>JAITYX010000066.1:0-2635000 GCA_021018815.1 Talinum fruticosum
TACTTTTGTGATTCAAATTTAGGATAGCCTCGTTTGAATAACCTACAAAAGTAAATCAATTTAGTTCTCAAAGTATAAAATACTTTGGTCCAAGATTAGTCACATATAATAATATAGTTAAAATAATTAAGTGACTAATTATCTCGAGTCGAAAAGAAATGGAATTTTCGAGTCTAATATCCATGAAACTCAAATTCCATCTTAGTCGAGTCTAGAGGACAATCAAGTCGGATAAAGAATATCGTAGTAAACATACTTGATCTAGACTAAACACAATTCAAACTCCATATGTTGACTTGGAACAATGTAATTCCTGCACCATGAAGTCGGACTCGAGTTTAAGCGCGGAAAAGATAGTGTTTGAATATGCGATATATCCGAGTGTTGGGTGACTCGAACCGAGAGTGAAGAGGCATGTAGAAGTATGCTTTCCGAGTCAGTCAAACTCGAGCGAAAGCAGCATAATAGATTTTATAACACTCGGAGGAAATGTTGTATCACTCGGAAAAGTTTATAAGATACATAGAATGACTTGAAATCAAAACCCTATGAGAGAAGAGTTCTTATACCCGATTCTCGGATGGAACTCGAAACGTGTAAGTATAAAGTCCGAGTCTTCAGACCCATCCTGTAGGGAAGTCTAGAAATGACAAGCTTATTCAAGACAACTTCCTTGAATGAGAATGGCGTCCACGTAACGAGTGGAACCCAAGTGATCTCTTAGTAGAGGTTGAGAGTCATGTTTCGTCGCTTGCTATCACTCCTTCGGTAAGCTAATTGGCTTAAGTGTCTTCCTTTGCTTATTGAGAGTAGCTCTTGAACTAAAAATCTTATTGGATTTTTGTCTTGTAGATAAGCTAAATTTTGAGTAATGGAGCTATGCCCAAGTTCATGGAGACATGTAGGAGGATGAACTTTCCTCTTGAGGATGTCATGCATAGTGTCGGGTTTGGTCCTCTTTACCTTGCATTGAACCACCTTGCCGACAAAAGGGAGAGGGATCCAATTAGGGCCATTAATGAACGTTGTTGGGACACTACGATTCCCTTCATGAAAATAGCCATAACGCCTTTTGATTTTGCCATTTTATCCTATTTGGGCTTTTCAAGAGAACTCGTAGCTTATGACCGGAACTTATATAAAAACCGTGACTATCTTTGTCACATCTTTGGTCCCGTGCTCGATAGGTTTCTCCAGGGAAATTTCTTCAAGTATACCATCCTTTTTAGGCCTTTGAGGATATTAGGTTTTGGCCTCAACAGTCTCCTCAACAACGAGGTTTGAATCATGCTTGCTCTTCTCTTGAGTACGATTCTTTTCTCCGATCAAGCTGCTAAGGTTCATATTCACTATTTGGTGAACTTAGCGAACCTTGACAAGATAAAGGAGCTCAACCGGGGTGCTCCTGCATACACTTGCCTCATTAAGGGCCTCCATGCCGGTGTGCGGAGTCGGATTCAACCAACTACTTATTGTTGAATGGTTTGTGCAAGATTATTGAGGTATGCTCAAATTCTCCTTTTCCAAAGTATTTTTCATCTCGTGTGGATAAAAAACTTACTCAATCGTGATCATGCAACCATGGTTATACAAATATTTTCTACATCTTTCACTCGGTTCAATGAATTGTCCCGTGTTTCCAACCTCCGTATTGTAGGCGAATGTTTATCGTCAAGGTCGTAATATTCATGGGACAACTTCTTGAGATCAGCCCTTAACCGTGTGACCTCGGTATGCCTCTTTAATCTCAAAATTTGCCTCAAAATATTCATTAGAAAACTTTTATCACACTATTTAGCTTGTTGCCCCTGCCCACAACCTTTGGGAATGCCCTTGGGCTTGCATCGTGGTAAACTCGACCCTTGATTATGTATTGTTTTTGTCCATTTTCCTACTCGCCTTTCATTCTTGCTAGCTTGTTTCTTGACAAACCTTGAATGTAGGCTGAGTTTTATCTTTGGGCCCAACTCCAACTCCATCTTAGTGTCATTGTTGTATGGGAATTGAGTGAAAGGAGGATCTTTTTTAAGGTCCCTTTGGGTTTTGTTGGTATCTTGGGGAGAGGGTCACACCTCAAATCCGGGTGAACATGTGGCCTCCTTTTGTTCCAGTCGATCCACCCTTGACCATGTTGTACTTTCACTCCCTTCCTCCACATGAGCAAGCGGTTGCTTGTTGTGAGGTAGCCTTATAACTCATTTCTAAAGTTAAACACATCCTATACCCACCATGAAACACAGATTATAACCCAACTGGTGAGTTCTCAACTTTTCTTATCACGGTTAAATTTCTTGCGTGGAAATTAACCACATCTTTAGGTAGTTCACATCGGCGGACATCCATATTCCAACCCTTGATGTGGATGTTACTCTTCTCGGGGACCTCCTTATTACGTAAGAATTCCCCAAATCTCGAAGGAAGAATGTGTTGGACATTCTTTTCCTAGGAATTGGCGAGGGTAAGAGTTTCATGCTATTCACTTTTAGTTGTATGCTAAAAGTATGTTTGACTAACACTATAGAATTGATTTTTTAGTATGATTGAGAAGAATCTCAAACTATGTTCATCAATCTTCAATTTGCTCTCTAGGGAATCCAAAACTTCCTTATCGGGCAATCTTTCCCATCCTTCGGGTAAGTTCCTATTAGTGGAGTGCTAATTTCATTAAGCTTTGAGTAAGTGCTAATTTCCTTTTCATTCTAGTAGAGGCGCCGATCTAGAGCACCCCCATCCGAGAGTCTTCTTGGTTCACCCGGGCACCAACACAGCCATCCGGCCAACAAGCACCTTCTAGTAGTGCTCCTAGACAAGGTTCTTCACGAAGATCTTCACGAGTGCACGCATCATCGAAGTGCTTCCGAGGCAGGACCCAGTACTTCCACGCCTAGTGCTTCCGGTGCGGGATTTAGCTTTTTAGAGGAGAGCTCAAGCATCTTGCCCCGGCAGGCTTTCAATCGTCATGGAAATCCTCTTTACTCGAATTTGTACAGCGGGCTAACCCATGAAGCTTCTTGGGATCACGGAGGTAGCTCCTATCAAGGTGATGAAGGCGGTTGGTTCTCCACCTCCGTCTTAGAGAACTTCGAGAATTATATATTTGACGACGATTCCGATGGCGATGATTAGAAGATTCCTTGTCGCTTCCGATGTTGATGATTACGGAATCATTTGTAGGGCGTTTTATTTGTTTAATATTTGCTTTGTAATTATGACTCTTATGCAATGGAATGAAAGGCAAGACAACTCAGTTCTAAGAAATGTGTTCTTTTATTTAATATAATGCATAAAACCTAAGGAAAATTACAAAGATGAATCGAAAAAATTGCACTAGTCCCCATTCCCCCAAAAGAAAATAATAAGAAGAAAAAGGAAAATCTCAAGTGCATGGTGCAAAATATCAAAACTAGCTTCATGCAATTGACTGGGGTAGAAAATAATAAGGTCCAAAGAGTGCTCGAGCCAAAGAAAACCGCGAACTGGCCCACCAAGGTGGTGGCGGCCACCCGTGAAATCGAAGGCACTAGCGAAGTAGCCGATTGTGGAGGTACAATACGACTCTAAAATCTCGAGAAAGCCCTATAAATAGCATCCATGATGATGCTTAAAAAGAAGTGCCTAACACAAAAGCCTTCTCCGAATCAAACTAAGAGCATTCTATGTCCTTTATTTCCTTCCAAAAGATATGAACTTTATGATTGAGCTAACTCGGTGGAAGCATGAGATGAGCAATACGAATAGATTCGGGTTATCAAATTATGGGCTGAATGTCCTGTTCAAGCATCCGCCAAGTGAAGGCCTATTGGACTTTCTTAAGGGCTGTCGTGGCCTTCTAGGATCCTCACCATCATGTCTTCGAGGTTTGGGGATAAGGAATTGTACCCCTGCCCGAAGAATTTGATGCCATACTACGCACTTATAGGCGTACAAAATTAGTTTTACCCAAATCGTTGCATATTCTTCGTGAGACTTACAAATAGCTACCGAAACCGAGTAATAAGAATCTAGAGTGGATTGTTGTTGGGAACCAAGTAAATATAACCAACCCGATGAAATAGTATTGGAACATGTATGCCCGTTCCGAGTCAATCATTATCCCGAGGCGGCGGGCCTTTATCACATGTCCGGTAGGTGGATTCCTACTGGTAGGAGGTCACGGGGACATGGCACTAGTGGCACTACTGCGTTTAGTTAAACAATTAGAGAATTATAATTCTCTAACTCCCCTAATAGTTGATGAGACAATCATAGGCTTAGACTAGGTTTAATCGAATTCTAAGGAAGACTTTTCTAGGAGCCTTCATTGTTGCAAGTAAGAATATAACAATAGATAGACCAAAAGGTGTGGATCAATCGGTAGCGTCCGCCACATGGCGGTTGTCCGGAGCCGCCGAGGCTTAAACTCCTCCGATTCAAACCGAAAGTCTATAAATTTCGCTCCTTTTTGTTTTTTGCGTCTTTTTTTTCTTATTTTTTATTTTGCTCCTGTTGGGACTACAACGATTGGACTTTGACCGTGCATGACACTTATTTTAATTTTGCATTTATGATGTGCAAATTTGGTTAATAGAGCACCTAAAGCTAATTCAAGCTCCTCCGAAAACCGATGTGTACTTAGCGGTTCACTTCGCCAACGAAAATGAGAGGAGATTGTAGTTGATCACCCAGCTTATTAGTGCGAGGAGTACCTTAAAAATCACAGACAACGATATAGCTTTTTACATTAACCATTGGAAGTGTCCCGATTCAGGACTCATACCTTGCAGCACCCTTTTATATGCTCGCTGGGCCTAGAAAGCGGTACCTACTATTTCTCCGACCTTATATTGTGGTAGATGGGGAGAGAGAAAATGATTCTGTCGTTGGACTGTATCGGCCCACGACCTTTGAATTATTCAAAGGGTTTGGTAACTCTAACCGAGACAAAATCGTTGCTCGGATAATGGACGAACCAGCTAAAGTTGTTGACACCTCCAAGAAAACCTAATACTTCGTTTCTTCTTATTATGTAGAGTGGATAATAGAAGTGGATCCCCAACGACGTAAGGCACGAGAGCCAGAGAGATGGATCCTAAAGAAGTTATTCCGACTGCCGGCCCTCTCCAAATTCGCGAAATAAACCTCGAGATGGCTGAACGTATTCGCGAAAGAGAAACTAAAGCCGGAGGAGTTGAAGAGATAAGGGCCCGCAGAATTAAGGAACCGAAGGAACGCACCTGAATGATGAAGCTCGGTGTAGTGGCCCTAAAGGAAATAAAGTAAAGATAGAATAGGGCTTAGAAATTTTGAATAAAAATTAGGATAAAAATAAAAGAGGAGGTTTGGTTTTGCCTCTTTAGAACAAATTTATTACTTGTTTTACAAGTAGTGTGCTTGGAATGATTTCTTTTTATTAGTTATGTACTCGGTTAAGTAGTAGGCTTAGCTATTATTAAATAAAAGTAAGTATTATAGTATACTTTTATATTTTATCGCTCACCTAGAGGTAAAAATAAATAAATTGGATCGCCTAATTGGACCACCCCAAAAAAATTAATAAAAGACACGAACGAACCGGCTAATTGGACTACCCGAGAAATAAACAAGCGAACCATCTAATTGGACAGTTAAAATTAAATTATAGTGTCAAAGGAAAGAACTCGACCCGGCCAACCCATCATTGTTCGGTGGTGGTCGGCGCCCACCACGACTGACCTAGTTGGGTCGGGCTCGGCCTACCTGTCTAGGGTCTTGCTAGACATAATACTTCTTCAACTAATCTAAATTTGTATACTAAAAATCTCTTCTCCATCCAAATAAGTTAATTTCACAGCCCCATCGGGTAAGATCCGACTAAGTATAAATAGGCCTTGCCAATTGGGTTTAAAATTCCCTCGTGGGTCGTAAATAGGCACTCTTATTTCCTTAAGGACTAAATCTCCAATTTACAGATTTTTAGGCTTAACATTCTTATTAAATGCCTTGGATATACATGCTGGTATAATTGGACATCGTGCACGGTGTTGAGGCATCTCTCATCTAATAATACTAACTTTTCATAGCGTACCTAGCCCATTCGTTTTCCGGAATATAGCTTTCAACAATTATCCTTAATGAGGGAATCGCAATCTCTATCGAAAGGACTGCTTCCATGCTATAAACTAGGGAGTAAGATGTTGTTCCCGTGTAGGCTGTAATAGATGTTAGATAACCCCACAAAGCCAAAGACAACTTGTCGGGCCAATCCTTATAAGTAACTCGCCATCTTCTACAATATGAGGAAGCTCTATGATGCTAGATCTTGTACTTGTTCAGCAAATCTGCTACCTCCTTCTTAAAATGATTACCATGGTCACTAATTAACTCGTGTGGCACCCCATAACGACATATGATATTCCGGTAATAAACTTCGCTACTGTTTTGACGTCAAAATTGCATAAGAGGCCGCCTCTACCCATTTTGTGAAGTAGTCGATTGCATTCATGACCACCTATTCCTTTAGGGGTCACCTTGCCAATAATGTCTATTCTCCAAACCGAAAATGGCAACGGTGAAGCTAATATTGTAAGAAATGACGGCGGTTGGTGTTGTAAATTTGCATACACATGAAATTTATGGCACCTTCTAGCAAACTCATGACAGTCTGCTGCCATGGTCAACCGAGTAATATTCGAGTCTCCGAACTGTTTGGAACAATATTATACCATTCATACAAGGCCCATACTCCCCACCATGAATCTCATCCATGATGCGCTTGGCTTCTCGTTGGTTGACATAAAGTAAGTTAATCCCGAGTTGCTTTTCTCGTACGGTTGCCTTTGTTTAATGAAGAATTGCACAGCCCAACATCCTCGATGACTTGTTGGGCTCTAGGTGTAGAGTCCAAGATGTATTCTTGCTTATCCAGGTATTGAAAAATGTCATGATACCAACTGGTGTGGTCGAGTATTAGACACTTCTAATGTGCGGATGTGTACGGGGTGACTTCGTCTCTCAATGTGAACGGGCATTAAATGAATGCTGATAGGGATATTGATCATGGATGCTAACTTAGCTAATGCATCCGCAAATTGGTTATCATTCCATGGAAGGTTGGTGAAAGAGATATGCTTGGTACGGTGCTAAGGCTTCACTACGTACCTTCCACCTTTACGAAATTTGATTAATGATCAAATTGGAGTTACCGAAAACCCCGATATTCTAGACCCCGATTCCTGTAGTAGCTTCAAGTCCCGTAATGCAAGCCTTGTACTCTGCAGCGTTGTTGATGACTTCGAAGTCTAGTTTGACCGAAATGGGAGTATGTGCTCCCTCTAGTGAGACTACAAGAATCCCTACTCCAAAGCCCTTCTTATTAGAAGCTCCATTGAAGTACATTGTCTAAGCATCCACCTCTACTTGTATGACATCTTCATTTGGAAAGTAAAGGTGTTCGGGTTGCGATTCGGGTATGGGTAGATCAACTAAGAATTATGACATTATCCTTCCTTTGATCTCTTTTTTAAGGACAAACTTGAGTACAAATTCTAACAGACATGACAATCCATCTTACTATCTTGCTACCGATAGTTGGTTGGTCAAGTATATACTTAGTAGGATCCATAGGTGCTACCATATGTACCGTGTGGGGTAACATGTAGTGCCCGAGCTTCTTAGTCGCCTAGACTAGTGCCAATGATGTTTTCTCTAATTGCATGTATCTAGTCTCATAATCTAGGAACTTCTTACTTAGGTAGTAAATCGCGCGCTCTTCTTTCCCATCATGTTGAGCTAGCATGGCTCTCATAACCGTTTCGTTATGGTTAGATACATGAAGCAAAGGTTTCCCTGGTTGGGGTGGAACTAACACTCGGAGTATTAGCTAGGTATTCCTTAACCTTCTTGAATGCTTGTTGGCACTCGACATCCCAAATGGGCTCACATCCTTTCTTCCACTTCTAGAAAATAGGTTCACAAACAATAGTCGGCTTTTTCTATGCTTGGCGAAGGGATCTCCTCAATGGCTTTGATCTTGCATGGATCAACTTTAATTCCTCTAAGACCGCCAACATAACTTAACAGTTTGCATGAGGATACTCCAAAGGCACACTTTTGAGAATTAAGGTGTATGTTGTATATCCGGAGTCTTTGGAAGAATTTCCTTAGAGTGGGTAGGTGCCCCGCTCTATCTTTGGACTTTATGATCATATCATCCATATAAAGTTCATCCTCTTTGTGGATCATGTCATGGAATAAGGTTGTAGCTGTCCTCCGGTAGGTTGCATGTGCGAATTTGAGCCCAAATGGCATCACCACATAGCGAGTATGTCCCCAATTGAGTGATAACGGTCGTATTTTCCATATCCTCTTCAACTATCTTCACCTGATTATACCCAAGCATAGCCATCCATGAACGAAAGCAAAGCGTGAGATGCTATATTATTTACAAGGATGTCGATATAAGACAACGGGAAATCGTCTTTAGGATTGGCTTTATTCAAATCTCTGAAGTTGACACACAAACGAACCCTGCCATCTTTCTTCGTAACTCGGTACTATATTTGCTACCCACTAAGGATAGTGAACTACCTTGATGAACCCGACCTCCGATCGCTTCGAACCTCTTCTTTAATTTTCAAAGCCCACTAAGGTTTTGTCCTCCTCAACTTCTGTTTAACCGGCTTAACATCTTCATAAAGTGGAATTTTATGTTCTACTATACTCGGATCTATACCCAACATGTTTTTGTAGAGCCATGCAAAGACATATATGAACTCTGTAAGTAGTGAAGTAAATTGCTTCTACTCTTCTAGATCTAATGTTCTCCTGATCTTATTTTCTTGGGGTTGATCAAATAACCATAAATTAATTGTTATTGTTTACTCAATTGTTGCTAAGCGATTTTCCCGATCTTCCATAGCTTTTATCGGTTATTTAGGGATTTCTTGTTCACCATTAGAGGCAAAACAATTGAAAGCAAGAGGAGGCAAAGAGTAAGCGGAAAGGTTCACTTTATTGAATGAAGCACCGAGTACATCAAACTCATAAATTAAAGATACAAAACTGGAAGTGACAAAATTAGGAAAAGAACTAGAAATAATATAAGAAGAAATCAAAGCCATAGTACTAGACTCGGAAAGAGGATTTGCTCCTAAACCGATAGTGAATTCCTAGCGCTCCTTGGCGTCAATCCAAGTGACATGGTTGGATCCTTCAATATCAACGTCGATGATGAATCCGTATGGTTCGAACTATAGGTACGACATAACTCGTAACGAGTATAGAGACCGAATTCCCTTCTAGGTTATTATCTTGTCCGAACAGAAAACCGAAAAGATTATTCCCAACAACATTGGTCTACTCGGTGTGCACTTGTCCCTCTTCAAGGATGTAGGGTTCCTCCTTCTCCAAGATATAGTAGTCACCGAAAATCTCCAAACCAGGTACTAGGATGCCCTTTTCCTTAATATAGTAAGGCTCAGGAAAACCATGATAAGGGAAGTCATCTCCTTCTTTTAGGAACTGCCCGTTCGTAGTATATAGAAATGATTTGATAGAGCGGATTGTGTACGAGTGTAGTCCTCTTGGTTTGAACTTCCCACTTGGCTTGGTGTTAGGAAGAATTAAGTTCTAAAATTATTACCGCAAGTGCACGGCGTAGTTGTAGCTAGCCGACAAGCACGGGTCGTGTCCACAGAGAGTTGTGTTTCAAATATCAAAGCCAACTTAAACTTTCTATCTAGGCGAATCAGCACGGATGAGATAGATAAGGTGATTAAACTAACCTAGAAAGCAATAAAAATAAAATACTCGGGTTCTGATTTTACCACTGAATAAACTAATTAATCAAGTCAAACCTAAACCTACCCAAGTTTATACAAGTATTTAGGAGTGGTTAGTTGCACCATCAAAGCCTACTCCAGCCATACTTTCGAGGGTCATGAGTTAGTCTAGTTATTCTAACCACCTACTTTCGTGGGGGTTAACCCAACTAAACTACAAAAATAGCAACCTCGGACCTAGTTAGGATTCAAACTATTTTCATTTCAAAACCCTAACTATTCTCTATACCCACACTAGCAAATTGACTCCACCTTTCGGTGATAGACCAACCGCCTAAAAATCAAGATGAAAAGACCCTTTCGAGCATCTCATCGAACCTATGTGGCAGGTATAAGAAACAATCCCAAAATACTAGCATAAACTGGGTAAGTAAAGGCTTAAACAAGATCAATTGGCCGTTAAGAGATTAATCACAACCAAAGTGACTCAAATTAACAACTAATTAACATGAAACACAATTAATCTAATAACTACTAATAAAAATTGACTTTGAATAACGATATAAACTAACAAAATAAAATTAAACATAAGATTGAACAATTGAACTAACTACTACTAATATCAAATATAATAAAAATCGAATCTTTAAACTAGATTAAACAAATTAGAAACAAAAGAGAGACAAAAGGGAAGAAGTTACCAGGAACGAATCGAACGGAACCGAAAATTGTCGGGAACTGAATTCATAATTGAAACTAAACTAATAATTAAATCTAAAATATTTGACACAAAATTAACAAGAGGCTAATTAAAAACCTAAACTAAACTAACCCTAATTAATTTCTAATGTGCGGCTCAACTCCAGCTCCCCCTTAATTGCTCTCACTGCGTCCCTTTTATACACAAAATATGGAGGGTTTTAATGTGCTGACATCAGCATGATGCCATGATGATGTAAATTCCTCATCCTGCTTTAATTTGCAATCGAGAAGATAGCTTTGCTGATGATGTCGTGCCGACGTCATCATGATGTCGGCGTCAAAAATTTTACGGAACCAAATTCGTGCCCCTTTTTCCCGATTGCCATGAATGGACTAATTCGAGCATGATTATGGGTTGGGCCCATATAATTCGTAAGAGAGATTTGGAGCAAAACAATCAAAAGGCTTCAAATTGTTAAATTCCTATATTTTTGCATCAATTTTCCTCAACTTGTCGGATTTGATTTATTACCTAAAAAATCAAATAAAATAAGTAAAAATTCTAAAAATTATATTATTTTACGAGACAAAAACTAGATAAATAAGGGTAAAAATGACGTAATATTTGGACCGAACAAATACCCCCACACCTAACTTTTTCTCGTCCTCGAGCAAAACAAAAATAAATAAAACCTAACTCACTTTCGCAGGAATCACGATTGCACTTTGCATGTGCAACAAGCCCTTTAAACCCCTTAGCAGCCCAAGTGGACGAGTGAGGTCTCGTGAGGGTTTGTAGAAGATATATACCCACAAAATCTTGAAAAAGAAAAACAAAAGAGAAAGAGAAAAAGGAAATCTTTTTGGGTTTATCAAAAAAAATTTCACAAAGATATATACAAAGTGGGAAGGAATTGTACACATTCTAATCAACCATATCACCCTCGTACGTCGGATATTAATATGCATATAAAAACAATGCACACATCAAGACATTTGATCCTCCATTAATGACATCCACATACCAATTTTTCACCCCATATAGTAAATAATGAGCAAGTTAGACTGGTAGAACCTCACTTTAAGGTAAAGTGGAACACTCACACTCATGTGTTTAGAATATATAATGAGGGTTCACTCAAAACTCATTCCAATAGCGCACCCTACCATAGGCTTGGTCATACTCTCAATTCTCCACCACTATGTAGGCAAAACGCAAATGCAATCAAGAGGACTTTTACGGGTTGTAATGGGGCTAAGGTTCATAGGTAAGAAGGGAAATAAATTTGGAAAATGTGGAGCTAAATAGCCAAGGCCTAATGACTAAGGAGCAAAAAAACACATCCAAAAATGACTTAAAACTTCTCTCCCAATTCACCTTTTCAAGTACAAACAAACCCAAGAGAACCTAAGGAATGAGCATAATTTTTGTGAATTTTTCTCATGCCAATCACTTATTCTTTTTTTTTTTTTAATTCTTTGTTTTTCACCTTTTTTTCACTTTTCTCAATTTTTTTTTGTTTTTTTTGTTTTGAAAATAAATACTATTGGCATGGGAATCATGAACACAACTCAATTCCAAAGGGTCTACCAACCACTAGGGGATACATCTAACTTTTCATTAATATAAATCCACTTTTCAAACCACGTAAACAAACAAAACATCAATTATATACAACCTAAAACTACCTATCTCAAGAAATGTTGCTCCACTAGACCTGGCTTAGGTATAGGAAATATATATGGGCCAAGGGTAAAGTAGATGTGGGTATAACAAAGAATAGGTTAAAGCCCAAAGGGCTAGCAAAAAGGGTAAATATAGTAGGGTGGCTTTTTGGCTCATGTAGTTTGAAAACAAATGACTCGAAGGCCTCTATCATATTACATAATGCAAATGCCAAATGTAATCTCAAAGAGAGATAAAGCAAGTTCTAGAGGAAATGCACCAAGGAATAGTTACACATGAAATGAAATATGAGACTAAAATTAATGAATTAGTCTATAAGGCTCAAAATCTCACAGGTTTCTCTAACAAAGTCAAATTAACTCAATAATTGAATGTCGGGATTCAAAAGGGACATAGAATGACATATTTTGGATCAAAGTCTATTATATACATCATGAATACGTACAAACTAAAAGCCAAGTGTAACGCCCCATGTTACCATTACTTAATAATTCCCTAATCCGAGAATATTAGGTAAGGTTGCAGCGGAAGTTAACGATCGAAGGCGTTACCGCCGCCCTAACAAAGGACAAGGCCGAATTAAAATACCATAATAAACGAGTGTCTAGTGGTCATGCCTCAGCCTAGGTCGCAGGGTGTCATCCCGACTACTTAATTAACCAATCCCAAGCACGGTTCCGCTACCTATTTACAAACGTTAGTGACCATTACAACGATCCGCAATAGGAAATGCGCAATACTTAATTACAACCCCGAAGTCAAACCCAAAATTAGCGTGGACGAGAATCACTGTGAGCATCTAATCCAGCACAGAACAATGATAATGGAATATCCAGCTAAGTCCTCGCTACCGTCGAGCTTCTTAGGCAATGGGCTGTTCATCGATGCTTTTCCTAAAAACAAAATATCAAAATAATTCGAAGAATGAGTCGAAACTCAGCACGAACATTCCCGCACGCTTAAATAATTTTGAAACACATTGATTGAGCGTGCGCATTTTAATTCATTTTAGTTTGAAATCGGGGGAGAGAATATAAGTAAAATTTCCTTGCCAGTTATTATCCGGAAGTGGAACCCCTTGGTAATTGATACGATCGTTGAACAGGTGCTCACCCCCGGCCGACCGATAACCCGAGTTGACGCCGCGCGCAGTATAATTGGTGGGCCTAAGCCCTAATAATTGATAATTGGGCGGGGACCACTTGATTAGGTGGCAAAACTTGCCTTGTAAATGATTCATTGTTATTTGTATATATGAGAAATGCTGAGATTTGATGAAACATGTGAGTTTTCGAAAGGTACGAGCAATGAACGTACACTGAACTAAGGATGTTTGCTTTCTCCCCTTTTTATGAAAATTTAAGTTACTAGCTTTCCAAGCAACCGAAGTGGCCTCGGCTCCGTTTCAAATAGATTTCCCTTGTTAATAATGTTTTTCTTCGGCTTTAACACTTGAATTCGTATAATCGTTGGTAATTTGATTTATTTTCTTTATTTGTTAAGTAATCGATTAAACTAAGATTTTTGTTACTCAACTCTCTTGCGCTAATTCTGTTTAGATCTTAATTGAGCATGTACTCGTCAAAGTAGTCAACTAGATCCAGCAATGATATTCTCACGATGTAGTGTGTTACGGACTCAAAACAAGAGAATGAAAACCCACATATACATGTATATATATACTTATGCATGTGTACAAGTACCTAAACACTTCGTAGTTAATATTGTTATTATTATCATTGTCATTGTTATTATTAGATGCAACTAATTTAATTAATTTGCCAAGCCCAACTTATCTTTCGATCCTTATTCCTAACGTAATTTCTTTATTTCTCACTTCATCGAATTCAAACCCATAGCTAAGTGATTACTTAATCTACCAATGTTTTTCCATAGGGAGACTTCACAATCGACCAAATTGCTCAAGGTTCATGCATATACCAACTTAAGGTCATGAGCGTTACTCTCACCACAAAATTCACATTCGCAATCACAATTAGGCATGCTTAATATTTGAGCTATTTTCTCAAACCTCTCGCAATTACACATTAGCTAGTTCAACCTATGCATATACTCGCCCTACGTTTGCTCAATATAGTCATTCTCCGTAATCTCGTAATCCATCCAATTACTCAATTACATAACCAAACATCCCTAATTTCGTTCTCTACATTATAATTTCCTAAAAGAAATTACATTTATACAAAATTAATCCATTAACTACCACACCTTCATCATCCATTCCAATCCGAAATTTCCCAAATAAATCCTCAAATTTCCTCAACAACGTATTTCTAAATCATACTTTTCAATTTAAAATTACAATTACTTAAATAAGGAATTTGATAGCTTAGGGTTTAATGTTTACCTTCAAATTTGGAAAGGAGCAATCGAGGAGGACGAGCAGGGAGTGGCGGTGGACGGCGGCTGCACCGCAACCACCGGGCGGGGCGGCGACGAACACCGGCGGCCGCCGCGGCTGGGATTAGCTGATAAGTGGCCCGCGGCGGAGGAATCGGGAGCAGGGGAGCAGGCGTGAACGAGAGGAAGAAGAAGATAGCGAGCGCGGCAGACGGAGAAGGGAGGGAGAGCGAAGGCCGGCGCCGGTTCTCGGCCGGCGTCGGTCACGCCGGTGGTCGGGGAGCGCCCGCGAGGAGGGGGAAGCAAAGGAACGGGAGGAGCAGGGGAAGGAAGGAAGTGAAGAATTGAGACCGAGCTTGCCCGATTATTTCGATCTTAACCGCCTTTCTTTTTTTTTTTTTTCCCCAATTCCAGATTATTCTATGTCCGGATTTTTCCTAAAAAAATCCAGCTTATTTATTTCATTTTTACCTTTATTTTTATATGTTTATCTATATTTATTTATATATTTATTTATTTATTTATTATTATCATTATTGTTACTTTTTAATTTTATTTTAGTAATGATGTTCACAAATTATAACCTTATTATAGGGTTTTATTAGGGCCACTTTGTTGCCTTAGCCGCTTAACACATGTATAAAAATAATTTAAATATAAAATATCGAATTGAAGTGCACGCGCTCAATCATATAAATCTTGTAATTAATGAATTAATTGAGTAAACAATGTGGTTTAGGGTCGGGTTGTTGCAGTCTTCCCCCTAAAATAAGTTTCGTCCTCGAAACTTAAGCATTTGACAAGAAGGCTTGCAGACTTACCTTAGAATAAGTGGGGGTATTTATTTCTCATATCTTCCTCGGTTTCCCACGTGGCTTCCGAGGATGTGTGGTTAGTCCACAAGTACTTTCACCAAAGGAATGTTTTTATTGCGGAGCTTCTTGACCCTATAATCCAATATTTGCACTGGTTGCTCCTCATATATTATGTTTTCCGCAATTTCGAGGGGTTCTGTCACAATATTATGACTTGGGTCCGGTGCATACTTTGAAGCCGTGAAACATGGAAGACATTGTGCACATGCTCGAGTTCTGATGGTAAGGTTAACTTATAAGCCACTCGGATTCAACTTCTTTATGATTTCATACGGTCCAATATATCTAGGACTCAGTTTTCCTTTAATGTTGAACCGTCCGACTCCTTTCACAGGGGACACTTTTAGAAATACTTTATCTCCTACCTCAAATTCCAATGGCCTTCTTCTTTTATCTCGCATAGCTCTTTTGTCGGCTTTGGGCTACCTTGATGTGTTCCTGAATCTTCCTAACCTTTTCGGTTGTTTCTTGGATCAATTCAGGACCTAAAATCAATGCTTCATCCAGACTTGCTCCAACATAATGGAGTTCCGCACTTTCTTCCATATAATGCTTCAAATGGAGCCATCTTAATAGTGGCTTGATAAATGTTATTGTAGGAGAATTCTACCAATGGTAAGTCATCTTCCCATCTCCCCTAAAAATCAAGTACACATGCTCTTAACATATCCTCTAAGATTTGATTTACCCTTTCGGCTTGCCCATCTGCTTTCGGGTGGTATGAACTGCTGAAATTTAATTTGGTTCCAAACGCCCACCGTAAAGCCTCGCCAAAACGTGCTTGGAACCTTTTGTCCCTATCGGATATGATATCCTTAGGTATTCCATGTAATCTCACCACTTCCTTGACATATAATCGTGCCGGTCTCTCCACATTCCAAGTGTCATGTATTGGTATAAAATGCGCAGATCTAGTAAGCTCGGTCGATAATAACCCAAATAGCATTTTTCTTCGAAGCGTAAGGGGTAACCCCATAACAAAGTCCATTGAAATCGAGTCCCATTTCCAAGTAGGTATCTCTAAGGGTCTCAACTCGCCCACTGTGGTGTTGATGTTCGGCCTTAACCATTTGGCAAGTTAAGCACTTATCCACATATTCTCGCGATGTCTTTTTCATGTTATTCCACCAAAAGTGTTGCCTCAAATCCTTCTACATTTTTGTTCCTCCCGGGTGTATCGAGTATCGTGTATTGTGGGCCTCCTAAAGAATCCTCCTTTTTAATTCTTCTTTATTCGGTACACATAAGCGGTTCGAAACCTTAAGGTTCCATCTTCATGTATTTCAAACCCGGGGATTTTCCCTTTTTAATATTTTGTTTAATCTTTTCCAACTCAACATCTTCATTTTGGCCCACTTGGATTTCTTTCATTATAGTAGGTTGTACCTCTATTCCTGCCAGGAATCCATCTATGTGTCCCTTTGAGACTACTTCAACATTCATATTCTAAAGGTCCTGTAATACCTCGGGTTGGGTTATTATCGTTGCATTCAAGCTATGTTGTGTCTTTCCGCTTAATGCATCAGCCACGACATTTGCTTTCCCTAGATGGTATTGTATTTGTAAATCATAATCCTTAAGTAACTCTAACCAGCGGCGTTGCCTTAAATTGATTTCCTTTTGGGTAAAAATGTACTTCAAACTCGATGATCGGTATAAATCTTGCAAGTTGCCCCATATAGGTAATGCCTCCAAATTTTTAGAGCAAATACAACAGCGAGCCAATTCCAAATCATGGGTTGGATAGTTCTTTTCATATGGTTTGAGTTGTCGGGATTCATAAGCTATGACCCTGTCATCCCGCATTAACACGCATCCTAACCCATTTTTAGAGGCATCACTATAGACAAGTGTACTCTTTACCTTCGACTGGTAAGGTAAGAATAGGGGCTGTGGTTAACCTTTTCTTTAACTCCCGAAAGGCCTCTTCACATTTATCCGACCACGGGAATTTTGTTGTTTTCTTCAACAAATTGGTCAATGGTGCAGCTATCTTTGAAAAATCCTGTACAAATCTCCTATAATATCCTCGCCAACCTAAGAAAACTTCTCACTTCGTAACATTGGTTGGTCTAGGCCATTCGAGTTACCGCCTTCACTTTGTGAGGATCGACTTTAATCCCTTCTTTAGATACAACGTGCCTTAAAAATGCCACCTCTTCTAACCAAAATTCACATTTTTGTAATTTGGCATACAGTTGGTGTTCTCTCAAAGTTTGTAATGCTATCATTAGGTGTTCAGCATGTTCTCGCTTATCCTTAGAATATATGAGAATGTCATCAATAAATACCACCACAAATTTATCCAAATAAGGCTTGAAAATTCTGTTCATAAGATCCATGAATGCCGCAGGGCATTGGTAAGCCCAAAGGGCATCACCGTATATTCATAATGCCCATACCTGGTTCTAAAGGCAGTTTTGGGTATATCTTCTTGTTCAATTCTAAGTTGGTGATACCCGGATTTCGAGTCTATTTTCGAAAACACTCCAGCCCCTTGTAGTTGGTCAAACAAATCGTCAATTCTAGGTAGGGGATATTTATTCTTGACAGCTTATCTTGTTTAACTCCCTATAATCCACACATAGTCTCAAAGTTCCATCCTTCTTTTTCACAAATAGGACTCGGAGCTCCCCAAGGTGACACACTCGGCCTAATGAATCCTTTTTGTAGCAATTCATCAAGTTGGGCCTTCAACTCTTTAAGTTCTGCTGGGGCCATTCTATATGGCGCTTTAGAAATGGGTTGTGCTCCGGGGATTAGTTCAATTTCAAAATCAATCTCTCTTTGAGGAGGTAGGCCGAGTAAATCCTCAGAAATACATCTAAAAATTCACATACTATAGGTATGTCTTCTATGTTTATCTTGTCTTTCCTTTCCTCCGTAACATAACATAAGTACCCCGTGCAACCATGTCTTAGTAGCTTGTTAACCTTCATTACTGAAATTACGTAATACTTTTTTGTATCTTTTTCACCATGAAAGCATACTTCCTTCCCTTTTTGCCCTTTTAAAATAACCGTACCGCCTTTACAATCTATTTTTGCCTCATAAATTACCAACCAATCCATTCCTAGAATCACATCAAATTCCGAAAGATCAAATTGGATTAAGTCCACAGGAAATAACTCCCCGCTTATAAGTAGGGGCACGTGTTGGTAGAGAATTAACATTCTACCACCTTTCCGTTTGGCAATCCAATGTGGCACTCAATTGGAATCTTATGATTTTCTAGGTGTAGCCGGAGGCGATGCTGGTGGATATAAATGAATGGGTAGCACCCAAATCAAATAAAACATAAAAAGGCTTTGAGTTTAGAAAGAGTGTACCAAGAACAACCTGTTCCCGAGGCAGCCGCTTCCTTCATGTTCATCACGTATGCTCGCCCTACGGTCACCGGTTTTGGGGTGGTGCAAGTCCCCGACGTGGCGGCATCGGGGCTTCGCAGCCTCCCTTTTCTACAGACTTTGCATCTTTTTGGGCACGCGTTTACTAGATGTTCAGGGCTACCGCACCAAACACATTTATTGGTGCCAATGCGACATTCCGGTGTGGTATGATTAGTCCGGCCACACTTGTTACGGGGTTCTAGGGCAGCTACAGGTGCGATTCTTGCTAAAGCTAGTAGCAGGTTTCTTTTGAGCTACACCCTCACTTGTATTGTCCCCTTTCCTCTTCAGGTTCCCGTGGTTTAAGGCCCTCAATTCACTCTTAACTCGTTCAACCTCTGCAGCTCTCTCATACGCTTCTTGGCAATCTTTGATAGGTTGACCAGCAAGTTGATGTCGAATATAGTGGGCCAAGCCTTCCTCAAATCTTAACATCTTCATCCGTTCGGTAGTCACAAAGTCCGGGGCAAATCTGGATAGCTTCATGAATTGACTCGCGTCATCGCGTCACCGTCATGTTATTATTCATTCTCGGCTCCGTAAACTCTCTTTCTTTCGACGTGGGACCGAGGTTGGGTAGAACTTTGCTCTCGGCTCTTCTAGAAATTTCTCCCAAGTCAACTCACAACCTTGAAATTTGTTTTTCGTTGTGCTCCACCAAATATCTCGCTTCACCAGTCAGGTAATAAGTCCCTATATTGACCCTTTTTTCTTCGAGGGACCTCAACGATCGCAAATATCTTTTCCATCTCTCTAATCCATTCTTCTAACTCCACCGGTTCGACTTTCCCGTCCTAAGTCTTAGGATTGCGTCGAGCAACTCTATCGCCTAACTTGTCGGGCTTAGAAGAGGATTCAATAGGCGTAGGGGAATCCTTTTCATTAACTCGTTACTAAATTTCTCCAGTGAGTCCGGGTCATTAGGGTCGGTGGAACCCCTAAGGACACAAAGTTGGGTCTCACCACGGCTTTGCTGTGGGTTGGGAGGAGTTTCTAATGCTCGGGTCTTTACTACCTTGATCGTTGCCCACGCGTGCCGCCACATTCCGAGTGATGTTGTTACTTTCTGCCTCGGACATGCTGAATCACATAAATACAAGTTTTCTTAATAATGTCCACATATATGTACATATATATACATGTTTTTCCTTCAAAACAAAATGTTACATACTCAAAACATCACAACATTTAGTTAAAACTATTCTCATTGCACTTACATACACAAATAGCACCAAAATTACATGTTAGGTTTCACCCCGCAACATCCACCATAGATTAAGTTTTGTACTTTTCTCCCCCTTCTTGTCCCTCCTTCTCTACAAAAGAGATCATAGTTAGCCCTAATCGAAGTCGCCTGGTAACCCCAAAATCGGGCGACACCACTCGTTTAAGTAAGGTTGGTTGGCCCGCCATATGTACATACATTATTTACACAAACATATCCAAAATTATGCCAATCCTAGGCTAACCGCCCTATATACACAAGTTCCCAACAAAACAAGACAACAGATCACAGAACACTAACGACCCCGTGCGGGGCCATGGTCGGGGTTTCCCGGTCTTCGTCGCCTTCGACTCGGAACCGATATAAATCAACTCTACTTCATCTTGCTCCTCTCCTCCACTCCCATACTCCCGTATCTCGGGGTCCTCCTCCATATCAGCCTCGTCATCCTCCTCATCCGAGCTCAATATGACAAGCTCGGGCGACTCGGTATGTTTATAACGACATAAACTCCTCCGTAATCCTCGGAGCCGTCAAATGGGCCGTGCATGGGCTCAACTCCCGTGCTATCCTCGAGTCCGACCGTAGAGGGAAAGCTGGTGGCTCCTGGGGGCCAGGTGCAGGTGGGGGTGATGGTGATCACTGTGCTGGCTCAAGCGAAGGAGGAAGTGGTGGAACATGTAACAGGGGAAAGAAAAACCGTAATGTCCCGTAATTAACCCCCTATGCTCCAAGTTCTCTCTAACCAGGAGTTCATTTGTAATAGTGGCCCAAATCCCTTGTATCCGAAATCTAGCTGTGTCGCCTCCGGGGTTCCCTGTCACCATAAAGTCATGATATCGAGATCTAAACTCATCCCACGGGGCTACATGTGGCAGGGACCACGAAGCCGACACGCACGCACAAGTGAGCTATGAAACTCGATAAAGGGTCCTGCATGTTTTCTAGCATGCTAGCATAAAGATGGGATATGTGTGCAACCACAGGGGTGCCTGGTAGCATGTAGACAGCATGGGGGTCCAAAGGAGCTCCTGCATGATTCATCTAAAACAAGCAAAGAAAGTTGCCTAAACCAGATCGGATTTACAGATTTCAATAAATAATAGATTCAACAGTCATATAATTGTCCATAACATCAAATTGCGATACTATAAAATCCTATATGTTAAATCATCAATTTCCGAACTTTCATCAATTGAGAAATCCTCAATTAAAGGAAGACCCAAGACTTATTCAAATGTCAGCTTTGCTTTCTAATTCCAACTTAAAGGTAATAAGGGAAATTTTCTAAAAGAGTCGATATTTCCTAAAAATTTCGGCAGAGTTCTGTTTGTAATATGGTCTATCCCCTAAACTTAAGGCTTTAAAATCCTGCATAAAAACACAATATCACTCCACGAGCCACACGCTCGGAGTACACAACTCATCGGCCACACGCCGGGTCCAACCAATATACATTAGGGTTTAAAACAACCTAAATAATCCATACCGCATCCGAAACAAATTATATGAATTTAATTACAAGCATATGATAGGCATGTCAGCCTACTTAAGTCAATCCAATATTAACTATACTACATCCACAAGTCCCAAAACGATAATTTGAGTAAATAATAGCCACGTAATTTTCCTAAAGGTCAAACCCCGACACTTTAGGATCCTATCGCTCACGATAATTTACAAACCTAGCTCGATACCACAACCGTAATGCCCCCAGCTACCATTACTTAATAATTCCCTAATCCGAGAATATTAGGTAAGGTTGCAGCTGAAGTTAACGATCGAAGGCGTTACCGCCGCCCTAACAAAGGACAAGGCCGAATTAAAATACCATAATAAACGAGTGTCTAGTGGTCATGCCTCGGCTACGTCGCAGGTGTCATCCCGACTACTTAATTAAACAATCCCAAGCACAGCTTCGCTACCTATTTACAAACGTTAGTGACCATTACAACAGACTGCAATAGGAAATGCGCAATACTTAATTACAACCCCGAAGTCAAACCCAAAATTAGCGTGGACGAGAATCACTCGTGAGCATCTAATCCAAAGACAAAACAATGATAATGGAATATCCAGCTAAGTCCTCGCTACCGTCAGGCTTATTATGCAATGGGTCGTTCACCGATGCTTTTCCTAAAAACAAAACATCAAAATAATTCGAAGAATGAGTCGAAACTCGACACGAACATTCCCGCACACACTACTAGAAAATCGTCATATAGCGACGGAAATAGCGACGGAAAACGTTATTTAGCGACGGAATTTCAAAATTAGCGACGGAAAATTTCCGTCGCCGATTTTTAGCGAATTTTTTAAAAAAATTTACAATTTTGTATAGTTTTGAGTGGTTAATACAAAAATCTACAATTAAATACAAATCAAAAATAATCCGGTCACATAACAACATCAAATTCAACTTTAATTCAAATACAAAAATCATATACAAACACAAAAATCATAAATAATCCAACTTCAAACATCCATAAAAACTAATTGAAAATAAAAACAAGAGTAAACAAAGTAAATTATACAAACACAAGTTATGTTCTTCATCTTCCTTTTCCTCTTCTTCTTCCTCTTTCTCATTATCTTCATCTTCTACCTCATTCCAACCATACCTATCAAAATAAGTTATATCAAATCCTCTAAAATGTGAAATTATATAGTAAACAAAGTAAATTATAAATACAACTAACAATAAGGGAGGATCGAGAAAGCATACCTACAAGAGGTTAAAGGTGCTTAGTTGGTGACGTGTACGGCGGTGGCGGTGGCGGCGGCGGCGGCGGGGCGAACGGCGGTGGCGGAGGTTGACGGCGGTGGCGAACGATCGATTCGCCTCTCCCTCGCTCTCTCACACTCCCTCTTCTATTTGTTCTTATGTTTGCCGAGTGTCGTTGAAGTTCGAATTTTATATCGAAAATAGCGACGGATTAGCGACGGATTAAATCCATCGCTACTAAAAAATTTAATTAGCGACGGAAAATTTCGTCGCTAATTAAAAATTTTAAATTTCCAACACATTTGAAAATTTAATAGCTCGCCAACGTAAAATTTTTCAAATTTTATACTTAGCGACTGAAACAATGACGGAAACGTCCGTCGAGTAATCGAAAATTTGAAAATTTTTTAAATTTGAAAAATGAAATAGGCGGCAAATTTAAATTTGAAAATTCGGATTAGCGACGGAATTAGCGATGGAATTTTCCGTCGCTAATTCAAATTTAAAAATTTTTATATTTTCAAATTACAAGTAGGCGGCAAATTGAAAATTTTAAAAATTTTGAATTAGCGACTGAAATTAGCGACGGAAAATTCCGTAGCTAATTAAAAAAAATTAAAAATTACATTTAGCGACGGAATTAGCGATGGAATTTTCCGTCGCTAAGGTAAAAAAATTTTAAAAATATATATAGCGACGGAATCAGCGACGGATCGATTCCGTCGCTAATTAAAAAAAAAAAATTTGAACTTTTTTTTCGAAAATCCGTCGCTATTTTTTCCATTTCCGTCGTTAGGTCCGTCGCTAATGACTAAAATAGCGACGGAATTAAATTCTGTCGCTAGCTCCGTCGCTAATACAGTTTTATCTCGACACATGTCGATTCCGTCGCTATTTCAGTCGCTAATTAGCGACGGACTCGATTCCGTCGCTATATAGTGTTTTTGTAGTAGTGACAGTTAAATAATTTTGAAACACATTGATTGAGCGCGCGCATTTCAATTCATTTTAGTTTGAAATTAGGGGAGAGAATATAAGTAAAATTTCCTTGCCGGTTATTATCCGGAAGTGGAACCCCTTGGTAATTGATACGATCGTTGAACAGTGCTCACCCCCGGGCCGACCGATAACCCGAGTTGACGCCGCGCGCGTATAATTGGTGGGCCTAAGCCCCGATAATTGATAATTGGGCGGGGACCACTTAATTAGGTGGCAAAACTTGCCTTGTAAATGATTCATTGTTATTTGTATATATGAGAAATGTTGAGATTTGATGAAACATGTGAGTTTTCGAAAGGTACAGGCAATGAACGTACTCGAACCGAGGATGTTTGCTTTCCAAGCAACCGAAGTGGCCTCAGCTTCTATTTCAAATAGATTTCCCTTGTTAATAATGTTTTTCTTCGGTTTTAACACTTGAATTCGTATAATCGTTGGTAATTTGATTTATTTTCTTTATTTGTTAAGTAATCGATTAAACTAAGATTTTTGTTACTCAACTCTCTTGCGCTAATTCTGTTTAGATCTTAATTGAGCATATACTCGTTAAAGTAGTCAACTAGATCCAGCAATGATATTCTCACGATGTAATGCGTTACGGACTCAAAACAAGAGAATGAAAACCCACATATACATGTATATATGTACTTATGCATGTGTACAAGTACCGAAACACTTCGTAGTTAATATTGTTATTATTATCATTGTCATTGTTATTATTAGATGCAACTAATTTGATTAATTTGCCAAGCCCAACTTATCTTTCGATCCTTATTCCTAACGTAATTTCTTTATTTCTCACTTCATCGAATTCAAACCCATAGCTAAGTGATTACTTAATCTACCAATGTCTTTCCATAGGGAGACTTCACAATTGACCAAATTGCTCAAGGTTCATGCATATACCAACTTAAGGTCATGAGCGTTACTCTCACCACAAAATTCACATTCGCAATCACAATTAGGCATGCTTAATATTTGAGCTATTTTCTCAAACCTCTGCAATTACACATTAGCTAGTTCAACCTATGCATATACTCGCCCTACGTTTGCTCAATATAGTCATTCTCCGTAATCTCGAATCCATCCAATTACTCAATTACATAACCAAACATCCCTAATTTCGTTCTCTACATTATAATTTCCTAAAAGAAATTACATTTATACAAAATTAATCCATTAACTACCACACCTTCATCATCCATTCCAATCCGAAATTTCCCAAATAAATCCTCAAATTTCCTCAACAACGTATTTCTAAATCATACTTTTCAATTTAAAATTACAATTACTTAAATAAGGAATTTGATAGCTTAGGGTTTAGTGTTTACCTTCAAATTTGGAAAGGAGCGATCGAGGAGGACGAGCAGGGAGTGGCGGTGGACGGCGGCTGCACCGCAACCACCGGGCAGGGCGGCGACGAACACCGGCGGCCGCTGCGGCTACGAACACCGGCGGCCGTTGCGGGCTGGGATTAGCTGATAAGTGGCCCGCGGCGAGGAATCGGGAGCAGGGGAGCAGGCGTGAACGAGAGGAAGAAGAAGATAGCGAGCACGGCAGAGGGAGAAGGGAGGGAGAGCGAAGGCCGGCGCCGGTTCTCCGGCCGGCGTCGGTCACGCCGGTGGTCGGGGAGCCGCCCTCGAGGAGGGAGAAGCAAAGGAACGGGAGGAGCAGGGGAAGGAAGCAAGTGAAGAATTGAGACCGAGCTTGCCCGATTATTTCGATCTTAACCACCTTTCTCTTTTTTTTCCCCAATTCCAGATTATTCTATGTCTGGATTTTTCCTTAAAAAATCCAGACTTATTTATTTCATTTTTACCTTTATTTTTATATGTTTATCTATATTTATTTATATATTTATTTATTTATTTATTTATTATTATCATTATTGTTACTTTTTAATTTTATTTTAGTAATGATGTTCACAAATTATAACCTTATTATGGGGTTTTATTAGGGCCACTTCGTTGCCTTAGCCGCTTAACACATGTATAAAAATAATTTAAATATAAAATATCGAATTGAAGTGCACGCGCTCAATCATATAAATCTTGTAATTAATGAATTAATTGAGTAAACAATGTGGTTTAGGGTCGGGTTGTTACACCAAGTAACAAGGGTTCAAAGCTAAAAAATGCTACAAACTCCCCAAAATAATTTTTTAAATCAAAAATCTTTTTGCGATTTTGAAAATTTTTCTCTTTTTTTTTCTTTTTCAAAATATTGAAGCATGACTTCTCCTCCCCCACCTAGATCTCACAATGTCCTCATTGGGAGCCAAGAAGCAACTGCACCAACAAATAGACTTAATTATGTATAAAAACGCTACCACCAAAAGCAAAAGCAAAACAAAATAAAAAAATATGCATGTGGGTGATCATAGCCATCATGGCTCAACAATATCCAAAGTTTTATCCTCAAAGTGACCACCCCACAAAAACACAATCCTAAATATCCACCACTAAAAGCAAAAAGAAAAACACAACCCTAAATATCCACAATTAAAAACAAGAAAAAAATATAGAGAAAGAACGAAGAAAGAAAAAAAAAGAAAAAGAGAAAGAAAGGGAACGAGTATACCAGGTTAGGTGTTAAGTGCACCTTAACTAATGCCTCCTAAAATAGTACTAACAAGGCTCGAGGAGCATCAGCCACTCCTCCTCATCTCAAGATCCAGCTCCAATTCAGATGCTGTCAAAGCTCTAAGGAGCTTATCAAATTCCTGAGCACAAAACTCGGATGAATGTAAATAAGAGAACACAACAAGCAAATATGTCAATGATATTTAGTGATCTCTTAAATTTATCAGATGCCTTAGAAAAATCAAAAGAGTGATCAAAGAAGCTAGTCCACATGATTTTTCTAGGCATTTCCTCTAGGTAAACATTAAAAGGGTCAAAGGAAGGAATGTAACCTCCAAAGGTACCTAGGGACACAATATTGTCAACCACATCCCCCTCAAGCATGCTAGATGAGTAATTCACATTGCCCACATCTAAATCGGAACCACAAATCACATAGGTAGTAGGCTCGGAAAAATGACACTTGGGGGAAGGGAAGGGTAGTGAACAAATAGGGGAAGCAGGGATCAAAGTAAGTGGGTTGGGGACACATGATCATCAACATCAAGACTAGTAGGCGATGCCTCGACCACAACCACCTCACATGACTCTCCTAAAGGAGTCTCCCGATCAAACACCTCAACTAAAACATCTTCTGATTCACAATATAAATCATCCTCACTATCTAAACTAGCATCAACACCAAATGTAGACTCAATGTAGTCCCTATGTGTACTAGGTAAGGATGGAGCAACCGTGGATAATGTAGTAAAGGGAGGGTCAATCTCTTTCTCTAGTCCGGACTCTAAAGAAAAGGAGGACTCATCATCATCATCATCATAGAAAAATGCCTCAATTTTGGCAGTAACTAAGACTAAGATCGGTTTCATGTGATAGGTCGAGTCCCTAATTTTAGTAAGACAAGCAAGTTGCTCATTTTGTTTATCTATAGCCCTTATCATTTTATAACAATTATCATAACATTCATGAGATAAAGTATCGTAATAAGGACAAGAACTAGTATCATGATCGGAAGAGTTACACTTTTGATATCAAAGAGGGTAGGATCGGGAATACAAGGGGATTGGATGTAAGATCTAGCATGATAAGCACAAGGGTTGGGGAATGAAAGTCCAGAATCAGTACATGCCTTTCCAAATTCACAAGTATCATAAGAAATCCATTCAAGTAAATCCCAAGCTTCATTAACACTTTTAGCACAAAAATCCCAATACTCTAAAAGAGCATGAGTTTCACTATTCACACCCTCATAGACAACATTCAATACTTCCCATTTCTTCAAACAAGTTACTAGAAAGAGCAAGAAGAGCATTAAGTCGATCAAAGTACGGATAGAATAATTCATGCTTATATTGAGGATAATGGTAAGTAGACATGCTTTCAAATTAAATTTTTTTGGATTTTTTGATTTTTTTGATTTTTCAATTAAATCCCTAATCTAGAATGCTCAAGTAAGTTCCAATATTGAAACGAACAACTCATCGGCAACGGCGCCAAAAACTTGTTAGGAAGAATTAAGTTCTAAAATTATTACCGCAAGTGCACGGCGTAGTTGTAGCTAGCCGGCAAGCACGAGTCGTGTCCACAGAGAGTTGTGTTTCAAATATCAAAGCTAACTTAAACTTTCTATCTAGGCGAATCAACACAGATGAGATAGATAAGGTGATTAAACTAACCTAGAAAGCAATAAAAATAAAATACTCGGGTTCCGATTTTACCACTCGAATAAACTAATTAATCAAGTCAAACCTAAACCTTCCCAAGTTTATACAAGTATTTAGGAGTGGTCGGTTGCACCATCAAAGCCTACTCAAGCCAACTTTCGAGGGTCATGAGTTAGTCTAGTTATTCTAACCACCTACTTTCGTGGGGGTTAGCCCAACTAAACTACAAAAATAGCGACCTCGAACATAGTTAGGATTCAAACTATTTTTATGTCAAAACCCTAACTATTCTCTATACCCACACTAGCAAATTGACACCACCATTCGGTGATAGACCAACCGCCTAAAAATCAAGATGAAAAGACCTTTTCGAGCATCTCATCGAACCTATGTGGCAGGTATAAGAAACAATCCATAAATACTAGCATAAACTGGGTAAGTAAAGGCTTAAACAAGATCAATTGGCCGTTAAGAGATTAATCACAACCAAAGTGACTCAAATTAACAACTAATTAACATGAAACACAATTAATCTAATAACTACAAATAAAAATTGACTTCGAATAACGACATAAACTAACAAAATAAAATTAAACATAAGACTAAACAATTAAACTAACTACTACTAACATCAAAATATAATAAAAATCGAATCTTTAAACTAGATTAAACAAATTAGAAACAAAGGAGAGACAAAAGGGAAGAAGTTACCGAGAACGAATCGCATGGAACTAAAAATTGTCGAGAACTGAATTCATAATTGAAACTAAACTAATAATTAAATCTAAAATATTTGACACAAAATTTACAAGAGGCTAATTAAAAACCTAAACTAAAACTAACCCTAATTAATTTCTAATGTGCGGTCGAACTCCGGCCCCCTTAATTGCTCTCGCTTCATCCCTTTTATACACAAAATATAGAGGGTTTTAATGTGTTGACATCAGCATGATGCCATGATGATGTCACCACAACTTAAATTCCTCATCCCGCTTTAATTTGCAACGTTAGAAGATTGCTTTGCTGATGATGTCATGCTGACGTCATCATGATGTCGGCGTCCAAAATTTTACGTGAACCAAATTCGTGCCCCTTTTTCCTGATTGCCATGAATGGACCAATTCCGAGCATGATTATGGGCTGGGTCGATATAATTGGTAAGAAAGATTGGGAGCAAAACAATCAAAAGGCATCAAATTGTTAAATTCCTATCATTTTTGCATCAATTTTCCTCAACTTGTCGATTTGATTTATTACCTACAAAATCAAATAAAATAAGTAAAAATTCTAAAAATTATATTATTTTACGAGACAAAAACTAGATAAATAAGGGTAAAAATGAAGTAATACTTGGACCAAACACTTGGGCTACTTCCTTAACAATGGGTTGATAACCTAGCTTGAAGTTGTAGTTGTTAGTGGGTTTAAGGGGGTGGAAAAGTAAGGTGGTATGCCCTTCGGGCTACAAGCAAGAGCTGAAAAATGCCCCTTCTTCTTAAGCATCGAATGGACACTAGGGTTACCATAAGGATTAAAGTTAAGAGAAGATTCATCCCTTTCTAAGGCAGTGACGAGTCTTGAATCCATATAGTTCTTCATCATTGGCATCGTGCTCGATCTCAACCATGGATTCTTTACAAGTAATTGTAGCAAAATGATTATCCCCATTGACAGTTATAACTTGAACTTTGATGATCATCTTAACTTTCCGATGCAGTGTAGAGGGCACCACTCGATGATCATGTAACCAAGGGCATCATAAAAGGAAATTGAAGGTAGTTGGGATATATAGGACTTTGAATTCGATGTTCCTTTCTACTGGCCCTATATTAACCGGCAAGGTCACTGTTCCCAGGACTCGTTCTTTTGGAATCATCACAAGCTCAAAGATGGACAGATCTGTTTAGAGAGTTACTCGCTCCCTAATTCCTAACCTTCTAGCAGTTCTCCAAGGGCACACGTTTATCGTTGATCCATTGTTTACCAAGGTTAAAGGAACAAACTTGTTGATGCAAGTTATGGTTAAGAGCATTGTTGTGTGCAACGCCTTCTTCTTGGAGATCCTTCGATAAAAGATAATAGTTCCATTCCTACTGTTAACCAATCCTACCACTTCCTCTAGCGTAGTTTAGGAGAGACCTCGATCTTACTGAGAGCATCAATCAAAGCCCGACAATGTTTCGGGAAGCAAATATTAATTGCCGGATTGAGATATCAACTTTTAATTTACGTAGCCGCTTAAGGATTGGGTCTTCTTCTTTTGTAGCTTCCGGCTCTTTTGGGGTTTCCTGAGTCTATTGTGGACCCAGGGGTGCATTGTGCTGTCCAAATCTAGTAAGGAATTGGAGTGCGGGACTTTTAGTTTCTCCCCAAAATTTTTCTTCTTCTTAGGGCGGTGTGCCCTGGAAGGCACTATTGTCGTCACCATTGCTTCTTATATTGTAGACATCTTCTTCATCACTTGCCCATAGCCCCTGGACTTCTGGATCTAATGAAGGTAAGCTAAGAAGTGGTTTATAAAGGCTCGGACTCCGAAACTAGATCATTCTGAGTACTACCTAAGGACTTAGGTACAAACCTCATCCCTCCTAAGTTTTTATTACAAGTCATTCCGAGTGTTATAAAAACTCCTGCAGAAGTTTTCATTTGATTCCGATTGACTCGTAAATCACATTCTTGTTTATCTTCTCACATTGACATTTCGAGTCACTCGGACATCATTCGATTTATCGCATGTTCAAGTAATCTCTCTAACACTTCTTATCTCGTTATGATCTGCATATTTCGAAGTAAAGTGAATTATAGTGTTAATTCATCTTTCTAAGTCGAGTACGTTTGGTTGAGAATTATTTGTTCGGATCAAGTGCTTATACTCGATATTTTCACTCTTATAACTTGATCTTTCTTAGGACTCGCTTCGATGGAATTTGAGTATAATGAATATTAGATTTAGAAAATTCCACTCTTCTAGGCTCGAGATAATTATGCACCTAATTATCTTAATTAAATTATTATCTCGTGCCTAATCTGGGACCAAAGTATCTATACGTTGAGAACCAAAATTGTTTACTTTTGTAGGTTATCCAAACGAGGTTATCTTATTTTTGAATTACAAAAGTAACCGGCTTCAAGCTATCAATCACCAACAAACAAAGGTTTTCTACTTCTAAACAAGGCCCAAACGTCGTGTCGTGGTTGTTTGTTTCCAAACCGAAAAACTTCAATGCTAAGCTCAACGGTGGCTTTCGCTTTACTTTTCGGGCATCACCAGCTAACTGGAGCACTTTTAGGAGCCAAGAGTTGTTACACAACGTTCACATCCCAACGGATCTTTTCGAGCGACTCGGAAGAACCGTTACAACGGTTAAGAAGGACTTCGTTCAGAAATTAGTCACAACGGCTAATCCGCTTAGTCATCAATAAATAGAAGCCAACTCTCAAGACTTGAAGATTGCTGGAATTATTGTTGATACACATTACTTAAGCAAAAGTCATAGTATTCATACTCAATCTTCTATTTTACAACTCCTAGCTTGTAATGCATACTTTATGAGTTATAAAGTATTGTAATCAGTCACAAACTCTTTCTTGATTTCTGAGTAAGGTCCCTTGACTGAGCCATAAAGGTTAACTCATCTCGGTTGTCCCTAGATGTAAAGGTTACCTCGGTTAGGAAGTACTAGATTAGATAAGGGAATTTACGAGTCTAGGAAAACATTGTAAGGAATTGTTTAAGGGAGCAATTCGGTTGAGTGAGTCTCGTTGTATTTTATGGATTCAAAATAGTGGATTTACAACTCATAAAGTATGCATTACAAGCTAAAGATCTAAAGATCGGATGGCTCTCTAAGAGTAAACCTATTCATCATCACCCTATTCACCCCCTCTAGGGTGACTAAGACTCTCTAAGAGCAAACCTTCAATTGGTGTCGAGCCTAGCCTTTCAGAAATGGTCTAACAACCTAAAGATCTAAAGATCGGATGGCTCGGAACAACGGAGAGTTCGATGAAGGAAGATCTTCCAGCAGACCACCGAAGTTCAAAGGATTAAACTTTGTACACTCGGAAGAAGCTAATGGAATACTTTCTGCTAGACAATGATGAAGATGTTTGGAACATCATACAAGAAAAAAATTACATTCCAATGAAGATGGAAGATACAAGACCTGTACCTAAAGCAATGTTTGAATACACTAATGAAGAGTTAGAAAAGTTCAAAAAGAACTTTAAAGCAATGAACATTCTAATGTGCACCATCAGCTCGGAAGAATACAGCAGAGTGTCGGCTTGTGACACGGCTAAAGATGTGTGGGACACTCTTGTCAACACATATGAAGGGACAAGCCAAGTGAGACAAGTGAAGATAGGTCAATATCTTCACAAATACGAGCTGTTCAAGATGGAGCTAGAAGAAAACATCACTCAAATGTTTATACGGTTCACCGAGATTATAAATAATCTTAAATCTCTGGTAGAAAGATTTCCCATGAAGAAATGTGCAGAAAAATTCTAAGAAGTCAACCAAAAAGAAGATGAGGTCCCAAGGTGACAGCCATTGAGGAAGCTTAGAACCTCTCTTAACTAAAGCCGGATGAACCGATTGGGAAGTTACTTACCCATGAAATCCATCTAGAAGAAGAGGATGCCCGAGGTCAACACCAAAAAGAACATTGCTATGAAAGCCTCGAAAGCGAGAGGAGAAAATCTAAGTTCCTCATATTCAGAGGAAGATCCCATGGCACTCACTACTCGCGGCTTCAAAAGAATGATGAAGCACAAGAAATGGGAGAAGAGGCCAAGGGAAAAGTTCTATAAGAAAGATAAGGACAGAAAAGGTAAACAGTCCTCCCCTTCAAAGTTGTCTTTAACTAAGAACTCTGGTTGTTTTGAATGTGGCGGGAAAGATCATATAGTCAAAGACGGTCCAAGGAGAAAGAGGGACAGAAAGAAGAAGAAGGCTATGATGGCCACATGGAGTGATGAACACTCATCCGAAGAAGATGAAGATTTTGATGACTCAAAGTGTCCGATGGCATTAACGGACTCGGAAGCTGAATCCGAGTCGGACTCGACAACTCAAACACCGAGGAGACAAATCCTCCGGAGGTAATTGAATACTTTCTCAAGTTCTCCAAAGTTGATTTAGCTAAATATATTTATACTTTGGAAGAAAAGTCTAATTCCGATTCTTCTCAATTCAAAGAACAACTTGAGTCTCTCATTTTAGAGAACATTGGTTTGAAAAATGAATTGGAAAAATTGAGACTTACTCTAAGAGAACTCAAGACTAGTACTCAAGCTAACGATACTTAGTATGAGTCACTCGGAAGAGAAAATGAGCATCCGAAACAAAAGCTCAATGAGTCTCAACCGAGCCCGGACCACCTTATAAGAAAAACCTTCTCCACTTGTTTATAAAAGAAAAGATTTTAAAAAGAAAAAGACACGAGACTAAGTTGTCTAAAACAAAGACTCGAGAATCGGACCAAACCCAAAGTAAATCAAATCTGGGTTCCGAAGAGTCTTCTTCCTTAGAAAAGGACCACGAGTAAAGGGAGTTACTATGTTCATTAGAGGAAGTGAGAAGGGTTAGTGTGTTTCGACTCGCGAGTAACTCGAGAAAATGACAAAAGGTTATTGGTACCTAGACAGTGGATGCTCACGCCACATGTCAGGAGATTCAAGAACTTTTTCTAAGTTGGAAGATTACAAAGAAGGCAAAGTCACTTTTGGAGATGACAATAAGGGCAAGATAGTTGGAAAGGGCAAGATTGGGAAACGAGACAACTTGGTCAGCCTAGTCTATCTTGTCAAGGGATTAAAGTACAATCTTCTCAAGCATCTCTCAATTGTGCAACAAGGGTCAAGAGGTAAGGTTCACTCGGACAAATTGCTATATTTCTGATGTAACCACCAAAGAGACTCAGCTCTCGGGTAAGAGATCGGGTAATACCTACACTATTCCTCTTTCCGATCCGTCGAATTTATCTTGTTTAAAAGCATCTTTGCATGATGATTCTTGGACATGGCATCGTAGACTAGGTCATGATAGTATGCATACTATCAAGAAGCTAGGATTTCATGGCTTAGTTCTTGAAATCTCTGAAAACTATTTCCACATCCCAAGTTCTTGAAATGTTGCATATGGATCTATGTGGTGAAATCCTTGTAAAAAGTCTCGAGAGATAAATCATATGTACTTGTAATTGTTGATGACTACTCACGATTTACTCGGGTTTGTTTTCTTAAGCATAAAAATGAAGCTTTCAAAAAGTTCAGCAAGCTCTGCAGGAAAATTGAAGTAGAGTCTCGGATTCGAGATCGGAACAATTCGAACCGAACATGGAAAGGAGTTCGATTACTCGGAATTTGCGGAGTTCTGCGATAAGAATGGTATCTCTCACAACTTCTCAACACCCAGAACTCTTCAACAGAATGGAGTAGTGGAGAGAAAGAAACGAACTCTTGAAGAAATGAGAAGGACAATGACTATTGAACATGATCTACCTTACTATTTCCGGGCTCGAGCAATCAACACAACAAACTACACACCGAACGGATGCTCGAAAACTCCGTATGAGCTCTACAAGGGAAAGAAACCCAACATCTCATACTACAAGCCTTCGGATGTAAGTGCTAAATGAAGACTCAGCGTCTACATTTATATTATTCTTAGTACTAACAAGGAATCAGGTCCAAATCTCATCCGTTCTAGGTTTTGATTACAAGTCATTCTTAGTGTTATAGAAACTTTTCCGAGTGCTACAAAAACTATTGCATATGTTTTCATTCGATTCCGACCGACTCATAAAGCAATCTCTTGTTCATCAATTCACTCTGATAGTTCTAAGTCACTCAGACATAACTCATATTTATTGCATGTTCAAACATTCACTCTAACTCTTTCAAACTAAGTTTTAACTTCATATTCTAAGTTAAAGTGAATTACAGCGTTAATTCAACTTTCTAAGTCAACATATTTTGATTGAAATATGATTGTCTAGATCAAGTACACATACTTTGTTCTTCTCTTTCTAACTTGATCTTTCTCTAGACTGACTCATATGGAATTTGAGTATAATGAATATTAGACTCAGAAAATTCAACTCTTTTAGGACTTAGATAATTAGGCCTTAATTATCTCAATTAAATTATTATGTGTGCCTAATCTTGGACCAAAGTATTTTATACTTTAAGAACCAAAATTGGTTTACTTTTGTAGGTTATCTAAACGAGGTTATCCTACTTTTTGAATTACAAAAGTAACCGGCTTCAAGTCGTCAATCACCAACAGACAAGACTTTTCTACTTCGAACAAGGCCTAGACATCGTGTCGAGATTGTCTATTTCCAAAACTGGAAATATTCAACTCTAAGCTCAACGGTGGTTTCCATCCTACTTTTCGGACACCACTAGTGGATTGGGACAGCCTAAGGAGTCAAGAGCCATTGCACAATTTTCACATCTCAACGGGTCTTTTTAGCGACTCGGAAGAACCATTATAACGGTCACGAGAGGACTTGTATTCGGAAGATAGTCACAATGGCTAATCTGCTTAGTCATTTATAAAGAGAAGCCACTTCGCAAGACTTGAAGATTTGCTTAACCAATTGTTGAAATTATATCTCTTTGTATAATACTTTCAATCTTCTTCTTACAACTCCCAGTCCGTGCTTAACGCTTTTTGAGTTGTAAAGTCTTATAATCACTCACAAACTCTTTCTTTCTCTCTAAGTAAGGTCCCTTGATTGAGCTGTAAGGGTTAACTCAACTTAATTGTCCTTAGCTGTAAAGGTTACCTCGGTTAGGAAGTACTAGATCGGATAAGGGAACTTTTGAGTTTAGGAAAACTTTGTAAGGAATTGTCTAAGGGAGCAATTCTGGTTGAGTCAGTCTACTGTATTTTGTGGATTCAAGATAGTGGATTTGACTTGGTACTTGGATTAGCACTGGCCGTGGTTTTTGCCCCAGGAGGGTTTCAACGTAATTCGAGTTCATACTTTTCCGAGTCCAATCTAGACTCAAACAGTCTTGATTATTCAATTTAAACTTTAACCTTCTATTTATTGTTTAAATTTCATCATCACCCTATTCACCCCCTTCTAAGGGTGACTAAGACTCTCCAAGAGCAAACCTTCAATTGGTATCGAGCCTAGCCTTTCGTAAAGGATCTAACAATCCAAAGGTTTAAAGATCAAATGGCTTAAAACAATGGAGAGTTCAATGAAGGAAGATCTTCCAGCAGACCACCAAAGTTTAAAGGAACTAATTTCGTACACTCTGGAAAAAGCTCATGGAATGCTTTCTACTAGATCACAATGAAGATGTATGGAACATCATACGAGAAGGCAATTACATTCCAATAAGGATAGAGGAAACAAGACTCGTGCCTAAAGCAAAGCTTGGGTACACCATCGAAGAGGCGTAAAAGTTCGAAAGAACTTTAAAGCCATGATCATTCCGATGTGTGCCATCAGCTCGGAAGAATACAACAGAGTGTTAGCTTGTGACACGAGCAAAAGAGGTAATGGGACACTCTTGTCAACACATATAAAGGAACAAGCCAAGTAAGACAAGCGAAGATAAGTCAATATCTTCACAAATATGAGCTCGTTCAAGATGGAGCCGAAGAAAACATCGCTCGGATGTTCATCCACTTCACCGAGATTACCAATAATCTCAAATCTCCGGGTAGAAAGATTTCCCATGAAGAAATGTGCAGAAAGATTCTAAGAAGTCTATCTAAGAGAAGATGGGGTCCCAAGGTGACAGCCATCGGGAAGCCCATAACCTCTCTCTATTAAAGCCACACGAACTCATTGGGAAGCTACTCACCCATGAGATCCATCTGGAAGAAGAGGACGTTGAGGTCAGCACTAAAAAGAATATTGTGCTAAAGGCCCGAGAAAGTAGACAAGAAAATATGAGTTCATTAGACTCGAAGAAGATCCCATGGCACTTATCGCTCGAGGCTTCAAAAGAATGATGAAGCACAAGAGATGGGAGAAAAGGCCAAGAGATGAGTTCTACAAGAAAGATAAGAAGGATAGAAAAGGTAAACACTCTTCCCCTTCAAAGTTATCTTTAACTAAGAACTCTAGCTATTTTGAATGTGGCAGCAAAGATCACATAGTCAAAGACTGTCCAAGGAGAAAGAGGGACAGAAAGAAGAAGAAGGCTATGATGGCCATATAGAGTGATGAAGACTCATCTGAAGAAGATGAAGACTCATACGACTCAAAGTGTCTAATGGCTCTATCGGACTCAAAAGCTAAATCCGAGTCGGACTCGATCACTCGGACAGTGAGGAAACGAATCCTCCGGAGGTAATTGAATATTTCCTCAAGTTTTCCAAAGTTGATTTAGCTAAATATATTTATACTTTGGAAGAAATGTCCCATTCCGATTCCTCTAAATTTAAAGAATAACTTGAGTTTATCACTTCGAGAGCATCTCTTTGAAAAATGAATTAGAAAAATTGAACTAACTATAAGAGAGCTCAAGACTAGTACTCAAGCTAATGAGACTCGAGTCCGAGACACTCAAAAGAGAAAATGAGCATCCGAAACAAAAGCTCAATGAGTCTTAAGAACTTGTTTTAAAGTTTACTCAAGGTCAGAAAAACCTTAACATGCTCTTAGGGTGTCAATGTGTCTCCTTCGAAAAGAAGGACTTGGTTTTAACAAAGAGGAGGAATCTAATTCCTACTCAAATCTTTTCAAAAAGCATTCCAGAATTGTGAAGTTCAGGAAGTCTCGAGCACGGTGCTATTCATAAGAATGAAAAGATGACTAAGCCCGGACCAGCCTTCAGGAGAAACCCTTATCCACCTGTTTATAAAAGGAAAGATTTTCAAAAGAAAGAGACACGGACTCGGTTTTCAAAAAGGAAGACTTAGAATCGGACTAGACCCAAAGTTATGCAAATCTGGGTTCCCAAGAGTCTTCTTTGAAGGTTTGCTCAAGGAGAGGCTAAATCACCCTAAAGGGAGGGTAAATAGGGTGATGAAAGATTTTTCCGAAAAATCAAACTCTTTTGATCGAAGGACGGACGTAAGCGTGGTTCCGAGTCTACAATAGGGTCAGAAAATTATGAACTCAAAATAAAGATGCAGAGAGAGAGCTGAAGCTTTAAGATAGTATGAGTCTAGAATGAACTCGGAAAGTGAAGACACCGAAAATACGTGGAAACCCTCCTGGGGCGAGAAAACCACGGACAGGTGCTAATCCAAGCACGAAGTCAAATCCACTATTTTGAGTCCACAAAATACGGTAGGCTGACCGACCCCGAGTTGCTCCCTTAGACAGACTCTTTACAAGTTTTTCCTAGACTTAGAAATTCCCTTATCTGATCTAGTACTTCCTAGCAAAGATAACCCTTACAGCTAGGGAAAACCGAGCTAAGTTAACCCTTACGACTCGGTCAAGGGACCTTACTTAGAGAGTAAGAAAGAGAGTGTTTGTAACTAAATACAAGACCTTACAACTCGGAATATAATGAATTACCGAGTGGGAGTTGTAAGTAGAAGATTGAGAATGAATACAATGACTTTTGCTCAAGTATGTGTATTAACAATAGGTTCGACAATCTTCAAGTCTTGAGAGTTGGCTTTTATATATAGATGACCAGGCGGAATAGCCGTTATCTCTATCTTCCGACTGGAGGTCCTTTGTGACCGTTGTTAAGGATCTTCCGAGTCACTCGAAAGTATCCGTTGAGATATGAACGTTGGACAACGGTTCTTGACTCCTTTGGAAGTCCCAAAACCACTCGGTGGTGTCTTGAAACATAAGGTGGAAACCACCGTTAAGCTTGGCGTTGCGGTTTTCCAGCTTTGGAAACGGACATGCCACTGACGCAATCTTCTAGGGCTAGGTCGGAGGTGGAAAAAGCCTTGTCTACTCGGTGATTTGATGTTTTGAAGCTAGGTTACTTTTGTAATTCAAAAAGTATATCCTCGTTTCAATAACCTACAAAAGTAAATCAAATTGGTTCTCAAAGTATAAAATACTTTGGTCCAAGATTAGACACAGATAATAATATAATTAAGATAATTAAGTGACTAATTATTTGAGTCGAAAAGGAATGGAATTTTCTGAGTCTAATATCCATGAAACTCGAAATTCCATCCGAGTTAGTCTAAGCGAGAATCAAGTTACATAAAGAACATCGAGTGAAATAAACTTGATCTAGCCTAAGCATGGTTCGGACTAGAAGCGCCGACTATAACGAGAATAACACCTATAATATGAAGTCGGACCTAAGTGCGGTTATGTAAATACTAGTCATTTGAACATGCGATACTTCTAAGTGATGAGAGACTCGGAACCGAGTGAAACAACGTGAGTGCATATATGTTTTCCGAGTCACACAGAGACAAGAAAAATACATGAAATAATTACTATATCACTCGTTATATCACTTAGAGAAAATACTATATCACTCGAAAAGTTTCTAAGGTACGAGAGAATGACTTGGAATCAAAACGCTACAAGTGAGAAAGTCTTATACCCGATTCCTTTGATAGAACTCATAAATGTGCGGAGTACGATCCGAGTCTTCAATCTCCCCTTTTTGATGAAAGGCATTCCATACTTAGAGAGAAACTTTGTTAGTGATATAGATCTGTTTTTGTATACTTGCGCAGATAGTAAGGCAAGTAAAGCATACTTAAAGTATCGGATCATAAAGAATAGATACTCTTCAAATATCAATGACATGATGCTAACTCATAAATGTTTGCAATAAACAATAAGCGCAGAGAATTTGAAGAGAATACATTAATTCATTGAAGTTAAAGAAAATACATACGAGACAGAGAGTGAGAAACTCCCCTAAACAAGACAACAAATTTTCTATCTATATTCTCCCCTTGCCTTTCAGCAAAAACAAAAAAATGGGAAGAATACAACAAGTAGTACATATTTGATGTTTGGACAAAAAGATAAGTAAAAGAAAATAGAAATTTTCAGGAAGAAGAAGAATCATGCAGACTTTAGAATTGTGACACGAGTGCATGGTGTCCGCCTAAGAAGGAGTGGGGGTTGTCCGAGTGGAAGAGGAAGGGCGAGAGGTACGCCGGGGCTGGTAGGATCTTGACGATGTGCTTGAGCGCGGCGGAGGGAGGACAGGGATCGCCGTCAAGGGCTCGGCTACGAGTGGTCGACCCGAACGAGAGGATCCAAAGGTTCCTCCCTGTGGACCTCGGTAGTTGGAGGGGTCCGCTCGGTCCGACCCGCTGCAGTTTCTTCTTGTGTAGCTAGGTCTTCGACTCACTCGGACTGCCGTCCGAGCCGAGTACTTCCAGTCGAGCTCGAGGAGCTTTTTGACCCTCACTGTTCCTCCTTCTTCTTCTTTTGTTCCGCCCCTTACCCGAAGGAGCTGCCTCAGCTGCAGGCTCCTCGGCGTCTACTTCTTCTTGTTCTTCTTCTCCATCCTCCCCGCTTTCGAGGAGGTCTTGGCCGGGCTCGAGGACGCTTCGGATGTGTCCGAGTCACCATGGTCCTGAGTTGCCTTGGACCTTCTCTCCTATAGGAGCTCGTTCAGCTCCTTTTGCTCCTTCACCAAGGCCTTCATCTCAAGTAGCAAGTCTTGTCTGTTCTCGGATTTGAGATTGGGCTGTTTTTGGTTGATGGCCATAGGTCGATAGACAGTCTTGAATGACCGGAGCATGTCCTTCAATTCCGAGGACACAGAGTTGATTTTGTCCAAGAAAACGGAGGACAAAATGGAGAAGAGAGACTTAGAGACACCCGAGGTGGAAGCACCACCAGGTGGGGCGAGAGAGAGAGGGGCTTCTTTACGAGTCCGAGGCGAAGAAGGTGGCCTCGGCTTTGAGTCGTGTACCTAGATACCAGGTTGAGTCTCCTGGTACCCGTACCCTGAAGTTCCTTTTTGCCGACGACAACGGCAGCCTCGAAAGCGGCGTTTGGGTCCGAGGGAGAGGAACTTTGAATTGTTTGAATACAAAGGTGAGAAGAGCACCGAAAGGAAGAGGGGTGTTCTTCTTATTTTGGAGTTGAGCTGGCACAGCTGCCATTTGCTCGATTATTGAAGGAAAGAGGTCTACTTCGTAGCCCTCAAGAATGTCAAAAAGAGCTTTTAAATGCTTGGAGTTGGAGTTCTCCTTGCTGGAATGCTGAGAGAAGAAAGTTCTCATCGAGCAAGAAGCACGGAAGATGTACTTCGACTTCAACCGAGTCACTGGAAAGTTTTTATGTGACTCGGGAAACTCTTTGCGTATTTTTCAAAGAAGTCTTCAGCGACTTCGAGTGAAAGGAATGGGGTTGTTGTTCAAGAGGAGAGAGGAGACCTTGAACAAGCAATGGAGAAGGGAGGTGTTTATACGAACGAGTTACGTTCGGAACCCCGGAGGTTAGAACACCTTCGAGCTTGTGAGGTGAGTGTAAAACTCGGATACGGGTTCGGGGTAGATGAACTCGCTAAAACAAAGAAAGTTGTAAACACCGGTGGTTTGGATGTGTGGCAACCACGGGAATTTTGTGGTTGGAAAGAACTTGTCGTCCAAGCACAAGATCTCGGGTGACAACGAGGTTTTGAGGTGGATGAGCCTTCTTGGCTTTTTGTGCGTGGCTTCTTTGAGGAAGAGCCAAGAAAGTCGAGGTGTGAACCTCTTTTAGGCATTGTGGATGAGAAAAGAGAGAGAAGTGGAACTTTGAGAGAGTGTAGAAGAGAATGGGTTGAAGAGAGCGAAAGAAAAAGACTAGAAGAAAGAGATGAGAGCGATCGAGCTTACTTGAGATGATCTTCACGAAGCTTGAAAATGTTCAGGAGTCACTGTAGACGTAGAGAGCTTGCGCGAGAAGTTTTGCTTTCGAGAGAGTGAGTAAATGAAATGTAAAGTAGCGAGACGAAGGAGAATAGGCGTTATTTATTGAAAAATAATTGTCCTTCAACACAACGCTATTTATATATCCGTTCGACTCGGCTCCTTCATCAATCACCTCGGACCGGTGTGACGGTTCTCTTCTCAACGGTTAAAATTCTAGCAGTTTGACTTCCAACGACTAGAAGTCCGATCACGAGTGAGCGACAGAGAGAAAAAGATTTTGAAAAATAAATTAATTATGAAACTCTCCACTTATCTAGAGAAGATTTCGGAGATTTGATGTCCACTTTTCTCATCAATCTGAGTTTGACTCGGCTTAGTTTCGAGTGACTCGAAACCGGAAGTAAATAATGACTATTAGCTCGAGTATCACTTAATCAACTCAACAAATGGCTATTTATGAATTGAAAGCACTTAACATATAATCATGCAATGAAATTATCATAAAGAAAGCACATAATTATGCATTTAACATTCCAAGTTCATTCCTAATGAAACAAAACTGATCTTCACTAAGAGACTTAGTAAAAATATTAGCTAATTGAAGATTAGTAAGAATGAATTCAAGTTTGATATCACCTTTCTCATAATGGTCTCTTAAGAAATGATACCTGACGTCAATGTGTTTTGTTTTTGAGTGCTTGAACCGGATTTTTGGTGATGCTGATTGCACTTTGATTATCACACTTGATTGGAACCGATTTGAAAGAAAGTCCAAGATCTCTCAAGTGTTGCTTTATCCATAAAATCACGTGCACGGCATGCTCCGACCAGTAATATACTCGGCTTCGGCAGTTGATAGAGCTACCGAGTTTTGCTTCTTTGAGTGCCAAGATATTAGGGATTGACCCAGAAATTGGCAAGCTCCTGAGGTGCTCTTTCTATCAACTTTGTATCCAGCGTAATCCATACCCGAGTATCCGGTAAGAGTCGGTTATGAGTCTCTTGAGTACCATAGATCTACGTTACGAGTCCCTGCAAGATATCTAAACATTCTCTTCACTGCAGGTGAGATGTGATTCTTTTGGATTAGCTTGGAATCTTGCGCATAAACATACACTCGAACATTATATCTAGCCGGCTGGAAGTAAGATATAGCAAAGATCCAATCATACCTCGATAGAGTTTCGATCTATTGCTTTACCTTTCTTGTCCGAGTCAAGTGTTATACTCGTTGCTCATAGGTGTAGGCTGCGTGCTTTGTATCTTGGAGTTTGTATTTCTTCAGCAGTTCCTTGGTATACTTTGATTGATGGACATAGATTCCATCTTTGTCTTGTTTAATTTGTAGACCAAGGAAGAAATTGAGTTCTCCCATCATACTCATTTGAAATTCTCGACTCATTAACTCGAGAAAATTCTCAGCACGGAATTTCATTAGTAGCTCCGAAATTATATCATCAACATAGATCTAAATGATAAGGAAATATTTCCCTTTGGTTCTTATAAAGAGAGTCTTGTCGATCCGACCTCTTCTAAAATCATTTTGAACCAAGAAATTGCTCGATCTTTCATACCAAGCTCCGGGAGCTTGTTTAAGACCATAAAGAGCATTTTGAAGTTTAAAAACATGATTTAGAAATTCTGAGTTTTCAAAATAGGAGGTTGCTCGACATAGACTTCCTCTTCAATAAAATCATTGAGAAATGCACACTTAACATCCATTTGATATAATTTGATATTCATGCTAGATGCAAATGCCAACGAGGATTCTAATGGCTTCAATTACGCAACAGTGCAAAGGTTTCCCCATAATTAATCCCTTCTTGATTGTAACCTTGAGCCACAAGTCTAGCCTTGTTTCTAATCGCCAACCCACCTTCATCCAGTTTGTTCTTGAAAACCCATTTGGTTCCTATGACTGGGTGGTCCGAAGGTCGTTTGGTCGAGTCCGGACTTGGTTTCTTTCGAATTGATTGAGTTCCTCTTGCATGGCCTCTACCCATTAAGATTCATTTAGGGCCTCTAATGCATTTTTGGGTTCGATTAATGAAATGAATGTCGTGAATGCACATAGATTTAGAAGAGAGGAACGAGTTCTTACCCCACTTGTTGATATCGAATAATATGTTTTCTAGTGGGTGACTAGAAGCATACTTGAAAGCTCTACCTATTCTCTAATTCACCAGATTTGTAGGCTGAACTGCTTGATCTTCGGAGGCCTGGTGCTGAGTGATCGGTTTGCTCTTCGAGCATTCCGAGTGGATTCTTGAGTCGTCTCATTCCGAGTCACTTCATTCCGAGTGACTTCATTCCGAGTCTGGTTGAGTTTGAATCTTGGCGGATTCATGTTCATCACTATCATTGTCTCTTCGAGCTTCGGATCCGAGTATGTAGACTCACTTGGCTTTTCCTGTTCAAGCTCATCAAACACAACGTGGATGCTTTCTTCCACTTTGTTAGTTCTCTTATTAAAAATGCCATAAGCTTTACTATGAGATGAATAACCCAGAAAAATACCTTCATCCGATCGAGCATCAAACTTGGTCGAGTGATCCTTACCATTGTTATGAACAAAACATTTGCATCCAAAAGGCTTGAAATAGGAAATATTGGGTTTCTTCCCTTTGTAAAGCTCATAAGGTGTTTTCTTCAGTATGGGTCCGATGAGACATCTCGTTCAAAGTGTAGTTAGGTCGTGTTGATCGCCTCAACCCAGAAATAGTAAGGTAGATTATGCTCAATCATCATTGTCCTTGCTATTTCTTCAAGAGTTCTGTTCTTTCTCACCACTACTCCATTTTGTGGAGGAGTTCTTGGTGCTAAAAAGTTATGAGAGATACCATTTTTGTCACAAAACTCGAGAATTCTAAGTAGTCGAACGCCTTTCCATGGTCGGTTTGAATTCTCCGGATCCGAGTCCGAGACTCAACTTGGATTTTTCTGCAGAGCTTGCTTGAACTCTTTGAATGCTTCATTTTTGTGCTTAAGAAAACACACACGAGTAAATCGTGAGTAATCATCAATAATAACAAGTATATATGATTTACCTCCGAGGCTCTTAACAGAAATTCACCACATGAATCCATATGCAGTAGCTCAAGCACTTTGGATGTGGAAGCTGTCTTCAAAGATTTGAATGAAGATCTAACTTGTTTCCCTCTTGTGCATGCTTCACAAACTTTATCTTTCTCAAAAGTATAGTTAGGTAAACCTCTAACCAAACCATGAAATGCCAATTTCTTGATAGTATGCATGCTAATATAGCCTAATCTATGATGTCATGTCCATGAATCATCATGAAGGGATGCTTTCAAACAAGATAAATTCTGATTCGGGTCGAAAGAGGAATAATGTAAGTGTTACCCGATCTCTTACCCGAGAGTTTTATCTCCTTGGTGGTATCATCGTAAATATAACAGTTGGTCCGAGTGAATCTTACCTCTTGACCTTTATCGCACAGATTGAGAGATGCTAAGCAAATTGTACTTCAGTCCTTTGACAAGGTAAACTGGGCTGACCAGATTGCTTCCCTTTCCAATCTTGCCTATCCCAACTATCTTGCCTTTACTGTCATCTCCAAAAGTGATTTTTCCTCCTTTATGCTCTTCTAACTCGGAAAAGAGTCCCGAGTCTCTTGACATGGGACGTGAGCATCCACTGTCAAGATACCAGTGCCCTTTTGTTCTCTTCCGAGTGACCTGCAAAACAGAGACAATCTAACCCTTCTCACTTCCTCTAACGAACCCAAGTAACACTCTTTACTGTGGTCCTTTTCGAGGAAGAAGGTTTTTCGGAACCCGGATTTGAATGACTTTGGGCTTAGTCCGATTCCGAGTCTTTCCTCTAGAGAACTGAGTCCGTGTTTCTTTCTTTTTGAAAACTTTTCTTTTGGAAACTGGAGGAGATGGTTTCTTCTTGTAAACTAATCCGGGCTTAGTCCTCCTTTCATTTTTATGAATGGGACCATGCTCAGCTTTCCTGAACTTTACGGTTCTAGAATCCTTTTGAAAAGCTCCGAGTAGGAATTGGATTCCTCCTCTTTGTTGAAACCAAGACCTTCCTTTCTGAAGGAGACACATTGGGATCCTAAGAGCATGTCAAGGTTTTTCCGATCTTGAGTGAACTTTAAAACAAGATCTTAAGACTCACTCGAGCTTTTGCTTTAGCTGCTCATTTTCTCTTCGAGTAACTCGGACTCGGTCTCATTGGATTGAGCACTAGTCTTGAGTTCTCCGAGTGTAAGTCTCGGTTTTTCCAATTCTTTTTCAAAGAAATGCTCTCAGAGGAAATTGACTCAAGTTGTTCTTTGAAACAAGAAGAATCAAAATTGGACTTTTCTTCTAAAGTGAAAATATACTTGGCTAAATCAGCTTTGGAGAATTTGAGAAAGTATTCAATTACCTCTTGAGGATTTGTTTCCTCATTGTCCGATTCCGAGTCCGACTCTTTTTCGCTTCTAAGTCGGAGAGGGCCATCGGACACTTTGAGTCATCTCGAGTCCTCATCATCTTCCGATGAATCCTCGTCACTCTATGTGGCCATCATAGCCCTTTTCTTCTTTCTGTCCCATTTTCTCTTTGGATAGTCTTTGACTATGTGATCCTTCGTTGCCACATTCAAAACGAGCCGGAGTTCTTAGTCAAGGATAACTTCGAAGGAGATGAGTATTTACCTTTCTTATCCTTCTTGTCTTTCTTGTAAAACTCTTCTTTTGGCTTCTTGTCCCATCTTTTGTGCTTCATCATTCTCTTGAAGCCTCTTGCAATAAGTGCCATAGGATCCCCTTCGAGTCGGAGGAACTCGGATCCGCTTCTCTGGTTTACGAGGCTTTCAACGCTATGTTCTTTTTGGTGCTACCCTCGGCATCCTCCTCTTCCAGCTGGATTTCATGAGTGAGAAGCTTCCCAACGAGCTCGTCCGGCTTTAGAAGTGATAGGTTCCGAGCCTCCTCTATGGCGAGTCACCTTGGGACCCCATCTTTTCTTGGGTAGGCTTCGAGTATCTTTTTGCACATTTCCTCATGGGAAATCTTCTTACCCAGAGATTTGAGATTGTTGGTAATCTCGATGAATCGAATGAACATCCGAGTGATGTTTTCATCCGGCTCCATCTTAAATAGCTCATATTTGTGAAGATATTGGCTGATCTTTGCTTGTCCGACCTGGCTTGTACCTTCATAAGTGTTGACCAGTGTGTCCCACACTTCTTTGGCTGTGTCACGAGCGGACACTCGGTTGTATTCTTTTGAGCTGATGGCGCACATAAGAAAGTTCATTGCCTTGAAGTTCTTTCGAACTTCTCGCTTCGCCTGGAGTAAACTCGGCCTTTGTCTTGGGAACGAGTCTAAATTCTTCTGTCTTCATGGGAATGTAGCTTCCTTGTTGTATGATGTCCCAAACATCTTCATCATGATCCAAGGGAAACATTCCATGAGTTTCTTCCGAGTGCACGAAGTTGGATCCTTTGAATTTTGGTGGTCTACTTGGAATATCTTCCTTCATCGAACTCTCCGTTGTTCTTAGCCATTTGATCTTTAGACCTTTGGATGGTTAGATCCTTTCCGAAAGGCTAGGCTCGATACCAATTGAAGGTTTGCTCAATGAGAGGCTAAATCACCCTAGAGGGGGTTGAATAAGGTGATGAAAGATTTTTCGAAAAATCAAACTCTTTTGATCGAAGGACGAGACGAAGCGGGTTCCGAGTCTACAATAGGGTCGGAAAATTATGAACTCAAAATAAAGATGCAGAGAGAGAGCTGAAGCTTTAAGACAGATCCGAGTTTAGAATGAACTCGGAAAGTGAAGACAATGAAAATACGTGGAAACCCTCCCGGGGCGAGAAAACCACGGACCGTGCTAATCCAAGCACAAATTCAAATCCACTATTTTGAGTCCACAAAATACGATAGAACTGACTCGACCCTGAGTTGCTCCCTTAGACAACTCTTTACAAGTTTTTCCTAGACTTAAAAATTCCCTTATCCGATCTAGTACTTCCTAGCTGAGATAACCCTTACAGCCTAGGGAAAACCGAGCTGAGTTCACCCTTACGGCTCGGTCAAGGGACCTTACTTAGAGAGTAAGAAAGAGAGTGTTTGTAACTAAGTACAAGACCTTACAACTCAAAATATAATGAATTACTGAGTGGGAGTTGTAAGTAGAAGATTGAGAATGAATACAATGACTTTTGCTCAAGTATGTGTATTAACAATAGGTTCGGCAATCTTCGAGTCTTCGAGTTGGCTTCTATATATAGATGACCAGGCGAGAAAAGCTCGTTATCTCCATCTTCCGACTGGAGGTCCTTTGTGACCGTTGTTAAGGATCTTCCGAGTCACTCATAAAGTATCCGTTGAGATATGAACGTTGGACAACGGTTCTTGACTCCTTTGGAAGTCCCAAAACCACTTGGTGGTGTCTTGAAACATAAGGTGGAAACCACCGTTAAGCTTGACGTTGTAGTTTTCCAGTTTTGGAAACGAGACGACCACGACGCAATCTTACGGGGTTAGGTCGAGGTGGAAAAAGCCTTGTCTGCTGGTGATTTGACGTTTTGAAGCCGGTTACTTTTGTAATTCAAAAAGTATATCCTCGTTTTAATAACCTACAAAAGTAAATCAAATTGGTTTTCAAAGTATAAAATACTTTGGTCCAAGATTAGACACGAGATAATAAGATAATTAAGATAATTAAGTGACTAATTATCCGAGTCGGAAAAGGAATGGAATTTTACGAGTCTAATATCCATGAAACTCGAAATTCCATCTCGAGTTAGTCTAAGCGAGAATCAAGTTACATAAAGAACATCGAGTGAAATAAACTTGATCTAGACTAAGCATGGTTCGGATTAGAAGCGCCGACTATAACGAGAATAACACTCGTAATATGAAGTCGGACCTAAGTGCGGTTATGTAAATACTAGTCATTTGAACATGCGATACTTCTAAGTGATGAGAGACTTAGAACAGAGTGAAACAACGTGAGTGCATATATGTTTTCTAAGTCACACGAGACAAGCAAAAATACATGAAATAATTGCTATATCACTTAGAGAAAATACTATATCACTCAGAAAAGTTTCTAAGGTACGAGAGAATGACTTGGAATTAAAACTCTTCAAGTGAGAAAGTCTTATACCTGATTCCTTTGATAGAACTCGAAATGTGCGGAGTAAAGTCCGAGTCTTCATTCTTCCTCGAAAAGGACCACGAGTAAAGGGAGTTCCTAGGTTCATTAGAGGAAGTGAGAACGGTTAGTTTATTTCGACTTGCGGGTAGCTCGGAAAAGAACAAAATGGCATTGGTACCGGACGAGTGGATGCTCACGCCACATGTTAACATGCCCACCATTAAAAAGCTTGCATCTCATGGGTTGGTCAGAGGTTTGCCTAACTGTGCATTTAAGAAAGATCAAATTTGTGAAGCATGCACAAAAGGGAAACAAGTCAAATCATCTTTCAAATCTCTCAAAACTATTTCCACTTCCAAAGTGATTGAATTGTTGCATATAGACTTATGTGGTGAAATTTCGCAAATAGTCTCGAAGGTAAATCATATGTACTTGTGATTGTTGATGAATACTCACAATTTACCTGGGTTTGTTTTCTTAAGCACAAAAATGAAGCCTTCAAAGAGTTCAGCAAGAAAATTCAAGTTGAGTCTTAGACTCATATCAAAAGAATTCGAACCGACCATGGAAGGGAGTTCGATTACTCGGAATTTGCGGAGTTCTATGATAAGAATGGTATCTCCCACAACTTCTCAGCACCAAGAACTTCTCGACGAGAATGGAGTAGTGGAGAGAAAGAACCAAACTCTTGAAGAAATAGGAAGGATAATGATGATTGAATATGATCTACCTTACTATTTCTAGGCTAAGGCGATCAACACGACAAACTACACTCCGAACGAGATACCTCATCGGACCCATCCTGAAGAAGCTCCTTATGAGCTCTACAAAAGGAAGAAACCCAACATTTCATAATTCAAACCCTTTAGATGTAAGTGTTATGTTCACAACAACGAGTAAGGATCACTCGACCAAGTTTGATGCTCGGTCGGATGAAGGTATCTTTCTTGGTTATTCATCTCATAGTAAAGCATATCACATTTTCAATAAAGAACTAACAAAGTGGAAGAAAGTATCCATGTTGTTTTTTGATGAGATTGATCAGGGAAAACCAAGTGAGCCAACATTCTTAGATCCGAAGCTCGGTCGAGATGATGATCTTGCTCGAAGATGAGCCCGGACATAGTCAAGGAAAAGTCACTCGGAATGAGGTAACTCGGAATACCATAACTCGGAATGAATCAGCTCAAGAATCAGCTCGGAATGCCGAAGGTCAATCAAATGAATAAGCTCAATCAGATCGGACTTCTAAAGATCAACCAATTCACCCACTCGAAAACATCGTGTCCGACATCAACAGTGGGGTAAGACCTCGTTCTTCTTTGCAAAATCTATGTGCATTCACTGCATTCATATCGTAATTGAACCCGGAAATACACTAGGGCCCTAAATGAACCTGAATGGGTAGAGACCATGCAAAAGGAACTCAATCAATTCGAAAGAAACCAAGTCTAGACTCGACCAAACGACCTTCGACCACCCAGTCATAGGAACCAAATGGGTTTTCAAGAACAAAATGGATGAAGGTGGGTTGGTCGTCGAAATAAGGCTAGACTTGTGGCTTAAGGTTACAATCAAGAAGAAGGAATTGATTGTGGGGAAACCTTTGCACCGAGTGGCTAGAATTGAAGCTATTAGAATCCTATTGGCATTTGCATCAAGCATGAAAATCAAATTGTATAAAATGGATGTCAAATGTGCGTTTCTTAATGGTTTCATTCAAGAGGAAGTCTATGTTGAGCAACCCCTAGATTTGAAAACTCGGAATTCCGAAATCATGTTTTCAAGTTGCAAAAAGCTCTTTATGGTCTTCAACAAGCTCCCAGAGCTTAGTATGAAAGACTTAGCAGTTTCTTGGTTGAAAATAATTTCAAAAGAGGTTAGATTGACGAGACTCTTTTCATAAAAACCAACGGGAAAGACTTTCTTATTGCTTAGATCTATGTTGATGATATAATATTTGGAGCTACTAATAAAATTCTCTGTCGAGATTTTTCTAAATTAATGAGACAGGAATTCCAAATGAGTATGATGGTAGAACTCAAATTCTTCCTTGGCCTACAAATCAAGCAAGGCAAAGATGGCATCTATGTCCATCAATCAAAGTATACCAAGGAGTTCGCTGAAGAAATACAAGCTTCAAGATGCAAAACATGCAGCAACACCAATGACTAGCAAGCATAAAGCTGGACTCAAACGAAAAGGTAAAGCGAGTAGATCGAAACTCTATTGAGGTATGATTGGATCTCTGCTGTATCTTACTTCCAGTAGGCCGGACATAATGTTTAGTGTATGTCCGTGTGCAAGATTTCAAACTAATCCAAAAGAATCAAATCTCGGTGCGGTGAAGAGAATTTTTACATATCTTACAAGGACTCGGAATCTATGTCTATGGTACTCAAGAGACTCAGAATTGACTCTCACCTGGATACTCGGATGCTGACTATGCTGGATACTAAGTTGATAGAAAGAACACATCAGGAGCCTTCCGGTTTCGGGTCAATCCCTTATATTTTGGCACTCAAAGAAGCATAACTCAGTAGCTCTATCAACTCGCTAAAGCTGAGTACATTGCAGCTAGAGCATGTTGTGCTTAGATTCTATGGATTAAGCAACACTTGAGAGATCTTGGACTTTCATTCAAATCAATTCCAATCAGGTGTGACAATCAAAGTGCAATCGGCATCACTAAGAATCCAGTTCGAGCACTCAAAAACAAAGCATATTGAGATCAGGTATCATTTTCTAAGAGACCATTCGAGAAAGGTGATATTGAACTTGAATTCATTCCTATCAAACTTCAACTAGCTGATATCTTTACTAAGCCACTTAGAAAGTATCGGTTTTGCTTTATTAGGAGTGATTTTGGCATGATTAATACATGATTATATGCTTTTCAAAATGAAACTTCTTTGCATGATTATGTGTTAAATGTTTCTTTTTGGTGCTTTAATAACAATTAGTTCAATTGACCCGGTGATACTGAGCTATGAGTTGTTATTTGTTTGCAGTTTCGAGTAACTCGGAAACTTTACTTGAGTCATACTTAGTTTTTGAGAAAAATAGACATCAAACTTCGAAATCATCTCTAGATTAGTGGAGAATTTCATAAATTTCTTTTAAAAATTTCTCTTTCTCTCTCTCTCTCTCTCTCTCTCTCTCTCTCGCGAGTATCAATCGGAGAACTAGCCGTTAGAAGACAAACACCGAGAATTCTAACCGTTGGACAGACAAAACAGTCACACCGGTCCGAGGCGACCGTTAGAGAGTTGGGTCGAACGAATATCGAAGGACAATTCTTTATAAATAGCATCCTTTTCCTTCATTTCGCTACTTTACTCTCGACTTACTCACACTCTCGCATACTACCTCACAAGCAAGTTCGGTGTTGTCGAAGAGCGAACATTCTCTCTCAAACAAGCAAGAAACATCTCAAGTAAGCACCGAAAGCTCTCGGCTCTCTCTACTCTTTTTTTCTCTCTCTCTCTCTCGTCAAGCTATCTTCTCTCTCTGCAAGTTCATCTTCTCTCTTATCAAAAACCATGCCTAAAAGAGGTTCTCATCCAGATTTTCTTAGTTACGCAACCAAGAAGCCTCAAACCAAAACCCAAGAGGGTCCTTCCAACCCCTCTAAAGTCCTTGTCGCCCAACACCGACATTGGATGACAAATTCTTCCCAACCACAAAATTTTCGTGGTTGAACCATATCAAAACTATAGGGGTTTACAATTTCCTTTGTTTCAGCGAGTTTATCTACCCGAACTCGTTTCGAGTTATATTCAAATCTTTCTAACTTTGAAGGGATCCTCACCTCCAGAGTTCAAGATGTCGTTGTTCGAATCAACGTTTCTCTCCTCCACCGTTTATTCAAAGTGTCTTCTCTGTTTCACAATAGCAACCCTATTCCATTCAACGAGGTTGCTAATGAATTCTTCGAGAAATACACCAAAGAAATCCCCGAGTCACGCAAAAACTTCTCCGTGACTCGGATGAAAATAGAAGCTTGTCTTCTTTGTTTCCTGCTGATGAGAACCTTCTTCTCTCGAGCATTCCAAGCAAAGAGAATCCAAACTCTAAGATTCTCAAGGCTCTTTTGATGTTCTAGAGGGCTAAAAAGTAGACCTCTTCCCAGCTATCATAGAGCGAGATGGTCTCCTTGCCAACTCGGACAAAGAAATCCACCCCTCTTCCTTTTGGGGCTCTCCTCACCTTCATTTTCAAGCAATTCAAAGTCCCGCTCCCTCGGATCCTAACGCGGTTTCGAGGCTACCATAGTAGTTGGTAGAAAAGAGACCCAACCGGGTGTCCGGGTCCACAGCTCGGAGCCGAGGCAACCTTCTCCTCTCGCCTCAAACTCGGACTTAAACTCCACTCTCTCTACCTCCTCCACCTGGTGATGCTTCCACCTCGGGTGATTCTCACGTTCTCTCTCCTGCTTTCTCTAACACAATGTTAGAAAAGCTCTCCTCCGTGTCCGTCGAGATCAAGGACACTCTCCGGTCATTCAAGACTCGTATGACCATAAACTAAATGACGACCCAATCTCAAATCCGAGAAGCGGCAGGATGTGCTCCTTGAGATGAAGGCTCAGGTTAAGGAGCAGAAGGAATTAATCGAGCTCCTTCAAGAAAGGTGCTCAAAAGTAGCTCGGGACCCGGTCAACTCGGATACATCATAAGAGTCCTCGAGCCCTACCAAACCTCCTTCGGGAGAGGAAGAAGAAGAAGAAGAAGAGGCCGCAGCTAAAGTAACTCCTTCGAGGAAAGGAGGAAGAGGAGAAGGAAGAAGAAGATAAGGCGGAAAAGGAAGAAGCCGAGGGACAAGGTGCTCCCACCCCTCAACCGGAGCTGATTAGCTCGGATAGTAGTTTGAGTGACTCGGAAGACCCCGGTGACAAAGGTCGGTCGGCAGCGAGTCAAGCCTCGAGTAAACACCACCCTCCATCGAGTTCTAAGAGGATGAACCTGCGGACGATCTTGTTCTTGGTCAGCCACTCGGAGCTAAGCCCATCCCGAGTTACCGGCTTTGCCCCCGCCAAGATCTTCAATGTCTTCTTACTCATAGCAGCGTAGGCGCACTGCCCGTTCATCCACTTCAACTCGGATTGCTCCCACTCCTCCATCCAATTTTTTTCTTCTCAATTTCTGTTTTAGTTTTTCTTTTTATGTTTTTTTATTTTGTCCGGACAAACAAATTGTATCTACTTGATACATTCTTCCTCTTTTTGTTTTTCTTTGAAAGGTAAGGGGAGAATACTTAGAAAATTTGTTGCCTCGTTTAGGGCGAGTTTTCTCACCTTCTTTTTGTATATATTTTTAATGTGTTTATGTGAATATGAATGAAGTTTCGTGCTTATTTCGAGTTTGAATTCCTTAGTACATTTTGCTCGATATATCAGCTCGGTTATGTATCTTTGATATGATATAAGTAATATTCTAAGTCCGAATCACTTCATTAATTTCTATGCGATATTTTATTCTTAGCTCGATATAATCTAAGTATAATAGCTCGATATAATCTAAGTATAATAGCTCGATACAATCTAAGTCCGAATCACTTTAGCTATTCCTGCGATTCTATCTCTAAACTCTTATACACTCTCCGAGTAAGAATGAAAACTCCGGATTGTTTCACTAACAAAGTTTCTATCCGAGTATGGAATGCCTTTCATCAAAAAGGGGAGATTGAAGACTCGGACTATGCATTTATATTATTCCGAGTACTAACAAGGAATCGGGTCCAAATCTCATCCCTTCTAGGTTTTGATTACAAGTCATTCTTAGTGTTATAGAAACTTTTTGAGTGTTATAGAAACTTTTCGAGTGTTACGGAAAATATTGCATATGTTTTCGTTCGATTCGACTGGCTCATAAAGCACTCTCTTGTTCATCAATTCACTCGATAATTCCGAGTCACTCGGACATCACTCAGATTTATCGCATGTTCAAACATTCACTCTAACTCTTTCAAACTAAGTTCGACTTCATATTCTAAGTTAAAGTGAATTACAGCGTTAATTCAACTTTCTAAGTCGACATGTTTTGATTAAAATATGTTTGTCTAGATCAAGTACGCATACTTTGTTCTTCTCTTTCTAACTTGATCTTTCTCTAGACTGACTCGAGATGGAATTTGAGTATAATGAATATTAGACTCAGAAAATTCCACACTTTTAGGACTTAGATAATTATGCCATAATTATCTTAATTACATTATTATGTGTGCCTAATCTTGGACAAAAGTATTTTATACTTTGTGAACCAAAATTGGTTTACTTTGGTAGGTTATCTAAACGAGGTTATCCTACTTTTTGAATTACAAAAGTAACCGGCCTCAAGCGATCAATCTCCAGCAGACAAGGCTTTTCTACTTCTAAACAGAGCCCGGACAATGTGTCGAGATTGTCCGCTTCCAAAACTGGAAATATTCAATGCTAAACTCAACGGTGGTTTCCACCCTACTTTTCGAGACACCACCGGTGGATTGGGACATCCTAAGGAGTCAAGATCTGTTGCACAACGTTCACATCTTAATGGGTCTTTTCCGAGCGACTAAGAAGAACGATTACAACGGTCATAGAGGACTTCTATTCGGAAGATAGTCACAACGGCTAATCTACTTAGTCATCTATAAATAGAAGCCACTTCACAAGACTTGAAGATTTGTTAAACCCATTGCTGAAATTATATCTCTTTATATAATACTATTTCAATCTTCTTCATACAACTCCCGATCTGTGCTTAACACTTTTCTAAGTTGTAAAGTCTTGTAATCAGTCACAATCTCTTTCTTACTCTCTAAGTAAGGTCCCTTGACTGAGTTGTAAGGGCTAAGTCGGTTCAATTGTCCCCAGCTATAAAGGTTACCTCGGTTAGGAAGTACTAGATCGGATAAGAGAACTTCGAGTCTAGGAAAACTTTGTAAGGAATTGTCTAAGGGAGCGATTCCGGTTGAGTCGATCTCATCGTATTTTGTGGATTCAAAATAGTGGATTTGACTTGGTGCTTGGATTAGCACTGGCCGTGGTTTTCTGCCCCAAGAGGCTTTCCACGTAATTCTAATTTCATACTTTTACGAGTCCAATCTAGATTCGAGACGGTCTTGATTATTCAATTTAAACTTTAACCCTCCATTTATTATTTAAATTTCGTCATCACCCTATTCACCCCCTCTAGGGTGACTAAGACCCTCCGAGAGCAAACCTTCACTATGTTCACAACAATGGTAAGGATCACCTGACCAAGTTTGATGCTCGGTCGGATGAAGGTATCTTTCTTGGTTATTCATCTCATAGTAAAGCATATCGCATTTTCAATAAAAGAACTAACAAAGTGGAAGAAAGCATCCACGTTGTGTTTGATGAGATTGATCGGGGAAGACCAAGTGAGTCAACATTCTTAGATCTGAAACTCAGTCGAGATGAAGATGATCTTACTGAAGCTAAGCTCAAATAGAGTAAAAGGAAAGTAGCTCGGAATGAGGCGGCTCGGAATGTCTTGACCGAAACAGAACCAGCTCAAGAACCAACTCGGAAGGCTAAAGGTCAAACACATGAGCAAGCTCAAATAGATCAAATCACTGAAGATCAACCAGCTCAACCCACATATCGGGTGAACCGAGAGAACAAGTAAAGCATTCAAATATTTTTCGAGCCACCCACTTGAGAACATATTGTTTGACATCAACAGTGGGGTAAGAACCCGTTCTTCTTTACAAAATCTATGTGCATTCACTGCATTCATATCATTAACTAAACCTAGAAATGCACTAGAGGCCCTAAATGAACCTGAATGGGTAGAGGCTATGCAAGAGGAACTTAATCAATTTGAGAGAAACCAAGTCCGGACTTTGACCAAACGACCTTCGACCACCCAGTCATAGGAACCAAATGGGTTTTTAAGAACAAAATGGATGAGGATGGGTTGGTAGTCAGAAATAAGGCTAGACTTGTAGCTCAAGGTTACAATCAAGAAGAAGGGATTGCTTATGGGGAAACCTTTGCACCGGTTGCTAGGATGGAAGCAATCGGAATCCTTTCGGCATTTGCATCAAGCATGAATATTAAATTGTATCAAATGGATGTCAAATTTGTGGGCAATAAACAAAATTAATAATAAAAATTTTAAATAAAATTGACAAACCAAATAAATAACCAAAAAGGACAAATAAATAACATCAAAGATATCAAATTTATTAAAACACTTACAAATTAATATGTCCCATTAACACGCAAATTGATCTACGCGTGAGTTAAACTATAGAAGATAACTACTACCGAGATCTTCCCGTTTTTTTCTTAGTTATTAGTTTACTTTGGCCAAACCCTAATATGAACCTAACTAATTTGATAACTCTTTCGCTAGCACTAGAATTTAATAAAACTAGAGCATTAAGTATTAGAAAAATATCATCTAGCACCTTGTAACCAATCTAGTAGCAAATTGATTCAACGAACATCTCTAATAATATCCTCATCAAAGGAGATGGGTATGAGTCATCCATGATCAACTAGGGTGATACTTTTGTGCAAAGGACCATAGCGATTATGTAGTTAAGCCCTTTAAATTATCATATGAATTTATACTAAACTAATTAGCGTGCACTCTAATGAATTAAACATAAAATCATAAACAGATAAGCACAAATTATTATAGAATCATGGATAAAATCAATTTGACATTAAAGAACTAAACTTGTTTTAAAATAATTGTTTTTACGTGGTTTCAAATAGATTATACTAAGTCAAAGAAACGACTCACACATGACATAATCTAAAATACATAAACTTACTAAAAACAAAAATAGAGTCTTATAATAAAAATTACAATACTAAATATATTACCAATATTAATCCTTGTGGATATGAGGGGGATGACGGAGATTATTAAAAATAAAACTAGAGTCTTGCAATAAAAATAACAATACTAAATATATTACCAATATTAATCCTTGTGGATATGAGGGGGATGACGGAGACCCGAGTAAACCACAAAGAACCCCCGAGCACCAAATAAACAACCTTTTCCCTTGGGTCGGTCCACAAATCCCCCTTTCTTTTGGGCGATCCAATACCGGGCCAAGTCTTCGAGAGACAACGGAGTTTAGTGCGAGTGTACCGAGAAAATTCCAAGTTCATAATACTGCATGTTACTTTTATCCAATTAGACAAGGAGCTGAAGACCTAAAGACGGCGTTAAACTGTTGCATTTCATGATCATGAGCATCAAAGTGTTGCGTTTAAGCTCCACAAGATAGTCCACACGAGACTAGGATTTTTCCCTTCAAAACGACGTCGTGGTCAGCACCTACAACCCCGGAGATTTAAGTAAAACACTGCATTTTGGCTTGGAGAATCCCTTGGAAACACGGTAGAGCACGAAACCCCATGAGCACCCGGTTGGCCGACGCTGTGAATCGCGTTCTATCTCGGTTTTATCGCTTCTTTATTCGGTTCGGTTTTATGAGATTGTAGCCTGGTTTATCTCCAGCTATTTCGATGGTCGACCGAGAGCAAACCCTAGGTCATTTGTGACCTAGGTCCTCCCTATAAATAGAGAGCCTTGACTCTCATTCCCATATGGCTCTTTCCTATGCGTAATGCTGCAAAAACTAACCTGAGCACTCATACCTAAACGTTACTCGCCAAAATTACTATAAACCATTCATCTCTTTTCTATTTATCGCCGTTGAATCCATGCAAAGAGCTAAAGAATACTTGATTATTTTGATCTTTGGGCACTTATTCAACTCGATCTTTACTATTCCCCATACACATAATTCACAAAAATAAGCCCTTTTTCTTTCGTTTGTCACTTGTCCCATCAAGAGATCCAACGTAGAGATCCAGATTAGCGAGATGGGACAACCTCGAGGGCAATAGTGCAACCTTCAAATGGTTTATTATTTTTATGCTTCATTTATCACTTTCCATATTATGGATTAAAGAGATGTATCGTTCTTTTAAATCCTCCCCGCCCTATGTAATCTTTAAGCTTTTCGTTTTTCTTTTCTTTTCGCTTTCTTTATTGCTTTTCCTTTTATTCTCGTTTGGTTGCTTTTATTTATCATTTTAGCATGTTGTATGTTTTTGTGTAGTGCATGAAGACTTAGACCTTACATATATATCATTTTGAGTTCCATCTAGGGATCAAGTATAAGACATCATCTCTTACAATGTTTTGATTAAAAGTCATTCTATCTACTTTAACAGACTTCTCCGAGTGATATAGCACCTTTTCGAGTGTTACGTAAACTATCGCATATGTTCTCTTTTGACTCTTACCGAGTCGAAAGCATATTCTTGTTTATCAATTCACACACAGCTTTTGAGTCACTCAAACAACACTTAGATATATTACATGTTCAAACACTTGTTCTATCTTGCATAAACTCGAGTCCGACTTCATGATCTAAGTTTGATTGGATTACTCGTGTTAATTCATATTTCTAAGTCAACATGCTTGGTTTGAAAATTAGCAGTCTAGATCAAGTCTTTCCACTCGATATTATTTATCCGACTTGTTTTACTTCTAGACTCGACTCGGATGGAATTTGAGTATAATGGATATTAGACTCAGAAAATTCCATTTCTTTCGACTCATATAATTATACACTTAATTATCTTAATTAAAATTATTATCAATGTCTAATCTTGGACCAAAGTATTTTATACTTTGGGAACCAAATTAATTTACTTTTGTAGGTTATTCAAACAAGGCTATCTTATTTTTGAAGTACAAAAGTAACCAGCTTCAAAATGTCAAATCACCAGCAGACAAGGTTCCGCCTCGACCAAGGCCCGGACACTCGTGTCGGGGTTGTCTGTTTCCAAAACCGAAAATTCGCAATGCTAAGCTTAACGGTGGTTTCCACCCTACTTTTCGAGACACCACCAGTGGATTGGGACTTCCAAAGAAGTCAAGAGCCGTTGCCAACGTTCACACCTCAACGGATAATTTTTGAGTGACTCGGAAAATCCATTGCAACGGTCACAAAGGACTTCCAGTCGGAAGATAGTCATAACGGCTAATCTGCTTGGTTATATATAAATAGAAGCCAACTCTCAAGACTTGAAGATTGCTAAACCAACTGTCAATACACGCACTTAAGCAAAATGTCATTGTATTTCATTCTCAATCTTCTACTTACAACTCCAACTTTGTACTTAATATCTTTCTAAGTTGTAAGGTCTTCTAATCGGTTTACAAACACTCATTCTTACTTTCCGAGTAAGGTCCCTTGACTGAGCTGTAAGGGTTAACTCAGCTCGGTTGTCCCTAGCTGCAAAGGTTACCTCGGTTAGGAAGTACTAGATCGGATAAGGTAATTTCTAAGTCTAGGAAAATCTTGTAAGGAATTGTATAAGGGAGCAATTCTGGTTGAGTCTTTCTACTCGTATTTTGTGGATTCAAAATAGTGGATTTGACTTGGTTCTTGGATTAACACCGACCGTGGTTTTCTCGCCCCATGAGGGTTTCCACGTAACTTTCCGAGTTAGCACTTTTCCGAGTCCAATCTACACTCGGACTCTCCACGGAGTCATCTCTAGTTTTATTCTTCCATTACTTATTTAAATTTCCCCATCACCCTATTCACCCCCTCTAGGGTGACTTAGTCTCTCCAAGAGCAAACCTTCAATTGGTATTAGAGCCTAGCCTTTCGGAAAGGATCTAACCATCCAAAGGTTTAAAGATCAAATGGCTCGGAACAATGGAGAGTTCGATGAAGGAAGATCTTCCAACGAGACCACTAAAGTTCAAAGGATCTAACTTTGTACACTTAAAAAGCTCATGGAATGTTTCCTGTTGGATCATAATGAGGATGTCCGGAACATCATACAAGTAGGCAACTACATTACCATGAAGACGGAAGAAACAAGACTCATGCCCATGACAAAGGCTGAGTTCACTGCCGATGAAGCGGAGAAGTTCGAAAGACCTTCAAGGCGATGAACATTCCGATGTACGTCATCGGCTCGGAAGAGTACAACCGAGTGTCCGCTTGTGACACAGCCAAAGAAGTGTGGGACACACTGGTCAACACTTATGAAGGCACAAGACAGGTGAGATAAGCGAAGATAAGCCAATATATTCACAAGTATGAGCTATTCAAGATGGAGCTAGAAGAAAACATCACTCGGATGTTCATCCGCTTCACCGAGATTACCAATAATCTCAAATCTCTAGGTAGAAAGATTTCCCATGAGGAAATGTGCAAAAAGATATTTAAAAGTCTACCCAAGAGAAGATGGGGTCCCAAGGTGACGGCCATTGAAGAGGCTCGGAACCTGTCCCAACTCAAGCTAAACGAACTCATTGGGAAGCTACTCACCCACGAGATCCATCGCGGAAGAGGAGGACGCAGAGGTCGGCACCAAAAAGAACATTGCGCTTAAAGCCTCGAAACCGAGAGAAACAAGTCCGAGTTCATCGGACTCGGAAGAGGACCCCATGGCACTCATTGCTAGAGGCTTCAAGAGATTGATGAAGCACAAGAGATGGGATAAGAAGCCAAGAGAAGAGTTCTATAAGAAAGACAAGAAGGATAGAAAAGTTAAGCACTCTTCCCCTTCAAAGTTATCTTTGACTAAGAACTCTGTCTGTTTTGAATGTGGCAGACAAGGAACACATAGTCAAGGACTGTCCCAAGAGAAAGTGGGACAGAAAGAAGAAAAAGGATATGATGGCCACATGGAGTGATGAAGACTCATCGGAAGATGATGAGGACTCGGATGACTCAAAATGTCCGATGGCACTCTCGACTCGGAAGCCGAAACAAAGTCGGACTTACATCACTCGGACGAGTGAGGAAACAAATCCTCGGGAGGTAATTGACTACTTCCTCAAATTCTCCAAAGTTGATTTAGCCACATATATTTTTAATTTAGAAGAAAAGTCCAATTCCGATTCTTCTCATTTTAAAGAACAACTTGAGTCTGTTACTTCGAGAGCATCTCTTTGAAAAACGAATTGGAAAAACTAAGACTTACTCTAAGAGAACTCAAGACTAGTGCTCAATCTAATAAGACCGAGTCCGAGTCACTTAGAAGAGAGAATGAGCAATTGAAGCAAAAGCTCAACGACTCTCAATAACTTGTTTTAAAATTTACTCAAGGTCGGAAAAACCTTGATATGCTCTTAGGATCTCAATGTGTCTCCTTCAAAAAGAAGGACTTGGTTTTAACAAAGAGGAGGAATCCAATTCCTACTCGAACTTTTCAAAAGGATTCTAGAACCTTGAAGTTTCGAAAGGTCGAACACAATTCCATTCATAAGAGGACTGAGCCCGGACTAGCTTACAGGAGAAAACCTTCTCCACCGATTTATAAAGAGAAAAACTTTTCAAAAGAAAGAGACACGGACTCAATTCTCTAAAAGAAAGACTCGAGAATCGGACCAAACCCAATGTTATTCAAATCTGGGTTCCCAAGAGCATACTTCCTCGAAAAGGACCACGAGTAAAGGGAGTTATTGGGTTTGTTAGAGGAAGTGAGAAAGGTTAGTTTGGTTCTAATGTGGAAGTAGCTCGAAAAGAACAAAAGGGCATTGGTACCTAGACAGTGGATGCTCAAGCCACATGTCGGGAGATTCAAGACTCTTTTCCGAGTTAGAAGAATACAAGGGAGGAAAAGTCACGTTTGTAGATGACAGACAAAGGCAAGATAATTTGGATAGGCAAGATTAGAAAAGGAAGCAATTTGGTCGGCCTAGTATACCTTGTCAAAGGATTAAAGTACAATGTGCTCGGCATCTCTCAATCTGTGTGACAAAGGTCAAGAGGTAAGATTCACTCGGACCAACTACTATATTTCCGATGATGCTACCAAGGAAATCAAGCTCTCGGGTAAGTGATCGGGTAACACTTACACTATTCATCTTTCCGACCCGAGTCGGAATTTATCTTGTTTAAAAACATCTCTTCATGATGATTCATGGACATGGCATCGTAGACTCGGTCATGTTAGCATGCATACCATTAAGAAACTTGCGTCTCATGGTTTAGTCGGAGGATTGCCTGATTGTGCATTTAAGAAAGATAAAATTTGTGAAGCATGCACAAAGGGGAAACAAGTCGGATCATCCTTCAAATCTCTAAAAGCTGTTTCCACATCCAAGGTGCTTGAAATATTGCATATGGATTTATGTGGTGAAATCCTTGTCAAGAGTCTCGGAGGTAAATCATATGTGCTTGTTATTGTTGATGACTACTCACGATTTACCTGGATGTGTTTTCTTAAGCACAAAAATGAAGCATTCAAAGAGTTCAAGCAACCTCTGCAGGAAAATCCAAGTTGAGTCTCGGACTCGAGATCCGAGAGGATTCGAACTAACCATGGAAGGGAGTTCGACTACTTAGAATTTGCAGAGTTCCGTGACAAGAATGTCATCTCTCACAACTTCTCAGCACCAAGAACTCCTAAACAAAATGGAGTGGTGGAGAGGAAGAACCGAACTCTTGAAAAAATAGCTAGGACAATGATGATTGAACATAATCTACCCTACTATTTACGGGCCGAGGCGATCAACACAGCCAACTACACTTTGAACGAGATACCTCATCGGACCTATACTCGAAGAAAATTCCATACGAGCTCTACAAAGGGAAGAAACCTAATATTTCATACTTAAAACCCTTTGGATGTAAGTGTTTCGTACATAACAATGGTAAGGATCACCCGACCAAGTTTGATGCTCGGTCGGATGAAGGTATTTTTCTTGGTTATTCATCTCATAACAAAGCGTATCGTATTTTCAATAAAAGAACTAACAAAGTGGAAGAAAGCATCCACATTGTGTTTGATGAGATTGAACAGGAAAAACCAAGTGAGTCAACATTCTCGGATCCGAAGCTCAGCAGAAATGATGATCTTGATGAAAATGACCTCATCAAGAATCAAATCCATGTCACTCAAAATGAAGTCGGACTCGAATGAGAAGACTCAAGAGCCAGCTCGAGAATGTTGAAGGTCGAGTCGGATGAACAAGCTCACTCGAACAGTACTACTGAAGATTAATCAATTCAACCTACAGATCTGGTGAGCCAAAGAATAGGTAGAGCTTTCAAGTACGCTTCTAGTCACCCACTAGAAAACATCATATCTCGACATCAACAAGTGGGGTAAGAACTCGTTCCTCTCTTCATAATCTATGTGCATTCACCGCATTCATACCATTAACTCGAACCCGAAATACACTAGAGGCCCTAAATGAACCTGAATGGGTCGAGGCCATGCAAGAGGAACTCAACCAATTCGAAAGAAACCAAGTCAAGCACCTTGACCAAACAACCTTCTAACCACCCAGTCATAGGAACCAAATGGGTTTTCAAAAACAAACTGGATGAAGGTGGGTTGGTAGTCGAAATAAGGCTAGACTTGTGGCTCAAGGTTACAATCAAGAAGAAGGGATTGATTGTGGGGAAATCTTTGCACCTGTTGCCGAATTGAAGCTATTAGAATCTTATTAGCATTTACATCTAGCATGAATGTCAAGTTATATCAAATGGATGTTAAATGTGTTTTTCTCAATGGTTTCATTAAAGAGGAAGTCTACGTTGAGCAACCCCTAGATTTGAAAACTCAGAATTTCCAAATCATGTTTTTAAATTGCAAAAAGCTCTCTATGGTCTTAAACGAGGCTCCGGAGCTTGGTATGAAAGACTCGAGTAATTTCTTGGTCGAAAATGATTTCGAAGAGGTCAGATTAACAAAAATCTTTTTATAAAAACTAAGGGGAAAGATTTTCTTATTGCTCGGATCTATATAGATGACATAATTTTTGGAGCTACTAATGAAATTCCGTGTCGAGATTTTTCCGAGTTAATGAGACAGAATTTCAAATGAGAAAGATGAGAGAACTCAATTTCTTCCTTGGTCTATAAATCAAGCAAGACAAAGATGGCATCTATGTCCATCAATCAAACTATACCAAGGAGCTGCTGAAGAAGTATAAACTCCAAGATGCAAAACATGCAGCAACACCTATGAGCAAGCAACGATAAAACTGGACTCGGACGAGAAAGGTAAAGCACTAGATCGAAACTCTACCCGGGTATGATTGGATCTTTGCTCTATCTCACTTCCAGTAGGCCGGACATAATGTTTAGTGTCCGTCCGTGTGCAAGATTTCAAGCTAATCCAAAAGAATCACATCTCACTCGCAGTGAAGAGAATATTCAGATATCTTGCGGGGACTCGGAATTTAGGTCTATGGTACTCCGGAGACTCGAAATGACTCTCACTGGATACTCGGATGCTGACTATGCTCAATACAAAGTTGATAGAAAGAGCACCTCAGGAGCCTGCCGGTTTCGGGTCAATCCCCGATATCTTGGCACTCAAAGAAGCAAAACTAAGTAGCTCTATCAACTCGCTGAAGCTGAGTATATTGCGGCTGGGGCATGTCTGTGCTCGGATCTTATGGATAAAGCAACACTTGAAAGATCTTGAACTTTCATTCAAATATGTTCCAATCAAGTGTGATAATCAAAGTGCAATCAGCATCACCAAGAATCCAGTTCAACACTCAAAGACCAAACATATTGAGGTCGGGTATCATTTTCTAAGAGACTATTCCGAGAAAGGTGATATTGAACTTGAATTCATTCCTACCAATCTTCAATTAGCCGATATCTTTACTAAGCCCCTTAGTGAGGATCAATTTTGTTTTATTAAGAATGAGCTTGGCATGATTAATGCATAATTTTTTTACTTTGCATGATTATGTGTTGTGTGCTTACTTTCCTTAATAGCCATTAGTTCAGTTGAACCAGGTGATACCGAGCTGATAGTTATTAGTTGTTTGTGGTTTCTAAGTCACTCATAAACTTAACCGAGTCGGACTCAAACTTTGAGAAAAATGGACATCAAACTTCGAAATCATCTCTAGATTAGTGGAGAATTTCAGAAATTTCTTTCAAAATCTCTCTTTTCTGTCTCTATCTCGCGCGCATCAATCGGACAACTAGCCGTTGAGAGACAGTCGCTGGAATTCTAACCGTTGGAGAGTAGAACAGTCACACTCGGTCTAAGGTGACCATTGAAGAAGTTGAGTCGAACGAATATTGAAGGACGATTATTTCTCTATAAATAGCGTCTATTTTCCTTCATTTCGTTACTTTACTCTCTATTTACTCTCACTCTCGCACTTACTCCACCTCAAAACAAGCTCTCTGCATTTGAAGAAACGTACGTCGCTCTCAAGCTAAGAGAAGAACATCTCAAGTAAGCTCTGTTGCTCTCGGCTCTCTCTCTCTTACTACTCTTTCATCTTTTTTCTCTTCGCTCACTCTCGTCGAGCTTTCTCTCCCTCTCTCTTTCAAAAGTTCATCTCTTTCCTCTCTTTTCAACAACAAACATGCCAAAAAGAGGTTCCCACCCCGATTTTCTTGGTTCCGCCACCAAGAAACCTCGCACAAAAAGCCAGGAAGGTGTCTCTACTCCTTGCAAACCTCTTGTCACCCAACACCTAACGTTGGATAACAAATTCTTCCCCACCACTAAGTTTTCGTGGTTGGGTCACATAAAATCAACAGGGTTTACAATTTCCTCTATTTCAGCTTATTTCATCTACCCGAACTCGTTTCGAGTTCTATTTCAATCTTTCTAGCTCTAAGGGTATCCTCACCTCCGGAGTTCGTAACATCACTGTTCGCATCAACACTTCTCTTTTCTATCGACTTTTCAAAGTATCTTGTATGTTCTTGAACAGCAACCCCATACCTTTCAACGAGGTTGCTAATGATTTCTTTGAGAAGTACGCTAAAGAATTCCCTAGGTCACACAAAAACTTCTCCGTGACCCAACTCAAGTCGAAGCTCGTCTTTTGTGCTTTCTGCCGATGAGGACTTTCTTCTCTCATCATTCTAGCAAGGAGAACCCCAACTCCAAGCACCTCAAAGCTCTTTACGACATTCTAGAGGGCTACGAAGTAGACCTCTTTCCCGCTATAGTCGAGCGGATGGCAGCTGTGCTCGCTCGGACTCGGAACAAGTAGACCACCCCACTTCTTTTCGGGGCTCTTCTCACCCTCGTCTTCAAACAGTTCAAAATTCCACTTTCCTCGGATCCTAACGCGGTTTCGAGGCTGCCATTGTCGTTGGCAAAAAGGAACTCCTTGGGTATGGATACCAGGAGACCCAATTGGGTGTTTGGGTCCATAGCTCGGAACTAAGGCCACCTTCTCCGCCTCCACCTCGGACTCGGACTCAATCCCCTCTTCCTTTACCTCCTCCACCTGGTGGTGCCTCCACCTCAGTGTGTTTCTTAGATTCTTTCTTCCGCCTTGTCCTTCGCTATCATGGACAAGCTATCCTCTCGTGTCCACTAAGTTCAAGGACACCCTCCCGTCATTCAAGACTATCCTTCGATCTATGACCATTAACCAAAAACCGCCCAATCCCAAATCCGAGAGTAGCAAGATGTACTTCTTGAGATGAAGGCCCCGGTTAAGGAGCAGAGGGAACCGATCGAGCTCCTTCAGGAGAGGTGATCTAAGGCGACTCAGGATCCGGTCGACTCGGACACTTCTAAAGAATCCTCGAGTCCGGCCAAATCCTCCTCGGAAGGGGAGAAGAAGAACCGGAAGAAGAGGAGGAGATTGCGGGCGAGGCAGCTCCATCCGAGGAAGGAGAGAAGGAAGAAGAACCAGCAGCAGCAGCGAGAGGGCCGGGGTGCTCCCGAACCACAACCTGAGATGATCGGCTTAGACAGTGAGTCCGAGTGGGTCGAAGACCCTGCCGACCATGGTCGGTCGGCAGTTGGTCGCCCGAGCACACCCCTCCGTCGCTCGGGTTCCGGAAGGATGAGCCTCCGGACGACCTAGTTCTAGGTCAACCACTCAAAGCCGAGCCCGTTCCAGAGATCCCGGTGTTGCCTCCGCCTCGCTCGTCAACATCTTCCGGATCTTATCGGCGAGGCGCACTCGCTCGTCCACCAACCTCGACTCAAACTGCTCCATCTCCTCCATCTTAATTTTTTTCTCGCTTAATTTTTTTTTTTTGTCCAAACATCGAATCCGTATCTACTTGATACATTCTTCCTCTTTTTGTTTTTGCTGAAAGGCAAGGGGGTGAATAGTGAGAAAATTTTGTTGTCTTATTGAGGGGAGTTTCTCTCACCCTCTTTTGTGTAAACCCTTCAGTTTAAATTATAATCCATTTCATTAATAATCCTCGCTATCTCGCCTTCCCGCTATCTCGCCTTCTTAGTTGCACTATCTCCGAGTTTATCGCTTAAAGCAAATATTTCGAGTTTCAATTTATGGCTCAAGTATTCTTTTTCTTCGCTTTGATTCGACAACTATGTCTATCATTGCTCTCATACTCGAGATATTTTCTTGCTCCGATACTTTAGCTCTTTTTATGCAATCTCAGCTTATCTCGCTCCGATAGAATATAAGTTTCACTTCATTTACTCTACACAATTCTATCATGTTTCTCGACTTATTCCTTGAAAAAGGATGAAAAATCAGATCTATATCACTAACAAAGTTTCGTCTAAGTATGGAATGCCTTTCATCAAAAGGGGCAAATTGAAGACTCACACCTTATATATATATCATTCTGAGTTCCATCAAGGGATCAGGTATAAGACTTCATCTCTCATAAGGTTTTGATTAAAACTCATTCTATCTACTTTAACAGACTTTTCCGAGTGATATAGCATCTTTTCGAGTGTTATAGAAACTATCGCATATGTTCTCTTTTGACTCGATCGACTCGGAAAGCATATTCTTGTTTATCGGTTCACACACGCTTCGAGTCACTCAAACAACACTCGGATATATTACATGTTCAAACACTTGTTCTATCTTGCATAAACTCAGGTCCGACTTCATGATCTAAGTTTGATTGGATTACTTGTGTTAATTCATATTTCTAAGTCAGCATGCTTGGTTTGAAAATTGGCAGTCTAGATCAAGTCTTTCCACTCGATGTTATTTGTCCGATTTGCTTTACTTCTAGACTCGACTCATATGAAATTTGAGTATAATGGATATTAGACTCAGAAAATTCCATTTCTTTCCGACTCATATAATTATACACTTAATTATCTTAATTAAAATTATTATCAATGTCTAATCTTGGACCAAAGTATTTTATACTTTGAGAACCAAATTGATTTACTTTTGTAGGTTATTCAAACGAGGCTATCCTATTTTTGAAATACAAAAGTAACCGGCTTCAAAATGTTAAATCACCAGCAGACAAGGCTTTTTCCGCCTCTAACCAACGCCCGGACACCGTGTCGGGGTTGTCCGTTTCCAAAGCTGGAAATCCGCAATGCTAAGCTTAACGGTGGTTTCCACCCTACTTTTCAGATACCACCAATGGATTGGGACTTCTAAAGAAGTCAAGAGCCGTTGCCCAACGTTCACACCTCAACGGATATTTTCCGAGTGACTCGGAAAATCCATTATAACGGACACAAAGGACTTCCAGTCAGAAGATAGTCATAACGGCTAATCTGCTTGGTTATCTATGAATAGAAGCCAACTCTCAAGACTTGAAGATTGCTAAACCAACTGTCAATACACGCACTTAAGCATAAAGTAATTGTATTTCATTCTCAATCTTCTACTTATAACTCCAACTCTGTACTTAATATCTTTCTAAGTTGTAAGGTCTTATAATCGGTTTACAAACACTCATTCTTACTTTCGAGTAAGGTCCCTTGACCGAGCTATAAGGGTTAACTTAGCTCGGTTGTCCCTAACTCGTAAAGGTTACCTCGGTTAGGAAGTACTAGATCGAGATAAGGTAATTTACGAGTCTAGGAAAATCTTATAAGGAATTGTCTAGGAGAGCAATTCTAGTTGAGTCTTTCTACTGTATTTTGTGGATTCAAAATAGTGGATTTGACTTGGTGCTTGGAATAGCACCGACCGTGGTTTTCTGCCCTTGGAGGTTTTCCACATAACTTTCGAGTTAGCACTTTTCCGAGTCCAATCTAGACTCGGACTCTCCATAGAGTCATCTCTAGTTTTATCCTTCCATCACTTGTTTAAATTTCCCCATCACCATATTCACCCCCCTCTAGGGTGACTTAGTCTCTCTAAGAGCAAACCTTCAACGCATTATTTTAATATACTACTCAAACTAGTAATGGTCGTCTTCGGACGGGCGGAATGGAAGGGTTTTCCCTACGTTTCTTACCCTCACCCCGAATCCGATTCTCGGTTCAAAGACCGATAGAGTGATTTTTAGCCTCTTTTAGTCCTAGTTTTTCCCATACTAAGGTAAGAAGAGCAAATTTTGTTTTTGTTAGTTTTCGTCCTAAAACTAACTGCCGACTCCCTTTTATGCTTATTTCTTATTGAATTTGCAGCCAGGTTATTTTCCGATTGTAGGGTAAAAGAAATCGGCTCTAAATCGCCAACCAGGGCGGAGGCCGAGGCTGATCTCCTTAGCCTTGGTGTAGACACCTAAAAAGTGTCGTCTCTTATCTCTTTATTTTTGTAATTTTTATTCTGTTGGCCCCATGATGAAATCCCGAGTCTTGTTTTAAGATGTGTACCTCGGACTATGATTGATTGGTGCAACATAAGCCGATAAACCACAAAAACGCCCAACACCAAATAAACGGCCTTTGGCCTTGGGTTAGTCCACAAATCCCTTTTCTTTCGGACGATCCAAGAAACGAGCCAAATCTTAAAAGACAATGGAGTCTAGTGTTGTGTGTCAAGAAATTCCAAGTTCAAAATATTGCATTTTACTTTTGTCTAAATCGGACAACGAGCTAAAGACACGAAGACGGCGTTAAAGCGTTGCATTTCATGATCGGGAGCATTAAAGTGCTGCGTTTAAGCTTCACGAGACAGTCCACACGAGACTAGAAGCTTCTCCCCTTTGAACAACATCGTGGTTGGTGCCTCGCCTTCTAGAAGCAATAAGTGGAACATTGCGTTCGGCTTGGAGAGTCCCTCGAAGACACACTAGGGCATGAAACCCTAGGGCCGCCCGGTTGGCCGATGCATGCCAACCGGCTTCTATCTGGTTTTATCTCTTTCTTATCCAGTTCAATCTCTTAAGATCTAGCCGATTTATTTTTAGCTCCTTGGACGGCTAATTAGAGGCAAACCCCGGGTCATTTGTGACCTAGGTCCTCTCCTATAAATAGAGACCCTTGACTCTCATTCCCATACGACTTCTTGCCTTAACATCACGCTGCAAAAAGCTAACCAGAATACTCTCATCTAAACGTTACTCTGTCGAAATTACTTCAAAATTTTCATCTTCCTTACTTGCTACTTGTTGAATCTGTGCAAAGAGCTAAATAATATTTAGTTATTCTGATCTCTAGGCAATCATTCAGTTGTTCATTACTTTTCTTGCATACACAATTCACAAAACAAACCCCTTTTCCTTTATTTGTCGTCGTTGCATCAAGAGATCCGAGTGTGGAGATCCGGATCAGCAAGGTTGGACAACCTGAGGGCAATTATTCAGCCTTCGAACAATTTATTTATTTTCATGGTTTTTATTGCTTTCCGTATTGTGGTTTAAGAGATGTAATCGCTTCTTTTAATTCCTTCCCAACCGATGTAATTCCTTTAGTTTTCACTTTTCTTTTCTTTATCGCTTTCTTTACCACTTTTTTTATCGCTTTATTTATTATGCTTGGTTGCTTTTATTTATCATTATAATATGTCGCTTGCTTGTTTGTTTTACATTATTTAAATATATTATTCGAATTAGTAATGGCCGTCTTCGGACAGAGCGGAACGAAAGAGTTTTTCCTACGTTTCGTACCCTCGCCCCCGAATATGATTCTCGGTTCAAAGACCGATGGAGTCTATTTTTAGCCTTTTTTAGTCTTAGTTTTCCCATACTAAGATTGGAAGAGCAAGCTTTTGCTTTGCTAGTTTTTCTTGACTAAAGCCGATCGGCGACTCCCTTATTTTATGCTTTATTCTTGTTGAATCTGCATCCCGGTTGTTTACTGATTTGCGGGGTAAAATTAATCGAGATTCTGGATCTACCAACCGGGCGAGACCGGGTCGTCGTAGGCGGGGCTTCGGTTCGGATTGGTGTTTTCACATCAATCTGGGCCTAAAGCCTAACTGCGAGAACCTAAATCTTAATTTTTGTTTATCCTTGAATTAGTAAATAAGATCTAGGAAATTTTGAAAATAAATTCTAAAATAAAATAGTTAATAAAATCGTCGTTTAACTTTGATTAATTCGATTTAAATTAGATTTAATAAAATTTGGAAATCTTAATAAAAGGTTCATCCCCATATTCCAAAATCGACTTTTTAAAACCAATTTCAAAATCAACCTTTTAAAAAAGAGAGACTGACACAAGTGGGGAAGCTTGAAAATTTGAGTAGTACATTTTAATGATGTGGTTACATTAGGCATTCCGTATTTAGCAAGCTGTTGAACTAGATTAAATACTTGTTTTGAACCCTACAAAAAATTTATTGCACCTCCTGTTTACCCTTTTTGGAGAGACGCTCCCACTGGTTCCTTTAGACAGGCCCAATTAGGTCTCATTGCCCAAGGAAACGGTACCTCCTCCCTTGTAGCACGCACTCTCGAGCTAAACCTTTTGGTTAACCGAGAGGCACCGAGAATTCTGGTTGGTATCCTTATTCGTACAACCCATAGGGGACCAAATTCTCGGACTACGTGTCACCGTGTATCCAAACTCTTAAACTCTTTGACCATAGAACTTTTTGGACTTTTAGGTGTCACCCGGACTTCATTTGCATGCTTGAATGAGTGCGTGTGTTTTAGATTTAATCCTTTGTCTGCGTGCCTTTAGGGATAGGTGAGGAGTGCTAATTAGACCCTTGCGTGGGTGAAAATAAAACACTTTAATGAATTTCCTAGAGTCAATCCATTATGTGCATTTAGCTAAAAGTTAAAATTCCTTCTCCTATTAGGGTTGGTCCATTGTTTGCACTTCCTTGTCATTCCAAAAATTTCGCTTAGTAGTCTAAGCAACTCCTATTTGTAAAAGGGTCTCACTGAAAGTTCCCTTCTCTTATTGTTTAGTCATTTTTCTATTACATTCTCATTGTCCATTTGCATTAGCCAAATAAAATCATCTCATATTAGGTGAGTCCATTTACATTAGCCAAATAAAATTATCTCATATTAGGTGAGTCCATTTGCACTAGCCAAGTAAGATCATCTCATGTTAGATAAGTCTTTTTTGCATTTAGGATTCTTTTTTTCTAATAGCTGAGTCCATTCTTTTCATTTGCATTTAGTCCAAAATAAATTCATCTCGAATTAAGTAATGCACTATCATATAGAAAGCATTTTTTATTTAAGGATCATTCATTTATTAGGTTATCATCTCACTTAAGTCATGCATCATATCATCATCGCATCCTTTATATGCATCCAAATAAAAAAGCATCCTTAGTTTCTTTAGGTCTTGCGCTTAAGTCCCTTCCTCCCAAAAGTGATCTTCTCTTACATGGTCCTAAACCTCATCCTTTGGGCTGCGAGAATAGGGAAGTCTACGGAAATCGAGTATCGTCAAAATCAAAGCTCTAAAAGATTATAACATCTCACTAAGGAGTCCAAGCACGTCTTCTTTCCTTTCTACTTCGCGGTGCGACAAGCTTCGATGCATACCTCACCGTCACAGTCCATACCTTGTTCTAAGACAAGTACTTAGAAAGAGTTCCCTTCCAATGGATTCTAACCCGGAGCAGACATCTTAACCTCGGTTTACTCAATGAGAATATAGTTAGGGTGGAAACCGGGTTGAATGATCAAGAGGAACAGATATCGTCTATATTGAGGGATCTTAAGACTATCATAAGGGCTATTGAGGCTAGTAAAAGAGATGAGGAAGTTGAACATTTAAAAAGGGAAGAGGTCGAAGAAGTTGAATGTTTGAGAAGGGAAATGGCCTTGGTTTTGCCACCTCCACCTGTTTTGTCACCTCTAAGTAGCCCCAAATGCAAATCCCTAAACACGAATCCAAATCTCAGCCTAATTCCCATTTAGATCGGATAGAACGGATGTTAACGGAGTCATCCATATTCGAGTAATCATTACTTTGATCATAAGGGATTCACTTGAATCTCTAAAGATAAACTACCTCCTAAGTTTACCATGCCCGATATTAAATTCAAAGGTTCTAAGAATCCCTATCATCATGTACACAACTTCTTAGGAGCAATGACCACATCATCTTCCCCTGGACATTTGATATTGATGTAATGAAGTGGCACAATGTGGTTAACCCACGCAAGGTTGCTAAGTGGACTGATTTGTGCAAGGAGTTCCTCCATCAATACTCGTATAACACCGATCTACCTGTTAACCTAAGAGATTTGGAAGTAATCAAGCAAGGTGAGAAGGTGAGCTTCATATATTTCCTTACCGGATGAAGAGCAAAGGCAGCCCATATGGTTGACCAACCCTTTGAGAAGGACTAAGTTTGAATCATCGTAAAAAACCTTCAGCCCAATTACAATCAGCACCTTAAATTTCTACCCATGATGAACTTTTCAACCCTTAGAGACGCTGGTTTGCTGATAGAAGAAGAGTTTTCTACCACGACCACAAAAGTCACGACTGGGTATTGGGGTAATTATCATTCCAAAGATAAGAAAACCTCTAATACTGGCAATGCTAGTTGGGGCGTAGATGTGAATGCCCTTAACCGGTATACTAACTACACTCCTATTAATACTACTTACAATAAAGCCCTTGACTGTCTCTTGGAAAAGGGGAAGATAGAATTTCCACCTGTTAGAGCAGAATTAGAAACCGCGAAACAATCCAAAAATTGGAACGCGGGAAAATTTTACAAATAACATCGCGCACGAGTACATGATACCGAACGGTGTTGGACGTTCAAGAATAAAATGGAAAGCATGTTTTGAAATGGCCAACTACCTTTTCCTAAGGCTGCCCAGAAACAAAGCAACAAGTAAAAACCCTTTTAGCGGCACCTTAGCTATTTTCACTGAACCCATTCCAGGTCGGTGAGACATGTTTGTCTTCATTCAAGATGTTAACAAGTCAAAACTACTTCTTAGCTTACCTCTGCTAAATCCATAAGTCCAAGGGCTGTGAGTAAGTGATGAAGAAGAATTCTATGAAACACAAAACAACAACGACGACAATAGTGACGATTTCGTGGCACTTCACCCTTGGAAGAAGAAGACTTTTAGGGAAACACTAAGAGGCCTACAATTCAATTCCTTACTAGATGTGGACAACACAATGCACCCTTAGGTCTACAACAGACTCAAGAAGCCCCAAAAGAGCCTCGAGGCTACAAAGGAAGAAGACCCCATCCTTTAGCAACTTCAAAAATTAAAAGCCGATATCTCAATTTGGCAATTAATATCTACTTCCCAGAAACATAGACGAGGCTTTAATAGATGCACTCAGTAAGATCGAAGTCTCTCCTAAAACCATACCAGAGGAAATAGTAGGATTGGTTAATAGTGGGATGGAACCATCACCTTTGATCGAAAAGATCTCCCGGAAGAAGGTATTGCACACAACAATGCCCTTTACTTGACTCGTAACTTGCCTCAACAAGTTTGTTCCCCTAACCTTGGTAGACAAAGGATCAGCAGTAAATGTATGTGCCCGGAGAACTACCGGAAGGTTAGGAATTAGGAAGCAACAACTCTCTAAACAAACTGTACATCTTTGAGCTTATGATAATTCTAAAAGAACAGTCTTGGTAACGACTTATGCTAACCAATCCTACTACTTTCTCTGGTGTGGTTTCAAGAGAGACCTCAATTTTACTGAGTGCGTCAATCAAAGCTTGCCTATGTTTCGGGAAGTAGATATTAGTTTCTAGATTGAGATATTGGCTTTTGATTTTTGAAGTTGTCCGAGGTCGGGTCTTCTTCTTCAAGCTCTTTTGGGGCTTACTAAGTCTGTTGTGCTGGTAGACAAAGGATCCGGGTACGTTGTGCCGCCCGGATCTCATAATGTAACGCCCCCAATTACCTTTACTTAATAATTCCCTAATTCGGGAATATTAGGTATGGTTGCAGCGGAAGTTCACGATCGAAGGCGTTACCGCCGTCCTAACAAAAGGACAAGGCTGAAATAAAATACCATAATAACCTCGTGTCTATTAGTTATGCTTCAGTAAGTCGGGAAACATTACATGCTACGTCACGGGGTGTCATGCCGACAGACTTAAATAAACCAATCCCAAAGTACAGTTCTGCTACATATTTACGGATATTAATGGCCAATACAACAATCTGCGATAGGAAATACGCAATATTTAATTACAATCCAAGGTCAAGCCCAAAATTAACGAGGAGGAGAATCACTGTGAGCATCTAACCCATCTTAGAACAATGATAATGAAGTATCCAGCTAAGTCTTGCTCCCGTCAGAGCTTCTTAGGCAAAGGGTCGTTCACGGATGCTTTTCCTAAAACAAAAACATTAAAATAATTCGAAGAATGAGTCGAAACCCAGCACGAACATTCCTGTACGATCAAATAATTTTGAAACACTTTGATTGAGCACGCGCATTTCAATTCATTTTAGTTTGAAATCGGGGGAGAGAATATGAGTAAAACTTGCTTGCTGGTTATTATCCGAAAGTGGAACCCCTTGATAATTGATACGATCTTACTAAGGTGCACACCCCTCGGGCCGACCGAGAACCCGAGTTGACGCCGCTCGGGTGGAATTGGAGGGCATAAGCCCTAATAATTGATAATTGAGCGGAGACCACTTAATTAGGCGACAAAACTTGATTTGCAAATGATTCATTATTAGTTATTTATATAAGAAATGTTGAGATTTGCTGAAATACGTGAATTTTCGAAGGGTACAGGCAATGAACGTACTCGAATTGAGAATGTTTGTTTCTCCCCTCTAATAAAAATTTAAGTTACCAGCTAGTCGAGCAACGAAGTGGCATGAATTTTGTTTCAAATAGATTTTTGCTGTTAATAACGCTTCTCTAGAGTTTCCATAATTGAATTCGTATAATCGTTGGCAATTTGGTTCATTTTCTTTATTTATTAAGTAATCAATTGAACTAAGATTTTTATTATTCAACTCCATTGCGCTAATTCCATTTAGATCTTAATTATGCACACACTCGTTAAAGTAGTCGATTAGACCAAGCAATGATATTCACACGATGTAATGCGTTATGGATTCAAATCAAGAAAAATTAAAATACATATATACATGTATATATATATATATATATATATATATATATATATATATATATATATATATATATATATATGCATATATACAAGTACTTAAACATTTCGTAGTTATTATTGTTATTATTATTATTATCATTATTATTATTATTATTATTATTACTATTATTATTGTTATTATTAATAACAACTAATTTGATTAGTTTACCCATTTTAGTGCTATTTTCAATCCTTATAGCTAGCTCAACTCTCATTTCGATATATTCAAGCGCCATGATTAAATAATTACACTAACCCATCAAAGGTCCCTCCCATAGGTAAATCCCACAATTTATTTAATTGCTCAAAATTCATACGTATACGACCTTAAGGTTATGAGCATTCTTTTCAACAAAATCCCATTCACAACGAAATTAGGTATACCAAGTGTTCAAATTTCCCACTTGTCTCCTACACAATCTGTTATCCAACTTCAATCTCCCTGCATATTTTTCTCTTCCTTTATGTTCAATTCTAGCTAATTACAAAATGTAACTAACCCATCAAATTGCTCAACATTCATGCCAATTTACTTCCCAATTCAATTCACTCAGTCAAAATTTTACAAGAGAGATTATATTCATTCGCCTTCGTCTGCTCAATATAACCATTTCCAACAAAGTCCGCCAAATTACTCAATCATATAATAAAACATCCCTAATCTTATTAACTAAATTATAATTTCCCAAAAGAAACCACATTCGTTCATGTTCATACACAATCAATCCATCAAAATGCCACAACTCAATCATCCACACCAATTCTAATTTCTCAAAATCGATCTTCAAATTCACTCAACAACATACTTCTAAGTCATATACTTCAAATTGCAATTACAATTGCTTAAATAAATCGAAACTTGATAATTTAGGGTTTAGCGTTTTACCTTCAAATTTGAAAAGGAGAAGTCAAAGAGGACGAGCAGGGCTGGTGGTGTACCGCGGCTGCACCAACGACCACCGGGCGGGGCGGCGACTAACTCCGGCGGCCGCTGCGGCTGGGATTGGCTGCTCGGTGGCCCGCGACAGAGGAGGAGCAGAACGTGGTAAGAGAGAGAGGAAGACAGCGAGGGCGCGAGGGAGGGAGAGAGCAAGACAAAGAGGGATGACGGATGGCTGGCGCCGGTCATCCAGCCCAACGTCGGTTGTGCTTGGTGGCCGGAGAAGGCAGCGGCAGCGAAAGGAGGCGTCCGCGAGGAGGGAGAGGCAGGGGAGCACAGGGGAGGCGAGACAGGGGCAAGCAAGTGAGGAAATTGAAATTGAACTTGCCCGATTATTTTGATCTTAATCGCCTCTCTCTTTTTTTTTTAAATAATTCCGAGATAAATCTATGTCTGGATTTTTCTTCAAAAAAATCTGGTTTATTTATTTCATTTTTACATTTATTTTTATATATTTATTTATTTACTTATTTATTTATTTATTATTATTATTATTATTTTCCTATTGTTACTTTTTAATTTTATTTTAATAATGTCTGTTCGTAAATTATAACCTTATTATGAGATTTTTATTAGGGCCACTTCGTCGCCTTGGCTGCATAACACATATATAAAAATAATTTAAATAGAAAATATCGAATTGAAGTGCACGCGCTCGATCATATAAATCTTGTAATTAATTAATTAATAAAATAAACAATGTGGTTTAGGGTCGGGTTGTTACGCATAAGAAATTGGATTGTTGGACTTTTAGGTTATCCCCAAAAACCTTCTTCTTCTAAGGGTGGTGTGCCCCGTAAGTCGTCGTCGTTGTCATTACCATTGCTTCTTATTTCGTAGACATCTTCTTTATCACTTACCCATAACCCATAGACCTATAAATCTAAAGGAGGCAAGTTAAGAAGTGGTTTGGACTTGTCAACATCTTGGATAAAGATAGACGGGTCCCACCGACCTAGAGTTGGTTTAGTGAAAATAGTTAAGGTGCCGTTGAAAGGATTATTATTGTTACTTGGCTTCGGGCAGCCTTAGGTAAAGGGAGTTGGCCATTTCAAAACATACTTTCTAGTTTGTTCTTGAATTTGCAACACTTGTTTGGTGTTGTGTCCTCGTGCACGATGCTATTTGCAAAATTTTTCCGCATCCTAGTTTTTGGATTGCTTCGTGGTTTCGATTCCGCTCTAATAGGTGGTAATTCTATCTTTCCCATAGCTAAGAGACGGTCAAGGGCTTGAGTATAAGTTGTGTCGATAGGAGTATAGTCGGTATACCTGTTGAGGGCATTGACATCCGTACCCTTACTAGTATTACTCGTATTGGAGGTTTTCTTGTCTTTGGAGTGATAATTACCTCTATACCCCGTCGCAGCCTTTTGTGGTCATGGTGGACAACTCCTCTTCTATCAGCAAGCCAGCATCTCTAAGGGTGGAAAACTTCATCATGGGTAAAAACTTGAGATGCTTATTATAATTTGGCTAAAGGTTTTTCACGATGATCCCGACTTTGTCCTTCTCGGAGGATCGGTCTACCATGTGAGCAACCTTTGCTCTCCATCCGGTGAGGAAGTCTCGTGAAGCTCTCTTTCTCATCTTACTTGATTAATTCCAAGTCTCTAAGAGTGACTGGCAAATCGGTGTTATAAGAGTATTGATGCAGGAACTCTTTACATAGATTAGTCCAGTTGGCAACCTTATCCGGGTCAACCACATTATACCACTTCATTACATCGATATCAAAAGTCCATGGGGAGATGATGTGGTAAGTATCTTTTGGAATGTTCTTAAGAGTCATTGCTCCTAAGAAGTTGCGAACGTGATGATGGGGATCAGGCTGGGGTTGGGTTTCATGTTTGGGATTGTTCGAAGGAGATAAGCTATGTGGAGGTGGAGGACTTAATCTTTATCCTTTTCTCATGCGTTTTGCTTCTTCATCTCTCTCACTGTCCTCAATAGTTTTTATAATAGTCTTAAGATCCCTTGATATAGATGATATCTTTTCCACCCCGGCTATGTTCTCATTGAGTAAATTGAGGTTAAGAGACTGCCTTGGGTTTAAATCCATTGGAAGAGAATTCTTTCTAAGTGTTGTCTTATGATGAGGAATGGACTGAACCGAGTGTAGCGTACATCAAAACTTGTCGCACTAGTGTAGACCGCAGAGTAGAAAGAAAAGAAGATGTGTCGGACTCTTTGGTGAGGCGTTCTAATCTTTTAGAGCTCGGATTCTTATGGTATCCAATTGTCGTAGACTTCCCTATTCTGCAGCCCAAAGGATGAGGTTTAGGACCATGTGAAAGAAGACCACTTTTACGAGAAAAGGCTTAAGCGCAAGACTCGAAGAGACTAAGAATGCTTTTATTTGGATGCACATAAAGAATGCGATGGAAAATTGAAGTGCATGTAATTATGTATGATTTTAGTTTGGGATGATTCTATGATTTGGCTAATGCACCATGAATGATTTATTTTGACCAGATAATAATGCATTTCCTTAGACTTGGAATGATTTTGCTTTGGCTAAATGCGAATGGTAAAGTGAACTCACCTAATCCGAGATGAATTTAATTTGGCTCGCAAGAAGAAGATTAAATCTAAAAACACACACTTATTCAAGCATGCAAATGAAGGGCAAGGGACCACCTAATAGTTAAAAAGATCTATGTTCAAAAGGGGTTTAGACACCGTAGGATACATGGTGACTCATAACCCGAGAATTTGGTCCTCCATGTGGGGCACGGTAGGAAAAACGGCCAGAATCCTTGGTGCCTCTCGGTGAACCAAGTGGTTTGAACCAAGAGCGCATGCTACAAGGGAAGAGGTACCGTTTCCGTTGGCAATTAAGCCTAGTTGGGCCTGCCCGGGATTCAATGGGAGCCTCATTCCAAAAAGGTTAACACAGGGGGTAAAATAAATTTTTCCTAGGGGTCCAAAATAGTAATAAACTATGTTCAAAGGTCTGCTAAATGCGGGATGCCTAATGCAAGCATATTATTAAAACACACTACTCAAATTTTTAAGTTTCGCCCTCTTAATAAAAAGTTAGTCCACAATGGAGTCACCACTCGTAGGAACCACGGCCGGTGGAAACCGTCACTGGGCTGAGCTTCCCCACGGTTTCGGGTCTCCCTTTTAGAGAATGGTTTTGAAGATGGTTTTCGAAAGTTATTAAAAATGGGGATGAACCTTTTATTAAGATTTCGAGTTTTATTAAATCCGATTTAAAGCGAATTAGACAAAGTTAGAATGATGATTTTATTAATTGTTTTATTTTAATAATTATTTTTAGTATTCTCGGGATATTATTTCTTAACCAAAAGAAATAGAGTTAGGGTTTGTTGAATCCGCCGCGAGACTTTAAGGCCAAACTGTTGTGAAAACACCGATTTGGACCGGCAGCAGCCTACACCTAGTGGTGGCTGGCGCCAGCTAGAGGCTATAGCCGAGTAAAGCGGCCTCGGGCTCGCCCCGGCTGGCAAATCCAGGACCCTTATTTTCTATCCTGCAATCAAAAAATAGGCGAGATGCAAATTAAATAGAAATCTCACTAGTCGGTTTTAGGAAAGAAAAACTAATGAAAACAAAAGCAAAAGAAAAATTTGCTCTTCCAATCTTAGTATGAGAGAAACTAAGACTGAAAAAGGTTAAAAATGACTCCATCGGTATTTGAACCCGGAATCGGATTCGGGCGAAGGTACGAAATATAGGGATAAACCCTTCCATTTCGCCCGTTCGAAAATGACCACTACTAGTTCGAGTAGTGAATTAAAATAATGCTAAAACACAAGCACACAAGAACATGCTAAGTGAAATTTAAGTAACCAATCATAGTAAAAGAAAGTAATAAAGAAAGCAATAAAGAAAACGAAAAAGAAAAGTGAAAAACTAAAAGGTTACATTGGGCAAGGAGGAATTAAAATGCAATTACATCTCTTAGATCCACAATACTGAAAGCGATAAAAAGAAAGCATAAATTAAATAACTTTCCGAAGGTCGAATGGTTGCCCTTAGCATGTCCCACCTTCGATTTGGATCTCTACACTAGATCTCTTGATGTGATAGCGACGAATCCAAAGAAAGGGCTTGCTCTTTATGGATTTTGGAAAAGTTAAATTTGTAGGGAGTAAGGAATATCAGTTGAATAAATGCCCGGAAATCAAAATAACTTAATATTCTTTAGCTCTTTGCACAAATTCAATGGCGATAAGTAGAGAAGAGGAGAATTTGAGGATGCTTTTCAGCAGAGTAATGTTAATGGATGTATGTTCCGATTAGCTTTCTGCAGCATTACACATAGGAGAAAGCCAGTATGGGAATGAGTGCCAAGGCTCTCTATTTATAGGGAGAGACCTAGGTCACAAATGACCTAGGGTTTGTATGCAGCCAGCCGTCCAAGCAGCTAAGAAAAACCGGGCCAAATATCCCGAGATTGAACGAATAAAGAAGAGATAAAACCGGATAAATCGGGGTGGCCGGAGCCGGCCACCCGGGCATGCCTAGGGTTTCTTGCCCTAGAGTTCTTCCAAGGGAGTCTTCAAGCCAAAACGTAGCATTCCACTTAAAATTTGTGGGGTGACCGGAGCCGACCACGACGTCATTTTGAGGGAAAAGCTCCTAGTCTCGTGTGGACTGTCTTGGAGCTTAAAAGTAGCACTTTGATGCTCGTGATCATGAAATGCAACATTTGAATGCCGTCTTCGGGTCTTCGACTCTTCGACTCCTTGTCTTATTGGACTAAAGTAAAATGTAGTTTTCTGAATTTGGAATTTCTGGTACACGAGCACCGAACTCCGTTGTATCCGAAGGCTTAGCCGGGTCTTAGATCGTCTGAAAAAAAAAATGAAATTTTTAGATCGAACCAAGGCAAAAGGCTATTTATGTGGTGCTTGGGGGTTCTTTTGTGGTTTAATGGCTTTAGTTGCACCAATCAAACACAGTCCAAGATCCAAATCCTCAAACAGGACTCGAGATTTCATCATCGGACCGACCGAATAAAATACGGAATTAAATAGATAAGGGATGACACTTTTTAGGTGTCTACAATAGTCAAACCTACACTTTTGGAGGAAATTAAACAAGCCCAAATTAGGGATGATGAGATTGAAATAATCAAAGGAAATATGAACAAAGGGAAAACCTTGGGATTTCATGAGGATGACCAAGTGATTATAAGACTTCAAAATAGAGTTATGTGTGCTACAAAAGATGGAACTAAGGGAGAAAATATTAGTAGTTGCACACAATACAAGATATTCTATTCATCCCGGAGGCACAAAGATGTATAGGGATTTGAGGCAAACATTCTGGTGGAACAACATGAAAAGGGATATAGCCCAATTTGTGGACAAGTGTCTCACCTACCAAAAAGTTAAAGGAGAACACCAACGCCTTGTTCGAGAATTGCGACCATTAGAAATCCCTACTTGGAAATGGGATTCAATCTCTATGGATTTTCTTATGGGTTTACCCCCTCACAACATTAAGGAAAAATGTCATATGGGTGAATGTTGATAAGCTTACAAAATTTGCTCATTTTGTACGAATACATGATTCTTAGGGAATTTATAAGTTAGCACAAATATATATGTAGAGAAATTGTACGTCTTCATGATGTACCCAAGGATATAATATCGGATAGAGATTCAAGATTTCACGCTTGATTTTGGAAAGACTTGAAAAAGGCTTTTGGAACAAAATTGCAGTTGAGTAAATCTTATCACCCCGAAACCGATGGGCGGACAGAAAGGGTGAACCAAGTGGTTTAGGATATGTTGCGATCATGTATATTGGATTTTCAAGGAAAATGGGAGGAAGACCTTCCCTTAGGCAGAGTTTTCGTATAATAATAACTATCAAACAACTACTAAAATGGCACCTTTCGAGGCATTGTATGATAGGAGATGTAGAACTTCCCTCCGCTTGAATGATTTAGATGAAGCCCTAACTTTGAGTCCAGAAATAATTCACGAAATAGTGGAAAAAGATCAAAATTATTCAACATAATATAAAAGTGGCTCAAGATAGGTAGAAATCATATGCAGGTCATAGAAGGAAACCTCTTGAATTTCAAGAAGATGATAAGGTTTTTCCGAAGGTTTCTCCAAGTAAAGGGATTTAAAAATTCAACTTAAAGGGAAGTTTAGTCCCCGTTTCATTGGGCCTTTGAAATCGTGGAGAAAATAAATACTTGTTGCCTATCGGTTGGCCTTGCCGCCACGGTTACAACATGTACATGATGTGTTTCACATTTCTCAACTTCGGAAATATGTTCATGACCCAACTATAAGACCCGTAATTTTGGGTTAGTAGTTATATGAGTTAAAGTTAATTATTTAATTTTAATTAAATTAAGTAGGTCGAATGACCAAGTTATATACGTGGTTAGATACTCGTAAATTTATTGAGCAAATCATTATTAGTTCGCGTAACTCTTATTGGTGAAGCGTATTAATTCCGTTTTCGAGTTTTCGTCACGTACCAGCCACGTATAAATCCAACACTGCGTATGTTACATATGTAGGTTTAATTATAGTGAGGATGGAAAAAAAGGGAAAAGAAGGGGATTTGTATTGGGAAGCGAGTGCTGGCAAGCACTCGATAAAACCACCGAAAAGGAAGAAGGGGGCACCGAACGAAGCGGGAATCGGAGAGAGAGAGATCGAGCAAGCGAGGAAGATAGAATGAGAAGGAGAAGGGGAGCGAGAGCAGGGAAAGCGACCGGAGGCCGTGGGCTCCAAGGCGAACAAAGGTGAGACGGCCAGCGAGCATGGGGAACGGCCGGGGCTCGAAGGAGGGCGAAACCGAGTCCGGGAAAGGGGACGTGAACGCAAGGGCTGAGAGAGAGGCAGCCGGTGAACCCAAGAACCGTGGCCGGCGACAGCGTGAGGAGCGGAGGAGGGCGGCAAAACCGAGGCCGACAGCGAAGGGAAGAGGAAGGAAAGGAGGAACCGAACCGGGGAACCCGAATCTCAACAAAACAACAAACCCTCAATCCCTGAATTGAGGTGGCTAGTCCTATACTCTAAACTATTAGTACTTTTGAAACCCAAATGAATTTATTGTGATTATTGAACCTTGTTGTGAATATTAAATATGTTTGCGAGGAAACGAGTTTAGTAGTTCGCTGAAAGTGGAATTAGGAATTTTGAGGGGAATTGGTAGTTGCTTAGGCCTGAATTGAAAATCGAGAATTCGAGAGGGAGTTAGGGCTGCTTGGGGGTAGTGAGTCACATCGAGAATATGAGCACGTTATGGTTTGGGCATAAGTTATAGATGATTGCTAATATCGGGAAATAATGGGTGAAATATGAAGAAGAATATGAATTCATGTTGATGGATGCACATTTGAGACGTGGGAGTGAGAAAAGTGTGATTGTGAGGTTAATTGAGTTTGAAGTATATTTAAATCCTCGAGATTGAACTAAACGTGAAGGTAAACGAAGCTAACGGGAATTGAGTGATGAAAAGTGATTAAGAGTTATACAACTAAGGATGGGTGAATAAGAGTCGATTAATAATGACGATCCGAGAATGGTAAGGTTAAGTTGAGTTTAGAATATGTCTAAGCCTTGTGATTAAATCAAGTCGAAGATAAGCATAGCGAGAGGAACTTAAGTGACAAAGTGAGATCAAGAGTTATATAGTTGAATATGGGTAAAAGAAGTTGAGTATAAAGTAGAGACATAAAATGAGGAATTGAGGTAAAGATAATGAATTGTGAAAAGTTGAAACATTGAATTAGGTGGTATCTACTTATGGTTATTGTGGCTCGGAAAAGTATTAGTTCCTAAACTCATTCAATTTGAAAGTGAATTAAGTTAAGGGGAATGGACTTTGGAATATAGAGGAGGAACGGAAAATTAGAAAATCAAGGGAATATGCATCCATGTAAATTGATTTGTGGCATTGAAGACAAAATACGATGAGAACTACTTACACAGGAATAGAAGACTCATGCTTGAGTAGAATATGGAGGAATACGAGTAGATGTGAGATACTTGCGTGAATACTTGAATAAATGTGCTAGCTTAGAATGTTAAGTCTCAGTATAGAGATGCTTGACATGTGAAATGATTTGATTCTAAATAATGCTTGAAAGTTAGTTTTGAAAAGAGTTTAAATGTTTACGAAAAATGATACTTGTGTATGATTCTTGAGAAATGCTTTCGAACTTGAAATGTGTTCTATAAGAAGTGAAACTGATTGAGAAAGTGAATTTAGAAGGGTGACATGCGTATGATGCCTTCTACAATGATAAATTGATTTGAGATCTTGGTTAGAAACCAAGTTTGATAAGTGATTGTGATCACTTTAGTTTAAATGAATTTTGGGCTAAGGATTGTTTACACCGAGAGGAAGGAGGTGGTCGTGCGTATCGGGCCACGGGGTCCTTGCGTATCGGGATGCCCATCAACCGGAGAGGTTGATTCTTTCCTGACGAGGAAAGCGAAGCCTTCCAGGTATTTGACTAGAGATAGGTCCCGGAACTCGAGTCGGGGTCGCGCCCCGAAACCGCCTAGTGCTAGTTCAATTGTCTAAAGCCCCGAAAGGATTTTCAATCTATGGCTGAAAGTATTTGAAAGAAAGTGCAGATGGTTCCACCTTGTTTAATTTGATTCAATTCCCAAAATGATTGCAATCCGTGCTTTTGAATGATTCAAGTGTTATGAATTTTATATTGCAAATGATTTCAAGAGATTTCATTAAAAAGTATATAGATTTGTATTATATTATTACGCTTTCGCCGATTTCATTATTATGAGTAATATGTGTAAAGAATTTTCATTTTAAGGGTGTAAGACTTCGGTGAGCCCGTGGTATATTGCTCACCCCCACAAATTTCCCCTTTTCCCTCCCAATATTGCAGGTACACTCTCAAGAGATGTATGTGGTACGTAGAGTATTCGGGACTCCCGCTTATTGCTGTGTGTCTGTTTGCTAAGTGATTCAAGTGACGGTCGTGCATTTCTTATATTTCTAAAGGTTGTCCTTTGTAATTTAGTTCATATAGTTGTACCAGATGTATAGTAAACCATTTAGATTGTTTTAAGTTTATCCCATGATTGGTTGGACTCCGACGTGTGGCCGTTGAGTTGTATACTCCGAGCGTGTGACTCGTTGAGTTTTATTATGATTTTTATGCAGGTTTTTAAGGCTTTAAGCCTAAGGGTTAGACCATATTTCAAATGGAACTTTGCCGAAATTTTTAGGAATCTTCTAACCCTTATGGAAAATTTCCTTCCTTACCTTTAAGTTGGTTTTAGACATGACCAAACCGACATCGAAAGAGCCTTGGGAGTTTCTTTAAGGAACTCGGCGATGTAATACTCCTAGGGGGTGTTTTGGGGTGTTACACCAACCCACACAACCGTGTACGAACCACTTAATATTGAAGAAGAAGGTTTAACCTACGAAGAACATCCTGTACAAATTGTAGACCGAAAGGTTAAATTTTTGCGCAACAAAGTGATACCTTTGGTTAAAATCATTTGGACCCATCATGGTATTTTTGAAGTAACATGGGTAACGAGATGATGAAATGAAAAATCGTTATCCCCATCTGTTTCAAAGGTATGTTACTAAATGATTATAGTTTCGAAGACAAAACTTTTTTTAAGGGGGAGGGGAGGATATAACACTCCAAAACTTCTTAATTATATATATATATATATATATATATATATATATATATATATATATATATATATATATATATATATATATATATATATAAGCAAATAAAAGTGGGACAAATGGGTGGTTGGGAATTTAACCATATGGTAAGAAGATAAGAAGATATTAATATTAAGAAGATAAAAGAAAAACAGAAAAAATGTTGGTTGTAGAAGCATCGGGTCAAATAAATCAGTGAAGGAGGGGGTTGTATAGCAAGCAAATACCACATATCTTCCATCTTTTTCACCTCCTCATCTTCACTCCCCTTTATTGTCCTGTCGTGCCACCGGCAGCCAACATCTGCCGGTCCCTGTCGTCGGCAACTCCGTCGCCACCTTGCTGCCCCACCGATTTTTCTTTTCCCCCTTCCCTTGTCTCACATCAGCAAGGGCGGAACACCCCCTGCAGATTGCTGTTGTTGCTTGGTCGGGACTAGCGCCACCCTCTAGCCGCCGTTCGCCGTCCAACGCCTAGCGTCGCAGCCTCAACACCCCAGCTCCACCATTGAACCTCCACCATCCATTTTCACCTCTAACCCCCTTTTAAGGTATATCTCTAATATTCAATTTCTAAGTAAATTCTATCACAAAATCATGTTGTAATTGAATAGTTAGACATGTAAATGTGAGTTTTGAATTGATTTGTGATGGAATTGGAAGAACCTTGGGAGCAATTGAAATTGGATTTAGGATTTGTTATGTGTTAAATTGGTATTGAAAATTAATTTGGGTTTATTCATAATTTTGAATATACTTGTTTAATTTCTATATGAACATGAATGGATTGCTTGGTTGTGTGAAGATTATTTAAGTTATAAAGGCATGCTAGGGAGGTGAATAAATATAAAATTGAGTTATGTTAATCCTTGAAAAAAATAGACGAAAATAGATTTGAAAGTTTGATTGAAATTGGTAGTGGTTTTGTGGAGTTGAATTTGTAATTAGGAAGAGGATAATTGGGTAAGTGGCTAGGAGATGAGGAGACAAAAAAATTAAAAAGTGTAACAGTTTTGGCGAGAATTGATTATAAGGGGAAATTGGAGTATTATACGAGTTAATAGCTTAGATAATTAAATTGGCCAAAGTGTAAAGTAAATAGAATATTTCAATAAACATTATACCTTAATTAGATAATACATGAGGAGTTAAAGTAGACGAATGTAAAATCTTATCAAAAACACATACAAGAAAGGCTAATAAGTTATTAATGCAAAAATTAAATTTTTGTTTGAAAACAGAAAATCAATAGGAACGATTATTCAGGGAAACAAAGAAAATCAATATTAAAAGGAAGTGATCGACCAAGGTACGTTACTTGTACCTTTCAAAATAGTTAAATTTCAATTGTTGACGTGTTTGTTTTCAAGTCGACCTACAACTATTTTAGGATCCAATTAATTGTTAATCGTTTATCGTTAACCGTTTGTAAATGTTTATTAGCGGAACTAATCGTATTGGGCTCTTCCCGATAATCGGGAACTTTAATCGAATCGTTTAATTGAAACCATGACTCGCAAATGCATATAAATTGGGGTCCTAGTGCTTGGTCGGAAAATTAAAATGTTTACGAAGTTGAAAATAAAATTGAAAAGTTTACATGAAACAAAAATTGAGCATATTGCTTAAATGTTGAGTTTTAAATGAATTTAAAATCGCGCATGCGCTCATTGTCTCTTCGATTTTTTGTTACAATACAAGGGTAATATATTGAGCCAATCGCTCACTTTCTCTCTTATGGTTTAAAGCTGTTTTAAGGAAAGAGAATAAAACAAAATTTAAACACGAATTGCACGAGGAGAAAGAAATTGAGGAAAAAGATTCCCGAAGGACTACATCGGGCATTGACTTGTTGTGGAATTTACGGTATCGAATGTTTTTTTTAGGTTGTGTTAAGGATCGTTTAGACTCTTAAACGAGTGATATGAGCATGACAACCAACAAACAAAATCTTAATTTTTTTTCAAATAAGTAAATTATCCTACAATAATTTTTAAATTTTTTAAAAAATTTATTGGTTCGATTTCGATGAACTGTCGTTTTCAATAATTCAAATCGGAACCGAATTAGATATGCTATCGTTTCACCGGTTCGATTAACTGAAAAATTTAACTAATTCAGAGCATGTATTGGCCTAGTTTTAAAAAAAATATTTTATATGTGTTTTTCAAATAATTAAGTTGTTTGACCATAATTTTTAGAAAGAGATAGAAAGAGAGAGAAAGAGAGATTGATAAAACGGAACAACGCAGAGCGAGAGAGGAGAAAGATGAGAGATCAAACGAAAAAAGAGAAAAAGAGAGAGAGGGAATGCAGTTGTGAGTGGTTATTTCTATTATTGAGAGAGTTTTTCCAAAATTAGAAACAAAAATAATTATTCGTTATTTACGTTTTCGACATAGTTTTTTTAAAATCACTTTTTAAAAATAATTTTAATTTTTAAAAAAATTAATATTTGATCTAATTTCAACTTTTAGAGTGTAAAAATATTTTTAAAATCTAAACCAAACAAGCACTCAATTAATTGGGTAAAGATTCAATTCAATCGATTTATGATTTGATTTCAGGTTTTTTTCACAGCCCTATCTAGAAATGCCGAAAGTCATCCTTTACTCAATCAGGGAGCTGAGAGGCTCGCGTCGTGGCAACTGCTCTGTCAGCGAATGCGTACCGGATATTCGTATGCCACGTGTCATCCGATTACCTACCCATACTTAAATCAACGGTCAGCGAATGCCAAACAACTTTTACATCCCCGGGTAAGTATAATTTATGAATATCCAACCCAACCATTAAAAGCTTCCTTCTCATACCTCCTATTCTCTCTCTACCCTTCTTGCCTCACTGTGAAGTGAAGTGTGAATTCTTCGTTCTGTGCTTGCTTTGATCGATCGAATACTCATCCATGGCGGAGAAGCACTTTAAGTATGTGATTCTAGGTGGTGGCGTTGCTGGCTTAAGTGGCTCGCTTATTCTCTCTCCCATTTTGATTATATTTCCGTTTCTATCATTTTTTATTTTACTCAACAGAATACAATTAGCATTTTGGTATGAATTCTGGGGGTTTTTCTTAATCAATCGGTATCTTTTCCAATTGCAATGGTGTGACATTAATTTGTTCAAGTTTTCTGGAGTTTTACCCTTCTTTTAGTGATGGGTAGCTATCAAAATTCCAGAAGTTGGTTCATCATACTTCCATTAAGTTTTTCAGGATTAAATTGGATTATTGCTACCATTGTCGAGTATAAAATGGATACCAAGTTCATATAATGTTGAAACTAGTTGTTGAGATGCAAGAAGAATTTTAATTCATGGGTGGGTGAAATGAGAAGTTATTGTGGAGTTGGAAATGAATTTTGGGTTAAATAGAATTGCATTAGGCCAATTTCTTTTGCTTGATGGGTTAATTTCTGGTTGAACTTTACGCATTCCTAGAAGTATGGGGAAGACAGCTGAAATGGGGATAATCATAGTCAGACGGATTTTAGCGGTGTTTCTGGATTTTTTATCGCTGGAAAGTTATTCTAGCATGAAATTTTTCGAGAAGATCAAATCAATAAAAGCATTTATTTGGTCAAAGCATGAAGGATTAAAAAAAGTCTGTAACCAAGCCAATTGGTAGAGTACGTTGCTTCATATTTGTCTGTTCTGATTCAAGATTGATTTAGTTTAGCTTCCTTTGCCAGATGTAACTTCTGATATCACTCTGTATTGATGGGGTTTAATCTTTGTTGGTTGGTATTGTTAAATGTTCATCTGGCCCTGTATTATCTGTCCTTAGGCGTGCCTTTTGAGCTTTGCCACCAAAACAAGCGAACTTAGAATTTTGTATTCCCAAAACAAATTCCGAACTTTCACTTGAAGTTACCTGTTTATTGTTGAATGGTGAATGTATCGACTTCTCATATTAACCTTCGTGCAGTCGCTGAACTGTACAAATGAGCTAGCTGTTCATTGAATGAAGAAACTTTTTGCAGTTTTAGTGGTTTTATTTATTATTTTCCTCCAATACTATGCCAAGTAAGAGTCATCCTAGCACGTTGTCATCACTCAATCCACTCTCGAATGCCTCAAGCCAAAAGTAAATGGTGAAAGTGTTGGTTTGTTAAGTTTGTGAAGTATGGTCAACCTAAATAAACTATAAATTAAGTATAGCAACCGTTTGCACACTTGATGACAGAGTTTGAGGATTATATAATTGAATAATTTTGTTGTTAGAATGTGTTGCACAATCTCTGAAGCCAACATTTTCGCACCTCCAAAATATGGGCTTTGTGATTGTCATATTTTTCTTATTTGACGAAATGTTAACTTTTTCTTGCTATTCGTGGGGTAAGATGTCTCAATGCTGTTTGCAGGGATATGCTGCTCGAGAGTTTGCTAAGCAAGGCATCAAACCAGGAGAGTTAGCCATCATTTCTAAAGAAGCGGTATGTTAATTCTTTTAGATGTCTGTTCCTATTGATAACATGTTCATGCTTGTATGGCTGTTGTCATGTACCTTCCTCTCAAGGCATGATTAGCTTGCTTACTGTCCAATGACAGTATTATTTCTGCTATGGTCTCTGTCTAATTCTAAAATAGTGGGCGAATGCTGATTTGTTTTCAATGCATCTTTTCATGAATATTCTGTTGGAAGGATATACATGTTTGTGTGCCCAAAGGGCGTATATTTGTCCGGATTCTATCTACTATTTGATGGTGCAAAGGCACCTCATTGCTGGAATCAAATTCTAGCTCTTATTGTCATTCTTGATTTCTTCCTCTCGCATTTCAGAACAGTACATCCAGTTCCCTTCGTTCTTTGTGGCTGCAGCTTTCCTACAAAGAGAATCATCTTGCACACTTTCCTTGCCTGCCATGTCAACTTATAATGCCAGAGGACATTCCTCTGAATCTCATGTTTATTCATTCCCTGTCTATTGCCTTGCTCTTTGTAGTATTGAATTCTACTTTCAATCCTTTTCAAGTTTTTAAAATTTGCAAAAATTAAATTCTAACAACTTTTAACTTTTGAGTCTCTTTCAAGAAAAGGTTCTTAAGAGTCCTGTAAGATATCCTTTCTGCTTGTCAGACAAGGATGTGCATTTCTACTTTCTGACCTTGTTTTGGCAAGAGCCATATGAACTCAAAATAAAGATGCTTATGCCTCCATTTTCCTGTTTCAGGTGGCTCCTTATGAACGTCCAGCGCTTAGCAAGGGATACCTCTTTCCAGAGGGTGAGTAAGACAAACTGCATACAATTTGCTCTGTGGAATACTGACCTTCGGGCCCCTTCATAATTGTTCAGCTGCTCTCTGTTGCACTGCTTAAGATCTTGGTTATGTTGGTTTGTCTGGCTCTGGATATTCCATAAACAATGCCAGTCTTCAGCATTGATATTAGGAAATAGCTAGAGGAGCCATATTAAATTGTTCTGCTGATCTTGCTCAGGATTGGTTTCACAGGGTACTTACATTCATCAAGCCCTCAAATACATATATCGATTTGAACACCTGCACGCCTATACCTTGAATGAGGCTGTACTATCAAGCAAACTTCCTCTCGAAATAATAAAATCCGATCAGGAGATCCATATTCGTGCCAACTATTACCACAAAGTCTTGTGTTTTGTCCATTAGATTGGAGTATTGGACTCTTATGCAGGGCATTGGGCCTTACAATATATGCTAATATGGGTGGCAAATTACCTTAAAACAATTTTATCTTATTCTTGAGACTCCCGAGTTTTGGATTCCACTAATAATTTTATTTCATTGACTACAAATTGACTTGAAATAGGTTTCGGGGATTGTTTCCCGCCCCGGAGGAGCTCCGCTTCTCTAAAGACATATTTGAGGGCCCAAAAATCCAATTCAAGAATTATGTTTTAAAAGGCCCAAACATAAAGCCCAAAACGCTTTTTCTGTCACAATCCAATATCCAAAGCTTAAAATATAAAAAAAATGTAACAAAGTAGCAATACAATATACAAAACAACAAAGTCCTCAAAGTTTAAATATAAATTCAACCATCATAATACATCGTAAATATCCTCATAAAATTCAGCATTATCTACCCATCAAACTTCAAACTCGTCATCGACTTCGGTGTCATAATCTTGGTCAAAGGTGCTATGGCAATAAGAAACATCGATATCTACAACATGAAAAATATAAATTTGAATTACCAATTTATAGTTTATCATAACGTTTAAATAGAAAGAAATCTAAATATGTATATGCTAAAGTTCATTAAAAATAAAAATATATACCTTCTAGGCCATATTTGGCTATAGACAAAAGCCTAAAGCCAATCGAAGTATACATTAAAGCTTCTAAAGTCTTTGGATGCAAGCGATTACGATGTGGAGTAGTGAACCTCCCACTCATGCTAAATGCGGATGTCGATGCTATTATGGAAACATGTATGGCATAAATATTTGTAGCAATTATAGCTTAAATAGGAAACCTTGTAGCTACTCTCCAATGAACGAAGATATCAAAATTGTCCGTGGATAACCGCCTCTTCTAAGTATAAATATCAACTCCGATTTTTGTGAAAGCATTGGATCCTTTGAGATAAGTGCATCGGACTTTCCAAAAATATCTTTTTCATGAACCCCACCTCCATTGGAATCCAAAGTAATAGAAGATGCATTAGTTGAATCACTAGAAATATTATAACCAGCAGACCTTCATATGGTTGTACTTCTCTTGATATTCATGGAACAAGTCATAACAAACATCCTTGATCATGTCAACCTTTTCATCTATATCAAAATAAAAAAATACTACTATAAGAAGGTTCCACCATTTTCAACTTGAATCTAAGATCCAAAACACATGCAACTCGAATACTCCATGTATGACATCCAAATATTTCGAAATTTATCGAGCATCTTTTGAGCCATGGTCCTAATAACCACATCCCTATCATAAAGCCAACCACTCAAAGTGACTCAAATTTGAAACACCTTAAATAAATAATTGAAGTAGGGATCCCTATTGCGAGACAATAATTGAATAATTGAGTCGCATCCTATAAGACTTGTAACCTACCACAAATATCTTTTGCCTTCACTTGTTCTTCGTTAGTAGGAACACATTTATAATTGCTTTCCCTCCTTGCCAACTTAGGAAAAACTTGTTTATGCAAGCATTAAGGAGGTCAAGTTCCACCTTGTCTTGCAATCTAATTTTAACTCCTACAAGTAAGGAACACCCAAATTATCACAAACTTCTCTAAAGGTTTCCTCTCTTTTGGGTTTCCCTCTCCAATATGGTACACTCTCACGAACCTTTTCTACTCGAACTCTCAATCACCTCTAATCCATCCTTAAAATGATATTAACAATGTGTGCATAATAATGCATATGGAAATGCTTACCCCTCAAGGGAAGTGCCCTTAGATCCAATCAATCTTCAAGGATGCCAATTATTGCATCATTGCAAGAACAATTGCCCACTTTAGCTTTATACTAATATTCCACTTTGAAAAGCACTTCAACAACTTCGGATATGCTTTCCACGACATCAAGACAAGGAATATATTGAAACCTAGAAGAATATACAAACATCATAAAGTGGGCAGCAAGTTGAAAGAAGTTTTAACCTTTTCATAATTAAATTTGCGAGAAAAATAAAACGGCAGAAACATAAAACATAAAGCGGCGAAAAATAAAGCGGGCGGAAAGATAAATTGGACGGAAAATAAAACGCGTAGAAACTAAAGCTGTGCGTGAAACTAAAAATGGGCATAAACTAAGTTTGAGGGGAAAAAAAAATTGGGAAGAAACTAAAAGTGGCGTAAACATAAAAGATAAGCGCGTGAAACCTAAAACATGAACTGGTAGAAGCTGGACACATAAATAACATACATTAAAATCCGATTTGCATTTTCCACGAGCTATCGATTCAATGAGGTCGTGATGGGTATAAAACCACACTTTTGATTTTGAGCGGTATACATATATGTGGCAATAGCCACCTTCTTTTAGAACTTCCTAACAACTTCATTGTTTTGCCCTTTTCAAAATCAAATACTTTGAAAATATCCTTTCTAAGTGTATTCCTTGATATCATGCTTTGAAAGAAGGTTGGAGAGCTTTTGAATATTGTCTAAACTCGACGTGCTCCACAATAGAAAATGGTTATTCATGCGTTATTACCATATGTGCAAGCTCTTTCCTTGCAAGCTCTTCATCAAAACCATTAACAAATAGAACTTACCGTTGTTTGTCATTGGAAGGCTCTATCTCGTAACTTCTTTTGGATAAAGTCACTAGCAATATCACAATGTCTTTTCATAGGGAAAATTTTATAATAGTCTTTCAAATGCTTTGTACCATGTTTTGAATTTTATTAGCAAATTTTTCTCGCAATATTTGCAAATGGCTTTTGGTTCGCCATTGATAACTTCATAGCCGAAATGCTTGCGAGATATCGGAGATGAACTTTCTTTTCTTTCCAAATGTTATTTGCCTCATCCTCAATAGCATTAAGTGTTCCACACTAATCAACATTTGTATTATTGTTCAAGGGAGGGGTTGGAGTTGGATTCATGTCTCTCGTGTCTTTATTTGTTGAACATGGAGATGGTTCACTAGTTCCCCCAACACTCGGCCATAATCTATAATTATCATCGGGAATTGATGTTATATATATATCTAGTTCAACTCGGGCTTCAAATTCAACTAAGGTCAACTTTCCATTCTTAAATATATGAAGTATTTCTCATAAATTGGCTCGAACAAAAAAACATGTTCAAAGAAGTCCCAAAAATCTAACATCTCTCATTTCGTTCACGGAGTAATCGACCTCAAAGGCTCGGATATTCATTGCTAATAGGATTTATTGCTCTTGTTTTTGAGTACTTATGTTAAGCATTTGTTTTTGCATGAAAAAATTACAAAATTTGATGATGACTTTCTCATTTTTTATGCTTATCAATGTTTCTTTGAATAATTTGATGCTTGAGGCTAAGGGGATAATTGATAGGTTTTCTCCGGTTAACGTTAATTGCTTGGTTGTTAACTAATTAACGATCGATCTCATCAATTTACTCACAATAAAAGGGGTAACTCGAAAAAGAAGACAGTCTCACAATTGGGCACACAATTGGGCACACAATTGGGCTCTGTTAGAACCATGTTCATAGCTTAGTTTAACAAAAGCCCGAAGCCCACCCCCTTGCAAGGTGCAAGGGGTCAAGCCCAGCCCCACAAAAAGCCCGCTCGGCTTGCGCCTCGGCCAGCGCACGGTTTCGCCTCACGTGCCTCACAGGGACTTTTTCTATTTTTTTGCTATTTTTCTGTCTCCCCTCCTCTTTCTCGTCTCTGTCGAAGTTGCCCTTTTTTCAATTTCGTCACTTTTTAAAATTTTTTCTGCATGTTTTTTGGTGAAAATCGTAGCGAATTCATTATGTTATCAAAATCTAAGACTCTTTGTACTATTTTTTTGTAGTCACAATGATGTTTGATTGCTTATTTGATGTCATCGTCTAGCATATTCGACCAAAAATATTACTTGGTAATGATTTTCAAGCATTTTTAGTGACTGCACCTCATTGGAAAAAGCACGCTTCTTCGCCTTGAAGCCCATGCCTTGGGCCCGAGACCCTTTGTGCTTTTGTGCGCCTTGAGCTTTTTTAAACTAAGGTTCATAGTATATATATATATATATATATGTGTGTGTATATATATATATTCTTTCAAACTAATGCTAACTTACTGGAATTCATCTTAGTCATATTTCAGGCATGGAACTTTCAAAATTCTAAGCTTACTCTTGGAATTCCAGGTGGACAATTTCTACAAATCACAAAATCTACACATATAAACATACTAATTTCAAAAAGAAAATCAGAAAATCAAATTAAAAAAAAAAGAACAGAAGAAAGAGTCAAGAGTGTATGTGTCTCAGAGGAGAGCTTTGATGGCAGGCAGTGACGGTGGAAATTAGCGAGCTTATTCCTACAAATAACAAATCTGTACATATAAACAGGCTAATTTAAAAATGAAATCAGAAAATCAAATGTAAAAAAAATGAACAAGTTAATAAAGAGTCAAGAATGTACCTGTTTGATAGGAGAGCTTCACTGATAGGAGGCAGAAAGCGCAACAAGCTTCAGGTTCGGTGGTGGGCAGTGGAGCTAGAAGAGAGGAGAGCGAGAGTCAGAGGAGAGGAGACTCCGAACGAGAGGAGAGACTAAGTGGGAGATTGATAGAGAGAGGCAGTGGAGGAGATCGAGAGAGGCGACTGGTGTGCAGGGAGAGAGGAGGCGAGAGATTGAGAGCGAGATTGGGAGTGAAAGGTGACTTAGACCTTAAAATCTTCTAGGGCTTCAGTTTCGTCCCACTTGCAAATACCTTCATGCGCAAAAAAATGTCTACAATTAGCATTTTAACTTAAGGGATATAAATGTAATTTCCTGGTCAGGGAAGCAGGGACGGGGTAGGGAAAATTCCTCGTTCAGGTAAAGGGGCTGGGGCTGGGGAGGAATTTTCCCCCGTCCCCGCCCAGGGAACAAATTCCTCACCCCGCCCCCGACCCTGACAGGTCCAAGGAACTTTTCCCTCTTCCGGGCGGGGCCCTGGCTGGGCCGGGGAATCCCTGTCCTGATGCCATCTCTAGTTTTATATTTATATATAAGTCTAAGCTGGGCTCTTAAAAAATTGTCTTGCAGTGCCACGACTCTTCACTGCTGATATAGCCAAGTTCTATGAGGGTTATTATGCCAACAAGGGAATCAAAATTATAAAAGGAACAGTAGCTGTTGGATTTGGCTTCCATGCTAATGGAGAGGTATGCAATCTCGAACATTCATGTGTATGTTTTTGCGTTTCTCCTATGTAATATGTAGAAGTTACTCTGAACAATTGTTTCTCATTGTAATTTAGGTGAAAGAAGTGCAGCTGAAGGATGGCAGAGTCCTTGAAGCTGATTTAGTAGTTGTTGGTGTAGGTGCAAAGCCTCTTACAACTCTGTTCAAGGGGCAGGTTGCAGAGGAAAAAGGAGGAATCAAGGTCGGTCTCTGTCATACCTTGAGCATGTTGCATTTTCAAGCTGGATTCTGTCTGACATATCTGGATTGATAAATGATAACATGACCTGCTTGCTTGGTTGCAGACTGATGGATTTTTTAAAACAAGTGCCCCAAATGTATATGCAGTTGGCGATTCCTCTACCTTTCCATTGAAAATGTATGGTGAATTGAGGAGGGTTGAACATGTCGATCATGCCCGTAAATCTGCGGAGCAGGCTGTGAAGGTAAATGATGACAACCCCACTACCTTTGCACAGCCCCCTACACGCAGTGAAAATGGGGGCAAAAAGCAACAAAGCCAACTGACATGTTATGCAAAAATTGTCCCACTTGTGTCGGTGTAGTATTGCCGGTACCAAAAACTGATGCCTTACCTGTTAGAAACAGAACGTAATTAGTGAAATCTTTTCTCTGTCCACCTTAGCCCCCCAAACCCCGAGAAAAAAAAATACCAACAAAAAGGAAGAGGAAAAAGGAAGACACGCATTCAAAATGACTGCTCATGTTGACTTATGCCTGTAAGATTTACTGACAGGACAGACTCTGAGTCAGAAATATATGAAATTTGTTGTCTATGTAGGCTATTAAAGCTAGCGAGGAAGGCAAGTCAATTGAAGAATATGACTATCTACCTTACTTCTATTCCCGTTCGTTCAATCTGTCATGGCAATTTTACGGGGACAATGTAGGGGATGCTATCTTATTTGGTGACACTGACCCTGCATCACCGCAGCACAAGTTTGGTGCGTACTGGGTGAGTGATGGGAAAATTGTGGGAGCATTCCTTGAAAGTGGAACTCCAGAGGAGAATAAGCTAATTGCAAAGGTTGCTAGAGTCCAACCACCAGCTGAGAGCTTGGAAAAGCTGTCAAAGGAAGGGCTCGGCTTTGCCTCTAAGATATGAAGGCATTGTAAAATCTTCAAAAACTTGATTTTATTGTACCGATTTGTTTTGTTAATTGGTATTGAGTCTCCATTTGGTATGAGTCTGAATCTTCTTGTGTGACAGTTCCTGAAGATATGCCGCATAAGAAGTTAAGAGTCCAACGTCAGAGATTGCAAGTGGATAGCATTTTTAAGTTTGAGAATGAATAGTCCTTACCCATAGTTGTTAGTTCTCTCTATGTTACGATCAGTTGCATTGCATATGAACATAGTTCTGTTCTAATACTTGTGAATCCCAAATGTTGGTGTTCAATATTTAATTGATGTAAATATATTCTTTTTGATCAAAAATCGATAATGTACAAGCTGGTGAGGTGGCGAAAATTAAGAACGTATTGGTATTTTATGTGACAAGTTTCCAATTGAGTCAAAAGGACACTTTCATAGCATGTCGATGTGATCAACTTTGTGTTGGAGAATAAATTAGAGATCACATAAATTGAGAGAGAATGCAAGCTTCAAAGCGTGAAATTACTCTCGTTAAGGTATTATTTCTCTGGTCTCGCGAAGATCTATGTTAAGAAAATTGGATTGGATCGGATAGTTCAACTGGTTGGATCGAAAACCGGTCGATTTTTGGTCCGGTTATACTCAAAAACGTTTCAGTTAAAGAACCGAAAAACCGGGTCCGACTTGGTCGACTTAGACAATTCGACCAAACCGGCCGAGTCACCGTTACATCGGGATTTTTCTTTTCTTTTTTTCTGCTTTCGTTTCACACAACTAAGTTCCCTCCTTCCTCCTTCGTGAGAGCAGTAGCAACCCTAGCCCCCCCAAAACCAGCTTCCACTCTTCCTTCTCAATTCGTCTTATGCGTACTTGGGAGTATTTATTTTCGTCATATGTCACGAGATAATTGGACGAACCGAAAAATAGGGAAATTTTGTGGTCGAATCTTTCTTCTCTCTCTTAAAAGTATATACTCCGGAGTATTTCAAAATTTGCACTCCCTTTTTGCTGCGTTGACAAGGCAGGCTAGAACTTTCTGTTCGGTACACCAACAATGATCGGTGGGTGATGCAGAAAAAGGGAGATGAGAATTTAGGAGAGAGAAATGAGATTGGATCTAATGCTACAATTGGTGGGTAATGCAGAAAGAGGGAGATAGCGATTGGGGAGAGATAAATGAGATTGGAGCTAACGAAGCATTGTGTGGGCGATAAAGAAAGAGGGAGATGGAGCTTATGAGAGAGAAATGAAATGGGGAAGGGGGCTGCTGACGAGAGGGGTAGGGCCGGGAGGACAGGGTAAGAAATAAGGAGTTGGTTAATTGGGGTTTTATTTACTTATTTATATATTTATTTTTTTATTACCTTTATTTATGTGTTTATTTATTTAATTAATGATTAAGGTCTTAGAATATAATTTTATGGGCTAAGATTTTGAGTAGAAAATGTTGAATGAACTTTGAATGTTTTAATAGTTTGTAAATAAATAATTTTTTTATATTTTAATTTTTGTTTTGAAAAATACAAAATTCACGCTTTATTTATTTGAGATTTTGTATAATATTTTTCTCATGTTATATTTTTTTAGCATTTAGATATTGTGAAACTAAAAGATTTGAAAAAATATATACAAAAATTAGTTAAAACTTTAACGGGTCATGCCGATTTTCAACCGGTTCAATCTTGGTCCAAACGTTCAAACCGATTAACCCATTTACTCACTTCTCCGACCGGGTTGATGACCGGGTCAGTTCTATAACATAGACGAACATAGCTCACAATATAGCATATATTAGGGTGTTCGTGGTTCGGTTAAGTTTGAATTGGATTTTTAACTGGTTAACCGAATTTAACGGTCGGTAAAAATGTGAACCGCAACCGTAACCATATAAACCGGTTATCGGTTAACCGGATTATTCGGTTCGATTCATCGGTTAATCGGAACTAGAAATGAAAAAATTTACGAAATAATTTTAGGGATTTTCTTGGGTCGATAGCGATAGCGAGGCTAGGTCACCCTCCTGCCTAACTCGCCTTCTCTTCTTTGCTAGGGTTTGACAAAAAAAAAAAACATGGTAGCCCAAATAAAATGGACTTTAGACTTCAAGCGGACCAACTCATCATCCCAACTAACCAGCAGCGAGTGGCGGGCAAGACAAGCAAGGAGACAGAGAACAAACAAAATCTTAAATTTTTTTTGTTTAAATAAGTAAATTATCACATAATAATTTTTATAAAAAATTTATTGATTCGGTTCCGGTTAATCGTAGGTTTCAAAATTCCGAACCGAAACCGAACCGGATAGGTATCGAGTTACCTATTTGGTTAATCGAAAAATTTAACATGTTCGGCTAACTCGGAAACACGGTTTGGTTTCGCTGGTTTACGGTTTGGTTTTGCGATTCCGTCTTTTCGCACAACCCTATCAAAGATACCCCACGATACAATAAGCCTTTATGTATTTTTTACAGAACAAATTCAAAGAAGACCCTTTAGGTTTCATGGAAAAACAACTCCATTATTTTTCGAGAGAAGAGCGAAAGAGATAATCAAAGACTATGTTTTCTCGCTCAAAGAAAAAAACCTTATATATCTTTTAATTAATTAATTAATTAATCAATTAGATATATCTTTAATAACCACCTTTAGATAATATAAATACTTGGAATTTGTCTACCGAGTGAGTGTTGACCTAGTGGTAAGATCTCTACACTTTCACCTCCCATAAGGGTTCGAATCTTGGGGGACTATTTCCTTACAATTTGTGCAAATGAGTTGGTGTAGGTTGTAGGCCTAGGCTATATGGTTGGGTTTGGTACCCCTTTCTCCCTTGGACCTTCAAACTCAATTGAGGTTACTCATGAGATAGGGGTCTATTTGGGTAACTCACACTTACCCTTGAAAAAGAAAAACACTTGTTGTCTTAATATATGTTGATAAGTATAAAACCGCAAGATAACGACGAACGAAGAGCCTTGACGTGCTTGCTCGGCACCACGGTCGGCTCGACGAACGGTGGTGGCTTGTTTTCGGAGGCTGGTTTGCGGTTGCCAAGGAACCATCTGTGGTGTCTTGCATAACTCCGTGCCTGCCAATTTACTTCTTCTCTTTGCTCATAACTTTAGGATATCAAGCCTTGCTTCGAGTTTAAATGTGTTTCCAAAGAAACTTATATGATGATTTTTGGATGAGTTAGAGAAGTGGACTTATGCTCGTGGGAGGCTCGGATAATCACTTGTCCCACTTGGTACACTCTTGACCTGTACAAAGGCACATCCTGGGGATCGGATCACGCGGAACACCCATCCGATGCTTAAGTCGAAGAGGGAATGAAGGATAAGTAAAGATCCGATCTTTGAAGAAGATTAGTTTCTTGGTACGAAAGTTCATACCTTTGAAGATACTTAAATAAAGATGAGATCTTTACAAAGATTAGGGGATATTGGTTCAAGATCATCATAATGGACTCTAGAGAGAACAAAATATGTCATCTCTTAAGGTGTTTCAATGAGTCTCAAGAGCTTATTTTAAAATTTACTCAAGGTCGAAAAACCTTGATATGCTATTAGGTTCTCAGTGTGTCTCCTTGAGCAAAGAAGGACTTGGTTTTAATGAAGAAGATGAATCAAATTCCTATTCTAATCTTTTCAAAAGGATTCCAGAACTGTAAAGTTCAGGAAGGTTGAGCATGGTCCCATTCATTCAAATGAACCGAGGACTAAGCCCGGACCGACTCACAAGAAAAAGCCTTCTCCTCCAAGTGTACAAAAGAAAAGAGTTTCAAAAGAAAGAGACATAGACTCTGTTTTCTAGAAGGAAGACCCAAAATCATACCACATCTAAAATTATTCAAATCTGGGTTCCCAAAAGTGCTCTTCCTCGAAAAGGACCACAGTAAAGGGAGTTACTCGGGTTCGTAAGAGGAAGTGAGAAGGGTTAGTTTGTTTCTGTCTTGCAGGTAACTCGGAAGAAGAAGAAAGGTCATTGGTGCTTAGACAGTGGTTGCTCACACTACATGTAAGGAGATTCAAGACTCTCCTCCGAGCTAGAAGGTCTAAAAGGAGGAAAAGTCACATTTGGAGATAACAACAAAGGCAAGATAGTAGGGATTGGCAAAATTGGTGAAGGAAACAACATTGTCGGCTCTAGTCTACCTTGTCAAAGGACTTAAGTACAATCTCCTTAGCATTTCTCAGCTATGTGATAAAGGTTAAGAGGTAATGTTTACTGAGACCAATTGCTATATCTCTAACGCAATCACCAAAGAGACTAAGCTCTCGTGTCCGAGGTCGGGTAACACCTACACTATCTTTCTCTCGGATTCAAGTCAAAATTTATCTTGTTTAAAAGCTTCGTGAATGATGATTTATGGACTCGGCATCGTAGACTAGGTCGTATCAGCATGCATATTATGAAGAAACTTGTATCTCATCGTTTGGTTAGGGGTTTACCAAACTATGCCTTCAAGAAAGATAAAATCTGTGAGGCATGCACAAAGGGTAAGCAAGTTAGATCATCTTTCAAGCCACTCAAAACTTTATCTACATCTAAAGTGCTTGAATTGCTTTATATGAATTTGTGTGGTGAAATTCCTATGAAAAGTCTTGGAGTTAAATCGTATGTACTTGTTGTTGATGATGATTTCTCACAATTTACTTGGGTGTGTTTCCTTAAGAACAAGAATGAAGCCTTAAGAGAATTCACTAAGCTCGTAGAAAAATTCACATGGAGTCTCAAACTCGGATTATAAGGATTCGAACTAATCACGGAAGGGAGTTTGATTACTCGGAATTTGCAGACTTCTATAACAAGAATGACATCTCTCACAACTTCTTGCACCAAGAAATCCTCAATAGAATGGAGTAGTAGAGACAAAGAACAGAACTCTTGAAGAAATAGGAAGAACTATGATGATTGAAAATGATCTACATTACTATTTACGGGTCGAGGCAGATCAACACAGACAAATTAGACACTCAATAGATGTCTCATCGGACCCATCTTGAAGAAAACACCCTATGAGCTTTACAAAGGAAAGAAAACCAACATCTCCTACCTCGGACCATTCGGGTGCAAGTATTTTTTTCACAACAATGGTAAGGATCATCTCGACTAACTTGCATCTGTTAAGCCGTATTTTATACGTATTTTTAGTAGTTATTTAGTTTATATTATATAGTTTATTTTATCTAATTTATTCTATTTTGTCTATTTATAGGTAATTATCGAATAAAGTGGGGAAGAGAAGAAAAGTCGTTAAAAGTGGATTTTTAGCTACCGACAAGCATCCAAGAAAATATATGAAGTCGGTCCATAAATATAATATGTAATAAAATATTTATTTTAGGATATTATATTTTAGGAAATCCTAAGTGGAATAGAAAAGGGAAACTTAGAAGAGAAGAAAGAGAAATAAACCCTAACTCTTTCACCCTATATATACTACTTATTATCATCATGGAGGGAGGAAGAGCACCCACACACAATCACCACCTCTTGCCTTTGCTGTCCACGGCAGCCACCACTGCTTGCTGCCGCCTACACCTGCTGCCCAGCCACCAGCCAGCCGCTGCACCTGCCGCCTGAACCCTTGCTGCCGCTGCTGTCCGCTTGCTGCTGCTGCTGTCCGCTTGCTGCCACTGCTGTCCGCTGCCCAGCCAGCCACCATCCATCATCATCTTCTTCATCTTCCCGGGTCAAAGAAACTAATATCGGTAGTATAATTTAGTTTTGTAATTTTTATTAGAAAAGATTGAGTTTTTATTGATAGATTAATACTAAAGATGCTAGTTTTATTTAGTTTACATGTTTTAAATTACATGATGTGTGAGTAGTTTTTCTTATACTTAGTATAATCTCATTGAAGCCAAGTTAAATTATTTATTTTGAAACAAAGTTATGATTTTTATTGTCTTATTGATTTGATCCATGATTCTATGATAATTTGTGTTTAATGTTTATGAATTTATGTCTAATTAATTAGAGTGCACGCTATTTAGTTTTATATAAATTCATGTGATAGTTTAGAGGGTTTAAGTACGTAATTGCTTGATCTTTTAGACATAAGTATCACCCTAGTTAATCATGGATGGCTCATACCCATCTCTTTTAATTAGGAAATTATCATAGATCCTTCTTAAATCAATTTGCTAGTAGATTGGTTATTAGGTGCTAGATGATGTTTTTCTAATACTTAATGCTCTAATTTGATTAAATTCTAGTGCTAGTGCTAGGGTTATCAATATTAGTAGGGTTTATATTAGGGCTAGGCCTAAGTAAACTAATAACTAAGGAAAAACGGGGAAGATCCGCTAGTGGTTGTCTTCTACAGTTTAGCTCATGGGTAGATCAATTTGTGTGTTAATGATAAATAATAATTTGCATGGTGGATATAGATTATACTAAGTGTTTTTATAAATTTGTTATCTTTGATAATTATTTGTTTGCTTTTTAGTTATTTTCTTTAGTTTGGCAATTTTTATTTATAAATACATAGTCTTTTATTATTAATTTCGTTACCCCCTAAAGATCAGTATTTTAGGTTAGTTTTAGTAATTTTATTTTAATTTAATTTTGAGTCTTTACATATTTTAATTTTCAGAATTAATTTTCTGTCAGTTTTTATTATTTTTGAGTCAGTTTGTTAGAAATTAGTTTAAAAATAGTTTCGTTTGTTATTTTTCGTGTTTTATTTTCTTTTAGGGTTTAGATAGAGTCCTAGTTTGCTGTGATTAAATTTTAGAATTTTTGGAATTAATTTGATATTTTTTCAGATTTAATTCTTGAATTTAATTACTGCAGGTTTTTAATAAAATAAATTCGTAAATTAGATTTTAAATTTTGTTTTTATATTTTTAGGGTCTGGTTAGGTTTAGAAAATTAGTATTACTATTCTGGGTAATTTTAGTATTTATTTTCGTAATTATTTTAGTGCAGAATTTTACTTATTTAATTTTCTGTTTTAGAATTTGTTTATTTTCTGCTTTAGTTTTCTGTTTTAATTGTTCTAAAAAATATACAAAAATATTTCTGGGTTATTGTAGTTTTATTATTCTGTGTAAATTATTTATTTAGTTGTTAGATAATTTTCTATGAATTTTAGTTATTGATTTTAATTTATATTTTCTGTTTTGTTTTTAAGAGTAGTAAATTTAATTAGATTAAAACTTGCATGTTATTATATCTTTCCTCGTGGATTCGATCCCTACTTGCCCTTGCTATATTGTTTATTATAAGTTTAAGTAGTGGTTTAATTTGTTGCTGTACGACAAGCTTAACATGCGCTATTCATCTCATAGCAAAGCTTATCGAGTTTTTAACAAAAGAACCAACAAAGTGGAAGAACGTATCCATGTTGTCTTTGATGAAATTGATCTTGGCATGATAAGTGATTCCACATACTTAGATCTCGGACTGAACAGAGATGAGATGAAGACGACCTTGCTGAAGCCGAGCTCGAGAAAAGTCAAAACAAAATTGCCGAGGCAACTCGGAATGGAGCAACTCGGAATGGTATGACTCGGATTGAACAAACTCAAGAGTCAGCTCGAATGTTGAGGAACAAGTCAATGAGAGACTCAGCGAGATCAACCAACCGAAGATTAGCCTTTTCAACTAACAAACTTGGTAAATCAAAGGACAGGTAAAGCTTTCAAATATGCATCTAGCCACCCACCTGAAAACATACTTTCCGATATTAACAGTGGGTTAAGGACTCGATCTTCTTTGCATAATCTGTATACGTTTTCTGCATTCATATCATTAATTGAAGGTTTGCTCGGGAGAGTCCGAGTCACCCTAGAGGGGGTGAATGGGGTGATGGAGGATTTTCGTGAAGATTGAGCTCTTTTTGCCAAAGTAGAAACGAGGCGATTCTAAGTCTAAAACAAAGTCGGAAAAGTATGAACTCAAAATCTCAGTAAAAAGTAAGGAAGCGGATTCAAGTCTGCAGCTAAGAAAATGTCCGAGTCTAGAATGTACTCATAAAGTAAAGACATAGAGATTACGTGGAAACCCTCCCGGGGCAGAAAACCACGGACCGTGCTAATCCAAGCACGAAGTCAAATCCACTATTTTGGGTCCACAAAATACCGTAGATCGATCGAACTCGAGTTGCTCCCTTAGACAACTCTTTACAAGTTTTTCCTAGACTCGAAGTTCCCTTATCTCGATCTAGTACTTCCTAGCCGAGATCACCCTTACAGCTAGGGACAACCGAGCTGAGCTAACCCTTACGACTCGGTCAAGGGACCTTACTTAGAAAGTAAGAAGAAAGTGTTTGTAACTAAGTACAAGACCTTACAACTCGAAAGTAATGAATTACAGAGTGGGAGTTGTAAGTAGAAGATTGAGAATGAATACAATGACTTTGCTCAAGTATATGTATTAACAACGAGTTCGACAATCTTCAAGTCTTGTGAGTTGGCTTCCTTTTATAGATGACCGAGCGAGTAGCCGTTATCTCCATCTTCCGATTGGAAGTCCTTTGTGACCGTTGTTAACGACTTTCCGAGTCACTCGAAAGTATCCGTTGAAATATGAACGTTGGACAACGGTTCTTAACTTCTTTGGAAGTCCCAAAACCACTCGGCGGTGTCTTAAAAGATAAGGTGGAAACCACCGTTAAGCTTGGCGTTTCGGTTTTCCAGATTTGGAAACAGACAGCCCCGACACAATTTTTCGGGGCTAGGTCCGAGAAGGGGAAAAGCCATGTCTGCTTGGTGATTTGACGTTTTGAAGCCGGTTACTTTTGTATTTCAAAAAGTGTATCCTCGTTTGAATAACCTACAAAAGTAAATCATATTGGTTCTCAAAGTATAAAATACTTTGGTCCAAGATTAAACACGAGATAATAATATAATTAAGATAATTGATCGACTAATTATCCGAGTCGGAAAAGGAATGGAATTTTCCGAGTCTAATATCCATGAAACTCAAAATTCCATCCGAGTTAGTCTAAGCGAGAATCAAGTTATACAACGAATATCGAGTGAAACAAACTTGATCTAGACTAAGCATGGTTCGGACTAGAAGCGCCGACTACAACAAAATAGCACTTATAACACGAGGTCGGACCTGAGTGCGGTTAAGCGAAATACTAGTCACTTCAACATGCGATAAATCTAAGTGATGAGGGACTCGGAACCGAGTGAGACAAGCGTGAGTGCATATCTCGTTTTCCGAGTCACTTAGAGATAAGCAAGAAATACATGAAGTCAATGTCATATCACTTAGAGAAAATACTATATCACTCAGAAAAGTTTCTAAGGTACAGAGAATGCCTTAGAATCAAAACTCTATGAGTGAGAAATTCTTATACCTGATTCCTTTGTTAGAACTCGGAAAAGTGCGGAGCAGGTGTCCGAGTCTTCATTAACTGAATCAAAAAAGGCACTAGAAGCCCTAAATGAACCTAAATGGATAGAGGCCATGCAAGAAGAGCTTAATCAATTTGAAAGAAACCAAGTCTCGGACTCGACCAAACGACCATCTAACCACCCGAGTCCTAGGAACCAAATGGGTCTTTAAGAACAAACTGGATGGGGAAGGGCTGGTAGTCATAAATAAGGCTAGACTTGTTGCCTAAGGTTACAATCAAGAATTGGAATTGATTGTGGGGAAACCTTTGCACCTGTTGCTAGGATTGTGGTAATCAGAATCTTGTTGGCATTTACATCTAGCATGAATATTAAGCTTTATCAAATGGATGTGAAATGTGCTTTTTCGAATGGTTTCATTCAAGAAGAAGTCTATGTTGAGCAACCCCTTGGATTTGAAAACTCGTAAATTCCAAATTATGTTTTCAAATTGCAAAAAACTTTATATGGTCTTAAACAAGCTCCTAGAGCTTGGTATGAAAGATTAAGTAGTTTCCGGTTGAAAATGATTTCAAAAGAGGTCAGATTGACAAAACTCATTTCATAAAAACCAAGGGGAAAGATTTTCTTAATGCTCAAATCTATGTTGATGACATCATTTTTGGAGCTACTAATGAAACTCTATGTCAAGAGTTTTCCGAGTTGATGAGACAGGAGTTCCAAATGAGTATGATGGGAGAACTCAACTTCTTTCTTGGTCTACATATCAAACAAGACAAGGATGACATTTATGTGCATCAATCCAAGTATACCAAGGAGCTTTTGAAGAAGTACAAACTACAAGATATGAAGCATGCAACAACACCTATGAGTAATAGTTTGAAATTGGACTCAAATGAGAAAGGTAAAGCGGTAGATCGAAACTCTACAGAGGTATGATCGGATCTCTACTTTATCTCACATCTAGTGGGCCGGATATCATATTCAGTGTTTGCCTATGTGCAAGATTTCAAGCTAATCCAAAAGAATCATATCTCACTATGGTGAAGAGAATTTTCAAATATCTTGCAGGGACTCAAAATCTTGGTCTATGGTTTTCAAAAGATTTAGGACTCGACTCTCACTAGATACTCGGATGTTGACTATGCTGGATACAAAGTTGATAAAAAGAGCACATCAGGAGCATGCCAATTTCGGGTCAATATCTCTCGTAACAACCCAACTTTAAGAAAACGTATTATCTTTAATACGTTCAATTATTACGAGCGCATGCATTTTAAATTCTAATTTTCATATTGCATTATATATGCGAATATATATCGGTGTTGTTTACAATGTAGGACCCGGATGGTAACGACGATGATGATGGCCACATTCTATAAAGTTTAGAACATGACTCAAAAATTATCAACTACAACATATTAATCCCCTACTTATTTATTTCAATTAGTAAAGTATCTAGGAATAAATATCATATTCAAATATATGAGGGTTTTGTTGAAATTGTTACTTCAAACGTCGGTAAGTTCTTATTGAATATTTATCTTAGTTTTGGAATTTTTACGAATTAAGACTTGTATAATTTTAATTTATAAATTCAATAGTCTTGAAGATAAAAATATTATAATCAAGCATAATAAAAATATTAGTAGGGAAAGAAACAATAATTTTAAAGTAAAAATAAGAAGATAGAAAGATGTAGTAAGCATTAAAATTAGAATGGCTATAATTGTGGATTAAGGTTTGGGCCTAATAGAAAGTTGCCGATAGCCCAAGTAGATGAGAATTAGGTAATATAAATACAATATAAATACACAAATCCATTATCATCTTCAAAGCCTCTCACCTCCCTCTCACACTATCTCTGTCTCTCTCGCATCCGAAACCGACTGACCACGCTTGCTGTCCCGTGCCCCGTTCGGCCACCGAAAACCCACCGCTAGGCTCGCAGCTGCCACCTGCCACCTTCCCTCGCTACCCACCACCATCATCATCATCGGCCGCCACTAACTCCACCAATGCCACCTAACACCACCAAATTACCATTCCTCATCCTCCCTTTTTGGCTTGCTCTGTCCTTCCATCACTAGCACCACTCAATTCCGGCCGACCACGGCTACCAATTTCGCCCGGTCAGCCACCGCCCAGCCACCGGGCTGATTGCAGTCGCTTATCACCGCCCTTGACCACCTTCTACTGGTCTTGTCCGGCTCCTGCCAACTTCTGGTCATTTCCTAACCCACCACCGTAAACCATCACAAATTACTGCTTCAACTTCCTCCATTTTTACTTAGGTAAAATACTAATTTGAATTTTTATATATAATTAGTTGCTACTTTGGGAGGAATTTAGATTAAATCTAGATAACGTTGTTGGTGCTTGATTTAGTTATTTAAGTGTTTGACAAACTTATTATGACATTGACATTGAAGTATATTTGGGTTAAATGAAATTAAAGTAAAGTGTGTGGGAAAATTGGTATAGGTGTATGGTTAAAATCAATAAAGATAAGGCAAATTGGTGGAGTGTTCATGGTATGTGATTGAATTAGCTAAAGATGAGTATACTAAATTTTGCTAATCGTGATGCATACTTGATTTAGTATCAATTTAGGAAAAATTTAGGTTAAGTTGAGTTAATATGAAATATGTGCAATTGGAAGAATTGAGATCGATAATTATGTTTTAAGTAATGCAAGGTGTAGGGTGGCAAAACAATAATGTATGCATGATTAATAAAGATGTAGTTATAATTAAGTTATTGGGTTATCTTGTATGCTTAAATTAATAAGGATTGAACCTAAGGGTAGAGCTAGAATTTGATGTATATTGAGGATAATGCAAACTTTGTTAAAATTGTGATTTTAGATTTAATTTAGTGTGGAGCATGTGTCCATTGATGAGATTTGGGATGTAAACGAGTTAACATAATGTCATACATGTGGAGAAAGATATAAGTTAAGCATTTCTTTTTCAATTAAATTATGGAGTAAGTAGGAAGATAAATAAATAAACAAACAAACAAACAAATAAATACATAGATAAAGGAATGAAAATGGAGAATTGACCTTTCTTAACGAGATTTATTTTTGTAAAATTTTATATTCAAGGCCATCAATCATCGCTCGTTCGGGTCATGCTCAAGGTCACAAAGGAAGGAGATTAATGGTAGTCCAACAATCAAAATTCAGTTCATCGGGTACATTCATTGATCGTGCCCTTCTATGTTTTATTTACAAAGCAAGGCCGGATATAGCCGACATCAACAAACAACAAAGAATTACTTGCAAATATTATTCGCCATCATTAATATGGACCCGCCCCATCAAGTACCATTATTTGGTACGCCTCAATATTCAGGTTGGTCACACAAGTACATGTTGGCCGCCTTCAACGGGACTATCCGATCGGTTTAGGTGTGTGCACATGCGTTTAAGGGAAACCCAATTATCGTAAGGGATCCATTCAGATAATAAACGAGCAACTATTTTAAATTATGCTCTCCCCTCATTTACAAATGAATTGAAATGCATGCGCTCAACTCAACTATTTATTAACCTTTATTTTACAGACATGATGATGGACGTATTGACTTTCGGCTCACATTTCGAAAATATTTTCTTATTTTGTTTTAGGTAAACATGTTAAAGTATAAAGTAAGAGAAAAGTTCTGTTCGGGACTTAGAGGCTCGCAGATGGCAAGTTGGGGTATTAGTGGTCAAGTACCGTTGATTTGTTTATCAAGTTTAACATGTACTTTTGCATAAGTTGTATTTACCTAGCAAGGTATAACCATGAGTAAAATACATATAGATATATTCAGAGCCTTACCCTTTCCTCTCGGTAAGAGCGGCGGTAATGTCCTCGACCTCCCTTCCGCAACACTAATCATCGGCTAGCGGTTTGTTTAGACTATAATTGGTGATTACAGGTTTTGGGGCGTTACGAGATATGGTATCGAGCCTAGGTTTAAGAGATTCATGCGAGCCGTATAGGAACCATGAGGATTAAGTTAGAATAGGAAGTATGAGGGATTTAATATTAAATGTTTGTATGAAATATATAATGAGAAATACTCATAATGCCCAAATAAGTCTCGAGCTGCAAACAACAATCAATATGAGAATAGAAATCCTGAAGAAATGGAGAATAATTTATCCATCAATTTTCATGAAATACTTCATAACTTATAACCGAAAGTTGACCAAACTCAACCCCTCGCCCTTGTCTACCCAAATTCATAAGAAGTATCAACCCTATATATTGCAGAAATCTTATCCAAAATAAAATAAAATAAAATAAAATAAAATTATTACTAAAGAAGATATCTACCCCTACGGCTCTAGCCGGATTTTCTAACAACATTGAAAAATATACCGAATTACCAAAAGAAACCCCCAAAGTGTATGATGGGGAATTAACCCAATGGAGTTAGAAGAATGAATTAGGAATATGGAAGAGATTTTTGTAATTATTGAAATACTTGAAGCCAAAAGTTAGCTATAAGAACATCATATTTAATAGGGAAGACAGGTATATGGTGGAACACGATTATGAGAAGATGTCAAGGATATGAGTCTACATGCGCCAAAATCTTGGGAAAAGCTTAGGGCCAAAGTTATACCCCATCCCAGATACGATAGCAAAAAGAAAGAGTTTAGAAAACCAAGAATAACAAAGAAAAGAACATGCCGTACATCACTAAATTTAACGAGATGGCTTGATATGCTTAGGTACTTTGAGTGAATGAAATAACTTGGAACACCCCAAATGAAAGTGAGACGATTAAGGAAATGGAAGCCACGATAATATTCCTAGAAGAGCTTTGTATCTAATCCCCATAAACCATGTTGAAAAGCGTGGTAGAATCACTCATATAACAAGCCAATACGGGGACGAGTAGTCTCTGGAGCTTTCCTTTAAAATTCAAAACCATTATATGCATTATTCTCATTCAAGAGATTCATACTCGTTTATATCCACTTAGGAAGTTCCCTAACTAAAGCCAAAAGGATATAAACTTTGGTCAAATACCAAATTGATTTACAGAATGGCCAAATAGTGAAAACACGTGGCTTCTTAAAATAAGATTCCAATAATTATAGTTGGAGAAGACTTTCCCACTAATCTCATCCACTCGATATAGTTAACTTTAACATGATACTAGGAAGGGATTGATTGTCAAATTATGAGGCTAAAATTTATTGTTAAGGACAAAAGGGTGATAGTAGAGAGTTGACAAGAATAGAATGTGTATTTTATGGCACTAAGAATAGAAAGGAGTATCCTATGATATCTTTTGATAATACAACGAAGCTTTTGAGAAAGGGGTGCCAAGGTTATTAGAGTTATATTACTAAAGAAAAGAAGAAATAATTAAGCCTCGAGGATATTTTGGCCATACCTAGCTTAAGATAGGATTTGAGAACATACTCGAGATTGCATTCATAACAAGGTATGACCATTATAAGTTTACCGTCATGTCATTTGGGTTAACCAATGCACCCGCCAAGAACATGGATCCAACAAATAGTATTGCCACAAACTTATGGTAGTATTCATTGATGATATATTGACATACTCCAAGATTAAGGAAGAACATGACTATCGTTGGAAAAGAAAGTTGCAAGTTTGGAGAAGACACTAATCATGTGTCCAACCTCAAAAGTATAGGTTTTGATTGAGCGAAGTGATGTCATGTTGTATCCAAAAAGGGAATAAAGATAGACCCACACAAGATACCAATAGGTCAACCAATGTCTCCGAAGAGGAGTTTCCTAAGGTTAATTAGTGGAATATTATTGAGGACTTGTACAGAACTTTTAAAGGTGGTCCTACCTATGACTAACCTCATATAGAAACCTACCAAATCTCACTGACCTAATTAATACATAAAGATATTCCAAAGTATTGAAAAGTAAGTTAACCATAGCCTCAGTACTAACCTTTCCAAAAGAAAGCAAGGAATATATTATTTATAATAACACCTCAAAAAAAAAAAAAAAAAGGAGCCTACAACTGGTAATTTTAAGATGATGAATTTCAAACCCACTTTTTGCCCTTTCTAGTGTAATTTGCTCCTTGAGCCTTATAATTGAGTGCGCAGACATATAGAAATGATGGTAGAGAGGAGGCTGGAACTCATTAACTCCTTATAAACCTCCAAAGCTTACTTTTAATAACTTTGAACTAATTGAAGCTCATATAACATTCTAGTAGTTGTAACTTTTAAAAAGGTTATGATTTAGAAATCCAATACCATTTATGGAAGGCCAACATCATAACCGCCGCCTTAAGTACGTTCAGGATAGTATAAACATTATGATCATCATCCAACTAATTCATATTTTAGGAATTATAAAAGTAGATATGTGAGACTATCAAGTAGCAAGGAGACATAGGGTTATAAACTATTTTGTAGTTGAACCAAATTTTGAGGTGAATAAATTTGGACAACGAGAAGAATAACGAGTTAATAAAAATACAACACAATGTTAGGGAAGATGAATTCCCAAGATTTGTGATACAGAAGGACAATACCCTACCAATATCAAAATCGTTTATGTATACCTAGCCAAGAGGAAATTCAAGAGAAAAATTTTAAATAAGGCTCACACAACCTTACATCCTGTCCATCTTGGGAAAACAAACATATATATAGAATTGAAACAAAATTGATAATGTTCTAATATGAGAGAAGAATATGCAAAATATATATAGACGCTTTGCATGCCAAAGACAAGTAATCAAAACAACAACACCCCATATGTGAAATAAGGCCTTAGAGATTCTAACTTGAAAATAGGATCCTGTATCAATGAAATTCATTACGAGACTTCCTATATTTGCCTCTAAGAGAAAGTGCAAGTTGGACCAAAGTTGATCACCTTACGAGGTTGCTTATTTTTATACCAATTACCAACCCTTAGAGTTTGGATTATTTGAAGGAAATCATTAGACTCTATGACATACCCAAAGATATAAAGACATATAAAGGCATCCAATTACAATCAAAATTTTGGAAAGCACTATAACTAGCTTTTGGAACCAAATTAAACTATAGTAGTTCAAAAATCATCCAGAAATAGACATCCAAACCAAATGAGCTAATCAAATTCCATAAAAAAATAAAATAAAATAAAATAATAATAATAAATAAATAGATAAATAAATAAATAAATATTCCAGGCTTATACTCTCAATTTCCAAACAAAATGGAAAGACTACTTCACTTGGATTGAATCCTCGTCCAATACAATTGTCAAGCCAAATAATAGCAACACCATTTGAAGTTCTTTATGGGGAGATTGTATAACCCCATTATATTGGGATAATGAGATGACACACCCTCTATTGGACCAGAATTAACAAAAGACTTGTGAAGATCAACAGAGGTAGCTTTTAGAATTTCAAATAGGGGATATGGTCTCTCTTAGATATCCCCAACCAAAAGAGATCAAAGGACTCATAATCAAGGGTACATTAAGCCCTAGATACATTTGATCATATGTGATAATTCGAAGATAAACTCCGAGGCTTACAAATCATTTTCACAAGTCAATCTGGAACATGTCCACAATGTTTTTCACATACCTCAAACTTCGAAAATATATAGCCGACCTAAGCCATATTATAGAGGTTACACCAATGGAAATAACCCAAAATTTAACACATGAAGAGTAGCCGGACCAAATCTTATATTAAAGGATCAAACAACTTTAAACCAAAACCTTTCCTATATTCAAATTTTTATGATCAAATTATACTTTAATTGAAGCCATCTAGAAACATAAGAAGATATGAATATCCACTTATACTTTGAAATAATGTGTATACTTTTTCATTTTCAAGTTTCGGGGATGAAACTAATTTTAATGGGGGAGGATTGTAACAACCCAACTTTAAGAAAACGTATTATCTTTAAAACGTTCAATTACTACGAGCGCATGCATTTTAAATTCCAATTTTCATGTCACATTATATATGCGAATATATATCGGTGTTGTTTACAATGCAGGACCCGGATGGTAATGATGATGATGATGGTCATATTTTATAAAGTTTAGAACATGACTCAAAATATCAAATACAACATATTAATCCCCTACTTATTTATTTCAATTAATAAAGTATCTAGGAATAAGTATCGTATTCAAATATATGAGGGTTTTGTTGAAATTGTTACTTCAAACGTAAGTAAGTTCTTACTGAATATTTATTTTAGTTTTGAAACTTTTACGAATTAAGACTTGTATAATTTTACTTTATAAATTCAATAGTCTTTAAGATAAAAATATTATAATCAAGCATAATAAAAAGATTAGTAGGGAAAGAAATAACAATTTTAAAGTAAACATAAGAAGATAAAAAGATGTAGTAAGCATTGAAATTAGAATGACTATAATTGTGGATTAAGGTTTGGGCCTAATAGAGAGTTGCTAGTAGCCCAAGTAGATTAGAATTAGGTAATATAAATACAATATAAATACACAAATCCATTATCATCTTCAAAGCCTCTCACCTCCCTCTCACACTATCTATGTCTCTCTCGCATCTGAAACCGACAGCGATCGCTGCTGTCCCCGCCCCCGTTCGGCCATCAACAACCCACCGCCGAGCCTACCACCGCCACCTGCCACCTGCCACCTTCCTATCACTACCCACCACCATTAGCCACCACCATAATCATCATCGGCCGCCACCGACTCCACCAACGCCACCTAACACCACCAAACTACCATTCCTCATCCTCCCTTTTGGCTTGCTCTGTCCTTCCATCACCAAGCACCTCCAAATTCCAGCTTACCACGACTACTAATTTCTGCCCGATCGGCCACCACCCAGCCACCAGGCTGATTCCACGACCACCTAAACACCACTAAACCACCCAACAACACTTCCTTCTCTCACTATCTCTCGCCTCTACTGCCTTTTGCCACTCCTCTATCGTCCGAGTAGTCGCCTATCACCGCCCTCGACTACCTTACGCTAGTCTTGTCTCGCCACCTGCCAACTTTTGGTCATTTCCCATCCCACCACCGTAAACCACCACAAATTCCTCTTTCAACTTCCTCCATTTTTACTTAGGTAAAATTCTAATTTGAATTTTTATAGGAATTTAGATTAAATCTAGAAAACATTGTTGGTGCTTGATTTAGTTATTTAAGTGTTTGACAAACTTATTATGACATTGACATTGAAGTATATTTGGGTTAAATGAAATTAAAGTAAAATTTGTGGCAAAATTGGTATAAGTGTATGGTTAAATTCAATAAAGATATGGCAAATTGGTAGAGTGTTCATGGTATGTGATTGAATTAGCCAAAGATGAGGATACTAAATTTTGCTAATCGTGATGCATACTTAATTAAGTATCCATTTAGGAAAAATTTAGGTTAAGTTGAGTTAATATGAAATATGTGCAATCGGAAGATTTGAGATCGATAATTATGTTTAAGTAATGCAAGGTGTAGGGTGGCAAAACAATAATGTATGTATGATTAATAAAGATGTAGTTATAATTAAGTTATTGGGTTATCTTGTATGCTTAAATTAATAAGGATTGAACCTAAGGGTAGAGCTAAAATTTGATGTATATTAAGGATAATGCAAACTTTGTTAAAATTGTGATTTTAAATTTAATTTAGTGTGGAGCATGTGTCAATTGGTGAGATTTGGGATGTCAACGAGTTAACATAATGTCATACATGTGGAGAAAGATATGAGTTAAGCATCTCTTTTTCGATTAAATTATGGAGTAAGTAGGAAGATAAACAAACAAACAAACAAATAAATAAATAGATAAAGGAATGAAAATGGAGAATTGACCTTTCTTAACGAGATTTATTTTTGTAAAATTTTATATTCAAGGCCATCAATCATCGCTCGTTCGGATCTCGCTCACGGTCACAAAGGAAGGAGATTAATGTCAGCCAACAATCAAAATTCAGTTCATCGAGTACGTTCATTGATCGTGCCCTTCAATGTTTTATTTACAAATCAAGGCTGAATATGGCCGACATCAACAAACAACGAAGAATTACTTGCAAATATTATTTGCCATCATTAATATGGACCCGCTCTATCAAGTACCATTATTTGGTACGCCTCAATATTTAGGTTGGTCACACCGTACACGTTGACCACCTTCAACCGGACTATCCAATCGCCGTGGGTGTGTGCACATGTGTTTAGAGGAAACCCGATGATCGTAAGGGATCCATTCAAATAATAAATGAGCAACTCGTGTTAAATTATGCTCACCCCCTCATGTACTTTTGCATAAGTTGTATTTGCCTAGCAAGGTATAACCACGAGTAAAATACATATAGATATATTCAAAGGCCTCGCCCTTTCCGCTGGTAAGGGCGGCGGTAATGTCCCCGACCTCCCTTCGCTGCGTTAATAATCGGCTAGCGGCTTGTTTAGACTATAACTTGTGATTACCGGGTTTTGGGGCTTTACATTCTCTTTTCCCGGCACTCAAAAGAAACAAAATTATGTTGCTCTATCAATTATCGAAGCCGAGTACATTGCAGCTAGAGCCTGCTATGCTAAGATTCCGTGGATCAAGCGAGCACTTGAAGGATCTAGGGCTATCATTCAAATCTATCCCAATCAAGTGTGGCAATCGAGTGCGATCAGCATTAGCAAGAATCCTGGTTCAAAGATCGAAAACAGAGCATATTGAGGTCAAATATAATTTCGAGAGACCATTATGAGAAAGGTGATATTGAACTTGAATTCATTCCTACGAAATTTCAGTTAGTCGATATTTTCACTAAGCCACTTACTGAGGATCGGTTTTGCTTCATTAGTGTAAGACCCCGAAATTTCGTGTGTTTGCTTGCTAGTAAATTAAATTATTAAATTAAGTGAATTAGAATTTTTCCGAGTCGGAATTAGAAACCCGAGAACCGAAACCCGAGCGTGGGCTAGCTAAATTGGGCCTTGTGAAGCTACTTGGGCCCAATTAAAATTAAAAAAAAAAAGAAAAAGGAATGAGGATTGGGGATTAGTGGCATTGTGTTGGCAAGAAATTAAGTAAAGAGAGTTGGGGTCCAATGGGAAATAGGCCAAGCAAGCCCATTAGGTGTGATTAGGAGGAGAGGAGAGAAAGTGGGCCCGAGAACAAAGAAAAGAACGAAGAAGCGAAGCGGATGCGGGGAAAGAAAAAAAGGACGGGAAAGAAGCAGAGCAGAGAGGAAGCGTAACGGAGCGAAGACAGAGGAGAGTAGAGAGACCGAGCGAGAGGAAGGCAAGAGCCAAGAAGCCCGGGTCGGTGGCTACCCGAACGGCGAGGGCGCCGTTGCCGGTGGGCAAGGGAGAGAGAGGGCTCGGGAGGCCGAGCAGAGCAAAAGAGGAAGAGGGGAAAAGCGAGAGAGTGGGAGACAGAGACCACGAAGGGGAAGCGAACGCGAGGGCCGAGGAAGGCGGTCGGTGGGCACGGAACAGCGGCCGACGGCCGGTGAGCGCGAGGAGGGGGACGAAGGGGACCTGAATCGGACCGAAACAGGGAAGTCGGAGACCGGGACTGAGGCAGCGAGAGGAAGAAGCAGAGGGTGAGGGAAGAAGAAGGGTTGAGAGAGCAGGAGTTAGACTAGAAATTGAAAGGCGTAAGAGAAATCGAAACCCAATCCGAAACCCTGTAGAACCGAATTCTTAGAACCTCTAAGAATCTAAGGTGAGTAATCTGAATTCATCCTCCAAAATAAAATGAATTAGGAGGATTGAACATGAATTCGAAGCATGAAATTGGAAACCCTAAGTTAATTGAAGAAGCTAGAGGCCTAAATTCACGAAATTAAGCAACTCACGAATTGAAAAGCATGTTGCGATTTATGCCTAGTTCATGAATTTAATGATATTCGAGCATTGTTGAGCATGATTATTGAGCTGTGTGATTGAGAATTTAGTGAAGTTAAGCTTGAACCGAATTATTGAGAAAAATCAGAAATTGAATTTCATGATTTATGTGTAGATTTTTATGAATTAAGCATGCTGTCTGAATTGTTGCGAAGTCATGTGTAGCTCAAATTTCCTGAAACTTTTACTGCAGCTTCGTGGCAATTTATGAGAATTTCCTGTAAAATTTCGTGTGCATTGGATGAGTAGATTGGGAGATATGCAATTTTGAGTGAAAATGTTCTGTTTTGGGCTAAATCGTATCTAAGTGAGTAACTGAATCAAGAGCTGAAATTTAAGAAGTTATGTGACTAGATTAAAAGATATTCATGGATTAAGGAAAGTTGTAGAACCATTAACCACTTCTACGCGATAATACGCGATCACGAAAACGATAAGTTCGTCGATTAGGAATCATAAGTGGTATGCTTATGTGATTGTGTGTTTATCTTGAATTATGTTGATTACGAATGGCATAAGCATGCGTGTGTGAAATGAATTGATTATACTTGAGTTAAAACTTGCTTATGTGAATTGCTTGTTTTGAGGAAGTTACGCATGAACGTGCTAAGCATGAATTATATGAATTAAGTATTTCTTATCTATAAGTAGTAAGAAGATAAGAAACATAAAGAACTAAAGAAGGGAGAAAGGATTGTGTTATTGATCTAAGACCCCACGAATTAAAGAACCCTCTCGAAGCTATGGCCATAGAAGTGTCTCATCAACCCGAAGCCACGAATTGCATTGCTTCCACTAAGAATTGACGAGTACGCGTCCTTCGGGGATGGGAGGCCGCCTCGAGGCCACGAATTGTTATGCCTCGAGGCCACGAATTGTTATGCCTCGAGGCCACGAATTGTATGCCTCCGTGAACCGAGCCCACGAATTGTTTTGGCTCCAAGAACTGGGTCTTTAGAGCAGAGCATAAATCTTCTTTCCATTCGAAACTAAGAATATTTAAGGACTATGATATGAAGAAGCGAATGATCGTGCATATCGAATAAGAAAGAAAGAACCAATGATTTATGAAATGCATGATTGAACTCAAGAAGAAGAATAAGAAGAAGATCGAATCTTGTTTTCATAAGAAATGTGTGCCATAAGAACTAAGATATGATTTACGTGATGAATGAATTGCATGATGAGTGATTATATGATTTACTTGCGTAGAAAGACGAATGATGCATGTTTAATTGAATTCATGAATAAGTGATGTCATTATGATTCTCGGCAAGTTGGTAAGTTTAGAATCTCACATGTCTTAAACTTATTTGATCTCGAATCGCATGTTATGAATGAGTTATGAACTTACGTGTGTTTGTTAATGAATTAATGTGCAAAGTGAAACCCGGGGTTGGGTTTGGGTTATTCACTGGGCTAGTGAGCTCATGACATCACCAACATTTCAGGTGCAGAAGTTAAGACTCCCGGAGTTGCTTTTGGCTATTAGAAGAAGCGAACCATCGGATAGGACTTCTCCGGACTTCTCTCGTACTTTATGTTTTTCATGCTTGTAAAGACTGTTTGTATGTGAACTTAAGTTGATTATGAATGTAAAATCCCTATGTGAATACTCCGAGCGTGTGGCTCGTTGAGTTGTGTTGTGTTTCTCCGAGCGTGTGGCTCGTTGAGTTTTAGATTGTGTTTTGTGCGGGATTAGGGCATTAAGCCCATGGGTTTAGCCAGCTTACAGAGGAAACTCGCCGAAATTTCCGAAAAACCCTTGAAAACCCGTAACCGTGCTTCCGCCGGATTAAGAAAGGGTTAGTACCCCAAGTTGAGACCCTAGCAGCCTTAGGGGTTCCTCTCGGGAACCCCGGCATGTAATACTCCTAGGGTGGGTCTAGGGGTGTTACAATTAGGAATGAGCTAGGTATGATTAATGCATGATTATGAGGTATTTAAGTGATTTATCCTTACATAATTATGTGTTATATGTTTTCTTCTGTTTGTATAACAAATGGATCGAGTTGATCGAGTGAAACCGAGCTATGAGTTATTAGTTCTCTCGAGTATTATGAGTCACTTAGAAAACAAACTAGGTCGGACTCGCTTTTAAGCAAATGGACATCAAAGTTCGGAATTATCTCTAGATAAATGGAGAATTTCAGAATTTTTTTAAAAAAATGATTTCTTCTCTCTCTCTCTTTCTTTCTATCGCACCAAAAACCCCGCACCAAAACTCCTCAATAGGGTACCTCTAATCCCTCTAAAATCTTTGTCATCCAACATCTCACGTTGGATGATAAATTCTTCCCAACCACTTCTTTTTCGTGGTTGCAATATATTAAAAGCACTCGGAGTGTACAACTATTTGTTCTTCAATGAATTCATTTATCCCGAACTTGTTGTCGAGTTCTATTCTAATATGTCCGACTCTTAGGGAATCATTACCTCATGAGTTCAAGAGAAGGATGTTTGTGTCAACCTCTCTCTTCTTCACGGACTTTTCAAAGTCTCTTCTCTTTTCTTAACTGTAATCCCATACCATTTATGGAGATTGCTCGAAGAATTCTTTGAGAAGCACGTCAAGGAAGTCCCCGAGTCATGCAAAAATTTCTCGGTGACTCGGATGAAGACCGAGGCCGGACTACTCTGTTTCCTTTTGATGAGAACATTCTTTTCTCGTCATTCCAAGAAAGCGAATCCCAACTCCAAGATTCTCAAAGCTTTACTTGATATTTTAGAGGGCTACGACGTAGACCTCTTACCCTCTATTATTGAGCGGATAGCCTCTGTAGCAGCTCAGTCCAAAAAATCTGCTCCATTTCCCTTCGGAGCCCTTTTGACTCGTTATTTTCAAACAGTTCAAAGTTCCCCTCCCTCAAATCCAAATGTAGCTTCCGAGGCTGCCATTGTGGTTGGCGAAAGGAGCTTTTGGGCTACGAGTACTAGGAAGTAAAGCTTGGTGTCCGGGTCCATGGGTCCGACTTGAAACCTCCTTCACCCCCTTCCACTTAGACTCGGAATCTTCCGCCACTTCCTCCACCCTCTCGCTGGTCCCCGTACTTCTCAACCACCTCCTACACCCTCTCGCTGGTCCCTCTACTTCTCAACCACCTCCTACACCCTCTCGCTGCTATGTTTACCGTGTTAGTGGGCAAAATCTCTTTTGTGTTCGAAGAACTTCGAGACACTCTTCACTCTCTCAAAAATGTCCTTCAAGGCCTGGTTATCAAGTAGAAGACCGCGAGCCTCGGATCCGGGAGAACCAGGATCTCGTTGATTGAGCTCAAGGGCATCATCGCCGAGCAACACGAACGGCTCCAAACTCTTCAAGAACGTAGGTCCAAGGTCGCTTAGGACCCCTCCAACCCATCCAAGTCTACTTTAGCCGAGGTCAAAGAAGAAGAAGTTGCAGAGGAGCAGCTCAGCCTAAGGAGGAGAAGGAAGAGGAGAAAGAGAAAGAGAAAGAGGAGGCCGCTCAACCCGAGGGCCAAGTTGCAGCAGCTTCTAGAACCGGAACCGATCTCCTCGGATAACGATCCGAGTGGGTCGAAGAAGTTGGGGACGTTGGTCGACCCACAACCGCTAAGTCGAAGCACCACCCTTTGTCATGTTTCGGGAGTATGAGCCTAAGGAAGACATGCCCTCGGCTCGGACAACCGGGACAGAGCAACTTCGGACATACTCGTGCTGCCGCTGCCGCGATCATCCACTTCCTCCCAAGCTTATCGGCGCCGACGCACCGCCTATCCCTCCTCCCTCGACAGCCCAACCCCCTTCTTAGTCTATTTTCTTTATTTTTTTGTGTCCAACATCAATTGTACTCACTTGATATTTTCTTCCCTCCTTTTTGATGAAATGCTAGGGGAGAAATATAGAAATCTTGATGTTGTGTTTAGGGGAGCTCACCCTCTCTTTCTTTGAGCATGAATGAATGTTTTTTTTTCTTCCGAACAAACTTATTTCGAGTTACATGTTTCGAGTTAGATACTTCTTCTTACTTTTCTCGCTCCGATATAATCTGTTATGAGTGATGATATGATCTGCAATACATTTTCTAAGTATAGAATGTCTCTCGTCCGTTACTCCTCGCTTTGATATGTTCTCGCATAGTGAAAATGAAAACTCATGTTTCGCACTAACAAGTTTCTATCTAAGTGTGGAATGCCTTTCATGAAAAAGGAGGAGAGTGAATGAAGACTCGGACCTTACAGATACATCACTCGAGTTCCATCAAGGAATCGGATATAAGACTTCATCTCTTATAAGGTTTTGATTAAAAGTATTTCTATCTCGTTTTAAAAGCTTTTCGAGTGATATAGCATCTTTTCGAGTGTTACGTAAACTATTGCATATGTTCTCAATTGATTGTGACTCGACTCAAAAGCATATTCTTACTTATAATTTCACACACAGCTTCGAGTCAATTAGACAACACTTAGATATGTTGCATGTTCAAACACTCACTCATATATGCATAAACTCGGATCCGACTTCATAATCTAAGCTTAATTGAATTATTGTGTTAATTCAACTTTCTAAGTCGACATGATTGGTTTGAACATTGGCAGTCTAGATCAAGTCTTTCTACTCTGATGTTCTTCATCTAACTTGCTTTACCTCTAGACTGACTTAGATGGAATTTGAGTATAATGGATATTAGATTCGGAAAATTTCACTCTTTTAGGACTCGGATAATTATGCACTTAATTATCTTAATTAAATTATTATTAGTGTCTAACCTTGGACCAAAGTATTTTATACTTTGAGAACCAAATTATTTTACTTTTGTAGGCTATTCAAACAAGGCTATCCTATTTTTGAATTACAAAAGTAACCGGCTTCAAGATGTCAAATCACCAGCAGACAAGGTTTTTTCTACCTCGACCGAAGACCGGACATTGTGTCGTGGTTGTCTGTTTCCAAAACTGGAAAACCGCAACGCTAAGCTCAGCAGTGGTTTCCACCCTACTTTTTAGACACCACCAGTGGATTGGGACTTCCAAAGGAGTCAAGAGCCATTGCCCAACGTTAAAACCTCAACGGATATTTTCTCGAGTGGCTTAGAAAAACCATTGCAACGGTCATGAAGGACTTCCAGTCAAAAGATAGTCACAACGGCTAATCCGCTTGGTTATCTATAAATAGAAGTCAACTCTCAAGACTTGAGGATTGCTGGATAAACAGATCCATACACGAACTTAAGCAAAAGTCATTATATTTCATACTCAATCTTCTACTTACAACTCCAACTCTGTACTTAACATCTTTGTGAGTTGTAAGGTCTCGTAATCTGTTACAAACACTCTTGTTTACTTTCCGAGCAAGGTCCCTTGACTAAGTTGTAAGGGTTAACTCAGCTCAGCTTGTCCCTAACTCGTAAAGGTTGCCTCGGTTAGGAAGTAATAGATAAGATAAGGGAATTTCTAAGTCTAGGAAAATCTTTTAAGGAATTGTCTAAGGAAGCAATTCTGGTTGAGTCTTTCTACCGTATTTTGTGGATTCAAAATAGTGGATTTAACTTGGTGCTTGGATTAGTATTGACCGTGGTTTTATTCCCCAGGAGGGTTTTCACGTAACTTTCGAGATAGTACTTTTCCGAGTCCAATCTAGACTCGGACTTTCCTCAAAGTCATTTCTAGTTTTATTCTTCATTACTTGTTTAAATTTCCTCATCACCCTATTGACCCCCTTCTAGGGTGACTTAGTCTCTCCAAGAGTAAACCTTCATTAAAGACTCGGCTTTTAACTCTAAGTCATTCCGAGTATTATATAAAGACTCGGTATAAATCCTATCTCACTTAAGTTTTGATTTCAAGTTATTCTAAGTACTATAGAAACTCGTATGTAAGTTTTCATTCTATTCCGATCGACTCGAAAGCACCTTATCGTATATCTTCTACACCGATGTTTCGACTCACTCGGACATCACTCATAACTATCACATGCTCAAATAATTTCTCTAACACTCATATTCCGAGTACCGACTACATATTTCAACGTAAAGAGAATTAGAGTGTTAGTTCCTTATTCTAAGTCGGTTTATTTCTTTGAGAATTATTTGACCGGATCAAGTTGTTAAACGCCGATGCTTTATTCTTTCAACTTGATTATCCGTAGGATTGACTTAGATAGAATTTGAGTATATTGAACATTAAACTCGTAAAATTCCATTCTTCTAGGCCAAAAGATAAGCATTTAATTGTTCTAATTTAATTATTATCCGTGCCTAATCTAGGACCAAAGTATTTATTCTTTGACAACCAATATGGTTTACTTTTTGTAGGTATTCAAATGAGGCTAACTCATTTTTAAAATACAAAAGCAACCGACTTTTACTCGTCAAACACCAAGCAGATAGGTTTTACCTACTTCTAGACATGGCTCGGATACCGTGTCAAGGTTGTTCTGTTTCCAAAACTGGAATACTCCAACTCTAGGCTTAACGGTTGTTTCCACCACAACTTTCAGTCACCACCAAGTGATTGGACCATATCTTGGAGCCAAGAGCAGCTTGCTCAATGTTCACATCCCAACGGATCTTTTTGAGTGACTCGGAAGAGACGTTACAATGGCTAGTGAAGAATTCGAGTACATAAACGAGTTTCAACGGTCACTTTGCTTGGGTGTTGATAAATAGAAGCCACTTTACAAAACTTGAAGATTGCCAAAATTATTGTTAAAAACCTATTATAGGATTCATTCTTATTCAATTTTCTATTTACAACTCCAAGTCTCGTATTTCATATTTTCTAAGTTGTAAAGAAAGTCTTGTAATCGAGTCATATTCTTTTCTTACTTTTTGAGTAAGGTCCCTTGACTAAGCTGTAAGGGTTAACTCAGCTTAGTTGTCCCTGATTGTAAAGGTTACCTCGGTTAGGAAGTACTAAATCCGATAAGGTAACTTCGTGTCTAGGAAAACATTGTAAGAAATTGTTTAAGGGAGCAATATTGGTAGAGTCGAGTACTTGTATTTTTGTGGACTCAAAATAGTGGATTTGACTTGGTGCTTGGATTATCGGTGTCCGTGGTTTTCTGCCCCAAGATGGTTTCCACGTAAATTTGTGTTATCACTTTTCCGAGTCCAATCTAGACTCTGAATCTGCTGTTTAGCCGATTTGTTGCAAAAACCATTTAAATTTCTCCATCACCATATTCACCCCCGCTAGGGTGACTTAGACTCTCCATTAGCAAATCTTTATCATGTATAACCTAAAAGGGGTCTTCTATTGAAGGATACCCTTTAGGGGTCATGTATGAGCCCATAGGGTCATTTCTTTATAGATACCTCAAAGGGTAACACATGGCTCTAATGGTTCTTCTCTTGAGTATTTTGAAGATTATGATCTACTCCTTAAAGACATAGTTGATCACTTGGGAACATGACTGATCCCTTAAAAACATGACCAACCTTTATGAACATGATACTCTTTATTAATGTCGGTTTCCTTTGTTTCTCTAGTTGTTGAATTTATTTTATGCTAGGATACATGTTAGCCTTTTATATTTATTAATTAAGTTGGGGATCCATATTAGCCCTTTCTTTATATATGCCCCCAAATCTGGTAACTAGAAATGCGAGTAGATTATATGCATAACACTCATTGTATTGATCATAGGGAAAATTTGAGTCCATTTAGAAAAAAAAAACATCTCGTGCCCTAATTTAATCCTTAACAAAAGGGTAATTCAAGTGAGGGGTGAATCCAGAGAAAATTGGGATCTTATACATCATGGGTGGGTCCTTCGAAAGGAGAGTCCACCGATACAACAAGCTTCTTCATTTTGTTGAAAGAAAAATCCATTTACTTAAGGTGTTGCGCTTCTCTTAGGAAAAACACTTCTTGTGTTTGCTTTCATTTGAGGGTTCACCATGAGTTTTCCTATGGTCTTCCTTATCGGAAAGGCAAATAGTTAAAGCTTCGGTTTGCTTCATCAAAGGATTCATGCTGACATAGTAGCATTTGTGAGACATCTTTTCCCATATTGCTTTGATCTTGTGCAAGGGGCGATAGAGCCATTATCCATCTCATACCTTATGAGCAAAAGGTAAGGGCGACAATTGCTTTGATCTTGTGCAAAGTAGAACGCCTAATTATCACATTGTAAGCTATTGGAACATCCACAATAAGGAAGTCTTTTCAAGCCTTAGTCTTTTCCCTTATTCCGACGGGTAAGTGAATCATTCTAAGAGGGTTAACTATTTGTCCCCCAAATCCTAGGATGGGGTTCACTAAGGAAGTGAGATTTCCCGCTGTGTACTTCCGTTTTGTAGACACTCCCAAGTGATGATATCCACCGAGCTACCCGTGTCTATCGGAATCCTTCTTGTGATAGTATTTGCATCTTGAACTTAATGACTACGGGGTCGTTGTGCGGAATAGACATCCCCTTCAGTGTTCTCTTTTCCAAAGAGAATAGTGGGAACCTCCAATAATGGAGGTTGTCCCATTACAATTTCTTGTTCGGCGCTTCGTGAGGGTTGTGAGGTTCCCTGTGAAGCCTCCCACTATGGTCGTTACGAATTCCGTAGTGCACTCATCCTCTTTCCCTTCCTTCTTATCCTGTTTGTCACCTTGCATATTTCTATGCATGGCCCTTGGTATTGTCTTAAGGAAGCAGGTGACCTAGCCATGATTCGTTAACTCGTTGAGTGCCTTATTGAGTTCCCTGTAAGCAAAAGTGTTGTGCCCTGGTTGCTCATGGAACTCACAATACTTTTCGGTGTTGCGGGAACATGTCGCCATAGGAGGTGACCTCTTTAACATGGGGTGCCCTTCATTTCCATCAGAATGCTTCTAGGGTCGGTATTGAAATGTGGTTGCTCATCACCCTCCCTCTTTCGTGCTTGTTCTTCCTCTTCAGCGAGATATCTCGATTGCTTGGATAAAGGTTGCTACTTTCCCGAGGGCTTTCCCATATGAACCTATTAAGGAAGCCTGTGTAGGCTACCCCATCCTCCAAATTTGGAATAAGGACTGCTTCTCGATGAAAGTGACAAATATAATCATTAAGTGATTCATTCTTCCCTTGTTTCACTTTAGAAAGATGTATGCTAGTCCTCTTCTCTTTGCAATTCGCGAGGAATTACCCAAGGAACTTTTTGATAACTCTTGAGAGGAAGAAATGCTACCCGAGGGAAGGCCATTAAACCACTTTTGTGTTGCTCCCTTCGAGTAGCTGGGAATAAGCGGCAAAAGATCGCATCTATTGCTTCTTGGACATACATATGGGACTTGTCTTATGTGACATGGTCCTCTCGGATTAGTGGTTCCATCATATGGGTCGATGTCCGACACCGTAACGTCCCTAAAACCTATAATCACCGGTTTAGTCATAATGACCGACTAACTATTAATTAGCGCTGCGGAAAAGAGAATTAGAATCGTTACCACCATTCTTTAACAAAGAGCAAGGCAACTACCGAATTAACATACAAACATAACTTATTAGGTTGAGGTTCATAACACGTAGGACGCCTAACTTATAATAACGTAACGGGCAACAAGTTATCGAGCACCATCATGACTATAACTTATTTAAACAAAGCATACACGACTCCCACACATCACGTTCTTGACTATCACTGTGAGCCTCTAAGTCTTGATGACCAAAATGAACTCATCTTTTTTCCTCTCGCATTAGCCTTACCTAAAACAAAATAGAGAAAAACACTTTGAAATAATGAGCCGGAGCTTAACACGTCTATCCATGTATTATAAATAATTTATGTGAAGATATATTAATTTAAGCGCATGCATTTCAATTCATTTATAAATCGGAGAGGAAGAATACGAGTAAAATAATTATTAATTTATTATCCGAGTGGCTTCTTATGATCATCGGTTTCCCTAAATATGTGCATACCTAGACCAATGGACAAAATTTGGTTGATAATGGCCAAATATATAAATGGGTGTGATCATAAGTCCGATCATGCTGGTATGATTGATATGGGCGGGCCACATAATTAGGTGACAAATAAATTTTTGAAATGGTTCATTTCATTAAGCAAACCATTTGATATTGTTATGTATAGACATATGGGTTTTCCTAAAGTACAAGCAATAAACGTACCTTAAACTCGCAAGTGATATCCTTCCTTTGGTCCCTTTGGAGTTGCTGACTCGAATGAACGACGTTTATGCCTTAACAAAATAAAGTGTTTCATTAATATATTTAATACTTTTAGTAACTTAATTTACTATCTTATTATTATTGTTGCTATTATTATTACTACTATTATTACTTATATTATTTCCTTATTGTAACTTTCTATGACTAAATAAATTTAAATAAAATAAAATCACTTCGTAGATTGTTAAAGCGGTTGGTTAAATTTAATAGGTTGAAATTTTAAAGTAACACTCGTAGCTTATACCAACCCATCTTGTCAGCAATATGCTCATAAGGTTCACTTGACCGTTTCTCCATAAAACACCTAACGTGTTAATCGGTCACTTATCAAATTAAGTATCTTGCTTATCTAATTGTTTAATCCTCCAATGTTGCTTAATTCTTCACTTGCATACTAATCCAATTCTTATAAATCGCCTAAGTTAACCCGTTTCCTTTAATTTCTTCAAATCATCAAATTTGTTAATTTTCTTTAACTCATTAAATTGTCAAATTTGCTTCTTTTCTACTACCATAATTACTTATTCACTTATTTTCTTTAAATCCCTAAAATCCTTTATTTTCTTTTGGATCATTAAAGTCACTTATTTTCTTAAATCATCAACATCATTTATTTCCTTTAATTTATCTCAATCATCCAAATCACTTGTTTTCTTTAAACCCTCAAAATAACTTATTTTCTTTAATCTTCCCAAAACTACTTATTTGCTTTAACTTCTTAAAATCATCCAGCTTACCTGTTCTTTTTAATTCACATTTTTAATCTACATGCTCATAACTCAACATGCATGCCTATTTCTTTCTTAAATCCTCACTTAATATCATATTTCTCCAAAATTTTCCAATAAACTTTGAATCATCACAAAACCAAATTTTCTTCCCAAAATTTACAATCCACAATCATCTAATCAATGACCTAATACAACATAATCAAGAAATTTAAACAATTCTTACAAGTCCAATTTTTCCTTTTTCCATGAACATCCAACCACCTAATTCAAGGCCTTTTTGTCTCTTTCACCCACACAATCTCATAAAATTTGATTTTACACAATAATCCCTTGCATGCAACATCTAACTAATTATTTCCAAAAATTAAAGGAATGGATTAGTTGAAGGTTGAGGTTTTTACCCAAAACCCACAAGAAAAATGAGGTTTTTATGGTGGAAGGGGTGGTTGATCGAAGCTCGGTGACTGGTGGTGGTTGGCGGCGACGGCTGGCGGCGGGCGGGCGGCGACCGGCGGTGATGGTGGCTGGGCTGATGGCGGCAGCTAGTGGCAGCAGCAGGTGGCTTCGATGATGGCGACCGGCGCTGCTGGTGGCGGTGGTCGGCACACAGCCGGGCTGGGCAGCGAGAGGGGAGGTTGAGTGAGGGAGATGAGTTTCTTTGGGAAAGGAAGCAAATGATAAAGGTTGGGTTTTTGAGATTTCTAGGGTTTAAATAGACAAATTTGAAACCTGAAAATTTTCTCTCCTCAATCTGAAATCTAGCTTCCTCTTTTATGTTATTTTTATTTTTATTTGCTTGGTCATTGGGCCCTCCACTCGTACAAGCCCAAATAACCTAATAGCCAAGCCCAAGTGAAAATAATGTCGTTTTTAGGAATTCCTTACTTGAATAATTATTACAAACTTTAGGCGTATGAATTATTATTATTATTACTTCGATAATGTCTTATTATTATTATTATTATTATTATTATTCCTTGAATTATCACAAGGCATAATTTATTTGATCATTTATTTATTTATTTATTTCTTTGCCAAACGTCGCTATCATCATCCAAGTCCTGCAACACATAATATGGTTACTCGCACAAGTATATAATACACATGATAATGAGGAATGAATGTGTGAATTGAAGTGCACGCGCTCATTAATATTTATTAATCTTTGTTGATGTATTGGATTAAGGTCGGGGCATTACGGACACCATGACCCTTTTGGGACAAGGCGATTGCATAACGACTTGGTGAAAGGTGTGGCAAAAGTTGGAGGGCCTTGTTGCAAAGCCGAGCCTGTCACTTGGATCGGTGGAGGGAGAGGTCTTGCCACCTCCATCAAGGAAGGGCTCCTCCGTGCTTCGACTCGGGTGGAGTACACCTTTCTTTAGTACGGTGCTTCCATTCCCTTCTAGGCAACCCGACCCGATGCCTTGTTTGCTTGACATTGTACTCCTTAGTGACAGATCGTTGGGGGCTTTTCTACCATTCTCTTTCTTGAAGTCGGTCTTGGCCTTGGGAGTATTGGAGTCGATCATGCACTAGACGCCTACCCGCCCTTGGAACTTGAGAGTTCCCATCTTGGCCTACGAACCATGCCGACATCTTGCTATGAGAAGTATAAGGGGTCGATGTAGTGTGAGAGGTTGCCACCTTCTCCCTAGCTTGATTTAAGGCTCTCCTTGCATCAATAATTCCCTAGCGCAACATGCTGAGTGCTCAATTATCCTATAGCAATGGTTTGGACAATGGCCGGAGGGATTCCTCCTAGGGGTTGCACTTGTGTCGGACCTCCTGTCGGTAGAGGGACATATATAGGAGCTTGATTGTTGTAGAATGAAGGGAAAGGGCGACTCGTTCCATTATGATCTTAATATGCTCTTGCATCCTTTGAAGCATGGTGCTTTGCATGGTGTCTATGCGGCTTTGCAAGGCATCGATGGTTGCGTACCCTTGGTGCCGGGAGGCCGATTCCCAATGAAGCGACGGGAAGACTCAATCTCATCTTCCACTAGGTGCTCTTGCTGTTGCCCCCTAGGGGAGGGCTATCAATGTCACGTCCCTATCTTAAGTTCTAGTCATCCTTGATTTAGAGTGGATGTTGCTTGCTACCATGAGCTACCACTTCTCCCCACGAGATGGCGCCAATCTATTTCCAAAGAAATATAAATGATGATTTGTTGGATGAGTCGAAGAAGTGGACTTATGCTCGTGGGAGGCTCCGATGGTCACTTGTCCCGCTTGGTGCACTCCTCACTTGCACGGAGGCATATCTCGGGGTTGGATCCCGGGGAATGCCCCTACGATACTTAAGTAAGAAGAGGGAATGAATGATGAGTAAAGATTTGATCTTGGTACGAAAGTTCAGACCTTTGAAGATGCTTAAATAAAGATGGGATCTTTATAAAGATTAGGCGAATATTAATTCAAGATGATAATGGACTCTAGAGAGAACAAAGTATGACCTCTCTTAAGGTGTTTGTGTAATCAATGTAACTTGGATTTTGTGCATGAGTAGGTTAGTATTTATAAGACATATGAATGAGAGGTAAAATGGGTATTTCACCCATAATCTTAATTTTACCTTTTATATGAAGAGTTGAGCCTCATTAGGCCCAATGTGAAGTTAATACCTAACGTTAAACCTGATTTGATCCAATTTAGCATGAGCGTGGTATCTTACGAGAATAACTCGGGATTATTTCACATTAAAATGTATTAACTAACTTTTAATTCTCTTATTCTCGGATAATTCAAATATCAACTATATAGGACTTTGTTGTACGGTATATCATATTGGTTGATTTAGAAAGTATAAGCCCAAAGTAAATGGTTAGTTGTAGAAATGAGGATGTTACGTTGGATGTGCAGTCATACTAGCTTTTAATATAATAAGGTATAAAGCGATAAAGAGAGAAAATGAGACATTACTAAATACGGGGCGTAAAGGATTTGAATATAATAAGGTATAAAGCGATAAAGAGAGAAAATGAGACATTACTAAATACGGGGCGTAAAGGATTAAAACTATGCGGTAGAAGAGACGAAAACGACAATCTAAGAAGAAACTAGGTAAAGTTATCAAATCAAATTTAGCACATACTCACTTTACTGAGCACACATCTTTAGGTGGAGTATGTGCAAGTTTAAGGCCCTATTTTATTTAGTTTTAACTATATTTTTTTACAACTTTTTATATCTCCTTACAACTTTTTACAATTTCTTATAATTTTTGTAATTTTATAACTTACACCCTTATAGTTAATAAAACACGTGTCATTTTTCATTATATACAAATTTCCTAGAGTTGGGCTTAGTCACTTGTTTAGTGAAAAACTTAACTTTGTTTCTATTACTTACTTTTAGACTTGTCAATTCAGACGGACATATTAAATACTAGTAGAATACATTTAGGTTCGAGTAAAATATCAGTCAGGTTTATTTCAAGTTTAGATAAAAGTGAGCAACAATATTTCACTTTTAGGCCGACCCAACGAGTTGAAAGCATCTTTATTTTATTTATTTATCTTTTGTCAATTATAAAAGTATATTTTACTTAAAATTATCCATAGTTTCACGAAAAAGTACAATATTTCTATTTTTTAAAAAATATTAAAAAATTTAAAATTTAAATTATGATGTGAGTATGGCGTTCCTGTTGGGTATATTAGCTTGATCCGGTCAAATAAGGTGAATGAAAGGTTAAATCAATAATAGTTTGGATAACAATTATTTGGTCCATCAATGATACATATAAGGTTCATATGTTTATTTTAATTTATTTGTTATACCAATTCATATGTTACACTTAGTTATATTTATCATCAATACTTTATAAGTAATAATGATTTGTATTGTAAGGAGGTTTTAATGCATATTTGCTCCATTTTATAATAAATCAAGAAAGCATTGACTTGGGTCGAGTTATCTCTAGAAAAATCTGACTTCGTCTTAACCCAACCCATAGCTTAGCTCATCCTAGTCATTATGGTTTACGTACATCTAGAAAAGTTTCCAATAAATGCAAATTAAAGATTTACAAGAAACTAATATTATTATTTTTAATTACAACATCAAAAGTTTAGATTATTATAGTACTATTATTTGAAATATGATTAGACATATTCACTTCACAAAAAATACAACAACATAACTTATGCATTTTTAATATTTTTAATACATTACGTCATTTCAATTCATGCCAATTTTGTTAAAATTTTATGGTATATAATTTTTGTAGATAACCTTTTTATAAGAAAGAAATTGGGAACGATAAGAGTATTAATGTTTGTTTGTGAAGGATTGTTATAGGTATGAAACATTTCTCCAAATAATACGAGATAATATATGATCATTAGTATAAATAGTATTAATGTTTGTTTGTGAAGGATTGGCTCTGCAAGAGTATGACTTCCGTTGTAGTAATCAGGTTACTTTCCCCCACGGTCTAAATCAAGCAATTGAGTTTTTGCCGTTTCAATTAACTAAGCAATTTGATTAAGAGGTTTCTTTGATTTGAATGGAACAAAAATATAAATTTATCCAATAAAATTAACATATAGGGATTAAACCTCACCTAGCAATGCATTGATAAAATAGTCAATTGTTTACTTATCCGGGAATTTCTAAAGATCAATAAAGCAACAAATTCACTGTATTCTTTCAAAATAAAGTGAATCATCCGATTAAAATTATTTTTTAAAAGGATAAGTACACCAACTAGTAGTAACCCTTTTGATAAGGGTTCTACCTAAGTTGTCCTCTATTAAGATGAAGAAAAAAATTACAAGGAGGGAAAGACGACCAATAAATAAATGAGAAAATACAGAGACCAAACTTAACTACCTAATCAAGCATCCCTATTCTATTCTTTAAAAGTGTGTCTAATAAGCACCCGGATGCAACTTTGTAGAAAACATCGAGTATCATAGATGAGTGACTAGATTTCCCAAGGGACTTGGGTAACGCCTTTAATAGCCTCAATGACCACCTGGTTGTCCCTTTCTAACACAATTGCATTAAAACCGGCCTGTATCGCTGCTCTCATCCCATTATGCATAGTAGAAGCCTCTGCAACCAATGCTGAAGCAGCCCCCAAGTTGCACGATCCTGCTTGGAAAAATCTTCTATCCCAACTTCGATAATAGACCCTCCCGCAGCTGATGAAGAAGACTTCGCTCCATCAAAGTTGATCTTCACAAATCCTCCCGCCGGCTTGTGCTAGCTCACAAGATGCGTCAAAGGAGTAGAAGGATGTAGCTACGTCTTCGAGCGTGGCTTGAGCTAATGATCCATACGGCCTCTAACCTTCTATTCCGCCCACGAGTTTTGGCCCTTAAAATTGTGGCTAGTGTACTCGAACTTCCCATTGTTAAAAATGGTATCTTTGTAACTTTTCCATACACTCCAAAGCACATGGCGACCACTCTAATCATCTGATTTGGTCTCTTCATGTCCTTGATAGCAATGAAAATATCCTTTAAAGACAAGAAGCGAGAATGGCTCAAATCAATATCCAACCAATTATGTAGATATGCTTTGAGCCACATATCTTTAATAGAGGGACACTGCGAGAATAGGTGATTGACAATTCCCCGTTAGCTTTACATAATGGCAAACAATGTCAATAGAAAAGCCTCTCCTCACAAGATTATCCTGTGGGGATAAGGCATTTTGACCAACTTGCCACGGAAGATCTTTAACTTGGGCATCAAGTCCAAATTCCAAATCCAAGCATACTCCCACGTAACACTATTAGGGAAATACTATATGCATTCTAGGTTGCCAATTTCGTAGTGAACTTACCAGAGCTAGGCAAACCCCAACACATCAAGTCTTCGGTTTCATTAAACGACAATGGAATGGACTTAATAAGTTGACACACATGTGGCGGAATGAAGGATGAAAGACATACCATATCCCATTCATTTATCGAAGTAATACAATAACTAATCGTAGTCGAAGACTAAGACTTTTACTTACTCGTTTCGAGTTCCATCAAGGAATTAAGTATAAGACTTCATCTCTTATAGGGTTTTGACTTCAAGACATTCCATGCATCTTAGAAACTTTTCCGAGTGATATAACATCTCTTTTGAGTGTTATAGAATCTAATACTGGGGTTTTCGCCGATTCCGATCGACTTAGAAAGCATAATTCTATATGCTACTTCTCACTCGAGTTCGAGTCACCCAACACTCGGATATATCACATGATTCAAACACTATCTTTTCCGCGCTCAAACTCGGGTTTGACTTCATGATTCAAGAATTACATTGTTCTAAGTCGGCATATTTAGTTTGAATTTTGTTTAGTCTAGATCAAGTCCGTTTACTCGATGTTCTTTATCCGACTTGATTGCGTTCTAGACTCGACTAAGATAGAATTTGAGTTTCATGGATATTAGACTCAGAAAATTCCTTTTCTTTTCTGACTCAGATAATTAGTCACTTAATTATTTTAATTATACTATTATCTCGTGTCTAATCTTGGACCAAAGTATTTTATACTTTGAGAACCAAATTGATTTGCTTTTGTAGGTTATTCAAACGAGGCTACCCTAAATTTGAATTACAAAAGTAACTGGCTTCAAAACGTCAAATCACCAGCAGACAAGGCTTTTTCACATCCGACCTAGCCCCACACACTCGTGTCGTGGTTGTCTGTTTCCAAAATTGGAAATCGCAACACGAAGCTCAACGGTGGTTTCCACCTTATTTTTCAAGACACTACCAGTGGTTTTGGGACTTCCAAAGGAGTCAAGAACCATTGCTCAACGTTCATATCTCAACGGATATTTTCCGAGTGACTCGGAGAATCCTTTACAACGGTCACAAAGGACTTCCATTCGGAAGATGGACACAACGGCGAAGCTGCTTGGTCATCTATAAATAGAAGCCAACTTTCAAGACTTGAAGATTGCCGAATCTATTGTTAATATACATTCTTGATCAAAAGTCATTGTATTCATTCTCAATCTTCTACTTACAACTCCAATTCCGTATTTCATAATATTCGAGTTGTAAGGTCTTGTACTCGATACAAACACTTTCTTTCGACTGTCTAAGTAAGGTCCCTTGACCGAGCCGTAAGGGTTAACTCGAGCTCAATTGTCCCTAACTGTAAGGGTGATCTCGGTTAGGAAGTACTAGATCGAGATAAGGAAATTTCGAGTCTAGGAAAAACTTGTAAAGAGTTGTCTAAGGGAGCAACTCGGATCAAGTCGATCCACTGTATTTTGTGGACTCAAAATAGTGGATTTGACTTCGTGCTTGGATTAGCACGGTCCGTGGTTTTATGCCCCGGGAGGATTTCCATGTACTTTCCGAGTTATTAATTTTCCGAGTGCATTCTAGACTCGGACAGGTTTAAAGTTTCGTTTAATTTGTTGCTTCACTCTTCATCGATTTACGAGTTAGTGCTTTTCGAGCTCATCTCGACTCTTGCTCACATCAGATTCATATCTATTTTAAATGTGAAGCAAATTTCATCATCACCGTATTCACCCCCTCTAAGGTGACTTAGCCTCTCCCTGAGCAAACCTTCAATTGGTATTAGAACCTAGCCTTTCAGAAAAGGATCTAACCATCCAAAGGTCTAAAGATCAAATGGCTCGGAACAATGGAGAATTCGATGAAGGAAGGTCTTCCAGCAGAGCACCAAAGTTCAAAGGATCTAACTTTGTGCGCTGGAAGAAACTCATGGAATGTTTCCTTACGGATCATGATGAAGATGTCCGGAACATCATACAAGAAGGAAACTACCTTCCCATAAAGACAGTAGAAACAAGACTCGTGCCCAAGATCAAGGCAGAGTACACCACCGAGGAAGCAGAGAAGTTCGAAAGAACTTCAAGGCAGTGGAACATTCCGATGTGCGCCATCGGCTCGGAAGAATACAATTGAGTGTCCGCCTCGACACAGCCAAAGAAGTGTGGGACACACTGGTCAACACTTATGAAGGTACAAGCCAGGTCGGACAAGGGAAGATAAGCCAATATCTTCATAAATATGAGTCTGTTCAAGATGGAGCCGAAGAAAACATCACTCGGATGTTCATTCGATTTACAGAGATTACCAACAATCTCAAATCTCTCGAGTAAAAAGATTTCCCACGAGGAAATGTGCAGAAAGATACTCGAAGCCTACCCAAGAAAAGATGGGCTCCGAAGGTGACAACTATCGAAGAGGCTCGGAACTTGTCTCTACCGAAGCCGGACGAACTCATTGGGAAGCTTCTCACCCATGAGATCCACTCGGAAGAGGAGGACGCAGAGGTCGGCACCAAAAAGAACATTGCGCTAAAAGCCTCAAAAACAAGAGAAGCATATCCGAGTTCTTCGACACGAAGAGGATCCCATGGCACTTATTGCTAGAGGCTTCAAGAGAATGATAAAGCACAAGAGATGGGATAAGAAGCTAAAAGAAGAGTTCTATAAGAAAGACAAGAAGGATAGAAAAGGTAAATACTTTTCCCATTCAAATTTATCTTTGAGTTAGAACTCGAGTGTTTTGAATGTGGCAGCAAGGAACACATAGTCAAGGACTGTCCCAAGAGAAAAAGGGACAGAAGGAAGAAAAAGGCTATGATGGCCACATGGAGTGACGAGGACTCATCGGAAGATGATGAGGACTCGGATGACTCAAAGTGTCTAATGGCACTTTCTGACTCGAAGCGGAAACAGAGTCGGACTCGGATCAATCGGACAATGAGGAAGCAAATCCTCAAGAGGCTATTCGAAAAGATCAAAAGGGCATTGGTACCTTGATAGTGGATGCTCATGACATATGTCGGGAGACTCGGGACTCTTTTATGAGTTAGAAGAGTACAAAGGAGGAAAAGTCACTTTTTGAGATGACAGCAAAGGCAAGATAATTGGGATAGGTAAGATTGGAAAGGGAAGCAATCTGGTCGGCCTAGTTTACCTTGTCAAAGGATTAAAGTACAACCTCGCTTAGCATCTCTTAATTATGTGATAAAGGTCAAGAGGTAAGATTCACTCAAACCAATTGTTACATTTCTAATGACACTACTAAGGAGATCAAACTCTCAAGTAAGAGATCAGGTAACACTTATATTATTCTCCTTTCGACCCGAGTTAGAATTTATCTTGTTTAAAAGCATCACTTCATGATGACTCATGGAAATGGCATCGTAGATTAGGCCATGTTAGCATGCATACTATTAAGAAATTGACATCTCATGGTTTAGTCGGAGGATTGCCCAATTGTGCTTTCAAGAAAGACAAAGTTTGTGAAGCTTGCACAAGAGTGAAACAAGTCGGATCATCATTCAAATCCTCGAAGACAATTTCCACATCCAAGGTGCTTGAACTGCTACATATGGACTTATGTGGTGAAATCCCTGTTAAGAGCCTCGAAGGTAAATCATATGTACTTGTTATTATTGATGATTACTCATGATTTACCAGGGTGTGTTTTCTCAAGCACAAAAATGAAGCATTGAAGGAGTTCGGCAAACTCGCGAAAAGATCCAAGTTGAGTCTTAGACTCAAATCCGGAGAATTCGAACCGACCATGGAAGGGAGTTCGACTACTCGGAATTCTCGAGTTTTGCGACAAGAATGGTATCTCTCACAACTTCTCAGCACTAAGAACTCCTTAACAGAATGGAGTAGTGGAGAGAAAGAACAGAACTCTTGAAGAAATAGCTAGGACAATGATGATTGAGCACAATCTACCCTACTATTTCAGGTGCAGAGGTAGTCAACACAGCCAACTACACTTTTAATAGATGCCTCATCGGACCCATTCCGAAGAAAACACCTTACGAGCTCTATAAAGGGAAGAAACCCAATATTTCATATTTCAAACCCTTTGGATGTAAGTGTTTTGTTCACAACAATGGTTAGGATCACTCGACCAAGTTTGATGCTCGATCGAGATGAAGGTATTTTTCCGGGTTATTCCTCTCATAGTAAAGCTTATCGCATTTTTAATAAGAGAACTAACAAAGTGGAAGAAAGTATCCACGTTGTGTTTGATGAGCTTGAATAGGAAAAGCCAAGTGAATCATCATTCTCGGATCCGAAGCTCAGCAGAGATGATGAGATTGACAAAAGTGAGCCTATCAGGAATCAAACCCAACCAGCTCGGAATGAAGTCACTCGGAACGAAGTGACTTAGAATGAAACAACTCAAGAACTTGCTCGGAATGATGCATGACAAACCGATGAACAAGCTCACTCAGAACAAACTTACGAAGATCAACCAATTCAGCCTACAGATTTGGTGAATCGGAGAACGAGTAGAGCATTCAAATATGCTTCTAGTCATCCACTGGAAAACATATTATCCGATATCAACGAGTGGGGTAAGAACTCGTTCCTCTCTTCGGAATCTATGTGCATTCACTGCATTCATTTCATTAACTGAACCTAAAAATGCACTAGAAGCCCTAAATGAACCTGGATGTATAGAGGCCATGCAAGAGAACTCAATCAATTCGAAAGAAACCAAGTCCGGACTTTGACCAAACGACCTTCGACCACCCGATCATAGGAACCAAATGGGTTTTCAAGAACAAACTGGATGAAGGTGGGTTGGTAGTCGAAACAAGGCTAGACTTGTGGCTCAAGGTTACAATCAGGAAGAAGGAATTGATTATGGGGAAACCTTTGCACCTGTTGCTAGAATCGAAGCCATTAGAATCCTGTTAGCATTTGCATCTAGCATGAATATCAAATTATATCAAATGGATGTTAAGTGTGCTTTTCTCAATGGTTTTATCGAAGAGGAAGTCTATGTTGAGCAGCCCCTGGATTTGAAAACTCAGAATTTCCAAATCATGTTTTCAAACTTTAAAAGGCTCTTTATGGTCTTAAACAAGCTCCCGGAGCTTGGTATGAAAGACTCGAGCAATTTCTTGGTTCAAAATGATTTTAAAAGAGGTCGGATCGACAAGACTCTTTTTATAAAAACCAAGAGGAAAGATTTTGTTATTGCTCGGATATACGTTGATGACATAATATTTGGAGCTACTAATGAAATTACGTGTCGGGATTTTTCCGAGTTAATGAGACAGGAATTTCAAATGAGTATGATGGGAGAACTCAATTTCTTCCTTGGTCTACAAATCAAGCAAGACAGAAATGGAATCTATGTCCATCAATCAAGTTACACCAAGGAGTTGCTTGAAAAAGTATAAACTTCAAGATGCGAAGCATGCAGCGAACACCTATGAGCAGTAGCTTGAAATTGGTCTCGAGATGATAAAGGTAAAGCAATAGATTAAAAACTCTATTGAGGTATGATTGGATCTTTGCTATATCTTACTCTCAGTAGACCGGATATAATGTTTACTGTCTGTCTATGCGCAAGATTCCAAGCTAATCCAAAAGAATCACATCTCACCGTGGTGAAGAGAATATTCGAGATATCTTGCAGGGACTCGGAATTTAGGTCTATGGTACTCCGGAGACTCGAACCGACTCTCACTGGATAATCAGATGCTGATTACGCTGGATACAAAGTTGATAGAAAGAGCACTTCGGGGTGTGCCAATTTCTGGGTCAATCCTTAATATTTTGGCACTCAAAGAAGCAAAATTCAGTAGCTCTATCAATTGCCGAAGTTGAGTATATTGCAGCTGGAGCATGTTGTACTCAGATCTTATGGATAAAACAACACTTGAAAGATCTAGGACTCTCTTTCAAATCGGTTCCAATCAAGTGTGATAATCGGAGTGCAATCAGCATCACCAAAAATCCAGTTCAACACTCAAAAACGAAACTTATTGAGGTCGGGTATCATTTTTTAAGAGACCATTCTGAGAAAGGTGATATTGAACTCGAATTCATTCCTACAAATCTTCAATTAGCTGATATCTTTACTAAACCACTTAGTGAGGATCGAGTTTTTCTTTATTAGGAATGAGTTTGGTATGTTAAATACATAATTATGTGCTTTCTATATGAAAACCTCTTTGCATGATTGTGTGTTCTATGTTTACAATTCATTAATAACCATTAGTTCAGTTGACTTAGTGATACTAAGCCGATAGTTATTATTTATTTCTAGTTTCGAGTCACTCGAAACCGAAGCTGAGTCGGACTCGGACTTTGAGAAAAATGGACATCAAACTTCGAAATCATCTCTAGATAAGTGGAGAATTTCGGAATTTGTTTTCAAATTCTTTTTTTTCTTCTTCTCTCTTACGCGCCCTGTTCGGACAACTAGCCCTTGAGAGACAAACTGCTGGAATTTAAGGAGAGAACCGTCACACCAGTCGAAGTGACTCGCTAAAAGAGCTGAGTCGAACGGATATTGAAGGTCGTTTATTTTCTTATAAATAGCGCCTATTCTCCTTCATTTCTTTACTTTACTCCTCACGAACTATCTCTCTCTCTCTCTCTCTCTCTCTCTCTCTCAATCAAATTTCTCGTGAACAAGCGCTCCGTGATCAAAGCGACACCCCGTGGTCTCAAGCTTCATGAAGATCATCTCAAGTAAGCTCCATCGCTCTCAAACTCATTTCTCTTCTACCTTTTTCTTTTATCCTTCACTCTCTTTGAGTCTTCTTCTCTTCTACTCTCTCTCAAGTTTATCCTCTCTCTTTTCTCACCAAAATGCCAAAAAGAGGTTCTCACCCCGACTTTCTTGGTTCCGCCACTAAGAAACCTCGCACCAAGAGCCAAGAAGGCCCCTCAAATTCTAAACCCCTTGTCACCTAGCACCTTGCGCTGGATGATAAATTCTTTTCAACCACCAAATTTTCGTGGTTGCCTCACATACAATCAACTAGGGTTTATAACTTTCTTTGCTTCAGCGAGTTCATCTATCCTGAACTCGTTTATGAGTTTTACACTCATCTTTCCAGCTCTAAAGGTATTCTCACCTCCAAGGTTCGAACATAACTTTTCGCATCAATACTTCCCTCCTCAATCGTCCTGTTCAAGGTCTCTTCCCTCTTCTTGAACAACAACCCTATTCCTTTCAATGAGGTCGCTGACAACTTCTTTGAAAAGTATGCAAAAGAGTTCCTTGGGTCACGTAAAAATTTTTCGTGACTCAGCTAAAGTCGAAGCACGTCTTATGTGTTTCTTGCTGATGAGAACTTTTTCTCACAACACTCTAATAAGGAGAACCCCAACTCCAAGCACCTCAAAGCACTTTTTGACATTTTAGAGGGCTATGAAGTAGACCTCTTTCCTGCTATTATTGAGCAAATGGCAGCTATGCCAACTCAAACTCGGACCAAGAAGAACACCCCTCTTCCCTTCGGTGCTCTTCTCACCCTTATATTCAAACAATTCAAGGTTCCTCTTCCCTCAAATCCGACCGTAGTTTCGAGGCCGCCATTGTAGTGGGCAAAAAGGAACTTCGGGGTACGGATACCAGGAAACCGAACCCGGTGTCCGGGTTCACAGCTCGTAGCCGAGGCCACCTTCTCCACCTCGGACTCGGAAAGATGCCCCTCTTTCGCTTCCTCGCTCCACCTGGTGGTGTTTCCACCTCGAGTGCTTCTAAAACACTCTCTTCTGTTTTGTCTATAGCTTTCATGGACAAAATCTCCTCTCGTGGCCTTGGAACTCAAGGACCTCCTCCGGTCATTCAAGATTGTCTTTCGGTCTATGACCATCAACCGTAAAACCGCCCAATCTCAACTCCGAGAGCAACAGGACGTGCTCCTCGAGATGAAGGCTCCGGTGAAGGAGCGGAGGGAGCCGATCGAGCTTCTTCGGAGAGACGATCAAAAGCAGCTCAGGATCAAGAAGACTCGGACACTTCGAGGAATCCTCAAGCCTCGGCAAGTCCTCCTCGGACGGAGGAGAAGGTGAAGAAGAAGATCGAGAAGAAGCGGAAGAGCCTGCGGCCGATGCATCTCTTTCGAGCCTCGGTGAGCCGAAGGCCAGGAAGACCAAGAAGGACAAGGAGCAACAGCTGAGGGTCCAAGTGCTCCTAAAGCTCAACCAGAAGTGATCGGGTCGGACAACGATGCGAGTGGGTCCGAAGACCTTGCTGAACAAGGACGAGTCAGCAGACTGGTCAACTTGAGCACACCCCTCCGAGCTCATTCAGGACGAGCCTTTGCCGAGAGATCCCTGTCCTCCCTCCGCAGTGCTCAAGCACATCGTCAAGATCTTATCGGCGTCGGTGCTCCACTCGTCCTTTCTCCTCAACTCGAGACAAACCCATCCCCTCCTTAATTTCTTAGTCTTTTATTTACAGGTGTTTTATTTTATTTTATTTTTTTCCGGACATCATGTACTTCTTGTTGTATTCTTCCCATATTTTTTTTGTTGTTTTTGTTGAAAGGTAAGGGGGAGAATAGATAGAAAATTAGATTAGATGTCTTGTTTAGGGGGAACCTCTCTCACCCTTTGTAAATATTTTATGTGAAGTCAATGAGAATGCATTTCGTTCCAATGTTTCGAGTTCGTTGCTTAATGCAAGTATTTCGAGTTTCCATCCAATTTGTTTTCTTGCTCAAGCATTGTCATTAAAATCAATGCATTTCATTCATAATTTCGTGTATCTGGACTTAATGCAAGCATACTCCCACGTAACACTATTAGGGGAAATACTATATGCATTCTAGGTTACCAATTTCGTAGTGAACTTACCGAGCTAGGCAAACCCCAACACATCAAGTCTTCGGTTTCATTAAACGACAATGGAATGGACTTAATAAGTTGACACACATGTGGCGGAATGAAGGATGAAAGACATACCATATCCCATTCATTTATCGAAGTAATACAATAACTAACTGTAGCTGAAGACTAAGACTTTTACTTACTCGTTTCGAGTTCCATCAAGGAATCAGGTATAAGACTTCATCTCTTATAGGGTTTTGACTTCAAGACATTCCATGCATCTTAGAAACTTTTACGAGTGATATAACATCTCTTCTAAGTGTTATAGAATCTAGCATAGGGTTTTCGCCGACTCGATTGACTTAGAAAGCATAACTCCATATGCTACTTCTCACTCGGTTCCGAGTCACCCAACACTCGGATATATTGCATGATTCAAACACAATCTTTTCTCGCACTCAAACTCGAGTCCGACTTCATGTTTCAGGAATTACATTGTTCTAAGTCGAGCATATTTAGTTTGAATTTTGTTTAGTTTAGATCAAGTCTGTTTACTCCGATATTCTTTATCCGACTTGATTGCCTTCTAGACTAACTAAGATGGAATTTGAGTTTCATGGATATTAGACTCAGAAAATTCCTTTTCTTTTATGACTCGGATAATTAGTCACTTAATTATTTTAATTATAATATTATCTATGTCTAATCTTGGACCAAAGTATTTTATACTTTGAGAACCAAATTGATTTGCTTTTGTAGGTTATTCAAACGAGGCTATCCTAAATTTGAATTACAAAAGTTACCGGCTTCAAAACGTCAAATCACCAAGTAGATAAGGCTTTTTCCGCGTCCGACCTAGCCCCACACACTGTGTCGGGGTTGTCTGTTTCCAAAATTGGAAATCTGCAACACGAAGCTCAATGGTGGTTTCCACCTTATTTTTCAAGACACCACTAGTGGTTTTGGGACTTCCAAAGGAGTCAAGAACCGTTGCTCAATGTTCATATCTCGAACGGATATTTTCCGAGTGACTTAGAAAATCCTTTACAATCTGTCATAAAGGACTTCCAGATCGGAAGATGGACACAACGGCTAAGCTACTTGGTCATCTATAAATAGAAGCCAACTTTCAAGACTTGAAGATTGCCGAATCTATTGTTAATATACATACTTGATCAAAAGTCATTGTATTCATTCTCAATCTTCTACTTACAACTCCAATTCACGTATTTCATAATATTCTCGAGTGTTAAGCTCTTGTACTCAATTACAAACACTTTCTTTCTTACTGTCTAAGTAAGGTCCCTTGACTGAGCTGTAAGGGTTAACTCGACTCGCTTATCCCTAACTATAAGGGTGATCTCAGTTAGGAAGTACTAGATCGGATAAGGAAATTTCGAGTCTAGGAAAAACTTTTAAAGAGTTGTCTAAGGGAGCAACTCGGATCAAGTCAGTCTACTGTATTTTGTGGACTCAAAATAGTGGATTTGACTTAATGCTTAGATTAGCACGGTCCGTGGTTTTCCGCCCAGGAGGGTTTCCACGTACTTTCTGAGTTATTAATTTTCCGAGTGCATTCTAGACTCGAGACGGGTTTAAAGTTTCTATTTAATCTGTTTCTTTACTCTTCATTGATTTCGAGTTAGTGCTTTTCGAGCTTATCTCCGACTCTCGCTCACATCGGATTCGTATCTATTTTAAATTTGAAGCAAATTTCATCATCACCCTATTCACCCCCTCTAGGGTGACTTAGCCTCTCCCCGAGCAAACCTTTAGTAGCTTCCACGGAAGGAGCATTCAGGTTATCCCTATCGAAATATTCAATAACTTTGAGATTACTACACCACGAATCCTACCGAAACTTCGCAGTCTTACTATTACCTATTTTCCATCTTAACCCATTCTTGAAAAGTCTCCTTTCTTTGAGTAGACACTTCTAAGCCCACGAGTCTAACTATTTAGTTTTCATAGGAAAACATCCTCAGCCAAAGGATACTTATCCCTCATGATTTTGACCCAAGAATTATTGTCTTCATAAATATATTTTCAAATGAGTTTACATAGAAAGGCTTGGTTGACGACCTCCGTTTTCCTAAACACAAGACCTCCCAATTTTTCAGTGGTACAAATTTTTTCTCAAGAGACAAAAGGTAGGTCTTTAGCATCCTGTTACTTTTTCCAAAATAAATCGCGAATAATTCTATCAAGGGCATCAAATATATTTTTCGGTAGTTGAAAACCCTACATAGTATGCGCCGGTAGGGATTCAAGATTAGACTAGATCGGAACTACTCTACTGGTTTTGGACAGCGAATTAGCTTTCCAGTTTTGAAGTTTCCTTTCAAGCACACTTGTAAGATATAAGAAAACAAGGCTATATTAGCCCTTGCACGGAAGACTGGACAGCTCTAGATATTTCCCTAGAGAATTTCTATGAGAAATATTAATGCACGAGGTAACTAAGCTTCTATCCGCAGCAGTAGCATTTTTTAAAACACTAAGGCTGACTTATGGTAATTGACAAGTTGCCCCGATTGCTTGCAAAAATCGTTCAGGATATTATATAGTTTGAGACATGTCTCATAATTTTCTTTACAAAAGAGTAAACTATCATCAACAAAAAATAGATATGGTATCCTCTCGTGCACGAGGACAAATCTTAATTCAATACTTGACATAGACTACAAGGCAGCAACATGGAGTCTATATGCTAGAACATCCATACAAATAATGAACAAATAAGGAGACAACGGATCACCTTGCCTAAGTCCTCTTGAAGGCTTAAAAAGCCACAAGACTCATTATTAATGACAATGGCATAAGCTACGGTAGAGATACATTCACGTATCTAATTGATCCAGATCTCATAAAGCCCATATCTTTAAGGCATGAAAGAAGGAACTCCCATTCGATTATATCATAAGCCTTTTCCATATCCAATTAAAGCCCCGAAGACTTAGGTATAACTCTCTAGCTCTCTATGGTTTTGATTTCAAGTCATTTTAAGTCTTTAAGAAGCTCATCTTTAAGTTTTCAATATTCTTTGACCCACTCAGAAACCTTATCTTGAGTAGAATGCATTTAACTAGGTTTTCGCCTTACTCGGACATAACTTAGAAATGTGGCATGAGCAAATAATTTCACAAACACTTTATATTCCGGGCATTGACTTAATGTTCTAAATGAAAATGAATTACTACATTAATTCTCTTTTCTAAGTCAGGTTATTGAATGAAATTATTTACTTAATCAAGTTTACTCATTCTCGATTATTCAATCTTATTAACTTGAACAGTTAAAGGATTTAATCAAGATGGAATTTGAACTTAACGAATATTAGACTCAGAAAATTCCATTTTTCAGTTGAAGATAATTACGCACTTAATTATTATAAATTAATTATTATCTTTGCCTAATCTTGGATCAAAGTATTTTTATAGTTTGAGTACCACTTCGATTTGCTTTTGTAGGTTGATTAGAGTATTTAATCTTATTTTAAAAAGCAAAAGCAACCGACTTCCTACCGTTAAACACCAGCAAACGAAAAGCGACTTTTCTCGAGAAGGCTCGAGACACCATGTTATGGTTGTTTGTTACCAAATCCGGTAAACATCAACTTTGAGTCGAATGGTTGTTTCCACCCTAGATTTTAGTAACAACCAGTGGGATGGACTACTTTTCGAGTCGAGGACCAAAGCACAACATTCATCTTGCAATAGCTCCTTTTCTAAGTGACTCGACTAGCCATTATAATGGCTAATGAAGCTCACAAGTCCGTAACTAGTCTCAACGACTACTCTGCCATGCAGAGGATAAATAGAAGCCTTCCTACAAGACTTGCAGATTAACGAACTTGCTACAACCGAACATAATCTACTCTCATTCAATCTTATAGCTTTTACAACTCTAGTTCTCAAGTTCTTACTTTTGAGTTGTAAAGAGAAAGTCGTGTAATCACTCTTACAATTTCAATTCTTTGTTAAGTCCCTTGACTGAGCTGTAAGGGTAACTCAGCTCGGTTGTCCCCTAGCTATAAAGCTTACCTCAATAAGGAAGTACTAGATCGGATAAGGAAATTTCTTAGTCTAGAAAAACTTGTAATTGAATTGTTTAAGGGAGCAATTTTGTAAAGAGTCAGCCCTTGTATTTTGTGGATTCAAAATAGTGGATTTGACTTGGTGCTTGGGTTAGCACTCGTTTATGGTTTTCTGCCCCAAGAGGATTTCCACGTTACTTATGTGTTTTATTTGTTTCTAAGTTCAATCTAGACTCATAATTATTTTCTAAGTCTTTGCTTGAGTAGAATACTTATTTTAGAAAAATCTTCCATCACCCTATTCATCCTCCCTCTAGGGTGACTTAGTCTTTCCAAGAGCAAACCTTCAATTAGTATCAAAGCCTAGCCTTTCAAAAGGATATAACAATCCAATGGTTTAAAGATCGGGTGGATCGGAACTACGGAGAGTTCGATGAAGGAAGATCATTCACCGGACCACCCAAGTTTAAAATTTGCACACTATAAGAAGATGATGGAGTGCTTCATCCAAGACTCGTGATGAGGATGTCTTGAAATTTATCAAAATGGGAACTACGAGTCCTAAGAAGATGGAAGGAACAACACCTGTACCCAAGGTGAAATCTGAGTTCACCACTAAAGATAATGAGAAGTACGGGAAAAACTTTAAGGCCATGAACACTCGGATGTGCGCAATCAACTCAAAAGAATACAACGAGTGTCTTCTTGTGACACAGCCAAAGAAGTATGGGATACACTGGTTAACACTTATGAAGGAACCAGCCAAGTGAAGCAAGCAAAGATAAGTCGGTTCCTCCACAAATATGAGATGTTCAAAATGGAACTCGACGAGAACATCACTTAAATGTACATCCACTTCACTGAGATTGTCAACAATCTCAACTCTCTTGGAAGAAAGATTTCTCGCGTAGAAGTTGTCAAAAAGATTATGAGAAGTCTACCAAAGAGAAGAAGGGGTCCCAAGGTGACAACAATCGAGGAAGCTCAAGATCTTTCTAAGTTAAAGCCGGATGAGCTCATAGGAAAGATGCTCACTTATGACCTGCACCTAGAAGAAGAGGAAGCTAAGGTTAGTATCAAAAGAAACATTACACTCAAGGCCTTAAAAGAAAGACGACAAAGTCTAAGCTCCTCTGTTTTTAAAGAAGATCCCAAGGCACTCATTGCATGATGTTTTAAGAAGATGATGAAATACAAAAAGTGGAAAAAGAGGCCAAAGCAGGAGTTCTACAAGAAAGACAAGAAAGGTAAATACTTATCCTCTTCCGATTCGTCTTTAAGAACTCGGCTGTTTTGAGTGTGGTAGTAAGGAGCACATAGTCAAGGACTGTCCAAAGAGAAAGAAGGACAGAAAGAAGAAAAAGGCTATGGTGGCTACCTGGAATGATGATGATTCGAAGAAGATGATGATTCCGATGACTCAAAGTGTCTAATGGCACTATCGGACTTAGAAGATGGATTTGAGTCGACAGGTGATGAATTAGATGTTGAGGAGATAGATCCTCGGGAGGTAATAAACTATTTTCTAAAGTTTTCCAAACTTGATCTTGCTAGATATATTTTTACTTTGGAAGAAAAGTCTAATTCTTATTCCTCCGAATTCAAAGAGCAACTAAGTCTCTTACTCGCTGAGAGCATTACTTTGAAAAAGGAGTTAGAAAATTTGACAATCCGAAAGTGCTTGAGACCAGTACTCGAGATAATGAGGCTGAGTCCGAGTGCTCGAGAATAGAGAGTGAGCAACCGAAACGAAGCTCAATGAGTCTTAAGAGTTGGTTTTAAAACTCAATCAAGGTCACAAAAACCTTAATTTATTACTTGGCTCTCGGTGTGTCTTATTTCGAAAAGAAGGTCTTAGATACAATGCTAAAGAGAAAGATAACTCTTACAACAATCTTTTCAAAACCGATTCCAAAACTATTAAGTTCGGGAAGGCTGAGCATGGTCCCATTCATTCACAGAGAAAAAGGATCCAGCCCAAACCAGTTTTCATGAAAAAGCCTTCTCAACCTATTTACAAAAAGAGAGGTTTTCAAAGAAAAGAGACACGAGACTTGTCTAGAAAGAAAACTCATAATCGGACCAAACCCAAAATTATTATAATTTGGGTTCCCAAAAGTGCTCTTCCTCCAAAAGGAGCACAGTAAAAACTATTCATTGGATTTGTAAAAGGAAGTGAGAAGGGTTAGTTTGTTTCGTTTTAAAGGTTACTCGAAACGGAAGGGTCATTGGTACTCGGATAGTGGTTGATCACGCTATATATTTGGAGACTCAAGACTCTTCTCGGAGTTTGAAGAAATGAAAGGAGGAAGAGTTGCATTTGGAGACAACAATTGAACAACAAATCATTCAACCAACAAACCTGGTAAATCGGAGGACAGGTAAAGCTTTCAAATATGCATCCAATCACCCACCCGGAATAATCATTCCGATATCAATAGTGGGGTAAGAACTCATTCTTGTTTTCAAAATGTATGTGCATTTTCAGCATTCATTTCATTAATGAACCTAAAAATGTACTAGAAGCCCTACTTGAACCTCGAATGGGTAGAGACCATGCAAGAAGAATTAACTCAATTCGAAAGAAACCAAGTCCGGAATCGACCAAAGGACCTTCCGACCACCCAGTTATAGGAACCAAATGGGTTTTCAAGAACAAACTGGATAAGGGAGGGTTGGTAGTCGAAATAAGGCTAGATTAGTTGCTCAGGGATATAACTAAGAAGAAGGAATTGATTATGGGGAAACCTTTGCACTCGTTGCTAGAATTGAGGCAATAAGAATCCTCTTAACATTTGCATCTAGCATGAACATTAAGCTTTATCAAATGGATATTAAGTGTGCATTTCTCAATGGTTATATTCAAGAAGTCGAGTGTTACGCAACCCCTGGATTTGAAAACTCCCAATTTCCAAATCATGTTTTCAAATTGCTAAAAGATTTGTATGGTCCGAAACAAGCTCCCGGAGCTTGGTATGAAAGACAAAGTAGTTTCTTGGTTGAAAATGACTTCAAAAAGAGGTCTCATTGACAAAACTCTATTTACAAACACCAAGGGAACTGATTTTCTTATCATTCAGATTTATGTTGATGGCATTATGTTTGGAGCTACTAATAAAACTCTATGCCAAGAGTTTTCTAAGTTAATGAGATAGGAGTTCCAAATGAGCATGATGGGAGAACTCAATTTCTTCCTTGGACTGCAAATCAAGCAAGAGAAGGATGACATTTATGTTCATCAATCAAAATACACCAAGGAATTATTGAAGAAGTACAAACTACAAGATGCGAAGCATGCAAGAACACCAATGAGTAAGCAGTACTAAACTAGACTTAGATGAGAAAGGTAAAATAGTAGACCGTAAACTCTACAGAGGTATGATTGGATCTCTACTTTATCTTACATCTAGTAGGCCCTATATCATGTTTAGTGTCTGTCTTTGTGGAAGATTTCGAGGCTAACCCTAAGGAATTGCATCTCATTGCGGTGAAGAGAATTTTTAGATATCTTGTAGGGACTCGGACTTTGTCTGTTTCTTGCTCTCACTCTTGAACTCTTTCCTCTCGCAGTCAGTACTCCACTCTCACTCTCTCTCTCTCTCTCGTTTATCTACCCTCGTCTCTCTCTTACTCTCAACTTCTTTCATTGTCTATCAACCATGCCTAAGAGAGGAAACGCCATGGAAGGAGGTTCAGCCACCAAGAACGCTAGAACTAAATCCACTCGCTCCGAGAATCCTCAAAAGGATCCATCTAATGGCAAAGCCCTTGCCTATGATGACCAAAAGCTCATCGTAGCCTATCACTACTTCATAGAAGAAAGTTTCTTCTCTACCACCACTTTTCTTGGATCAAATCCCCTCTAAACATAGGTGTTTACAAGTGCTTGTGTTTCTGCAACTACATCTACCTAGAACTCGTCACCGAGTTCTATTCTCACATGTTTGTAGGAGATAACATAATCCTTTCGTTGTTCAAGGCAAAATCATCCGTATCAATCTCACTCTCCTTCATAATCTTTTCAATGTGAAGTGTCTTTTCTTGAACTCTAACCCCATTCCATTCAATGAAGTCGCTGATTACTTCTTTGACAAATACGCCAAAGAGATCCCTAAGTCCGGAAAAACTTTTCTATGACTTAGATGACCTCGAAGTAAGAATTCTTTACTTCATTTTGATGAGGACTTTGTTTTCTTTCTACCCCTCCAAAAAGAACGCTAACATCAAACTCCTAAAGGTTCCTTATGATATCCTTGAAGGATATGAGGTTGACCTTTTCCCTTTTATCTTGGAGTAGATTACTTCGTTACATCTTACCGGAAGAAGCCTCCTCTTCCCTTTGGAGCTATTCTCTGTGCTGTTTTTGCTCAATTCAAGGTGGATCTCCCTTCTAATCCAACCAAATTTTTGGAGCCAGCTATCTATATAGGCGGACCTGAGCTCATTGGACTAGAATACTAGGAAATACAAGCTGGTGTCCGGGTTTATTCTTCTAAACTTGCTCCTCGTCCTCCACTTTATATTGAGAAAGACTCCGAGAACCCCTTTCTCACCTGCTGGACCTTCATCTTCTCAGCTTGCCCCTTCTCTCGAGTTGCTTCGAAGGTGGCATCCCGGTTTGTTGCCTTAGCAAAAGAGCTACGATCGGTTGTGGCAACTTTCGAGGCTTTCATGCCAATCTTGACTCGGTTCTAAAGTAAGGCTCAACGCCATATCGACCATAATCAAGATTTGGTTGGTGAGCTCAACGAGGTGATCAAGCACCAATAAGTTCAAATTTGCCGCCTCCAGGAGAGAAGATCCAAAGTTGCCGAGGACTCGGAACCATCCTCTAAAGAAGCACCACCATTTGAGGCTTCCAGCTCTTTTGACTAGTTAACAGGAGAAGGAGAAGAAGGAGAAGGAGAAGACAAAACTAGAGTAGCCCCGACTAAGGGACAAGGGGAGAAAGAACCCGAGGTGATCTCCTTAGATTATACTTAGTCCGCTCTCGAAGAGGCCGGCGATGTAGGCTACTCAAAGGCCCCCTCCGTAGCTTAACATCCTCAAGCTGAAGTGGTTGAGGGCTCGGAAGAAGAACCGGAGGATATACAACGTCCGATTCATAGGAGTGCCCTTCAAGTCCTTGACTTGCCTCTGCTTTTCCTCGTCCAGCTGCATCTACTCAAGGCTATAAAGCGGACGAGGTTCCCATTCTTCCGCCTCAACATGCACCACTCCTCCCTCTTAATTTCAATTTTTTGTCCAACATCTTTGTACTTTCCTGTTCTTGCTCCCTCCTTTCTGTTTTTGATGAAATGCATTGGTGGAGAAAAATAGATAGATTTTTGGCTCGGGGAGTTTCTTTCTTTCTTTTCTTTTAGTATCTTTGTATGTTACTTTCCGAGTTTTAATGAAATTTTCTTATTTCGAGCATACATGAGCTATATTTATCATATCTTACCTTTACTTTGATATATTTTATCACTGCTCCGATACTTGTTCATTTTTTTAAGTATGCTCTAATAATGCTATGATTCTTTGATAGGTATGTTCGAGTTATATATGGTCGGCATACTCGATATTTTTACTCTAATCAAAATGCAATAAAAACTAAACCTTTTGCACTCTTAGCTTCTATCTTAAATATGGAATGCCTTTCATAAAAAGGGGAGATTAAAGACTCAAGTATAACTCTTTTCTCTCTATTGTGTTGATTTTAAGTCATTCTAAGTCTTTAAGAAGCTCATCTTTAAGTTTTCAATATTGCCCGACCCACTCGTAAACCATATCTTGAGTAAAACGCATTTAACTAGGTTTCGACCTACTTAGACATAACACTCGGAAAGATGGCATGAGTAAATAATTTCATAAACACTTCATATTTTGAGCAATAACTTAATGTTCTAAATGAAAATAAATTATTGTGTTAATTCTCTTTTCTAAGTCAAGTTATTGAATGAAATTCTTTACTTAATCAAGTTTACTCATTCGGATTTTTCAATATTATTAACTTGATCGGTTAAAGGATTTAATCAAGATGGAATTTGAACTTAATGAATTTCGGACTAATAAAATTCCATTCCTTCGGGGTGAAGATAATTACGCACTTAATTATTATAAATTAATTATTATCTCGTGCCTAATCTTGGATCAAAGTATGTTTGTACTTTGAGTAGCACTTTGATTTGCTTTTCTAGGTTGATTAGAATATTTTAATCTTATTTTAGAAAGGAAAAGCAACCGACTTCCTACTTGTTAAACATCAATATACAAAAAGCACCTTTTCTAGACAAGGCTTATACACCGCGTCGGGGTTGTTTGTTACCAAATCCGGTAAACATCAACTTTGAGTCTAATGGTTGTTTCCACCCCGATTTCAATCACAACCAGTGGGATGGACTATTTTTCGAGCCAAGGACCAAAGCACAACGTTCATCTTGCAATAACTCCTTTTTTGAGTGACTGAGACTAGCCTTTACTACGGTTAATGAAGCTCACAAGTCCAAAACTAGTCTCAACGGCTACTCGCCTCGCTGAGTATAAATAGAAGCCTTCCTACAAGACTTGCAAATTGACGTACTAGCTAGAACTGAACATAATCTACTCTCACTCAATCTTATAGCTTTTACAACTCTATTTCTTAAGCTCTTACTTTACGAGTTGTAAAGAGAAAGTCTTCTAATCACTCTTACATTTTCAATTGTCTATTAAGTCCCTTGACCGAGCTGTAAGGGTTAACTCAGCTCGGTTGTCCGCTAACTCGTAAAGGTTACCTCGGTTAGAAAGTACTAGATTAGATAAAGGAATTTTTGATTGTAGGAAAAGCTTGTAATTGAATTGTCTAAAGGAGCAATTTTGTAAAGAGTCTGTCCTTGTATTTTACTGGATTCAAAATAGTGGATTTGACTTGGTGCTTGGATTAACACTATCTATGGTTTACTTGTCTTAGGAGGGGTTCCACGTAACTTCGTGTTTTATCTGTTTCGAGTTATTTTTTAAGTCTTTGCTTGAGCGAGAAAACATTGTTATTTTAGAAAAATCATCTATCACCCTATTCACCCGCTTCGTACCTTCAAGCTTCGTATAAGCTTGCTTCCTTTTCAGATTACAAAATTTATTGTTAATTTCATGTGCCAATAGAATATTGTCATGAATATCCATACCAGGCACAAATGTACTTTGATACGGGCTAACCACCCTTTGTAACACAGGTTTAAGCCTATTGAACAAAACTTTAGAAATGATTTTGTACAAACTGTTGCACGTGATTGATGGGTCTAAAATTTGATGTAACTAAAGAGCTATTAACTTTCGAGATAAGGGCAATAAAGGTATGATTAACTTCGTTAAGTAACTTCCCGTGCAGGAAGAAATCCATAACATAGTTAATAATATCATTTCCTATGATGTCCGATGTTACTTGGAGAAATCCAGCTCCAAACCCATCCAACCCAAGGGATTTGGCTAGATTCATTTTGAAAACTATTGTTTTACTCTCCAAAGGGGTTACATGAGACATGAGCCAAGAGTTATCTTCATTGGAAAGACAAGCCGACAAATAAATGCTTAGGGTAGAGCTATTGATCTCTCCTTAAGCTTTAAATCTCTTGTAACGATCATTCACAAATTTCTACTCGAACCAACGTCTTATCATTGATCCAAACATCTGATTCATCTTTAATCTTTGGTTTAGTAATCCTTTGTTTTCCGAAAGCACAATAGCGGTGGAAGAATTTAGAATTCATATCACTTTTAGTAAGTCATTCTTTTTTATAGAATTTTTCCCAATATTTTTGATTAAAAAGAAATAATCGTCCCTTTGTTTAACCAATTGGGAATGCCATTGCATAAGCCTAATATTATATGGGTCATCTAATAATATGTCATCAATCTTCTAAAGCTTACAACCATTCCTTTCAACCTGTTGAGTATAAAAACTACAAGTTTTGGTAGCCCATTGTTTGAGTTTGCCTTTAATACTTTTAAGTTTATTGACCCCTCTAAACATGGGTGTAGGAACCACGGCCCCGGCCGACCTAAAGGCCCGCCGCCGCCGAGCTTCCCCACTCGTGTCGGGTCTCTCCTTTTTTTTTTTTAAAGGATTGTTTTTGAAGGTGATTGTTGAAGTCGGTTTTGAAATGTGGGAATGAACGTTTTATTAAGGTTTCCGAAATTTATTAAATCAAGTGGAAGTGAATTAAATCATATTTAATTGGCAATTTTATTAATCATTGTATTTTAACAACTATTTTAAGAATTCCCAAGATCTTGCTTTCTAATTAAGGAATAAGAACATTAGGGTTTCAAATCGCCGTGAAACTCTAGGGCCGGATTGGTGTGAAAACACCAATCCGGGCCGAAGCCTCACCGGCTGCCTCCCACGGTGCAGGCGGTGGCTTGCCCCAAGGGGTGGCCGATGCCGGTCGGAGACCATGGCTGGTGCAACTAGTGTCGGTCTCTACCCGGTGGGCTGATCCGAATCCTAAAGTTAATTTTCCTACAGACTGGAATGCACCGAGATGCGATATTTAACATATCAAAGCCAAAAATAAGGAGTCGCCGGTCGGTTTTAGGAGAAGAAAAACTAACAAACACAAAGTTTTCTATTCCAATCTTAGTATGAGAAAACTAAGAAAAGAGGAGGCTAAAAGATTAACTCCATCGATTTTGAACCGAGAATCGGATTCGAGGGCGATGGTACGAAACGTAGGGATAAATCCCTCCGTTCCGCTCGTCCGAAGATGGCCATTACTAATTCAAGTAGTGAGCTTAAAATAATGTAAGCAAACAAGAAAATAAAATCATGCAAAGTAAAACTAAAGCAATCAAAACATAATAAGGAAAGTAATAAAGAAAAGTGGTAAAAAAGCGATAAAGGAAAGCGGGAAATAAAAATTACATCGGTCGGGGAGGAAATTAAAATGATTACATCTCTCAAACCACAATACGGAAAGAAAATAAAACTGAAATAAATATAACCATTTGAAGACTAAAATACGACCCTCGGGTTGTCGCACCTTATCGATCCGGATCTCCTTGTCGGATCTCTCGGTGCAATGGTGACAATCCAAAGAAAAGGGCTAGTTTTGTAAATGGTGTTTAGGGTGTGGTAGTGATAAGTTTAATGAGTGCCTAGAGATCAAAATAAGTGATTATTCTTTAGCTCTTTGTACGGATTCAACAGTGAAAGATGAAAATTTGATAGAGTGACAGTCGGATAAAAGTGCTCGAGGTTGGCATTGAGCGAAGCATAATGCTAAGGCATGAAGCCGTATACAAATGATAGCCAAGGCTCTCTATTTATAGGAGAGGACCTGACCTAGGGTTTGCCTCCATTCAGCCATCCAAACAGTGAAAGAAAATTGGACCATTCTCGAAGAGATAGAACCGGATCGGAAGAAGATTGAACGAGATAGAACCGATCCAAAGAGGGAGGTAGGCGCCGACCACCCATACTCACCTAGGGTTTTGTGCCCTAGTTGTGTCCACCAAGGAATCTCCAAGCCAAAACGCTGCGTTCCACCATGCTTCTAGAAGGTAGGCGCCGGCCATAAGACGTCGTTTGGAGGGCGAAGCTTCTAGCCTCGTCTCGGACTGTCTCATGAAGCTTAAAACGTAGCACTTTCATGCTCCCGATCATGAAATGCAATGCTTTAATGTTGTCTTCAGGTCATCATCTCCATGTCCGATTTAGACATAAGTAGAATGCGGTATTCCGCACTTGGAATTTCCCAAGCACACATCATGGGACTCCACAATCTCTTAAGGCTTGACCCTGCTCTTGGACTGGTCCGAAAGAGAAGGGAATTGTGGACTGACCCAAGGCAAAGGTTATTATTTGGTGCTAGGTGTTTTTGTGGTTTACCGGCTTATATTGCATCGATTGATCGAGTCCGAGATCCAAATTCACAAACAGGACTAGGGATTATCATTATCGAGCATACAAAATAAAACACGAAATAACAAGATAAAGGACGACACTTTTTAGGTGTCTACACTTAGCCCCCACTTTGGCTGAGTCTAAAAATTGAAGGGTCAAAGTAGACACTAAAGGGTACTTACCTTGATTTATATAAGGCATTGGATGATGCTTAGAATTGGTTATGGTCAAACCTGAACTCTAAAGTGAGGCTCGAACTTGATTGCGATGTATGCATTCCGAAGTTCGGCAAAAGGATCCTAAGCTTGGCTTGATCGGAGCTTGAAACTTGGCGTATTTCGATACCAAACTTTGATCTTCTTTTGATCCGAAACTTGGCTAAACAATCTGCTGTGTTAGTACACTTGTTAGTGTATAATTGAATTGAAAAAGATAAGTGTTTTTACTCGAATAATTTAGTCGAAACAAACTAATAAAATTGTTTTGGAAAAGTCTGTTTGGTAGGCCCGAATGTTCCCACTTGCATGCATAATGGATGAAAATGATATACTCCAAAAGGATGAAGCATGCTCGGTCTAGGGGAGTGGGCTAGAGCTGCCAAAAGCTGTCGCCGTTTGAACACCAGGGTGCCTCGTGGCCGGCATCGGCCAGAGCTTTGGCGGCGTGGCCCCGGCGTGCCTGGCCAGATTCCTTCGGTTCCTCATTGATTCTTTGACCCTTGTCTTATGTGCTTGGAGGTCTTGACCGATTTTCCTATAAAAGAGGTGCATGGTGTGTTTCATTTTGCACACCAACTCTTCATCTTACTCTTACTCTCCTCTTGCATTCCCTTGCTTAGCTCCTTCTTGAAAGATGAGAATTACTTGTCTCAAAATGCCTAGGAGAAAGGATCACCCGGTAGGTAGAACTAAAGTTAAAGGTGTAACTCAAGATTCTTTCCTCAGTCGCGAATGGCATCCTCAAAGTGAATGGGATCCAAGTGGCCTTGTAGTTGAAGCTGAAAGTCATGTTTCTTCTCTTGCCATCTCCTCTTCGAGTAAGCTAATTGGCTTAAACCCCTTTATTTGCTTATTTAGGGTAGCGCTTTAACCAAAATCTTGTTGGATTTTTGTTTGTATAAAGGCTTGATTCGAAGTAGTGGAGCCATCCCAAAGTTTATGGAGACATGTGAGATGATGCACTTTTCTCTCCAGAATGTTATGCACAATGCTTGGGCTTGGACCTCTCTATATCGCTTCACGCCATCTCATTGATAAGAGGGAGATGGATCTTATTAGGGCCATCGGTGAACGATTTTGGAATACCAGCAACACATTCCACCTTCCTTTAAGTAAAATGACCATAACTCCTTTCGATTTAGTCTGTTTTATTTAGTGTAGGCTTCTCGGGGAACCCTTAACTTATGATCGGAACTTATATAAAAACCGTGACTACCCCCGTCACCTTTTCGGTCTGTCACACAAGATCGGAATCAGATTCTACCACTTATCTTCCTTTAAACGGTTTATGGAAGATCATTGAGGTATGCTCAAATTTTCCTTTCTTTAATATTTTCCTTTTATCTTGTGTGGATAAAAGATTTTCTTAACTTGTCAAAATGCAGCTGTGGTTGTACAAATACTTTCCACATCTCTCTCACAGTTTAACAAATCGCCCTGCATTCCCGGCGTTCGTATCATGGGTTTGAGCACATCTTGAGCGATCCACAATACATGATATAGGCTTTTGAGGTCAGCCCTTAACCGTGTTAACTCGGTATGTTGCTTCTACTCCGAAAGTTTGCTCCGAAATAGGCTAAAACAAACTCTTTAGAATATTTTCAACATTCTGGTCATGCCCACGATCTGGACCACTACCTATAGGGCCATCGGTGGTGCAGTCCAGCCCCATAGATCCACCATTTTTGCTTATTTTCTCATTGTTTTGCATTCTTGTTTGCTGATTTCCTGATAATTCTAGTATGTAGGCCGACTTCCATCCTTGGGCCCATCTCCTACTTCCCAAAACGTCTTTGTGGCCCGAGATTTAATTAAGAGAATGATATTGTTTGAAGGTCCTATTGGATTTTGGCGATGCCTTGGGGAGAGGGTCACTCCTCAAATTCGAACTAACACATGGCCTCTATTTATTCCAGTCGATCCTCCTTCGACCATGTTCTACTTTCATTCTCTTTCTCTAGCCGAGCAAGCGGTGCTTACGGTGGGGTATCCGTTTACCTCACTCTTGAATGTACACACCTCTTATGTACATCATGCATCCCGTATCATGACCTAACTAGTAAGTGCTCAACTCCTCTGTTATAGCCTTGAATTTCTTGTATGGAAATTTATCGTTATCTCTTTCCTTAATAGCTTATCTGTTGCCGACATTCACATCCTAAGTCTCACCATGGATGTTACTATGCCCAAGGGACCTCCTCATTTCGTCACCATTCTCGAAATCCCGTGAGAGGAATGTGTTGGGCATCCTCTTCTTAAAAATTGGCGAGGGTTAAGAGTTATGTGCTCTTTTCCTTTTAGTTATGTGCTAAAAGTATATTCTTTATTGATAGCCTCGAACAAATTTTGTAGTATGATCGGGAGCAAACTAGAACCATATCTATCGAGGTTGCAATCGACTCTTCATGGAGTCCAAAATTGGTTTACTAGAAGATCTTTTTTACTTCTCGAGTAAGTATTCAATTAGCATAGTGCAAATACTCTTTAAGATTTTAGTGATTTGCTAATCGCTTCTTTGATTTCGTAGAGACACCAATCAAGAGTGACTCCTTCCGTAATCTGCCTAGGTCACCGGGGGAATCCTCCCAATCATATGAACAACAAATGGCTTCTAGTAGTAATGCTAGGCAAGGCTCATCCTGACATTCTTCAAGGCATGCGCATCGTAGGAGTACGTCCGAGGTAGGATATGGTGCTTTTGGGCCTAGTACCTCCGATGCGGGACCTAACCATTCCGAGGAAGGTTTGAACATCTTTCCTTTACAAGCCTTCGATCGACATGGGAACCTACTCTATTTCCCTCGATCTTCATACAGCGGACCTTCTTATAGGGCTTCTCAATCTTGGGATCAAGGAGGCTGCTCGTTCGAAGGTGATGAAGGTGGCCGATTCTCAACATCCATCTTGGAGGACTTTGGGAATTACATCTTCGATGATGACTCCGATGACGATGTGTAGATAACTCCTTGTTGGTCCTCGCTGCTGTTGATTTATGGACCTCTTGTAGGGCGTTTATTTCATTAATGTATGTTTATCTTGTAATGAAGACTCTTATGTGATGAGATGAAATGCAAGACTCGATTATAAAAATGAGTTCCTTTATTTAATATGATGTACAAAACTTAAAGAAAAGCTACAAATAAAAATTTTTAAAAAATGGCCACTAGCCCTCTATTCCCCCTCAAAGAAAATAATAAAAAGAAAAATTGAAAATCTCAAGTGCATAGTCCAAGTAGGATGCGCTCCATGGGTTGGGACGAGAAATGAACAAAAAGTAATGTCCAAGGACCAAGCAAGACCACCAGAGAAGCCGTGAAACGGGTTGGGCCCATCAAGTGGACCTACCCGCCAAAATATTCTTCACTAGTTGCGAGTACACCGGTTGTAGTAGGACTCGAACATCTTTAGAAAACACCTATAAAAGCGGTCGTTCGGCGCCACGAGAAACACACAAATGAAAACCTGCACCTACCCCCCAAAATATCCTTCGATTACATCCTTAAGAAAATCATGGATTTCATGGTCGACTTGACCCGGTGGATGCACGAGATGAGTAACATGGATAGGTCGGGGTTAAGCAATTGCGGGCTAAATGTACTCTTTAGCATCCTTCAAGTCAAGATTTATTAGCCCTTCCTAAGGGCTGCTATAATGTATTGAGATCACCATCACCACGTCTTTAGGTTCGGGGATGAGGAACTGTGTCCCTGCTCGAAGATTTTGATGCCATACTAGGCGAGTCCTAGGCGATTTAATCCAGCTTGTTCCCAAATCCTTAGAAAATCTCCAAGAAAAGTAGCAATATCTTCTGAAATTAAGTAGAAAGCATCTAGTATGGATCCTTATCGGGAATCGGTGAGCTTACCCAATTTATCGAAGCATTACGGCAGCGTGTATGCTTATGCTTGAGACTATCATTATCTCGAGATGACGAGTTATAATTACTTGCATGATAGCGGGATTTATACTCGTAGGTGGTCACGAGGACTTAGCACCAGCGTCCCTACTAAGCCTAGTGGAATAGTTATAGACTTATTGTTCCCTAACTCATCTAATAGTTATTGAGACTATAATTGGTTTGGACCGAGTTAAAGCCAATGTTGAACAGAATTTCCGTGGTAGCCCCCTGTTGTTATAGGTAAGCATAAAAAATAAACGAAAGTAAATTTCAATAAAAAGTGCAATGGCGCCGGCCAGGGCCAGGGGCCCTCGGCGTTACCTGAAAAAATCTAACTTTCGTTCCTACGTCTCGTGTCGTTATTTTTATTATTTTGATTTGGCTCTCGTTGGGCCTAAATAGTTAGATTTTGACCAGTGTAGGACACTAATTTTTCGATTTTGCATCCGTGATGTGTAGATCTTGCTAATGGAATATCTAAAACTTATCAAAAAGTTGCCCCTAAGTTGGACACGTACCTAGCAACTCACTTATGCCAGTGGAAACAAAAATCTACGGTAGTCGATCGTCCCGCTTCTCGGTGTGAAGAAAACCACAAAAATCACAAAGCAACGACTTGTTATGGTACGTTAGGCATTGGAAGGTGACTCAGTAAAAACGCATACTCCATAACATCCATTCATTTGCTTATTGGGCTCGGAAGAGAGCACGTATTATTGTCCAAGTCGTGTTTTGCGGCCAATAGGTAGAGAACAAGTAATACCGCTACTTGGATTGTATCGGCCCATAACTTTTGACTTGTTTAGAGGACATGGCAAGTCTAAGAAGAACTGGGTCATAGTTCGATTCATCGGAGAGGTCTTCCAAGACTATATACCCCTACGACCTTGTTGACACCTGACGGAGTTGCCAATATTGTTGTTTCTCCCTATTATATAGAGTGGATAATAGAAGTCGACCCTGAACGGCGAAGAGCACTAAGACTAAGAGAATTGAACCCCGAAGAATCTGTTCCTACTTGTTGCCCCTCTACAAATCTATGAAGTAGACCCACGGATGATCTGCACGCGCTCGTCGAAGAGAAATTGAAGCTAAAGAAAGCAAAGAAAGGAGAGCCCGATGAATCCAAGAGGTAAAAGAATGCACCTGAGATGAAGAAGTCTGGGTCTAGTGATCCTAAAGGAAAGAAGGTGAAAATAGAGTAGGACTCGAATTCGAGGAATTTGAGACGAGAATAAAAGGAGAATTAGTTTTGCCTCTTTAGAACAATGTTTATTATTTATTTTTACAAGTTGTATGCTTGCAATTAAAGTCCTTTTATTAGCTATATATTTAGGTAAGTAGTACGCTTTCCCTTATTAAATAAAAGAAAGTGTTATGCTATACTTTCATATCATTATCACTCACTTAGAGGTAGAATAATAATAATAACAAAGAACAATCGACATACATATTAAACCGTCTAGTTGGAGTGTACGGCAAACAATCGAACCGAAGAAGGCCAAAATGATAAAAGGAAAACAAGCGTGGCTCGGCGAGTCCACCGTTTACCCGGTGGTGGCTGGCGCCGCCTTGGCCGACTGGTTGGGTTGGTCTCCGCCAATTACCTAGGGAAATGCTAGGCATAATACTTCTTCAACTAATCTAAGTTAGTAATGAAAAATTTCTTCTCCTTTTAAATCGGTTAATTTAAGCTGCTCCACCGGGTAAAATCGATTAAGAACAAATGGGCCTTGCTAGCTGCGCTTAAATTTCCCTCGTGAGTCTTGAATTGGCGCTCTTACCTCCCTAAGGACCAAATCCCCGATTTGTAAGTTGCGAGGCCAAACCTTCTTATTGAATGCTCTGGATATATGAGCTTGGTATATCCGGATATTATGCACCGCGTTGAGGCTCGTCTCATCCAATAACACTAACTCCTCGTAATGCAACTTAGCCCACTCAGCTTCGGAATCGACTCTTAGCTATTATCCTTAATAAAGGAATGTCAATCCGAACTAGAAGGACTACTTTCATGCCATAGACTCGAGAGTAAGGCGTCGCTCCCGTGGAGGATCCGATGGAAGTTCTATAACCCAGTAAAGCGAAAGGCAATTTATTTCATCAATCCTTATAAGTAACTGTCATTTTCTCTTCTATTTTTGGATGTTCTTATTAGAGCTTCAATCACACCATTGGTGTAAGGACGATATAGGGAGGATTTGTGATGTCGGATTTTATACTTATCCAACAAATCTGCTACTTCCTTCTTGAAATGACTACCATGGTCACTTATAAGCTTGTGGGGCACCACATAGCGACAAATAATGTTCCGAGTGATGAATTTGGCCACTTATTTAGACGTGAGCATTGCATAAGAAGCTGCTTCCACCCTTTTGGTGAAGTAGTCGATTGCTACTAACCCAAATTCGTGACGACCTGTTCCTTTAGGAGTCACCTTGCTAATAATGTTTATTCCCCATACTGAAAATGGCTAGGGTGATGATAATGTAGTAAGAAATAATCGGGGTTGGTGTTGTAAGTTTGCATACACCGACATTTATGGCATCTTCTAATAAAATCGTGACAATCTGCTGCCATATTTGACCAATAGTAACCAAGTCTCTTAATCTTCTAGACTAGCATTCTACCGTTCATATGTGGTTCGCATTCTCCTCAAGTTACGCTTAACTAGCTTAGCATCTTCATAAATTGGAATTTTGTGTTCTATTATACTCGGATCTATACTCGGCATGTCTTCGTAGGACCATGCAAAGACATCAATAAACTTTTGAGGAATGAAGTGAATTGCTTCTACTCTTTTGCATCCAAAGTTTTTCTAATTTTAACCTCTTGGGGTTGATCGATTGACCCAGATTAATTGTTATTGTTTCCTCTATTATTTATTCTTTAGGAATTTCTTGTTCATTATTAGAGGCAAAACAATTAATAGCAAGAGGAGGCAAGGAGTAAGCAGAAAAATTCACTTTATTGATTGAGGAAACGAGTACATCGGACTTAGAAACAAAATTAGAAATGACGAGAATCGGAATTAGAAACAATAGGAGAAAAAGAAGAATAATCCCTAACACTAGACTCGGAAGGGGGTGCGCTCCTAGGCTAACAGCAAACTTTTGGCCCTTCTCAGCATCAATCCTAGTAATATGCTTGGACCCTTCTATGTCGAGCATCGGTGATGAACCTAGACGGATCGAACTGTGGGTGCGACATGGCTCGAGATAGTATTGGGGCAAAGTTCCCTTCTAGATTATTCTCTTGGCCGAACAGAATGCTTGAAAAGATTGTTTTCGGTAAGATTGGTCCAATCCGATGTGGATTGTCCCTTTCGAGGAGGTGAGGTGTCTCTTCTTCCAAAATGTAGCAGTCATTGAAGATTTCCGGACCAGGTACTAGGATACCCCTTTCTTTGATATAATAGGGCTCAAGAAAACCATAATAAGGAAAGTTATCTCCTTCTTTCGAAATTGCCTATTTAGGGTATAAGGAAAGGGCTTAATAGAGCGGATCGTGTGTGGTGCAGTCCTTTTCACTTGGATTTCCCACTTGGCTTTAGCTATTTCCTTAGTAGTATGTTGATAGCCTAGCCCAAAGTTATAATTATTAGTGGGTTCAACAGGTGGAAAAATTGGGTGCTACGCCCTCCGGCCTACAACAAGACACGGGAAATACCCCTTCTTCCTAAGCATCGATTGGACACTAGGGCTGCCAAAAGGGTTAAAAGTAAAAGGTACTTCATTCCTTTCTAAGGCAATGACAGTTTCAAACCCATACAACTCTTCATCATTAGCATCATGCTCGATCTCTACTACAGATTCTTTGGAAGTGATAGTAGCACAAAGATTATCTCCATTGATAGTTATGACCTGATCTTTGATTATCATTTTGACATTCTAATGTAGTGTAGAGGGCACTTGCTTGATGTTCGTGTAACCATGGGCGTCGTAGAAGCGGATTGAAAGTAGGCGGGATATGTAAGACTTGGAATTCGATATTCCTCTCTACCGGCCCTATTTTAATTGGTAAGGTCGGTTTTCCTAAGACTGTTCTTCTAGAATTATCATAGGCTCGAAGATGAACAGTTTTTAGAGAGTTGTTGCTCACTAATTCCTAATGTTTTAGAAGTTTGCCGAGGACACACGTTAGCTGTTGATCCGTTGTCTACCAAGGTTAAGGGAACGAGCTTGTTAATACAAGTTATAGTCAAATAAAAGGCATTTTTCACGTGCAACGCCTTCTTCTAGGAGATCTTTCTAATCAAAAGTCATAGTTCCATCGTCACTTTGTTAACCAATGCTACTATTTCCTCTAGCGTGGTTTCGGGAGAAACATCAATCTTATTGTGTGCATCGATCAAAGCTTGTCCGTGTTTACGGGAAGCGAGATATCAATTATCAAATAGAAATGTCACCTTTTAATTTACGGAGTTGTTTAAGTATTGAGTCTTCTTCCTTTGTAGTTTCGGGTTCTTTTGGGGCTTCGTGAGTCTGTTGTGGACCCAAGGGCGTGTAATGTCGTCCCGATCTAGTGAGAAATTGAACAACAGGACTCTTAGTGTTTCCCAAAAGTCTTCTTCTAAGGGTGGTGTGCCCCGAAGTCGTCACTATTGTTGTCATCATCTATCGTTTCGTAGACATCTTCTTCATCACTTGCTGACATGACCTTGGACTTCCGGATCTAATGACAATAGATTAAGAAGCAATTGTGATTCATTAACATCTTGGATAAAGATAGAAGGATCCCACTCGACCTAGTGTGGGTTCAATAAAGATAGGTAAAGTGCCACTAAAAGGATTTTTGTTATTACTTAGTTTCGAGAAGCCTTAGGCGGGGGTAATTGGCTATTTCGAAACATGTCCTCTAGTTTGTTCTTGAATGTCCAACACCATTCGAGTATCCTGTCCTCGTGCACAATGGTATTTGCAAAATTTTCCCGCGTCCCAATTCTTAGATCTGTTTCCCAATTTCGATTCTGCTCCTCTAATAAGTGGAAATTCTATCTTCCCTTTTTGCAAGAGACGATCAAGGGCTTGAGCATAAGTAGTATCCATAGGAGTGTCGAGTATACTGTTGAGGTTATTGACATCTGCACCCTTAATAGCATTGCCGGTATGGGAGGTTTTCTTATCTTTGGAGTGACAATTACCTTTATATCCGAGTTGCGACTTTTGTGGTCGCGGTGGACAATTCTTCTTCTATCAATAAACCGACATCTCGTAGGGTTGAAAAGTTCATCATCGGTAAAAATTTGATGTGCTTGATTATAATTAGGTTGAAGATTCTTCACAATAATGTAGACTTGATCTTTCTCGGAGGGTCGGTCAATCATGTGGGATGCCTTTTCTCGTCATCCGGTCGGGAAATTAGTGAAGCTCTCCTTCTCACCTTTCTTTATTAACTCCAAATCTCTAAGAGTAACAGGTAGATCCGTGTTATAAGAGTATTGATGGAGGAACTCTTTGCATAAATCTATCCAATTGGCAAACTTGTGTGGGTCGACCGCGTTGTACCATTTCATGACATCAATATCAAATGTCCATGGGAAGATGATGTGGTAAGTGTCTTCAATAATGTTCTTAAAAGTCCTTGCTCCCAAGAAATTGCGCACATGATAATGGGTTTTCTCGGAACCTTTAAACTTAATATCGGGCATGGTAAACTTAGGAGGTAGTTTTCCCTTACGAATTGAAGTGAATCCCTTATGATCGAAATAATGGTTGTTGAACATGGATGACTTTCTCAACATCCGTTCTATGTGATCTATACGAGTTTCAAATCGAGTCTTGGATTCAAGTTCGGGTTTTAGGACTATTTCGAGAAGATTGGATCGGTGGAGGAGGTATAACCATAGCCATTTCCCTTTGCGCATGCTCGGCTTCTTCGGCTTCTTCTCTTCTCTTATGTTCAGCTTCCTCATTTCTCTTACTAGCCTCAATAGCCCTTATTATTTCCTTAAGATATCTTGATATATAGGATATTTGTTCCTATTGATCAATCAACGTGGTTTCCACCCTAGCTACATTCTCACTAAGCGTGCTGAGGTTAAGATATAGTTCGGGATTAGGATCCATTGGAATGGAACTCTTTTTAAGTACTTGTCTTAGAATAAGGAGTGGGTTATGATGGTGTAGTATGCACTTAAGCTTGTCGCACTGGTGTAGACCACGGAGTAGAAAGAAATGATGATGTGTCGGACTCCTTGGTTAGACGTTCTAATCTTTTAGAGCTCGAGGTTCCGACGATACTCGGTTGCTGTAGACTTCCCTATTCTGCACCCCAAAGGATGAGGTTTAGGACTATGTAAGAAAAGATCACTTTTAGAAGGAAGGGACTTGAGCGCAAGACCCGAAGAGACTAAGAATGCTTTTTATTTGGATGCACATAAAGAATGCCATGATGATATGATGAATGATTTACTTGACATGTGATCCTTAAAGAAAAGATGCTTTCTATATGACAATGCTTTCCTATTTGAGAAGAACTTAGGGATAAATGCAAGATGAGAATGGTATACTAGCTATCTTAGTACGAAAATGATTTTTAGCTAATGCAAATGGACTCACTCGATGCAAATAGACTTATCTATGAAATTATTTTGCTTGGCTAATGCAAATAGACTATGCTATGCATATGGACTTACCTAATATGAGATGATTTTATTTGGCTAATGCATATGGACTCACCTAATATGAGATGATTTTATACACCTAATATGAGATGATTTTATTTGGCTAATACATATGGACTCACCTAATATGAGATGATTTCATTTGGTTAATGCATATGGACTCACCTAATATGAGATGATGTAAAATAAAAATATGTCCATGCAAAAGAAAAGAAAAGGACTAGACAATAAGAAAAGGGAACTCCCGAGTAAGACCTTTTCACGAATAGCAATTACTTATGCTATTAGAAAAGAAAATTTTGGAATGACACGGAAGTATGTAGACAATGGGCCAAACCTATTTAAAAAAAGGCATATTTCGATATATATATATATATATATATATATATATATATATATTAATAGAGTATTAGAGATAATAATCAACATAATTGTAACCTGGTGGGTTGAATGGTTGAGAAAAGGATTTGATTGTAAATCTATTTGTAAACTCTTTTGCGGTAAGAACTTTGCGAATCCTCGGTTTTGAGTAGGCTATTTGGGTTGAATTTGTTTTGTCCGGAACATGTTCAATAATAGCGATTTTGAATCAAATAAAATGAATTCGTAAAAAGTTCTAGTTTTTTGAGGATTGTCATTAATAAAGTAATATTTTGGAGTAAATAAGGTTTTGACAAACTCATTGAGTTGTCTAAGAGTTTGAGGTGTTCTATACTTAGTATAGACCACATGCTCTTTAGTACGTTTTGTGAAATATTTTGAATCAAAAGAGGGACTTAAAATTGTTCGATTTTGAAATTTTGAGGAAACTTGAGAATTAGATAATGGTGGAAAATCCCGACCATGCGGAACTTGCAATGTGTTTGTTGTTGGAATTGAAAATTGAGAAGGGGTGACTGGCTTGACTGCATAGTGATGGGGAGTTTGAATATTTCTTTCTTTATCTTAACTCATTTTGAAATCTGAAAAGAGAGAACCATTGTTAAATATAACATTAATAAAAGGATGCTTTTTAAAAGATAAATCTTTTGAAAGCATTGAATATATGAATTTGAATGAAATATATTTTTCATGAATCTGGGTATGAATGCCAAATTGATCAACGTTAAAAGGGTAAATTTGAGTAATAAAGGGGTTCTCAAAATAACTTCTTGACCTATATCTCTGACTAGGACAAAGGTGTTCTTGAAACAATAACCTTGATTACATACACAAACATTTGACAATTTGTATTTAATTTGTAACGCCATTCCATTGGCACTATGGAGGCGTTCTTTAGTTCTTTCATAATACCTAGATGGAATTAATCCTTCTTTAATACAATTTTGATCCGAACCGCTATCTAGCAAAGCAATTGTATTAAATTCAAAGTCATCATTAATTTTTAAAGTAATATAGATATACCATTTTTGATAGTTTATATGGTTAATTGTTGAAATAAATTATTGATTAGAAGAAGCTGGGGGTATCTTCTTCAATATTTGAATAACTTGGTTTATTTTCAATTAATGCTAATTTTGTTTCTAATTCTAAATCTTTAGTATGAAGTGAACATAAATTTTGATTAATTTCTTTAATCTATTCTTTAAGATTATTGATTTCCATTTCTAAGTCTTGAATGTTAACTACCTTTAAAACATTTGGAGTATCATATTTTTCAAATATTTTATTAATACTAAAACTAGGAGGAGTAGTTTTTAATAAATCATCTTTTATTAAAATTCTTTTGAGTTTCTCTAAATATTCTTTCCTTAATTCAGGATCTTGAATTTGTTCGATTAAATCTAATAAAAATTCTTTTTCATTTTTAGTAGTATTGATCATATTAATACATTTGTAACAAATTCTTGATGATTCATTACCGGATGAATAATAGCTTGAATTACTTTCTAATTCATAAAGACCATTGTCTTCGGAATTAGAAGATGGATAATCGGAATTAAGCTGGAGTATCTTTGAGTTCAAATAAGGAAATAATTTTTTTAATTTCTTGATTACCTTCACAGATTTCATTTAATTTTTCTTTAATCTTGCAATTCTTTGCATAATGACCTGGTTTTCCACATTTGAAACAAGTAGCTTTATTAGTAGCTTTCTTTTTCGGACTATTTTTCTTAGTTGTATTAGTTGTATTTGTTTTATTATTGTTATTAGTACGATTGAACTGTTTTTCTTATTCATTTGATTAGTTCTTCTTTTTTGAACAGAGTTTCACAAAAAGAACCTAATTCTTTCCGCGTAGTTGCTTTATTTGTTGAATATCTTGCTTGGAGTTTTAATTCATTACATAATGAAACACCTTCCTTTTTAATAAATCATAATAAGCTGACCAAATGTAATTTGATCATATGGAATTGGATCTTGGCCTATAGCTTCTTTTAATTTATTGAATATTCGTTGAGAAAATAAATTTGGTAATCCTGATATAAATTTTTCTTTTCAATAGGGTTGTCTACAATCTTGTCTTTTTAATCGGTATGAAAAATATGTATCTTTATACCAATTGTAATCTTCTAGAGATGGGCATCTTATATTTGTTAAGAGGATCTCCGACCGCTTAACATATCTTTTGGAGTTCCTAAAAGATTAACAACTATTGTGTGTAGTAAAGTGTACACTCTGCTTCTTTATGATTTTTAATACTCGGACGTTCTTCGTCATGTCATGTAATTTTCCCACCAAGACTTCAAAGACCTGGTGAAACCTGAAATTAGTAAATCAAAAGCTTGAGTTTCTGGAGCTCCTTTGGATGTGTAGGAAGCATATGCCATCATCATCCTATGGAGAATAATTAATGCCTCATGCTCGGATTTTCCATCTAAATTCCATTCATAGATGGAGCCACCGTCAAAGGCTTACGTAACTATTGATTTTATTGATTCAAGTTGAAGATGCTGGAGGAGTACTTCTAGAGTAATAAGGAATTTCTTTTTATTAAAGATTTTATTAATATTAGTTACATCTTGATCTTCTTAAGAAATATCTAAAACATTAAGAGTATTACTTGAACTAGATGCTTGTTTGAGTTTTTCATCAATTCTTTTAATTAATGGGCTGTCTAGAATTTCTAATTTTTTATTTTTATTAAATTTAATAAGAGAAGATGAAATATCATTGAGAAATCCTGGTTTTGTTGCATCTCTATTTAAATCTAAATTTTCTAATTTTTGGATAGTTGATCAATATCTTCTTTCTTGGATATTGCTTCTATTTGAGTAGAAACCATATTAACTTGTTGAGAAACTATATGTAATACTTCATTAGTATAATTATTTTGATGATATATTTTTTTATATCGTTTAATTCTACTTGAGAATTATCTGGATCTTTTCTTCCTATTTTGAAAGGAGAAGTAGGAATATGACCTTTATCCATAGGGATCAAAATCTCTTGCAAAGGAGGAGTTATGGAATGGAATACGTTTCCATCTAATAACGTCCATTTCTTACTAAGATCTTGATTAGTATTAATCTCTTTAATACCATGAGGATCTGGAAGATTATTTTCTTGAGCAAACATGGTCCACCATGTAAAGAATAGAATATTACATTATAATCTTTCCATTAGCGAATACCATTCTTGCCTAATGAAAGCTTGAGCTTTGAGATCGAAATGAGATAAAAAAACCATTGTTTTTTATCTCTATTCTCAATTGAATCGAAATCTTTTATTAAATAATCTTTATTAATTTCAAATGGTCTTGAAATAACATTAATAGAGGAATAAGAAGGAGGTTGCATAAGCTGAATGAGTAGGTGAACCTATTGAAGAATTATCTTCTTCAACTGGTTCTGCTATTGATGATTTGTAATAAATTTTTGAAGAAGAAAGAGAATCTTCTACTTGATTATCTTTTAAATAATCATAATTAGTAGATCTTGAAGGCATAGAAAAAGAGGATCGGGAAGATCTCTTTTCTCTCGAAAGCCTTGAAGAAAAGGATCTTTTATTAATAAAATTAAATCTTATTAATACTCTGCAGTCAGGTTCTTCAATTACTTATTGAATATTCTTTTGAGCAATATTCCTAGGAGGCTTAATATTTTGAATAATAAATTCTTGAGGAATTGTTATTTCGTTCCACTTTAATAATTTAGGAGTAAAGCTTAAAGTATTATCCGATTCAATTTTTAATAATATTGTTTCATTTAAAGAAGGCTTTAATAAACACTTTGGATTTAATTGAGAAGATAATAGCTTGAAATAAACTCTATAAGTAATAGCAAAATTTCTTGATAATTCTCTAAATAATACTTAATGTATCTAAGATCCAAGGATCACTTAGATCTACAGAATAATTAGGACAACAATTGAAATAAATAGGACCATTGCATATATTGCTTTCAACCATTGCTAATAATGAATCTTGATATCTAATTAATCTATTGTCTCTAAGGGCCATGAATATAGGACAATCTAATCCTAGTCTTGTTAATGACTTGAGTGCTATTTGAATCATTCCAAAATGAATATATCCGTATTTTTCTTTATATTTTTTAATAGAAACGTTTGATAATAATTTAATAGTTTGAAACTCTTCATCTAAACTGAAGGTTTCTTACTGATCTTTTATTGAAAAGTAGTATTGAAATCAAACTTGCCTATTTGATAGATAGTTTCTATCTTTTGTTTTGGAATGGACCAATTTGAGAAATCAACTTGACAACTAACTTCTCTGCTATTGACCACATTAGTACTCTTACTACTTCCTGAACTTAGAAGATCTCGTAGCCTAGAGGCCATCCGAGCTTCCGTTTGAATATCTAGTAGGCAATTAAGCACATACTACGGGACCACCGGGACCATTTCACATGGCTGACCAACGGATAACATGGGGCTGACCAACGCTAGCTACGAGTGTAACAACCGACTAAATAGACAGGACTTGGCTCTAATACCGAGAAGAGGAACAGGATCGGTCTAGAGCTCGGGGATGAAGCTCAGTGTACTGTTTGTGGTTGAATAGCGGGAAAGCGGGGTGACAAATTAATTTAACAAATTGATTTAACAAAACAAAAGAGGAAAACGAGGCAATTGAAAACAACTAATTAAAGAGTAATTGAAATGGAGAGAAAATGATAATGAAAATCAAACTTACTTTGATTAATGATTTGAAAATTGTACGAGAGGGTATTGATAAAGCTCTCGGAGAGAGATTGAAGAAGAGTACAAGGATGTTTGGGAGTAAGGGTAGGCAAGTGCTCGTGATTGTAAGTGATAATGAGCGATGCCTTCAACTGAACTAATGAGTGACTATATATAGAGTACAATATTGAACTACAAAGTAACACTTGGACGGTTGATGATTCTTGATTGGAATGGAATCGTCTTGAAAATATCTTCCGACAATGTTGAATTATTGGAACAGTGTTGATTGGACCAAAAGTATGAATAGTGGTTGATGAGTCATCTTATCTTGAGCAGTAGTTGAACAAGTATCTTGATAAAGTTTGCCGACATAGCCCTTGAAAGTAATGGCTTGAAATTCATCACGTGGTGATGTCTTTTCATTGCCATTCATGAATCATTTTGCATATCTTGTCTTCACGGATGAGTAATGAGATAAATAGTAGCTGATCATATCTTGTTTCATGAATAATGCATAGCTTCATGATTAGTAACCACTGAACAATAAGTGAACAAGTAATGTCCACTTCCTTCTCGGGGCATTTTGAGAGGTGAAATAAAAAATTTGATTGTTATAAATCTCATGTATTTTTGTTTTTAAAAAATATCATATGAAATCTAATCATAAATTAAGAACTTTACAAATATATATTTAAATGTCAAGATTTTATAATAATTATTTTTCTTATTTAATTTCACTAATGTTTATTTTAAATACCCCTTTGCCAAGGCTAGATGCATTCACAAAGCAAATGTCAAGCATACATACATTAATAAATTAATTATTAATAATTAATTATATTTAAAGGCTTTCCCTAACAAAATAATTTAATATTTGTTTTATTTTTTTTAAAATTATAAATAATTTTTCTATAGAAAATATTAAACGTCTTTGCCAAGGCTAGATGCATTCACAAAGCAAATGTCAAGCATACATACATTAATAAATTAATTATTAATAATTAATTATATTTAAAGGCTTTCCCTAACAAAATAATTTAATATTTGTTTTATTTTTTTTAAATTATAAATAATTTTTCTATAGAAAATATAAACATTTTTATCATAGAATAAATTATTAATAGTTATCTATACTTGAAGGTTTTTTTGGCTAAATAATTCTGAAGGGTTTTTGGTTATAAAATAATTTAATACTTAATTAATATAATTTATAAGCTGTTACTCTTTAAACTAATAAACGATTAGTCGGAATTGCTTTCAATATCGTTATAAAGCTTCTATAACAAATAAAATTAATAAATTATTTAATTTGAAAAAATAATGACAAGTGATTTAACTATTTATTAGATAATATATTGAATATATAATAAATTATTTAATTGACTAAAGAGAATACAAACCACCCTCATTTATCATATAATATTAATATCATATATATATATATATATATATATACTTAAAACTGAATGCTTTGCTTGTGGGTTAGATATTTGGCACATCACCATTGACTCTTTTTATTTTATCATTTTTCTTTTTTTTTTATATTATCAAATCTTTTTTATAACACCCACATTATTACCTATAAATTTTAATTATAAGTGAAATTAAGTCCATTGACTACTCTTCAATGACTATGACCATCATTACACTTTATTACCTATAAATTTTGATTATAGTCATAATCAATATTATATTTTATTACACTTATTATTTCATTACTTCAACACTTATAAAATTAAAGTTTAAAAAAAATACTTAATAAAAATAATATTTATTATATATAATTAGAGGGTGAAAGGTGCCCCTTGGCTTCCTCTTGGTGGTGTTTCGTTTCCAAGGAGAAACCTCGGTTTTATCCCTTTACTTCCCACTTCCATATCTCACAAACCGCTCATCCATTTCACTCCAAATTCCGTCCACCTCTAGCCTAACGAGTCTACTTATCCCCCTCCAAAATCGCCTCCATCCAAGCAGTCCTCCGACCCCCACCTTCGATATTTACAAAGGATATCATCTCGGACGAGTCGACCCAGAACCCTAACTTTTAGCCCTTTGATCAAGGTTCTCCTGGCGATAAAAAAATCCAAAAAAATACCAGAGCTTCTTGGATCAGTTGAGAAGCTCCATACCAAATTTCAGCCCTAAACTCCATCGTTTGAGCCCTCTTTCACCCATTCTCCTAAGATTGCGCCTGCAGTCAAAATCCTCCCGGGTAGCTTTTCTTGCGATTTTCCCTTTCCTTTTGCTTCCGCCCTCACTACACATCACAAACGTCCCTAAAACCCCCTCTAACTCTAATTCCACCAGAAGGTGCTACAAGTGCCAAGGTTTAGGTCACATTGCTTCGAAATGCCCAAACGGAAGAGTAGTCACTTTGGCCGAGTACCAAGAGTTGCCAATGGAGGAAGAAGAACCTGAAAAGGAGCTTTATCTTATGGAGGAAATGAAGGAAGTTGAAGAAGAAGTAGATGAGGGTGAGCTTCTAGTTTTGAGAAGGGCTTTGAGCGGTTTCAAATACCCTAAAGAAGAGCAAAGAGAGAATATCTTCCACACTAGAGGCACGATTCATGGCAAAGTATATTCCATCATTGTGGATAGTAGGAGTTGCACCAATGTCACCGCCTCAAGCATGGTGGAGAAACTTGGACTCATAGCTTTGGTTCACCCACACCCATACAACATCTAAATCAAGGTAAAGGCCTACAAGTCAATTCTAGATGTCTTATTTCATTTAGTATTGGCAAGAATTATCATGATGAGTTATGGTGTGATATTATTCCAATGGATGCTTGTCATTTGTTGCTTGGAAGACCTTGGTTATTTGACAGGAGAGTGAAGCATGACGGGTTCTTAAACACTTACACTTTTACCAATGATGGAAAGAAAATCGCCTTAGTTCCCTTAACCCAGAGCCATCTCACAAAAACTAAGCCACAAAAAAGCCCCAACCAAATCGACCTTCTTCTCACTTTAGGAGAGTCATTCCTCAAATCCAAACAACATGAGTTTAGGCCTATGCAAGAGTTAATTCTACTAGCTCCTCATGATGCTGAAACTCTCTCCCCAAACCTACATCCCGTAGCCCAAATCTTATTATCCCGTTTTGCTTATGTATTCCCTGAAGAAATACCTCTCGGCGTACCTCCACAAAGAACCATCCAACATCACATTGATATAATTTCGGGGTGCATCCTCCCCAACAAACCTGCCTACCGAATGAACCCCAAGGATGCTATAAAGATTCAGAGGTAAGTTGATGAGCTAATGGCTAAAGGGCTTGTGAGAGAAAGTAGAAGTCCATGTGTCTGTCCCTACCCTTTTAGTCCCCAAAAGGATGGCACCATGAGAATGTGTGCGGACAGCTAAGCTATAAACAAAATAACCATCAAGTATAGACATCCAATCCCTAGACTTAAGGATATGCTTGATGAGCTCCATGGGTCACAAGTGTTTTTAGAGGTGGACTTGAGGAGTGGGTATTATCAAATCGAGAATCCGTGAAGGAGTGGAAAGCTGCATTCAATACCAAATGAGGCTTGTATGAGTGGCTTGTGATGCCATTCGGATTGTCAAATGCCCCTAGCACTTTCATGAGACTCATGAACCATGTGTTTAGGCCTTTTCATAGAAAGTTCGTGGTGGTATATTTTGATGATATCTTGGTGTATAGCAAGAGTGAGGAAGAGCATCTAAAACACCTTACAAAAGTTCTTGAGTTATTGGAAAAAGAGAAGTTATATGGTAACTTTCAAAAGTGCACCTTTTTCACTTCGGAGGTAACTTTTCTTGGCTATATAGTCTCAGCCCAAGGTGTGAAAGTGGATGAAAGCAAGGCGAAAGCCATAAGATCTTGGCCTATTCCAATGAGTATTCATGATGTCCGAAGCTTCCATGGTTTGGCCTCTTTCTATAGGAGGTTCATCAAGGATTTTAGCACCATCACGGCCCCCATGACTGAAGTGCTAAAAGGAAGTTCATTCAAGTGGAATTCTAAGGCTCAAGAAGCCCTTGAGACAATCAAGCTCAAGTTTACCCAAGCCCCGGTTCTAGCTCTACCAAGTTTTGACAAGGTCTTTGAGGTTTGAGTGTGATGCCTCCGGAGTTGGCATTGGTGGAGTTCTTTCCCAAGAAGGTCGACCTCTAGCCTTCTTTAATGAGAAGCTTTGTGATTCAAGGAGAAAATACTCAACTTATTGCAAGGAGTTCTATGCTATTATTTGGGCACTTGAGCATTGGAGCCATTACTTAGTGGCTAGTGAGTTTATTCTCCATTCTAACCACGAAGCACTCAAGTAGATACAAGGACGAGAATAAGCTAAACCCACGAGTATGGCAAATGGGTAGAGTACCTCCAAATATTTTACTTTACCATCAAGCATAAATAAGGTAGGATGAATAAAGGAGCGGACGCTCTATCAAGAAGGTATCTCTTATTGTTTCAATTGGAAACTCAAATACTTGGTTTTGAGCATTTAAAGTCCTTGTATATTGAAGATAAGGACTTGGGAAAACTATACCAAGACTGCCAAAAACATTCCAAGGGCGAGTTTTTAGTTGAAGATGGCTTTCTCTTCAAGGGCACTTGGTTGTGCATTCCCTATTGTGGTACAAGAGAGCTCTTGATCCGAGAGGTGCATGGTGAGGCCTTGGCTGCCCATTTCGGTGTCAACAAGACAGTATGCATACTTAGAGAACATTATTTTTGGCCCAACATGGAGAAGGATGTGCAAGATATTTTGAAGAGGTGTGCGGTGTGTCAAATGGCAAAGAGCCACTCCCTTCCTCAAGGGCTCTACACCCCTCTTCCTACACCCAATTAGCCATGGGAAGACGTGAGCCTAGACTTCATACTAGGCTTACCAAGAACTCAAAGGAACAAGGATTCAATTCTTGTGGTAGTAGATAGGTTTTCCAAGATGGCCCATTTCATTCCATGCAACAAAACGAATGATGCAACCCATGTGGCTAACTTGTACTTCAAGGAGATTGTTAGACTCCATGGCATCCCAAAATCCATGGTTTCGAACAAAGACAGCAAATTCTTGAGCCACTTTTGGATCACACTTTGGAAGAAATTGGGAACCAAGCTATAATTCAGTACTACTTGTCATCCCCAAACGGATGGACAAATTGAACGTAGGGAGTGCTCTTGAGGGCCTTGATCAAGACCAACGTGAAAGCTTGGGATCAACTTCTTACTCATGTTGAATTTGCATACAATAGTGCTCCAAGCAAGGCTACGAGGCATGAGTCCCTCCAAGATAGTCTATGGAGTTGAGCCACTTACTCCTCTAGACTTAACACCGAGAGGCATGGATAGAAAGTCTAGTATGGAGGCTGCGAAAAGGGTACAGGAAATCCAGAATATGCATGAGAAAGTGAGGACCAAAATTGAGCAAACCAACCTTGCACATAAGCAGCGAGTTGATAAGGAAAGAAAGAAGAAGGTTTTTAACTCTGGAGATCTAGTTTGGGTGCACCTAAGGAAGAAGCGCTTTCAAAAGAAAGAGCAAGATATTGCCAAGGGCTGAAGGGCCATTTGAGGTGCTTGAGAGGATAAATGACAATGCCTACAAAGTTGATTTACCCAAAGATTATGGAGTTTCGGCAAGTTTTAATGTGGCTGACCTCTCTCCTTACTTTGAAGACGACACCTTAGAGGATTTAAGGACAAATTCTTCTCTACAAGGGAGGATGATGGAAATCTCTCTACCGACCAAGCTACTAAGGGTCATGGCTTGCTAGCTAAAATACAAGAGGAGCTATCTTTGAGTAGTGATCAACTTTGGGATTGTAAATCACCCATTCTGGTTTGAGTTGTGCAAGGCGACAATGGGTTAGCTGATGTATAGTGAGGGTGAAAAGCAAAAGGGAAGACAAACCGCAAAATGAGGTTCGGGCGAGAATGGGGTATGCAGGTGCGGTCTTGGGAGAATGGGGTGATGGAGGGGTAAAAGGATGAATTTGGAGGTGAAATTTTTTTTGGGGGGCGCTCTTGAACGAGTTAGGAGGGGTCGGTAAAAAGTGGGGAAGGTTTGAGGTTGGGATCATAGTGAACTTTGGGCGGAAAGATTATCATGTTGGGCGGACATCCGAATGAGGTCCCTTGTTTGTTTTCGAGAAGGGAGCCGGAGTTGAGCTCAGATTGAGCTGAAATCTGTTGGGGGGGTAACTAGACACATCCAAGAACAGGTGGGTGAAATTTGGGATGGACTAGATTCGTATTTTGGGAGATATGGATTGTGGAAGTAACTTGATAGGCTAAGGTTTCCAAGGATACAGATTTCACCCCTTGAAAATTCTTAGGGCACCACCAACCTGGCTAGATACAGTAACACCACTAGCAAGATTAATGGACTCGAAAGATCACCACCAAGTTGCCAAACTTGGATAAAGCATTTGAGGATTTTAAGGGGAAGAGCAATTCCAGCTCAATGTTCATTCAATATTCAAAGATGTTCCTTTACATGGCCGGTTACAAGATATTTGTAATGCTCTATAACAATAGAATAATCTAAGCTAAAACAAAATCAAAGGCCTAGATTAAGCTACCCCCTTCGCGAGGTTAGGATAGATGGCTGGATGTGAATAGTAAATCTTGGCCAAGAGTTTTTCTTCCCCTTGTGCAAGCCATCTCCTTATTGGTCCACCTAACAAGATTCTCTCCACTAAGAGTAGTGCTTGAAGATTCCTCTAGAATGCTTCCTTGTTGCTTCATTTTGGATGAGAGGCCCTTCGAATGGGATTATGGACCGTCATGCATAACTTTGACTTCCAATTTATTTATGTACCTTAAGACATAAAATGGTAGCATTCCTCGGCCTAACATGCCCGGACTTCACCTTGCACCATAGTGACTAAAACGAAAGTTTCAGGTGACCCTCCTTGATACTTGCCTATACTCGGTCCTCCTTGTAGCATAGCTAGTAGCCTTCCATCATTAGGAGAGCCCTAAAGCTCCTTCAACTAAGACCATGTTGATACCTATAAATGGTCCTTAGGAGTAGAACCAAAAATAACAAAGGAGAAGGCTAGAAATGGCAAAACAAGCAAAACGACCAGCTTTGGAGCATTTCGCGCATCCGAATTTGAAGGTCAAAAAGTCTATACTCGGAAGGTCAATCGAAGAGACTAACTGCATGAGTGCGTAGTTGACTTGTGGAACTTTCTAGAGCGTCCGAATTCACTTGATTTGGAAAAGGGAATCAAATTCTAGAGCCAATCAAAGTAAAGTTTGGAGAAGAGGAAATCCAATACTTGGCAAGAATTGCACCATTAATAGTGTCCACATGTTCCCTCTTGGCTAAAGAATCTTTTATGGATTATTCTCTTTGCTTAGTGTAATCTCATCCCTTGATCATGTAAAACCTCTAATTAGATTATGCTTTGTTTAGACTCTTTGTGAGCATTACAAATAGTTCCCCATACCCAGTTGTAATGCAAGTTGAACGAATGAGAAATCCAAGTGAGTCTGTGTGCTCTTCACCCCTCAAATCCTTGATTGCTTATCTTAGTGTGGCAAGCTAAGTGGTGTTGTATCAAGTCCTTGGAACAAGCAGGTGGTGTTCCTTATCCAGCCCATCCCTTGGTGCTTCAAGTAGTCAATGGTGGTGATTTCTTATCCATTAAAGACTTGGTATCTATCCCATTGTGTTCTTAATTTTGGTGCTCATTCTTGGTGCTAGTTTTGCTTGACATTTCCACTCCCATTCTAGTGGTTTGCTTGCTAGTTTGCTAGACACTCATAACCCTTTTTCCTCCTATTTTCCTTATTCCAAAACCAACTCTTATAGCTCGTTTCGGCCGGATTATTCTCCACCTAGAAAGATACATCAATTGGGCTGCCTCGAAGAATTGTGTGTGATGAGTTGTGTCAAGCTCGAGACCATGGAAGTGCCTTACCATGATTGTGTGTTATTCAAATTTGGGTTGTACGTGTCACAAGACTTTGTCATACACGGGTCACTACAATGTGTCCTAGGGAGAATGCTTCCTTCCTAGATCACTCCGACCAGATTCCGCCCCAACCCCAATTGACCTTGATTCATGCCCTCGTAGTTCAAAGTGTGCGTGCCTTCTTTGATGAGCTCTCATCATCTATGGTGGAACTAGTAACAACAAGTCGAACAAAGGAAAGTTTGATCTCAAGTGCCATGTGGGGTATACTTGTGACCGAGAAGGAAAGGTGCTTGTGGAGTTGTATGGGCAGCCAAGCCAAGCAAACTGAATCTCTAAGAGTTATTCATGTCTTACACCCATGTAACGCTTTCACTGAAGGTGCAGCCATGTTATCAAAGGGGTATGCCTTGCTCTTTCGATTAAAAGGTCGTATTTGTGCTTTTGAGCATTTGTGGGCCTTGTGTGTTAATGATCATGAAGTTGGAGATTTGCATCAAGAACATTGTGAGCAATCTAAGGGATAGAGTATGAAGCCAAGGGAGTATCATTATGAAATCCATTGGTCATGCTTGTCATAGCGTCGGGAGTTGCTTGGAAGAAGTCCGTTAGGGCAGCCTTATAGAGGGCAATTGATTTTATGCTCGTTCAAAGCATTGGCCAAGAATGAGAGAGGACACTCCCTATAATGACAAGAGATGTGCTACACACTACATTGATCGTGGTCATCCCTCACTTCATGGCATTTGCATTCCCATGCTAAATCCAAGCCAACCTTGGGAAGATGTGATCCTAGACTTTAGTATTGAGCTGCCAAGGACATAATGGGGGCAGAAGTCCAGGTTACCTAGACCTAAACCCCATGATAACACCAGCATAATTGATGGAGATCTCCATGATACTACCTCAAACTCAATCACCGAGAGCCATGGCTTGATACAAGAGGTGTTAACTTTGAATGGAGCTGAACCGAGGAAGTAAAATCACCCCTTACGGTTAAGATTTTCCAAGAGTGTTAAGGGTTAGGTGTGCCCAAAAACTCTTTGTTACTAAGACCACAATACCCCTAAGAAGTGGTCCTTAAGAGTATAATAAGGAGAAGGCCTCAAAAGTAGACAATTGGCAAAGAAGGGCAATTTCGGTAATTTTGAACATGTGGACTTTAACGGTCATTATCTTCTTGCTCGAGAGGGTCATTTGGGTTAACTAGGCACTTGTCTAAATAGTGGACGTGGAAAGATTTCAAGGCATATCAATTTTGCTTAATTTGGAGCAAGGAATCAAAAGATACTACCAATCAAAGTGTAACTTGAGGAAAGGGAAACAAATACTTGGTCGGAAATACTCCAAGCATGAGAACCACATGTTCCCTAGCCATGTCCTCTTTTGATTATTCCTTGTGTAATCCCCACCCTTGATTTTGTAAGGCTCCAATAGCCATTGGATTGTACATAGCTACTCTACTTTGAAGCACTATAAATAGTGGCTTCCTTGATGTAATGAGGCATTGAAGTTGAAATACAAAACCAAGTGAGCATTAAGCTCTTCTCTCTAAATTCTTGATCGCTTATCTTAGTATTGGCATGCTAAGTGGTGTTCTATCGAGTCCTTGCTGCAAGCTAGTGTTGTGTCTTATCTATCTCAATCCTTGGTGCCTCAAGCATTTTGTGGTGGTGAATCTCATCCATCAAAGCTTGGACTCTATCCTCATCCGAAGATCCCTCAACTCTCATATGAAGATCCATCAACTCTCATCCGAAGATCCCTCAACTCTCATCCAAAGATCTATCAACTCTCATTCGAAGATACATCAATTCTCCTCCGAAGATACACTAAATCTCCTCTTTCAAAGACACATCAACTCTCCTCCTCCGAGGATACATCATATTTGGTATCGAGCTATTGGCTACTCTCTGGCTGAGCTCCCATCAAACACAAATAACCCGAAAGCCTGGTCACACCATGAGTGCTAGCATGTATTTGGAAGATTGGTTTGAAATGCTAATGAAGAGTCAAGAAGAATTGGGAACTCAAAATGAGTACTTAAGGAAGCAGCTCGGGAGGTCTATGAAGAGTAGGCGTGACCAAATGAGGAGTATGTCTCCACACTCCCAAAATACACATAGCTCTCGAGAGGAAGAAGATGAGGATAATCCATTTGCCTCCTCGAGATGATCTTAGTGATAGACGATCAAGGAGAGGTCCTACGCATCATAATCACCATTTGCATGACTTCAAGGTGGACATTCCTGAATTTGAAGGTCTGTTTGAATCCGGATGAGTTCTTGGATTGACTTAAAACCGTAGAAAGGATCTTTGACTACAAAGAGCTGCTCCGAAAACAAAAAGGTGAAGCTTGTGGCCCTCAAGCTTAGAGGATTTGCTTTTGCTTCTACCTAGTGGGAGAATCTCGTGCACAATAGAACACGAAAGAGGAAGTCCAAGATCAAAAGTTGGGGGAAAATGAGGTCCAAACTCAAGGCTCATTTCTTACCCCCAACGTACATCTAAGATAGCTACTCACAACTCCATAACGTACACCAAAGTCTGGATGAGTGTAGAAGAGTATACTCGTGAATTTGAGAGCTTATTGATCAAATGCTACATCCAAGAAAATGAAGATCAAACCATTGTGAGATACCTTGGTGGCTTTGATCGAAATATGCTCAAGTGGTTGAGTTCTAACAATACTGTACATTCGATGAAGTGTGTCAACTAGCTCACAACGTTGAACAACAAAGGAAGACCCATTTTGCTCGAAGAGAACCCCTCAAAATAACCCTACAAAGGAACCCACCCTTTTACAAGGGGAGCCCCCAACCTACCCCACAAAAGAACCCTAGCTCCAAAAAACAACCTACCATACAAACCATCCCAAATCCGCCCAAACCCCTCCTGGTTCAAATGCAAACCGAAGGTGCTACAAGTGCCAAGGTATGAGTAACATTGCCTCGGAATGCTCGAATAGAAGAGTGGTCACTTTGGCCGAGTACCAAAAGCTACCAATGGAGGAAGAAGAGCGTGAAAACGAGCTATATCTTGTGGATGAAATGGAGGAAGTCGTAGAGGAAACAGATGAAGGTGAGCTCTTAGTGTTGAGAAGAGGTTTGAGCGGTTTCAAAGACCCAAAAAAGAACAACGAAAGAATATCTTTCACACTAGAGGAACGGTTCATGGCAAAGTATGCTCTATCATCATGGATAGTGGTAGTTGTGCCAATGTAGCTGCTTCAAGTATGGTTGAAAAGCTCGGTCTTAGCTACAGTCCATCCACATCCATACAACATCCAATGGCTCAATCAAGGCAAAGGCCTTCAAGTCAATTCTAGATGCCTCATTTCGTTCAATATTGGCAAAACTTATCATGATGAGTTACGGTGTCATATTATTCCTATGGATGCTTGTCATTTGTTACTTGGGAGACCATGGTTATTTGATAGAAGAGTGATGCATGATGGGTTCTTAAACACTTATACTTTTACCAAGGATGGAAAGAAAATCACTCTAACCCCTTATCTGCGAGCCAAATCACAAAAGCCAAGCCACAAATAAACCCCAACCAATCGACCTCCTTCTCACTTTGGGAGAGTCATTCCTCAAATCCAAACAACATGAATTTAGGCCTATGCAAGAGCTAATCCTACTTGCTCCTGTTGAGATCGAAAACCTCCCTCCAAACTTGCACCCTCGCCTAAACTCTACTATCTCGTTTTGCTCATGTGTTTCCCAACGAGATACCCCTCGGCCTACCTCCACAAAGAACCATACAGCACCACATAGACCTAATCCCGAGGTCCATCCTCCCCAACAAACCGGCTTACCTAATGAACCCCAAAGATGCCATGGAGATACCAAGGCAAATTGATGAATTGATGGCCAAAGGACTTGTAAGGGAGAGCCGAAGCCTTTGTGTTGTCCCTAGCCTTTTAGTCCCCAAAAATATGGCTCCATGAGAATGTGTGTGGATAGCGGAGCCATAAATAAGATAACCATCAAGTATAGGCATCCTATTCCTAGACTTGAAGATATGTTTGACGAGCTTCATGGGTCACAAGTGTTTTCAAAGGTGGATTTAAGTAGTGGATATTATCAAATTAGAATTCGAGAAGGGGATGAGTGGAAGACCGTATTCAATACCAAAGATGGCTTGTATGAGTGGCTAGTAATGCCATTAAGGTTGTCTAATGCCCTTAGCACCTTTATGAGGCTCATGAATCAAGTATTTCGGCCATTCCTCGGGCAATTTGTGGTGGTGTACTTTGATGATATCTTATTGTATAGTAAAAGTGAGGAAGAAATCTAAGCCATCTCACAACAGTTCTTGAACTCCTAGAAAGGAGAAGCTCATTGGCAACCTACAAAAATGCACGTTCTTCACTTCGAAGTGACCTTTTTGGGGTACATTGTCTCAGCCCAAGGTGTGAAAGTTGATGAATGCAAAGTGGAGGCTATAAAGTCTTGGCCGGTTCCAACAAGCATACATGACGTGAGAAGTTTCCACGGTCTAGGCTCTTTCTACCTAAGATTTATCAAAGACTTTATCACAATCACGGCCCCTATGACCGAAGTGCTAAAAGGTAGCTCATTCAAGTGGAATTCCAAGGCTCAAGAAGCGTTTGAAACTATCAAACTCAAACTCACTCAAGCGCCGGTCTTAGCTCTTCCTAGCTTTGACAAAGTTTTTGAGATAGAGTATGATGCATTTGGAGTTGGTATTGGCGGAGTTCTCTCTCAAGAAGGACGACCTCTAGCTTTCTTTAGTGAGAAACTCCGTGAATCAAGAAGGAAATACTCAACCTATGATAAAGAGTTTTATGCCATAATCCTTTCTCTTGAACATTGGAGTCATGACTTGGTGGCTAGTGAGTTTATTCTCCCTTTTGATCATGAGGCACTCAAATACATCCAAGGACAACATAAGCTCAATCCACGACATGGAAAATGGGTGGAATACCTCCAAACATTTCATTTTACCATCAAGCACAAATCTAGAAAGATGAACAAAGGAGCGAGACACTTTGTCAAGGAGGTACCTTCTAATGTTTCAATTCAAAACTCATGTACTCAATTTTGAGCATTTGAAGTCTTTGTATATTGATGATAAAGACTTGGGAGAGTTGTATCAAGCTTACCAAAAGCACCCTAAAGGTGAGTTCCTAATTTAGAATGGCTTTCTTTTCGGAGGCACTCGGTTTTGCATTCCCCATTGTGGTACAAGAGAGCTCTTGATTCGAAAGGTGCATAGTGGAGCCTTAGTTGGACATTTTGGTGTTAACAAAACCATGAGCATGCTTAGAGAGCATTACTTTTGGCCTAACATGGAGAAAGATGTGCAAGATGTCTTGAAGAGGTTTGCGGTGTGTCAAGTAGCAAAGAGCCATTCCATTCCTCAAGGGCTCTACACCCCTTGATGTGCCAAGATGCAAGGCTACACCGATCCCGCCAACGAGTGTGCTAGACGCAGTTCGAGCAACTCGGAATGGACTTAGAAATGTCCAATGGAACAGTAGGCGATAAGGACTAAGCCGATCACTCGTGCAGAGATCATTAGCAAGGTAACCAGCACCGATAGGACAAGAACAAGATAAACTAGAACTATCCAAGGATACGAGATATCACCACCAAAGATAAAACTAGGGATCACCACGAGTAAGTATAATTAGACTCTTCAGAACACAATCTAATTATGCCATTAATTAGATAAGTAAAAGAGAATTTTGGGGTTAAAAAGAGCACTGCTTAACTTTACTTAGCATATAGCCATTATCAAAATCAACATCCTTTACAAAGAGATAGCCATATATATTTATAGGCCTCTTAAATAGGTTACATCACTCTAATCTAAGCGTTATAAATCCCCTTTACAATTAATGGTTGTGATATATTTAGCAAAATAAAAGGACAAAAACAAGGACAAAAGGTAAATAATTACAGTAGAAAAAAGGACAACGAGAAAGGAGGGGGACCACGGAATCGGTAGTACAAGGTAGTATGGTTCGAGTCCAGTGACAGACTACAATTGTTGTCACCAAATTCTTTTGCTTTCCGATCCTTAACTTTCCTTTTCGGCTCTGTTGAAGACGCCTAGATGATAATCAAGTAGATCCGAGTATATCTACAATCCGGTCTAAGCTCATAAATTAAGGACTCGGAAAAGATCATTTGACTTCTTAGCTCGAAACTTAGGACTTAGAAAAAGATCTCTTGGCTTATTTTCCTCCGAATACTTCGACTTGTCTGACTCCCTTACTCTTGTCCGAGGAGACAGACAAGTATTTCGAGTGTGGCCAAAATTCCCTTGATGCCTGCATTATCAATGAAGACCCGGTAATGGTTTACGAGGGCTCCGTAGTGAATCCTAAGGACTCGGAATTATCAATCGGTTCTCACTGGCTCTCGGTATTAGTTGGGGTTGGGTTTGTGGTGCCCTCCCCATCATCCTCCCCGACTTGTAAAGAATTTGCCCTCAAATTCTTGAGCGAATTATCTTCCAAGTAAGGAGATAAATCGAGTAACATTGAAAGTAGTTGAGACATTGTATTCTCCGGGTAAATTCACCTTGTAAGCGTTGTCATTGATTCTCTCAAGTACTTCAAATGTTCCATCTACCCTCAGCATCAACTTAGACTTGATCTTGGAAGGAAAACACTCCTTTCTCGGGTGGATCTAAACCAGATCTCCTAATTGAAAAACCACCCTTCTGCAGTTTTTGTTAGCGCTAGCCTTGTAACTCAGATTTGCTTGCTCAATTCTCGCTCGACTTTTGCATGCAAGTCCTGAATCCGAGTAGCTCTTTTTACGGCGTCGGTATGAGGCTTTCCATCAAAAGTCTGTCGGGGTCGGATCAAGAGGTGACAGAGGTTCCACACCATTAACAACCTTGAAGGGCGAAACATTGGTAGTCATGTTTGGCTTGTGATTGTAAGCAAACTCGGCATGTGGAAGAAGTTGATCCCATGCCTTAGTATTCGATTTGATTAGCGTTACGAGCAATACTCCCAAAGTTACTGTTTGTAACCTCGGACTCGACCATCTGTTTGAGGATGACAAGTGGTGCTTGTACTTTAACTTCGTTCCCAATTTCTTCCAAAGGGTAACCCGAAATGACTTAGAAACTTCGCATCTCTATCTCGGACCATTGTCCTTAGGATACCATGCGGCCTTATCACTTCTCCGAAGTATAAGTCAGCAACCGAGTGTAGCATCATTGGTTTTGTTGCGAGGCAATGAAGTGAGCCATCATAGAAATTCGATCAACAACGACCGAATAGAATCTTTCCCTTTACGAGTCCGTGGTAGACCCGGAACTAAGTCTAGACTTACATCCACCCGAGGCTGAGTTGGGACAGGTAATAGCGTGTAAAGTCCTTGAGGCAGGGAATGGCTCTTGGCATATTGGCATACCACACATCGTTTGATGATGTCTTGAACATCTTTGTCCATGCTTGGCCAAAAATAATGCTCCTTAAGCATCTAAGTTGTCTTTTTCTCACCGAAATGGCCAGCGAAGTCCTCCAGATTGGACTTCTCTTATAATAAGCTCTCTTGTGCCACGACTTGGCACACACAATTTGATACCCTTGAATAAGTATCCTCTTTGTAATTGGAACTCACCCTTGGGTCAAGTTTGGCATTCTTGGTATAGGGTTCCAAATTCCTTGTCATCCGTATATAAACTCTTCAAATGTTCAAACCTGAAGACACAAGCTTCTAACTGAAACAATAGTAGATACCTTCTGGACATAGCATCGGCGCCCTTGTTAAGCTGTCCCGATTTGTGCTTGATTGAGAAGTGAAAGGTCTAAAGGTACTTAACCCATTTTGCATGCCGCGGGTTCAACTTGTGTCGGCCAAGATGATCCGAGTGCAGAATGAATTCTTGAGCCACCAAGGATTCCAATACTCTAATGACCGAATGATGGCATAAAATTCTTTGTCGTAGGTAGAGTATCTTCGCTTGGTATCACGCAACTTCTCACTGAAATAAGCTATGGGACGACCTTCTTGAGTGAGAATCCCACCAATTCCTACACCCGAGGCATCACACTCATCTTCAAAAATATTCTCAAACCAGGCGGGGCTAGAACAGGAGCCTGGGTCGGTTTTGCTTTGATAGCTTCAAACGATTTCGAGCTCGAGGTGTCCGGACAAAGGAACAGCTTTTGAGCACCTCGGTCATAGGGGCGATGATATGGCTGAAGTCTTTAATAAACCTCCAATAGAAAGATACAAGCCCATGAAAGCTGCGAACATCATGTATGCTTTTAGGAGTAGGCCAAGACAGGATAGCCTCAATCTTGCTCTCATCTACCTTTTTTCCCTCAGTTGAAACAACATAACCCGAAACGCAATTTCGAGTTGAAGAATGAACATTTCTTCGATTTTTGTACAGTTCTCTCTCTCTCTCTAGCGAGTTGGACAATCTATCCGAGGTGGTCGGAATGTTCCTGCTAATTCGATCGTAGATCGGAATGTCATCAAAATAGACCACAACAAACTTCCCGATGAATGTTCAAAAATCGATTCATGAGTCGCATGAATGTGCTTGGAGCATTGGTCGGACCAAAAGGCATAACAAGCCACTCATATAAACCTCCCTTGGTCTTAAAAGCAGTTTTCCATTCATCTCCTTCTCTCGATTCTTATTTGATAATATCCACTTTTGAGGTCAATCTTAGAAAAAACATAGAACCTTGTAGCTCATCCAACATATCTTCAAGTCATGGTATAGGATGCCTATACTTGATAATGATCTTGTTAATGGCACGACTATCTATACACAACCTCATAGAACCCTCCTTTTTGGGTACCAACAGGGTTGGCATAGCACAAGGACTCTTACTCACTCTCACTAGACCTTTAGACACCAACTCCTCAACTTGTCTCTGCACTTCGAGGTGTCTCTAGGGTTCATTATATGGGGTGGTTTGTTTGGCAATATAGATCCTAGGATAAGGTCAATGTGGTGCTTGGATATCTCTTTTGGGGGTAAGCCAAGAGATATCTCATCGGGAAAAATGTGGGTGTACTTGGTTGATAAGTGTTTTGGCCGAGTGGGTATCGAGTTATGAGGACTCGGAATTGTCCTCACTCGGAAGAATCAATTCTCTCATGGGTCCGAGTTCATGATGCATTGACTCCGGATAGGTTTCCCTAGGGTCGAAGTAACTCGGATGGCTTGGGTGTCCGAGGAGGCTTGGCTTTAGGCGGTTGTGAGGGGTCAAGTGGGGCTAAGGTTATTTTCTTGCCATTCCGAGTAATGGCGTATGTGTTTTTGAACCCATCATGCATAACTCTATGATCAAATAACCAAGGTCTACCCAACAGTAAGTGACATGCATCCATAGGTATAACATCACACCATATATCATCAACATAAAACTTCCCAATATTGAAAGATATTAGGCAACGAGAATTAACTCCGAGGCCCCGACCTTGTGTCGGCCATTGTATGTTGTAGGGGTGAGGCTGCAACTCGGTTTGTAACTGAAGTTTCTCTACCATGCTCACGAAGCAACGTTGGTGAAACTCCCTCCATCAATAATGATCGAACAAACTTTCCCTTTGATGTTTCCCCTTATGTGGAATATATTCTCCCTCCGAGCCTTACTCGGATCCTTCTATCCACTCAAGGCTCTTATAATCACAAGTAGTTCTCCTTCATTAGCCTCTTCAACAATCTCTTCTATGCCCTCGGCAAGGCATAGCTCTCCTTTGGCTCATACTCATCCCATATGGGTTCATCGGTGTCGGTAATAGTGACGACCCTTTGATTTGGGCACTCGAAGCAAAGTGTCCAAAACCCCGACACCTAAAACACTTGCGGCTCGACCGAGCATGAGGTTTGTTCCGAGTCCGAGTTTGAATAGTAGGTTGTAGACTCGGAACCGAGTTTTGGGACAGCAGACTTAGGCCGAAACAGAGGGTTAGAATAACCTTGCCAAACCGAGTTGGCTTTGGTGGTTGAGTCTTAGAGACTTCTTTCTCGAAGGTTCCGACCTTCTTTTGCTGCTCTACTTTATGTGCCGGAAGACACAACTCATCAAACGTCGAGTACTCCCGTAGCTCAACAACATTAGCATACCTCGAGTCATGTCCTCCGATGTGCCAAAACGCAAGGCTATAACGATCCTACAAACAGAGTGCGCTAAACGCAATTCGAGAGACTCGGAATGGACTTAGAAATGACCAATGGAATAGTAAACAACAAGGACTAATCTAATCACTCGTCAGGAGACGATTATCGGGCTAATCAACACTAATAGGATAAGAACAAGATATACTAGAACTATCCGAGGATACGAGATATCACCACCAAGGATAAACTAGGGCACTAATCACACTTAGTGATACAGCTATCACCACACTAAGTATAATCGGACTCTTCGAACACAACCTAATTATGCCACTAATTAGATAAGAAAAAGAGAATTTTGGGGTTGAAAGGAGCACAGCTCAACTTTACTTAGCATATAGCCAATATCAAAATCATCATCATTTACAAAGAGAGAGCCCATGTATATTTACAGGCCTCTTAGCTAGGTTACATCACTCTAATCTAAGGGTTATAAATCCCCCATTACAATTAATGGTTGTGATGTATTCAGCAAAATGAAAGGACAAAAACAAGGACAAAAGGTAAATAAATACAACGAGAAAAAGGACATCGGAGAAGGAGGGGGACCAAAGAATCAATAGTACAAAGTAGTACGGTTCCGAATCCGGTGACAGCTACAATTGTTGTCACCAAATTATTTTGCTTTCCGATCCTTAACTTTCCCTTTCTGGCTCTGCTGAAGTTGCCTAGATAATGATCAAGTAGATTTGAGTATATCTACAATCCGGTCTAAGCTCGAAACTATGGACTCGAAAAGATCATTTGATTTCGAGCTGAGAACCCGAGGACTCGAAAAAGATCTCTTGTCTTATTTTCCTCCGAGTACTTCGACTTGTCCGACTCCCTTACTCCTGTCCGAGGAGACATACAAGTATTTATGAGTGTGGCCAAAACTCCCTTGATGCCTGCATTATCAACGAAGACCCAGCAATGGTTTGTGAGGGTTCGTAGTGAATTCCGAGGACTCGGAATTATCAACCGGTTCCGGCGGCTCTCGGTATTAGTTGGGGTTGGGTTTGTTGTGTCCTCCCCATAATCCTCCCCAGCTTGAAAAGAATTTGCCCTCAAATTCTCGAGTGAATTATCTTCCAAGTAAGGAGATAAATCAACAACGTTGAAAGTAGCCGAGACATTGTATTCTCTCGGGTAAATTCACCTTATAAGCGTTGTCATTGATTCTCTCAAGTACTTCAAATGGTCCATCTGCCCTTGGCATCAACTTAGACTTGCACTTGGAAGGAAAACACTCCTTCCTCGGGTGGATCCAAACTAGATCTCCTGGTTGAAAAACAACCCTCTCGTGATTTTTGTTAGCGCTATCCTTGTAACTCGGATTAACTTGCTCAGTTCAGCTCGACTTTCGCATGCAAGTCCCGAATCCGAGCAGCTCTTTTCACAACGTCAGTATGAGGCTTTCTATCAAAAACTCTTGGGGTCGAGATTAAGCGGTGACAGAGGTTCCACACCATAAACAATCGTGAAGGGCGAAACATTGGTAGTCTTGTTTGGCGTGTGATTGTAAGGAAACTCGGCATGCGGAAGAAGTTGATCCCACGCCTTAGTATTTGATTTGATTAGCATTCCGAGCAATACTCCCAAAGTTCCGTTTGTAACCTCGGTCGACCATCCGTCCGAGGATGGCAAGTGGTGCTGTACTTGAACTTCGTTCCCAATTTCTTCCAAAGGGTAGCCCGTAAATGACTAAGAAACTTTGCATGTCTATCTCGGACCATTGTCCTTGGGATCCCATGCAGCCTTACCACTTCTCTAAAGTATAGGTCAGCAACCAGTGTAATATCATTGGTTTTGTTCTAAGCAATGAAGTGAGCCATCTTAGAAAATCGATCAACAACAACGAGAATAGAATCTTTCCCTTTCGAGTCCGTGGTCGACGCAGAACAAAGTCTAGACTTACATCCACCCGGGGCTAAGTTGGGACAGGTAATGGCGTGTCAAGTCCTTGAGGCAGGGAATGGCTCTTGGCATATTGGCACACAACACATCTCTTGATGATGTCTTGAACATCTTTGTCCATGCTTGGCCGGAAATAATGCTCCTTGAGCATCCGAGTCGTCTTCTTCTCTCCGAAATGGCCAGCAAGTCCTCCGGAATGGACTTCTCTTATAATAAGCTCTCTTGTGCTATAGCTAGGTACACACAATCTGATACCCTTGAATAAGTATCCTCCTTATATTTGGAACTCACCCTTGGGTCGAGTTTGGCATTCTTGGTAGAGGGTTCCAAATTCCTTGTTATCCGCATATAGACTCTTCAAATATTGAAACCCGAAGACACAAGCTTCTAACTGAAACAAAAGTAGATACCTTCTGGACATAGCATCAACGCCCTTGTTAAGCTGTCCCGATTTGTGTTTGATTGAAAAATGAAAGGTCCGAAGGTACTCAACCCATTTCGCATGCTGCGGGTTCAACTTGTGTTGGCCCCGAATGTACTTGAGGGCTTCATGATCCGAGTGCGGAATGAAGTCTTGAGCCACCAAGTAATGATTCCAATACTCTAATGATCGAATGATGGCATAGAATTCCTTGTCGTAGGTAGAGTATCTTTGCTTGGTATCACACAGACTTCTCACTAAAATAAGCGATGGGACGACCCTCTTGAGTGAGAATCCCGCCAATGCCTACACCCGAGGCATCACACTCAAATTCGAAAATCTTCTCAAAACTACGCAAGGCTAGGACAGGAGCTCGGGTCGGTTTTGCCTTGATAGCTTCAAAAGATTTCGAGCTCGAGGTGTCCCAGAAAAAGAAGCTGTTTCGAGCACCTTAGTCATAGGGGCAATGATAGTGCTCGAAGTCTCCGATAAACCTCCTATAGAAAGATGCAAGACAATGAAACCTCCGAACATCGTGTATGCTTTTAGGAGTAGTCCAAGACAGGATAGCCTCAATCTTGCTCTCATCTACCTTTACTCCTCAGCTGTAATGCGATTTCGAGCTAAAGAACGAGCATTTCTTCGGAATCCCGTACAGTTTCTCTCTCTCTAGCAGTTGGATAATCTCTCCGAGGTGGTCGAATGTTCCCTCTCATTCAGCCTTGTAAGGGAGACTTGATGATGAATATATGAACCCTTGAGCTAGATTGCTCTTTTCGAGATGGATTTCGGGCCCCTTAAATTCTCAATGTCTGTATCCAAGTTGGCTACTTGGTGGTGTTCTTTGAGTCCTCTAACCTACCGGTGGTGTTTCGTATCCGGCAAGGTTAAAAGGTGCCCCTAGGCTTCCTCTTGGTGGTGTTTCTATATCCAAGAAGAAACCTCGGTTTTATCCATCGACTTTCCATATCCATAACTCCCAATCCACTTATCAAATTCGGCCCAAATTTCACCCACATCATTATACACGAGTTGAGTCCATTACCTCCAAATCTCATCTCAAACCAAGAAGAACTCTGTCCCCACCTTCGAATCAAACAAAGAGACCCATCTTGGACAAGTCAGCCTAGAACCCCGACTTTCAGCTCCGTGATCAAGGTGTTCTCGACCTCCAAAAATTCCATAATTTTACCCAACCTTTTGGCCCGAGTCAAGAACCACGCAACCAAATTTCAGCCCCGAGACTCCTCCATTTGCCCCCTCATTCACCCATTCTCCCGTAACCGCACCTAGAGACCTACAATCTGTCCAGGTTGCTTGTTTGTGGTTTTCCTTCTTCTTTGCTTCCGCTCTCACTATACATCACTTGAATAAGTATCCTCCTTGTATTTGGAACTCTCCCTTGGGTCAAGTTTGGCATTCTAGGTATAGGGTCCCAAATTCCTTGTCATCCAGTAAATAAACTCTTCAAATGTTTAAATCCGAAGATACAAGTTTTTAACTAAAACAACAAGTAGATACCTTCGGACAGAGCATCGGCGCCCTTGTTAAGTCTGTCTCGATTTGTGCTTGATTGAGAAATGAAAGGTCTCGAAGGTACTCAATCCATTTCGGATGCCGTGGGTTCAACTTGTGTTGGCCCCGAATGTACTTGAATGCTTTATGATCTCGAGTGCGGAATGAATTCTTGAGCCACCGAGTAATGATTCCAATACTCTAATAACCGAATGATGGCATAGAATTCCTTGTCGTAGGTCGAGTATCTTCGCTTGGTATCACACAGCTTCTCACCGAAATAAGCGATGGGACGACTTTCTTGAGTGAGAATCCCACCAATGCCTACGCTCGAGGCATCACACTCAACTTGAAAAATCTTCTCGAAACCGGGCGGGGCTAGAACATGAGCTTGGGTCGGTTTTGCTTTGATAGCTTCAAACGATTTCGAGCTTGAGGTGTCCGGACAAAGGAACTATTTTGAGCACCACGGTCATAGGGCGGTGATAGTGTCGAAGTCTTAGATAAACCTTCTATAGAAAGATGCAAGCCCATGAAAGCTTCGAATATCGTGTATGCTTTTAGGAGTAGGCCAAGATAGGGTAGCCTCAATCTTACTCTCATCTACCTTTACTCCCTCAGCTGAAACAACATAACCCGAAACGCGATTTACGAGCTGAAAAATGAAAATTTCTTCAAATTCATCTCTCTCTCTAGCAGTTGGACAATCATGTCCGAGGTGGTCAAAATAATCTTACTCATTCCGACTGTAGATCGGAATGTCATCAAAATAGACCACAACGAACTTCTCGATGAATGGTCTAAAAATCTGATTCATGAGTCGCATGAATGTGCTTGGAGCATTAGTCGGACTAAAAGGCATAACAAGCCACTCATATAAACCTCCCTTGGTCTTAAAAGTAGTTTTCCATTCATCTCCTTCTCCGATTCCGATTTGATAATATCCACTTTTGAGGTTAATCTTAGAAAAACCTTAGAACCATGTAGTTGATCCAATATATCTTAAAGTCGTGGTATAGGATGCCTATACTTGATAGTGATCTTGTTAATGGCACGACTATCTATACACATCCTCATAGAACCATCCTTTTTGGGTACCAAGGCTGGCACAGAGACAAGGACTCTTACTCACTCTCACCGGACCTTTATACACCAACTCCTCAACTTGCCTCTACACTTCGAGGTGTCTTTAGGGTTCATTCCGTAGGCTGGTTTGTTTGGCAATATAGATCCCGGGATAAGGTCAATGTGGTGTTGGATATCTCTTTTGGGGGGTAGGCCAAGAGGTATCTCATTAGGAAAAACATGGGTGTAGTGGGTGATAAGTGTTTTGGCTAGTGGGTGTCCGACTTCTAAGGACTCCGAATTATCCCGACTCGGAAGAATCAATTCTCTCATGGGTCCGAGTTCATGATGCATGGACTCCGGATAGGCTTCCCCTAAGGTCGAAGTGACTCGGATGGGTTGGGTGTCTAAGGAGGCTTGGCTTTAGTCGGTTGTGAAGGGATAAGTGGGGCTAAGGTTATTTTCTTGCCATTACTGAGTGAGGGTGTACGTGTTTTTGAACCCATCATGTATAACTCTAAGATCAAATAACCAAGGTCTACCCAATAGTAAGTGACATGCATCCATAGGTATAACATCACACCATATATCATCAACATAAAACTTCCCAATACTCGAAAGATATTAGGCAACGAGAATTAACTCTGGGGCCCTTACCTTGATTCAGCCATTGTATTTTGCAGGGGTGAGGGTGCAACTCGGTTTGTAACCGAAGTTTCTCTATCATGCTCACGAAGCAACGTTGGTGCAACTCCCTCCTTCAATAATGATCGAAAAAACTTTCCCTTTGATGGTTCCCCTTGTATGGAATATATTCTCCCTCTAAGCCTCACTTGGATCCTTATATCCACTTAGGGCTCTCATGATCACAAGTAGTTCTCCTTCATCGGCCTCTTCAACAATCTCTTCTATGCCCTCAGCAAGGCATAGCTCTCCTTTTGGCTCATACTCATCCCATATGAGTTCATCGGCTTTAGTAATAGTGACTACCCTTCGATTTGGGCACTTAGAAGCAAAGTGTCCAAATCCTTGACACTTAAAACACTTGCGGCTTTGACCATCATGAGGTTTGTTCTAAGTATGAGTCTGAATAGTAGGGTGCTTAGACTCGGAATTGAGTTTTGGGGCGATAGAGTTAGGCTGAAACAGAGGGTTAGAATAACCCTTGCCAAACCGAGTTGGCTTTGGTGGTTGAGTCTTAGAGACTACTTTCCCGAAGCTTCGACCTTTGCTACTCCACCTTATGTGCCGGATGACACACCTCATCAAACGTCGAGTACTGCCAGTAGCTGAACAACATTAGCATACCTTGGGTCAAGTCCTCCAAGATACTCGACTATGGTTTGATCCTCCAACTCTTGAAGATCACATTTAATCATTAACCTTTCGAACTCCCGAGTGTATTCCTCTACACTCATCGGACCTTGTTGCAGGTTGTGCAACTTAGAATAGTTATCTCGAATGTATGTTGGGGGTAGCAACCGGGCTTTCGGTTCGGACCTCATTTCCTCCCAACTTCGATCTTAGGTTTCCTTTGAACAACACGCTTCTTCTCGAGATTTGCCCACCAGGTTGAGGCAAACCCTCCGAGCTTGATAGTAATAAGCTTTACCTTTTTTCGTCTTTCACCTCTTTGTAGTCAACGATTCTTTCGACTTTTTGCAACCATTCAAAAAACTCGTCCGGGTTAAAGTGACCTTCAATCTCCGGGATTTTAACTTTAAAATCCGAGTTGGGTCGGGGTGATTGATCCTTTCTCCCTCTTCGTGCTCACGCTCACGGGAAAGCAAAGGGATTTCTCTCCTCATCATCATCCCCGTGTGAGTGGGTATAAGGTGGTGAGTCGGGTGTTGACTCTTCTAACTCATGCCGCTTCTTCTTCATCATATCTCCAATTTGCTTTTTAGATATATGTTCAGGCACGCATCTCATCATAGTTGTTCATGAGCATATCAAAACATTCCTCCAATGTCATGCTTCCACTCATTCTAGTTTATGGGTTCTTTGTGGACTGATGTGTTTGGGGGTAAAAGGGTTGTGTTTGGGTGTAAGGAAGCTCAGCCTAGGAAAGGCTCCAAAGCTCGATACCAAAGCCGATGTGCCAAGATGCAAGGCTACACCGATCCTGCTAAGAGAGTGCGCTAAACGCAATTCGGAGCGACTCGGAATGGACTTAGAAATGATCACTCGGAATAGTAAGCGACGAGGACTAAGCCGATCACTCGTGAGGAGGTGATTAGCAAGGTAACCAGCACTAATAGGACAAGAACAAGATAAACTAGAACTATCCAAGGATACGAGATATCACCACCAAGTATAAAACTAAGGCACTAATCACACTTAGTGATACAGCTTATCACCACACTAAGTATAATCGGACTCTTCGAACACAGACCTAATTATGCCACTAATTAGACAAGCAAAAGAGAATTTTGGGGTTGAAAGGAGCACGGCTTAACTTTACTTAGCATATAGCCAGTATCAAAATTAGCATCCTCTAGAGAGCCCATGTATATTTATAGGCTTCTTAGATAGGTCACATCACTCTAATCTAAGGGTTATAAATCCCTCTTTACAACCAATGGTTATGATGTATTCAGCAAAATAAAAGGACGAAAACAAGGACAAAAGGTAAATAATTACAGCAGAAAAAGGACGGTAGAGAAGGAGGGGGACCACGGAATCAATAGTACAAAGTAGTACGGTTTCGAGTCTAGTGACAGCTACAATCGTTGTCACCAAATTCTTTTGCTTTCGATCCTTAACTTTCCTTTTCGACTCTGCTGAAGATGCCTAGATGATGATCAAGTAGATTTGAGTATATCTACAATCTGGTCTAAGCTTAGAAGTTGGAGCATGCTCGTGCTCGGATTCTATAGATCAAGCAACACTTTTGAATGATCTTGGACTTTCATTCATATCTATCCCAATCAAGTGTGATAATCGAGTGCAATCGGCATCACAAGAATCCAGTTCAGCACTCAAAGACAAAGCATATTGAGGTCATGTATCATTTTCCGAGAGACCATTCCGAGAAAGGTTATATTGAACTTGAATTCATTCCTACAAAATTTTAGTTAGCTGATATTTTCACTAAGCCACTTAGTGATGATCGGTTTTGCTTTATTATGATTGAGCTTGGAATGATTAATGCATGATTATGTGATTATCTAAGTGAAATTTTTTGCATGGTTATGTGTTATACGTGTTTCTTTGTCATAATAAAAATTGATTCGATTGACCGAGTGAAGCCGAGGCTAGGAGTTATTCTGTCTCCGAGTGTTCCGAGTCACTCGAAACCTTACTGAGTAAGACTCGGTTTTTGAACAAAATGGACATCAATCTTTTGAAATCATCTCTAGATAAGTGGAGAATTTCATGAAATTTCTATTTAAAATCTCTCTTCTCTCTTCTCTCTCTCTCTCTCTCTCTACCGCGCACATCGATAAGAGAACTAGCCATTGGAAGAAAGTCGCTGGAATTCTAACCGTTGGAGAGTAAAAACGTCACACCTGTCCGAGGCGACCATTGGAGGTTGAGGTCGGACCGAGAGTTAAAGGACATTCCTTTTCGCTATAAATAGCACCTCTTTACCTTCATTTTGCTACTTTACTCTCTATGCATACTCCCTCTCTCTCTCATAATTCTCGGTGCTCACTCACTCATTCTCTCTCTTTCGAGTTCACTCTTTCGCTCTCTTCCACAAATCTTCTACCATGCCTAAAAGAGGTTTAGCCAAAGATTTTCCAGGGTCTGCAACCAAGAAACCCCGCACCAAACCAACTTAAGAGGGTACCTCTATCCCCTCTAAAGTTTTCGTCACCCAACACCTCACGTTGGATGACAAATTTTTCCCAACTACATCATTTTCGTGGCTGCAAAACATCAAAACCACTAGAGTCTATAATTTTTTGTGCTTCAGTGAGTTTATCTACCCCGAACTCGTTGCCGAGTTGTACTCAAACATGTCTTACTCGGAGGGAGTCATTACCTCAAGAGTTCAACACAAGGTCGTTAGCATCAACCTCTCTCTCCTACACCGACTTTTCTAAGTCTCTTCTCTCTTTCGAACTGCAACCCATCCCGATCAATGAGATTGCGGATGAGTTCTTTGAAAAATATACTAATGAGGTTCCTAAGTCACGCAAAAACTTCTCTGTTATTCGAGATGAGGACTAAGGCCAGATTACTATGTTTTCTACCGATGAGAGCCTTCTTCTCTCATCACTCGATCAAAGAGAATCCCAATTCCAAAATTCTCAAAGCTCTTTTCAATATTCTAGAGGGCTACGATGTAGACCTCTTCCTAGTAATCCTTGAGCAAATAGCTTCGTGCCAGCTCAATCTAAAAAGTCCTATCTTTTTCCTCGGACCCCTTCTAGCTATTATCTTCAAACAGGTTTATGGTTGCCCTCCCTCATACCCAAATGCAGCGTCCGAGGCTGCCATATTGGTAGGCGGGAAGGAGCTTCGGGCTATGGATATCGGGAAATCAAGCCTGGTGTCTTGGTCCATAGGTCCGAGTTAAAGCCCCCATCACCTCCTCCCACTCGGACTCAAACTCCCTATCACTCCCTCCTCCACCAGGTGGTCCATCCACCTCGAAATCACCATCTGCAGCAACTCGCTACTTTGTCTACGGTTTTGGTTGACAAACTCTCCTCCGTGTCCGAAGAATTTCGGGGCACTCTCCGCTGTTTCAAAACCGTCTTTCGTAGTCCGGTGATCAACCGTAAGACGACTCGATCTCAAATTCGGCAGCACCGGGATTTGTTCATCGAGATGAAGGGACTCATCAAGGAGCGAACGAGCAACTCCAACTCCTCCAAGAATGTAGATCTAAGGCTGCGTAGGACCCGTAAAACTCGGACACTTCGAGGAGTCCTCCAGCCCGACCAAGTGCCCTCTGCTCGAAGAAGAAGAAGCTACGGCTGAAGCGGTTCAGCCTGAGGAAGAGAAGGAGGAAGAGAAGGAAGAGGAGAAGGAGGAAGAAGAAAAGAGAAAGAGGAAGCGGCTTAGGCCGAGGGACAAGGTGCTCGTAGTCCCCGACTCGGAATTGATCGGCTCGGATGGCGATCCGAGTGGGTCAAAGATGTTGCGGACATATAGTCCACAGGTGGTCAAGTCAAAAGCACCTCCCTCCGTTGTTTTCCGGGAGGATGAGCCAGAGGATGATATGGTTCCGGGTCGGACAACCATAACAGAGCCACTGGTTGACATTCTCGTGCTACCGTCGCCACGATCATCCACGTCATCTCAAGCTTACCAGCGCCGGCGCGCTCGCTCGCTCCTTCACCTCAGCACCACCAGCACCCCCATCTTAGTTTCTTTTCTGTATTTTCTTTATTTTTTTTGTCCAACATCAAGTGTACCTTTGATATTTTTCTTCCCTATTTTTGATGAAATGCAGGGGGAGAAATATAGAAAATTGATGTTGTTGTGTTTAGGGGAGCTTAACCTCTATTTTTATATATATGAATGAATTTTCTATTTACTAAACCAACTTATTTTTAGTTAATTCTTTCTGAGTTTGATTTCTCATATCATTTCTTTTTTGCTTTGATATATCTGTTCATTTTGCTATGCTAATGTGTTATCCACATAACTATTATAAATAATGATAGTACTCGCAATGCATTTTCTAAGTATGAAATATTTTTCACTCATTACTTATTACTCTAATATATTCTACTTAGTGAGAATGAAAACTCATGTTTTGCACAAACAAGCTTCTATCTAAGTGTGGAATATCTTTCATCAAAAAGGGGAGATTGAAGACTCGTATTCTAACTCTAAGACATTCCGAGTACTACATGAAGACTCGGTATAAACTTCATCCCTCCTAAGTTTTGATTTCAAGTCATTCTCGAGTGTAATAAAAACTCATGTATAAGTTTTCATTCGTTTCGATCGACTCGGAAAACACATTCTTATATATCTGTCACATTAATGTTTCGAGTCAATCGGACATCACTTAGATCTATAGCATGTTCAAATAATTTCGTAACACTTTTATTCCGAGTTCCGACTGCATATTTCAATGCATCGTGAATTACAATGTTAATTCCTTTCTCTAAGTCAATTTGTTTATTTGAGAATTATTTATCCAGATCAAGTATACTCGATGATTCTACTCTTTCTAATTTGATCTTTCTTAGGATTGACTCTAATGGAATTTGAGTATATTGAATATTAGACTCAAAAATTCCAGTCTTCTAGGCCTAAGATAATTATGTATTTAATTTTTTAATTAAATTACTATTTATGCCTAATTTTGGACCAAAGTATTTTATACTTTGAGAACCAAAGTGGTTTACTTTTGTAGGTTATCTAGACGAGGTTATCTCATTTTTGAATTACAAAAGTAGCCGACTTCTAGTTGTCAATCACCAGACACACAAGCTTTATCTACTTACGAAAAGGCCTCGGACACTCGTGTCGGGGTTGTCTGTTTCCAAAACTAGAAAACTCCAATACTAAGCTAAACGGTAGTTTCCAGCTTACTTTTCGGACATTAGTAGTTGACTGGAGTATCTTTTGGAGCCAAGAGCCGTTGCACAACGTTCACATCCCAACGGATCTTTTCCGAGTGACTCGGAAGAGCCGTTACAACGATCGATAAAGAATTCTATTCAAAACCAAGACACAATGGTCACTCTACTTGGTAATCTATAAATAGAAGCCATTTCACAAGACTTTAAGATTGCTCAATAGATTGCTAGAACTATTACTTGAAATACATTACTTAAGCAAAAGTCATTGTTTTAATAATCAATCTTCAATTTACCACTCCCAGTTTGTAATTATTATTTTCTAAATTGTAAAGTCTTGTAATCAGTTACATACTTCTTCTTACGTTCGAGTAAGGTCCCTTGATTGAGCTGTAAGGGTTAACTCAGCTCAATTGTCCCCAGCAGATAAAGGTTATCTCATTTAGGAAGTGCTAGATCGGATAAAGGAACTTCGAGTCTAGGAAAACATTGTAAGGAATTGTCTAAGGGATCAATTCTGGTAGAGTTAGTCCGTTGTATTTTGAGGATTCAAAATAGTGGATTTGACTTGGTGCTTGGATTAGCACTCTCCGTGGTTTTCTCGCCCCTAGAGGGTTTCCATGTAATTACGAGTGTACACTTTTACGAGTCCAATCTAGACTTAGAATCGGTTGTTTATCTTTTTCCAAGCAAAAAGTTCCTAAGTTTGCTTAAATTTCCTCATCACCCTATTCAACCCCCTCTAGGGTGACTTAGACTCTCTAGGTGCAAACTTTCAACTTCAATTCCTCCGAGACTAACAACATAACATAACAGTTTGCCCGATGTTAATCCAAAGACACACTTCGAGGGTTAAGGTGCATGTTGTATTTCCCGAGTCTCTAGAAGAATTTCCTTAGGCTGGGTAGATGCCCTACCCTATATTTGGACTTTATGATCATGCCATCCTCATAAACTTCAGCTTCTTTGTGGATCATGTCATGCAATAAGGTTGTAGCAATCCTCCGGTAGGTTGCATGGGCGTTTTGAGCCCAAATGGCATCACCACATAGTAGTATGTCCCCCATTGAGTGATAAAGGCCATCTTTTCCATATCCTCTTCACCCATGTTCACCTGATTATGCCCAGCGTAGCCATCCATGAACGAAATAAAAGCATAAGTCGTTGTGTTATCTACAAGGATGTCGATATGAGGCAGTGGGAAATCATCTTTGGGACTGGCCTTACTCAAATCTCTAAATTCGACACACTTATAAACCATGCCATCCTTCTTTGAAACCGGTACTATATTTGCTACCCATTGAGGATAGTGAACCCAGCCTCTAACCGCTTTTGGACCTCTTATTTAATCTTCAAAGCCCACTCAGGTTTCATCCTCCTTAACTTCGCTTAATCGGCTTAGCATTTTCATAAAATGGAATTTTGTGTTCGCAATACTCGGATCTATTCTCGGCATGTCTTTGTAGGACCATACAAAGACATCTATGAACTCTATAAGGAGCGAAGTAAATTACTTCGCTCTACTAGATCTAATGTTCTCCCGATCTTAACTTCTTAGGGTTTACCAACCGACCCTAGAGTAATTGTTACTATTTCCTCTATTATTAGTAAGCGATTTTCATGATCTTCCATAACTTTTATTAGTTCTTTAGGGATTTCTTGTTCATCATTAAAGGCAAACAATTGAAAGCAAGAGGAGGCAAAGAGTAAGCGAAAGGTTCATTTTATTGAATGAAGCAACGAGTACATTAGATTCAAAAATTAAAAATACGAAGCTGGAAGTGACATAGTTAGGAAAAGAACTATAAATAACGAAGGAGGAATACAAGCCCTAGTAGTAGACTCGAAAAAGGATGGCTCTTAGATTGACAACGAATTCGTGGCCCTCTTTGACGTCAATCAATGTGACATGCTTGCACCCTTCATTATCAACGTCGGTGATGAATCTGGATGGATCAAACTGCAGCTGCGACATAGCTTGTGACATTACCAAGACCGAATTTCTTTCTAGGTTATTCTCTTATCCGTACGGAAGAGCGAAAAGATTATTCCTACTAAAATTGGTCTAGTCTAGTCTCGCACTGTCCCTCTTTAAAGAGATAGGCTACCTCCTTCTCCGGAATATAACGAGTCATCGAAAATCTCCAAACCAAGTACCACGATGCCCTTTTCCTTGATATATTAAGCCTCAAAAACCATAATAGCGGAAGTCAACTCCTTTTTTAGGAACCGCCCCTTCGAGTATAGGAAAGGGCCTAATAGAGCGGATTGTGTACGGTGCGAGTCCTCTTAGTTTGAACTTCCTACTTTGCTTGGGCTAGTTCCTTAGCGAAGGTTGATAACCTAGCCCGAAGTTGTAGTTGTTAGTGGGCTCAACGGATGGAAAAATAGGGTGGTATGCCCTTCGGCCTGGAGCAAGACTTGAAAAATACCCCTTCTTTCGAACCATCGAATGGACACTAGGATTACCATAAGGATTTAAGTTAAGAGGTGCTTCGTCCCTTTCTAAGCGATAGTCTCGAATCCACACAGCTTCCTCATCATTTGCATCATGCTCGATCTCAACTACAGATTCTTTAGAACTAATAGTAGCACAAAGATTATCCCCGTTGAAAGTTATAACCGACCTTTGACAATCATCTTAACTTTTTGATAAAGTGTAGAGGGCACCGCCCGATGATCATGTAACCTAGGGCATCCTAGAAGCAAATTGAAAGTAGTTGGACTATCTAAGACTTAGAATTTGATGTTCCTATATTAATTGGCAAGGTCACTACTCCCAAGACTATTTTTTAAGAATTGTCGTAAGCTTAAAGATAGACAATCTATTTAGACAGCTATTGTTCCCTAATGCCTAACCTTCTAGCAGTTCTCTAGGGATATATTTTTACTATTGATCCATTTAGGAGAAGAAATTTGTTGACGTAAGTTATGGTTAAGTAAAGGGCATTCTTATGTGCAACACCTTCTTCCGGGGGAACCTTTTGATCAAAAGGTTTCCATCCCCACTGTCAACCAATCGTACCACTTCCTTTGCCGTAGTTTTAGGACGGACCTCGATCTTACTGAGTGCATCAATCAATGCATGTCTATGTTTCTGGGAAGCATATATTAATTACTACATTAAGATATTATCTTTTGTAGCATGTCTATTTTGATCAAAAGATATCAATGCATGTCTATTTTTATAGCTGCTTAAGGATTGGGTATTCTTCTTTTGTAGCTTCAAGCTCTTTTGGGGCTTCCTGAGTCCGTTGTGGACCTAGGGGTGCATTGTGTCGTCTAGATCTAGTAAAGAGTTGGACTGTAGGACTTTAATTTTTTCCCCGAAAGTCTTCTTCTTTTAAGGGTGGTGTGCCCCAGAGGTCATCGCTATTGTCATCACCATTGCTTCGCGTTTTGTAGACATCTTCTTCATCACTTACCCACAGCCCTTGGACTTCGGATCTAATGGAGGTAAACTATGAAGCGATTTAAACTCATCAACATCTTGGATAAAAATAGAAGGGTCCCATTGACCTGGAGTGGGTTTAGTGAAAATGGCTAAGGTTGTGCTAAAATTAATTTTTATTGTTGTTTAGTTTCTAGGCAGCCTTAGGTAAAGAAAGTTTGCCATTTGCAAATATGCTTTATTTTGTTCTTGAATGTCCAAAACTGTTCGGTATCGTGTCCTCGCGCACGATGGTATTTGCAAAATTTTCCCCGTATCCTAATTTATGAACTGTTTTGTGATTTCGATTCTCGCTCTAATGGGCCACAATTATATTTTTCTCCTTTCTAGGAGACGGTCAAGGGCTTTTGTGTAGGTAGTATCAATAAGAGTGTAGTTAGTACACTTGTTGAGGGCATTGACATCAACACCCGTGCTAGTATTGCCAGCATTAGAGGTTTTCTTATCTTGGTAATGATAATTACCTCTAAACCTAGTTGTGACTTTTGTGGTCGTGATAGACAACTCTTCTTCTATCTCGCAAACTAGCATCTCTAAGGGTTGAAAAATTCATCATGGAAAGGAATTTGAGGTGTTGATATAATTGGGTCGAAGGTTTTTCACGATAATCCTAACTTGGTCCTTCTCGGAGGGTCGGTCAACGATGTAGGCAGCCTTTGCTCTCCATCTGGCTAGTAAATATGTGAAGCTCTCCTTCTAACCTTGCTTGATTAACTCTAAGTCTCTGAGAGTAACAGGCATATCGGTGTTAGGAGTATTGATGTAGGAACTCCTTACATAAATTAGTCTAATTGGCGACCTTGAGTGGGTCAACTGCATTGTACCACTTCATTACATCGGTGTCAAAAGTCTAGGGGATGATGATGTGGTAAGTGTCTTCGGTAATGTTGTTAAGAGTCATTACTCCAAAGAAGTTGCGTATGTGATGATGGGGATTCTCCAAACCTTTGAAGTTGATATCAAGCATGGTAAACTTTAGAGGTAGTTTACCCTTAGGAATTGATGTGAATCCCTTATGATCGAAGTAATGATTACTGAACATGGATGACTCCCTTAACATCGGTTTTATCCGATCTACATGTGGATCAAGCTAAGGTTTTGATTCACGCTTAGGGGAAGCTAGGTGGAGGTGGAGGACCTCCTCTTCTCAAACACTCGGCTTCCTCATCCACTCGGCTTCCTCATCACTCTTACTATCCTCAATAGCCCTTATGATAGTCTTAATATCCCTCGATATAGATGATATCTTCTCCTCTTAATCATTCATCTTAGTTTCCACCCTAGCTATGTTCTCATTACTAAACCGAGAATAAGAGACTACTCGGGATTAAAGCGGATCTGTCGCTCTTTGGCTTATGGCGAATAGTAGATTGAAGCAGTGTGGTGTGCACCGAAGCTTGTCGCATTGGTGTAGATCGTATAATGGAAAGAAAAGAAGATCAATCGCTCTTTGGTGAGGCATTCTATTCTTTTAGAGCTCGGATTCCAACGATACTCAATTGCTGTAGACTTCCTTATTCTACAAATGAAAGGATGAGGTTTAGGACCATATGACGAGAAGACCACTTTTGGGAGGAAGGGACTTAAGAGCGAGACCCGAAGAAACTAAGGATGCTTTCCTTTGGATGCACAAAGAGAATGCAATGATGAGAAAGAAATTATGCATGGCTTCGCTCTAGATGATGATCTACCTATTGAATGATTGATCTTTAATGAAAAGATGCTTTCTATTCTAGCTAAATGATAATGCATGAATTTTCTTTGGCTAAATGCAAAAAAATGAACTCCTTTAGACTAAGATGGATTTGATTTGGCTAATGCAAATGGACTTAGTTGATATGTGATGAATATGATTTGGCTAATGCAAATTAACTAACCTAATACGAGATGAATTTGATTTGGCTAATGCTGATGGACTCACTTAATATTTGATAAATTGATTTGGTTAATGTAAATGGACTCAGCTAACATGAGATGAATTTGATTTGGCTAATGTAAATGGACTCACCTAATATGAGATGAATTTGATTTGGCTAATGTAAATGAACTCTGCTAATATCATATGAATTTGATTTGGCTAATGAAAATGTGCAAAAGAAAAAATGGGAATGTAAAAGAAAAGAAAGTCAAACCGACTAAAGATAAAGGGGACCTTCGGTAAGACGCATTTGGACCGATAGGCGGTGACTACTTAGACCGCTTAAAGAAAATATTAGTAGAACTCGAAAATGCAAATAATGGACTAACCCTAGTAGGAGAAGGGGATTTTGACTTTTGGTTAAATGCACATAATGGAGCCACTCTAAGAATTTATTAAACTGTTTTATTTTCACCCATGCAAGGGCTAATGAGCACTTCTCACCTATTCATAAAGGCTCAAAAATAAATGATTAAATCTAAAACAAACAGACTCATTCTAGCATGCAAATAAATTCAAAGGGACCACCTAATAGTAAAAAAGTTCTATGGTCAAAATAGGTTTATCTAGTAGGATACATGGTGACTCATAATGCGAGAATTTGGTCCTGCGTGTGGGGCACGACAAGAGAAAAGGCTAGAATCCTTGGTGCACCAAGTGGTTTCTCCCAAGAGCGCATGCTACGAGGGAGGAGGTACTATTTCCTTAGGCAATAAAGTCTAGTTAGGCCCGCCTAGGATTCAGTGGGAGCCCATTCTAAAAGGGCAAAAAAGGGGTAGAATAAGCTTTTCCTAGGGGTCCAAAACAATATTTAAACTATGTTCAAAGGCTGCTAAATGCAGGATGCCTAATGCAAGCACATCATATGAATACACTACTAAAATTTACATGTTTTGCCCTCTTAATAAAAAGTTAGTCCTTAGCGGAGTCGCCACCTGTAGGAACCATGACTCGGGCGGACCCGGACCGAGCTTCCTCACGTGCATTTTCGGCGGTCTTGGTTTTAGAAAATGAGGTTTGCAAAGGATTCAGGATTTTGAAAGATAAATTTTAGAATATAGGGATTGATCTATTATTAGTAAATTTTATTAAGTCAAATTAACATATTAAATCAGATTGAATTGATTGGTGTTTTATTAATCATTTTATTTTATAAATTATTTTCATAATAATTGGGAAATTATCTCCTAATTGAAGAACAAATAAAATTTAAAAATTGGGATACTACCGTGAGGCTTTAGGGACATACCGGTGTGAACTCACTGGTCCGGACCCAAGCCTCAACCGTTGACCACCGCCTACACTCGGCAGTCACAAGCGCTAGCCGACTTTTAATAAGAATAAAGGAAAAAGGGAGAGGCGCTAGTAAGTTTTTAGGAAGAAAACTAACAAAGACAAAAACTTACTCTTCCAATCTTAGTATGGGAAAACTAAGACTAAAATTGACTTTATTGATCTTTGAACCGAGAATCATATTTGCAGGCGAGGGTGTGAAATGAAGGAAAAACCCTTCCATTCTCGGCTGTCCGAAGACGACCATTACTAGTTCGAGTAGTGAATCTAAATAATGCGAAAAATACAAGCATACAACAACATGATAAGCGAAATTCAAGCAACTAAACAATAATAAAGGAAAGCGATAAAAGCGAAATTAGTAGAAAGTGGTAAAGAAAGCGAGAAAGCGAAAAGAAAAGAAAAGCGGGAAATCTTAAAGATTAAATCGGGCGGGGAAGAATAAAAGCGATTACATCTCTTTAATCTACAATACGAAAAGCGATAAATAAAACATAAATTAAATAACCATTTAAAGCCTCGAATGATTGCCCTCAGGTTATCCCACCTTGCTGATCCGGATGTCTACACTAGATCTTTTGATGCGATGGTGACAAATCAAAGAAAGGGCTTGTGTTTATGAATTGTGTAAAAGGTGAATGCGAAGGAGGAGGAAGGACAAGTTGAATAAGTGCCTAGAGATTATAATAACTGAATATTCTTTAGCTTTTTGCATAAATTCAAGGACGATAAGAAGAAAAGAGAAATTAATTTCGAGTAGAATAACGTCTAGGTATAAGTACTCTGGTTAGCTTTTTGTAGCATTATGCATAGGAGAAATCCAGTATTGGAATGAGAGCCAAGGCTCTCTATTTATAGGGAGACACCTAGGTCATAAATTGTAACATCCCGCAACACCCCCGGGAGTATTACATCGCCGAGTTCCTTAGAGGAACTCCCAAGGCTCTTCTCGGTGTTGGTTTGGCTGTCTAACTCAACTTAAAAGTAATACCGGTGGTTTTCCCAAAAGAATCCGAGATTCTCTGAAAATTTCGGCGAGTTCCGTTTGTAACATGGACTAACCCATAGGCTTAAAGCCTTAAAATCTTGTATAAAAAGGCATAATAAAACTCGACGAGCCACACGCTCGGAGAATACAACTCAACGGCCACACGCCGGAGTCCAGCCAATCATGCTATGAAACTTAAAACAATCTAAAAGGGTCCGATATACATTTGGTACAACTATATGCACTAAGTTACAAGTACGAGTCATTTAGAAGTATAAGAAATGCATATTCTTGACTTGAATTGCTCGGCACGCATCAAACAAAGAATCAGCGGAGTCCGAAATAAGCTAAGGGTAAATCATGCTCCTGAAGTGTACCTGCAACACTAGGTGGGGACGGGGCAATTTGTGGGGGTGAGCAATAATCAACGGGCTCACCGGAATCTTAAACCCTTAAAATGGAAATTCTTTACACATAATACTCATAATAATGAAATCTGCGAAAACATAATAACGTAATAGAAATCTATATACTTTTCACTTGAAATCTCTTGCAATGAAAAAGATCAAGACTCTTCAATCACTTAAAAACACATAATCACATTCAAGAACACTTCTTTTGGGGTTGAATCAACATTCCGAGCCTTCTAAGGACTCGAACTAGCACTTCTTTAATTCGGGCGCGACCACGACAAAAGGCTCCGGGACCATTCTTCTAGGAAGTCTCGGAGCGGGCATCCTGTCTCTCCAGGACCCCTATTAGAACCCTTCCCTCGAAGTCTCTAGCCGGGCGTTCCCCGGTTCGAACCCTTCGGTATGCTAAACGATCCGTAGCCGTCGATTCAAAATAATTTGCACATTCTCATTCATCACATTCACTATACAGACTTTCTCAATCAATTTAGTATCAAGGAAGGCATGACACCACGTGTCACCCTTATAAATTCACTTTCTCAAATCAGCTTTGCTTCTTTAAAACATAATCACGTTCAAAAGGCGGTTCTCAAGAAGTTGCATTCAAGAATTATTCACGTAACATACAAAACTCCTTTCGAAACTATTTTGAGCATCACGTAAAGTAATCACATAGCATGAATAATCACCATTCAATGCAAGCACTCATTCTCGACTCTTTTCCAACTAAGCTTTTCTCAATTCATCGGTTTAGTACAATTGAATCCATTTTACGAGCCACAATAACCGTAAGTATACACTTTTAACTCGACCTTCTCACTTTTCCCAATTCACTATCTTCATCTCAATTCCTCATTTCGTGACTTCACTTTGTAAACCGACCTCTTTTGCCCTCACTCAACCGTATATCCTTAACTTGCTTTACCGAATTTCCTTTATCTTCATTCACCTTTTAATTCAATTCTTTCTCGAAGGTCTTAGACATGACTATGGCTTAGTTCCACTTTACCGTTCCCAGCCTTGCTATTTCCCACCTTAATTTCCCATTTAATAACTCTTACCTTATTAATCGATTCTTGATCGCTCATCCTTAGCTATGTACCTCTTAATTACATTTCATTATTCAATTCCCAATAGCTTTACTTACTTTCACGCTCAGTTCAACCTCAAGGATTTAAATATACTTCAAATGCACTTAACCTCACAATCACCCATTTCTCACTTACATGTCCCGATTGCGCATCACTTAATACGATCTCATATTCCTCTTTACACTCCCCTTGTTATATCCTGAATTAGTACTCGTCTCTTAATGCCGCGAATTCATTAAATCTCTAAGACTCAATCTGAATATCAATTCCTAACCTATGCCCAAACCATGCGCTCTTATCCCCAACCGACCCGACTCTCGACACTACTCACTTGACCCAAGCAACTCGGTGAACTTCCCGATTTCATTTTCAGGCCTTAACAACTCCCGTTCCCTCCACTAACTCCTAATTCACTTCCAGCAACTTCTAACTCATTCAAAAGCATACATATTCAATATCATACAATCACATTCAACAATCACAATAAACTCATTTAGTTTTCGAATATACTAATAGTCTAGAGTATAAGACTACCCACCTCGATTCGAGGATTGAAGGTTGTGATTTGCTTGAGGTTCGAGCTCCCCGGTTCGAGTCCCTTCTTTCGGTTCCTCGCTTCCCTGCCTCTAGCCCACCGTTTTGGGTTCCCGCTGCCTCTCGGTTTGGCCCTCGCGTGCTTACCGCCGGTCTGCCTCCCTTGTCGCCGTCGCTTGTCTCGGTTTCCGGCCGCTCTAACTCCTGCTCGTCTGTCTCTCGCTCGTGTTTCTCCTCCGCGGTCGCTCTGCCCGGTCTCTCGCTCTCCTCCCTCGCCCGCCGCCTGCTCGTGTCGTCGACCAGTCGTTTCCGAGTCTGCGGTGGTCGTCGGCGTTCCCGGGTCTCTTGCACCGCTCGCCTCTTCTCTCTCTCTCTTTCTTTCCCCGCTCGGTGCTCCCTCTTCCCCCTTCCCTTGCTTTGCTTCTTTTCTTTCACCTTCGTCCGCCGCCGGCCCGCGTTCGCCGTTCGGCTCGCCGGCCTCTGCTCCGGTTCCCGCACGCCCCTTCTCTCTCTCTCTCTTTTCGTTCGGTGGTTCTCTCTCTCTCCCTGCTCTGTTGCTTTGCTTCTTCCGCCTCCGATTTCACCCGTTTCCCCCTTCGGTCCTCTTGTCTTTAAATTCCTTGAACTCTCTCTCCACCGCTTGACAAAACCCACCCCTTCATTCTATTGGACCTCAATTTGTTTCTCTTGTCCCATTATGGCATAATTAACCTTCTTCGTTATAACACAATTCGTGCCTCTTCCTTCCTCCAGTCCTCTTTAGGTTTTGTCTCCTAAATTATTTTGATGCATCAATTAGGACATTGCCTAACCGCACCGAGTTTCAGCTTCACAAGAAGGGGGTATTTCCTTGATTCCTTATTTGACATCAATTCTCGAAGAAATACTCGAAGTAATTCGTCCGGCCACAAATAAAATCGAGTCACGCAACCCCCTAGTCGTGGGAAAAATACTCAATAATTCTATGCTTTTCAACTGCTTTCTTTAAAATTTCGGGTATTACATAAATGACCTAGGGTTTACACTCGACCAGCCTTCCAAGTAGCTGCAAATAAATTAGGCCAGAATCTCACAAGATTGAACCAAATAAAGCAAATGCTTACACTCGGCACAACCACCCGGGCTTACCTAGGGTTTCGTGCCTATCGTGTTTCCGGGGATTCTTCAAGCCAAAACACAGGATTTCATTTAAAATTATCGGGATGTAGGCGCCGACCACTAAGTCGTTTTGAGAAGAAGAACTTATAGTCTTACGTGGACTGTTTTGTGGAACTCAAACGCAACACTTTGATGCTCATGATCATGAAATGCAACGTTTAAATGCCGTCTTTAGGTCTTTAGCTCCTTGTCTTATTGGACAAAAGCAAAATGCAGTGTTACGAACTTGGAATTTCCCGACACATAGCACTGGACTCTGTTGTCTTTCAAGGCTTTACCTGGTTCATGGATAGTCCGAAATAAAGAGGGATTTTTGGATCGACCCAAGGGAAAAGGTTATTTATTTAGTGCTTGGGTTGTTTGTGGTTTACTTGGCTTATATCGCAACAATTAAACACAGTTCGAGATCCAAATCCTCAAATAGGACTCGGGATTTTATCATCGGGTCAACGGAATAAAATACGGAATTAAAGAGATAACGAGACAACACTTTCTAAGTGTCTATAGTTAGCCCCCAATTTGACCGAGTGTAAAAAGACGAATGGTCAAAGTAGATGCTAAATGGTACTTACCTCAATTTTTTATATTAGTTATTGTGAAATGCTTGGAATTGGTTGTAGTCGAACCTAAACTCCAAAATGGGGCCAAGACTTGATCACGATGCATGCGTTCTAAAGTCCGGTAAGAGGGTCCTAAGCTTGGCTTGAACGGAGCTTGAATCTTGGTATATTTTGATGCTAAAACTTTGATTGTTCTTTGATATGAGGCTTGGCTAAATGATTTGCTGTACTAACATACTTGTTAGTGTATAATCAATTTGATGAAAGTTCAGTGTTCTTCCTGAATAATTTAGTCGAAAACAAACTGAAAATCTGATCCGAAAAGTTGATTGGTGGGTCCCAAAACTCCCACATACATTCACAAGATGCCAAAGAGTTACATGCCATGGTTTATGGAACTCTACAAGCTAGGTGGACAGGCTAGAGCTGCAAAGTTGTCGTCGATGGGACATCACGACATCTCGAAGCCTGGCCCTCGGCATGCTTCGCGCGATTCCCTTAGTCTCCCGAGTACTTGCTTGACTCTTGTCTTGTATAGTTAGTTGACTTGTCCGAGTTTGCCCATAAAAGGGGTGCTTGGTGTGTTCACTTTGCACACTTACTCCTCCTCTTGCTCTTGCATTCTTCTTATGCTTTCTTACTTTCCTTCCTCTTAAAAACTAGTTTGTTCTCAAAATATTTTCTTCGAAAATGTCTAGGAGAAAAGCCCATCCTACGGGGAGGTCTACAGCTGACAAACTTATTCAAGACAACTTCCTTTAACGGGACGGACGTCCGCAGAACGAGTGGAACGCAAGCGATCTCTTGGTGAAGGCCGAGAGTCATGTTTCATCGCTTGCTATCACTCCTTCGGTAAGCTAATTAGCTTAAGTTTCTTCCTTTGCTCATTGAGAGTAGCTCTTTAATTAAAAATCTTGTTGGATTTTTGTCTTACGTAAAGGCTCAATTCAAAGTAGTGGAGCTATCCCAAGTTCATGGACACATGTAGTAGGATGAACTTTCCTCTTGAGGATGTCATGAATAGTGTCAAGTTTGATCCTCTTTTCCTTGCTTTAAACCACCTCACCGACAAAAGGGAGAGGGATCCTATCGGGGCCATTGGTGAGCATTTTTGGGACACTACCAACACTTTTCACCTTCCCTTCGGGAAATGATTGTAACGCCTTTTAATTTTGCCATTTTATTCAGTTTGGGTTTTTGGTAGAGCCTCTAGCCTATGACTAGAATTCATATAAAAACCATGACTATCTTCATCACCTTTTTGGCCCTGTAGGTGATAGGTTTCCTCAGGACAATTTCTTTACGTATACTATACTTTTTAGGGCTTTGAGGATGTTATGTTTTGGCCTCGACATTCTCCTCAACCACGAGTCCAAATCGTGTTTGCTCTTCTCTCGGAGTGCGATTCTTTTTTGGATTAAGCCCCTAAGGTTCATGTTAACTACTTGGTGAACTTGGTGAACCTCGATAAAATAAAGGAGCTCAACTACGGTGCTCCTAAATATACTTGCCTCATTAGGGGCCTCCCTACCTGTGTGCGGCACACAAAACCGTAGTTGGATTGAACCAACTATTTACCATTATATGGTTTGTGGATGATTGTTGAGGTATGCTCAAATTCTCCTTTTCTCCAAAATATTTTTCATCTTTTGCGGATAAAAAAGCTTACTCAATTGTGATCATGCAGTTGTGGTTATATAAATATTTCCCACATCTTTTTCCCGGTTCAACGAATCATACCATATTTCCGGCTCCGTATCTTGGGCTAAGGTTTATCTTCAACATCCTAAGATTCATGGGGTAGACTTCTTGAGATCAACCTTCAACTGTATGACCTTGGTATGCCTCTTTAATCTCAAAATTTGCCTCAAAATATGCTTTAGAGAACTTTTTTATCACACTATTTAGCTTGCTGCCCTCGCCCACAGCCTGTGGGACTACTCGTGGTGGACTCAAATCTGGGTCAACATGTGTTCCGGTCGATCCATCCCGGACCATGTTCTACCTTCGCTCCCTTCCTCCAAATAAGCAAGCGACTGCTATTGTGGGGTATCCTTATACCTCATTCTTAAATTTTCACACATCCTATGCTCATCGTGCAAGCACGAATTATGACTCAACCGATGAGTTTTCAACTCTTTTCTTATAATATCTAAATTTCTTACGTGGAATTTAACCTCATCTTTCGGCAGCTCACACCCGTGGACATTCATATTCCAAGCCTTGATGTGGATGTTACTTGACTCGAGAGACCTCCTCGTTACGTAAGAATTCTCCAAATCCTGGAGGAAGAATGTGTTGGGCAACCTTTCCCTAGGAATTGGCAAGGGGTCGAGTTTCATGCTCTTCACTTTTAGTTGTATGCTAAAAGTATTTTTGGCTAACATCATAGAATTGATTTTTATAGTGTGACGAAGAATAATCCCCGGACTATGTCCATCAATCTTCAATCTGCTCTCTGGGAAATCCAAAACTTCCTTACTTGGCAATCTTTCCCGACCTTTCGAGTAAGTTCCTAATTAGTGGAGTGTTAATTCTTTAAGCTTTTAGTGAGTATGCTAATTTCTCTTTCATTCTTATAGAGGTGTCGATCTAGAATACCTCCCTCAAGTAGTCTTCCTAGTGGACCCGGGGCACAATCACATCCATTCGGTCAACAAAAACCTTCTAGTAGTACTCGCTAGACAAGGTTCTTCATGACGTTCTTCATGGCGTGTCCATCATCGGAGTGCTTCCGAGGAAAGCCCTAGCATTTACGGGCCTAGTGCATCCAGGTGCGGGGCCTAGCTTTTCGGAGCGAGCTTAGACATCTTGTCCCCGGAGGCTTTTGATCGTCACGAAAATCCTCTTTATTTCGTCGGTCTTTGTAAAGCGGCCCAACCCATGAAGCTTCACAATATTGGGACCATGGAGGTAGCTCCTATCAAGGTGATGAAGGTGGTCGGTTCTCCACATCCGTCTTGGAGGACTTTGGGAACTATTTCTTTGACAACGATTCCGATGGCGATGATTAGAGGATTCCTTGCCGCTTCCGACATCGATGATTAGGGAGTCCCTTGTAGGGTGTTTTTTATTTAATATTTGCTTCGTAATGATGACTCTTATGCAACGATGACTCGGTTCTATGAAATGCGTTCTTTTATTTAATATGATGCACAAAAACTTAGGGAAAATTACAAAGACGAAAAAATTGCACTACCCCTATTCCCCCAAAGAAAATAATAAAAAGAAGAAAGTAAAATCTTAAGTGCATGGTCCCAAATATCAAAATAAGTTGCATGCAATGGACTACGAGTAGAAAATAATAAGGTTCAAGTAGTGCTTAGGCCGAAGAAAACCGCGAAAAAGGCCTCGACCACGGCGATGGACACCACCGCCACCCGGTGGTGGAGGTGCGATAGGAATCTAAAAGCTCCGGAAAGCTCCTACAATTCAAACTAAGAGCATTCTGTGTCTTCTACTTCCTTCCAAAATATATGAATTTCATGAGTGAGCTAACCCGGTGGATGCATGAGATGAGCAACATGGACAGATTCGGGTTATCAAATTATAGGGTTAATATCCTATTCAACATTCGCCAAGCAAAGGTCTACTAGACTTTCTGTGGATTTTGGGACCCTCACCATAACGTCTTTAGGTTTAGGGATAAGGAACTGTGCCCCTTGCTTGAAGAATTTTATGCCATACTAGGCGCTTATAAGCGTACAAAACCAGTTTTACCTAAATCGTTAGAAAACCTCCGCGAGACATACAAATACCGGCCAAAACTTAGCAATAAGAATCTAGGGTGGATTCTTATTGGGAATCAAGTAAATCTTACCAACTCTGATGAAACACTATCGGCCAATGTATGCCTATTCTAAAGCAATCATTATCCTAAGGCGACGGGCCATTATCACCTGTCTAATAGGTGGATTCATGTTGGTAGGAGGTTACGAGGACATGGCACCAGCGGCACTATTGAGTTTAGTTAAACAATTAGAGAATTATTGTTCTCTAACTCCCTAATAGTTGCTCGGACAATCATAGGCTTAGACCGGGTTGAAGCAAATTCGGAGGAAGATATTTCTAGGAGCCCCTTGTTGTTGCAAGTAAGAATATAACCACTTACAATACCAAGCGGCGTAAGCCGGTCAGCGGCGCCAGCAATAGGACGGCAATTCGAAGCCACCGAGGCTAATTTGCCCTGGCATATGTCAAAAGTCTTGGTTTTTTATCCTTTTCGTTTTTTGCCTCTGTTGTTCTTTTTATTTTATTTTGTTTTGCTCTGTTGGGCCTAAAAGATTAGACTTTGACTATGCATGACACTTATTCTGATTTTGTATTTGTGATGTGCACATCCGGTTAATGGAGCACCTAAAGCTAATTCAGGCTCCTTCGAAAACCGATGCGTAGTTAGCAGTACACTTTTGCCACCAAAAACGTGAAGAGGTGGTAGTTGATCACCTCGATTCTTAGTAGGAGTAGTACCTCAAGAATCACAATAACGATATAGCTAGGTACGTTGTGCATTGGAAAGTGTCCCAATTCGGGACTCATACATAGCAACTCCCTTTTATATGCCTGCTAGGCCTAGAAAGCAATACCTACTACCTCCTTCACCGTGTGTTGCGGCGAGATAGGAAGAGAGCAAATTATTCAGTTGTTAAACTGGATCCGGCTTGCTACCGTTGAATTGTTCTAAGGGTTTGGTAATTCTAACTAGACGAAATCGTGGCCTGAATCCTAAACGAACCCGCTTAACTTATTGACACCTCCAAGCAAACCCAATATTTCTGTTTCTTCCTATTATCTAGAGTGGATAATAGAAGTGGATCTCCATCAACGTAAAATACTAAGATTTAGAGAGATGGATCCTGAAGAAGCCTTCCCTATTGTTTCCCTCCTCCAAATTCGTGAAATAAACCTTCGGTGGCTGAACACGTCTGCTGAAGAGAAACTAAAGCCGAAGGAACTAAAGAGATGAGGGTCGCAGAATCGAGGAATTAAAGGAATACACCCGGGATGATGAAGCTGATTCTAGTGATCCCAAAGGAAAGAAAGTAAAGATAGACTAGGGCTTAAATCTTTTGGATAGAATTTCGGTTAAAATAAAAGAGAAGGAGGTTTAGTTTTTCCTCTTTAAAACAAATCTATTAGTGTTTTACAAGTAGTGTGCTTGCAATGATTTCCTTTTATTAGCTATGTATTCGGGTAAGTAGTAGCCTTACTGTCATTGAGTAAAAGTAAGCATTATGCTATACTTTTATGTTTTATCACTCAACTAGACGAAAAAATAAATTGGAGCTTCTAATTGGACCGCCCTTAAAATAATAACAATACACGAACGGACCGCCTAATAGGTCGGTCCGAGAAATAAATAATGGAACCATCTAATTAGATGGTTAATAATAAATGACAGAGTTAGGAAAAAGTGATATCTCGGCCCGACCAATCCACCGTTGTCCGTGTGGTGGCCGGTGCTCGCCACGACAGGGCCTAGTTGAGTCTGGACTCGGCCTACTATCTAGAGTCGTTCTAGAGATAATACTTCTTCAACTTATCTAAATTCGTGTACTGAAAATTTTCTTCTTCATCCAAATCGGTTAATTTTATCGCCCCACCGAGTAAACTTTAACTAACTATAAACGGGCCTTGCCCACTCGGGTTTAAATTTCCCTCGTGGGTCCTGAATTGGCACTCTTATTTCCTTAAGGACTAAATCTCCAATATGCAGCTTTTGAGGCTTAACTTATTAAACGCCCTAGATATACATGCTTGGTATATCCGGACATTATGCGGGCGTTCGGGCGTCTCTCATCCAATAGTACTAACTCTTTATAGCGTGCTCTAGCCCATTCTACTTACGGAGTCCGGCTTTCAATAATTATCCTTAATGAGGGAACGGTAATTTCTATTGGAAGGACTGCTTCCATGCCATAAACTAGGGAGTAAGGTGTTGCTCCCGCAAAGGTTCTAATTGATGTTCGATACCCCCAAAAAGATAAAGGCGAGGATGTCGGGCAAGACATTATAATTAACGCCCATCTTTCAACAATTTTGCGAATGTTTTTATTAGCGGCTTCGATCTGCTCCGTTGGTCCGAGGATGATAGGGGAAAGATTTATGGTGTTGGCCCTTGTACTTGTGCAGCAAATCTGCTACCTCCTTCTTAAAATGACTACCACGGTCACTAATTAGCTTGTGGGGCACCCCACAACGACGGATGATATTCTAGTTAATAAACTTGGCGACTTGTTTTGACGTCGAAGTTGCATAAGAGGTCGGCTCTACCCATTTTATTAAGTAGTCGATTGCTACTACCATGAATTCATGACCACCTATTCCTTTAGAGATCACCTTGACAATAATGTATATTCCCTAAACCGAGAATGGCCGAGGGTGAAGCTAACGTTGTGAGGAATGACGGCGGTTGGTGTTGTAAATTTGCGTACACTTGACATTTATGGCACCTTCTAACAAACTCATGACAGTCTGCCGCCATTGTTGACTAGTAATATCCAAGTCTCTAAATCTTCTAGACCAACATCTAACCATTCATATGAGGTCCACACTCCCCGCCATGAATCTTATCCATGATGTGCTTTGCTTCATGTTGGTTGACACAAAGTAAGCTAATCCCGAGTTGGTAAGCGAAAAGGTTCACATTATTAAATGAAGCAACGAGTACATCAGATTCGAAACTGAATATATTGAACGGGAAGTGACAGAATTAGGAAAAGAACTAGAACTAATAGAAGGAGAAAGACAAGCCCTAGTACTAGACTCGGAAAAAGGATGCGCACGTAGGCGATAGCGAATTCTCGACACTCCTTGACGTCAATCCAAGTGACATGCTTGGACCCTTCATTATCAATGTCGGTGATGAATCAAGATGGATTGAACTGCAGGTGTCACATAGCTTGTGATAATACCGAGACCAAATTCCCTCTAGGTTATTCTCTTGTCCGAACAGAACATTGAAAATATTATTCCCTGTAAAATTGGTCCGAGTCTGGTGTGGATTGTCCCTCTTCAATGAGGTAGGGTGCCTCCTTCTCCAGAATATAATAGTCACCGAAAAACTCTCAACTATGTCCCAGGATACCCTTTTCCTTGATATAGTAAGGCTCAAAAAAACCATAATAGGGAAGTCATCTCCTTCTTTTAGGAGTCTGTCCGTTCAAAGTATAGGGAAAGGGCTTCATAGAGCGGATCGTGTGCAGTACAATCCTCACAGTTTGAACTTCCTACTTGGCTTGGGCTAGTTCCTTAGTAGTAGGTTGATAACCTAGCTCGAACTTATAATTGTTAGTGAATTCAAGACGGGTAAAAATAGGGTGGTATGCCCTTCGACTGCAGACAATACCGGAAAATACCCCCTTCTTTCCAAGAATTTAATGGACACTAGGGTTACCATAAGGATTGAAGTTAAGAGGTGCTTCATCCCTTTCAAAAGCAAGTGACAATCTCGAATCCATACGGTTCTCGATCATTGGCATCGTGCTCGATCTCAACTATGGATTCTTTAGAAGTAATAGTAGCATAAAGATTATCCCCATTGATAGTTATAACCTGACCTTTGACAATCATCTTAACTTTTTGATGCGAGTGTAGATTGCACTTGTGCGCATGTAACCAAGGGCATCCTAGAAGTAAATTGAATGTAGCTGGGATATCCGGGACTTAGAATTCGATGTTCCTTTCTACTAACCCTATATTAATTGGCAAGGTCATTGTCCCCAAGATTGTTCTTTTAGAATTGTCGTAAGCTCGAACATGGACAATATGTTTAGAGAATTGTTGCTCCCTAATTCCTAACCTTCTAGCGGTTCTCCAAGGACACAAGTTTACTTGTTGATCCATTGTCTACCAAGGATAAGGGAACAAACTTGTTGATGCAAGTTATGGTTAAGTAAAGGTCATTGTTGTATGCAACGACTTCTTCTAGGAGATCCTTTTGAGCAAAGGTAATAGTTCCATCCCCACTATTAAGCAATCCTTCCACTTCCTTTGTCGTAGTTTCGGGAGAGACGTCAATCTTAGTGAGTTCATCAATCAAAGCCTATTTATGTTTTTGGAAGCGGATATTAATTGCCGATTGAGATATCGGCTTTTAATTTCTATAGTTGCTTAAGGATTGGGTCTTCTTCTTTTGTAGCTTCAGGCTCTTTTGGGACTTCCTAAGTCTGTGTTGGACCCAGGCGTGCATTGTGTCGTCTAGATCTAGTAAGGAATTGGACTATATGACTTTCAGTTTTTCCCCAAAAGTCTTCTTCTAAGGGTGGTGTGCCCGAGAAGTCATCGCTAGTGTCATCATCGTTGCTTGTCGTTTCGTAGACATCTTCTTTATCACTTACCCATAACCCATGGACTTCCGGATCTAATAAAGGTATGCTAAGAAGCGGTTTAGACTCATCAACATCTTGGATAAAAACAGACGGATCCCACCGACTCGGAGTGGGTTCGGTGAAAATGGCTAAGGTGCCTCTAAAAGGATTTTTGTTGTTGTTGGTTTCTAGGCAGCCTTAAGTAAAGGGAGTTGGACATTTCAAAACATGCTTTCTAGCTTGTTCTTGAATGTCCAACACTGTTCGGTATCATGTCCTCATGCACGATGGTATTTGTAAAATTTTCGCGCGTCTTAATTTTTGGATAGTTTCTCGGTTTTCGATTTCGCTCTAACGGTCGGCAATTCTATTTTTTCCTTTTTTAGGAGACAATCAAGGGCTTTAGTGTAGGTAGTATCAATAGGAGTGTAGTCCGTATACCTGTTGACAACATTGACATCAACAACCTTGCTAGTATTGCCTTCATTGGATGTTTTCTTATCTTTGGAATGGTAATTACCTCTATACCCGATTACGACTTTTGTGGTCATGGTAGACAACTCTTCTTCTATCAACAAACCAGCATCTCTAAGGGTTGAAAAATTCATCATGGCAAGGAATTTGAGGTGCGATTGTAATTGCGGTGAAGGTTTTTCACGATACTCCTTATTTGGTCCTTCTTGGAGGGTCGGTTAACCATGTGGGAAGCCTTTGCTCTCCATCCGGCGAGAAAATGCGTGAAGTTCTCCCTCTCACCTTGCTTGATTAACTCTAAGTCTCTTACAGTAATAGGCGGATCGGTGTTAAAGGTGTATTGATATAGGAACTCCTTGCATAGATCAGTCCAATTGGTAACCGTGCATGGGTCAACCACATTGTACCACTTTATTACATCGGTGTCGAAAGTCCAAGGGAAGATGACGTGGTAAGTGTCCTCGATAATGTTCTTAAGAGTCGTTACTCCTAAGAAGTTGTGTACATGATGATGGGGATTCTCGGAACCTTTTAACTTAATATCGGGCATTGTAAACTTTGGAGGTAGTTTACCCTTAGGGATGAAAGTGAATCCCTTACGATTGAAGTAATGATTACTGAACATGGATGACTCCCTTAACATCTGTTTTATCTTATCTACACATGGATGAGGCTAAGGTTTGGATTCACACATAGGGGATTTGTGCTTGGGACTATATGGAGGAGATAAGCTAGGTGTAGGTGGTGGACCTCCTCTTCCCAAATGCTCGGCTTCCTCATCTCTCATACTGTCATCAATAGCCCTTATGATAGTCTTAATATCCCTCGATATAGATGATATCTTTTCCTCTTAATCATTCATCCTAGTTTCCACCCTTCTAAGTACTGTCTTATGGCGAAGACTAAAGTACAGCGGCGTGGTGTGCACCGAAGCTTGTCACACCGATGTAGACCAGTAGAGTGGAAATTAGCAAGGCGTTCTAGTCTTAGAGCTCGGATTCCAACTATACTCGATTCATCGTAGACTTCCCTTTATTGTAGCCCAAAAGATGAGGTTTAGGAATATGTGAGAGAAGACCACTTTTGGGAGGAAGGGACTTAAGCGCGAGACCCGAAGAGACTAAGGATGCTTTCATTTGGATGCATATAAAGAATGCAATAATGAGAAAGAAGTGATGCATGACTTCACTTGAGATGATGATCTAGCTAATGAATGATTGATCCTTAGTGAAAAGATGCTTTCTATTCTAGCTAAATGATAATGCATGAATTTGCTTTTGCTAAATGCAATATATATATATATATATATATATATATATATATATATATATATATATATATATATATATATATATATATAATGAACTCCCTTAGTCCGAGATGGATTTGATTTGGCTAATGTAGATGGACTAACTTAATATGTGATGAATTTGATTTAGCTAATGCAGGGGGACTAACTTGTTAGGTGATGAATTTTATTTGGCTATTGCAAATGGACTCACCTTATATGAGATGAATTTGATTTAGCTAATATAAATGGACTCACCTAATATGAAATGAATTTAATTTGGCTAATGTAGGTGGACTAACTTATTAGGTGATGAATTTGATTTGGCTAATGCAAATGGACTCACTTAATATGAGATGAATTTAATTTGGCTAATGTAAATGGACTCGCCTAATATGAGATGAATTTGGTTTGGCTAATAAATGAACTCACCTAATATGATAGATGAATTTGACTTGGCTAATGTAACTGTGCAAATGCAAAAATGGGAATGTAAAAGAAAAGAAAGTCAAATTGACTAAAGATAAAAGGGACCTTTGGTAAGTCCTCGTTTGGACCTATAGGCGGTGACCACTTAGACCACTTAAAGAAAATATTATTATGACTCGGAAATACAAATAATGAACTAACCCTAGTAGGAGAAGGGAATTTTGACTTTTGGCTAAATGCATATATTTGACCGACTTTAAGAATTTGTTAAAGTGTCTTATTTTCAATTATGCATGGGCTAGTTAGCGTCCTCACCTATTCCTAAAGGCTCACAAGTAAGGATTAAATCTAAAACACACACACTCATTCAAGCATGCAAATGATGTCAAAGGGACCACCTAATAGTAAAAAGTTCTACAATCAAAAGAGGTTTCACTACTACAGGAGCCACTTTTAACTACGGTTAAAAACGGCATTTAACTACCATTAACGAGCATCTTGTATTTGGGCATCGTTGTATGTACAACCTTTGACTACGGTTCAAAACCGTAGTAAAAAGAACACCTATGACGATGGTTCTTTAAGAGAACCGTCGTCACCGTGACCTAGAACGATGGTTCTTCTTAAAGAACCATCGTCCTAAATACAATTATTTTTTAAAAAATTATTTAGGGAGAGATGTTTCGGGAATGCAATAGCATAATATAATCAGCAAGATATGAACACAAATTTGCTCAAACAACAAAAAGAGTCTCCAGTTTCTAGTTCATATTATACAACAAAATAAAGCCCAGATTCTAACACTAGAATAGATTTGAACACTACAAAGACAAACTAGACAAAACAATCTAGATCTAAAAAACTAAAAGTTCATGAGAAGAATGAGATTTTCACCATGAATTTAACAAGCCAGATTTGAAATATGAATTACATCAAAATCCAAAATGTGTTTATTCAATTAAATTTAATCGCTCAAAAAGAAACACTCACACTATCAAACACTTGTAGAACTGGAGATCTTCACCGATCCGTTTCAACTTCTCTTCGAATTCAGCAGCCCTTATTTGAACCAATTTTGACGTTTTCTTGTCGTGGATATCTCTCTCTCTCTCACTCTCATTTTTCCATGTGTGAAGTTTCTACAAATCCATGCCCGATGGTTACTTCAATTTCACTCCAACTTGAATCGGACGCCGCTATTGCTACTCGCCCACTAAGCCACTACTTCGTCTCAGGAAATATGTCTCCGACGAGGATGATGGCAAAGGAGTCGGGAAAATTTTCTCAACTTCCGTCGGTGACGGTGCTCAACCTCAAAGATCGGAATCACCCAATGTATCATCGAGTGAAGAACACGCCATCGACGGTGCTCACCCTCGAGATCGAAGCACCCAATTTTTCAAGCGGTCGTTCAAAGAGAGAGAAATGGGGGATCTTTCAACCGCCATGAGAGACAGAGAGACAAAGAGAGGGAGGTTTTTCGAGCGCCATGAGAGAGAGAGAGAGAGGGAGGTCTTTCAAAGGCCATAAGAGAGGGGGGAGGTTTTCAAGCTCCATGGGAGACCGAAAAGAGAGAGAAAGGGGAGTCGTTCGATGGGAAAGTAGACAGGGATGGGGTAGGGGGATTAAGCGGCGTTCGATAGGAGAGAGAAGGTGAGAGAGAGGGAGACATGGTTAAGGTTAATAGGTTTTTCGAAAATGAAAACTTTAACCCTAAAAATGAAAAACCTTTAACTACGGTTCAAATGAAAGAACCCCAATTAAAAGTCGGACTTTTAACTACTGGTTCAAATAAAAGAGTCTGTAATTAAGAGTTAGACTTTTAAATACGATTCATTGAAAGAACCATAGTTAAAAGTCAACATATGACAACAGTTCATTAAAACAACCGTCGTCATAGGTGGTAAACAACGCCGCTTATTTACAAAAATACCACAAGTCCATTTCCCATGACGGTTTGTCCTTTTAACTGTTGTTAAAGACCCGTCGCTAAAAGTGATTTCGTAGTAGTGTTTATCCGGTAGGATACATGGTGACTTATAGTCCGAGAATTTGTTCTTCCGTGTGGGGCACGGCAAGAGAAAATCTCGGAATCCTCGGTGCCTCTCTGTGAACCTAGTGGTTTCACCCAAGAGCGCGTGCTACGAGGGAAGAGGTACCGTTTCCTTGGGCAATAAAGCCTAGTTAGGCCCGCCTAGGACTCATTGGATGGTTATTCCAACAGGGTAAATAGGGGGTAGAATAAACTTTTCATTAGGGTTCAAAACGAGTATTTAAACTATGTTCAAATGTTACTAAATGCGAGATGCCTAATGTAAGCACATTATAACAATACACTACTAAAATTTTCAAGTTTCGCCCTCTTAATAAAAAGTTAATTCCCAGTAGAGTTGCCACCGTAGAAACCGCGACCTAGGCAGGCCCGGACCGAGCTTCCCTACGTGCCTTTCGGCGTTCTTGGTTTTGGAAAACGAAGTTTGAGAAAGATTCAGGATTTTGAAAGATAAATTTTAGAATATAGGGATTGATCTCTTATTAAGAGTTCCGAATTTTATTTAGTCAAATTAACAGATTAAATTAGAATGAATTGATTGGCGTTTTATTAATCATTTTATTTTATAAATTATTTTAAAAATTCTCGAAATATTATCTCCTCATTGAAGAACAAATAAAATTTAGAAATTAGGGTTCTACCGTGAGGCTTTATGGACAGACTGGTGTGAAAATACCAGTCTTGACCCAAGCCTTAGCCGTTGACAACCTAGTGCAGGCGGCAGCCTACACTAGGCGGTCACGAGTGTCGGCCAGGGGCTTGGGCTGAAACAATTAGCCTCAGCCTCGGCTTGGCAAGCAAATGCCGATCTCCTTTTTTCTTACCCTACAATCGAGAAAATAACCGATAAAAGAGAAATTCGGAGAAAGCAATAAAGAAAGCGAAAAAGCAAAAAGAAAAGAAAAGTGGGAAATCTACAAGATTACATCGGGTGGGGAGGAATTAAAAGCAATTACATCTTTTTAATCCACAATAAGAAAAATGATAAATAAAACATAAATTAAATAACCATTTGAATGATGAACGATTGCGCTCAGGTTGTCCCACCTTACTGCTATGGATCCCTACACTCGGATCTCTTGATACGAAGGTGACAAATCAAAGAAAGGGCTCGCCTAGGGTTTCGTTCCCTAGCGTGCTTCCAAGGGATTATCCAAGCCAAAAAGCGATATTTCACTTAAAATTCTGGGGTTGTAGGCGGCAGTCACAACGTGGTTTTGAGGGGAAAAGCTCCTAGTCTCGTGTGGTCTATTTTGTTTGTGGAGCTTAAACGAAGTACTTTGATGCTCGTGATCATGAAATGGAATGTTTAAAGTCGTCTTCAGGTCTTTGGATCATTGTCTTATTGAACAAGAGCAAAATGTAGTATTCCGAACTTGGAATTTCCCGACACACTAGACTCTATTGTCTCCGAAGGCTTGGTCCGGTTCTTGGTTCGTCCAAAAGAAAGGGGGATTTTGGATTGACCCAAGGCAAAAGGCTATTTATGTAGTGTTGGGTTTTTTTATGGTTTATTTGCTTTTGTCGCACCAATTAAACAAAGACCAAGATCCAAATCCTCAAACAAGACTCGGGATTTCATCATCGGGCCAACGAGAATAAAATACATATTTAAAGAGATAAGAAATAACACTTGTTAGATGTCTACGAGCGCTAGACATAAGTGGTGTCATTTTGAGGAAGTGAGCTCTATGTCCCGGTGGACTTTCTTGGAGCAAAGCGCAATGTTTTTATGCATTTAATCATGAAACATGGCGTCGGACATGACATCATTTTGATGTCTTCGGTCTCCTTGTCCGGGTTGGACGCCGGTGATGAAAGGCGGCGTCTTGAGCCTCGTAATCTCCCTATACGTAGGACCGAACTTTTGTTGACTCGGAGGTTTCATCCTGGCTTAGACAGATCCGAAATAAAAGGGATTTTTGGACCGATCTAAGGCAAAAAGGCTATTTATTTGGTGATAAAGTGTTCTTTATGGTTTATCGGCTTCTATCAAACCAATCAAATATCGTCTCGTGATCTAAATCCTCAAATACGACTCAATATTTCATCATCAAGCCGACAAAATAAAATACAAGACAAAAAGAGATAAGGAACGACACGTTTCGGTGTCTACGATTAGCCCCCACTTTGACCGAGTCCGAAAGACGAACCGGTCAAAGTAGACACTAAAGGATACTTACCTCACTTTAGAGCATTGTTTCGAATGATGATTGTTGCATAGTGTTCGGAATTAGTTATTGTCGAACCCGAACTCCCGGATAAAGCTTGGACTTGATCGCGACGCATAGGTTCGAAGTCCGGTAAGAGGATCCTAAGCTTGGTTTGATCACAACCTAAAGCTAAGTGAATTTTTATGATGAAACTTCGATCGTCCTTTGATCCGAAGCTTAGCCCGATAATATGTTGTACTAACATGCTTGTTGATAGATAATCATATTGACAAAAGTTCAGTATTTACCTCAATAATTAAGTAAAAAATAGACTAAAAATCTAATCCGTAAAAGTTGACATGATGGGTCTAAGATCGACAATTGCATGCATATGGTACCAAGTATCCACTTGCCATGCCCGATGGGACTCCTCAAGCTAGGTTACCAGCTAGGGCTGCAAAGCTGCCGCGGATGGGATGCCATCACACCTCGTTACCAGTGCCGACCAACCTTTAGCGAGCATGGCCTTGATGTGTCTGTCGATTCCTTCTTTAGTCTCCTCTTGCTTGTTTTGATTTTTTTCTTGTATGTTTGGCATGCCTTGGCTGAATAGGTCTATAAAATAGGGAGTTGGTGTCTTCATTTTGCATACTTCATTTACTCTTCTCTTGCTTCTCTAGCTTTGCTCGTGTTGTGTTCTTACTTTGGTCTTTGAGAAAATTAGTTAGTTTTGAAAACATCTTTCCAAATATGTATAAAATAAAGGCTCACCCAATTGGGAGAACCAGGGCCGAAAAGTTGTTCCATGACAACTTCTTAGAGCGAGAGTCGCGCCTCCATGATGAATGTAGCCCAAATGATTTCTTGGTGGAGGCCAAGAATCACGTTTCTTTGCTTGCCATTATTCCATCAGTAAGCTTGTTGGCTTAAACCTCTATATTTTCTTACTTATAGTAGTACTTCTACTAAAAATCTTTTCCAATTTTCATCTTGCAGAAAGGCTCTATTTGTAGTAGCGGTGTTATACCAAAGTTTATGGAAACATAAAGAGAGAGGAATTACCCTTTAGAAGACATAATGAATAATGTCGGGATTGGTTCCCTTTTACTTGCTTTAAGTAATTTGTGTGACAAAAAGAGTGAGATCCCATTAGGGCTATTAGTGAGCGCTTTTGGAATACCACTAAGACCTTTCATCTTTGTTTCGGGAGATAACCATGACACCTCTTATTTTACTCTTTTATCGAGTTTAAGCTTCTCGGGGAGCCTCTAGTCTACGATCGAAGCTTGTATAAAAATTGTGACTATCTATGTCACCTCTTTGGTCCCCTAGCCAGTAGGTTTACCCGGCATAATTGAGGAGCTAAAGAAGCGCACTCGAAGATGACGGGCCCGAGTCTAGTAATCCGCAAGGGAAGAAAGTGAAGATAGACTAGGGCTTATATTTTAGGGAGAATTTTTAGGAGAAATAAAAGAATTTTAGGAAGTTTAGGTTTGCCTCTTCGAGCAGCTTTATCTTTTTCATGTAGTATGCTTGTTTTTCCCTTTTATTAGTTATGTACTCGGGTAAGTATTAGGCTTACCTTTTATTAATAAAAGTAAAATGTACATTTTATGCTCACTTTTATACTTTATTATTATTTTTATCACTCACCTAGAGCGAGTAAATAAATTTTACTCGCCTAATTGGACCATCCAATTAATCAAAACAAGTAAAGAATTAATCAAACCAGTTGACTGTCTAGTTGGACTGCCCAAAATAGAATAACAATTAATTAGATAACGAACCATCTTATCAGACTGTCGAAACAAATAATTACATAAATAAGACCAGGGAAAATTGCTCGGTCTAGCCGGCCACCATTGTCCGGGTTGTGGCCGGCGCCTGCCATAGCACGACCTATTTAGGTTAGGCTTTGCCCGTTACACCATACGTTTAGTGTCATGCTAAGCTGTGGTATTTCTTAAGCTGATCCACATTTGTGTACTAAAAAATTTTTTCACCATCCAAATCGGTGAATTTTAGTGCTTCTCCTAGTAGTATTTAACTAAGTACAAATAGGCCTTGCTAGTTAGGTGTAAACTTTCTTGTTAAATTCCCTTGATATATGTGTGTAGCATATTTGGACATTATGTAAATCATTAACATTTCATCCGGCAACATTAACTTGTCATAGCATGTTTTAACCCATTCCGCCTCGGGAATTGAACTCTCAGCAATAATCCATAATGAGGTAATGGCAATTTCTATTAGAACGATTGCTTCCATCCCATACACTAGGGAGTAGGGTGTTGCTTCCGTTGATGTCCTGATGGAGGTCCGATAGCCACATAATGCAAAGGGCAACTTGTTAAGCCAATGTTTATTGCTGACGACCACCTTCTACACTATTTTGTAAATATTTTTGTTTGCGGCCTCGATTGCTCAATTAGTCTAAGGGTGAAAAAGGAGAAGATTTGTGATGTTTTATCTTGTACTTTTCTAGTAGATCTCTACTACTTCCTTCTTGTAGTGACTACCATGGTCACTAATCAATTCATGGGGTACCCCATATCAACCAATGATGTTCCGAGTTATGAACTTTGCTACATGTTTGAATGTCAAAGTTGTATAGGAGGCTGCTTCTGCCAACTTAGTAAAGTAGTCAATTGCTACTAACACAAATTCATGGCGGCCGGTTCCTTTAGGGGTCATTTTTCCGATCGGATCGATACCCCGGACCGAGAATAGCTAGGGTGATGCAAGTGTCATGAGAAATGATGGTGGTTGATGTTGCAGATTTTCATACACCGACACTTGTGGCATTTCTTAACGTATTCATGGAAATCTGCTGCCATGGTTGACCGAGTAGTATCCAAGTCTCTGAATCTTCCGAACCAACATCCTTCCACCATGAATTTCATTCATGATGGGCTCTACTTCATGTTGGTTGACACAGAGTAAGCTAATTCCTGCGTTGGTTTTCTTGTACAACTATCCTTGGTTGAAGAAAAACTAGGCTACTAGCATCTTGATGGCTCGTTGGGCTCTAGGCGTGGAGTCCAACGTATATTTTTACTTGAAGACTCAAGTATAACTCAAGCATTTAAGAAGCTCATCTTTAAGTTTTCAATTGTGTATGACCCACTCGAAATCATATATTGACCATAATGCATTTAATTATGTTTCTGGCCCACTCGGACGTAAATTAAAACAAGGGCATGGGTAAATAATTTCACAAACACCTCATATTCCGAGTACTCGACTTAGTGTTCAAATTAAAAATGAATTACATCGTTAATTGTCTTTTCCAAGTCAGTTTATTAAATAAAATTATTTACTTGATCAAGTTTATGCATTCTGATTGTTTATTCTTATTAACTTGATCATTTAAAGAATTGACTCAAGATGGAATTTGCACCTAATGAATATTAGACATAGAAAATTCTATTTATTTAGGTCTGAAGACAATTAAGTGATTAATTACTTTGAATTAATTATTATATTTGCCTAATCTTGGACCAAAGTATTTTTATTCTTTGAGTACCACTTTGATTTGCTTTGGTAGGTTGATTGAAGTATTTTAATCTAATTTTAAAAAGCAAAAGCGACCGATTTCTAGCCGCTAAACACCATCGGACGTAAAAGCAACATTTCTAGACAAGGCTCGGACATCGTGTTAGGGTTGTTTGTTTCCAAATCCGGTAAACTTCAACTTTGAGCCTAACATTGTTTCCACCCATATTTTAAGAGTTTCCTGGGCATAAATCTTTGTTTATTCACAAAAATTTACCATCACTCCATTTACCCCCTCCCCTCTTGGGTGACTTAACCTCTCCAAGAGCAAACCTTCAATTGGTATCGAGCCTAGCCTTTCAAGAGGATTTCACAATCCAAAGGTCTACAAATTAGATGGCTCGGAACAATGGAGAGTTCGATGAAGGAAGATTTTTAACGAGACCACCCAAGTTCAAAGGACGCACACTTGGAAGAAGATAATTGAGTGCTTCATCCAGGACTATGATGAGGATGTGTGGAACATCATCAAACATGGAAACTACACTCCTATGAAGATGGAAGGACAAGAGTTGTACCCAAGGAAAAGTCAGAGTACACTACTCGAAGAAAATGAAAAATACAACAAGAATTTCAAAGCTATGATCACTCGATGTGCGCAATTAACTTAGAAGAATACAATAGAGTGTCCGCATCCGACTCAGCTAAAGAGGTATGGGATACATTGGTCAACACCTATGAAGGAACCATCCAAGTAAAGCAAACAAAGATAAATCAGTTTCTTTACAAGTATGAGCTGTTCAAAATGGAGTCGAAGGTGAACATCACTCATACGTACATTCTCTTCACTAAGATTGTCAACAATCCCAAATCTATAGGTAGAAAGATCTTAGAAGTTGTCGGAAAAATTCTAAGAAGTCTACCAAAGTGAAGATGGGGTCCTAAGGTGACAGCAATTGAAGAAGCTCAAGATCTTTCCAAGCTCAAACCAGATGAGCTTATTGGGAAGCTAGTCACTCATGAGTTGGACCTAGAAGAAGAGGAAGCTCAGGTGAGAACCAAGAGAAACATTGCACTTAAAGCCTTAGAAGACATAACACAAAGTCCGAGCTCCTCAAACTCGAAGAAGATTCCATGGCACTCATTAGCCGAGGTTTTAAGAAGATGATGAAATACAAAAAGTTGCAAAAGAGGCCAAACTAGGAGTTCTACAAGAAGGACAACAAAGGTAAATACTCATCATATTCTAATTTGTCATTAACTAAGAACTCTAGATGTTTTGAGTGTGCCGGCAAGGAGCACATAGTCAAAGACTGTCTAAAGAGAAAGAAGGACCAAAAGAAGAACAAGGCTATGGTGGCTACCTGGAGTGATGATGATTCCTCTCGAACATGATGACTACGATGACTCAAATTGTCTAATGGCACCGATAGACTCGGAAGTCTGGATCCGAGTCGGACAGTGATGATTCGAGATGCTTAGAAAATAAATCCTCAAGAGGTAATTAACTACTTCGTTGAGTTTTCCAAACTTGATCTTGCAAGATAAATCTTTACGTTAGAAAAAAAAAGGTGCAATTCGATTCTTCCGAATTCAAAGAGCAATTAGAGTCTCCTACTACCGAGAGCATCATATTAAAAAGGAATTATAAAACTTGAGAGAAGATCTGAAAGTGCTTGAGACCGAGTACTCAAGATAATGAGACTAAGTCCGAGTGCCTTAGAACGTGAAAATGAGCAACTCGAAACGAAGCTCAATAAGTCTCAAGAGTTGGTTTTAAAACTCACTCATGGTTAGAAAAACCATAATCTTTTACTTAGCTCTCAGTGTGTCTCATTTCGAAAAGAAGGTCTTGATTACAATGTTGAAGAGTAAGATAACTCTTACAACAATCTTTTTAAAACCGATTCCGAATTATTAAGTTTAGGAAGGCTGAGCATGGTCCCATTCACTCATACAGAAAAGGGACTGAGCACATACTAGTTTTCATGAAAAAACCTTCTCAACCTATTTATAAAAGAAAAGGTTTTCATAGAAAAGAGATACAAACTCGAGTTCTCTAAAAGGAAGACTCGAATTAGACCAAACCTAAAATTATTCAAATCTGGGTTCTTCTTTAGAAAAAGACCACAATAAAAACAACTACTCGGGTTTGTGATAGGAAGTGAGAAGGGTTAGTTTGTTTCTGTTTTGTAGGTCACTCGGAAACAAAAGGGTCACCGATACTTAAACAGTGGGTGTTCACGTCATATGTCTGCAGACTCAAGAATCTTCTCGGAATTAGAAGAAATGAAAGGATGAAAGGTCACATTTAGAGACAATAGCAAAGGAAAGATAGTTGGCATTGGAAGGATTGGTCGGGAGACAATTAAGTTAGTCCAGTCTACTTTGTCAAGGCTCAAATACAATTTTTGAGCATTTCTCGATTATATGACAAAGGCCAAGAGGTAAGATTCACTTAGATCACTCGCTTCATTTCTAATGCAGTCACCAAAGAAACAAAGCTCTCAAGTCTCGAAGTCGGGACAAGTGAATCCACTTTCTCAAATCTCAAGCTCAACTAAACTAAAGATGATATAGCTAAGGCTGAGCTCATAATGAATTAAAACAAAGGAACCGAGACAATTCAGAATGAGGTGACTCGGAATGAGCCAATTCAAGAGCCAGCACAGAACTCGAAGATCAAGCTGAAGGTGCTCAAGAAACTAAACTAATCGAAGATCGGACCATTCAACCAACAAACTTGGTAAACCAAGGGACAGGTAGAGCTTTCAAATATACATCCAGTCACCCACCCGAGAATATATTTATTGATATCAACAGTGAGGTAAGAACTCGTTCTTCTTTACAAAATTTATGTGCATTTTCATCATTCATTTAATTAATTGAACCTAAAAAAGTACTAGAAGCCCTACTTAAACTTGAATGGGTAGAGGCCATGCAAGAAGAATTAAATCAATTTTAAAGAAACCAAGTCTAGACTCGACCAAACGACCTTCCGACCACCCGAGTAATAGATACCAATGGGTTTTCAAAAACAAACTAGATGAGGGAGGGTTGTGTAATACCGGAATTTTAATGAAAAGTAGCTGTAAAGTATAGAATTATTGAATATTATCCCTGCAGCTAGGGGGTTGAGTGACTGATTTTATTCTACACCGGACATATTACACGAGTATCCCTTTGGAGGCTGGTGTTGAATAAATTAAATCAAGGAAATTGCTTCCCTTCTTATTTGAGGTGAACCTCGGTGCGGCTGAGCGGTGTCTTAATTAGTGCATCAAAATCAATTAGGAGACAAAACGTAAGAGGACGGCGAGAGGGAAAGGCATAGGCTTGTTTTAAGTGGACGGGATAAGAAGGGTAATTGGGGTCCAATAGAAAGAGGAGGTGGGCTTTGTCAAGCGGTGGAGAGAGAGTGCAAGGAATTAAAAGAAAGGGAGGACCAAAGGGAGGGGGACATGGGAGAAAACAAAGGAAGAAGAAGCAGAGCGAGCGGAACAGGGGAGGGGAGAGGACCACCGAACGGAAAAAGAGAGAGAGAGAGGAGGCGAGTACACGGTGAAAGAGATCGAAGGGAAGGACCGGCAACCACCATAGGATCGAAGGCGGCGACCGGCGACGCGAGTAGGCGCGAGCAAAAGGAAGAGACCGAAGGACTAAGGCGGAGCGACGGAGATAGCATGAGAAGGAGAAGGCGAACGAGAGCAGGGGAAAGTGACCAGGAGACCGGCAGGCTCTGCAGTGAATGGAGGTGAGACGACCGGCGAGCGCGAGGAACGGCCGGGGCCTGAAGGAGGACGAAATGGAGGCCAGGAAAGAGGACACGAACGCGAAGGCGAGAGAGAGGCGATCGGGGACATGGGACCGCGACCGGCAATGGCGGCGGACGCAGGGAAGGCGGCGAACCGGGACTAGCAGCAGGGGAAGAAAAAGGAGGGGAGGAACCAACCCGGGAAACCCGAACCTCAACAAGCTGTCAATCCTCGAATCGAGGTGGGTAGTCTTATACTCTAAACTATTAATAATTTTGAATCCAAATGAGTTTATTGTGATTGTTGAATGTGATTGTGAATATTGAATATGTATGCTATTGAATGAGTTAGTAGTTCGCTGGAAGTTTAATTAGGAGTTGTGAGGGGAAATAGTAGTTGTTAAGGCCTAAAAGTTGAAATCGGGAAATTCAGACGGAGTTGAGTCTCTTGGGTATAATGAGTAGTATCGGGAGTCGGGTCGTTTGGGGATGAGTACGTATGGTTTGGGCATAAGTTATGAATTGATATTCAGATTGAGTCTTAGAGATTTACTGAATTTGCGGCGTTAAGAAACGATTACTAATATCGGGAAATAACGAGGGAGGTGTAAAGAGGAATATGAAATTGTATTGAGTGGTGCACAATTGAGACATGGGAGTGAGAAGTGGGTGAGTATTAGGATAATTGAGTTCAAAAGATAATTAAATCCTTGAGGTTGAACTAAGTGCGAAGATAAGTGGAGCTAGCGAAAGTGGAACGATGAAAAAGAGATGAAGAAGTGTATGATTGAGTTGGTCAAGAAAGAACGATTATTGGGATAGAAACCTAAGATGAGAGCAAATTACACTTGGTAATGAAGGAAATTAGAGGAATTTTAGTAGCGAAGTAAGAACGAGAACTACCCGACTAAGCGTGATTAAGAAGAGATTGATGAGTAATGTGGAAGCGTAATCGAAAAGTATTGAAACAAAAATGGTAATTGGGAAGAGTTAAGTTATGAAGTAAAGGCATAAAAGAGGAATTGAGGTGAAGATAATGAATTGTGAAAAGTGAGAACGTTGAATTAGGTAACATCTACTTGTGGTTATTGTGGCTCGGAAAATGGAATCAATCGTACTAAACCGACGAATTGAGAAAGGCATAGTTGGGAAAGAGTTGAGAATGATTGCTTGCATTGAATGGTGATTATTCGTGCTATGTGATTGCTTTACGTGACACTCAAAAATAGTTTCGAAAGGAATTTTGTATTTTACGTGAATGATCCTTGAATGCAATTTCATGTGAAATGTCTTTCAAACGTGATTCTATTCTAAAGAAGCAAAGCTGATTTGAGAAAGTGAATTTATAAGGGTGACACGTGGTGTCATGCCTTCCTTGATACCAAATCGATTGAGAAAGCTATGAAGTGAATGTGATGAATGAGTATGTGCAAAGAGTTTTGAATCGACAGAGCTACGGATTGTTTAGCATAGCAAATGGTTAGAACTGGGGACGCCCAACTAGAAACTTCGAGGGAAGGATTCTAACAGGGGTCCTGCAGAGGCGGGATGCCCGCTCCGGGACTTCCCGAAGATAGGTCCCGGAGCCTTTTTTTGGGGTCGCGCCCGAGATGAAAGAAGTGCTAGTTCGAATCCTTAGAAGGCCCGGAAAAGTTGATTCAACCCCAAAAGTATGTTCATGAATGTGAAACTGTGTTTTTAAGTGATTGAAGAGTCTTGATCTTTTTCATTGCAAGAGATTTCAGTGAAAAGTATATAGATTTTTATTACACTATTATGCTTTCGCAGATTTCATTATTATGAGTATTATGTGTAAAGAATTTCCATTTTAAGGGTATAAGACTCCAGTGAGCCCGTGGTTTATTGCTGACCCCCACAAATTTCCCCCTTTCCCTACCTAATGTCACAGGTACACTTTCGGAGGAATAATCGACGCTTAACATACTCCGGACTCTAGCTGAATGCCGATGGTTGACTAGTGCGAGTGATTCAAGTGACTCAAGTGGTTGGCTTGCATTCTTATGTGTTTAAATGTTGTATTGTAATTTAGTTCATGTAGTTATACTCGATGTACTGTAAACCATTTAGATTGTTTCCAATTTTATAGTATGATTGGTTGGACTCCGGCGTGTGGCCGTGGAGTTGTATACTCCGAGCGGGTGGCTTGTTGAGTTATATTATGCTTCTTATACAGGGGTTTAAGGCTTTAAGCCTATGGGTTAGTCCATATTACAAACGGAACTCGAAGAAATTTTTCGAGAATCTCATGTTCTTTGGGGAAAACCACCGGTATTATCTTTGAGTTGAGTTTAGACAGCCAAACCAACACCAGAAAGAGCCTTGGGAGTTCCTTTAAGGAACTCGGCGATGTAATACTCCCGGGGGTGTTTTGGGGTGTTACGAGGTTGGTAGTCGAAATAAGGCCAGATTAGTTGCTTAGGGGTATAACCAAGAAGAGGGAATTGATTGTGGGGAAACCTTTGCCCATGTTACTAGGATTGAGGCAATCGGAATTCTCTTAGCATATGCATCTAGCATGAACATTAAACTTTATCATATGGATGTTAAGTGTGCATTTCTCAATAGTTATATTCAAGAAGAAGTTTATGTTGAGCAACCCCTGGATTTGAAAACTCTCAATTTTCAAATTATGTTTTTAAATTGCAAAAAGCTTGGTGTGGTCTGAAACAAGCTCCCAAAGCTTGGTATGAAAGATTAAGCAGTTTCTTGGTTGAAAATAACTTCAAAAGAGGTCTTATTAACAAAACTCTTTTTACAAAAACGAAGGGGAATGATTTTCTTATCATTCAGATTTTTGTTGATCACATTATATTTGGAGCTACTAATGAAACTCTATGCCAAGAGTTTTCTGAGTTAATGAGACAAGAGTTCCAAATGAGCATGATAGGAGAACTCAATTTCTTCCTTGGATTGCAAACCAAGCAAGAAAAAGATGGCATTTATGTTTATAAATCAAAATACACCAAGGAGTTATGGAATAAGTACAACCTACAAGATGTGAAGCATGAAGCAACACCAATGAGTAGCGGTACAAAACTAGACTCAAATAAGAAAGGTAAAGTTATAGATCAGAAACTCTACAAAGGTATGATTGGATATCTACTTTATATCACATCTAGTAAGCCGGATATCATGTTTAGTGTTTTACTTTGTGCAAGATTTCAAGCTAATCCTAAGGAATCACATCTCACTCGTGGTGAAGAGAATTTTTAGATATCTTGCAAGGACTCGTAGTCTTGGTCTCTGGTAATTAAAAGACTCGGATCCGGCTCTCACTGGACTATCGCTGGATACGAAGTTGATAAAAAACACATCAGGAGCATGCTAATTTCGGGTCAATCAGTCATCTCCTGGCACTCCAAGAAGCGTAACTCGGTTGCTCTATCAACTGCTCAAGCTGAGTATATTACAGTTGGAGCTTATCGTGCTCAGATTTTATGGATCAAGTAACACCTAAAGGATCTTGGATTTTCATTCAAATCTATCCCTATCAAGTGTGACAATCAAAGTAAAATCAACATCACCAAGAATCCAATTCAGCACTAAAAACGAAACACATTGAGGTCAGGTATCATTTTCTAAGAGACCATTCTGAGAAAGGTGATATTGAACTTGAGTTTATTCCTATCAAAGTTCAATTAGCTCATAATTTTACCAAACCTCCGAGTGAAGATCAGTTCCGCTTTATTAGGAATGAACTTGGGATGTTAACTGTATGATTATCCGATTTAATGCATTAATAAAATTGTTTGTTATATGCTTTGAGTAAATAACAAATGGATCAGTTGAATCAAAATGAGACCGAGCTATGAGTTATTACTTTTTCGAGTGTGTTCCGAGTCACTCGGGCACCTTACTCGAGTCGACCGAGTTTATTAGAAAAATGGACATCAAAATTCTAGGATCATCTCTAGATCAATGGAGAATCTTAGAAATATTTTCAAAAATCCTTTTTTGTTTCTCAACTAGCCGTTACACTCTAGAATACTCAACGATCTGTAACCGTTGCTTGGAGGGTTTAGTCCGAAAAGTGCTCGTTTAATGAAAGCGTTTGTTCTATAAATAGCACTACTTCATTTTCTTTCGTTCACTTGGCTATTTATTGCTCTTACTCGCTCTCTTCGCTCTCATACTCAAACACTCTCACACTCAACTCTCTTTCTCTCTCTGTTTCTCATTCATCCTGTTCTATTCCCTCTTACTCTTAACCTCTCTTTCTCTCTCTTTCTCACTATGCGTAAAAGAGGTTCGGTGATGGAAGGAGGTTCGGCCACAAAGAAGGCCGGAACCAAAACAACTCACTCCGAGAATCCCCAAGGCAAGGGAAAAGCCCCTACCTTAGATGATCCAAAACTCATGATGGCTCAACACTTTTTCATAGACGACAAGTTCTTTCCGAAAATTTTGTTTTCTTCGATCAAATCCACCATCAAAATTGGTGCTTTCAGGTACTTATGCTTTTGTGAGTATGTCTACCCGGAGCTTGTCACTGAGTTCTATTCTCATATGACAACAAGAGATAACGTGATCTCTTCGTTGTCTAAGGAAAGGTTATTCGTATCAACCTCTCTTTACTTCACAACCTCTTCTTTGTGAAGTGTCTCTTTCTCAATTCCAATTCTCTTCCCTTCAATGAAGTCGTTGATGACTTCTTTGATAAATATGCAAAATAGATTCCTCAGTCCATAAAGAATTTTTATGTGACTCATATGACATCCGAAGCAAGACTTCTTTCCTTCATTATGATGTTCTTTTCCTACTATCCATCTAAAGAGAACCCCAATAGTAAAGTGCTTAATGTACTCTACGATATCCTGGAAGGGTATAAGGTTAACCTCTTCCCTTTCATTCTAGAACAGATTACTTCCGTTCCTTCTAACCCGAAGAAGCTTCCTTATCCTTTTGGAGCTCTTCTTTCAACGGTCATTGGTCAATTCGAAGTGGCTCACCCTTTTGATCAAAACAAATGCTTGGAGCATGTCGTTTGTTTCAACAAAGGCGAACTCATTAGCCTAGGATACTAGGAAATATCAGCTAGTGTCCGGGCTCACATTTCTCAACTCACTCATCCTCCTCCACATTAAACTCGAAAGATTCCGAGGTCCCTCTTCTCACTCGCTAGAACTTTGTCTTCTCAACTCTGCCCTTTCTATTGAACTACTTTAGAAGGTAGAACTCCTTTAGAAGGTGGCCACACAATTTTTTACTCTAGACAAAGAGTTGTAATCAACACTAGGAGCCTTTTAGGCTTTCATGCCTATTCTTACTCGGTTCAAAGCAAGGCTTAGACTCATATTGATCAGAGTCAAGCCTTAATTACTGAACTAAGGAGGTGATCAAGCATCAACAAGATCAGATTCGCCACCTCCGAGAGAGACAATCGAAGGTTGCTAAGGACTCCAAACCCTCTGAAGAAGTACAACCTTAAGAAGAAGAAGAAGAAGAAGAAGAAGAAGAAGAAGAAGAAGAATAAGAAGAAGAAGAAGAAGAAGAAGACAATTGAAGGTTGCTAAGGACTCCAAACCCTCTAAAGAAGAAGAAGAAGAAGAAGGCGAAGAAGAAAAAGAAATTAGAGCAACCCCAGCTGAGGGACAAGCCAACAAAGAACCTGAGGTATCTCCTCATATCACACTTAATTTGCCTCGAAGTGGTTGGCGATGATGGCCGACCTAAGGCTCCCTCATCGGTTCAATAGCCACCAGCTGAAGTGGTCGAGGGCTCGAAGAAGAGAAACCGGAGGAAGAACTTCATCTGTCTTGCGGACTTGTCATTCCACTTCCCGATTTTCCTCTACTATTGCCTCATCGCCTAGCTGCATTAACTCGGGGCTACAGGCATAGGCGTGGTCCTTGTTTTTCCGCCTCCACTCGAACCGCCTCTCCCTCCCGATTTCAAAAAAAAATTTCCAACATCTTTGTACTTCATTTTTCATCCCTTCCTTTTGTTTAGTTTGATGAAATGCTTAGGGGAGAGAAAAGATAGAGATGTTTGGTTCAGGGGATTTTATTAGTTTCTTGTTTGTTTAAGTTTTTTTCTTACTCTCGTGTAATGTTTCTTTAACCTTTAATGAAATTTTCTTATTTCCGAGCATACATGAACTATTTATGTTATCTACTCGATATATTTTCTCACTACTCATAATTCCATGACAAGTGTGCTCTATTAACCTCAAGAAGCTTACTTTGAGTTGTATATGATCTAATATGAGCTGTTTAGGATTTTATATTTTCTTTTTCTTTGATCAATATACTATGAACACTTAACTTTCTGAATCGATTAGCTTCTATCTTAAGTAAGGAATGCCTTTCACGAAAAAGGGGAGATTGAAGACATATGTATAACTCTCTATGGTTTTGATTTCAAATCATTCTATTCATTTAAGAGCATAATGCATTTAACTATGTTTCGACCTACTCAAACACAACTCGGAATAATGGCATGAGTAAATAATTTCACAAACACCTCATATTCCGAGTACTCGACTTAGTGTTCAAACCGAAAATGAATTAATTCTCTTTTCCAAGTCAATTTATTGAATGAAATTATTTACTTGATTAAGTTTATGCATTCTAATTATTATTCTTATTAACTTGATCATTTAAAGAATTGACTCAAGATGGAATTTGCACCTAATTAATATTAGACTTAGAAAATTCTATATATTGAGGTTGAAGACAATTACGTGATTAATTACTTTGAATTAATTATTACCTTTGCCTAATCTTGGACCAAAGTATTTTTATACTTTGAGTACCACTTTGATTTGCTTTTTAGGTTGATTAAAGTATTTTAATCTGATTTTGAAAAGCAAACACAATTGGTTTCTAGCCTTTAAACACCAAGCAGATAGAAAAGCAACATTTCTAAACCAGGCTCGGACACCATGTTAGGGTTGTTTGTTTCTAAATCCGGTCAACTTCAAATTTGAGTCTAACGTGTTTCCACCGCATACGTCGGTCATAATTAGTGGGATGGACCACTTTTTGAACCAAGGACCACCGCAAAACGTTCACATTACAATGGATCCTTTTCGAGTGACTCGGACTAGCCATTACAACGGCTATTAAAGCTCACCGGTCCAAAACAAGCCTCAATGTTTAATCTACCTCGTAATGTATAAATAGAAGCCTCTCTGCAAGACTTGAAGATTGCTCGGTGAACATTGAAAAACACTTACTCGAGTGCATACTTACTCAATCTTTAGATTGCAACTCCAATTCTTAAGTTTCTTCTTTCGAGTTGTAAAGAGAAAGTCTTGTAATCACTTCTACACTTTGTCGTAGATCAAATAAGGGATATTCTAAGTCTAGGAAAAATTTGTAAGCGAATTGTCTAAGGGAGCAATTCAGTAAAGAGTCAATCCTTGTATTTTGTGGATTCAAAATAGTAGATTTGACTTGGTGCTTTGATTAGCATTGTCCATGGTTTTCTTGCCATTGAGGGTTTCCACGGATTTTTGTGTTTTACTTGTTTCGAGTTCATTCTAGACTCGAATTATTTTCCAACTGTTCTGTTGGGCATAAATCTTTGTTAATTCACAAAAATCTTCCATCACCCTATTGTTTATCCAAAACTGATAGATGTCATGGTACCAATTAGTTTGGTCGATACCGGACACTTCTAGTGTATATACATGTGAAGGTTGACTCAGTCGCTCTATCCGGATTGGCATTGAATGAATGTCATTAGGGATATTGATCATGGATGCTAATTTAGCTAAAGCATCCGCAAACTAGTTGTCATCCCTAGGAATGTATGTGTATGAAATGCTTTCAAAGTGTTTTGATAATTCAATCGGGGTGGCTGGTAGGGTGCCAAGGCTTCACTACGTAGCGTCTAATTTGGTGAGATCCGATTAATGATCAAACTGGAGTCACCGAAAACCCCGATGCTTTTTGCTCTTATCTCTATAGCAACTTGAAGTCTCGTGATGCATGCTTCATATTCCGCGAGCATTTTGGTGACCTTAAAATCCAACTTAAGCTGAAATATGTTGTCCCTCGGGTGAGACTAAAAGGATCCCTACTCCAAAACCCTTCGATAGGAAGCGTCGTCAAAATACATTGTCATTCGTTCACCTCAATTTGTTGGATATTTTTGTCTTGAAAGTTGAGGTATTCGGGTTGTGATTCAGTTATAGGACATCGGCTTTGAATTCCGACACTACCCTTCCTTTGATCGCTTTTGAGGGACATACTTGAGTTTAAATTTTGACAGACATTACGGTCCATCTAGCTATCTTGCTACCGATGGTCGGTTGCTAAAGAATGTACTTAATGGGATCCATCGGTGCTACCACATGTACCGTGTGGGCCAACATGTAGTGCTTGAGCTTCTTCGTAGCTTAGACTAATGCCAATGATGTCTTCTCTAATGGCTTTTATCTAGTCTCATAATTTAAGAATTTCTTACTTAGAGAATATGTCGCATATTCTTCCTTTTCGTCCCATTAAGCTAGCATGGCCGCCATAACGGTCTCTTTCATGGCGAGGTACAAAAGTAAAGGTAACCCTTGTTGGGGCGGAACTAGGGATGGCAGTGGGTCCTGGACCCGACCTAGACCCGCCGGACCCGACCCATTTAATCGGGTCCGGGTCCAAAAATTTGGACCCGATGGGTCCGGGTCGGGTCCGGGTCTAACTATCTCGAGTCAGGGTCGGGTCCGGGTCTCAAAAAATAAGACCCGGACCCGACCCGAGACCCGTTTAAGACCCAAACACTAATTTTATTTTTTTGAAAAATTCTAACAGTAGTATTCATGCAAATACGTACCCGGTGAAATTTGGAAACCCTTCCTACAATTTGTTGTTAAACTTTGATGGACTTTGAACTTTGTGTTGTCAAACTTTGATGAACTTTGTGTTTAATATATTGGTGTATTCGATTTGTATGAACTAAGTTTTTTGTTTGTACAATAGATTGGTTGATAGATAGATTAGTATAATGCTAAAGAGGTTATATGTAACAAAATTGCTTGTAAATTTACAATAATATTAAAATAGGGCACAAAATATTGATTTTTAAACTTATTTATGATAAAAATATAGTAGACCCGTTTAAGACCCGTGGACCCGTGGACCCACCGGGTCCGGGTCCGAGTCCAAATTTTACAGACCCGTCGGGTCCGAGTCGGGTCCGGGTCCAAGTCTAAAAAGTTAAATGGAGTCCGGGTCCAGTCGGACCCGACCAGCACCCGACCCATTGCCATCCCTAGGCGGAACTAGCACTTGGAGGGTCGGCTAGATATTCCTTAACCTTCTCGAATGCTTTTTGGTACTCATTATCCCAAATGGGCTTAGACCCTTTCTCGAAATTTTTAAAAATGGGTTCACGAGACCATAATCGGTTTGATATAAAACGACGAATGTACTTGTAAATGTTATAAAAAACCCTGTATTTCCTTTATTGTTTTCGGTGGCGAGAATTTCTGAATAGCTTTGATCTTGGATGGATCAACTTTGATTCCTCTAAGACTAACAACATAGCCTAATAATTTGCCTGAGGTTACCCCAAAGGCACCCTTTTAAGGATTGAGGCACATGTTGTATTTTCCTAGTCTTTGCAAGAACTTTCTAAGGTCGGGTAAGTGCCCCGCCCTATCCTTGAACTTAATGATCATGTCCTCCACATAGACTTCAAATTGTTTGTGGATCATGTTGAGAAGTACTGTTGTAGTTGTCCTCCGATATGTTACGCTAGCATTTTTTAGCCTAAATGGCATCACCACATAACAATACGTCCCCGATTCGGTGATGAAGGTTGTCTTCTCCATGTCTTCTTCGACCATCTTAACCTAATAGTACCCAACGATAGCCATCCAGAAACAAAAGCAAGGCATGCCTCGCTATGTTATCTACAAGGATGTTTATATGGGGCTGCAGGAAATCATCTTTGGGGCTTGCTTTATTCAAATCCCCGAAGTCGACGCATATCCGAACCCTACCATCTTTCTTCGAGACTGGTACTATGTTTGCCACCAACCGAGGGTAGTGAACTACTCGATGAACCCAACCTCAAACTACTTCCGGACCTCTTCCTTAATTTTTAGTGCCCATTCAGGTTTCATCCTTCTAAGCTTCCGCTTAACCGGCTTGGCATCTTCGTAAAGTGAAATTTTATGTTCCACTATGCTTGGATCATCCCCAGCATGTCTTTGTAGGACCATGCAATGACATTTATGAACTCGTAAGGAGCAAAGTAAATTGCTTCTACTCTTTTGGATCCAACGTTTTTCTAATTTTGACCTCTTGGGGTTGATCAACCGATCCTAAATTAATTATTATTGTTTCCTCTATTATTAGTGAGCAATTTTGATGATCTTTCATAGCTTTTATAAATTCTTTAGGGATTTCGTGTTCATCATTGGAGGCAAAACAATTAAAAATAAGAGAAGGCAAGGAATAAGCGAAAGGTTCATCTTATTGAATGAGGAAATGAGTTCATCAAACAATTAAAAACGAAAATAACAGAATTAGAAACAACAGAACTAGAAGATGAGCTAGAAGCAACAGGTAAAGAAATAAAAACCTTAGTATTAGACTTAAGAATGGGATGTTCTCCTAAGCTAACGAGCAAATTCTTAGCCCTCCTCAAGCATCGATCCAAGTAATATGCTTGGACCCTTCGGTGTCAACATCGGTGATGAATTTGGATGGATCAAACTGCGGGTGCGACATGGCTTGAAACAGATGATCGAGACCGAATTCCCTCCAAGTTCGTCTCCGCCTCAACAACAAGCTAAAGATGTTACTCCCAGCCAAGTTGGTCCAATCTGGTGTGGACTGTCCCTTTTCAAGGAGGTAGGATGCTGCCTTTTTCCAAGTATTAAACGAGTCATTAAAAATTTCCAAACCGGATACCAAGATGCCCTTCTCTTTGAGGTAATAAGGCTCAGGAAAATCGTAGTAAAGGAAGTGATCCCCTTCTTTCGAGAACCGCCCATTTAGACTATAAGGAAAGTGCTCGATGGAATGGACTGTGTGGTGTAGTCCTCCTAGTTTGAACTTCCCACTTGGCATGGGCTCCTTCTTTAGCGATAGGTTGACAGACCTAGTCGAAATTTATAGTTTTTAGTTGGTTCAATGGGTGGAAAGATACGGTGGTATGCCCTCCGACTGCAGACTAAGCCTCGAAAAATACCCCTTCTTCCTAAACATGGAGTGAACGCTAGGATTTCCATAAGGATTGAAGTTAAGAGGTGTTTCATCCTTTTCTAAGGCGACAATGGTCTCAAACCCTTAAAGCTCTTTGTCATCGGCATCGTGCTCAATTTCGACGACCGATTCTTTGGAGGTGATAGTAGCACGGAGAGTGTCCCCATTGACAATTATGACATGACCTTTGATTATCATCTTAAATTTTTGGTACGAGTGTAGAGGGCACTCGCTTGATGATTGTGTACCCAAGGGCATCTTAGAAGTAAGTTAAATGTTCGCTGGAATGTCTAGGACTTGGAAGTCGATGTTTTATATCATCGACCCTACATTGATTGGTAAGGTCATCTGTTCCCAAAACGGCTGTCTTAGAGTTGTCATAGCTCGAAGATGAATTTTATTTCGGCTAAATAAAAGAGAAAAATGTGGAAAGGACTCACCTAATTTGAGATGAATTTTATTTTGGCTAAATGAAATAATGAAAATGCTAAAATGGGGATGCGAGAAAATAAAAAAGGTCAAAATCTCAAGATCGACTGATCGAAGAGATACAAGGGACCTTGGTTAGAGCCTTCCGAACCGATCGGTGGTCACTCGCCTAGATCGCCTAAACTAAGAAAGATTTTAGAGTGACTCGGAAATGCAATTAATGGACTGACCTAAAAAAAGGTAACTTGGATTTTTGGCTAGAAATGCACATAATGGACCGTCTCTAGGAAATTCATTATGGTATTTTATTTGCACCCATGCAAGGGCTAATCAGCACTCCTCACCTGTTCGTAAAGGCTCATAAGTAGATGGTTAAATTTAAAAGAATCCACACTCATCCAAGCATGCAAATGAAGAGACAAGGTGCCACCTAACAACCAAGGGCCTACGGTCAAAAGAGGGTTAAATCTAGGTAGGATACATGGTGTCTCATAATCCGAGAATTTTGTCCTCTATGGGGTGCATGGTAGGAAAAACCATGAATCCTTGGTGCCTCTCGGTAAGCCAAGAGTGCGTCCTATGAGGAAAACGATCACGCCTTCGTTAACAATCAAGCCTAGTTGGGCCCGTCCGGGACGTAGTTCGAACCTCCTCCAAAAATTGTTCTTAAAGGATAAAGCCTAATGGTCCACCAACAAAAATTAAACTATGCTTAAGGTTGCTTAAATGTGGGATGTCTAATGTAAATACATTATTAAAACTCACTACTCAAATTTTCAAATTTTGCCTTCTTAATAAGTGATTTATCCCCAGTGGAGTCACCACTCGTAGGAACCACGGTTCCTCGGGAAGGGGCCCCAAGCTTCCCCGAGAATTGGCGGGTTTTAACATTTTTCTTTTTGAAGAGATGATAGAAATGATTTAGGGTTTTGAAGATCAATTTTAGAAAGTTGGGATAAACCCCTTATTAGGATGTTCGAAATTTACAAGCTGAATCAAAATGAATTAAATGGGGTTGAATGACAGCTTTATTAATTATTTTATTTTAGAAATTATTTTCGAAATCTCAGTATAATATTTCTTACTCGAAAAATAAAAAAGTTAGGGTTTGTTCACTCTGTTGTGGGGCTTTAGGGCCAAGCTGGTGTGAAAACACCGGTTTGGACCCAAGTTCATCCCTGTCACCACTCGGTGCCTGTGAAAACCAGCACCTAGTGGTCGGCGATGCCGGCCACGGACCATTGCTAAGGTAGTCAGCCTCAGCCTCTAACATGGCTGGAAAATCCGAAACTCCCCTTTTTTATTTTTCGATCGGAGAAAAGTTGAGAAGCAAAATAGAAGAATTAAATCAAAAATAGGAGTCGCTAGTCGGTTTTAGGAATGAAAAACTAACAAAACAAAATACAGAAATACTCTTCCAATCTTAGTATGGGAAAACTAAGCTTGGAAGAGGTTAAAACTAACTCCATTGGTCTAGAACCAAGAATCGGATTTGGGGGTGAGGGTACGAAATGTAGGGATAAGCCTTTCCGTTCTGCCCATCCAACGACGGCCATCACTAGTTTCAGTAGTGAATTTACATAACATATTAAACACAAGCATACAACACGCGATAAGAAATTAAAAGCAACCAAAACATGATGATGACAGCGGGTAAGGCGAGATATGAAAGCGATAAAGAAAGCAAAAGAAAAACAAAAAGAAACGGAAGCAAGAAACAAAAAAGGTTACATCGGACAGGGAGGAATTAAAAGCGATACAACTTTTCTCCACCATACGAAAAGCAGTAAAAACATGAAATAAATAAACCATCGCGAAGGCCGAAATGGTGCCCTCGGGTTGTCCAACCTGCCGATCCGGATCTCGGAATTGGATCCGACGATGCGACGATGGGGAATCAAAGGGGCTTTTTGTGACTTTTGAGTGTAGGTAAGTAGAAGGACGTATGACTGATGGAGTTTTTCGGGTTCGGATGTAGCTAGAATGGGGAGTAGAATAGAAAAAGGTTGAAAAGAAACTAAGAGATAAGAATTCGAAAGGAGTTTTCGTTAGCTCTTAGTTAGGTTTCAACAGACATGACGCTAAGGAATGAGCCTCTTCCAAAATGAGAGTCTAAGCTCTCTATTTATAGGAGAGGATTAGGTCACAAAATGACCTAAGGTTTGGGTTTAATCAGCCCTCGAAACCAAGGCAAGAACCGGTTGGAAAATCATAAAAACATCGCGCCCAAAATAGAAGGATAGAAGCTGGATCCCGGGGTTGGCAGCGCCGACCATAACGGCGTCGTTTGGTCGTCCAACTTCTTCCGTGTTGCAATTAGACTCTTAGGCAAAACACAACATTTTGGTGAATTGGATCCTGGTACACGACGCTGGACATAAACGGCGTCATTTTGAGGAAGTAAGCTTCGTGTCTCGGGTGGACTGTCTTAGAGCAAAACGCAGTGTTTTGATGCATCTCGATTATAAAACGTGGCACCGGATACGACGTTGTTTTCAAGTCTTCGATCTCGGTGTCTAGGTTGGACGATGGTGATGAAACACGGTGTTTTGAGCCCGGAATCTCCCTATACGCGGCTCCGAATTCCGATGACTCTAGAGTTCGACTCGGGCTTGGACCGTCCGAAAGAAAAAGGATTTTTGAACCGACCCAAGGCAAAAAGGTTATTTATTTGGTGCTAAAGGGTTCTTTGTGGTTTATTGGCTTCCATTACACCAATCAAATACCATCCGCGATCTAAATCCTAAAACAGGACTCGGGATTTCATCATCCGGCCGACAAAATAAAATTCAAGAATAAAAGAGATAAGGAACGACAAGTTTTAGGTGTCTACACCAAGAGCGAAGAAAAGGGTAAACAAACTCAAGATTAACCTGGATAGGAACAATAATCAACCACGATTTGAATAGTAAAAGATTCCAAAACAAGAGACTCGAACCGAGACACTAAAAGGGGATCTCAAGAAAGCCCCCCACGTCGGTAAGAAGGATCGAGAACCACACCCCAAACCGACACAAAAACAAAAGGAAGAACAAAGAAGAAAGCACATACCCGAGAAGTTAGCATAAACCAACTCAAGCAACAAGGAACGATCTAGAACTAACATTGTAATCATCATTCGAAAAATCATTCATGAAATCGAAACAAGATTTAGCCCAAACCATTCACAAATCGCCTCGATATAGAGCACAAATCAAGCGGCCATAACTTGAACAAGTAACAAAATCGTAGCTATGGGACCAGTTGACATCATCATCAAGCTCTAAGAACAAGCCTTTAGAGAGCCGAGGAGAACCTCGGACGTAATGAAGATCTCAAAAAACCTAAATCTCTCACCAAATCCTCATTATAATCAAGGATATGAGAGAAATAACGAAGGGAATTGAAGACTCAAATTTTAACTCTAAATATTTTGTGAAAGACTCAAGTAAAAGCTTCTATGTCTCTTGAGTTTTGATTGCAAGTCATTCCGAGCTTCATAGAAACTCATATCTCGGTTTTTATCTTTGTTACGAGTGACTCGGATATCACTATGTTCTATATCTTCTCTAGTGAGGTATTTTGAACTACCGAGAATATACTTCAACCATCGCATAATCAAATAATTCTTTTAACCCATTTTCTTATAGTACTAACTGTGTTTGCCAACTAAGAACTGAATCAATCTCTACTGAGTTTGTCTAAGTCGGTTTATTCGTTCAATGATTATTTGATAGATCAAGGTCACTTTCTACGTTTGAATATTCTTCTACTTGACCTTTCTAGAAATTATTCTAAACTGAGTTTGAACCTATTTGATATTAGACTCGGAATATTCCACTCTTCTAGGCCAAAGATAATTAAGCATTTAATTATCCTAATTTAATTTTTATTTGTGCCTAACCTTGGACTAAAGTATTTTATACTTTAAGAACCAATGTGGTTTGCTTTTGTAGGTTATTCAAACAAAACTAATATATCTTTCCGAATTAGAAAAGCAAGCGGCTTCTAGCTGTTAAACACCAACGAGATAGTTTTAGCCAATTCTAGACAGGACTCAAACACCATGTCGAGGCATGTCTGTTTTCAAAATTGAAAAATCCAATACTAAGCTCAAAGGTGGTTTCCGCCTTGCTTTTCAAACAACACAAATTGATTAGAACACCTTTTGGAGCAAATAGTCTGTTGCCCAAAGTTTACACTCCAACGGATCTTTTACGAGTGACTTAGAAAAGCCCTCTCGATGGCTAGTGAAGATTTCGAGTCCGGAGATCGGACTCAATGGCTACTGTGCTTGGTCATCTATAAATAGAAGCCACTTCAAAATACTTAAAGTTTGTTGAAACTATTGATCAATACACTACCTAATTCTCTTTGTGCATTACTCACTCAATCCTCTACTTACAACTCCAAGTTTGTACTTAATATTTTTTGAGTTGTAAAGTCTTGTAATCAATTACATACTTCTCTTACTTTCGAGTGAGGTTCCTCGACTGAGCTATAAGGTTTAACTCAGCTCAGTTGTCCCTAACTATAAAGGTTTCAATTAGGAAGTACTAGATCGGATAAAGGAACTTTTTGAGTATAGGAAAACATTGTAAGGAATTATTTGAGGGAGCAATTCTAGTAGAGTCAGTTCATTGTATTTTAAGGAATCAAAATAGTGGATTTGACTTGGTGCTTAGATTAGCACTATCCGTGGTTTTCTACCCCGGGAGAGTTTCCATGTATTTCTCGGTGTTTGCTTTTCCGATTCCAATCTAGACTCGGATCGAAATTGTTTATCTTTTTCAAGCAAAAAGTTTCTAAGTTAGCTAAAATTTCCTCATCACCCTATTCACCCCACTCTAGGGTGACTTAGACTCTCCGGGAGAAAACATCAATTGGTATCGAGCCAAGCCTTTCAAGAAGGATCTAACAATCCAAAGGTCTAAAGATCGGAGGATTGAGAACATTGGAGAGTTCGATGAAGGAAGATCTTCCACCGGATCACCAAAGTTTAAAGGATCAAACTTCGTGCACTAGAAGAAGCTTATGGAGTGTTTTCTGTTGGACAACGATGAAGATGTCCGGAACATCATCCAAGAAGGAAACTACATCCCAATGAAGATGGAAGGAACAAGATCTCGTGCCTAAACAAAAATTCGAGTACACCAATGAAGAGTCAAAGAAGTTCGGAGAGAACTTCAAAGTAATGAACATTCCGATGTGTGCTATGAGCTCGGAAGAGTACAACGAGTGTCGGCCTGTAACACGGCCAAAGATGTGTGGGACACTCTTATCAACACATACGAAGGTACAAGCCAAGTAAAATCGGCAAAGATAAGTTAGTATCTTCATAAATATGAGTCTGTTCAAGATGGATCCGGAAGAAAACATCACTCATATGTTTATTCGCTTCAATGAGATTATAAACAATCTCAAATCTCCGGCCGAAAGATTTCTCATGAAAAATGTGCGGAAAAATTCGAGAATTCCGCAAAGAGAAGATGGGGTCCCAAGGTGACAACCATCGAGGAAGCTCGGAACCTCTCTCAATTCAAGCCGGATGAACTGATTGGGAAGATGCTTACCCATGAAATTCACCTGGAAGAAGAGGATGTCAAGGTCGGCACAAAAAGAACATTACGCTCGAAGGCCTCGGCAGGTAAAAGGAAAGTCTAAGTTCCTCGGACTCGGAAGAGGATCCAATGGCACTCATTGCCCGAGGCTTCAAAAGAATGATGAAGCATAAGAAATGCGAAAAGAGGCCAAAGGAAGAATTCTACAAGAAAGATAAGAAGGACAGAAAAGCTAAATATTCTTCCCCTTCAAAGTTATCTTTAACTAAGAACTCTAGTCTGTTTTGAATGTGGCAACAAAGATCACATAGTCAAAGACTGTACGAAGAGAAAGAAAGACAAAAAGAAGACTAAGGCTATGATGGCCACATGGAACAATGATGACACATCTAAAGAAGAAGATGATTCCGACAATTCAAAGTGTCCGATGGCACCGAGACTCGAAGGCTGAATCCGAGTCCGATGCCGACAACTCGGACACTAAGGAGACAAGTCCTCAAGAGGTAATTGAATACTATCTCAAGTTCTCCAAAGTTGATTTAGCTAAATATATCTATACTTTGGAAGAAAAGTCCAATTCGATTCTTCTCGGTTCAAAGAACAACTTGAGTCTCTTACTTCGAGAGCAATTGTTTGAAAAATGAATTGGAAAAACTAAGACTAACTCTGAAATAATCGAAGACTATTACTCGGACTAATGAGGCTGAGTCCGAGTCACTCGAAGCAAAAATAAGCATCCGAAAAGAAAGCTCAATAAGTCTCAAGAGCTTGTTTTGAAGTTTACTCAAGGTCGAAAAACCATAACATGCTTTTAGGCTCTCACTGTGTCTCCTTCGGGAAAGAAGGACTTGGTTTTAACGAAGAGGAGGAATCTAATTCCTACTCAAATCTTTTCAAAAATGATTCCAGAACCGTGAAGTTCAAGAAAACGAGCATGGTCCTATTCATAAGAATGAAAGAAGAACCGAGCGCATACCAGCTTCCAGGAGAAAACCTTCTCCATCGGTTTATAAAAGAAAAGATTTTCAAAAGAAAGAGACACGGACTCGGTTTCCTAAAAAGAAGACTCGGAATTAGACCAACCCCAAAATCATTCAAATCTGGGTTCCCAAGAGTCTTCTTCCTCGAAAAGGACCATAGTAAAGGGAGTTACTCGGTTCCTTGAAGGAAGTAAGAAGGGTTAGTGTGTTTCGACTTGCAGGTAACTCGAAAAGGACGAAAGGTCATTGGTACTTAGACAGTGGATGCTCATGTGACATATCGGAAGATTCAAGACTCTTTTACGAGTTGGAAGATTTTAAAGGAGGCAAAGTCACTTTTGGAGATGATAGTAAGGGCAAGATAGTTGGAATTGGCAAGATTAGGAAAGGAGACAACCTGGTCAGCCCAGTCTCATCTTGTCAAGGGACTAAAGTACAATCCGCTCAGCATCTCTCGGTTGTGTGACAAAGGTCAAGAGGTAAGATTTACTCGGACCAATTGCTATATTTCTGATGCAATTACCAAAGAGACTCAGCTCTTAGGTAAAAGGTCGAGTTAATATTTATACTATTCCTCTTTCTTATCCAAGTCAGAATTTATCTTGTTTAAAAGCAATAATACATGATGATTCTTGGGCACGGCATTGCAGACTAGGTCATGTTAGCATGTACCCTATCAAAAAGCTTGCATCTCATGGTTTAGTTAGGGGCTTACCTAACTGTGCATTTAAGAAAGATAAAATATGTGAAGCAAGCACAAAAGGGAAACAGTCAGATCATCCTTCAAACCTCTAAAAGCTGTTTCCACATCTAAAGTGCTCGAGATGCTACATATGGATTTATGTGGTGAAATCTCTGTGAAGAGTCTCGGTGGTAAATCATAAGTACTTGTGATTATTGATGACTACTCACGATTTACCCGGGTTTGTTTTCTCAAGAACAAAACGAAGCTTTCAAAGAGTTCAAGCAAGCTCTGTAGGAAAATTGAAGTTGAATCTCATACTCATATCAAAAGAATTCAAACCGACCATGGAAGGGAGTTTGACTACTCGGAATTTGCAGAGTTCTACGACAAGAATGGTATCTCTCATAACTTCTCGGCAACCAGAATCCCTCAACATAACGAGGTAGTGGAGAGAAAGAACCGAACTCGTGAAGAAATAGGAAGGACGATGATGATTGAACATGATTTACCTTACTATTTCAGGGTCGAGGCGATCAACACCGAAACTACACACTCGAACGGATACCTCATCAGAACCATCTTGAAGAAAACTCCCTACGAGCTTTACAAAGGGAAGAAGCCCAACATCTCATATTTCAAACCCTTTGGATGTAACTGCTTTTTCACAATAACGGTAAGGATCACTTGACTAAGTTTGATGTTCGATCGGATGAAGGTATCTTTTTGGGTTACTCATCTCACGAGTAAAGCATATTGTGTCTTTAACAAAAAAACTAACAAAGTGGAAGAAAGCGTCCACGTTGTGTTTGATGAGATTAATCGAGGCAAAAACAAGTGAGTTAACCTTCTCGGATCTCAAATTTAGTCGAGATGAAGATGATCTTGCTGAAGTCGAGCTCGAAAGAGTCGAAGAAAGCAACTCGGAATGAGGTAGCTCGAGAACATTATGACTCAAGCCGAACCAGCTCAAGAGCCGGCTCGGAATGCTTGAAGGACAAGCAAATGAGCAAACTCAGCAAGCTCGGACTACTGAAGATTAGTTAGTTCAACCAACGAACTTGGTGAACCGAGTGAACAGGTAGAGCATTCAAATATGCTTCAAGCCACCTATTCGAGAACATTTTGTCTTACATCAATAGTGGGGTAAGAACTCGTTCTTCTTTACAAAATCTATGTGCATTCACTGCATTCATATCATTAATAGAACCTAGAAATGGACTAGAGGCCCTAAATGAACCTGAATGGGTAGAGGCCATGCAAGAAGAGCTTAATCAATTTGAAAGAAACCAAGTCCGGACTTTGACAAAACGACCTTCGACTACCCAGTCATGGGAACCAAATGGGTTTTCAAGAACAACCTGGATGAGGATGGGTTGGTAGTCGGAAATAAGGCTAGACTTGTGGCTCAAGGTTACAATCAAGAAAAAGGGATTGATTGTGGGGAAACCTTTGCACCGAGTTGCTAGGATTGAAGCAATTAGAATCCTATTGGCAATTGCATCCAGCATGAATATTAAATTGTATCAAATGGATATCAAAATGTGCTTTTTGAATGGTTTCATTCAAGAGGAAGTCTATGTTGAGCAACCCCTGGATTTGAAAACTCAGAATTTCCAAATCATGTTTTCAAATTGCAAAAGGCTCTATATGGTCTTAAACAAGCTCTAAGAGCTTGGTATAAAACACTTGAGCAACTTCTTAGTTGAGAATGATTTCAAAAGTGGTCAGATTGACAAAACTCATTTTATAAAAACCAAGGGGAAAGATTTCCTTATTGTTCATATCTATGTTGATGAAATCATTTTTGAGCTACTACTAAAAATCTATGTCGAGAATTTTACGAGTTGATGAGACAGGAGTTCCAAATGGGCATGATGGGAGAGCTTAATTTCTTTCTTTGTTTACAAATCGAGACAAGATAAATATGGCATCTATGTTCATCAATCTAAGTATACCAAGGAGTTATTGAAGAAGTACAAGCTTCAAGATGTGAAACATGGAGCAATACCCATGAGTAATAGCATGAAACTAGACTCAAACGAAAAAGGTCAAGCGAGTAGATAAGAAACTCTATAGAGGTATGATTGGTTCTCTACTATATCTCACATCTAGTTGGCCGGACATTACGTTTAGTGTATGTCTGTGTGCAAGATTTTAAGCTAATCCAAAAGAATCACATCTCACTACGGTAAAGAGGATTTTTAGATATCTTGCAGGAACTCATAATCTTGGTCTATGGTTTTCCGGAGACACGTAAGCCGACCCTCACCTGGATACTAAGATGCTGACTATGCTTGGTTACAAGGTTGATAGAAGGAGCACATCAGGAGCATGCCAATTTTTGGGTCAATCCCTTATATCTTGGCACTCAAAGAAGCGGAACTCGGTTATTCTATCAACTACGGAAGCTGAGTACATTGCGGCTAGAGCGTCATCGTGCTCGGATTCTATGGATCAAGTAACACTTGAAGGATCTTGGACTTTCATTCAAATTGATCCCAATCAAGTGTGATAATCGAGTATAATCAGCATCACTAAGAATCCAGTTCAGCACTCAAAGACAAAGCATATTGAGGTCCGGTATCATTTTCCGAGAGACCATTTTGAGAAAGGTGATATTGAACTTGAATTCATTCCTACGAAATTTCGGTTAGTCGATATTTTCACTAAGCCACTTAGTAAAGATCAATTTTGCTTTATTAAGAATGAGCTTGGCATGATTAACACGTGATTATATGTTTTATGTGCTTAATTTTATGCTTTGCTCTCGATTAACAAATGGATCGGTTGACTTAACAATGAGGCCGAGCCATTGGTTAATTACTTTCGAGTCGCTTAGAAACCATACTAAGTTAGACTCGGTGTATGATCAAAATGGACATTAAACTTTTGAGATCATCTCTAGATGAATGCAGAATCTCATAAAGATTTTTTAAAACTCTCTTTCTCTCTCGACACACGTCTTTTTCAAAGAATTCGAACCGTTAGAGAGACAAATGCTAGAATTGTAATCGTTGGACTGTTGTATGTCATGTCTATCCGGGAATGTTGTTTGAACGTTAAGAAAGAAGGTTGAAGGACATTTCCATTCTCTCTATAAATAGCACCAATTTGTCTTCATTTCTTCACTTTGCGCCATACTCTTCTTACACGAAATTCTCTACTCTCTCATATTCGTCCCTTGCTCTCAAAGTGCTCTCTCTCTCTCTCTCTCTTTCTCTTTCTCTCTCTCTCTCTCTCTCGCTCTCTTCTAGTAACCTCTCATCTTTTCACTCTCACAATGCCTAAACACGGTTCTACTTCCAAGTTCATGGGGTCTGCAACAAAGAAGGCCCGAAAAACAACTCAAGAGGGTACGTCGACCCTTCAAAAGTCTTTGTTGTCCAAGCATTTCACGTTGGATGACAAGTTTTTCAAAACCACCTCCTTCTCTTGGCTCAAATTCATTCAAGAAACTGGAGTATACAACTATCTATACTTTAGCGATTTCATTTATCCAAAACTCGTGGCTGAGTTCTATGCCAACAAATCCTTCTCTGGTGGTGTCATCACTTCCAAAGTTCAAGGTACCACGGTCGGAATCAGCCTCCCTCTTCTCCACAAATTGTTCAATGTATCTTCTCTTTTTCGAATCCCAATCACATTCCTTTTCTCAAAGTTTTCGATGATTTCTTTGACAAATTTGCCAAAGAAGTGCCTGAGCATAGAAAAATTTCTCTATAACTAAGATGAAAAGTTAGGTCAAATTGCTCTGCTATATTACATTGCGCACTTTCTTTGCTCACCACTCGAGCAAGGAGAACCCAAACTCCGGGGTTCTCAAAGTTTTATTTGACATCATGGAGGGCTATGATGTAGACTTCTTTCCCTTCATTATTGAGCAAATGGCACAAGTGCCCGCTCAATCAAAGAAATCCGGTCCTTTTCCATTCGGAGCTCTTTTCTCTCTCATCTTTAAACAATTCAAGATCCCTCTTTCGTCGGATCCCTCTGCTGTTTACGAGTCGGCCATTGTTCGGGCCGAAAAGAACTTTTGGGGTATGGATACCAGGAGGTAAAGTCCGGTGAATGGTTTCACTCTTCTTAATTGGAACCTGTCTCTCCTCCTTCCCGGACTCATATTCAACCAACTCTGCCATCTACTTCAGTTGGCCCCCTCTTCTCAACCTCCTCTCTCAGCTGGCGCATTTGCTGCCTCGGTCGAAAAACTCATGTTTACAGACTAACCAACTTCGATCGGTTATTCGCTCTCTCAAGCCCATTTTCCGTGGGATGGTCATTCACTAGAAGACCGCCCAATCCTAGATTCGAAGTGTCAATCCCCGATGCTTGAGTTCAAAGGGGTTCTTGGCGAGCAACGCGAATAGCTCGAACTTCTTCACGAGCGCGAACGAAGGTTGCGCAGGACTCGAGATCCTCCAGCCCGGCCAAGTCTACCTCGATGAGGTAGAAGAAGAAGAAGAAGAAGAAGTTGACGATGCAGATGAAGCAGGCGAGGCTCGGCTGAAGAGGAGAACAAGGAGGAAGAAGAAATATAAGAAGAGGGCTCGCCACCAAAAGACAAGGGGCTTATAGAGCTCGAATAGGAGCTGATCTCCTCGGATCTTAGTGGATCGGAAGATGTTGGGGACGTTGGATAGTCCAAACCAGCTGACTCGGAACCCCTATAGTCTTCCTAGAAGACGAGCCAAAGGATGATACTGTCCTCACTCGACCACTCGAGTCCGAGCCGCTTCCTAACATCCCAGTGCTACCACCACCGCAATCTACCACCTCATCTCAAACTTATCAATGCAAGCGCACTCGCTCATCCATCCTTCTCCGCCCAACCAGCACCACCATCTTAATCTCTTTTCTCTCTTTTTTTTTTTTTTTTGTCCAACATTAAGTGTATTTACTTTCCACTTTTATTCCCTCCTTTTTGTTGAAATTCTAGGAGGAGAAAAATAGAAAACTTGATGTTTGGCTTAGGAGGAGTGTATTTCCTTTACGTGTGTTGTAAATAATTTCTTTTTAATGAATGATCGTTAATGTTTATCTTTCCTAAGTTCCGATCATTTCTAAGTTTCCTTTAGTATTTATCTTATCTACTCAAAAATCTAAATTGGTTCTAATATTTACTTATAAGCCTTGCTTTGATCTGGAATTTCTTTATACTCTACACACTATGATACGGATCATTGGTAATGAAAACTTAATTTGTTCTAACAAGTTTTGATCTTAAGAATGTAATGCCTTTCATCAAAAAGGGGAGATTGAAGACTCAGATTTTAACTCTAAATATTTTGTGAAAGACTCGAGTACAAACTTCTATCTCTCTTAAGTTTTGATTGCAAGTCATTCTAAGCTTCATAGAAACTCATATCTAAGTTTTCATCTTTGTTCTCAGTGACTCGGATGTCATTGTGTTCTATATCTTCTCTACTGAGGTATTCTAACTTACTCGGAATATACTTGAACTATCGCATGATTAAATAATTCTTTTAACTCATTTTTTTATAATACTCGATTGTGTTTGCCAACCGAGAACCGAGTCAATCTCTACTGAGTTCGTCTAAGTCGGTTTATTCCTTAAATGATTATTTGATAGATCGGGGTCACTTTCTACATTTGAATATTCTTCTACTTGACCTTTCTAGGAATTATTCTGAATTGAGTTTGAACCTATTTGATATTAAACTCAGAATATTCCACTCTTCAAGGCCAAAGATAATTAAGCATTTAATTATCCTAATTTAATTATTATCTCGTGCCTAATCTTGGACAAAAGTATTTTATACTTTGAGAACCGTAGGTTATTCAAACAAAGCTAATATATCTTTTTGAATTTCAAAAACAACCGGTTTCTAGCTGTTAAACACCAGCAGACAGTTTTAGCCAATTCTGGACAGGACTCGGACACGGTGTTTGGGCTGTCTATTTCCAAAATTGGAAAAATCCAACGCTAGGCTCAACGGTGGTTTCCGCCTTACTTTTCGAGATAACACCGGTTGATTGGAACACCTTTTGGAGCGAGATAGTTGTTGCCCAACGTTTACACTCCAACGGATGTTTTCTAAGTGACTCAAAAAGCCCTCTCAACAGCTAGTGAAGATTTCGGTCCGGAGATCACACTCAACGGTTACTCTACTTGGTCATCTATAAATAGAGGCCACTTCACAAGACTTGAAGATTGCTAAAACTATTGATCAATACACTCGCCTAATTCTCTTAGTGCATTACGACTCAATCTTCTACTTACAACTCCAAGTCTCGTACTTAATATTTTCTTAGTTGTAAAGTCTTATAATCAATTACATACTTCTCTTACTTTCTTAGTAAGGTCCCTTGACTAAGCTGTCGGGGTTAACTCAGCTCAATTGTCCCTAACTGTAAAGGTTACCTCGGTTAGGAAGTAGTAGATCGGATATAGTAGATCGGATAAGGGAACTTCGAGTCTAGGAAAACACCGTAAGAAATTGTCCAAGAGAGCAATTCTAGTAGAGTTAGTCCATTGTATTTTGAGGATTCAAAATGGTGGATTTGACTTGGTGCTTGGATTAGCACTATCCGTAATTTTCTACCCCGGGAGGGTTTCCACGTATTTTTAGTGTTTGCTTTTCTAAGTCCAATCTAGACTCAAACTCACCTATTTATCTTTTTCAAGCAAAAAGTTTATAAGTTAAAATTTCCTCATCACCCTATTCACCCCCCGTCTAGGGTGTTAGACTCTTCAGGAGCAAACCTTAAGGAATAAGTCGAAACAAGGAGAAAACAATAGGAAGATAAAGGAGGGGAAGAGAGGAAAGAGAGGAAAGAGAGAGAACGATAATAGTGAGGGAGACTCAAAGAGTCAGGGAGCTTTTTAGGTTTAGGTTTCCAAATTATCATAGCATGTCTCTTCAGAGGGTCTTTCTCTCTCTTGAGAATTCCTTTGGTTTTAATTATGGATATGTATATATCCACCCCATGCTCTCTCAATTTGCACCCTACTTATTAGATAAAGTGAAAATTACGCTATAATTTTCCATTATCAACATGAACCCAAAAAAAAAAAAAAAAGAAGACTTTAAGCACATCATATCAATATCTAACGCCTTACAACAAATCTGTACTTATTCGTCAAGAACTGCCCGTTCTTGTGTGTATTTTACAAATCGTAGTCGTCAAGGATTGTCTTTCCTTCTTTTGTGCATTTTACGAACTTTCAAAAATCTCACGGGTACAAATTGAGCCCAAAACCGACGTGCGTAACGTAAATCTTTGGACCAAAGTCTACCTATAAACACCCAAAGAAACAATAAAATACATAAACGACCAATAAAAACAGGTGAAGCTACAAATTAAACATATTATCCAGCTTAGGGATTAAAACAAGGTTTAAATGCAATGCCCAAAATCTCTCTACTTCTGTCCAAAGTTCAATCATCCAACTGAGTTATAAAAGAGACCTGTACAAATGTACCTCTCTAGGGGTGGATCCAAAAAAATTTTCTAGGGGTCCGGAAGTAAGATAATAAATACTATTTATCAGCAATGTAGTTAATATTTGGTCAACAGTGTCAAAATAAATTGTTAGAGTGTGAATAAAAATCATCAAAAATTCACGAAAATGTTGAAGGGGACGCCCATAAAAATAATTAATACTTATAAATTCAATGATACTTAAAAAGGGGCATGGCGGAATAAAATTTCTAACTCTTCCATTACTATTTATATAAGTTATAAAATAAGTTATTATCATATATCAAACATTAGCTATAAGAATATTATGAAAAAAAATTTATAATAAGTAGATAAGAAATCATACCTCACAACCAATAATATAAAAATTATCCCTTGAATAATAATCACTTACAAAATCTAATACACTTTGAGAAATAACTTAGATTAACTAATACAATAATACATAACTTAATAATAATCAACTCATTAAAAGAAATATAATATTAACACAAAACATACCCGGTGTTGGAATTAGGAGTCTTGGTAGGCCAAAAAAATTGTCCTCTTTTCGAAATTGTTAATTGGGAATAAAATTTACACTACTTTACATTAAAAGGTAGGGGACAAAGTAATATTATATCTTACAAGACAGCATATTAATAGGTTGGAAGGAGGGAGGAAGGATGACATAGAGATAACAAGAGAAAGATTAAAAAATAATGTTGAGACGGCTATATGTATTATCAATTTTTCATATTCTATACGCTAACTTTCTCTATCGTAATTTATTAAACAATTATAAGACATGTGCAAAATATTAAATAAAAAATAAAATATTTTATACAATAATTATATAATTTTACCTTACAATGAAAATGATTATGATTTTACTTGGAGAGTTAAAAATATGAAAATAATTATCCAAAATAATTATTTTTTCCTATTTTATTTTTTTAAGAGAGATTTTACAAAAGAAATTAATTTGAAAATTATGGGAAGACCACGGCCCCTTAGTTCCGCCGTTGTATCTCTCTAAATGAGTTAAATTCTGGAAATTCTGATATAGACACCGTTGTATAAAATTACGAATCCATCACTGTTGTCGGCGTATCTATCTCATGTACTTGTTTTATAACGGCCTAGGATTGAAATACTTTTTAGTTTTTTGTCACAATTGAAAAGATTACTGGACTTTACAAACTATTCCCTCGTAAAAATTACAATCTCACTGGAATGCTATGAAAATAAAATTTTGCTCTGATTGTCCCAACTTCGGACTTCCTCACGATATTTTCTACTACTTCTATTGATGTGACTATCATGCTTCCTTTGCCCTATTGATGATTTGATATGTTGCTTGAGATGTAATCCACCTACATCCAGTTGTGCCCTAGTTACTTTCTTTCATATGCAAACTTTTATAACTTTAAAGCAGTCTTCTTTTTATAGGCCATGTGTTCTATTTTATACCCAAGGACAAGCTAGCTAATTATCCCTCAACTGGGCATTTATTGGATTAGATGAGTAGACGGTAAACCTAGCAAGGTTGATATATAACGTATTTGGTCAATATATAAATGTTCCATTAAGGACGTTTATTTATTGGGTTTGGTATGTTGAATCTAATAATGACTCGATATTGTTGTCTAACTTGACTTTGGCACCTTTTTTAAGATGTGCAGAGCGATTTGTTTCATCCTAAATCGGAAGTTAAAAATTTGTACTATTATAAAAGGAACAAATCATCTAGAAAAAGAACTTCATGCCACAGTATAGTTGTTGGTTATTGTACGAACCACATCCCGCATGTCCCCTCTCCTTCAGGAGGAGGAATCGGATTCGGATCGAGCTTCCCCATAAATTGACGGGGTGTTCTTTTTTCTTTGAAAGTGAACATTATTTTTAAAGATGATAATTTTTGAAATGAGGATGTATCTTTTATTAGGATTTTCGATTTTTATAATCAGCTTTAAAATAAATTAAGTAAAGCTGATTGGCGATTTTTATTAACCATTTTATTTTAGGAATTATTTTTAAAAGCCTCTGGATGTTATTTCACAACTAAAAATAAAACAAAATAGAATAACTTAATTTCGTTGTAGGGCTTTGGGCCAAACCGATTTGAAAACACCGACTTGGACCGACGCCAATACCGGGGTGACTGTTCGGCGACGGCGAGGACTAGCGTCGTACGGTCCACGGCGCCGACCATGGGTCGTGGACCGAGGTGGTCGAGTCTCGGTCCATGGCCTGGCTGTTAGAAAATAAAAATTCTTTATGTTACTTTTAGTCAAAAATGCCAAGAAGCAAATTAGAAGAACTAAAATAGGAAAATAGAGTCACCGAGTCAATTTTAGGAATAAAAAACTAACAAAAATAAATAAATAAAAAAACCCTTCCAATCTTAATACGGGAAAACCTTGAAAGAGGTTTGAAAAGATGACTCCATCGGTTTACAACCGAGAATCCATATTCGGGAGCAAAGGTACGAAAAGTAGGGATAAGCCCCTCCTTTCCGCCCGTCAACGAGACGACTTGTATCGATTAGAATAATGAATTAGATAATGTATTAAAAAATCATACAACATATTAAGTGCCAAATTTAAATTGACCAAGGCATGCTCACGAAAGCGATAAAAGCATATACAAAATCAGTAAATGAAACCGATAAAGAAAACAAAAAGGAAAGCGAAAGAAAGCGAAAACGAAAATAAAAGATTACATCAGGCGGGAAGGAATTAAAAGCGATTATATTCTTTCTCTACAATACTGAAAATGATAAATAACAAAAATTTAAATAAACCGTAGTTGAAGGGAGATTTAGCGCCATCGGGTTGTACCACTGTTGATCCGGGTCTCGAACCGGATCTGAAAGCGTGACGGTAGTGACTAGAAGAGGCTTTTTGTGAGTTTTTATGAAGATAGGTAGAAAGACGCATGTGACTGATGGAGTATTGGGGTTCAAATGTCTAGGTGAAATTAGACCAAGAGATCATAATAAGTGAATATTCAATAGCTCTTAATCAAACTTCAATAGCGTAACGCATAGGAAAAACCCATATGCAAAACGAGAGTTTAAGCTCTCTATTTATAAGAAAAAATAAGCTCACAAATGACCTAGGGTTTTAGCTAATAAAGCTGTTCGAAATGAGCGAGAAAACTAGCCGATAGAACCACAAAAACCGAACCAAATCAAGCTTAGACCGGATCCCGAGAACGAGTACCGAGATGCACGGCGCGGCCATAAACGACGTCATACGGTCTCGGCTTCCTTCCGTGTTACATGTGAACTCCGGAGAAAATGCAGAGTTTGGGGGCAAAATCCCTTAAAACGCCGCCGGCCAAGAACGACATCGTTTGTGAATGTGAGCTTCATGTCTCGGTTGGATGCTTGGAACAAAATGCGGCGTTTTGATGATGTTTGCCATGAAACGCGACGTCGGCCAATGCGATTTCGTACGGACGAGTTTAACTCTGTGTCTCGGTTGGACGTTGAAGATGAAACACGAGTGATTTGATTGTAGCGGGACTCAGTAGGCGGCGCTAGCCAAGGGTTGACTCTGGAGCGTTGACCCGAGGCTTGGACCGACCGAAAGAAATGGGTTTTTTTATGCAAAAGGGTTTTACGTGGTTCAATGGCTTCCGTCACGCCAATCATACTCCGACCATGATCCGAATCCGCAAACGGGATTGGGATTTCATCGTCGAACCGACAAAATAAAATACATAAATAAAAGAGATAAGGATGGCACGTTTTAGGTGTCTATAGTTAGCCCCCACTTTAATCGAGTGCGGAAGACGAAGGGTCAAAGTAAATACTAAAGGTACTTATCTCGCTTTTGGGTATTACTTTGAATGCTGATTGTTTTGTAGTCTTTGGAATTGGTCGTTGTCGAATATGAACTCCGAGAGGGGCCTAGACTTGATTGCGATGTGAGCATTTTGAAGTTCGGTAGGAGGATCCCGAGTTTAGCTTGATGAGAGCCTTGAAACTCAATGAATTTTTCTGCTGAAACTTTGATCCTTTCTTGATCCGAAGCTTTGCCTAATAGTATGTTGTATTAACATGCTTGTTAGTGGATAATTGTATTTATGAAAGTTCGAGTATTTTACCTAAATAATTCAATCGAAAACAGACTAAAAATCTAATCTAATAAAGTTAACATTGTGGGTCCAAAATTCCACTTGCATTCACATAGTTCCAAGAACCCACTTCTCCCACTATGCCTGCAAAGCTACCGCCGAGGGGATGCCAGTCAAGCCTCATGGCTGGCACCGGCCAGCCTTCGAGCGAGGTCTTTTCCTGGTTTGTTGTTGGATTCCTTCTCTTTTGCATTTTATCTTGTGTGTGTGTCATGCTTGGCCGAATTTTCCTATAAAAGGAGGGGTTAATGTGTTCATTTTGCATACTTCACTTACTACTCTCTTTGCTTCTTTTTGCTTGCTCTAGCTTTGCTCTAATTTGTTTCTTCTTGTCTTGAGAAAAACTAGTGTGGTTTTTAAAAACACATCTTCTTAAAATATCGAGGAGAAGAGCTCATCCTATGAGGAGGACAATGGCCGAGGGTTTGATTGACGATAATTTCGTGGAAAGATAATGGCGTCCTTATGATAAATGGAGCCCTAGTGACTTCTTGGTGGAAGCCAAGAGCCATGTCTCTTCACTTGCCATTTCCCCTTCGGTAAGCTTGAAGGCTTAAGTTTCTTTCTTTTCTTATTTAGAGTAGTATTTCTACTAAAATCTTATTGGATTTTCCTTTCGCAGAAGAGCTATATCCGAAGCAGTAGGGCTATCTGGAAGTTCATGGAGATGTTTAAGAAAAGAAACTACTCCTTGGAGAACATCATGAACAGTGTTGGGTTCGGTTCCTTTATATTGCTTTGAACAACATGTGCGATCATAAGGAGTGTGACCCTACCCGAGGCCATTAGCGAGCGTTTGGGATACTACCAATACATTTCATCTTCCTTTTGAGGGGATGAGCATTACTCCTTCTAATTGGGGTGTTCCCGCTTAAACTTGCCTTATAAGGGGTTTACGGTCCGGGTGAGACATATAAAAGCCGAGAGAGATTTGACGAACTATTAGCCTTTATGTCGCTTGTGGAACATTATTTAGGTATGCTCCATCTCTTCTTTTAGCTCCAAAAATACTTTATCTTATATGGATAAAGGTCTCACGTGCCTTGTAAAATTGCAGCCACGACTATACGAATATTTTCCTCACCTTTTGCCTAGTTCAAGAAATCATCCTTCGCTTCGGCCTTGGTATCATGGGCTAAAATTCACCTTCGATGACCCAAAGCACATGATTTGAACTTCTTGAGGTTCTCTCTCAACCTTGTGAATTTGGTACGTCACTTCTTATCTTTCAATTTTGAGCTAGAATAACCCAAAAGTTTTCCTTTTCCTCTGTCTAATCTACTACCCCATGCCACGGCTGTGGTGGGCTCGTGGGCATGGCGGTGGTGGCCGATGCCGGCCGAAAGCCAGGAGTTTGCTGCCCAATTTTACTTGTTTTTCTTGTCTCCTCATGTTCCTATGTGTGCAGGCTAACTTCCATCCATGGGCCCATATTTAACTCTCTCCAAGCTTATGTGTGGCACGAGAGTTATGCAAGAGGAGGATCTTACTTGAGGGCCCCTTTTTAGATTTTGTTGGTATCTTAGCGAGTAGGTTACACCAAAAATCCATCACAACACATGGCCTTCATTTTTCCCCAAGATCCACCATAAATAATGTTTTACTTGCACTCCATTACTCAAGAGGAGCATGAAGAGATAGCCACCGGGTATCTCTATGTCTAGTTTTTAAACATGCATTCCCGGAAATTATGACCCGACTAGTAAGTCTTCACCTCCCTTCTTTTTTGTAGTTGAATTTCTTGTATGGAAATTAAGTTCATCTTTTGTAGCATCTCCCGAAATACATCAACATCCCGAGGCTTGATGCCGATGTGTCGTAATCTGGGAATCCCCATGCTATGTCGGAATTCTCGAAATACCCGAAGATGAGTGTAGGGGCACTCTCTTCGAAGAATTGGAAAGGGTAAGAGTATTATGCTCTTTTACTTTTATTTGTATGCTAAATCATATTGCTAATGTGAGGAATTTCATAATATGATTGGGAGCAATCTCGAATAACGTCCATCAACCTCCGATCCGCCCTCAAAGGTTTTAAGGATTTGTTTACTTGGAAAGACCTTCCGAACTTTCTGGGTGAGTTCTTGTCGGTGAAGGTGCTAACTCATTAAGGTTTTAGTAAATGCTAATTACTCCATCATTGTGTAGAGTCGTCGGTTTAAATCTTCTTCATCGGTAGGCTTCCTTGGTGGTTTGGGGACGCAAGCGCACTCCTCTAGTCAGCAAATGCCATCAAGTAGGATGACTGGAGCGGGTACTTCACGACGTTCTTCATGACATTCGCATCATCGTAGTGCTTCGAAGTGACGCCTCGTACATATGTACTTGGGCTTAGTTCTTCCGATGTTGGGCCTAGCTTGTGCGAGGACTATATGGACATCATGCCTCTCTAAGCACTCGATCCTCACGACAACCCATTTGATTGCTATTGGATGTCATATAGTAGGCCTTCTCATGGAGCTTCGAATCCTCTTAGAACTATGGGATTAGTCTGTTCAAAGGCTGGTGGGGGGACACACGGGTTTCCATTTCAATCTTGGAGGATTTCGGCAACTATATCTTCGATGACACCCCAATGATGAAGATTAATAACTCCCTGTAGGGTGCTTTTGTTAATTTTTAATGTTTTGCATTTTTTGATGCTACACAATGGGATGAATGCTTATGCTCAATTCTAAAATGCTTTCATTTATTTATATGATGCGAAAAAATTCTAAGGAAAAAAATACAAAGACAAATCGGAAAAAAATTACACTAGCTCCTACTCGCCCCAAAAGAAAATAATAAAATGAAAAAGAACGAATGGTAAGTGCATGGTCCAAAATAATGTTAGGGCTCTTTGCCGAAAAGGGCCTGAAGCAAAAACTTAAATGGGCCCAAGGAGTGCTCGGGCCGAAAAAATTAAACCGACCAGTCCGGCTGGCGCCCACCAAGTGCTTGGTTGACTCTCCGGCGGATCATAGTGGCGTGATGGTGATGGACTCGATTCGGAGACTGCTAATAAAAAGGACCTACAGCTAGATCACGAAAATCGGACCTTTTAAATCATCCTTACGCAACTTCTTTAGAGAAACAGTTTCTAAGAAAACTCCTCGGTGCCTTTAATTCCTTTTCTACTTCAAAGATGAACTTCATTACTAAAATATCCCGTTGGATGCATGAGATGACTGATATTAACAAAGTTGGGTTGTCCCTTTATGGACTGAATACTGTTTAGCATCCGACAAGTGAAAATCCACTGGCCTTTCTTAAGCGCTGCGGTGGCCTTATGGAATCCTCACCATCATGTCTTTAGGTTTGGGGACAAGGAATTATGTCCCTTTCCTGAAGAATTTGATGCCATCTTAGGCATTCTGTAACACCCCAAAACACCCCACGGGAGTATTACATCGCCGAGTTCCTTAAAGGAATTCCCAAGGCTCTTTCCGATGTTGGTTAGGTCGTCTAAACTCAACTTAAAGTAATACTGGTGGCTTTTCCCAAAAGAAGCTGAGATTCTCTAAAAATTTCGGCAGAGTTCCGTTTGTAACATGGACTAACCCATGGGCTTAAAGCCTTACAATCCTGCATAAAAAGCATAATAAAACTCGACGAGCCACACGCTCGGAGTATACAACTCAACGGCCACACGCCGGAGCTCAACCAATCATGCGGTAAAACTTAAAACAATCTAACTTAAAACAATCTATTGGTTACTATACGTTGGTACAACTATATGCACTAAATTACAAATACAACATTAAGAAATAAACAATGCACATTCTTGGCTTGAATTGCTCGGCACGCATCAACGAGCAATCAGCAAAGGTCCGAAGCATGCTAAGTGTAGATTATACTTCGAAAGTGTACCTGCAACACTGGGTGGGGACGGGGCAATTTGTGGGGGTGAGCAATAATCAACGGGCTCACCGGAGTCTTAAACCCTTAAAATGGAAATTCTTTACACATAATACTCATAATAATGAAATCTGCGAAAGCATAATAACGTAATAGAAATCTATATACTTTTCACTGAAATCTCTTGTAATGAAAAGATCAAAACTCTTTAATCACTTAAAGAGCACATAATCACATTCAAGAACACTTCTTTTGGGGTTGAATCAACATTCCAGGCCTTCGAGGACTCGAACTAGCACTTCTTTAATTCGGGCGCGACCCCGACAAAAGGCTCCCGGGACCATTCTTCGGGAAGTCTCGGGCGGGCATCCTGTCTCTCCAGGACCCGTATTAGAACCCTTCCCTCAAAGTTTCTAGCTGGGCGTTCCCGGTTTGAACACTTCGGTATGCTAAACGATTCGTAGCCGATCGATTCAAAACAATTTGCACATATCCACATTCCTCACATTCACTTACAGACTTTCTCAAATTGATTTCACATCAAGGAAGGCGTGACACCGCGTGTCACCCTTATAAATTCACTTTTTCAAATCTGATTTACTTTCTCAAATACGTTTTGCTTCTTTAGGATAGATTCACGTTTGAAAGACATTTCACAGAAATCACATTCAAGGTTCATTTCACGTAAAACACAAAACTTCTTTCGGAACTACTTATGAACAGCACATAAAGCAAGCACATAGCACGAATATTCACCATTCAATGCAAGCAATCATCCTCAATTCTTTTCCGACTAAGCTTTTCTCAATTCATCATCGGTTTAGTACGATTGAATCCATTTTCCGAGCCACAATAACCACAAGTAGATACTATTTACTTCGACGTTCTCACTTTTCACAATTCACTATCTTTACCTCAATTCCTCATTTCATGACTTCACTTTGTAAACCGACCTCTTTTGCCCTCATTCAACTATATATCCTTAAACTTGCTTTACCGAATTTCCTCTATCTCCATTCACCTTTAATTCAATTCTTTCTCAAAAGTCTTAGACATAACCATGGCTTAGTTCCACTTTACCGTCCCCAACTTGCTATTTCCCAACCTCAATCTCCCATTTAATATCTCTTACCTTATTAATCGATTCTTGCTCACCCATCCTTAATTATGTACCTCTTACTTACTTTTCATTATTCGATTCCCGTTAGTTTTACTTACTTTCACGCTCGGTTCAACCTCAAGGATTTAGAATATACTTCGAACGCACTTAACCTCACAATTACCCATTTCTCACTTAAATGCCCCAATTGCGCGTCACTCAATACGATCTCCTATTCCTCTTGACACTTCCCTTGATATTTCCCGAATTAGTACTCGTTTCTTAATGCCGCGAATTCAATAAATCCCTAAAACTCAATCTGAATATTAATTCATAACTTATGCCCAAACCATACGTACTTATCCCCAACCGACCGGGTTCCCGATACTACTCGTTATACCCTAGTAACCCAACTTCGTTTGAATTCCCGGTTTCCAGTTCAGGCCTAAACAACTATCAATTCCCCTTACAACTCCTAATTCGACTTTCAGCAACTACTAATCCCACTCATAAGCATAAAAGTTCGGTATTCACAATCACATTCAACAATCACAATAAACTCATTTGGATTCGAAATTAGTAGTAGTTTAGAGTATAAGACTACCCACCTCGATTCAGGGATTGGAGGTTTGTGATTTGCTCGAGGTTCGAGCTCCCTCGGTTCAATTCCTTCTTTCGTTCCCCCTCCCCTGCTGCTAGCCTCGGTTTCTGCCGCCTTCCCTGCGTCTCGCCGTCGTCGCCGGTTGCAGTCCCGCGTCCCGGTTTCCGGCCGCTCGGACTCTCTCTCGTGTCCGCCTCTGTTTGAGTCCTCTTCTCCTCCCTCGCTCGGTCTCGGTCTCCCGCTCCCCTTCCCTTCGCTTGCGTCGCTGGTTGCTCGCGTTCGTCACTCCGCTCGCCGGCCTCCGGCCTCCGGCCTCTGCTTTGGTTCCCGCACGCCTCCTCTCTCTCTTTCCCCTTTCGGTGCTCTCCCTTCGCCCGCGCTTTGTTCGCGTCGCCGACCGTCGCCTTCGGTCCCGCGGTGGTCGCCGGTCCCCGCGGCCTCCTTCGCCGCGTGCACTCGCCCCCTCCTCTCTCTCTCTCTCTTCCGTTCGGTGGTTCTCCCTCTCTCCCTTACTCTGTTGCTCTGCTTCTTCTTCTTCTTGCCGCGGCTCCACCGATTAAACTCTCGATCCTTAACCCCTATTGGACCCCAAATTTAATTTCTATCTCATTTCCAACTTAAACCAAAGCCCATCTCTTCATTATTCAATGAAAATAATCGCCGGCCCATATATCACAAGTCTATATCTCCTCCCTTCCGTCCTCTTACACTCGCTGCGTCCCAACTTATTTTAATACGCCGGCCACGACAATTCCTAATCACCCAACGGTTCAGCTTAGATGAAAAAGGAAGTCAATTTCCTTGATTTTATTCATTCGCCACAGCCTCCAAAGGAATTCTAACATAATACGTCCGGCCGTAAATAAAATCGAGTCACTCAACCCCCTAGTTGCGGGGAAAAATACTCAATAATTCTATGCTTTTCAACTGCTTTCTTTAAAATTCCGGGTATTACACATTCAATGTTGGACTAAACTCGTTATGCTTACGCCCTTTAATAATATGTATGAAACATACAAGTGTAGACACCTAAAACGTGTCGTCCGTTATCTCCTTTAAATTCTCGTATTTTATATTGTTGGCCCGATGATGAAATAACGAGTCCTGTTTGAGGATTTCGATCACAAACTGAATTTTATTGATGTAACGAAAGCCAATAAATTACAAAGAACCCCCAGCACCACATAAATAACCTTTTACCTTGGATCGGTCCAAAATCCCTTTTCTTTCGGACGATCCAAGCTCAAGCTAAGCGTCCGGAGAAAACAGAGTCCAGGTGCCGCGTACTAGGAAATTCTAGGCTCGGAATTCTACATTTTACTTTTGTCCAATCGGACATGGAGTTGAAGACCTCAAGAGGACTTTAGGCGTTGCATTTCATGATCACAAGCATCAAAGTGCTACGTTTAAGCTCCAAGACTAGGAGCTTCCTCCCTCAAAACTACATTGTATGGCCGGTGCCCCCTACCTGGATATTTCAAGTGAAACACCGTGTTTTGGCGAGGAGATTCCTTTTACATAGTAGAAGGACATAAAACCATAGGTATCCTCAGGTGATCGGCGCCCCAGACCAGGATTCTATTCGGTCTTATCATTTCGTTTTGGCCTGGTTTTTGCTGCCATTTCGTTCAACTTTAGACGATCGACCGAGGGCAAACCCTAGGTCATTTGTGACCTAGATCTCTCTCTATAAATAGAGAGCCTTGGCTCTCATTTTTTCACGACTTTCTCCTATTCGTTACGCTGCAGAAACCTAACCACAAACAACCTTTCCCGAAGTGTTACTCTACTAAAAAGTAACCTCAAAAACCTCTTTCCTAAACATTATGCCACTGAATCCTTACTAAGAGCGAATGGATATTCGGTTATTCTCATCTCTTGGTATTCATTTAGCTGATCCTTCCAGGTCTCTACAAACTTACCTTCTCAAAATTCACAAAAGCTCCTTTCCCGATTCATCACCGTCGCATCACCGGATCCAGTGCGGAGATCTAGATGAGCAGTTGGGACAATCTTAGGGCATCGATTCGATTTTCAAACTGTTATTTATTTTTTGTTTTTTATATCTTTCCGTATTTTGGAGAAGAATTGTATCGCTTTTATTTCCTCCCCGCCCGATGTAGTATTTAAAGTTTCTCGCTTTCTTTTCTTTTTCGCTTTTCTTTTCCTTTGCTTTTATCTTCTTTACCGTTTTCCTTTTATTTGCTCTTTTCATTCATGTTTTGGTTGCTTTGATTTCCGTTTAACATGTTGTTTGCTTACGTTTAGTATGTTTTTAATTCACTACTCAAACTAGTAATGGTCATCTTCGGACGGGCGGAACGAAAGGGCTTATCCTTACATTTTGTACCCTCGCCCCGAATCCGATTCTTAGTTTTAGACTGATTGAGTCACATTTTGACCTCTTTTAGTTTTAGTTTTTCAATACTAAGATTGAGAGAGCATTTATTTTGTTTTTATTAGTTTTTCTCTCTTAAAAACTAACCGGCGACTCCCTCTTTTCAATTTATTTCTATTGCATTGCTTCTCGGCTTTTCTCGATCTGTAAGTAAAATTTTAGGGCTCTCGATCCGCCGACCAGGCTAGAGGCCGAGGCTAATTTCTTCAATCGTGGCATCATGGCCGGCGCCGCCCAGCCCTAGGTGCTGGCTTCGACCTACACCGTGGGGTCGGCAATGGTGGCTTCTGTCCTAATTGATGTTTTCACACCGATCTAGCCCTAAAGCCTCACGGTAGATTCAAAACCCTAGCTTTTAATTTTGTTCAGCTAAGAAATAATATCTAGAGACCTTCTAAAAATAGTTTTTAAATTTCCAAAATTAATAAAACCACCAATCAATTTGACTTAATTAATTTTTAACTTGACTTAATAAAATTCGGAACTCTAAATAAGAGATTCATCCCCACTTTTAAAAATCAGTCTTAAAAACCCTTCAATCATTCTTTAAAACTTTCTAAAACCCTAATGCCAACCATTCATGGGAAGCTCGGTCAGCCCGACCCGGCCCGGTTCGGGCGGAAGGCCGTGGCATCTACGATGAGCGACTCTGTTGGAGATGAATCACTTATTAAGAGTGCAAAACTTGAAAATTGGAGTAGTGTGTTTTAATAATGTATTTGCATTAGGCATCCCGCATTTCATAACCTTTGAACATAGTTTATTTACGTCGTTAGACCATAAGGACTATTTTACCCCTTATTAAACACTTCTAGTAAGAGGCTCCTCCTGCGTCCCCTTGATTGCCAACGGAGGTAATACCTTTTCCCTCATAACATGTGCTCTTGGTTTACCGAGAGGCACCGAGGATTCTAACATTTTTCTTACTTGTACCCCACACGGAAGACTAAATCCTTGGACTATGAGTCACCATGTATCCTACCTAGTCTAAACCTCTTTTGACAATAGATCTTTTTACTATTAGTGGCACATTGCCTTCATTTGCATGCTTGGATAAGTGTGATTGTTTGGGATTTAATCCTTTATGAAAATTTTGCGAATACCATCGTGCCCAAGGACACGACTCGAGTAGTGTTGGGCGTTCAAGAACAAGCTAGAGAATATGTTCCACAATGGTTAACTCCCTCTACCTAAGGCTACCCAAAACTAAGTAACAACAAAAATCCTTTCAGCGGCACCTTAGCTATTTTTACTAAACCCATTCCAGTCTGTGGGACCCATCTATCTTCATTTAAGACATCCGTGAGTCTAAACCACTTCTTTACTTGCCTCCTTTAGATCCAAAAGTCTATGGGTTATGGGTAAGTGATGAAGAAGATGTCTACGAAACAAGAAACAATAGTGACGACAACGTCAACGAATTCCAGGGCATACCACCCTTAGAAGAAGAAGACTTTTGGGGAGAACCTAAAGGTCCAAATATCCAATTTCTTACTAGATCTAGACGACATAATGTACCCCGGGTCCACAACAAACTCAGGAAGCCTTAATAGAACCTAAAACTACAAAATAAGAAGACTCAATTCTTAAACGACTTCAAAAGTTAAAAAGTCGACATTTCAATTTGGCAACTTATATGTACTATCCAAAAACATATACAGACCTTTGATTGGCATCCTTAACAAGATCTAGGTCTCTCCCGAAACCACGCCTAAGGAAGTAGTAGGATTAGTTAATAATGGGTTTAGAACTATTACTTTTGATCAAAAGGATTTCCTTGAAGAAGGCGTTGCACACAACAATGCCTTTTATTTAACTATAACTTGTATCAACAAGTTCGTTCCCTTAACCTTAGTAGACAATGGATCGAGTTGTGAATGTCTGTCCCTGGAGGACCACCAAAAGGTTAGGAATTAAAGAGCAACAACTCTCTAAACAAACTGTCCATCTCCGAGCCTACGACAATTCTAAGAGAACAGTCTTGGGAACGCCGACCTTACCAATCAACAAAGGGCCAATAGAAAGGAACATCGAATTTCAAGTCTTAGACATCCCAGCTATATTCAATGTACTCCTAGGACACCTTTGGTTACATGATCATCAAGCAATGCCTCGTACACTACATCGGAAAGTTAAGATGATCATCAAAGGTCAAGTTGTAACTCGTCAACGGTGATAATCTTTGTTCTACTATCACCTCCAAAGAATTAGTGGTTGAGATTGAGCATGATGCCAACGATGAAGAATTATATGGATTTGAGACTATCGTTGCCTTAGACAAGGACAAAGCATCTCTTAACCGCAATCCATGTGGCAACCCTAGTGTCCATTCGATGCTCGAGGAAGAAATGGTACTTTCCAAGTCTTGTTGTAGGTAGAAGGGCATACTACCTTATCTTTCAACACCTTGAACCCACTAACAACTACAAATTCGGGCTAGGCTATCAACCTACTACTAAGGAAGTAACCCCATCCAAATGGGAAATTCGGACTAAGAAGGCCGCACCTCACACAGTCCGCTTTATTAAGTATTTTCCCTATACTCTAAACGGGAAATTCTTGAAAGAAGGGGATGACTTTCCCTACTATTTTTTTTCGAACCCAAATACCTCAAAGAGAAGGGCATTCTGGTACCAGGCTTGGAGGTTTTTAATGATTACTGTATATTAGAAAAGGAGGCACTTTACCTCCTCAAAGAAGGACAATCCACACTAGACTCGGATGAAACCGGCTGGGAATAACCTCTTCGGTCTTACTGTTCGAGCAGGAGAAAAACTTATAAGGGAATTCGATCTCGGTACTATTATGAGCCATGTCGAACCCACGATTCGATCCGTCCGGATTCATCACCGACACCGATAATGAAGGGTCCAAGCACGTTACTTGGATTGATGCCGAGAAGGGTCAAGAATTCATTGTTAGCTTAGGACCACATCCCCTTCCTAAGTCTAGTACTAGGGCTTTTAATTCTCTATTTGTTGTTTCTAGTTCTTTTTCTAATTTTGTTGTTTCTAGTTCCGCATCCTTTGTTTTTATGTCCGATGTACTTGTTTCTAAGTCTGATGTACTTGTTTCTTCATTCAAGCAAAGTGAACCTTTCTACTTACTCTTTGCCACTTCTTGTTTTCAATTGTTTTGCCTCTAATGATGAACAAGAAATCCCTAAAAATTAATAAAATCTATGGAAGATCATGAAAATTGCTCACCAATAGTGGAGGAAACAATAACAATTAATCTAGGATCAATTGATCAACCCCAAGAGGTTAAGATCGGGAAAACATTAGACACAAAAGACCAGAAGTAATTTACTTTGCTCCTTGCAGAGTTCATAAATGTCTTTGCATGGTCCTACAAAGACATGCCAGGGATAGATCCAAGTATAGCGGAACATAAAATTCCCCTTTATGAAGACGCTAAGCCGGTTAAGCGAAGCTATGAAGGATGAAACCTAAGCGGGCATTGAAGATTAAGGAAGAGGTTCGGAAGCAATTAGAGGCTTGGTTCATCAAGGTAGTTCACTATCCTCAATCGGTAACAAATATAGTACTGTTCGGAAGAAATATGGCAGAGTCCGGATGCACGTTGACTTCAAAGATTTAAATAAAGTGGGTTATGCTTTATTTTCATTCATGGACGGTTATTCTGGGTACAATCAGGTGATGATGGCTGAAGAGGACATGGAGAAGACGACCTTCATCACCCAATAGGGGATGATTGTTACGTGGTGATGCCATTTGGGCTCAAGAACACCGATATAACATACCATGTGATGGCTACAACACTATTGCATAACATGATCCACAAAGAAGTTGAAGTCTATGTGGATGACATGATCATAAAGTCCAAAGATAGAGTGGGGCACATACCGAGCCCAAGAAAGTTCTTCGAAAGACTCGTAAAATACAACATGCACCTTAACCCTCAAAAGTGTGCCTTCGAGGTAACCTCGCGCAAGCTGTTAGGCTATGTTGTCGATCTTAGAGGAATTGAAGTTGATCCATCCAAGATCACAGTTATTCAGGAGACCCCGACGCCGAAGACCGAAAAAGAAATAAGAGGTTTCCTAGGACGTTTACAATACATCGGTCACTTCATATCAAAATTGACTATGGTCTGTCAACCTATTAGAAGGTTTGCTCTTGGAGAGACAAAGTCACCCTAGAGGGGGTGAATAGGGTGATGGGGAAAATTAAACAAGTAATGGAAGAATAAAACTAGATATGACTCCGAGGAGAGTCCGAGTCTAGATTGGACTCGAAAAGTCCTAACTCGTAAAGTTATGTGCAAACCCTCCTGGGCGTGAAAACCACGGTCAGTGCTAATCTAAGCACCAAGTCAAATCTACTATTTTGAATCCATAAAATACGGAAGAAAAACTCGACCAGAATTACTCCCTTAGACAATTCCTTACAAGATTTTCCTAGACTCCGAAATTCCCTTATCCGATCTAGTACTTCCTAACCGAGGTAACCTTTATAACTAGGGACAACCGAGCTGAGTTAACCCTTACAGCTCAGCCAAAGGACCTTACTCGGAAAGTAAGAATGAGTGTTTGTAATCGATTACAAGACCTTACTACTCGTAAAGATGTTAAGTACAAAGTTGGAGTTGTAAGTAGAAGATTGAGTATGAATACAATGACTTTTGCTTAAGTACGTGTAGTAATACTTGGTTCAAGCAATCTTTAAATCTTGAGAGTTGGCTTCTATTAATAAATAACCAAGCGAGACTAGTCGTTGTGACTATCTTCCGACACGGAGTCCTTTGTGACAGTTGCAATGGTTTTTCCGAGTCACTTAGAAAATATTCGTTGAGGTGTGAACGTTGGGCAACGGCTCTTGACTCCTTTGGAAGTCCCAATCCATTGGTGGTGTCGGAAAAGTAGTGTGGAAACCACCATTGAGCTTAGCGTTGCAGATTTCCAGCTTTGAAAATAGACAACCCTAACACTGCGTCCGGTCTTCGGTCAAAGGTAGAAAAAGCCTTGTCTCGCTGGTGATTTGACATCTTGAAGCCGGTTACTTTTGTATTTCAAAAATAGGATAACCTCGTTTGAATAACCTACAAAAGTAAATCAATTTGGTTCTCAAAGTATAAAATACTTTGGTCCCAGATTAGACACAGATAATAATTTAATTAAGATAATTAAGTGCGTAATTATCCGAGTCCTAAAAAGTGAAATTTTCTATGTCTAATATCCATTATACTCAAATTCCATTTGAGTCAGTCTAGAAGTCAAGCAAGTCGGATAAAGAACATCGAGTAGAGAGACTTGATCTAGACTACCAATGTTCAAACCAAGCATGCTGACTTAGAAAGATGAATTAACACAAGTAATTCAATTTAACTTAGAACATGAAGTCGAACCGAGTTTATGCACATTAGAGCGAATGTTTGAACATGCAATATATCTAAGTGATGTCCGAGTGACTCGAACCGTGTGCGAACGAGTATGCTTTCCGAGTCGGTCGAATTAAGTGAGAATATATGCAATGGTTCTCGTAACACTCGTAAAAGATTCTATATCACTCAAAAAGTTTCTAAGACACCGAGAATGACTTGTAATCAAAACCTTATAAGAGATGAAGTCTTATACCCGATTCCTTGATGGAACTCGGAATTATGTATATGTAAAGTCCGAGTCTTCAATCTCCCCTTTTGATCAAAGGCAATCCATACTTAGAGAAAAACTTAGTTTGTGATATAGATCCGGTTTTTCATCCTTTCTCAAAGGATAAGTCAAAAAACATGATAGAATTGTATAGAGTAAATATAATGAATGAAACTTAGATTCTATCGGAGCAAATAAGCTGAGATTGCATAAAAAGAGCTAAAGTATCGAGAAAAAAATTACCGAGGAACAGAGCAATGATAGATCGAATTGAAACTTTGAAGTAATAAACCTTGAAATAATTTCTTTAAGTAGTAAACTCGAAATATTTGCAACTCGGAAGGCATTAAATAGGATTAGTAATGAAATTTCATTATAATTTAAACTAAAAAGTTACACAAAACTAGACAACAAATTTTTCTAACTATTCTCCCCTTCACTTTCAGCAGAACAAAAAAGAGGAAGAATGTATCAACTAGGTACAGATTTGATGTCCGGACAAAAAAATTTTAAAACAGAAAAAAATTAAGATGGAGGAGATGGTGTAGTCTCGAGTCGAGGATGGTGGACGAGCGGTTCGCCTTTGTTGATAAGATCCGGAAGATGTTGGCGAACGAGGCGGGGCAGCACCGGGATCTCTCGGAATGGGCTCAGCTCCGAGTGGTTGACCCGCAATTAGGTCGTCCGGAGGCTCATCCTCCCGGAGCTAGGACCGATGGAGGGGTGTGCTCGAGCCGACCGGCCGCTGACCGACCATGGTCGGCAGGGTCTTCCGACCCACTCGGACTACTATCTAAGCCGATCATTTCCGGTTGAGGTTCCGGAGCACCTTGGCCCTCTATTGTTGCTGCTGCTACTTGTTCTCGCTTCCATCTCCCCTTCCTCGAGATGGAGTCGCCTCAGCCGCGAGCTCCTCCTCTTCTTCTTCTTCTTCTTCTTCTTCTTCTTCTTCTTCTTCTCCCCTTCAAAGGAGGATTTGGCTGGACTAGAGGATTCTTCGGATGTATCGGAGTCTACTAGACTCGAGCCGCCTTGGAGCGCCATTCCCGAAGGAGCTCAATCGGCTCCTCTCGCTCCTTAACCAGTGCCTTCATCTCGAGAAGCACGTCTTGCTGCTTCTCGGATTTGGGATTGGGTTGTTTTCTGGTTAATGGTCATAGATCGAAGGACAGTCTTGAATGACTGGAGGGTGTCCTTGAACTCGGTGGACACCGAGGAAAGCTTGTCCATGATAGCGGAGGACAAGACAGAAGAAAGAATATGAGAAACACCTAACGTGGAGGCACCACTAGGTGGAGGAGGTAGAGAGAAAGCAGGCCGAGTCCGAGTCCGAGTCCGAGGTGGAGAAGGGGGCCTCGGTTCGAGCTATGAACCCAGCACACCCGGTTAGGTCTCCTCGTATCCATACCCAAGGAGTTCCTTTTCTCTAACGACAATGGCGAGCCTCGAAACTGCGTTAGGATCCGAGGGAAGAGGAACTTTGAATTGTTTGAAGATGAGGGTGAGAAGAGTCCCGAAAAGAAGTGGGGTGTTCTTTTTGTTCTAAGTCTTAGCGAGCACAGCTGCCATTTGCTCGACTATTACAGGAAAGAGGTCTACTTTGTAGCCCTCGAGGATGTCGTACAAAGCTTTTAGATGCTTGGAGTTAGGGTTCTCCTTGCTAGAAAGCTGTGAGAAGAAAGTTCTCACCAAGAGAAAACAAAGAAGGCGAGCTTCGATTTGAGTTGGGTCACGGAGAAGTTTTTGCATGACCCAGGGAATTCTTTAGCGTACTTCTCAAAAAAGTCATCAGCAGCCTCGTTGAAAGGTATGGGGTTGCTGTTCAAGAACATAGAAGATACTTTAAAGAGGCGATGGAGAAGAGAGGTGTTGATGCGGACGGTTATGTTTTGAACTCTTGAGGTGAGGATACCCTCGGAGCTAGAAAGATTGGTGTAGAGCTCGAAACGAGTTCGGGTAAATGCGATTCTTGAAATAAAGGAAATTGTAAACCCTCGTTGATTTGATATGGGCCAACCACGAAAACTTTGTGGTCGGGAAGAAGTTGTCATCCAACGTAAGGTGTTGGGTGACAATAGGTTTTGAAGGATTTGAGGGTCCTTCTTAGCTTTTGGTACGGGGTTTCTTGGTGGTAGAACCAAGAAAATCAGGGTGAGAACCTCTTTTCGGCATGTTTGATATGGAAAAGAGAGAGAGAGATGAACTTTTGTGAAAGAAAAGAAGAGAGAAAGAGATAGCTCTATGAAAGTGAGTGGAAAAAGAAAAAGTGAAAAAGTAGAAGGAGAGAGCCGAGAGTGACAGAGCTTACTTGAGATGAACTTCACTTAGCTTAAGAGCGACGAGAGTTTCTTTGATCGCAGAGAGCTTGCTCGAGTTGAAGTAATTGAGAGAGTGCAAGTAAGTAGAGAGTAAAGTAACGAAATGAAGGAAAATAGACGCTATTTATAGAGAAATAATTGTCCTTCGAATTCGTTCGACTCAGCTCTTCAACGGTCACCTTAGACCGGTGTGACTGTTCCGCTCTCCAACGGTTAGAATTCCAGCGATTGTCTCTCAATGGCTAGTTGTCTTATCGATGTGCGCAAGAGAGAGAGAGAAAAGAAAGATTTTAAAAGAAATTTCTGAAATTCTCCACTGATCTAGAGATGGTTTCGAAGTTTGATGTCCATTTTCTCAAAATCCGAGTCCGACTCGGTTAAGTTTCGAATGACTCGAAACCGCAAATAACTAATAACTATCAGCTTAGTATCACTGGTTCAATCGAACTAATGGCTATTAAAGAAAGTAAGCACACAACACATAATCATGCAAAGTAATCTTACTTAGAAAAGCACATAATTATGTATTAGTCATGCCAAGCTCATTCCTAATAAAGCAAAACTGATCCTCACTAAGTGGCTTAGTAAAGATATTAGCTAATTGAAGATTGGTAAGAATGAATTCAAGTTTAATATCACCCTTTTCAGGATGATCTCTCGGAAAATGATACCTGACCTCAATATGCTTAGTCTTTGAGTGCCGAATTGGATTCTTGATCACGCCGATTGCACTTTGACTATCACACTTGATTGGAATTGATTTGAATGAAAGTCCAAGATCTCTCAAGTGTTGCTTTATCCATAAAATCTGAGCACAAGCATGGTCCACCCGCAATATACTCAGCTTCAGCAGTTGATAGAGCTACTGAGTTTTGCTTCTTTGAGTGCCAAGATATCGTGGATTGACCCGAAACCGGCAGCTCTCGAAGTGCTCTTTCTATCAACTTTGTACCCAAGCATAGTCAATTCCGAGTGTCTTGAGTACCATATACCTAAATTCCGAGTCTCTACAAGATATCCGAATATTCTCTTCATCGTAGTGAGATGTGATTCTTTTGGATTAACTTGAAATCTTGCACACAGTACAGGCACTAAACATTATGTATGGCCTATTAGAAGTAAGATAGAGCAAAGATCCAATCATACCCCAAGTATAGTTTCGATCTACTGCTTTACCTATCTCATCTCGAGTCTAGTTTTATACTGTCTGCTCATAGGTGTTGCAGCATGTTTCCCATCTTGAAGTTTGTACTTCTTCAGCAGCTCCTTGGTATACTTTGATTGATGGACATAGATGTCATCTTTGTCTTGCTTGATTTGTAGACCAAGGAAGAAATTGAGTTCTCCCATCATACTCATTTGAAATTCCTGTCTCATTAACTCGAAAAATCTCGACACGTAATTTCATTAGTAGCTCCAAAAATTATGTCATCAACATATATTTGAGCAATAAGAAAGTCTTTCCCCTTGGTTTTAATAGAAAGAGTCTTGTCAATCTGACCTCTTCTAAAATCATTTTCAACCAAGAAATTGCTCGGTCTTTCATACCAAGCTCCGGGAGCTTGTTTAAGACCATAAAGAGCTTTTTGCAATTTGAAAACATGATTTGGAAATTCGAGTTTTCAAATCCAGGGGCTTGCTCAACATAGACTTCCTCTTCGATAAAACCATTGAGAAAAGCACATTTAACATCCATTTGATATAACTTGATATTCATGCTAGATGCAAATGCCAATAAGATTCTAATAGCTTCAATTCGCAATAGGTGCAAAGGTTTCCTCACAATCAATCCCTTCTTCTTGATTGTAACCTTGAGCCACAAGTCTAGCCTTATTTCGACTACCAACCTACCTTCATCCAGTTTGTTCTTGAAAACCCATTTGGTTCCTATGACTGGGTGGTCGAAGGTCGTTTGGTCGAGTCCGGACTTAGTTTCTTTTGAATTGATTGAGTTCCTCTTGCATGGCCTCTACCCATTTAAGTTCATTTAGGCCTCTAGTGCATTTCGGGTTCGATTAATGATATGAATGCAGTGAATGCACATAGATTTTGAAGAGAGGAACGAGTTCTTACCCCACTGTTGATGTCGGATAATATGTTTTCTAGTGGGTGACTAGAAGCATACTTGAATGCTTTACCTGTTCTTTGGTTCACCAGATCCGTAGGTTGAATTGGTTGATCTTCGGTAGTCTATTTTGAGTGAGCTTGTTCATCTGATTGACCTTCAACATTCTTAGCTGGCTCTTGAGTTGTCTCATTACTGAGTCATGTTGTTCCGAGTCTCTTCGTTCGAGTGACTTTGTTCCGAGTGACATTGATTTGATTCTTGGTGAGCTCATTTTCATCAAGATCATCATCTCTGCTAAGCTTCAGTGTCTAAGAATGTTGACTCACTTTGTTTTTCCTGTTCAATCTCATCAAACACAACGTGGATGCTTTCTTCCACTTTGGTAGTTCTTTTACTCGAAAATACGATATACTTTGCTATGATATGAATAACCAAGAAAGATACCTTCATCCGACCGAGCATAAAACTTGGTCAGTGATCCTTACCATTGTTGTGAACGAAGCACTTACATCCAAAGGGTTTAAAGTATGAGATGTTGGGTTTCTTTCCTTCGTAGAGCTCGTATGGAGTTTTCTTCAGGATGGGTCCGATGAGGCATCTGTTCAACGTGTAGTTTGCTGTGTTGATCGCCTCGGCCCTGTAAATAGTAGGGTAGATTATGTTCAATCATCATTGTCCAAGCTATTTCTTCAAGAGTTCAGTTCTTCCTCTCCACCACTCCGTTTTGTTGAGGAGTTCTTGGAGCCGAGAAGTTGTGAAAGATGTCATTCTTGTCACGTAACTCTGCAAATTCCGAGTAGTCGAACTCCCTTCCATGCTCGGTTTAAATCCTCTAGATCCGAGTCCGAGACTCAACTTGGATTTTCCTGCAAAGCTTGCTGAACTCTTTGAATGCTTCATTTTTGTGCTTAAGAAAACATACCCAGGTAAATCGTGAGTAGTCATCAACAAAGCACATATGATTTACCTCCGAGACTCTTGACAGGGATTTCACCACATAAATCCATATGCAACATTTCAAGCACCTTGGATGTGGAAACAGCTTTTAGAGATTTGAAAGATGATCCGACTTGTTTCTCTTTTGTGCATGCTTCATAAATTTTATCTTTCTTAAATGCACAGTTAGGCAATCCTCTAACTAAACCATGAGATGCAAGTTTCTTAATGGTATGCATGCTAACATGACCTAGCCTACGATACCATGTCCATGAATCATCATGAAGAGATGCTTTTAAACAAGATAAATTCTGACTTGGGTCAAAAAGAGGAATAGTATAAGTGTTACCCGATCTCTTACCCGAGAGCTTGATCTCCTTGGTAGCATCATCGGAGATATAACAATTGGTCCGAGTCAATCTTACCTCTTGACCTTTGCCACACGATTGAGAGATGCTTGAGCGGATTGTACCTTAACCCTTTGACAAGGTATACCGGCATGACTAGATTGCTTCCTTTTCAAATCTTGCCTATCCCAATTATCCGGCCTTTGCTGTCATCTCCAAACGTGACTTTTCCTTCCTTGTAATCTTATAACTCGAAAAGAGTCTTGAATCTCCCGACATGTGGCGTGAGCATCCACGGTCTAGGTATCAATGCCATTTTGTTCTTTTCTGAGCCACTTGCAAGTCAAAAACAAACTAACCTTTCTCACTTCCTCTAACGAACCCAAGTAACTCCCTTTATCGTGGTCCTTTTCTAAGGAAGTAGACTCTTGGGAACCCGGATTTGAATAACTTTGGGTTTGGTCCGATTCTCGAGTCTTTCTTTTAGAGAACCGAGTCCGTGTCTCTTTCTTTTGAACAGACTTTTCTTTTATAAACCGGTGGAGAAGGTTTTCTCCTGTAAGTTGGTCCGGGCTCAGTCCTCCTTTCATTCTTACGAATGGGACTGTGCTCAACCTTCCCGAACTTCACAATTCTAGAATCTTTTTGAAAAGTTCCGAGTAGGAATTGGATTCTTCCTCTTTGTTAAAACCAAGACCTTCTTTTCGAAGGAGACACATTGAGATCCTAAGAGCATTTCAAGGTTTTTCCGACCTTGAGTAAATTTTTAAACAAGCTCTTGAGACTCGATAAGCTTTTGCTTCAGTTGCTCATTTTCTCTTCCGAGTGACTCGGACTCGGCCTCATTGGATTGAGCACTAGTCTTGAGTTCTCTTAGAGTAAGTCTCGGGTTTTCCAATTCATTTTTCAAAGAGATACTCTCGAAGTAATAGACTCAAGTTGTTCTTTAAACCGAGAAGAATCGAATTGGAATTTTCTTCCAAAGTAAAAATATATTTGGCTAAATCAACTTTAGTGAATTTGAGGAAGTATTCAATTACCTGTTGAGGGTTTGTTTCCTCACTGTCTCGAGTGATCCGAGTCCGACTCGTTTTAGCTTCGAGTCGAGAGTGCCATCAAACATGTTGAATCATCCGAGACCTCATTGTCTTCCGATGAGTCTTCATCACTCCAAGTGGCCATCATAACCTTTTTCTTCTTTCTGTCTCTCTTCCTTCGGGACAGTCTTTGACTATGTGTTCCTTGCTACCACATTCAAAACAGACTGAGTTCTTAGTTAAAGATAACTTTGAAGGGGAAGAATGTTTATCTTTTTTGTCCTTGTTGTCTTTCTTGTAGAACTCTTCTCGTGGCTTCTTATCCCATCTCTTGTGCTTCATCATTCTTTTGAAGCCTCTAGCAATGAGTGCCATGGGATCCTCTTCGAGTCGGAGGAACTCGGATTTGCTTCTCTGTTTTCCGAGGCCTTCAATGCAATGTTCTTTTTAGTGCCGACCTCTGCATCCTCCTCTTCCAGGTGGATCTCATGGGTGAGTAGCTTCCCAATGAGTTCGTCTAGCTTCAATAAGGACAGGTTCCGAGCCTCTTCGATGGCTATCACCTTGGGACCCCATCTTCTCTAGGCGGACTTCGAGTATCTTTCCGCACATTTCCGCGTGGGAAATCTTTCGACCCGAGATTTGAGATTGTTAGTAATCTCAATGGAGCAGATGAACATCCGAGTGATGTTCTCTTCGGCTCCATCTTGAATAGCTCGTACTCGTGAAGATATTGGCTTATCTTCGCTTGTCCGACTCGGCTTGTACCTTCATAAGTGTTGACAAGTGTATCCCATACTTCTTTGGATGTGTCAAAGGCCGACACTCGCTTGTATTCTTCCGAGCTGATGGTGCACATCGGAATGTTCATCGCCTTGAAGTTCTTTCGAACTTCTACTTCATCGAGTGGTATACTCGGACTTTGTTTTGGGCACTAGCCTTGTTTCTTCCATCTCGCATGGGAATGTAGTTGCCTACTTGTATGATGTTCCGGACATCTTCATCGTGATCAAGCGTAAAACATTCCATGAGCTTCTTCCAAGTGCACGAAATTAGATCCTTTGAACTTTGGTGGCTCGCTAGAAGATCTTCCCTCATCGAACTCTCCATTGCTCCGAGCCATTTGATCTTTAAACCTTTGGATGGTTAGATCCTTTTTGAAAGGCTAGGCTCGATACCAATTGAAGGTTTGCTCTTGGAGAGACAAAGTCATCCTAGAGGGGGTGAATAGGGTGATGAGGAAAATTAAACAAGTAATGGAAGAATAAAACTAGATATGACTCTAAGGAGAGTCTAAGTCTAGATTGGACTCAGAAAAGTACTAACTCAAAAAGTTATGTGGAAACCCTCCCGGGCGGAAAACCATGGTCAGTGCTAATCCAAGCACCAAGTCAAATCCACTATTTTGAATCCACGAAATACGTAAGAAAGAATCGACCTGAATTGCTCCCTTAGACAATTCCTTACAAGATTTTCCTAGGCTCGAAACTCCCTTATCCGATCTAGTACTTCCTAACCGAGGTAACCTTTATAGCTAGAGACAACCGAGCTGAGTTAACCCTTACAGCTCGGTCAAAGGACCTTACTCGAAAGTAAGAATGAGTGTTTGTAATCGATTACAAGACCTTACTACTCGTAAAGATGTTAAGTACAAAGTTGGAGTTGTAAGTAGAAGATTGAGTATGAATACAATGACTTTTGTTTTAAGTAAGTGTATCGACAGTTCAAGTCTTGAGAGTTGGCTTCTATTTATAAATAACCAAGCGGACTAGCCGTTGTGACTATCTTCTTACAGCGAGTCCTTTGTGACCGTTGCAATGATTTTTCTAAGTCACTCGGAAAATATCCGTTGAGGTGTGAACGTTGGGCAACGGCTCTTGACTCCTTTGGAAGTCCCAATCCACCGGTAGTGACTCGAAAAGTAGGGTGGAAACCACCGTTGAGTTTAACGTTACAGATTTCCAATTTTGAAAGCGGACAACCTTGACACCGTGTCCGGTCTTCGGTCAAAGGTAGAAAAAGCCTTGTCTGCCGGTGATTTGACATCTTCAAGCTCGGTTACTTTTGTATTTCAAAAATAGGATAACCTCGTTTGAATAACCTACAAAAGTAAATCAATTTGGTTCTTAAAGTATAAAATACTTTGGTCCAAGATTAGACACAAGTAATAATTTAATTAAGATAATTAAGTGCGTAATTATCTAAGTCCTAAAAGAGTGAAATTTTCTAAGTCTAATATCCATTATACTCAAATTCCATCCGAGTCGGTCTAGAAGTAAAGCAAGTCGGATAAAGAACAAGTAGAGTAGTGAGACTTGATCTAGACTACCAATGTTCAAACCAAGCATGCTCGACTTAGAAAGATGAATTAACACGAGTAATTCAATTTAACTTAGAACATGAAGTCGAAGCGAGTTTATGCACATTAGAGCAAATGTTTGAACATGCAATATATCTAAGTGTTGTCCGAGTAACTCGGAACCGTGTGTGAACAGCAGTATGCTTTCCGAGTCGGTCATAATCAAGTGAGAACATATGCAATGGTTCTCTAACACTTAGAAAAGATTCTATATCACTCAAAAAAGTTTCTAAGACACTTAGAATGACTTGTAATCAAAATCTTATAAGAGATGAAGTCTTATACCCGATTCCTTGATGGAACTCGGAATGATGTATATGTAAAATGTGAGTCTTCACCATTTTCAATAAGTTGAAGAAAGGATATGAGCCCATTTGGGATACGGAGTGCCAACAAGAATTCGAAAAGGTTACTGAATACCTAGCTAACCCTCCAATGTTAGTTTCGCCTCAACCAGGGAAACCTTTACTTCTATACCTCACCACGACAGAGACAATTGTGGGAGCCATGTTAGCTCAACAAGACGGGAAAGAAGAGCATGTGATATATTACCTAAGCAAGAAGTTTTTAGATTACGAGACTCAATACATGGCACTGGAGAAGACATCATTGGCATTAGTTTGTGTTAGCAACAAGCTCGAGCACTATATGTTAGCCCACACGGTACATATGGTAGCATTGATGGATCCCATTAAGTACATACTTGAGCAACCAACCATTAGCAGTAAGATATCAAGATGGACTGTCATGTCTGTCAAAATTCAAACTCAAGTATGTCCCTCAAAAGCGATTAAAGGAAGGGTAGTGTCGGAATTCCTAGCTGATTTACCTATAATCGAATCACAACCCAAACACCTCGAATTTCCGGACAAAAGTATCTTATAGATATAGGTGGAAGTTTGGATAATGTACTTCGACGGCGCTTTCAATCGAAGGGCTTTAGAGTAGGGATTCTTGTAGTCTCACCGGAGGGAGCACATACTCCCATTTTAGTCAAATTGGATTTTTAAGTCACCAACAACGCCACGAGTATGAAGCGTGCATCGCGGGACTTAAAGTTATTGTAGAGATTGAGGTCAAGAATATCGGGGTTTTCGATGATTCCAGTTTGATCATTAATAAGATTTCACAAAAATGGAAGGTAAGTAGTGAAGCCTTTGCACTCGCCAAGCACATCTAATCAAACTATCAAAACATTTTGAAAGTATTTCATTCACCTACCTTCCTAGGGATGACAACCAATTCATGGATGCGTTAGCCAAATTAGCATCCATGATTAATATCCCTATCAGCATACATTCGATGCCCATTCACACAGAGCGACGAAGTTAGCCAACGTATGTCTACGCATTATAAGTGTCTAATACCGACAAAACCAGTTGGTATCATGACATTTATCAGCATTTGGATAAGCAAGAGTACCCATTGGACTCCACACCTAGAGCTCAATGAGCCATCGGGATGTTAGCAGCTCGGTTTTGATTAATCAAGGGCAACTGTACAAGAAAACCAACATCGGGATTAGCTTACTTTGTGTCAACCAACATGAAGCAAAGCGCGTCATGGATGAGATTCAAACTCTAATAACATGACTCGTCCATCCGGCTATCATGGTACCGATAGTTAGTCACTCAAGAATGTACTTAATAGGATCCATTGGTCGCTCAAGACTAACACCGGTGATGTCTTCTCTAAAGGCATGTACCTAGTCTCGTTTCCATCCTATTAAGCTAACATGGCTCCCATTGCAGTTTCCATTATACCAAGGTATAGGAGCAAAGCGTTCTCCGATTAGGGCGGAACTAGCATTGGTGGATTAGCCAAATACTCCTTAACCTTCTCGAATGCTTTTTGCCACTTGTTATCTCAAATCGACTCGGATCCTTTCCTCAACTTCTTAAAGATGGCTTCACATACCATAGTCGGCTTTGATATGAAATGACTAATGTATTGTAAATGTCCTAGGAAACCCCGTATCTCCTTCTCTCGTCTTCGACAGTGGGATCTCTTGGATGGCTTTAATCTTAGATGGATCAACTTTAATTCCTTTAAGACTAACCACATAGCCCAGCAGTTTACCTAAGGTTACTCCAAAGGCACATTTTTGTGGGTAAAGGGGCATGTTATACTTTCGAAGAATTTTCTAAGGCTAGGTAAGTGCACTCGCCCTATCCTTGGACTTGATGATCATGTCATCCACATAAACTTCGACTTCATTATGTATCATGTCGTGTAGTAATGTTGTGGTTGTCCTCTAATATGTAGCTCCAACATTCTTGAGCCCAAATGGCATTACCACATAGCGATACGTCCTCCATTGAGTGATGAAGGTCGTTTTTCCATATCTTCTTCGTCCATCTTCACTTGGTTATACTTAGCATATCCATCCATGAACGAAAGCAGCGCATGTACCGCTGTGTTATCTACTAGAATGTCAATATGAGGTAACGGAAAATCATTTTTAGGTGTTGCCTTGTTCAAATCCCTAAAGTCGACGCACATTCGGACCCTACCATCTTTCTTCTGAACCGGCACTATCTATGTTTGCTATCCACTTAGGGTAGTGTACTACTTTGATAAACCGGGCTTCTAACTACTTCCAGACCTCTTCCTTAATTTTCAATGCCAATTCAGGTTTCATTCTTCCGAGCTTCGTGTTACTGGCTTAACATGTTCGTAGAGTGAAATTCTATGTTCCGCTATATTTGGATCTATCCCCAGCATGTCTTTGTAGGACCATAAAAAGACATCTATCAATTTGGTAAGGAGCAAAGTGAGGCTCTTCTCGGACTCCCTGTTTTCCCAATTTTAACCTCTTGGGGTTTATCAACCGATCCTAGATTAATTGTTATTGTTTCCTCTATTATTGATGAACGATTTTTATGATCTTCCATAACTTTTATTAATTGTTTAATGATTTCTTGTTCATCATTAGAGGAAAAACAATTAAAAATGGGAGGAGGCAAAGAGTAAGCAGAAAGGTTCATCTTATTGAATGACGAAATGAGTACATCGGACTCGAAAACATAAATTCCAAAATTAGAAATTGCGGAACTAGATCGGAAAAAGAAATTACGGAATTAGAAATTACGGAACTAGAAGATGAAGTAACAAAATTAGAAATAAAAATAACAACCTTATTGCTAGACTTAGGAATGGGATGTTCTCCTAAGATAACAACAAATGCATGGCCCTCCTTAGCATCGATCCAAGTAAGATGCTTGGACCCTTTGGCGTCGACGTCGGTGATAAATCCGAACAGATCAAACTACGGGTGTGACATGGTTTGGAATAACACCGAAACCGAATTCCCCTCTAGGCTTTTCTCCCGTCTCGAACAATGGACCAAAAATATTGGTAACACAAAAAGACTCGACTCGGACATCGGTAAAGAATATAGAAGCGAGAATAGATCGAACAAGTAAACAATCCGAGTCCAGAGTATACTCGAAAACCGGTAACACGAAAGTACATGGAAACCCTCCTGGGGCAGAAAACCACGGACCGTGCTAATCCAAGCACGAAGTCAAATCCATTATTTTGAGTCCACAAAATTTAGTAGATCGACTCAACCTGAGTTGCTCCCTTAGACAACTCCTTACAAGTTTTTCCTAGATTCGAAATTCCCTTATCCGATCTAGTACTTCCTAACCGAGATAACCCTTAAAGCTAGGGTGAGCTGAGTTAACCTTTATAGCTCAGTCAAGGGACCTTACTTAGAGAGTAAGAAGAGAGTTTGTAACTGAATACAAGACCTTACAACTCGGAATATAAAAATACGGAATTGGAGTTGTAAGAAGAAGATTGAGAATGAATACAATGACTTTTGATCAAGTATGTATTTTTACAATTGGTTCAAGCAATCTTCAAGTCTTGAGATTTGGCTTCTATTTATAGATGACCAAGCGGCTTAGCTGTTGTGTCCAACTTCGACTGGAAGTTCCTTTGTGACCGTTGTTAGGATTTTCTTAGTCACTCGGAAAATATCCGTTGAAATAAGAACGTTAGACAACGGCTCTTGACTCCCTTGGAAGTACCTAAAACCACTAGCGGTGTCTTCGAAGTAAGGTGGAAACCACCGATGAGCTTAGTGTTGCAGATTTCCATTTCGGAAACAGACAACCCCGACACGATTGTCCGGGGCTAGGTCACGAGTGTAAAAGCCTTGTCTCTCGGTGATTTGACATTTTGAAGCCGGTTACTTTTATAATTCAAATTTAGGATAGCCTCGTTTGAATGACCTACAAAAGTAAAACAATTTTGGTTCTCAAAGTATAAAATACTTTGGTCCAAGATTAGACACGGATAATGATATAATTAAGATAATTAAGTGACTAATTATCTCGGGTCGGAAACGGAATGGAATTTTCCGAGTCTAATATTCATGATACTCAAAATTCCATCCGAGTCGATCTAAAAGAGAATCAAGTTAACTAAAGAATATCGGAGGAAATAAACTTGATCTAGACCGAGCATGATTCAAACTAAAAGCGCCGACTCTTACGGAATAACACCTGTAATATAAAGTCGATCCCGAGTACGGTTATACGAATACCGGCGTTTGAACATGCGATAATTCTAAGTGATGAGTGACTCGTAACCGAGTGTAACATAGTGAGTGTAGATATCCTTTCTAAGTCACACGAGTTATGCATACATACATGAAATAATTTCTATAACACTTCGGGAAAATTCTATATCACTCGGAAAAGTTTCTAAGGCACAGGGAATGACTTGGAATCAAAACTTTATAAGTGAGAAAATCTTATACCCGATTCCCTTGATAGAACTCGGAAAAGTGAGGTGTAAAATCTAAGTCTTCAATCTCCCCTTTTTATGAAAGGCATTCCATACTTAGACAGTAAACTTTGTTAGTGATATAGATCTATTTTTGCAGACTTTGTACAAGAAGTAAGACAAGGTTGCATAGTGTAAACTAAATTAGAGCATACTGAAGTATTAGAACATGAAATAAAAAAATTGATACTAAGTAAGATTACACATTTGATGGAAACTCGTAAATGCTTGCATTTATCATTATACTTAGAAAGTGAAAAAAATACATAAGTTCATTGAATTGAAAGAAAATATGTACAGAGTGAGAGAGAGAGAGACTCCCCTAGACAAGACAACAAATTTTCTATCTATTCTCCCCTTGCCTTTCAGCAAAAAAAAAAACAAAAAGAATGGGAAGAATACAAGAAGTACAAGTTTGATGTCTAGACAAAACAAAAAAACGCGTAAATAAAAGATGAAGAAATTAAGAAGGGGATGGGTTCGTCTGAGTGGAAGAGGAAGGACGAGTGGAGTGCCGGCGCCGATAGGATCTTGGCGATGTGCTTGAGCGTAGCGGAGGGAGGACAAGGATCTCCGGCAAAGGCTCGGTCCGAGTGGCCGACCCGTAACGAGGGGATCCAGAGGTTCATCCTCTTAGAACTCGTCAGCTGGAGGGGTCCGCTCGGTCCGACCTACTCGCGGATTGCCCTTATGCAGCAAGGTCTTCGACCCACTCGGACTCACTGTCCGAGCCGATCACTTCCGGTTGAGCGGCAGGGGTACTTAAACCCTCAGCTGTTGCTCCTTGTTCTTCCTTTTGTTCCTCCCCATGGCCGAAGGAGTTGCCTCAGCCGCGAGCTCCTTGGCTTCGCTTCTTCTTGATCTTCTTCTTCCGCGTTGCCTCTATCCGAGGAGGTCTTGGCCGAGCTCGAGGACTCTTCGGATGTGTCCGAGTCGCCTTGGTCCCGAGCTACCTTGGACCGTCTCTCCTGGAGAAGCTCTATCGGCTACCTCTGCTCCTTCACCGGGGCCTTCATCTCAATAAGCGAGTCCTCGCTACTCTCGGATTTGAGACTCGGGCAGTTTTCGGTTTATGGTCATAGATCGAAAGACAGCCTTGAATGACCGGAGTATGTTCTTGAGTTCCAAGGACATAGAGCTGATTTTATCCATGAAGGCGGAGGACAAAATGGAAGAAAGAGACTTAGAAGCACTTGAGGTGGAAGCACCATCAGGTGGGGCAGGAAGAGAAAGGGGGCATCTTTCCGAGTCCGAGGCGAAGAAGATGGCCTCGGCTTTGAGTCGTGTACCCGGATACCAGGTTGGGTCTCCTGGTATCCATACCCCTGAAATTCCTTTTGCGGACAACAACGGCAGCCTCGAAACAGCGTTTGGGTCCGAGGGAAGAGGAACTTTGAATTGTTTGAAAACAATGGTGAGAAGAGTACCGAAGGGAAGAGGGGTGTTTTTCTTGTTTTGGAGTTGAGCTGGCACAACCGCCATTTGCTCAATTATAGAGCGAAAGAGGTCTACTTTGTAGCCCTTAAGAATGTCAAACAGAGCTTTGAGTTGGGATTCTCCTTGCTAGAATGCTGAGAGAAGAAGGTTCTCATCAGCAAGAAACACAGAAGACATGCTTCGACCTCGACTGAGTCACGTAAAAATTTTTGCGTGACCTAGGGAACTCTTTGGCATACTTTTCAAAGAAGTCGTCGGGGACCTCAGTGAAAGGAATTGGATTGCTGTTCAAGAAGAGAGAAGAAACCTTGAACAGACAATGGAGAAGGGAAGTGTTTATGCAAACTATAATGTTCCGAACTCCGGAGGTTAGAACACCTTCGTAGCTGGTGAGATGAGTGTAAAACTCATATACGAGTTCAAGGTATATGAACTCGCTGAAATAAAGAAAATTATAAACCCCGGTTGATTGGATGTGAGGCAACCATGAAAATTTGGTGGTTGGGAAGAACTTATCATCCAACGCAAGATGCTCGGATGACGAGAGGTTTAGAAGTGGAAGGGCCTTCTTGGCTTTTGTGCGGGGCTTCTTTGTAGAGGAGCCAAGAAAGTCGAGGTGAGAACCTCTTTTTGTCATCTTTAAGGGAAAAAGAGAGAGTAGAAAAGCTTGAGAAGGATGAGAAAAGAAGAACTCGAAGAGAGAAAAAGTAAAAGAGTAGAAGAAAGAGTTGAGAGCAGCTGAGCTTACTTGAGATGATCTTCACGAAGCTTGAAATAACCGAGAAATCGTTGTAGACGCAGAGAGCTTGTGCGCGAAGTTTGGATTTCGAGAGAGAGAGTAAGTGAAAAGTAAAGTAACGAAATGAAGGAGAATAGTCGCTATTTATAGGAAAGTAATCATCCTTCAGTATTCGTTCGACTCGACTATTTTAGCGAGTCACTTTTGACCGGTGTGACGGTTCTCTCCTCAACGGTTAGAATTACAGCGGTTGTCTCCCAACGGCTAGTTGTCCGATCACGGCGCGCGAGAGAGAGAAAAGTTTTTGAAAATAAATTCTGAAATTCTCCACTTATCTAGAGATAATTTCGGAGAATTGATGTCCATTTTTCTCAACATCCGAGTCGGACTCAGCTCGGTTTCGAGTGACTCGAAACCGAAAACAAATAATAACTATCGGCTCGAGTATCATTAAGTCAACTAAACTAATGGTTATCAAAGATTTGCAAACACATAACACATAATCATACAATGATGTTTTCACATGGAAAGCACATAATTATGCATTTATCATACCAAGCTCATTCCTAATAAAACAAAACCGATCCTCACCAAGAGGCTTAGTAAAGATATCAGCTAGTTGAAGATTGGTAGGAATGAAATTGAGTTCAATATCACCTTTCTCGGAATGGTCTCTTAAGAAATGATACCCGACCTCAATGTGCTTTGTCTTTGAGTGTTGAACCTGGATTTTTGGTGATGCTGATTGCACTCGATTGTCACACTTGATTGGAACTCATTTGAAAGAAAGTTCAAAATCTCTCAAGTGTTGCTTTATCCATAAGATCCGAGTGCGGCATGCTCCAGCTGCAGATATACTCGACCTCGGCAGTTGATAGAGCTACTGAGTTTTGCTTCTTTGAGTGCCAAGATATTAAGGATTGACCTAGAAATTGGCAAGCTCCTGAAGTGCTCTTTCTATCAACTTTGTATCCAGCGTAATCAGCATCCGAGTATCCGAGTGAGAGTCGGATCCGAGTCTCTTGAGTACCACGGACCTAAATTCCGAGTCCCTCCAAGATATCTAAATATTCTCTTTACCGCAGTGAGATGTGATTCTTTTGGATTAGCTTGAAATCTTGCACATAGACGGACACTAAACATTATGTCTGGTCTACTCGAAGTAAGATATAGCAAAGATCCAATCATACCTCGATAGATTTTCCGATCTATTGCTTTACCTTTCTTGTCCGAGTCAAGTTTTATGCTGCTTTGCTCATAGGTGTAGCTGCATGCTTTGCATCTTGGAGATTATATTTTTTCAACGAGCTCCTTGGTGTACTTTGATTGATGGACATAGATTCCATCTTTGTCTTGCTTGATTTGTAGACCAAGGAAGAAATTGAGTTCTCGCATCATACTCATTTGGAATTCTTGTTCTCCGATTCACTAGATCTATAGGTTGAATCGCTTGATCTTCGAGCGCTTGTTCCGAATGATCTTGTTCATCGATTGTCCTTCAACATTCTGAGCAACCTCTTAAGTTGTCTCATTCTCGAGTCACTTCTTTCCGAGTGACTTCATTCCGAGCTGGTTGGGTTTGAATCCTAATAGGCTCAATTTTATCATCATCTTCTCTGTTGAGCTTCAAATTTGAGAAGGATGATTCACTGGGTTTTTCCTGTTCAATCTCATCAAACACAACATGGATACTTTCTTCCACTTTGTTAGTTCTCTTATTGAAAATGCGATAAGCCTTACCGATAGATGAGTAACCCAGAAAAATACCTTCATCTCGACCGAGCATCAAACTTGGTCAGGTGATCCTTACCATTGTTATGAACGAAACACTTACATCTAAAGGGTTTGAAATAAGAAATGTTGGGTTTCTTCCCTTTGTAGAGCTCGTATGGCGTTTTCTTCAGGATGGGTCCGATGAGGCATCTGTTTAACGTGTAGTTGGTCTGTGTTGATCGCCTCGGTCCGGAAATAGTAGGGTAGATTGTGCTTAATCATCATTGTCCTAGCTATTTCTTTAAGAGTTCTGTTCTTTCTCTCCACTATTCCATTCCGTTGAGGAGTTCTTGGTGCTCGAAGTTGTGAGAGATACCATTCTTGTCACAAAACTCCGAAAATTCCGAGTAGTCGAATTCCCTTCCATGGTCGGTTCAAATTCTCTGGATCTAAGTCCGAGACTCAACTTGGATTTTTTACGAGCTTGCTGAACTCCTTGAACGCTTCATTTTTGTGCTTGAGAAAACACACCCAGGTAAATCGTGAGTAATCATCAATAATAACAAGTACATATGATTTACCTCCAAGGTTCTTAATAGGGATTTCACCACATAAGTCCATATGTAAAAGTTCAAGCACTTTGGATGTGGAAACTGTCATCGGGGATTTGAATGATGATCGACTTGTTTCCCTCTTGTGCGAAGCTTCACAAACATTGTCTTTCTTGAAAGCACAATTGGGCAATCCTCCGACTAAACCATGAGATGCCAATTTCTTAATAGTATGCATGCTAACATGGCCTAATCTACGATGCCATTTCCATGAGTCATCATGAAGTGATGCTTTTAAACAAGATAAATTCCGACTCGGGTCGAAAGAGGAATAATATATGTATTACCCGATCTCTTACCTGACAGCTTGATTTCTTTGGTAGTAGCATCGGATATAATACAGTTGGTCCGTGTGAATCTTACCTCTTGACCTTTATCACACAATTGAGAGATGCTAAGCGGATTGTACTTTAATCCTTTGACAAGGTATACTTGGTCGACCAGATTGCCTTCCTTTCCAATCTTACCTATCCCAATTATCTTGCCTTTGCTTGTCATCTCCAAATGTGACTTTTCCTCCTTTGTACTCTTTTAACTCGAAAAAGAGTCCCGAGTCTCCCGACATATGGCGTGAGCATCCACCGTCAAGGTACCGGTGTCCTTTTGATCTTTTCGAGTAACCTGCAAAACATAGACAAACTAACCCTTCTCACTTCCTCTAACGAACCCAGTGACACTCTTTACTGAGGTCCTTTTCGAGGAAGAAGGTTTTTCGGAACCCAGATTTGAATGACTTTGGGTCTAGTCTGATTCCGAGTCTTCTATTTAGAGAACTGAGTCCGTGTCTCTTTCTTTTGAAAGATTTTTCTTTTGAAAACGATGGAGATGGTTTTCTCCTATAAACTACTCCGGGCTCAGTCCTTTTTCTTTCTTATGAGTAGGACCGTGCTCAGCTTCCCCGAACTTTACAGTTCCGGAATCCTTCTTGAAAAGTTCCGAGTAGGAATTTAATTCCTCCTCTTTGTTAAAACCAAGACCCTCTTTTCCGAAGGAGACACATTGAGATCCCAAGAACATGTCAAGGTTTTTCGACCTTGAGTAAACTTTAAAACAAGATCTTGAGACTCATTGAGCTTTTGCTTTAGTTGCTCATTTTCTCTTCGAGTAACTCGGACTCGGTGTCATTTATTTAAGCACTAGTCTTGAGTTCTCCGAGTGTGAGTCTCAGCTTTTCCAACTCATTTTTTAAAGAGATGCTCTCGGAGGAAATTGATTCAAGTTGTTCTTTAAAGTGAGAAGAATCGGAATTAGACTTTTATTCCAAAGTGAAAATATACTTAGCTAAATCAGCTTTGGAGAATTTGAGAAAGTACTCAATTACCTCTTGAGGATTAGCTTCCTCATTATCCGATTGTTCCGAGTCCGACTCGTTTCGCTTCGAGTCGAGAGTGCCATCGGACACTTTGAGTCATCCGAGTTAGAAGAACTCGGATCCGCTTCTCTGGTTTCGAGGCTTTCGGCATAATGTTCTTTTTGGTGCTGACCTCTACATCCTCCTCCTCTAGGTTGATCTCATGGGTGAGAAGCTTCCCAATGAGTTCATCCGGCTTCGATAGAGATAAGTTCCGAGCCTCTTCGATAGCTGTCACCTTTTGACCCCATCTTTTCTTGGGTAGGCTTCGAGTATTTTTCCGCACATTTCTTCGCGGGAGATCTTTTTACCCAGAGATTTGAGATTATTAGTAATTTACGTAAATCGAATAAACATCTTAGTGATGTTTTCTTCGGCTCCATCTTGAATAGCTCATATTTATAAAGATATTGGCTTATCTTTGCTTGTCCGATCCGGCTTGTACCTTCATAAGTGTTGACCAGTGTGTCCCACACTTCTTTGGGCCGTGTCACGAGCGGACACTCGGTTATATTCTTCGGAGTCGATGGCGCACATAAGAATGTTTATAGCCTTGAAGTTCTTTCGAACTTTTCAGCTTCATCACCTGTGAACTCGCCTTTGTTTTGGGCACAATTCTTGTTTCTTCGTTTTCATGGGAAGGTAGTTTCCTTCTTGTATGATGTTCCAAACATCTTCATCATGATCCAGGAGGAAACATTCCATGAGTTTCTTCCAGAGTGCACAAAGTTGGATCCTTTGAACTTTGGTGGTCTCGCTGGAAGATCTTCTTCATCAAACTCTCCATTATTCCGAGCCATTTGATCTTTAAACCTTTGGATGGTTAGATCCTTTCGAAAGGCTAGGCTCTTATACCAATTGAAAGTTAGCTCTTGGAGAGGCTAAGTCACCCTAGAGGGGGTGAATAGGGTGATGATGAAATTTGCTTCGATTAAGGAATAAATTTGTCCGAGTAGAGTTGAAGTCAAGGATGAACTCGGAAAAGACCCGACTCGAAATCGGTAAAGAATATAGAAGCGGAATAGATCGAACAAGTAAACAATCCGAGTCTAGAGTATACTCAAGAAAATTGGTAACACAAAAGTACGTGGAAACCCTCCCGGGGCGAAAACCACGGACCGTGCTAATCCAAGCACGAAGTCAAAACCACTATTTTGAGTCCACAAAATACGATAGATCGACTCAACCCGAGTTGCTCCCTTAGACAACTCCTTACAAGTTTTTCCTAGATTCAAAAATTCCCTTATCTCGATCTAGTACTTCCTAACCGAGATAACCCTTACAGCTAGGGACAACCGAGTTGAGTTAACCTTTACAGCTCGGTTAAGGGACCTTACTTAGAGAGTAAGAAGAGAGTTTGTAATTGAGTACAAGACCTTACAACTCGGAATATAAAAATACGGAATTGGAGTTGTAAGAAGAAGATTGAGAATGAATACAATGACTTTTGATCAAGTATGTATTTTTACAATTGGTTCAAGCAATCTTCAAGTCTTGAGATTTGGCTTCTATTTATAGATGACCAAGCAGCTTAGCCGTTGTGTCCAACTTCGACTTGGAAGTTCCTTTATGACCGTTGTGTAGGATTTTCTTAGTCATTCGAAAATATCCGTTGAAATAAGAACGTTAGACAACGACTCTTGACTCCTTGGAAGAACCTAAAACCACCGGCGGTGTCTTCGAAGTAAGGTGGAAACAACCGATGAGCTTAGTGTTGCATATTTCCATTTCGGAAACAGACAACCACGACACAATGTCCGGGGCTAGGTCGGAGGTGGAAAAGCCCTGTCTGCTGGTGATTTGACATTTTGAAGCTGGTTACTTTTGTAATTCAAATTTAGGATAGCCTCGTTTGAATGACCTACAAAAGTAAAACAATTTTGGTTCTCAAAGTATAAAATACTTTGGTCCAAGATTAGACACGGATAATGATATAATTAAGAAAATTAAGTGACTAATTATCTAGGTCGAAACGGAATGGAATTGTTTGAGTCTAATATTCATGATACTCAAAATTCCATCCGAGTCGATCTAAAAGAGAATCAAGTTAACTAAAGAATATCGGAGGAAATAAACTTGATCTAGGCCGAGCATGATTCAAACTAAAAGCGCCGACTCTTACAGAATAACACCCGTAATATGAAGTCGATCCCGAGTATGGTTATACGAATATCGGCGTTTGAACATGCGATAATTCTAAGTGATGAGTGACTCAAAACCGAGTGTAACATAGTGAGTGCGGATATCCTTTCTAAGTCACACGAGTTATGCATACATACATGAAATAATTTCTATAACACTTCGAGAAAATACTATATCACTCGGAAAAGTTTCTAAGGCATAGGGAATGACTTGGAATCAAAACTTTATAAGTGAGAAAATCTTATACCCGATTCCCTTGATAGAACTCAAAAAGTGAGGTGTAAAATCCGAGTCTTCAAAGGGGTAGAAAGATTAGGTGGTATGCCCTCGGGCCTACAGACTAGGCACTGGAAAATACCCCTTCTTCCTTAGCATCGATTTGACACTAGGGTTGACGTAAGGATTGAAGTTGAGAGGTGCTTCATCCTTGTCTATAACGAGTGAACCCATAAAGCTCCTCATCATCGGCGTCATGTCCAATTTCGACGACAAACGCTTTAGAGGTGATGGTGGCACGGAGATTGTCTCTATTAACGGTAACAACTTGACCTTTGATGATCATCTTGACTTTATGATGCATTGTGGAGGGCACTTCCCGATGGTCCTATAACCAAGGGCGTTTTAAAAGAAGGTTAAAGGTAGCTAGAGTGTCTAGGACTTGTAAGTCAATGTTTTTCACTCGCTGGCCCAACTTTGATTGGTAGAGTCACTGTTTTAAAACCTGTCCTTTTAGAGTTATCGTAAGGTTGGAGATGAACAGTTTGTTTAGAGATTTGTTGCTCTCTAATGCCCACCCTTTTGGCGATCCTTCAAGGACAAACGTTTATGACATATATGTTATCTACTAAGGTTAGGGGATAAACTTGTTAATGCAAGTTACGATCAAATAAAGAGAATTGTTGTGTGCAATGCCTTCTTCAAGAAGATCTTTCTTATCAAACGTGATGGTTCCATCCTCGTTATTGACAATCCTACTACTTCCTTAGGAGTAGTTTTAGGAGATACCTCAATTTTGCTAAGTGCATCAATTAAGGTCTATGCTTTTGGAAAGCGAGATATGAATTGCCAGATAGAGATATCAACTTTAAGTTTTTGAAGCTATTTTAGGATTGGGTCTTCTTCTTTAGCAACTTTGTGTTCTTCCGGAGCTTTACGAGTCTATCATGGACCCATGGGTGCCTTATGTCGCTCGAGATCTAGTAAGAAATTAGATTTCACGGCTCTTCGATTCTCCTCAAAAGTCATCTTCTTCTAAGGGTGTTGTGCCCCAGAATTCATCATGATTATCGTCTTTGGTTTCGTATATGTCTTCCTTATTGCTTACCCACAATCCGTGGACTTCGGGTCTAAAGGAGGAAAGGCGGCAAGTGGTTGGACTCACCGATGTCTTGAATGAAGACAGATGGGTCCCATTGACCTGGAATGGGTTCAAAGAAGATTGCTAAGGTATCACCGAAAGGATTCTTGTTATTTCTAGGCTTTTGAGCGACCTTAGGGAGAGGGAGTTGACTATTGCGGAATATGCTCTCTAACTTGTTTTTGAACGCCTAACATTACTTGGTGTCGTGTCCTCGTGCACAATGGTACTTACAGAATTTGCCTACATCCCAGCTTTTTTATGTTCATTTTTTGGCTTGTATGCTCATATACATTTTTTAGCAGTGAGAATATTCATTTTTTGTATGCTCATGTACATTTTTCGTCAACTTAATATTCATTCTTTTCTAATCAATTCTTTTAAAGACTTCATCCAATAGTGTTAGCTTTATGGCTTGTTGAAACTAACCCAATCCGAAAATCCGACCCCAACATGCCCAAAAATTTTGGATTTTGAACACAATTTTCTCGACACGAATCCAAAAAATCGAACCCGACAAACCCGTAAGTTAGTGAGTCAAATCCGATCGAAACCCATTCGACTCATTGGATTAAGCAATAAAAACAATAATATTAGTTTTATAGCTTGTTGATTGAATGTTGTATTCTTATTATATGATTTTTCTTTCACTTTATCATTTTTTGTAATGGTTATTTATAATATCACATCGTTTGGAGAGACATTGCATACCTATTGCAATAATTTACAAACAAACACTAATTCTATTTTTTTCTCAACTTATTTCTCATAAAAAAATTATATATAAAAACTATACACAGTTAAACAAAATATGTATAAAATAGCGTAAAATAATAAAAATATTAAAAATGGACAAGTTATATTGTTGTATTTTTTGGTGAATTGAATATGCACGGTCACATCTTTTATAGAAATAATATTTATTATAAAAAATTTCATGTTATAACTAAAAATAATAATTTTAGTTTATTACAAATCTCTAATTCTCATTTATTTGAAATTATTCTAGTCGTATTTGAACCACAACTCCTAGGATGGGCACTCGGTTGATTATTAAGACGAAATCAAAATTTTTCTAGTGAATAAAATTGGTCGGTTAGTCGATCATATTGACTCTTTCTTGATCTATTTTAAAATAGAGTAGATATACATAAATACCTCCTTATAATTTTAATCTTTATTACTATCGCTAATAAATTTTAAAAGTGTAATATGTGAATAGTATAATAGAAAAGTAAAAATAAACATTGAAACCTTAAACGACTCGTTAATAGAATAACTCATTATTATTCGGACCATTATTGGCCCAACATTTTATAGGTTTTACTTTAATGTGTAAAGCGATCAAGTGGTTCGATTAATGTAATCCTAGTACAAATATTATGATGAAAGTTATGAATTTTTTCATTATTATTTTTAAAAATAAAAATATTATATTTTAAAAAAATTATATGCAATTTTAAGTAAAAAATATGTCGAATTTTTATAATTTACAAAAGAAAAATAATTGATAAAAAGACGCTCTCAACCCCATTGGATGGACTCGAACCCAATATAAGTCAATATGACCGCCCGTATTTTATCCGAACCCGAAATACACCCAACCTTTATTTTATCCGAACCTAAATAAACCCGACCCATATTTAACCCGCCTGTTCAAATTGACAAGTTTAGTTTGGATCGTGCTTGTTGAGTTTTCGCCTCTATAATGAGGGTTTATGGGAATTTTTATGCAAAGTGAAAAGTTTACTATGAACAATAGCAAGCATTCATCAAAAATGGAAGCTGAAGAGGTCTAGACATCGACTTTGTTTCAATTTAACCAACATCAAATAGCAAGTACGAACACTAAGGATCCATTTGATTTTCTAAGAAAATCAGAAACAAAGAAAAAATTGTGAAAAATAAATTTTTTCCCTTATTTAAATTGAAGAAAAAAGGGGAGAAAAAAATTTGATAAAAAAATCCATAAAAAATTTTATCAATTTAATAATAATATTTACTTTTTAAAATTAAGAAAAATGGAAGGAAAATTTCATATGGACAAAAAAGAGGAAAAAGAGATGAACTTTAATCAATCAAGACCACTAAAATTTTCTCCTCTCATGACAATGGCAAATGGGCAAGAAAAATAGAGTGAGTATTAAGAATTTACTCTCACCTCTCCATGGTAATGGTACATGACAATTGCAGATGGACAAAAGGTTGAAAAGAAATTATAATTTTTTTCCTTTTTCCTTGAACCAAACACAAGGAAAAAAAAAACAATTTTCCCTTACCTTTTTTCCTATTAATTTTTTTTTCCATTTAAATTTTCTTTCCAACCTATTTTCTTAAAATCAAATAGAACCTAACCAGAAAGAGTAAACAAATATCTTACCATGCACATCACGAACCAAATGACCCTGCTTGACCCATAAAATTTGGAATAAAGAGAAGTATGTGGAATAAAACCCGCTGGTAAACACCTCCCAAAACATTAAACATAGTTTGTCATCAGTTTTATTTCTAGCCAGCCTTCACAGGATACTAATGCATAAGGTGAACTAAGAGGTTTTCAAAAAGCAATTTGGGCAAAACATTACAAAGCATAATGCATTTGAAGTAACCAGGAGGCGATCCATCACCTTGGTGAATGAACCCTCGAAATGGGTCAAAGTTGAAGGCTACTTTTGATCAGTTCACTTGACAATGCAAATCTTAATAACAGAAGCAGCTCCAATACGATGAAGAGCCACAATAGAATCACCTGGCTCACACAAACCTCTTTCCATTGCCTTCTTCAAGGCGGCTTCCAGTATCACCTCTGTAGACTCTGAATCGGTGGCCTTGGCTGATCCCTCTGCCAGTACAGGAATTAAGCCCCTGTATACAAGACTGTGCCTCGCCGGAGTCTCATCACTGCATGTCCAATCAAAAGAATCGGTTGATAAGACAGGGACAACTACTGACAGAATTGGCACTGCTGGCCTGTATTTAGCAACCAATTTGGCAGTTGTTCCACCACGTGTCAAGACGACAATGAGCTTAGCCTTGGCTTTGTTTGCAGTTCGGACAGCTGAAGATGCCAGACTCTCCAGGGGACTCATAGGTAGAGGCGTAGCCCTTATCATCTCCTTGAATATATGCCCATAATCAAGGGAGGATTCAGCCTCAATGCATATACGAGCCATGATCTTCACAGCGAGCTCTGGGTAAGCCCCAGCAGCACTCTCACCACTAAGCATCACACAATCACTTCCATCAAGAACAGCATTGGCCACATCAGTGGCTTCAGCCCGGGTGGGCCTTGGAGATTTGATCATGGATTCAAGCATCTGCGTAGCAGTAACAACAGGTTTGCCAGTCAGATTGCATTTGTAGATCATCATCTTCTGTGCAAGGAAGATCTTCTCAACTGGAATCTCCATACCAAGATCACCACGTGCAACCATAAATGAATCAGTCTCTCGTAAAATCTCATCAAAGTTGACAACCCCCTCCTGATTTTCAACCTAAAAACATGCCAAAGCAGCAATTAGTTGTTGAGGAAATTTACACTTTTAGCATGGAGGCAGAGTTATGATCCAAACTTCCACTTACCTTTGACATTAGCTGTATGTTCTTGGCATGGGGACCAAGGACCTTCCTCACGTTAACAAGATCAGAGCCCTTGCGAACAAAAGACAGAGCGATCATATCAATGTTGTTGGGTACACCCCAATTCAAGATGTCTTCCTTGTCTTTCTCTGTCAGTGTAGGTAAATCGACTATAACACCAGGAAGGTTCACATTTTTCTTTCACCTAGTGTTGCAGTGTTTTCACATCGGCACCTCACTGTCCCAGCGGCTGGATCACAAGACAAAACAGTGAGGGTAATAGTACCATCAGCACACAAGATGGTGTTTCCAGGCTTCAGGTCCACGGCTAACTTTGGGTAGCTCATACAAATCATGGTTTCATCCCCTTTAATGCTGTAATCTGTGGTTACTGTGATTTCCTGTCCTTCCTTGAGTTGGATAGGCTTCGCATCCTTCAGAAATCCAGTACGGATTTCAGGTCCCTGCAATAAATAACAATTATTACGATATTTCAGATAAAAAGGAACATTATTAATCAAGGTAACAATGAAGTGCAGCTCACTGACAAAGATTGTGCTAATCACGTTGTAAATCCATCAAAATCAACAATAACAGACCAACAGGGTCGCAATTCTCTTTCTTTCTCCTATAACTCGTCACTTCAGAGGAAGATTCGAGAGCAAGTTTCCAGACAAGATGCCTACAAATTAGTCATCTACAAGCAAAGGTGAATTCACGTTCACCAGAGAGTGGAACCCCATGGGAATTAGAGTTTAGAACAATTGACTATTCAATCGGTACAGCCAAAATTCATAAAGACAGTTAACTATATTAGCTGACCCTGAATAACAGCTGTCATTCAGTGAGCTGGTGGGGCAACTCATTACTCCTTGGAGACATCAGGCTTAACCGTTTGAATATTGGGACGATCTATTTCACACCTATGCTCATGTCAGCCTCAAATTCAAATCCAGATCATGTTTTAAATGCAATTAAAACCCAGTAAATCAGAAATTACCTATGCCTTCAAACTTCAAAGAAATCAAAATTGAACACATAACTCAAATTTCTAGCTCACCCTCTCAAAGCTTCAAAAAGTCAAAAATTAGCTCATCATAAGATTTCTCTCCCACCTCTTTCTCTAACACTCCACAATAAACCCTATCTGTCCTCCCATCTCAAAATCCTCAGCGCCTCCTCACTTGGATGCTCATGGAACAATGGCAACACCACAATAAAGCCCATGCTTTGCCTCCTCGCATGGTCAGCTAGAATCCATGGTGGCGTAATAGCACAAACATTACAATTTTGATTTCCAAGTAACATCGACTCCTTTCCCCTCATCTCCTTTAATCAACGTAAAGTCAAATCCGCATTGTAAGTAGACACGTTTCATTCTCTGATTTTTGTTTGTTAGAATTTAACATGAAAGCTTGTCACCAATGGTAAAAGTCCTGATCCTACCTAAATTCATGTCAACTAAAGCAACTTCCCTTGATTTACAGCGAGAATAAGTTAGTAACAGCCACATAAGGGAAGGAGAAGTTATAAAGAAAATCATTCCTTGCACTTGACCCACCAAATAGTGGAATAGCATTGCAATTTTCTACGGCTAGAACTGAGAAGTCTTGGTTGGTTTTCCAAAACATTAATTTCTCTTCGAAAATCACCCCTTGATTTGCCAACAAAAGGATAAAATTCTTCTCTATATCTCAACATATCACCATCTTCTCTTGCATTGTTCTATCATAAAAATAAAAGCTTAATTGTTCTCCTTGCAAATCACAATGGGAAAGTCTCGTCAAGATAAGAATGTTAAAAAGAATCTATGTGAAGACGATACTTTCCCAGCGAATTTTACAAATTTTACAAGGACTACAAACAAATAAATAATCCGGACAAAAGATGCCAGAGATATAAATGAAACTTTCCCCACTTAGATTTCATTTATATGTAATTGGCCCTAGATTCGGACATCCCATATGCCTCACCAAAACAAATAGCTTATAGAAAACTCAACTTTCCATTCTCTCTCTCTCACAAGAAGCACTCGGACACATAACATGTGAGCACAAGTCCCCATGCAAGTCTTCAAAGCAGATCTACGATTTGTAGAACAACCCATGGCAAAAGATACTTCAACAGAAGAACAAGAACAGTTAGCATACAAAGCAAATAACGTCAAAGAACGAATCATCCGGTAAAGGTACAAATAACGAAGCCCATTACTTTCCATCACAAATGATAAGCACACAGTATTGGCACAAAATTTTAAACTCTACATATATGTTCACGAAAAACTAACTTAGTTCATGTTCCATTTAACTTTAGTTTACAGACCTTACAGACTTCTTACATCTCCTTCCAGCTATGTATAACTAACTTTACAACTATATTTCAGCTAAATGGAATAGGGCCTTAATTGAACTTTGATTTTGCCACTTTCTATTGAAAAGATCAAGCTTGATCTCCACAAGCAAAAATTAGAAGCACAAGGAAAAAGAATATGCATAGATCCGAAAAGATCAATGAGTTCCTGAAGAAAGTGTTAATCCAACAAAGTTCCACAAGAGCAAGCATATCAGCTTTGAAACAATAAATTACCAAAAGGCCAAATAAATCTAGGACCCCAATGTTAAATTCAATCATTCATACTCATTAAAACTAACCTGATTGAACTACTATTCACTCATTATCCACCTTAAAATACTAGTTTCAGGACTCTATGGGTTCAATTCAATTAAGCCTCACTCTTTTTATGGGAAAGATGGAGTACTATCCCATGCATTATACAAGAGCAATTTAAACAAAATTAGCAAAAACCCAACAAAGAAAATCAAAGGGAGGACCTTGGTGTCAAGCATAACCGCACATAAGATTTGAGTATTCTGCATAGCAATTTTAAGATTGTTAAGAGTCTCCTGATGATACTCATGGGTTCCATGAGAGAAGTTGAATCGAGCGACGTTCATGCCGGCTCGGAGCAGCTTCGCAAGCATCGGCACTGACCTCGACGCCGGCCCCAAAGTACACACGATCTTCGTCTTAGGCACTCGACCATCATTCGGGAGCTCCTTCAGTATTCCTTCTATGTCTATATTCGCCATTGTTGACCTAAGATAATAAAATCACGCCAAAATTAGCACTGATTTCTCTCACTTGAATTGTTTGATTTGATCAGATCCTCGTTCAAGAGAACAAATTACAAGAAATAGATTCAAGTGAAGCACAGATGCAGATCGAAAAACTCCAAGATTTGAAGCAGAATATAGTATTAAATGTAAATCAATCAGTGAACAGAGAAAGAAAAAGAAGGGGGAGTATGAAAGAGGAATATTCGCTCACCGGAAGATGAAAACCCTAGAGTAGAAAAGTGAAACCTCAGTTGACAAAGCACAAGTCAGTGGGCTAAAAAGGCGAAGGGTTGTGGTCGGGGAAGAAGGATGGCTTGGAGAACAGTCAGAAGTTTCGGAACGCGAACTATAAACCTACGTTCAGCATTCTTTTCCTCTCCTCCTCGCCTCGTGTCTCCTCTCAACGATCAAACAACAGCCACCCAGCGACGAAGATCTTAAATTTTTGAAGGCATTCTTTAATTAAAAAAAGTTGGATGGAAATAACATGAATTGTCACCTATTTAACGATTTCAAAGTATAATCTAAAGTGAGCGTTAGAAGTCGTTGAAAAGTTGACGTGTCGAGCGAGTTAAAATTTTCATGTATTAGCTAATTAATTGGGAAAAAAGGTTGTTTATGTGACCATTAAAACCTAAAAATATATGTTCAAAATTTTGACTCTACTCGACACGTCAACTTTCCGACGAGCTACGACTCCTAAACTCAATTGTGTTATGAAATCGTCAAATATTATTAAAGTTCGTATTGGTCAACATTATTCTCATCTAATACCCAAAAAAACTTTTTAATTTTTTTATTTAAGTTAATACAGTAATTTTTAACTAAATACTAGTTAGTTCACGTAGTTTTACACATGGTGTTCTAAAGCAAGACCATGAATTGGGCATAGAAAAAAGGGTTGATAGGCCACCAATAGCGTAACTCGTAGGAGTGGTAATGAGGTGCGTTGGGCATCTACTATTATTATTATTATTATTATTATTATTATTATTATTATTATTGGGCATCTACTATTATTATTATTATTATTATTATTATTATTATTATTATTATTATTATTATTATTATCTCTATGCATAAATAATATCATTATTATTATTATCAATCTATTGTCTCTATGCATGTGAGTTGTGACGTGAAAATCATGATATTTCTCATGTAATGAGATATTTTTCCTTTTCTTTTCCTTTTTTTTTGTTTTCTTAGAGGAGGGGTAGATTAGTAAAGAGACGAGTTGGTGTTGAATAAGAATATCAGTCGCATATAATAAACAACTCTAGGCTCACCCTCCCTTTAAAAGCAGCATTCACCACATAAACTTTGAGGGCAACTACAAGCTCAACAATTGATCAAAGATAAGTACCTAAATGAATGATCATAAAACATAAACATCCAAGTTTTACACTCCTACAACGGGTAGTTGGACCTAACTCAAAAAAAAAGGACAGTCCACCTCCTTTTTTTTGGGGGGGAGGGGGAGGGGCGGGAGGGGTGTGGTTTATATGTACCAAACCACTAAGGTTTACTAAACATGAAAACCACCACAGGGTTAGGAGGTAGTTGGTAGTTCAATACTAAACTTGTGCTAAGCTACCCTGCATCACCATCTTCGACGACATGCATCTACACACATCTTGTTTCACATCCGATTTGGTGGTACATATTTGATGCGTTCACCCTCACAAATGGCCCGTAGAACATTCAATGAAACATGAGTGCTCGGATTAAACTACCCTTAGACTCTCTAGAATTGTAAAAAATGCCACTAATTTAATCGATGGTAATTGTTTGCCACTAAGCTAGTAATTAGGTAAAAAAAATGCCATCGGAGGTTAAAGTGACCTGCTGAGGCCGGTAAAAACCCAGTGCAACCGGTCACAACCCACGAATGTTAACTGTTTAATGTAATTGAACTACCTCACTCTCTCTCTTCCCTCGTTTTGAATGAAACCGGTCACAACCATTGAAGAACATCTCTCTTCCCTCTCACACTCTCTATCTCTCTCTCTTTCTCTACTCTCGCCATTTTCACTCATACTCTCTCTATCTTGCTTGTAATTGGAACCCACCACCTCCCGGGCATCCCATCCGAACCCACCACCTCCGATCCCCATCCTCACCGCCGATATCGCACACCCCGACTCCCTCCTCGACCTCTCGCTGCCAAACCCGGCTCGTGCTCAGCTGCGTCGGGCCATTTCGGGTCCATGGGGAGCCGGTGGTTCGAGCTCGTGTCGAAGTGGGGTGCGACTACCTCGACATTTGCGGAGAGCCGGCGTGGAAAGAATGGAGGCGGAGTACCATGATCGAGCGGCGAGTCGGGGAGTCTCGCTGGTCTCAACTTGTGGATTCGATTCGGTCCCAGCTGAGCTCGGGCTCATGTTCAATTCTAGGCAATGGGTGCCCCGGCGGTGCTGAATAGGGTTGAGGCTTACTTGTGCTTGGAGAGTGAGAAGAGGATTGTGGGTAATTTTGCTACGTATGAATCGGCGGTTCTTGGGGTTGCTAATGTGGACGTGCTTCGGGAGCCGAGGAAATCTCGGCCTAAGAGGTCTCGGCCTTAGGTATAATTTATGTACTTCTTGATCTTCATCTTCCTTATTTGGGAATTGGAACTTGTTGAAGGCCTCAACCTTAAGTACTATGTGAACCGATTGGCTTGATCTTCTTGTTCCTGGACCCTATCATTGTTGTCATTGATTCGGCTTTCTCTTCATAAAGTAAACTGGCGAGAGCAGAGAGAGAGAGAGTGAGAGGGAAGAGAGATGTTCTTCAATGGTTGTGACCGATTTCATTCAAAACGAGGGAAGAGAGAGAGTGAGGTAGTTCAATTGCATTAAACGAGCAAACATATTTGTGGGTTGTGACCGGTTGCACTGGGTTTTTATCGGCCTCGGTAGGTCACTTTAACCTCCGAGTGGCATTTTTTACCTAATTACCGGCTTAGTGGCGGACGATTACCATCGATTAAATTAGTGGCATTTTTGACAATTTTAGAGAGTTTAAGGGTAATTTAATTCAAGCACTCAATGAAACAATGAAGGTTCACTATTTTGTCAACCTTGAACCCTAGAATGACGACACTACTACAAAAGCTGTTAATTAGCGACGGATAGAGTTCCGTCCCAAACAACGATAGAATCAACGACGAAACCGACAAAAAACAAGCAACCACTACTAGAAAAGGGTTCTAACGACGAATAAATTGGTCGTTAAAAGTACATTTTATTGTCGTTAAAAGTGATTAGCGACCAAAAAGATTTTGGTCGTCGATCGTCGTTATTGGTTCCCTCGTTAATACTTTTAACGATGACTTTAAAATTTTCATCGTCACTTAAAATAACAATGAAACAAGATGTCATCGTGATTAGTTGATTGAATAACGATGAACTACATATCACTAACGACAAAATTTTTCGTCATAAATTTCAAAAAATCATAAATACAAAAATTAAAATCATGATCATTAACAACCAACTTGGTTCATCGTTATTTCTTTAACGATTAATATTTTCATCGTTAATAATATTATGGATAACCTAAATATATAATTTTACCAATATCTTTAAAATAATGTAATAAATTAATGATCACTAATATATAGTAACAGATGAACTCGAATTGATATGTATTAATTTCTTTGAATACCACTTGTCTGCGAATACACAATATAAAACATAACCTAATACCAAAAGCATCCGAAAACACATAATCTAAAAAACAATCGAGGAAACTAGAAGTTCTCATAGTAATTGATATCCGAGTACAAGAAATATTAACCAAAAACTAAAAAAAAAATGAAGTCGTCCAAATGATTTAGAAAGTATAAATCTTCATCGACTACTCATAAAAGGTAAGGAAGTGTTGGAACTTGAATGAGCACTCCACATCTCCAAACAAGTCCACATCTCGCAAAAAATAGAGAATTATTAGAACTTTTACAAAATTGCAAAAGTATTCAACTTCTTATCAAACAAACAACCACCACTTGATGTTCGGAGCTACAACCGCATCATCGGTGCATTGCATTATAATACATGCGAAGTTGTGTTCCATCTCCATTGCTATACATGCAAAGCCGCATCTCCGTCGCGAGATATCAAAGATGCATGAATGTTTGAAAATGGTCCAAAACAAATTTTTTCCATGGATAGAAGGGTTATACCAAGGGCATCAATACCATGACAAGTAGACAGGAAGAGATAGGGGAGCATAATAGGTTAAACTTTCTAAAAAGGGATAAATCTCTTGAGTCAATCAAGTTAAGAGCAAGTATAATGGAAATATATCCAGGATTCCTACACATTAACATTCTTTCTTTCCAATCTCAAAAATATATTGTTCCCTACAATAAAAAAGTATATTGTTCAATCAAGGAACCATAAATTAAAGCTAACAAATCTTAGTGCCAAGCTTACAGTTCTTCCGTAAAGCATATTCGAGGCAAAATCAAGTCTTTAATAGTGCTCTTAAACTTGATTGAAACTTATATGTCAAAATCATGTTCTGAATTTGTCTTAATTATCTTTATAACCTTCCTACTCCGGAATCACAATTATAATTACAAACTCAAAAGGAAGTCCCAAAAGCAATCTGTTTCAATTCTTTCCCTCTAAATATGACAACAAATCTTAGGTAGTCGAAGTATATCCCAATTGTCAACTATTAACCAGCTTACACTAAGCTTCAATCACAATTGACCTTCATGTTTCACCTCAAACAATGTTTTGATATTTCATTCTATTAAACTAAATCAAGCTACTCACCTGGCAAAAACAAGGTTCATTTTAAGTCGATGGATTATGGATGTTGAACTCGCTGGAAAATTGTATCCTTGAAATTCCCATCCTCAACAAAAAAAAAACCCCCCATAAAAAATTCAATATAAACGAGAAAAATGCATAAAACGTACTGTTCAAACTTCGGATCGGGCAAGGGCAAGGCTTCGATGTATGGGATGACATGAACACCAACATCACCCCGCCACCGAGATTTAAGGATATCTATTTCAACAACTACGAGTCCTGCGCTCTACCAACCGAGCTAAGTCGGTCTTGGTGCAATGGTGGCAGGAAATCAATAGATATTCTAATATTCTTCCATTTGGAAGCCTTGCATTATATTTTTAGTCTAGATGTTTTGAATAAAATACCAAGGAAGGCTAAATCTTTAACCTGCTCGGACACACGCCACTTGTAGGAATCAACAAAAAATGACACGAGACTAAAATCGACCAGCTGGATTCGAACCAAGCAACCTAAGGATTCTATGTCCGAAAAATGCGATCCTCCGCTCTACCAACCGAGCTAGGGTGTGAACAACTATAGAGTTTCAATTTCCAAACAACAAACTATATATGCATATTTTTCCCTCCCAGTTATTTTCCAAAATACAATAATGAGATGTGTATAAGATCCCCAATTTCACTAATTATGTAAGCAAAAAAATAACCTCTAGGAGTGGACATTTAGTTTCATTTGTGCATCTTGCTAAAAAAGGAGCTTTCTTCACATCTTATTCTCTCCTTTTCTTAATCAAAGGCTCCTATTTCTACCGATCCGTAACCAATCGAGGCATACCGTGGAGTGTTAGGAAATAAATCAAACTCATACAGAAACAACTAAGAGCATGATACATATAGCTCGGTCTATAGAAACGGTGTAAGAACTTACAAGGAGAAAGTACATGACAAATCAAGGATATTCAAAAATGACAAAGAGAAACTGGTTTGTGGAAATAGCAACCATATCATCCAATAGAACACACCATTCGGTCGAGGTGAGATAGGTGGTTGCATCCCATGTTTAAGTGTAGGAGCTGTACACCTCCGGAGTGTCTTAAAACACAAATGCTCCTCTCCAAAGCACTCGTTCAATTGCCTCACCTTATACCATAATACGAAGCCCCCATTCACAATGTTACGTGGTTGAGTCAAAAGCGTAAGATTAGAGCAAATTCAATCCCAATTTTGCAAAATAAGTGCAAAAAGTTAAGGTTTAGCATTCAAAATTTGACCAAATAATTAATCAATGAAAATCGAAATTGAAAGCCCAATAATATGACTAAGCATCCCAAATAGAAAAGCCCACATCAACTCGAATGAATTGCAAATTGAAAGCTCTAAAACATGATAAATTATGTAGCAATCCATATCCCTAAAACAATTTACCTTAAACGCAACCAAAAATATTAAATTTTGCATACAAGGGTCGAAAAGTTTAGGGTTCCAGTGCAACACCTGTTCTCGGATCTAACGTCGGCCGGGCAAGGGTAGGCAACGGCCAAGTAGCGTAGAGTTTGCGAGTAGACGAGTGGTCTCGGAGTTTGCGGTAGACAGGCGGCCGGCGAATAGAGACCGAGTTTGAGAGTAGTGCGAGAGGGTAAGAGCGAGAGAGGGGTGGGTTTCGCTGGGAACGAACTTGCTCGCCGGAGATTGAGTGTCGAGAGATACCGTGTCGGTAGTGCAAGTCGACTACCGGCAATTGAGGGCGAAGGCGGTGGCGAGATAGTGGCCGGCGATTGAGACTCAACGTGAGTAGGGCGAGCGGGTAAGCGCAGAGAGGGTATATGAGCAAATGAACTGGAACGAAGAACAAAATGTGCTATTAGGGCTTTTTTTCTTTTACTTCATCGAGTTTTTACTTGAACAAAAATGTTCATCACTTTTCCCCTAGTAATTTAGGAAAACTTTAACTTTTTAATTTAATTTTTGCCCTCATAATTTTATCTTAGGAGGGAAATTTTAATTTAATTTTTTTCTAAATTTATCTCGGAAAGAAAAATACTAATAATTAAGTTTTTGAGTCTTAATAGTATTAACAACCAATATATTAAAAGTAATAACAACCTACTTTTTTGTTCATTGTATAATGATAGTTATTTGATAAAATTAAATGACCAAAAATTAATTTTGTTTTTATTAGTAACTTTTAACAACTAAGCTGTATGATTCGTCGTTAAAGTGACGTCGTTAGAAGTCTAATATTATAATTAAATTTTTAATCCTAATAGTATTAACGACCAACATATTAAAAGTAATAGCGACCAATTTTTTTGTTCGTTGTGTAATAATAGTTATTTGATAAAATTAAACGGCGAAAAATTAATTCCATCGTTATTAGTAACTTTTAACGACCAATTGTATGATTCATCGGTAAAATGTTGTCGTTAGAAGCCTAATCTCTAGTAGTGAACTCGTGTCGGCCAAGCAACGGAATTAGCGACGGAAACATCCGTCGCTATTAGGTCTCTACCAGGAATAGCGATGGAATATTCCGTCGCTATTTTTGAATTAGCGACGGAATATTCCGTCGCTATTTTGGGATTGGCGACTGAAACATTTGTCGCTGACCGGATTAGCGACGGATATTTCCGTCGCTATTTTGAGATTCGCGACGGAAATATCCGTCATTGGTAGGATTAGCGACGGAATATTTCGTCGCTATGTAGTTGTGAGATTTCAAATTTTCGGATCTAGGAAAAATTTAAAAAAAAGTATAATAAAATCAATTTAGTCGATAGCAACGAAGTCGTTCCGTCGCTAAATAAAAACTTTTATTAGCGACGGACTTTTCTGTCGCTAATATGTAATAAATTTCAGATCCGGCCTTTCGACTGCACCGAGCAACCCGAAAGCGGAGAGAGAGAGAGGAGTGTGAGCTATTGTGAGCGAGAGTGCCCAACCCCCATAGCACGCGTCCACAACCCCCACCGGCCGCTGGTCGACCGCCGCCCCGCTTCCATAAGCCAAAGACGGGTGAGAAGACCTTGGTTGCTCGCCGCCTGGAGGAGCTCGCCGTCGCCGCCGCCTAGTTTCAAGGTATTGTTTTCTTGATTGTTATTAGATTTAGGGTTTTGAATAATTTAGTAAAAATTGATGATTTTATATAATTTGATGCAAATTAATGTTGTTTGTGAATGAATTTGAAAAGAAAAATGTGTAATTATGTGATTTATGTATAGATGTTGTGTTGTTTAAAGTATTTGAGGTTAGAAAAATGTGCAATTGACGAGATGTTTTGAATGCTCTAATTCCAACCTTCTTCCCTTTATCGGCCTTATTTTCACCTGTATGGTGTGAGTTGCAAGTTACAACAAATGATTGCAATTATATTGAGGTGTCATTTCTCTCGTTCGAAAAGGACAATATAATACAATAATGGGAAAAATTGAACCTAACACTTAATAGCCTAATATAATCGGGATGTCATTTAAAGTGTAGTAGAAAACACATTGACAAAGGAAAGTGGAAAATCTCCTATCCAACTTGCTTGAAGGAAAAATTGGAGCTTATATATTTGCAAATTTCAAATATGAAATTATTTGGAAATTGAAACCTACAATTTTTGAATCTCCATCAACATAACCTCCAGCTTAATAATAGTCGCACATTTTTATTTTCTGGACTCTACCTTTGCATTCACACACCCTCTCAAAATCTCAATGGAGTCTACAAAGTTGATGGTGCCATTGTTATCTTTAGGTACCATGCCAACTCATACATATGAAGCCATTAATGTCTTATGCACTATTATTTTTATTTCTATATCAATGGCTTCCTAAGCATAACTTTTAAATTTCTTTTATCCCTATTTCTATTAGTTCATTCAGTATGTGTGTGGATGTCTAATTTTTCCCTGTTCAATTTTGTATTTTATTATGTATACAAATTTGTGTTAGTTATTTGGTGTGAAATTTAATGTAAAATACTACATGTTATAATTCAAAATTAATAGAAAAATTTGATGCTCATTTTGAAGTATTTTTTTTTGACAAGAATAAAAAGTATTAGTGTAGACTCGTACTTTAACTTCACCTTGATCGGATTGAATATATATATATATATATATATATATATATATAACGTATCTAATAAGACTTATAAGTTAAAATAAAATTGAGAATTATTAATCTAAATCATTAAAATTTAATCCAAACGTTTAAAATTTGTCACATCATCATCAACTCTAACCACCCACTTAAAGTCATCCCCCAAAAGTCACCACTTGCACCACCGTGATCGCCAAGGCAAAAGGCCAGCATTGTCGGCAACAAGAAGCCAGCATTGTCGGCAACAACCGATCGGCGGACGTTGAAAATCAATAAGGAGTTGGAAGGAGTTGGAAGACCAACTATGTTTATGTGATACTTAGTAATTATAGAGCCAATGCTGAAGCGAGGCTAAACACTAGTGAATTCAAAAATATCTTTAGGCTTTTAGTTTATCGCCAAGTGTCTTCCTTAAATTGTATTAGATGTAAGGTGATATATTGACTTTATTTCTTGTTTCATTTAATGTCTCTTTTATCCTCAATTCCGAGATGCTCAAACCTTAACAGCCTCCTCTTCTCTGGTTATACTTGTGGAGGCTACTTGGAAGATGCTAGCTTTTATCTAGGTTTTAGACTTGGCTACGATCTGGACTGGGTATGTGCCCGAGTTTTGTCTGTGTTGACTTGCCATTTGCTAATAATGTTGCTTGGTTTGGGGCTAAGTCGAAGTGCCAACCATTAAGTTACTATCTTATGGGGAAGTTGAATATATAATGCTCAGTACTTAGTTGACATTTCGCAAATTGGCTTTTTTTGGGCTTTATGTCCTAGATGATCCCATATGGAACCGCGGGGTGCTGCTGAGAGCACCGATGCTCGTTGTTTTATTTGTTGCCGAGTGATACTAATCTTTTTTTTTTTTTGGTGAATGTGAACTTATAGGCATGGCCGTTGCTCACACAAGCTCTAGAAAGTGGAAACTTCGATGGTCTTGTTGATCCAAGATTGGAGGATTATGATTCCTCCGAGGTGACTCAAATGGTTGCTTGTGCTTCGCTGTATGTGTCCTTAGCTCTGCAAGGCGACGACCACGAATGAGCCAGGTAAATGTTTAGAGCTCAAAAATACATATTTGTGAAGGTACTTTTACCCTGAATTTGAGTGATTTTCTCTTGAATTACTGTATAAGTGGCAAATAGGTGCTTCATAAAAATTACCCAGCTGCTACTCAAATAAAGCCCAACTCGAATAGGTCCACCTGATGTTGATCTTCATTGAACTTGATCTGGATATTTTTCTCATAAATGTTGATTCCAAAGCGGATATTTAGGTAAACCAATAATAGATTGCCCAACTGTTAGCCTAAAAAATCCCCACCATAGAATAGGTGAGTAGGATTGTAAACGCGACTTTAGCAGTTATAGCAAGATTTCTGCAAAATTCATTTTTCAGCTTGCTTCCTACGCTTAATGACTTGTGAGGTTTAATAGTTTTCAAAACTCTCTCCCTTCCCTTCCCATTTCTTATGTGTTTCAAACTTGTAACTTGTGCCAATATTAAACAATTGACTCCTGGTTCTCTCGGGAGCAGGTAGTTCAAGCTCTGGAGGGGAACTTATCCGTCGAGGATCTCGTTGAAAGAAACAACCGTTAACAGTACATTCCAAGGGAGCTCGATATGATTCCAAGCAACCAATACCAGGAGAACCTAAAGAAATTCAAGAAGCTAGCTTTGGAAAGCCAAGACCATAGCACCATCGAGCGAGTGTATTCACTGGTGAGCATGGTGTGCCTCTCTCAACCTCGAGCACCGAAAATCAACGCGATACCCATCGAACTTTTGTGTATTGGTGAACATTTTGCAAACTTTTGGATAATGTGTTTATGGTTGTTTGTAAACTTTTGTATGGTTGTTTTTGTGAACTCGGTTGTAAATGTGTTTGGATTGTTTATGATTGTGAAATGTATGTTGGATTTGTATATCCAACTTGGAGGACCACGTTGTGGCATATCTAAAATGTCAAATGTAAATGTCACATATGTGAATTTTGGATTTGTATATCCATTAACATTTTTTGTACTAGGTTAACGAAAAATTAGAAAAAACTATTGTCAAATTCGGAATAGCGACGGAATAGCGACGGAACAGCGATGGATTAGTGACGGAACAACGACCGATTAGCGACGGAACAACGACGAAACAACGACGGAATAGTGACGGAAATCGGCGACGGAATTACTGGAAATTCCGTTGCTAAATTCAGCGACGGAAAATGTATTCCGTCGCTGATTTTCATCGCCTACGGAAGGCATTTCCGTCACTGTTCGGTCGCTAAATTTTAGCGACCCGGTTTATGATCCGTCGCTAATTCCGTCGCTATTTTCAAAAATCTGTCGCTATTTGACAAATTTCCGTCACTATTCGTCATTTTTCTAGTAGTGCAATTATTTTCCTAACCCCATCGAGTTAGGCGTAAGAATTTGAGCCTGAGCATAACCTAAAAGTCAAACCATTTTAGAATCTTTATTTACAAGGTAACCCCCTCCCCACTAGAAGGGAAACTAAGGAAGGGCAAACAAAAGAATAGAGGAAAATCAAGTAACATTGGCAAAAAATAAGGTTCGAGTCATTTCGCATTCGGTTAATTTTGACATTTGGACAAAACCCTCAAATCCAAATCCAATCCGAATTACGAATTTGAACACCGTCATCATACTCGAATCCGGATCCAAATGTCCGATACCATAACCCAAATGAATGAATGTCCGAATTTTTAATCTGAATAATTTAGCAGATTAAGTGTGTGAAATACAAATTTGGTATTTTGCATGTGTTTGTGCTACAAACTAGAAGATAGAGAAGAATTACATAGCCAAACACAATTATTTTGGAATGAAAAACATTATAAACATAAAACTAACAATCACAAGTTGATTTACAACACTACAAATAGCAAAATCAAAAAATATTATGAATTCATAAAACTTGAAGTTACAAATCAAAACTCTAACGATGCCACTTGCCTAATAAGTTGCCTCAACGAGTCCATTGTCATCGCCGAGGATAGGTTTCTCGGCTCTCACCATCATGAATCTGAATGAAATACAATGAATCCACCATTAAAAAAGAAAAGGGGGGCGGAGGAAGAAAGGAGTGAATGGAGAACATTCGAAAGAGAACAGAGGAGCACCGATCGAAGAGAGAGAAAGGGAAGCGGAGAAAGAAAGAGAGTGAAGGGAGAGTATCCGAAAGCGTTATAGGGATTTTTTCTTTAATTAGTTTATATAGGGGGTTGGGTTGCTGTGTGGAAGTTGACCAAAAGCCCAAAAAATCAAAAGTTCAATTTCAAAATTTGAAAAGTTTAACCCCGCCACCTTTTCTAACCATTCGGCCCGAAGCCCAAACGATTAATAGTTGAATTTTTAAGCCTATAAATTCGGGTCTCGAGTTGGGTTTTACCAAAAGTTCGGACAACCTGAATTTTGACATTAAATCCAAACTCGAACCTACCTTTATATATTCCGAAAGTTTGAATTTTAAACTCGACAAAAAAATGGTAATTAGACTGATTTTATTTGGGTTGAACAAATTTGGGAATTTGGATCTTACACATTTTTGCCAATGCTGCAATCAAGAATCATAGCTCAATGACTTGTCATAACGTATTGACAAGTGAAAGGAACACACACACACACACACACAAATGATTATTAGAGCTGGTTTTATTCGTGTTAAACAACTTCGGATATTCGAGTCGGACACATTTTTGCCAGCGCTACAATAAAGCATCATAGCTCAATGACTTGTCATGAGTTAACGTACACACACACACACGCACACACACACACACACACACACACACACACACACACACATATATATATATATATATATATATATATATATATTGAAAGGATAAGTACAACAACTAGCAGGTAGCGCTTCTCGTAAGGGTTCGACCTAAGTTGTCCTCCATAAGAATGGAGAGAAAGGAAGATGAGGGGATAGAAGACCAAACTAAAGTAGAAGAAATACAAAGACCAAACTTGGCCACCCAGTCAGCAGCCACTGTTCCCTTCTCTATATGTGTGGTAAATAAGGACTCGATTACACCTCCTTAGAAAACAACGAGTATCTCGAATAAGTGTATAGATTTTCCAAGGGACCCGAATTTCACCTTTAATTACTTTTATGACATTTGGGTTATCTCCTTTAAGAACGATAGAACGAAACCGTGCTTGACTCGCTGCTCTAACTCCATTTCTCATAGTGGTAGCTTCCGCTAAAATAATCAAAGCTGGTCCCAGATTTGTTGATCCAACTTGAAAAAATGCGTCGTCCCGGCCTCCGATCATAATACCTCCCACTGTTGCTGAAGAGGACCTAGAACCGTCGAAGTTTACTTTGATAAATCCTCCAGGTGGTTTGTGCTAACAAACTAGTTGATTAGAAGTGTTGACACGTGAAAAGGGGGTAATCGAAGATGGGTTGAAATGTTGATCCCGTGTGCACCTAGATCGCCATTCAATCCAATATGCTTTGGCTCGAAGAAGTGTGGCAATGGAATTGAAGAATTCATTATTGAAAACTTTATCATTCCTACTCTTCGAAATACTCCCTAGCAAAAGAACCAATCGGATAAGTTAATTTGGCTTTCTCAGCTTCTTGAATGAATAAATAATATTATTCTCGGAGGGATTATGTAATTAGCTTAAATTCACTTCCAGCCACTTGTGTCGAAAAGCTGCATCCTAAGTCTCCATAATCGTAACAAAACACCCCCGGGAGTATTACATCGCGGAGTTCCTTAAAGGAACTCCCAAGGCTCTTTCCGGTGTTGGTTTGGCTGTCTAAACTCAACTTAAAAGTAATACCAGGTGGTTTTCCCAAAAGAATCTGAAATTCTCTGAAAATTTCGGCAGAGTTCCGTTTGTAACATGGACTAACCCATAGGCTTAAAGCCTTAAAAATCCTGCATAAAAACATAATAAAACTCAACGAGCCACACGCTCGGAGTATACAACTCAACGGCCACACGCCGGAGTTCAACCAATCATGCGGTAAAACTTAAATCTAACTGGGTTTCTATACATTTAGGTACAACTATATGAACTAAATTACAAATACAATCATTTAGAAACAAGATAATACACGACGACCACTTGGGTTGCTTCAACCGTCAACAATCGCCAGGAGTCCGAAGCGTGTTAAGTGTGGATTATGCTTCGAAAGTATACCTGCAAGACTGGGTGGGGACGGGGCAATTTGTGGGGGTGAGCAATAATCAACGGGCTCACCGGAGTCTTAAACCCTTAAAATGGAAATTCTTTACACATAATACTCATAATAATGAAATCTGCGAAAACATAATAACGTAATAGAAATCTATATACTTTTCATTGAAATCTCTTGCAATGAAAAAGATCAAGACTCTTCAATCACTTAAAAACACATAATCACATTCAAGAACACTTTTTTGGGGTTGAATCAACATTCCAGGCCTTCGAGGACTCGAACTAGCACTTCTTTAATTCGGGCGCGACCCCGACAAAAGGCTCCGGGACCATTCTTCTAGGAAGTCTCGTAGCCGGCATCCCGTCTCTCAGGACCCCTATTAGAACCCTTCCCTCGAAGTCTCTAGCTGGGCGTTCCCGGTTCGAACCCTTCGGTATGCTAAACGATCCGTAGCTAGTCGATTCAAAACGATTTGCACATTCTCATTCATCACATTCACTTCACAACTTTCTCAATCGATTTAGTATCAAGGAAGGTATGACACCACGTGTCACCCTTATAAATTCACTGTCTCAAATCAGCTTTGCTTCTTTAAAACACATTCACGTTCAAAAGGCGAGTTCACAAGAAATTGCATTCAAGAATCATTCACGTAAAATACAAAACTCCTTTCGAAACTATTTTTGAGCATCACGTAAAGTAATCACATAGCACGAATAATCCCCATTCATTGCAAGCAATCATCCTCAACTCTTTTCCAACCAAGCTTTTCTCAATTCATCGGTTTAGTACGATTGAATCCATTTTTTGAGCCACAATAACCGCAAGTAGATATTATTTAACTCGACGTTCTCACTTTTCCCAATCCACTATCTTTACCTCATTTCCTCATTTCATGACTTCACTTTGTAAACCGACCTCTTTTGCCCTCATTCAACCATATATCCTTAAACTTGCTTTACCGAATTTCCTTTATCTCCATTCACCTTTTAATTCAATTCTTTCTCAAATGTCTTAGACATGGCTATGGCTTAGTTCCACTTTACCGTCCCCAACCTGCTATTTCCCAACCTCAATCTCCCATTTAATATCTCTTACCTTATTAATCGATTCTTGCTCACCCATCCTTAATTATGTACCTCTTACTTACTTTTCATTATACGATTTCCGTTACCTTTGCTTATTGAAGGTTTGCTCGGGAGAGTCTCGAGTCACCCTAGAGGGGGTGAATAGGGTGATGAAAAATTCTTTACGAAAGCACACACCTTTTTGACAGAGAAGAGTCAAAGACAGATTCCGAGTCTAAGCGGGGTCGAAAATATTGGACTCGGAATGTAATGAATCGGAGTAAACACGTTCAGCAAGGTCGTCTCGAGTCTAGAATGAACTCGGAAAGTGAACACAGAGATTTTACGTGGAAACCCTCCTGGGGCGAGAAAACCACGGCCCGTGTCAATCCGGACACGAAGTCAAATCCACTATTTTGAGTCCACAAAATACCGTGAACTTGACGTAACCCGAGTTGCTCCCTTAGACAACTCTATACAAGTTTTCCTAGACTCGAAATTCCCTTATCCGATCTAGTACTTCCTAGCTGAGATAACCCTTACAGCTAGGGACAACTAAGCTGAGTTAACCCTTACGAGCTTAGTCAAGGGACCTTACAAAGAATGTAAGAAGTGTTTGTAATCGAGTACAAGACCTTACAACTCGAAAGTAATGAATTACGAGTGGGAGTTGTAAGTTGAAGATTGAAAGTAAATACAATAACTTTGATCAAGTTGGTGTATTGACAATATGTTCCGCTATCTTCAAGTCTTGTGAAGTGGCTTCTATTTATAGATGACCCAGCAGAGTAGCCGTTATCTTCATCTGCCGACCGAGAGTCCTCTCGTGACCGTTGTGAAGGGCTTTCGAGTCACTCGGAAAGTATCCGTTGAAATATGGACGTTGGACAACGGTTTAACTCTCTTGGAAGTCCCAAAACCATCGGTTGTGTCTTGAAAAATGAGGTGGAAACCACCGTTAGGCTTAGCGTTCCGGTTTTCGGATATGGAAGCAGACGACTTCGACACAATCTTACGAGACTAGAGCAGTGTAGGTGAAAAGCCATCTCTGCTGGTGATTTGATGTTCGAAGCCGGCTACTTTTGTAGTTTGAAAAGATGTCCTCGATTGAATAACCTACAAAAGTAAAACACCTTCGGTTCTCAAAGTATAAAATACTTTGGTCCAAGGTTAGACACGAGATAATAAAATAATTATGAAAATTACGTAGCAGATTATCCGAGTCGGAAAAGAAATGGATTTTTCCGAGTCTAATATCCATGATACTCGAGTTCCATAAGACTTAGTCTTAAGCAAAGAATCAAGTTCTATTAACAAATATCGAGTGGGAAACACTTGATGTAGACTAAGCATGAAATGAACTACGAATGCCGACTTTGCAAACAATAGAGTAAATAACCACAAGTCGATTACGAGTGAGAGTGGACTCGGAATAAAGAACAAGTTTTCGAGTCGCTAACCGAAAGCGATTAAATAGATAAGTGAAGGCCGAATCGCATAGAAAAGATACTATTTCACTCAAGTATTGGAATCAAAACACTATATGAATGACATCGTTATACCCGATTCCTTTTGCATGACTCGAGAAAGATATAGAACAGTTGTCCGAGTCTTCAATCTCCCCTTTTTGATGAAAGGCATTCCATACTTACACGAAACTTTGTTAGAGGGAAATAGAATGATTCCGAGTAGTGTGAGTAAAAGTAAGACATTATTGAATGAATCGGAGCAATGTATACTATATCGGAGCAAAATAAAGTATGCTTGAACTCATTAACTCGGAAAATAAAGAACTCATAAATTAATAAGGAAATGCATTCAGTTCATTAAAAAATATCAAGGGAATAAACTCCCCTAAACAAGACAACCAGTTTCGACTACAGTTCTCCCCCTTGCCTTTCAAGCAAAAACAAGAAACAAAAAGAAGGGAGAAAAGTACAATTAAGACACACAAGTTGTCCGGACAAAAAGAAAATTTTGAAAAACGAAATTGCGAGGCACCGAGGAATCGTGACGCGAGTGCATGGCTCCAACTAGGGAGGAGGGGATTTGTGAGTGGAGGCGGAGGTGCGCCGGCGCTGATAAGATCTTGACGATGTGCTTGAGCGCGGCGAAGGGAGAACCGGAACAATTCGCAGGGGCTCGGCTCCGAGTGGCCGACCCGGAGAAAGTGGATCGAGGGGTTCTTCCCTTGGGACCTCGGGGCTGGAGGGGCTGCTCGGGCGACTCGGCTGGAGGAGCGAGATCTTCGACCCACTCGGACTGGCATGCGAGCTGAGTACTGACAACTTGAGCTTGGGGAGCAGGCTGTCCCTCGGCGAGTCGCCACGGCCTCTTCTTCCCTTTGCCCCGACGGAGCTGCCTCAGCTGCAGGTTCCTCGGCGTCCTCCGCTGCATCTTACGCTTCTTCCTCTCGCTTCCTCGGTTTCCTCGCTCTCCGAGGAGGTCGGGCTCGGGCTCGAAGACGCCTCGGATGGGTCTAAGTCTTACGGGTCCTGAGCCGCCTTGGACCGTCTCTCTCCGAGGAGCTCGGCCGGCTCCTTCGCTCCTTAACCAGCTCTCTCATCTCAAGAACGAGAGACTCGCTGCTCTCGGATTTGGGACTCGACCGGTCTTTTGGTTGATGGTCGGACCACGAAGGACAGAACTTGAAACCTCCGAGCATGTCTCCGAAATCGGAAGACACCGAGGTGATCTTGTCCATGAAGACGAGGGGACAAGAGGGCCGAGAGAGTTTTGGAAGCACCTGGAGGTGGAGGCACCACCAGGTGAAGAGGGAAGAGGGAGAGGGGTTGATTTCGAGTCCGAGGTGGAGAAGGAGGCCTCGGCTCCGAGTTGTGAACCCGGACACCGGGGTTGGTTTCCTGGTATCCGTACCCCGGAGTTCCTTCTTGCCGACCACAATGGCCGCCTCGGACACCGCGTTAGGGTCGAGAGGAAGAGGAACTTGGAATTGTTTGAAGACAAGGGTGAGAAGAGCACCGAAAGGAAGGGAGGTGTTCTTCTTGGTTTGAAGTTGAGCTGGCACGGCGGCCATCCGCTCAATGATGGAGGGAAGAGGTCGACTTCGTATCCCTCCGAGGATATCGAAGAGGGCTTTGAGGTGCTTGGAGTTGGGGTTCTCTTTGCTAGAATGCTTGAGAGAAGAAGGTTCTCATCAGCGAGGAAACACGAAGCTCGGCTTCGACTTCAACCGAGTCACGAAAAGTTCTTTCCGGACCCGGGAATTCTTTAGCATACTTTTCAAAGAAGTCGTCGGCGACTTCGAGTGAAGAGGATAGGGTTGCTTGTTCAAGAAAAGAGAAGAAACTTTGAACAGACGGTGAAGGAGAGAGGTGTTGATACTGAACGGTAATGTTACGAACCCTAGAGGTTAGAACATTTTCGAGTGAGAGAGGTGAGTATAGAACTCGAAACGAGTTCGGGATAGATGAACTCACTGAAACACAAGAAATGGTAGACTCCGGTGGTTTGAATGTTGGACAACCAAGAAAATTTGGTTGTTGGGAAGAACTTGTCGTCCAGCGCAAGATGCTTGGGTGACAATGGGTTTTGAGGGGTTGAGCTTTCGGCTTGTTGGAGCGGGGCTTTTGGAGGATGAAGAAACACTGAAAGTCGGGGTGGTTTCCTCTTTTAGGCATTGTGAGAGATGAAAAGATGAAACTTTTCGAAGGAGAAAGAGAAAGAGATGGAGGTGTAGAAGAGAAGAAAGCGAAAATGGTAGAAGAAAATGAGAAGAGAAGCGATCGAAAACTTACGAGAGAGAGAGAGAGCTTCTTCAACACTTGCGAGACGATCAAGGGAACACTTGTTCACGTAGAGAACTTCCGCGAGAAGGTTTTCGTTTGAGAGGGAAGGAGTTTTAGAATACCGAGAGAAAGATAGATAAACGTTATTTATAAAGAGTACGCGCGCCCGTTCACTATCCGTTAATTAACTCCGTTCCGTCTTACCCGTCCATCGATCATTAATGCCGGTGTGACAGTTCTTCTTCAACGGTTGAGATAACAATGGTTTGAAATCTGCGGTTAAGATCCGATCGCAGCGCTCGAGAGAGAAAAGAGTTTGAAAGTATAATCCGAAACTCTCCACTGTTTCTAGAGATAGCTTCAGAAAATTTGATGTCCAATTTTCTCTACATCCGAGTTTGACTCGGAAAAGTTTCGAGTGACTCGAAACACAGAAATAACTATCAGCCAAGTATCACATGATCAATCGAACCAATGGTTATTGACAACTAAAGCACATAGCACGAGAAAAATTCAAGAATCATAAAGCGAAACTAAGCATTTAACATACCAAGCTCATTCCGAATAAAACAAAATTGATCTTCACCAAGAGGCTTAGTAAAGATATCAGCTAATTGAAGATTAGTAGGAATGAATTCAAGTGTAATGTCACCCTTTTCGAGTGATCGCGTAAGAAATGATACCGACTTCAATATGCTTTGTTTTTGAGTGCTTCGGACAGGATTCTTAGTGATACTGATTGCGCTTTGATTGTCACACTTGATTGGGACAGAGTTGAGAGTTAGTCCAAGATCCTTCAAGTGTTGTTTTATCCGAGAGAATCCGAGCGCAACAAGCTCCAGCGGCAATATATTCAGCTTCTGCGGTTGATAGAGCTACTGAGTTTTGCTTCTTTGAGTGCTAAGATATTAGGGATTGACCCGAAGCTGGCAAGCTCCGGATGTGCTCTTTCGATCAACTTTGTATCCTGCGTAGTCTGCGTCCGAGTACCCGGTCGAGTCGGTTACGAGTCTCCGGAGTACCATAGTCCTAGATTCCGATTGCCTGCAAGATATCTCGAATATTCTCTTCACCGCGAGTGAGATGTGATTCTTTTGGATTAGCTTGAAATCGTGCGCATAAGCAAACACTGAACATTATATCGCAGTCCGCTTGAAGTAAGATATAGCGGTGATCCAATCATACCTCGATAGAGTTTCGATCTCTTGCTTTACTGTTTCATCCGAGTCGAGTTTATACTGCTTGCTCATAGGAGTAGATGCGTGCTTTGCATCTTGAAGTTTGTATTTCTTCGGCAGTTCCTTGGTGTACTTTGATTGATGGACAAAGATTCCATCTTTGTCTTGTTTGATTGCAGCCCAAGGAAGAAGTTGAGTTCTCCCATCATGCTCATTTGGAACTCTTGGCTCATCAACTCGAGAAAATTCTCGGCACGAGAAATTCATTAGTAGCACCGAAAATAATATCATCAACATATATTTGAACAATGAGAAAATCTTTCCCTTTGGTCTTTATGAATAGAGTCTTGTCGATCCGACCTCTTTTGAAATCATTTTGAACCAGGAAGTCGCTCGAGTCTTTCATACCAAGCTCTAGGGGCTTGCTTAAGACCATAGAGAGCCTTTTGAAGTTTGAAAACATGATTTGGAAATTCCGAGTTTTCAAAACCGGGAGGTCTGCTCGACATAGACCTCTTCTTCAATAAAACCATTGAGAAAGGCACACTTAACATCCATTTGATATAATTTAATATGCATGCGAGGATGCAAATGCCAACGATATTCTAATGGCTTCAATTCTAGCTCTCTGGTGCAAAGGTTTCCCCACAATCAATTCCTTCTTCTTGATTGTAACCACTGAGCTACAAGTCTAGCCTTATTTCGACTACTACTCCACCCTCATCCAGGTTTGTTTTTGAAAACCCATTTGGTTCCTATAGCTGGGTGGTCGGAAGGTCGGTTGGTCGAGTCCGAGACTTGGTTTCTCTCGAATTGATTCGACTCTTCTTGCATGGCCTCTACCCATTCGGGTTCATTAAGGGCTTCTAGTGCATTTTTGGGTTCGATTAGTGAAATGAATGCAGAGAATGCACATAGATTATGAAGAGAAGAACGTGTTCTTACCCCACTTGTTGATATCGAAATAATGTTTTCTTGGGGATGACTTGGAAGTAAATTTGAATGCTTTACCAGTTCTTTGATTCACCGGGTTTGTTGGTTGAATTGCTTGATCTTCGAAGCTTGTTCCGAGTGATCCTCTTCATTGACTTGCTCGTTACGAGCGACCTCTAGAGTTGTCTCATTCCGAGCTTCCTCGTTCGAGTGGTCTCCTTACGAGTCTTTATAGACTCATCTTCGTCATCATCCTTTACGAGCTTCGGTTCGAGTATGAAGATTCACTTGGTTTTCCCTGTTCAAGCTCATCAAACACTACGTGGATACTTTCTTCCACTTTGTTAGTTCTCTTGTTGAATATACGATAAGCTTTGCTATGAGAAGAATAACCTAGAAAAATACCTTCGTCGCGACCGAGCATCAAACTTGGTCGGATGATCCTTACCGTTGTTGTGGACAAAACACTTACATCAGAAAGATCCGAAATAGGAAATATTTGGCTTCCTTCCTTTGTAGAGCTCATAAGGTGTTTTCTTGAGAATGGGTCCGATGAGGCATCGATTGAGAGTGTAGTTGGCTGTGTTTCTTGCCTCGCCTGAGAAATAGTAAGGCAAGTTGTGTTCAATCATCATCGTCCTTGCTATTTCTTCAAGGGTTCTGTTCTTTCTCTCAACTACTCCATTCTGCTGAGGAGTTACAGGTGCTTGAGAAGTTATGAGAAATTCCGTTCTTGTCACAAAACTACGAGAATTCGAGTAATCGAACTCCCTTCCATGGTCGGTTCGAATCTTTTGAATCTGAGTCCGAGACTCAACTTGAATCTTTCTACGAGCTTGCTGAACTCCTTGAAGGCCTCATTCTTATGCTTCAGAAAACACACCCAGGTAAATCTTGAAAAATCATCAATAATAACAAGTATGTAAGATTTACCTCCGAGACTCTTCACGAGGATTTCACCACATAAGTCCATGTGTAGTAATTCAAGCATGTTGGATGTGGAAACTGTCTTCGAGAGATTTGAATGAAGATCCGACTTGTTTCCCTTTGGTGCATGCTCCACATACTGAGAGCTTTACCTCTTTGGTGGTCTCATCTCGTGATGTAGCACTTAGATTGAGTAAATTTTACCTCTTGACCTTTGTCACAAAGTCGGGAGATGCTAAGTAGGTTGAACTTTAGTCCTTTGACCAGGTAGACTGGGCTCACCAGATTGTTTCCATTACCAATCTTTCCAATGCCCACTATCTTGCCCTTGCTGTCATCACCAAAGGTCACCTTTCCTCCTTTATATGACTCCAGCTCGGAAAAGAGTCCTTGGTCACTCGACATATGTCGAGAACAACCGCTGTCCAGTACCGGTGTCCTTTTGATCTTTTTCGAGTGACCTGCAAAGCAGAGAGAATCTAACCCTTCTCACTTCCTCTAACGAACCCGAGTAACATTCCTTCATCGTGGTCCTTTTACGAGGAAGAAGGTGCTTCGAACCCAGATTTGAATGACTTTGGGTTTAGTCCGATTCCGAGTCTCCTTCTTTTCGAGAACCGAGTCTGTGTCTCTTTCCTTTTAAAAACCTTTCCTTTTGAAACAGAGGAAAATGGTTTCTTTTTGTAAATAGGTGCGGGTTTAGTCCTCCTTTCATTTTTGTGAATGGGACCATGCTCAGCCTTTTTGAACTTAACGGTTCCGGAATCCTTTTGAACAATTCCGAGTAAGAATTAGATTCTTCCTCTTTGTTGAAACCAAGACCTTCTTTTCGAAATGAGACACATTGTGATCCTAAGAGCATATCAAGGTTCTTCCGTCCTTGAGAAAACTTCAAAACCAGATCTTGAGACTCAATGAGCTTCGTTTCGATTGCTCATTTTCTTTTCGAGTAACTCGGACTCGGTCTCATTAGTTTAAGCACTTGTCTTGAGTTCTCCGAGTGTGAGTCTCGGTTTTCCAATTCATTTTTAAAAAGGTGCTCTCGGTAGTGATTGACTCCAGTTGTTCCTTGAAATGAGAAGAATCGAATTGGACTTTTCTTCCAAAGTGAAGATGTACTTGGCTAAATCAACTTTGGAAAATTTGAGGAAATAGTTTATTACCTCTTGAGGATCGGTTTCCTCGTTGTCCGAGTCCGAGTCCGACTCTCTTTCGGCTCTCGAGTCGAAATTGCCATCGGACACTTCGAGTCATCCGAGTCTTCATCGTCTTCGGATGAGTCCTCGTCACTCCATGTTGCCATCATGGCCTTTTTCTTCTTCCTGTCCCTTCTTCGTTTTGGACAGGTCCTTGACTATGTGGTCTTTGCTCGCCACATTCAAAACATCCAGTAATTCTTAGACAAGGATAACTTTGAGGGTGAAGAAAACTTACCTTTTCTGTCTCTCTTGTCCTTTTTGTAGAATTCTTCTTTTGGCCTTTTATCCCATCTTTTGTGCTTCATCATTCTCTTGAAGCCTCTTGCAATGAGTGCCATGGGATCATCTTCCGAGTCGAGGAGCTTGGACTTGCTTCTTTGGATTCCGAGGCTTTAAGCGCGATGTTCCTTTTGGAAGTACCCTCAGCATCTTCTTCTTCCGGATGTATCTCATGGGTCGAAGCTTTCCGATGAGCTCGTCCGGCTTCAAGAGTGAGAGGTTCCGAGCCTCTTCTATGGCGAGTAACCTTAGGACCCCATCGTTTCTTGGGTAGGCTTCGAGAATTTTCCGGCACATTTCTTCATGGGAGATTTTCTTTCCCGGAGATTTGAGATTGTTGGTGATCTCGGTGAAGCGTATGAACATCCGAGTAATGTTCTCTTCGGCTCCATTTTGAAAAGCTCATATTTGTGAAGATACTCGGCTGATCTTCGCTTGTCTCACCCGACTTGTACCTTCGTAGGTGTTGACCAGAGTGTCCCAAACCTCTTTAGCGAGTCACGAGCAGAGACTCGATTATATTCTTCGAGCTTATGGCGCACATGAGGATGTTCATGGCTTTGAAGTTCTTTCCGAACTTCTCGCCTCGCTGGCGTGAACTCGGCCTTTGTCTTTGGAAGGATTCTGAATTCATCTGTCTTCGTTGGGATGTAGTTTCCTTGTTGTATGATTTCCCATACTTCTTCATCGTGATCCATAAGGAAACATTCCATAAGCTTCTTCCAGATGACCGAAATTTGAACCTTTGAATTTTGGTGGCCTGTTGGAAGATCTACCTTCGTCGAACTCTCCGGTGTTCACGAGCCATCCGATCTTTAAACCTTTGGATTGTTAGATCCTTTACGAAAGGCTAGGCTCGATACCAATTGAAGGTTTGCTCGGGGAGAGTCTCGAGTCACCCTAGAGGGGGTGAATAGGGTGATGAAAAATTCTTTACGAAAGCACACACCTTTTGACAGAGAAGAGTCAAAGACGATTCCGAGTCTAAGCAGGGGTCGAAAATATTGGACTCGAGAATGTAATGAATCGGAGTAAACACGTTCGAGCAAGGCACGTCCGAGTCTAGAATGAACTCGGAAAGTGAACACAGAGATTTTACGTGGAAACCCTCCTGGGGCAGAAAACCACGGCCCGTGTCAATCCAGACACGAAGTCAAATCCACTATTTTGAGTCCACAAAATACCGTGAACTTGATGGAACCCGAGTTGCTCCCTTAGACAACTCTATACAAGTTTTCCTAGACTCGAAATTCCCTTATCCGATCTAGTACTTCCTAGCTGAGATAACCCTTACAGCTAGGGACAACTAAGCTGAGTTAACCCTTACAGCTTAGTCAAGGGACCTTACAAAGAATGTAAGAAGTGTTTGTAATCGAGTACAAGACCTTACAACTCGAAAGTAATGAATTACAGAGTGGGAGTTGTAAGTTGAAGATTGAAAGTAAATACAATAACTTTGATCAAGTTGGTGTATTGACAATATGTTCCGCTATCTTCAAGTCTTGTGAAGTGGCTTCTATTTATAGATGACCCAGCAGAGTAGCCGTTATCTTCATCTGCTGACCGAGAGTCCTCTCGTGACCGTTGTGAAGGGCTTTACGAGTCACTCGGAAAGTATCCGTTGAAATATGGACGTTGGACAACGGTTTAACTCTCTTGGAAGTCCCAAAACCATCGGTTGTGTCTTGAAAAATGAGGTGGAAACCACCGTTAGGCTTAGCGTTCGAGTTTTCCGGATATGGAAGCGGACGACTTCGACACAATCTTACGAGACTAGAGCAGTGTAGGTGAAAAGCCATCTCTGCTGGTGATTTGATGTTCCGAAGCCGGCTACTTTTGTAGTTTGAAAAGATGTCCTCGATTGAATAACCTACAAAAGTAAAACACCTTCGGTTCTCAAAGTATAAAATACTTTGGTCCAAGGTTAGACACGGATAATAAAATAATTATGAAAATTACGTAGCATGATTATCCGAGTCGAAAAGAAATGGATTTTTCGAGTCTAATATCCATGATACTCGAGTTCCATAAGACTTAGTCTTAAGCAAAGAATCAAGTTCTATTAACAAATATCGAGTGGGAAACACTTGATGTAGACTAAGCATGAAATGAACTACGAATGCCGACTTTGCAAACAATAGAGTAAATAACCACAAGTCGGATTCCGAGTGAGAGTGGACTCGGAATAAAGAACAAGTTTTCCGAGTCGCTAACTCGAAAAGCGATTAAATAGATAAGTGAAGGCCGAATCGCATAGAAAAGATACTATTTCACTCAAGTAAGTTTCTATGACACGGAGAATGCCTTGGAATCAAAACACTATATGAATGACATCGTTATACCCGATTCCTTTTGCATGACTCGGAAAGATATAGAACGATTGTCCGAGTCTTCACTTATTTTCACGCTTAGTTCAACCTCGAGGATTTAAATATACTTCGAATGTAATTAATCTCACAATCACCCCTTTCTCACTTATCGGTCCCAATTGCGCATTACTCAACACGAATTCATACTCCTCTTTATACTTCGACGTACCATTCCCCAATGTTCGTAATTAGCTCTTAATACCGCAGGTTCAAGAATCTCTTAAGTTAGTTAACTCATAATTCATATCTATAACCCCACTCTTCATCCTTAGTAGCTATTCGAACCTCAATACTACTCCTTTGACCTATGTAATCTAACCTCCTCGGAATCGGCAGGTTCCAATTCAACCTTAAGTAACTCTTAAATCTCTTAGAAGTTCCCGATTTAACTCTACTATTAAACCCAAATACCTCCCTTCATTTCACGATTCAGCCCTCTCAATTCCTTAATTGCATTTTAAGTTATTGTTTCAATCTCAAACAGCGAATAGGTGCTGTTTCAGTAATACGGATACTCTACGCTCACAACAATTCAATATTCACATAACACATTCAACAATCACAACAAATCCAGTTAGGTTTCGAAATTACTAATAGTTTAGAGTATAAGACTACCCACCTCGGATTCTCGGGTTTGGAATTGATTGAATTGCTTGCTGTCTCGCTTCTGCGTTCGGTTGCGTTAGGTTTCGAGGGACTCTCGCTTCCTCTCACTTCGGTTCGGCTATTCGGTTTCCTCGCCGCCTCGGTAGACCTTCACGCGTCCGCCGGTCTTTCCCCTTTCCGCCGTTGCTTGTCCCGGTCCCCGGCCTCTCGGACTTCCTCACGCTGCCCTCGCTCCGCCCCTTGCTCCGCCTCGGCCTCTCGCTTCTTCCTCGCTCGCGTCCGCTCGCGTCGCCGACCGCCGCCTTTTGTCTCGTGGTGGTCGCCGGTCACCCCTCGGTCTCCTCGGACCTTACACCGCTCGCTTTCTTTCCCTCTCGGTTCCTCTCGCTCGGTCCTCTCTCTTTCCCACTCGCTTTGCTCTGTTTCTCCTTCTTCTCGCCTTCCCTAAGCCTTGCTCTCCGCTCGCCCACCGCGCCGGCTTCGCAGGTGGCCCACCGGCCTCGGTTCCGGCTCCCGCTCTCGTCTCTCTCTCTCTCATTCGGTGGTTCTCTCTCTCTCCCCGCTCTCGTTGCTCCGCTTCGCTCTTGCTTTCCCCGACCCCCTCCTTCTTTTCCTCGCTTCTCTCTCTCCACCGCTTAATTGGCGGTTAATGATCCTAATTGGACCCCCAAATGGCTTAATTATCTCTTCATAATTCGGTGAAAATAACCACCGGCCCATATACGACAAGTCCACATCTCCTCCCTTCCGTCCTCTTATGCTACTCGCCTCCTAACTTATTTTAATATGCCGGCCACAACAATTCTTAATCACCCAACGGTTCAGCTCGGATGAAAAAGGAAGGCAATTTCCTTGATTTTATTTATTCGCCACAGACCTCCAAAGGAATTCTAACGTAATATGTCCGCCGTAAATAAAATCAGCCACTCAACCCCTAGTTACTGGAAAAATACTCAATAATTCTATGCTTTTCAATCGCTTTCTTTAAAATTTCGGGTATTACAATAACACAAGTGCATTGTGAGAAAAGATGGTCAATAGATTCATTATGGACCTCACATAGTTGACAAATAGTACCAATATTCAATCTTCTTTTGACGAGGTTATCCCTTGTAGATAAAGCATTATGGTCAATTTGCCACATAAACATTTTTAGCTTACACATCAAATCCATATTCCAAATCCACGTAAAATCCCATGATCTGTGTACTAGTGGGAATATTATGGGCATTCCAGGTAGCAAACTTAGTCATAAACTTTCCACTACTTGACAATCCCCAATATACGTAATCCTCAATTTCATGAGACGGGAGAGGGATAGTCTTAATAACTTGACAAACTTCACTAGAAAGAAAAGTATTAAGACGAACCAAATCCTATTCCTTTTCCAGGGTTATGCAGTCACTAACTGTAGCATCCAAGGGAGGAAGGTTCGGAAGATTGCTATCATGAAAATCTAATGAATTTAAATTGCCACACCAATTATCCAACCAAAATTTTGCCTTTTTACCATTACCTATTTTTCAACATAAACCCCTGCCTGTTTGGTTGGGTAAAATTGGAATGGAACTTGATTCCTTTGGTTTCAAGTTCCTTTTTCAATTTTTTGGTTGGGTATTTTGAAGGTGGAACTTAAAATTTACAGGTTTCAAGTTCCCCTCAAAACAAGGGAATTTGAATCCCCTAAAATAGGAGGGGATCAATTCTCAATCCCTCGGGATCGGTTTATAATTATTAAAAAAGAAAAATTAGCCAATTTGCTATATTATTATTATTATTATTATTGTTGTTGTTGTTGTTGTTGTTGTTGTTGTTGTTGTTGTTGTTGTTGTTGTTGTTGTTGTTGTTATTATTATTATTATTATGGTTATTATTATTATTTTTGTTATTAGGTTGGGGTTTTTTTGTTGTTGTAATTTTTTTATTATTACTATTTATTTATTATATATAAATTTTTTTATAATTTTTGATAGAACATTATAGTTTGAAAATAGGGTTACTAAAAATTATAAATAAAATTTGTTAATTATTGAAAACATTACAAGATAGTTAATTCAAAAAAATTAAATAAATATAAGACTCAATTATTAGCAAATATGCTAACGAGCTTCAACTTTTATTGAATCAAATAATAATAATAATAATAATAATAATAATAATAATAATAATAATAATAATAATAATAATAATAATAATAATAATAATTTACAACGATATAAAATAATTTAAAAAATAAAACAATTTTAATTTTATCCCATGATTAACAACCGAATAACAAGAACTGAAACTTGATTCCATTCCTGTTCTTTACCAAACACTTGAAGAGAATATTCAAGTTTCATACCTAACCCCTTAGGTATCATTGCTTGATTCCATTCCATTCTAGTTTTGCATACCAAACAGGGCCTTGAAGAGTTCCCTTTCTTTTAGCAAACACTTCTAGGCCCAAGAATCTGTCGCCTTGACTTTCCTTGCAAAGAAATCCTCAATTAAAGGATACTTACCTCTCATGATCTTGTCCTAGAAATTATCCTCCACAAACAAGTATTTCCACACAAGTTTACATAGGAATGCTTGATTAATCGCTTCAGCTTTTCCTAAGGCCTAGTCCTCCCAACCTTTTAGGAGTACAAACCTTGTCCTACGCCACCATCGGTAGCCCTTTGACCTTTTCATATTTTTTCCAAATAAAATCCTGATTAATTTTATCAAGAGAGCTAGTAGTGCTCTTTGGTAGCTTAAAGCTCTGCATAATATGTGCAAGAAGAGACTCAAGATTAGATTGAATAAGCACAACTCTGCCTGCCTTAGAAAGTGAGTTAGCTTTCTAATTATGCAGACTTAGAATTTGCCTCTTTAATATGTCATCAAATAAGGAGCTATTAGGCCTCCCTTTAAAACCAGGGCATCCCGGATACTCACCCGAGAGAACTAGTATGGGGGATGTTAAAGACTGAAAAACAGAGTTCTTTGTGGTTGTCGTACAATTCATAGAGAAAACCAGGGCCGATTTATGAAAATTAATAAGTTATCCCGATTGGTTGCAAAAATTATTCATAATGGTACTTTCAAGCACGTCTCATAGTTAGCTTTACAAAAAGGAGACTATCATCGAAAAAAGTAGACAAGGAATTTTACGTGCTTCGGACAAATTTTAATACCAATCCTCGATTTAGGCTGCAAAGCAGCAAAATGTAATCTATATGCCAAAACATCCATGCATAAAATAAACAAATAAGGAGATAACGGATCTCCTTTCCTAAGTCCTTATGAAGGGGAAAGAACCCATAAGATTCATCGTTAATGACATTTGAATATGTAATCGTAGTTATACATTCACGTATCTAATTAATCCAAACTTGATGGAAACCTAGTTCCTTTAGACAAGTTAAAAGAAAATCCAATTCAATTAAGTCATAAGCCTTTTCTATATCTAACGTGAGCCCTACATAAGCCGGTTTTCCTTTAACATTGCTAAATTTATTAATAATTTCATGTGTTAATAGGATATTATCATGAATATCCTTACCAGGCACAAAGGCACTCGAAAAGAACTAACAATTCTTTACGAAATGGTTTCAATCTATCAACCAGAACATTCAAAATAATCTTGTAAATACTATTACATAATCTAATTAGTTTGAATTGAGAGGTGAAGGAAGGATTTGAAACTTTCAGAATTAGTGCAATGAAGGTATGGTTAACCTCTTTTAACAATTTTCCGTGATGGAAAAAATCCATTGTACAAGAAGTAATATCATTACCAATAGTGTCCCAGATGCTTGATGAAAGAAACCGGCCCCAAAATCATCCGGTCCTGGAGCCTTAGCTGGAATCATTTGAGAAACAATAGTCTTAATTTCGGACGGAGTAATCGGGAGGATAAGCTGATTATTATCCTCATTTAAAAGAATGACTCGTAGGTCGATAGTGAGTGACGACCTATTACCTCCCTGTTGGAATTTAAACCTTTGTGAAAAATCTTCCACAAATTTATGGTGGATATCCATTTTATCATTAATTCAAACTCCCGACTCATCTTTAATTCTAAGAATATTCATTTTTGTTTCTTAAAGACATAATAACGGTGAAAAAATTTGGAATTTCTATCACCTTTAGTCAACCAATCTTTCCTATAGAACTTTCCCCAATATTTCGATTAAACAAAAGTAATCTTTCTCTTCATTTAATTAACCGATATGCAAGCGCATCAACCTCATATTACGAGGATCAACTAATAATTTTTCTTCCACTTCTGTAGAAGTGACAAGTTTCTTTCAACTTTTTGCGAGTAATTACCACAGGTATTGATGGCCCATAGCTTTAGCTCTCTTGAGTTTACCAACCACTTTAAACATAGGTGTTCCACGGAAACTTTCCTTCCATCACTACTTGGATAATCTTTTTAACCTTATTATTGCTAGACTAGTGGTTCGAAACCTAAAATTTCAATGGTTAACTTGATGAGTTTCGGAATAGTATTCAACAAAATATAACTATGATCCGAACATGAGAACGACCTATGTGACACAATACTTGTTTGGATATAAAGTCCTCCAATCGGTTCGAGCTATAGCTCTATCCAATTTTTCGTAAATAAGATGACCCTTTAAAAATTTTTACCATGTAAAAATTCTACTAGTGAGGAATACTCTCCTCCCCAATTTCGGACACAAAACCCCTTGATCACTCGTACACTACTAAGTGATAACTTATTTCTGCCTATCTTTTTGTTTAAACATTCCATCTCATTGAAGTCACCGATAATACACCAAGGTAGATTAATCAAACAATTAAATTCTTGAAGGTGATTTCAAAAATTGGCTTATCAATAGATTGAGCCGGACCATAAATACCAAGTAATAATACATTCTTTTGTATGATCTTATTGAAAATATCTAGATGAATTGTTTGCTGATCCTTGAGAATTACATTGGCTGTGATATTACTATTGTTCCACAAAACCCACATTCCCCCACTATGATTAAGTGGCGGAACATAGTCAAAATGTTCAAAACCCAATGAGGGTAGAATTTTAGATGTATTTTTAGCGTTGGTCATTGATGACCGATTACAATTCCCTAATAGTTCCCACTATTGAGGTGTAAAAAACTTACAAACCAATCACCATATGTCATAGAAAAAGGTTCAGCTTGCACGACAAGGTTCGATCCCTTAACGGGTTGGTCCGATAAAAAGCCTTGGGAAGCTCAGCTTTAATTGAGATTCCACTCGCCTAAATAATACAAACGTTCAAGTTTTGAAAGAAAAGACATCTTAAAAACATAGCTGCAGTTTGATCAACTAATTGAGCAAACACTAAACGAGACCAATCATTATAAATGAACCTTAATGTATTGACCCATAATGGAAGGTTACATGTCAAGAATATCGGGATCTACAACCAAAAACACAATTAAAAACCAAATATGCATAAGCGCCACATAGACCAATATAACAAACAAGTCAATACAACCTGCAGAGCAAGAATCATACCTTTTTAGGGTGGTCGAATTATATCCTTGGGAATTTTAGGTAACCCCGAAATTCCTTTCACCCATAATATACAATCCCAAGAATCCAAAAAATAGTTTGAAGAGCATAAACATACATAATAGAAGAAAAAAAATCATAACAATAAAACAGAGCCTTGTCCCTCTTGACCGAGCTTGATTATGTGAATCCTGAGTCATATAGATCCCTTTCGGTACAAAACAAAAGCCTAAGTTAAATAAACACCGACGAGTAATACCAACGAGTGTTTGAAACCACAACCAAAACACACAAAAACTTAAAATCATGCACATTCCATTGAATCCTGTAGGCACCAAACAAAACTAATAAAGAAAAACTACGAGTGAAGCTAATAAAGTGATAATCTCAAGTAAAGAAGAGTCTTTCATCATCGACATTTAGTTTACTAAGCGGCAAAAGGCTATGTGGCTTCCAACTCCATAAAGGTATAATTGCCACCATAGTAAAGAAAAAAGAAACAACTATTATAACCATGGAACCAAAAGGGCTCGATAAAATATCACCGACAATACGGAGGGTGAAGCGAGTCTTTCATCATAGACTTTCAATTTACTAAGTGGAAAAAGGCTATATGTCTTCCAACACCACAAAGGCACAATTGCCACCATAGTAAAGAAGAAAGAGACAACTCTTATAATCATAGAACCAAAGGGGCTTGAACAATTATCGGTGATTGAAGGTTTGCTCTTGGAGAGTCTAAGTCACCCTAGAAGGAGGGTGAATAGGGTGAAGAGGAAATTTGAACAAACTTAGAAACTTTTTGCTTGAAAAAGATTACCAACCGATTCCGAGTCTAGATTGGACTCAAGAAAGTATACACTCGTAAATACGTGGAAACCCTCCAGGGCGGAAAACCACGAAAAGAGCTAATCGAAATACCAAGTCAAATCAACTATTTTGAATCCTTAAAATACAAAGGACTGACTCTACTAGAATTGCTCCCTTAGACAATGCCTTACAATGTTTTCCTAGACTCGAAGTTCTCTTATCCGATCTAGTACTTCCTAATTGAGATAACCTTTATCACTAGGGACAACCGAGCTGAGTTAACCCTTACAGCTCAGTCAAGGGACCTTACTCGGAAAGTAAGAGAAGTATGTAATTGATTACAAGACTTCACAACTCAGAAAATATTAAGTACAAACTGCGAGTTGTAAGTAGAAGATTGAGTGAGTATTGCACTAAGAGAATTACTTAGTGTATTGATCAATAGTTTCAACAATCTTCAAGTCTTGTGAAGTGACTTCTATTTATAGATATCCAAGCAAATTAGCCATTGTGTCCGGTTTCGGACTGAAGTCTTCACTAGCCGTTGGAGTGTAAACGTTGGGCAACGACTATTTGCTCCAAAAGGTGTTCCAATTAACTGGTGTTGTCTAAAAAGTAAGGTGGAAACCACCATTGAGCCTAGCGTTGGATTTTTCCAGTTTTGGAAACAGACAGCCACGACACGGTCTTGTCCGGAATTGGCTAAAGCTGTTTCGTTGGTGTTTGACAGACTAGAAGCCGGTTGCTTTTAAAATTCAAAAAGATGTATTAGTTTTGTTTGAATAACCTACAAAAGCAAACTACATTGGTTCTCAAAGTATAAAATACTTTGGTCCAAGGTTAGACATAGATAATAATTAAATTAGGATAATTAAATGCTTAATTATCTTTGGCCTAGAAAAGTGGAACATTCTAAATCTAATATCAAATAGGTTCAAGCTCAATTCAGAATAATTCCTAGAAAGGTCAAGTAGAAGAATAAGCAAACATAGAAAGTGACCTTGATCTATCAAATAATCATTTAAGGAGTAGCCTGACAAAGAGAAACTCAATAGAAAGTGACTCAATCTCGAGTTAGCAAACACGATCAAGTAGTACAACAAGAAAATGCGTTAAAAGAATTATTTGATCATGTGATGGTTGAAGTATATTATGAGTAGGTCGAATACCTCAATAGAGAAGATATAGGACAAGTGTGATATTTAAGTCACTCAGAACAAAGATGAAAACTTAGATATGAGTTTCTATGAAGCTCAGAATGACTTGCAATCAAAACTCAAGAGAGATAGAAGTTTATACCTGAATCTTTCATAAAATATTTGGAGTTAAGATCTGAGTCTTCAATCTCCCCTTTTTGATAAAAGGCATTCCATTCTTAAGATAGAAACTTGTTAGTACAACTTAAGTTTTCAGTGCCAAAGATCTATGATTTCTTACGTATCAAAGTATGTAGAATATAAAGAAATTCCAGATCAAAGCAAGACTTATAAGTAAATATTAGAACCAATGCAGATTTCTGAGTAGATAAGATAAATACTAAAGGAAACTCAGAAATGATCGGAGCATAGAAAGATAGACATTCATTCATTAAAAAAATATTTACAACATAGAGAGAGGAAAGAAACTCCTCCAAAGCCAAACATCAAGTTTTCTATTTTTTCTCCCCTAGCATTTCAGCAAAAAGGAGGGAAGAAAAGTGGAAAGTAAACACACTTAATGTTGGACACAAAAAATTAAAAATAAGAAAAAGAAATAGATCAAGACGGTGGTGTAGGTTTGGCGGAGGAGGACGGACGAGCGGTTCGCTTGCGCCGTAAGTCTCGAGATTAATTGGTAGAATGCGACGACGGTAGCACTAGGATGTTAGGAAGCAGCTTAGACCTTGGTGGTCGAGTCAGGACAATATCATCCTCCGGCTCGTCTTCCTGGAAGACTATAGGGGGCTTCGAGTCGAGCTGGTTCGGACTGTCCAACATCCTTAGCGTCTTCTAATCCACTCGGATATGAGGAGATCAACTCGGGTTTGGGCTCTATAGCCCCTTTGTCTTTTGGTAGAGTGTCCTCTTCTTGTCTTCCGTCTTCCTCCTTATTCTCCTTTTCGAGCTGATCCTCGCTCGCCTCGGCTACGTCCTCATCCTCTTCTTCTTCTTCTACCTCGCGAGAGGTAGACTTGGCCGAGCTGGAGGACTCCTCGGATGTGTCCGAGGATTCGAGTCCTGCACGGCCTTTGTTCTACGCTTGCGAAGAAGTTCGAGCTACTCACGTTGCTCATCAAGAACCCCTTTGAACTCAAGCATTAGGGATTGACACTCCTGAAACCGGGATTGGGCGGTTTTCGGTGAATGACCATTCCATGGAAAATGGGCTTGAGAAAGCGTACAACCGATCGTAGTTGGTTAGTCAGTAAACACGAGTTTCTCGACCAAGGCCGCAAATGTGCTAACCGAGAGAGGAGGTTGAGACGAGGAGGGGCCAGCTGAAGTAGATGGCACAGTGGGTTGAATCCGAGTCCGGGGAGGAGGAGAGCGGAGTTCCAACTCGGAAGAGTGAACCCATTCACCGAGGCTTAACCTCCTGGTACCCACAACCCAAAAGTTCTTTTCAACCCGAACAATGGCCTTTTAGAAACAACGGAGGGATTTGAGGGAAGAGGGATTTTGAATTGTTTGAAGATAAGAGAGAGCAGAGCTCCGAAAGGAAAAGGTGCGGATTTCTTTAATTGAGCAGGCACTTGTGCCATTTGCTCAATAATGAAGGGAAAAAGGTCTACATCGTAGCCCTCCATAATATCAAACAAAACTTTGAGAACCCCGGAGTTTAGGTTGGTGAGCAAAGAAAGTGCGCATCGGAATGTAAAAAGCGATCGACCTCACTTTTCGTCTTAGTCACGAGTAATTTTTCTATGCTCAGGCACTTCTTTGGCGAATTTGTCGAAGAAATCATCGATAAATTCTAGAAGAGGAATGTGATTGGGATTCGAAAAAGAGAAGAAACATTGAACAGTTTGTGGAGAAGAGGGAGGTTGATTCGACTATGGTACCTTGAACTTTGGAAGTGATGACACCTCTAGAGAAGGATTTGTTGGCATAGAACTCAACCACGAGTTCCGGATAAATGAAATCGTTGAAGCATAAATAATTGTATACACTTGTTTCTTGAATGATCTTCAGCCAGGAGAAGGATGTGGTTTTGAAAAACTTGTCATCAAACGTGAAATGCTTGGACAACAAATACTTTTAAAGGGTTAGACGTACCCTCTTGAGTTATTTTTCGAGCCTTCTTTGTTGTAGACCCCATAAACTCGGAAGTAGAATCTCGTTTAGGCATTATCGGAGAGAAAAGATAAGAGTTTACTAGAGAAGTGAGCAAGAGAGAGAGAGAGAGAAAGAGAGAGAGAGAGAGAGAGCGAAAGCACTTTGAGAGCAAAGGACGAGTTATGAAAGAGTAGAGAATTTTGTGTAAGAAAAGTATGGTGCAAAGTGAAGAAATGAAGACAAATAGATGCTATTTATAGAGGGAATGGAAATGTCCTTCAACCTTCTTTCTCAACGTTCAAATGACATTCTCGAGATAGACACGATGTACGACGAGTCCAACGACTATAAATCCAGCTTTTTGCTCTCCAATGGTTCAAATTCTTTGAAAGTGATGCATGTCGGAGAGCGAAAGAAAATTTAGAAAAATCTTTCTGACATTTTCCATTCATCTAGAGATGATCTCAAAAGTTTGGTGTCCATTTTGATAAAAGATCGAGTCCGACTCGAGTATGGTTTACGAGCGACTTAGAAAACAATGAACCAATAGCTCAGTCTCATTGTTATGTTAATCGATCATTTGTTAATCATGAACAAATCATGAATTTAAGCACATAAAACATATAATCATGCATTAATCATGCCAAGCTCATTCCTAATAAAATAAAACTAATCTTCACTAAGTGACTTAGTGAAAATATCAGCTAATTGAAATTTCGTAGGAATGAATTCAAGTTCAATATCACTTTTCTAAGAATGGTCTCTTAGAAAATGATACCCGACCTCAATATGCTTTGTCTTTGAGTGATGAACTCGTATTCTTAGTGATGCTGATTGCACTCGATTATCACACTTGATTGGGATAGATATAAATGGAAGTCCAAGATCCTTCAAGTGTTGCTTGATCCATAGAATCCGAGCACAGGCATGCTCCGTCCGCAATGTACTCGGCTTCGGCAGTTGATAGAGCGATTGAATTTTGCTTCTTTGAGTGCCAAGATATAAGGGATTGACCTAGAAATTGGCATGCTCCTGATGTGCTCTTTCTATCAACCTTGTAACCAGCATAGTCAACATCCGAGTATCCAGGTGAGGGTCGAGTTATAAGTATCTAGAAAACCATAGACCAAGATTCCGAGTGCCTGCAAGATATCTAAAAATCCTCTTCACCGCAATGAGATGTGATTCCTTTAGATTAGCTTGAAATCTTGTACAGACATATACAAAACATAATGTCTAGCGTATCGAATGTGAGATATAACAGAGAACCTATCATATCTCTATAGAGTTTCGATCTACTCGCTTTACCTTTCTCGTCCGAGTCCGGTTTCATGCTCGCTAGTCATGGGTGTTACTGCATGTTTTACATCTTGAAGCTTGTATTTCGTCAACAATTCCTTGGTATACTTAGATTGATGGACATAGATGCCATCTTTATCTTGTCTAATATGTAAACTAAGAAAGAAATTGACCTCTCCCATCATGCTCATTTGGAACTCGTTGTCTCATCAACTCGGAAAATTCTCGATAGAGATTTTCATGAGTAGCTCCAAAAATGATATCATCAATATAAATCTAAGCAATAAGAAAATCTTTCCCCTTAGTTTTTATGAAAAGAGTTTTGTCAATGTGACCTCTTTTGTAATCATTCTCAACTAAGAAGTCTGCTTGAGTCTTTCATACCAAGTTCGGAAGCTTGTTTAAGATCATATAGAGCCTTTTGCAATTTGAAAACATAATTTGGAAATTCTGAGTTTTCAAATCCAGTGGGTTGCTTAACATAGAGTTCCTCTTGAATGAAACCATTCAAAAAGCACATTTGACATCCATTTGGTATAATTTAATATTCATGGTTGATGCAAATGCCGGTAGGATTCTAATTGCTTCACTCCTAGCAACTGGTGCAAAGGTTTCCCCACAATAAATCCCTTCTTCTTGATTGTAACCTTGAGCCACAAGTCTAGCCTTATTTCGACTACCAACCCATCCTCATCCAGTTTGTTCTTGAAAACCCATTTGGTTCCTATAAGCTGGGTGGTCGGAAGGTCGTTTGGTCAAAGTCCGAGACTTGGTTTCTTTCAAATTGATTAAGCTCTTCTTGCATGACCTCTACCCATTCAGGTTCATTTAGGGCCTCTAGTGTATTTTTGGGTTCTGTTAATGATATGAATGCGGTGAATGCACATAGATTTTGCAAAGAAGAATGAGTTCTTACCCCATCTGTTGATGTCGGACAACATGTTCTCGAGTAGGTGGCTCGAAGCATATTTGAATGCTCTACTGTTCTCTGGTTCACCAAATTTGTTGGTTGAACTGGCTGATCTTCGTAGTCCGGGCTTGCTAAGTTTGCTCATTAGCTTGTCCTTCAACGTTCGAGCTGGCTCTTGACTTGGGTCGATCCGAATCATGATGTTCCGAGCTACCTCATTCTAAGTTGCTTTTTTTTACTCTGTCTAAGCTCAGCTTCAGCAAGATCATCTTCATATTGACTGACTTTAAGATCCGAGAAAGTTGACTCACTTGATTTTCCCGGATCAATCTCATCAAACACAACGTGGATACTTTCTACAACTTTGTTAGCTTTTTGTTAAAGACATAATATGCTTTACTTGTGAGATGAGTAACCTAGAAAGATACCTTCATCTAATCTAGTGTCAAACTTGGTCGGGTGATCCTTACCATTATTGTGAACAAAGAACTTACATCTAATGGGTTTGAAATATGAGATGTTGGGCTTTTTCCCTTTCTAAAACTCATAGGGAGTTTTCTTCAAGATGGGTCTAATGAGGCATCCGTTCGGTGTGTAGTTTCTCTGTGTTTACCGCCTCAGCCCATAAATAGTAAGGTAGATCATGTTCTATCATCATTGTCCTTCCTATTTCTTCGAGAGTTCGATTCTTTCTCTCCACTCCCTATTCCGTTGAGGGGTTACGGGTGCTGAGAAGTTATGAGAGATACCATTCTTGTCGCAGAACTCCGAAAATTCCGAGCGATCGAACTCCCTTCTCTCGGTTAGTTCGAATTCTTTTGATTTGAGTATGAGACTCTAGTTGAATTTTCTTGCAGAGCTTGCTTAACTTATTGAAAGTTTCATTTTTGTTCTTGAGAAAACAAACCCAGGTAAATCGTTTGTAGTCATCAACAATCACATGTACATATGATTTACCTCCGAGACTTTTCACAGAGATTTCACCACATAAGTCCATATGCAATAACTCAAGTACTTTGGATGTGAAATAGTTTTGAGAGATTTGAAGGATGATCCGACTTGTTTCCCTTTTGTGAATGCTTCACACATTTTATCTTTCTTAAATGCACAATTAGGTAATCCCCTAACTAAACCATGAGATGCGAGACTTTTTGATAGTGTGCATGCTAATATGACCTAGTCTATGATGCCATGTCCAAGAATCATCATGCAACAATGCTTTCAAATAAGATAAATTCGACTTGGATCGAAAGAGGAATAGTATAGGTATTACCCGATCTCTTACCCGAGAGCTTAGTCTCTTTGGTGGTTGCATAAGAAATATAGCAGTTGGTCCGAGTAAATCTTACCTCTTGACCTTTGTCACACAACTCGGAGATGATGAGTAAATTGTACTTTAGTCCCTTAACAAGATAGATTGGGCTGACTAGGTTGTCTCCTTTCCCAATCTTGCCAATTCTAACTATCTTTCCCTTACTGTCATCTCCAAATGTAACTTTGCCTCCTTTAAGATCTTCTAACTCGGAAAAGAGTCTTGAGTGTCCCGACATGTGGCGTGAGCATCCACTGTCTAAATACTAATGACCTTTCGTCCTTTTCTTAGTTACCTGCAAGTCGAAACACACTAACTCTTCTCACTTCCTCTAACGAACCCCGTTTGGTATGCAAAAGTGGAATGGAATGAAATCAAGGAAAGATACCGAGGGGTTAGGTATGGAACTTGAATATTCTCTTCAAGTGTTTGGTAAATAACAAGAATGGAATCAAGTTTCAGTTCTTGTTGTTTGGTTGTTGATCATGGGATAAAATTAAAATTGTTTTATTTTTTAAATTATTTTATATCATTGTAAATTATTATTATTATTATTAAATATTATTATTATTATTACTATTATTATTATTACTATTATTATTATTACTATTATTATTATTATTATTATTATTATTATTATTATCATTTGATTCAATAAAAGTTGAAGCTTGTTAACATATTTGTTGATATTGAGTCTTATATTTATTTAATTATTTTAATTAACTATCTTCTAATTTTTTCAATAATTAACAAATTTTATTTATAATTTTTAGTAAACCTATTTTTAAACTGTAATGTTCTATCAAACAATATGAAAAAAAATTATATATAATAAATAAATAAATAAATAATAAAAAAAACAATAACAACAACAACAACAACAACAACAACAACAACAATAATAATAATAATAATAATAATAATAATAATAATAATAATAATAATAATAATAATAATAATAATAATAATAATAATAATAATAATATAGCAAATAGGCTAATTTTTCTATTTTTAAATAATTATAAATTGATCCTTGAGGGATTGAGAATTGATTCCCCTCCTATAATAATAATAATAATAATAATATAGCAAATAGGCTAATTTCAAGTTCCACCTTCAAAATAACCAGCCAAACAATCGAAAAAGGAACTTGAAACCGGAGGAATCAAGTTCCATTCCACTTTTACCCAACCAAACGGGGCCAATGTGGTCCTTTTATAAGGAAGAAGACTCTTGGGAACTCAGATTTAAATAACTTTGGGTTTGGTCCGATTCCGAGTCTTTTTCTAGAAAACCGAGTTTGTGTCTCTTTCTTTTGAAAATATTTTCTTTTATAAACAGGTGGAGAAGGTTTTCTCATGTAAATTGGTCCGGGCTCAATCCTGGTCCGGGCTCAATCCTCCTTTCATTCTTATGAATGAGACCATGTTCAGACCTTCCCGAACTTTACAGTTCTGGAATCCTTTTTGAGAAGATTTGAGTAGGAATTAGATTGCTCCTCTTCGTTAAAACCAAGTCCTTCTTTCATGAAGGAGATACAGAGAGAGCCTAAAAGCATGTCAAGGTTTTTCGACCTTGAGTAAACTTCAAAACAAGCTCTTGAGACTTATTGAGCTTTATTTTCGGATGCTCATTTTCTCTTCTGTGTGATCGGACTCGGTCTCATTAGTATGAGTAATAGTCTTGAGTTATTTCGAGTTAGTCTCAGCTTTTCCAATTCATTTTTCAAACAATTGCTCTCGAAGTAATGAGACTCAAGTTATTCTTTGAACCGAGAAGAATCATAATTGGACTTTTCTTCTAAAGTATAGATATATTTAGCCAAATCAACTTTGGAAAACTTGAGAAAGTATTCAATTATCTCTTGAGGACTTGTCTCCTTAGTGTCCGAGTTGTCAGCATCGGACTCGGATTCAGCTTCCGAGTCCGTTAGTGCCATCAAACACTTTGAGCCGTCGAATCATCTTCTTCTTCGGAGGAGTCGTCATCGCTCTATGTGGCCATCATAGCCTTCTTCTTCTTTCTGTCCTTCTTTCTCTTCGGACGAGTCTTTGACTATGTGATCTTTGCTGTCACATTCAAAATAGCCGAGTTCTTAGTTAAAGATAACTTTGAAAGGGAAGAATATTTACCTTTTCTCGTCCTTCTTATCTTTCTTATAAAACTCTTCCTTTGGCCTCTTTTCGCATTTCTTATGCTTCACCATTCTTTTGAAGCCTCGGGCAATGAGTGCCATTGGATCCTCTTCCGAGTCTAAGGAACTTAGACTTTCCTTTTACCTTCCGGGGCCTTCAGACGCAATGTTCTTTTTGGTGCCGACCTCGACATCCTCGTCTTTCGGTGAATTTCATGGGTAAGCAACTTCCGAATCGGTTCATCCGGCTTTAATTGAGAGAGGTTCCGAGCTTCCTCGATGACTGTCACCTTAGGACCTCATCTTCTCTTTGGAAGACTTCTCGAATTGTTTTGCACATTTCCATGAGAAATCTTTCCGCCTGGAGATTTGAGATTGTTTGTAATCTCAAGTGAAACGAATAAACATGTGAGTGATGTTTTATTTTGGCTCCATCTTGAACAACTCATATTTGTGAAGATATTGGCTTATCTTTGCCTGTTTTACTTGGCTTGTACCTTCATATGTGTTGACAAGAGTGTCCCACACATCTTTGGCAGTGTCACCTCCCGACACTCTATTGTGCTCTTCCGAGTCGATAACACACATCGGAATGTTCATTGCTTTGAAGTTCTTTTTGAACTTCTCCGACTCTTCATTGGTGTACTCGAATTTTTCTTTAGGCACAGCTTTTATTTCTTCCATCTTCATTGGGATGTAGTTGCCTTCTTGGATGATGTTCCAAACATCTCCATCGTTGTCCAACGAAAGCACTCCATCGGTTCCTTCCAAGTGCATGAAGTTTGATCCTTGAAACTTTGGTGGTTTGGTGGAAGATCTTCCTTCATTGAACTCTCCAATGTTCTGAGCCATCTAGTCTTTAGACCTTTGGATTGTTAGATCCTTCTTGAAAGGCTAGTCTCCGATACCAATTGAAGGTTTGCTCTTGGAGAGTTTAAGTCACCCTAGAAGGGGGTGAATAGAGTGAAGAGGAAATTTGAACAAACTTAGAAACTTTTTGCTTGAAAAGATAAGCAACTGATTTTGAGTCTAGATTGGACTCGGAAAAGTAATACACTCGAAATATGTGGAAACCCTCATGGGATAGAAAACCACGAACAGTGCTAATCTAAGCACCAAGTCAAATCCACTATTTTGAATCCTCAAAATACAACAGATCGACTCTCCCAGAATTGCTCCCTTAGATAATTCCTTACAATGTTTTCCTAGACTCGAAGTTCCCTTATCCGATCTATTACTTCTTAACCGAGATAACCTTTACAGACTAGGGACAATCGAGCTGAGTTAACCCTTACCGCTCATCGAAGGGACCTTACTTAGAAAGTAAGTGAAGTATGTAATTGATTACAAGACTTTATAACTCGAGAAAATGTTAAGTACAGACTGGAAGTTGTAAGAAGAAGATTGAGTGAGTATTGCACTAAGAGAATTACGTTGTGTATTGATCAATTTATAGATATCCAAGCGATTACACTCCAATAGACTGGGAGTTCCCTTATCTTTAAGTCTTGTGAAGTGGCTTCTATTTATAATTATCTAAGCAGATTAGTCTGTTGTGTCCGGTTTTGGATTGAAGTCTTCACTAGCCGTTGGAGGGGTCTTTCCGAGTCACTCGTAAAAGATCCGTTGGAGTGTAAACGTTGGGCAACAACTATTTGCTCCAAAAGGTGTTCCAATTAACTAGTGTTGTCTCGAAAAGCAAGGCGGAAATCACCGTTGAGCGTAGCGTTGGATTTTTCAGTTTTGAAAACGACGTCCCCGACACGATGTCCGAGTCATGTCCGAATTGGCTAAAACCGTCTCGATGGCGTTTAACAGCTTAGAAGCCGGTTGCTTTTGAAACTCAAAAAGATGTATTAGTTTTGTTTGAATAACCTACAAAAGAAAACCATATTGGTTCTCAAAGTATATAATATTTTGGTCCAGGGTTAGACACGGATAATGATTAAATTAGGATAATTAAATGCTTAATTATCTTTGGCCTAGAAAAGTGGAACATTCCGAGTCTAATATCAAATAGGTTCAAGCTCAATTCAGAATAATTCATGGAAAGGTCAAGTAGAACAATAATCAAACATAGAAAGTGACCTTGATCTATCAAATAATCATTTAAGGAGTAGCTCGACTAAGACAAACTCAGTAGAAAGTGACTCGGTTCCGAGTTAGCAAACATAGTCGAGTACTACAGGAAAATGCATTAAAAGAATTATTTAATCATGCGATGGTTGAAATATATTTTGAGTAGGTCGAATACCTCAATAGAGAAGATATAGGACAGTGTGATATCTAAGTCACTCGGAACAAAGATGAAAACTTAGATATGAGTTTCTATGAAGCTCGGAATGACTTGCAATCAAAACTTAAGAGAGAAGTTTATACCTGAGTCTTTCACAAAATATTTGGTGTTAAGATCTTAGTATTCAGTGATGATACATAGGAAATATTCATCATGAACAACGGTGAACTAAAGAAAAGGACATTGTCTTCTTAATAACAGCAATGACGGATGAACTAACAAGTACCTTGAGCAGGATAGGAAAGAAAATTAGTAATATATGAAATGAAAATATGAAGAAACGAGAAAAAACTGTAAGGAAATACCCCCAAAATAGATAATAAGACTCGAAAAATACACACAAACCCAAGTAGGAAAAAGAGGATACATCCTGTGAAATAACATACTCAAGAGAAGCCAAAACCAACTATAAAAGAGCAATAACTCATCCTTAGTTCAAAATAGTAAACTAAGTAAATTCATATCTCATCAAATTCCCAGTAGAAAGGCACGATTGTAAAATATGGCATACTTGTAAGAACTAGTCGTAGCTTAGAAAAAATAAACATGACAACACTCAAATGTGATGAAATTGGGGACCCAGATTAAACAAAAATCAATCCAAAAAGCGGCCAATCCATAAGAGCAAACCAAATATAGATCCAAATTGGAGCAAGTAAAACAAAAGAACACTGGTGAGATTTTTCCATGGTAAGGGAACACGGCCAAAACAAACAACCAAGCGGCCAATCCATAAGAGCAAACCAGATGCATATCCAATTTGGAGCAGGTAAAATAGAAGAACACTCGGAGAATATTTTCCATGGCAAGGGAACACAGACCAAAATAAACAACCAAATCAAAGGACAGGAAGAAAAATTAGAAAATGATGGAGAAAAAGGATGCGAGAAAATATACCTACAAGTGAAGCTAAGTGCTTGAAAAATAGAGTGATAAATTATAACACCCCAAAACACACCCTAGAAGTATTACACCGCCGAGTTCCTCAAAGGAACTCCCAAGGCTCACTCAGGTGTTGACTTAACTGTCCTAGCCCACCTTAAAGGTAAGGAATATAATTTCCTACAAGAATTAGAAGTTTTCTAAAAATTTTGGGAGAGATCCGTTTGAACTATGGCCCAACCCATAGGCTAAAAGCCTTAAAACCTGCATGAAAGTCAAAATAAAACTCAAGGAACCACACGCTTGGAGTACACGACTCAACGGCCACACACCGGAGTATATTCACAACCACAAAACTCACATTTCGAACTAGTTTACAACCCAAGTCATGAACTTAGCAAAAACTAAATTTACAACCACTTGAGATCAAAATTGCCAAAGAAAGGAAATCTCTAGCTCGCCGGAGCTAGTAATTCGGTCTCCATACATACCTTAAACTTACTATACATTACTGTCTATTTACATAAGAAACCGAGTACATACAACATGTTAAACATGAAATTACATAAACCAACTCCAACTTGCGATCACCATTCAAGTCAAGCATTCCAGTGCAACCATATCAAGGAGTACTTGCAATCGGGAGGGAGAATTTGTGGGGGTGAGCAATAAACCACGGGCTCACCGGAGTCTTATACCTTAAAAATGGAAATTCCTTACACATAATAATCATAATAATGAAATCTGCGAAAGCATAATAACATAATACAAATCTATATACTTTTAATGAAATCTCTTGCAACTTAAAGATCGGAATTCTTTTAATCCTTTAAAAGCACGATTTCACATTCAAGAACAATTCTTTTCTTCTTTAAACAAAGTGTTGCAACCACCGTTACTTTCTTTCAAATGCTTTCAAACAGAATTTGAATCATTTCTACTCGAATCACTTTTCATAAATCACTTGCAATGAATTCTTTTGGTGAATCACTTTCTAGGTTGTGGACCCGAACTAGCACTTCGCAATTTCTCATAATTTCTCTGATTTCTCTAGTTTCTCCGAGGCGCGACCTAAAATGAAAGGCTCCCGGGACCTATCTAGGAAGATTCCAATCGAGCGTCCTACTACACAAGACCCCTAGCTAGCCACCCCTAGCTAGAATCCTTCCTTGTGCTAAACGATCCGAGCAAAGTCGATTCACAATAGTTTCTTTAACACGTTCACTTATCAAGCTTGTTTCAAACAACATTCTCAAATTAGTTTCATTTCTTAGAAACACGTTTTGCGCTTAAAAGCATATATCACAAAATCACATTCAAGTATCATTCGTGTAAAACATAGAACTTCTTTCAAAACTAACTTTTGAACATCATTTAACACAATCACTTAGCACGATTAATCAAAACTCAACTCAGACAGTCCTCCTAAGCTCTTTTCCGACTATGCCTTTCTAAATCTATGAATTCAATAATATTAATTTCTTTTTTTGAGCCACAATAAACACAAGTAATTACCACTTAACTCAAACGTCTTAACTTCTCACAATTTGCCATTTTCACCTTAATTTCTCCTCTTATGCCTTCTCATTACTAATCACACTATTTCTTGCCCATACTTAGTCATATAACTCTTAAACTCACTTCACTAAATTTCTTTTAGCTCCATTTATCTTCTAGTTCCATTCACCCTCAAGGATTTAGATATGCCTTCAACTCAGCTTAAGCTTACCCTCACAATCACTAGTTCTCCACCTGTGTACTAGTCAAGGTGATCTTGCACTCTTGTTTTTATTCTTAACTCGTTATTTCCCAACATAAGCCGTTACCTTCCAACGCAAAGAACTTACGAATCTCTTAAGGTTCATCTGAAGCATCACTTTATAGTTTAGACCCAAATCACCATTCTTTCATCTCTAAGTGCTAATTGAAACCTCTACAATGCTCCTTTGCTCTATGCCACCCAATTCTTTCTAAATTTCCAGACATTCGACTCAGCCCTAAACAACTAATAAATTCCTTCAAATTTCTAATTCAACTCTAAACAACTTAATCTGATTCCCTCATATCCTAGTTCAACCCTACTACTTCCTAAATTTCTTCTATGTTCCCAAGAAACATTCATCATTCAACATTCACAACAAATTCATTTAGATTTCAAAAATACTAATAGTTTAGAGTATAAGACTACCCACCTCGAATTAGAGATTAAAGGTTGCGAATTTCGGTTCGGTCTAGGTTAGTCTCTCTGTTTAATTCCTCTTCCTTGCCTTCCTGCTCTCGCTGCCAGCCCGGTCTCGGGCCCGACTTCGTTGCTTTCCTCCCTGCCCGCGCCGTCGCCGGCCGCGGTTTCTCTGCCGGTTGGTCGCCGGTTTCCTTCTTCTCGGCCCCAGCCGCTCGTTCCGTTCTTCCGGTCTCGATTTCGCCTCCCCTTTCGTGCCCTTTGCTGGTCTGCCCGCGTTTGCCGACCATCTTCCCTTCGTCCGCTGCTCCGTGCGCCGGCCTCCGGCCTTTTCTCCGGCTCTCACGTTCGTGCCCTCTCTCTCTCTCTCTCTCTCGCTCGATTTCGCCCTCACCGATCTCCCTTCCCTCGCTTTCCCCGCTTCGTCCTACTCCTCCTTCTTTCCTCTATTTTCCCTCGGCCTTCTTCCTTTCCCAGAGCCTTTCTTCTTTCTTTTCCCATTAATTTTCTCCCTTTTTCCTTTTGTTGTGGCTGCCTTAGAAAATGCCAAGCATACTACCCCTTTACACTAATCTCTCACTTCCTTTACCCACATAATTAGTCTCCTTCATTATCTCTCCCTTTTTTTTTTTTGGAAATAATAAACCACAAGTTGCCTCGGGTTTTAATTACTCGGTCCGAGAAGGGTATCGGGAGGAGGTAATATAATCCGCTAATTTATTTATAAAAGCGCGTAAGAATAGGAGCTCATACTAAATAAAATATTTTACGTGTCGATTACTTAATTTAATTAACCTACTTAAAATTCCGGGTCTCACATAAATACCTTGCTGTGAAGTATGATGCAATTACCGGTGTACCCAACAAACACAATACAAACAATCGTACAAATACTAGCTTCATTTAAGAGGAGGTCGTAACCATACGAGCTTGGCGATTGCCCAAAAGCACTCCGAAGAAGACAAACCCAACTCAAATTGTCCGGATATATGTCGTGACGATAAGATGGTGAAGGACTATAAATTCCGGATCTAATGGTAAAAGAGAAGAATATCGCGAAATTGAATTGTCCATTACACACGATTGTGGTAGAATTGCCATAACCTTGCAAAATAGCTGAACAAGACTAGCTTCTTTCTCTCCCGTGAATAAACCCAACTCAAAGACAAGTTGAGACTCAGATTTGAACAAAGAAGTTGCAAGAAAAACTTGATCGGGAAGAAGCTCGATTCGATCCGCTTCGGTCCAATAAGAAATCGAAATTGAGGGGCCAAGAACCGGGTTTTCCGCAACAAGCACCATGGATGAAATTCAACAAAGCTTAAGTTGCATCATGGGTAACGACACCATAAGATGAGAAGAAAAAGAGCAATTCAAGAGAGAAAGAGACTGAACAAAGTCAAAAAGAAGCCAAAAACGAGGAATCGCTATGGGAAGCAAGATTAGGGGGCTTTGGTTTAAGGGGGACCATGAAAGTAGGCGGCGAAGAAGTCTGTGGAGAATAGTTCACTCAGTCATTAGTGGGACTTTCTTATATATATATATATATATATATATATATATATATATATATATATACACACACACACACACACACACACACACACACATACACACACACAACAAGAACAATGGTTGAAATTCAACCATGCTTGAGTAGCATCATGGGTAACGACACCACAAGATCAGAAGAAAAAGAGCAATTCAAGAGAGAAAGGGACCAAAGAAGGTTAGAAGAAAAAGCTCAAAATGAGGAATTGCTATGGGAAGCAAGATCGGGGGCTTTGGTTCAAGGAGGACCATGGAAGTAGGCAGCGAAGAAGCTACAGAGAAGAGTTCATTCACTCATTAGTGGGACTTTCTTATATATATATATATATATACACACACACACACAACAAGAACCATGGTTGAAATTCAACCATTCTTGAGTAGCATCATGGGTAACGACACCACAGGATGAGAAGAAAAAGAGCAATTCAAGAGAGAAGGGGACCAAAGGAAGTCTAAAAAGAAGCTAGAAATAAGGAATTCGCATGGGAAGCAAGATTTGGGCGCTTTGGTTCAAGGAGGACAATGGAAGTGGGCAGCGAAGAAGCTATAGAGAAGAGTTCATTCACTCATTAATGGGACTTTCTTATATATATATATACAACAAGAACCATGGTTGAAATTCAACCATGCTTGAGTAGTATCATGGGTAACAACACCACAAGAAGAGAAGAAAAAGAGCAATTCAAGAGAGAAGGGGACCAAAGGAAATCAGAAAAGAAGCTGGAAATGTGGAATTTCCATGGGAAGCAAGATCATGGGGCTTTGGTTCAAGGAGGACCATGGAAGTGGGCAGCGAAGAAGCTACGAGAGAAGAGTTCATTCACTCATTAGTGGGACTTTCTTATATATATATATATATATATATATATATATAATATCCATTTCTCCATTTTTAGTTGGTCTAACACCGCTCGATAAGCAACATATCTATATGCAAAGTGGGAGAAAGATTGCTTGAATACATAATCTATTATTATTAAGATGTAAGAAATAAAGTAGCCATCTAACTACTGAATTTATAAAGTTATAGTAGCTAATGATGAGGAATTGGAATCACATTTTGAACCGATAATAGTTGTACATGGGTAATGGATAACCCAAATTAATGCCATTGATTTTCAGGGAGAAGTTGAATATTGGAAATTGGCTCTTGTCTATTGTTTAATGGGAAAAAATCCACCATATATTGTAATTTTAGGTTTTCTTAAGACAATTTTGCAGAATTTATGATTGAACAAATCTCTGCCGTGCTTGAGGGAATTTTGTGGTTCGATTCGCATATGTGGAGGAGAGTGATATTGTACTACAAGAAGACTATACTTCTTTGATAAAAAAAACCACTAGTTATGAAACCTTGGAGAGAGAATGTTAAGCTTTATAGGTATTCGATCAAACATATTCCTATCTGGATCTAATTCTCCTAATTGGATTTCAAATATCTGCGGGGCACAAAGTATGAGAAAAGTTGGAAGCATTATTAGTAACCCCTTGAAAGTTAATAAGCAAACCAGGGACAAATCAATGTTAAGGTATGCCAGGGTACTAGGGGAGGTGCAATTGGATAAAAGCTCCCTCAATATGTTGAATTCAAATATAAAAGGGGATATTGCTCAAGCAAAAGGTTGAATAAGAATAGAAGCCTGTTAAATGCAGCCATTGTCGAATGCTCGGCTACTTGGAAAAGATATACAAAAAGATAAACAAGGTTGGACAAGTATGCGTGCCAAATATTACTCAAAGGAAGGAGAATGTTGTTCACATAGATGAGGATAGGTTCCAATCAGTAGAAGGTGTAAGCCATAATATCTAGATAGAAATGAAGGCTCCTTTGTCACCTTTCCAGATATTGTAACAAAGTTTTGAAGAAGAGGTGATGGTAGAAGCTGATACTTCCCCAATGGGGGAACCACTGCAACCATGACTGTTGGAAGTCTGGACTATTAGAGGGATGAACAAACCCTTTAAACAAAATAAAATAAGGATATTCCTCCATTCTCTCAAAATTGGAATGATTCATTTGGTTGAAACAAAAATTTGTGACAGCTCTCATTAACTAACCTATAGTAGAAACTTTGATGACTGAGGTTCATACATCAATAATAAACATCACCCGAGAGGCACAAGGTGGGTATTCTAGAATATAACTGATTATGATGTCTAAAAGTTGGACAATATAGATTAATTGGTTCATTGTGACATAGTTCAATTAGCTACTTCCTCTAGATTCTTTACTAGCTTTGTTTATGCTATGAATGATGCTCAGAGCTAGAAGACAACTTTGGGGAAGTTAATAGAGCTACAAGATTATATTAACATTTCTTGGATTAGTTTACGGGACTTCAATGCGCCTTTAGGATAGAAGACAAAATTGGTGGCAGCCCAGTAATTGAGGAAGAAATTAGAGATTTGAAAACTCTATATGCAAGATTATGCACTCTATCGGAGGAAAAGTAAATGTTGTTATTACACTTGGACTAACAAACAAAAGACAAGGGATAGAGTACACTTGAGAATATGTAGGGTTTTACTAATCAATCAGGGGTCCTTGATTGGAATGATGTACAAACATATTATCTTCCAACAGGAAAATCAAATCATTCTCCAATAGTGGTCAAAGTCTATGCAACATAAAAACAAAAGGAGGCCAATTTAGGTTCGGTGATATATCGATCGAGAAGCCATAATTCAGATTAATCCTAACTCAAAACTAGAAGTTGGGTAGAAGAAGTAGACATATGCAACAGTTAACCTACAATCTAAAGCAGCTGAAAAGAAAGCTTAAACAACTTCCCATAAGCCCTTTTGTTAATGTGCATGAAAGAGCGGAATTGGTGATAACTCAACTACTAGAGACTCAAAGAAGACTCCAAATTGATGTGTTTAATGCCAAGCGAATGGAGGAGAAGAAAATCAACCTAAGCAGCTAATTACACTAGTGGAGGCTTCCACCTCTCTACTTAAAGCTGTAAAGTAAGGTCCAACGGATTGGTAAGGCCATCAATGCTCAAATGTTTTCTTTGCATATCTCAAACAAAGAAAGAAACCGAAATTTGTAAATTGGATCAACGATAAGGATCATAACAAAATAGAAGGATTGGAGAATGTGGCTAAGCATGTGATGGAGTTATACCAAAATCTTATTGGCTACAAAGTGAATGTTAAGAACCTTTAAACAAGGATGCTTTTAATATAGGCAACACTCTCAACCTCCAACAACAAATACATATCTCGAAGCCCATCACTCGAATAGGAAGTAAAAGTGGCAATGTTCAACATTTCGAAAACAAATCCTCGGGTCCTGGTGACTACTCAAGTTGTTTCTTTAAGAAGAACTAGGATATGATAGGGGAATTAGTAAATCTAGCATCCAAGAGTTCTTTCAAACTAGATAACTACTCATGTAAGTGTTCCGCTCCAATCTGGTCATCATACATAAGACCCATTTCATGTCACAATACAATATATAAATATATATCTAAGATCATTTGTGCTGCATTGAGTGAGGTGTTGTAGGGACCACGGCTCTCGCTGGGTTTCCCCATGAATGTCGACTTCATCCCGAGTGTGCTTATCAAGACGAATAATAAGGCTTTTAACTTTTAAGGGATTGATTGGTGATTTTAGAAATCATTTTATTTCAAAAATAATTTTAGAATTCTCAAGATGCCTTTTAGACAGGAAGATTAAAATAGGAAAATCATCGCCATAAAGCTCTACTTGGACCAAACAGACTATAATTGCTTAGGATGCATTGTATTTCTTGTAGTGATCGAAGTTGCTACTATCATGGGTTTGAACTTAAAGTGAAATTGTGATTTGGTTATTTTGGGTATGTTAATTTCTAATTAGGTGAATATGATGAACTGTAAGTATGTGTAGGCATTTTTAGGGGGATAGGAAATGTAAGAAAGTGTAGATTTGGTTCTTTTTTTGCTTATAGACAAATCGTTAATTGTACTAACTGGAGAGGTATTGGCATTTTGGGGTAATGATTGTAGACATTGAAAACGTGTTGTCCTTATCTTTTTATTTGATTTATTTGTTTCTACTGGCCCGATGATGAAATCCTAGTCCCATTTGTGAACTTGGATCATGATCGGATTGAAATCGATGTGATGGAAACTAGTAAACCACAAAAGGCCCGCTAGCACCATAATATCAGCCTGCTTTTGCTTGGGCCGGCCCATAACCCATTCATTTCGGTCGAACCAAGCCGGGTTTGAATTCCCAACCAAGATCCGAACCGAAGCCAGGTTAGGAAGCACCTACTTTAAATGCAACATTTTATTCTCCTTCGGTTGCCAAATGTGGCTCCACTAGGGACTCCACTGGGGACATCACTTATTAAGAGCGTCGAGACTTGAAAATAAAAATTATGAGTTTTTATTGTGTTTTGTATAGACATTTCGCATTTAGGCGACCTTGGACATAATTGTTCTTTTTGGACCTTTAGGCTTTCACCCTTAAGAACCTTTACAGAGAGGTCAAATCATTATCCACTCGACTAAACATTAAGGTGTATTACACTCCACTAATAGCAAGCTTTCTTGATCTTTTAGTTAAGAGGTAGTGATAATTCAAGTCCCGCTATACATCCTATAGGGGATAAAATTTTCAGACTATAAGCCACCATGTATCCTACCTATAATTACCTTGTGAACCATAAAACCTTGGCGGCCTAGGTTGTACCCATTTTCATTTGCATGCTTAGATGAATGTGGATGCTTTTAGTATTTAACCTTCTTCTTGTGAGCCTTAAGTTTAGGTTAGATAGTTGAGGTTTGCTAAATAACCCTTGCATTAGTGCAAAAATAAAATAAAATAAATGAACCTTCTTGAGTCTATCTTTTTAGCCAAGAGTCAAATTTTGACCTTCCGTTTTAAGAGTAGTCCATTTGTTGCATTTTCCAAGTCAACCAAATCTTTCTAGTCTCGGTCAAAATTTTCCAGTGCCGGTTCCTAGATGTCGGACATAGCCGATCCTAGTTTTTTAGTTAGCCTATTAGTGTGGGCCTTGCCGTGGCCCCCTTCCTTTTTTTTTTTCAGTTGGTTTGAGGCTTTAGGTTTTTCTCTTCTCAAACTTGCATTTTTATTGCATTTATCCAATTTTAAATTGATCTTAGATTAGGAGAGCCCATTTTCCGTATTAGTCAATTAAAATTCACTTCATTTAAAGTGAGTTCATTTTCTTTTTACATTTCTTTCTTGTTTAGGTCAATCCATTTTTGCATGCTTAGCCAAAATTAAAAATGCATTTCATTTTCCCTTAAGTATCATCCTTTACATCTTGGTCGGTTTGCATTCTTTATGTGCATCCAAATAAAAGAGCATATTTGACCCCTTTTTCCTCTCTTTTAGGCTAGTCTCTCCTCGAGTTTAGCACTTGAGTCCCTTCTCCCCAAAAGATTGTTTCCTCTAGCACGTTCCTCGAGCGTTTATCCTTTGGGGTGTAGAATAAGGAAGACCACTTCAGCTGGGTTTTGATGAAATCCGGGTTCGAAAAGGTTAGAACAATTGAGTAGGGAGTCTAATAGAACATCTCCATGGTCGACGCCCCAATTAACTTCGGTGCGACCAACGTCGGTGCATTTAACACCAATTTAGTAAATCTTTTGTCATCAAATAGTACCTAAAAACAATTCCCCTCTAATGGATGAAGAACCAACTCCCATCATGACCTTGATCAATGAATCATTTGTCAAAATGAAAGCCGGGATTGAGGCTTAAGATAAGAAAATAGAATCCATGTATGAAATTGTTGATCTTATCCTTAAGACTCTGCAGACATGAGGAAAACAAAGAGGGAGAAAAAGAAGAAGAACCTCTACCACCACCTAATGGCCAACCTCTTCCGGAAACTCACCCTAAACGTCGATTTAATCCACGTGTAAACTAGATAGAGAGAATGCTAAAAGAGTCCTCCATGTTCAAACGTCACTATTATGACCTTACGATATTCACTTCAATTCACAAAGGAAAGTTGTCTCCTAAGTTTACCATGCCAAACGTAAAATTTCACGATTATGAGAATCCCTATCATCATGTCCAAAATTTTATAGGAGAAATGACTCTAAGTCATATACCATGAGGAAATGACTCTAAGTCACTACATAGTTGATCCACGCAAGGCTACCAATTGAACCGATCTTTCTAAGGAGTTCCTGCATCAACATTCCTATAACACTAACTTAGGAGTTACTCTCGTGACTTAGAACTAATTAAATAAGAAGAAAAAGAACGCTTATCGAATGTCTCACAAGATGGAGGGCAAAGGCTGCCCATATGGTAGACCAACCTTCCAAAGAGGATCAAATTATGATTATCGTGAAGAATCTTCCATTGACCTATAATCGACATCTAAAGTTTTTCCCTTTCATGATCTTCACAAACCTTAGAGACGCGGTTATGTTGATTGAAGAAGAACTGTCCGCCGAGACCACAAAAGTTGTGGCAAGTTATAGAGGCAATTACTAGAATAAAGAGAAGAAGACCTTTAATACGGGGTGCTACTAGTAGGGGTGCAAATGTCAATGCCCTCAACAGGTACACTAACTACACTCCAATAGATACTACCTATGCTTAAACACTCGATCGCTTACTCTCGAAAGGAAAGATCAAACTTCCACCCATAAAAGCAGAATCATAAACTACGAAATAGTCAAAGAACTGGGACGTAAGAAAATTTTACAAATACCATCGTGCACAAGGACACGATATTGAAAAGTGTTGGACTTTTATGAACAAATTAGAGAGTATGTTTCATAATAATTAACTTCCTATCCCTAGGGCCGCTTAAAAGTCGAGCAACAATGAGAAACCAGTTAATGGAGCCTTAGCTATCTTTTCTAAACCCATTCTAGGTGAGTGGGATCCCTCTCGCCTTCACTCAAGATGTAAAAGAACCTAAGTCACAAATTAACCTACCCCATTAGATTTAACAATATGTGAATTTTAGGAAAGTGATGAAGAGGATGTCTATGAGACTAAGGATGACAATGATGATGACTTTTGGGGCACACAACCTTTAGAAGATGATGACTTTTAGGGAAAACCAAAAACTTCTAAATTTTAGTTCCTAACAAGATCCGGACGATATATGTACCAACAGGTCCACAATAGAATCAAGAGGCCTCAAAAGAAAAGGAAACCGTCAAAGAAGAAGATTCGAGTCCTTAAGTAGCTTCGAAACTCAAAGTCGATATCATCATTAGTAGTTAATATCCACCTCTTAAAAGCATAAACAAACCTTAATAGGTGAACTTAGCAAGATTGAGGTATCTTCTAATGTCTCCCTTAAAGAGGTAGTAGGATTGATTAACACTGGGATGGAACTATCACTTTCGATAAGAAGGACCTACCTAACGAAGGCATTGCACACCAACAATGCCTTTATTTAACTCGTGATCTGCATTAACAATTTTGTACCTTTGACCCTAGAAGACAATAGGTCAACTGTAAATGTCTACCCATGGAGGACTACAAAAGATTAGGCATAAGAGAGCAACAACTCTCTGAAGGTTTGCTCTTTAGAGTCCGAGTCACCCTAGGGAGGGGGTGAATAGGGTGACAAGGAAATTTTACGAAATAAAAGATTTTCCGTAAAGTTTGAGCTCAAAAAGCAATTATGAGTCTAAAATGAACTCGGAAAGACAGAACACATAAAATTACATGGAAACCCTCATGGGGTAGAAAATCATAGTCAATGTCAATCCCGACACCAAGTCAATCCCACTATTTTGAATCTATAAAACACAAGGATCGACTCTTACGGAATTGCTCCCTTAGACCATTCAATACAAATTTTCCTAGGCATAGAAGTTCTCTTATTTGTGCTAGTACTTCTTAACCGAGATATCCTTTACGAGTTAGGGACAACCGAGTTAAGTTAACCCTTACAACTCAATCCAAGGATATTATAGAGAAATGAAGTATGAGTAAGACAAATCACAAGACTTCTTTTTTCAACTCAAAAGTTGAGAAAACATAAGTTTAGAGTTGAAAGCTAGAAAATATTGAGAGAGTAAGATTTGAGTTTAACTCCAGCAATCGTCAATCTTCTAAGTCTTGTAGGATTAGTTCTATTTACACTCAGCAGGGCTGATAGTATAGAGTTGTAATTCGTTATTAGAGCTGATAGATGCAGAAATAATGATCATAACAAATAAACAACTTATTAGAGCAATAAAAACAAATATAATCATGGTTGTAAGGTATTTATCGAGAGAAGAAAAGAAAAGAATATAAAGAATCAATTATGCTAAAAAACTTAACTTTCACACCATTGATCGTTGCTCAAAAACATACAAAAAAAAAAATTTAAACCAAACTCCCCTAAACCAAATAACTATCTCTCGCAATAATCTCTCCCCTAAGCATTTTATCAAAAATATCTCAAGGAGGGCATAGAGGAGAGACACCAATGTTGGATAAAAACAAAAGAAAATAAAGAAATCTAACGAGGACTGGAGTAGTGTGATTGGAGAAGGAGGAGTGAGGTCCCCTGCATTTGCGCTTGTAGCATTGAGATGAAGGCTGCGGGTTTCGGAATAGGAGGTAGTAGGAGATGAGGTAATTGTTCTTACTCAATAGACCTTTGTGAAGGTTTGCTCGTGGAGAGTCTAAGTCACTCTAGAGGGGGTAAATAGGGTGATGAAGAAATATAAATAATTTTTGCAACAATTAAGCTAAACAGCAGATTCTAGGTCTAGATTAGACTCAAAAAAGTGATAACACAAATTTATGAGTAAACCTTCCCGGGGCAGAAAACCAGGGACAGCGCTAATCCAAGCACCGAGTCAAATCCACTATTTTGAATCCACAAAATACAAGGATCGACTCTACCGAATTGCTCCCATAAACAATTCCTTACAATGTTTTCCTAGACTTATAAGTTCCCTTATCTCGATCTAGTACTTCCGACTGAGGTAACCTTTACAATCGGGGACAACTAAGCTAAGTTAACCCTTATAGCTCAGTCAAGGGACCTTACTTAAAAAGTAAGAAAAGAATGTAACTGAGTATAAGACTTTCTTTACAACTCGGAAAATATTAAATATGGACTTAGAGTTGTAAATAGAAGATTGAGTAAGAACAATAAATTCAGTTCAAGCAATGTGTTCAAGCAATCTATTCAACAATCTTCTAGTCTTATGAAGTGGTTTCTATTTATATCTAACCAGGTAGAGTGACTGTTAAGTCTTGGTTACGGATAGAAATCTTCACTAGCCATTGTAATGACTCTTCCGAGTCACTCGAGAAAGATCCATCAGCTCTTGGCTCCAAAAGATGATCCAATCACTTGGTGGTGGCTGAAAGTTGTGGTGGAAACAACCATTAAGCCTAGAGTTGGAGTATTCTAGTTTTGTAAACAAACAACCCCGACACGGTGTCCGAGCCATGTCCGAAGTAGCTAAAACTTGTCTGCTAGTGATTAACGGCTAGAAGCCGCTTGTTTTTGTATTTCAAAAGTAAGTTAGCCTTGTTTAAATAACTTATAAAAGAAAACCACATTGGTTTCAAAGTATAAAATACTTTGGTCCAAGATTAGGCATAGATAATAATTAAATTAAAATAATTAAATGCTTAATTATCTTTGGCCTAAAAGAATTGAATTTCTTGAGTTTAATATTCAATATACTCAAATTCCATTTGAGTCAATCCTAAGAATGATCAAGTAGAGAGAGTAAAATATCAAAGTATAACAACTTGATCTGGTCAAATAATTCTCAAGGAAATAAACTAATTTAGAAAAAGGAATTTACATTATAATTCTCTTTGTGTCGAAGTACACGATCGAGTGCTCAAAATAAGAGTGTTAGAGAAATTATTTAAGCATGCGATAGTTCCGAGTGATGTCTAAGTGACTGAAAAACATTAGTGTAGGAAATATACAATAAGGCGCTTTTGAGTCGGTTAGAACAAAATCAAAACTTAGACAAGAGTTTCTATGGTGCTCAGATTGACTTGGAATCAAAACTTAGGAGAGATAGGATTTATACCGAGTCTTCATGTAATACTTAGAATGACTTAGAGTTAAAACCTGAGTCTTCACTTTGAACTAAAGGTGCTTCTTCCTTCACTTCCTTTTCCGAGCCCCAAATTCCTCAACTTGAGTGGACTGTGCATATGGTCGGGCTTGGAATTGACCAATGTCCCCAACTTCCTCAAAAGTTGACTCGGTGTACTCTAAGCGGATAACCTCTAGTTCCTTTTCTCCTTGGCCTTCAGCTTGGCATGCTCTAGCTTCTTCTTCTTATCCTTCTTCTTTTTCGACTCGAGTTAGAAAAGGTGGAAGACTCCAAGGATGAGTCCGAGTTAGAATTCAATTCGAGTCCTCAGCAGCCTTGGATCTGCGCTCTTGGAGACAGCTGATCCGGTCTTGCTGTTTCTTGATGATGTCCTTGATCTTGGTGACCAGAGTTTGACTCGATAAATCTGCCTCGAGCCGTGCTTTGAAGCTAAATTAAGATAGGCATAAAAGCTCGGAAAGCACCAAGAGTTGACTACAACTCTTTGGCGATAGCGATGGATTGTGATGCCACCTTCGAAGTAAATCAATAGAAGGGGCATGCTAAGAAGATGAAGGAGTAGAAGTCAACGGAAGAGTTTTAGTACTCTTCCGAGTTAGAGAAGGAGAAGGGAGTTTAGAACTATAGATTAACTAGCTCAGTCCCGCCAATGCAAACTGCTAGCTCAAGAAATTTGTGTGGATTATTTGGAAGCACCACTTCAAAATATTTAAAGATAGTGGAGAGGAGAGCTCCAAAAGATAAAGTGGGTTTCTTCGATCTAGAGGAACAGAAGCTATTTGATCGAGAATGAAAGGGAAGGGGTCAACCTCATATCCCTCGAGAATGTCATAAAGGACCTTAAGAACCTTGTTGTTAGGGTTTTCCTTGGATGGATAGAGTGAGAACACAGTTCTTATCAAGAAAAAGAAAAGAAGTATGGCTTTAGACTTCATCTTAGTCACATAAAAGTTCTTACTTGGACTTTGGGATGACTTAGGCATATTTGTTAAAGAAATCATCCACGATTTCAATGAAGGGTATGAGATTTGAGTTTAGAAAGAGAGTCTAAACCTCAAAAAGTTTGTGAAGAAGAGGAAGGTTAATAGTAATATTCATTCCCTAAACAAGTGAGTAGACGACATTGTCGTTTGCGGACATGTTCGAATAAAATTCCGAGACTAGCTCGAGATAGATGTAATCATAGAAACACAAGTACTTAAAAGTGCCTGTTTTGAGGAGTGGTTTGATCCATGAGATTTTTGTGGCAAGGAATAATTTTTCTTCCGAGAAATAGTGTTATTCGAAAATAGAATGTTTGGGCTCATCGAAGGCTATTTATAAATCAAGGGCTCTCAAGGAACTTGGGTTCTAGCCTTTTGGTGGCTGAACCTCCTTCAGCAACACTTCCTCGCTTTGGCATATTAAGAGAAGTAGAGAATTTAACTTGAGTGAGAAGAGTTGAACAAGTGAAAATAAGGAGTGAGAGAGTAGAGAAATGAGAATAGGATTTCTAAGTTTGAAAGAGTGTCCGAGTGAGAACTCGAGTTTGAGAGATAAGAGTGAGAGAGAAAAAATAGCAAAGTGAAAGAATGAGGATGAACATATGCTATTTATAAATCAACGGCTCTCAAGGAACAAAAGCCTTAACTAACTCGGTTTCAGAGTAACGGCTAGCTAGCCGTTTAACATTCTAGTGTCTAATGGTTACTTCTTGAAACTGCTTCCTTCAAATGGCTAGTTTCTTGATTGTTTGCTTGCTAGAGAGAGAAAAGGGAATTTTTGAAAATATTTCCAAGATTCTCTATTGAATTAGAGATGACCTCCGAATTTAATGTTCATTTTTCTCATAATTAAGTATGACTCGATGAGACTGTCTAAGGTGCTCGGAACATACTCGAAACTTAATAACTCGCTGCTCGGTGTCATGATATCTCAATTGAACCACTAGCTATTCTCTCGAAAAAGTAATAAGTAATAAAACACATAAATCCTCATGCAATTACTGAATCAATCATAGATTCATCATACCAAGTTCATTCCTAATAAAGCGGAATTGATCTTCACTCGGAGGTTTTGTGAAGGTATCATGTACTTGAAATTTAGTAGGAATAAATTAAAGTTTAATATCACCTTTTCCGAGTGTTCTCTCGGAAAATGATATCCGACCTTACTATGCTTCATTTTTGAATGCTCGAATTGGATTTTTGTAATGCCGATGGCACTTTGATTATCACACTTGATGGGAATGGATGTGAATGACAGTCTTAGAGTTTTCAAGTGTTGTTTGATCAATAAAATCTGAGCACGATGAGGCTCGAACTGCTATATACTCGCTTCATCTATTGATAGAGCAATTGAGTTTTGCTTCTTTGAGTGCCGGGAGATTAGTGATTGACCCGTAAATCGAGATGCTTCCGATTTACTCTTTCTATCAACTTTGTATTTAGCATAATCAAGCATCCGTGTATCCACTGAGAGTCGGACTTGAGTCTTTTGAATACTAGAGACCAAGTGTTTGAGTTCCTACAAGAATCTAAAAATTCTCTTCACCACAAGTGAGTTGTGACTCTTTTGGATTAACTTGAAATCTTACACATAGATAAACACTAAATATAATACCGGCCTACTAAATGTAAGATAAAGTAGAGAACCAATCATACCTTTGTAGAGTTTTTGATCTATAGCTTTACCTTTTTCATCCGAGTCCAATTTGGTACTGCTACTTATTGGTGTTATTGCATGTTTGGCATCTTATAGTTTGTACTTCTTGAGTAACTCCTTATTGTATTTGGATTGACGAACATAGATGCTATTTTTCTCTTATCTAATTTGCAGTCTAAGAAACAATTTGAGTTCTCTCATCATGCTCATTTGGAACTCGTGTCTCATTAACTCAGAAAACTCTTTACATAGAGTTTCATTAGTAGCTCCAAATATACCGTCATCAACACAAATCGAATAATGAGAAAATCATTCCCCTTGGTTTTTGTGAAAAGAGTTTGTTAATTAGACCTCTTTTGAAATAATTTTCAACCAAGAAGCTGCTTAACCTTTCATACCAAGCTCTTGGAGCTTGTTTGAAACCATACAAAGCTTTTTACAATTTGAAAACATGATTAGGAAATTGAGAGTTTTCAAATCCAAGGGGTTGCTTAACATAAACTTCTTCTTGAATATAACCATTACGAAAAGCACACTTAACATCCATTTGATATAATTTAATGTTCATGTTGGATGCAAAAGTGAAAAGAATTATGATTGCCTCAATCCTAGCAACAGATGCAAAGGTTTCCCCACATTCAATTCCCTCTACTTGATTATATCTCCGAGCAACTAGTCTAGCTTTGTTTCTAACTACTAAGCCTCCCCATCCAATTTGTTTTCGAATACCCATCTGGTTCCTATAATTGCATGGTCGGAAGGTCGTTTGGTCGAGTCGATACTTGGTTTCTTTAAATTGATATAGTTCTTCTTGCATGGCCTCTATCCATTCAGGTTCAAGTAGGGCTTCTAGTATATTTTTAGGTTCAAGTAGGGATTTTAGTACATTTTTAGTAAATTTTTAATGTAGAAAATGTACATAAATTTTGCAAAGAGGAATGAGTTCTTGCCCCAATATTGATGTCCGAGATGATGTTCTTAGGTGGGTGACTAGATGAATATTTGAAAGCTTTACCTGTCCTTTAGTTTACCGGATTTGATGGTTAAATGGTTTGTTCTTCACCTTGTTCAGCTTGTTCGAGTCCCTTCTTTAGCTTGTGCTTTAGTGGTCTGATCTTGTTCTTAAACTAGCTCATTCTAAGTTAGCCCAGCTTGTCTTGTTCTTGATCATTCTAAGCTCAACTTCCACTAAGTTATCCTTATCTCGGTTGAGCTTGAGGTTTGAGAAAGTGGATTCACTTATCCTCGCCATTATCAACCTCATCAATGATAACGTGGATGCTTTCTTCCACTTTGTTAGTTTTCTTGTTGAAAATTCGATAAGCTTTGCTATGAGATGAATAACTAAGAAAATTCCTTCTTATAACCTTACATCAACCTTAGTTAGATGATCATTACCATTGTTATGCACAAAGAATTTACATCTAAATGGTTTGAAGTAAGAAATGTGAGGTTTATTCCCTTTGTGCAACTCATAGGGTGTTTTCTTCAGAATGGGTCAAATGAGATATCTCGTTGAGAGTGTAGTTTGTCTGTGTTTACTACCTCAGCCCATAAATAGCAAGGTAGGTCATTTTTAATCATCATGGTCCTTCCTATTTCTTCAAGACTTATGTTCTTTCTCTCCACTACTCCATTTTATTGAGGAGTTCTGGGTGCTGAAAAGTTGTGGGAGATACCATTCTTGTCGTAGAAATCAGTAAATTCCGAGTAGTCGAACTCCATTCCATGGTTAATTCTAATTCCCCTTATCCGAATATCGGACTCCACTTGTATTTTCCTGTAGATCTTAGTGAACTCTTTAAAGGCTTCATTCTTGTTCTTTAGAAAACAAACCTACATAAATCGTGAGTAATCATCAATAATAACTAGTACATATGGTTTACCACCTAAGCTTTAAATAGGAATTTCACCACACAAATCCATATGTATCAATTCGAGCACTTTGGATGTAGAAACTGTTTTCAGTGTCATGATGATCTAACTTGCTTTCCTTTTGTACATACATCACAAATTTTATCTTTCCGAATTGAGCAATTAGGTAGTCCTCTAACTAATCCATGAGATGCAAGTTTCTTGATTGTATGCATACTGATATGACCTAATCTACGATATCATGTCCATGAATCATCATTCACTCGAAGCTTTTAAAAATGATAAATCTTGATGAGAATTAGAAAGATGAATAGTGTAGGTGTTACCCGATGTCATACCGAGAGCTTTGTCTCCTGTGTAGCTACATCGGAAATGAACCAGTTGGTATGAGTGAATCTTACCTCTTGACCTTTGTCACGCAGTTGAGAGATACTCGAAGATTATACTTGAGACCCTTGATAAGATATATTGGGATAGCTAAATTGTTTCCTTGAGCAATTCTATCAATACTATTTATCTTACCTTTGCTCGCTATCTCCAAATGTGACTTTTCCTTCTTTGATATCTTCAAGTTTTGAGAAGAGCCTTGAATCTCCAAACATGTGGCGAGAGCATCCACTATCTAAGTACAAGTGACCTTTCTGTTTCGAGTCATCCGCAAAATAGAAACAAACTAACCTTTCTCACTTCCTCTTACAAACCCGTAACTCGTTTTTACTGTGGTCACTTTTTGAGGAAGAGCACTTTTGGGAACCAAGATTTGAATAATTTTGGGTTTGGTATGATTCTAAGTCTTCCTTCTTAAGAACTCGACCATGTGTCTCATTCTTTTGAAATCATCTCTTTTTGTAAACTGGTTGAGAAGACTTTTTCATACAAGCTAGTCCGGGCTCGGTTCCTTTCTTCCTTGAATAAATGGTACCATTCTCAGTATTCCTGAACTTAATTTTTTGGAATTAGTTTTTAAAAACTCATGTAGGAATTATCTTCCTGTTCAACATTGTAACCAAGTCCTTCTTTTCAAAAAGAGACACATTGAGAACTAAGTAGTAAATCAAGGTTTTTTTACATTGAGTAACCTTTAAAACCGACTCCCGAGACTCAGTGAGCTTTTGTTTCAATTGCTCATTCTCTGTTTTGAGGCATTCAGACCTAATCTTATTATCTTGAGTACTAGTCTCAAGTAACTTCGAGTTCTGTCTCAATTTTTCTAAATCATTTTTCAACGAATTGTTCTCAAGCACTAACGAGACTTTAGTTTCTCTTTAAATTAAGAAGAATCAAAACTGCACTTCTCCTCTAAAGTAAAAATGTATCTAGCTAGATCATGTTTAGAGAATTTGAGAAAGTAGTTGATAACCTCCCGAGGGTTTGTTTCCTCGACTTATGATGCTTCACTTTCGACTCGGATCCAGCCTTTGAGTTTGACAGAGCTATGAAGTAGTTTGACTCGTCATTAGTGTCATCATCTTCCTCTCGAGTCATCATCACTCCAGGTTGCTACCATAGCCTTTTTCCTCTTTCTGTCCTTCGTCCTCTTTGGATAGTCTTTGATTGTTTTCTCTTACTCGCCACACTCAAAACAACCGGAGTTCTTAGCTAAAGATAAATTTGTAGGAGATGAGAATTTACCTTTTTGTCCTTCTTGTAGAACTCTTGCTTCAGCTTCTTCTTCCACTTTTTGTATTTCATTTTCTTGAATCCTCGGGCTAGAAGTGCCATGGGGTCTTCTTTGGAATCCGAGGAGCTCAAACTTGGACTAGGTTCTTCTAAGGCTTTGGGAGCAATGTTTTGTATGGTGTTGACCTCGGATTCTTCTTCCTCTAGATGTGACTTATGGGTGAGTAGTTTCCCAATGAGTTCATCCGGCTTCAATTGAGTAAGGTCCTGACCTTCAATAATAGTCACCTTGGGACTCCATCTTCTCTTAGTGAAGTGAATGTACATCCGAGTTATGTTCTCATCAGCCTCCATCTTGAACATCTCACACTTGTTGAGATACTAACTTACCTTTGCTTGCTTCACTTGACCGGTACCTTCATAAGTAGTTACCAGAGTGTCCCAAATTTCCTTGGCAGTATCATAAGCGGATAATCTATTGTATTCGCTAAGTCAATTGCACACATCGGTGTGTTCATTGACTTGAAGTTCTTTTTGTATTTCTTGTTCTCTCGCAATAGTGAAATCGGACTTGACCTTGGCTACTCGTATGAGTGCCACCTGTCTTGATGAGAATATAGTTTCAGTTGCAGATGATGTTGTAGACATCTTGATCATAGTATTGGATGAAGCACTCCATGATCTTCTTCCAGTGAAGTTGATCCCTTGAACTTGGGTGGTTTGGTGAAAGATCTTGATTCATCAAACTCTCCACAGCTTAAAAGCCATCTCGATCTTTAAATCTTGGTTTTTAGATCCTTTGAGAATGATAGGCCCCGATACTAATTGAAGGTTTGCCTTTTAGAGTCTACGTCACCCTAGGGGGATGAATAGCGTGACAAGGTAATTTTGTGGAATAAAAAATTTTCTCGTAAAGTTTAAGCTCGTAAAAGCAGCTTCGAGTCTAGAATGAACTCAAAAAGACAGAACAAAGAAAACTACGTGGAATCCCTCCTGGGACAAAAAACCACGGTCGAGTGTCAATCAAGACACCAATTCAAATCCACTATTTTGAATCCACAAAATACAAGGACTGGCTCTAATAGAATTGCTCCCTTAGAAAATTCAATACAAATTTTCATAGGCACGAAGTTCCCTTATCCGTAATAGTACTTCCTAACCGAGATACCCTTTATAGCTAGGGACAACTAAGCTAAGTTAACCCTTATAGCTCAATCAAGGGATATTATAGAGAAATGAAGTAAGTAAGAGTAAGACTAATTATAAGACGTTTTCTTTTCCACTTAGAAGTTGAGAAAACTTATGTACGTAATTGTAAACTAGAAAGATTAAGAGAGTAAGATTTGAGTTTAATTCCAGTAATTGTCAATCTTCTAAGTCTTGCAGGATGGCTTCTATTTATACGCAGTAGGGTTAATAGCCGCTGTGACTCGATTTTGGATCGGGAAGCTTCACTAGCCGTTGTAAGGAATCGTTTGAAAACCTTCGAAAAGGAACCGTTGTGGATATGAACATTGTGCTTTGGTCCTTGGTTAAAAGATGGTCCAACCCACTAGTTGTGACTGAAATTTGGGGTGGAAACAACAATTAGAGTCAAAGTTGAAGTTTACCGAAATGGAAATAAACAACCCTCGTCACGGTCTCTAAGCCTTCCCGAAATAGTGACTTTCCTGTTTGCTTGTGTTTAATGGTTAGAAGGCGGTTGCTTTTGCCTTTCAAAATGAGATTAAATCACTTTAGTCAACCTGCAAAAGCAAATTAAAATGGTACTCAAAGTATAAAAATACTTTTGTCCAAGATTAAGCAAGGATAATAAATAAATTCAAATAATTAGTCACTTAATTATCCCGAACCTCAATAAATAGAATCTTCTGAGTGCAATATTCAATAAGTTCTAATTCCATTTTGTGTCTATCTTTTAGATGAATGAAGAGTTCAATTTATATAGACACAATGCATTAAGTTTGCCAAATAAATAATTTCAGTTAATAAATCGACTTATAAAGATAAATTATGTAGTAATTCCTTTTCAATATTTGCAATAAGTCGGAGGTGTGAATAAGTTATGCATGTGAAATTATTAAGGTAAGACAAGAATTTGAGTTGCATCCGAGTGGGTCGAAACCCAGAGATAAACATTTTACTCAAGAGATACTTTTTGAGTAGGTCACACGAGATATGCAAACTTAAAGATGAGCTTCTTAAGATGTGAGAATGACTTGAATTCAATACTATAGTGAGAGAGATAGTTATACCTTAGTCTTCACTCTCCAAACAAACTGTTCTTCTTAGAGCCCATGATAATTCCAAAAGAACAAGATTAGGAATGGCGACCCTCCCTATATCAATGTTGGGCCGGTAGTAAAGAAAATTGATTTTCGGGTTCTAGACATCCCCGCAACTTTCAACCTCCTTCTTAGATACCCTTGGTTGCATGACCACCAAGCAAGTGCCCTCTATACTGCAATGTAAGGTTAAAATGATCATCAAATGACAAGTGGTGACTGCTGAGGGAAATAACCTTTGTGCTACAATAAGTTCTACAGAGTCCGTCATTGAAATTGAGCATGATGTCAATGATGAAGAGTTGTATGGATTCGAGGTTATAGCTGCTGTAGAAAAGGATGAAGCATCTATAGACTTTAATCCTTATATTAACCCTAACATCCATTTGAGGTTGAGGAAGGAGTACTTTCTCGGACTAGTTATAGGACGGAGGGCATACCACCTAATCTATCCACCCATAGAACCCTCTATGAATTACAAGAGTGATCCTTAAAGATTAAGGAATATGTTAAAAAATAGTTAGATCCCGGGTTCATTAGAGTAGTACACTACCCTCGGTGTGTAACAAATGTCGTACTAGTTCCGAAGAAAGATGAAAGGGTTAGAATGTGTGTCGACTTTAGGGATCTGAATAAGACAAGCCCTAAAGATAACTTTCCTCTATCCCACATCGATGTTTCAGCTTAAACACATGGTAGGCCACGCTCTACTCTTGTTTATGGATGGTTATGCCAGTTAAATCAAGTCAATATAGTGAAGGAGGATATGGAGAAAACGACCTTCATCACTCAATGGGGGATTCATTGCTACTTAGTGATGCCGTTCGATTGAAGAACTCCGGAGCAACCACGACTTTGCCACACATATGATCCACAATGAAGTTAAGGTTTACGTCGATGACATGATCATCAAGTCCAAAGATAGGGTAGGGCACGTACCTAGCCATAGGAAATTTTTGAAAGACTACTCGAACTACAACATGCACCTCAATCCTCAAAAGTGTTCTTTAAGGTGACCTCAAGCAAGCTCTTGGGCTATATGGTCGAGTCTTAGAGGAATAAATGTTGATCCGTCCAAGATTAAAGACATCCGGAAGATATCACCGATGAAAACCGAAAAGGAAGTATGAGGTTTTCTAGGACGTCTCGCAATACATTAGTTGTTTCATATCAAAACAACTATGGTTTACAAACCCATCTTTAAAAACCTAAAGAAGGGAGCTAAGCCTATTGGGGATAGTAAGTGCTAAGAAAAATTTGAAAAGGTTAAGATGTGCTTGGCCAATCCACCCATTTTAATTTTGCAACAACCCGGAAAAACCTTTGCTTTTATACCTCGCTACCACAGAGACCGCAATGGGAGCCAAGCTAGCTCAACGGGATCAAAAAGAAGAACATGTCGTGTACTACTTAAGCAAGAAATTCTTTGAGTATGAAACTAGTATACTCCCTAAGGAAAACATCGTTGACTTTAGTTTGGGCAACTAAGAAGCTCAAACACTACATGATAACCCATTTGGTACAAGTAGTAGTGCCAATGGACCCCATCAAGTATATTCTAGAACAACCAGCTGTCAAGCATTAAGATAGCTAAATGGGCGGTTATGTTATCGAATTCAAACTCAAATATGTCCTACAAAAGGTGATAAAAGGGAGGGTTGGGTCAGAATTCTTCGCTTAACTAGCGACAATCGAAGCATAATCGGAACAGTTCAATTTTTCGGACGAGGAAATTTTGTAGGTAGAGATCGATATGTGGATGATGTACTTTGATGACGATTAGAAGGGCTGTGGTGTAGGAATTCTCTTAGTATCGCTGGAAGGAGCACATACTCTTATCACGGTGAAGTTAGATTTCGAGCTCACCGACAATGTTGTATAGTACGAAGCATGCATCACACGAATACGTGCTGCAATAGAAATAGGAGCCAAAAACATTGGAGAGTTTATGGCAACTTACATCTAATCATTAATCAAATCTCGTAGAAATGGAAGCTACAAAGTCAAGCCTTGGCACCCTACCAAGTACACCTAATGGAATTAGCAAAGCACTTTGACACATTTCATACACATACCTTCCTATAGATGATAATAAATTTTTAGATGGCTTAGCCAAACTACCATCCATGATCAACATTCCGAGTGGCATTCATTCAATGCTTATTAGTATGGACAAAACTAGTTGGTACCATGATATTTAACGATATCTAGATAACCAAGAATATTTTCTAAATTAGGGACAACTATACAAGAAAATCGACATGGTGTTAGCTTACTTTGTGTTAACTAATGTAAAGCACAACAAATAATGTATGATGTTCACGGTGGAGAATGTGGACCTCACATTAATGGAAAAATGTTGGTTCAATAAATTCCGAGATTGGGGTATATTTGAAGACTCGGTATAAATCTCTATCTCTCTTAGGTTTCGATTCTATGTCATTATGTGTCTTATAGAAACTTCTATCTAAGTTTTGATTATGTTATGACCGACTCGAAAGCGCTTTATTGCATATCTCCTACATTGGTGTTTCTTACACTCGGACATCACTCGGAACCATCGCATGCTCAAATAATTTCTCTGCCACTTCTATTTTTTAGCACTCGACTTTGTATTTCAACACGAGTGAATTACAACATTAATTCTTTATTGTAAGTCAGCTTTATTTCTTTTAAGAATTATTTGACCGGATCAAGATCTTATACTCGATATTTTATTCTTTTTAACTTGATTATTTTAGGATTGACCCAATATGAAATTTGAATATATTGAATATTAGACTTAGAAAATTCCATTTTTTAGTCCAAAGATAATTAAGCATTCAATTACTCGTGTTTTAATTATTATCTCGTGCCTAATCTTGGACCAATGTATTTTGTAATTTAAGAACCAATGTGGTTTGCTTTTATAGGTTATTCAAACGAGGCTCATCTATTTTTGAATTTCAAAAGCAACCAGACTTCTAGCCGTTAAAGAGTAGCGGACAAGTTTTAGCTACTTCGGACATGTCCGAGACATCGTGTTAGGGCTGTTTGTTTCCAAAACTGGAAAACTCCAACTCTAGGCCTAGCAGTTCTTTCCACCTCGGTTTTCAATCACCACCAAGTGATTGGACATCTTTGGAGTCAAGAGCGGTTGCACAACGTTCACATCCCAACGGATCTTTTCGAGTGACTCGTAATAGCCGTTGCAACGGCTAGTTAAGATTTCAATCCAGTAACCAAGACTCAATGGTCACTTTGCCTGGTTGGCTATAAATAGAAGCCACTTCACAAGACTAGAAGATTGCTGAACACATTGCTAGAACTGTTCTTATTATTGAACTAATTACTTGTTCTCATTCTTACTTAATCTTCTACTTATAACTCCAACTCTATGTTTAATATTCTCTGAGTTGTAAACAAAATCTTGTAATTAATTACATACTTCTCTTACTTTCTTAGTAAGTCCGTTGACTAAGTCTGGGGTTCGGTTATCCCCGATTGTAAAGGTTACCTCGGTTAGGAAGTATTAGATCGGATAAGGTAACTTTTGAGTCTAGGAAAACTTTGTAAGGAATTATTTAAGAGAGTAATTATGGTTGAGTCAGTCCTTTGTATTTGTGGATTCTAAATAGTGGATTTGACTTGGTGCTTGGATTAGCACTATTCATGGTTTTCTCGCCCCAGGAGGGTTTACACGTATATCCGTGTTATTGCCTTTTTGAGTCCAATCTACACTTTGAATCTGCTTTTGGTTTGTATTGGTGCAAAAATTGTTGGATTTTCTTCATCGCGCTATTCACCCCCTCTAGGGTAACTTAGACTCTCCACGAGCAAACCTTCAATATTGGTCAACAATGGTAACAAATTGTCATGAGTTTGTCAAAAGTGATCACAAGTGTTAAATATACGCAAATTTATAACATTAACCACCTTCTTTTCTAGCTACACTTGTATTACCCCGACTATTCTCGGTTGGAGAATAGACATCATCGGTAAGGTGAAGCCTAAAGGAATGGGAGGTCATAAGTTCGTCCTAGTGGAAATTAACTACTTAACCAAGTAGGTTGAAGCCGCATCATACGCAAACCTCTCTCGATTCAAGTCGAGTTTATCTTGTTCGAAAGCATATTTGAATGATGATTCATGGACTTGGCATTGTAGACTAGGTCATATTAGCATGCATACCATCAAGAAACTTGCATCTCATGGATTTGTTAGGGGATTACCTAACTGTGCATTTAAGAAAGATAAAATATGTGAATCATGCACAAAAGGTAAGTAGGTTAGATCATCTTTCAAACCACTCAAAACCGTGTCTACATCCAAAGTGCTTGAATTGGTTCATATGTATTTGTGTGGTGAAATTCTTGTGAAAAGCCTTGGAGGTAAATCTTATGTACTTGTCATTGTTGATGATTTCTCACGATTTACCCGGGTATGTTTTCTCAAGAATAAGAATGAAGCATTCACAGAGTTCACTAAGATCCGTAGGAAAATTCAAGTGGAGTCTCGGACATAGATCAGGATGATTCGAACCGACCATGGAAAGGAGTTCGACTACTTAGAATTTGCAGACTTCTATGACAAGAATGACATCTCTCACAACTTCTTTACACCAAGAACTCCTCAACAAAATGGAGTAGTAGAGAGAAAAAATAGAACTCTTGAATAAATAGAAAGGACTATGATGATTGAAAATGATCTACCTTACTATTTTTGTGCTGAGGTAGTCAGCATAGCAAATTACACACTTAACAAACGCGTCATCGGACCCATCTTGAAGAAAACTCCCTACGAGCTATACATGGGAAACGAACACAATATTTGGATGTAAATGCTATGTTCATAACAATGGTAAGGAGCATCCGACTAAGTTTGATGCTAGGTGAGATGAAGGTATATTTCTAGGTTACTCATCTCATAACAAAGCTTATCGTGTGTTTAACAAGAAAACTAATAAAGTGGAAGAAAGTATCCACGTTGTCTTTAATAAGATTGATATTGGCAGGATAAGTGAGTCCACATACTCGGATCTCACTCTTAACAGAGATGAAGACGACCTTATCGAAGCCGAGCTCGGAAAGAGTCAAAACAGAATTGCTAAGGCAACTCGGAATGGAGTAACTCAGGATGTTATGACTCGGATTGAACAAGCTCAAGACTCTCGATCGAAGATGGACTCAATGGCTAAGCGGCTTGGTCATCTATAAATAGAAGCCAACTCTCAAGACTTGAAGATTGCCGAATCTATTGTTAATATACATACTTGATCAAAAGTTATTAGTATTCATTCTCAATCTTCTACTTACAACTCCCACTCTGTAATTCATTATATTTTGAGTTGTAAGGTCTTGTACTTAGTTACAAACTCTCTTTTTACTCTCTAAGTAAGGTCCTTGATCGAGTCTGTCAGGGTTAACTCAGCTCGCTTGTCCCTAGCCGTAAGGGTTATCTCAGCTAGGAAGTACTAGATCGGATAAGGGAATTTCTAAGTCTAGGAAAAACTTGTAAGAGTTGTCTAAGGGAGCAACTCGGGGTCGACCAGTCTACTATATTTTGTGGACTCAAAATAGTGGATTTGACTTCGTGTTTGGATTAGCACGGTCTCGTGGTTTTCTCGCCCAGGAGGGTTTCCACGTACTTTCGTGTCTTCACTTTCTCGAGTACATTCTAGACTCGGACATGCACTCAAAGTTTCAGCTTTATCTCGCTTCTTTACTCCTCACCGCAATTCCGAGTTCATACTTTTCTCGACCCCATTATAGACTCGAGAATCGCTTTTGTGTGTCCCTTGCTCAAAAGAGTTTGATTTTCACAAAAATCTTCCACCACCTTATTCACCCCCTCTAGGGTGACTTAGTCTCTCCCTAAGCAAACCTTCAATTGGTATCGAGCCTAGCCATTCGTAAATGATCTAACTATCCAAAAGTCTAAAGATCAAATGGCTCGTAATAACGAGAGTTCGATGAAGGAAGATCTTCCAGCAGACCACCAAAGTTCAAAGGATCCAACTTCGTGCACTCGGAAGAAACTCATGGAATGTTTCCTCCTGGATCATGATGAAGATGTTTGGAACATCATACAACAAGGAAACTACACTCCCATGAAGACTCGTAGAAACAAGACTTGTGCCCAAGATCAAGGCGGAGTTCACAACTGATGAAGCTGAAAGTTCGTAAAGAACTTCAAGGCTATGAACATTCTTATGTGCGCCATCGCTCGTAAGAATACAATCGAGTGTCTACCCGTGACACAGCCAAAGAAGTGTGGGACATATTGGTCAACACTTATGAAGGTATAAGCCAGGTCGACAAGCGAAGATCAGCTAATATCTTCACAAATATGAGCTATTTAAGATGGAGCTGTAAGAAAACATCACTCGGATGTTTATTCGGTTTATAGAGATTACCTATAATCTCAAATCTCTGGGTAAAAAGATCTCCCACGAAGAAATGTGCAAAAAGATACTCGAGAAACCTACCCAAGAAAAGATGGGGTCCCAAGGTGACTCGCCATAGAGGAGGCTCGGAACTTATCTCTACTAAAGCCATACGAACTAATTGGGAAACTTCTCACCCATGAGATTCACGTGGATGAGGAGGATGCAGAGGTCAGCACCAAAAGAACATTGCGCCGAAAGCCTCGTAAACAAGAGAAGAAGATCCGAGTTCCTCCGACTCGAAGAGGAACCCATAGCACTAATTGCTAGAGGCTTCAAGAGAATGATGAAGCACAAAAGATGGGACAAGAAGCCAAAAGAAGAGTTCTATAAGAAAGACAAGAAGGATAGGAAAGGTAAATACTCTTCTCCTTTAAAGTTATCTCTCGACTAAGAACAATGGATGCTTTGAATGTGGCAGCAAGGAACACATAGTCAAAGACTCGTCCAAAGAGAAAACGGGACAGAAAGAAGAAAAAGGCTATGATGGCCACATGGAGTGACGAGGACTCGTGATGACTCAAAGTGTCCGATGGCCCTCTCTCGACTCGAAGCGTAGCGAGTTAGACTCGGATCAATCGGACAATGAGAAATCTAATCCTCAAGAGGTAATTGAGTACTTTCTCAAATTCTCCAAAGTTGATTTGGCTAAGTATATTTTTACTTTGGAAGAAAAGTCCAATTCCGATTCTTCTCATTTCAAAGAATAACTTGAGTCAATTTCTTCGAGAGCATTTCTTTGAAAAATGAATTCGAAAACCGAGACTTACACTCGTGAGAACTCAAGACTAGTGCTCAATCCAATGAGACCGAGTCCGAGTTACTCGTAAGAGAAAATAAGCAGCTAAAGCAAAAGCTCAATGAGTCTCAAGATCTTGTTTTAAAATTTACTCAAGGTAACCTTGACATGCTCTTAGGATCTCAATGTGTCTCCTTCGTAAAAGAAGGTATTGGTTTCAACAAAGAGGAGGAATCCAATTCCTACTCGTAGCTTTTCAAAAGGATTCCGTAACTCGTAAAGTTCAAGAAAGCCGAGAATGGTCCCATTCATAAAAATGAAAGGAGGACTAAGCCCGGATCGCTTTACAAGAAGAAACCATCTCCTCCAGACTTTCAAAAGAAAAGTTTTTCAAAAGAAAGAGATACGGACTCAATTCTCTACACTGAAGACTTAGAATCGGACTAAGCCCAAAGTCATTCAAATCTGGGTTCCGAAAAACCTTCTTCCTCGTAAAAGGACCACAAGAAAGAGTGTTACCGGGTTCGTTAAAGGAAGTGAGAAGGGTTAGATAGTCTCGTTTTGCAGGTTACTCGGAGGAAATCAAAAGGACACTCGGTATCTTGACGGTGGATGCTCACGCCACATGTCGGAGACTTAGGACTCTTTTCTCGAGTTAGAAGAGCATAAAGGAGGAAAAGTCACTTTTGGAGATGACAAGCAAAGGCAAGCTAATTGGGATAGGCAAGATTGGAAAGGGAAGCAATCTGGTCAGCCCAGTTTACCTTGTCAAAGGACTCAAGTAAAATCCGCTTAGCATTTCTCAATTATCTCGATAAAGGTCAAGAGGTAAGATTCACTCAAACCAAATGTTACATTTCGATGACACCACCAAGGAGATCAAACTCTCGGTAAGAGATCAGTGTAACACAAACATTATTCCGCTCTCTCACTCTAGTCGAACTTATCTTATTTAAAAGCATCCCTTCATGATGATTCATGGACATGGCATCATAGATTAGGCCATGTTAGCATGCATACTATTGAGAAATTAGCATCTCATGGTTTAGTTAGAGGTTTGCCTAACCGTGCTTTCAAGAAAGATAGAGTTTGTGAAGCTTGCACAAGAGGGAAACACGTCGGATCATCATTCAAATAATCAAGACAGCTTCCACATCCAAAGTGCTTCGAGCTGTTGCATATGGATTTATGTGGTGAAATCCCGCTTAAGAGCCTCGGAGGTAAATCATATGTACTTGTTATTATTGATGATTATTCACGATTTACCTAGGTGTGTTTTCTTAAGCACAAAAATGAAGCATTGAAGGAGTTTAGCAAGCTTTGCAGAAAAATCCAAGTTGAGTCTTAGACTCGGATCCGGAGAATTCAAACCGACCATGAAAGGGAGTTCAACTACTCGAATTCTCGTAGTTTGGTGACAAGAATGGAATCTCTCACAACTTCTCAAGACCAAGAACTCCTCAACAAAATGGAGTAGTGGAGAGAAAGAACAGAACCCTTGAAGAAATAGCAAGGACAATGATGATTTAGTACAATCTACCTTACTATTTCTGGGCCGAGGCAATCAACACAACCAACTACACTTGGAACAGTATGCCTCATCGGACCCATACTAAGAAAACACCTTATGAGCTCTACAAAGGGAAGAAACCCTATATTTCCTATTTCAAGCCTTTTGGATGCAAATGTTTTGTTCATAATAATGGTAAGGATCACCCGACCAAGTTTGATGCTCGGTTAGATGAAGGTATTTTTCCGAGTTATTCATCTCATAGTAAAGCTTATTGCATCTTCAATAAGAGAACTAACAAAGTGGAAGAAAGCATCCACGTTGTGTTTGATGAGCTTGAACAGGACAAACCAAGTGAGTCTTCATTCTCCGATCCGAAGCTCAACAGAGATGATGACCTTGACAAAAGCGAGCCAGTCAGAATCGAACCCAACCAACTCGTAATGAAGTCACTCGTAACGAAGTGACTCGAATGAGATAACTCAAGAGGCAGCTCAGAATCTTGAAGAACAATCTGATGAACAAGATCACTTAGAACAAGCTTCGAAGAACAAGCAGCTCAACCTACAAATCTAGTGAATCGGAGAACAGGTAGAGCATTCAAGTATGCTTCTAGTCATCAACTAGAAAACATATTATCTCGATATCAATAGTGGAGTAAGAACTCGTTCCTCTCTTCAAAATCTATGTGCATTCACCGCATTCATTTCATTAACCGAACCCAAAAATGCACTAGAGGCCCTAAATGAACCCGAATGGGTAGAGGCCATGCAAGAGGAACTCAATCAATTCGAAAGAAACCAAGTCCGGACTCGACCAAACGACCTTCTTACCACCCAGCCACAGGAACCAAATGGGTTTTCAAGAACAAACTGGATGAAGGTGGGTTGGTAGTCGAAACAAGGCTAGACTTGTGGCTCAAGGTTACAATCAGGAAGAAGGGATTGATTGTGGGGAAACCTTTGCACCTGTTGCTGAATTGAAGCCATTAGAATCGTGTTGGCATTCGCATCTAGCATGAATATCAAACTATATCAAATGGATGTTAAGTGTGCGTTTCTCAATGGTTTTCTTGAAGAGGAAGTCTATGTCGAGCAACCTCCTAGATTTGAAAACTCGGAATTTCCAAATTATGTTTTCAAACTTCAAAAAGCTCTTTATGGTCTTAAACAAGCTCCCGTAGTTTGGTATGAAAGATTGAGCAATTTCTTGGTTCAAAATGATTTTAGAAGAGGTCAGATTGACAAGACTCTCTTTATAAGAACCAAGGGGAAAGATTTCCTTATTGTTCGTATTTACGTTGATGATATAATTTTTGGAGCTACTAATGAAATTCTCGTGCCGAGACTTCTCTCGAGTTAATGAGTCGAGAATTTCAAATGAGTATGATGGGAGAACTCAATTTCTTCCTTGGTCTACAAATCAAACAAGACAAAGATGGAATCTATGTCCATCAATCAAAGTATACCAAGGAGCCGCTGAAAAATATAAACTCCAAGATGCAAAGCACGCAGCTACACCCATGAGTAGCAAGTATAAAACTTGACTCAGACGAGAAAGGTAAAGCAATAGATTAGAAACTCTATCGAGGTAGTCTTTGTTATATCTTACTTCCAACAGAGCTAGATATATTGTTCAAGTGTATGTTTATGCGCAAGATTCCAAGCTAATCCAAAAGAATCACATCTCACTACAAGTGGAGAGAATATTCAGATATCTTGCAGGGACTCGTAACTTAGGTCCGTGGTACTCAAGAGACTCGTAACTAACTCTCACTAGATACTCGGATGCTCGATTACGCTGGATACAAAGTTGATAGAAAGAGCACTTCAGGAGCGTGCCAATTTCTAGGTCAATCCTTAATATCCTGGCACTCAAAGAAGCAAAACTCAGTAGCTCTATCAACTACCGAAGCTGAGTATATTGCAGCCTGAGCATGTCGTTCTCGTATTTTATGGATAAAGCAACACTTGAGACATCTTGGACTTTCTTTCAAATCAGTTCCAATCAAGTGTGATAATCAAAGTGCAATCAGCATCACCAAAATCCGGTTCAAGCACTCAAAAACAAAACACATTGAGGTCGGTATCATTTTTTGAGAGACCATTCTCGAGAAAGGAGATATTCAACTTGAATTCATTCTAACTAATCTTCAATTAGCTGATATTTTTACTAGGCCTCTCAGTGAAGATCAGCTTTGTTTTATTAGGAATGAGCTTAGAATGTTAAATGTATAATTATGTGCTTTCTTTGTGAAAATCTCATTACATGATTATGTGTTATGTGCGTTCAAATTGTTAATAACCATGTGTTCAGCTGATTTAGTGATACCGAGCTGAAAGTTATTATTTATTTCTAGCTTCGAGTCATTCGAAACTTATCCGAGTCAAACTCGGACGTTTGAGAAAAATGGACATCAAATCTCCGAAGTCATCTCTAGATAAGTGGAGAATTTCAGAATTTATTTTCAAAATCTTTTTCTCTCTCTCGTGCGCCGTGATCGGACAACTAGCCGTTGCAAGACAAACCGCTAGAATTCTAACCGTTAAGAAGAGAACCGTCACACCGGTCTCGAGGTGACCGATGAAAGAGCCGAGTCGAACGGATATTAAAGGACGATTATTTTCCTATGAATAGCGTCTATTCTCCTTCATCTCGTTACTTTACATTTCACTTACTCTCTCTCTCTCGAAATCAAAACTTCGCGCACAAGCTCTCTACGTCTACAGTGACTTTTGGACATTTTCAAGCTTCGTGAAGCTCATCTCAAGTAAGCTCGACTGTTCTCAACTCTTTCTTCTACTCTTTTTCTTTCACTCTCTTCGACCTATTTTCTTCTACGTTTCATTTCTATCTCTTTTCTCATCCTAAATGCCAAAAAGAGGTTCTCACCCCGACTTTCTTGGCTCTTCCTCAAAGAAGCCTCGCACAAAAAGCCAAGAAGGCTCCTCCAACTCAAAACCTCTCTTCACCCAAGCATCTTATGCTGGATGATAAGTTCTTTCCAACCACAAAATTTTCATGGTTGCCACACATCCAAACAACCGGTGTTTACCATTTTCTTTGTTTTAGCGAGTTCATATATCCCGAACTCGTATCTCGAGTTTTACACTCATCTTACAAGCTCGAAGGTGTTCTAACGTCCAGTGGTTCAAAATATAACTGTTCGTACAAACACTTCCCTTCTCCATCGCTTGTTCAAGGTCTCCTCTCTCTTCTTAAACAACAACCCAATTCCTTTCACCGAGGTCGCCGACGACTTCTTTGAAAAGTACGCAAAGAGTTTCCCGAGTCACGCAAAAATTTTCTCGTGACTCACCGAGGTCGAAGCACGTCTTCGTGTTTCTTGCCGATGAGAACTTTCTTCTCTCAGCATTCTAGCAAAGAGAACCCCAACTCCAAGCATCTAAAAGCTCTTTTTGACATTCTTAAGGACTACGAAGTAGACCTCTTTCCTTATATCATCGAGCAAATGGCAGCCGTGCTAGCTCAACTCCAAAATAAGAAGAACAGCCCTCTTTGTTTCGGTGCTCTTCTCACCCTTGTCTTCAAACAATTCAAAGTTCCTCTTCCTTCGCACCCAAATGCCGTATTCGAGGCCGTCGTTGTTGTCGACAAAAAGGAACTTTAGGGGTACGGGTATTAGGAGACTCAACCTGGTATCTCGGGTACACAGCTTAGAGCCGAGGCCACCTTCTCCGCCTCGCACTCGTAAAGAAGCCCCCTTTCTCTCCTCGCCTCACCTGGTGGTGCTTCCACCTCAGGTGCTTCTAAGTCTCTCTCCTCTATTTTGTCCTCCGCTTTCATGGACAAAATCAACTCTGTGTCCTTGGAATTCAAGGACATGCTCCGGCCATTCAAGATCTGTCTATCGCCTATGGCCATCAACCAAAAACAGAGCCAATCTCAAATCCGAGAGCAAGCAAGACTCGCTTCTTGAGATGAAGGCCCTGGTGAAGGAGCGTATGAGCCGATCGAGCTCCTCCAGGAGAGATGGTCCAAGGCGGCTCAGGACCATAGCGACTCGCACACATTTGAAGAGTCCTTGAGCCCGGCCAAGACCTCCTTAGATAGCGGGGAGGACGGCGAAGAAGACCAAGAAGAAGCAGACGCCGAGGAGCTCGCGGCCGAGGCAGCTCCTTCCGGGCAAGGAGCGGAACAAAAAGAAGAAGAAAGAGGGACAACTGAGGGTCTAAATGCTCCTCGAAGCTCAACCTAAAGTGATCAGCTCGCATGACAGCCTCGAGTGGGTCGAAGACCTAGCCGCACAAGGACAAACCGCAGCTGGGTCGACCGAGCGGACCGCTCCAGCCTACCGAGCTCCAAATGGAAGAACCTCTAGATCCTCTCGTTCGGGTCAGCCACTCGTAGCCGAGCCCTTGACGGCGATCCCCGCCCTCCTCTCGCCGCGCTCAAGCACATCGTCAAGATCCTACCAGCCCCGACGTACCACTCGTCCTTCCTCTTCTACTCGGACAACCCCTTCTCCCTCTTAGGCACCATGCACCGTGTCACAATTCCAAAGTCTACCAGATTCTTCTTCTTCCTCGGAATCTTTTTCATTTCTTCATCTTTTACTTATCTCTTTTGTCCAGTACATCAAATATGTACTACTTGTTGTATTCTTCCCATTTTTTTTATTTTTGCTGAAAGGCAAGGGGGAGAATATAGATAAAAAAATTTGTTGTCTTGTTTAGGGGAGTTTCTCACTCTCTATCTCTCTCTCTGTATATATGTTTTTTTCAATGAATTAATGAATTTCTTTCAATTCTTCGAGTTTAATGTTTAATGCAAGCATTTATGAGTTTCAATCAAATATGCTCTCTTGCTTAGCATCTTCGTCAACATAAATGCATTTCATTGACTATTCTTTATACTCGATACTTCAAGTATACAAAAACAGATCTATATCACTAACAAAGTTTCTTTCTAAGTATGGAATGCCTTTCATCAAAAAGGAGAAATTGAAGACTCGGACTTTACTCCGCACATTTTTGAGTACTATCAAGGGAATCGGGTATACGACTTTCGTACTTATAGAGTTTTGATTCCAAGTCATTCTCTCGTACCTTAGAAACTTTTCCGAGTGATGTAGTATTTCCTCTAAGTGATATAGCAATTATTTCATATATTTATGCATGACTCGTTTGACTCGTAAAGCATATCTATACTCACTTTTGTACACTCGGCTCCGAGTCTCTCATCACTTAGAATTATCACATGTTCAAATGACTAGTATTTGCATAACCGCACTCGAGTCCGACTTCATGTTACAGGTCTTATTCTGTTAGAGTCGGCGCTTCTAGTCCGAACCATGCTTAGTCTAGATCAAGTTTGTTTCACTCGATATTCTTTATTTAACTTGATTCTCGCTTACACTAACTCGGATGGAATTTCGAGTTTCATGGATATTAGACTCGGAAAATTCCATTCCTTTTCCGACTCGGATAATTAGTCACTTAATTATCTTAATTATGTTATTATTTGTTTCTAATCTTGGACCAAAGTATTTTATACTTTGATAACGAATTTGATTTACTTTTGTAGGTTATTCAAACGAGGCTACACTTTTTGAAATACAAAAGTAACCTGGCTTCAAAACGTCAAATCACTAGCAGACAAGGCTTTTTCCACCTCTAACCTAGCCCCAAAAGACCGTGTCGTGGCTGTCTGTTTCCAAAACTGGAAATCCGCAAGACCAAGCTAAACGGTGGTTTCCACCTTATCTTTCAAGACACCACCAAGTGGTTTTGGGACTTCCAAAGGAGACAAGAACCGTTGTCCAATGTTCATATCTCAACGGATATTTTCCGAGTGACTCGTAAAACCCTTAACAACGGTCACAAAGGACTCTCGGTCGAAGATGGACGCAACGGCTAAGCTACTTGGTCATCTATAAATAGAAGCCAACTCTCAAGACTTGAAGATTGCCGAATCTATTGTTAATATACATACTTGATCAAAAGTTATTGTATTAATTCTCAATCTTCTACTTACAACTCGCCACTCTATAATTCATTATATTCCGAGTTGTAAGGTCTTGTACTTAGTTACAAACTCTCCTTTTACTCTCTAAGTAAGGTCCCTTGACCGAGCCGTAAGGGTTAACTCAGCTTAGTTGTCCCTAGCTGTAAGGGTTATCTCGGTTAGGAAGTAGTAGATCGAGATAAGGGAATTTATGAGTCTAGGAAAAACTTGTAAAGAGTTGTCTAAGGGAGCAACTCGGGGTCGGTCGGTCTCATCGTATTTTGTGGACTCAAAATAGTGGATTTGATCTGCGTGCTTGGATTAGCACAGTCCATGGTTTCTGCCCAGGAGGGTTTCCACATACTTTCTGTGTCTTCACTTTCCGAGTACATTCTAGACTCGTGCATGCACTCAAAGTTTCAGCTTTATCTCGCTTCTTTATACCTCATTGCAATTCCGAGTTTATACTTTTCTCGACCCCATTATAGACTCGGAATCGCTTCGTCTCGTCCCTTACTCAAAAGAGTTTGATTTTCACAAAAATCTTCCACCACTCTATTCACCCCCTCTAGGGTGACTTAGTCTCTCCCCGAGCAAACCTTCGCATTGCTTTTATTTCCTCCCCGCCCAATGTAACCTTTAAAGTTTCTCGCTTTCTTTTCTTTCTCGCTTTTCTTTTCTTTCGCTTTTGTTTTCTTTACCACTTTTCTTTTTATTATTTTTATCGCTTTCATTCATGTTTTGGTTGCTTTAATTTAGTTTAGCATGTAGTGTGCTTGTGTTTAGTACGTTATTTTAATTCACTACTCAAATTAGTAATGGCCGTCTTCGAATCGGCAGAATCCACTCGTACCCTCGCCCCGAATCCGATTCTTGGTTCTAAGATCGATGGAGTCATTTTCGCCTTTTTGGTCTTAGCTTTCCCATACTAAGATCGAAAGAGAAAATTTTTATTTTTGTTTTTGTTAGTTTTTCTTCCCTAAAAACTTTCTCGCCGACTCTTCTTTTTTATGCTTTATTTCTATTCAAATTGCATCTCGGTTCCGATCGTAGGTAAATGAATTTGGACATCCGAACCCGCCTACCGGGCCAAAGACAGCGGCTAATTCCTTCAGCTGTGGCCTATGGCCGCGCCCGATCGCCACGTGCGAGCTTCGGCCAACGTTGAGTGGTCGGTGGCCATGGCTTCGGTCCCGATTAGCGTTTTTACACCGATTTGGCCCTAAAGCCTCATAACAAATTTAATATTGTAAATTTAATTTATTTTGTTGCGTCGACCCGAAACTTCGTATAACCCGTTATATGACTTGTTCATATTTTACTCAAACCCTAAATACACCGGACCTGTATTTTATCGAACCTTAATACACCCGACCCATATTTAACCTCGCCCGACCAAATTGATAGGTCTAAGTAAGATTATAACAATTCTGGCTCATGATATTGAAGATGCATCCTATTAGGGTCTGTCTAGTATTAGTAACTTCACTATTAAATCAACAATGTGGAATGCACACTATATTCCCTCACCTTCTTCATGGGAAGATGTCCGGATATAGAATATAGATGTTATGCCCAAATTGAAAATATTTTTGTGGCAAATTGGACATAATGTTTTATCTACACACAGGAAGCTTCTTAAAAGAGGTATAAATGTTGATACATTATGTCCATTGTGCAAGGCCAATGATGAATAGATCAATCACCTTTTTCGCAATATTCTTTAATGAAGGATACTTGGAATAAAACATTTCAGCTTAAGTGGCTAGATGTTAATTTAAATCATGCATAGATCGTGTCTTTCAATGATATTTTTATTAAGGCCAGAAATTATAAAAAATCAAATCAAATGATTCGAATGGTGCATTGGTTATGGAGTATATGTAAAAGTCGGAATGATACGAGTCTTTAATAATGGATATTATAGCAATTTAGCTGCAATCTTAAAGGCAAAGACACTGTGGGCGGAAGGAGGGTTAAAGGAAGACTCGATTGTCATTTCAATCTACGCTCAAGTACTCATTATCCAAGTACCTAGTACTTCAATTCAGCTTTGTCAATTGACATAAACCACCAGGGAGGGTTCATCAAAATCAACTTTGATGGATCTAAATCATCTTCATCAGCTGTTGGAGGATTCGTAATTAGAAGTTGGGATGAAAAATTTATTCAAGTTAGGAAGTATAATTTAGGACCAAGCATCTCGTGTTGGTAGCTGAAATCTCTACTGTGCGAATTGGAGTGAGAACACTAGTGGAGAGATTTTATTCGATTGTTTTAGAAGGCGATAAACAAGTTATCATTAAAGGAATTAAATGCGAGATGCAAATTTCCTGGGAAATCCACACACTTATCTAGAATACATGTCGTTATCTCAAAAGATACAGCCAAGTATTTATCCGACATACATTCGGAGATGAGAATATGGCTACCGATTGCATGGCCAAATGTGGTCTTTGTATTTCTACCTCCTTAATTTGGACGTCTTTACTTCATCTTCTTTTCTCTCCATTTTAATGGAGGACAACTTGAATAAAACCCTTGTCGAAAGGCTATCTCTTAGTTGATTTACTTATATCTATAAAAAAAAAAAAAACACATATTCGAAAATAAAATATGCCCTCATACTGTATCCATTGAATTTCGTAAAGTGATACACATACTTACCCATCAGATTTTATAGGTCTTCATGTTTTATTTCGGTATATAAAAAAATAAAAATATAATACTCATATTCATCCATATTCAAGTATGATGATGTTTCCATTATTAAAAGATTTAAATATTAGTTTCAATTACAAATATTGATTAGGGACCTGGTTGTTTTAAGTTTTATTATAATAATGGAATATAAGTAATGACAATCTTACAAGTTACATGGAAATTCTTGTGAAATAATGGCCCAAAATTCGAAGCTCACAAGCGTTAAATACATACGAAATTACAATTATTTTCTTAAGTAAGGGTGTATTCTTATTTGAGCCACGGATACTTAAGGTACATGTTATTTCAACAAGTGTGATTTCATGTACTCAAATTTGTGTTTTCTTTTTAATGGGTGAGATTATACCAATCAACAATTTGTTAGTATAACAAAAAAATATGATTAAACATTCATCAGTGCTAATGAATACTGATCAAATGTTGATTAATCTTGATGATAAGTGCTGATATTAAGAACAATCCATATGTAAAGTAGTAAATCCAATAGAGTTATTAAATTAGTGAACCTAATAGAGTTGTCACTATGACAGCTCTGAGTATGATACCAATATTACAAGGATAACTACAAGTCTTTGAAGATATTCACAAAGACAAGCACGTTTAACTTTCGAATCTGCTAAAGAGTTTAAACTAGAAATACATATTTGTGCTAGAAACGTCAATTGACAATTCTCGCATGGATGATGGATGACTCATAAACCATTACATCTATTATTATTATTATTATTATTATTATTATTATTATTATTATTATTATTATTATTATCTCTATGCATAAATAATATCATTATTATTATAGTCGATCTGTTGTTGTCTGTATGCTTGTGAGTTGTGACGTGAAAATCATGATATTTTCTCATGTAATGAGATATTTTTCTTGTTCTTTTTCTTTTTTGTTTTGTTTCCCTAGAGGGGTAGATTAGTGAAGGGATGAATTGGTGTTGAATAAGAATATCAGCACATATAACAAAAAAGTCTAGGCCCACCCTCCCTTTAAAAGCACGATTCATCACATAAACTTTGAGGGCAACTACAAGCTCAACAATTGATCAAAGATAGGAACCTAAATGAATGATCATAAAACATAAACATCCAATTTTACACTCCTATAAAGAGTAGTTGGACCTAACTTAAAAAAAAAAAAAAGAAGGATAGTTACACCACCTCTCTGGTTTTTTTATTTTTTGTTTTTTGGGGGAAGGTTCGCCAAACTTGACAAATAGCACGGGAGAGGAGGGGTTAGGAGGTGGTTGGTTAGTTCAATACTGAACTTGTTCTAAGCTACCCTGCATTACCATCTTCGACGACATGCATCTACACACATGTTGTTTCGCATCCGCTTCGATGGTACATATTTGATGCGTTCATCCTCACAAATGGCCTGTAGAACATTCAATGACACTTAATGATTAAAAAAAAAACATTCAATGAAACAGTAAGGTTCACTGTTTTGGTTGTCGACCTTTGACCCTAGAATGACGATCATTTGCCTAACCCCATCAGAGCTAGGCAGAAGAATTTGAGCTTGAGCGTAATCTAAAAGTCAAACCATTTACAATCTCTGTTTACAAGGTAACCCCCTCCCCACCAGAAGGGAAACTAAGGGAGGGCAAACAAAAGAAAAGATGACAATCAAATAACACTCGCAAAAAATAAGGTTCGAGTTATTTTGTGTTCGGTCAATTTTGACATTTGGACAAAACCCTCAAACTCAAATCCTATCCGAATTACGAATTCGAACACCGTCTTCATACTCAAATCCGGACTCGAATGTCCGATACCTTACTCAAATGACTTAATGTCTGAATTTTTAATCCGAATGACTTAGCAGATTAAGTATGCGAAACACAGATTTGGTGTTTTTAATACTTTTGTGCCGCAAACTAGTAGATAAAAAAGAACTCCATAACCAAGCACAATTATTTTGGTACAAAAACATTATAAATGAAGACTCGGACACTCGCTCAATACTTTTCTCGAGTTGTATAAAAGGAATCGGGTATAACAATCTCGTACTTATAGAGTTTTGATTCCAAGGCATTCTCTGTTTGCTAGAAACTTTTCTGTGTGATACGGTATCTTATCTAAGTGATACGGCTTTTACTTCGTGTATTTCCTGCTTATCCTTGAGTGACTCAAAAACCGATATGCGTACCTCATCCCGTTCCGAGTCTCTCATCACTCGATTTATCGCATGTTGAATAGACTAGTATTTCGACTGTTCTCACTCGGATCCGACTTGTGTTTATAAGCTCTATTCCGATATAGTCAGTGCTTCTAGTCTATTTCATGCTTAGTCTATATCAAGTTATTTCACTCGATATTCTTTATTTAATTTGATTCTTCGCTTAGACTAAGTCGGATGGAATTATGAGTATTATGGATATTAGACTCGAAAACTCCATTCTCTTTCCGACTCGGATAATCGGTTGCTTAATTATCGTAATTATTTTATTATCTCGTGTCTAATCTTGGACCAAAGTATTTTATACTTTGAGAACCAAAATTGATTTACTTTTGTAGGTTATTCAAACGAGGATACACTTTTCAAACTACAAAAGTAACCTGGCTTCAAAACGTCAAATCACCAAGTAGACATGGCTTTTCACCTTCTCTACTTCAGTCCCGTAAGATTGTGTTAGAGCTGTCTGTTTCCAAATCTGGAAAACTGGAACGCTAAGCTTAACGGTGGTTTCCACCTTATCTTTCAAGACACCACTAGTGGTTTTGGGACTTCCAAGAGAGTTAAACCGTTATCCAACGTTAACATTACAATGGATACTTTCCGAGTGACCGAGAAAGCTTCATCAACGGTTACAAAGGACTCTCGGTCAGCAGATGAAGATAACGGCTACTCGCCTGGTCATCTATAAAAAGAAGCCACCTCACAAGACTTGAAGATTGCCGAACCTATTGTTAATACACGTACTTGAAAAAAGTCATTGTATTCATTCTCAATCTTCTACTTACAACTCCCTCTCCGTAATTCATTACTTTCGAGTTGTAAGGTCTTGTACTCGCTTATAAACACTTTCTTACTTTCTCTGTAAGGTCCCTTGACTAAGTCTGTAAAGGTTAACTCAGCTTAGTTGTCCCTAGCTGTAAGGGTTATCTCGGTTAGGAAGTACTAGATCGAGATAAGGGAATTTCGAGTCTAGGAAAACTTGTATAGAGTTGTCTAAGGGAGCAACTCGGGTTCGATCGATTCACGGTATTTTGTGGACTCAAAATAGTGGATTTGACTTCGTGCTTGGATTAGCACGGTTTGTGGTTTTTGCCTCAGGAGGGTTTCCACGTAATCTCTCCGTGTTATCTTTCGAGTTCATTCTAGACTCGGACAGCTTTTATAGCTCCGGCTTAACTTGCTTATTTATTTGTGATAGCATTTCGAGTCCAAACTTTTCCGACCTGCCGATTGACTCGTAACTCGTCTCTGTCTCATCTTTGACCAAAGAGGTAAAGTTTCCACGGAAAACTTCCATCACCCTATTCACCCCCTCTAGGGTGACTCGGACTCTCCTTGAGCAAACCCGCAATAAACATAAAACTAACAATCACAAGTTGATTTACAATACTACAAAGAGCAAAACCAACAAATATTATGAATTCCTAAAAGTTGAAGTTACAAATCAAAACTCAAACGATGTCACTTGTCTAGTAAGTTGCCTCCAAGAGTCCACTGTTACCGTTGAGGATGGGTTTGTCGGTTCTCACCATCATGAATCTGAATGAAAAACAATGAATCCACCATTAGAAAAGAGAGGGCGGGGAGCGGAGGAAGAAAGAGAGTGAATGGAGAACATCCTAAAGAGAATAGACGAGCACTCGTTGTCGAAGAGAGAGAAAGGGAAGCAGAGAAAACATATAGAGTGAAGAGAGAGTATTGGAAAGAGTTATAGGGTTTTTTGGTTTAATTAGTTTATATGGGGAGTTAGTTTATATCGAAGAGAGAGAAAGGGAACCAGATATCATGTTTAGTGTGTGTTTGTGCGCAAGATTTCAAGCTAATCCGAAGGAATTACATCTCACTACGGTGAAGAGAATTTTTAGATATCTTGCAGGTACTCGTAACTTAGGTCTATGGTATTCAAGAGACTCGTAACCGACTCTCACCTGGATACTCGCATACGTACTACGCTGGATATAAAGTTGATCGAGAGAGCACTTCCGGAGCTTGCCAATTTCGGGTCAATCCCTAATATCCTAGCACTCAAAGAAGCAGTAACTCAGTAGCTCTATCAACTACCGAAGCTGAATATATTGCAGCTGGAGCTCGTTGCGCTCGTATTCTATGGATAAAGCAACACTTGAAAGATCTTGGACTGTCCTTCAAATCGGTTCGAATCATGTGTGACAATCAAAGTGCAATCAGCATCACCAAGAATCCAGTCCAACATTCGAAAACAAAGTATATCGAGGTCGGACATCACTTCTTACGAGACCACTCGAAAAAGGTGATATTGAACTTGAGTTCATTCCTACTAATCTTTAATTAGTTGATATCTTTACTAAGCCTCTTGGTGAAGATCGGCTTTGCTTTATTCGGAATGAGCTTGGTATGTTAAATGGTTAACTATGTGCATTTTTTTCTTTATCCCGTGTTATGTGTTTTTCAAACTTTCAATAACCATTAGCTCAGCTTGATTCAGTGATACTAGGTTAGTAGTTATTTTTTTGTTTCGAGTTACTCGAAACCATTATGAGTCATACTCAGATGTAGAGAAAAATTTGGACTTCAAATTTTGTGAAATTATCTCTAAAGTAGTGGAAAGTTTCGGAATATATTTTCAAAATCTTTTCTCTTTCTCTCGAGCGCCGTGATCGACGATAGCCGTGGATCTATAACCGCTGAAATATTAACCGTTGAAGAGAACCGTCACACCGGTCTTCGATGACCGATGGACAAGCCGAGTCGAACGGAGTTATACTTAACGAATAGTTGACGGGCGCGTTTCTTTTCTATAAATAGCGCCTATTCATCTTCGTCTCGGTATTCTACATTTCATATCTCTCCCTCAAACGAAACTTTTCACTGAAGCTTTCTACGTACACGGTGATTGTTGAAGTTCTTCAAGCGTCGTAAAGGCCATCTCACGTAAGTTTCGATCGCTCTCATCTCGCTTCTTCTACTCTTTTTCGTTTGCTCTCATCTACCTCTTCCTCTCTCTTCTTACTCAAAAATTTCATCTTTCCTTCCACCTCTCACAATGCCTAAAAGAGGTAACCATCCCGACTTTCAGGTCTCCTCCTCCGCCAAAAAGCCTCGCACCAAAACTCCGTAAAGCTCAACCCCTCTAAACCCATTGTCACCCAAAGACCTTGCGCTGGACGACAAATTCTTTCCTACAACCAAATTTTCTTAGTTGGCTCACATCCAAACCACCGGCGTATATAACTCTATGTGCTTCAGCGAGTTCATCTATCCCGAACTCGTTTCTTAGTTCTACACTCACCTCACCTCCTCGGAAAATGTTCTAACCTCCCGGGTTTAGAACATCACTGTTCGAATAAGCACCTCTCTCCTCCACCGGTTGTTCAAGGTTTCCTGCCTTTTCTTGAACAAGCAACCCCATTCCTTTCACCGAGGTCGCCGACGACTTCTTTGAAAAGTACGCCGAAGAGTTCCCCGAGTCCAGGAAGAACTTTTCGGTGACTCGCTTGAAGTCGAAGCACGCCTTCGTGCTTTCTGCTGATGAGAACTTTTTCTCTCAAGCATTCTAGCAAGGAGAACCCCAACTCCAAGCACCTCAAATCTCTTTTTGACATTCTTGAGGGCTACGAAGTAGACCTCTTTCCTTCAATAATTGAGCGGATGGCAGCTGTGCCAGCTCAACTTCAAACCAAGAAGAACACCTCTCTTCCTTTCGGTGCTCTTCTCACCCTTGTCTTCAAACAATTCCAAGTTCCTCTCCCTCGCACTCCAAACGTCGTGTCCGATGCCGCCGTTGTTGTCGGCAAAAGGAACTTCGTGGCTACGGATATCGTGAAACCGAACTCGGTGTCCGGGTCCATAACTCGGAGCCGAGGCCTCCTTCTCCGCCTCGGACTCGTAAATCAACCCCTCTCTCTCTCCCTCGCCACTTGGTGGTGCCTCCACCTCAGGTGCCTCAAAATCTCTCTCTGCTATTTTGTCCCCGTTTTTATGGACAAAATCAGCTCTATGTCCACTATCTTCCGAGACACGCTCCGGTCTTTCAAACTTGTCCTCCAAAATATGAATATCAACCAAAAGACCGCCTAATCCCAAATCCGAGAGCAAGCAAACTCGATTCTTGAGATGAGGGAGCCGGTGAAGGAGCGAAGGAGCTGGTCGAGCTCCTCGAGAGAGAAGGTCCAAGGCGGCTCAAGACTATGGTGACTCGGACGCGTCCGAAGCATCTTCGAGCCTGTGTCCGACCTCCTCGGACAGCTGGGAAGCGAAGAAGAAGAAGCTGCAAATGCAGAAGCAGCAGACGCCGAGGAGCCTGCGGCTGAAGCGGATCACTCGGGCAAGGGGAGGCACACAAGGAAGAAGCAGTGGGAACTGCCGAGGGTCAGCCTGCTCCACAAGCTCGGATAGTAGTACTCAGCTCGCATGGCAGCTTGGGTGGGTCGAAGACCTAGCCGCACCGGCGGGTCAAACCGAGCAGCCCCTCCAGCCTACCGAGGTTCAACAGGAAGAACCCCTCGATCCACTCGTTCTGGGTCAGCCACTCGGAGCCGAGCCTCCGACGATCATACCGGCTTCTCCATCCGCCGCGCTTAAGCACATCGTCAAAATCTTACCAACGCCGGCGTACCTCCACTCCCTCCGCTTCCACTCGAAATCCCCTCTCCCTCGTAGGCGCCATGCACTGAGTCACAATTCCTCAGTCCGCCGATTCTTCTTCTTTCGAGAGGTTTTCACTTTTCCTTTTTTGTCCGGACATCTAAGTTGTACTAATTGTTCTTTTCTTCCCTTCTTTTTGTTGTTGTTTTTGCTGAAAGGCAAGGGGGAGAAATAGAGTCGAAAAACTTGTTGTCTTGTTTAGGGGAGTTTTTCCCTCCTTTTGAATAGATTTCTTTTTAACTTTAATGGACTAATGCATTTCATTATTAATTTCGAGTTCATTATTAATAGCATGCTTTTCCGAGTTCATATTAATTCCTTGATAAAGCATACTTTACTTTATGCTCGATACATTAAGTATGTCTTACTCATCTCATTTCATGTGCAACTACTCGGAATCGGATCTTTTTCACTAACAAAGTTTCTGTCTAAGTATGGAATGCCTTTCATCAAAAAGGTGGAGATTGAAGACTTAGACACTCGCTTAATACTTTTCTCGAGTTGTATAAAAGAAATCAGGTATAACAATCTCGTACTTATAGAGTTTTGATTCCAAGGCATTCTCTGTTTGCTAGAAACTTTTCTCGTGTGATACGGTATCTTATCTAAGTGATACGGCTTTTACTTCGTGTATTTCCTGCTTATCCTTGAGTGACTCGGAAAACTCATATGCGTATCTCATCCTGTTCTAAGTCTCTCATAACTCAAATTTATCGCATGTTGAATAGACTAGTGTTTCAACTGTTCTCACTCGGATCCGACTTGTGTTTATAAGCTCTATTCTGATATAGTTAGTGCTTCTAGTCTGTTTCATGCTTAGTCTATATCAAGTTATTTCACTCGATATTCTTTACATAACTTGATTTTTCCCTTAGACTAAGTCAGATAGAATTATGAGTATTATGGATATTAGACTCGAAAACTCCATTCTCTTTCGACTCGGATAATCGCTGCTTAATTATCGTAATTATTTTATTATCTGTGTCTAATCTTGGACCAAAGTATTTTATACTTTGAGAACCAAAATTGATTTACTTTTGTAGGTTATTCAAACGAGGATACACTTTTCAAACTACAAAAGTAACCTGGCTTCAAAACGTCAAATCACCAGACAGACATGGCTTTTCACCTTCTCTCGCTCCAAGTCCCATAAGATTGTGTCGTAGCTGTCTATTTCCAAATCTGGAAAACTGAACGCTAAGCTTAACGGTGGTTTCCACCTTATCTTTCAAGACACCACCAAGTGGTTTTGGGACTTCCAAGAGAGTTAAACCGTTGTCCAACGCTCACATTACAACGGATACTTTCTAAGTGACTCGAGAAAACTTCGTCAACGGTCACAAAGGACTCTCAGTCGCAGATGAAGATAACGGCTACTCGCTTGGTCATCTATAAAAAGAAGCCACCTCACAAGACTTGAAGATTGTCGAACCTATTGTTAATACACGTACTTGAAAAAAGTCATTGTATTCATTCTCAATCTTCTACTTACAACTCCTCTCTCGTAATTCATTACTTTCGAGTTGTAAGGTCTTGTACTCAATTACAAACACTTTCTTACTTTCTCTCGTAAGGTCCCTTGACTAAGCCGTAAAGGTTAACTCAGCTTAGTTGTCCCTAGCTGTAAGGGTTATCTCAGCTAGGAAGTACTAGATCGATAAGGGAATTTCGAGTCTAGGAAAACTTGTATAGAGTTGTCTAAGGGAGCAACTCGGGTTCGATCAGCTCACGGTATTTTGTGGACTCAAAATAGTGGATTTGACTTCGTGCTTCGATTAGCACGGTCCGTGGTTTTCTCGCCCAGGAGGGTTTCCACGCAATCTCTCCGTGTTATCTTTCCGAGTTCATTCTAGACTCGGACAGCTTTATGACTCCGGCTTAACTTGCTTATTTATTCGTGATAACATTTCGATTCCAAAATTTTCTCGACCCGCCGATTGACTCGTAACTCCGTCTCTGTCTCATCTTTGACAAAAGAGCTAAAGTGTCCACGAAAAACTTCCATCACCCTATTCACCCCCTCTAGGGTGACTCGGACTCTCCCGAGCAAACCCGCAATAAACATAAAACTAACAATCACAAGTTGATTTACAATACTACAAAGAGCAAAACCAACAAATATTATGAATTCCTAAAAGTTGAAGTTACAAATCAAAACTCAAACGATGTCACTTGTCTAGTAAGTTGCCTCCAAGAGTCCACTGCTACCGTTGAGGATGGGTTTGTCGGTTCTCACCATCATGAATCTGAATGAAATACAATGAATCCACCATTAGAAAAGAGAGAGCGGGGAGCGCAGGAAGAAAGAGAGTGAATGGAGAACATCCTAAAGAGAATAGACGAGCACTCGTTGTCGAAGAGAGAGAAAGGGAAGCAGAGAAAACATATAGAGTGAAGGGAGAGTATTGGAAAGAGTTATAGGGTTTTTTGCTTTAATTAGTTTATATGGGGAGTTAGGTAGTCTGTGTGGAAGTTAACTAAAAGCCCAAAAAATCAGAAGTTCAATTTCAAAATTTGAAAATTTTAACCCTACCACCTCTTTTAACCATTCGGCCCGTAAGCCTACATGATCAACAGCTCAATTTTTAAGCCTAAGAATTTGGGTTTCGAGTCGTATTTTACCAAAATTCGGACAACTCGAATTTTTGACGCTAAATTCGAACCCGAACCCGACTTTACATAGTCCAAAAGTCCGAATATTAAAGTTGGACAAAAAATGGTAGCTGGACCCGATTTTATTCGGGTTGGACAAATTCGATATTCGAGTCTTACACATCTTTGCCACTACTACAATCAAGCATCATAGGTCAATGACTTGTCATAACATATTGATAGTGAAAGGAACACGAGACACACACACACAAATGGTTATTAGAGTCGGTTTTATTTAGGTTGAACAAATTCGGATATTTGGGTCGGACACATTTTTGCCAAGCACTACAATCAAGCATCACAACTCAATGACTTGTCATAAGTAAACGTGTGTGTGTATGTGTGTGTGTGTGTGTGTGTCTATATATATATATATATATATATATATATATATATATATATATATATAGAACATCCGTATCCCTCGTACTATGCGTTAATCATTTTTCTATCTATGTTGTATGGAAAATAATTTTCAACCCCTCTAACTTTACTCGGCATATTAGTATTTTAATTAAACTTGGGATTTAAAGTTGATTGAAGTATTTAAAACACAAAAATACCCTTACATAATTGAACCCCACCATAGTTATATTTCATTTTGAATTCAGTAGTGTTTAGAAAAAACAACCTCGAAACTTTGTTCATAGGTCCTCTCTCTCTCTCTCTCCCTCTTCGTCGTCATCTTCTACTCATTTAAACACAAAGATCTGAGAAATTCATCTATAATAGTGAAGAAAGATCTCTTTGTCTTCTTCTTTGTCATTTTCTCTCGAGTGCTAAAATTGTTGTGGATGGTATGCTTCCCAATCTAGAACTCGGTGGGAAGATTTACTTGTGAGAAACATCAAATTCATTAAGAATTAAGGCTGAAGATTGCAGAAGGTTAGTAATCTTTCCTTAATTTGGTATCATTATAGTAAATTTTGCTGAAACTTGATTTGGTATGAATCGGTGCGAATGTTTTGTTTTGGTTGGGAGGATGGGTGTAATGGAATTTTTTTTTTTAAAAATGTTGAAAAATTTGCATGTCGTTGAGCAATGTTAAAATCATTGAAAAAAAGTATAGAATTAGGCATGAGAAATATTTGAATTTTGAAATTAAGGTTTTCATATTAGGGTTTTAGTTTAAAAACGAATTATAATTGTTGTATTTATATAAGGCTCGTTGTTATTAAAATGTAGATGTCTATGGTATTTGATCTTGTGCTCATATATAATGAAAGGAGGTTAGTGCTTGGGAAAAGGGATGTTGATTACTTTCAATTGATTGATTTATTAAGGTATGTGATTTGGTTTTTATCCAAACCCGAGGTTCAGCGTACCCCACAATTCATTGAAATTCGGTCATACCCTCCTCAAAACCCTAGGCAAAGGTGGCCTATACATGATGATGAGTCCCTGTTAAGAATGTGTGATAGATGGATGGGGAAGAAAGAAATTACTCTTTAGACAAAGGAGAAGAAAAAGGCCACTAAAATTCATGAGATAGTATTGGGACTTGATGGGGATAACAACAAGGCGGATGAAAAGGAATATGATGTTCCATATGCTCGTGATGGGGATAAGAATGAGGGAAATGATGATGGCATAGCTGACAATTTTGATTCTCCTTTCTTGCCTCAATTGATGCTTCAATCATAGATAATGGTCCCTTATTGTCTCTTGGAAATGCCAAAAGTCCCACAAATGAAGCCAAGAGCTCTCTTATTTATAAAGACAAAGGGAAGGGTATTTTAATTGAAGCTTGTGTCCGATATTGATTCTTTGATGTTGGCCTTAGGTGATTCTAATTGTGAAGGTTCTAATTTTAGAGAGGGTGAAGAGAATAAGGGTAGTAATGACAGTGATGTTTCTATGGGAGAAGATGATGAAGTGTTTGATGAGATGAGTTATGAGGATGCTAATGATGCCACAATAAAAATATACCAAGGAAAATGGTTGGAATTTGAGGCAAATGGTGAAATCAAGATTGAAGAGTGGGATATGTTTTTAGATAAGTAGTCATTCCTTGAGGTGTTTAGAGATTACATGGTACAAGAAGGATTTTTTTGTGAGGTTCATTAGAAATGATAATAGCAAATACACGTAATGTTGTAAGGACGAAAACTATAAGTATAGAATACATGCATCCCCACTCCCCGATGGAACCACATTTGCAAGTGAGACAATTAGGGGCAGAATACACAAACATTCCAAATTATTAGACAACCCTACAAAAATTCTCAGTGGATAGCAAAGCACTTATTTGATGAGGTTAGAGTTGAACCAAAAATCAAAATCATAGCTCGGGGAGATTCTGTTGAGAAAATATGGCTTAGTGAAGGAGAAGCACACAATTAGGAGGGAAAAGAACATGATTTTACATCAAATTGAAGATAGAGTTGATGCTGGCTATGAGCTGTTAATGAAGAATGAAGACTCGTACACTCGCTCAATATCTTTCCGAGTCATGCAAAAGGAATCGGTATACCGATGTTATTCATGTAGAGTTTTGATTCCAAGGCATTCTCTCTGTCTTAGAAACTTACTTGAGTAAAATAGTATTTTCTCTAAGTGATTTGGCCCTCACTTATCTCTTTTATCGCTTTCAGCTAGCGACTCGTAAAACCGGATCTTTATTCCGAGTCCACTCTCACTCGATTAATCGCATTTCGAATATAACAAGATTCCGCCGTTTCTCACTCGTAATCCGACTTATGGTTATCTATTCTATTGTTTGCATAGTCGTATTCGTAGTTCTTCTCATGCTTAGTCTATATCAAGTTTTTCCCACTCGATATTCGTTATAGAACTTGATCCTTTGCTTAAGACTAAGTCATATGGAATTCCGAGTATCATGGATATTAGACTCGTAAAATTCCATTTCTTTTCCGACTCGTATAATCAATTGCGTATTTTCCATAACTATTCTATTATCTCGTGTCTAACCTTGGACCAAAGTATTTTATACTTTGAGAACCAAAGTGGTTTTACTTTGGTAGGTTATCCAATCGAGGATATCTTTTCAAACTACAAAAGTAGCCGGCTTGAGAACGTCAAATCACAAGCAGATATGGCTTTTCAACTTCCCCGCTTTAGTCCCGTAAGATTGTGTCGAAGCCGTCCGCTTCCATATCCGGAAAACTGAACGCCAAGCCTAACGGTGGTTTCCATCTCATTTTTCAAGACACAACCGATGGTTTTGGGACTTCCAAGAGAGTTAAACCGTTGTCCAACGTCCATATTTCAACGGATACTTTCTGAGTGACTCGTAAAGTCTTTCACAACGGTCACAGAGGACTCTCGGTCAGCGAGATGAAGATAACGGCTACTCGCTTGGTCATCTATAAAAGAAGCCACTTCACAAGACTTGAAGGTTGCCGAATATATTGTCTATACACTTACTTGATCAAAGTTATTGTATTTACTTCAATCTTCAACTTACAACTCCCACTCGTAATTCATTACTTTCGAGTTGTAAGGTCTTGTACTTAGTTACAAACTCTTCTTACATTCTTTGTAAGGTCCCTTGACTAAGCCGTAAAGGTTAACTCAACTTAGTTGTACCTAGCTGTAAGGGTTATCTCAACTAGGAAGTACTAGATCGGATAAGGGAACTTCGAGTCTAGGAAAACTTGTATTGAGTTATCTAAGGGAGCAACTCGGGTTCTCGTCAAGTTCACGGTATTTTGTGGACTCAAAATAGTGGATTTGACTTCATGTCCGGATTGACACGGGCCGTGGTTTTCTCGCCCCAGGAGGGTTTCCACGTAAAATCTCTCGTGTTCATTTTCTCGAGTTTATTCTAGACTCGCATGCCTTTACCGCTTCTTGCTTCTTCTCGGTTCATTGCTTTCGAGTCCAATCTTTTCGACCTCGTTCTTAGACTCGTAATCTGTCTTTCGCTCTCTTCGTGTAAAAGTGTGTATTTTCAGGAACAATTTTCTATCACCCTATTCATCCCCCTCTAGGGTGAATCGGACTCTCCCCGAGCAAACCTTCAATTGGTATCGAGCCTAGCCTTTCGTAAAGGATCTAACAGTCCAAAGGTTTAAAGATCGATGGCTCGTAACACCGGAGAGTTCGACGAAGGTAGATCTTCCAACAGGCCACCAAAATTCAAAGGTTCAAACTTCGGTCACTGGAAGAAGCTTATGGAATTTTTCCTTATGGATCACGATGAAGAAGTATGGGAAATCATACAACAAGGAAACTACATTCCAACAAAGACAGATGAATTCGTAATCCTTCCCAAGATAAAGGCCGAGTTCACGCCAGCAGGCGGAGAAGTTCGTAAAGAACTTCAAAGCCATGAACATCCTCATGTGCGCCATAAGCTCGAAGAATATAATCGAGTCTCGCCTCGTGACTCTGCTAAATAGGTGTGGGACACTCTAGTCAACACCTACGAAGGTACAAGTCGGTGAGATAAGCGAAGATCGGCCAAGTATGTTCACAAATATGAGCTTTTCAAAATGGAGCCGTAAGAGAACATTACTCGGATGTTCATACGCTTCACCGAGATCACCAACAATCTCAAATCTCTGGGAAAGAAAATCTCCCATGAAGAAATGTGTCGAAAAATTCTCGAAGTCTACCCAAGAGACGATGGGGTCCTAAGGTGACTCGCCATAGAAGAGGCTCGTAACCTCTCACACTTGAAACCGCACGAGCTCATCTGAAAGCTTCGACTCATGAGATACACTTGGAAGAAGAAGATGCCGAGGGTACTTCCAAAAGGAACATTGCGCTTAAAGGCTCGTAATCCAAAGAAGCAATTCCGAGCTCCTCCGAATCGAAGATGATCCCATGGCACTCATTGCAAGAGGCTTCAAGAAAATGATGAAGCATAAAAGATGGGACAAAAGATCAAAAGAAGAATTCTACAAGAAAGACAAGAAAGATAGAAAAGGTAAGTTTTCTTCTCCTTCAAAGTTATCTTTGTCTAAGAATTCCGGATGTTTTGAATGTGGCAGCAAAGACCACATAGTTAAGGACTCGTCCAAAACGGAAAAGGGACAGAAAGAAGAAAAAGCCATGATGGCAACATGGAGTGATGAGGACTCATCGAAGATGACGAGGATTCGGATGACTCAAAGTGTCCGATGGCAATCACCGACTCGGAAGCCGAAAAGAGTCGACTCGCATACGTACTCGGATAATGAGGAAACCGATCCTCAAGAGGTAATAAACTACTTCCTAAAATTCTCCAAAGTTGATTTAGCTAAATACATTTTTACTTTGGAAGAAAAGTCCAATTCTGATTCTTCTCATTTCAAAGAACAACTTGAGTCAATCTCGTCCGAGAACATTTCTTTGAAAAACGAATTAGAAAAACCGAGACTCACACTCGGAGAACTCAAGACAAGTGCTCAAACTAATGAGACCGAGTCCGAGTTACTCAGAAAGAAAATAAGCAACCGAAACGTAAGCTCACCGAGTCTCAAGATCTGGTTTTAAAGTTTACTCAAGGTCGAAGAACCTTGATATGCTCTTAGGATCACAATGTGTCTCTTTTAGAAAAGAAGGTCTTGGTTTCAACAAAGAGGAAGAATCTAATTCTTACTCAGAATTGTTCAAAAAGGATTCCGTAACCGTTAAGTTCAAAAAGGCCGAGCATGGTCCCATTCACAAGAATGAAAGGAGGACTAAACCTGCATCGATTTACAAAAAGAAACCATTTTCTTCTGTTTCAAAAGGAAAGGTTTTTAAAAGGAAAGAGACACGGACTCGCCTTCTGAGAAGGAGACTCGTAATCACACTAAACCCAAAGTCATTCAAATCTGGGTTCCGAAGCACCTTCTTCCTCGTAAAAGAACTACAAGAAGGAATGTTATTGGGTTCGTTAGAGGAAGTGAGAAGGGTTAGATTCTCTCTGCTTTGCAGGTCTCTCGTAAAAGATCAAAGGACACCGGTACCTGGACAGCGGATGTTCTCGACACATGTCAGGTGACCAAGGACTCTTTTCCGAGCCGGAGTCATATAAGGGAGGAAAGGTGACTTTTGGTGATGACAAAGAAAGGCAAGATAGTGGGCATTGGGAAGATTGGTAATGAAAACAATCCGGTGAGCCTAGTCTACCTTGTCAAAGGACTAAAGTACAACCTACTTAGCATCTCCCAGCTATGTGACAAAGGTCAAGAGGTAAGATTCACTCGATCCAAGTGCTACATCACGGATGAGACCACCAAAGAGATAAAGCTCTCGGTAAGAGATCGGTAATACCTACATCATCCCTCTTTCCGACCCAAGTCAAAACTTATCCTCGTTTAAAAGCATCTCTTCAAGATGATTCTTGGACTTGGCATCGTAGATTAGGTCATATTAGCATGCATACTATCAAAAAGCTTGCATCTCATCATCTCGGTTAGAGGATTACCTAACCGTGCGTTTGAGAAGGATAAAATATGTGAAGCATGCACCGTAGGGAAACAAGTCGATCTTCATTCAAATCTCTCAAGACAGCTTCCACATCCAACGTGCTTGAATTACTGCATATGGGCCTATGTGGTGAAATTCCCGTGAAGAGTCTCGGAGGTAAATCTTACATACTTGTTATCATTGATGATTTTTCAAGATTTACCTGGGTGTGTTTTCTCAAGCATAAGAATGAAGCCTTCAAGGAGTTCAGCAAGCTCGTAGAAAGATTCAAGTGGAGTCCTGCACTCGGATTCAAAAGATTCGAACCGACCATGGAAGGGAGTTCGATTACTCGTAATTCTCGTAGTTTTGTGACAAGAATGGAATTTCTCACAAGTTCTCAGCACCTGTAACTCCTCAGCAGAATCGAGTAGTTGAGAGAAAGAACAGAACCCTTGAAGAAATAGCAAGGACGATGATGATTGAACACAACATGCCTTACTATTTCTCGGCAGAGGCAAGTAAACACAGCCTAACTACACTCTCAATCGATGCCTCATCGGACCCATTCTCGAAGAAAACACCTTATGAGCTCTACAAAGGGAGGAAGCCAAATATTTCCTATTTCGCATCTTTCTGATGTAAGTGCTTTGTCCACAACAATGGTAAGGATCATCTCGACCAAGTTTGATGCTCGGTCGACGAAGGTATTTTTCTAGGTTACTCCTCTCATAGCAAAGCTTACCGTATCTTCAACAAGCGAACTAACAAAGTGGAAGAAAGTATCCACGTAGTGTTTGATGAGCTTGAACAGAGAAACCAAGTGAGTCTTCATACTCATAACCGAAGCTCGTAAAGGATGATGACGAAGATGAGCTTACAAAGACTCGAAGGAGACTACTCGTAACGAGGAAGCTCGTAATGAGACAGCTCAAGAGCTCGCTCGTAACGAGCAAGTCAATGAAGACGATCACTCGTAACAAGCTTCGAAGATCAAGCGATTCAGCCCACAAACCCGGTGAATCAAAGAACTGGTAAAGCATTCAAATTTACTTCCAGTCATCCCCAAGAAAACATCATTTCGATATCAACAGTGGGGTAAGAACTCGTTCTTCTCTTCATAATCTATGTGCATTCACCGCATTCATTTCATTAATCGAACCCAAAAATGCACTAGAAGCCCTTAATGAACCCGAATGGGTAGAGGCCATGCAAGAAGAACTGAATCAATTTGAAAGAAACCAAGTCCGGACTCGACCAACCGACCTTCCGACCACCCAGCTATAGGAACCAAATGGATTTTCAAGAACAAATTGGATGAGGGTGGGGTAGTAGTCGAAACAAGGCTAGACTTGTAGCTCAAGGTTACAATCAAGAAGAAGGAATTGATTGTGGGGAAACCTTTGCACCAAGTAGCTAGAATATAAGCCATTAGAATATCGTTAGCATTTTAATCCCGCATGCATATTAAATTATATCAAATGGATGTTAAGTGTGCCTTTCTCAATGGTTTTATTGAAGAAGAAGTTTATGTCGAGCAGCCTCCTAGTTTTGAAAACTCGAATTTCCAAATCACGTTTTCAAACTTCAAAAGGCTCTCTATGGTCTTAAGCAAGCCCCTAGAGCTTGGTATGAAAGACTCGAGCAGCCTTCCTGGTTCAAAATGATTTCAAAAGAGGTCAGATCGACAAGACTCTATTCATAAAGACCAAAGGGAAAGACTTTCTCATTGTACAAATATATGTTGATGATATTATTTTCGGTGCTACTAATGAATTTCTGTGCCGAGAATTTTCTAAGTCGATGAGTCAAGAGTTCCAAATGAGTATGATGGGAGAACTCAACTTCTTCCTTGGGTTGCAATCAAACAAGACAAAGATGGAATCTTTGTTCATCAATCAAAATACACCAAGGAACCGCCGAAGAAATATAAACTTCAAGATGCAAAGCACGCATCGACCCCTATGAGCAAGCAGAGATAAAGCTCGACTCGGATGAGAAAGGTAAAGCAAGAGATCGAAACTCTATCGAGGTATGATTGGATCACTGCTATATCTTACTTCAAGCAAGCCGTATATAATGTTTAGCGTTTGCTTATGCGCACGATTTCAAGCTAATCCAAAAGAATCACATCTCACTGCGGTGAAGAGAATATTCGGATATCTTGCAGTGCACTCGTAATCTAGGACTATGGTATTCCGTAAACTCGTAACCGACTCGACCGGATACTCGGATGCGTACTACGCAAGATACAAGGTTGATCGAAAGAGCACATCCGGAGCTTGCCAATTTCTGGGTCAATCCCTAATATCTCGGCACTCGAAGAAACAAAACTCAGTAGCTCTATCAACCGCGGAAGCCGAATACATTGTCGCTGGAGCGTGCCGCGCTCGCATCCTTTGGATAAAACAACACTTGAAGGATCTTGGACTTTATCTCAACTCGGCTCCAATCAAGTGTGACAATCAAAGCGCAACCGCATCACTGAGAATCCCGTCCAAAGACTCAAAAACAAAGTATATTGAGGTCGGTATCACTTCTTATGCGATCATTCGTAAAACGGTGATATTGCACTTGAGTTCATTTCTACTAATCTTCAATTAGCCGATACCTTTACTAAGCCTCTTGGTGAGGATCAGTTTTGTTTTATTCTGAATGAACTTGGTATGTTAAATGCTTAATTATGTGTTACTTTTGTTGCATAATTTCGTGCTATATGTTTTCACTATTAATAACGATTAGTTCAGCTTGATTCAGTGATACTCGGACTCGATAGTTATTTCGTGTTTCGAGTCACTCGTAAACCTTTCTCGAGTCAAACTTAGACGTAGAAAAACTTAGACATCAAATTGTCTCGAAGCTATCTCTAGAACAAGGGAGAGTTTCGGATTATTTTTTAAAATCTTTTTCTCGAGCGCCGTGATCGGATCTTAGCCGTGGAATTCAAACCGCTAGTATCTCAATCGTTGAAGAAGAACCGTCACACCGGCATTAATGACCGATGGACAGCCGAGTCGAACGGAGTTACTTAACGGATAGTGAACGGGCGCGCTTATTCTCTATAAATAACGACTATCCATCTTCATCTCGATATTCTAAAACTCCTTCCCTCTCAAACGAAAATCTTCTCGCGGAAGCTCTCTACGTGAACAAGTGTTCCCGATCGTCCGCAAACATCGAAGAAGCTCTCTCTCACTCTCTCGTAAGTTTCGACCGCTCTCATTTTTTTCTTCTACCATTTTCGTTATCTTCTCTTCTACACCTCCTTCTCTTTCTCTTTCGAAAAGTTTCATCTTTTCTCACCATGCCTAAAAGAGGAAACCATCCCAACTTTCAGTGTTTCTTCATCTTCCAAAAAGCCCCGCACCAATAAGCAAGAAAGCTCAACCCCCACTAAACCCATTGTCACCCAAGACCTTGCGCCTGGACGACAAGTTCTTCCCAACAACCAAATTCTCCCGGTTGTCCAACATCCAAACCACCGGAGTCTACCATTCTTGTGTTTCAGCGAGTTCATTTATCCCGAACTCGTCTCTCGAGTTTTATACTCATCTCTCCCACTCCGAAAATGTTCTAACCTCTCGGGTTCGTAACATTACTGTTCGTATCAACACCTCCCTCCTTCACCGACTCGTTCAAAGTTTCTTCTCTCTTCTTGAACAAGTAACCCTATTCCCTTCACTCGAAGTCGCCGACGACTTCTTTGAAAAGTATGCTAAAGAATTCCCTGGGTCCAGAAAGAACTTCTCCGTGACTCGCTTGAAGTCGAAGCCGTGCTTCGTGTTTTCTGCCGATGAGAACCTTCTTCTCATAGCATTCCAGCAAGGAGAACCCCAACTCCAAGCATCTCAAAGCCCTCTTCGATATCCCGGAGGGATACGAAGTCGACCTCTTCCCCTCCATCATTGGAGCGTATGGCCGCCGTGCCAGCTCAACTCCAAACCAAGAAGAACACCTCCCTTCCTTTCGGTGCTCTTCTCACCCTTGTCTTCAAACAATTTCAAGTTCCTCTTCCCTCTAACCCTAACGCGGTGTCCGAGGCGGCCATTGTGGTAGGCAAGAAGGAACTCCGTGGGTACGGATACCGGAAACTAACCCCGGTGTCCGGGTTCACAACTCGGAGCCGAGGCCTCCTTCTCCACCTCGCACTCGAAATCAACCCCTCTCCCTCTTCCCTCTTCACCTGGTGGTGCCTCCACCTCAGGTGCTTCCAGATCTCTCTCTCGCCCTCTTGTCCCCTGTTTTCATGGACAAGATCAGCCTCGTGTCTTCCGAACTCGAGACATGCTCGTGGCTTTCAAATCTGTTCTTCGTGGTCCGACCATCAACCAAAAGACCAGCCAGCCCCAAATCCGAGAGCAGCAGTCTCTCATTCTTGAGATGAGAGAGCTGGTTAAGGAGCGTATGGAGCTGGCCGAGCTCCTCGGAGAGAGACGGTCCAAGGCGGCTCAGACCCGGATGACTCGGACGCGTCCGAGGCGTCTTCGAGCCCGAGCCCGACCTCCTCGGATAGCGAGGAAGCCGAGGAAGAAGAAGAAGAAGCCGCAGATGCAGTGCGGAGGATGCTCGAGGAACCCTGCAGGCCGAGGGTCAGCCCGCTCCCCAAGCTCAAATTGCTGAACTAAGCTCGCATGGCTAGCCCGAGTGGGTCGATGATCTCGCTCCTCCAGCCGAGTCGCCCAGAGCAGCCCCTCCAGCCCTCGAGGTCCCAAGGGAAGAACCACTCGATCCACTCTCTCCGGGTCGCCCACTCGTAGCCGAGCCCCGAGAACTATTCCGGTTCTCCCTTCGCCGCGCTCAAGCACATCGTCAAGATCGTATCAGCGCCGGCGCACCTCCGCCTCCACTCGAAATCCCTCCTCCCTAGTTGGAGCCATGCAATGAGTCACAATTCTTCAGTGTCTCCAAAATTTCTTCTTTCAAATTTTCTTTTTGTCCGGACAACTTATGTGTATTACTTGTACTTTTCTCCCTTCTTTTTGTTTCTTGTTTTTGCTGAAAGGCAAGGGGGAGAAATGTAGTCGAAACTCGGTTGTCTTGTTTAGGAGGAGTTTATTCCCTTGAAATTTCTTTTTAATGAAGTGATGCATTTCATTATTAATTTCTGAGTTCTTTATTTTTCCGAGTTATTGTTAAAGCATACAGTATTTCATTTTGCTCGATATATTATATACCGCTCCGATTTACTCACTATGCCTTTCTCATAAGCGAACTACTTAGAATCAATCTATTTTCCTCTAACAAAGTTTCTGTTTAAGTATGGAATGCCTTTCATCAAAAAGGGGAGATTGAAGACTCGGACACTCGCTCAATATCTTTCCGAGTCATGCAAAAGGAATCGGTATACCGATGTTATTCATGTAGAGTTTTGATTCCAAGGCATTCTCTCTATCTTAGAAACTTACTTGAGTAAAATAGTATTTTCTCTAAGTGATTCGGCCCTCACTTATCTCTTTTATCGCTTTCAGCTAGCGACTCGAAAACTGGATCTTTATTCCGAGTCGACTCTCACTCGGATTAATCGCATTTCGAATATACCAAGTATTCCGCCGTTTCTCACTCGTAATCCGACTTATGGTTATCTATTTTATTGTTTGCATAGTCGTATTCGTAGTTCTTCTCATGCTTAGTCTATATCAAGTTTTTCCCACTCGATATTCGTTATAGAACTTTATCCTTTGCTTAAGACTAAGTCATATGGAATTCCGAGTATCATGGATATTAGACTCGTAAAATTCCATTTCTTTTCCGACTCGTATAATCAATTGCGTATTTTCCATAACTATTCTATTATCTCGTGTCTAACCTTGGACCAAAGTATTTTATACTTTGAGAACCAAAGTGGTTTTACTTTTGTAGGTTATCCAATCGAGGATATCTTTTCAAACTACAAAATTAGCAGGCTTGAGAACGTCAAATCACAAGCAGATATGGCTTTTCAACTTCCTCGCTTTAGTCCTGAAGATTGTGTCGAAGCCGTCTCGCTTCCATATCCGAAAACCGGAACGCTAAGCCTAACGGTGGTTTCCACCTCATTTTTCAAGACACAACCGATGGTTTTGGGACTTCCAAGAGAGTTAAACCGTTGTCCAACGTCCATATTTCAACGGATACTTTCCGAGTGACTCGTAAGTCTTTCACAACGGTCACATAGGACTCTCGGTCGCAGATGAAGATAACGGCTACTCGCTTGGTAATCTATAAAAGAAGCCACTTCACAAGACTTGAAGGTTGCCGAATATATTGTCTATACACTTACTTGATCAAAGTTATTGTATTTACTCTCAATCTTCAACTTACAACTCCCACTCTGTAATTCATTACTTTCGAGTTGTAAGGTCTTGTACTTAGTTACAAACTCTTCTTACATTCTTTGTAAGGTCCCTTAACTAAGTCGTAAAGGTTAACTCAGCTTAGTTGTACCTAGCTATAAGGGTTATCTCAGCTAGGAAGTAGTAGATCGGATAAGGGAACTTCGAGTCTAGGAAAACTTGTATTGAGTTGTCTAAGTGAGCAACTCGGGTTCTCGTCAAGTTCACGGTATTTTGTGGACTCAAAATAGTGGATTTGACTTCGTGTCTGGATTGACACGGGCCGTGGTTTTCTGCCCCAGGAGGGTTTCCATGTAAAATCTCTCGTGTTCATTTTCCGAGTTTATTCTAGACTCGCACAGCCTTTATTGCTCTTGCTTCTTTTGGTTCATTGCTTTCGAGTCCAATCTTTTCGACCCCGTTGTTAGACTCGGAATCTGTCTTTGCCTCTCTTCTGTGTAAAAGTGTGTATTTTCAGGAAGAATTTTCTATCACCCTATTCACCCCCTCTAGGGTGAATCGGACTCTCCCCGAGCAAACCTTCAAAGAACACTCGGGATGGTGAAGAAGTCAAATCCTGGAAGCTTATGTTATATCAAATGGGATCCACCAATAGTAGAGGGCTGCAAGCCAATATCCAAGAGAATGTTTGTTTTTTTAAGTGTTGCATAGATAGGTTCTTCGCAGGGTGTATTGGATCTACTTGTTGTAATCCTCGAAGCTTATGTTACAAAGGTGTGTTGCTAACCGCATTTGGGTTAGATGGTGACAACCACTTGCTTCCTCATTGCAAATGCAATAGTTAACACCGAAAGCAAGGTGAATTGGATATACTTGTTCAACAGTTTGAGAGGTATTATAGGAGATGAAAATATCAACCAATACACATTTATTGCTAACAGATGCAAGGTATTTTACTCATTTATCCTATTTTTTTAATCTTAGCTAATTCATATAAGTAAAGAGTGTAATTTTTGTTTTTGTGTATGAAGTTGTTGTAGCTTTGAAGGCAATATTTCCTACTGCTCAAAGAAGGATTCTCGTAGTCCATTATGCTAGGAACTTAAAGAAGTTGTTTTATGGTCCAAAAATGATCACCTTCATGACCAGGGCTACATATGCTTACATAGAGTGGGTGCAAAACAAGAACATGGATGCACTTAAGAAAGAGAATGAAGCTGCATGGATTTGACTGTAAGATGAGCTCAAAGAACATTGGTCCAGGTATTTATTTGATGAAGACTCAAAAGTTGAGGACAATTCCACAAAGTTTGTGGAATCGTTCAATAATGTAATAGATATGGGTAGAGACAAGCCTGTGTTTGTGTTATGTGAGGCAATTAGGAAGAAATGCACGGCTTGGATAGTTGAGAGAAAGAGAATTACCGAACAGTTGAGTGGGAAAGTTATGCTTTCGTGAAGGAGAGGCTGCAACTACTTGAAAAAGATGCTTGAGGGCTAAGGGCTAGTCCTTGTGGGGAGGATTGTTTGAAGTTAGTCAATCCACTCATACCTTGATTGTTAACCTTAAAGATAAGATTTGTGATTACAAGGTTTGGTAAGTTTCTGGTATTCCACGTAGCATGATTTAAGAGCCATCATATTCATGAAGGAGAACACTCGAAGATTGGGTAAATGACTAGTATAGTATTGAGAAATTCAAGGAAACTTATAGTGGTAATCTACATCCTATTAGGGATCTTGTCTTTTTGCCAACAATGGACAATCTTCATTATTAGGACCTCCACTAGTGCAAAAGGCAAGAGGAAGGCCTCCAAAGGAAAGGAAAGGAAAGAAGGGTCTAATGAGGCAAGAAAGAAAACAAGAGCAAAAGTAATGAAGTGCTCTAACCGCAAGGACTTGACTCACAATTGTAGGATTTGCCCCTCTTTGGCAAGGAGAAGGCCAAAAGAAAGAAGAAAGATGAGAAGGAGAAGAACAAACTTAGTAGCCAAGGAAGGAGCTTCATACCACATAAGCTCTAACTACTTCCATTTATTCCACAACTGTTGTAGCCTCATCCCTTCCTTCCACCTCTGCTGCCGCCTCATCCCTTCTTTCTACATCTCGCTACTACACAACCAACCTCAAAAGGGAAGAGAAAAATAGTTGTTGTCACAACTAAGCCAAGGAGAGGTCCTAGGTTTAAATGCATCAAGGCTGTAACAGAATGAAGCTAAGCCTCTTGCAAGAATGCTCTTTCCTTCAAGTAGTCAGTCGGCTAGGAATTTTCTCTATTTCATTCATCAGTTCACGATTGAAGTTAATCACTTTTTGGACAAAATTTTGGGGTTCAATTATTTCTCTTGTCCATGATTGGGTTATGTATGTATGTATGCAGTATGTTTCCGACAAACAACTATTAATCCCCATCCCCCTATTTTCTATTATGCCATATTAGATATGAAATTCCTGGGGTTGTACCTTTGAACAAATCAATGAAATGGTTTATTTTCCATGCAAATTTGAGTTTCATTCCAAATGTTATACTTAATTACACATGCACCGCCCATATCATATCTAGTTTGTTAATACAAATAGCATAACTACAAATAAGCATGTACATAAAGGTATAACAATTTGAACAAGACAGCTTATTTATATACAATATTGAGTTCACTGCAGCTCTCATGTCCACCATCCGAATGCCAAGCTTTGTCATCTCCTATTTCAACTCCCTTATTTCAATGATATGTTCACAATCTTCTTGATTAGTTATCCTTTCCCTAGCTTTGTAAGCTGATTGGGAGGCCAAATTATCTTGCCTACTAGCCTCAACTTCCACCCGTAAATAGAAGGTACTACATTTCAAGCAGCCATAATAAGGCCTCGGATAATTCTTTTGTGACGTTAACACAAGGTAGTCTAAGTTAGTGATCACCCTGCACCTTGGATAGTATACCTTCACGATGTCACCACCAAATCCATAATTTGTTGAAGCTTGCATGCTACAACTGCCGAAAAATAAAAAAGTCAAACAATAACCATTTCAAAGAACCATCCTAGATTATCTCAAATGCATATAGAAATTAGATTTTGAAAAATCAATTCCTCAACATACCTCATGAGAAAGCTTCAACCTTTGTTGTTCGATGCTTACCCAGTGAGAGAAAGAGAGAGCGAGTGATGAGAGAGAGAGGGAGAGAGAGAGAGAGAGTGAGCTAGCAAGCGAGAGATGGAGAGGGAGAGGGAGAGAGAGAGAGGGAAGGGGGAGAGAAAACGAGGGAGCGACAGGGTGAGGGGGAGAGAGAGAGGGAAAGGGAGAAGCAGAGACAAAACGAGGGAGCGAGAGAGTGAGGGAGAGAGACTCGGATATGGTTGTGAATTTGTAAGAGTCATGAAGACAGAGAGAGTTTTTAGGGTTCCATAAAATAAATAAAATATCAATTCACTTTTATTTAGCATAATTGTCATTTAATGTTTACCAACTACAACTATATTAGCACAAATATCGAAAATGGACATCTTAATTATTAACACCATCGGTTAAGAAGGTTAAAAATTATTTTCCATAGGATATGGGTAGAAAAATGATTACCTTATAGTACGAGGGGTACAGATGTTAACAATCCTCTCTCTCTCTCTCTCTCTCTCTATATATATATATATAATGACTCACAATTGTAGGATTTGCCCCTCTTTGGCAAGGAGAAGGCCAAAAGAAAGAAGAAAGATGAGAAGGAGAAGAACAAACTTAGTAGCCAAGGAAGGAGCTTCGTACCACATCAGCTCTAACCACTTCCATATATTCCACAACCGTTGTAGCCTCATCCCTTCCTTCCACCTCTCGCTGCAGCCTCATCCCTTCTTTCTACATCTACTGCTACACAACCAACCTCAAAAGGGAAGAGAAAGATAGTTACTGTGACAACTAAGCCAAGGAGAGGTCCTAGGTTTAAATGCATCACGGCTGCAATAGAATCAAGCTAAGCCTCTTGCAAGGACGCTCTTTCCTTCAATTAGTCGATCGGCTAGGAATTTTCTCTATTTCATTCATCAGTTCACAGTTGAAGTTAATCACTTTTTGGACAAAATTTTGGGGTTTAATTATTTCTCTTGTCCATGATTGGGTTATGTATGTATGTATGCAGTATGTTTCCGACAAACAACTATTAATCCCCATCCCCCTATTTTCTATTATGCCATATTAGATATGAAATTCCTGGGGTTGGACCTTTGAACAGATCAATGAAGTGGTTTATTTTCGATGCAAATTTGAGTTTCATTCCAAATATTATACTTAATTACACATGCACCGCCCATATCATATCTTGTTTGTTAATACAAATAGCATAACTACAAATAAGCCTCGTACATAAAGGCATAACAATTTGAACAAGACAGCTTATTTCTATACAATATTGAGTTCACTGCAGCTCTCATGTCCACCATCCGAATGCCAAGCTTTGTCATCTCCTCTTTCAACTCCCTTATTTCAATGATATGTTCACAATCTTCTTCATTAGTTATCCTTTCCTTAGCTTTGTAAGCTGATTGGGAGGCCAAATTGTCTTGCCTAGTAGCCTCAACTTCCACCCCGTAAATATAAGGTACTACATTTCCAGCGAGTCATAATAAGGCCTCGGATAATTCTTTTGTGACCTTAACACAAGGTAGTCTAAGTTAGTGATCACCCTGCACCTTGGATAGTATACCTTCACGGTGTCACCACCAAATCCATAATTTGTTAAAGCTTGCATGCTACAACTGCCGAAAAATAAAAAAATCAAACAACAACCATTTCAAAGAACCATCGCACATTATCTCAAAGGCATACACAAATTCGATTTTGAAAAATCAATTCCTCAATATACCTCATGAGAAAGCTTCAACCTTTGATGTTCGATGCTTACCCAGTGAGAGAAAGAGAGAGCGAGTGATAGAGAGAGAGGGAGAGAGAGAGAGAGAGAGTGAGCTAGCGAGCGAGAGAGGGAGAGAGAGAGAGGGAGAGGGAAGGGGGAGAGAAAACGAGGGAGCGAGAGAGTGAGGGGGAGAGAGAGAGAGGAAAAGGGAGAAGCGGAGACAAAATGAGGGAGCGAGACAGTGAGGGAGAGAGACTCGGATATGGTTGTGAAGTTTTGAGAGTCATGAAGACAGAGAGAGTTTTTAGGGTTCCATAAAATAAATAAAATATCAATTCACTTTTATTTGGCATAATTGTCATTTAATGTTCACCAACTACAACTATATTAGCACAAATATCGAAAAATGACATCTTAATTATTAACACCATTGGTTCGTAAGGTTAAAAATTATTTTTCATAGGACATGGGTAGAAAAATGATTACCTTATAGTACGAGGGGTACAGATGTTAACAATCCTCTCTCTCTCTCTCTCTATCTATGTATATATATATATATATAATATCCATTTGTCAATTTAGTTTGTCTAACACCGCTCGATAAGCAACATATCCATATCCAAAGTGGGACAAAGATCGCATGAATACATGACCTCTTATTATTAAGACGTAAGATATAAAGTAGCCATCCAATTACTCAATTTATAAAGTTATAGTAGCTAATGATGAGGGAAATTACATTTTGAATTGACAACAATTGTAGATGGGTGATGGATAAGCCAAATTGACGCCATTGATATTTAGGGAGAAGTTGAATATTAGAAATCGACTCTTTTATGTTGTTTAGTGGGAAAAAATCCACAATATCTTGTAACGTTAGGTTTTCTTAAGAGTATTTGGCAGAATTTATGATTGAATAGATCTTCGTCGTGCTTGAGGGGATTTTTGTGGTTCGATATCGACATGTGGATGAACATGATATTGCACAACAAGAAGACTATACTTCTTTGATAAAAACCACTAGTTATGAAACCTTGGAGCGAGAATGTTAAGCTTGACATGTATTTGATCAAACAACTTTATATCTTGATCTAATTCCCTGTATTGGATTTGAAATACTCGTGGGGCACATAGTCCGAGAAAACATGGAACCATTATTAGTAACCCCTTGAAAGTTGATAAACAAACCAAGGACAAATCAATGTTAGGGTATGCCAGGGTACTAGTGTAGGTGCAATTGGATAAAAAGCTCCCTCAATATGTGGAATTCAAATATAAAAAGGGGATATTGTTGAAGCAAAAGGTGGAATACGAATGTAAGCATGTTCGATGCAGCCATTATCAAATGCTCGGCAACTTGGAACAGATATGCAAAACAATAAATAAGGTTGGACAAGTCTGGGTGCCAAAGATAACTTAAAGGAACGAGAATGTTATTCACGTAGATGAGGATAAGTTCCAATCAGTAGAGGGTGTAAGACAAAATATCCAGATAGAGATGGGGGCTTCGGAGTTGATTTTATCACATTTGCATATATTGCAACAAATTTTTGAAAAGAGGTGATGGTAGAAGCTAATACTTCCCTAATTGGGGAACTACCACCTCAACCATGACTTTTGGAACCTACAATGTTAGAGGGATGAACAAGGCCTCTAAACAAAATAAAATAAGGATATTCATCCATTCTCACAAAATTGGAATGATTCGTTTGCTTGAAACAAAACTTTGTGACAACTCTTATTAAGAAGCCTATAGTAGAAACTTTTATGAATGAAGTTCATACATCGACAATGAACATCACCCGAGAGGTAGAAGGTAGGTACTCTAGAATATTGCTGACTATGATGTCTAAAAGTTGGACAACACATATTAATTGGTGCGTTGTGAAGTAGTTCAATTAGCTACTTCCTCTAGATTCTTTACGACCTTTGTTTATGCAATAAATGATGCTTAGGCTAGAGGACAACTTTGGGGGAAGTTAGAAGACCTACAAGATTATATTGACATTTCTTGGATTAATTTAGCGAGACTTAAATGCTCGTTTATTGATAAAAGACAAAATTGGTGGTGGTTAAGTAATTGAGAAAGAAATTAGAGATTTTAAACTCTATATGCATGATTGTGCACTCTATGAGAGGAAAAGTACATGGTGTTATTACACTTGGACTAACAAACAAAAGCCAAGGGATACAAGTACACTCGAGAATATACAGGGTTTTACCAATCAATCGTGGGTCCTATATTCGAATGATGAATAAGCGGATTATCTTCCAACAGGAATATCAAACCATTCTCCAATAGTTGTCAAAGTCTATACAACATAAAAACAAAAATGAGGCCAATTTAGGTTCGGTGATATGTGCATAGCAAGCCATAATTCCGATCAATCCAAACTCAAAACTAGAAGCTCGGGTCGTAAAGGTAGACTTATGCAATAGTTAACCTACCATCTAAAGCAACTGAAAGGAAATCTTAAACAGCTTCCTATAAGCCCTTTCGGTCATATGCATGAAAGAGTAGAATTAGTGATAACTCCACCACTAGAAACTAAAAAAGACTCCAAATGATGTGTTTAATACCAAGCCAATAGAGAAGAGGAAAATATATCCAAGGAGCTAACTATACTATTGGAGGCTTCCACCTCTCTACCGAAACCGCAAAGTAAGCTCCAACGGATTTGGTTACGCGATCAATGCTCAAAGGTTTTCTTTTCATATGGCAAACAAAGAAAGCAACTGAAATTGGTAAATTGGATCAACGATAAGGATCATAACAAAATAGAAGGATTATAGAATGTGGCTAAGTATATGGTTAAGTTGTAGCAAAACCTTATTGGGCTACTAATTGAATGTTAAGAACCTTTAAACAAGGATGCTTTAATAAATCTCAGCCTTCAACAACAAATACATATCTCTAAGCCCATCATTAAATAGGAAGTAAAAGTGGCAATGTTCAACATTTCTAAAAACAAATCCTATGGTCCTGGTGGCTAATCAAGTGTTTTCTTTAAGAAGAACAGGGATATAGTAGGGGAATTATAACTCTAGCAGTCCAAGAGTTCTTCTAAACTAGACAACTACCGATGCAAGTGTATTGCTCAAATCTGGTCCTCATAGATAAGGTTCATACTCCTTCAACTCGCAGTGAGTTTAGACCCATTCCATGCCATAATACAATATATAAATATATATCTAAGATCATTTGTGCTAAATTGAGTGAGGTGTTGTAGGGACCACGACTTTCACCGAGTTTCTCCATAAATGTAAGCTTCATGCGAGTGTGCTTATTAAGACAAATAATAAGGCGTTTGATTTTTAAGGGATTGATTAATGATTTAGAAATTATTTTATTTCGAAAATAATTTTAGAATTCTCAAGATGCCTTTTCGGACGTAAAGATTAAAATAGGAAAATCATCGACGTAAAGCTTCTACTGAACCAAACAACTAAAACTGTTTGGGATGCATTGTATTTGTTGCGGTGATCATAACTACTAATATCATGGGTTTGAACTTAAAACAAAATTATGAATTGGTTATTTTAGGTATGTTAATTTCTGATTAGGTGAATATGATGAACTTTAAGTATCTCGTAGGCATTTTTAGGGGAGAGGAAATGTAAGTAAGTGTATATTTGGTTCGGTTTTTTTGCTAACGGACTAATCGTTCAGATGTGCTAACCGGGGAGTTATTGGCATTTTAGGGGCAGTGATTATAGACTTCGAAAATGTGTTGTCCTTATCTTTTTATTTGTGTCATTTATTTGTGTTGGCCCAATGATGAAATCCTAGTCCCATTTGCAAACTCGGATTATAATCGGATTGGATTCGGCGTGATAGAAGCCAGTAAATCATAAAAAGCCCGTTAGCACCAAAAAATCAGCCTGCTTTTGCTTGGGCTAGCCCACAACCCATTCCTTTCTATCGAACTAAGCCAGGTTAGGAAGCACCTGCTTTAAATGCAATATTTTATTTTAGTGACCAAATGCGGCCCCACTAGGCGAATTTACTCGTGATTTTTTATTGTCTTGCATTAGACATTTTGCATTTAGGCATCCTTAAAACTAAAACTTGTGAGTTTTTATTGTGTTTTACATTAGACATTTTGCATTTAAGCGTCCTTCGACATTGTTGTTCTTTTTGGACCTTTAGGCTTTCACCCTTAAGAACCTTTTCGGGAGGTCGAATCATTATCTTGGTGGATCCACTCGACTAAATACCGAGGTCTGATTACTCTCCACTAATAGCAAGCTTTCTTGATCTTTTGATTGAGAGGTAGTGATAATTCAAGTCCCTATGGGATGCAATTTTCAGACAATAGGCCACCATGTATCCTATCTAGAATTATCTTGTGAACCTTAAAACCTTGATGGTCTAGGTCTGTACCCATTTTCATTTTCATGCTTGGATGAATGTGGATGCTTTTAGTATTTAACCTTCTTCTTGTGAGCCTTTAGCTTAGGTTAGATAGTTGAGGTTCACTAAATAACCCTTGTGTGAGTGCAAAAATATAAAAAAATAATGAACCTTCTTGAGTAAGTCTTTTTTAACCAAGAGCCAAAATTTTCCATTCCTTTTTAGGTGAGTCCATTTGTTGCATTTTTGAGTCAATCCAAATCATTCCAATCTCGGTCAAAATTTTTCTGGTCGGTTCCTAGATGTCGGATATAGTTGATGCCGGTTTTGGTCAGCATGTCAATGTGGGCCTTGCCATGACCCCCTTCCATTTTTCAGTAGGTTTGAGGCATTATGTTTTTTCTCCTCATACTTGCATTTTTATTGCATTTAGCCAATTTTAAATTCATATCAAATTAGGTGAGTCTTTTGTTACATTTAGCTAAATTAAAATAATCTCCTATTAGGTTAGTCTATTTCGTTTTTGCATTAGCCAAAAGTAAATTCATCTTAATTAGGAGAGCCATTTTTTGCATTAGTCAATTGAAATTCACTTCATTTAAAGTGAGTTCATTTTCTTTTTGCATTTCTTTCTTATTTAGGTCGATCCATTTTTACATGCTTAGCTAAAATTAAAAATACATCCAAATAAACGAGCATATTTTCCCTTTTTTTCCCTCTCTTTTAGGCTAGTCTCTCCTTGGATCTAGCACTTGAGCCCTTTCTCCCCAAAATTTTGTTTCATCTAGCATAGTCCTGAGCATTTATGCTTTTGGGATGTAGAATAGGGAAGTCGGGTTTTGTCGAAATTCGGGTTCAAAAGAGTACAACGATTGAGTAGGGAGTCCAATAGAACATCTCCACACTCGAATCATCCGTCAAAATGAAAGGCAGGATTGAGGTTTAAGATAAGAAAATAGAATCCATGTCTGAAATCCTTGATCTTATTCTTAAGACTTTTCACAAAAATGAGGAAAACAAAGAAGGAGAAAAAGAAGAAGAACCTATGCCACCGCCTAATGGCCAACCTCCTCTACAAACTCACCCCGAACCTCGATTTGATCCATGTGTAAACCAGATAGAGAGAGTGCTAAAAGAGTCTTCCATGTTCAAAATTCACTATTATGACTTTATGAGATTACTTCAATCCCTTAAAGAAAGTTGCCTCCTAAGTTTAGCATGCCGGACATAAACTTTTATGCTTGTGAGAATCCCCATCATCATGTCCAAAATTTTATAGGAGAAATTACTCTAAAAATGTACTTGAGGACACATACCATATCATTTCCTTGGACATTTGATAAAGATGTGAAGAAATGGTACAACGTAGTTGACCCATGCAAGCTACCAGTTAGACCGATCTTTTAAGGAGTACCTACATCAGTACTTCTATAACACCGACTTAGGAGTTACTCGTGTGACTTGGAACCGATTAAAAAGAAGAAAAAGAAAGCTTCACTTACTGTCTCTACAAGTGGACGACAAAGATTGCCAATATAGTAGACCGACCTTCCAAAAAGGATCAAGTTATCATTTTTATGAAGAATCTTCGACCAACCTATAATCAACATCTGAAGTTTTTTCCTTTTATAAGCTTCACAACCCTTATAGATGCTGGTATGCTAATTGAAGAAGAACTATACGTTGCGACCACAAAGGTCGTGGCACGTTATAGAGGTAATTACCAGAATAAGGACAAAAAGACATTTAATACGGGCGCTACTAGTCGTGGTGTAGAGATCAATGCCCTCAACAGGTACACTAACTATGCTCCAATAGATACTACCTATGCTCAAACACTCGATTTCTTACTCTCCAAGGGAAAGATCGAACTTCCACCCATAAGAGAAGAATTAGAAACTATAAAACAGTCAAAGAAGTAGGACGTAAGAAAATTTTGTAAATACCATCATGCACGAGGACGCGATATCGAATAATGTTGGACTTTTAAGAACAAACCAGAGAGTATGTTTCTTAATAGTCAACTTCCTCTCCCTAAGGCTGCTCGAAGTTGAGTAACAATGATACACCATGAAGACTCGGACTTTTACTTACTCATTTCTGAGTTCCATCAAGGAATCAGGTATAAGACTTCATCTCTTATAGGGTTTTGACTTCAAGACATTCCATACATCTTAGAAACTTTTCTAAGTGATATAACATTTCTTCCGAGTGTAATAGTATCTATTATGCTCGTTCTCGTCTTACTCGATTGACTCAAAAGCATAACTCTATATGCTACTTCTCACTCGGTTCCGAGTCACCCAACACTCGGATATATCGCATGATTCAAACACTATCTTTTCCGCGCTCAAACTCGTGTCCGACTTCATGATTCAGGAATTACATTGTTCCAAGTCAGCTTATTTAGTTTCAATTCTGTTTACTTTGATAGTCTTTATCTCGACTTGATTGCCTTCTAGACCGACTAAGATGGAATTTGAGTTTCATGGATATTAGACTCGTAAAATTCCTTCTCTTTTCGACTCGGATAATTAGTCACTTAATTATTTTAATTATAATATTATATGTGTTTAATCTTGGACCAAAGTATTTTATACTTTGAGAACTAAATTGATTTGCTTTTGTAGGTTATTCAAATGAGGCTATCCTAAATTTGAATTACAAAAGTAACCGGCTTCAAAACGTGAAATCACCAAGCAGACAAGGCTTTTACCACCTCTGTAACGCCCCCAAATACCATTACTTAATAATTTCCCTAATTCGAGTGTATTAGGTATGGTCGCAGCAGGTTAACGATTGGAGGCGTTACCGCCGCCCTAACAAAAGGATAAGGCTGAAATAAAATACCATAATAACCTCGTGTCTATTAGTTATGCTTTAGTAAGTCATGGAAACATTATATGTTACGTCATAGGGTGTAATACCGACAACTTAAATCAACCAATCCCAAAGTACAGCTTCGCTACATATTTACGGACATTAATAGCCAATACAAAAGTCTACGATAGGGAAATGCGCAATATTTAATTACAATCCAAGGTCAAGCCTAAAATTAACGAGGAGGAGAATCACCGTGAGCATCTAACCCATCTTAGAACAATGATAATGAAGTATCCAGCTAAGTCTTGCTTCCGTCAGCTTCTTAGGCAAAGGACTGTTCACGGATGCTTTTCCTAAAAACAAAAACATTAATACAATTCGAAGAATGAGTCGAAAGTCGATACGAACATTCCTGCATAGTCAAATAATTTTGAAACATGTTGATTGAGCGCGCGCATTTTAATTCATTTTAGTTTGAAATCAGGGGAGAGTATATAATTGAAACTTGCTTGCCGGTTATTATCTGAAAGTGGAACCCCTTAATAATTGATGCGATCTTTGAATAAGGTGCACACCTCCTGGGCCGACCGAGAACCCGAGTTGAAGCCGCGCGGTGGAATTGAAGGGCATAAGCCTTGATAATTGATAATTGATAATTGAGCGGGGACCACTTAATTAAATGACAAAACTTGATTTGCAAATGATTCATTATTAGTTAGTTATATAAGAAATGTCGAGATTTGCTGAAATAACGTACTCGAACCGAGAATGTTTGTTTCTCCCCTTTAATAAAAGTTTAAGTTACCAGCTAGTCGGCAATAGAAGTGGCCCGAATTTTGTTTCAAATAGATTTTTATTGTTAATAACGCTTCTCTAGAGTTTCCATAATTGAATTTGTATAATTGTTGGCAATTTGGTTCATTTTCTTTATTTATTAAGTAATCGATTGAACTAAGATTTTTTTATTACTCAACTCTATCGCACTAATTCCGTTTAAATCTTAATTATGGCATGTCCTCATTAAAGTAGTTGATTAGACTAAACGATGATATTTAAGCGATGTAATGCATTATCTATTCGAATAAAAAATGAAGATACCTATACACACACACACACATATATATATTCATACATATACACAAGTACTTAAACATTTCGTAGTTATTATAACACGTTTAACAATTGCAAAATATGTTCTTAATAGTTAGTGTTATTATCACCATCATTGTTATTGTTATTATTAGTATTATTATTATTATTATTGTTATTATTATTATTATTATTATTATTATTATTATTATTATTATTATTATCATTATTATTATTAATTACAATTAATTGGATTAGTTTACTCATTTTAGCGCTATTTTCAATCCTTATAACTAGCTCACTCTCATTTCGTCATATTCAAGCTCCATGATTAACTAATTACTCCAACCCATCAAACGTCCTTCCCATAGGTACATTTCACAATTTACTTAATTACTCAAAATCCATACATATACGACTTTAAGCTTATGAGCATTCTTTTCAACAAAATCCCACTCGCAACGAAATTAGGTATAGAAAGTATTCAAACTTCCCACATGCCTCCTACACAATCTATTATTCAACTCCAATCTCCCTGTGTATTTTTCCCTTCCTTTATGTCCAATTCTAGCTAATTACAACATGTAACTAACCCATCAAATTGTTCAATATTCACACCAATAGACTCCCAATTCAATTCACTAAATCACAATTTTACAAGGGAGATTATATTCATTCGACTTCGTTCGTTTAATATAACCACTTCCAATATAACAAAATCCATCAATTTACTCAATTATATAACAAAACATCCCAAATCTCATTCACTAAATTATTATTTCCCGAGAGCAATTACATTCCTTCACATTTATAGACAATCAATCCATCAAAGCCACAACTCAATCACCCACACCAATTCGAATTTTCTAAAATCGATCTTTAAATTTACTCAACAAACATATTTCTAAATCACATACTTCTATTTACAATTACAATTGCTTCAATAAATAAGGAACTTGATAATTTAGGGTTTGGCGTTTTACCTTCAAATTCGGAGAGGAGGAGTCAAAGAGGACAAACAGGGGTGGTGGTGCACGGCGGTTGCACCGGCGACCATTGGCGAGGCGGCGACTTACTCCGGCGGCCACTGCGGTTGGGAGTTGGCTGCTAAGTGGGCCGCGGCAGAGGAGTAGCGGAACGCGGTAAGAGAGGGAAAGGAAGATAGCGAGAGCGCGAGGGAGGGAGAGAGCGAGAAAGAGGGGGATGAGGGATGGCCGGCGCCGGTCTTCCGCCGGCGTCGGTAGTGCTGGTGGCCGGAGAAGGCAGCGGCAGCAAGGGGGTGAAGCAAGGGAGGGTCGAACGCAAAGCACGGAAACACAGGTGAAGAATGAAATTCCGAGCAACCGAACTCGTATATTTTTAACCCCTCTTTTCCCCTTATTTTTTTGTAAAAATTCCGGATAATTCAATTTCTGGATTTTTCTTTCGAAAAATTTGGTTAATTTATTGTTATTATTTTTCTTTTATTTTTTATGTTTATTTTTATGTATTTATTTATTTATTTATTATTCTTGTTACTTTTTTAATTTTATTTTATTTTATTGATGATGTTTACAAATTATAAATATAACGGTTCACTTGCAATATAATATTAGCGACCTTGTAATCGTATACCATCTCATGTAAATTTTAAAATTTCCTCTTTTAAACATATGAGTAATTTATAATTATTATTAAGAGATTTTTATCGGGGCCACTTCGTCGCCTTAGCTGCATAACACATATAAAAAAATAATTTAAATATAAAATATCTAATTAAAGTGCACGCGCTCAATCATATAAATCTTGTAATTAATGAATTAATAAAATAAACAATGTGGTTTAGGGTCGGGTTGTTACAGCTTTTCCCCTTAAAATAAGTTTCGTCCTCGAAACTTGAGCATTCGACAATAAGGCTTGCATACTTACCTTACAATAAGTGAGGGTATTTATTTCTCATATCTTCCTCGGCTTCCCGTGTGGCTTCGAGGATGTATGGTTAGTCCACAGTACTTTCACCAAAGGAATGCTTTTATTACGGAGTTTCTTGACTATAATCCAATATTTGCACTGGTTGCTCCTCATATATTAAGTTTTAAGCAATTTCGAGAGGTTCTGTCACAATATTATGGCTTGGGTCGGGCACATACTTTCGAAGCCGTGAAACATGGAAGACATCATGCACATGCTCGAGTTCTAATGGTAAGGTTAACTTATAAGCCATTGGATTCAACTTCTCTATGATTTCGTACGGCCAATATATCTAGGACTTAGTTTTCCTTTAACGTTGAACCGTCCGACCCCTTTCATAGGGGACACTTTCGAAATACTTTATCTCCTACCTCAAATTCCAATGGCCTCCTTCTTTTATCTCGTATAGCTCTTTTGTCGGCTTTGGGCTGCCTTGATGTGTTCCTGAATTTTCCTAACCTTTTTGGTTGTTTCTTGGATCAATTCAGGACCTAAAATCAATGCTTCGTCCAACATAATGGAGTTCTCGCACTTTCTTCCATATAATGCTTCAAATGGAGCCATTTTAATAGTGGCCTCGATAACCGTTATTGTAGGAGAATTCCACCAATGGTAAATCATCTTCCCATCTTCCCCGAAAATCAAGTACACATGCTCTTAACATATCTTCTAAGATTTGATTCACCCTTTCGATCCGTGCATCTGTTTCGGGTGGTATGAACTGCTGAAATTCAACTTAGTTCCAAAAGCTCGCTGTAAAGCTTGCCAAATACGTGTTTGGAACCTTTTGTCCCTATCGGATATGATATCCTTAGGTATTCCATGTAATCTCACCACTTCCTTGACATATAACTGCGCTTAATCTCTCTACATTCCATGTGTCATGTATTGGTATCAAATGCGCAGATTTAGTAAGTCGGTCAACAATAACCCAAATAGCATTTTTCTTCGAAGCGATAGGGGTAATTCCATGATAAAGTCCATTGAAATCAAGTCCCATTTCCAAGTAGGTATCTCCAAAGGTCTCAACTCGCCCACAGGACGTTGATGTTCGGCCTTAACCATTTGCCAAGTTAAGCATTTATCGACATATTCTGCGATATCCCTCTTCATATTATTCCACCAAAAATATTGCTTCAAGTCTTTGTACATTTTTGTTCCTCCTAGGTGTACTGAATATCGTGCGTTGTGAGCTTCCTCCAAAATCTTTCTTTTTAATTTTTCTTTATTCGGTATACATAACCGGTTCGAAACCTTAGGGTTCCATCATCATGTATTTCGAAACCAGGAGATTTTCCTTTTTAATGTTCTGCATAATTCATTCCAATTTAACATCATCATTTTGGCCTACTTGGATTTCTTTCATTATAGTAGGTTATACCTCTATTGCTGTCGAATTCCCTCTCTGTGTCCTCCCGAGACTAACTCAACACCCATATTCTGAAGGTCCTGTAACACAGTGGGTTAGGTTACTTTCATTGCATTCAAACTATGTTGTGTCTTCCTAATTAATGCATTAGCCACGACATTTGCTTTCCTCGGATGGTATTGTATTTGTAAATCATAATCCTTAAGCAACTCTAACCAGCGGCGTTGCCTTAAATTGATTTCTTTTTGGTTAAAGATGTACTTCAAACTCGATGGTCAGTATAAATCTTGCAAGTCGCCCCATATAGGGAATGCCTCCAAATTTTTAGAGCAAATACCACAGCGGCCAATTCTAAGTCATGGGTAGGATAATTCTTTTCATACGGTTTGAGTTGTCGGGATGCATAAGCTATGACTTTGTCATCTTGCATTAACACGCATCCTAACCCGTTTTTAGAGGCATCACTATAGACAAGTATACTCTTTGCCTTCGACTAGTAAGGTAAGAATAGGGACTGTGGTTAACCTTTTCTTTAACTCCTGAAAGGCCTCTTCACATTTATCCGACCACAAAAATTTTGTGGTTTTCTTCAATAAATGGTCAATGGTGAAGCTATTTTCGAAAAATCTTGTACAAACCTTCTATAATACCCTGCCAACCCAAGAAAACTTCTCACTTCTGTAACATTGGTTGGCCTAGGCCATTCAATTACTGCCTTAACCTTATGAGGATCGACCTTAATCCCTTCTTTAGAAACAACGTGCCCTAAAAATGCCACTTTTTCCAACCAAAATTCACATTTTTGTAATTTGGCATACAATTGGTGCTCTCTCAAAGTTTGTAATGCTATCCTTAGATGCTCAGCATGTTCTCCCTTATCCTTAGAGTATATGAGAATGTGATCAATAAATATCACTACAAATTTATCCAAATAGGGCCTGAAAATTATGTTCATGAGATCCATGAATGCCGTAGGGGCATTGGTAAGTCCAAAGGGCATCACCGTATATTCATAATGCCTATACCTGGTTCTAAAGGCAGTTTTGGGAATATCTTCTTGTTTAATTCTAAGTTGGTGATACCCGGATTTCAGGTCTATCTTCAAAAACACTCCAGCCCCTTGTAGTTGGTCAAACAAATCATCAATTCTAGGTAGGGGATATTTATTCTTGACAGTTATCTTGTTTAATTCCCTATAATCCACACATAGTCTCAAAGTTCCATCCTTCTTTTTCACAAATAGCACCGGAGCTCCCTAAGGTGACACAATCGGCCTAATGAATCCTTTTTGCATCAATTCATCAAGTTGGGCCTTCAACTCTTTAAGTTCTACTGGGGCCATTCTATATGGCGCTTTAGAAATAGGTTGTGCGCCGGGGATTAGTTCAATTTCAAAATCAATTTCCCTTTGAGGAGGTAGGCCAGGTAAATCCTCAGGAAATACATCTGGAAATTCACATACTATAGGTATGTCTTCTATGTTTACCTTGTCTTTCCTATCCTCAGTAACATAACATAAGTATCCTCGGAAATACATCCGGAAATTCACATACTATTAGTATTATTATTATTATTATTATTATTATTATTATTATTATTATTATTATTATTATTATTATTATGATTATTATTATTATTATTATTATTATTATTATTATTATCATTATTATTATTAATTACAATTAATTGGATTAGTTTACTCATTTTAGCGTTATGTTCAATCCTTATAGCTAGCTCACTCTCATTTCGTCATATTCAAGCTCCATGATTAACTAATTACTCCAACCCATCAAACGTCCTTCCCATAGGTACATTTCACAATTTACTTAATTACTCAAAATCCATACATATACGACTTTAAGGTTATGAGCATTCTTTTCAACAAAATCCCATTCGCAACGAAATTAGGTATAGAAAGTATTCAAACTTCCCACATGCCTCCGACACAATTTATTATTCAACTCCAATCTCCCCGTGTATTTTTCCCTTCCTTTATGTCCAATTCTAGCTAATTACAAAATGTAACTAACCCATCAAATTGTTCAATATTCACACCAATAGACTCCCAATTCAATTCACTAAATCACAATTTTACAAGGGAGATTATATTCATTCGACTTCGTTCGTTTAATATAACCACTTCCAATATAACAAAATCCATCAATTTACTCAATTATATAACAAAACATCCCAAATCTCATTCACTAAATTATAATTTCCCTAGAGCAATTACATTCCTTCACATTTAGACAATCAATCCATCAAAGCCGCAACTCAATCACCCACACCAATTCGAATTTTCCGAAATCGATCTTTGAATTTACTCAACAAACATATTTCTAAATCATATACTTCAAGTTACAATTACAATTGCTTAAACAAATAAGGAACTTGGTAATTTAGGGTTTGGCGTTTTACCTTCAAATTCGGAGAGGAGGAGTCAAGGAGGACGAACAGGGGTGGTGGTGAGCGGCGGCTACACCGGTGACCACCGGCGAGGCGGCGACTAACTCCGGCGCCGCCGCGGCTGGGAGTTGGCTGCTAAGTGGGTCGCGGCAGAGGAGTAGCAGAACGCGGTAAGAGAGGGAAAGGAAGATAGCGAGAGCGCGAGGGAGGGGGAGCGCGAGGGAGGGGGAGAGCGGCACTGAGGGGGTCTTCCGCCGGCGTCGGTCGTGCTTGGTGGCCGAAGAAGGCAGCGGCAGCAAGGAGGGTGAAGCGAGGGAGGGTCGAACGCAGAGCACGGGAAACACAGGTGAAGAATGAAATTCTAGGCAACAGTAACCTCGTATATTTTTAACCCTCTCTTTTCCCCTTATTTTTTTTTTTTAACAATTCCGGATAATTCAATTTCTAGATTTTTCTTTCGAAAAATCTGGTTAATTTATTGTTATTATTTTTGTTTTATTTTTTATGTTTATTTTTATGTATTTATTTATTTATTTATTATTCTTGTTACTTTTTTAATTTAATTTAATTTTATTGATGATGGTCACAAATTTTAAATATAACAGTTCACTTGCAATGTAATATTAGCGGCCTTATAAGCGTATACCATCTCATGTAAATTTTAAAATTTCCTCTTTTAAACATATGCGTAATTTATAATTATCATTATGAGATTTTTATCGGGGCCACTTCGTTGCCTTAGCTACATAACACATATAAAAAAAATAATTTAAATATAAAATATCGAATTGAAGTGCACGCTCTTAATCATATAAATCTTGTAATTAATGAATTAATAAAATAAATAATGTGGTTTACTGGTCGGGTTGTTACAACCTCCGACCTAGCCCTAAACACTCGTGTCGGGGTTGTTTGTTTCCAAAACTGGAAATCTGCAACACTAAGCTCAACGGTGGTTTCCACCTTATTTTTCAAGACACCACCAAGTGGTTTTGGGACTTCCAAAGGAGTCAAGAACCGTTGCTCAACGTTCATATCTCAATGGATATTTTCCGAGTGACTCGGAAAATCCTTTACAACGATCACAAAGGACTTCCAGTCAGAAGATGGACACAACGGCTAAGCTGCTTGGTCATCTATTAATAGAAGCCAACTTTCAAGACATGAAGATTTGCCGAATCTATTGTTATACATACTTGGTCAAAAGTCATTGTATTCATTCTCAATCATCTACTTACAACTCCAACTCTGTATTTCATAACTTTCCGAGTTGTAAGGTCTTGTACTCGGCTACAAACACTCTCTTTCTTACTCTCTAAGTAAGGTCCCTTGACCGAGCCGTAAGGGTTAACTCAGCTCGCTTGTCCCTAACTCGTAAGGGGTATCTCAGCTTAGGAAGTACTAGATTAGATAAGGGAATTTTTGAGTCTAGGAAAATCTTGTAAGGAGTTGTTAAGGGAGCAACTTGGATCAAGTCAGCCTACCGTATTTTGTGGACTCAAAATAGTGGATTTGACTTCGTGCTTGGATTAGCACGGTCCGTGGTTTTTGCCCCATGAGGGTTTGGCACGTACTTTCCGAGTTATTATTTTTCCGAGTGCATTCTAGACTCGGACAAGTTTAAAGTTTCTGTTTAATATGTTTCTTCACTCTTCACCGATTTCCGAGTTAGTGCTTTTCCGAGCTCGCTCGTCTCGTTGCTCACATCGGATTCATATCTATTTTAAATTTCAAATAAATTTCATCATCACCCTATTCACTCCCCTCTAGGGCGACTTAGCCTCTCCCTGAGCAAACCTTCACACCATTTAACGGAACCTTAGCTATCTTTTCCGAACCCATTCTAGGTGAGTGGGATCCCTCTCGCCTCCATTGAAAACGTAGAAGAATCTAAGTCACAAATCAACCTACCCCCATTAGAGCCAACAATATGCGGATTGTGGGAAAGTGATGAAGAGGATGTATACGAGAGTAAGGATGACAATGATGATGACTTTTGGGGCACACAACCTTTTGAAGATGATGGCTTTTCGGGATAACCAAAGACTTCGAAGTTCAATTAATAACAAGATATGGACGATATAATTTATCAACGTGTCCACAATAGACTCAAAAGGCCCCAAAAGAAAAGGAAATGATCAAAGAACAAGATTCAGTCCTTAAGCAGCTTCAAAACTCAAAGTTGACATCATTATTGGCAGTTAATATCCACCTCTGAAATAAACAAGCTTAATAAATAAACTTAGCAAGATTGAGGTATCTCTTGAAGTCTCCCTTAGAAAGGTAGTAGGATTGGTTAACACTCGGGGATGGAACTATCACTTTCGATAGAAGGGCCTACATCAAGAAGGCATTCCACATAATAATCCTCTTTATTTAACTCGTGTTCATTAACAAGTTTTTACCTTTAACCCTAGAAGACAACAAGTCGACTTATATATGTATGTCCATGGAGGACTCGCTAAGATATTAGGCATAAGAGAGCAACAACTCTCTTGAGAGTCGAGTCACCCTACAGGAGGGGGTGAATAGGATGACAAGGAAATTTTGCAAAATAAAAGATTTTCTCCAAAGTTTGAGCTTAGAAAAACAGCTTATGAGTCTATAATGAAATCAAGCATGATAGAACACATAAAATTATGTGGAAACCCTCATGGAGGAGAGAACAACGGTTAGTGTCAATCCGGACACTCAAGTTAAGTCCATTATTTTGAATCCACAAAATATAAGGACTAACTTTGATATAATTGCTCCGTTAGACAATTCAATACAGATTTGCTTAGGCATAGAAGTTCCCTTAATTGTCCTAGTGCTTCCTAACCGGGATACCCTTGCTTTATAACTAGGGACAATTGAGCTGAATGAACCCTTACTCGCTCACTCAAGGGATATTATAGAGAAATGAAGTACATAAAAGTAAGACTAATTACAAGACTTCTTTTTTCAATCAAAAGTCGAGAAAACTAAAGTACAGAGTTGAAAGCTAGGAAAGTTTTATAGGGTATGATTTGAATTAAATTCCAGCAATCGTTAATCTTCTAAGTCTTGTAGGATAACTTTTATTTATACTCGCAGGGCGGATAGCGCTTATGATTGATTCCGGATCGGGAAGCTTCACTAGGCATTGTAACGGATAATCTAAATCCCTCGAAAAAGAAGTGTTGTAAATGTTAAGATTTTGCTTCGGTCCTTAGCTCAAAAGATGTTCCAACCTGCTAGTTGTGACTTAAATCTCCGGTGGAATCAACCATTAGACTTTCTAAGAACCACGGCTGGCCGGGGCCAGCCGAGCTTCCCACTTGTGTTAGGTCTTTTTTTAAATACTGATTTTGAAGATGGCTTTAGAAAGTCCCTTTCGAACGTGGGGATGAACATTTTATTAAGATTTCTAAATTAAATTAAATCTGATTAGGCAAAGTTTGAAAGGCGGTTTTATTAACCATTTTATTTCGAAATTATTTTATGAAGTCCCAGGATATTATCTCCTCATTGATGGATAAATTAAGTTAGGGTTTTAGATCAGCCAGTGAGGCTTTAGGGCCAAATTGGTGTGAAAACACCAATCTAGTTTGAAGCCACCACGGCCGATCCCACGGTGCAGGCAATGGCTTGCACCGGGGAGGCCGGCACGGGCTAGAGACTAGGGCTGAGAAATCAACCTCGGCCTCCGCCACGGTTTGCAAATCAGGAGCCCTAAAACTTTTATCCTACTATCAAAAAGAGGGCCGAGATGCAATTGAATGGAAGTAAAGTAAAAGAAGAGTTGCTAGTAAGTTTTGAGGAAAGAAAAACTAACAAAAATAAATAAATACTCTCTCAATCTCAGTATGGGAAAATTAAGACCGAAAGAGGCTAAAAATGACTCCATCGATCTTAGAATCGAGAATCGATTCGGGGTTGAGGGTACAAAACATAGGGATAAACCCTTTCGTTCCGTCCGCCCAAAGACGACCATTACTAGTTCGAGTAGTGAATTAAAATAATGTAAAATAAGCAAGCAAGTAATATACGATAAGAATTAAAAGCAACCAAACATAACTAAGGAAAACGACAAAGGCGGAAAGTAAAGAAAGCGAGAAAGAAAGAAATAGTTAAGCGAAAGGAAAATAGACAATAAAGAGATTACATCGGTCGGGGACGAATTCAAAGCGATACATCTCGAATCCACAATACGTAAAGCAATAAAATAAAGTATAAAAATAAACAAATCATTTTGAAAACTCGGATTTGTGTTATCAAGTTCTCCAACCTCGATGATCCGGATCTCGGATCGGGACCTCGAATATGGACCTCTTGATGCAACGGTGGCGAATAAGAGAGGCTCTCTTGTGAGTTTTGTGGAGGTAAGTAGGTAGAAAGATGAATGATGGAGTTTAGGGAACCGATGTATGGAGCATGATCGAAGTAGGCTGAAAAGAGACCACAATATTACAATACCAACTGAAGTATTCGAGTAGCTCTTAATCTGGTTTCAAGCAGTATAACAATGAAGGGATGAGCCATTATGAGGATGAGAGGCAAGGCTCTCTATTTATAGGGAGAGGTTAGCTCAAAGACATGACCTTCGGCAAGATCGGCTAGCCATCAAGACACAATAAAAATAAACCGGCCAGGATCAAAGTGATAAGACTCGGATAAACCAAAGGATAAAACCGGCCGTAACCGGATAAATGTGGGGAGGCAGTGCGCCGGCCAATCGATGTTGCCTAAGGTTTCGTGCTTTAGCGTGCTACCCCGGAGTCTCGCAAGCTGGAACGCAGCGTTTTCATTCAAACCGCAAGGTAGAAGGCACCGACCATATTGGGCTTCTCAAGGGCATTACGGGCTCTTAGTCTTGGTTGGACTGTCTTTGGGCTTAAATGCAAGCACTTTGATTCTCATGATCATGAAATGATACGTCTAACGTTGTCTTGAGGTATTCAGCTCTTTGTCCGGTTGTACTCGAAGTAAAATGTAGTATTCTAAGCTTAGGATTTCTCGGTACACAAGATTCAACTCCATTGTCTCTTAAGGCTTTTCCCGGTTTTGGATCGTCCGAAAGAAAAGGATCGACCCAAGGGAAAAGGCTATTTATGTGGTGCTGGTGGTTCATTATGGTTTATCGGCTTCCGTCACACAAATAAGACATAGTCCAAAACCCAAATCCTCAAACAGGACTTGGGATTATCATCATCGGGCCAATAAATAAAAACATAGAAAAGGACGACACTATTTAGGTGTCCATAGTTAGCCCCCACTTTGACCAAGTCTGAAAGACGAAGGCCAAAGTAGATAGTAAAGGGTACTTACCTGGTACTCGGCATTGCTTCGTAACCTAATTTGATTGATGTTCATTGATCTTTGACCTAAACTCTAATAGGGGCTTGGAGTTGACAGCAGAGTCCGAAGTTCAGGCTTGTTAATTCCCGAAATTGGCTGCTTAGAGATCTAATGTTCGGATTGGTGTACTTAAACTTGACCATGTGCTTAGTCCGAAACTTGGCAGGTAGCTTGAACCCGACTCGGGTAGCAAAGTCCGAAGTCCAGCTAGGGTGCCTAAACTTGACCACTCGGGGATTTGGTTAAGGACATCTTGACCTTTACCGTCGGGAGGGCTTGGCTTAAATTTTTCGCACTAACAGCTTTTTAGCTAATAATTGAATGGAAATAGTTTCAAGTGTTACCCGAAGGTAATTTATAATCAAATCATGTTTCAAATATGATTCCATGACTTGGCCATGGAGTGGTCCTAAAGTCTTGATGTGGTGTCTAAACCTTTACCGCCGTTAGGCCCGAAGCTCGACCGAGTTATGTTTGAACCTTGACCACCGCATGGCCCGATGCTCGACCGAGGTGTCCGAACCTTAACCGCTATTGGGCATAAAGCTCGATTGAGTTATGTCCGAACCTTTACTACCGTTGGGCCCGAAGCTCGACCGAGTTATGTTTAAACCTTGACCGCTGCGGGCTCGAAATCAACCGAGTTAGTGTCCGAACCTTGAGCACTAATGGGCCCGAAGCTCGACTAATTTATGTTTGAACCTTGATTGCTCGCTGCGCCTGTGATTCAACTTTTATCTACTTTTGTTGGAATAGGAATGGATGCTTATCTTTTTGTAGAAATTCTTGCTTAGACATGGTCGTTAGATGACTTGAAGTCTCGCTTGCTTGAAAATATGATGTTCTATGAGGTGATGTGCCTCATTCGAAATTTGAGCTTTTAGTTTGTGTGCTAATAGCTCCTTTGTAAGGTTGACGATTAGTGTCCGCTCCCGAGTATTCTTGGAATTGTTGTGGTTGTATAACCCTTTTGATCTTGAGTCCCCACATTCTTCTTGGGTGCTTGTGTCTAGCTCTTCTTGAATGTTGGAGTGTTGGTGAGCTTAAATTAATTGATGGCATTGAAAATCCTCTTTGAAGGTGATGGTGCCGGTGACCTCCTTGATGTTGACTTGAGGCTTGATGCTTGATGTTGTTTGATTGAATAATTCCTTGTAGGGTGCTTTGTTATTAAGTTTTGTATTTTTAAGAGTTTGACTCATGCAAAGGAAATGGATGTAAGACTCTATATTAAGAACAAATGCATTTTTTTATTAAGATGGTGTAACAAGTTAAAAAATATAAAGATAAGATTTCACTTTAGCCCCCACCACCTAAAGTAAAGCCTAAAGAAGGGTAGGTCACGCAAACTATGATGTACTCGCTGCTAGAGGTGAACCGTGCTCCGAATGGCTTGATGCTGAATTTGACCGGCATGCTTCTTGATGATTCGATGCATTTTCCCAATGAACTTATGCTCCTTTGGATAGGGCAAAGTGGTTTTTTGGGATTTGGGAATTTTGAAGGGGAAATTGGGATCAAAATAAGGCTTAGGGCCGGAGCTCATGGGTTTCTTACGTATCCGCAATAACGGAAATCAGGCCTTCGTAGTTCAAAAGGAATAGCTAATTTGGTTTTTTTATTTTATTTTTGGAAGACATGAAAAGGAAATACAACGATAAGGAAAAGGGACAACGCAAATAGACATAGAATAGATATGAAAAGGGAAATGTATGCTTATTGGATGTTCTTGTAGTCAGATGTTTGCTCTTTTTCTATGAGCATGCCAGTTGTCTCTAAGTGCTTTTAAGTTCGGGATAGGAAAGAACCTCAGGTGTTAATGATAGGCAGGTTATAGGTTCTTCATGATGGTTCTCGACTCGATCCTTCTTAGATGGCTGATTAGTCATGTGGGCGCTTGTTGCCCTCCAACGACTAAGGAAGTCGGTGAAGCCTTCATCATCTCCTTGCCTAATCAATTCTAGATACCGAAGTGTGACTAGTAGATTAGTATTGTAGGAGTATTGATGTAGGTACTCCCGACAAAGATCCTGCCAATTTGTGACCTTGCGTGGGTCAACAACATTATACCATTTCATGACATTTGTGTCAAACGTCTAGGGAAGATGATGTGATAAGTGTCCCTCGGTACATTTTTCAAAGTCATTGCCCTTACAAAGTTTGTCGCGTGATGGTGAGGGTTCTTTGTTCCATGAAACTTAATGTTAGACATGGTAAACTTAGGGGTAGCTTGCCTTTAGGGATTGACATGAATCCTTGGGCCGGATAGATGTGGTTGAACATTGATGACTCCCATAACATCTTCTCTATTTGATCTATTCATAGATCGGATATAGGCATGGGTTCGGATCGAGGCTTGGGTTGACGTTCGGGCGGGATCCTTCTCCTTCGTTTTCTTTCCCTTTGAACTTTGATTTCCTCTCGAGTTCTTCGCGAATGAAACTAATGGATTCAGATATAAATTCGATTATCTTATCCCGGGTATCAAGCCTAGCTTCTAGCTTAGTAACAGACTCCTTTGACAAGGTCATGGTGGGAGTTTGCTCTAGCTGGTTGGTCATTTTTTGAGGAGGATTGAGTTTAGATCTTGGATGACGCACCGGTGTCACAAGTAAAGAGGAACGTACTGGTGTGTTACATGCTAATGTGGGACGTATCGGTGTTGACCATGTAGATGTTGAAGTATATCTCTTACTTCCTAGACTCTTCATGCCAAGATTCCCGACTTGCATGGGATTTCCTATCCTGTATTCGAAAAGAGTATGCTCGGGATTGGCTCGTGGAAGAACTTTTAAGGGAGATGGGGCTTAAGTGCTTAACTCGAGGAATAACTCGATCCTAAGAAAATGATATTTTATTTGGATGCACATAAACAAATGGAATGGAATGTATGTAATGATGCGCATGACTTAATATGGGATGATTATATGATTTGGCTAGTGCAGAATCGAAATGCACAAATGATTTTTCCTAATGGAAGATGAATTTGTTTTGGCTAAATGAGAAATGAAAATGCAAAGCAGTAGTCACCTAATCTGAGATGAATTTTTGTTTGGCTAATGCAAATGACGAGACTTTCCTAATTAGAAATGAATTTTAATTTGGCTAATGCAAGATGACATGCAAGATTGGACTTACCTAATTTGAGATGAAATTTAAATTGCCTAATGCAAAATGAAATGCGAACTCACCTTAATTGAGATGAAATTTGAATTTGGCTAATGCAAAATGATAAGCAAAATTAGATTCACCTATTTTTTGATGAAATTTATTTTGGCTAATGCAAAAATGAAATGCAAGATTGGACTCACATACTTTGAGATGAAATTTATTTCGGTTAATGCAAAAATGATATGAATTGACCAACCTTCAGAGAGATGATTTTTGATTTAGCTAATGTAAATATCGAATGAATGGACCGACCTAAAAGGGAATGTAATTTTGGACATTTGGCTTAAATGCACATAATTGGACTGACTTAAAATTTTATTTTATTTTATTTTATTTTATTTTTGCACCCATGCAAGGATTATTCAGCCCTCATCACCTATCCCTAAAGGCTCACAAGCAGAAGATTAAATCTAAAAAACAAACACACTCATCCAAGCATGCAAATGAAAGCAATGTGACCTAATATTCAAAGAGTTCAAGAGTCTCGATACATGGTGATACATAGTCCGAAATTTGGTCCCCCATGGGTTGCACGAATAAGGATACCAACCAGAATTCTGGTGCCTCTTGGTGAACCAAAAGGTTTAGCCTAAGATGGCATACTATGAGGGTGGAGGTACCATTTCCTCGGGCAATCAAGCCTAGTTAGGCCCGCCTACAAGAATCAGTGGGAGCCTCTCTCCAAAGAGGGTTAAACAGTGGGTAAAATAAAGTTTTCCTAGTGGTCACAAACAATATTTAAACTAGTTGAAACGTTGCTAAATACAGGATGTCTAATGATAGCATATCAATAAAACTCACTACTCAAATTTTGAAGTTTTGCCCTCTTAATAAAAAGTTATCCCAAGTGGAGTCACCACTATAGGAACCACGACCAGCTGGGGCTCGCCAACCTTCCCCACTTGTGTTAGGTCTCTTTTTAAATATTGATTTTGAAGATGGTTTTAGAAAGTCGATTTTGGAATGTGGGGATAAATGTTTTATTAAGATTTTCGAATTAAATTAAATCCGAGTAGGCAAAGTTTGAATAGCGGTTTTATTAACCATTTTATTTTAGAAATTATTTTAAGAAGTCCCGGATATTATCTCCTAATTGAATGAGAAATTAAATTAGGGTTCTAGATATGCCATGAGGCTTTAGGGCCAGATTGGTGTGAAAGCACCAATCTGGACCGAAGCTAACATGGCCGATCCCATGGTGCAGGCAATGGTCCGTACTGGGGAGGTCGGTACTAGCCGGAGGCCAAGGCTGAGAAATCAACCTCGGCCTCCGCCACGGTTGGCGATCAAGAGCCCTAAAATTTTTATCGTACAATGAAAAAGAAGGTCGAGATTCCATTGAAAGGAAGTAAAGTAAAATAGGAGTCATCGATCGGCTTTTAGGAAAGAAAAGCTAGCAAAAACAAAATAAATGATCTCTCAATTTACTATGGGAAAACTAGGACTAAAGAGGCTAAAAATGACTCCATCGGAGTTGGAACCGAGAATGGGATTCGAGGGCAAGGGTACGAAACATAAGGATAAACCTTTCCTTTCTCGCCCGTCCGAAGACGGCCATTCCTAGTTCGAGTAGTGAAATAAAATAATGTAAACAAGCAACCAAGCAACATGCGATGAGAATTAAAAGCAACCAAACATAACTAAGGAAAACGATAAAGATAGAAAGTAAAGGAAGCGGTAAAGAAAGAAATGGTTGAGCGAAAGGAAAGCGGAAAATAAAGATATTACATTGGTCGGGAGGAATTAAAACCGATACATCTCAAATGCACAATAAGGAAAGCATAAAAATAAATAAACTGTTTTGAACACTAGATCTATGCCATTAGGTTGTCTAGCCTCGCTGATTTAGATCTCGGATCCGGACATCTTGATGCGACGGTGGCAAATGAGAGGGGCTCTTTTTGAGTTTTTGTGGAGGGAAGTAGGTAGAAATATGAATGATGAAGTTTAGGGATCGGGTGCATAGAGTATGATGGAAGTAGGTTGAAAAGAGACAATGAGATAAGAATACCAACGGGAGTATTTAGTTGCTCTTATTATGGTTTCAAGCAGCATAACAAGTAAGGGATGCGCCATTATAAGGATGAGAGGCAAGGCTCTCTATTTATAGGGAGAGATTAGGTCAAAGAAAAGACCTAGGGTAAGCTCGGTTAGCCATCCGAAGTAGCAAAAATAAACCGGGCTAGAATCAAAGTGATAAGGCCGAATAAAGCAAAGGATAAAACTGGCCGTAACCCGATCAATGGGAGGAGGCAGGCGCCGACCAACCGGTTTTGCCTGGGGTTTCATGCCACAGCGTGCTACTTGGGAGTCTCGTGAGCTGGAACGCAGCATTTTCGTGTAAAACGCAGGGTAGAAGGCGCCGATTATGTTGGGCTTCTCAAGGGTATTGTGAGCTCCTATTCTCTAGTTGACTGTCTTGGGGCTTAAACGTAGCGCTTTGATTCTCATGATCATGAAATGTAATGTCTAATGTCGTCTTGAGGTCTTCAGCTCCTTATCCGGTTTTACTCGAAGTAAAATGTAGTATTTTGAGCTTGGGATTTCTCGAGACACAACATTGAACTCGTTGTCTCTAAAGGCTTGGCCCGATTTTGGATAGTCCTAAAGAAAAGGGGATTTTTGGATCGACCCAAGTGAGAAGGCTATTTATGTGGTGCTCGGGAGTTCTTTGTGGTTTACTAGCTTCCGTCACACCAATTAGACATAGTCGAAGATCCAATTCCTCAAACAGGACTCGGGATTATCATCATTGGGGCCAACAAATAAGAAACATAGAAATGGATGACATTTTTAGGTGTATACAGACTCAAAGTTGAAGTTTACCCGAAATGGAAACAAACAACCCCGACACGTTTTCGAGCTTATCCCGAAACAGTGACTTTTCCGTCTATTGGTGTTTAATGGTTTGATGCCTAGTTGCTTTGGCTTTTCAAAATGAGATTAAATAACTTTAAACAACTCTGCAAAAGCAAATCAAAATGGTACTCGAAGTATAAAAATACATTGGTCCATGATTAAGCAAGGTTAAAAAATAAGTTCAAATAATTAATCACTTAATTATCTTTAACCCGAAAAAATCAAATTTTTGAGTCCAATATTCAATAAGTTCTAAGTCCATCTTGTGTCTATATTTTTAGATGAATGACGAGTTAAAATTGTATAGACACAATGCATAAAGTTTTCCAAATAAATAATTTCAGTTAATAAATCTAACTTAGAAAGATGAGTTAGTGTAGTAATTCCTTTAAGTATTTACAATAAGTCCGACCTCGTAATAAGTTATGCATTTGCAATTATTTACGCAACACAACTGTTTGAGTTGCATCTTAATGGGTCGAAACCCAGAGATAAATGTTTTATTCAAGAGATAATTGTTTAGTAGGTTAGACAAATACAAAAACTTAATGATGAGCTTCGAAGATGTGAGAATAACTTGAATTCAAAACTATAGTGAGAGAGATAGTTATACCCGAGTCTTCAAACTCCCCTTTTGATGAAAGGCATTCAACACTTAGAAATCATAGTTAGAAGTTCAGATAGTTAAGTTTTCATTGCTCAAATATGAAAAACTCGTTAGAATGGTCTGAGTTAGACACAATAGTCTAGAGTTGTAATTCGTTGTCGAGCCGATTAATGAAGAGATAATTATCGGACCAAATAAACAACTTATTAGACCAATAAAATCAAATATAAGCATGGACGAAAGCTATTTACCAAAGCAAAAAGAAAAAAAATATAAAGAATAAATGATGCTCGTAAAAACTTAACTTTCATTGTATTGATCGTTGCTCGAAACATACAAAAAGAAAAATTTTAACCAAACTCAACCTAAACCAAATAACTTTCTCTCCTAATAATCTTTCCCCTATGAATTTCATCAAAAAAAGAGGAGAGGTAGAAATGTTGGACAAAAGTAAAATAAAATAGAGAAATCTAAGAGGGGGTGGAGTAGTGCGATTGGAGGACGAGGAACGAGGTCCCGTGCATCCGTGCTTGTAGCTTTGAGATGAAGTCGTGGATTTTGCTATAGGCGACACTAGGAGAGGAGGTAATTGTTCTTGCTGAGCAGTCCTTCGAACTAAAGGTGTTTCTTTCTCAACTTCGTCTTCCAAGCCCTCAGCCTTCCTTAGCTTGAGTTGGTCGTGCAAATGGCTAGGCTTGGGACTAACCAATGTTCCTAACTTCCTCGTAAGCCGACTTGGTGTGCTCGCGAGGAGATAACCTCTCGGTTCCTTTTCTCCTTGGCCTTCAGCTTTGCCTCGGTCTAGCTTCTTCTTCTTCGACTCGAGTCGAAAAGGTGGAAGACTCTAAGGACGAGTCTAAGTCGAAGCAAATTGTGAGTCCCTCGCAGCCTAGGATATGCACTCCTCGAAGACAACTCGTTTTAGTCTTGCTGCTTGTTAATGATGTCCTTGGGCTCGATGACCGGAGCTTGACTCGATCAATCTGCCTTTGAGTTGTGCACTTAAGCTTAGTCAAGATAGGCATGAAATCCTAGAAAGCACTAAGAGTTAATTGCAGCTCTTTGGCGAGAGCAATGAATTATGATGCCACCTTATAATGTAAAATAGTAGAAGTAACATGCTGAGAAGATGAAGGACCAGCAGTCAGATGAAGAGTTTAGTACTATTATGAGTTTAAGAAGGAGGAGGAGGGCGCACATAACCGTGGATCAAGACACTAGGTTTTGTTTCCTATTATCCTGGATTAACTAGCTTAGCCCCGCCAATGTAGACAGACTAGCTCAAGAAGTTTGTGTAGATCATTTAGAAACTCCACTTCAAAATGTGCAAAGATAGTGGAGATGAGAGCTTTAAAAAGTAAAGGGGTTTCTTCTCATCTAGAGGAATAGAAGCTATTCGATCAAGAATAAAAGGAAAGAGGTCAACCTTATATCCCTCGAAAATGTCACAAAGGACCTTGCCATCATCGCTATTGGGGTTCTCCTTCGATGGATAGAATTAGAACACATTTCTCATCAAGAAAAATAAAGAAGTCCGGGCTCGGACTTCATCCGAGTCACGTAAAAGTTCTTTCTGGACTTTGGGATGACTGGGGCATATTTGTCAAAGAAATCATCCATGATTTTAGTGAGGGGGATGGGATTTGAGTTCCGAAAGAGAGTCTCGAACCTCAAAGAGTTTATGAAGTAGAGGAAGATTGATAATAATGTTCTTCCCCTAAATAAGTGAGTACAAAACATTGTCCTTTGTAGACATGTTCGAATAGAATTTTGAGACTAGCTCGGGATGGATGTGATCACGTAAACACAAGTACTTAAAAGTGCCTGTTTTGAAGAGTTGTTTGATCTATGAGATTTTAGTCGAAAGGAAGAATTTTTCTTTTAGGAAATAGTCTTAGGCAATAATAGAATGTTTTGGCTCATCAATGGCAAGAGTCTTGCCTTTTAGGGGTCTTTTATGGATCTTTAGGATAGGAAAGTTGGGTTCTGGCCTTTTTCATGGCTGACCCTCCTTTAACAACACTTCCTTGCTTTGGCATATCGACGTAAGTAGATAATTTGAAATGAGGAGTGAGAGAGTAGAGAAATTAGAATAGGATTTCTGAGTTTGAAAGAGCGTGTGAGTGAGAATTCCGTGTTTGAGAGTTAAGAGTGAGAGAGCGAAAATAGCAAAGTGAAAGAATGAGGATGAACAAATGCTATTTATAAATCAACGGCTCTCAAGGAACAAAAGCCTTAACTAACTAAGTTTGCAAAGTAACGACTAGCCGACCGTTTGGCGTTCGAGTGTCTAACGGTTACTTCTTGAAACTACTTCCTTCCAAGTGACTAGTTTCTTGACCGTTCGCTTGCCAGAGAGAGAAAAGGAAAATTTTAAAAATATTTCCTAGATTCTCGATTGAATTAGATATGACCTTAGAATTTTAATGTTCATTTTTCTCATAATTGAGTCTCGACTTAATAGACTGTCCGAGGTGCTCGTAACACACTTAGAAACTTTATAAATGCATCTCGGCTTCATAATAAGTCAACTAAAACATTGGCTATTCTCTCAGAAAAAGTAATAAGCAATAAAACACATAATTTCTCATGCAATCACTCAATCAATCATGCATTCATCATAGCAAGTTCATTCATAATAAAGTAGAATTGATCTTCACTTAGTGGTTTTCTCAAGATATCCGCTAATTGAAATTTAATAGGAATATACTCAAGTTAAATAACACATTTTTCAGAGTGATCTATCAAAATGATATATGACCTCAATGTGCTCAGTATTTGAATGTTTAACTGGATTCTTTGTAATGGTGATGACGCTTTGATACCTAAGTCTTCAATATCCCCCTTTTGATAAAAGGCATTCAACACTTAAGATAGAAGCTAAAAGTTTAGAAGGTTAAGTTTTCATTGCTCATAAATGAATAACTTTAGAATTTTTTTGTGAAACTAAGTCAAAATTCGTTGTTAGAGCAAATTGATGGAAAAATATATCAAAGCAAAAATCATTAGAGTATACAAATAAGTATCGGAGCGAAGTAAAGAAATATGGATAATACAAGTCAATGATACTCAGAAATAATAAAATTTCATTGATGCTCAGTAATTAGTATGAAATGAAAATAAAACTAAACTCCCTCTAAACCAAACATCCGACTGATCGAAGAAGCTATCTCGCAAGATGATGAAAGGGAAGAGGTCAAACTCATACCCTTCAAGAATGTCAAAGAACTTTGAGAACCTTGCTATTGGGCTTCTCCTTAGAAGGAAGAAAGTGAATACAATTCTTATCAGAATAAAACATAGAAGTCCGGCTTCGGACTTCATCTTAGTAACAGAAAAGTTCTTTATAGACTTAGGAATAACTTTGGCGTATTTGTAAAAGAAATCATCCGTGATTTCATTAAACAGAATTGGGTTTGAGTTCAAAAAGAGAGTCTAAACATCAAAAAGCTTATGAAGGAGAAAGAGGTTAATTCGGATAACTTTTCCTTAAAGAAGCGAAGAGACCACATTGTCTCTTGCAACCATGTTAGCATAGAATTTTCTGATGAGTTATGGGTAGATATAATCACATAAAAACACAAATTCTTCAAAGTACCTGTGTGGAGGATAGGCTTGACCCAAGAAAGTTTTGTGGCTGAGAAGAATTTTTCTTCAATGAAGTAGTATTGGGCAACAATGAGTTTTTGGCCATCAAAAGCGAGTGCCTTGCCCTTAGAAGGATCCCTTTGCGGATTCTCGGGCTCAACAGCTCGAGTTTTAGCCTTTTTGGTGGTTGAACCTCCTTTGGGTACAATTCCTCCCTTAGGCATTTTTCGAGACAAAGAGAAAGAAATTTGATTTGAGAGAGCGAAGGAGGAGGAAAGTGAATGAATGAGAAAGAGTAGAGACTTGAGAGTCCGGAATTTGAGAATATTTTAGCAAGGAAATTTGAGTTTGAGTGAGAAGAGAGTAAGAGATCACGAGATAACAAAGTGAATGAATGAGGATGAACAAGTGCTATTTATAGAACAAGTAGCTCTCAAAAACCTTTCTAACTCAACCCTTAGAGTAACGGCTATCTAACCATTTGGCGTTCTAGTGTGCAATAGTTACTTCTTGAAACTACTCCCTTCTAATGGCTAGTTTCCTCACAATTCGCGTAACAAAAAGAGAGAAAAATAAATTTTATAACAATTTCCAAGATTCTCCATTGATTTAGAGATGATCTTAGAGTTTTGATGTCCATTTTTCTCACAAACCGATTGTGACTTAGTAATGTGTCCGAGGTGCTAAGAATACACTCAGAAATCTAATAACTCATAGCTCAGTTTCATTATGGTTCAATTGATCCATTTGTTATTCACTTAGAATATATAATAAACAATCAAACTCATAAATTGTCATGTAAACACTCAAATAATCATGTAATAAGGTAATCATGTAATCATCATGCCAAGTTCATTCTTAATAAAACAGAATTAATCTTCACTCGGAGGTTTTGTGAAGACATCAGCTAATTGAAATTTTGTAGGAATAAACTTAAGTTCAGTATCACCTTTTTCAGAATGGTCTCCTAGAGAATAGTACCTTACCTCAATATGCTTTGTTTTTTAATGCTGAACTTGATTCTTGGTAATGCTGATGGCACTTTGATTATCACAATTGATTGGAATAGATGTGAATGATAGTCCAAGATCCTTCAAGTGCTAGTTGATCCATAGAATCCGAGATAGCAAGCTCTAGCTGCTAAGTACTCAACCTCAATTGTGGATGAGCAACTCAATTTCATTTCGTAGAATGCCAGGAGATGATTGATTGACCTAGAAATTGACATACTCCTAAGGTGCTTTTTTTTTATCAACTTTGTATCTAGCATAGTCAGCATCCGAGTATCCAAGTGAGAGTCAAATCTGAGTCTTTAGAATACCGAGAGACCTAGTGGTGTTCCCGTAAGATATCTAAAAATTCTCTTCACCATAGTGAGATGTGATTCCTTTAGATTAGCTTGAAATCTTGCACATAGAAAGACACTAAACATGATATATTGCCTACTAGATGTAAGCTAAAGTAGAGATTCAATCACAACTCTGTAGACTTTCTAATCTACAACTTTACCTTTCTCATCTAAGTCCACTTTTGTACTCAGCTATCGCATGTATTGCATCCTTTAGCTTGTACTTCTTCAAGAACTCCTCGGTGTATTTTGATTGATGAACATAGATGCCATCCTTTTCTTACTTGATTAGCAGTCCAAGAAAGAAATTGAGTTCTCCCATCATACTCATTTGGAACTCCTGTCTCATTAACTTAGCAAACTCTTAACATAGAGTTTCATTAGTAGCTCCAAAGATAATGTCATCAACATAAATTTGAATAATAAGAAAGTCATTCCCCTTAGTTTTTATGAAAAGAGTTTTGTCAATAGACCTGTTTTGAAATTGTTTGGTCTTTTATACCGAGCTATGAGAGCTTGTTTTAGACAATACAAAGCATTTTACAACTTGAAAACATGATTTAAAAATAGAGAGTGTTAAAATCCAGGGGCTTGCTCAAGCATAAAAATCTTCTCGAATAAAACCATTAAGAAATGCATACTTAACATCCATTTGATACAGCTTAATGTTCATCTTGGATGTAAATGCTACGAGAAATCTTATTGCCTCAATCCTAGCACGAGGTGCAAAGGTTTCCCCACAATCAATTCCCTCTTCTTGGTTATATTCTTGAGTAACTAATCTGACTTTGTTTCTGATTACCAACCCTCCTTCATCACGTTTGTTCATTAAAACTCATTTAGTTCCTATAAGTGGGTGGTCAAAAGGTCGTTTAGTCGAGTCCGGACTTGGTTTCTTTCAATTGAGTTCATTTTTCTTTCATGTCATCTACCCATTCAGGTTCAAGTAGGGCCTCTAGTACATTTTAGCTTCAATTAATAAAATTAATGCTTAAAGTGCACATAAGTTTTACAAAGAAGAACGAGTTCTTACCCCATCGTTGATGTTAGAAATGATGTTCTTATGTGGGTGACTAGATGCATATTAGAAAGCATTATTTGTCCTCTAATTTACCAGGTTTGTTGGTTGAATATTGTAATCTTCAGCTAGTCCAGCTTGTTGATCTTCTCCATTAGCTTGACCTTCCATAGTCTAAGCTGGTTCTTAAACTTGCTCTTTCTATGTTGGCTCAATTCCTTTGTTTTAGTTCATACTCGAGCTCAGCCTTTGCTATATCATCTTCATCTTAGTTGAGCTTGAGATCCGAGAAAATGGATTCACTTATCCTGCCATAATCAATTTCATCAAAGATAACGTGGATACTTTATTCCACTTTGTTAGTTCTCTAGTTAAATATTCTACAAGCTTTACTATGTGAAGAATAACCAAGGAAAATACCTTCATCTAACCTAGCATCAAATTTGGTCAAATGTTCCTTACCATAGTTACGCACCAAGCATTTAAATCTGAATGGGTTGAAGTAGGAAATGTTAGGCTTCTTTCCCTCTTACAACTTGTAGGGTGTCTTCTATAGAATGGGTCAAATGAGGCATCCGTTAAGAGTGTAGTTTATTGTGTTGATTGCCTCAGCCCGGAAATAGTAAGCTAGATCATTTTCAATCATCATTGTCTTTCTTATTTCTTCGAGTGTGTTATTCTTTTTCTCCACTACTCGCTTCTATTGAGGAGTTCTTAGTGCTGAGAAGATGTGGGAGATGTCATTCTTGTCACACTAGTCTGCAAATTACGAGTAATCGAAACCCCTTTTATTGTCAATTCGAATTCTCCTGATGTGATTCTCATACTCCACTTGTATTTTCTTGCCTATCATAGTGATCTCATTGAATTGTTCATTTTTGTTCTTCAGAAAACATACCCGGGTAAATCGCAAGTAATCATCAACAATAACCAAGCACATATGATTTACCTCCTAAGCTTTTGATAGGAATTTCACCATATAAATCAATATGTATTAATTCAAGCACTTTGGATGTAGATACTATCTTGAGTGCCTTGAAAGATTATCTCGACTTATTTTCCTTTTGTGCATGCATCACAAATTTTATCTTTCTTAAATGAAAAGTTAGGTAAACCTCTAACTAATCTACGAGATGCAAGTTTCTTGATAGTATGCATGCTAATATGGCCTAGTGTATGATGCTATGTCCTTGAATCATCATTTAAAGAAGTTTTTAAACATGATAAATCTTGACTAGAATCAAACAGAGGAATAGTGTAAGTGTTACCCGACCTCAAACCCGAGAGCTTTGTCTATTTGGTGACTACATCATAAATGAAGCAGTTGGTCTTAGTGGACCTTACCTCTTGTCCTTTGTTAGATAACTAAGATCAATTAAGAAGAGTATATTTGAGCCCTTTGACAAGGTAAACTGGGCTGACTGAGTTGTCTCCTTGACAAAATTATAGCAATTCCAATTATCTTGTTTTTGCTATTGTCTCCAAATGTGACTTTTCCTCCTTTCATCTCTTCTAATTCCGAGAAGAGTCTTGAGTCTTCGGACATGTGGCATGAACATCCACTGTCTAAGTACCAATCACCCTTTCGTTTATGAGTAACATACAAAAACAGAAACAAACTAACCCTTCCCACTTCCTCTTACAAACCCATTAACTGTTTTTAACATAGTCCTTCTTCTAAGGAAGAACACTTTTGGGAACCCAGATTTGAAAGATTTTGGGTTTGGTCCGTTTCTAAGTCTTCTTTCATGAGAACTGACTCTATGTCTCTTTCCTTTGAAAACCTCTCTTTTTACAACAGAGTTGAGAAGAATTTTTTATGAAAACTGGTTTGGGCTCAGTCCCTTTTCTTTTTGAAAGAATAGAACTACGCTTAGGCTTCCTGAACTTAATAGTTTAGGAATAAGTTTTGAACAACTTTTTGTAGGCATTATCTTCCTCTTCAACATTATATCTAAGACCTTCTTTTCTAAATAAGACACACTCGAGTACCATGTAATAGTTCAAGGTTTTTCTAACCTTGAGTTAGTTTTAAAACCAACTCTTAAGACTCATTCAACTTTTGCTTCAATTGCTTATTCTCTATTTTGAGGCACTCAGGCTCAGTCTCATTATCTTTAGTACTAGTCTTAAGTACTTTCATATTTTGTCTTAAGTTTTTTAAATCATTTTTCATAATGATGTTCTCAGCATTAAGAGATTGCAGTTTCTCTTTGAATTTAAAAGATTTAGAAATAGACCTTCCTTCAAAAATAAAAATATATCTAGCAAGATCATGCTTTGAAAACTTAAGAAAGTAGTTGATTACTTCATGAGGATTTGTTTCCTCAGCATTCGATGCATCATCTGTGCGACTCGGATCCGACTTCCGAGTCCGATAGAGCCATTAAACAGCTTTGATTCATCATCGGTGTCATCATCTTCTTTTGACTCATCATCGCTCCAGGTAGCCACCATAACCTTTTTCTTATCTCGTCCTTCTTTCTCTTTGGACAGTTCTTGATAATGTGCTCCTTGTCTGTCACACTCAAAACAGCCAGAGTTCCTAGTTAAAGACAAATTTCAAGAGGATGAGAATCTACCTTTTCTGTCTTTGTTGTAAAACTCCTACTTAGACTTCTTCTACCACTTTCTGTATTTCATCATTTTCTTAAAACCTCAGGCTAGAAGTGCAATATGGTCTTCTTCTGAATCTGAGGAGCTCAAACTTAGACATTGTTCTTCTCAGGCCTTGAGAGCAATGTTTCTTTTGTTGTTGACCTCAACTTCGCTTCTTCTAGATGCAACTTATGGGTGAGTAATTTCCCAATGATCTCATCTGGCCTAAGTTGTGACAGGTTTTGAGCTTCTTGAAGGTTTGCTCATGGAGAGTCTAAGTCACCCTGGAGGAGGGTGAATAAGGTGATGAGGAAATTTAAAAGAACTTAGACACTTTTTTCTTGGAAAGTGATAAACGGCCGAGTCCGAGTCCGGATTAGACTTAGAAATGCAAGTACTAAAAATACATGGAAACCCTCCTAGGGCAGAAAACCATGGTCGGTGCTAAGCCAAGCACCAAGTCAAATCCACTATTTTGAATCCACAAAATAAAAAGGACTCGACTCTAATAGAAATACTCTCTTAGACAATTCCTTACAATGTTTTCCTAGACTCAAAAGTTCCCTTATCTTATCCAAGTACTTCCTGACTGAGGTGACCTTTACAATCGGAGACAACCGAGCTAAATTAAACCTTACATCTTAGTCAAGGCACCTTACTCAGAAAGTAAGAGAAGTATGTAACTGATTACAAGACTTTACAACTCGGAGAATATTAAATATAGACTTTGAGTTGTAAGTAGAAATTTGAGTGAGTAATGCACTAAAAGAGTTAGGCAATGTATTGATCAATAATATCAGCAATCTTTAGTCTTGTGAAGGGGCTTCTATTTATAGATAACCAAGAAGAGTGACTGTTATGTCTTAGTTTTGAACAAAAGTCTTTACTCGGCCATTGTAATGGCTCTTCCGAGTCACTCATAAAGGAGTCGTTGGGATGTGAACGTTGTACAACGGCTCTTGGCTTCAAAAGGTGTTCCAATCAACTGGTGTTATCTAAAAGCAAGGTGGAAACCACCATTGAGCCTAGCGTTGGAGTTTTCCAGCTTTAGAAACAGACAACCCCGACACGGTGTCCGAGCCCCGTTCGAAGTAGATAAAGCATGTCTCGCTGGTGATTGATAGCTAGAAGTCGACTACTTTTGTATTTTAAAAAATGAGTTAGCCTCATTTCAATAACCTACAAAAGTAAACAACTTTGGTTCTCAAAGTATAGAATACTTTGGGCCATGATTAGGCATAAATAATAATTAAATTCGGATAATTAAGTGCTTAATTATCTTAGGCCTAGAGAATTGAAATTTTCTAAGTCTAATATTCAATATACTCAAATTCCATCAGAGTCAATCCCAAAGATGATTGAGTAGAAAGATTAAAATATCGAGTATAGCAACTTGATATGAACAAAAAATTCTCGAGGAGATAAACCGACTTATAATAGGTAACAACACTATAATTCACTTTGCGTTGAAATATGCAATCAAGTACTTAGAATGAAAGTGTTAGAGAAATTATTTGAGCATGCGATTGTTGTGAGTGATGTCCGAGTGAGTCGAAACATCAATATAGAAGATATACAATAATGTGTTTTCCGAGTCAATCGAAACGAATGAAAACTTATACAAGACTTTCTATAATGTTCGTAATGTCTTAAAATCAAAAGTTAGGAGAGATGAGGTTTTTACTCGAGTCTTTATGTATTACTCAGAATGACTTAGATTTTGAAACTGAGTCATCACTTCTTTTATAGATGTTACCTTGGGACCCTCTCTTCTCTTAGGTAGACTCAAAATTCTTCTCACAACTTCTTCATAAGACATTTTCTTTCCAAGAGACTTGAGATTGTCGACAATCTCAGTGAAGCGAATATACATCCGAGTTATGTTCTCATCAGGCTCCATCTTGAACAACTCATACTTGTGGAGATACTGACTTATCTTGGCCTGCTTTACTTGACTAGTAGCTTTATATGTAGTGACCAAGTGTATCCCAAACTTCTTTGGTTGTGTCACAAGCGGATACTCGTCGTATTCTACTCGAATCAATTGCACACATTAGTGTGTTCGTTGCCTTAACTAGGTATAGATTTTTTCCTTTTATCTTCGTGGGAATGTAGTTCCCATTGTAGATGATGCTCCAAACCTCCTCATCATAATTCTAGATGAAGCACTTAATGATCTTTCCACGAAGTTTGATCCCTTCAACTTGGGTGGTCTCGTGACAGATCTTCCTTCATCGAACTATCCATAGTTAAAAGCCATATGATCTTTAAACCTTGGATTTGTTAGATCCTTTGAGAACGCTAGGCTCGACACCAACTGAAGGATTGCTCATGAGAGTATGAATCACCTTAGGAGGGGCGGGAGCGGAAGAGGGTGTGAAGGAAATTTAGCAAAATAACAATGTTTTCGTCAAAGGAAAGACTTAGAACACTATTTTGAGTCTCGATTGGACTTAGAAGTGCTGAACACAGAAAATATGTGGAGACCTTTCTAGGGCAGAAAACCATGGACAGTATTAATCCAAGCACCATGTCAAATCCACTACCTTAAATCCACAAAATACAAGGACTAACTCTTACAAAATTGCTTCCTTAGAAAATTCAATTATAAGATTTTGTTAGACACGTAAGTTCCCTTATCTGTTCTAGTACTTCCTAACCGAGATAACCTTTATAGCTAGGGATAACTGAGCTAAGTTAACCCTTACAGCTCGATGAAGGGAATTTACTCGAGAATTGAAATATGTAAGAGTGATTACAAGAATTTCTCTTTACAACTTAGAAAGTATAAACTTAAGAACAGAGTTGTAAAAGCTAGAAGATTGAGAGAGACTAGATTTCATTTAGTTACAACAATGTTTAATAATCTTCAAGTCTTGTAGGAAGGCTTCTATTTATATACAGCAAGGCAAAGCAGCCATTGTAACTAGTTCTAAACTTGGTAGCTTTACTAGCCGTTGTAACGGATAGTCTAAGTAGCTCGGAAAATGAGTCATTGCAAATTTGAATGTTGTGCTTAGGTCCTTGGCTCAAAAAGCATTCCATCCCACTAGTTATGACTAAAATTCGGAGTGGAAACAACCTTTAGACTCAAAGTTGAAGTTTACCGAATTTGGTAACAAACAACCCTAACACGGTGTCCGAGCCCTATCCTGAAACAGTCCTTTTCTGTTTGCTTGGTGTTTCGCGGTTAGAAGCCGATTACTTTTTCTTTTCAAATCAAGATCAAAATACTTTAATCATCTTGAAGAAGCAAATCAAAGTGGTAAAAGAATGGAATTTTTTAGTCTAATATTCAATAGGTTCAAACTCCATCGTGTGTTTGTCTTTTAAATGATTAAGACATTAAGAATATATAGACATCATGCATCAAAATTGATCATTTAAATTTAATAACTAACATAGAAATAAGAATTAGCGCAGCAATTCATTTTCATTTAACTCATGAAGTCGGTGCTCGGAATAGGATATGTTCGTGAAACTCGTTACTCATGACAACTATCCGAGTTGTATCCGAAGAGGTCGAAACATAGTCAAGTGTGTTCTACTCAAGAGATGCATTCTGGGTAGGTCGGACAATGTTGAAAACTAAAAGCTAAGCTTCTTAAAGATTGAGAATGAGTCTTCAACACTTGATAGGGATGGATGTGAATGACAAGTCCTAGATCATTCAAGTGTTGTTTGATCCATAAAAAATGAGCACAATACGCTTCAACTACTACATACTTTGCCTCAACTGTTGATAGAATAACCGAGTTTTGCTTCTTTGAGTGTGAGGACATGAGTGATTGACCCAAAAGTTGACATTCTCCCGATGTACTCTTTCTATCAACCTTGTATCAAGCATTGTCAGCATATGAGTATCCACTTAGAGTCATACTTGAGTCTTTTTAATATGAGAGACCAAGTATTTAAGTTCCTATAAGATATCTGAAAATTCTCTTCACCGTAGTGAGATGTGACTGTTTTGGATTAGTTTGTAATATTGCATATAGACAAAGACTAAACGTAGTATCTAGCCTACTAGATGTAAGATAAAGTAGAGATTAAATCATACCTCTATAGAGTTTCGATCTAGAACTTTACCTTTTTCATCCGAGTCCAATTTTGTATTGTTACTCATTGGTGTTGCTGCATGTTTGACATCTTGTAATTTGTACTTCTACAGTAACTCCTTAATGTATTTGTAATGATGAACATAGATGCCATTTTTCTCTTGTTTGATTTGTAGTGCAAGAAAGAAGTTATGTTCTCTCATCATAGTAATTCGGAACTATTGTCTCATCAACTCAGAAAACTCTTGACATAGACTTTTATTAGTAGCTCTAAATATAATGTCATCAACGTAAATCTCAATAATGAGAAAATCATTCCCCTTAGTTTTTGTCAAAATATTTTTTCAATAATACCTCTTTTGAAATCATTTTCAACCAAAAAGATGCTTAACTATTCATACCAAGCTCTTGGAGCTTGTTTCAAACCATACAAAACTTTTTGTAATTTGAAAACATGATTAGGAAATTGAGAGTTTTCAAATCTAGGGGTTGCTCAACATAAACTTCTTCTTGAAGATAACCATTAAGAAAAGTACACTTAACATCCATTTGATATAATTTAGTGTTCATGTTGGATGTAAAATTTAAAAGAATTGTGATTGCCTTAATCCTAGCAACATGTGCAAAGGTTTCCTCACAATCAATTCCCTCTTCTTGGTTATATCCCTCACCAACAAATCTAGCTTTGTTTCTAACTAATAAGCCTCCCTCATCCAGTTTCTTTTTGAATACCCATTTGATTCCTATATCCGGGTGGTCAGATGGTCGAGTCTAAACTTGGTTTCTTTCAAATTGAGATAGTTCTTCTTGCATAGCCTCTACCTATTTAGGTTCAAGTAGGGCTTCTAGTACATTTTTAGGTTCAATTAATGATATGACTGCAGAAAATGCATATAAATTTTGCAAAGAGGAATGAGTTCTTACCCCAGTATTGATGTTTGAGATGATGTTGTTAGGTGGGTGACTAGATAATATTGAAAGCTTTACCTCTCCTCTGGTTTACCAGATTTGATGGTTGAATGCTTTGTTCTTCACTTGGTTCATTTTGTTGAGTCCTTTCTTCAACTTGTGCTTCGAGTGGTCTAAGCATGTTCTTGAACCGGCTTATTCCGATTTTGCTTAGTTCTCTTTCGTTGATCATTCCGAGCTCATCTTCCACTAAGTCATCATCATCTCGGTTGATCTTGAGGTTTGAGAAAATGGATTCACTTACCCTACCATTATCAACCTCATCAAAGATAGCAGGGATGCGTTCTTTCACTTTGTTTGTTTCTTGTCGAAAATTTGATAAGCTTTTCTATAAGATGCTTTCTTCCACTTAGTCACATGATCCTTACCATTGTTATGCACAAAGCATTTACATCTGAATGATTTTAAGTTGAATATGTTAGGTTTCTCCCTTTGTATAACTCTTAGTATTTTGGACTCAAAATAGTAAGAATAAGACATCTCTTGAAAGTGTAGTTTGTTATGTTTATCTGCGTCATTCCATAAATAGTAAGGTAAATAATTTTAAATCATCATGGTCCTTCCTATTTCTTTAAAAGTTTTGTTCGTTCTCTCCACTACTCCATTTTGTTGAGGAGTTATGGGTGCTAAAAATTTATAGGAGATGCCATTATTTGTCGTAGAAATCTACAAATTCCGAGTAGTCGAACTCGCTTTCCCGGTCGGCTTGAAATCTCCTGATACGAGTATAAGATTCCACTTGTATTTTCCTGTAGATCGTAGTGAACTCCTTGAAAACATGATTTGGAAATTCTGATTTTTCAAATCTAGGGGTTGCTCAACATAAACTTCCTCTTGAATGAAACCATTAAGAAAAGCACATTTAACATCCATTTGATAGAATTTGATATTCATGCTTGATGTAAATGCCAATAGGATTCTAATAGCTTCAATCCAAGCCACTGGTGCAAAGGTTTCCCCACAATCAATTTCTTCTTCTTGATTGTAACCTTAAGCCACAAGTCTAGTCTTGTTTCTTACTACCAACACACTTTCATCGAGCTTGTTCTTGAAAACCCATTTGGTTTCTATGACTGGGTGGTCGAAGGTCGTTTGGTAAGAGTCTAGACTTGGTTTCTTTCGAATTGATTAAGTTCTTATTGCATGGCTTCTACCCATTCAGGTTCATTAAGGGGTTCTAGTGCATTTCTTCGTTTAGTTAATGATATGAATACAGTGAATGCACATAGATTTTATAGAGAGGAACGAGTTCTTACCTCACTTGTTGATGTCGGACAGGACATTTTCGAGTGGATGGCTCGATGCATATTTGAAAGCTCGGCCTGTTCTCCGGTTCACCAGATTTGTAGGTTGAATTGGCTGATCTTCGGTGGTCCGATCTAATTGAGCTTGCTCATCCGGTTGACTTTCAGCATTCCGAGTCGGCTCTTGAGTCGATTCATTCCGAGTCGATTGTTCCGAGTTGCTTCATTCCGAGTTGCTTTTCCTATCCGAGAATGTTGACTCACTTGGTTTTCCCCGATCAATCTCATCAAAAACAACGTGGATTCGTTCTTCCACTTTGTTAGTTCTTTTATTAAAAATGCAATATGCTTTACTATGAGATGAATAACCAAGAAAGATACCTTCATCCGACCAAGCATCAAACTTGGTCAGGTGATCCTTACCATTGTTGTGAACATAACACTTACATCCAAAAGGTTTGAAGTATGACATGTTGGGTTTTTTCCCTTTATAAAGCTCGTATGGAGTTTTCTTCAGGATGGGTCCGATCAGGTATCTATTCGAGTATGTAGTTTGTCTGTGTTGATCGCCTCAGCCCAAAAATAGTAAGGTAGATCATATTCAATAATCATTGTCCTTCCTATTTCTTCAAGAGTTCGGTTCTTTCTCTCCACTACTCCCTTCCGTTGAGGAGTTCTTAGTGCTGAGAAATTGTGGGAGATACCATTCTTATCACGGAACTCTACAAATTCTGAGTAATCGAACTCCCTTCCATGGTCGGTTCGAAGTCTTTTGATATGAGTCCGAGACTTAACTTGGATTTTCTTAGAGAGCTTGCTTGAACTCTTTGAACGCTTCATTTTTATGCTTAAGAAAACAAACTCAGGTAAATCATGAGTAGTCATCAACAATCACAAGTACATATGATTTATCTCCAAGACTCTTTACATGATTTTCTCCACATAAGTCCATATGTAGAGATGCTTTCGAACAAGATAAATTCGACTAGGGTCGAGAGCGCAATAGTGTAGGTATTACCTAATCTCTTACCCGAGAGTTTAGTCTCCTTGGTAGTTTCATCACAAATATAGCGATTGGTCCGAGTGAACCTTACCTCTTGACCTTTGTCACACAATTGAGAGATGCTGAGCAGATTGTACTTTAATCCCTTGACAAGGTAGACTAGGGTCGACCGGATTGTCTCCTTTTCGAATCTTCCCTATTCCAACTATCTTGCCTTTGCTATCATCTCCAAAAGTGACTTTACCTCCCTTGTATTCTTCTAACTCAGAAAAGAGTCTTAAATCTCCTAACATGTGGCGTAAGCATCCACTGTCCAGGTACCAATGGCCTTTTGTCTTTTTCTGAGCTACCTGCAAGTTAGAAACAAACTAACCCTTCTCACTTCCTCTAACAAACCCAAGTAACTCCCTTTACTATGGTCCTTTGCTAAGGAAGAAGACTCTTGGGAACCCAGATTTGAATAACTTTGGGTTTGGTTTGATTCTGAGTCCTTCTTTTTGAAAACTGAGTTTGTGTCTCTTTCTTTTGAAAGTCATTTCTTTTATAAACCGGTAGAGAAGGTTTTCTCCTATAAACTGGTCTAGCCTTAGTCCTCCTTTCATTCTTATAAATGAGACCGTGCTCAGCCTTCCCGAACTTCACAGTTCTGGAACCCTTTTGAAAAGATCCGAGTAGGAATTAGATTCCTCCTCTTCGCTAAAACCATGACCTTCTTTTCCGAAGGAGACACATTAAGAGCCTAAGAGCATATCAAGGTTTTTCCGACCTTGAGTAAACTTTAAAACAAGTTCTTGAGACTCATTAAGCTTTTGCTTCAAATGCTCATTTTCTCTTCTAAGTGACTTAGACTCAGTCTCATTAACTTATGTACTAGTCTTGAGCTCTCTTAGAGTAAGTCTCGGGTTTTCCAAAGTTTTAGAGGTGATAGACTCAAGTTCTTCTTTAAATCGAGAGGAGTCGAATTGGACTTTTTTTCCAAAGTATAAATATATTTAGCTAAATCAACTTTGGAAAACTTGAGGAAATATTCAATTACCTCCTAAGGATTCGTTTCCTCATGGTCCGAGTGGTGAGAGTCCGGCTCGGATTTAGCTTCCGAGTCCGATAGAGCCATCGAATGTTCATTGCTTTAAAGTTCTTTCTTAACTTTTCGCCTCTTTAGTGGTGTACTCGATCTTTGCTTTAGGCACGAGTCTTGTTTCCTCCATCTTCATTGGAATGTAGTTGCCTTCTTTTATGATGTTCAATACATCTTCATCGTGATCCAATAGAAAGCATTCCATGAGCTTCTTCCAAGTGTACGAAATTAGATCCCTTAAACTTTGGTGGTCTGTTGGAAGATCTTTCTTCATTGAACTCTCCATTGTTCTGAGCTATTTGATCTTTAAACCTTTGGATGGTTAGATCCTTTCTGAAAGGCTAAGCTTTGATACCAATTAAAGGTTTGCTCCTGGAGAGTTTAAGTCACCCTAGAAGGGGAGTGAATAGGGTGTTAGAAGAGTTTTTAGAGAATTAAACTCTTTTACACGTGAATAGAGACAGAAACAGATGGTGAGTCTAGATTGGACTCGGAAAAGTATCAACTCAGAATTACATGGAAACCCTCCTGGGGCAGAAAACCACGGCCGGTGCTAGTCCAAGCACCAAGTCAAATCCACTATTTTGAATCCACAAAATACAGTAGATTGACTCAGCCAAAATTGCTCCCTTCGACAATTACTTGCAAAGTTTTCCTAGACTCGAAGTTCCCTTATCTCGATCTAGTACTTCCTAACTAAGGTAACCTTTACAGGTAGGGACAACCGAGCTGAGTTAACCCTTACAGCTCAGTCAAAGGACCTTACTTAGAGAGTAAGAAAGAGAGTTTGTAACTAATTACAAAACTTTTCAACTCGTAAAGATGTTAAGTACGGACTTGGAGTTATAAGTAGAAGATTGAATGAGTATTATATAAAGAAATATAATTTCAGCAATGGGTTCAGCAATCTTCATGTCTTGTGAAGTGGTTTCTATTTATAGATAACCAAACAGATTAGCCGTTGTGACTATCTTCCGATTAGAAGTCCTCACCGACCGTTGTCATGGTTCTTTTGAGTCACTCGGAAAAGACCGTTGAGATGTGAACGTTGTGCAATGGCTCTTGACTCCTTAGGATGTCCCAATCCACTGGTGTCCGAAAAGTAGGGTGGAAACCACCGTTGAGCTTAGCATTCAAGATTTCTAGTTTTGGAACCAGACAACCTTAACACGAGTGTCTAGACCTTGGTCGAAGTAGAAAAAGCCTTGTCTCGCTGGCAATTTGACATCTTGAAGCCGGTTACTTTTGTAATTCAAAAGTAGGATAACCTCGTTTACATAACCTACAAAAGTAAACTAGTTTTCGTTCCCAAAGTATAAAATACCTTGGTCCAAGATTAGGCACATGTAATAATTTAATTAAGATAATTAACAAGCATAATTATCCGAGTCCTAAAAGAGTGGAATTTTCTAAGTCTAATATTCATTATACTCAAATTCCATGTGAGTCAGAGCTAGAGAAAGATCAAGTTTGATAGAGAATATCGGAATAAGAGTACTTGATCTAGAGAAATATACTTCAAACAAAACATGCTGACTTAGAAAGATGAATTAATGTTGTAATTCACTTCAACTTAGAATATGAAGTCGAATTTAGTTTGAAAGAGTAAAGTGCATGGTTTGATCATGTGACAAATCTGAATGATGTCCGAGTGACTTAGAACCTTCGGAGTGAATTGATGAACACGAGTGTGCCTTCTAAGTCAGTCGGAATCGGATGAAAACATTATGTAACACTCAAAAAGTTTCTATAACACTCAGCATAGTTTCTATAATACTTAGAATGACTTGTAATCAAAACTTAGAAGGGATGAAGTTGGTACCTGATTCCTTAATGGTACTCAGAATGATATACATGTAGAATCGAGTCTTCATCCACAATCTCTAAAGGCTCGGCTCGGCTCGGCTCTTGGATGGTCCGAAAGAAAAGAGGATTTGTGGACTGACCCAAGGCAAAAGGCTATTTAAGTTGTGTTGGGGGTTCTTCTAGGTTTATCGGCTTATACTCGCATCAATCGATTACAGTTCAAAATCCAAATCTACAAATAGGGCTCGGGATTATCATCATCGGGCCAACAAAGCAAAACACGAAATAACGACATAAATGATGACACTTTTTAGGTGTCTACAATTCCCCACCATACATATTAGTCATGATGCGCTTTACTTCATGTTGATTGACATAAAGTAAGCTAATTCTCGTGTTGGTTTACTTGTAAAGTTGTCCTTGGTTGATGAAGAATTGCACCGCTAACATACCAATGGCTCGTTGGGCTCTAGGTTGTGGGCATTCTTAATTTTCTAAATACTAATACATGTCATGGTACCAACTAGTTTGGTCGAGTACTAGACATTTCGAGTGCGTATATATGTGCAGGTTGACTCAGTCATTCTATACGAATATGCATTAAATGAATGCCACTAGGAATATTAATCATGGGTGCCAACTTAGCTAAAGCATCCGTGAACTGGTTATCATCCCTAGGAAGGTACGTGTATGATATGCTATCGAAGTATTTTGCTAATTCCATCAAATGTGCTTGGTAGGGCGCTAAGGCTTCACTATATACTTTTTACTTCGTGAAATCTGATTAATGATCAAGCTGGAGTCACCAAAAACCATGACGTTCTTAGCTTTGATTTCTATGGAACCTTGAAGTCCTCTCGATGCATGCTTCGTATTCTACGAGCGTTGTTAGTGACCATAAAATCTAACTTGATTGAAATGGGAGTATGTGCTCCCTCCGGCGAGGCTAGAATGATCCCTACTACAAAGCCTTTCATATTAGAAGCATGGTCAAATTACATTGTCCACATCTAGACCTCTACTTGCCGGATGTTTTTGTCTAAAAACTTGAGATGTTCAGGTTGTGATTCGATTCATCGATAGATCGACTAGGAATTTCGTTTCTATGATTGCCTTTTGAGGGATATACTTGAGTTCAAATTTTGATAATATGACTATTCATCCAGCTATCTTGCTAGTGATAGTTGGTTGCTCAAGAATGTACTTAATGGGATACATATGTACCACATGGCCAACATGTAGTGCCCGAGCTTCTTGGTAGCCCATACTAAAGCCAACGATGTCTCGCTCTAAAGGCGTATACCGAGTCTCATAATGTAAGAATTTCTTTCTTAGATAATACATTTACTCTTCCTTTCCATCCCATTGAGCTAACATGGCTTCCATTGCAGTTTCTATTATAGAGAGATATAGAAGCAAAGGCTTCCCGTGTTTGGACGGAATCAACACCGATGGATTAGCCAAATACTCATTAACCTTCTCGAATGATTTTTCGCATTCTTTATCCCAAATTGGCTCGGATCCTTTCATAAGCTTCTTAAAGATGGGCTTACATACCATAGTCAGTTTTGATATGAAACGGCTAATGTACGATAAACATCCCAGGAAACCCCGTATCTCCTTCTCTGTCTTTGGCGGTGGGATCTCTTGGATGGCCTTGATCTTAGATGGATCAACATCAATTCCTCTAAGACTAACCACATAGCCTAGCAATTTACCCGAGGTTACTCCAAAGGCACACTTTTCTAGGTTAAGGCATATATTATACTTTCTTAGTCTTTCAAAGATTTTTCTAAGGCTAGGTAAGTGCCCTGCCCTATCCTTGGACTTGATGATCATGTCGTCCAAATAAACTTCAAGTTCCTTATGTATCATGTTGTGTAGTAATGTTGTGGTAGTCCTCCGATATGTAGCTCTGGTATTTTTAGTCCAAAAGGCATCACAACATAGCAAGTAAGTCCCTTATTGAGTGATGAAGGTCGTTTTTACATATCTTCTTCATCCATCTTCACTTAATTATACCCGACATAGTCGTCCAAGAACGATTGTGCGGACACATAAAAGGTGTCATCTTTTATCTCTTTATTTCCATATTTTATTCTCGTAAGCCCAATGATGAAATCTCGAGTCTTGTTTGAGGATTTGGATCGCGGATCTGTGATTGATTGGTGCGACATAAGCCAGTAAACCACAAAGAACCCCCAACACGAAATAAACAACCATTTGCATTGGGTCGGTCCATAAATCCCTCTTTCTTTCAGAGCGATCCAAGGACCGGACCAAGCCTTGAGAGACAATGGAGTCTAGTGTCTGTGTACTTGTGAAATTCCTAGTTTAGAATACTACATTTTACTTTTTTCCAATCGGACAAGGAGTTGAACACCGAAGACGGCGTTAAAGTGTTACATTTCATAATCACGGGCATTTGTAGACACCTAAAAAGTGTTGTCGTTTATCTCTTTATTTTTGTTGTTTATTTGTTAGCTCGATGATGAAATCTCGATCCCTATTTGAGGATTTAGATCTTAGACTCGTGATCGATTGGTGCAACATAAGCCGATGAAACCACAAAGAACCCCTAGCACCAAATAAATAGCCTTTAGCCTTAGGTCGGTCCACAAATCCCTTTTCTTTCGGACGATCAAGGAACCGAGCTGAGCCTTAAGAGAAAATGGAGTCCATTGTTATGTGCTCGGGAAATTCCAAGTTCGGAATATCGCATTCTACTTTTATCCAAAGTACAAGGAATTGAAGACCTGAAGACGACGTTAACACGTTACATTTCATTATCGGGAGCATCGAAGTATTGCCTTTAAGCTTCACAAGACAAGTACACACGAGACTAGAAGCTTCCCCCTCAAAACGATGTTGTGGCCGGCACCTACCTACTAGAGGCATCAAGTGGAACGCTGCATTTCGGCTTGGAGAGTCCTTTGGAGACACAACTAGGGCACAAAATCCTAGGGCACCTGGGTGGCTGGTGCCCGCCAACCGGATTCTATCCAGCTTTATCCCTTTCTAATCTGATTCTATCTCTTCGGATTTGGCCCGGTTTATTTTCAACTGTTTGGATCTGCTGAATGGAGGCAAACCCTAGATCTCGGGCATGCCACCTTTAGAAGAAGAAGACTTTTGGGAAGATACTAAAAGTCCTATAATCGAATTCCTTACTAGATGTAGATGACACAATGCACCCCGGGTTCACAATAGACTTAGGAAGCCCCAAAAGAGCCTCGAAGCTGCAAAAGAAGAAGATCCAATCCTTAAGCAACTTCAAAAATTAAAAGCCGATATCTCAATCCAAAAATTAATATCTACTTCCCAGAAACATAGACAAGCCTTGATTGATACTCTTAATAAGATCGAGGTCTCTCCGGAAATTACGCCGGAGGAAGTGGTAGGATTGGTTAACGAGTGGGGATGGAGCTATTACCTTTTATCATAAGGATCTCCTAGCGGAAGGCATTACACACAACAATGCCCTTTACTTAACCATAACTTGCGTGAACAAGTTTGTTCCCTAACCTTGGTAGATAATGGATCGAGTAGTAAACTTATGTCCCCGGAGAACCGCTAGAAGGTTATGAATTAGAGAGCAACAACTTTCAAAACCGACTCGTCCATCTTCGAGCTTATGATAATTCCAAAAGAACAGATGTTGGTAACAGTGACCTTGCCAATCAATATAGGGCCAATAAAAAGGAACATCGAACTCCAAGTCCTAGATATCCCAGCTACCTTCAATCTACTAATAAGACGCCCTTTGTTACATGATCATTAGGTGGTGCCCTCTTCATCTGCATCGAAAGTGAAGATTGTCATCCAAGGTCAAGTTATAACTATCAATGGGGATAACCTTTGTGCTACTTTCACTTCTAAAGAATTCGTAGTTGAGATCGAGCACGATGCTAATAACAAGGAATTGTATGGATTTGAGACTATCGTTGCCTTAGAAAAGGATGAAGTACCTCTTAAGTTTAATCCTTATGGAAACTCTAATGTCCATTCGATGCTTAGAAGGATGAGGTATTTTTACTTTTCTACCTCTTGAACCCCCAATAACTACAATTTTGGATTAGGCTATTCACAAACTGCTAAGGAAATAGCTCAAGCGAAGTGGGAAACTCGGACAAAGAGGATCGCACCACACACAGTCCGCTCTATGAAGCCCTTTCCCTATACTTTGAATGGGCAATTCCTAAGCGAAGGAGACAACTTCTCTTATTATGGTTTTTCCGAGCCCACTATATCATGGAAAGGGCATCCTAGTACTTGATTTGGAGATTTTTAATGACTACTATATTCTAGAAACCTACCTCCCTAAAGAGGGAGAGTCCACATTAGACTGGATCAATCTCACTAGGAACAATCTTTTTAGTCTTCTGTTAGGATAGGAGGATAACCTAAAAGGGAATTCAGGCCCGATCATCGTAACAAGCTATGTCGCACCAGCAGTTCGATCCGTCCGGGTTCATCACCGATGTTGATATTGAAGGATCCAAACATGTCACTTGGATTGACGCCAAGGAGGGTGTTAAGCTTGTCGTACAGACAACAAATTAAACCACTACTTAAACTTATAATAAACAATATAGCAAGGGCAAGTAGGGATCGAATCCACGAGGAAAGATATAATAACATGCAAGTTTTAATCTAATTAAATTTACTACTCTTAAAAACAAAATAGAAAATATAAATTAAAATCAATAACTAAAATTCATAGAAAATTATCTAATAACTAAATAAATAATTTATACAGAATAATAAAACTACAATAACCCAGAAATATTTTTGTATATTTTTTAGAATAATTAAAACAGAAAACTAAAGCAGAAAATAAACAAATTCTAAAACAGAAAATTAAATAAGTAAAATTCTGCACTAAAATAATTACGAAAATAAATATTAAAATTACCCAGAATAATAATACTAATTTTCTAAACCTAACCAGACCCTAAAAATATAAAAACAAAATTTAAAATCTAATTTACGAATTTATTTTATTAAAAACCTGCAGTAATTAAATTCAAGAATTAAATCTGAAAAAATATCAAATTAATTCCAAAAATTCTAAAATTTAATCACAGCAAACTAGGACTCTATCTAAACCCTAAAAGAAAATAAAACACGAAAAATAACAAAAGAAACTATTTTTAAACTAATTTATAACAAACTGACTCAAAAATAAAACTAACAGAAAATTAATTCTGAAAATTAAATTATGTAAAGACTCAAAATTAAATTAAAATAAAATTACTAAAACTAACCTAAAATACTGATCTTTAGGGGGTAACGAAATTAATAATAAAAGACTATATATTTATAAATAAAAATTGACAAACTAAAGAAAATAACTAAAAACAAACAAATAATTATCAAAGATAACAAATTTATAAAAACACTTAGTATAATCTATATCCACCATGTAAATTATTATTTATCATTAACACACAAATTGATCTACCCATGAGCTAAACTGTAGAAGACAACCACTAGCGGATCTTCCCGTTTTTCCTTAGTTATTAGTTTACTTAGGTCTAGCCCTAATATAAACCCTACTAATATTGATAATCCTAGCACTAGCACTAGAATTTAATCAAATTAGAGCATTAAGTATTAGAAAAACATCATCTAGCACCTAATAACCAATCTACTAGCAAATTGATTTAAGAAGGATCTATGATAATTTCCTAATTAAAAGAGATGGGTATGAGCCATCCATGATTAACTAGGGTGATACTTATGTGTAAAAGATCAAGCAATTACGTACTTAAACCCTCTAAACTATCATATGAATTTATATAAAACTAAATAGCGTGCACTCTAATTAATTAGACATAAATTCATAAACATTAAACACAAATTATCATAGAATCATGGATCAAATCAATAAGACAATAAAAATCGAAACTTTGTTTCAAAATAAATAATTTAACATGGCTTCAATGAGATTATACTAAGTATAAAAAAACTACTCAAACATAATGTAATTTGGGACACATAAACTAACTAAAAATATCATCTTTAATATCGAACTAATAATAAAAATAGAGTCTTTAAAATAAAAATTACAATAATAATAATACCATAATAATCCTTGCCATGCGATGATCGGGAAGGTGATGAGGAGGATTATGATGATGATGGGTGATTAAGGGGAGAAGTGGGGGTGATTGATGATGATTATATGAAGTTGTGGGTGGCGTGAGGTACAAAGGTGGGTAGCAAGGATGATGTGTGGGCAGCGAAGGAAGTGCCAGCGCATGCAAGGAATGAGCAGCGAAGGGAGGTTTGTGACAGCGAAGGAAGCAGCGAGAGATGGGCGGCTGGTGTGTGGGCTGTGGGAGAAAGGGGCTGGGCGGCCAGCAAGAGGCAGCAAGGGTCGCGGCAGCAGTCACGAAGGGGTGTGGGCAGCAAGGGAAAGAGGTGGTGAGTGTGTGTGGCTAGCTTCCTTCGTCTCTCTCCATGATGATAATAAGTAGTATATATAGGGTGAAAGAGTTAGGGTTTATTTCTCTTTCTTCTCTTCTAAGTTTCCTTTTCTATTCCACTTAGGATTTCCTAAAATATAATATCCTAAAATAAATATTTTATTACATATTATATTTATGGACCGACTTCATATATTTTCTTGGATGCTTGTCGGTAGCTAAAAATCCACTTTTAACGACTTTTCTTCTCTTCCCCACTTTATTCGATAATTACCTATAAATAGACAAAATAGAATAAATTAGATAAAATAAACTATATAATATAAACTCAATAACTACTAAAAATACGTATAAAATACGACTTAACAAATCCCCCACACTTAGACTTTGGACGTCCTCGTGCAAAGAAATCTAAGACTCAATCTAATAATACGCTTTCTTATAAAGATATACATAAAACATAAAATATACACTAAGTTTGCCTTGCTTTCAAAAATACTTTGATGAAATTTTTGTCTTTCCCAAGCAAGTGAAGAACTAAACATTTTCATTGCCATCGGAGAGTTTATTCATCGACCTCACAATATCTCTTTTAATTAAGCAACAATCAAAAATTTATCCATCTTTTTCAAACATGTACATTCCGGTCAAGAGGTCTAAAACTTTTTAGGATGGGAAAAATTAAGGTGCGGTATGGTTATAGAGACACTCGAATCAAGCAAATAACACACTAAAAATCGATAATAAACTTGTTTTGCAAACCTTTTTTTTTTTTTTTTTTTTTTTCAATTATATATATATATATATAACTCCATTCAAGCACATATTCGAGGCCCATATAGGGTCTTAGAAATATAACACTCCCTGTCTCCCACTCACCCAAACAGAGGTGCTGGAGTTAATGCTCTATTTTTTTTTTTTTTTTTTTTTTCTTCGTTAGTATGGTTCGAGCCATTGATCGGCCTAAAATGGGCATGACTCTCCCAGCATGGGTTACTCCATTCATAAGGCTCAACTTGAGACCTAAACTTAAGGGAAATGGCGCCGAGCCACCAACTCCGACCCATGTTGGTAAACTAACAATTTTTTTTTTTAATTTTTTTTTTTTTATTTGTAGGCAAAACAAGAAAAATCAAAATTTTAATGGGTCAATCTGCTAAGTTCAGTAGTCTAGGTGAACGGTTTAAGTCAATTTATTGCCTCTATCACGATCATATAACATGATCAAATCGACAGAAAAATTATGATTGTCACTAATTGAAGAAATATATGAAGATCAACTCAAACAACTCGAATGACAATTAACATGTTCAAATTTCTCACTTTCAAAGGGAAAGAAAAATTAGAAACAGAAAAATTTAAGCAAGTTAACCTAGCATATATTCATGTTCATGCATTTCTTTACAAGAATATATATATATTTTTTTTTTCAAAAAATAAGATAAAGATAAATGCATAAAATTAAAATGTAATAAAGATAAATGCATAAAATTAAAATGCAGGATGCACTCCCCACACTTAATTCATGCATTGTCCCTAATGCATGCTAAATAAAAATAAAAATTAAAGTAAAGTAAAAATTATAGAAACTTCCCTGAAAATGTTGGGTTGCCTCCCAACCAGCGCCTTTGTTTACCGTCTTTGGCTCGACACCTTTGTAGCTCAAGGATCATTCAGTTGCATTTCCCACACTAAATTGATCCGGTCTTCTGCATACTTGCAATTAGTTAGAGATTTCTTTTGGAAAAGAGCAGATGTATTCTCCCCACACTTATCTTGTTGTTCCTTTTCAATTTTAATTTGTTCGTGAATAAATCTTTAAGGAACTTAGCATAACGAGGTTCCCGTTTCATGGTATCTAGAAGAGGAATGTTGATTTCTGCCTTCCTAGATATTTCTATGATATCTTCAATTGCCTCATCTATTGTAGGAGTTGTGCTTATTAGTCTACTAGGGAAAGGTGGGATAGGCTTGTAAAGATCTTTCTTATTTTCACCTATTTCCTTAGCATTAGAGGCGTCATCTTTGTTTTGGTCAAGTTCAGATTCCTTGACCTCTAATTCTAGCTCTACCTCTATGTTTTTCCTAGGTTCCTCTAATTCTTTCCCATTATTAAGTGTTATGACACTCACATTTTCTTTTGGATCTTGGAAAGGTTGAGATTGCATTTGGGCTTGCAGGTTACTAAGCATGGTATCATTGGCAATCTGTTTCTCTTGTACCTGCTTTATGGTCATCTCTAAGTTTTGGAACCTAAGGTTAGTCTCCTTTTTCTGGTCATCCATCTTCTTAATGATTTGCTCTAAAAGATAATTAGTTTTGTCATGAGCAATGGATTGATCAAATTCTAGGGGTTTTCTTCAAATTCATACCTAAGGTTAGAGTAATCACTCCATTCTTCATAAGTGTTTGAGAATATGTTATAATTCATTCGACCTTGGTTGGAAAAAATAGCATTCACATGCCCTCTTTGTTGTGTAGGGCATGAATTAGCAACATGACCCTCTAAATAGCAAATACTACAAACTACTACTTCTTCTTTGTGGACCAATTTATTCAACATAACAGTAATTTGGGACAATTGGGTCTCTACAGATGGACCTAAATTGAACTCATTAACATTCCTAAATTGGGTATCTCCCATTCCAAATTGTTGAGTATTTTGGGCCATATTATTTAACAATTCTCTAGCCCGAGGTGTAGTCTTATTAAACAAGGCCCCTCCACTAGCAACATCTACCATATTTCTATCTATTGGCAATAAACCTTCATAAAAATATTGAATCAATAAATGCTCAGGAATTTGATGTTGGGGACAAGTAGTACATAATTTATTAAAACGCTCCCAATATTCGGAAAAACTCTCCCCAATCATCCTGTTTAATACCACAAATTTCCTTTCTAATGGACCCTATCCTAGATGCAGGAAAAAATTTCTCTAAAAATGCTTTATGAACTTCGGTCCATGTAGTGAATGTTGCAGGTGGTAAGTAATAAAACCAATCTTTAGCCTTATCCTGAAGCGAAAAGGGAAAGGCTCTCAACTTAATTTGGTCTTGGGTGATTCCCTCAAATTGCATAGTGGAACATGTAATAATAAACTCATTGATATGACGATATGGGTCCTCACCAGGCAGTCCATGAAATTTAGGTAACATATTTAAAAATCCGGAGTTCGGTTTTAGTGGTCGGTCCAATGCAGGATATAAGATAGGTAAAAGTTGTGTATCCAAGTTAGGTGCAGCAAGTTCACGTAAGGTAGTCATCTCAATAATTTTAGAACTTACGTAAACAAAATCGAAACACTTACTTGGCTTTCAACTTCGTCAAATGTATACTCCTTTTCAAAATAAAAAAAGCACTAAAAAAAACAAAACTATGAAAACAAACTATTAAAGTTACAAAGAAGTAATAAAAGTAGTAAATCTAAATTAAATAAAAACTAACAACTATTATTTTCTTTCCCGAGCAACGGCGCCAAAATTTGTTAAGCTTGTCGTACAGCAACAAATTAAACCACTACTTAAACTTATAATAAACAATATAGCAAGGGCAAGTAGGGATCGAATCCACGAGGAAAGATATAATAACATGCAAGTTTTAATCTAATTAAATTTACTACTCTTAAAAACAAAATAGAAAATATAAATTAAAATCAATAACTAAAATTCATAGAAAATTATCTAATAACTAAATAAATAATTTATACAGAATAATAAAACTACAATAACCCAGAAATATTTTTGTATATTTTTAGAATAATTAAAACAGAAAACTAAAGCAGAAAATAAACAAATTCTAAAACAGAAAATTAAATAAGTAAAATTCTGCACTAAAATAATTACGAAAATAAATATTAAAATTACCCAGAATAATAATACTAATTTTCTAAACCTAACCAGACCCTAAAAATATAAAAACAAAATTTAAAATCTAATTTACGAATTTATTTTATTAAAAACCTGCAGTAATTAAATTCAAGAATTAAATCTGAAAAAATATCAAATTAATTCCAAAAATTCTAAAATTTAATCACAGCAAACTAGGACTCTATCTAAACCCTAAAAGAAAATAAAACACGAAAAATAACAAAAGAAACTATTTTTAAACTAATTTATAACAAACTGACTCAAAAATAAAACTAACAGAAAATTAATTCTGAAAATTAAATTATGTAAAGACTCAAAATTAAATTAAAATAAAATTACTAAAACTAACCTAAAATACTGATCTTTAGGGGGTAACGAAATTAATAATAAAAGACTATATATTTATAAATAAAAATTGACAAACTAAAGAAAATAACTAAAAACAAACAAATAATTATCAAAGATAACAAATTTATAAAAACACTTATTATAATCTATATCCACCATGTAAATTATTATTTATCATTAACACACAAATTGATCTACCCATGAGCTAAACTGTAGAAGACAACCACTAGCGGATCTTCCCCGTTTTTCCTTAGTTATTAGTTTACTTAGGTCTAGCCCTAATATAAACCCTACTAATATTGATAATCCTAGCACTAGCACTAGAATTTAATCAAATTAGAGCATTAAGTATTAGAAAAACATCATCTAGCACCTAATAACCAATCTACTAGCAAATTGATTTAAGAAGGATCTATGATAATTTCCTAATTAAAAGAGATGGGTATGAGCCATCCATGATTAACTAGGGTGATACTTATGTGTAAAAGATCAAGCAATTACGTACTTAAACCCTCTAAACTATCATATGAATTTATATAAAACTAAATAGCGTGCACTCTAATTAATTAGACATAAATTCATAAACATTAAACACAAATTATCATAGAATCATGGATCAAATCAATAAGACAATAAAAATCGAAACTTTGTTTCAAAATAAATAATTTAACATGGCTTCAATGAGATTATACTAAGTATAAAAAAAACTACTCAAACATAATGTAATTTGGGACACATAAACTAACTAAAAATATCATCTTTAATATCGAACTAATAATAAAAATAGAGTCTTTAAAATAAAAATTACAATAATAATAATACCATAATAATCCTTGCCATGCGATGATCGGGAAGGTGATGAGGAGGATTATGATGATGATGGGTGATTAAGGGGAGAAGTGGGGGTGATTGATGATGATTATATGAAGTTGTGGGTGGCGTGAGGTACAAAGGTGGGTAGCAAGGATGATGTGTGGGCAGCGAAGGAAGTGCCAGCGCATGCAAGGAATGAGCAGCGAAGGGAGGTTTGTGACAGCGAAGGAAGCAGCGAGAGATGGGCGGCTGGTGTGTGGGCTGTGGGAGAAAGGGGCTGGGCGGCCAGCAAGAGGCAGCAAGGGTCGCGGCAGCAGTCACGAAGGGGTGTGGGCAGCAAGGGAAAGAGGTGGTGAGTGTGTGTGGCTAGCTTCCTTCGTCTCTCTCCATGATGATAATAAGTAGTATATATAGGGTGAAAGAGTTAGGGTTTATTTCTCTTTCTTCTCTTCTAAGTTTCCCTTTTCTATTCCACTTAGGATTTCCTAAAATATAATATCCTAAAATAAATATTTTATTACATATTATATTTATGGACCGACTTCATATATTTTCTTGGATGCTTGTCGGTAGCTAAAAATCCACTTTTAACGACTTTTCTTCTCTTCCCCACTTTATTCGATAATTACCTATAAATAGACAAAATAGAATAAATTAGATAAAATAAACTATATAATATAAACTCAATAACTACTAAAAATACGTATAAAATACGACTTAACAGAGGGCTTGGAATTTGTTGTCAACTTAGGAGTGCATCCTCTTTCTAAGTCTAGTACTAGGGCTTGTACTTCTTCTTCTGTTATTTCTAATTCTTTTTCTAATTCTGTGCCTTAAGTTTCTATTTCTGATGTACTCATTGCTTCATTCAATAAAGTGAACCTTTCCACTTACTCCTTGGCTCCTCTTGCTTTTAATTATTTTCCCACTAATGATGAACAAGAAATCCCTAAAGAATTAAAAACAGTTGTAGAAGATCATGAAAATTGCTCACCAATAATAGAGGAAACACTAACAATTAATTTGGGGTCGGGTGATTAACCCCAAGAAGTTAGGATTGGGAAAACCTTGGATCCGGAAGAGTAGAAGCAATTTACATTGCTCCTTACAGAATTTATAGATGTCTTTGTATGGTCCTACAAAGACATGTTGATTGTAGATCCGAGTATAGCAGAATACAAAACGCCGCTTTACGAAGATGCTATAAGCCGCTTAAGCGAAGTTGAGGAGGATGAAACCAGAATGGGCTTTGAAGATTAAGGAAGAGGTCGAGAAGCAGCTAGAGGCTGGGTTCATTAAGGTAGTTCACTACACTCAGTGGGTAGCAAATATAATTCCAGTTCGAATAAAGACGACAGGGTTTGTATGTGTGTCGACTATAGGGATTTGAATAAGGCCAGTCCAAAAGATGATTTTCCATTGCCTCATATGGACCTCCTTGTAGATAATACAGACGAGTCATGCTTTGCTCTCACTCATGGATGGTTACGTTGGGTATAATCAGGTGAAGATGGCTGAAGAAGATATGGAAAAAGATTACGTTCATCACTCAGTGGGGACTTACTATTATGTGGTGATCCCATTTGGGCTCAAGAACACCGGCGCAACATATCGAGAGGATAGCAACAATCTTACTACATGATATGATCCACAAAGAAGTTGAAGTTTATGTGGATGACATGATTATAAAGTGCAAAGATATGGTAGGGCCCTACCCAGGCTAAGGAAATTCTTCTAGAGACTCAAGAAATACAACATGCACCTTAACCCTTCAAAGTGTGCCTTGGGAGTAACCTTGGGTAAACTGCTAGGTTATGTTGTTAGTCTTAGAGGAATTGAAATTGATCCATTCAAGATCAAAGCCATTCAAGAGATCCCTCCGCCAAACATACAAAAAGAGATAAGAGGTTTCCTATAACATTTACGAGTACATCAATATTTTCATATTAAGACTAACTATGGTCTAGAAAGCTATTTTTAATAAGTTAAAGAAATGATGTGAGCCCATTTGGGATACCGAGTGCCAACAAGCATAGGAGAAGGTTAAGGAATACATGGCTGGTCCTCCAGTGTTAGTTCCACCCCAATCAGGGAAACCTTTACTCTTGTATCTCACCACAATGGGAACAGCTATAGGAGCCATGCTAGCTCAGCAAGACAGGAAAGAAGAACGTGCGATCTACTATCCGAGTAAGAAGTTCCTGGATTATTAGACTAGATACATGCCATTAGAGAAGACATCATTGGCACTAGTTTGGGCTACTAAGATGCTCGGACACTACATGTTAGCCCACATGGTACATGTAGTGGCACCTATGGATCCTATTAAGTATATACTTTAGCAACCAATTATCAACGAGTAAGATAGCGAGATGGACTGTCATGCAATTAAAATTTGAACTCAAGTTTGTCCCTCAAAAGGCAATCAAAGGAAGGATAGTATTAGACTTCTTAGCCGATTTACTTGTACCTAAATCGTAACTCGAACACCTTGACTTTTCATATGAAGACAATTTATAAGTAGAGGTGGACCGTTGGAGTAGCACATACTCCCATTTCATCAAACTAGAAATCAAAGTCACCAATAACGCTGTAGAGTATGAAGCTTGAATCACAGGACTTCAAGTTGCTATAAGGATCGGGGTAAAGAGTATCGGGGTTTTTGGTGACTCCAGTTTGATCATCAATCAGATTTCACAAAGGTGGAAGGTACGTAGTGAAGCCTTGGCACCCTACCAAGCATATCCGATAGAATTATATAAGCACTTTAATAACATCTCTTTCACTTACCTTCGTAGGGATGATAATTAATTTGCGGATGCATTAACGAAGTTAACATCCATGATCAATATCCCTACCGGCATTCATTCAATGCCCATTCACATTGAGCGACGGAGTCACCCTACACACACCGAGTACATTAGAAGTGTCTAATACCGACCATACCGGTTGGTATCATGACATTTATTGGTATTTAGATATACAAGACTATCCTTTCGACTCCACACCTATACCCCAATTAGCCATGAGGATGTTGTCCGCCCCATTCTTCATCAATCGGGGTAAACATCATTAGCAAGGTGACCCCTAAAGGAACAGGCAGTCATGAATTTGTGTTAGTAGTAATCTACTACTTCATCAAATGGGTAGAGGCCGCCTCTTATGCAACTTTGACGTCGAAACATGTCGCTAAATTCATTACCCAAAATATCAACTTTCGTTATGGGGTGCCCTACAAGCTAATAAGTGATCATGGTAGCCATTTTAAGAAAGAAGTAGCAGATTTGTTAGATAAGTACAAAATCCAACATCATAAATCTTGTCTGTATCACCCTCCGACCAACGGAGTAGTTGAGGCCACTAATAAGAATATTTGCAAGATAGTGAAAAGATGGCGATTACCTATAAGGATTGGCCTAACAAGCTGCCTTTCACTTTGTGAGGTTATAGAGCTTCCATCGGAACTTCTACAGGAGCAACACCTTACTCTCTAGTTTATGGCATGGAAGCAGTCCTTACAATCGAGATTTCCATTCCCTCGTTGAGGATAATTGCTAAGATCTAGATTGAAGAAGCGGAATGGGCCAAAGAGCACTACGAAGAGTCAGTACTATTGGACTAAAGGCGCCTCAACGCTCCGCACAATATCCAAATATACCAAGCTCACATATATAGGGTATTTAATGAGAAAGTTAAGCCTTAGAATCTGCAAATCGGGGATTTGGTCCTTAAGGAGATAAGAACGCCAATTAGGACCCACGAGGGAAATTTAAGCCTAATTGGCAAGGCTGGTTTGTACTTAGTCGGATCTTATGTAACGAAGTCTTAAAATTAACTGATTTGGATGGAGAAGAAATTTTCTAGTACACAAACTTAGATCGGTTGAAGTAGTATTATGTCCAGCCCGACCCTAGGCGAGTAGGCCGAGCCCAACACAACCAAGGCAGGCCATGGCAAGCATCGGCCACCACCCGGACAACCGTGGGCTAGCCGGGCTGAGGTCTTTCCTTTGATTCCGCAATTCGTTTTCAATTATCAGATTAGCTTGTTCTCCTGTTTACTTCCGAGACGGCCCAATTAGGTGGTCCACTTGTGTCTTTTACGTACTTTAAGGGCGGTCTAATTAGGTGGTCCAATTTATTTTATTTTTTCCTCTAGGTGAGCGATAAAATATAAAAGTGTAGCATAACACTTACTTTCATTTAATAGTAGGCAAGCCTATACCTTAATATATAGCTAATAAAGGGAAATAATTGCAAGCTCACTACTTGTAACATACTAATAACACTGTTCTAAAGAGGCGTAACAAAACCTCATTTTCTTTTATTCTATCCTAAAAGTCTAAGCTCTAGTCTGTCTTTACTTTCTTTACTTTAGGGTCACTAGACTTAGCCTCTTCATCTTAAGTGCGTTCCTTCAGTTCTTCAATTCTGCGAGCCATCCTTTCTTCGGTTTCTTTGGCTTCAATTTCTCTTCCACGGACGCGTTCAACCATCGGAGGGTTTATTTCTCGAATTCGGAGAGGGGCAGCAGCAGGGACAACTTCTTTAGGATTCATCCATCTAGTTCTCAGTGCCTTCCGCCGTTGGGGATCTACTTCTATTATCCACTATAGATAATAGGGAGAAACAGATGTGTTGAGTGTGCCTTCAGGTGCCCACAAGTCTGCAAGTGTCAACAATTTCGGTAGGCTCCTCCACTATTCAAGCCATGATTTTGTCCCGGTTAGAGCTACCATACCCTTTGCATAGTTCAAAGGTAGCTGGCAAGAATCTGCAAGCAACCCAAGAAGGGGAAGTAGTATGTCCTGTTTTCTAGGCTAAGTAGACGTATAAAAGGGTGTCTGCGAAGTATGTGTTTTGAACTTGGACACCTTCCAAGTGGTTAACATACCAAAGTACGTCGTTACTAAGATTCTTGAGGTATTCCTCCTACCAAGATGTCGGGTGATCAGCTACCACCTCGTTTCGTTTCCGCTGGCAAGAGTAGCTAAGTATGCATCAATTTTTGGAGGAACTTGAATTAGCCTCGGGTGCTCCATTAACCAGATTTGCACATAACGGATACAAAATCAAAAATAGTGTTATACACGGTCAAGGTCCAATATTTTTAGGCCCAACAAGAGCAAAATAGCAAAAATATAAAAATAGCGAAAATAGGACAAAAGCGAAATTTAGAGCTTTTCGGCGTGAACCGAGGCGTTTAAGCCTCGTTGGCACTAGACAACCACCTTATGGCCCGTGCCGCCGACCGGTTCACGTTGTTTGCTCTCGTTCATTGTTATGTTCTTACCTGCTATAACAGAGGGCTCCCAGAGACATCTTCCTTAGAATTTACTTCGCCCTGGTCTAACACTATAATGTCCCAAGCAACTATTAGGGAAGTTAGAGAACAATAATTCTCTAATTGTTCAACTAAACTTAATAATGTCGCTAGTGCCAAATCCCCGTGACCTTCTACCAATAAGAACCAACCTATCGGACAGGTGATAATAGCACGCTGCCTCGAGATAATGATTGTTTTAGAGTGGGCATACATGCTTCGATAATATTTCATCAGGTTGGTCGATTTGCTAGGTTCCCGATAAGAATCCACCCTAGATTCTTATTGCTCGGCTTCAGCATGTATTAGTATGCCTCATGGAGATTTGCTGATGATTCCGATATAACTGGTTTTGTTCACCTATAACTACCTAGTATAGCATCAAATTCTTTAGGTAGGGAGCACAATTCCTTATCCCCAAACATGAAGACATGATGGTAAGGATCCCGATGAGGCTACATCGAGTCCTTAAGAAGGTCCAATAGACCTTCACCTAGCAAATGTTGAAAAGAACATTCAGCCCACAATTGGATAACCCGGATATATCAATATTACTCATCTCGTGCATTCACCGTGTTAGCTCGGTCATGAAGTTCATGTTTTGTTTTAAAGGAAAGAAGCAGATATGGTGTGCTCTTAATTTGGTTCGTAGAAAGCTTTTTGAGACTAGCATCTTTTTAGCACTACAGCAGATCCTATTTATAGGAGTATTTTTCTTGAGTTCATAGAGTCCTAATGCAACTCGATCATCGAGCAATCATGAACGCCCTAGGATTTGCGGGTGGTAGGCACCGGCCACGGCCATGGGCCGGCCCGTTTCGGGGTTTTCTTCAGCCTGAGCACTCCTTGGGCCATTTTTATTTTCTACCTCAGCCCATTACACAAATCGTGTTATTACTTTGGACCATGCACTTGAGATTTTCCTTGTTTCTTTTTATTATTTTCTTTTGGGGGAATGGGGGCTAGTGCATTTTCTTTCTGTTTGTCTTTGTAATTCTTCCTAATTTTTGTGCATCATATTAAATAAATGAACACATTTCTTAGAATCGAGTCTTCCATTTAATCCCATTGCATAAGTGTCCTCATTACAAAGAAAGAAAATACTAAATAAATAAACACCCTATAAGGGACTCCCTAATCATTAATGATGTAAGCATCCCTATCACAATCGCCATCGCAATGGGATGAAAGAAAATCCTAAATAAAATTAGTGTCCTGTACGGTCAAGGACCAATCTTCTAAGCATCGCCATCGCAATCGTCATCAAAGATGTAATTCCTGAAATCCTTTAAGATGAATGTGGAGAACTGACCACCTTCACCACCTTGATAAGAGCTACCTCTGTGGTCCCAAGATTGCTTTCATTGGTTGGCCCGCTGTACGTAGACCGAGGGAAGTAAAGAGGATTTTCATGATGATCGAAAGCCTGCAGGGGCAAGATGTTTAAGCTCTCCTCAAAAAACTAGGTCCTGCATTGAAAGCATTAGGATCGGAATTGCTAGGTCCTACTTCGGAAGCACTCCTATGATGTACACGCCGCGAAGACCGAAGAGCTTTGTCTAGCATCACTACTAGAAGGTGTTTGTTGATCGGATGCATGTGTTTCTATCCCGGGTACGCCAAGATGGCTACCAGAGGGAAGTCCTCTAGATTGGTGCCTCTACAAGAATAATTAGGCACTTAGCAACCACTAAAAGCTCAATAAAATTAGCATTCCACTAATTAAGAACTTACTCGAAAAGTAGGGAAAGATTGCCTAGTGAGGAAGTTATGGATTCCCTGGAGAGCGATTGAAATCGATAGACATGGTATTAGATTGCTCCCAATCATATTATAAAGTTTATTCGATGGTATCAGTAAGGAAAATACTTTTGGCATGTAACTAAAAGAAAAGAGTATAGAACTCTTACCCTTCACCAATTCCTAGGGACATGATGCCCAACACATTCTTCTTCCGAGATTTTAGGAATTCTTACGAAGCGAGGAAATTCCCAGGAAGAGTAACATCTACATTAATACTCGGGATATGGATGTCCGCAAGAGTGAGTTGTCAAACAGTGAAGATTAATTTTCACGCAAGAAATTCAAGTTATGACATAGAAGGAGTTGAGAATTCACCGGTTGGGTCATGATCCATGCCGCATGGTGAGCGTATGATGTGGTCAAGTTTATAAATGTGGTAAAAGGATACCCTATAATAGTAGCTACTTTCTCATTTGGACAAAGCAAATGAAAGTAAAACATGGTCGAAGGAGGATCGACTAAAACAAATAGAGGCCATGTGTTAACCCGGATTTGAGGAGTGAACCTCTCCCCAAGATACCAACAAAATCCAAAAGGCCATTTAAACAATATCCTTCTTTCACTTAATTCTCGTGCCACAATCACACATTGGGGAAGTTGAAGTTGGGGCCAAGGATGAAAGTTGGTCTACATTCAAGGTTTATCAAGAAATTAGCTAACAAGAACGAAAAATAGCAGAAAAACGGATGAAAAACAATTAATATTCAGGGCTGGAGCCCACCATAGGTGAGCCCACAGGCAGTGGCACAGACCGTGAGCAGGGGCAGAGAGCTAAAAGCATGATAAAAATTCTTCGAAGCATATTTTAGAGCAAATCTTGAGATTAGAAAAGCATACCGAGGTCATATTGTTAAGGGCTAATCTTAAGAAGTCTATCCCATGAATGTTACACCGTTCAAGATATACAGAGGCCGGAAATACGGGACAATTTGTTGAATCGGGAGAAAGATATGGGAAGTATTCGTACAACCACGGTTGCATTTTGATAAATCAAGTAAGATTTTATATCCAAACAAGATAAGAAAACATATATATTGGAGAAAAGGAGAACTTGAGCATACTGCAATAATTTTCCACAAGCCATTCGATGGTAAATAATTGGTTGAATCCGGCTCCAATTTTATATGCGGCACACCAGCACGGAGAGCCCTAATGAGGCAAGTGTATGCGGGAGCACCCCAGTTGAGCTCTTTATTTAGTCAAGGTCCACCAAGTTGTCAAGGTCCACCAAGTTCACCAAATACTGAACATGCACCCTAGCTGCTTGGTCGAAAAGAGGATCGTACTCATAAGAAGAGCAAGCACGATCCGAACTTATCGTTGAGGAGAGTGTTGAGACCGAGAACCTAACATCCTCAAAGGTCTCAAAAAGAACGGTATACTTAAAGAAATTATCATGGGGAAACATTTTGGCTATAGGGCCAAAAAGGTGATGAAGATAGTCATGGTTTTTATACAAGTTCCAATCATATGTTAGGGGCTCCCCAAGAAGCCTAAACCGGATAAAACGACAAAATCAAAAGGCGTTATTGTCATTTCACCAAAAGGAACGTGAAAAGTGTTGGTGGTGTCCCAAAACGTTCGCTCATGGCCCTAATGAGATCCCTCTCCCTTTTACCAATAAGGTGGTACAAAGCAAGATAGAGAGGACTAAACCGGGCCTTATACAAGAAAAGGGTCAAGGAAGAAGTGGGAGACTAAGAGAATGCGCGGAGTAAGCCGGGGCCGGGCCCGCCAAAGGCTGGCCGGCGCCGGCCACGAGGAGCCGAGAGGTCCCATCGGTGACAACCTTTGCGGCCTAGGTTGTGGAGCCTTGTCAAACAGTGGCATGTGACCTTTGTCCCCTTGTGCATACATGTGGGTGTTTGCGAGCCTACTAGTCGGCTTTTCCGGAATAGTTTTATTAGTATATTTTCAATTGAATTACTTAGGTAGACACCGAATCATTATTAATTTGATTATACACAAAAGAATATGTTAGTACAACAGATTATTTAGCAAGCTTCATATCAAAGAACGATCGAAGTTTTGAGCATCAAAATATACCAAGTTTCGAGGCTCCGATCACGCTAAGCTTAGGATCTTCTTACCGGACTTTAGAACACATGCATCGCGATCAAGTCCAGGCCCCATTTTGGAGTTCATGTTCGATTAAAACCAATTCCAAGCATCACACAATACCTTATATAAAAAATAGAGGTAAGTATCCGTTAGTGTCTACTTTGACCCTTCATCCTTTTAGACTCGGTTAAAGTGGGGACTAACTGTAGACACCTAAAAAGTGTCGTCTCTTATCTCTTTATTTTCGTATTTTATTCTGTGGGCCGGATGATGAAATCCTGAGTCGTGTTTGAGGATTTGATCTCGGACTTTGATCAATTAGTACGACATAAGCCAGTAAACCACAAAGAACCCCGGCATCAAATAAATAGCCTTTTGCCTTGGGTCGGTCCACAAATCTCTCTTTCTTTCGGGCGATCCAAGAAGCGGGCCAAGCCTTCGAGAGACAACGGAGTTCAATGTTATGTATCGGGAAATTCCAAGTTTAGAGTACTACATTTTACTTTTGTCCAATTAGACAAGGAGTTGAAGACTTGAAGACAGCATTGAAGGATTACATTTAATGATCACGAGGATTAAAGTTCTATGTTTAAGCTCCACAAGACAGTCCACACGAGATTAGGAGCTTTTTTCCTCAAAACGACGTCATGGCTGGCGCCTGCAACCCCGGAGAATTAAGTGAAATGCTGCGTTTTGGCTTAAAGAATCCCTTGGAGACACATTAGGGCACAAAACCCTAGGAGCACTCGGGTGGCTGGCGCCCGCCAACCGGGTTCTATCTGGTTCTATCCTCTTTATCCAATTCAATCTTGTGAAGAATCTGGCCCGGTTTATTTGCGGCTGTTTGGATGGCTAACCGAGGGCAAGCCCTAGATCATTTGTGACCGAGGTCCTCTCCTATAAATAGAAAGCCTTGGCTCTCATTCACATACGACTTTCTCCTATGCGTAATGCTGCAGAAAGCTAACCAGAGCACTCATACCTAAACGTTACTCTGCCGAAATTATTATTAATCATTCATCTTTTCTCTACTTATCGTCGTTGAATCCGTATAAAGAGCTAAAAAATATTCGGTTATTCTTATCTATGGGCTCTTATTTAACTGATCTTTACTATTCCCTACACACATTCACAAAAACAAGCCCTTTTTCTTTTGTTTCTCGTCGTTGCAACAAGAGATCCAGCGGTGAAATCTAGATTAGCAAGGTGAGACAACCCGAGGGCACTTATGCAACCTTCAAACGGTTTATTATTTTTACGCTTTATTTACCGAGTATCCGTATTGTGAATTAAAGAGATCTAATCATTCTTTTAATTCCTCCCTGCCGGATGTAATCTTTTAGTTTTTCACTTTTCTTTTCTTTTTGCTTTCTTTATTGCTTTCTTTACTGACTTTCTTTACTTGCCTTTCCTATGTTTCTATTTGGTTTCTTTTTATTATCATTTTGGCATGTTGTATATTTGTGTGTAGCACGTTATTTTAATATTTTTATATGAGGCAACGAGAAATCATCTTTAGGGCTCACGTTATTCAAGTCCCCGAATTGGCGGACGTTCGGACCCTATCATCTTTCTTTGGGACTGGCACAATGTTTGCTACCCACCGAGGATAGTGGACCATTTTAATGAACCCGACTTCTAACTACTTATGGATCTCCTCCTTAATTTTTAGTGCCCATTCAGGTTTTATTCTCCTAAGCTTCTACTTGACTAGCTTAGCATCTTTGTATAGTAGAATTCTATGTTCCACTATACTTGGATCTATCCCAGGCATATCTTTGTAAGACCATGCAAAGACATCTATGAATTTGGTAAGGAGTGAAATGAATTGCTTCTGCTCTTCCGGATTAAGTGTTTTCCCAATTTTGACCTTTTGGGGCTGATTAACCGATCCTAAGTAAAAAAAAATTTCCCTCTATTATTGGTGAGCGATTTTCATGATCTTTCGTAACTTTTATTAATTCTTTAGGGATTTCTTATTCATCATTAGACAAAAAACAATTAAAAATAGGAGGAGGCAAATAGGAAGCTAAAAGGTTCATCTTATTGAATGAGGAAATGAGTACATCGGATTCGAAACAAAAATAGCGAGAATTAGAAATTGCAAAACTAGATGAACTAGCAGAATTAGACATAGAAACAACAGCCCTAGAGTTGGACTCGGGAATGGGATGCTCTCCTAGGATGACAGCAACTTCTTGGACTTCCTAAACATCAATCCAAGTAATATGCTCGGGCCCTTCATCGTCAACGTCGGTTATGAATCTGGATGGAACAAACTGCAGGTGCGACATGGCTTAGGATAGTACCAAAACTTAACTCCCCTCTAGACCTTTCTCCTGTCCGAATAGCAGCCCAAAAATATTGCTTTCAAACAAGTTGGTCTAATCTTGTGTGGATTGTCCCTTCTCGTGGAGGTAGGGTGCCTCATTTTCTAGTACATGGCCTTCGTTGAAGACCTCTAAACCAGGTACCATGATGCCCTTCTTTTTGAGGTAGTATGGCTTAGGAAAGCTATAGTAAGGGAAGTCATCCCCTTCTTTCAGGAATTGCCCATTTAGCATACGAGGAAAGGGTTTGAGAGAACGGAGTGTGAATGGTTTAGTCCTCCTAGTTTGTATCTCCCACTTGGCTTGTCTATTTCTTTAGCGATACGTTGATAGCCTAGCTCGAACGTATAGTTGTTGGTGGGTTCAAGGGATAGAAAGATTGGATGTTATGCCCTTACGCTTGCAGCTAGGCCAGGAAAACACCCCTTCTTCCTTAGCATCGAGTGGACACTAGGGTTGAGATAAGGATTTCAGTTGAAAGGTGTTTCATCCATGCATATAGCCCCTCATCATCAGCATCATGTTCAATTTCGACAACGAGACTCTTTAGAGGTGATGGTGGAGCAGAGATTGTCTCTATTGACAATTACGACCTGACCTTTGATAACCATCTTGACTTTTTGATGCGAGTGTAGAGGGTAATGCCCGATGGTCGTGTAACCAAGGTCATCCTAGAAAAAGGTTAAAGGTAGTGACTATATACGACTTGGAAGTCAATATTTTCAACTACTCGGTCCGATGTTAATCGAAAGAGTCACCATTCCCAAAAATTTTCTTTTAGAGTTATCGTAAGCTCAAAGATGATAGTTTGCTTGGAGAGTTGTTTTTCTCTAATGCCTAACCTTTTGGCGGTCCTCCAAGGAAAACCATTACGGTAGAGCCATTATTTACTAAGGTTAAAGGGATAAACTTGTTAATGTAATTTACATTCAAAAGACCATTGTTGTGTACAATGCCTTCTTCAGGTAGATCTTTTTTATCAAACGCGATGCTCGGGCTTGCTTTCGGGAGAGACCTCAATTTCGCTATGTGCATCAATCAAGGCTTACATATGTTTTTAGGAAGCGAGAAATGAGTAGCGGGATGGAGATATTAGCTTTATGCTTTTGATGTTGTTTTAGGATTAGGTCTTCTTCTTCAACAACTTCATATTCTTTTGGGGCTTCCTGAGTCTGTTGTGGACCCATTAGTATATTATGACATCCACATCCGGTAAGGAATTGGATTTATGGACTCTTTGGTTCTCCCCAAAAGTTGTCTTCTTCTAAGGGTGATGTACCCCGAAGTTGTCATCGATATCGTCTTTGGATTCGTATACATCTTCTTCATCGCTTACCCACAATCCATGGACTTCGGTTCTAGAGAAGGTAAGCTAGCAAGTTGTCGGAACTTACTGATGTCATGAATGAAGACGGATGGATCCCACTCACCTGGAATGGGTTCAAAGAATATTGCTAAGGTTCCACTGAAGGGATTCTTGTTGTTTCTAGGTTTCTAGACGGCCTTAGGGAGGGGAGTTTACCATTACGGAACATGTTCTCCATGTTCTTGAATGTCCAACATTGCTTTGTGTCATGTCCTCGTGCATGATGGTACTTACAGAATTTTCTTGTGTCCATGGTTTTTTATTGTTTCGCAGTTTCGATTCCGCTCTTACAAGTGGCAATTCAATTTTCCCTTTAGCCAACAGGTGGTCGAGGGCATGAGCGTAATTAGTACTAATTGAAGTGTAGTCATTATACCTATTAAGGGCATTGACATTTGCACCCCTGCTAGTATTGCCTTGATTACGGGTTTTCTTGCCCTTGGACTTATAGTTACCTATATATCAAGCCACAACTTTTGTGGTCATGGTTGACAATTGTTCCTCTATCAGCATCTCTACATCACTAAGACCTCCGAAACTAATGAATGGTAAGAATTTGAGGTGCTGGTTATAGGTAAGCTAAAGGTTCTTCACAATTATCCACACTTGGTCCTTCTCAAAAGTTTGATCCACCATGTGGGCAGCCTTTGCCCTCCATCTAATGAGAAAGTCGCTAAAGCTTTCTTTCTTGCCTTGTTTGATCAACCCTAAGTCTCTAAGTGTGATGGTTAGATTGGTTTTATAGGAGTATTGGTGTAGGTACTCTTTGTACAGATCATTCCAATTGGTGACCTTACATGGGTCAATGACATTATACCACTTCATTATATCACCTGTCGAAAGTCCTTTAGAAGATGACATAGTAAGTGTTTTCAGGTACATTCTTAAGAGTCATTGCTCCTAAGAAGTTGCGAACATGGTGATGGGGATTTCGAAACCACGAAACTTGATGTCCGGCATGGTGAACTTAGAGGGTAGCTTCCCTTTGGGGATTGAAGTGAATCCCACAAGATCAAGGTTGTGATTCTTGAATATTGATGACTCCCTTAACATTTGTTCTATTTGATCTATGCGTGGATCGGACTTAGGCTTACGTTCAGGACTGGCTTCATGAGAAGGCTCAAGTGGAGGGCCTCTTCCTCCTACTTCTTCTTCTTTACCATCTTTCTTGTTATCATCAAGAGTTTTTAGGATGACACTAAGAGTGTCCGATATGGATTCTATCTTCTTATCCTTACCCTCGATTCAGGCCTCCATGTTGGCGGAGGATTTATTCAGCAAGGTGATGATAGGGATAGTTACTGGTGTTCTTTTTATTGGAGGGTATACGAACCACGGTCTCCTGTAGCCTGCGGGGCCTAAGCTTCCCCACGAGTATGCCACTTTAATTTTCATTTAAAAGATGGAAATGATTTATTTTATGAAGATTAATTCTTGAATGTGGGGATGAACGTCTTATTTAGATTTTCGAATTTTACAAGCTAATTTAAAATAAATTAAATAGGATTGAATGACGGTTTTATTAATCACTTTTTAGTTTGGAAATTATTTTTAGAAATCCCAGGATATTATTTTTCAACTAAGAAATAAAAACTAATTAGAATTTATTGATTCTGCCGTAGGGCTTTAGGTGCAAACCAGGTGCGAAAACGCCGGTTTGGACCGAAGCCCCGCCCACTGACCATTAAGCGCCGGCGAAATCTAGCTCCGTTTGGTGAACGATGCGGCTAGGGGCCGTGACCGAGGTGGTTAGCCTCGGCCTCTACCTGGCTGGCGGATCCAACACATTCTTTTTTTTTTTATTCCAGTCGAAAAACCGAGAGGCAATTTTATAGAAATAAATAAGAAAAGGGAGTCGCCAATCAATTTAAAGAGAAAAAACTAACAAAAATAAAATAAAGAAATACTCTTCCAATCATAGTAAGGGAAAATTAAGCTTGGAAAAGGTTAAAAAATGACTCCATCGGTCTAAAACCAACAATCCAGATTCGGGGAGAGGGTACGAAACGTAGGGATAAGCCCTTCTGTTCTTCCCGTCAAACGACGACATTTAATAGTTTGAAAAGTGAGTTTAGATAACATATTAAAATCAGGCACACAACATAACATATGAAATTAAATGAAAACAAAGCATGTTAATGAAAGAAGTAAAAGCAGATATGAAAAAGCGATAAACGAAAACAATAAAGAAAGAAAAGGAAAGAGAAAATAAAAGTTACATTGGGCGAGCAGGGATTAAAAGCGATATATCTTTTCTCCACAAAACCAAAACAGTAAGTAAAAAAATCATTAAATAGACCATCATGAGGCCGAAGTAGCACCCTCGGGTCCCACCTGCTGATCTTAATCTTGTATTTGGATTTAAAAGTACGACGGTGGTTAATCGAAAGAGGATTTTTATGAGTTTTTGTGCGGGTAGGTAAAAGATGTGTCGTTGATGGAGTATTAGGGTTTAGATGTGTTGGAGTAGGGAGGAGAATTAGAATAGGCTGAAAAGAAACCAAGACACCAGAATACTAGAGAGCGTATTCGGTAGCTCTTAGTCTAGCTTCAGCAGCGTAATGCTTAGGGATGAGCCATATGTAAAATGAGAGTTTAAGCCCTCCATTTATAGGGAAAGGTTAGGTCATAAATGACATAGGTTAACAACTTAAGCAGCCGTCCCGTAAATAAGTGTGAACTGACCGAAAAATCACAAAACCGGACAAAAATAAAAAGAGATAGAATTGGATCCCAGGCATGCGTGGCGTAGGACCTAAATGGCAGCATTTGGTCCTCTTGCTTCTTCTGTCTTGTAGAAAGACTTTGAGCAAAATGAAACGTTTCGGTGTATTTGGACCCGGTGCGCGTCCATCGGACATAAGCGATGTCGTTTTGAGAAACTAAGCTCCGTGTCTTGGTTGGACTTTTTGGAGCAAAACACTCGTGTTTTGGTGATTCTGACCATGAAACACGATGCCGACCATATGACATTGTTTTGATGTCTTCAGCTCCGTGTCTAGGTGGTAAAACGCGACGTTTTGAGCATTAAATGTCCCCGTACGTGACGCCGGCCTTCTGTTGACTCTCGACGTTTGACACGGGCTTGGACTGTCCGAAAGAAAATGAATGTTTTTACCCAACCAAGGAAAAAGGTTATTTTATTTGGTGCTAGAGGGTTTTTGTGGTTACCGACTTCCGTCACACTAATTAAATGCCGATCCAAATCTACAAACAAGACTGGGATTTCATCATCGAGCTAACAAAATAAAATATAGAAATAAAAGAGATAAGGATGACATATTTTCGGTGTCTATTGTTAGCCCCACTTTGACTGAGTCCGAAAGACGAAGGGTCAAAGTAGACACTCAAGGATACTTATCTCGCTTTTGTAGATGGTTTTGAATGCTGATTGTTTTGATGTGTATGGAATTGGTTATTGTCGAACCTGAACTCCAAGACAGGGCCTGGACTTGATCGTGACGCGTGCATTTTAAAGTCCCATAAGAGAATCCTAAGCTTGGCTTGATTAAAACCTAAAGCTCGGCGAACTTTTATACTAAAACTTCGATTGTTCTTTGATCCGAAGCTTAGCATGATAATCAACTATACTAACATGCCTGTTAGTGTATAATCATTTTTGTGAAAGTTTAATATTTTACCTTAATAATTCAGTAAAAAGCAGATTGAAAATCATATTTGTATAAGCTGGTGTAAAAGCTCTACTTGCATGCACATAGCGCCAAGAATACACTTGCCATGCCCGATGGAATCCTGAAGCTAGACTAACAGCTATGGCTACAAAGTTGCCACCGATGGGACAATGTTAGGTCTCGTGGCCGGTGCTCGGTCAGCCTTTGGTGAACTTCACCCCGGCTTGCTGCCGAATTCCCTTTGGGTCTCCTCTTGCTTTTTTGACTTTTGTCTAGTGTGTTTGGCATGCCTTTGCCGAATGTGTCTACAAAAGGGGAATTAATGTGTTCATTTTTCACATTCCATTTGCTCCTCTCTTGCTTACTCTAGCTTTGCTCTTGTATGTTACTTCCAAGCTTTAAATTTAAGTCGAAATGTCCCCGTAAATTTTCTTTCCCATTACCCACCTTGCTGCCACAGCCCACGCAAGCCCTGTGGTGGGCCGGTGGGCACGATCTTGGTGGCCGGCCCTGTTAGAAAGTTGTGCGTTTGTGCCCAATTTTTATTTTTTTCTTTTCTCTTTATAGGTCCTGTGTGTGCAAGCCAACTTTTATCCGTGGGCCTAACTTCAACTACCTCCAATTGTAGGTGTTGCACATGAATTAAGTGAGAAGAGGATCTTGTTTGAAGTTCCTATTGGGTTCCGTTGGTACCTTGGCGAACGGGTCATGCCTCAAATCCACTACAACACATGGCCTTCGTTCGTTCCTTATGATCCACCCGAGATCATGTGTTATTTTCGCTCCCTTTCTTAACAGGAGCAAGAGCAATCAACTACCAGGTATCCTTATACCCTACTGTTAAACTTGTATTCATCATATGCTTATCATTTGGGGCGGATTATTTTCCGATTAGTGAGCCTTTCATCTCTTTATCTTTTGGGTGGTTGAATTTATTGTATGGAAATTAACTTCATCTTTTGTAGCTCCTCCCGGAGGATATCCATATCTCGAGTGTTGATGTGGATGTCTCCCAGCTCGAGGAATCCCCACATTATGTGAGAATTCCAAAGATTTCTTAAGAGTATGTGGGACATCCTCTCCCTAAAAATGGCAAGGGGTAAGAGTTTTATGCTCTTTACTTTTAGTTGCTAAAAGTGTCTTGCTAACACCGTAAATCTTGTAGTACGACCGCGAACAATCTCGAACTATATCCATTAGGTTGCAGTATGCCCTTAGGTATCTAGGACTTATGCACTCGGAAAAAACCTTCCAAACATTCTGGATGAGTTTAAGTTAGTGTAAATGCTAACTTTACCGAGCTTTTAGTAAATATGCTAATTGCTCTATTATTTTATATAGACGTCGATCTAGAAAGTCTTCATCGGGAGGCTTCCTCGGTAGCTCGGGGGCCCAAGCGCACTAATCTAGCTAACAAATGCCCTTTGGTGGCACGCCTAGAGCGGGCACTTCCCCATGCTCTTCACAGCGTGCACACTATCGTAGTGCTTCGATGCGGGGCCTAGTTCTTCCGGTGCTGGGCCTAGTTTTTTTAAGATTGTATGTACATTCTTCCTCTCCAATCACTGCATCACCATGGAAATCAGATTCATTTTCACCTAATGTCCTATAGCAGGCCTTCTCATGGATCTTCTCAATCTCCTTGGCGCCAAACGACTAGCTCTTCTCAAAATGGCGGCGACGGTCGGTTTTCCACATCCATCTTGGCGGACTCAAACAATTATCTCTTTGATAATGCTTCCAATGACGAATGAAGCTTTGCTCCTGGAGAGTCTAAGTCACATTAAAGGGGGTGAATAGGGTGATGAGGAAATTTAAACAAACTTAGACAGACTTTTCATTGGAAAGTGATAAACAATTGAGTCCGAGTCTAGATTGGACTCGAAATGCAAACACTCGGAAATACGTGGAAACCCTCCTGGGGCAGAAAACCATAGTTAGTGCTAATCCAAGCACCAAATCAAATACACTATTTTGAATCCTCAAAATACAAAGGACTGACTCTACCAAAATTACTCCCTTAGACAATTCCTTACAATGTTTTCTAAGACTCAAAAGTTCCCTTATCTAATCTAGTACTTCCTAACTGAGGTAACTCTGTACAATCAAGGACAACTGAGCTGAGTTAACCCTTACAACTCAGTCAAGGGGCCTTACTCAGAAAGTAATAGAAGAATATGACTGATTACAAGACTTTACAACTCGGAAAATATTAAATACCAACTAGAAGTTGTAAATAAAAGATTGAATATGAAAACACTAACTTTTGCTCAAGTAATGTGTTTTGCAATGATGTTTAGCAATCTTCTAGTCTTATGAGGTGGCTTCTATTTATATCCAACCAAGTAGAGTCACCGTTAAGTCTTGGTCCTGAACAAAAGTCTTCACTGGCCGTTGTAATGGTTCTTCCGAATCACTCGGAAAAGATATGTTGGGATGTGAACGTTGTATAACGGCTCTTGGCTCCAAAAAGTGTTCAAGTCAACTGGAGTTGTCTAAAAAGCAAGGTGGAAACCACCGTTGAACCTAGCATTGGAGTTTTCCAGTTTTGGAAACAGACAACCCTAACATGGTGTCCGAGGCTCGTTTAGAAGTAGATAAGCTTGTTTCTTTGGTGATTGACAGCTAGAAGCCGACTACTTTTCTATTTCAAAAATGAGTTAGCCTCGTTTGAATAACCTACAAAAGTAAACAACTTTGGTTATCAAAGTATGAAATAATTTTGTCCAAGATTAGGCACGAGATAATAATTAAATTAGGATAACTAAGAGCTTAATTATCTTAGGCCTAGAGAAGTGAAATTTTCTCGATCTAATATTCAATATACTCAAATTCCATCGAGCCAATCCTAAAGATGATCAAGTAGAGCGAGTAAAATATCATAGTATAACAACTTGATATGAACAAATAATTCTCAAGGAGATAAACTAACTAAGAATAGGGGATTAATACTATAATTCTTTTTACGTTGAAACATGCAGCCGAACACAAAATAAAAGTGTTAGAGAAATTATTTGAACATGTAATAGCTCTAAGTGATGTCCGAGTGAGTCGAAACATCAGTGTAGAAGATATAAAATAATGCGCTTTCGAGTCGGTTAGAAACGAATGAAAACTTATACAAGAGTTTCTATAATGCTCGGAATGACTTGAAATCAAAACTTAGGAGAGATGAGGTTTATACCTGAGTCTTCATGAATTATTCGGAATGACTTAGAGTTAGAAACTAAGTCTTCAATCTCCCCTTTTTTATGAAAGGCATTCCACACTTGGATAGAAGCTTGTTAGTACGAAACATGAGTTTTCATTTTCACTATTCGAACATATCGAACGAGGAGTGATGAGTGAGAATCATTCCATACTTATAAGATGCATTGCGAGATAATATCATCACTCATAATAGTTATGCCGATAACACATTAGAGCAAAGAGATGAATAGATTATATCGGAGTAGAAAGAGAGAATTAGACATATCTAAGTCGGAAATAAGTAACCCAAAAATAAGTCTGTTCACGTAAAGAAAATCATTCATTCATTTGCTTAAAGAAAGGGCGAGCTCTCGAAAACCCAACATCAATATTTCTATATTTCTCCCCTTGCATATCATCAAAAGAGGGAAGAAACTATCAATTGAATACAATTGATGTTGGACGAAAAAAATAAAAGCAGAAAAATATTTGACTAAGAAAGGGGGCTTGCTTGTTGAGAGGAGGAAGGATGAGTAGTGCGCCGGCGCTGATATGCTTGAGAGGAAGTTGATGATCATGGCGGCGGTAGCATAGGGATGTCCGGAATTGGCTCCGTCATGGTTGTCCGACCAAGGGGCATATCATCCTTAAGCTCATCCTCCTGGAAAACAGCGGAGGGAGGTGCTTCGACTTGACAACTGTGGACTGACCAATATCCCCAGCTTCTTCCGATCCACCGAGATCTATATCCGAGGAGATCGGTTCCGGTACAGAGCTACCACACCTTGTCCCTAAGGTTGAGTGACCTCCTTTTTCTCTCCTCTTTCTCTTTCTCCTTTTCCTTCTCCTCCTGCTCCTCCTCTTCATGCTTGAGTTGCTTCAACTGCAGCTTCTTCTTGTTCAACCTCAGCCGATGGAGACTTGGTTGGGCTAGAGGGCTCCTCGAAGCATCCGAACTTTACGAGTCCTAGGTAGCCTTGGATCGTCATTCTTGGAGGAGTTGGAGCTGGTCGTGTTACTCCTTGATGATGCCCTTAAACTCAATCAATAGATCCTAGTGCTCCCAGATCCGAGACCGGGCTGTCTTCGATTGATAATCGGGCTTTGAAGGAAAGTTTTTAGAGAGCGGAGGGTCCCTCAAAGTTCTTCGGACACGGAAGAGAGTTTGTCTACCAAAGCAACAAATAAAGCGAGCAGACGTTGCGGGAGGTGGTTGAGATGTGGAGGGCCAGCGAATGGAAGAGGGATTGGTAGATGAATCTGAGTCTAAGTGGGAGGGGGTGAAGGGGTTTCAACTCGGGCTCGTGGACCCGGACAACAAGCTTGACTTCTTGATATCCGTAGCCCGAAGCTCCTTCCCGCCCACAACTATGGCCGCCTTAGAAACTGCATTTAGATCCGAGGGAGGGGAACCTTAAACTATTTGAAAACAACAGGCGAGAAGAGCTCCAAAGGGAAATGGAGCAGATTTTTGGATCGAGCGAGCACGAAGCCATCTACTCAAGAATAGCAGGGAAGAGGTCTACGTCGTAGCCCTCTAGAATATCAAATAAAGCTTTGAGAATCTTGGAATTGGGATTCTCTTTGCGAGAGTGATGAGAAAAGAAAGTTCTCATCAAGAGAAAATAGAGTAGTCTAGCCTCGGTCTTCATCCGAGTCACTGAGAAATTTTTCTAACTCAGGGACCCCCTTGGCATACTTCTCAAAGAATTCACCTGTAATCTCTGTAGAGGGGATGGGATTGTAGTTATGAAAAAGAGAAAAGACTTTTAAGATTCTGTGAAGGAGAGAGAGGTTAATAGGAACAACCTTCTCTTGAACTCGTAAGGTGATGACTCCTCGGAGTAAGACATATTTGAATAGAACTCAGCAATGAGTTCGGGATAGATAAACTCAGTGAAGCACAAGAAATTGTACACTCAAGTGTTCTTTATATGCTACAACCATGAAAACGAGGTGGTTGGAAAGAATTTGTCATTCAACGTAAGATGTTGGGTGACGAAGATCTTAGAGAGATTAAAGGTACCCTTTTGAGGCGTTTTGGTGCTGGGCTTCTTGGTAGGAGACCCCAGCAAATCAGGTGCAGAACCCCTTTCGGGCATGGTGAGAATTTTTAAGAAAACGAGAGGACTAGAGAGAGAGAGAGAGAGAGAGAGCAAAAGAGTGAGAGCATTTAGAATTCGAGAGAGAGAGAATTCGAGTGAGCAAGAATGTTTAGAAAGTAAGAAGGTAATGAGTAAAGTAAAGAAATGAAGGTCAAGGGTTGTTATTTATAGCGAAAAGGAATGACCTTCAGCCTTCGATCCGACTCGAAGCTCTAACGGCCCTCTCGGACAAGTGTGACATTTCTACTCTCCAACGGTTAGAATCCCAGCGAGCTTTCTTCCAACGGCTAGTTGTCTTTAATTGAAACGCGCGGTAGAGAGAGTGAGAGAAGAAAGACTTTTTGAAAATATTTCGAAATTCTCCATTTATCTAGAGATAATTCCGGAAGTTTGATGTCCATTTTGCTCCAAAGCCGAGTCCGACTCGAGTATGGTTTTTGAGTGACTCATAACACTCAAAGACAGAATAACTCATAGCTTAGTTTCACTCGGTCAACTGATCCATTTGTTATTGAGATAAGAGAAAAACATATAACATATAATTATGCAAGGAAATTTCACATAGAAAAGCACATAATCATGCATTAATCATACCAAGCTCATTCCTAATGAAAGAGAATTGATCCTCACTAAGAGGCTTAGTGAAAATATCAGCTAATTGAAGCTTAGTAGGAATAATTTCAATCAAAATATCACCTTTCTCAGAATGGTCTCTCGGAAAAATGATACCGACCTAAATATGCTTCGTCTTTATGTGCTCGACTTGGATTCTTAGTGATGCTGATTGCACTCGATTGTCACACTTGATTGGGATAGATTTGAATGAGAGTCTAGGATCTTTCAAGTGCTACTTGATCCACGGAATGTTAGCACAACAAGCTCCAGCTGCAATGTACTCAGCTTCAGCGATTGATAGAGCAATTGAGTTCTACTTCTTTGAGTGCCAAGATATGAGGGATTGACCCAGAAATTGGCATGCTCCTGATGTGCTCTTTATATCAACTTTGTAACCAGCATAGTCAGCATCCGAGTATCCAGTGAGGGTCGGTTTCGAGTCTCTTGAAAACCATAGACCAAGATTCCGAGTCCCTGTAAGATATGTGAAAATCCTCTTCACCGTAGTGAGATGTGATTCTTTTGGATTAGCTTGAAATCTTGCTCACAAACAGACACTAAACATAATGTCCGGCCTACTAGAGGTGAGATAGAGTAGAGATCAAATCATACCTCTATAGAGTTTCCGATCTACTACTTTACCTTTTTCAGTCCGAGTCCAGTTTCATACTGCTACTCATATGTGTGGCTGCATGTTTCACATCTTGAAGCTTGTACTTTTTCAACAACTCCTTGGTATACTTAGATTGATGGACATATATCCCATCTTTGTCTTGTCTAATTTGTAGACTATGAAAGAAATTGAGTTCTCCCATCATGCTCATTTGGAAGTCCTGTCTCATCAACTTAGAAAACTCTTGACATAGAGTTTCATTAGTGGCTCCAAATATAATATCATCAACACAAATCTAAGCAATAAGAAAATCTTTCCCCTTGGTTTTTATGAAAAGAGTTGTGTCAATCTAACCTTTTTGAAATCATTTTCAACCAAGAAACTGCTCAGTCTTTCATACCAAGCTCCGGGAGCTTGTTTAAGACCATATAAAGCCTTTTGCAATTTGAAAACATGATTTGGAAATTCTGAGTTTTCAAATCCAGGGGGTTGCTCAACATAGACTTCCTCTTAAATGAACCCATTCAGAAAAGCACATTTAACATCCATTTGATACAACTTAATATTCATGCTAGATGAAAATGCCAACAGGATTCTGATTACTTCGATCGTAGCAACAGGTGCAAAGGTTTCCCCACAATCAATTCCTTCTTCTTGATTGTAACCTTGAGCCACAAGTCTAGCCTTATTTCTAACTACCAACCCATCCTCATCCAATTTGTTTTTGAAAACCCATTTGGTTCTTATGACTGGGTGGTCGGAAGGTCGTTTGGTCGAGTCCATATTTGGTTTCTTTCAAATCGGTTGAGCTCTTCTTGCATGGCCTCTACCCATTCAGGTTCATTAAGGGCCTCTAGTGCATTTCTGGGTTCCGTTAATGATATGAATGCAGTGAATGCACATAGATTTTTGCAAAGAAGAACGAGTTCTTACCCCACTGTTAATGTTAGATAGTATGTTCTCGAGTGGGTGTCTGGATGCATATTTGAGTGCTTGACCTGTCCTGTGGTTCACCAAATTTTTCACTTTAATTGGCTAATCTTTAGTTGTTTGAGCTTGCTGAGTCTCCTCATTTGCTTGTCCTTCAACATTCCGAGCTGGCTCTTGAGTTTGTTTAGTCCGAGTCACGGTGTTCTATGTTACCTCATTCTAAGTTGCTTTCTTCGACTCTTTCTTAGCTCGGCTTCGATAAGATCATCTTCATCTCGATTGAGTTTCGGATCTCGAAGGTTGACTCACTTGTTCTTCCCTGATCTATTTCATCAAACACAACGTGGATACTTTCTTCAACTTTGTTAGTTCTTTTATTAAAAACACGGTAAGCTTTATTGTAAGATGACTAACCTAGAAATATACCTTCACCGACCTAGCATCAAACTTGGTCGAGTGATTCTTACCGTTATTGTGAACAAAGCTATTACAACCAAATGGTTTGAAGTATGAGATGTCAGGTTTCTTTCCCTTGTAAAGCTTGTAGGGAGTTTTCTTCAAGATGGGTCTCATAAGGCATCTGTTGAGTGTGTAATTTGTCTGTAATGACTACCTCAGCCCAAAAATAGTAAGGTAGATCATTTTCAATCATCATTATCCTTCCTATTTCTTCAAGATTTCGGTTCTTTCTCTCCACTACTCCATTTTGTTCAGGAGTTCTTGGTGCTGAGAAGTTGTGAGGGATACCATTCTTGTCATAGAACTTTGCAAATTTTGAGTAGTCGAACTCACTTCCATAGTCCGTTCGAATTCTTCTAATCTGAGTCCGAGACTCCACTTGAATTGTCATGCAGAGCTTACTAAACTCTTTAAAAGCTTCATTCTTATTCTTAAGAAAACAAACCCAGGTAAATCGTGAAAAATCATCAACAATCACAAGTACATACGATTTACCTCCGAGGCTTTTCACGGAGATTTCACCACATAAATCCATATGAAACAATTCAAGCACTTTAGATGTGGTAACAGTTTTGAGAGGTTTGAAGGATGATCTGACTTGTTTCCCTTTTATGCATGCTTCACAGATTTTATCTTTCTTAAATGCACAGATCAACACCTAACTAAACCATGAGATGCGAGCTTTTTGATAGTGTGCATGCTAATATGACCTAGTCTACAATACCATGTCCAAGACTCATCATGCAATGATGCTTTTAAGCAAGATAAATTCTTATTTGGATCGAAAGAGGAATGGTATAGTTGTTAACCGACCTCTTACCCGAGAGCTTAGTCTCTTTTGTAGCTGCATCGAAATGTAGCAATTGGTCGAGTGAACCTTACCTCTTGACCTTTGTCACACAACTACGAGATGCTTGATAAGATTGTACTTTAATCCATGGACAAGATACACTTGGACTGACTAGGTTGTCTCCTTCACCAATCTTGCTAATCCCAACTATCTTGCCATTACTTGTCATTCCAAAAGTGACTTTCCCTCCTTTAAAATCTTCTAACTCAGAAAAGATTCTTGAATCTCTTAACATGTGGCGTGAGCATCCACCGTCTAGGTATCAATGACCTTTTGTCCTTTTCGAGTTACCTACAAGTCGAAACAATCTAACCCTTCTCACTTCCTCTAATGAACCCAGTAACTCCCTTTCTCGTGGTCCTTTTACGAGGAAGAAGACTCTTGGAAACCCAGATTTAAATGACTTTAGGTTTGGTCTGATTCCGAGTCCTCTTTTCGGAAAGCTGAGTCTGTGTCTCTTTCTTTTCAAAATCTTTTCTTTTGTAAACAAGTAGATATGGTTTTCTCGTGTAAACTTCTTGGCTTAGTCCTCCTTTCATTCTTATGAATGGGACCATGTTCAACCTTCTTGAACTTCACAGTTCGGAATCCTATTTGAAAAGATTAGAATAGGAATTAGATTCCTTTTCTTCATTAAAACCAAGTCCTTCTTTCCTGAAAGAGACACACTAAGAGCCTAAAAGCATGTCAAGGTTTTTTGACCTTGACTGAATTTCAAAACAAGCTCTTGAGAATCATTGAGCTTTCTTTTCAAATGCTCATTTTCTTTTCCGAGTGACTCGGACTCGGTCTCATTAGCTTGAGTACTGGGCTTGAGTTCTCTCAAAGTTATTCTTAGTTTATCCAATTTATTTTTCATACCATTGCTCTCAAAAGTAAGAGACTAAGTTGCTCATTGAGCCGAGAAGAATTAAAATTGGACTTTTCTTCTAAAGTGTAAATATATCCAGCTAAATCACCTTTGGAGAATTTGAGAAAGTATTCAATTACCTCCTGAGGGCTTGTCTCCTCGATGTCTGCGAGTTATCTGCATCCGACTCGGATTTAGTTTCGAGTCCGTTAGTGCCATTACACACTTTGAGTCATCGGAATCATCTTCATCTTCGATTAGTCATCATCGGTCCATGTGGCCATCATAGCTTTCTTCTTTCTGTCCCTCTTTCTCTTCGGACGAGTCTTTGACTATGTGATCTTTGTCTGTCACATTCAAAAGAGCCGAGTTCTTAGTTAAAGATAACTTTGAAGGAGAAGGATATTTACCTTTTCTGTCCTTCTTATCTTTCTTGTGGAACTCTTCTTTTGGCCTCTTTTTCCACTTCTTATGCTTCATCATTCTTTTGAAGCCTCGAGCAACGAGTGCCATCGGATCCCGTTCTAAGTCCGAGGAGCTCGGACTTTCCCTTCTACTTTACGAGGCCTTCAGCGCAATGTTCTTTTTGGTGCTGACCTCAGCATCCTCTTCTTCTAGATGAATCTCATGAGTAAACAGCTTCCCAATCGGTTCGTCTAGCTTTAATTATGAGAAGTTACGAGCTTCCTCAATGGTCTGTCACCTTAGGACCCCATCTCTTCTTCGGTAGACTTCTCGGAATCTTTTTGTACATTTCATCATGAGAAATTTTTCTACCTAGAGATTTGAGATTGTTTGTAATCTCAATGAAGCGAAAAACATCTCGAGTGATGTTTTCTTTCGGCTCCATCTTGAACAGTTCATATTTGTCAAGATATTCGCTTATCTTCGCTGTTTCTCTTGGCTTGTTCCTTCGTATGTGTTGACAAGAGTGTCCTACACATCTCCGGCTGTGCAACGAGTTGACACTCGTGTTGTACTCTTCGAGCTGATAACACACATTAGTATGTTCATTGCTTTGAAGTTCTTCCTGAACTTCTCTGCTTCTTTATTGGTGTAGTCGCATTTTCTTTAGGCATAGATCTTGTTCCGTCCATCTTAATTGGGATGTAGTTTCCTTCTTGGATGATGTTCAAGACATCTTCATCGTTGTCTAGCGAAAGGACTCCATCAATTTCTTCCACTACACAAAGTTTGATCCTTTGAACTTTGGTGGTCCAGTGGACGACCTTCCTTCATCGACCTCTCCAATGTTACGAGCCATATGATCTTTACACTTTTGGATTATTAGATCCTTCTTGAAAGGCTAGGCTTTGATACCAATTGAAGGTTGGTTCCTAGAGAGTCTAAGTCACCTTAGAGGGGGTGAATACGGTGATGAGGAAATTTAAACAAACTTAGACACTTTTTTATTGCAAAGAGATAAACAGCTAAGTCTCGGTCTAAATTGGACTCGAAATGCACACATTCGGAAATACATGGAAACCCTCCTGGGCGAGAAAACCACGGTTAGTGTCAAATCCACTACTTCAAATCCTCAAAATACAAAGGACTGACTCTACCAAAATTGCTCCCTTAGATAATTCCTTATAATGTTTCAGTAGACGCGAAGTTCCCTTATCTAATCTAGTACTTCCTGACCGAGGTAACCTTTACAATTAGGGACAAGCTGAGCTGAGTTAACCCTCACAACTCGGTCAAGCGACCTTACTCGGAAAGTAAGTGAAGAATGTGACTGATTACAAGACTTTACAACTCGGATAATATTAAATATAGACTAGCGAGTTGTAAATAGAAGATTGAATATGAAAACAATAACTTTTGCTCAAGTAATGTGTTTTTCAATGATGTTCAACAATCTTCTAGTCTTGTCGGTGGCTTCTATTTGTATCCAACCAAGCGAGTGACCGTTGAATCTTGGTTCTAAACAAAAGTCTTTATTGGTCATTGTAACGGCTCTTCCGAGTAACTCGAAAAGATCCGTTAGGATGTGAACGTTGTACAACAGACTCTTGGCTGGAAAAGGTGTTCCAATCAACTGGAGTTGTCTCGAAAAGCAAGGTGGAAACCACTCGTTGAGCCTAGCGTTGGAGTTTTCCACTTTCGGAAACAAACAACCACGACACAATGTCGAGGCATGTTCGGAAGTAGATAAAGCTTGTCTCCTGGTGATTGATAGTTAGAAGCCGGCGACTTTTCTATTTCAAAAATGTGTTAGCCTTATTTGAATAACCTACAAAAGTAAACCACTTTGGTTATCAAAGTATAAAATACTTTTGTCCAAGATTACACACGAGATAATAATTGAATTAGGATAATTAAGAGCTTAATTATCTTAGGCTTAGAAAAGTGGAATTTTCCGAGTCTAATGTTCAATATACTCAAATTCCATCGAGTCAATACTAAAGATGCTCAAGTAGAGAGAGTAAAATATCAAAGTATAATAACTTGATCCGAAGAATAATTCTCATAGAGATAAACTGATTTAGAATAGGGAATTAATATCGTAATTATTTTTCATTGGAATATGCCGTCGGAACACATAATAAAAGTGTTAGAGAAATTATTTCAACATGCGATGGCTCCGAGTGATGTCCGACTGAGTCAAAAACATCAATGTAGATGATGCACAATAATGTGCTTTTTGAGTGAGTCAGAAATGAATGAAAACTTATGCAAGAGTTTCTCTAATGCTCGGAATGACTTGAAATCAAAACTTAGGAGGTTTATACCGAGTCTTCATGAATTACTCGGAATGACTTAGAGTTAGAAACTAAGTCTTCAACGAAGATTAGTCAACTCCTTAGCAGGTGATTTTTTAATGTTTAATGTTTTGTACTATTTTGACTCAATGCAATGGGATGAATGCAAAGACTCAATTCAAAAATGCTTTCTTTTATTAATATGATGCGAAAAATTCTAAGGAAAATTGCAAAGACATATCGTAAAAAAATTACACTAGCCCTCATTCCCCCAAACGAAAATAATAAAATTAGATATAAGAAATTGTAAGTGCATGGTCCAAAATAATAGGGCTTAGCTGAAATGGGCCTAAAGAAGAAATATAAAATAGCGTCGGTTAAGTGAGTGGCCGAGGCTCCGTCGGTCTTCGGTGGCGTTGCATAGTAGGACTCATCCTACTTTTTCCTTTTATCTTCACTCTCTTCGAGTCTTCTTCTCTTCTACTCTCTCTCAAGCTTACCTACTCTCTCTTTTCACATCAAAATGCCGAAAAGAGGTTCTCATCTTGATTTTCTTGGTTCTTCCACCAAGAAACCCCGCACTAAAAGCCAAGAAGGCCCCTCAAATTCTAAACCTCTTGTCACCCAGACATCTTGCACTGGATGATAAATTCTTCCCAACCACAAAATTTTCGTGGTTGCCTCACATGCGATCGACCAGGGTTTACAATTTTCGTTGTTTCAGCGAGTTCATATATATCCTGAACTCGTTTCGAGTTCTACACACATCTTTCCAGCTCTAAAGGTATTCTCACCTCCAGAGTTCAAAACATAACTGTTCGAATCAATACTTCCCTTCTCCATCGTCTGTTCAAAGTATTCTCTCTCTTCTTAAACAGCAATCCAATTCCTTTCAATGAAGTCGCGACGACTTCTTCAAAAGTATGCCAAAGAGTTCCCTAGGTCACGCAAGAACTTTTACGTGACCCAACTAAAGTCGAAGCTCATCTTCCGTGTTTCTTGCTGATGAGAAATTTCTTCTCACAAGCACTCTAGCAAGGAGAATCCCAACTACAAGCACTTCAAAGCACTCTTTGATATACTCGAGGGCTATGAAGTAGACCTCTTTCCTACTATTATTGAGCAAATGGCAGTTGTGCCAACTAAAACTCAGAACAAGAAGAACACCCCTCTCCCTTCCGATGCTCTTCTCACTCTCATCTTCAAACAATTCAAAGTTCCTCTTCCCTCGGATCCGACCGCAGTTTACGAGGCTGCCATTATAGTTGGCAAAAAGGAACTTTTGGGGTACGGATACCACGAAACCGAACCTGGTGTCCGGGTTCACAGCTCGGAGCCGAGGCCACCTTCGCCACCTCGGACCGAGAAAGACACCCCTCTTTCTCTTCCTGCTCCACCTGGTGGTGCCTCCACGTCAGTGCTTCTAAAACTCTTTCTTCTATTTTGTCCACTACTTTCATGGACAAAATTTCCTCTGTGGCCTTGGAACTCAAGGACCTCCTCCGGTCATTCAAGACTGTCTTCCAAGTATATGACCATCAACCAGAAAACCGCCCAATCTTAACTCCGAGAGCCACGGGACGTGCTCCTCGAGATGAAGGCTACGGTGAAGGAGCGAGAGGGAGCTGATCAAGCTTCTTCAAGAGAGATGCTCCAAGGCAGCTCAGGATCAAGGAGACTCGGACACCTCTAAGGAATCCTCGAGTCCTGCCAAGTCCTCCTCCGACGAAGAGAAGATCAAGAAGAAGATCAAGAAGAAGCAGAAGAGTCTGCAGGCTGATGCGGCTCTTTTCGAGCATGGTGAGCCGAAGGCCAAGGAGACCAAGAAGGACAAGGAGCAACAACCGAGGGTCCGGGTACTCCTAAAGCGCAACTAGAAGTGATGAGCTCGGACAGCGAGTCCGAGTGGGTCAAAAGAACCTGCCGATCAAGGACGAGTCGATAGCGAGTCAACCTGAGCACACCCCTCCAGGTCGTTCGGTTCCAAGAGGACGAGCCTCTGGATGACCTAGTTCTAGGTCGGCCATTAAGAACCGAGCCAATGCCGAGAGATCCTGTACTCCTTCCGCCGCGCTCAAGCACATCGTCAAGATCTTATCGGCACCAGCGCACCACTCGTCCTTCCTCCTCAACTCGGACTAACCCATCCCCTCCTTAATTTCTTAGTCTTTCCTTTACAGTGTTTCATTTTTTTGTCCGGACATCAAATATGTACTTCTTGTTGTATTCTTCCCTTTTTTTTTTTTTTCTTTGAAAGACAAGAGGGAGAATAGATAGAAAAAATTTGTTATCTTGTTTAGGGGAGTCTCTCTCTCACCTTGTGTAAATATTTATTTCCGTTAAATTAATGAAGTACTGCATTTCATTAATAATCTCAAGTTTCTTGCTCGATATGTTATTTACAGCAATGCATCCATCTACTTTTGCTCTATTTCTTACTCGATATGATAGCTCTTGCTAGTGAAATCTTAAGTAATTTTCTGAGTAAATTTGCATTATCACTTACAAACTTTCTGTCTAAGTATGGAATGCCTTTCATCAAAAAGGGGAGATTGAAGACTCGGACTCTATACTTACACATTTTCTGAGTTCCATCCAGGAATCGGGTATAAGATCTCCTCTCTTATAGGGTTTTGACTTCAAGTCATTCCATGCACCTTAGAAACTTCTCTAAGTGATATAGCATTTATTATGAGTGTTCTAGAAATTATTTCATATGTCTTTGTGTGACTCCGATCGACTCGGAAAGCATACTTGTACTAACTCAGTTCTGGGTTACTCAACACTCGGAATTATCGCATGTTGAAACACTCATATTCACAAACATAAACTCAGGTCCGACTTCATTTTTCAGGAATTACAATGTTAATTTTCTATTCCAAGTCAGCTTGTGTTGTTTGAACTTTGTTTTAGATCAAGTTCGTTCACTTTAATATTCTTTATCTAACTTGATTCTCTTTTAGACCGACTCAGATGGAATTTTGAGTATCATGGATATTAGACTCAGAAAATTCCATTCCTTTTCCGACTCGAGATAATTAGTCATTTAATTATCTTAATTATATCATTATCTCGTGTCTAACCTTGGACCAAAGTATTTTATACTTTGAGAACCAAATTGATTTGCTTTTGTAGGTTATTCAAACGAGGCTATCCTATTTTTTACTGCAACACTAACCGGCTTCAAAAACGTCAAATCACCAGCAGACAAGGCTTTTTCCACCTCTGACCTAGCCCCGGACACCGTGTCAGGGTTGTCTATTTCCAAAACTGGAAATCTGCAACACTAAGCTCAACGATGGTTTTGACCTTATTTTTCAAGACACCACCAGGTGGTTTTGGGACTTCCAAAGGAGTCAAGAACCGTTGCTCAACGTTCATACCTCAACGGATATTTTCCGAGTGACTCGGAAAATCCTTTACAACGGTCACAAAGGACCTCCGAGTCGGAAGATGGACACAACGGCTAAGCTGCTTGGTCATCTATATATAGAAGCCAATTTTCAAGACTTGAAGATTGCCGAATCTATTGTTAATACACATACTTCAATAGAAGTCATTGTATTCATTCTCAATCTTCTACTTACAACTCCAATTCTATATTTCATAACTTTCTGAGTTGTAAGGTCTTGTACTCGATTACAAACACTTTCTTTCTTACTCTCTAAGTAAGGTCCCTTGACTGAGCTGTAAGGGTTAACTCAGCTCAGTTGTCCCTAACTATAACGGTGATCTCGGTTAGGAAGTACTAGATTAGATCAGGTAATTTCTAAGTCTAGGAAAAACTTGTAAGGAGTTGTCTAAGGGAGCAACTCGGGTTAAGCAAGTCTACGGTATTTTGTGAACTCAAAATACTGGATTCGACTTCGTGCTTGGATTAGCACGGTCCGTGGTTTTCTGCCCCAGGAGGGTTTCCACATACTTTATGAGTTATTACTTTTCCGAGTACATTCTAGACTCAGACAGTTTCAGAATTCTGTTTAATCTGTTTCTTCACTCTTTACTCGAATTCCGAGTTTATGCTTTTCTAAGTGTATCCTTGCCGCTCACTCACATCGGATCCTTGTTTGCTTTAATTTTTAAGCAAGTTCCCTTATCACCCTATTCACCCCCTCTAGGGTGATTTATACTCTCCAAGAGCAAACCTTCACAGCTAAGTTTAGCTATCCGAAAGGAAAGAAAGTAAAGGTAAACTAGGGCCGAAATGTTTTAGAGAGGATTTTTAAGAAGAATAAATTTGAGGAATTTTAGTTTTGCCTCTTTAGAGCAGTTTATTTTCCAAGTAGTATGCTTGTTTTTATTTTCCCTCTTATTAGCTATGTATTCAGGTAATTACCTTTTTATTAGTAAAAGTAAAAAGTAAGTTTTATTCCCACTTTTATGCTTAATTTATTTTTATCGCTCACCTAGAGTGAAGGTTTGCTCTTAGAGAGGTTAAGTCACCCTAGTGGGGTGAATAGGGTGATGAATGATTTTTAAGAAAAATCAAACTGTTTTGCATAGAACAGACTAAGAAACAGATTCTAAGTCTAGAATGAACTCAAAAAGTGAAACATACAGAGAAGTACTGGAAACGCTCCTGGGGTAAAAACCACGATCGGTGCTAATATAACTGCCAAATCAAATCCACTAATTAAATCCCTAACTACAAAGGACTGACTTTGACCAGAATTGCTCCCTTAGACAATTCCTTTACAAGTTTTCCTAGACTCGGAAGTTCCCTTATCCGATCTACTACTTCCGACTAAGTTAACCCTTATAGTGAAGGACAACCGAGCTGAGTTAGCCGTTATAGCTTAGTTAAGGGACTTACACAGAAAGTAGAAAGAGTATGAGTAATCAGAAGACTTTCTTTACAACTCAAAAACTAAGAAATTACAGATTAGGAGTTGTAAGTTGAACATTGAAAAGAATGCACTAAGTGTAAAGCAATGTATATAGCGACAATCTTCAAATCTTGTCGAGTGGCTTATATTTATAAGAACCAAGGCAGAATGACCGTTAAGACTTGTTCTGGACCGGTGACCCTTAATAGCCGTTGTAACGGCTAGTTTGAGTCACTTAGAAAAAGATCCATTGAGATGTGAATGTTGTGTAGTGATCCTTGGCTCAAAAGATGGTCCAACCCTCTAATGGTTATTGAAATCTAGGGTGGAAACAACCGTTAGACTCAAAGCTGAAGTTTTCTAGTTTTGGAAACAAATCACCACGACACGGAAGTCCGAGCCATGTCCAAAATAGGTGATTTTTGTCTGCTGGTGTTTAACGGCTATAAACCGATCGCTTTAGTATTTCAAAAGTAGATTGGGCATGTTTAATTAACCTATAAAAGCAAATCAAATTGGTGCTCAAAGTATAGAAATACTTTGGTCCAAAATTAGGCAAAGATAATAATTAAATCAAAAAGAATGGAATTTTCTGAGTCTAATATTCATTAGGTGTGAGTTCCATCCTCGGTTAATCCTTAATATGATCAAGTTAGAAAGAATAAAATATCATAATTCATAAACTTGATGCAGTAAATAATTCTAAGTAAATAAACTGACTTAGAAATTAGAATTAACGCAGTAATTCATTTTCACTTGAAACAAGAAGTTAGTGCAAAGAATAAAAGTTTTAGAAAAATTATTTACTCATATGATTGTTCCGAGTTGTGTCCGAGTGGGTGAGAAACATAGTTAAGAATGTTATGCTTGAATGACTAATTTACGAGTGGGTCGAACAGGATGAAAACTTAGATATGAGTTTCTATAAAGCTCAAAAATGACTTAAAATCGAAACCTAAGAGAGGTAGAGAGTTATACATGAGTCTTCATAAAGAAATAAATAAATTTGGACCGCCTAATTAGACCATCCTTAAAAAACAATTAAAGGATTAGCTAAACATGTGGACCGCCTAATTGGACTGCCAAAATAGAATAACAATTAATTAGATAAGTGGATCGTCTGATTGGACCATCAAAACAAATAATTACAAAAATAAGGCCGAGGGGATTGCTCGACTTAGCCAGCCCACCGTTTTACGGGTGGTGGTCGGCGCCGCCCATAGTACGGCTTGGTTGGGCCTGGGCTTAGCCCATTACAAGGATTGTTTAGTGTCATGCTAAACATAATATTTCTTTAGTTGATTCAAGTTTACATATTGAAAGATCTCTTCACCGTTCAAATCAGTCAGCTTAATCTGCTCCTCTCAGCGATATTTGACTAAGTGCAAATGGGCCTTGCCAGTTGGGCCTAAACATTCCTTGGTCCCCTGAATTGGTGCTTTTATCTCCTTAAGGACCAAATCTCTAACTTATAGATTAACCGCCCTCGATATACATGCCTGGTATATTTTGACATTATGTAAGGCATTAAGGCGCCTTTCATCTAGCAACACTAGCTCTTCATAGTGTGCCTAAGCCCATTCTCGCTTCGGTAGTCGACTCTCAGCAATGATTCGTAATAAGGGAATGGAAATTTCTATTGGAAGGACTACTTCCATGCCATACACTAAGGAGTAGGGTGTTGCTCCCGTGGAGGTTTTGATGGAGGTCCGGTAGCCCCATAAAGCAAAGGGCAATTTGTCAAGCCAATCTTTATAGCCGATAGCCATCTTCTCTACTATTTTGCGAATATTTTTGTTGCCGGCCTCAACTCGCTCTATTGGTTTGAGGGCGTTGGAGAGAATATTTGTGGTGTTTGATCTTGTAATTGTCCGAGTAGGCTACTACTCCCTTCTTGATGTGACTACCATGGTCACTAATCAATTCATGGGACATCCCATACCGACAATTAATGTTCGGGGTAACGAACTTGGCTACGTGTTTTAACGTCAAGGTTGCATAGGAGGCGGCTTCTACCTACTTAGTAAAATAGTCAATTTCCACTTACAAAATTTGTGACCACACGTTTCTTTAGGGGTCATTTTGTCAATGATATCATTTCCCGAAATCGTGAATGGCTACGGTAATGTAAGTGTTGTGAGAAAAGATAGTGGGTGGTGTTGTAGGTTTGCATGAACATGACACTCGTGGCACTTCTTAACAAATTCATAACAATCTGTTGTCATGGTCGACGAGTAGTATCCAAGTCTCCGAATTTTCTGAACTAACATTCTTTCATTCATATGGGGTCCACAATTCCCGCCATGAATTTCATCCATGACGCCCTTTTCTTCGTGTTGGTTTACACAAAGTAAGCTAATTTCTCTGTTGGTTTTCTTGTATAGTTGTCCTTGGTTGATGAATAATTGAGCTGCTAGCATCCGGATGGCTCATTAGGCTCTAGGTGTGGAGTCCAAGTAGGTATTCTTATTTTTCTAGATACTTGATAGATGTCATGGTATGAACTAGTTTGGTCTGTACTAGTCACTTCGAGTGCATATACGTGAGCGAGGCTAACTCCGTCGTTCTATATATATGGGAATCGAATGAATGCCACTAGGGATATTAATCATGGATGCCAATTTAGCTAACGCATCCACGAATTGGTTGTCATCCCTAGGGCTTTCAAAGTGTTTTGCTAATTCAATCAAGTGTGCCTGGTAGGATGCCAAGGCTTCGTTATGAACCTTCCATCTCTTTGAGATCTAATTAATGAAGAAAATGGAGTCACCGAAAACCCCGATATTCTTAACTCGGATCTTTTTGGCTGATTGAAGTCCCGTGATGCATGCTTCATATTCTGTGGCATCATTGGTGACCTCAAAATCTAGCTTGACTAAAATGGGAGTATGTGCTCCCTCTAGTGAGACTAGAAGAAGCCCTACTCCAAAGCCCTTCGATTGGAAGCGCCATCAAAGTACATTGTCCACATGTCCACCTCTACTTGTAAGATGTTTCCGTCCGAAAAGTCGAGGTGTTGGGGTTGCGATTTAATTAGAGGTAGATTGGCTAGGAACTCTAACACTACCCTTCCTTTGATTGCTTTCTGAGGAACATATACTTGAATTGGAACTATGATAGCATGAATGTCCATCTACCTATCTTAGTACTGATGGTTGGTCACTTAAGGATGTACTTCATAGGATCCATCGGTGCTACCACATGTACCGCGTGGGCCAACATGTAGTGCCTGAGCTTCTTGGTAGCCTAGACTAATTCCAGTGATGTCTTCTCTAATGGCGTGTATCCAGTCTCATAATTTAAGAATTTATTGCTTTGAAAATATACAGCGTGCTCTTCCTTCCCATCCCGTTGAGCTAACATGACTCCCATAGCAGTTTCGTTATGGCAAGGTATAAAGCAAAGGCTTCTCTGGATGAGGTAGAACTACTATTGGAGGGTTGGCTAGATATTCCTTAACCTTCTCGAATGCTTTTTGGCACTAATCATCCCAAATAGGCTCATACCCTTTCCTCAACTTCTTGAAAATGGTTTCATAGACCGTAGTTAGTTTTGATATGAAATTACTAATGTACTATAAACGTCTTAGGAAACCTTGTATCTCCTTCTCTGTCTTCGGTTACGGAATCTCCTGGATAGCTTTGATCTTGGATAGATCACCCTCTATTCCTCTAAGACTCGACCATATAGCCTGGTAGTTTGCCTAAGGTTAGAAACAATAAAAATAGGGAAGGCAAAGATTAAGCAGAAAGGTTCATCTTATTGAATGAGGAAATGAGTGCATCAAACACGAAACGAGACATAGCGAGAATTAGAAACAACGGAACTAGAAGATGAACTAATAGAAACAGGAACATGAATAAAAGCCCTAGTGTTGGACTCGGGAATGGGATGCTCTCCTATGCTAATAGCGAATTCTTGGCCCTCCTCAAGCATCGATCCAAGTAATATGCTTGGATCCTTCGGTGTCGACGTCAATGATGAATCTGGAGGGATCAAACTACGAGTATGACATAGCTCGAGACAGTACCGAGACCGAATTCCCCTCTAGGTTATTCTCCTGTCCAAACAGATGAGACTGCAGATATTACTTTCAGCCAAGTTTGTCAAGTCTGGTGTGGACTCTCCTTCTTCGAGAAGGTAGAGCACCTCCTTTTCTAGTGCTTGATAGTCGTTAAAATTTCCAAATCGAGTACCTGAATGCCCTTTTCTTTAAGGTAATAAGGCTCAAGAAAGCCATAGTAAGGAAGTCATCCCCTTCGTTTACAAATTGCCAATTTAGGGTATGAGGAAAGGGCTTGATGGAACGAACTGTGTATGGTACAGTCCTCCTAATTTGAACCTCCCACTTGGCTTGAGCAATTTCCCTTGCAGTAGGTTGATAGCCTAGTCCAAACTTATAGTTGTTGGTGGATTCAAGGGGTGGAAAAATTGGGTGGTGTAGGAACCATAACCCATCCCCCATGACGGAACCAGATTGGTATGTCGAGTCTATTTCATTTTTGAAGATTCTATTGAAAGATGATTTTTCAATGTACATTTGGAAAGTGGGGGTGTGTCTCTTATTGAGATTTTCGATTTTTGTAATCTGATTTTGAAAGGGTAATTACCGATTTTATTAACCTTTTATTTTAGTAATTAATATTAAAAAGTCTCTTTTATTTCATAATTCAAGAAAATAGAAAAATAAAATTAGCATTTTGCCATAAGGCTTTTGGGCCAAAAGGTGATAAAGCTGGTTTGGACCGAAAGACAAGCAAGGTTACCAGCCGGCGTCGGCAAGAGCCAGCGCTAATCGATGACCGGCGCTGGCCATGATGCCAGGACAAAGAAATCAGTCTCGGTCCATGGCCTCGCTCTGGAAAAAAATTAATTTAAATCTTCCATTTTTAAATCGAAATGCCAAGAAGCAATTAGGAGAAATAAAATAGGAAAAGGGACTCGCCGATCGGTTTTAGAAATGAAAACTAACAAAAATAAAAGAAATACTCTTCCAATCTTATTATGGAAAGACTAAGCTTAAAAGAGGTTTAGAAAATGACTCCATCGGTCTAGAATAGAGAATCTAGATCCGGGGCGAAGTTACAAAATGTAGAGATAAACCCTTCTATTCTTCCCATCAATAAATGACCTCTACTAATTCAAAATATGAGTTAAAGATATGTGTTAAAGAAATGAGTTAAAGAGGAATTGAAGTTGATCCATCCTAGATCAAAGTTATTCAGGAGATCCCGTCGCCAAATACGGAGAAGGAAATATGAGGTTTCCTAGGACGTTTACAATACATCGGTCGTTTCATACCAAAATTGACTATGGTATGTGAACCTATTTTCAAGAAGTCGAAGAAACGATCCGAGCCCATTTGGGATACCGAGTGCCAACAAGCATTCGAGAAGGTTAAGGAATACTTAGCTAACCTCCAATGCTAGTTCCGCCCCAACTAGAGAAACCTTTACTTTTGTACCTCACCATAATGGAGACAGCTATGAGTGTCATGCTAGCTCAACGAGACGGGAAGGAAGAACGCGTGATTTATTACTACGTAAAAAGTTCCTAGATTATGAGACTAGATACACACCATTAGAGTAGACATCATTGGCATTAATCCGGGCTACCAAGAAGCTCGGGCACTACATGTTAGCCCATGTGGTACATGTAGTAGCACCTATGGATCCCATTAAATGTATACTTGAGTAACCAACTATCAGCAACAAGATAGCAAGATGGACTGTCACGTCTGTCAGAATTTGAACTCAAGTATGTCCCTCAAAAAGTGATCGAAGGAAAGGTAGTGTTAGAATTCATAGCTGATCTACCTATAACTAAATTGCAACCCGAACACCTTGACTTTCGGATGATAATATATTACGAGTAGAGGTGGACATTTTGACAATGTACATCAATGCCGATTCCAATCGAAAGGCTTTGGAGTAGGGATTCTTCTAGTCTTGCTGGAAGGAGCACATACTTCTATTTCAATTAAATTGGACTTCGAGGTCACCAATAACACCGCAGGGTATGAGGCATGCATTACGGGACTTGAAGCTACTATAGAAATCGGGGTCAAGAACATCGGGGTTTTCAGTGACTCCAGTCTTATCATTAATCAGATTTCACAAAAATGAAAGGTACGTAGCTAAGCCTTGACACCCTACCAGGCACATCTAATAGAGTTATTAAAACATTTAGAGAACATTACTTTCACCAACCTTTCTACGGATAATAACCAATTTGCGGATGCGTTAGCTAAATTAGCATCCACGATCAACATCCCTAACGACATTCATTCAATACCCATTAACATAAAGCGACGGAGTCAATCGATGCACGTCCGCACATTAGAAGTTTCTAATATTGACCACACCAATTTGTATCATGACATTTATCGAGTATTTGGATAAGCAATAATATCCATTGAACTCCACACCTAGAGCCCAATGAGCAATCGGGATGTTGGCTGCCCAATTCTTCATTAATTAAAAGCAACTGTACAAGAAAAGCAACATTGGTATTAGCTTAATTTGTGTCAACCAACATGAAGCAACCTGCATCATGGATGAGATTCATGGTGGGGAGTGCGGACCCCACATGAATGGTAAGATGTTGGTTCAGAAAATTCAGAGACTTGGTTATTATTGGTTGACCATGCCAGCGAGACCGCCATAAGTTTGTTAGAAAATGCCATAAGTGTCGAGTGTATGCAAATTTACAGACACCAAACACCTTCATTTCTCACAACATTAGCGTCTCCTTGGCCATTCTTGGTTTGGGGAGTAGACATTATTGGCAAGGTGACCCCTAAAGGAACGGGTGGTCACGAATTTGTGTTAGTAGCAATTGACTACTCGCACCAAGTGGGTAAAGGCGGGGCCTTATGCAACCCCGATATCCAAACAAGTAGCTAAGTTCCTTACTCGTAATATTATTTGCCGTTACAGGGTGCCCCACAAGCTAATTAGTGACCATGGTAATCATTTTAAGAAGGAACTAGCAAACTTGTAAGACAAATACAAGATGAAGCACCATAAGTCTTCTCCTTATCATCCTTACACTAATGGAGCGATCGAGGCCGCCAACAAGAACATTAGTAGAATAGTGGAGAAGATGATTGTCAATTATAAGGATTGGTCTAATAAATTGCCTTTTGGTTTATGGGGCTATTGAACATCCATCGGAACCTCTACGGGAACAACACCTTACTCCCTAGTTTATGGCATGGAAGTGGTTCTTCCAATAGAGATTGTCGTTCCTCGTTAAGGATCATTGCTGAAAGTAAGATTCCGAAGCAAAGTGGGTTAAAGCACGCTACAAAGAGTTAGTGTCGTTGGATAAAAGTTGCCTCAACGCCTTTTAATGTTTCTCATCTCATGCATCCACCAAGACAAGTCACTCGTGAAGTTCATTTTTCTTAGAAGAGAATAGCAGTGCCTTGGATTTTCTATTTGATTCACGAAGTTTTTCGTAAGGCATAATTTTAAGCATCGACGTAGCCCCGGTCTTCACGAGTAGCCGGCGCCATCCGCCACCTTGGTCCGGCTCTGTTCGTGTGGTTTTTTTTAGCCCAAGCACTCCTTAGGCCATATTTTATCTTTTCGTCGCAGCACATTGTGCGTGCGTGTTAAGCCGTATTTTATACGTATTTTTAGTAGTTATTTAGTTTATATTATATAGTTTATTTTATCTAATTTATTCTATTTTGTCTATTTATAGGTAATTATCGAATAAAGTGGGGAAGAGAAGAAAAGTCGTTAAAAGTGGATTTTTAGCTACCGACAAGCATCCAAGAAAATATATGAAGTCGGTCCATAAATATAATATGTAATAAAATATTTATTTTAGGATATTATATTTTAGGAAATCCTAAGTGGAATAGAAAAGGGAAACTTAGAAGAGAAGAAAGAGAAATAAACCCTAACTCTTTCACCCTATATATACTACTTATTATCATCATGGAAAGGCCCCGGACGCAGCCCTTGCTACCCCCTCGGCCGCCCATCACCATCCCTTCCTTGGCTGCCTCCTTCGCTGCCCATCGCCCCTTTTGCTGCACGCCCCTTGCACACACAGCCGCCTAACTTCCTTCTCTGCTCACCAAAATCCCAGCACGCCACCTCTTGCTTGTCTCCACCACCAAGCCTTAATCCCCACATAATCATAATCTTTCAACATCCTCTCTATCATAATCATCATAATCCTCCTCATCACCATGGCAACGATTATTATGGTATTATCATTATTGTAATTTTTATTTTAAAGACTCTATTTTTATTATTAGTTTCATATTAAAGATGATATTTTTATTTAGTTTAAGTGTCCCAAATTACATTATGTTTGAGTAGTTTTTTTATACTTAGTATAATCTACTTGAAGCCATGTTAAATTATTTATTTTGAAACAAAGTTTCGATTTTTATTGTCTTATTGATTTGATCCATGATTCTATGATAATTTGTGTTTAATGTTTATGAATTTATGTCTAATTAATTAGAGTGCACGCTATTTAGTTTTATATAAATTCATGTGATAGTTTAGAGGGTTTAAGTACGTAATTGCTTGATCTTTTAGACATAAGTATCACCCTAGTTAATCATGGATGGCTCATACCCATCTCTTTTAATTAGGAAATTATCATAGATCCTTCTTAAATCAATTTGCTAGTAGATTGGTTATTAGGTGCTAGATGATGTTTTTCTAATACTTAATGCTCTAATTTGATTAAATTCTAGTGCTAGTGCTAGGGTTATCATTATTAGTAGGGTTTATATTAGGGCTAGGCCTAAGTAAACTAATAACTAAGGAAAAACGGGAAGATCCGCTAGTGGTTGTCTTCTACAGTTTAGCTCATGGGTAGATCAATTTGTGTGTTAATGATAAATAATAATTTGCATGGTGGATATAGATTATACTAAGTGTTTTTATAAATTTGCTATCTTTGATAATTATTTGTTTGCTTTTAGTTATTTTCTTGAGTTTATTAATTTTTACTTATAAAATTATAGTCTTTTATTATTAATTTCGTTACCCCCTAAAGATCAGTCTTTTAGGTTAGTTTTAGTAATTTTATTTTAATTTAATTTTGAGTCTTTATATATTTTAATTTTCAGAATTAATTTTCTGTCAGTTTTTATTATTTTTGAGTCAGTTTGTTAGAAATTAGTTTAAAAATAGTTTCTTTTGTTATTTTTCGTGTTTTATTTTCTTTTAGGGTTTAGATAGAGTCCTAGTTTGCTGTGATTAAATTTTAGAATTTTTGGAAATAATTTGATATTTTTTCAGATTTAATTCTTGAATTTAATTACTGCAGGTTTTTAATAAAATAAATTCGTAAATTAGATTTTAAATTTTGTTTTTATATTTTTAGGGTCTGGTTAGGTTTAGAAAATTAGTATTATTATTTTGGATAATTTTAGTATTTATTTTCGTAATTATTTTAGTGCAGAATTTTACTTATTTAATTTTCTGTTTTAGAATTTGTTTATTTTCTGCTTTAGTTTTCTGTTTTAATTATTCTAAAAATATACAAAAATATTTCTGGGTTATTGTAGTTTTATTATTCTGTACAAATTATTTATTTAGTTATTAGATAATTTTCTATGAATTTTAGTTATTGATTTTAATTTATATTTTCTATTTTGTTTTTAAGAGTAGTAAATTTAATTAGATTAAAACTTGCATGTTATTATATCTTTCCTCGTGGATTCGATCCCTACTTGCCCTTGCTATATTGTTTATTATAAGTTTAAGTAGTGGTTTAATTTGTTGTCTGTACGACAAGCTTAACAAATTTTGGCGCCGTTGCCGGGGAAAGAAAATAATAGTTGTTAGTTTTATTTATTTTAGATTTACTACTTTTATTACGTCTTTGTAACTTTAATAGTTTGTTTTCATAGTTTTGTTTTTTTAGTGTTTTTTTTATTTTGAAAAGGAGTATCCATTTGACGAAGTTGAAAGCCAAGTAAGTGTTTCGATTCTGTTTCGTAAGTTCTAAAATTATTGAGATGACTACCTTACGTGAACTTGCTGCACCTAACTTGGATACACAACTTTTACCTATCTCATATCCCGCATTGGACCGACCTCTAAAACCGAACTCCGGATTTTTAAATATGTTACCTAAATTTCATGAACTGCACTGGTGAGGACCCATATCGTCATATCAATGAGTTTATTATTACATGTTCCACTATGCAACTTGAGGGAATCACCCAAGACCAAATTAAGTTGAGAGCCTTTCCCTTTTCGCTTCAGGATAAGGCTAAAGATTGGTTTTATTACTTACCACCTGCAACATTCACTACATGGACCGAAGTTCATAAAGCATTTTTAGAGAAATTTTTTCCTCGCATCTAGGATAGGGTCCATTAGAAAGGAAATTTGTGGTATTAAACAGATGATTGGGGAGAGTTTTTCCGAATATTGGGAGCGTTTTAATAAATTATGTGCTAGTTGTCCCCAACATCAAATTCCCGAGCATTTATTGATTCAATATTTTTATGAAGGTTTATTGCTAATAGGTAGAAATATGGTAGATGTTGCTAGTGGAGGGGCCTTGTTTAATAAGACTCCAACTCAGTGCTAGAGAATTGTTAAATATTATGGCCCAAAATACTCAACAATTTGGAATGGGAGATACCCAATTTAGGAATGTTAATGAGTTCAATTTAGGTCCATCTCGTAGAGACCCAATTGTCCCAAATTACTGTTATGTTGAATAAATTGGTCCACAGAGAAGAAGTAGTAGTTTGTAGTATTTGCTATTTAGAGGGTCATGTTGCTAATTCATGCCCTACACAACAAAGAGGGCATGTGAATGCTATTTTGTCCAACCAAGGTCGAATGAATTATAACATATTCTCAAACACTTATGAAGAATGGAGTGATTACTCTAACCTTAGGTATGGATTTGAAGAAAACCCCTAGAATTTGATGAATCCATTGCTCGAACAAAACTAATTATCTTTTAGAGCAAATCATTATGAAAATGGATGACCAGTAAAAGGAGACTGACCTTAGGTTCCAAAGCTTAGAGATGACCATTAAGCGGGTAAAAGAGAAACAGATTGCCAATGATACCATGCTTAGTAACCCGCAAACCCAAATGCAATCTCAACCTTTCCAAGATCCAAAAGAAAATGTGAGTGTCATAACACTTAATAGGGGAAAGAGTTAGAGGAACCTACGAAAAACATAGAGGTAGAGCCAAAATTAGAAGTCATGGAATCTGAACTTGACCAAAATAAAGATAAGGCCTCTAATGCTGAGGAAATAGGTGAAAATAAGAAAGATGTTTACAAGCCTATCCCACCTTTTCCTAGTAGATTGATAAGCACAACTCCTACGATAGACGAGGCAATTGAAGATATTATAGAAGTATCTAGGAAGGTAGAAACAAACATTCCTCTTCTAGATACCATAAAAAGGGAACCTCGTTATGCTAAGTTCCTTAAAGATCTATTCACGAACAAATTAAAATTGAAAAGGAACAAAAAGGTAAGTGTGGGGGAGAATACATCTGTTCTTTTCCAAAAGAAATCTCCCACTAATTGCAAGTATGCAGGAGACCAGATCAATTTAGTGTGGGAAATGCAACTGAATGATCCTTGAGCTACAAAGGTGTCGAGCCAAAGACGGTAAACAAAGGCGCTGGTTGGGAGGCAACCCAACATTTTCAGGGAAGTTTCTATAATTTTTACTTTAATTTAATTTTTATTTTTATTTAGCATGCATTAGGGACAATGCATGAATTAAGTGTGGGGAGTGCATCCTGCATTTTAATTTTATGCATTTATCTTTATTACATTTTAATTTTATGCATATATCTTTATCTTATTTTTTGAAAAAAAAATATTCTTGTAAAGAAATGCATGAACATGAATATATGCTAGGTTAACTTGCTTAAATTTTTCTTTCCCTTTGAAAGTGAGAAATTTGAACATGTTAATTGTCATTCGAGTTGTTTGAGTTGATCCTCATATATTTCTTCAATTAGTGACAATCATAATTTTTCTCGTCGATTTGATCATGTTATATGATCGTGATAGAGGCAAATTGACTTAAACCGTTCACCTAGACTACCGAACTTAGCAGATTGACTCATTAAAATTTTGATTTTTCTTGTTTTGTCTACAAATAAAAAAAAATTAAAAAAAAATTGTTAGTTTACCAACATGGGTCGGAGTTGGTGGCTCGGCGCCATTTCCCTTAAGTTTAGGTCTCAAGTTGAGCCTTATGAATGGAGTAACCCATGCTGGGAGAGTCATGCCCCTTTTAGGCCGATCAATGGCTCGAACCATACTAACGAAAAGAAAAAAAAAATATAGAGTATTAACTCCAGCACCTCTGTTTGGGTGAGTGGGAGACAGGGAGTGTTATATTTCTAAGACCCTATATGGGCCTCGAATATGTGCTTGAATGGAGTTATATATAATTGAAAAAAAAAAAAAAAAAGGTTTGCAAAACAAGTTTATTATCGATTTTTAGTGAGTTATCTGCTGATTCAGTGTCTCTATAACCATACTGCACCTTAATTTTTCCCATCCTAAAAAGTTTTAGACCTATTGACCGGAATGTACATGTTTGAAAAATATGGATAAATTTTTGATTGTTGCTTAATTAAAAGAGATATTGTGAGGCTGATGAATAAACTCTCCGATGGCAATGAAATGTTTAGTTCTTCACTTGCTTGGGAAAGACAAAAATTTCATCAAACTATTTTTGAAAGCAAGGCAAACTTAGTGCATACTTTATGTTTTATGTATATCTTTATAAGAAACCATAATATTATATCGAGTCTTAGATTTCTTTGCACGAGGACGTCCAAAGTCTAAGTGTGGGGGATTTGTTAAGCCGTATTTTATACGTATTTTTAGTAGTTATTTAGTTTATATTATATAGTTTATTTTATCTAATTTATTCTATTTTGTCTATTTATAGGTAATTATCGAATAAAGTGGGGAAGAGAAGAAAAGTCGTTAAAAGTGGATTTTTAGCTACCGACAAGCATCCAAGAAAATATATGAAGTCGGTCCATAAATATAATATGTAATAAAATATTTATTTTAGGATATTATATTTTAGGAAATCCTAAGTGGAATAGAAAAGGGAAACTTAGAAGAGAAGAAAGAGAAATAAACCCTAACTCTTTCACCCTATATATACTACTTATTATCATCATGGAAAGGCCCCGGACGCAGCCCTTGCTACCCCCTCTGGCCGCCCATCACCATCCCTTCCTTGGCTGCCTCCTTCGCTGCCCATCGCCCCTTTTGCTGCACGCCCTTGCACACACAGCCGCCTAACTTCCTTCTCTGCTCACCAAAATCCCAGCACGCCACCTCTTGCTTGTCTCCACCACCAAGCCTTAATCCCCCACATAATCATAATCTTTCAACATCCTCTCTATCATAATCATCATAATCCTCCTCATCACCATGGCAACGATTATTATGGTATTATCATTATTGTAATTTTTATTTTAAAGACTCTATTTTTATTATTAGTTTCATATTAAAGATGATATTTTTATTTAGTTTAAGTGTCCCAAATTACATTATGTTTGAGTAGTTTTTTATACTTAGTATAATCTACTTGAAGCCATGTTAAATTATTTATTTTGAAACAAAGTTTCGATTTTTATTGTCTTATTGATTTGATCCATGATTCTATGATAATTTGTGTTTAATGTTTATGAATTTATGTCTAATTAATTAGAGTGCACGCTATTTAGTTTTATATAAATTCATGTGATAGTTTAGAGGGTTTAAGTACGTAATTGCTTGATCTTTTAGACATAAGTATCACCCTAGTTAATCATGGATGGCTCATACCCATCTCTTTTAATTAGGAAATTATCATAGATCCTTCTTAAATCAATTTGCTAGTAGATTGGTTATTAGGTGCTAGATGATGTTTTTCTAATACTTAATGCTCTAATTTGATTAAATTCTAGTGCTAGTGCTAGGGTTATCATTATTAGTAGGGTTTATATTAGGGCTAGGCCTAAGTAAACTAATAACTAAGGAAAAACGGGGAAGATCCGCTAGTGGTTGTCTTCTACAGTTTAGCTCATGGGTAGATCAATTTGTGTGTTAATGATAAATAATAATTTGCATGGTGGATATAGATTATACTAAGTGTTTTTATAAATTTGCTATCTTTGATAATTATTTGTTTGCTTTTAGTTATTTTCTTGAGTTTATTAATTTTTACTTATAAAATTATAGTCTTTTATTATTAATTTCGTTACCCCCTAAAGATCAGTCTTTTAGGTTAGTTTTAGTAATTTTATTTTAATTTAATTTTGAGTCTTTATATATTTTAATTTTCAGAATTAATTTTCTGTCAGTTTTTATTATTTTTTGAGTCAGTTTGTTAGAAATTAGTTTAAAAATAGTTTCTTTTGTTATTTTTCGTGTTTTATTTTCTTTTAGGGTTTAGATAGAGTCCTAGTTTGCTGTGATTAAATTTTAGAATTTTTGGAAATAATTTGATATTTTTTCAGATTTAATTCTTGAATTTAATTACTGCAGGTTTTTAATAAAATAAATTCGTAAATTAGATTTTAAATTTTGTTTTTATATTTTTAGGGTCTGGTTAGGTTTAGAAAATTAGTATTATTATTTTGGATAATTTTAGTATTTATTTTCGTAATTATTTTAGTGCAGAATTTTACTTATTTAATTTTCTGTTTTAGAATTTGTTTATTTTCTGCTTTAGTTTTCTGTTTTAATTATTCTAAAAATATACAAAAATATTTCTGGGTTATTGTAGTTTTATTATTCTGTACAAATTATTTATTTAGTTATTAGATAATTTTCTATGAATTTTAGTTATTGATTTTAATTTATATTTTCTATTTTGTTTTTAAGAGTAGTAAATTTAATTAGATTAAAACTTGCATGTTATTATATCTTTCCTCGTGGATTCGATCCCTACTTGCCCTTGCTATATTGTTTATTATAAGTTTAAGTAGTGGTTTAATTTGTTGCTGTACGACAAGCTTAACAGTGCGCCAAATAGTTATTTTGGACCATGCGCTTTAGTTTTCCCATTTTCATTTTTATTATTTTCTTTTGGGGGAATGGGGGCTAGTGCAAGTTTTTTGATTTGTTTTTATAATTCTTTCCTAAGATGTTTTGCATCATATTTAATAAAAGAATGCAATTTTTTTAGAAATCGAGTCATCTTGCATTTCATCCCATTGCATAAGAGTCACACCATTACAAAGTAAATATTAAACAAATAATAAAACCCTACAAGGGACTCTCTAATCATCAGCAGCAGCAGTGGCAAAGGATCTACTATTCCTCATCATCGAAGCATCATCGAAGATATAGTTCCCAAAGTCCTCTAAGACGGATGTGTTGAATCGGCCACCTTCACCACCTTGAGAAGTGCTACCTCCGTAGTCCCAAGATTGAGAAGCTTCATGGGATGGTCCAATATATGACACTTAAGGGAAATAAAGTGGGTTTCCATTCCGGTCAAAGGCTTAAAGTGGCAAGATGTTTAGACTCTCTTCAACAAAATTGGGCCCCGCACCAGGCGCTAGGCCCCACTTCAGACATACTCCGACGATGGGCACGCCGTGATGAACTTCCGGAAGTACCTGCCTTAGATGAACCACTTCAAGGCGCTTGTTGGTCGGATTGTTGGGTGTGTGCTCCCGATCCACCAAGGAAGCCTCTTGATGAAGATGCTCTAGATCGATTGTCTCTACAAGAAAGAAAGAGTTATTAGCACATCTACTAAAAGCTCGATAATGTCAGCACACCACTAACTACGAGACTTACCTAGAAGGTTGGGAAAGATCTCCCAGTGAGGAAATTTTGGATGCCCAGAAGAGCGGATTGAAGTCTAATAGACATGGGTCGGGATTGCTCCCGATCATACTACATAATTCATTCAATGGCATTAGTAAAATACTTTTAATATACTACTAAAAGCAAAGAGCATGAAACTCTTACCCTGCACTAGTTTCGAGGGAAAGGATGCCCAACACATTCTTCCTCGGGAATTTCGAGAATCCTCACGTAACGTGGAGATTCACTTGGGTCGTGTAACATCCACATCGAGATTATGAATATGGATATCCTCTGGAATAAGCTATCAAAAGATGAAGTAATTTCCACACAAGAAATTCAATTATATGGAAGAAAGGAAGGAAGTTAGAACTTCCTAGTCTGGGTCATTATCCGACTTGCATGGTGTGCATAAGATATGTACAAATTCAAAAATTGGGCATAAGGATACTTGATAGTCACAGCGGCTTGCTCTTGTGGAGGAAGAGAGTGAAGGTAAAACATGGTTTGGGGTGGATCAATCAAAACCAATGGAGGCCATTTGTTAACCCAAATTTGAGGTGTGACCCTCTCATCGAGATACCAAGCAAAACCTAAAAGGACCTTCAAATAAGATCCTTCTTTCACTTAACTCCCGTGCGATGGTGACACTTGGAGGGAGTTGGAGTTAGGCCTAAGGATGAAAATTAGTCCGCACATACAGGATTTATCAAGAAACAAGCAAACAAGAATGAAAGACAACAAGAAAATGGGCAAAAACCGTGCATAACTAAGGCTAGCGTCCACCACGGGGAGTCCCACAAGGTCCACCACAAGCAATCGGCAAGGGCTGCCAGCTAATTAGCGAAGCAAAGTTTTTGGGCATATTTATGAGGTTAATTTTTGAGCTTAAAGAGACATACCGAGGTCACACTGTTAAGGGCTTATCTCAAGAAGCCAATATTATGAATGGAGGACCATTGAAGCTAGATCCTAGCCCATAACATAGAGGCCGGAAACTCGGGACGATTTGTTGAACCGGGAGAAAGGTGCGAGAAGTACTCGTACAACCACGGCTGCATTATCACAAATTAAGTAAGATTTTTATCCACACAAGATGAAAAATACGTGGGAAAGAAGTGAACAGTTTGAGCATACCTCAATAATCTTCCCTAAACTCGAACAATGGAAGATAATTCGTTGAATCTATCTCGAGGCTTTGTGTGCCACACACCGTCACGAAGGCCCCTAATGAGGCAAATATATATAGGAGCACCCCAGTTAAGCTCCTTTATTTTATCAAAGGTTCACTAAATTCACAAAATAGTGAACGTGAACCTTGGAGGCTTGGTCGGAAAAGAGCACCATACTGAATAGAAAAGTCATCACAATCCAAACTTGTTGAGGAGAATGGCAAACCCAAAACCAAGCATCGTCAAAAGCGCCCAAAAGAACGGTGTATTTAAAAAAATTCTTGAGGAAACCTATTAGCTATGAGACCGAAAAGGTGGCAAACGTGGTCACGGTCCTTGTATGAATTCCGGTCATAAGCTAAAGGCTCCCGAGAAGCCCAAATCAGACAAAATAGTAAAATCAAAAGGAGTTATGGTCATTTCCCGAAGGGAAGGTGGAAAGTGTTAGTGGTATCCCAAAAGCGCTCACTAATGGCCCTAATAGGATCCTAATCTCTCTTATCAAAAAGGTCATTCATAGCAAGGAAAAGAGAACCAAACCCGAGCATTTTGCATGACATTTTCGAGATGATAGTTCGGTTTTCGGAAGTCTCCATAAACTTGGGAATAGTTTCACTACTCCGAATTGTGCCCTTCTGCAAGAGAAGAACTACTCTAAATGAGCAAAGAAAGAAACTTAAGCCAACTAGCTTATTGAAGGAGTGATAGCAAGAGAAGCATGACTCTCGGCCTCCACCAAGAGGTCATTCGGGTTCCACTCATTCTATAGACGCTATTCCCCTTCGAGGAAGTTGTCTTGGATAAGTTTTTCGGTTTTGACCTCCTACTAGGATGAGCTCTTCTCCTAGACATTGTGAAGAGAAGATTTCTAGAAACCAACAAGTTTTTCAAAGAGAACAAAGTAAGAGAGCACAAGAGTAAGGCAAGAATGCAAGAGAAGGAGCAAGTGTGCAAAATGAACACATCAAGCACCCCTTTTATAGGCCCATTAGGTCAAGTCAGCCAAGCATACAAGACAAGACTAAAAAAAGTGGTGGGAGAGAAAGGATGGCCGACATAGGCCACAAGGTACAGTGGTGTCCCATCGGTGACAACTTTGCAGCCCTAGCTGGTGGCCTAGCTTGTGGAGTCCAATTAGCCATGGCATGGGACTTCTTGGCAGCTTATGCATGCAAGTGGGAGCTCTTGGACCCACCAATCAGCATTTTCGAGATAAGATTTTTAGTCTATTTTGTGACTAAGTTATTCAAGTAAAACACTAAACTTTCTTCAATTCGATTATCCACTAACAATTATGTTAGTATAGAAGATTATTTAGCCAAGCATCGGATCAAAAAATGAGCAAAGTTTCAGCATCAAAATGTACCAAGCTTCGGGCCTTGATCAAGCCAAGGTTAGGACACTCTTACTAGACTTCGAACGCATGCATCGCGATCAAGTCCAGGCCTCTTCTCGGAGTTCGAGTTCAACGAAACCAATTCCAAATATTACCCAACAACTAATATCAAAAATCGTTGCACAAAATTGACGTACGTACCCTTTAGTATCTACTTTTACCCTTCGTCTTTTTAGACTCGGTCAAAGTGGGGGCTAAGTATAGACACCTAAAAAGTGTCATCCCTTATCTCTTTAGTTCTGTATTTTATTATATTGGCCCGATGATGAAATCCCGAGTCCTTTTTAAGGATTTCGATCTCGGACTATGTTTGATTGGTGCAACGAAAGCCGATAAACCACAAAGAACCCCCAGCACCACATAAATAGCCTTTTGCCTTGGGTCGATCTAAAAATCCCCTTTTCTTTTGCATGATCCAAGACCGGGCCAAGCCTCCGAGAGACAATGGAGTCCAATGTTCTGTCAGGGAAATTCCAAGTTTGAAATACCACATTTTACTTTTGTCCAATCGGACAAGAAGTCGAAGACTCGAAGACGGCATTAAAATGTTGCATTTCATGATCACGAGCATCAAAGTGTTGCATTTAACCTCTAAGATAGTTCCCCCATGAAATGACATCGTGGGCGATGCCGATCACCCTACAAATTTTAAGTGAAACGCTTCGTTTTGGCTTGGAGACTCCCTTGGAAACACACTAGGGCATAAAACCCAAGCATGTCCGGGTGGCCGGCACCATGAACTAGACTTTATCCATTTTATATCTTCTTTATCCGGTTTAATCTCAAGATATTTGGCCCGATTTTTCTCAGCTGCTTGGACGGCTGGTCGAGAGCAACCCTAGGTCATTTGTGACCTAGGTCTTTCCCTATAAATAAAGATCCTTGGCTCTCATTTCCATACGACTTTTTCCTATGCGTTATGCTATAGAAAGCTAATCAAAAAGGCTTATTCCTTAGTGCTATGCTACTAAACTAAGCTAAAAATACCCTTTCCTAACCGTTACTCTTCCGAAAAGCATCCTCAAATTCTTCTCTTTTCCACTTATCGCCGTTGAATTTATGTAAAGAGCTAAACAATATTCGGTTATTCTGATCTCTCGGATATTTATTCAACTGATCATTCCTACTCCCTACAAACTCACCTTTTCTAAGATTCACAAAAACAAGCCCTTTCCTTGGATTCGTCGTTGTCGCATCAAGAGATCTAGTGTAGAGATTCGGATCGGCAGGTGGGACATCATGAGGGCAACCATTCGACCTTTGGATGGTTATTTAATTTATGCCTTTTTATCTCTTTCCGTATTGTGGATCAAAGAGATGTAATCGCATTTTAATTCCTCCCCGCCCGATGTAATCTTTTAGTTTTCCGCTTTTCTTTTCCTCTTTCTTCATTGCTTTCTTTATCGCTTTCTTTATCGTTTTCCTTTAATTATGTTTGGTTGCTTTTTATTTTTGTTTGGCATCTTGATTGCTTGAATTTGGCACGTGTTTTTAGTATACTACTCAAATTAGTAATGGTCGTCTTTGGATGGGAGGAATGGAAGGGTTTTCCCTACGTTTTGTATCATCGCCCTTGAATCCGATTCTCGGTTCTAAGACCGATGGAGTCACTTTTAGCCTTTTTCGGTCTTAGTTTTCCCATACTAAGCGTGAAAGAGCAAATATTTATCTTTTGTTTTTGTTAGTTTTTCCTTCTTAAAAACCAACTCGCGACTCCTCTTTTCGCTTTATTCTTATTTAAATTGCATCTCGGCTATTTTTTAACTACAGGAATTAAAAAAAAAAGGGTTTTGGATTTACCAAGCCAGGCTAGAGGCCGAGGCCGACTGTCTCGGCCCTAGCCCTCGGCTCGCGCCAGCCACCACTAGGTGCAGGCTGCCACCCACACCAGGTGGTCAGCAAGCGGGGCTTCGGTCCAAACCGGTATTTTCACACATGTTTGGCCCTAAAGCCTCATGGCAGATTCAATATACCCTAATTCTATAATTTGGTTAAGAAATAATATCCCGAGAATTTTGAAAATAATTGTTAAAATAAGACAATTAATAAAACGCCAATCAATTCAATCTGATTGACTTAATAAAACTCAAAAATCTTAATAAGAGATCAATCTCCACTTTCTAAATTTCATCTTTCAAAATCCTAAATCATTTTCAAACCCCATTTTCCAAAAAACCCTTACGGTAAGGTAATGTAGGGAAGCTTAGCTTGGTCCGGTTCCGTCCGTGGTTCCTACAAATGCTCGGGACAAAACGCGGCTTTTAGAGAAATGATGCTGAAAACGCGGCGCCAACTTCATTTTTGTTGTACAGACTTCTTGAGTTTCATGCCTAGCTTGGTCGTTAAGTGAAGACTTAAATGATGCGTTTTGCCCAAAATAGAGAAGACCAACGCTGGCCATAGTAGCTTTCCATTTTTGGAAAGTTTTCATTTTTGGAAGGTTTTTATTTTTGGCAAGTTTCTATTTTTGGTAGGTTCTATTTTTGGTCCGGGTTTAGGTTTCCTGGTTGGGAGCCCAACCCGGGCTTGGTCCGACCAAAATAAAATAAGTTTCTAGGCCCAAAGTGAAGAAAGTTGATTTTTGTGGTGCTAAAGGGTTCTTTATGGTTTACTAGCTTCCATCATGCTAATTAGACTCCGATCATCATCCGAGTTCGTAAACAAGCACTGGGACTTCATCACCAATGTAACAAATAAACTAAATAGAAAAGGGATGACGCTTTTACGTGTCTATAGGTGGTGTGCCCTCCGGCTCGCAACTAGGCACTGGAAAATACCCCTTCTTCCTTAACATCGAGTGACACTAGGGTTACCATAAGAATTGAAGTTTAAAGGTGCTCCATCCTTGTCTAGAGCGGCAATTGTCCGAAACCCATAAAGTTCTTCATCATCAACGTCGTGTTCAATTTCGACGACATATTCTTTGGAAGTGATGGTGGCACAAAGATTGTCTCTATTGATGGTTACGACCTAACCTTTGATAATCATCTTAACTTTTTCTACGAGTGTAGAAGGCACTACTTGATGGTCATGTAACCAAAGACCATTGGTCCTAGAAGGAGGCTAAAGGTAGCTGGAATGTCAAGGACTTGGAAGTCAATGTCCTTCACCATTGGTCTCATATTAATCTGTAAGGTCACTATGCCCAAGACTGTCCATTTAGAATTATCATAGGCCCGGAGATGAATAGTCCGTTTAGAGAGTTGTTGCTCTCTAATACCTAACCTTTGGTGGTCCTTCAAGGACAAACGTTCACGGCAGATCCATTATCTCGCTAAGGTTAGGGGAATGAACTTGTTAAGGCAAGTAACAGTAAGTAAACGACATTGTTGTGTGTAGTGCCTTCTTTAAGGAGGTCTTTGTAGTCAAAGGTAATTGTTCTGTCCCCACTTGTTGACCAATCCTACTACTTCCTCGGGCATGGTTTCAGGGGAGATCTAATTTTGCTAAGTGCGTCAATTAAAGCCTGCCTATGTTTCGGGAAGAAAATATGAGTTGCCAGATAGAGATATCGGCTTTGAGCTTTTTAAGTTGTCTTAGAATTGGGTCTTCTTCTTTAGCGACTTCAAGTTCTTTTGGGGCTTCCTGAGTCTATTGTGGACCCATGGGTGTATTATGTCGTCCCGATCTAGTAAGGAATTATATTTCTTGACCCTTTGGTTCTCCCCAAAATTCTTCTTCTTTTAAGTATGGTGTGCCTCAGTAGTTGTCGTCACTATCGGCTTTGGTTTCGCACACGTCTTCTTCATCACTTACCCACAATCCATAGAGTTTTGGGTCTAGGGAAGGCAAGCTAAGAAGTAGTTTGGACTCATTAATGTATTAAATGAAGACAATATGGCTAAGGCGCCACTAAAAGAATTTTTGTTGTTGCTTGGTTTTGGGCGACCTTACGAGAGGGAATTGACCATTGCGGAACATGCTCTCCAGCTTATTCTTGAACATCCAACATTGCTCGATGTCATGTCCTCGTGCACGATGGTATTTGCGGAATTTTCCTATGTCCCAGCTTTTGGATTGCTTGCAGTTTCATAATTTGCTCTTATAGGTGGTAATTCTATTTTCCTTATTGCCAACAGGAGGTTAAGGGCTTGAGCATATGTGGTATCAATTGGAGTGTAGTCATTATGCTCGTTAAGGGCATTGACTTCTAAACCCCTGCTAGTATTTCCTTGGTTAGAGGCTTTCTTCTCTATTTTGGGCAAAAATGTGTCGTTTCGGTCTTTCACTCAGCTGACCAAGCAAGGCACGGAACCCCTTGAACTCCAAACACGACACCGTACTATGCCGGTGCCGGGCTTGAAGGCCTATTTTGCCAAAGCGCTGCATTTTTCTTGAGAGACAAGCTCGGACACGAAAACCAAGTTCACCCAAATGATGCATTTAGGAGACCGGCGGCACGATTCAGCAAGATTTTATCCAATTTTTTCTGGATTTCGGGCGGTTCGGTTCAGCTGAATTGGACGACTTCTTGTTGCTCCTCTTAGGTCATTTTGTGACCTAGCTTTCCTCCCCTCGCTTCGGTAGAGGTCATTAACCTAGCTACATGCTACTGAAATCTGACTAAGAGCTATTGAATGTTTCACGTATTCCGATCTCTTGGTCTCCTTTCAGCTCATCCTCACTACATTACCAACATTCAATCCCTAATCCTTCATCATTTACATACATCTTTCAACCTTCATAAAAATCCTCTTCCAGTCACCACCCTCACACTTCCACAGTCGATTCGAGACCCAAATGAGCATGTGGACAACCTGAGGGCACCAAGTCTGCCTTCAAGTTACGGTTTATTTAATTTCGATATTTATTGTTTTCGGTATTGTGAAGAAAGAATGTAATCGCTTTTAATTCCTCCCAAACCGATATAATCTTTTATTTTCTTTTCACTTCCTTTCGTTTTTCCTTTCACTTTCTTTTATTTCTTTTATTTATATCTTTCATATCTACTTTTAGTGTTTTCTTAAGCCTCGTTGATTTATTTATTTTCGCATCTAATATATTGTATGCTTGCATGTTTAACACATTTCTTTAACTCGCATCTCAAATTAGTAAAGGTTATCTCGTTGACGAGCGGAATGGAAGGGCTTATCCATATGTTTCATACCTTCACCCCGAATCTAGATTCTAAGTTTTAGACCGATGGAGTCGATTTTAAACCTCTTTCAAGCTTAGTTTTCCCATACTAAGATTGAAAGAGTATTCTTTTATTTTTGTTAGTTTTTATTCCTAAAACCGATCGGCGACTCCCTTTTCCCATTTTATTTCTCCTAATCGCATCTCGAGTATTTCTAATTTTTAAAAAATGGAATTTTTTTCAATTTTCTAACAGTTGAGGCTATAGGACCGAGGCTCGATTTTTCAATCTTGGCCTATGGCCGATGCCGGCTAGTGGCTCTGGCTTGGCTTTGGTCCAAGCCGATGTTATCCATTGTTTTGGCCCAAAAACCTTGCGTGCAGAATGTAGATTGTATTTTTGTTATTTTCCTAAATTATGAAATAATGTCCCGAGATTTCTAAAATTAATTTCTAAAATAAAATGATTAATAAAAATCGTCAATCGCCCTTTTAATATCGGATTCTAAAAATCGAAAATCTCAATAAGAGACACACTCCTTCTTCCTAAATCCATTTTCAAAATCAACTTTCAAAAAGAATCTTCAAAAACCAAAGAGACTCGACATTCATGGAGAAGCTCGGTCCCAATCTAGTGCCCTCTACGGAGGGGATAGGTCATGGTTTCTACACCCTTCAACTCGCAGGTGGTGATAAGCGAGCAAATGGAATGCCATGAATCGGTGTCGATCTAAGCTGGAGTCAAGTTGACCTTATTGCATATCGATGCAATCGGGGATTAAACCCCATTATCGAGCGCGGCTTTATAAAAAGCGCGGCACCGGGAGGAGGAGACCTCACCGTATCTCATTCTGATGGAATAAGAAGCTTATAACTAAGAGGTAGATTGTAATGACCGCGAAGCCATGAAGTATTTACCCAGTCACTCGCTAACCGCAGATCAATAAAACGAGAACTCGTGCCATCAATAGGATCCAACCTCTTAGGCAACACAAACGACTCAACTAGCTGATCTACTTCCACAAGTGGCATAGCAAAGGAAGTGGCCCTATCATTCAACAAAATGTCTAAGGATAGAGAGTTACCTCTGAGTATCCTTCGTACACGAGCTCATCCACAGATTTGGGTCTAGTGGTAGTCTTAATCCTACCCATATCCCCACCTGTCGAGTCCTGTAATTTCTAACCCGTAAATGTAACTTGGCTTTGGGGACCATGACCTTTCCTAACTTCACAACGATATACAACTTCCTGAATACACCTATTAAGGCTTGGAGTGGGGACCTTTCATAAAGGGAGTCTAAAGTAGCGGGTGGCGAAACTAAAAGGACAACCTTATCAACCTCACTAGGTGCATGAACACGCCACCAAGGTACTCGACTAGCCTCAACTAACTCGCGAGAAATCGCGATGGGCCGACTACTCGTGTCGGCGAAAACCTCTAAATCCATGGACGCCATAACTCTTTGAGATTCCCTCCCTACAACATCATCGCCACTATATCCATCCACGGGGCTTGGCGGATCACTACTCAAAGCATGATTATTCAATGGAATATCACACACATTTGGAAGAAAATCTTCGAGCTACTCATTATTCTAAAGCATGCAACGACTTGAAGATTCAAACTTAAAGACGATGGATTCGAACGTATACCTCTAAGATCGAATGGAGAAGTTGAATGCCCAACTCCTGCTTGAAGGCTCCTCTTAAATGCTTTCTCTTATTTGGGGCTTATTTTGTGAAGTGTGGAATGAGGCATCGGGAGGCGGGTTATATAAAGTGGCCCCTTTGATCAATAAGTACTTGGAAGGAGACAAGTACCATCTCCTAGCTCGAGTCCTTAATTTTAAATTTTGAATTTCAAATTTCAAATTAAAAATTTCCAAATTCACATCTCAATTAGAAAATTAAAGGAACATTGAAAATTGGAGAGTTAGGGTTTTGGGGTTTTTTATGGGGGCAGGTTTAGGTTAGGGGTTCCGGGGCTAGGGGGATGGGTCGTGGGGGAGTAGGAGTCGGGGAGGTTTGGGTTCGGGGAGGGGAGTTGGGGCTGAGGGGGTTGAGTTCGAGGGGAGTTCGAGGTTAGGGGTCGTGGTCCGGGGGTCCAGGTTTAGGTGTCGGGAGGGTCCGGGAACGGGAGTGTGGTAGGGTCCGGGAAAGGGGGCTCAAGGGAAGGAGGCCAAGGAGAGGAAAGGAAAGCGAGAGAGAAAGAGGGGGCGAGAGAAGGGAAGAAGAAACAGAGGGGGAGGACGGTTCGAGTAGAGGGGCAAGAGAGTGAGGGAGAAGGGGGACCGAGGGGGAGAAGGAGAGAGAGAGAGAGAAGGGGAGCCGGGTGTGGAGCCGCGAGGAAAGGGGTCGGGAGAGGGGAGGGGATGGGAGGGAGGGACTCGGGAGTGAGGGAGGACCGAGGGCGAGAAAGAGGGAGGAGCCGAGTGAAGAGCGAAGGGGAGGGGTCGGGAGACGGGAGGGGAGAGGGGAGAGGGGACTCGGGAATGAGTGGGGCCGAAAGGGAGAAGAAGGAGGAGAGAGAGGAGGCGGACTCGAGATCGAGATCCAGGATCCGGGACCTGGGATGTGGGGAGTTAGGAGTCGAATTCGGGAGGAGGAGTTGGGAGTCGTCAAAAGATGTCGTAAAAATCATAAAAAATTAAATTTAAAAATAACGTAACTCTGCAAAAATCGCAGCAACGAAATGTATGATTTGGAGCCCAAATGTCTATCGACGTCAAGTAACGACTTAGCCTCCGGGAGCTAAAAGTTATGTTTCCACCTCCACGAGGGGACATCCTTCAAAGTTTAGCATCACTTTATGCTTAGCGCTAACTTAGCCTCCGGGAGCTAGAAACATCGTGTTCTCAACTCCATAAAGGAATGCCCTTTAGAGGTCATTATTCTTATGAACTTTTAAGCCTCCGGGAGCTGAAAGGTTGCATAAAGACCTATGTCATCATTGGCACTCGTACTTCTAACCGGAGGTTAGGGGTCGCACTCTCCATGAGATGCTCCCTAGTGAGACTCATGCACTTTCAAGCCTCCGAAAACCGAGAGGTCACGTAAAGACCCATGTCATCATGAGCACTTACACTCCTAACTTAAGGTTAGGGGGTCGGGCCCTCCGTGGGATGTTCCCTAGTGAGACACATACACTCATACATTTTTATGCCTCTAGGAGTCGAAAGGTCGCGTAAAGACCCACAACAATGTCAATGTGGGAAAACTCATGTTTCGATTTGAGACACATAGGAGCTTGAACACCTATATGATCCTCCCCACAAGACTTATACACTCCAAGGGGTAAAGAGTACCCAGTTACCATAAGAATCCAATCTTCCAAAGTTTAAAAGTTTGCGCAACGATAGTTCTCACAAGAAAGACTCTAGGAGAACCCATCCTCCTCAAGACTCTTTTTAAGCCCTAAGGGGCTAAGGAAAAACCATTCATCAAACAATGGTGTCTCAATGACAAGTCAGAAAAACAAAGAGAGGCAAAGTTAAAAAAACAAACTTTATTCATTCATTCATCGAAATAAAGGCATGGAGCATGCTTTGTTACAATAAGATTGAAGTGTCTAAAAACCAAATTAAAGGGCAAAACGCTACTACAATGCCTCAATGTCAAGAGAAGGACCATGGTCGGGACCTCACTTCCTCTTGGGAAGGTTCCTCCTCTTTTCCTTAGGGAGGTTCCTCTCCTTCTCCTTAGGCAAGTTCCTTCGGGTGGGAGAAGAGCGGGAGGAAGGGCCATCTACCGACTCTTTGCTCTCCAAGGGAGGATAGGATGACAAGCCTACACTTGAAGTGGCGCCTCCCCGTTGCATTACTCACCGAGGAGCTTGGATTCCCCATCCGAATTTTAATAAGGCGATCATAGTGGAGCTCTACCCGGATTTCGAGGAAGTCTCGGTCAAGACGGAACACGGCTCGTCGGAGAGTACGAGCTTCTTCAACGTCTATAAAATCAAGCTTTGTAGCATCATCAATGAGAAGGTTGTAGAATGCCTTCGCCAACAAGGGACGGGCGACGGTTGGTGAGAGCAGCTTGCTCGGCCCGAGCCCTATTGATGCGAGGGCATAATTCTCGTAGCCAGCAAGAAGTGCCTTGTAGCTCATTTTCACTATAGTCAAAAGGAAAAGACGAATAATGAAATTAATTCTTACCACTTCCTCGAATTCACCCTCAATTTATAAAGGTTTGGGGCCATAAAAAACATAACGAAAGACACTCCACAATCCACCTTTTTATCTCGGGAAGCGTACAAGTAGAATGTGAGGGGCTAAATGATCCGGCTATTTCCTGAACATTTCCAGCTCACCTACCACGTCACTAACCAGCTACTCCCAATTAGTCGGACGATTAAGGTATCAACCTTAGGCTTGTTTCAAATGATCCCGGAAAAGCCCAAAGCCCACTAGGGTTAGGGTTTGTCACCTCATTACGGTAAATTTATTGCTCTACCCTAATTAAATTCTCCTATAAATATCAACCACACCCCAACATCACCTCATATGATATCACATTACAATACCCAAGAATTAACTACTCTTGGCAAAATCCTAATATTCTCCCTACATAGAGAAAAAGCCTTACCTTCTTCGAGTAAGCAACACAAATCCCAAAAGTCCCCCTTAAAGCACATCAAGGAAGATTCTCCTCGATTTGCTCACATGATTCAAATCACTGAATTGAGCGTCGGAGGGCGTTTCCCGAGACCCCGAGGGCTTGCCTTTTTGCACGAATCGTCAGCTGCCACATGGAGTTCATCCATCTTGAGTCAAACCTCTATGATCGAAGCATTAAATCCGTTCTCTCCAAATCATCATTCACATCAGCACCTCGGTTTCCATACCAGAAACAACAACAACAACAACAATAATAATAATAATAATAATAATAATAATAATAATAATAATAATAATAATAATAATAATAATAATAATAATAATAATAATAATAAGTTTGTTAGGATTGGGAGCTCACTCAAACAATAAACAAGGAACAAAAGAATAACAAAATGAGATACGAGATTTTTAATGTGGAAAAACCCAAACCAGGAAAAAACCACGAACCGATGCACTAGATTTCAAGTAGCTTATGAGAAATTTCAGTCAAACTAATTACAAGTTTACACCTTAAACTCTTAGCCACTTGCAACAATAATGGAGGATTACACTCGGTTAAATGGCTGAACCAGAGCATTTACAAGCCTTAATGAGCATTAACACGGAGAAATAACTATAGAAAATAGTTGAAAACCGAAAAGCCCGAAGTTGGGCAACCGACGCGGATCTGTGCTAGCCACCAAGGCCTTCCCGTGCTGCTGGCACGGGTCGTGTCAGCCAACACGGCCAGCCCGTGTTGGTTGTTGCTTAGGCAACCCTTCGCCTTTTGTAAGTAATACCTGTTTTGGAAGTATATTGCCCGTGCTTGCCGCCCTTTGTCCCATAATGCGATTTTCCGAGTCGAAAACCTTCCATTAGCCTCCACACACGCAACAATATCTCACTTGGAGACTAATGGCTCACTTCCTTTGTTTCATCCTTCTAGTTCACCGAAACCCGGCCTCTTCATTCGGAGAGACCAAATGAGGCTTTGTAACACATCACCATTTTAGCATCTTCACCTTGGACGAGCATCCTTGTCGGTATCTCACTATCCAAGCCCTTCTTAAGCCCATCTTCATCATCACCCAATGTAAACTCCCACTCGGATCGATCAACTTGTTACATAAGATCACCATGCAAAATACGCTCACCAAGCATTAGTCAACAAAACATATTGAACAAATAATATTTACTTTTGGGCTTTACCTCCCCGTTGACAACGCCGCCTTCTTGATTACCGCCGGTTCTTGCACTTTTCCTCATGGAGCACCCGATGGCCCATTTGTAGACCCAACAAATAACCTGTCATCATCACAAACTCCCACTATAATAGAACTCGTTTCTTTACCAAGTCTAACACCCATAGAATCCCTCCGGAATAGTCAACATTGACATTTGTAGCTAAGTCACTACAACCCAAGTTGAGTAGAATGAGCTTGATTTCAAACCCTTACTAAAACCAATGCCCCCCTTAATGATTTTCTAGCCACCATTGTAAAACTTCGTTAGATACCTCGACTCATCCAATCGACTCACCAAAATCAAATTCTTGGCCAACCCCAGAATAAACCTAACTCCTTGCAAAGTCCAAAACCCCCACTCGAAGATTTTGATCCTCACATCTCCCTTAACTAGTATGTCCAAACTTTTCCCATTAGCAACGAAAACTTTGCCAAAATGTCCTGCAACAAAATTGTGGAACAAGTTAATACTAGACTCGGAATGAAACGACGCCCCTGAATCCACAATCCATGACTCAATTAGGACTTTTAACACTCAACACAAGTGCACCACCTACATCCTCAACTGAATGCAATGAATTCCGGCCATCAAACTTTTTAGGACAATTTTTCTTAAAATGCCCCTTATCACCACAACCCCAACAAACAACCCTTCCGGGTTTTGGGACTGACCCCTTACTTTGGACTTTGATAGGCCTTTTTTCACATGTTTCTCCCTACCCTTAACATGAAATGCACTTCTCATGATAACTCTCCTGAATCTTTCTTGTGAATGCTTTCACTTAAAATTACATCCTAGACTTCGAGTATATTTCAAGGCATTAGACTCCCTAACACTACTAATAGCGAGACACTATGGTATCCCATGACTCGGGTAAGGACGACAAAAAAATTAACGCCTTAACATCATCCTCAAAATTTGTTTCACCGAAGCAAGATTAGAGATAATCATATTAAACTCATTACTATGATTTGTTACACTAGTGCCATCATGAATTTTTAGATTGAACAATTGACACATAAGAAATACCTTATTCACGGTCGAGAGTTTCTCATACAAGTTTGACAACGTCTCCAATAGCCCCTTGTCCATTTTCTCGTTCCATCACATTGAATGTCATGTTATGCGCCAAAGTTAACCTTATTGTCCCTAGTGCTTGCTGATCAAGCACCTCCCACAACTTTTGCTCCATTCCAGCGAGGCTTCTCTCGGAGGGATTGATACAACTCCTTCTAGTACATCAAGTCCTCAATTTACATTTTTCAGAATGTGAAGTCTTTGCCATCGAACCTCTTAATTTCCACTTTACTCGCTCTCCATGTTTGATGTGAATCTTAAACTCACCACACTCGAGATACCAATTTTTAAAATCAAGAGCTCACTCAAACAATAAAATAAGGAACAAAAGAATAACAAATAAGACACAAGATTTTTAACGTGGAAAAACCCAAACCGAGAAAAAACCACGAACCGATGCAATAGAGTTCAAGTAGCTTATAAGGAATTTCACTCAAGCTAATTACAAGCTTACACCTTGAACTATGAGCCACTTGCAACAACAATGGAGGATTACACTCAATTAAATAGTCAAACCAAGCATTTGCAAGCCTTAATACGCATTAACATACGTGAACAACCGCAAAAACAGTTGAAACAGAAGAGCCCGAAGGTGGGCAGCCGGCACGGGCCTTGCCAACCAACATGGGCTGCCCGTGCTACGCGCACGGCCATGTCGACCAACACCACTAGCCCATGTTGAGTCGCGCCTGTGCAACCCTTCGCCTTTTCATCCGGCACGCCCCATTTTCGAAGTATCTTGCCAATACTCGTCGTTCTTTGTCCCATAATGTGATTTTCTCGAGCCTGAAACCTTCCATTAGGCTCCATACACCCAACAAAGTTGAAGTTAAGAAGGCCTTAAACAAGAGTGCAATTTATTTTAACTTTTTCTTAAGAACATTTAATTGCTTTTTATCTTATTAACCTCTTATAAACTATTTCCAAGCCAATGTAATTTAAATTAATATCAACAATTATTTGGATAAAAACCTCAACTTATGAAGGGATAATGTGAAGTTTTCGTTAATTTTAGAAAGAGAGGAAAACCTAATGGAAAGCAAGGTAAGAACCAATTTAAAAGCAATCATTGGAGGAAGAAAAACTTTATGGCAGTGTAGCTATAGTAAATAGGTGTAGTGTAAGTGCAAGGTACAATAATGATTTGAGGAGCATGGAAATCAACTTGGGTTAATCGTATCATATAAGCTCCCCGACACTGAAAAGATACCAAATGCTAAGAATTAGGCACTTTCATGAGATAATATGCATGACTTGGAATAAATTTCAAATAATTAAAGTCTTTCAAGAAATGACATGTGGAGCACCCATACAAGTAAAAGGAAAAGGGACCACTACTTATTGTTGCCTGACTTATTATCAAAAAGATATTATGCAACTATCAATGAAAATGACAAAAGTTGATTATTCGCCACATATTTACATTACTTTGCATGTATACATAATTGTTCGTGGAGAGCAAAGCACTTCGTTATACTGTTAATGATTCCCGATGGTACCCCCATACCGTCTCTCTGCCTCTTCTCTCTCTCTCTCTAACTTAAAAGCTGTATGACTCAATTTATTTGTTTACTTAGCATTCACAATAAAGGTTTTAAATTAGTCCCATCTAAATGTGATAAGATAAGTAGGTAATTGTATTTATTATGTAAAACTAAAAGTGGAGAAAGAAGATCCGAATTTAAGTTTAAATATAAGATGTCCCAACTATCTCAATCGTGCTTAGTTGTAATTATCCAAATAAATGTGAAATGTTCAAATATTGTTATCTTTATTGTAGAATTTGGTCCCATTTTGATACCAATTGTACTTTAATTTTGTTATTAATATATTTAATAAAGTCGAACAAGTGAAAATGAAGTGAGATCCTCTTATTATTGATGTTCTCATAGAGCAAAGAGCTCAAGCCGACTAAGCTTGAGAGTCTTTGCTCAAGCTGGCTAAGCACAAATTTGTCTCAATTATTGCTCTAAATTTATTTATGTTCAACCAAATATAAAGCGATTATTTTCTTAACACAAACATTAGTTCAACTTAATGATCAAATTTTCAATATGAAAAACTAGATATGCTCATACAATTCTCATCAATTAAATATCTCAAATTATTAAAACATAATATTTTTTTAGTTCTCACCTCTTAAAATGAAAAAAATAATAATAAAAGTAAAATTGAAAGGGCCTATTTAGTAGAAAAATATTTCTCGTATATTTATTTTGGAGAATACTGAAAGGATTAGTAGAGAAATATTTATCATATATTTATTTTGAAGAAAAATAAAAGGGCCATTAATCACTAATGAGTTTAGGAAGTGTAAAACAAAAAGATATAATGTTTAATTAAAATTCATAAACAATTAACTATATCCACAATATACATGGTCAAAGTAAAATCAATCGAAACGAGGATTAAATGACTTATACTTGTACATATTCTGCACTCTGAGATTTTATTTAAATTTAAAATTTAAACCAGATCCTACTTGAATTAAATTTGACTCAAAATTTTGGTTTTTTTTTTTCGTTAGACCAATTTATTTGACTAAAATATCAACAACTCAAACTAAAACCTCATTAATTTAAATTTAAATTAATATATAATTAATCCAATCTAAATTCAAATCAAATAACTCATTTACCAAATCTATCTTAAAAAAAAAAAAGGGCCACATGCATAACAATATAACACTTCTTATATTTATCTATATTTAATCTTTTTACTTTCGGGGGCTCTTTGGATCACTAACCAAGAAGCTTAAAGAAGCTAGTCTCTTTGCTATTTATCCGAGCAAAAAGTAATGGTTTCTTTTTCCTTTTCTCAAGCAACTCATATTTTGCTTTTGAGAATCAATTCTTTTCTTAACATCGAATGCCATTCCTGTCTCTCATTTCACATGTTCAGACAACACAAGCTGGAAATGCAGAGAAGTAAGCTAATGGAAGCTCGTAAGCCAACCCCAAATAGGAGGATCTCCTGTAAAGAGAAAAAATTGGCTTTACTTCAAGATGTATGAATTTTACTTATTTGTTTTGGGTTAATTTGCTTAGCTTTTTATCCCTGTTATATTGCATGCTTAATTGGTGATTTTCTTGAATGATTTTCAGGTTGATCGGTTGAAGAAAAACTTAGACATGAAGAGAACGTTCATAGAGCTCTTGAACGAGCTTTTACTCGACCTTTGGGCACTCTTCCTCGCCTTCCCCCTTACCTTCCTCCTTATGTTAGTATTTGATTTTTTTTTCAAATATTTTTTGGAATTATTGATTTTCCTTTTTGAAATGACCCATCTCTCTACTCCACTAACTTGAGGAACAAAAATGGCAAAGTTGTCATACTGATTTGACAATTCAACACTAAAAATGGCAAAATGTTGGTGGGTAATTTTGCTTGTTTTGACGTTGTAACCATCAATGGAGCCTTCATTCTTTGTGGCAATGGAATTGAAAAAGTTTTATATGAAACTGATAATGAGTCATAATTAGTTTGTAGTGATTTGTGTGTAATCTTTGCAGATTCTGGAGCTTTTAGCTGAAGTTGCAGTTTTGGAAGAGGAGGTTGTCAGGTTAGAAGAACAAATTGTGGTTTTCAGGAAAGGGTTGTATCAAGAAGCTGTCAATATTTCATCCTCGAAGAAAAATGTGGAAAATTTACGCGATTCACTTGACATTGGTGTGATGAAAACCCCTATCAAGGATGAACCCAAGAATGAACCTAATTCAATCATATGCCCATCAGACTTAGCTATAGGTAATCACATCACATCTTACTTGCATTTGAAGAGTAGTATCTGGGGATGAAAAATAGATTTTGATTATATATTTTTGGATGTTTGAACACAATTTAGAGGAAGGAAGAGGGAAGGAAAATCAATCATGTGGCAGCTCCGTGAAGAACAAGCAGGAATCACCTAATCAGAAATCACAGACAGTTAGAACTTCCCACAAAGAGACTCCCTGTTGAGAAGAGAACTCTGGAGAAGTTTTCCGACACTTCGAAAACACAGGTGGGTGGGTGGTGGAAGCTAATTGTAGGTCCGTTGAGGTCTTGGACTAGTGGTTAAGACTGAATCAGTTTGATTGATTCCACCTCCTCAAGTTTTACATTATAATGGTCTTTGTAGCCCATATGACCGGGGGGTAATTATGGGTTTTGCTCTCTAGACAACACCAGAAGTGAGATAATTGGATGTTGGGGTTTCTGAATTTTCAGCTCCATTGCAGAACGAACAGTCAAGACAATTTGGAAGCTAGGTTTTCGGCGCTTCAAGAAGCGAGGGGTTCAGGAGACGATAGTCCGAACGCCTTATCTGAGAGCATCTTGAAGTGCCTATTGAAGATTTTCTTGAGAATGGGCAATTCAAGGATGAGACTGAGCATGGAGAAATATCCTACATTATCTTCCCAAGAGGCCAGTGGAGAGTCTGAACTTCAGGATCCATTCTGTATATGCCCAGATAATCGAAAGTGAGACATTGTTTCTTATAAGAATCTGAGTTCAATTGATGCTCGTTTGATCAATCAAAGTAGAACATCAAATTCTCTGTTTGTAGTTCGCCGGCTAAAGTAAGTTTCTTAGTTTTCAGTACTGTGTTGAATTAATGAAGTGACCGGAATTTGATCTTGATTTATATTCTGCATTTTCAGAATTCTTCTTGCTCAACTTGCCTCTGTCAAACTTGAAAACCTCACACACCAGGAAAAACTTGCTTTCTGGATAAATATCTACAACTCGTGTATGATGAATGTATGTATAAATTATTACAGCCTATGTTGTTTATTGCCGAATTTAATTCAAACTTTTAGCAGTTTTTTTGTTTCCTTTCAAATGTTAACTCGTCTTTTTGGCTGAGTAAATTTTAACTTGTTAATAGCATGGGAAACTCTTTTGTGTTTCAGGCATTTCTCGAACATGGAATACCTGAAAGTCCTAAGGCAGTAGTGGCATTGAAGCAGAAGGTAGTACTTTTCTCAGTGTAGCAGTTAGACATTAGAATTATTGAAAATTAATCTGTATCTGATTACCTATCCCGAATAACCCAAAACCAATGTGATGAAACTTAGAAGAAGCTACTTGGCTTTGACTAAAACCTGAATTGATCTGACTGGTGACTGCCTGCCTGAACACTTGGCCCCAAAAAAAGGAGACAAAATCGTACTTGCTCAAGAAAAGAAACAAATATTATCCTTTCTGTTTTTTACAAGACCTTGATTTGGTACCTAACCCGAAATGAAGTCTATGACCCAACCTAGCTCGAATATTATAGCAATCCTTCTTGATCTAATGTACGTCCCGAATGACCTGTTTAGCGAGTCTAGCCCAACAACAGAATTTGCTGCTAGACATTATTTTATTTTGTTGTCAAATAAACATAATGAAAATTATACGTGGAATATTTTTCCCTGATGATTTATTGGCAATCACTGGTTTGCAATATTCCAATTCTTACTTCTCAGGCAACAATCAATGTGGGGGACACCTATTAGATGCTCTAACAATTGAACATTTCATCCTCCGATTACCTTACCGTTCTAAATATGTAAGAAGAGTCATTTTCACCATATTTACTTCTAGTTATTTTGTGGGACTTCACATCACAACTTGTTAACCTATTTACTTCTCTGTAGACGTTCTCGAAAGGAACGAAAAATGATGAAATGGTGGCACGAAGCATGTTCGGTTTGGAGTTATCTGAACCTTCGGTTATGTTTGCACTTTCCTGTGGAAGCTTGTCATCTCCTGCTGTAAGTTTTTGGACAGAGGGCCGGTTTGGTTTTTTGGCTGATAATATTTCAGAGGCACAACATTGACCTGAGCCAGTTTCAGATAGTGTTAATAGACATGTAGAAGCTCTTCTTTTTGTTAGATTCTAGGGTTCCCATCTGTTGAAGAGTATTTGGTACTAAGGAGAATGATTTGCTAAAAAATATTTTCTAAGAGATTTTCTTTTTTTTTTTTTTTGAATTTTCTTGGTTTCCAACTAAAATTAGTAAATGGGTTTTTGATCCCCTCGGGTATCTGAAGCTGTCTTTTCCGGTAATGAAGTTTAGAGCTAGAAATTCATGAAATTTTCTTTGGCAAACATTAAAAATTCATGAAAAATCAGCTTCACCCTTCCTCCGGCCCAACCTCCTATTTGGCAAACGGATTATTAACATCCGTACCGCTCGTACTATATGGTAATCATTTTTCTACCCATGTCCTATGAAAAATAATTTTTAACCCCCTTGAGTTTACTAGCACATTAGAATTGTAGTTAAATTTGAGATTTAAAGTGACCTAAGTACTTAAAAGACGAAAATACCCTTACTACACGAAAATGCCTCCTTCAACAAATCAAATTCGACCCCCTTCAGCTCATCGATGTAGTTCCCAAGAAGCTTGCCGTCTTCTTTCACTCTCTCCAGGAGCTTCTCGAGGTGGGTCTCGACGTTGGTCTTGTACCGAATTGCCCATATGATGGAGACCGAGAAGGCGAAGGAGAGATGATAGAGACTGAGAAGACAAAGGAGAGCAGATCGAGGAGATCCATCATTTCCGACACACGGGCACTGGGGAAGAGAGAGAGAAGAGGAGGAGGAGAGAGAGAGTGGAAGAGGAAGAATAGCGTGTAGAGGTTTGTGAGCTCTTTACAAACTCCAATTTGGTTCTCTTTTAGGGAAATTCGATTGACAATCAGCTCTTCTTCTTTGAGCCATTGCTTGAGGAGGAGCTTGTGGGTTGCGGATTGAGCGATTTGGTGAAGTGGGTGTTTGAGAGAGAGAGAGAGGAGAGAGAAAATTAGCGAGAGTCACCAAGAAAGAGATAAAGTAGTTTAGGGTTTAATAAATAAATAAAATATGAGTGTGGTGGGGTTCAATTATGTAAGGGTATTTTTGTCTTTTAAATACTTCAGTCAACTTTAAATCCCAAATTTAACTACAATTCTAATGTGTTAGTAAAGTCAAGGGGTGAAAAATTATTTTCCATAGGACATGGGTAGAAAAATGATTACCATATAGTACGACGGGTGCGGATGTTAATAATCCTTTGGCAAACATTAGAAATTCATGAAAATGTTTTGAGAAAACTTTCTCTTCTGGCTGCCAACACACCTTTACCAACATTTTGATGTCTCTAACCATGCAATTACAACCCCATTATTAATTATAAGCCCAAGCTGCCAGAACTAAAGCTACAGCCATATTTTCTTTGTTCTAGTTTGTAAGGTTAATGTTATAAAATGCAGGTGAGAATCTATACCGCCACTCAAGTTGAACATGAACTAGAAGCTGCGAGACAGGAATACTTACAAGCAGCTGTTGGCATTTCAAGAGATAACAAATTAGCTATCCCAAAACTTCTTGATTGGTATCTACTTGACTTTGCAAAAGATTTGGAATCCTTGCAAGACTGGATTTGCCTTCAATTGCCCAACGAGCATTGGAAGGAAGCTACGAACTGCCTTGAAAGATCAAAAGATGAGCCTCTCTCTCAAATTGTCAATATCATGCCATATGAATTCAGTTTCAGGTACCTCATCCCAAGATGAGATAAGTTCCACTTAGAACCAGTTTTTAATTTCGTTCTTTGATCGTCTTTCTATCCCGCTCATTGTTACTGGGAACGCTCCTTACCTCAATGATCGGTGTTCTGGGAACAAGCGATCCAAAGCCTAAATTAAACTAAATTTGTGCAATAAGTGGCTATCCGGGAAGCACTCCTGGTTACTATGGTCCTAGCTTTGCTTGATGGATTCAGGTTATGCATTCAGTCCAGCGTACATAAGGCTATAACATGATTGATTATTCTTCAAAATAATAGAGATTTTCCTTTAGCCCCCACTCCCCTTGTATATCGATGATAAAAATGTGTCTTGCATAAAGATTTTTAGGTGCAACTCATTCTATATATTCTGTAAAATGATTACGTGATGATTTTGAATAGTTTTAAGCTTTGTCATTCTTTATGACATATTTCTTCTGTCAGATTTTAGTATATATTACTATTTATGAGCCTTTGCAGGAAACAATGGCCCCAATGGGCCGATAAACACAATCAATATTACATTCCACCATCGGGGATCCAGAGGTCATGATGTATGCAACATTATTCGTCGCAAGTTGATACTAACAGAAGGGGAAGGGGTTCCCCTACCTGGGCCCCCTTCCTTGGGGGAACTTGTGTAGTTAAAGAAAACCAACCTAAATTTACCTTGAATGCTCGTATGTTGTATTACTCCTACAATTGAAGAAGGTAGAGTCTGTCTACTTTGCACTCCACATTTCTGTGTTGGTAACTAGTTACTCACTAAAACGAAAAAGGAAAACAAATAAACGAACAAAAAAGATAAAAGAAAAGGTAAAGCTGAGTCCAGTGAGAGGTTCTCCTTTTACCTCAGTATAATCCTAGGCTTCCTGATGTAACTTTTTTGAGGTGCCTTAAAAGTGAGGAGTTTACTGCAATTACAATTAATCTACTTTAAATTGGTAATCTTTAAATTGGCAGTCTTACACATATGACAACTTTAAAGGGAACATTATTGATTATTGTACCCTGGTGCACTTAAAGGGTCCTCTTTTTGTGGTTATGAAAAGTGCCCATGAACTGGTATCTATCATGTTGGTGCACTATTCATCATTAAAAAGAGAGCTGTTTTGACCTCACAATAAAATTTTTAAGAGATTCCTTGTGATGTTGACCATAAAATATCAGTTTGTTAGAAGTTTGCTACACTAAAAGAAAGTTAAAATATAACCAGAGTTTTTCATTTAATGTGCATGTATCTTGGCAAACCGACGTGAATCGAATGGGCCGAATCAAATGACCTGTAACCCAACCCGAACCGACATCCTAAGTAACTCAGCCGATTTTGACCCTAAACTAAACCAACCTGAACCCTGATGTATCCAATTCCGACCCAAATCAAAATGACTCGATCGGAAACCGAACCCGAATATAATTGACCTGATTCAGACCGGGACTCGAAATGATCCAAATCGAATCAAATCTAAATATAAATGACCCGAACCAACCCGAATCCGAGTTTGCAATTTAATATTGGAAACCAATCCCCATTCATGAATGGCATATTGCATTATCCTCTGACAGATGGCACGAATTTCTGCAGTTTAATATTACATTAAGATAGCATATTAATTTAAGATAGCATATTAATAATACATGGCATGCCAGTTCTTGAACAGAGACTGAGGACTGCATATAAATCTCCTATCATAACCTCACAAATAAATACACAGTAAATAATACAGTAAGATAGCATATTAATTTAGATGTTTTCATTTAGAAGCAATCGCTAATTTTTGTATGTACTTGGTAGTCGTTGATTAAAGTGGGTTTAGTACTACATAGATCATCATATATGAATCTGACTACTAGTGTTGGTGGACGTGGATTTAATTGCGCAAGAAGAGAGCGACAAAGTCAAAATGGGGAGTGAGGAGTCGAAATTAATTGCACAAGCCGAGAGCTTCACCTGATATATGTGCAATTAATTTTTTAGACCTCATATTTTTTTACTTAATTTTGGAGCACCCTCACCGTTCGAACTTGTATGAAGCAATGATCACTGTTTGCCAAGTGAATGTTTGACAAGTGATTAGACAATTATATCCTTCGTAAATGTTTGGCAAGTGAAATTTTTTATTTGACTTTCACCAACCCATATTTGGTTCACCATTCTCAAAGCCTTCTCGAACCCTATTCTTCGGACCAAGCTCCGGAAGAGAAGTCATAACCAAACCTCTACAAACCTTCTAAAATCAAATACCAAGGTGAAGTTTGAGGAATCGAAATGTGAGAAAAGTTCAATTGCTGCTGTAAAAATTCAGAAAGTTTACAATGTAATAACTCAAAATTTTAAAAAAATACATTTCCATGATCAAGGCCTATAATTTTTGAAAATATTGGTAATCGAAATTGTTTGTGTTCGACAAGCTGTGATGTTGATGAAAAGGGGAGTTTGTCGTGTTTTTTGTGAGCAATTGAATTAACAACGAAAAACGAAGGTGATAAAAAGTTGAAATTTTGGGGATAATAGTGTCTAATTTTGATGAAACCTTGTCTTATTTAAGGTAAAAGTCGGTTTTTTTATGAACTGAAACAGACCTTAGTGAAAGTCTAATTCTAGAGTTTAATTGCGGAATAATAAAATCAGTAATTTTAAGTTTTATGGTGACTTTGGTTAAGTTTTTATATGCATTTTATGGCTTTTGAGTTTGTTCAAAGTAGGAATTAGTTATTTTACAAATTTCTCTTATTTGTAAATTCTACAAAATGGGGATGAAAAGTATCCGGATTCACTACAATGGAGATGTCATAGATTTGGAAAAGTTTAATCCAAATAAGATATTTGGCCTTAACTTGCACAATAATACTAAGATTAGAATAAGGAAGTTAAGAAAGGAACCCCCAAAATTCCCTCATTTTATTATTGCAAACACTGGGAAAGAGAGGGAAAAATTTGGATTGTTAAAGATGCTTGACTTACTTGGAATGTTTTCTAATTTGGAAGAAAAAAGTTATGGTTGTGATCAATATGGTTGGTACACTAAACCAGATGATTTGTGCAAATGGGTCATATGTTATGAGAGCAATAAACTAAAGAAGCTAAGGAAATAAATTTGACACAAGAAAATCATCAAGTGAAGAAATGAAAGGTCGGGGATCAAATGATGAAAATGTCATAGCGCAAGTTAGTCCTGATGTAGGTAAAAGATGGGTAATGGATGTTGGTAGGCAATTTGAGTATGAAGAAGAAGTTGTAGTATCAATGTTGGACATTGAAGATTTCATACTAAGTCAATCTAAACCCAATTAAGTTAAGCATACTACATCTGCAACAGCAATGGAGTCCTCCATTGTAGCATGCTTACCAAAATAGAAGTTACCCATCAAACGAAAGGCCAACAAGGTCTCTCTCAATGAGGAAAATTACATTGTGGGGGAAATTCAAGTTTCTACATAAAGTCGACCACAAGCCTAACTAAGCCAAAATAGCATGCCACAAACCTTACTCAACCTAGAACAAGCCCAACTAAGCAAATACAACATGCCACAAAAGCTTACTCCATGTAGAATAAGCCCTAGAACACTCATTCCACCTATAATAAGACCCCAACTCTAGTTAGAAGAAGCCCCATAAGACCCATCCCAAGCCCAACTCCACTTAGAAGGAGCACCGGAAAACCCTAGCCAGAGAGCCCCACACCAATCCAAAGGCAATGCAACTCCACAATAGCTAGTAGCTTTGCCACCTCACTTCCCCATGATGTATCCATTATTCGTTTGAAGGAAAAGATATGTAAGAACCAAGGCCGGCGGACCGAACCGAGCTTCCCCACGAATGTTTGGTGTAAGTTTTTAGAAAGCTTTTGATTTTTGAAGAGAGAAGATAATTTTTGAAAGTGGGGATGAACCTTTTATTAAGATTTCCGAGTTTTATTAACTTGAGTTGAAATGAATTAAATCAGATTTGAATAGTGGTTTTATTAATTATTTTATTTTAGTAATTATTTTTAGAAGTCTCGAGATATTATTTCTTAACCGAAAAATAAAGAAAGTAGGTGTAACACCCCAAAACACCCCCTAGGAGTATTACATCGCCGAGTTCCTTAAAGGAACTCCCAAGGCTCTTTCTGGTGTCGGTTTAGCTGTCTAACTCAACTTAAAGATAATAAGGGTGGTTTCCAAAAGAATTTGAGATTTCCTAAAAATTTCGGCAAAGTCCTCGTTTGTAATGTGGATGACCCTTAGGCTTAAAGCCCTACAACCCTGCATAAAAAGCATAACATAACTCAACGAGCCACACGCTTGGAGTGTACAACTCAACGGCCACCCGCCGGAGTTCAACAAATCATGCGATAAAACTTAAAACAATCTAAGTGGTTTACTATACATCTGGTGCAAACTGCATGAACTAAGTTACTAGTACAACATTTAGAAATATAAGAATGCACGGCAGCCACTTGAGTCACTTTAGCAATCGGCAGTCAGCGGAGTCCGGAACAAGCTATGCGTAGATCATACCTTCCGATAATACACTTGCACACCTGGGGGAAAGGGGAAATTTGTGGGGGTGAGCAATAAACCACGAGGCTCACCGGAGTCTTACACCCTTAAAATGGAAATTCTTTACACATATTACTCATAATAATGAAATTGGCGAAAGCATAATAATATAATACAAATCTATATACTTTTCAATGAAATGTCTTGAAATCATTTGCAACATAAAACTCATAACACTTCAATCATTCAAAAGCACAGATTGCAATCATTTTGGGAATTGAATCACATTAAACAAGGTGGAACCATCTGCACTTTCTTTCGGATACTTTCAGCTATAGAATGAAAATTCTTTCGGGGCTTTCGACGATTGAACTAGCACCAGGTGGTTCTCGAGGGCACGACCCACGACTCAGGTTCTTGGGACCTATCTCTAGTCAAATACCTGGAAGGCTCCGCTTTCCTCGTCAGGAAAGAATCAACCTCTCCGGTTGATGGGCATCCTGATATACAAGGACCCCGTGGCCTCGATACGCACGACCACCTCCTTCCTCTCGGTTTAAACAATCTTAGCCGATAATTCAATTAAACCAAAGTGATCACAATCACTTATCAAACTTGGTTTCTAACCAAGATCTCAATTAATTTATCATCATAGAAGGCATGACACACGTGTCACCCTTTTAAATTTACTTTCTCAAATTCGATTCACTTTCTCAAATCCGATTTACTTTCTCAAACAAGTTTTGCTTCTTCAAAACATAATCACGTTTGAAAGGTAGTTCACAAGAAGTTGCATTCAAGGATCATTTCACGTAAAATACAAAACTCCTTTCAAAATTACTTTTGAGTATCACATACAGACAATCACTTAACACAAACGACCACCATTCAATGCAAGTAATCATTCTCAACTCTTTCCAACTATACCTTCCTCAATCCATCACTCTAGTACGATTAGTTTCTATTTTCCGAGCCACAATAACCGCAAGTGGATACCACCTAATTGAACGTTCAACTTCTCATAATTCTTTATCTTTACTTCAATTCCTCATCGTATGTTTCTACTTTATGAATCCACTTCTTTTGCTCACGTCTTGACTTCTCACAACTCCTTGTCTTTACTCCAACTCCTCATTCTAGGTCTCTGTTTCATAAATTAACTTCATTTGCTCATACTCAGCCATATGACTCCTAATCTCACTTCATCACTTAAGTTCCTGTTGTTAGGTTCATCTTCCAACTTAATTTCATCTTAAAGACTTAGATACATTCTAAACTCAACATAACCCTATAATTCCCCGCTCGTCATTTCCCTGCCTCAAACTCCCATTGTATATCGCTATCTTATTAATCAACTCTTGTTCATCCACCCTTAATTATATAACTCTCAATCGCTTTTCATTTTTTAATTTCCGTTAACTTCGCTTACCTTCCCGTTCGGTTCAACCTCGAGGATTTAAACATACTTCAAACTTAATTAACATGACAATCACCTACTTGTGGCCTCAATTGTGCATCACTTAATATGAATTCATACTCCTCTGTGCACTTCCCTCATTATTTCCCGATATTAGCAATCATTTCTTAATGCCGCAATCTCACTAAATCTCTAAGGCTCAATCTGAAATATTAATTCACAATTTATACCCAAACCACAACGTGCTCATCTCCATCCCCAACTAACCAAATTCCCGATACTACTCATTATACCCACGCAACCCAACTCCGTCCGAATTCCCTGGTTTCCAATTCAGGCCTAAACAACTACTAATTCCCTTCACAACTCCTAAATCAACTTTCAACAACTACTAAACTCGTTTAATAGCATACATGTTCAATATTCACAATCACATTCAATAATCACAATAAACTCATTTGGATTTCGAATTTACTAATAGTTTCTTGTATAAGACTACCTACCTCGATTTAGGGATTGGCGGTTTGTTAAGGTTCGAGTTAGCTGGGTTGGTTTCTCCTTTCCTTCCTTTTCCCCGCTGCCGACCCCGGTTCTGCCGCCTTCCTCCGCACTCGACGCCGTTGCGGTCACGGTTCCCGCGTTCACCGGTTGTTTCCCCTTGGCCCTCGCGTTTGCTTCCCTTCTTTGGGTCTCGGCTTCGCCTCCCCGTCGTGCCCCTTGGTGTTTTCCCCGTGTTCGCTGATCGCCTCGCCTTCATTCGCCGTTCGAGCGCTGGCCTCCGGCCGCTCCTCCGGCTCGCACACCCGCTCTCTCTCTTTTTCTTGTTCTCTTAGTCCCCGATTTCGGTCTCGCAATCCCTTCCTCTCTCTTGCCCTCGTCCTCCCTCTTAGCGCTTGCTGGCCGCGGCGTTCCCTTCATTTAGGCGGCCACGGCCAAGGCTTCGGGGCTCTCACGCACTCTCCCTCTCTCGCTTTGTCTCCCTCGCTCGGCCCCTCTCTCTCTCCCGTTGCTTGCTTCGTTTGGTGCCCCCTTCTTTCTTTCCTTTTCGGTGGTTTCCACCAGGTGTTGCCAGCACTCGCTTCCCTATACCAATCCCCTTCTTTTCCCTTTTTTTCCATCCTCAATATAATTAAACCACATACGTAAACATACGCGGTCTCGGATTAATACACAGCTGGTCCGGCGAAGATTCAAAAGCTGGAATTAATAAGCTTCACCAATAAGAGTTACACGAACTAATAATAATTCGCTCAAATAAATTTACGAGCATCTAACCATGTATAAAACTTAGTCATTAGACCTACTCTATTTAACTAAAACTAAATAATTAACTTTAACTCATATAACCACTAACCCAAAATTACGGGTCTTACAAGTAGGGTTTTTGTTTCGCCGTGAGGCTCTAGGGCCAAACCGGTGTGAAAGCATCGGTTTGGACCCGAGCCCGTCCACCGATCACACGGTGCAGGGGGCAACCTATACCTAGTGGTGGTCGGTGCCGGCCGGAGGCTAAGGCTAAGACAGTCGGTCGCGCCCTCTAGCCTAGCTAAGTAGATCCAAGTACTCCGTGTTCACTGTTCAGTAAAAAAATAGCCGAGAAGCGATTGGAAGAGAAATGACGCAAACAAAGGAGTCGCCAATCGGTTTTAAGAGAGAAAAAGTAACAAAAACATAAAAGTAAAAATTTGCTCTCTTGATCTTAGTATGGGAAAACTAAGACTGAAAGAGGCTAAAAATTGACTACATTGGTCTTTGAACCGAGAATCGGATTCGAGGGTGAGGGTACGAAACATAGGGATAAACCCTTCCATTCCGCCCGTCCGAAGACGACCATTACTAATTCGAGTACTGAATCTAAATAATGCAAAAACACAAGCATACAACATGTTAAGCGATATTAAAGAAACCAAACATAATAATAGAAAGCAATAAAAGCGAAAGTAAAGAAAGTAGTAAAGGCGAAACGAAAATCAAAAGCGAAAGAAAAGCAAAAAGGAAAAGAAAGCGAGAAATCTAAAAGATTACATGGAGTGGGGAGTAATTAAAAGCGATACATCGTTTGTACACAATACGGAAAGCGATAAAGAAAGCATGAAATAAAATAAACCGCTATGAGGATTCAATCCATGCCCTCAGGTTGTCCCACCTGCTAATATGAATCTTAAATCTAGATCGATTGATGCGACAGTGGTGAATTGAAAGGGCCTTTTGTTAGTATTTTGTGGAGATAGATAGGTAGATGTGTGATTGATGGAGGTCTCGGGTTCGGATGTAGTAGCAGATAAGGAATAGAATATGAATAGGCTAAAAATGGACCAAGACATCGGAGTACGTAATGGAGTATTCGGTAGCTCTTAGGAAAATTTCATGAGAGTAACATTGAGGGATGAGCCATTGAGAGAATGAGAGCCAAGGATTTCTATTTATAGGGAAAAGTTAGGTCAAGGAAATGACCTAGGGTTAGCTCGGCCAGCCGTCCGTAAGCGGCAGCGAGAACCGTGCCCAAATAATCGGAAGATTGAATCGGATAGAGTTAGGATAAGATCGGATATAACCCGGTTCACGGCACCGGCCACGCAGCATGCCTAGGGTTTCATGCCTTAGCGTTTTGAAGAGGGAGTATCTAAGCCAAAATGCAACGTTCCACTTAAAATATGTAGGGTGAGTGGGGCCATAGCAGCTTTCCAAAAGTGGAAAGTTTCCATTTTTGGCGGGTTTCCATTTTAGCGAGGTTTCTATTTTTGGCATGTTTTATTTTTGGTGCGGGATGCGTGCTCCTAGTCTCGGGTGGACTATGTTGTGGCCAAAATGCAGCACTTTGATGCTTGTGATCATGAAATACAGCCCCTAACGTCGTCTTAAGGTCTTCGACTCCTTGTCCGGTTGGATCGAAGTGAAACGCAGATGCTCTAAGCCTAGAATTTCCTCGTACACAGCAATGAACTCGTCGTCTCTCGAAGGCCTGGCCCGTGCTTGGACCGTCCAAAAGAAAAGGGGATTTTTGGATCGATTTAAGGCAAAAGGCTATTTATGTGGTGTCTGGGGGTTCTTTATAGTTTATTGGCTTCCATCGCACCAATCAAATCTCGACCGTGATCGAAATCCACAAACAGGACTTGGTATCTCATCATCGGGTCAACAAATAAATAAAATAGAAAAGGCATGACACTTTTAGGTGTCTACAGATATCTGCAAGATGTTACTCGAAGAAAGTGGAGATTGGGGTAACAATTGGACAAGCTCTAACCGAGGATGGAGAATATGAAGCAAGATCGGATAATGACTTAGATGAGTTTAATGTGTCATTAGAAGATGAAGAGATACAATATGAAATTCATGTCTACTATGTTATTGATGATGAGGATAATACGGATGATGTTGACACAAATGATAAGATGTTTGATGGACAACTTTGGGAACCTCAGCCTAATGGGGCATAAAATTCAAATAGTGGGACATGTTTATAAACAAGCAACAAATCATGAGTGTTGTTAGGGACTATTGTGTGCGGGAGGCGAAGAAAGAACGCCTCCATTAGATACATTGTTAAGTGTTGTAACAACCCGACCCTAAATCACAACTATTTATTTCAAATCACATTATTTATTTTATTAATTACAAGATTTATATGATCGAGCGCGTGCACTTCAATTTGGTATCTTAAATTTAAACTATTTTTATCTCGTATGTTATGCGGCTAAGGCGACGAAGTGGCCCTAATAAAAATCTCGTAATAAGATTATAAATTATGAACATCATTACTAAAATAAAATTTAAAAGTAACAATAAAACAAAACAAAGCAAATCAATAAATGAATAAATAAATAAATAAAAATAAAATTTTCAGATTTTTGAAAGAAAAATCCAGAAACGGATTTTTCTGGAAATTATGAAAAAAATAAAATAAAATAAAATAAAATAAAATAAAATAAAATAAAATAAAAAAATGAATGAGGCGGTTAAAACCAAAATAAACAGGCTTCAATTCACTTGCCTCACTCGCTTCCCTCCTCCCGTTCTTCCCTCGCTTCCCCGCTTCCTCCCCTCATCCTCCCCTGCCTCACCATCTCTCTCTGCTGCCTTCCCCTCCGGCCACCGGACGCCACCAACGCCGGCCGAGGCCGGCGCTAGGCGCTGCCGGCGGCGCCCTCTCCCTCTCCCTCGCGCTACTCGCTCTGTCCTTCCTCGCGTGCTCGCTCGCGTCCCTCGCTTCTCCCTCTCGCTGGCATCGCCTCCTTCGGCCCAAGCACGACCAACGCCGGCTGGAAGACCGGCGCCGGTCACCATTCTCTCACTCTATCTCTCTCACTCTCCCGCGCTCTAGCTCTCCGCGTGTTCGCAGACGCGGCCCGGTTCCTCGCCGCGGGCCATTTCACAGCCACCCACCGGCTGCTGCAACTGCCGGAATTCGCCGCCGATGCTGGCCGGTGGCCGCTCGAGTTCAGCTGCACCGCCATCACTCCACCCTCCTCTTGGCTGCCATCTCTTGGTTTTGAAGGTAAAACTCTAAACCCTAAATTATCAATTTCGTTATCTATTTGAGCAATTATAACCGTAAATTGAAGCATAATTAGAAATATATTTGTGGAGTAAACTCAAAGATTAATTTGGGGAAAATTCGAATTGGCATGGAGGATTTAGGTTTGGTGTTGTGGTGAATTGATTGTACGAATGTGAATAAATGTGATTCCTTTTGGGAAGTTATGAATTAACGAATGAGATTAGGGAGGTTTTATTAGCGAATGGAATAATTGGGTGGAACTATTACATTTTGGAAATGATTATATTGAGCAAACGAAGGAGAATGTGTGCGTAGAAGTTGAAATTCGATAATGTATAAGTGTACGGGCATGGAAAATAATTGAGCATTAGGTTTGCCTAATCGTGGTTGTGAATGTGAAATTTGTCGAGAGAACAATGCCTATGATCTTAACATGGTGTATGTACGAGTTTTGAGCAATTCGATGGATTATGGAACCTTCCTGTAGGAAGACATTCGAGGGATTAATCAACTGCCTAACTATGAGTCTTGAATGCACGAAAGGGAGAAGTGAGGAAGAAAATTTGGAATAAGTGTCCATTAGGTATACATATATATATATATACATACACCATTTTCAATCCAAGTCAACTAGCAAATCGAATCACACCAACATTATTGGGTATTTAGTTAGCCTAACCAACTTCTTTAATTAATATAAATTATATTCAATAAACGCAGTAAAGCTAAGTAATACAAACATTAGTTTAATCGATTTTCATACGAATATAAGAAATGAAATACATTGCTAAAGCTTATACAAATTCAAGCATTAAAACTCGAGAAAACATATTTAACCCTAGAATCCATTTTAAACGAACAGAGGCCACTTCGTTGCCGAACAACTGCTGACTCAAATTTCTGCAAAAGGGGAGAAACAAATATTCTCAATTCAGTACGTTCATTGCTCGTACCTTTCGAAAATTCACATATTTCATCAAATCTCAACATTTCTCATATATATAATTAATAATGAATCATTTGCAAATCAAGTTTTGCCACCTAATCAAGTGGTCCCCGCTCAATCATCAATTATCGGGGCTTATGCCCATCAATTATCAATCATCGTGGCGTATGCCCAACCCGCGCGGCTTCAACTCGGGTTCTCGGTCGGCCGGGAGGTGTGCACCTTACTAAGATCGTATCAATTATCAAGGGGTTCCACTTTCGGATAATAACCGGCAAGCAAGTTTTACTTATATTCTCTCCCCGATTTCAAACTAAAATGAATTGAAATGCGCGCGCTCAATCAACATACTCTTCAAAGTTATTTTACGAGTACGAGAATGTGCGTGCGAGTTTCGACTCACTCTTTCAAATATTTTACTGTTTTTGTTTTAGGAAGAAGCATTGGTGAACAATCAACAATTTCCTAAGTCCGATGAAGGCAAACCCTAGCCAGCCACGTGGCATTCGCAGATCTCGAAGGTATATAGACGCTCACGAGTGATTTTACCTTCAACCAGGGGTAGGTATGGCCTTGGAGAATTACCGTAGGTTATATAAATATTATGTTGCTAAATCGATGAACCGTATTTTGGGATGATTTAGCTACCTGGGTCGTAAGTAGTTACTTCTAACAGGATCAATGGAAATATAACAGTGGATGCATAAATTGAGTTTCAATTTAATTTCATATATTTAGCCTTGTCCTATTTTTAGGACGGCGGTAACGTCTTCGATCGTTACCTTCCGCTGCGACCTTACGTAATAGTCCCTAATGAAGGGATTATTAAGTAATGATGATTGGGGGCGTTACAAGTGTGCACATAAAAGTTACAAATTGAAGCTTCGTGCTTCTAGACTTCCTCGATGGGAGAACTTTTCAAGTGAAAACATACAATGGCAAACATCATCGAAGTTGTCCAACTCTTGTGGAAATCTAATGGCAGGTTCCGGTGGATTTTTGAAAAATTCATAAATGATTGTAGACATAACCTAAACATGAGTGCTGCAGATTTGGGTAACTTTTAATTACTCCCTGCCTTCTATAACTTTTAATTCGTTTCTTTTATTTTAGTTGTCAAAAATAGGAAAAAAATAAAAATAGAAAAACAAACCCTACGTCTTTCTTCGCTCGACGCTCGCTGGTTGCTCGGCTTCGCTCCGTAAACCGTGCGCTTGGGTCTTCTTCTTCTTCTCCTCGGACTCTCGTCGACCGGTCGTCTCAGGTCATCTCCGGTCGTCTCCTCCACGACCGCACCACGAGTCCTCCGGTCTCCGGTCGTCTCCTCCATGGCTGCACCTCAGGTCCTCGCTGTCACCGCTAAGCCTCAAATCCCTAACTCTCTCCCTCCTAACCCACGCTCGTCATCGCTACGGATCTACGCTCTCCTTCGGTCACCGGCGTCATCGCTCCCCTCGGTCACCAGCGTTGTCGCTCCCCTCGATCACCGACATTTTCTTTCCGGGGAAGAGCTTTCACATTCTCTCGTTTGCTATTTGCTGCAAATTTTCGGTAGTCTCTAACTCTAATCTCTAATCTCTACTCTTATTATCTGTTTTCTCTACTCTCTCTCTCGCCGCTTGGTGTGTGCTCTCTCTCGCTGTCACAAATTACAATTGGATGAGGATATGTATGTTTCGGGAAGGTGAATGGCTCTCAACATTGGTTAAATTGATTGTTTAGTAATGTTATTATGCAAATTTGGGGAGTCATAATCTGGGTCGTTAGGAAGGGAATTGCAACTAACACTATCTCGTCTAACTACGAATTATAAATTGGGGAGTCATAATCTGTACAGTTAGTAGAGATGAAACAGGAATTAGAGGCGAGAGGATGAACAATAGGAATTATCAAAGCTATACTTGTCTAACGACAAAGATGGATATAAATTACAATTGGTGTTCTCTGCATTTGGGTTCATTGTAGGCTTGTTACTAATTCTCTTTTTTAAATTTTTTTCTTTATTATTATTGTTATGATGATCATACTCTTATTTTTCTTTGATTTTTGATTGTCAATTTATTATTATAGTATAAAACCTTGGGAACATTCGCTTGTATTCATTTTCCAGAGCTGAGCTCATCTCTCGTTAATCTCTTATTTTCATGCCTGCATTGTATTTGTTTTATTGTGTATATATACACCATGTGTTCATATCTCGCACACTCCTTGAACTAATGTGCAGTGATGGGGATGCATGATTGGATTGTTTAATTCCGTGAACACTCCTTGAACCAGTTTGTAGTCAATATTGAATTGGATTCAGTTGTTTAGAACATGCCTTGAAATGATTTTATTTTCCAAACTTGGTCAACTTTACCCAACTTATCTTAAAATGATTCAGTTTGTAGCCAATATTGAAATGATTCAGTTTATAGTCAATATTGAATTGGATTCAGCTTGTTTAGAACATGCCTTCAAATGATTCATTTGTTTAGAACATGCATAATTGAATTGGATTGTTTAGATAAAAAAGGCTGATTGTTTTTAGAACATGCATAATTCAATTTGTAGTCAATATTTCCCAACCCATGGAAAGTTTAAAGGCCCAAGTAGGTGCTAAAAGCCTTGCAGGTCTCGAGCGGATGTATGATAGCTATACATAATTCAGCTTGTTTAGAACATGTATGATTGTTTTTAGAACTTATCTTATTTTTGTTAAACTTATTATTGCACGCTTATGGAATTAGATAGTGAAGATGGTGGACGTCTCTTTGACATTGATGATAACAATCCAATTGATGTCCATATTGACTTGAACGAGGAGTCAAATAATTAAGGCAACGTGTATTCTTCCACAAGTACTAATGTTGGTGGACCTAGAAGTGCAGTATGGCTGGAGTATTTGGTAATACCTGCATCGACATCTACAGATGGGAATAAGCGAGCAACTTGTAGACATTGCGAATCAAAGACTTTTTAGCAGACTCAAGGTATGGAACTAGCAACATGAAGAAGCATCTTGACAAGTGCAAACCGTATCTAGAAGCAAAGGTTGCTCAAGAGGCTTCCGACCAACCTATCGGGTTTGATCCACAAGTTTTTCGTCAATTGGTAGCTAAGGTAATCATAAGGCATGGTTATAGTTTTTCATGGGTTGAGCATCAAGGAAATAGGGAAATTCATGCATATCTCGAACAACAAAGTCCTAACTATAACTAGGAATATTGCAAAAGCGGATTGCTCGAAATTGCATGCTCATTTGAAAAAGAAAGTAAAAGATACTTTGCTTTCACTTCCGGGGAATTTCTTTAACTTTTGATTTATGGACTTCTTGTCAAACCAAGGGATATTTGTGTTTCACTGCTCATTATGTGGATTCTAATTGGAAGTTGCATGGTAAAGTCTTGAATTTTCGTCACGTGGAACCACCCGATACAGGCCCTGTTTTGTGTGAAATTGTGTTTCATTTGCTAATAGATTGGGGCATTGAGCATAAGGTCTTTTCCTTAACTTTGGACAATGCATCTAGTAATGATAGAATGCAAGATGATTTGAAATTGAAACTTTTGGATAAGGGGTATTTGTTGAGCACTCGGGAATATTTTCATGTTCGATGTGCAGCACATATTTTAAATCTTATTGTGAAAGATGGTTTGAAGGCAATTGATGATTGTGTGGTTAAGATTAGAGAAACCGTAAAGTATGTCAAATGATCGGAGAGTAGCAAATTGCATTTTAAGGCTTGTGTGGAACGAAGTGAGATTAAGGAAACCAAAGCCTTATGGTTAGATGTTCCTACTAGATGGAATTCGACATACTTTATGCTTGATAGAGAACTTATCTATTGCAAAGCTTTTAAACACTTTTATCTTACCGATTGTTCTTATACAAGTTTTCCTTCGGATGATGAATGGGAAAGAGTTGAAAGAATTCATGAACTTCTTGGTCCTTTTTGTGAAATTACTGAAATGTTCTCTCGGTAGTCGGTATCCCACGGCAAATTTGTACATTGAAAATGTATGGAAGATAGATATGTTCCTAAAAGAGCAATCGGAAAGTAGGGAGCCTTGGCTCTCATTCTCCTAATAACTCAACCCTCAATGTTACTCTATTGAAATTCGCCTAAGAGCTACTCGAATACTCTCCTTGGTATTCCGATCTCTTGGTCCCTTTTCAGCCTATTCTCATTTTACTCTCCAATCTCACCACATCTAAACCCATAAACTCCATCATTCATTCGTATACCTATTCACCTCCACAAAATACTCAAAAAAGTGCTTTTAATTTACGACCATTACATCACCGGATCTAGATCCGAGATCTAGATCAGCAGGTGGGACAACTTGAGGGTACAGATCCAGTTTTCACAATGATTTATTTTATTTTATGCTTTCTTTATTATTTTTCGCATTGTGGACAAACGATGTATAGCTTTTAAATCCACCCCGCCCGATGTAATCTTTTAGTTTTGTACTTTCGTTTTTATCGCTTTCCTTTACTATTATCTTGGTTGTTTTAATTTGACTTAGCATGTTACTTACTTGCCTATTTTACATTATTTGAATTCACTATTCGAACTAGTAAGGGTTGTCTTCGGACGGGCGAAACAGAAGGGGTTATCCCTACGTTTCATACCCTCGCCCTCAAATTGATTCTCGGTTCAAAGAATGATGGAGTTACTTTTAGCCTCTTTCAGTCTTATTTTTCCCAAACTAAGATTAAGAGAGCATTTATTTTGTTTTTGTTAGCTTTTCTCTCCTAAAAACTTAGTGGCGACTCCCTTTTGTTTATTTCTTCTAAATTTGCATCTTGGCTATTTTTTTACCGCAGGATAAGAAAAGAGGTTCTGGATCCGCCAGCCACGGCAGAGGTCGAGGCTGATCTTCTCAGCCCCGGCCTCCGGCGCGCCGACCACCTTTGAGTGCAGGCTGGTACCTGCACCGAGTGGTCGATAGGTAGGGGTTCGGTCCGGAATGGTGTTTTCAAACCGATCCGGCCCTAAAGCCTCACAACAGATTTAGAACTCTAATTTTATTTATCTTTCGGTTAAGAAATAATATCCTGGGACTTCTCAAAATAATTTCTAAAATAAAATAATCAATAAAACTGCCATTCAAACTTTTCTTAATCCGCTTTAAATTAGAATTAATAAAATTCAGAAATCTTAATAAAAGGTTCATCCCCAAATTCCAAAATCCATTTTCTAAAACTATTTTCAAAATCAATCTTTAAAAAGAGACCCGACACAAGTGGGAAAACTTAGCGGGCCCCTGCTGGTCGTGGTTCAACAGGGTTTCGCCGTAATCTGGGTTTGAAAAGGTTAGAACAATTCAAGTAAGGAGTCTAGTACTGCATCCCGCATTCAACACCTCGATCAACTCTAGTGCAACTAACCTCGGAGCACTTAACATTGATTCAATTTATCTTTCATCGTCGAGAGCGCCAAAAGAAATTCCTCGCTAATGGATGAAGAACCACATCTATCTCCCATTATCTCTTTGCTCAACGAATCCTCGGCTAAGTTGGAAGCCTGGATTAAGGCTCAAGATTAAATCTATGTCTAAAAATCTTACTCTTATCCTAAAGACTCTTCAACAAAATAAGAAAAACAAAGGAGTAGAGGAAGAAGAAACTCGACCACCTAATGAACCAACACCTAATGGTCCACCGCCTCGATGACCCACTCCTCATACTCAATCTCCTCCGAAACCGGTCCCGAGCCTAAGCCTAATTCATGTAAAGATCAGATAGAGCAAATGCTAAGAGAATCCTCCATGTTTAAGAGTCATTACTTTGACCTCATGGGATTCACTTTAATCCCTATAGGGAAACTACCTCTTATATTTATCATGCCGGACACCAAGTTTCATGGTTCCGAAAATCCCTATCACCATGTTCACAACTTCATAGGAGAAATGACTCTAAAGAACATACCGAAGATACATCATATCATTTTCCCTTGGACGTTTGATAAAGATGTTATGAAATGGTATAATGTAATCAAACCACACAAGGTCATTCATTGGACTGATCTTTGTAAGGAGTTCTTACACCAATACTCATACAACACCAACCTCCCTGTCACCCTTCGTGATATAGAGCTAATCAAACATGGAGAGAAAGAAAGTTTCACTAATTTTCTCACTAGATGGAAGACAAAGACTCGCCCATATGGTAGATCAACCTTCCGAAAAGATCAAGTCGGGATCATTGTAAAGAACCTCCGACTCGCCTATAATCAACATTTGAAGTTCCTACCCTTCATGAGCTTCATTGCCCTTAAAGATATGGGTATTATGATCGAAGAAGAGCTGTCCAACGTGACCACAAAAGCCATGGTGAGTTATAGAGGTGGTTATAATAAGGACAAGAAGAATCAATAAATACTACCTACGCTCATGGCCTTCCGGATTGTTGTTGTTACTATTGTTTTTTGTTTCGTATATGTCTTTTCCATCACTTACCCATAGCCTATGGACTTCTGGATCTAAAGGAGGCAAGCTAAGAAGTGGTTTGAACTCATCAATATCTTGGATGAGGACAGACGGCTCCCACCCGACCCGGAGTGGGTTTAGTGAAAATAGCTAAGGTACCAACTAAAGGGTTTTTGTTGTTACTTGGTTTTGGGCAGCTTTAGGTAAAGGGAGTTGACCATTTTGAAATATACTTTCTAGTTTGTTCTTGAATGTCCAACACTATTCGGTGTCATGTCTTTGTGCACGATGGTATTTCCAAAATTTTTCCGCGTCCCAGCTTTTGGACTGTTTAAGCGCTTTCGATTCTCGCTATAATGGGTGGCAATTCTATCTTTCCCTTAACCAAGTAGTTGGTCAAGGGCTTGAATATAGGTAGTATCAATAGGAGTGTTGTCGGTATATCCGTTGAGGGCCTTGACATATGCACCCCTGCTAGTATTTCCTGTATTAGAGGTTTTCTTATCTTTGGATTGATAATTACCTCTATACCCTGTCGCAACTTTAGTGGTCACGGTGGACAGTTCCTCTTCTATCAGCATGCTAGCATCTCTAACGGTTGAAAAGTTGATGTCGCAATTTGAGGTGCTGATTGTAGGCGAGTTAAAGGTTCTTCACAATGATCTTGACATGGTCCTTTTCGGAGGGTCGGTCTACCATGTGGGCAGCCTTTGCTCTCCATCCGGTGAGAAAGTCTCGTGAAGCTTTCTTTCTCACCTTGCTTAATAATTCCAAGTCTCTAAGAGTAACTGGTAAATCGGTGTTATAGGAGTATTGATGTAGGAACTCCTTACATAGATCAGTCCAGCTTGGTAACCTTGCATGGGTTGATCGTGTTATACCACTTCATTACATCAATATTGAAAGTCCATGGGAAGATGACGTGGTAAGTGTCTTCCGTAATTTTCTTAAGAGTTATTGCTCCCAAGAAGTTGTGAACATGATGATGGGATTCTCGAAACCTCTAAACTTGATATCGGGCATGGTATACTTAGGGGATAGTTTTCCTTTTAAAGCGAATCCCTTATGATCAAATAGTGATTCTTAAACATGGATGACTCCCTTAAAATTTGTTTTATCCGATCTATGCGTACATCAGGCTGAGGTTTGGGTTCATACTTAAGGGGTTCATGTTTGGGACTCGTTTGGAGGAGATAAACTAGGTGAAGGTGGAGGACCTACTTTCCTTCCTTTTCTTAAGCATTCCGCTTCTTTATCTCTCTTACTACCCTCAATAGCTTTCAGAATAATCTTAGATCACTTGATATAAATGTTATCTTCTCATCTTGATCATCCGTTCTAGTTTCCACCTTAGCTAGGTTCTCATTAAGAAAAGTGAGAATAGGAGACCGTTATTGGGATTCGTCCATTGGAAGGGAATTCTTTCTAGGTACTCGTCTTACGATGAAAAATAGATTGAACTAGTATCGTGTGCACCGGAATATGTCGCACCGGTGTAGACCCCGGAGTAAAATATGATGCAGATCGAGGGGAAGATGTGCCGGACTCCTTGTTGAGTCGTTCTAACCTTTTGGAGCTTGGATTTCGATGATACTCAATTTTGGTAGACATCCCTATTCTATAACCCAAAGGATCAAGTTTAGGACCTTGTGAAAGAAAATCATTCTTGGGAGGAAAGAACTTAAGCGCGAGACCCGAGGAGACACAATATGCTTCTATTTGGATGCATGTAAAGAATGCAACAAAAATGAAGCGCATGCAATGCCTTATGACTTGGTTAGGGATGATTTTATGATTTGGCTAATACATAATGCATGAATGATTGATCCTTGATGGAAGATGCTTTTATTTTGGCTAGATGAAAATATGATAATGCATTTCCTTATATTTAGAATGAATTTGTTTTGACTAAAATGCAATACGAAATGTAAAATGGACCCACCTAATATGAGACAGATTTATTTTGGCTAAAATGTGAGATGGACTCACCTAATATAACATTAATTTAATTTGGCTAAATGAAAATACAAAATGGACTCACCTAATCTGAGATGAATTTATTTTGGTTAAATGAAAATGCAAAATGGACTCACCTAATATGATATGAATTTATTTTGGCTCAATGAAAATGTAAAATGGACTCACCTAATCTGAGATGAATTTACTTTGGCTAAATGAAAATGCGAGATGAAAATGCAAAATGAGAATGTAAAAAGGAAGGTAAAAAGACTGATCGACCGACTAAAAGATAGAGCGAACATTGGTAAGACCCTCTTGGATCTACTATCGATGACTATCTAGATCGCTTAAACAAGGTTTTAGTATGACTCGAAATGCAAATAATGGATTGACCTATGAAGACTCGGACTCTATACTTACACGTTTCGAGTTCCATCCGAGAATCGAGTATAAGAACTCTTCTCTCATAAGGTTTTGATTTCAAGTCATTCTATGTATCTTATAAACTTTATTGAGTGTTACAAAATCTATTATGCTGCTTTTGCATGACTCCGATTGACTCGGAAAGCATACTTCTACATGTCACTTCATACTCGGTTCCGAGTCACCCAACACTCGGATTTATCGCATATTCAAACACTATCTTTTCCGCGCTTAAACTCGGGTTTGACTTCATGGTTCAGGATTACATTGTTCTAAGTCAGCATATTTAGTTTGAATTGTGTTTAGTTTAGATCTAGTCTGTTTACTCGATATTCTTTATCCGACTTGATTGTCCTCTAGATCGACTAAGATGGAATTTGAGTTTCATGGATATTAAACTCGTAAAATTCCATTTCTTTTTGACTCGTGATAATTAGTCACTCAATTATTTTAATTATATTATTATCTTTGCCTAATCTTGGACCAAAGTATTTTATACTTTGAGAACCAAAGTAATTTGCTTTTGTAGGTTATTCAAACGAGGCTTTCTTAAATTTGAATCACAAAAATAACCTGGCTTCAAAACGTTAAATCACCAGCGAGACAAGGCTTTTTCCACCTCCGACCTAGCCCGGACACTCGTGTCGGGATTGTCTCGTTTCCAAAACTGGAAATCTGCAACACCAAGCTCAACGGTGGTTTCCACCTTATTTTTCAAGACACCACCAAGTGGTTTTGGGATTTCCAAAGGAGTCAAGAACCGTTGCTCAACGTTCATATCTCAACGGATATTTCCTGAGTGACTAAGAAAATCCTTTACAACGGTAACGAAGGACCTCCAGTCAGAAGATGGACACAACGGCTAAGCTGCTTAGTCATCTATATATAGAAGCCAACTTTCAAAACTTGAAGATTGCCGAATCTATTATTAATACACATACTTGATAAAAGTCATTGTATTCATTCTCAATCTTCTACTTACAACTCCAATTCTGTTTTTTATAACTTTCTAAGTTGTAAGGTCTTGTACTCGCTACAAACACTTTCTTTCTTACTCTCTAAGTAAGGTCCCTTGACCGAGCTGTAAGGGTTAACTCAGCTCAGCTTGTCCCTAACTCGTAAGGGTGATCTCGGCTAGGAAGTACTAGATCAAATAAGGTAATTTCCGAGTCTAGGAAAACGTGTAAGGAGTTGTTTAAGGGAGCAATTCAAGTTAAGTCAGCCTACCGTATTTTGTGGACTCAAAATAGTGGATTCAACTTCATGCTTGGAAGTACTATAAACCGCAAGCAAAAATGGGCCTTGAGTAAAACTAGCCCAACTACAAGCGCTAGAACCCGGGAGGATGGATGAACCGACCGGCTAAAGTGGCGTTGATCCACGACCTAGCTTAGGTCCGGTACGACCTTCGTGGCACAGATTAGAAGAGGAGAAAACCTAGCTAGTTGATATAAAAAGGGACCCTGGCATGATTCTAAAAACACACTTTCAAAACCTAATGAGCACTTACTCGAAAGTAGATCCCAAAACACCTCGCAATTTTTTACTTCCAATCCTCGGAATGGATTTCATTTTAAACTAAATCATTGGATGCACAACATGAATGATGTCGATAGGCTAGGGTTATCAAGTTATGGGATGAACACCTTATTCAAGCATTAGATAAGTTAGAATTCACTAGACAAGGGTAAGGGTTGCAGTGTCTTTCTAGGATCTTGAGCATCATGTGTTCGAGTTTAGGGACAAAGAATTGTGTCCTTTCCCCAAACAGTTTGATGCCATTAGTCGCAACCATCATTGTCAAACTAGGCTCGTGATTCCTATGCCATCAACTAATATGGCAGGAACCTACAAGCAATTACTACACCTGAACAATAAGACTCTAAGGTGGATTGTGAAAGGGATAAAGTGAACTTAGCCATGATGATGTTGCAATTCCGTCCTCCGTATGCTTCTAGTCCGGCGCATATTTGGAAGCATCCCCCATTATCATGTACATTAGTAGGCGACTTGCTACTGGTGGGATGCCACAAGGAATATCTCCTGTTGCGCTACTAAATGTGACAGAATAATAAGGGGAATACCATTCATTAACCCCACTAATTGTCGCTTGAACCATCCTTAAGCTAGACCAAGTAGAGGCGAGATCTTAACAAAGACTTTGTAGAAAGCCCCTTGTTGTTGCAGGTAAGAAATTCTAAACGGTCAAGAACCCCTTTGTCGTTGTCGTAATGCGGTGTCGGTTAATGGTGGCGACACAACGCTTGTGAGCCCAATTTTTTTTTTTTTCTCGTATTATCTTACTCCTGTTGGGTTGTGAATCAAGATGAATTCCGCTGTGTAGGATATATATAATCTTTGCATTTGTTTTGTGCGGATTTGGTTGGTGGAGCATTTTGAGCTGGTGCGAGGACCTATGAAGGCCGATTAGTACTGGCAACCCGGCTTCGCCAATGACAATACCTCCTATCCTAACCAATTGGGTGGCATCCCGATAGGAGTCCTGGATTAGCGAAGGGCATCCCATAAAGTAGTACATTGAACACTAGAGGGTGTCCCAATTTAGGACATATATTGCGAGACAACCATTTGTACGTTCTATCGGGGTTCGGAACCTATATGTACTATTTCCCGGACCATGTCATGCATCAAATGGGCTGGGTACAGGATATCCCTTACCTAGATTGCATCTCACCTGCCTCCTTTGATGTTCTAGGCAAGTGCTAGATGGGTACCATCTTAGGTCGATTAATGGATGAACCTGCCATGGTTGCTCGAAGCCTACAAACGAGCATCTTGTGATTGTCTCCAAATTTATTCTCGCAATGGATAAAAGAGACTAATCCTAAGAGGCGTAAGGCATTGAGAGCTCGAGAGCATAACCCGAGAAAAACCCCTGCAGATACGCGAAGTGGTTCTGCAAGTTGGTGAACGGGCTTGCCAAAGAGAAATGGAAGCCGGGAAAAAGAGGAAAGAAAGGCTCGCCGAATTGAACAACTGAAGAAATAAACCCAAGGAGGTGCAGCTGAATCGAGCGGCTCAAAGGGAACGAAAGTGAAGATGGACTAGGGTTTAGGATTAGGAAGAAATAATTTTTTGAAAATTTGGTTTGCCTCTTTAGAACTTTTTTTAATTTCCAAGTATTATGCTTGTTAATTCCCTATTTTTTGGCTATGTACTTGGGTAAGTAGTAGGCTTACCCTTATTATTAATAAAGTAAGTTTTATTCTCTTTTCTATGCTTTATTATTTTTATTTTATCGCTCACCTAAAATGGAATAATTAAAATGGACTGTCCAAAATGGACCGCCCTAAAAATGACCACAAACGGAAAAAGAAAATAGTGGCAGATTGAACTTGACTCGTCTCGTCCCACTCGTAGACACTCGAAAATGTGTTGCCCTTATCTCCTTTATTTATGTTATTTTATTTTGTCGAGCACGATGATAAAATCCTAATCCTGTTTGCAAACCGGGATCACGGTTGGAGTCCGACTTGCGTGACGGAAGCCGATAAACCAAAAAGAATCCATTAACAGTAGAAAGAGCAACTTTGTTTACTTTGGGTCGGTCCACAAACCAATTTTCTTTGGGTTAGAAAAAGCCTAAGTCAAGGCGCCCAATTAGGAGAAGTTCGGGGTCGCGTTTCGAGATTTGTTGCTCACTAAACACAAGTGTTTCATCCTCGGCGTCCAAGCGAAACACGGACGTGGAGCTCAAATGTTCGTACGACACAATTTAGGCAGAGCGTTACGCTTCGTGGCTTTCAATGCCAAAATGCTGCATTTTGTTGCTTCATTGACTAATCAAGGCACGGAACTCCGGACGTCCATACGACACTCGTTTAGGCCGCCACGCACTTTATGGCTTTCCATGCTAAAAAGCTGCGTTTTTCGCTAACGTCGAAGTGAGGCATAAAGTTCGGTTCTCCGAGCGACGCCATTCTAAGGCTAGTGCCATGATCCTTGGCCCTTCCCATAGGATTCCTAGTCCAGGCTGCTTTTATTCGGTTTTGTTTGGATTATGGCCGGTCCGGTTCGACTATTTGATGACTGATTTGATGCTTTTAGGTCATTTCTTGTGACCTAGCCCCGCACCTATAAATAGAGGATCATTTCCTCTATTATAGGGTTGCTGATTATTGACCTAGCTGCTGGAAGTTGCTGCTGGAAGTTGCTGCATCTTGACCTTTAAGGCTATTAAATCCATACTAAGCTACACACTCGCTGAATTTAGGCAAAGAGCTACTGAATGCTAAATCAGTATTCCGATCTCTTGGCTAATTTTAAGTTAACCATTACTATTTTTTCACACCTTTTTGGCCCAAAAGCCTTGCGACGGAATGTGAATTATATTTTTCTATTTTTTGAATTATAAAATAATATCTCGAGACTTTGTAAAATCAAAAGAGAACCATCACTACTCCATGGGGAAACTTCGGCCCGTTTGGTCCGCCGCCCCTACACGGGGAGGTGTGTAATAGCCCTAGACCTACCCTAGGAGTATTGTATGCCAAGGTTCCCAAGAGGAACCCCTAAGGCTACTTATGATCTCGGCTTAGGGTTAATAGCTTTGTCTTAGATTTGCGGAAGCGTGTTTCTAGGTTTTCGAAGGCTTTCCTTAAAATTTAAGCAGAGTTCCGTTTGTAATATGACTAATCCCATAGGCTTAAAGCCTTAACCCCGCACGAAACACATTCATAAACTCAACGAACCACAGTGCTCGGAGTATCCACATATAAACTCAATGAGTCACACGCTCGGAGTAAACACATAAGTATTTTATTATACATAGTCAACATTCACTTAAACATACATTTGAGCCTCACAAACATGGAAACATAAGAACACAAAGTAAGTCCAACATCTTCTATCCAGGAGTCTCGCTACTCCTAAAAGCCAAAAGCAACTCCAAGAGGTCTGGCTTCGTACTTGAAATATTGGTGAGGTCATGAGCTCTATGAGCCTAATGAATAACCCAAACCCAGCCCTGATTTCACTTTGCACATTAATTCATTAACGAACATACGTAAGTTCGCTATTCATTCATAACATGCGATTCACATCATGCGAGCTGAATATACGTAAGATATTAAACTTACCAACTTCGTGAGAAGCACAATGACATCAATTACTCATGTATTCAATCAAGACAGGCTGTATTCTTCTTTCTACGTAAGTACGTCATAGAATCATTCATCATGTAAGACATTCATCATGTAAATCATTCATCAAGTAAGTCATTCATCACAAAATCACATCTTACTTCTTATCGTATTTATTTCTTATGAAATCGGGATTCGTTCTTCTTCTCATTCTTCTTCTTGAGTTCAATTATGCATTTCATAAATCATTCATTCTTTTTTCTTGTTCATTATGCATAATCATTTGTTTCTTCATATCGTAATTCTTAAGTATTCTTAGTTTCCAATGGGAAGAAGATTTATGTTCCGCTCTCAAGGCCTAGTTCTTGGAGGCAAAATAATTCGTGGAAGCAAAATAATTCGTGGGGTCTTAGATCAATAACACAATCCTTTTTCCCTTATTTAGTTCTTTATGTTTCTTATTTTCTCATTATGTTCTTATTACTTATTAACAAGATGCACTTAATTCATATAATTCATGCTCAATACCTTCATACGTAACATCTTCGCAACTAACAATTCACATAAGCAAGTTCCAATCAAGCACAATCAATCCAACTCGTATAGGCATGCTTGTGTCATTTATAATCGATGTACTTTGGGATAAACACATCATCACATAAACATATCAATTAAGATTTCTAATCAACGAACTTATCGTTTTCCTGATTGCATAATACAGACGCATAGGTGGCTTATGGTTCTATAACTTCCCTTAATCTATCCATATATCTTCTTAAATCCATAACTTCCAATCTACTCATCCAATGCATACCAAAATTTCTAGGAAATTATCGTAAATTACCAGGAAGCTACAGTAAAAGTTTTAGGAATTTTGGGTTACACATGAATTCGCAATAATTCGAGACAGTGACCTAAACTGTTGTAAAATCCGCACCTAAATCATGAATTCAATTTTCTGATTTATCTCACTAATTCTATCCAAGCTACTCTCATCAAATTCTCAATATAAAGCTCAATAATCATGCTCAATAATACTCAATCATCCTTAAGTTCATGAATTAGACACATAATTTGCAACATGCCTTTTCAATTCGTGAGTTGCTAATTTCGTGAATTTAAGCCTCTAAGTTCTTTAATTAAACCTATGGTTCCCAATTTCATACTTCAATTTCAAATTTAATCCACCTAATTTGTTTTATCTTTAGAGGATGAATTTGAATCACTCACCTAAAATTTTTAGCGATTCTAAGAATTTCGGTTTTAGAGGGTTTTCGAATTGGGTGTTTTTGCTTTACTTTCTTCTTTTGGGTCCCCTTTTCTTCTTCCCGACGTCCACTTCTTCTTCCTTTGCTCAAACTCTCCCTGTCTCCCTCTCGCTCTGTTGTTTTTGGGTTCTCAAACTCCTAGCCTCTCGGTTCTGTCCGGTCTCGCCGTCTCCCTTTCGCGCTTGCCGGCCGCGCGAGCACGCAGTGCCCCTTCTTCTTCTTTGTTCCCCTTCGGTCTCTTTTTCGTTCTCGCTCCCTGGCTCTCTCGCTTCGGGTCTTGGACACTCTCACTCTTCCTCTTAATATCTCATTCTTAATATGTGCTTCCGGTTCCTTCAATCCCTCGCCCTCTTTGCTCTGTCTCTCCTCTCGCTCTCCTCTATGCTTCGCTTCCGTTAGTCTCTCTTTCCTCTCATTCTGTTTCTGCTCCTTTCTCTCTCTCTGGCCGGTTCCTCTTAATCCCAGTTTGGGTTTCTCTCTCCTAATTTCCTTATTCCACCTAATTAGATTTGTGAGAGTGCACTATTGGACCTCTTAATTCCACACTTAGTTTTCACGCAGTACTCCCACTCCCATTCAAATGCCAGCACCTTCTTATCCCCCTTTTATTCCCTTTTTCTTTTAGTTTTAAATTTTATATTTTGGGCTTTCAAGTGAATTGGGCCAAAAATATTTCACAAGCCCATATTCGTTAGCCCATGCTAGGGTTTCAATTTCGACTCGGAAAAATTTTAATTCACTTAATTTAAAATTTTTGAATTTTTAACTTAACTTTTAATAACTTAATTCCCGACTATAAAAAGTTTTGTCCTCGAATCTTGAAACTTAAAGTTACTTGAGATCTTATGGGGACGGTTCCATGATGTTGAAAACTCGCCCATGGTAAGCGGGGCCTCACCACTCTTGTCGTATCCAGTCCTCTTGTTCCTTGGTTGCGAGCTTGTTCCTTCGACTTGGTGTGGGCTCTTGGTACCCATCACCTCGTACCTTACTCATTGTTCCTCCGAGGACGATTCCTAGCAATATGTCCATTTTCCCCACATTTAAAACATTTCCCAGCTGCCACGTAGCATTCCTTTCCTCCGTGAACCTTGTGACAGTAATGGCATAGCTTTCTTACCATATCATTATTATTATGGCCAACTTGGCCTTGCCCAACACCCCTTTCGTTGTTCCTCCGATTCTAATAATCCATATTCCCACTTCAAGATCTTCTAGCATTAGCACTCCTCGGGCTTACATTCCTGTAGAACTCATTCTATGTGGATTGCTCTCGATACATATCTTGGTACGTGGTAATGGTTTGGCCAACTATTCTTTCACGTATGTCTAATGCTAGACCATCCTCAAACCGGTTAACCCGTCTTTGCTCCATATCTACCAAATACATACTAAATCGACTAAGCTTTGTAAACTTCACACCATACTCCATAACACTCATTCTTCCTAGTTTTAAGTCAATAAACTTTAACTCCTTAGCTCTCTGCACATCCCTAGGAGAGTATTGACAATTTATGTTTTCCTTTAGTTCCTCCCAAGTTATTAGCCTTACTCGTTCTTCTTCTAGGCTCGGTTTAACCGCATCCCACAATGATTGGCTTCTCCAATGAAAAGATGCGCAGCTAATCCAACCTTATAGCTTTTAGGACACATCATAATCTTAAATATTTTATCGATCTCCCTCATCCATTGATCTAAGTCACTAGGATTTGCAGTATCCCTAAACTTCGAAGATTGCAATTTCGAAACTTATTCAAAAGGTTAATGCCTATCATTAGATCGGTTACGTTACTCTGTTCATCGGTTATAGTACTTCCTTCCCCATGAGCCATCTAACAAGGTCAAGTTACGAGATCATTATTAACTCTTTACTACATTACTACACATAGATTCATAGAATCGCACATATGAACACATATTCACAAATCGGATCATGTGAGATTGACTCAATCGTATATAGGCACATAGGTTCGGGAGTCAAATCATATATTCATGTTTTAATCAATCACATAAGCAATCACTCAAGTCCTAGACTCGATTCTAGGAAAATCTACCTGGTCGGAGGATTCTTGCTCCGATCCTATTTTTGGAACACCCCTAGACCCACCCTAGGAGTATTACATGCCGGGGTTCCCGAGATGAACCCCTAAGGCTACTTATGATCTTGACTTAGGGTTAATAGCTCTGTCTTAGATTGGTGGAAGCATTTTTCTAGGTTTTGAAAGGTTTTCCTGAAAATTTTAGCAGAGTTCTATTTGTAATATGGGTAATCCCATAGGCTTAAAGCCTTAACCATGCACGAAACCCATTCATAAACTCAATGAGCCACACACTCGGAGTATCCACAACATAAACTCAATGAGCCACAAGCTCGGAGTAAACACATAAGTCTTTTATCATACATAGTCAACATTCGGTTAAACATGCATCCAAGCCTTTCAAACAGGGAAACATAAGAACACAAAGTAAGTCCGACATCTCCTATATGTCGGTTTGCTACTCCCGAAAGCCAAAAGCAACTCCAAGAGGTATGGCTTCGTACCTAAAATGTTGGTGAGGTCATGAACTCCACGAGCCTAGTGAATAACCCAAACCCAGCCCCGGGTTTCACTTTGCACATTAATTCATTAACAAACACACGTACGTTCATTATTCATTCATAACATGTAATTCGGATCATACATGCTTAAGATACGTAAGATACTAAACTTACCAACTACTCGGGAAGCACAATGACATCAATTACTCATGTATTCAATCAAGACATGCTTTATTCTTCTTTCTATGCAAGTACGTCATAAAATCATTCATCATGTAAGGGGTAAATCATTCCTCAAGTAAGTCATTCGTCACTAAATCACATCTTACTTCTTATCGTATTTATTTCTTATGAAATCGGGATTCGTTCTTCTTCTCATTCTTCTTCTTAAGTTCAATTATGCATTTCATAAATCATTGATTATTGCTTTCTTGTTCATCATGTATAATCATTCGTTTCTTCATATCGTAATTCTTAAGTATTCTTAGTTTCGAATGGAAAGAAGATTTATGTTCTCGCTCTAAAGACCCAGCTTTTAGAGCAAAAATAATTCATGGCCTCGAGGTAAAATAATTCATGACCTCGAGGCTTGCTTCAAACTCCGAAGGACGCATACCGTCAATAATTCGTGGAAGCAAAATAATTCGTGGCTTCGGTTGACGAGACACTTCTATGGCCATAATTTCGAGAGGGTTCTTTAATTCATGGGGTCTTAGATTAATAACACAATCCTTTTTCCCTTCTTTAGTTCTTTATGTTTCTTATTTTCTCATTATCTTCTTATTACTTATTAACAAGATGCACTTAATTCATATTATTCCCGATCAATACCTTCATACGTAACATCTTCGTAACTAATAATTCACATAAGCAAGTTCCATTCAAGCACAATCAATCCAACTCATATAGGCATGCTAGTGTCATTCATAATCGATGTACTTTGGGATAAACACATCATCACATGAACATATCAATTAGTATTTCTAATCAACAAACTTATCGTTTTCCTAATTGCGTCATATCGAACATAGGTGGTTTATGGTTCTATAACTTCCCTTAATCATTATATCTCTTAATCTATCCATATATTTTCTTAAATTTTAGTTCTTAACTCAATTACTCAATTAGTTCTGTTTTTGCCCAAAACAACACATTTTTACTCAAAACTCCATATCTTCCAATCTACTAATCCAACGCATACCAAAATTTACAGGAAATTCTCATAAATTACCAGGGAGCTACAGTAAAAGTTTCAGGAATTTTGGGCTACACATGACTTCACAATAATTCGGACAACGAGGCTAAATAACTTAAAAATCTGCACCTAAATCATGAATTCAATTTTCCGATTTTTCTCACTAATTCTATTCAAGCTACTTTCATCAAATTCTCAATATGCAGCTTAATAATCATGATCAATAATACTAAATCATCCTTAAATCGTGAATTAGGCACATAATTCGCAACATGCCTTTTCAATTCGTGAGTTGCTAATTTTGTGAATTTATTCCTCTAAGTTCTTCAATTAAACCTATGGTTTCCAATTTCATACTTCAGTTTGGAATTTAATCCACCTAATTTATTTTATCTTTAGAGGATGAATTTGAATAACTCACCTTAGATTCTTAGTGATTATGAGAATTTCTGTTTTGGCGGGTTTTCGGATTGGGTGTTTTTGCTTTACTTTCTTCTTTTCGGTCCCCTTTTCTTATTATCGGTGCCTAGTTCTTCTTCCTTCGCTCAAACTCTCCCTGTCTCCCTCTGCTATGTTGTTTTCGGGTTCTCAATCCCCTGGACTCTCGGTTCTATCCGGTCTCGCCGTCTCCCTCTTCGCGCTTGCCGGTCGTGCACGCACGTCATGCCCCTTCTTCCTCTTTGTTCCCCTTTGGTCTCTCTTTTGTTCTCGCTCTCTGGCTCTCTCACTTCGGGTCTCTAACCCTCTCACTTTTCTTCTCAATCTCTCGTTCTTAATATTTGCTTCTGGTTCCTTCAATCCCTCGCTCTCTTTGCTTTGTCTCTCCTCTTGCTTTCCTCTCATCCTGGTTCTCCTCCTTTCTCTCTCTCTCGGCCGGTTCCTCTTAATCCCAGTTTCAATTTCTCTCTCCTAATTTCCTTACTCAACCTAATTAGATTTATGAGAGCGCACTATTGGACCCCTTAATTCCCACACTTAGTTTTCTTCCAGCTCTCCCACGCCCATTCAAATGCCAGCACCTTCTTATCCGCCTTTTATTCCCTTTCTCTTTTTGTTTTAAATTTTCTATTTTGGGCTTTCAAGGGAATTGGGCCCAAAATATTTCACAAGACCATTTTGGCTAGCCCACGGTCGGGTTTCAATTTTGACTCGGAAAAATTTTTATTCACTTAATTTAAAATTTTCGAATTTTGAAGTTAGCTTTTAATAATTTAATTCCTAACTAAGCAAGTAGCTGAAATTTCAGGTCTTACAAGGCGGGGGTCGCTTGTTCGTACAATGGTGACTCCAAGTGGGGATATATTACTTATTAAGAGGTTGAGACCCGAAAATTTGAGTTATGAGTTTTTTTAATGTGTTTTGCATTAGGCATATTGCATTTAGGCAGCCTTAGAAGATAACTCTGCCTTAGAAGATAACCAGCCTTGGAAGACCCCATTTCACTAATCACAATATTCACGCTAACTCCATATTTAGCCCTAATATTAATAGCCAGCTGTTTCGATCAAAAGTAAAGGCAACGACATTACATTATTGTGTGGTGTAAACGGTTCAATAAACTTAACATGGTCAAAGTCTAAACCGAAGGTGTGCTTAAGGAGAGTCTCGAGTCACCCTAGAGGGGGTGAATAGGGTGAGGAGGAAATTTAAACAATAAATGGAGGGTTAAATTTCAAATTCAATAATCAAGACCTGTCTAAGTCTAGATTGGACTCGAAAAGTATGAACTCGAATTACGTGGAAACCCTCCCGGGGCGTAATACCACGACCAATGCTAATCCAAGCACCAAGTCAAACCCAATATTTTAAATCCACAAAATACGATAGATCGACTCAACCAGAATTGCTCCCTTAGACAATTCTTTACAAAGTTTTCCTACACTCGAAGTTCCTTTACCCGATCTAGTACTTCCTAATTGAGGTAACCTTTATAGCTAGGGACAATCTACGCTGAGTTAACCCTTGCAGCTCAGTCAAGGGACCTTACTTAGAGAGTAAGAAAGAGTTTGTGACTGACATAAGACTTTACAACTCGTAACAGTTGTTAAGCACAAACCGGGAGTTGTAAGAAGAAGATTGAAAGAGTATTATACATAGAGATATAATTTCAGCAATGGGTTCAGTAATCTTCAAGTCTTGTGAAGTGCCTTCTATTTATAGATGACTAAGCAGATTAGCCGTTGTGACTATCTTCCGAATAGAAGTGCTCTGTGAATGTTGTAATGGTTCTTTTTAGTCGCTCGAAAAGACCCGTTGAGATGTGCAACGGCTCTTGACTCTGTAGGACATCCCAATCCACTGGTGGTGTCCGAAAAGTAGGGTGGAAACCATCGTTGAGCTTAGTGTTGAATATTTCCAGTTTTGGAAATAGACAATCCCGACACGAGTGTCTAGGCCTTGTTCGAAGTAGAAAAGTCTTGTCTCGCTGGTGATTGATAGCTCGAAACTGGTTACTTTTGTAATTAAGAAAGTAGGATAACCTCGTTTAGATAACCTACAAAAATAAACCAATTTTGGTTCTCGGAGTACAAAATACTTTGGTCCCAGATTAGGCACGGATAATAATTTAATTAAGATAATTAAGGCATAATAATCCGAGTCCTAAAAGAGTGGAATTTTCCGAGTCTAATATTTATGATACTCAAATTCCATCCGAGTTAGTCTAGAGAAAGATCAAGTTAGAAAGAGAAGGACAAAGTATGTGTACTTGATATAGAACAACGTATTTCAATCAAAACATGCCGACTTAGAAAGTTGTATTAACGCTCGTAATTCACTTTAACTTAAAATATGAAGTCGAACTTAGTTTGAAAGAGTTAGAGTCAATGTCCGAACATGCGATAAATCTTAGTGATGTTTGAGTGACTCGGAACTATCGAGTGAATTGATGAACAAGAAAGTGCTTTTTGAGTTAGTCGGAATCGAACGAAAACATATGCAATTGTTTACGTAACACTTAGAAAAGTTTCTATAACACTCGGAATGACTTGTAATAAAAACCTAAAAGGGATGAGATTTGTATCTAATTCCTTGTTAGTACTCAGAATAATATAAATGCAGAGTTTGAGTCTTCAATCTCCCCTTTTTGATGAAAGGCATTCCATACTCGAGATAGAAACATTGTTAGTGAAACAATCCAGAGTTTTCATTCTTACTCTAAGAGTGTATCGTAGTTTAAAGATAGAATCGCAGAAATAGCTAAAATGATTCGAATTAGATTGTATTAGAGCTATTATACTTAGATTGTGTTAGAGCTAAGAATAAAATATTGCATAGAAATTAATGAAGTGATTCGGACTTAGGATATTACTTATATCACATTAAAGCTACATAACCGAGCTGATATATTAGAGTAAAATGTACTAAGGAATTGAAACGTAGAAATAAGCATGAAACTTCATTCATATTCACATAAACACGAAAAAATATATACAAAAAGATGGTGAGAAAACTCCACCTAAACAAGACAATAAATTTTCTAAGTATTCTCCCCTTGCCTTTTAGCAAAAACAAAAAGAGGAAGAATGTATCAAGTAGATACAATTTGTTTGTCTCGGACAAAATAAAAAACATAAAAAGAAAAATTAAAATAGAAATCGAGAAGAAAAAAAAATTTGGATGGAGGAGTGGGAGCAGATCGAGTTGAAGTGGATGAATGGGCATTGCGCCTACGCTGGTATGAGCGAGAAGATGTTAAAGATCTTGGCAGGGACAACACTAGTAACTCCGGGATGGGCTCGGCTCGGTGGCCGACCGAGAACAAGATCGTCCGGAGGTTCATCCTCTTGGAACTCGATGGAGGGTGATGCTTCCTCGAGCTTGACTACTGCCGACCGACCTTTGTCGGCAGGGTGTTCTAAGTCACTCGGACTACTGTCCGAGTTAATCAGCCTCCGGTTGAGGGCGGGAGCACCTTATCCCTCGGCTTTTTCTTTTCTCGTTCCTTCTTCCTCCTTCTCTTCTTCTTCCTTCTCTCGCTTCCTCTTTTTCCTCGGAAGGAGCTGCTTCGACCACAACCTCTTCTTCTTCTTCTTCTTCTTCTTCTTCTTCTTCTTCTTCTTCTTCTTCTTCTTCTTCTTCTTCTTCTTCTTCTTCTTCTTCTTCTTCCTCTCCTGAAGGAGATTTTGCGAGGCTTGAGGACTCTTCCGATGTATCCGAGCTGACCGGGTCCTGAATCGCTTTGAGCGCCTTTCTTGGAGGAGCTCGATCAATTCCTTCTGCTCCTTAACCGAGCCTTAATCTCAAGGAGCATATCCTGCTGCTCTCGGATTTGAAATTAGGTTATCTTTGGTTTATGGTCATAGATTGAAAGACGAGTCTTGAATAACCGGAGAGTGTCCTTGATCTTAGTGGACACGGAGGAGAGCTTTTCTAACATTTTGTTAAAGAAAGCGAAGAGAGAACGTGAGAAGCACCCGAGGTGGAAGCACCGCCAGGTGGAGGAGATAGAGAGAGTGGAGTCCGAGTCCGAGTCTAAGGCGGAGGAGAAGGTTGCCTCGGTTCTTAGGCTGTGGACCCGGACACCCGATTGGGTCTCTTGGTATCTATAGCCAAGAAGCTCTTTTTGCTAACTACTATGGCAGCCTTAGAAACCGCGTTAGGATCCGAGGGTAGTGGGACTTTGAATTGCTTAAAAATGAAGGTGAGGAGAGCCCCAAAAGGAAGAGGGGTGGATTTCTTTGTCCGATCCGGCATGGAGGCCATCTCGCTCTATGATAACTAGGAAGAGGTCGACTTCGTAGCCCTCTAAAATGTCAAAAAGAGCCTTGAGAATCTTGGAGTTTGGATTCTCTTTCTTTGGAATGCTTGAGAGAAGAAGGTTCTCATCAGCACGAAATAAAGAAGACGAGCTTCTATTTTCATCCGAGTCACGGAGAGCTTTTGCGTGACTCGGGGATTTCTTTGGCATATTTCTCGAAAAATTCATCAGCCACCTCGCTGAATGGAATAAGGTTCTTGTTGAGAAAGAGAGAAGAGATCGAAGGTTTGCTCGGGGAGAGTCCGAGTCACCCTAGTGGGGGTGAATAGGGTGATGGAGGATTTTCGATGAAAATCAAACTCTTTTGTCAAAGTAGAGACAGAACATGCATTCTAAGTCTAAAGCGGGGTCGAAACGTATGAACTCGAATTGCAATAAAGAGTAAGGAAGCGGATTAAGCTAAAGCTTTGAGACTATCCGAGTCTAGAATGAACTCGAAAGTAAGGACACAGAGATTACGTGGAAACCCTCCTGGGGCGAGAAAACCACGGACCGTGCTAATCCAAGCACGAAGTCAAATCCACTATTTTGAGTCCACAAAATACGATGGATCGACTGCACCCGAGTTGCTCCCTTAAACAACTCTTTACAAGTTTTCCTAGACCGAGAAATTCCCTTATCCGATCTAGTACTTCCTAGCTGAGATAACCCTTACGGTTAGGGACAACTAAGATGAGTTAACCCTTACAACTCGGTCAAGGGATCTTACTTAGAGAGTAAGAAAGTGTTTGTAACTAAGTACAAGACCTTACAACTCGGAATATAATGAATTACGAGTGGGAGTTGTAAATAGAAGATTGAGAATGAATATAATGACTTTGCTTAAGTATATGTATTAACAATAGGTTCGGCAATCTTCAAGTCTTGAGAGTTGGCTTCTATTTATAGATGACCAAGCAGCATAGCCGTTATCTCCAACTTCGACGGGAGTCCTTTGTGATCGTTGTTAAGAACTTTCGAGTCACTCGGAGAGTATCCGTTGTGATATGAACGTTGGGCAACGGTTCTTAACTCTCTTGGAAATCCCAAAACCACTGGCGGTGTCTTGAAGGATAAGGTGGAAACCACCGTTAAGCTTAGCGTTTCGGTTTTCCAGATTTGGAAACAGACAGCCGCGACACAATCTTTTAGGGCTAGGTCGGACAAGAGGAAAAGCCATGTCTGCTGGTGATTTGACATTTTGAAGTCTGGTTACTTTTGTATTTCAAAAAGTGTATCCTCGTTTGAATAACCTACAAAAATAAATCAATTTTGATTCTCAAAGTATAAAATACTTTGGTCCACAATTAGACACAGATAATAATATAATTAAGATAATTAAGCAGCTAATTATCCGAGTCGGAAAAGGAATGGAATTTTCCGAGTCTAACATCCATGAAACTCAAAATTGCATATGAGTTAGTCTAAGCAAGAATCAAGTTATACAACGAATATCGAGTGAAACAAACTTGATCTAGACTAAGCATGATTCAGACTAGAAGCGCCGACTCCAACGAGAATAGGACTTATAACATGAAGTCGGACCTGAGTGCGGTAAAGCAAAATACTAGTCAATTCAAGCATGCGATATATCTAAGTGATGAGGGACTCGGAACCGAGTGAGACAAGCGTGAGTACATATCTCGTTTTCCGAGTCACTTAGAGACACGCAAAAGTACATGAAGTAAATGCCATATCACATAGAGAAGATACCATATCACTCGGAAAAGTTTCTAAGGTACGAGAGAATGCCTTGGAATCAAAACTCTATAAGTGAGAAATTCTTATACCTTATTCCTTTATTAGAACTCGGAATTGTGCGGAGCGGTGTCCGAGTCTTCGGAGACTTTGAATAAACGGTGGATGAGAGAAACATTGATTCGAACAACGACATCTTGAACTCGGAGGTAAGGATCCCTTTAGAGTTAGAGAGATTTGAATAGGACTCGGAACGAGTTGTGGCTAGATAAACTCGCTGAAACAAATAAAATTGTAAACCCCTATAGTTTTGATATGGTTCAAGCACGAAAATTTTGTGGTTGGGAAGAATTTGTCATCCAACATTAGGTGTTGGGTGACAAGGACTTTAGAGGGGTTAGAAAGACCCTCTTGGCTTTTGGTTTGAGGCTTCTTGGTTACGAGAACCAAGAAAATCTGGATGAGAACCTCTTTTAGGCATGGTTATGGATTTTTGAGAAGAGAGGAGATGAACTTAGAGAGAGAGAGAGAGAAGATAGCTTGACGATAAAGAGAGAAAAAAATAATAGAGAAAAGAGAGCTGAGAGCTTTCGGTGCTTACTTGAGATGTTTCTTACTTGTTTGAGAGAGACTGTTTGCTCTTCGACAACACCGAACTTGCTTGTGAAGTAGTATGTGAGAGTGTGAGTAAGTAGAGAGTAAAGTAGCGAAATGAAGGAAAAGGATGCTATTTATAGAGAAAGAATTGTCCTTCAGTATTCGTTCGACCTAACTCTGCAACGATCACCTCAAATGTGACTGATTCGCTCTCCAATGGTTAGAATTCCAGTGTTTGTCTTCTAACGGCTAGTTCTCCGATTGATATGCGAGAAAGAGAGAGAGAGAGAGAGAGAGAGAGAGAGAGAGAGAGAGAGAGATAAATTTTTAAAAGAAATTTCTGAAATTCTCCACTAATCTAGAGATGATTTCGAAGTTTGATGTCCATGTTTCTCAAAGCCGAGTCCGACTCGATAAAGTTTCGAGTCACTCGAAGCTGCAAACAAGTAATAACTCATAGCTCGGTATCACCTGGGTGAACTGATCTAATTGTTATTAAACCACAGAAAAGAAACATTTAACACATAATCATGCAAAGTAGTTTCACTTAGAAAAGCACATAATCATGCATTAATGATGCCAAGTTCATTCCTTATAAAGCAAAATTGATCCTCACTAAGTGGCTCAGTGAAGATATCAGCTAGTTGAAGTTTGGTAGGAATGAATTCAAGTTGAATATCACCTTTCTCATAATGGTCTCTTAGAAGATGATACCGACCTCAACATGCTTTGTCTTTGAGTGTTGAACTGGATTCTTAGTGATGCTGATTGCACTTTCATTGTCACACTTGATTAGAATTGATTTGAATGAAAGTCCAAGATCTCTTAAGTATTGCTTGATCCATAGAATCTCAGCACAACATGCTTCAGCTGCAATGTACTTAGCTTGAGCAGTTGATAGAGCTACTGAGTTTTGCTTCTTTGAGTGCCAAGATAGAAGGGATTGTCCTAGAAACTAGCGAGGATCTCGAGGTGCTCTTTCTATCAACTTTGTGCCCAACACAGTCATCATCCGAGTATTCGAGTAAGAGCCGGTTCCGAGTCTCTCGAGGACCATAGACCTAGATTTTGAGTGCCCGTAAGATATCTAAAAATTCTCTTCACCGCAGACAAGATGTGATTCTTTTGGATTGGCTTGAAATCTTGCACACGGACATACACTAAACATTATGTCTCACCTGAAAGTTTGCTCTTGGAGAGTCTTAGTCACCCTAGAGGGGTGAATCGGGTGATGAGGAAATTTAAAACCATAGATGGAGGATTAAAGTTTAAAACAAACTTTGAATGCATGCGAGTCTAGATTACACTCGGAAAAGTGTGAACTCGGAATTACTTGGAAACCCTCCCGGGGCGGAAAACCACGACCAAGTGCTAATCCAAGCACCATGTGAAATCCACTATTTTAAATCCACAAAATACGAGTAGATCGACTCAACCAGAATTGCTCCCTTAGACAATTCTTTACAAAGTTTTCCTTAACTCATAAGTTCCCTTATCCGATCTAGTACTTCCTAACTTAGATAACCTTTACAGCTAGGGAAAACCGAGCTAATTTAACCCTTACAGCTCAGTCAAGGGACCTTATTCAAAAAGTAAGAAAGAATGTTTTGTGAGTGATTACAAGACTTTACAACTCGGAAAAATGTTATGTACAAACTTAGAGTTATAAGATTGAAGATTGAGTGAGTGTAATACGGAGAGATATGATTTGAGCAATAGGTTCAGCAAGCTTCAAGTCTTGTGAAGTGGCTTCTATTTATAGATGATCAAATAGATAGCCGTTGTGACTATCTTCTAAATAGAAGTCCTCTATGACCATTGTAACGGTTCTTCCGAGCCACTCGAAAAGATCCGTTGAGATGTGAACGTTGTGCAATGGCTCTTGACTCCTTAGAATGTCCCAATCCACCGGTTATATCCGAAAAGTAAGGTGGAAACCACCATTGAGCTTAGCGTTGAATATTTTCAGTTTTGGAAACAGACAACCTTGACATAGTGTTTGGGCCTTGGTCGAAGTAGAAAAATTGGCTGCTGGCAATTTGAGATTTTAAAGCTAGGTTACTTTTGTAATTCAAAAGTAGGATAACCTCATTTAGATAACCTACAAAAGTAAACCATTTTTTTTTCTCAAAGTATAAAATACTTTGGTTCAAGATTAGACACAAATAATAAAACCAATTTTTTTCTCAAAGTATAAAATACTTTGGTCCAAGATTAGACACAAATAATAATTTCATTAAGATAATTAAGTGCATAATTATCCGAGTCCTTGAAGAGTGGAAATTTCTAAGTCTAATATTCATTATACTTAAATTCCATGTGAGTCGGTTTGAAGAAAGATCAAGTTAGACAGAGAATATCGAGTATGAGTACTTGATGTAGACAAATATAGTTCAAACAAAGCATGCTGACTTAGAGAGTTGAATTAACGTTGTAATTCACTTGAACTTAGAATATGAAGTCGGACCTGAGTTTGAAAGTTCTAGTGAGATTGTTGGAACATGCGATAAGTCCGAGTGTTGTCTAAGTGACTCATAACGATTAGTGTGAATTGATGAGCAAGAGTATGCTTTCGAGTCGAGTTAGAAACAAATGAGAACATATGCAATAGTATTCGTAACACTCGGAAAAGTTTTTATACCTCTCGGAACAGTTTCTAAAGTACTCAAAATGACTTGTAATCAAAACTTAGAGTAGATGAAGTTTGTACCTGATTCATTGGTAGTACTTTGAATGATATATATGTAAAGTCCGAGTCTTCATGGCCTACTTGGAAGTAAGATACAACAGAGAGCCAATCATACCTCGATAGAGTTTTTGATCTATTGCTTTACGTTTTTCGTCCGAGTCCAGTTTTATGCTTGCTAGTCATTGGTATTGCTTGAATGTTTTGCATCTTGAAGCTTGTATTTCTTCAGCAACTCCTTGGTATACTTTGATTGAGGGACATAGATTCCATCTTCGTCTTTCTTCATTTGTAGACCAAGGAAGAAATTGAGTTCTCCCATCATACTCATTTGCAATTCCTGTCTCATCAATTCAGAAAAATCTTGACAAAGAATTTCATTAGTAGCTCCAAATATTATATCATCAACATAGATCCGAGCAATAACAAAGTCTTTCCCCTTGGTTTTTATGAAAAGAGTCTTGTTAATCTGACCTTTTCTAAAATCATTTGCAACCAAGAAACTACATAGTTTTTCATACCTAGCTCTAGGAGCGTGTTTAAGACCATAAAGAGTTTTTGCACTTGAAAACATGATTGGGGAATTCTGAGTTTTCAAATCCAGGGGTTGTTCAACATAGAATTCCTCTTGAATGAAACCATTAAGAAATGCACATTTCACATCCATCCGATACAATTTGATTTTCATGCTTGATGCAAATGCTAATAGGATTCTAATAGCTTCAATTCTAGCCACTGGTGCAAAGGTTTCCCCATAATCAATTCCTTCTTCTTGATTGTAACCTTGAGCCACAAGTTTAGCCTTATTTCTTACTACCAACCCACCTTCATCGAGTTTGTTTTTGAAAACCCATTTGGTTCCTATGGCTGGGTGGTCGGAAGGTCGTTTGGTCGAGTCCGAACGGTTTCTAGAGTACTCGGAATAACTTGTAATCACAACTTAGAGTACATAAAGTTTGTACCTGATTTTTGGTAGTACTCGGAATGATATACATGCAATGTTTGAGTCTTCAATCTCCCTTTTTTATGAAAGGCATTCCATACTCGAGATAGAAATTTTGTTAATGAAACCGTCCCGAGTGTGCATTCCTTATCGAGATAGTATATTAGAGTTTAGAGATACAATCGTAGAAATAGCTAAAGTGACTCGGATCGAGATTTTATCGAGCTAAGAATGAAACTTTGCATAGAAATGAAGTGATTCGAGCTTAGAGTATTGCTTATTCCGAGAGAAAAAATAAAAAATATATATAATTGAGTTTGAATGTCGAGTAAGATGCACTACGAATTTGAAACTTAGAAAGAAGTTACATTGAGAAGAAAATAAGCACGGAATCGAAACTTCATTCACATAAACATAGAAAAATATATAGAATTAAGGGTAAGAGAAACTCCCTTAAACAAGACAACAAATTTGTAGATATTTTCCTCCTTGCGTTTCAGCAAAAACAAAAAGAGGAAGAATGTATCAATTAGATACAATTTGTTTGTCTGGAAAAATAAACAGAAATAGAAAAAAAAATTTAGGATGGTGGAGTGGGAGCGATCGAGTCGAGGTGGATGAATGGGCAGTGTGCCTTCGCCGATATGAGCGAGAAAATGTGGTATATCTAGGCGGAGGCAGCACTAGGATCTCTAGGATGGGCTTAGTTTTGAGTGGCTCACCCGGAATGAGGTCGTCCGGAGGTTCATCCTCTTGGAACTCGATGGAGGGAGGTGCTTGCTCGGGCTTGACAGCTGCTGACCGACCCTTGTTAATAGGGTCTTCCGACTTACCTTTGACAGTAGGGTCTTCGACTCACTCGGACTACCTGTCTAGGCTTATCGGTTCCGGTTGCGAGGCGGGAGCACCTTGTCCCTTGGCTGCTTCTTTTACTGCTCCTTCTTTGTCTTTCGCTTCTTCTTCCTTCTCATTTTCCTCCTTCTCCTCGGAAGGGGCTGCCTCAGCCACGACTTCCTCTTCTTCTTCTTCCGCCTCTCCGAAAGGAGATTTGGTAAGGCTCGAGGACTCTACGGATGTGTCCGAGCCGACCGGATCTTGAGTCGCTTTGGAGCACCTTTCTTGAAGGAGCTCAATCAACTCCTTCTGCTCCTTAACCAGCAACTTCATCTCAAAGAGCACATCTTACTGCACTCGAATTTGAGGCCGAGTAGTCTTCCGGTTTATGGTCATAGATCGAAGGACAATCTTGAATGATCGGAGGGTGTCCTTTATTTCGAGGACACTAAGGATAGCTTGTCTATCATTGTGGTCGACAAAGCTAGAGTTGCTTGAGGAGGAGGGCCTTAGGTGGAGGCACCACCAGGTGGCGGAGGGAGAGAGAGTGGAATCCGAGTCTAAGTCTCGAGGCGGAGGAGAAGGTTACGTTAGTTCCGAGCTATGGACCCGGACACGCCGTTGGGTCTCCGATATCCATACCCAAGAAGCTCTTTTACGCCAACCACTATGGCAGCCTCGAAACCGCGTTAGGATCCGAGGGAAGAGAAACTTTGAACTGTTTGAAGATATAAGTGAGAAGAGCCCCAAAAGGAAGAGTGGTGGATTTCTTTTACGAGTTGGCACAGCTGACCATCCGCTCAATGGTTCGTTGGGAAGAGGTCTACTTCGTAGACCTCGAAAATGTCAAAAAGAGCTTTGAGAATCTTAGAGTTCGGATTCTCTTTGCTCGAATGCTCGAGAGAAGAAGGTTCTCATCGGCAGGAAACAAAGAAGACGGGCTTTTGACTTCGTCCGAGTCACCGAGAAGTTTTTGCGTGACGGGGATTTCTTTGTCGTATTTCTCGAAGAATTCATTAGCAACCTCGTTGAAAGGAATAGGGTTACTCGTTGAGGAAAAGAGAGGGGACTTTGAATAGACGGTGGAGGAGAGAGACGTTAATGCGAACAACGACATCTTGAACTCCGGAGGTGAGGATACCCTCAAAGTTGGAAAGTTTTGAGTATAACTCGAAACGCGTTATGGGTAGATGAACTCATTGAAATAGAGGAAATTGTAAACCCTCGTGGTTTTGATATGATTCAACCAGGAAAATTTTGTGGTTGGGAAGAATTTGTCATCCAAAGTTAGATGTTGGGTAACAAGAATTTTAGAGGGGTTGGAAGGACCCTCTTAGCTTTTAGTACGGGGCTTCTTAGTTACGGAACTAAGAAAGTCCGGGTGAGAACCTCTTTTCGTTAAGGAGTTTTTTGATAAGAGAGGAGATGAACTTTGAGAGAGAGAAGATAGCTCGAAGACAGAGAGAGAGAGAGAGGATTGTAAAAGAAAATAAGAGTAGAGAGAGCTGAGAGCGATCGGTGCTTACTTGGAGATGTCTTTCGGTTAGCTTGAAAGAGACGATTTGCTCTTCGAGAACAGTGAACTTGCTCAATATGTAATATGCGAGAGAGTGAGTGAGTAGAGAGTAAAGTAGCGAAATGAAGGAAAAGGATGCTATTTATAGAGAAAGAATTATCCTTCGGTATTTGTTCGACTCAACTATCCAACGGTTGCCTCAAATCGGTGTGACCGTTCCGCTCTCCAACGGTTAGATTTTCGGTGTTTGTCTTCTAACGGCTAGTTCCCCGATTAATGCGCGAGAGAGAGAGAGAGAAAAAGAGAGATTTTAAAAGAGATTTCTGAAATTCTCCACTAATCTAGAGATGATTTCGAAGTTTGATGTCCATTTTTATCAAAAACCGAGTCCGACTCGATAAGATTTATGAGTGACTCGAAACCGAAAGCACGTGATAACTCATAGCTCGAGTATCACTAGGTCAACTGAACTAATTATTATTAAAGCACAAAAAGAAACATTTAACACATAATCATGCAAAGTAATCTTACTTAGAAAAGCACGTAATCATGCATTAATCATGCCAAGTTTAATCCTAATAAAGCAAAACCGATCCTCACTAAGTGGCTTAGTAAAGATATCAGCTAGTTGAAGTTTAGTAGGAATGAATTCAAGTTAAATATCACCTTTCTCAGAATGGTCTCTTAGAAAATGATATCTAACCTCAATATGCTTCGTCTTTTAGTGCTTGAATTGGATTCTTAGTGATGCTAATTGCACTTTGATTGTCACACTTAATTGGAATTGACTTGAATGTTACTCCAAGATCTCTCAAGTGTTGCTTGATCCATAAAATTTGAGCACAGCATGCTCCAGCTGCAATATACTCAGCTTCAGCATTTGATAGAGCTATTGAGCTCTACTTCTTTGAGTGCTAAGATATAAGGGATTGACCTAGAAACCGGCATGCTCCTGAGGTGCTCTTTCTATCAACTTTGTATCCAGCATAGTCAGCCTCCGAGTATCTAGTGAGAGTCGGTTCTATGTCTCTTGAGTACCATAGACCTAGATTCCGAGTCCTTGCAAGATATCTCGAAAATTCTCTTCACGAGCAGTGAGATGTGATTCTTTTGGATTAGCTTGAAATCTTGCACACAGACATACACTAAACATTATGTCTGTCCTACTGGAAGTAAGATACACTAGAGATCCAATCATACCTCGATAGAGTTTCGATCTACTGCTTTACCTTTTTCGATCCGAGTCTAGTTTTATCGTCTGTCGCTTATAGGTGTTCGCTGCATGTTTTGCATCTTGAAGTTTGTACTTCTTCAACAGTTCCTTGGTATACTTTGATTGATGGACATAGATGCCATCTTTGTCTTGCTTAATTTGTAGACCAAGGAATAAATTGAGTTCTCCCATCATGCCCATTTAGAACTCCTGTCTCATTAACTCGGAAAAGTCTCGGACAAAGATTTTCATTAGTGGCTCCAAATATTATATCATCAACATAGATCCGAGCAATAAGAAAGTCTTTCCCATTTGTTTTTATAAAAAGATTATTGTCAATCTGATCTCTTCTAAAATCATTTTCAACCAAGAAATTCCTCTGTCTTTCATACCAAGCTCTGGGAGCTTGTTTAAGACTATAAGAGCTTTTGCAACTTGAAAACATGACTTGGAAATTATGAGTTTTCAAATCCAGGGGTTACTCCACCTAGACTTCCTCTTCAATGAAACCATTAAGGAAAGCACATTTAACATCAATTTGATATAGTTTGATATTCATGCTTGATGCAAATGCCAATAGGATTCTAATAGCTTCAATCCTAGCCACCGGTGCAAAGGTTTCCCCACAATCAATCCCTTCTTCTTGATAGTAACCTTGAGCCACAAGTCTAGCCTTAGTTCGACTACCAACCTACCTTCATCCAGTTTGTTCTTGAAAACCCATTTGGTTCCTATGACTGGGTGGTCGGAAGGTCGTTTGGTCGTAGTCTAGACTTGGTTCATTAAGGGCTTCTAGTGCATTTGTGGGTTTATTTAATAATATTAATACAGTGAATGAACATAGATTTTGTAGAGAGGAACGAGTACTTACCCTACTCGTTGATGTCAAACACGATATTTTCCATTGGGTGGCTTGATGCATATTTGAAAGTTCTACCTGTTCTCTGGTTCACCAGATTTGTAGGTTGAATTGGTTGATCCTTAGTGGTCCGATCTAATTGAGCTTGCTCATCCGATTGACCCTCGGCATTCCGAGCCGGCTCTTGAATCGGTTTATTCCGAGTCATGGTGTTATGAGTTGCCTCATTACGAGTGACTTTTCCTTGACTCTTTCTGAGCTCATCTTCAATATGAGTATTATCTCGACTAAGCTTCGAGATCAAAGAATGTTGACTCACTTGGTTTCCCTGATCAATCTCATCAAAAACAACGTGGATACTTTCTTCCACTTTGTTAGTTCTTTTATTGAAAATACGATATGCTTTACTTTGAGATGAATAACTAAGAAAAATACCTTCATCCGATCGAGCATCAAACTTGGTCCATATGCAACAATTCAAGCACTTGATGGGTATTTCACTACATAAGTCCATATGCAACAATTCAAGCACTTTGGATGTGGAAAAAGTTTTGAGAGATTTGAAAGATGATCTAACTTGTTTCCCTTTTATGCATGATTCACAAATTTAATCTTTCTTAAATGCACGGTTAGGCAATCCTCCGACTAAACCATGAGATGCAAGCTTCTTAATGGTGTGCATGCTAACATGACCTAGTCTATGATGCCATGTCCAAGAATCATCATATAGAGATGCTTTTAAACAAGATAAATTCGACTTAGTTTAGAGAGAGAAATGGTGTAAGTAGCACTCGATCTCTTACCCGAGAGCTTAGTCTCCTTGGTAGTTTCATCAGAAATATAGAAGTTGGTCCGAGTGAATCTTACCTCTTGACCTTTGTTACACAATTGAGAGATGATAAGTAGATTGTACTTCAATCCCTTGACAAGGTAGACTAGGCTGACTAGATTGTCTCCTTTTCCAATCTTGCCTCTCCTAATTATCTTGCCCTTGCTATTATCACCAAAAATGACTTTGCCTCCCTTGTAATCTTCTAACTCATAAAAGAGTCTTGAGTCTCCCGACATGTGGTGTGAGCATCCACTGTCCAGGTATCAATGTCCTTTGTCCTTTTCGAGCTACTTGCAAGTCGAAACAAACTAACCCTTCTCACTTCCTCTAAGGAACCCAGTAACTCCCCTTATTGTGGTCCTTTTTGAGGAAGAAGACTCTTGGGAACCTAGATTTGAATAACTTTGGGTCTGGTCCGATTCCGAGTCTTTCTTTTGAAAACCGAGTTTGTGTCTCTTTCTTTTGAAAATCATTCCTTTTATAAACCTAGGTGGAAAAGGTTTTCGCTCGAAAGCTGGTCCGGGCTCAGTCCTCTTTTCATTCTTATGAATAGGACCGTGCTCAGCCTTCCCGAACTTCACAATTTTTGAATCCTTTTCGAAAAGATCCGAGTAGGAATTAGATTCCTTCTCTTTATTAAAACCAAGTCCTTCTTTTTGGAAGGAGACACATTGAGACCTTAAGAGCATGTCAAGGTTTTTCGACCTTGAGTAAACTTTAAAACAAGTTCTCGAGACTCATTAAGCTTTTGCTTCAGCTGCTCATTTTCGCTTCGAGTGACTCGGACTCAGTTTCATTAGCTTGAGCACTAGTCTTGAGTTCTCTTAGAGTAAGTCTCAGTTTTTCTAATCCATTTTTCAAAGAGATGGTCTCGAAGTGATAGACTCAAGTTGTTTTTTAAATTTAGAGGAATCGAATTGGACTTTTCTTCCAAAGTATAAATATATTTAGCTAAATCAACTTTCGAAAACTTGATGATTCAATTACCTCTTGAAGATTCGTTTCCTCATTGTCCGAGTGATCGAGTCCGACTCAATTCAGCTTCGAGTCCGAGAGAGCCATCGGACACTTTGAGTCGTCCGAGTCCTCATCTTTTCAGATGAGTCTTCATCACTCCATGTGGCCATCATAGCCTTTTTCTTCTTTTTGTCCCTCTTTCTCCGTGGACAGTCTTTGACTATATGATCTTTGTTGCCACATTGAAAACAGACCGAGTTCTTAGTTAAAGATAACTTTGAAGGGGAAGAGTGTTTACCTTTTCTATCCTTCTTATCTTTCTTGTAGAACTCATCTCTTGGCCTTTTCTCCCATCTCTTGTGCTTCATCATTCTTTTGAAGCCTCGAGCGATAAGTGCCATGGGATCTTCTTCTAAGTCTAACGAACTCTAATTTTCTTCTCTGCTTTCTACGGCCTTCAACGTAATATTCTTTTTAGTGTTGACCTCGGCGTCCTCTTCCGAGATGGATCTCATGAGTGAGTAGCTTCCCAATGAGTTCGTCTGCCTTTAATAAAGAGAGGTTCTCGGCTTCCTCGATGGATGTCAATTTGGGACCCCATCTTCTCTTAGGTAGACTTCTTAGAACCTTTCTCCACATTTCTTCATGGGAAATCTTTCTACCCACAGATTTGAGATTGTTGGTAATCTCGGTGAAGCGGATGAACATCCGAGTGATGTTTTCTTTTGGCTCCATCTTCAACAGCTCATATTTGTGAAGATGTTGACTTATCTTCGCTTGTCTTACTCGGGCTTGTTCCTTCATATGTGCTAACAAGAGTGTCCCACACTTCCTTTCGCTGTGTCATAAGTCGACACTCTGTTGTATTCTTCTAAGGCGATGGCGCACATCGAATGTTAATTGCTTTAATGTACTTTCCGAACTTTTTGCCCCTTCGAGTGGTGTGCTCGAGGTTTGTTTTAGGCACAAGTCTTGTTTCCTCCATCCTTATTGGAATGTAATTGCATTCTCGTATGATGTTCCATACATCTTCATCGTGATCCAATAGAAAGCATTCCATGAGCTTCTTCCAATGTACGAAATTTGATCCTTTAAACTTTGGTGGTCTGTTGGAAGATCTTCCTTCATCGAACTTTCCATTGTTCTTAGCCATTTGATCTTTAAACTGTTAGATTGTTAGATCCTTTCGAAAGGCTAGGCTCCGATACCAATTGAAAGTTTGCTCTTGGAAAGTCTTAGTCACCCTAGAGGGGGTGAATAGGGTGATGAGGAAATTTTAATAATAAATGGAGGGTTAAAGTTTAAATTGAATAATCAAGATTGTCTGTCTCTAGATTAGACTCGGAAAAGTATGAACTTAGAATTACGTGGAAACCCTCCCGGGGTAGAAAACAACGACTAGTGCTAATCCAAGCACCAAGTCAAATCCACTATTTTGAATAAACAAAATACAGTAGATTGACGCAACTAGAATGGCTCTCTTAGACAATTCTTCACAAAGTCTTCCTACACTCGAAGTTCCCTTATCGGATCTAGTACTTCCTAACTAAGGTAACCTTTACAGCTAGGGACAACTAAGCTGAGTTAACCCTTACAGCTCAGTCAAGGGACCTTACCAAGAGAGTAAGAAAGAGTTTGTGGATCGATCACAAGACTTTACAACTCGAAAAAGTGTTAAGTACACACTGGGACTTGTAAGAAGAAGACTGAAAGAGTATTATACAAAGAGATATAATTTCAGCAATGGGTTCAACAATCTTCAAGTCTTGTGAAGTGGCTTCTATTTATAGATGACTAAGTAGATTAGCCGTTGTGACTATCTTCCGAATAGAAGTCCTCTTTGACCGTTATAATGGTTCCGTTGAGTCGCTCGGATAAGACCCTTTGAGATGTGAACGTTGTACAACGGCTCTTGACTCCTTAGGATGTCCCAATCCACTGGTAGTGTCCGAAAGGTAGGGAGGTAACCACCATTAAGCTTAGCGTTGAATATTTCCAGTTTTGGAAACAGACAATCTCGACACAATGTCCGGGCCTTATTCGAAGTAGAAAAGCTTTGTCTGCTGGTGATTGACGACTTGAAGCCGGTTACTTTTATAATTCAAAAAGTAGGATAACCTCATTTAGATAACCTACAAAAGTAAACCAATTTTGGTTCTCAAAGTATAAAATACGTTGGTCCAAGATTAGGCACGGATAATAATTTAATTAAGATAACTAAGGCATAATTATCTCGAGTCCTAAAAGACTGGAATTTTCTGAGTCTAATATTCATTGTACTCAAATTCCATCCGAGTCACTCTAAAGAAAGAGAAGAAAAAGTATGTGTACTTGATATAGATAAACATATTTCAATCAAAACATGCTGACTTAGAAAGTTGAATTAATGTTGGAATTCACTTTATCTTAGAATATGAAGTCAGAACTTACTTTGAAAGAGTTAGAGTGAATGTTTGAACATGCGATAAATCCGAGTGATGTCCGAGTGACTCGAACTATCAGGTAAATTGATGAACAAGAGAGTGCTTTCTAAGTCGATCGGAATTGAATGAAAACATATGCAATAGTTTCGTAACACTCGGAAAAGTTTCTATAATACTCCTAATGACTTGTAATCAAAACCTAGAAGGGATGGGATTTGTACCGATTCCTTGTTAGTACTCGGAATAATGTAAATGCAGAGTCCGAGTCTTTATAAACCAATATCATATTATGAATCTCTCGACATTTCTCGAAAAAAGGAACAAGAATCTCATATATTTTCCTTGTTATAACTTGTTTCGAGAAAAAGCTGTCTCGCATAACAAATGAAACAGATATAACAAAGCAATGTTAGAGGCCCTCAACATAGGAATTCATTTAATACAAAAGTTGTAAAATCCCTCTTTTTTGGCCATCTTCCATAAATTAATAAATAATAAGGGCAAATAAAAACATTTTTCCTTGTGAAGGTGTAGAACAAAAGAAAATGTGAGGAAGAAGCTCATCCGATGAACTGATTCTTTTGATTGGATGATATTTGTTGCAATGACCCCTAAGATTTGACTATCACATGTAAATATTATTATTTGTATTCGTATAAAAATGAGAGTAAAGGCATAGCCTTGGATTTCCTGAGAATCTGTAATCGCTTTGTGTTTCAAACTCCCACCCACCTAATTTTATGATCTTCAATTCAATGGACATAACCAAAAGATTGTATAATCATATAATTTATCCTTAAGAGTTGCTTTTAATTTGGACCATTAGGATTTACCCTTAAGAACATCTTTTGGAAGAGGTTGAACTACTAACCTAATGGGCCCACTTAGGCTTGATTATTGGGAAGGTGGTTACTCTCCAATCATGACACACTCTCTTGGTTTTTACTAAGAAGCATCGAGAATTCATGCTATTTCCTGTCGTGCACCCGATATAGGACTAAATTCTCGAACAATAGACCATGTATCCTACCTAGATTTATCCATCTTTTGACCAAAAATCCTTAGTCGTCTAGGTGGTACCTTTTTCTTCATTTTCATGCTTGAATGAATGTGTTTGTTTTAATATTTAACCTTTTACTTGTGAGCCTTTAGATTAGGTTGAGTGTGCTAAATAACCCTTGCATGGGTGCCAATAAAAATACATTAATTAATTTCCTAGAATCGGTCAAATATGTGCATTTTTTAACTTTTTCTTTCAGCCACAGGTCGCTGGGCACATCCGGTTGGTCTAGGAGAGTCCTGCCAGGGACCCTCATCTCTTTTCGATCGGTTTTAGGTTTTCTTAGGGTTTTGACTTTTGTTTTCTTTTTTTACTTTCAGCATGCTTGCATTTTGTTTTGTTATGCATTTAGTCAAAAGTAAAATTCATCTCAAATTAGGGTGAGTCCATTTTTGCATTTACCCAAATGTAAAATTCATATCAAATTAAGGTTAGTCCCTTTTTTTTTTAGCCACAAATAAATTAATCTCAAATTAAGGTGAGTCTATCTTTTGGATTTAGCCAATAAAATTCATCTTAAATTAGGTGAGTCCATTTATGCATTAGACAATAAAATTTCTCCCAATTTAAGTCATTATCATCATTGCATTCCCTTTCATTGCTTTGTATTTCTTATGTGCATCCAAATAAAGAGCATTCTTTTTTTTTTTCCTTTCACTTTTCCTAGTCTCTTGGGTCTAGTGCTTGTGTCCCTTCTTCCCCAAAAGCTAGTTTTCTTAACATGGTCCTAAGCAGTTATCCTCTAGGATGCGGAATAAGGAAGCCTACCGCTATTAGGTTTCGTCGAAATCTAAGCTCCAAAAGGTTAGAGCGCTTCGAGTAAAGAGTCTAGTACGACTTCTTGTAGACACTTAAAAAGTGTTATCCCTTTTCTATTTATTTTATTTGTTAGCCTGGTGATGAAATCCCAGTCCTGTTTGTGGATTCGAATTACGGTCGGAGTTTGATTGTCGTGTCGGAAGGCACTAAGCAACACCCGTTAACCCCACAAAATTAGCTTTGTTCGCTTTGGTCCATACCACAAACCCATTTTCTTTTAGACGGACTAATCTCGGGTCGGGCTCGCAACTAGGAAACCCAAACTCGCACCAAAAATAAAACCTACAAAAAATAGAAACGTGCAAAAATGGAAACTTTCTATTTTCGGAAAGCTTCCATGACCGGCGCGGTCACCCCTTGTAGAACCACGACCGGAACCGACCGAGCTTCCCCACGAATATTGGCGGGTTTAGAAAGCTTAAAGAGTGATTTAGGGTTTTGAAGATAGTAGATAATTTTTGAAAATGGGGATAAATCTTTTATTAAGGTTTCGAATTTTAAATATGATTTAATGATGAATTAAGGAAAGTTGAATGACGGTTTTATTAACCATTTTATTTTAATAATTATTTTGAGAAGTCTCGAGGATATTATTGCTTAACCGAAAAATAAAGATTAGGGTTTCTCTTTCTACCATGAGGCTCTAGGGTCAAACTGGTGTAAAAACACCGGCTTGGACTCGACCCCGCCTATTGACCACACGGTGTAGGTAGCGACTGCACTAGTGGTGGTCGGCGCCGGCCGAGGATCGTGGCTGAAATAGTCAACCTCGGCCTCCGGCCTCGCTAGGTTGATCCGGAACCCTTTTTTTCTACTGTTCAATTAGAATTAGCCAGGAAATACTCGCAATATAAATAAATGGAAAGGACGGAGTCGCCGATCGATTTTAAGAGAGAAAACTAACAAAAACATGAAAGTACAAATTTTCTCTCTCGATCGTAGTATGGAAAAACTAAGACCAAAAAAGCTAAAAATTGACTCCATTGGTCTTTAAACCTAGAATCAGATTCGGGGTCGATGGTACGAAATGTAGGGATAAACCCTTTCGTTCGCCCGTCCGAAGTCGGCCATTACTAATTCGAGTAGTGAATCTAAATAATGCCAAAAACACAAGCATAACACAACATGCTAATCGAGATTAAAGCAACCAAACATAATAATACAAACCAATAAAAGAGAAAGTAAAGAAAGAGGTCAAGGCGAAACGAAAAGCGAAAGCGAAAGAAAAGCAAAAAGGAAAAGAAAGTGAGAAATCTAAAATATTACATCGGTAGGGAGGAATTAAAAGCGATGTATTAATTATCCATAACACAAAGCATGATCCGAGGAGATCAACTCTGGTTCTTGTTCGGTGCACCTTGGCCCTTAGCTTAAGCGGCCTCTTCTTCTTCTTTTCTTCCTTCTTCCTTCTCCTCTCCTCCTTCTTCAACTTGAGCTTCTTCTTTAGCTGGTTCCTCGCCTACCTCTTCTACCTCAGCCTGAGTTAGAGTTAGCTGGCTGGAGGACTCCTCGAAGTATCGGTAGTGTCCGAGTCCTCGGTAACTTTCGACCTATGTTCTTAAAGGAGTTGAAGCCGCTCAAGCAACCGAGCTCGATCATGAGGTCTTGGTTTTCCCCGATCCGGGATTGCGCTATTTTTTTGTTAATATCTAGGTTTTAAAGGACATGATTGAGAAAGCGGAGAGTGGTCTAAAACTCTTCGGACACGTAAGCAATTTTGTTTACCATCTCGGCAACACAGGGCGGTAGAGGGATGAGAAGGTTGAGAAGTAGAGGGACTAGTAGTGAGGAGTGGAGTAGTTGGTGCAGCTCGAGTCTAAGTAGGTGGAGGACAAGGAGGTAATAACTAAGACCTATGAACCCGGACACCGAGGTTGGACTTTCTGGTACCCGTACTCTAAAAGCTCTTTTCTCGCCAATACAAATGGCAGCCTCAAAGACAGCGTTTGGATCTAAGTGGAAGGGAACTTTTAAGTGTTTGAAGATAATAGTCAAGAGAGCTCCAAAGGGATAAGGAGCATATTTCTTTAAGTGAGCTGGCACAAAGGCCATCTCGCTCAATGATTGTTGGGAAGAGGTATTCATCGTAGCCCTCTAGACTCGTTAAACAAGGCTTTCGAATCTTAGAGTTCGAATTCTCTTTGCTAAAATGATGAGCGAAAAGGTTCTCATCGGAATAAAATAAAGCAGCCTTGCTTTAATTTCATCCGAGTCACTAAGAAGTTCTTTCGTGACTCGGGGACTTCCTTGCCATACTTTTTAAAGAAGTCGTTAGTGACTTCCATGAAAGGTATAGGGTTGGAATTGAGAAAAAGAGAAGTAACTTTGAAGAGTCTCGTGAAGAAGAGAGATGTTGATGTGAACAACTTTATCTTGAACTTTGGAGGTGATGATGGTCTCGGAGAAAGACATGCTTGCATAGAACTCGGCAACGAGTTCCCGATAAATGAATTCATTGAAGCACAAATCATTGTAAACCCCTATAGTTTTGATATTGTGTAACCACGAGAAAGAGGTGGTTGGAAAGAATTTATCATCCACTGTTAGGTGTTGGTCGACAAAGATCTTAGAAGGATTGGATGTACCTTCCTGGGCGTTTTTGGTGCGGGGATTCTTGGTAGCCGAACCCAATTCTTGACCAGTTCCTCATTTAGGCATGGTGAATGACGAGAAACAGAGGTAATACGAGAAGGCAGAGAGAATATAAGCAAGCGAAGTATCGAGAATAGAGAGAGCAAGTAAGGAGTGGGCAAAGTAACGAAAAGAAGGTAAAGGGGTACTATTTATAGCGCAAAGAAATGACCTTCAACCTTCGTTCTAATCCGAATACCAAGCTGTAATCTCAAACCGGTGTGATGTTCCGCACTCCAACGGCTAGTATTCCAGCAGACTTTCTTCCAACACCTAGTTTCTTCCGATAGAAACACGTGGTAGAGAAAGAGAAGACAACCTTTTTGAAAACATTTATGAAATTCTCCATTTATCTAGAGATGAGCTCGAAGTTTGATGTCCATTTTGGCCAAAAATTGAGTTTGACTCGTAGGATTTCCGAGTGACTAAGAAAACTCGGAAAACTAATAACCGACAGCTCAGTCCCACTCTAAGTCAACTGATCCATTCATTATTAAAACATATAACACATAATTATGCAAAGATAATTCATGTAATAAATCACATAATCATGCATTAATCATGCCAAGCTCATTCCTAATAAAGCAAAACCGATCCTCACTAAGAGGCTTAGTGAAAATATCAGCCTAATTGAAATTTCATAGGAATGAATTCAAGTTCAATATTACCTTTCTCGGAATGGTCTATCGGAAAATGATGCCTAACCTCAATATGCTTTGTCTTTAAGAGTTGGACTAGATTCTGAGTAATACTGATTGCACTCGATTATCACAGTTGATTGGGATAGATGTGAAAGATAGCCCGATATCCTTTAAGTGCTCGCTTGATCCTCATAATATGAGCACAGACAAGCTCCAACTATAATGTACTCACCCTCGGCAGTTGATGAAGCAACCGTGTTCTCGTTTCTTTGAATGCCAGGAGATGAGGGATTAACCCGTAAATTGACATGCTCCTAATGTGTCTGTTTCTATCAACCTTGTATCCAACATAATCAACATTTGAGTATCCAAGTGAGAATCGGTTCTAAGTCTTTTAAAAACCATAGACCAAGATTCCGTGTCCCTACAACATGTCTAAAAATTCTCTTCACCATAGTAAGATGTGATTCTTTTGGATTAGCTTGAAATCTTGCATAAAGACAGACACCGAACATGATATTTGGCTCGCCGAATGTGAGATAGAGTAGAGATCCAATCATATCTCTCGTAGAGTTTCGATCTACAACTTTACCTTCGTTTGAGTCCAGCTTCATACTCGCTACTCATAGGTGTTACTGCATGCTGCACATCTTGTAGCTTATACTTCGTAGAACTCCTTGGTATACTTGGATTAATGGATATAGATGCCATCCTTGTCTTGTTTGATTTGTAGACCAAGAAAAAAGTTGAGTACTCCTATCATACTCATTTGGAACTCCTGTCTCATAAACTCGTAAAATTCTCGACAGAGATTTTCATTAGTAGCTCCAAAGATAATATGGTCAAAATAAATCTCACTACTAGAAAACAGCACAATTAGCGACGGAAATAGCGATGGACAATTGTGAAATAGCGACGGAAATATTCCGTCGTTAAAAGCCAGGTTGCTAAATTTTAGCGACGGAATTCGCCTAATCCGTCGTTAATTAGCGACGGACTCGCGACGAAACCGCTTCGTAGCTGATGTAAATCAACAACGTAATTAGTTTTCCATCGCCGATTTAGCGACTGAAATGGTGATTTTTCCGTTGCTAATTTCCGTCGCCGATCCGTCGCTATCTTGGTAGAACTCCAAAATACATTTTTCTAATAATTCGTTACCCTAATACAAAAATTATGAATGGATATACAAATCCAACATTCACATATGTCACATTTACATTTGGCATTTACATATGCTAGCCGTAAAGTACTCATCCAAGTTGGATATACAAATCTAACATACATGTTCAAAATCATGAACAATCCAAACATATTTAAAACCAATTCACAAGTTCCCAAAAACAACCATACAAAAGTTCACGAAAACAACCATACAAAAGTTCACAAGAAACCATAAACACATGTTAAAAGTTTGCAAAATGTTCACCAATACACAAAAGCTCACAATGAATCGATCCAGGGTCCTTCCTCATCCTCATCCTCTTCCTCTTCCTCTTCCTCTTATGGTTGTACTGGTCGATGGTGAGATCCGGATGCTTACCGAGATTTCATGAATTCAGTGAAGCGTGCTATTGGCTCGGCCAGAATCGTCCACATTTCTTTAAGTTGCCTATTTTCCAACCCAAGCACACGAGCATGCTCAATCCATTAATGTAACTCGAAGTTAAATTATGCACTCGTTGCTCAATCCATTGATGTAACCTAGGCACCTTCTGGTATGAATACCGAAAGAGTAGGATTGTGGTATGGAACTTCACTCCCTTCATTTCGTCGACTTCTATTGCGCATGTAAGGCATGTTAGAGCTGAAATAGTAAGATGCAAAATGTGTTTCTTCAAATCATGCATATTTTTCAGCGATACTCCCTTCAGGCTTCAATTTATTTCCTATGGATCTCTTCAATCGGCCAAAGAACCTCTTAAATGGATACATCCACCGGTATTGTACCGAACCAACCAATTTTGCTTCCTCCGCCAAGTGAACAGGCAAGTGTTCCATCACATAGAAGAACCCAGGAGGAAATATTGTTTCCTATTTATAAAGTGTTATTTAAACATTTCGATGCATTTGCTCTAACTCCACATCCCATAAAACATATGAGCAAAGGTTCTTGAAGAATTGACTAATTTCAATGAGAGGCACTAAAACCTCGTCCTGGAGTGCACTAAATGCTATTGGAGGAAGACTCTCCATGAAAACATGACAATCATGACTTTTCATGCTATGGAACTTAGTAGAGTTTGGGTCTACAAGGTATGAAATGTTAGAACAAGTAATTATCTGGATTTTCAACTCTCTTACCCATTCACATATTGCCCTCTTCTGCTCCAACGTCAACACATATTTTGCCTTCGATTTCAGAATTTTACCATTTACTCTAGGCTTTAAATTCAAATCCACACGACCACACAACTCATCCAAATCCATTCTTGCCTTGATATCATCCTTTGTTTTCCCAGGAATATACATAATAGTGTTAATTATATTCTCAAAAAGTTCTTTTCAATGTGCATAACATCTAGGTTGTGGCGAAGTAATTGATCTTTCCAATATGGAAGCTCCTAAAATATGCTTTGTTTTGTCCAATTATGATCCTTTTTGAACCGCAAAATGTTAATTTCTTGCTCTTCTTTACTTTGGGCAAGTTCTCAATCCATTATTTTATTTCTTCCCCGTATATCGACGAGGAGGACCCGAATGTACGGTTTTTCCTTTTGTAAATGATGTGCTATTCCTTCGGAATGCGTGACTTCGTGGCAAAAACCGCCGATGGAAATTAAACCATGAAAATTTTCGCCCATTTCTATGTTTTAATGCTTTTTTTATTCATACATACCGGGCATGACATGGCACCATGAGTACTCCATCCAGACCACATACCATAGGCCGGGAAATCAGTAATGGTACATATTAACGCAGCCTTCATTAGAAAGTTCTCACCTTTTGAAATATCATATGTTTCCACACCATCTTCCCATAGTGTTTTCAACTCGTCAATAAGAGGCTACAAATACACATCAATTTTATTTTTCGGATTTGTAGGCCCTGGTATGATGCATGTCAAGAACGTATAAGGCATCGTCATGCATAACTATAGGGCGTAACAATGACTGGCCAGATTAAATAAGACCTTGAAGGTTGGCTGAATGAATTAAACCCATTCGCGCACAAACCAAGTCTAATATGTCTAGGTTCAGTAGCAAATTCGGGGTAAACTCTATCAAAATGTTTCCATACTTCACCATCCGAAGGATGACATAGGACACCATCCTCTCTTACATTCTCATAATGCCATCTCATGTGCTCTGCTGTGGTTTTTAAAGCAAACAAGCGCTGCAGTCTTGGTATTAATGGCAAGTAATGCATCCTTGCAAACGAAGTTCTTTGACTTTTTGCTTGTCTTTCCCTTTGACGCTTCCATCTCGCATGACCACAAAACTTGCATGAATCAAGATTAAAGTCCTCTTTGTAGAACAACATGCAACCTTTTCGACAACAAGTCAATTTTTGAACATCCATCCTAAGATTTTTAATGACCTTCTTTGCATGGTGAATGTCACGAGGAACTCGGTTATTAGGCGAACAAATCTCGTTCATAAGTTGAATAATTTCATTAAAGTAATTTTGAGGCATATTGTAGTCGGACTTGATGCTCAACATTCTAACGGTGGCATACAACTCAGTGTGAGTTTCATTTCCTATCCACAAAGGTTGTTGGGCAGCCTCAACCATATTAAAGAAAGTCTGGGCATGGGTATTTGGAGGCTCACTTGTAGAGCCTTGATTTGAGATCATGGCATCTCGTGACCATGTCATTCATACGGTCGATATTTGATACTACATCGTCGTAGTTCATATGATTGGAGCCACTTTCGTCGTTGAATATGTTAGAAGTCATACCACCATCCTCAAGTAAATGAGGATCTATTTCTCCATGACTAGTCCAATACCAATAGTTTGGAAGAAAACCATATTGATAAAGGTGTAACTTAACTTCATCGAGATCCTTATACTTCCGATTTTTGCATTTGCGACATGGACACCTATATTGTTGATTATGTACAAATTCTGATTGACTTCTAGCATGTGCATCAAACTCCTCAACCTCGTCTAAAAACTCTTGTCTATACCCAACTCGTACTAGGTAATAACGTATGATACATCCATCTACGATGCGTAGGCCAGTCCATATATATTCTGATTGACATTTAACAATTTATTAAATTATTAGTTATAGTAATCAATACATAAAGATGTTATGATTACATTTCTTCTATAATGAACATAATATATATAACTATTATGGATATATACTTTTCTTATACATAAATTTCTTTAATTTCTATATTTTACTCGTAAGTATTTATGTCATAATTAAACTAATCATACCTAATTAGCATAAATATACTCACACAAATATAATTGATTACATTATTTCTACCTAATTAGTATAAAATAACGCACACACAATTAGAATGTATACAATTATTTTAAAATTTACAACAAACATTTCATTCCTAATTTGACACAACTAATCACTATTTATTAACAATTTGTCAAATGTTAAATAAATTGATAAATAAACCACAAACAATTGCACATATATAAATCACAAATAACATTTACATCAACTTCAACAATAATTTCCAACAAATGTAACCCCATATACTTTAAACTACACAAATTTTATACATAAATAACATTTACTTCAACTTTAACATTAATTTCCAACAAATCTAACCCCACACACTTTAACCAATACATCATCTATACATAAATAACATTTACTTCACTTTTAACAATAATTTTGCAACGAATCTAACCTCACATACTTTAAACAACACAACATTTATACATAAATAACAAAATTGCACATTTTTCTTTTCAAATTGATTCACAAACAACATTAATTTGCAATAAATTATATAAATTCATCAATTTGAAGTAAAATTATTAAAAACCCTAAATCAAATAAAAATCAACAAAACAATACCTTATACTAGGCGGCGGCACGGCAACTGCCTCAGGACAGTCTGCCGGTGGCAGGAAGTCGGTGGCGACGGCGGCGTCCTTTCAGCGGCATCAGCGGCGGCACAAGGGACGGGAGCAACCAAGGAAAACTCACTCGTCTTTGGGCTTCGAGTTCCTCACGCGGCGCATAAAAGGCGGTGGACGGAAGGAGGGGCGGCCGGAGACAGCGGAGGGGGCGATCCGGCGGCTGCGGCGGGCAAACGTCGAGGGGCCGGGCACTCTCGCCGCAATTCGCTCGGACTTCTCTCTCTCTTCGCTCAGTTAATTCCGTCGGCCGAAAGGCCGATCCGGATTTATTCAGACATAGTGACGGAACAATCCATCGTTGTTCCGTCGTTAATAAAAAATTTTAATTAGCGACTGAACAGATGCAGATTTATCCGTCGCTAATGCCTAAAATAATTAAATTTATTTTTTTTCCTCGATCTAAAAATTTGGGAAACATCGGCGACGGATATTTCGTCGTTGATTCCAAGTTAGCGACGGATCCTTATTTCGTCGCTAAATCCGTCGTTGTCCGACACATTTGCCACTTTTTGTCAATTTCCGTCGTTGATTCCGTCGCTATGTGGCGATGGAACCGTATCCGTCGCTAACTTCGTCACTATTTAACAGCTTTTGTAGTAGTGTCCGAGCAATAAGGAAATCCCTCCCCTTTGTTTTTACGAAAAGAGTTTTGTAAATCGACCTCCTTTGAAATCATTTTCAACCAAAAACCGCTCGATCTTTCATACCAAGCTCCGGGAGCCTATTTAAGACCATATAAAGCCTTTTATAATTTGAAAACATGATTTGGAAATTCTAAGTTTTCAAATTCAGGGGTTGCTCAACATAAACTTCTTCTTAAATGAAACCATTCGGAAAAGCACTTTTGACATCGATTTGATAAAGTTTGATATTCATGCTAGATGTAAATGTTAACAGGATTCTAATTGCCTTAATCCTAGCAACAGGTGCAAAGGTTTCCCCATAATTAATTCCATCCTCTTGATTGTAACCCTAAGCAACAAGTCTAGCCTTATTTCGACTACGAACCCTTCCTCATCCAATTTGTTCTTGAAGACCCATTCCTATGACTGGGTGGTCAAAAGGTAGTTTGGTTAAAGTCCAAACTTGGTTTCTCTCAAATTAATTAAGCTCTTCTTGCATGGCCTCTACCCATTCAGGTTCATTTAGGGCCTCTAGTGTATTTAGGTTCTGTTAATTATATGAATGTAGAAAATGCACACAGATTATGCAAAGAAGATTGCGTTCTTACTCCATTGTTGATGTGAGAAAGTATGTTTTCCGGTTGGTGACTGGATGCACATTTGAAAGCTTTACTTGTCCTCTAATTTACCAAGTTTGTTGCTTGAACAGGCTAATCCTCGGTTGGTTAATCTTGCTGAGTCTATACATTGACTTGTTCTTCAACGATTCTGTGTTGGCTCTTGAACTTGTTCGATCCGAATCATAACATTCTAAGTTGCCTCGGTAATTCTATTTTAACTCTTTCGAGCTCAGCTTCAAAAATGTCATCTTCATCTTGATTCAGCTTGAGATTTGAGAATGTGGACTAACTTATCCAACCAAGATCAATCTCATCAAAGACAATTTGGATACTTTCTTCCACTTTGTTAGTTCTCCTGTTAAAAACACGATAAGCTTTGCTATGAGATGAGTAACCCAAAAATATACCTTCATCTAGCCTAGCATCAAACTTAGTTAGATGCTCCGGACCATTGTTGTTAATAAAGCACTTACACCTAAATGGTCCGAAGTAGGAGATGTTAGGTTTCTTTCCCTTGTATAGCTTGTAGGAGTCTTCTTAAAGATGGGTCCGATGACGCATCTATTGAGTGTGTAATTTACTCGTGTTGACTACCTCAACCCAGAAATAGTAAGGTAGATCACTTGCAATCATCATAGCCCTTCCTATTTCTTCAAGAGTCCTTTTCTTTCTCTGCACTACTCCATTTTGTTGAGGAGTTCTTGGAACATAGAAGTTGTGAGAGATTTCATTCTTCTCACGTAAGTCTGCAAATTTTGAGTAGTTGAACTCCCTTTATGGTCGGTTTAAATCCTCCCGATCTAAGTCGGAGACTCCACTTGAATTTTCCTGCAGATCTTAGTGAACTCTTTGAAGGCTTCATTCTTGTTCTTAAGAAAACATACCTAGGTAAATCGTGAGAAATCATCAACAATGACAAGTACATATGATTTACCTCTAAGGCTTTTTACAGTAATTTCACCACACAAATCCATATGAACCAATTCAAACATTTTAGATGTAGACACAATTTTGAGCGGTTTGAAAGATAATTTGACTTCCTTTCCTTTTGTACATGCTTCACGATTTTTCTTTCTTAAATGCACTCGTTAGGTAATCCCCTAACCAATCCATAAGATACAAGTTTCTTGATAATCTGCATGCTAATATGACCTAGTCTATGATGCCAAGTCCAAGAATCATCATTTATAGAAGCTTTCAAACACGATAAATTCTTATGTGAATCAGAAAGAGGAATAAAATAAGTGTTACCTAACCTCGGACTCGAGAGCTTAGTCTCTTTGGTGATTGCATCGAAATATAGCAGCTGGTCCGAGTGAACGTTACCTCTTGACCTTTGTCACACAACTGAGAGATGTTGAGGAGATTATATTTCGCCTTTTGAGGAGGTAGATTAGACTGATTGAGTTATTTCCTTCACCAATTTTGCGAATCCCTAATATCTCTATTCCGAGTGACTTAGACTCAATCTCATTTTCTTGAGCATTGGTTGAAGGTTCGCTCTTGGAGAGTCTTAATCACCCTAGAGGGGGTGAATAAGGTGATGAGGAAATTTTAACAAACTTGGAAGATTAAAGTTTAAAAGGAATAATCAAGACAATCTAAGTCTAGATTGGACTCGAAAAGAGTGAACCTAGATATACATGGAAACCCTCCCGAGGCAAAAACCATGGCCAGCGATAATCCAAGCACAAAGTCAAATCCACTATTTTGAATCCACAAAATACGATGAGATCGACTCAACTATCTCGATCTAACACTTCCTAACCGAGGTCACCTTTACAGCTAGGGACAACCGAGTTGAGTTAACCCTTACAACTCAGTCAAGGGACCTTACTTAGAGAGTAAGAAAGAGTATGTAACTAATTACGAGACTTTACGACTCGTAAAGTATGAATTACAAGTTGGGAGTTGTAAATAGAAGATTTAATATGAATACAATGACTTTTGCTTAAGCAATGTGTTCAAGCAAATAATTTCAGTAATCTTTAAGTCTTGAGAAGTGGCTTCTATTTATAGATGACCAAGCAGATTAGCCGTTGTGACTATCTTCCGAACGTAAGTCCTTTGTGACTATTCTAACGGTTCTTTTGAGTCGCTCAAAAAGATCCATTGAGATGTGAACGTTGTGCAATGTCTCTTGACTCCAAAAGCTGTTCCAATCAGTTGGTGGTGTCTAAAAAGTAAGGTGGAAACCACCGTTGTATTTGGCGTTGAAGAATTCTAGTTTTGGAAACAGACAACCCCGACACAACGTCTAAGCCTTGTTCGAAGTAGAAAAGCCTTGTCTCCCGGTTATTGACAGCTTGAAGCCGCTTACTTTTGTAATTCAAAAATAGGATAACCTCGTTTGGATAACCTACAAAAGTAAATAATTTTGGTTCTTAAAGTATAAAATACTTTGGTCTAAGATTAGGCACGAGATAATAATTTAATTAAGATAATTAAGTGTAAAATTATCTTAGGCTTGGAGAAGTGGAATTTTCTTAGTCTAATATTCATTACACTCAGAATCCATAAGAGTGAGTCTTAGGAAAATCGAGTTATAGAGAAAAACATCGGAGTATGAGTCTTCAATCTCCCCTTTTTATGAAAGGCATTCCATACTCGGATAGAAATTTGTTAGTGAAATAATCAAGAGTTTTCATTCTTACTCATTTGAAAAAATATATAAGAGCTTAGAATAGAATATCGCATAAAAAATAGAATAATAAATGAAGTGATTCGGACTTAGAATATTGCTGCGAGATAGCTCATTCGATGAAAAATTACGAGTAGTTATATCGGAGCAAAATAGAGAAATGAGTTGATATAACAGAGCAAAACAAAATAAGGCATTTAAACTCAGAAAGGAGATATACATAGAAAGCAATATGCTCAAAATAAGAAATTTCATTCATATATATAAAAAAAACATACAAAAGAGAGGGTGAGAAAACTCCCCTAAACAAGACAACAAACTTTTCTAAGTATTCTCACCCTTGCCTTTCAACAAAAATGTCAAAATGGGGAAGAATGTATCAAGTTGATACAATTTTTTTGTCTCGTTAAAAAAAAAAAGACAAGAATAAGAAAAAGAAATCAAGATGGTGGAGTAGAAGCGGTCCGAGTTGAGGCGGATGACCGTGCTTGTGTGCTTGCGCGGATACGCTTTTGAAGACGTTGAAGATCTTGGCGGTGACAGCACTAGGATCTCCGGAATGGGCTCAACTCCGAGTGGCCGACCTGAACAAGGTCGTCCGGAGGCTTATCCTCTTGGAACGTTGTAGAAGGACGTGCTTCCTTCGGCTTGACTGCTGCCGATTGTTCAAGCATCGCCAGGTCTTCTAAGTTATTTAGACCGCTATCTCGAGCTTATCGGTTCCGGCTGAGGAGCGGGAGCACCTTGTCCCTCGGCTTCGTCCCGCTTCTCACCTTTTTCCACTTTCTCTTCTTCCTCCTTCTCCTCGGAAGGACCTCGCTTTATCTTCATCTTTAGCCGCCTCTCTAGATGGAGACTTGGCGAGGCTCGAGGACTCTTCGGATGTTTCGAGTTGTCCGGGTCCCGAGCCGCTTTGGAGTGCCTTTCTCTTAGGAGCTCAATCAACCTCGCTGCTCCTTGACCAAAGCCTTCATTTTGAGGAGCACATCTTGCTGCTCTCGAATTTGGGATTGGGCTGTTTTTTGGTTGATGGTCATGGACCGAAGGACGAGTCTTGATGGAGCGGAGAGTATCCCGGATTTTTATGGACACGAGAGGAGGGCTTGTCTATCATCGTGGTAGATAAAGTAACACCGACAAAGGAAGGTGGACCTGAGGTGGAAGCACCGCCAGGTAGAGGAGGGAGTGAGAGAGGAGTCCGAGTCCGAGGCGGAGGACAGGGTTGCCTCGCTTCGAGCTGTGCACCCGGACACCCGTTTGGGTTTCCCGGTATCCATAGCCAAGAAGCTCTTTTCGCCAACTATTATGGCAGCCTCGGACACTTTGTTAAGGTCCGAGGGGAGCGGGACCTTAAATTGTTTAAAAATAAGAGTGAGGGTGGCTCCGAAAGGGAGAGGAGTGGATTTCTTGGTATGAGCTAGCACAGAGGCCATCTCGCTCTATAATGAGCTGGGAAGAGGTCTACATCGTAGCCCTCGAGAATGTCAAACAAAGCCTCGAGAATCTTTGAATTTGGATTCTCTTTGCTTAAATGATGAGAAAAGAAGGTTCTCATTAGCAAGAAGCATAGAAGACGGGCCTCGGTCTTCATCTAAGTCACGTAAAAGTTTTACGTGACTCAAGGACGTCCTTAGCATATTTTTCAAAAATTCATCAAGCAACCTCGTTGAAGGGGATTGGGTTGCTGTTGAGGAAAAGAGATGAAACTTTGAATAGACGATGAAGAAGAGAGAGGTTTATATGAACAACCGTATTGCGAACTTTAAAGGTGAAGATTCCACCGTAGCTGGAAAGGTTTGAGTACAACTCAGCTACGAGTTCTAGGTAAATAAATTCGCTGAAACAGAGGAAATTGTATACCCCTATAGTTTTGATGTGTTTCAACCACGAGAATTTTGTGGTTAGGAAGAATTTGTCATCCAACGTAAGGTGTTGGGTGACAAGGATTTTCGAAGGACCCTCGTGGCTTTTTGTTCTAGGTTTCTTGGTTGTAGAACCAAGAAAATCTGGAGCGGATCCTCGTTTAGGCATGGTTATGAGATCTTTGAGAAGAAAGTGAGTTAGCTCGAGGAAGAGAGAGAGAGAGAGTACCGAGAGCTTGAAAGAACCGAGATTGCTTGAGAGCCGAGATTGTACAAGTATCCGAGAGTGAATGTTAGCAAGTGAGTAAAATAGCGAAATGAAGGAAAATAGATGCTATTTACAGTGAAAGAAATGTCCTTCGATATCCGTTATGACCCGACTCTCCAACGGTCGCCTCGGACCGGTATGTCCGTTCCGCTCTCCAACGGTTAGAATTCTAGTGTCTATCTCTTAACGGCTAGTTCATTGATCGATACGCACGAGAAAGAGAGATTTTAAAAGAAATTTCTAAAATTCTCCACTAATCTAGAGATGATTTCGAAATTTGAAGTCCAATTTTCTCAAAAACTAAGTCCGACTCAAGTAAAGCTTCGAGTGACTTAGAAAGTGCAAACAGATAATAACATCTAGCTCAGTATCACCGGGTCAATCGAACTAATTGTTATTAAGACATAGAGAAGAAACATGTAACACATAATCATGTATTTATCATGCCAAGTTCATTCCTAATAAAGCAAAACCGATCCTCACTAAGTGGCTTAGTAAAGATATCAGCTAATTGAAGTTTTGTAGGAATTAATTCAAGTTCAATATCACCTTTCTCGGAATGGTCTCTCAAAAATGATACCCGACCTCAATATGCTTTGTGTTTGAGTGCTGAATTGGATTTTTAGTGATGCCGATTGCACTCGATTGCCACACTTGATCGGAATTGATTTGAATGAAAGTCCAAGGTCTTTCAAGTGTTGCTTGATCCATAGAATCTGAGCACAACATGCTCCAAGTGCAATGTACCCAGCTTCAGTATTTGATAGAGTGATTGTGTTCCGCTTCTTTGAGTGCCAAGATATAAGGGATTGACCTGAAACCGACATGCTCCCGAGGTGCTCTTTCTAGGAACCTTGTATCCAAGCATAGTCAGCATTTGAGCATCCAAGTGAGGGTCGGTTCCGAGTCTCCCGAGAACCATAGACCTAGATTCCGAGTCCTTGTAAGATATCTAAAAATTCTCTTCACCATAATGAGATGTGATTCTTTTGGATTAGCTTGGAATCTTGCACATAGACATACACTAAACATATGTCCGGCCTCATTGGATGTGAGATATAGTAGAAATCTAATACCTCGATACGGTTTCGATCTACTACTATACCTTTTTTGTCCGAGTCCAGTTTTATGCTACTACTCATTGGTGTTGCTGCATGTTTTGTATCTTGAAGCTTGTATTTCTTCAGTAACTCCTTGGTATAATTAGATTGATGGACATATATCCCATCTTTGTCTCGGTTTGATTTGTAGACCAAGGAAGAAATTGAGTTCTCCCATCATGCTCATTTGGAATTCCTGTCTCATTAACTCAGAAAAATCTCGATAGAGACATAAATCCGAACAATAAGAAAGTCAGTCCCCTTGGTTTTTAAGAAGAGATTCTCGTCAATCCGACCTCTTTTGAAATCATTCTCAACCAAGAAACTGCTCAATCTTTCATACCAAGCTCTGCGAGCTTGTTTAAGACCATAAAGAGCTTTTTGCAATTTGAAAACATGATTTGGAAATTATGAGTTTTCAAATCTAGGGGGTTGCTCAACATAGACTTCCTCTTGAATGAAACCATTCGGAAAAGCACATTTGTCATCCATTTGATACAATTTATGCTTAATACAAATACCAATAGGATTTTAATTGCTTCAATCCTAGCAACCGGTGTAAACATTTCCCCACAATCAATCCCTTCTTCTTGATTGTAACCTTGAGCCACAAGTCTACCCTTATTTTTTATTACCAACCCATTCTCATCTAGTTTGTTTTTGAAAACCCATTTGGTTCCTACGACTGGGTGGTCGGAAGGTCATTTGGTCAGTCCAAACTTGGTTTCTTTCAAATTCATTAAGTTCCTCTTGTATGGCCTTTACCTATTCAGGTTCATTTAGGGCCTCTAGTGCATTTCGGGTTTAGTTAATGATATGAATGCAAGTGAATGCACATATATTTTGTAAAGAAGAACGAGTTCTTACCCCACTCGTTGATCTCGGACAAGATGTTTTCGAGTGGATGACTTGAATCATATGTGAATATCTGTACCTATTCTCTCGGTTCACCAGATTTATAAGTGGAATTGGTGGATCTTCAGTGATCCGATCCGATTAAGCTTGCTCATCCGATTGAGTTCCCGCATTCTAAGCCGGCTCCTGAACTACTTCGATCCGAGTCATGGTATTCCGAGTTGCTTTTCCTTGACTTAGTCTAATCTTAGCTTCAATAAGATCATCTTCATCTCGATTGAGTTTCGGCTTCGAGAATGTCGACTCACTTGGTTTTCCCCGGTCAATCTCATAAAAAACAACGTGGATGCTTTCTTCCACTTTGTTAGTTCTTTTATTGAAAATGCGATATGCTTTACTATGAGATGAATAACCTAGAAAAATACCTTCATCCGACCAGTGCATCAAACTTGGTCGAGTGATCCTTACCATTATTGTGTACATAGCACTTACATCCGAAGGGTTTGAAGTATGAAATGTCGGGTTTCTTTCCCTTGTAGAGCTTGTATGGAGTTTTCTTTAAGATGGGTCCGATGAGGCATCTGTTCGAGTGTGTAGTTTGTTGTGTTGATCGGCTCGACCTCGTAAATAGTAAGGTAGATCATCTTCAATCATCATTGTCCTTCCTATTTCTTCAAGAGTTATATTCTTTCTCTCCACTACTTCATTCTGTTGAGGAGTTCAGGTGCTGAGAAGTTGTGGGAGATACCATTCTTATTGCAAAACTCTGCAAATTCTAAGTAATCAAAATCCATTCCTTGGTCGGTTCGAATCTTTCCGATCCGTGTCAAAGACACAACTTGAATTTTCCTGCAGAGCATGCTCGAACTCTTTGAAAGCTTCATTTTTGTGCTTAAGAAAAGACACCCATGTAAATCGTGAGTAGTCATGAACAATTACAAGTACATATGATTTACCTTGGAGACTCTTTCAGGGATTTCACCACATAAATCCATGTGCAACATTTCGAGCACTTTGGATGTGGAAACAGTCTTGAGAGATTCGAAAGAAGATCCGAGCTGTTTCCCTTTTGTGCATGCTTCATAAATTTTATGTTTCTTGAATGCACAGTTAGGCAAGCCTCGACTAAACCATAAGATGCAAGCTTTTTGATAGTATGCATGCTAACATGACCTAGTTTACGATGCCATGTCCAAGAATCATCATGCAGAGATGCTTTTAAACAAGATAAGTTCTGACTAGGGTTAGGCAGAGAAATAGTGTAGGTGTTACCTCGATCTCATACCCGAGAGCTTAGTCTCCTTGGTAGTTGCATCGGAAATATAACAATTGGTCCGAGTGAATCTTACCTCTTGACCTTTGTCACATAGTTAAGAGATGCTCGAGTAGATTGTTCTTTAATCCCTTGATAAGATAGATAGGGCTGGCCAGATTGTCTCCTTTTCCAATCTTACCTATTCCAACTACTTGCCCTTGCTGTCATCTCCAAAAGTGACTTTGCTTCCCTTGTAATCTTCTAACTCGTAAAAGAGTCTTGAATCTCCCGACATGTAGCGTGAGCATCCACTATCTAGGTACTAATGACCTTTTGTCTTTTCTCGAGTTACATACAAGTCGAAACACACTAACCCTTCTCAGTTCCTCTAACGAACCCAATAACTCCCTTTACTCTAGTCCTTTTCGAGGAAGAAGACTCTTGGGAACCTAGATTTGAATAACTTTGGGTCTGGTCCGATTCCGAGTCTTCCTTTTCGAAAACCGAGTTTATGTCTCTTTCTTTTGAAAATCTTTTCTTTTATAAAATGGTGGAGAAGGTTTTCTCCTGTAAGCTAGTCCGGGCTCAGTCCTCCTTTCATTCTTATGAATAGGACCATGCTCAACCTTCCTAAACTTAACAGACTCTGGAGTCCTTTTTGAAAAGATCCGAGTAGGAATTTGATTCCTCCTCTTTGTTAAAACCAAGTCCTTCCTTTCGGAAGGAGACACATAGAGATCTTAAGAGCATGTCAAGGTTTTTCCGACCTTGAGAGTAAATTTCAAAACAAGCTCTTGAGACTCATTGAGCTTTTGTTTTAGATGCTCGTTTTCTCTCTTGAGTTTCTCGGACTTAGTCTCATTAGCTTGAGTACTAGTCTTGAGTTCTCTTAGAGGGAGTCTCAGCTTTTCCAATTTATTTTTCAAACCGATGCTCTCACAAGTAATACTCAAGTTGTTCTTTGTATTGTGAAGAATTAGAGTTGGACTTTTCTTCTAAAGTGTAAATATATTTGGCTAAATCAACTTTGTAAAACTTGAGGAAATATTCAATTACGTCATGAGGATTTGTCTCCTCATTGTCCGAGTTGTCGAGTCCGACTCCGATTCAGCTTCCGAGTCCGATAGAGCCATCCGGCATTTTGAATCCTCTCAGTCTTTATCTTCTTCAAATGAATCTTCATCCCTCCATGTGGCCATCATAGCCTTTTTTCTTCTTTCACTTTCTCTTTCTCTTTCTTCTTGGACAGTCTTTGACTATGTGATCTTTCCTACCACATTCAAAACAGACCAGAGTTCTTAGTTAATAATATCTTTGAAGGAGATGAGTGTTTACCTTTTCTATCATTCTTATCTTTCTTGTAGAACTCGTCTCTTGGCCTTTTCTCCCATTTCTTGTGCTTCATCATTCTTTTGAAGCTTCGAGCAATGAGTGCCATGGGTTATTCTTCCGAATCGAAGAGCTCGGATTTTCTCCTCTCGCTTTCGAGGCCTTCAACGCAATATTCTTTTTAGTGCCGACTTCGGCATCCTCTTCTTCCGGATGGATTTCATGGGATAGGAGCTTCCTCGATGGCTATCACCTTAGGACCCCATCTTCTCCCCTCCTTAGGATTTTTCTGCACATCTCTTCATGGGAAATCTTTCTACTTAGAGATTTGAGATTGTTTGTAATCTCAATGAAGCGTATAAACATCTAAGTGATGTTTTCTTGTGGCTCCATCTTCAACAGCTCGTATTTGTGAATATATTGACTTATCTTTGCTTATCTTATTTGGCTGGTTCCTTTGTATGTGTTGACAAGAGTGTCCCACACATCTTTGGCCGTGTCACAAGCTGATACTCTATTGTATTCTTCCGAGCCGATGGCGCACATTAAAATGTTCATCGCTTTAAAGTTCTTTATGACCTTTTCTCGCTTTTTCAGTGGTGTATTCAAACTTTGCTTAAGGCACAGGTCTTGTGTCTTCCATCTTCATTGGAATGTAATTGCCTTCTTGTATGATGTTCCATACATCTTCATTGTGATCCAAGTAGGAAGCATTCTAGAGCTTCTTCTAGCGTACGAAATTTGATCCTTTAAACGAACTCTCCATTGTTCTCGAGCCATTTGATCTTTAGACCTTTGGATTGTTAGATCCTTTCTAAAAGGCTAGGCTCGATACTAATTGAAGGTTTTCTCTTGGAGTGTCTTGGTCATCCTAGAGGAGGGTGAATAGGGTGATGAGGAAATTTTAACAAATTTGGAACATTAAAGCTTGAAAGGAATAATCAAGACAATCCGAGTCTAGATGGGACTTAGAAAAGTGTGAACTTAAATATACGTGAAAACCTTCCTGGGCAGTAAAGCCATGGCTAGTGCTAATCCAAGCACCAAGTCAAACCCACTAGTTTGAATCCACAAAATATAGTAGACTGACTCAACTAGAGTTGCTCCCTTAAATAATTCCTAACAGAGTTTTCCTAGACACGTAAATTCCCTTATCTCGATCTAGTGCTTCCTAATTGAGGTAACCTTTGCAACTAGGGACAACTAAGATGAGTTAACACTTACAGCTCAGTCAAGGGACCTTACTTAGAGAGTAAGAAAGAGTATGTAACCGATTACAAGACTTTACGACTCGTAAAGTATGAATTACAAGTTGGGAGTTGTAAATAGAAGATTTAATATGAATACAATGACTTTTGCTTAAGCAATGTGTTCAAGCAAATAATTCTAGCAATCTTCAAGTCTTGAGAAGTGGCTTCTATTTATAGATGACCAAGCAGATTAGCCATTGTGACTATCTTCCGAATAGAAGTCCTTTGTGACCGTTGTAACGGTTCTTCTAAGTCGCTCACAAAAGATCTGTTGAGATGTGAACGTTGTGCAACAACTCTTGACTCCAAAAGGTTCTCTAATTAGCTGGTGGTGTCTTAAAAGTAAGGTGGAAACCACCGTTGTGCTTGGCGTTGAAGATTTCTAGTTTTGGAATCGGACAACCATGGAACAGATGTCCGAGCCTTGTTCGAAGTAGCAAAGTCTTGTCTCGCTGGTTATTGATGACTTGAATCCGGTTACTTTTGTAATTCGAAGTAGGATAACCTCATTTAGATAACGTACAAATGTAAATAATTTTTGTTCTTTAAGTATAAAATACTTTGTTCCAAGATTAGGCACAGATAATAATTTAATTAAGATAATTAAGTGCTCAATTATCTTAGGCTCGGAAAAGTGGAATTTTCCGAGTCTAATATTCATTACACTCGGAATCCATAAGAGTCGGTCTTAGGAAAGATCAAGTTATAGAGAAAAATATCGAGTATAAGTACTTGATCTAGACAAATAAACCTCGAACACACATGTTGACTTAGAAAGATGAATTAACGCTATAATTCACTTTACCTTAGAAAATGAAGTCAAAACGTAGATTAAAAGTGTGAGAGAGATTATTTGAACATGCGATAATTCTAAGTGGTGTTTGAGTGACTCAAAAACATCAATGTGAGTTGATGAACAAGAATGTGGATTATGAGTCGGTGAGAATCGACTAAAAACATATGCAATAGTTTCTACATTACTCGAATGACTTGTAATAAAAACTTAGGAGGGATGAGGTTTGTACCTGAGTCCTTGATAGTACTCGAATGATATAAATTCGGAGTTTGAGTCTTCACCGATCTTAAGTACCTTGAGATTGTGTCTCGGGTTTTCTAATTCATTTTTAAAACATTGCTCTTAGTAGTAAGACACTCAAGTTGTTCTTTGAACCGAGAAGAATCATAATTGGACTTTTCTTCCAAAGTAAAAATATATCTTGTTAAATCAACTTTGGAGAATTTGAGAAAGTATTCAATTACCTCCTCAATATCCGAACTCTCATTGTCCGACTTATATTCAACTCTTGAGTCTGTCAATGCCATAAGACACTTTGACTCTCGAGAATCATCTTCTTTAGATGAGTTATCAACAGATCAAGATAGCCATCATAGCCTTTTTCTTTCTGTCCTTCTTTCTTTTGGGACAATCTTTGACTATGTGCTCCTTATCGCCACATTCAAATCAACCAGAGTTCTTCGTTAAAGATAACTTTGAAAGGGATAAATATTCACCTTTTCTCGTCCTTCTTATCTTTCATGTAGAACTCATCCTTTGGCCTCTTTTCCGACTTTTTGTACTTCATCATTCTTTTGAAGCCGCAAGCAATGAGTGCCATAGGATCCTCTGGACATTTCTTTGGTAGACTTCTCATAATCATAGGACCCCATCTCTTCTTTGGTAGACTTCTCGAATCTTTCTGGACATTTCTTCGTGAGACATCTTTCTACCTAGAGATTTGAGATTATTAGTAATCTCTGTGAACCGAACATACATCCGAGTGATATTTTCTTCCGGCTCCATCTTGAACAGCTCGTATTTTTGAAGATATCGACTTATCTTCGCCTGCTTCACTTGGCTTGTTCCTTCATAGGTGTTCACAAGAGTATCCCACACCTCTTGGGCAGTGTTACATGCTGAGAGCTTGTTGTATTCTTCTATGCTAATGGCACACACCAAGTGTGTTCATAGCTTTGAAATTTTTCCGAACTTCTCGGTCTCTTCGATGCGGTGTACTCAGATTAGGCTTTAGGCACAATAGTTGCACTCTCCATCTTCATTGGGATGTAGTTGCCTCCGTGAATGATATCCCGGACTTCTTCGTCATTGTCCATCGAAAGCACTCCATCATCTTTTTCCAATGTACAAAGTTTGACACTTTGAACTTTGGCGGTGTAGTGCACGATCTTCCTTCATCGAACTCTCCATTGTTCCGACCATCCGATCATTAGACCTTTGGATGGTGAGATCCTTTTAGAAGGCTAGGCTTTGATACCAATTGAAGGTTTGCTCTTAGAGAGGCTAAGTCACCCTATAGGGGGAGGGATGAATAGGGTGATGAGGAAATTTAATCACTTTTGCAAAAACACTTAGATAAAGCAGATTTTGAGTCTAGATTGAACTCAAAAAGATAAATGCAAAGATAAATGCACAAATACACGTAGAAACCCTCCTAGGGAAGAAAACCACAGTACACTCGCTAATCCAAGCCCCAAGTCAAATCCACTATTTTGAAACCACAAAAAACAAAGGACTCGAGAAGTTCCCTTATCCGATCTAGTACTTCCTAACCAAGCTAACCTTTACAATTAGGGACAACGTTACCTTATCTAATCTAGTACTTCCTGACCGAGGTAACCTTTACAATCAGGGACAACCGAGCTGATTTAATCCTTACAGCGTAGTCAAGGGACTTATTAAGAAAGTAAGAAAAGTATGTAATTGATTACAAGACTTTCTTTACAACTTAGAGAATATTAAATACGGTGTTGGAGTTGTAAGTAGAAGATTGAGTAAGAATGAAAACAATAAGTTCAGTTCTAGCAATCTGTTCAAGTAACTCTTCTACTCTTGTGAAGTGGCTTTTATTTATAGCCAACTAGGGAGAGTGAACGTTGAGTCTTGGTTCCGGACTCGAAATGTTCACTAGCCGTTGTATCGATTATTCCGAGTCACTCACAAAAGATCCGTTGGGATGTGAACGTTGTGCAACGGCTACTGGCTCCAAAAGATGGTCCAATCACTTGGTAGTGACTGAAAACCGAGGTGGAAACAACCATTAGGCCTAGAGTTGGAGTTTTCTAGTTTCGGAAACAAACAACGAGATTGTGTCTTAGCCATGTCCGAAGTAGTTAAAGCTTGTGTGTCTGGTGATTAATGGCTAGAAGCCGGTTTCTTCGAAATTAAAAAATAGATTAGCCTCGTTTGAATAACCTACAAAAGTGAACCACATTGGTTCTCAAAGTATAAAATACTTTGGTCCAAGATTAGGCACATATAATAATTAAATCGGAGAAATTAAATGCTTAATTATCTTTGGTCCAAAAGAATGGAATTTTCTAAGTCTAATATTCAATATGCTCGAATTCCATCTTGAGTCAATCCTAAAATAATCAAGTTAGAAAGAATAAAAATATCAGAATATAAGAACTTGATCTCGATCAAATAATTCTTAAGGAAATAAACCGACTTAGAATAAAGAATTAATGCTCGTAATTCACTTTGTGTTGAAATAAACCAGTTAGTTTATCTTCTAATTCGGCAATTTCCATTTCTGGGTCCGATGTTGTCATTTCATCATTCAATAAAATGAATCTTTTCGCTTCTGTTTGACTCCTCCTATTCTTAATTGCTTTGCCTCTAATGACGAACAAAAAATCCCTACATAACTAAAAAAAAGTATGTAAGATCATGAAAATCGCTCACAAATAATAGAGGAAATAATAAAAATTAACCTAAGATTAGCAGATTAAACCCAAGAAGTCAAAATTAGGAAAACATTAAATCTAGAAGAGTAGAACCAATTCACTCCACTCCTTAGCACATTCATAGATGTCTTTGCATGGTCCTACAAAGACATGCCGGGGATATATCCAAGCATAACGAAACATAAAATTCCACTCTATGAAGATGCTAAGATAGTTAAGCAAAATCATAGAAGGATGAAACCCGAGAGGGCATTGGAGATCAAGGAAGAAGTTCATAAGCAACTAGAAGCCAGGTTTGTTAAAGTGGTCCACTACCCCTCGGTGGGTAGCAAACATAGTGTCATTTAAGAAGAAACATGGCGAGGTCCGGATGTGTGTCGAGTTCGGGATTTGAATAAGGCTAGCCCTAAGGATGACTTCCCATTGCCTCACATCAACAATTTAGTTGACAAGTCACTTTCTTTCATAGATGGTTATGACAGATACAACCAAGTGAAGATGGGCAAAGAAGACATGAAAAAACTACCTTCATCACTCAATGGTGGACATATCGCTACTAGTTGTACAAAAGAATGTCGGAGCTACGTATCAAAGGACGACCACAACTTTGCTATATGACATGATACATAAAGAAGCCGAATTTTACGTGGATTACATGATCATCAAGTCCAAGCATAGGGAAGGGCACCTACCTAGCCTTAGAAAATTCTTCGAAAGACTGCAGAAATATAACATACGCCTTAACCCACAAAACATTGCCCTTGGGGTAAACTCAGGAAAAGTCTTAGGCTTTGTGGTTAGTCTTAGAGGAATTGAAGTTGATTAGTCTAAGATCAAAGCCATCCAAGGGATTCCACCACTGAATACCAAAAAGGAGATACGGGGTTTCTCGAGATGTTTAGAGTACATTAGTCAATTCATATCAAAACCGACTATGGTCTCGTGAACCCATTTTCAAGACGCTTAAAAAGGAGTTAAGTCTATTTGGGATAAAGAGTCCTAAAAAGTATTCGAGAAGGTTAAAGAGTATCTAGCCAATCAACAAGTTTTAATTCCACCCCCAACTAGGGAAACCGTAATGGGAGCCATGTTAGCTCAATGACACGAAAATGAGGAAAAATGCGGCATATTATCTAAGCAAGACATTCGTAGATTACGAGACTCGATATACACCTCCGAGAGAAAAAAATCATTGGCTTTAGTTTGGCCACCAAGAAGCTTAGAGACTACATGCTGGCCTACACGGTGCATGTAGTAGCACTAATGGATCCCATCACATAGATACTTGAGCAACTAACCATCGGTAGTAAAATAGCTAGATGGACAAGTCATGCTATCGGAGTTTGAACTCAAGTATGTCCCATAAAATCAATTAAGGGGAGAGTAGTATTAGAGTTTCTAGCTGATATACCAATAACCGACGTACAACCCGAACATCTCGACTTTCTATATGAGAACATTTTACAAGTAGAAGTCCACATGTGGACCCTATAATTTGATGGCGCTTCTATTCGGAATAGGGATCCTTTTAATCTCGGTGGAGGGAGCACATACTCCCACTTTAGTCAAATTAGATTTCGAAGTTACCAACAATGCTCGCGGAATACGAGGCATGTAATACGAGACCTCGGGCCACCATAAAAATAGGAGCCAAGAATGTCGTGGTCTTCGGTGACCCTAGTTTGATAGTCAATCAAATTTCACGAAGTGGAAGGTATCTAGTGAAGGCTTGCACCCTACCAAGTGCATTTTATAGAATTAGCAAAATATTTCAATGGCATATCATATGCCTACCTTCCTAGAGATGACAACCAATTCACGGATGCCCTAGCAAAATATTTCGATGGCATATCCATGATTAATATCCCTAGTGGCATTCATTCAATGCCCATTCATATAGAACAATGAAGTCAACCTCGCGCATATATACACATTGGAAGTGTCTAGTACTCGACCAAATCGGTTCGTACCATGACATCTATCGGTATTAGAAAACCAAGAATACCCATCGGACTCCACATCTAAAGAATAGGGAGGCATCCGTATGTTAGCAACACGATTCTTTATAAATCAAGGGTAACTGTACAAGAAAACCAACACGGAAATTAACTTACTTTATGTCGATCAACATGAAGTAGAGCGCATAATGATTGACATTTATGGTGTGGAATGTGGACCACATATGAATGGAATAATGTTGGTTCAAGCAAATCCAGAGGTTAGGGTATTATTGGTTGACCATGGTAGTGAATTGTAATGAGTTCATTAAAAGATGTCATAAGTGTCAAGTGTATACAAACTTGCAAGCACAAACGACCTTCCTTTTTAACGACACTTGCATCGCCCCGACCATTCTTAGTTTGGGGCATTGACATCATCAATAAAATGACGCCAAAAAGAATAAGCAATCACGAATTTGTGTTAGTTGTTGAAGACTCGGACCTTACATAAATATCATTCGACTTCCATCAAGGGATCAGGTATAAGACTTCATCTCTCATAAGGTTTTGATTAAAAGTCATTCTATTTGCTTTATTAGCTTTTATGAGTGATATAGCATCTTTTCCGAGTGTTACGGAATCTATCGTATATATTCTCTTTTGACTCTAACTCGACTCAAAAATCATATTCTTGTTTATCATTTCACACACAGTTCCGAGTCACTCGAGACAACACTAAGATATATTACATCTTCAATCACTTGTTCTATTTTGCATAAACTCGGCTCGACTCCATGACCTAAGTTTGATTGGATTACTCGTGTTAATTCATCTTTTTAAGTTAGCATGCTTGGTTTGAACATTGGCAGTCTAAATCAAGTCTTTCCACTTTGATGTTATTTATCTGACTTTCTTTGCTTCTAGATCGACTCAGATGGAATTTGAGTATAATGGATATTAGACTCGTAAAATTCCATTTCTTTCTCACTCGAGATAATTATGCACTTAATTATCTTAATTAAAACTATTATTTGTGTCTAACAATTTGAGAACCATATTGATTTACTTATGTAGGTTATTCAAATGAGGCTATCATATTTTTGAATTGCAAAAGTAATCGGCTTCAAAACGTCAAATCAGCAGTAGACAAGGCTTTTTCCACCTCTAACCAAGGCCCGGACATTGTGTCGGGATTGTCTGTTTCCAAAACTGGAAATCTGCAATGCTAAGCTCAACAGTGGTTTCCACCCTACTTTTAAGACACCACTAGTTAATTGGGACTTCCAAAGGAGTCAAGAGCCGTTGCCCAACATTCACACCTCAACGGATATTTTCTAAGTGACTTAGAAAATCCATTGCAATGGTCACAAAGGACGTCCATTCGGAAGAAAGTCACACCGCCTAATCTCCTTGGTTATCCTTAAATAGAAGCCAACTCTCAAGACTTAAAGATTACTAAACCAACTGTCAATGCACGCACTTAAGAAAAAGTCATTATATTCATACTCAATCTTCCACTTACAACTCCAATTCTACACTTAATATCTTTCTAAGTTGTAAGGTCTTGTAATCGGTTTACAAACACTTATTCTTACTTTCCGAGTAAGGTCCCTCAACTGACTTGTAAGGATTAACTCAGCTCGGTTGTCCCTAACTGTTAAGGTTACCTCCGTTAGGAAGTAATAGATCAGATAAGGTAATTTCGAGTCTAAGAAAATCTTGTAAGGAATTGTCTAAGGGAGCAATTCTGGTTGAGTCTTTCTACTATAGTTTGCGGATTCAAAATAGTGGATTTGACTTGGTGCTTGGATTAGCATCGAGCGTGGTTTTCTCGCCCCAAGAGGGTTTCCACATAACTTTCCGAGTGAGCACTTTTCCGAGTCCAATCTAGACTCGGACTCTCCATAGAGTCATCTCTAGTTTTATTCTTCCATTATTTGTTTAAAATTCCTCATCACCCTATTCACCCCCTCTAGGGTGACTCAGTCTCTCCAAGAGCAAACCTTCAATTGGTATCAAAGCCTAGCCTTTCGAAAGGGTCTAACCATCCAAAGGATTAAAGATCAAATGGCTTAGAACAATGGAGAGTTTGATGAAGGAAGATCTTCCAGCAGACCACCAAAGTTCAAAGGATCTAACTTCGTGCACTCGGAAGAAGCTCATGGAATGTTTCCTGTTGGATCATGATGAGGATGTCCGGAACATCATACAAGTAGGCAACTACATTCCCATGAAGACGGAAGAAGTGCCCAAGACAAAGGTCGAGTTCACTCGTTGATGAAGCAGAGAACTTCGAAAGAACTTCAAGGTGATGAACATTCCGATGTGCGCCATCGGCTCGGAAGAGTACAACCGAGTGTCTGCACTGTGACACGGCCAAAGAAGTGTGGGACACACTAGTCAACACTTATGGAGGCACAAGCCACGTCGGACAAGCGAAGGTAAGCCAATATCTTCACAAGTATGAGCTGTTCAATATGGAGCCGAAGAGAACATCACTCGGATGTTCATCCACTTCACCGAGATTACCAATAATCTCAAATCTCTGGATAGGAAGATTTCCGCGAGGAAATGTGCGAAAGATACTCGAAGCCTACCCAAGAGAAATGGGGTCTCAAGGTGACAACCATTGAAGAGGCTCGGAACCTGTCCCAACTCAAGCCAGACGAACTCATTGGGAAGCTACTCACCCACAAGATCCATCTAGAAGAGGAGGACGTAGTAGTCAGCACCAAAAAGAACATTGCGCTTAAAGCCTCACGAAACTAGAGAAGCAAATCTGAGTTCATCATACTCGGAAGAGGATCCCATGGCACTCAGCGCTAGAGGCTTCAAGAGAATGATGTAGCACAAGAGATGGGATTGGAAGCCAAGAGAAGAGTTCTATAAGAAAGATAAGAAGGATAAAAAGGTAAGCACTCTTCCCCTTCAAAGTTATCTTTGACTAAGAACCCTGGCTGTTTTGAATGTGGCGAGCAAGGAACACATAGTCAAGGACTGTCCTAAGAGAAAGAGGGACATAAAGAAGAAAAAGGCTATGATGGCCACATGGAGTGATGAAGACTCATCGGAAGATGATGAGGACTCGGATGACTCAAAATGATGGCACTCTCGACCGAGAAGCCGAAACAAAGTCAAACTCGAGATCACTCGGACAGTGAGGAAACAAATCCTCGGGAGGTAATTGAATACTTCCTCAAATTCTCCAAAGTTGATTTAGCCAAATATATTTTTACTTTGGAAGAAAAGTCCAATTCGATTCTTCTCGGTTTAAAGAACAACTTGAGTCAATTACTTCGAGAGCATGTCATTGAAAAATGAATTGGAAAAGCTGAGACTTACTTTAAGAGAACTCAAGACCGAGTGCTCAATCTAATGAGACCGAGTCCGAGTAACTCGAAAAGAGAATGAGCAATCGAAGCAAAAACTCAACGAGTCTCAAGAGCTTATTTTAAAATTTACTCAAGGTCAAAAAACCTTAATATGCTCTTAGGATCTCAATGTGTCTCAATCGAAAAGAAGGACTTGGTTTTAACAATGAGGAGGAATCCAATTCCTACTCGGAACTTTTCAAAAGGATTCCGAACTGTGAAGTTCCGGAAGGCTGAGCACGGTTCCATTCATCAGAATGAAAGGAGGATCGAGCCCGGACCAGCTTATAGGAGAAAACCTTCTCCACTCGGTTTATAAAAGAAAAACTTTTCAAAAGAAAGAGACATAGACTCAGTTCTTTAAATGAAAGACTCGAGAATCGGACCAAACCCAAAGTTATTCAAATTTGGGTTCCCAAGAGTCTACTTCCTCGAAAAGGACCACAATAAAGGGAGTTACTAGGTTCGTTAGAGAAAGTGAGAAAGGTTAGTTTGTTTCGACTTACGGGTAGCTCGAAAAGAACAAAAGGGCATTGGTACCTAGACGGTGGATGCTCACGCCACATGTCGGGAGATTCAAGACTCTTTTCCGAGTTAGAAGAATACAAGGGAGGAAAAGTCACGTTTGGAGATGACAGCAAAGGCAAGATAATTGGCATTGGCAAGATTAGAAAGGAAGGAATCTGGTCGACCTAGTATACCATGTCAAAGGATTAAAGTACAATCCGCTCAAGCATCTCTCAACTGTGTGACAAAGGTCAAGAGGTAAGATTCACTCGGACCAACTGCTATATCTCCGATGATGCTACCAAGGAAATCAAGCTCTCGGGTAAGAGATCAGGTAACACTTATACTATTCCTCTTTCGACCCGAGTCGAATTTATCATGCTTAAAAGCATCTCTTCATGATGATTCATGGACATGGCATCGTAGACTAGGTCATGTTAGCATGCATACCATTAAGAAACTTGCATCTCACGGTTTAATCGGAGGATTGCCTAATTGTGCATTTAAGAAAGATAAAATATGTGAAGCATACACAAAAGGGAAACAAGTCAAATCATCCTTCAAATCTCTGAAAACCGCTTCCACATCCAAGGTGCTTGAAATGTTGCATATGGATTTATGTGGTGAAATTCCTGTCAAAAGCCTCGGAGGTAAATCATATGTGCTTGTTATTGTTGATGACTACTCACAATTTACCTGAGTGTGTTTTCTTAAGCACAAAAATGAAGCATTCAAAGAGTTCAAGCAAGCTCTGCAGGAAAATCCAAGTTGAGTCTTAGACTCGGATCTAGAGGATTCGAACTTACCATGGAAGGGAGTTCGACTACTTAGAATTTGTAGAGTTTTGTGATAAGAATGGGATCTCTCATAACTTCTCAGCGCCAAGAACTCCTCAACAAAATGGAGTGGTACGAGAGAAAGAACAGAACTCTAGAAGAAATAGGAAGGACAATGATGATTGAACACAATCTACCCTACTATTTACGGGTTGAGGTAGTCAACATAGCAAACTATACATTGAACGGATGCCTTATCAAACCTATCCTGAAGAAAACACCATACGAGCTCTACAAAGGGAAGAAACCTAATATTTAATGCTTCGAGACCATTTGGATGTAAGTGCTTTGTTTATAACAATGGTAAGGATCACTCGACTAAGTTTGATGCTTGGTCGAGATGAAGGTATTTTTCTTAGTTATTCATCTCATAGCAAAGCATATCATATTTTCAATAATAGAACTAACAAAGTGGAAGAAAGCAATTGATGAGATTGAACAGGAAAAACCAAGTAAGTCAACATTCTTAGACTTGAAGCTCAGCAGAAATGATGATCTTGATGAAAATGAGCTCATCAACAATCAAATCCATGTCACTCGGAATGAAGTCACTTAGACTTAGAATGAGACAACTCAAGAGCCAGCTCAGAATGTTGAAACTCAATCCGATGAACAAGCTCACTCGGAATAGACTGCTGAAGACCAACCAATTCAACTAACAAATCCGGTGAACTAAAGAACATGTAGAGCTTTCAAGTATGCTTCTAGTCACCCACTAGAAAACATCATATCCGACATCAACGAGTGGGGTAAGAACTCATTCCTCTCTTCAAAATCTATGTGCATTCAGTGCATTCATATCATTAACTGAACCCTGAAATGCACTAGAGGCCCTAAATGAACCTGAATGGGTAGAGGCCATGCAAGAGGAGCTCCATCAATTCGAAAGAAACCAAGTCTGGACTCGACCAAATGACCTTCCGACCACCCAGTCATATGAACCAAATGGGTTTTCAAAAACAAACTGAATGAAGGTGGGTTGGTAGTCAGAAATAAGACTAGACTTATTGCTCAAGGTTACAATCAAGAAGACGGGATTGATTGTGGGGAAAGCTTTACACTTGTAGCTAGAATTGAAGCTATTAGAATCTTATTACCATTTGCATCTAGCATGAATATCAAGTTATATCAAATGGATGTTAAATGTGCTTTTCACAATGGTTTCATTGAAGAGGAAGTCTATATTGAGCAACCCCTGAATTCGAAAACTCGGAATTTCCAAATCATGTTTTCAAGTTGCAAAAAGCTCTCTATGGTCTTATACAAGCTCCCACGGCTTGGTATGAAAGAGCGAGCAATTTCTTGGTTGAAAATGATTTTGAAAGAGGTCAGATTGACAAAATTCTCTTTATAAAAACCAAGGGGAAAAACTTTCTTATTGCTCGGATATTATTGATGACATAATTTTTGGAGCTACTAATGAAATTCTATGTCAAGATTTTTCTAAGTTAGTGAGACATGAATTTCAAATGAGTATGATGGGAGGACTTAATTTCTTCCTTGGTCTACAAATCAAGCAAGACAAAGATGGAATCTATGTCCATCAATGAAAGTATACCAAGGAGCTGTCGAAGAAGCACAAACTCGAAGATGCGAAACAAGCGACGAACACCTATGAGTAGCGAGCATAAAGCTGGACTCGAGATGAGAAAGGTAAAGCGATAGATTAGAAACTCTACCGAGGTATGATTGGATCTTTGCTCTATCTCACGTCCAAGTAGGCCGGACATAATGTTTAGTGTCAGTCTCGTGCAAGATTTCAAGCTAATCCAAAAGAATCACATCTCACTGCGATGAAGAGAATATTCAAATGCCTTGTAGGGACTCATAATTTAGGTCTATGGTACTCCAGAGACTTAAAGCTGACTCTCACTAGATACTCGGATGCCGACTATGCTGGATACAAAGTTGATAGAAATAGCACCTCAAGAGCTCGCCAGTTTCTAGGTCAATCCACGATATCTTAGCACTCAAAGAAGCAAAACTCAGTAGCTCTATCAACTGCTGAAGCTCGGTATATTGTGGCTGGAGCATGCTTGTGCTCGGATCTTATGGATAAAGAAACATTTGAAAGATCTTAGACTTTCATTCAAATTTGTTCCAATCAAGTGTGATAATCAAACTGCAATCAGCATCACCAAGAATCCAGGTTCAGCACTCAAAGACTAAACATATTGAGGTCGGGTATCATTTTCCGAGAGATCATTCGAAAAGGGTGATATTGAACTTGAATTCATTCCTACCAATCTTCAATTAGCTGATATCTTTACTATGCCCCTTAGTGAGGATCGGTTTTGTTTTATTACGAATAAGCTTGGCATGATTAATGCATAATTAAAATTTTTTTACTTTGCATAATTATGTGCCATGTGCTTACTTTCCTTAATAGCCATTAGTTCGGTTAAACCAGTGATACCGAGCTGATAGTTATTAGTTGTTTGCGGTTTCGAGACACTCGAAACTCAGCTGAGTCAGCGCAAATTTTAAGAAAACTGGACATCAAACTTCGAAATCATCTCTAGATCGGTGGAGAATTTCATAAATTTCTTTCAAAATCTCTCTTTTTCTCTCTCTATCTCACGCGCATCGATCGGACAACTAGCCTTTGAGAGACAGTCATCTGGAATTCTAACCATTAGAGAGTAGAATAGTCACACCGGTCTCAGGTGACCGTTGAGGAAGCCGAGTCGGAACAAATGTTGAAGGACGATTATTTCTCTATAAATAGCGTCTATTTTTCTTCATTTTGTTACTTTACTCTCTTCTTTACTCTCCCTCTCACACTCACTCCTACTCGAAACAAGTTCTCTGCATTCGAAGAAACGTACGTCGCTCTCAAACTAAGAGAAGAACATCTCAAGTAAGCTCTGTTGCTCTAGGTTCTCTGTCTTACTACTCTTTCACTTTTCTTTTTCTCTTCGCTCACTCTTGTCGAGCTTTCTCTCTCTCTCTCTCTCTCTCTTTCAAAAGTTCATCTCTTTCCTCTCTTTTCAACAACAAACATGCCGAAAAGAGGTTCCCACCCTGATTTTCTTGGTTTTGCCACTAAGAAACCTCGCACAAAAGCTAGGAAGGCCCCTCTACTCATTCCAAACCTCTTGTCACCCAACACCGAACGTTGGATGACAAATTCTTCCCGACCACTAAGTTTTCGTGGTTGGCTCACATAAAGTCCACAGGGGTTTACAATTTCCTTTATTTTAGTGATTTCATTGACCTAGAACTCATTTCGAGTTCTATTCCAATATGTCTAGCTGTGAGGGTATCCTCACCTCCGGACTTCTGGACATCACTATCCGCATCAACACTTCTCTTCTCCACCGTCTTTTCAAAGTGTCTTGTATGTTCTTAAACAAGCAACCCCATACCTTTTAACAAGGTTGCTGATGATTTCTTTGAGAAGTATGCTAAAGAGTTTCCCCGGTCACGTAAAAACTTCTCCGTGACTCAACTCAAATCGAAGCTCTCCTTTTGTGTTTTTTGTCGATGAGGACTTTCTTCTCTCAAGCATTCTAGCAAGGACAACCCTAACTCCAAGCACCTCAAAGCTTTTTACGACATTCTAGAGGGATACAAAGTAGACCTCTTTCTCGCCATAGTCGAGAAAATGGCAGTTGTGCTTGGCTAAGACTCGGAACAAAAAGAACACCCCTCTTCCTTTCTAGGCTCTTCTCACACTCATCTTCAAACAGTTTAAAGTTCCTCTTCCCTCGGATCCTAACGCGGTTTCGAGGCTGCCATTGTTGTTGGCAAAAGGAACTCTTTGGGTGTGGATACCGGGAGACCCAACCGGGTGTCCGGGTCCATAGCTCGAACCGAGGCCACCTTCTCCGCCTCGGACTCAAACTCGGCTCACTCTCTCTCTACCTCCTCTAACTGGTGGTGCCTCTACCTCGGGTGTTTCTCATATTATTTCTTCTACCTTGTCCACTCGCTATCATGGACAAGCTCTCCTCGGTGTCCACTAAGTTCAAGGACATCCTTCAATCATTCAAGACTATCCTTCGGTTTATGACCATTAACCGGAAAATTGCCCAATCCCAAATCTAAGAGCAGCAAGATGTGCTTCTCGAGATGAAGGCTCAGGTTAAGGAGCGAGAGGGAGCTGATCGAGCTCCTTCGGGAGAGGCGATCCAAGGTGGCTCGGGATCCGGTCGACTCATACACTTCTAAAGAATTCTCGAGTCCATCCAAATCCTCCTCAAAAAAGGAAGAAGAAGAAGAAGAAGAAGAAGAAGAAGAAGAAGAGCCTACGGCTAAGGCAGCTCCATCCGAGGAAGAGGAGAAAGAAGAAGAACAAAGGGCAGCGAGCAGCAGAGGGCCTAAGTGCTCCCGAACCTCAACCGGAAATGATCGGCTCAAACGAGTAGTCCGAGTGGGTTCGAAGACCTTGTTGACCATTGTCAATCAGCAGCTGGTCGGCCGAGCACACCCCTCCCATAACCGAGTTCTAGGAGGATGAGCCTCCGGACGACCTAGTTCCGGGTCGGCCACTCGGAGCCGAGCCTATTCCAGAGATCCCGTATTGCCTCCGCCTCGCTCGTCAACATGTTCCAGATTTTATCGGCGAAGGCACACTACTCGTCCACCCACCTCGAGTCGACTACTCCATCTCCTCCATTATAATTTTTTTTTCGTTTTTTCAATTTTTGTTTTCCGGACATCAAATCTGTATCTACTTGATACATTCTTTTTTTTGTTTTTATTGAAAGGTAAGGGAGAGAATAGTTAGAAAAATTCGTTGTCGTGTTTAGGGGAGTTTCTCTCACCCTCTATTATGTAAACTCTTTAGTTTAAATTATAATGCATTTCATTAATAATGCTGTTATCTCGCCTTCCGAGTTGCAAATAATTCTGAGTTTACTCGCTTAAAGCAATTATTTACGAGTTTAAATTTCTTGCTCAGTATTTTTTTCATTGCTCCGATTCGACAACTATGTCTATCGTTGCTCCGATACTCGGTTATTTTCTTGCTCCGATACTTTAGCTCTTTTTATGCAATCTTAGCTTATCTCGCTCCGATAGAATATAATTTTCATTCACCGTATTTTCTCTACACAATTCTATCATGTTTTTCTAACTTATTCCTTGATAAAGGATGAAAAACTATACCTATATCACTAACAAAGTTTCGTCTAAGTATGGAATGCCTTTCATTAAAAAGGCGGAGATTGAAGACTCAAACCTTACATATATATCATTCTGAGTTCCATCAAGAGATCGGGTATAAGACTTCATCTCTTATAAAGTTTTGATTAAAAGTCATTCTATCTCGCTTTAAACAGACTTTTCGAGTGATATAGCATCTTTTTGAGTGTTACGAGAATCTATCGTATATATTTTCTTTTGACACCGATCGACTCGGAAAGCATATTCTTGTTTATCATTTCCCACACAGCTTCGAGTCACTCAAACACCACTCAAATATATTACATGTTCAATCACTTGTTCTATTTTGCATAAACTAAGTTCGACTCCATGATCTAAGTTTGATTGGATTACTTGTGTTAATTCATCTTTTTAAGTCGACATGCTTGGTTTGAACATTGGTAGTCCAGATCAAGTCTTTCCACTCGATGTTATTTATCCGACTTCTTTTACTTCTAGATCGACTCGGATCGAATTTGAGTATAATGGATATTAGACTCAAAAAATTCCATTTCTTTCGACTTAGATAATTATGCACTTAATTATCTTAATTAAAACTATTATATGTGTCTAATCTTCGACCAAAGTATTTTAGAGGAAGGGGGTGAATAGGGTGAGGAAATTTAAAAGAACTTAGACACTCAAAAAGATGTCATCTCTAGTTTTAATTAAGATTGTACTCGAAATGCAAGTACTCGAAATACGTGAAAACCCTCCCGAGGTAGAAAACCACTGGTCGGTGCTAACAAGCACCAAGTCAAATCCACTATTTTGAATCCTCAAAATACAAAGGATGGACTCTACCGAATTGTTCCCTTAAACAATTCCTTACAATGTTTTATTAGACTCGGAGGTTTCCTTATCCGATCTAGTACTTCCGACTCGGATAACCTTTACAATCGGGGACAACTAAGTTGAGTTGACCTTTACATCTCGATCAAGGGATCTTACTCAAAATGTAAGAGAAGTATGTAATCGATTACAAGACTTTACAACTCGGAAAATACTAAGTACACACTTAGAGTTGTAAGTAGAAGATTGAGTGAGTATTAGGCAGTGTATTGATCAATAATTCCAAGCAATTTTCATGTCTTGTGAAGTGGTTTCTATTTATAGATGACCAAGCGAGTGGCCGTTGTGTCTTGGTTCCGAACAAAATTCTTCACGAGTCGTTATAATGGTTCTTCCGTGTTACTCGTAAAAGATCCGTTGGGATGTGAACATTGTGCAATGGCTCTTTGCTTTGAAAAGTGTTCTAGTAAACTGATGGTGTGTGAAAAGCAAGGTGGATGCCACTTGTTGAGCCTAGCGTTGGAGTTTTCTAGTTTTGGAAATAGACAACCCCGACATAGTGTTTGAGCCCTGTTCGTAAGTAGATAAAGCTTGTCTCGCTGGTGATTGACGACTAGAAGCCGGCTACTTTTATATTTAAACAATGAGTTAGCCTCGTTTGAACAACCTACAAAAGTAAACCACTTTGGTTCTCAAAGTATAAAATACTTTGGTCTAAGATTAGGCATAAATAATAATTAAATTAGGATAATAAAATGCTTAATTATCTTTGGCCTAGAAGAGTGGAAAATTTTCCGAGTCTAAAATTCAATATACTCAAATTCCATTAGATTCAATCCTAAGCAAAAAGAATAGAATCATCGAGTACAACAGACTTGATCCGGACAAATAATTCTCAAACAAATAAACCGACTTAGAAAAAGGAATTAACACTATAATTCTCTTTGCTTTGAAATATGTAGTCGATACTCGGAATAAAAGTGTTAGAGAAATTTTTTGAACATATAATAGCTCGAGTGATGTCCGAGTGAGTAAAAAACATCGAGTGTAGAAGATATATAATAATGTGCTTTCTAAGTTAGTAAGAAACGAATGAAAACTTATACGTAAGTTTATACAACACTCAAAATGACTTGAAATTAAAACTTAAGAGAGATGAGGTTTATACCCGAATCTTCATGTAGTACTCGAAATGGCTTATAGTTAGAATATGAGTCTTTAATCTCCCGCTTTTTGATGAAAGGCATTCCACACTTAGATAGAAACTTGTTAGTGCAAAACATGAGTTTTCATTTTCACTATGCGAGAACATATCGGCGAGAAGTATTCCATACTTATAAGATGCCTTGCAGATAGTATCATCACTCACAATAGTTGTGCGGATAACACATTAGAGCAAAGAAATGAGCAGATTATATTAGAGTAGAAAAACATAATAAGAAATATCTAACTCGGAAAGAAATAACTCGAAATGAGTCCGTTCGTAAAATATAAACATCATTCATTCATTTGCTCAAAGAAAGAAAGGGTGAGCTTTCCCTAAACACAACATCAAACTTCTATATTTCTTCCAAAAAAGAGAGGGAAGAAAATATCAAGGGAGTACACTTGGTGTTGGACAAAAAATAATTGAAGAAAAGAAAACAGACTAAGAAGGGGGCTTACTGTCGTGAGATGGAGGTACAATCGGTGCGCCGGCGCTGGTATGCTTGAGATCAAGTGGACGATCGTGGCGACGACAACACAAGGATGTCCGGAAGTAGCTCTGTCCTAGTCGTTTGACCCGGATGCATATCATCCTCGAGCTCATTCTCCTGGAAGACAAGCAGAGGGAGGTGCTTCGACTTGACAGCTGGGGACCGACCCATGTCCCCGGCGTCTTCCGACCCACTCGGATCTTCATCCGAGGAGATCGGCTCTGGTTTAGGAGCTGCAGCACCTTGTCCCTTAGGTTGAGCGGCCTCCTCTTTCTCTTTCTCCTCTTCCTCCTTCTCGTCTTCCTTCTCCTCCTCAAGCCGAGCCGCTTCAGCTGCAACTTCTTCTTCTTCAACCTCCGCCAATGGAGACTTGGCTGGACCGGAGGACTCCTCGAAGTATCTAAATTTTTTAGGTCTTGGGCATCTTTAGATCGGCGTTCTTAGAGGAGTTGGAGTTGCTTATGTTGCTCCTTGATGATGCCCTTGGACTCAATCAGCGGATCCTGGTGCTTCCAGATCCGAGACTAGGCTATCTTCCGGTTGATCACCGAGCTTTGAAGGACGAGTGTTTAGAGAGTGGAGGGTGCCTCGAAGTTCTTCGGAGTCAATCAACGGATCCCGGTGCTTCCATCTTTGTCTTATCTTATTTGTAAACCAAGAAAGAAATTGAGCTCTCCCATCATGCTTATTTTGAACTCGTGTCTCATTAACTCGTAAAACTCTCAACATAGAGTTTCATTAGTAGCTCCAAAAATCATATCATCAACATAAATCCGAGCAATAAGGATATCTTTCCCCTTAGTTTTTATAAAAAGAGTTTTGTTAATTTGACCTCTTTTGAAATCATTTTCAACCAAGAAACCGCTCTGTCTTTCATTCCGAGCTTGTTCTCGAGTGGGTTGTCTGGATGCATATTTGAATGCTATACTCGTTATTTGGTTCACCAAATGTGTTCGTTGAACCGGCCTATCTTCAATTGTTTGAGCTTGCTGATTCTCCTCATTTACTTGTTCTTCAGACATTATGAGCTTGTTCGGTTTGAGTCATAGTGTTCCGTGTTACCTCATTCCGAGTTGCTTTCTTCGACTCTTTCGAGCTCGGCTTCAAGCAAGATCATCTTCATCTCGACCGAGTTTGTGATATGAGAAGGTTAACTCTCTTTCCCTTCCCTGATCTATCTTATCAAACACAATGTGGATACTTTGTTCCACTTTGTTAGTTCTTTTGTTAAAAACATGATAATCTTTGTTGTGAGATGAGTAACCCACAACTATACCTTCATCCGACCTAGCATCAAACTTGGTCAGGTGATCCTTACAATTAATGTGAACAAAACATTTACATCCAAAGGGTTTGAAGTATGAGATGTTAGGCTTCTTTCCTTTGTAAAGCTTGTAGGGAGTTTTCTTCAAGATGAGCCTAATGAGCCATCTCGTTGAGTGTGTAATTTACGATGCTCGATCGCCTCAACCCGTAAATAGTAAGGTAGATTATTTTCAGTCATCACCGCCCTTCCTATTTCTTTAAGAGTTCAGTTCTTTCTCTCTACTACTCCGTTCCGTTGAGGAGTTTTGGGTGCTGATAATTTGTGAGAGATAACGTTCTTGTCACGTAACTCTGCAAATTCCGAGTAGTTGAACTCCCTTCCATGGTCGGTTCGAATTCTTCTAATCTGAATCGAGACTCCACTTGAATTTTCCTGCATAGCTTACTAACTCTTTGAAAGCTTCATTCTTGTTCTTAAGAAAACAAACCCAGGTAAATCGTGAAAAATCATCAATAATCACAAGTACATAAGATTTACCTCCACGGCTTTTCACAAAGATTTCACCACATAAATCCATATGAAGCAAGTCAAGCACTTTGGATATGGAAATAGTTTTGAGTGGTCCGAAGGGTGATATGACTTTTTCCCTTTTGTGCATGCCTCACGATTTTATCTTTCTTAAATGCATAGTTAGGTAAACCCTAACTAAACCATGAGATGCAAGGTTTTTGATAGTGTGCATGCTGATATGACCTAGTCCGTGATGCCATGTTCAAGAATCATCATTCAGCGATGCTTTTAAGCAAGATAAATTCTGACTTGGATAAAAAGAGGAATAGTATAGGTGTTACGTGACCTCCGACTCGAGAGCTTAGTCTCTTTGATAGCTGCATCGAAATGTAGCAATTGGTCTTAGTGAACCTTACCTCTTGAACTTTGTCACACAACCGAGAGATGCTGAGTAGATTGTATTTTTAATCCCTTGACAAGATAAACTAGACTCGACTAGGTTGTTTCCTTCACCAATCTTGCCAATCCCAACTATCTTGCCCTTACTCGTGATCTCCAAAGGTGACTTAGCCTCCTTTAACATTTTCTAAATGAGAAAATAATCTTGAATCTCCCGACATGTGGCGTAAGCATCCACTTTCTAGGTACCAATTTCTCCTTTTTTGAGTTACCTACAAGTCGGGAACAAACTAACCCTTCTCACTTCCTCTAATGAACCCAAGTAATTCCCTTTATCGTGGTCCTTTCTCGAGGAAGAAGATTCTTGGGAACCCAGATTTGAATGACATTGGGTTTGGTCTAATTTCGAGTCTTATTCCTAGAGAACCGAGCCCGTGTCTCTTTTTTTTTGAAAATATTTTCTTTTGTAAACAGGTGGAGAAGGTTTTCTCCTATAAACCGGTGGGCTCAATCCTCCTTTCATTCTTATGAATGGGACCATGCTTAACCTTCCCGAACTTCACAGTTCTAGAATCCTTTTTCAAAAGAATAGAGTAGGAATTAGATTCCTCCTCTTCATTAAAACTAAGTCATTCTTTGCTAAAGGAAACACACCGAGAGCCTAAAAGCATGTGAAGGATTTTCCAATTGAGAGTTCGATGAAGGAAGATCATCTACCGCACCACCCAAGTCCAAGGGGTGAAACTTTGCACATTGGAAGAAAATAATGGGATGTTTTCTAATGGATAACGATGACGATGTCCGGAACAACATCACCCAAGAAGGAAACTACATTCCTATGAAGATGGAAGGTGTAAGACCTATACCTAAAGAAAAATTTGAGTACACCATCGAAGAAATTGAGAAGTTCGTAAAGAACTTCTAAGCTATGAACACACCGATGTGTGCCATCAGCTCAAAAGAGTACAACAGGGTCTCTGCTCGTGACACAGCCCAAAGAGGTGTGAGACACTCTTATCAACACCACTCGAAGGAACAAGTTAAGTGAAGCAGGCAAAGATATCATGTTCAATGTCCGCCTTTGTGCAAGATTTCAAGCTAATCCAAAAGAATTACATCTCATCATGCGGTAAAGAGAATTTTTAGATATCTTGCAGGGACTAAAAATTTGGTCTATGGTTCCAAAAGACTTAGAACTCGACTCTCACTGGATATTCAAATGCCGATTATGCTGGTTACAAGGTTGAGAGAAAGAGCACATCAGGAGCATGTCAATTTCTGGGTCAATCCCTCATCTCCCGGCATTCAAAGAAATAGAACTCGGTTGCTCTATTAGCTATTAAGGCCGAGTACATTATAGCTGGAGCTTTTGTGCTAAGATCCTCTAGAACAAGCAACACTTAAAGGACCTTGGATTATCTTTCACATCTATGCCAATCAAGTGTGACAATCGAGTGCAATGAATATCACTAAGAATCAAGTTCGGGACTCGAAAGACTAAGCATATTGAGGTCAAGTATCACTTTCTTAGAGACCATTCTGAAAAAGGTGTTATTGAGCTTTAATTTATTCCTACTAAATTTCGGTTAGTCGATATTTTCACTAAGCGTCTTAGTGAGGATTAGTTTTGCTTTATTAGGAATGAGCTTGGCATGATTAACGTGTGATTGTGTAATTATAGCATGAATTATTTTTTATTTGCTATATGCTTTGATTGAATAACAAGTGGATCAGTTGAAGTAGAATGAAATTGAGCTATAAATTATTAGTTTTCTAAGTGTTCTTGGTCACTTAGAAATCATACTCGAGTCGACTCAGCTTATGAGTGAAATGGACATCAAAATTCGATGTCATCTCCAAATAAATGGAGAATGTCATAATTGTTTTCGAAATTTTTTTCTTTTCTCTCTTTGTCACGTGCTTCAGCTTAGCACAAACTAGTCGTTGGAAGAACGTTGTTGGAATAACTAGTTGTTACAAGATGCGAGTGTCACAACGGTTTGAGAATCGTTGCTTGGGTTTTGGGTCGAAAGAAGGTTGGAAGTCTTTTCTCGCTATAAATAGTACCTCTTTGCTTTCTTTTCTTCACATGACCTACTACTTACTCGCTCTCTTTGCTCTCAACACTCTCTCGACTCTCTCGCACTCATTTTCTCTCGTGTTCCGAGTTCTAACTCTTTGCTCTCTACCGTATTCAATCTCTCTTTACTTTTTCTCTCTCTCAATCTCGTTGTAACTATGCTCGAAGAGAGGAAGTACTCAAGAAGGAGGTTCGACCACCAAGAAGGCCGTAACCAAATCCAAGTTTGAGGCAACACAAGAAGGTACCTCGGATCCCCAAAATACTTTGTCACCCAACACTTCACCTTGGATGACAAATACTTTTCTTCTACTTCTTTCTCATGGTTGCCACATATCGAAATACTGGTGTGTACAACTATCTCGTGCTTTTGCGAGTACATCTATCCAGCACCTAGTGTCTAAGTTTTATTCCCATATGATCGCCAATGAAGGCGTCTTAAGTTCAACTGTTCACGGTAAGACTATTCGGATCAAACTTGCCCTTCTTTAAAACCTTTTTGATGTAAAGACTCTTTTTCTCAATTGCAACCCTCTCGCCTTTCACTGAAATCTCCGATGATTTCTTTGATAGGTACGCTAAAGAAGTTCCTAAGTCGAGGAAAAGTTTCTCCGTGACTTAGATGAAGTCCGAAGTAATACTCCTTTACTTCAATCTGATGAGAACCTTCTTTTCTTATCATTCTTGTAAGGAAAACCCTAATTCTAAGCTTCTCAAGGTTCTTTTTATATTCTTGAGGGCTACAAAGTAGACCTCTTTCCTTCTATCTTAAAGCGAGATAGCAACCGTGCTCGCTCGCCTAAGAAGCCTACTCCTTTTCCCTTCTGGAGAACTTCTCGACCACTGTTTTTAAACATTATAAGGTCCCTTTTCCTCTCGACCCCAAAGCTTGCTTAGAACCCGCTGTCTGCTTTTGGCAGAACGAGCTCATGGGTCTTGGATACCAGGAAGTAAAGCCCGGTGTCCGGATTCATTCGTTTGAGTTACCTCCTCCTCCTCTTAAGACTCGGACTCAAATTGCTACAGAGGTCCTACTTCGACCACTCGGACCTTCGACTTCTCAACCTCCTCCTTCTGCCGAGGTGCTTACTAAAATGGTAAACAAATTTGATTCTCGTGATTGAGGATTTTCAAGCCACTTTAAAAATCTTCAAAACTTTTATTCCAACCTTGGTTCTGGTCTAAAAGCAACCTCAATCTTAGCTCCGAGAGAATCAAGAGTTAATTTCTGAGCTCAAGGGGATAATTAAGGAACAATGTAGGCATATCGGAATCTTCCAAGAGCGCAGATCAAAACCAACTAAGGACTCGGAATTCGATGACACTTCTAAGGAGTCCTCCAGCCTCGCTTAAGACACCATCGCCTAAAGCCGAGGAAGCGATTGAAGTCGAAGAAGAATCTAAAGCATAAGGAGAAGTAGAAGAAGGACAAGAAGAGGGAAAAGAAGAAGAAAAGGGGGAAGAAGCTTGTCGGCTCGAGGACCAAGGCAACAAGGAGCTTGAGCTGATCTCCTTAGATAATGATCTCGAGCGACTTAGAAGAGGCCGGCGATATTGGTCGGTTGAAAGCCCTCGCCTCGAAGCACAACCAGCAGTTGTTTTTGAGGAAGAAGACGAAGTTGAGGAAGATGTGCCCTTGATTCCCGAATTAGGTCCGCTCAACTTCCCGATATTCCAATCATATTGCCTCCTCGTTCATCCACATCTACACAAGCTTACAAGTGAAAGCACACTGCTTGCTCCTCTTCTTCAAGACAACATACCTCCCTAGTCTAATTCTTTTTTTTTTTATAAACTTAGAATTTTCTTTTTGTACAACATCTCGTTGTACTTACTTACTCCTCCCTCCTTTTGATATGTTTTGCTGAAATGCATAGGGGAGAGATAGATAGAAACATTGATGTTTTGTTTAGGGGAGTCTTTTTTCCTCCTCTCGAGTTTACTTATTTTTTTGTATATATTTGACTATGGAAATGAATGGACATTCAACGTTTCGAGCATCTCCGCTTCGAGTTACATTTTTTTTTCAGTTGCTCGATATATGACTCATTAACATTTTTTTTTTTTGCTTTGATTACTATCTTTGCCGTTAATATCGATAAACATGTTTTGAGTTATGTAGGGATCCGAGTCAGTAAATCTCAAGTTCTAACTAAGACTTTCTTTTGCTCCGATCATTTCGCTATGAAAACTTAACCTTTTGAATTAACAAGTTTCTATCTTAAATATGGAATGCCTTTCATCAAAAAGGGGAGATTGAAGACTCCAGTATAACTCTCTATCTCTCTTAGATTTTGATTCTAAGTCATTCCGAGATAAATAAAAACTCTTATCTAAGTTTCATTCATGTCCGACCCACTCAAAAAGCATATTTGTTGCATATCTCTAGTTAGTGTTTCGAGCCACTAAGACATCACTTAAAACCATCGCATGTTCAAATACTTTCTCTATCACATTTATTCTAAGCACCGACTTTGCACTTCACGTTAAACGTAATTACAACATTAATTCTTTGTGTTTAAGTCAATTTATTCATGGAGAATTATTTGTTTACATCAAGTTCATTTACTCTGGTATTTTATTCTTTCTTACTTGATCACTTAAGGATTGACTCAAGATGGAATCTAAACCCAATGGATATTAGACTCGTAAAATTCCACTCTTTTAGGCCTAAGATAATTAAGTGATTAATTACTCGATGTAATTATTATCTCGTGCCTAATCTTGGACAAAAGTATTTTATACTTTGAGTACCGATGTAATTTGCTTTTATAGGTTATTAAAACAAGTCTAATCTATTTTTTGAATTACAAAAGCAACTCGTTTCTTGCCGTTAAACACCAGCAGACATGTAATATAGCTACTTTTGGACATGGCTCGATACATCGTGTCGTGGTTGTTTATTTCCGAAGTTGGAAAACTCTAACTCTAGCCTAACCGTTTTTTCTACCTCGCTTTCAATCACCACCAGTTGATTGGACCATCTTTGGAGCCAAGATCCGTTGCCCAATGTTCACATCCCAACGGATCTCTTCCGAGTGACTTAGAATAGCCGTTACAATGGCTACCGAAGATCACAAGTCCATAATCGGACTCAATGGTCACTCTGCCTGGGTGCTTATAAATAGAAGCCACTTTACAAGACTTGAAGGTTGCCGAAATTATTGTCGAATGAATTGCTGGTCTCATTCTTACTCAATCTTCAACTTAAAACTCCAATTTTGTATTTTACATTCTATGAGTTGTAAAGTAAAGTCTTGTAATCACTTACATTATTCTCTTAGTTTATTTGTAAGTCCCTTGACTGAGCTATAAGGGGTAACTCAGCTCTGTTGTCCCGGATTGTAAAGATTAACTCAGTCAGAAGTACCAGATTAGATAAGGGAACTTTTGCGTCTAGGAAAACATTATAAAGGAATTGTCTAAGGGAGCAATTCTAGTTAGGGTCAGTCCTTTCCAATTGAGGATTCAATTACTGGATTTGACTTGGTGCTTAGATTAGCATTGCCTCGTGGTTTTCTCGCCCTAGGAGGGTTTCCACGTACTTCTATTCTTCAACCTTTTTGAGTTCGACCTAGACTCGTAATTTGCTTATGCTCCGTTTTGTGCAAAAAGTTTGATTTTTATTTAAACTCTTTCATCACCCTTTTCGCCCCTCCTCTAAGGTGACTTAGTGTCTCCAAAAGCAAACCTTCAAAGGAAATGAGTCATTAGATGTTGGAAAAGATAATAGCCGCAAAAGAAGCATCACAAGAACCATTAAGCACGAGAAGAACATTTTCGACGTTAATGGTTAAATGAAAGAAAGGATACCAATAAGGTAATGTTAGAATAGATAAGGCATGAGAATGAGACATTAGTATGATTCACATGGATTTCCGGGTTATTATTTGCTGAAATAAATGATGAGCTCCCTTAGGAATCAACAAAAGCCAAAGGAGTGATATGGTCCAACGAAGGTTCAACGATTATGTTATAATGGCTTTTATAGGAAGGATTTAACAATGAACATATGTTATTAAATATGATTATGATTTCATGTAAGTTGATACACGAATTCATGTGATGAACATTATGTAAGTTTGATCTATCTAAGTAATAATTTTTGAATTTTTCCTCCCTCAAGAAAATACTATTTATATCGCACTCATTCTTTAATCTTATATTACTAAATCCAAGGTTGAACCTTAACAAAAATTACATTTATTTTTCCCTTACAATACGACGTCTCATTCAATAAAATTAACCAATCACAAGTCCCATATAAGTTTGTGAAATACTCTAATTCAACATTATGAAGTATTACCAAAGTTATCCAAATTCCTAACCTAACTTCTCCAATCATTAAAATTTTACTTTTACTTACTGAATTTGATCATCTAATATATATAGAACATCATTTCCTTCCTTTAATTTTATAGTTATAACACATTCCCTATAACCTCGAGCATTTCTCACAAAGACTCTACGCCTTTGACTTATGCCCCTTGAAAAAGTGGATGTGTATCTACTCAAATTACGCTCATGCTTTCTCAATGATTCTAACCCAATTATTTTTTGATACGATATGTACGTAGTTACTTTTCTTTCCTCTTTAAATGCCTTACTATTATTTTAGTATCCTAATCCACCTAGCACCTATCATCTTTTCCGATTAGAATACCCTAATATATTACTTTTCAGATAATTTAATATTTTTTCATTATCATTGGATACATCTTCCATACCTCAAAATTACAATATCTTCCCATTTCAAGTTCACTTATTAATTCCCATAAAATTTGTTTGTACAATCCCATTGTTTATATTATAACTTAAACATCTTTTCTCTTACTACAATTCTAAATATAACTTAACTATATCAACTGTCATCAACACCTCAACACAATAATTTGCTCTAATATAAGTGTTTATACCTTAATCAAACAATCCTTTTAACCCTTTAGAATTCTTGATTTGTTTCAATAACTTCAAAGAACAAGTAACCTTATCCATAATGTACAACTTCACTTAACAAACATAAATTATGACATTAAAACGTCACATAAGGTCAAAACATTTCTCAAATAGACAACAAGAAGAGTAAATCTACTTATATAAGCAATTTTAATGTGCTTAATGATTAATAACTTTCATTATTCTCCAACATAATCCAAGCCATGCTTGTTCGCATAATTACCAATATAATGATTAACTTTCGTTTCTCCGCACAACATCTCTTATATATTCACCAAAACATAAACATACATCCTATAAATATTTTACATAATGGGCTATATTCAATTCTTAACATACAATAAACGTTACCTATCTACGTTTATTAATTTGATTCATATATATATATTTTTTTAAAATGCAGTCAAATAGCACAAAAGATGTATTCATTGCTAACAATGATCACAAACGTTATAGATTCCCACGTATAATCTATTATGAATCGACATGCGTTGTAAAACCAAAGTACAAGTAAACGGATGCATTTTGAATGTATTTGACAACTATTATTTGTGTTTATACGAAATTATATTAAAGTCTCCAAGACTATAATATGAAATGATGAACGTTTTGAGAAATACCACTATACCTAGACTATAATATTAAAGTCTCCATTTTCGGTTTTACACTCGGTGTTTTGGTATTTTGAGATGATTGTGTAGATTTGATCACCAATACCAAGTATTCCTAAGACTAGTGAGTGTTTCAGGCATTAAGAAGACCAACACGGTCAAACCTTGCGATCCAAATGCTCATTCCCCTTGATTCCTCAAAGATTCCACTTCCAAGTAGCCAACACGGGCCACCCTTGTCCATGGACATGGTCCGTGTTGGAGGTGAGCTTGCCCAAGTGCCTTTGTATCGAGCATCGGTGGACCATGTCCATTGACATGACCCATTTTCTACATTTCCATCAAGTTATGATGATTTAGCAGCCAACACGGGCAGCATCGTGCTCAATTTGAACAACGGTTTTTTAGAGGTGATGGAGGCATAGAGGTTGTCTCCTTTGATGGTTACTACTTTAACATTAATGTTCATTTTAACTTTCTAATGCAAGTGTAGAGGGTACTACCTAATGGTCGTGTAACCAAGGGCATCTTAGAAAAAGGATGAAAGTGGCTAGAATGTGTAGGACTTGGAAGTCGATGTTTTTCACTAAAGCTCGACATTAATCGGAAGAGTCACTGTTCCCAAAACTGTTCTTTTGGAATTATCATAGTCTCAAAGATGAACAATTTGCTTAGAGAGTTTTTGCTCTCTAATGCCTAACCTTTTGGTGGTCCTCCAAGGACGGACATTAACAAAGCAAATCCACTCAAGTTAAAGGGATAAACTTGTTAATGCAAGTTACGATTAAGTAAAGGGCATTGTTGTGTGCAATTCCTTCTTCGGTAGGTCCTTCTTGTCGAACGTGATGGTGCCATCTCTGTTATTGGCGAATCCTCGCCATTTCCTTAAGCTTAGTTTCAAGAGAGACATCAATTTTGCTAAGTGCATCAATTAAGGTCTCGTGTATGCTTTTAGGAGGCGGATATAAGTTACTAGATGGAGATATCAGGTTTAAGTTTTTTAAGTTGTTTTAGGATTGGATCTTCTTCTTTTGGCAACTTATTTTTCCTTTGGGGCTTCTCGAATCTGTTGTGGACCCATTAGTATATGATGTCGTCCATACCTAGTAAGGAATTGAATTTTCAGTGGCTCTTTGGTAATCCCCAAAAGTCATCTTCTTCTAAGGGTGGTGTGCAACAGAATTTATCATCACTATCATCTTTAGTTTTGTACACGTATTCTTCATCACTTACCCATAATACATGGACTTCTAGGTCTAGGGAAGGTAAGATTGCAAGTAGTTTGGACCCATTGATGTCTTGAATGAAGATAGATGGATCCCCCTTACCTAGAGTGCATTCTGAAAAGATAGCTAAGATGCCACGAAATGGGTTCATGTTGTTGTTAGATTTCTAAGCGGCCTTAGGGAAGGGGAGTAAACAATTACTGAACATACTCACTTACTTGCTCTTGAATGTCCAACATTGCTTTGTGTCGTGTCCTTGTGCACGATGGTACTTATAAAATTTTCCTCGCATCCCTTTTTTTTCCGCAGCTTCTGGTTCTACTCTCTCGGTGGCAATTCAATCTTCCCATTAGACAACAGACGGTCGAGCAATTGAGTTATGTAGTATCTCTAAGGGCTGCGAAGGTCATAAACTATAAGAATTTGAGGTACTGGTTATAAGCAGGCCGAAGGATCTTCACAATGATTCTAACTTAGTCTTTCTTGAAAGGTCGGTCCACCATGTGGGTAGCCTTTGCCCTCCATCTTATGACGAAGTCGATGAAGTTTTCTTTCTCTCCATGTTTGATTAATTCTAAGTCTCTAAGGGTGATACGTAAATAAGTGTTATACAAGTATTGGTATAAGAACTCCTTACACAGATTATTCCAACCGGTGACCTTGCGTAGGTCTCCTACATTGTATGACTTTCTTAAATCATTATCGAAGGTCCATGGGAAGATGATATGGTAAATGTCTTCGAGTGCATTTTTAAGATTCAATTCTCCTAAGAAGTGGTGAACATGATGATGGGGATTTTCAAAACCACGAAATTTGATGTCCGGCATAATAAACTTGGGAGGTAACTTCCTTTTAGGTATTGAAGTGAATCTCGTGACATCAAAGTAGTGACTCTTGAATATAGAGGATTCTCTTAACATTTGTTCTATGTGATGTATGCGTGGATTAGACTTAGGCTTACGTTCATGACTAGTTTCTGGAGAAGGTTCTGGTTCAGGTGGAGGGCCTCCTCCTCCTTGTGGTAGACGAGCTTCTTCTTTACCTCCATTCTTATTATCCCGAAGAGTCTTTTAGATGACTCGTAAGAGTATCGGATATGGACTCTATCTTTTCATCATGAACCTCAATTCGAGCTTTCATCTTGGTTGAGGATTCATTGAGCACAAGCAAGGATGGGAGATTGTTCTCGCTACTCCGTCCATTGGACAGAATTGTTTTTCTGCATCGTCCTAGGACGAAGATTTATTCAACCGGTGTTATGTGTACTGAGGTGGGTTGCACTGGTGTAGATCGAGGTGTAGAGCAAGGGGAAGAGGTATTGGACTCCTTATTGAGGCGTTCTAACCTTTTGGACCTTGGATTTTGACGAAACCCAATGGCGGTAGGCTTCCCATTCTGCAACCCAAAGGATAACTACTAAGGATCATGTGTAGGAACACCAATTTTTAGGAGGAAGGGACTTAAGTGCAAGAATCAAAGAAACTAAGAAAGAATGCTTTATTTGGATGCACATAAAATGCAAAGTAATTCAAATGAAATGTAATGATGCTAATGACTTAGTTTGAAATGATTTTTTAATTTGTCTAATGCAAAAATGGATACATCTTATTAGAGATGATTTTATTTTTGGTTAAACCGCAAAATTGAAATGTAAAAATGGAATCACCTAATTTGAGATGAATTTATTTTTGGCTAAATGCAAAATTAAAATGCAAATCAACTAACCTAATTTGAGATGAGATGAGGTTGGTGTTTGGCTAAATGCAAAATTGAAATGCAAATGGACTCACCTAATTTGAGATGAATTGTTTTTGGCTAAATGAAAAATTGAAATGGAAATGGACTGGAAAAATATTAAAAAGTCAAAACTCTAAAAAAACACACCGATTGAAGAAAGAGGAGGGTCCCCCGCATGACCCTCCTAGATTGACTGGCAAGTGGCCTACACTAGCTAAACCCTGCGAGCGGTGGCTTTGTTAAACCTAGATTGAGCGATGAACTTTCGGGATGACTTAGAAATGAAATAAATGGACTAACCTGGAAAATGAAGGTTATTTTGAACATTTGGCTAAAAATACACATATTGGACCGACTCCAGAAATCATTATAGTGCCCGATTTGTCATAAGTTCCAATTTATGAACAAGAAGGATTTGAAAGAACTATTGGGTTTTTGGACTTGCCTTTGACCCCTTCACAAAACCAAAGGCCACCCTCGCCCACTCCTAACGCCAAGAACAGCGAGCTTAAGATATGGAGCCTAATCAAGTAGCTAAGAATCATAATGCAAAAAAAAATAAAATGATAAGAGTTCATTTCTTCCTCAAAGCGCGAAAGCCGGTGCGGTAATGCGCATCTGTTTTCTTGCTTGTATTTTATTTGCACCCATGCAAGCGTTATTCAACACTCCTAACGTAACTTAAAGGCTCACAAGTAGATGATTAAATACTAAAAACAACCACATTCATTCATGCATCCAAATGAAGAGAAAAGGTGTCATCTTGATAACCAAGGATTTATGATAAAAAATAGGGATAAAACTAGGTAGGATACATGATGTTTCATAGTCCGAGCATTTAGTCCTCTCGCGGGGTGCACGATAGGAAAAGCATGAATCCTTGGTGCCTCTCGGTAAACCAAAGAGAGTGTGCTATAAGGGAAGGGGTACCACCTCCCTAATAATTAAGCCTAATTGGGCTCGTCTAGCTTAGCAGCTTCGAACCTCCTCCAAAAATGTTCTTACGAGTAAAGCCTAAAGGTCAAAATTATAAGCAACTATGTTCGAGGGTGCCTAAATGTAAGATGCCTAATGTAAAACTCGTTATGAAAATTCACAACTCAAACTTTCAAGTCTCACCCTCTTAATAAGTAACACAGTCCCCAGTGGAGTCACCACTATAGGAAGCACCGGTCCCATCCCCTCGAGATGGAACCCAGATTGGGACCGAAGCTTCCCAAGAATGTCGATCTCTTTTTTAAGAAGATTTTGAAAGAAAGTTTTGAAAACTCATTAGAAATAGGGATGTACCTTTTATTAAGATTTTCAATTTTGTACTTTAATTTGAAATAGATTAATCGGAATGATGATTCGTAGCTTTATTAATCTTTTATTTTAGAAATTATTTTTAGAAGCTTTAGGATGTCTGTTTCACAGACTTAAAAATAACAAAATTAGGTTTATTTCTACCGCAAGTTGTAATACCCGAAATTTTAATTAATGCGATCATATGAGTTAAATTAATTAATCAATTTTAAATAAATAAATTAGTTTGAATAATTGAAATATATATGTGGATATATATTCGTAATTTTATTTAAGAAAATTGTTATGAATTTGCGTAACCATAGTTGGGGAAATATATTAATCCTTTTGAGGTTTTCCTGACCCAAATAAATTAAAATCTGAATTAATTTACACTATTTATTTAGGGTTCATACTTGAATTACACCTAACTAAAAAGGAAGAAAAAGAGGAGATAAGGAGGACAACTAGCTGGAACATTAGGTAGATAGATTAGTTTAAAGGTAGGGTGGTGGCTTACTCAAGTAAAGCTACAAAAGAGAGAAGGAACCGACCAAAAGGGAGGGGGCAAAGAGAGAGGAGTAAAGGAGAAGTAGCGAGAGAGAAGGCTCTGGGGAAAGACAGAGTAGAAAAGAAGAAGAAGTAGAAGCAAAGAAGTAGAAAGGGGAAAAGAAAGAGGGAGCAAGAGAAGCAAAAGGAGGAAAAGAAAGAGGGAGCGACGGATCAAGAGGGAGGACGAAAGGAATGGAGAGGAAGGGATTGAGAAGCAGGGGATCAAGAGAGCGAGAGAATAAGAACAGAGAGAGGGGGAAGCAAGTACGAGAGTACAGAGAAGAGGCCGGAGGTTAGTGTGGCGAGTAAAAAAGGCGATTGGCAAGCAAGGGTACACGGTGAGCGAAGAAGGGACCGACGACGAGATAACAAGGGTAGAGTGAGAAACGGGAGGGAAACCCGAGCATAAACAGAGGAGGTGAGAACTAGAGGCAGAAAGGGGTGAGAATAAAGCAAAGGGCTTAAGTGAAGAACGAGACAGAGAGACAGATCGTGAGCAATAGAGGAAGAAGTGAGGAAGAACAAGAAGGAAAAGGCAAACATAAGCAATTATCCAAAACCCTAAGATTTGAGGTAGGTAATTTGTGGATTTGTTGTTAAATTACTTTATTTGGTTGATTTCATTTAAATTGTGAAAATTGATGGAAATATATAGCATGTGGATGGAAGAAATCGAGTAAATTGAGGGTTTTGTGGGTTCAAGTATTTGATGTCGAGCTTGATGGATTTGAAGGTTTGAGTTGGTATTGATGGAATTAGAATGTTAAATTAAGGTATATAGCATGTGAATGAATTGAAAAGAATAAGTTAGATTGAGGATTTGTGGGTTTGAATGTTTGATGTTTAATTGTTACTTGCTTTGTGAATCCGTAGGTCCGAGCTAGTGATAATGAAATTGGAAGTGTTAAATTGGGATGTGGAGATTAACGTTGGGATAACATTAGGAGGATCAAGAATTACTACCTAAGTATCGGAGATGAAGTAGGTTATTGAAACTAAATTGAAGCTAAAGATTATCAAAATTCTAGAAAAATGAGTTGTGAAGTGGAATTGAGAGTCATACAGCTTGACTATGTACACAAAATCCAATGGTGAATTGGGTGTTGGAAAGGATACTTATGAGTTGTGAACTAGGAATTCGGCATGATTAGCGTTGAAGTGAGTTGGAAAGGATACTTATGATTTTGGGTAGCAAATAATTATTTGTTGAGGTCAAACTCTATATGTTACCAAAAGTTTGTGTTTGAGAATATAATGGCTTGAAGTGTGGCAGAGAATGAGAATTGAAGTTTAATCAAGCGATAAAAGTGATAAATGACTAATATCGCGTTTGGTGTGGAGCTATCTTTTAATTGACGATTACTAGGACTCAAATGTGGATTTGATGAAGGGAGTCGCCCAATAACGGATAGCGGAACTATGAGCCTGAAGTGAACAGAATAAGTTGAATCGAACCAAAACCCGAAAAATTGTATTTGAATTGAATCTACATGCCTTTTAACTTGAATTTATGAGTTATGTGGATTTGAGAAGTGTATGTTGATTTGAATATGATTTACATAAATTATGTTTACCTTTGTTTACACACCTGCATGGGCAAGTTTTGATTATACAAAATCTATTCTGAATGCTTTTAAATAATTTTAGAAAATGATGAAGAAATTGAATTCAAGTTGTGGGTTTTAGAAAGTAAATGGGTTTGATCTATAGTAGTATAATTCAAGGATTTACATGGTTTAATTGAGATGTAAATGCCCCGAAAGGCAAATTGAGATGGTTTTGAATCTTTAGAAGGTTCTATCTTGAGACGAGATTGAATTGAGTTGATTCTTGAAAAGTGTGACTTTAAATTGGAATTTGGAAATGCGGTCTTTCCAGGTGTCCACTTTAAAGTAAATGTATTGATGTTGAGTGGCTTTGAGAGCCAAGGATTCTAGCACCACAGATACCATACGGTCCAAGTATTTCCTGATTAACTTGTGCGGTTCATGTTCGTGGTCTAGTACTAACGGAGGACTTGGTCGTGCGGTCCCACCTTAAGATATCGTGCGGTCTGGTATTCCTTGACAAGAGTTCCTCCGTGACTTTATTAGTTCCCGTGGATTCGGAATGGTCAAATTTGGGTAGCACTCACCAAAACAAAAAGGGTACTAGTATCTAGATAGTGATCCGATGCTCGATTATAACATTTATTCAATTAGAGAACCGAATTATGGTTTATTATTTGAAAATGTTTTTATTCAATTAGAGAATTGAATAATTGTTTGTCTGTTTGAAATTATTCGATTTGAGAATTGAATAATGATTTGCGAAATGAGTTTGATTGAATTAGTGACAATGCAACTTTGAAAATCCAAAAGTTGAAAGACGACTAAAATTGTGTTTTGGTGTGGTTTGATTCCTTTAATTAGTCTGTTTGGAAATATGAGAAATAGTTGTTTGACAAATTTGTGAAGCACATGAGGTTTTTGAACCGGAGTTGTGTTTAAGTCTTAAAATTTAAGCAAGAACCTCGAGAGGTCCCTAAAATCCCTAAAAACCAAGCTCCCTTAAATTAGAGCCAAAACTGTCCTTTTATAACCTCGTAAAAATCGAGAAAAATCGAAACCGGGAAGTTGCACGGTCGTTCAAGTTTTGCACGTGTACCCATACAAGTTTCGAAAGTTTCGATCGGTTCGCGTAGCCGTGCAAGTTCCAGTATTGGTACCCGTGCGACTTCGCACAGCCTTTATAGAAGTTGCAATGCTGCTCGTGCACACCATTATTTTCCTTGTTTTGCTTCCTTTTTGCTATTGTCTAAATTTGATTTATTACCTACAAAAGTAAGAAAAGCAAGTAAAAATCCTAAAATTATATTATTTTACAAGTCAAAAATTAAGTAAATAAAGGTATAAATGACGTAATATTTGGACCGAACAAATACCCCCATACCTAAGTTTTGCTCATCCTCGAGCAAAACAAAAATAAATCAAACTTAACTCACTTTAGTAGGAATCGCAATTGCACTTAGCACGTGCAACAAGCCCTTTAAATCCTTTCCTAGCCTAAGTGGACTAGTGACATCTCATGAGGATTTATAGAAGATATACCCACAAAATCTTAAGAAAGAAAAAGAAAAGAGAAAATAGAAAATCTTTTTGGTTTTTTGAAAATTTTTGCAAACATATATACAAAGTGGGAAGGAATTGTACACATTCTAATCAACCATATTACCCTTGTACATCAGATATTAATATGCATATAAAGACAATGCACACATTAAGACACTTGATCCTCCATTGATGACATCCACATACCAATTTTTCACCCCAAACAAGTAAATAATGAACAAGTTAGACTAGTAGAACCTTACTTTAGGGTAAAGTGGATCACTCTCACTCATGTGTTTAGAAAATATAATGAGGGTTCACTCAAAACTCATTCCAATTACGCACCTTACTATAGGCTTGGTCATACTCTCAATTCTCCACCACTATGTACACAAAATGCAAATGCAATCAAGAGGACTTTTTAAAGGTTGTAATGTGGCTAAGATTTATGGGTAAGAAGAGAAATCAATTTAGGAAATGTGGAGCTAAATAGCCAAGGCCTAATGACTAAGGAGCCAAACACACTTCCAAATATGAATAAAAAACTTCTCTCCCAATTCATCTTTTCAAGCACAAATAAATCCCAAGTGAACCTAAGGAATGAGTATAACAACTTTTGAACTTTCCTCATGCCAATCACTTATTCTTTTTTTCTTCTTTTATTCTTTTTTTCACTCTTTTTTCACTTTTCTCATTATTTTATTTTATTTTGTTTTTTTTCATCCTTTTTCGAAATAAATACTATTGGTATAGGAATCATGAACACAACTCAATTTCAAAGGGTCTATCAACCACTAGGGGATACATCTAACTTTTCATTAATATAAATCCCCTTTTCAAACCATATAAATAAACAAAACACCATTTATATATAACTCAAAACTACCAAGCTCAAGAAGTGTTGCTCCCAAACCTTGAATAGGATTGGAAAATGTGTTTAGGCAATTGGTAAAGCAGGTATAGGTGCAACAAAAAAATTAGGTCAAAGCTTAAAAGGTTAACAAAAAGGGTATATATAGTAGGGTGGCTTGTTGGCTCATGTAGTTTAAAAATCAATGAAGGCCTCTATCATATTACATAATGCATATGCCAAATGTAGTCTCAAAGAGAGATAGAACAAATTCTAGAGGACTACACCAAGGAAGAGTCACACATGAAATGAAATTTGAAACTAAAATTGATGAATTAGTCTATAAGGCTTAAAATCTCACAGGTTCCTCTACCAAAGTCAAACTAACTCAAAAGTTGAATGTCGGGATTCAAACGAGACATAGAATGACACATTTTGGATCAAAGTCTATTAAGTACATCATACATCCATGCAAACTAATAGCCAAGTAACAAGGGGTCAAAGCTAATCAAAATTCCAGAAACTCCCTAAAATAATTTTTTAAAAACAAAAAATTTTTTGCTATTTCGAAAATTTTCTCTTTTTCTTTTCATTTTCAAGATATTGAAGCATGGCTTCTCCTCTCCCACCTAGATCTCACAATGTCCTCATTAGGAGCCAAGGAACAACCACACTAACAAAACAGGCTCAATTATGTACAAAATCACTACTACCAAAAATAAAAACAAAACAAAACAAGAATATAAACATGTGGGTGATCATAACCATCATGGCTCAACAATATCCGAAGTTTATCCTCAAAATGATCACCGAACAAAAGAACAATCATAAATATCCACAACTAAAAGGAAAAAGAAAAACATAACCCTAAATATCCACAACTAAAAAATAAATAAACAAAGAAAGAAAGAAAATAGAAGAAAAAGAGAAAGATGGGGAACGAGTATACTAGGTTAGATGTCGGGTGCAGCTAAACTAATGCCTCCTAAGATAGTACTAAGAAGTCTTGAGGAGCATCAGCCACTCCTCATCATCTCAAGATCAAGCTCTAACTTAGATGATGTCGAGCTCTAAGGAGCTTATCAAATACCCGAGCACAAAACTCGGATAAATGTAGATAAGAGAACATAACAACAAATATGTTAGTGATATACAGCTCTCTCTTAAACTTATCGAAGCCTTAGAAAAATCAAAAGAATGATCAAAGAAGCTAATGCACATGATTTTTCTAGGCATATCCTCTAGGTCAGCATGAAATGGGTCAAAGGAGGGAATGTAACCTCCAAAAGTACCTAGAGACACAATATTGTCAACCGCATTCCCCTCAAGCATGTCAAAAGAGTTATCCACATAGCCCATATCCAATCAAAATTACCAATCAAATAGGTAGTGGGCTCGAAAAATGATACTCGAGAAGAAGGGGAAGGTGGTGAATAAATAGGGAAGCAAGGATCAAAGTAAGTGGGCCGGGAGACACATGATCATCAAACTTAAGACTAGTAGGTGACGCCTCAACAATAACCAGCTTACATGACACCCCTAAAGGAGTCTCCAAATCAAGCACCTCATCTAATGCATCTTCCGATTCACAACATAAATAATCCTCACCATCTAAACTAGCATCAACACCAAAGGCAGACTTAGTGTTGTCCCTATGTGTACTAGGTAAGGATTGAGCAACAAGTGGATAATAAGTCGGGGATGGTCAATTTCTTCCTTTAGTCCGGACTCTAAAGGAAAGGAAGACGCATCATCATCATTGTCACGTAAAAATGCTTCAATTTTAGTAGAACTAAGACCAAGGTCAGCTTCATGCAATAGTTCGGACTCCCTAATGTTAGTAATACATGCAAGTTGCTCATTTTTTCATCCATAGCCCTTATCATTTTATAACAATTATCATAGCATTCATGAGATAAAGTATCATATTAAGGATAAGAACTAGTATAATGATCGAAGAGTTACACTTTTCACACCAAAGAGGGGTAGGATTGGGATTACAAGGGGATTGGATGTAAGATCTAGCATGATAAGCACAAGGGTCGTGGAATGAAAGGCCGGAATCAATATAAGCCTTTTCAAATTCACAAGTATCTCAAGAAATCCATTCAAGCAAATCCCAAGCTTCATCTCGAAGACTTAGACTTTAAACTTACGGCTTTCCGAGTTCCATCGAGGAATCAGGTATAAGATTTCTTCTCCTATAGAGTTTTGATTCCAAGCCATTCCATGTGCCTTAGAAACTTTTCTGAGTGATATAGCATTTTCTCCGAGTGTTATAGAACCTACTATATATGTTTCCGATTGTTTCGATCGACCGACCGACTCGTAAAGCTTACGTCTACATGCCTCTTCACACTCAATTCGGAGTCACTCAACACTCGTGTATATCACATGTTCAAACACTTTTGTTCACGCACATAAACTCGAGTCCGACTTCATGTTACAGAATTACACTATTAATTCTCTATTCCAAGTCGACTTATTTAGTTTGAACTTTGTTCAGCCTAGATCAAGTTTGTTTACTCTAATATTCTTTATCTAACTTGATTCTCTTTTAGACCGACTCGGATGGAAATTGAGCCTCATGGATATTAGACTCGTAAAATTCCATTCCTTTTCTAACTCATAATTAGTCACTTAATTATATTAATTACGTTATTATCTCGTGTCAAATCTTGGACCAAAGTATTTTATACTTTAAGAACCAAATTGATTTACTTTTGTAGGTTATTCAAACGAGGCTATCCTAATTTTCAACCGCAAAAGTAACCGGCTTCAAAACATTAAATCACCAGACAGACAAGGCTTTTTCCACCTCCGACCTAGCCCCGCACTAATCGTGTCGATTGTCTCGTTTCCAAAATTGGAAATCTGCAACACCAAGCTCAACAAGTGGTTTCCACCTTATTTTTAAAGACACTCGCTAGTGGTTTTGGGACTTCCAAAGGAGTCAAAAACCGTTGCTCAACATTCAAATCTCAACGGATATTTTCCGAGTGACTCGTAAAATCCTTGACAACGGTCACAAAGGACTTCCAGTCGTAAGATGGACACAACGGCTAAGCCGCTTGGTCACCTTTAAATAGAAGCCAACTTTCAAGACTTGAAGATTGTCGAATCTATTGTTAATACATATACTTGAGCAAAAGTCATTGTGTTCATTCTCAATCTTCTACTTACAACTCCAATTTTGTATTTAATAACTTTCTCGAGTTGTAAGGTCTTGTACCCAGCTACAAACACTCTCTTTCTTACTCTCTAAGTAAGGTCCCTTGACCGAGCCGTAAGGGTTAACTCAGCTCGCTTGTCCCTAACTCGTAAGGGTGATCTCAGCTAGGAAGTACTAGATCGGATAAGGTAATTTCGAGTCTAGGAAAATTTGTAAAGAGTTGTTTAAGGGAGCAACTCGAGTCAAGTCGACTCATCGTATTTTGTGGACTAAAAATAGTGGATTTGACTTCGTGCTTGGATTAGCACGGTCCGTGGTTTTCTACTCCAGGAGGGTTTCCACGTACTTTCCGAGTTATACTTTTCCGAGTGCATTCTAGACTCGCACAGCCTTAAAGTGCCGTTTAATTTGCTTCTTCACTTTGCACCGAATTCCGAGTTTATCCTTGCCTCTCACTCACCTAAGATTCATATCTCGTTTTAGTTTTCAAGCAAGTTTCCTCATAACCCTATTCACCCCCTCTAGGGTGATTCATACTCTCCAAGAGCAAACCTTCATCATCAACATTTTTTGCACAAAAATCCCAATACTTTAAAAAAGCACATGTTTTACTATTTACACCCTCATAGACAACATTTAATACTTCCCATTTCTCCAAACAGTTATCGAAAGAGCAAGAAGAGTATTAAGTTGATCAAAGTACTCGATAAAACAATTCATGCTCATACTGTGGATAATGGTATGTAGACATGCTTTCAATTTTGTTTTTTTGTTTTGAGTTTATGATTTTTTGAATTTTTTGGATTTTTAAAATTAAAATCCTAGTATAGAATGCTCAAGTAAGGTCCAATATTAAAACGAAACAAGTCCCCAAAGCAACGGCACCAAAAACTTGTTAGGAAGAATTTAAGTCTTAAAATTTATAACCGCAAGTGAACGGCGTAGTTGTAGCTAGCCGACAATCACAGGCCGTGTCCACACATAGTTGTGTTTCAAATATCAAAGCTATGTTAAACTTTCTATGTAGGTGAATCAGCAGAGCTGAGAGATATGATGACTAATATAATCTTAGAAAGCAATAAAAGGATGCTCGAGTTGTGATTTTACCTCTAAATAAACTAACAAATCAAGACAAGCCTAAACCTAACGAAGTCTATGCAAACATTTAGGAGTGGTTGGTCGCACCATCAAAGGCCATTCAAGCCACACTTTTGAGGGTCATGAGCTAATCTAATTGTTCTAACCACCAACTTTTGTAGGGTTAGCCCAATTAGACTACAAGAGTAGCAACCTATGGACCCAGCTAGGATTCGGGCTATTTTTGTGCCAAAATACCGACTTTCCTCTATACCCACGCTACTAAATTGCCTTCACCTTTCAAGTGATAGACCAATCACCCAAAAATGAAGATGAAAATCTCTTTCGTGCATTTCATCTAACACGTGGTAAACATGAGAAACAAGCCCAAATAACGAGCATAAAGTAGTTGGGTTAAGGCCTAAACCAGATTAATTAGCCATTAGGAAAGCTAATCACAACCAAAGCAGTCAACTTTAACAACTAAATGACATAAAAGCATGAAACAAATATAAAAACTACACTAAAGAACAAACTAACACAAACCGAATTCAATAAGAACATAAACTAGATAATTAAACTCAAGCATGAAAACAAGAATCTAACTATAATTAACATCTAGATTAATAAAAATTGAATCTTGAAACTAAATTGAACAATCAAAGTATTAAACTAGAAGTAAAGAAGAAGAGAGAAAGAGAAAACTTATGCTTTAATTGAAATTGAAGGCTTGAATCCCAAAATCTTGTACAAATCTCTATACTAATCTCCCCCACAATGGGGTTTTATTTTGGCTAAGAAAGAACCCTAAGAGATCCCTAAAAGCCAAGCTCCCTTAAATTAGGGCCAAAAATATCCTTTTATAACCCGTAAAAATCGAGAAAAATCGAAACCGGGAAGTTACACGGTCGTGCAAGTTCCAGGCGGGTACCGTGCAAGTTTCGAAAGTTTCGGTCAATTCGTGCAACCGTGTAAGTTCCGCACTAGTACTCGTGCGACTTCGCACGCTTGTGCGTAAGTTGCACCGCTGCCTCGTGCACACCATTATTTTCCTCGTTTTGCTTCCTTTTTGGCTTAAAGTTTTTTCTATTGTCTCGATTTGATTTATTACCTACAAAAGTAAGAAAAACAAGTAAAAATCCTAAAATTATATTATTTTACAAGTCAAAAATTAGGTAAATAAGGGTATAAATGACATAATATTTTGACCGAACAAACATACAATACGATTGAGGGATTGTGCTATTAAACTGCTAATACTCTATGGTTTGTGTATATGCATATAATGTACAAAATGTTGTAATTTTTGGGATAGGATTGCCCACTCGAGCTTGTGGTTTGCTCGCCTCATATCTTTGGACTTGTAGGTACTCGTGAAGGTGAATTGCCTTGTATCTTTAGCTACCTTAGACTTATGTGCGTGATGCCATTGCTGAATAACACAAGTTTTGGTTGTAAGTTGTAATTTAGTTCATGTAGTTGTATAGGCAGGTCCTAGATCAATTAGATTGTTTTAAGTATTAAATGCATAATGGTTGGACTCCTGCGTGTGGTCAGTTGAGTTGTGTACTCGAGCATATGGCTCGTTGAGTTATATTGTGGTTTTATGCAAGGCTTTATGGCATTAAACCAAGGCTGTAGGCCACATTACGTACAAAACTACGCCGAAATTTTTCAAGGTGTAAAATCACCTCTATTACCTTTAAGTTGGAATTAGAAAGCCAAACCGACACCTTAATTAGCCTTGGGAGCTCCTTTTGTGGAACCCCGGTGATGTAATACTCTTAAGGTGGGGTTCGTGGTGTTACACAAGTCTTATGGGCCAAAACGGTGTAAAAACACCCGCTTGGACCAAAGCCTTGGTCGGTGACTGTCCGGCGCCGGCAAGATCTAATACCATACAGATCGCCGACACCAGCCATGGGTCGTGACTCAGGTGATCGGTCTTGGTCCATGGCTTAAACTATCAAAAATAAAATTTAAAATTTTGTCATTTTAAGTCGAAATGCCGAACAATAGTTTTAAGAGAAATAAAATGGAAAATAAGAGTTACCTCGTCAGCTTGAGAAGATTGTTCATGTGGTACCTTCAAGTCATATGATTGATGATAATGAGTTTCCTTCTCTCCTTCCTATATTCCATGCTTCTATTATGTATACAACACTCTACCCTACCCGTAAGTCATATTACGTGGTGTCCCTTGATTTTTATGAGATATATGATCATGATATTGATGTGTGCCATGATGAATACTCATGTGAAGTACTTGAGGAGAATGGTTTTATTTGTGATGCATCCCTAAGAATATTTAGAGGGTATGATCCCTTTCCCGACCCATATAATGCATATAGACTTACTTAAGAAACCCTAGTGGATTAATTTCACTACTACAAAAATTACTTTTAACAACGGGTCTTTAACAACAATTATACAAAAACCATTGTAAAAAGTAAAGCATTGGAATTTTTGTAATAATCTCTTCAAATAAACTGACTTTTGACCACGATTTTAGGAAAAATCATTGTTAAAAGTCAGCTTGTAGGCCTATAACTACAGTTCTTTATATGAACCATTGTCATATGTTAGGATAATTATTACGGTTCTTTGATATGAACCATTCTCAAAGGTCTAATTAGCCTATGACTTTGGTTCTTTAAAAGGAGTTGTTGTTAGAGATCCAATGCACTTCGATTATAAATGAGAAAGCCTTCATAGGGAATGTTCCACTAAAGAATTGAAGAACCCCCATGAATGGTTGTAAAAGATTTCAGTTACTATAAACTTAATTGAAGGCTTGCTCTTGGAGAGTGTTAGTCACTCTAAACAAGGGGGTGAATAGGGTGATGAGGAAATTTTAACACGCTTGGAAGATTTACGCTTGAAAAGAATAATCAAGACAGTCCGAGTCTATATTGGACTCGTAAAATGTGAACTCAAATAAATGTGGAGACCTTCCCGGGGCGTAAAACCAGGGCCAGTGCCAGTCTAAGCACCAAGTCAAATCCACTATTTTGAATCCACAAAATACAACAGATCGACTCAACCATAATTGCTCCCTAAAACAATTCCTTACAAAGTTTTCCTAGACTCGAAATTCCCTTATCTCGATCTAGTACTTCCTAACCGAGGTAATCTTTATAGCTAGGGACAACCGAGCTGAGTTAACCCTTACAGCTAAGTCAAAGGACCTTACTCGTAAAGTAAGAAAGAGTATGTAACTTATTACAAGACTTTACAACTCGAAAGTATGAATTACAAGTTGGGAGTTGTAAATAGAAGATTGAGTGTAACACATAATCATGTAAGATAATTTCACTTAGAAGAACACATAAGCATGCATTTATCATGCCAAGTTCATTCCTAAGGAAACAAAACTGATCCTCACTAAGTGGCTTAGTAAAGATATAACCTAATTGAAAGTTTGTAGGAATGAATTCAAGTTCAATATCACCTTTCTCAAAATGGTCTCTCGGAAAATGATACCCGACCTCAATATGCTTTGTCTTTGAGTGTTGAACTAGATTCTTAGTGATGCCGATTGTACTCTAATTGTCACAGTTGATTGGAATTGATTTGAATGAAAGTCCAAGGTCTTTCAAGTGTTGCTTGATCCATAAAATCTGAGCACAGCATGCTCCAGCTGCAATGCACTCAGCTTCAGCAGTTGATAGAGCAACCGAGTTCCGCTTCTTTGAGTCCCAAGATATAAGGGATTGATCCAGAAACCGGCGTGCTCCCGAGGTGCTCTTTTTATCAACCTTGTATCCATCATAGTCAGCATCCGAGTATCTAGTGAGGGTCAATTCCGAGTCTCGTGAGAACCATAAAGTTAGATTCTAAGTCCCTACAAGATATCTAAAAATTATGTTCACCGCAGTGAGATGTGATTCTTTTGGATTAGCTTGGAATCTTGCACATAGACATACACTAAACATAATGTCTGGCCTATTGGATATGAGATATAACAGAGATCCAATCGTACCTTGATAGAGTTTTTGATCTACTCGCTTTACCTTTTTTGTCCGAGTCCTGTTTCATGCCGCTACTCATTGGTGTTGCTCGCTTGTTTTGCATTTAAAGCTTGTACTTCTTCGTAAACTCCTTGGTATACTTAGATTGATGGACATAGATGCCATCTTTATCTTGTTTGATTTGTAGACCAAGAAAGAAATTGAGCTCTCTAATCATGCTCATTTGGAATTCCTGTCTCATTAACTCGAAAAATCTCGACAAAGATTTTCATTAGTAGCTCAAAAAATTATATCATCAACATAAATCGAACAATAAGAAAGTCTTTCCCCTTGGTTTTTATGAAAAGAGTTTTGTTAATCTGACCTCTTTTAAAATCATTTTCAACCAAGAAACTACTCAGCCTTTTCGTACCAAGCTCCGGGAGCTTGTTTAAGACCATAAAGAGCCTTTTGCAACTTGAAAACATGATTTGGAAATTCTCGGCTTTCAAATCCAGGGGTTGCTCAACATAGACTTTCTCTTGAATGAAACCATTCAGAAAAGCACATTTGACATCCATTTGATACAATTTAATATTCATGCTAGATGCAAATGCCAATAGGATTCTAATTGCTTCAATCCTAGCCACTGGTGCAAAGGTTTTGTAAGACCCGAAAAATTCAGGTGCTTGCTTAATAATGAACTAAGTTATTTAAGTTAAGTGAAAGATTCGAAATTATTAAATTAAGTTGGACTAGAATTTTTCGAATCGAAATTAAAAACCCAACAATTTAAACCTCGAGCGTGCGGGAACTTAAGTGGGCTTTATGAAGCTAATTTGGGCCAATGAAAAGGAAAAATGAATGAGAAATAGGAAGTAGGAGGCTGCTGGCATTTAAAGAAGATTAGTGGCAATTGTGGCAATTAGTGAAGAGATAATTATTGGGGTCCAATTAAAATTAGGCAGCAAAAGCCCATTGGGTGTAATCAGGAAAGTACGAAAGAGAAAGAGGGATTAAGAGGAAGAACGAGAAAAATAAAGGCGAGAGGAAAATGGAAGAAGCGTAAGTAGAACAGACGAGGAAGAAAGAGGGAGCACCGAACGAGAGAGAGAGAGGGAAAGGAGGCGAGTGTGCAAGGGCCAAGGAGACAAAGGGGGACCGGTGACCACCGCAGAACCGAATGCGGCAGCCGACGATGCGAGCGAAGAGAAGAGAGTGAGAGCCGACGGAGGCCGAAGGGGAACAGAGAGTAAAATGAGGCACGACGTGCCTATGGGACCGGCAAGCACGAGAAGGGAGCCGGCGAGATCGGACAGAACCGAGACTAGAGAGCAAGAACTAAGAGGAACCAGAACAGTAACAAAGAAGCAGAGGGTTAGGAAAGAAGGAGGAAGGGGAAAACCTAGAGGAAGAAAAGGAAAGCTAAAACAAAAATCGAAACCCAATTTGAATTCCTCGAAAACCGAAATTCTTAGAACCTCTAAAAATCAAAGGTGAGTAACTTGAATTCATCCTCTAAAATTAAAATGAATTAGGTGGATTAAACTTGAAATTGATTCATAAAATTAGAAAGCCTAGACTTAATTGAAGAAGTTAGAGGCCTAAATTCACGAAACTAAGCAACTCACAAATTGAAAAGCATGTTGCGATTTATGCCTAGTTCATGAATTTAATGATATTTGAGCATTGTTGAGCATGATTATTGAGCTTTGTATTGAGGATTTGATGAAATTAGCTTGAGCGGAATTAGTGAGAAAATCGAAAATTGAATTCATGATTTAGTGCAGATTTTTCCGTAATTAAGCATGCTATCTGCATTATTGTGCTTTCATGTGTAGCCTAAAATTCCTAAAACTTTTACTATAGCTTCCTAATAATTTATGAGGGTTTCCTGTAAATTTTGGTATGCATTAGATGAGTAGATTGGAAGATATGGATTTTTGAGTGAAAATGTGCTGGTTTTGGTAAAATTGGAATTAAATGAGTAATTAAGTGAAGAACTGAAATTTAAGAAGCTATATGGCTAGATTAAGAGATACATAACGACTAAGGAAAGTTATAGGACCATAAACCACCTATGCGCGATATTACGTGATCATGAAAACGATAAGTTGGTTGATTAGAAATCATAATTGATATGTTTGTGTGAGGATGTATTTATCTATGACTTACTTGTGTAGAAAGACAGATGAACTATGTTTGATTGAATTCGTGAGTAATTGACATCATTGTGCTTCTCGGTAAGTTGGTAAGTTAGAATCTCGCATGTCTTAAGCATATATGATCTTAATCATATGTTATGAATGAATTGTGAACTTACGTGTGTTTGTTAATGAATTAATGTGCAAAGTGAAACCGGGGTTGGGTTTGGGTTATTCACCGGGCTCGTGGAGCTGATGACCTCACCAACAATTCAGGTACGAGGTTAAGACTCCCGGAGTTCCTTTTGGCTTTTAGAAGAAGCGAACCAACGGATAGAACATCTCCGAACTTATTATGTACTTTATTTTTTTCATTCTTGTAAAGATCAGTTGTATGTGAGCTTAAGTGTCGACTGTCTATAATAAAATCTCCATGTGAATACTCCGAGCTTGTGGCTCATTGAGTTTGTGTTGTATTTACTCCGAGCGTGTGGCTCGTTGAGTTTATGAATGTGTTTCACGAAGGGTTAAGGCTTTAAGCCTATGGGATTAGCCATATTACGTGAGGAAACTTTGTCGAAATTTGCGAAAAACCTTTAAAAACCTAGAAACACGTTTCCGCCAAGCAAAGAGAAAACTATCAACCCTAAGTTGAGACCTTAAGCAGCCTTAGGGGTTCCTCTTGGGGAATCTTGGCATGTAATACTCCTAGGGTGGGTCTAGGGGTGTTACAAAAATGGTATCGATTAAAGATCCTCCAACCTATAGATTGTCCTAGAACCGAGTCTACGACTTGAGTGATTGCTTATGTGACTGATTGAAACATGAGTATGTGATTTGATTCATGAACCTATGTGCCTATATGTGATTGGGTGAATCTCATATGATCTGTTTTTGAATATATATGCATCTCGTGCGATTCTATGAGTCTATGTATAGTAATGTAGTGAAGAGTTAACAATGATCCCTTAACTTACCTTTGTTAGATGACTCGTGTGGAAGGAAGTGGTAGAATTGATGAGCAGAGTAACGTAACCGATCCAATGATAAGCATTAACCTTCGAATATGTTTCGAAATTGCAACCTTCCAAGTTTAGGGGTACTGCAAACCCTAGTGAGTTAGATGAATGGATGAGGGTGATTGACAAAATATTTAAGACTACGATGTGTCCTAAAAAGTATAAGGTTAGATTAGCTATGCATCTTTTCGTTGGAGAAGCCGATCATTGGTGGGATGTCGTTAAACCAAGCTTAGAAGATGAACGAGTAAGGCCAATAACTTGAGAGGAACTAAAGGACAAGATGAATGGTCAGTATTATCCTAGGGATGTGCAAAGAGCGAAGGAGTTGGAGTTTATTGACTTGAAACAAGGAAGAATGAGTGTTATGGAGTATGGTGCGAAGTTTATAGAGTTTAGTCGATTTGGGAGGTATTTGTTGGATATAGAACAAAGAAGGGTTGACCGGTTTTAGGATGGTCTAGCATTATACATATGTGAAGGAATAGCTAGCCAAACCATTACCACGTACCAAGATATGTATCGAGAGCCATCCGCATAGAACGACTTCGAAGGAATGTAAGGCCAAGGAGGCCGCTAATGCTAAAAGATCCGGAAGTGGGAACCTGAACTATAGGAACCGAGAGAAACAACCAAAAGGGTGTTGAGTGAGGCCAAGTTGGTCATAATGATAGTAATATGGCCGAAAGTTATGCCATTACCGTCACAAGGTTCACTGGAGGAAAGGAATGTTACGTGGCAACTGGAAAATGTTTCAAATGTGGGGAAAAAGGGCATATTGCTAGGAATTGTCCTCAAAGGAATAATGAGCAAGGTACTCGGATGGTGGGTACCAAGACGCCACACCAAGGTGAAGGAACAAGCTCGCAACCCCGTAACCAAAGAACTGGATACAACAAGAGCGGTGAAGCCCCACGTGCGGAGGCCGGAGTTTTCAAGCATCATGGAACCGCACCCATAAGATCTCGGGTAACTTAAAGTTTCAACTTTCAAGGACGAAACTTTTGTAAGAAGGGGAGAAATGTAAGAACCGAAAAATTCAGGTGCTTGCTTAATAATGAACTAAGTTATTAAAAGTTAAGTGAAAATTTCGAAATTATTAAATTAAGTTGGACTAGAATTTTTCGAATCGAAATTAAAACCCGAGAATTTAAACCTGAGTGTGCGGGAACTTAAGTGGGCTTTGTGAAGCTAATTTGAGCAAATTAAAAGGAAAAATGAATGAGAAATAAGAAGGAGGAGGCTGCAGGCATTTAAAGAAGATTAGTGGCAATTGTGGCAATCAGTGAAGAGATAATTATTAGGGTCCAATTAAAATTGGGCAAGCAAAAGCCCATTAGGTGTAATCAGGAAAGGAGGAAAGAGAATGAGGGATTAAGAGGAAGAACGGGAAAAATAGAGGCAAAGGAAAACGTAAGAAGCGTAAGCGAACGGAGGAGGAAGAAAGAGGGAGCACCGAATGAGAGAGAGAGAGAGAGAGAGAGAGAGAGAAGAGGCAAGCGTGCGAAGGCCAAGGAGACCAAAGGGGATCGATGACCACCGTGAGCGAAGGGAAGAGAGTGAGAGCTAGAGGGAGACCGAAGGGGAACAGAGAGGAAGAGGAGGCACGACGTGCTCGCGCGGCCGGCAAGCGCAAGAAGGGAGCTGGTGAGACTGGACAGAATCGAGACAATAGAGCGAGAACCGAGAGGAACCAGAACAAAACGAAGAAATAGAGGTTTAGGAAAGAAGGAGGAAGGGGAAAACCGAGAGGAAGAAAGGTGAGTAACTTGAATTCATCCTCTAGAATTAAAATGAATTAGGTGGATTAACTTGAAATTGATTCATGAAATTGGAATGCCTAGACTTAATTGAAGAAGTTAGAGGATTAAATTCACGAAACTAAGCAACTCACGAATTGAAAAGCATGTTGCAATTTATACCTAGTTCATGAATTTAATGATATTTGAGCATTGTTGAGCATGATTATTGAGCTGTGTATTGAGGATTTGATGAAATTAGCTTGAATAGAATTAGTGAGAAAAATCGAAAATTGAATTCATGATTTAGTGTAGATTTTTCCGTAATTAACCCCGTTGTCCGCATTATTGTGCTGTCATGTGTAGCCCAAAATTCCTGAAACTTTTTCTCTAGCTTCCTGATAATTTACGAGAGTTTCCTGTAAATTTTGGTATGCATTGGATGAGTATATTGGAAGATATGGATTTTTGAGTGAAAATGTGCTGTTTTGGGCAAAATCATAATTAAATGAGTAATTGATTAAGAACTGAAATTTAAGAAGCTATATGGCTAGATTAAGAGATACATAACGATTAAGGAAAGTTATAGCACCATAAACCACCTATGCGAGATATTACGCGATCATGAAAACGATAAGTTTGTTGATTAGAAGTCATAATTGATATGTTTGTGTGAGGATGTATTTATCTTGAAGTATATGAATTATAAGTGACATAAGCATGCCTATATGAATTGGATTGACTGTACTTGAGTTGGAACTTGCCAATGTAAATTGCTTGTTTTGAAGAAGTTACGTATGAACGTGTTGAGCATGAATTATATGACTTAAGTGCATCTCTTCAATAAGTAATAAGAAGATAATAAGAAGATAAGAAACATAAAGAACTAAAGAAGGGAGAAAGGATTGTGTTATTGATCTAAGACCCCATAAATTAAAGAACCCTTTGAAACTATGGCCATAGAATTGCTCGTTAACCCGAAGCCACGAATTGTTTTGCTTCCACGAATTACTTACAGTATGCGTCCTTCGAGTTTGAGGCCGCCTCGACGCCACGAATTGTTTTGCCTCGAGGCCACGAATTATTTTGCCTCCTAGAACCGAGCCCATGAATTATTTTGGCTCCAAGAACCGGGTCTTTAAAGTAGAGCATAAATCTTTTTTCCATTCGAATATGAAAAGACTTAAAGAACTACGATATGAAGAAACGAATGATTATGCATGATAAACAAGAAATGAAAGAAGCAATGATTTATAAAATGCATACTTGAACTCAAGAAGAAGAATGAGAAGAAGAACGAATCCCGATTTCATAAGAAATGAATACGATAAGAACTAAGATATGATTTACGTGATGAATGCCTTACATGATGAATGATTCTATGACTTACTTGCGTAGAAAGACAAATGAAGTATGTTTGATTGAATTCATGAGTAATTGACATCATTGTGCTTCTCGGTAAGTCGGTAAGTTAGAATCTCGCATGTCTTAAGCATGTATGATCTTAATCGCATGTTATGAATGAATTGTGAACTTACGTGTGTTTGTTAATGAATTAATGTGCAAAGTGAAACCGGGGTTGGGTTTGGGTTATTCACTGGGCTCCTGGAGCTCATGACCTCACCAACATTTCAGGTATAGAAGTTAAGACTTCCCGGAGTTGCTTTTGGCTTTTAGCGTAGCTGAACCAACTGGATAGGACATCTCCGAACTTATTATGTCCTTTATGTTTTTCATACTTGTAAAGATCAGTTGTACATGAACTTAAGTGTCGACTATGTATAATAAAAGCCCCATGTGAATACTTTGAGCGTGTGGCTCGTTGAGTTTGTGTTGTATTTACTCCGAGCGTGTGGCTAGTTGAGTTTATGAATGTGTTTCTTGCAGGGTTAAGGCTTTAAGCCTATGGGATTAGCCATATTACAGAGGAACTCTGTCGAAATTTTCAAAAAAACCTTTAAAAACCTAGAAACACATTTTCGCCAAGCAAAGAGAAAACTATCAACCCTAAGTTAAGACCTTATGTAGCCTTAGGGGTTCCTCCGAGGGAACCCCGGCATGTAATACTCGTAGGGTGGATCTAGGGGTGTTAAAGGTTTCCTCATAATCAATTCCTTCTTCTTGATTGCAACCTTGAGCTACAAGTCTAGCCTTATTTCGACTACTAAAGCAGACCTCTTCCAATTTGTTCTTAAAAACCCATTTGGTTCCGATGATTATTGGGTGGTCGGAAGGTCGTTTGGTCAAAGGCCAAACTTGGTTTCTTTCAAATTGATTAAGTTCCTCTTGCATGGCCTCTACCCATTCAGGTTTATTTAGGGCTTCTAGTGCATTTTTGGGTTCGATTAATGATATGAATGTAGTGAATGCACATAGATTTTGCAAAAAGAGCGAGTTCTTACCCCACTGTTGATATCAAACAAGATGTTTTCGAGTAAGTGGCTCGAAGCATATTTGAATGCTCTTCATGTTCTCTCGGTTCACTAGATTTGAGTGTTGAACTGGTTGATCTTCGATGATCCGATCCGATTGAGCTTACTCATCTATTTGACCTTTAGCATTCCGAGCTGGCTCTTGAGCCGATTCAGTCTAAGTCATGATAATTTAAGCTACCTCATTTTAAGTCGCTTTCTTTTGACTCTATTTGACCTCAGCTTTAGTAAGATCATCTTCATCTTGACTGAGTTTTAGATCTAAGAACGTTGACTCACTTGGTTTTCCCCGATCAACCTCATCAAACACAACGTGGATGCTTTCTTCCACTTTGTTAGTTCTTTTATTGAAAATGCGATATGCTTAACTATGAGATGAATAACCCGAGAAAGATACCTTCATCTCGATCGAGCATCAAACTTGGTCAGGTGATCCTTACCATTATTGTGAACATAGCACTTACATCCGAAGGGTTTGAAGTATGAGATGTTTGGTTTCTTTCCTTTGTAGAGTTCATATGGAGTTTTCTTCACAATAGGTGTGATAAGGCATCTGTTCAATGTGTAGTTTGTCTGTGTTGATCGCTCTTAGCCCAAAAATAGTAAGGCGGATCGTGTTCAATCATCATTGTCCTTCCTATTTCTTCAAGAGTTCTGTTCTTTCTCTCCACTACCCCATTCTGTTGAGGAGTTCTAGGTGCCGAGAAGTTGTGGGAGATGCCATTCTTGTCGTAGAACTCTGCAAATTTTGAGTAATCAAACTCTCTTCCATGGTCGGTTCAAATTCTTCCGATCTAAGTTTAAGACTCTACTTGAATTTTCCTGCAGAGCTTGTTGAACTCTTTGAAGGCTTCATTTTTGTGCTTAAGAAAACACACCCAGGTAAATCGTGAGTAGTCATCAACAACCACAAGTACATAAGATTTACCTCCAAGACTCTTTACAGGGATTTCATCACACAAATCCATATGTAACATTTAAAGCACTTTGGATGTGGAAACAATTTTGAGAGATTTGACGTATGATCCGACTCGTTTCCCTTTTGTGCATACTTCACAAATTTTATCTTTCTTAAATGCATAGTTAGGCAAACCTCCGACTAAACCATGAGATGCAAGCTTTTTGATAGTATGCATGCTAACATGACCTACTTACGATGCCATGTCCAAGAATCATCATGCAGAGATGCTTTTAAATAAGATAAATTTTGACTTGGATCGAAAAGAGGAATAGTGTAGGTATTACCTTATCTCTTACCCGAGAACTTAATCTCTTTGGTGGTTGCATCAGAAATATAGCAATTTGTCCGAGTGAACCTTACCTCTTGAACTTTGTTACACAGGTGGGAGATGCTGAGTAGATTGTACTTTAATCCCTTAACAAGATAGATCGGATCGGCCAGGTTGTCTCCTTTTCAAATCTTACCTATTCCAAATATCATGTCCTTACTGTCATCTCCAAAAATGACTTTGCCTCCTTTGTAATCTTCAAACTCGTAAAAGAGTCTTCACTCTCCCGACATGTGGCGTGAGCATCCACCGTCTAGGTGCCAATGACCTTTTGTCCTTTTTAAGTTATCCGCAAGTCGAAACACACTAACCCTTCTCACTTCCTCTAAGAACCCAAGTAACTCCCTTTACTCGTGGTCCTTTCTCGAGGAAGAAGACTCTTGGGAACCCAGATTTGAATTACTTTGGGTTTAGTCTGATTCTCGAGTCTTCCTTTTGAAACCGAGTTTATGTCTCTTTCTTTTGGAAATCTTTTCTTTTATAAGCGAGTGGAGAAGGCCTTTTCTTGTAGGCTGGTCCGGGCTCAATCCTATTTCAATTCTTGTGAATGGAACCATACCCAACCTTCCCGAACTTTACAGTTCCGGAATCCTTTCTGAAAAGATCCGAGTAGGAATTTGATTCCTCCTCTTTGTTAAAACCGAGTCCTTCCTTTCGAAGGAGACACATTGAGAGCCTAAAAGCATGGCAAGGTTTTTCTAACCTTGAGTAAATTTCAAAACAAGCTCTTGAGACTCATTGAGCTTTTGTTTCGGATGCTCATTTTCTCTTCGAGTTTCTCGGACTCAGTCTCATTAGCTTGAGAACTAGTCTTAAGTTCTCTTAGAGTAAGTCTCAATTTTTCCAGTTCATTTTTAAACCAATGCTCCCGAAGTGAGAGACTCAAGTTGTTCCTTGAATTGAGAAGAATCGGAATTGGACTTTTCTTCCAAAGTGTAAATGTATTTAGCTAAATCAACTTTGGAGAACTTAAGAAAGTATTCTATTACCTCCCGAGGATTTGTCTCCTCAATGTCCGAGTTGTCGGAGTCCGACTTAGATTCGGTTCTAAGTCCGATAGTGCCATAAGACACTTTTAGTCGTCCGAGTCTTCATCTTCTTCGGATCAATCTTCATCACTCCATCTGGCCATCATAGCCTTCTTCTTCTTTCTGTCCCTCTTCCTCCTTGGACAGTCTTTGACTATGTGATATTTGCTCGCCACATTCAAAACAACCAGAGTTCTTAGTTAAAGATAACTTTGAAGGGGAGGAGTGTTTACATTTTCTCGTCCCGCTTATCTTTCTTGTAGAACTCTTCTCTTAGCCTTTTCTCCCATTTCTTGTGCTTCATCATTCTTTTGAAGCCTCGAGTGAAGACTCGGACACTGCTCTATATCTTTCGAGTCATGCAAAAGGAATCGGGTATAACGATGTCATTCATATAGAGTTTTGATTCCAAGGCATTCTCTGTGTCTTAGAAACTTACTTGAGTTAAATAAGTATCTTCTCTATGCGATTCGGCCTTCACATATCTCTTTCATCGCTTTTCGGTTAGCGACTTAGAAAACTGGTTCTTTATTCCGAGTCCACTCTCACTCAGATTAATCGCATTTTGAATATACCGGTATTCCGTTGTTTCTCACTCAGAATCGACTTGTGGTTATTTACTCTATTGTTTGCATAGTCGGCATTCATAGTTCATTTCATGCTTAGTCTATATCAAGTTCTTTCCCACTCGATATTCGCTATAGAACGTGTTTCTTTACTTAAGACTAAGTCATATGGAATTCCGAGTATCATGGATATTAGACTCGAGAAAATTCCATTTCTTTTACGACTCGAGATAATCAATTGCGTAATTTTTAAAATTATTTTGTTATCTCGTGTCTAACCTTGGACCAAAGTATTTTATACTTTGAGAACCGAAAGTGTTTTACTTTTGTAGGTTATTGAATCGAGGATATCTTTTCAAACTACAAAAGTAGCCGGCTTCGAACGTCAAATCACCAGCGAGATATGGCCTTTCACCTTCCCTCGCTTTAGTCTCGGAAGTCATGCTCGCTTCCATATCCGGAAAAGCTGGAACGCCAAGCTTAACGGTGGGTCTCACCACATTTATCAAGACACAACCGATGGTTTTGGGACTTCCAAGAGAGTTAAACCGTTGTCCAACGTCCATATTTCAACGGATACTTTCGAGTGACTCGAAAGCCTTTCACAACGAGTCACGAGAGGATTCTCGGTCAGCGAGATGAAGATAACGGCTACTCGCCTAGTCTTCTATAAAAGGAAGCCACTTCACAAGACTTGAAGGTTGCCGAATACATTGTCAATACACTCACTTGATCAAAGTTATTGTATTTACTTTCAATCTTCAACTTACAACTCCCACTCGGTAATTCATTACTTTACGAGTTGTAAGGTCTTGTACTTAGTTACGAACTCTTCTTACATTCTTTGTGAGGTCCCTTGACTAAGTCGTAAAGGTTAATTCGGCTTAGTTGTCCCTAGCTCTAAGGGTTATCTCGGCTAGGAAGTACTAGATCAGATAAGGTAACTTCGAGTCTAAGAAAACTTGTATAGAGTTGTCCAAGGAGCAACTCGGGTTCGATCGAGTTCACGGTATTTTGTGGACTCAAAATAGTGGATTTGACTTCGTGTGCGGATTGACACGGGCCGTGGTTTTCCGCCCCGGGAGGGTTTCCACGTAAAATCTCTGTGTTCTCTCTCCGAGTTCATTCTAGACTCGGACAGTCCTGCTGTACTTGTTTACTCTAATTCATTGCATTACGAGTCCAATATTTTCGACCTCGTGCTTAGACTCGGAATTTGTCTTTACCTCTTCTCTCGTCAAAAGTGTGTGTTCTCGCAAAGAATTTTCCATCACCCTATTCACCCCCTCTAGGGTGACTCGGACTCTCCCGAGCAAACCTTCAATTGGTATCGAGCCTAGCCTTTCAGAAAGGATCTAACAGTCCAAAGGTTTAAAGATCGGATGGCTCGGAACACCGGAGAGTTCGACGAAGGTAGATCTTCCAACAGGCCACCAAAATTCAAAGGTTCAAATTTCGGTCCTTTGGAAGAAGCTTATGGAATGTTTCCTTATGGATCACGATGAAGAAGTATGGGAAATCATACAACAAGGAAACTACATTCCAACAAAGACGAGATGAATTCAGAATCCTTCCAAAGACAAAGGCTGAGTTCACGCCAGCGAAGCGAGAGAAGTTCGAAAGAACTTCAAAGCCATGAACATCCTCATGTGCGCCATAAGCTCGGAAGAATATAATCGAGTCTCTACCTGTGACTCTGCTAAAGAGGTGTGGGACACTCGGTCAACACCTACGAAGGTACAAGTCGGGTGAGACAAGCAAAGATCAGCCGAGTATCTTCACAAATATGAGCTTTTCAAAATGGAGCCGAGAAGAGAACATTACTCGGATGTTCATACGCTTCACTGAGATCACCAACAATCTCAAATCTCCGGGAAAGAAGATCTCCCATGAAGAAATGTGTCGAAAAATTCTCGAAGCCTACCCAAGAGACGATGGGGTCCTAAGGTGACTGCCATAGAAGAGGCTCGGAACCTCTCACTCTTGAAGCCGGACGAGCTCATCGGAAAGCTTCGACTCATGAGATACACTTGGAAGAAGAAGATGCTGAGGGTACTTCCAAAAGGAACATTGCGCTTAAAGCCTCGAGAATCAAAAGAAGCAATTCCGAGCTTCTCCGAATCGGAAGATGATCCCATGGCACTCATTGCAAGAGGCTTCAAGAAAATGATGAAGCACAAAAGATGGGACAAAAGACAAAAAGAAGAATTCTACAAGAAAGACAAAAGAGATAGAAAAGGTAAGTTTTCTTCTCCTTCAAAGTTATCTCTGTCTAAGAATTCCGGATGTTTTGAATGTGGCAGCAAAGACCACATAGTCAAGGACTGTCCAAAACGAAGACGGGACAGGGAAGAAGAAAAAGGCCATGATGGCAACATGGAGCGATGAGGAATCATCCGAAGACGACGAGGATTCGAGATGACTCAAAGTGTCCGATGGCGATCACCGACTCGGAAGGCGAAAAGAGTCGGACTCGAACACGGACTCGAGATAATGAGGAAGCCGATCCTCAAGAGGTAATAAACTACTTCCTCAAATTCTCCAAATTTGATTTAGCTAAATACATCTTTACTTTGGAAGAAAAGTCCAATTCGATTCTTCTCATTTCAAGGAACAACTTGAGTCAATCACTTTTGAGAGCACTTCTTTAAAAAACGAATTGGAAAAGCTGAGACTCACACTCGAGAGAACTCAAGACAAGTGCTCAAACTAATGAGGCCGAGTCTGAGTTACTCGAAAAGAAAATGAGCAAGCGAAACGAAGCTCACCGAGTCTCAAGATCTGGTTTTAAAGTTTACTCAAGGACGAGAAGAACCTTGATATGCTCTTAGGTTCACAATGTGTCTCTTTTAGAAAAGAAGGTCTTGGTTTCAACAAGGAGGAAGAATCTAATTCTTACTCGGAATTGTTCAAAAGGATTCCGAAGCTGTTAAGTTCAAAAAGACTGAGCATGGTCCCATTCACAAAAATGAAAGGAGGACTAAACCCGGACCTATTTACAAAAGGAAACCATTTTCCTCTGTTGCAAAAGGAAAGGTTTTTAAAAGGAAAGAGACACGGACTCGGTTCTCGAGAAGAAGAAGACTCATAATCGGACTAAACCCAAAGTCATTCAAATCCGGGTTCCGAAGCACCTTCTTCCTCGAAAAGGACCACGAGTAAGGAATGTTACTTGGGTTCGTTAGAGGAAGTGAGAAGGGTTAGATTCTCTCTGTTTTGCATGTCTCTCGAAAAGATCAAAAGGGCACTGGTACTGGACAGCGGATGTTCTCGACATATGTCGGGTGACCAAGGACTCTTTTACGAGCTGGAGTCATATAAAGGAGGAAAGGTAACCTTTGGTGATGACAGCAAAGGCAAGATAGTGGGCATTGGGAAGATTGGTAATGAAAACAATCTGGTGAGCCCAGTCTACCTTGTCAAAGGACTAAAGTACAACTTACTTAGCATCTCCCAACTGTGTGACAAAGGTCAAGAGGTAAAATTCACTCAATCCAAGTGCTACATCACGGATGAGATCACCAAAGAGGTAAAACTTTCAAGTAAGAGATCAGGTAATACCTACATCATCCCTCTTTCGACCCAAGTCAGAATTTATCCTGTTTGAAAGCATCTCTTCAAGATGATTCTTGGACTTGGCATCGTAGATTAGGTCATATTAGCATGCATACTATCAAAAAGCTTGCATCTCATCATCCGGTTAGAGGATTACCTAACCGTGCGTTTGAAAAGGATAAAGTATGTGAAGCATGCACCAAAGGGAAACAAGTCGGATCTTCATTCAAATCTCTGAAGACAATTTCCACATCCAACGTACTTGAATTATCGCATATGGACCTATGTGGCGAAATTCTTGTAAAGAGTCTCGGAGGTAAATCTTACATACTTGTTATCATTGATGATTTTTCAAGATTTACCTGGGTGTGTTTTCTCAAGCATAAGAATGAAGCCTTCAAGGAATTCAGTAAGCTCTGTAGAAAGATTCAAGTGGAGTCCCGGACTCGGATTCAAAAGATTCGAACTTACCATGGAAGGGAGTTCGATTACTCGGAATTCTCGAGTTTTGTGACAAGTATGGAATTTCTCACAACTTCTCAGCACCCGAACTCCTCAACGGAATGGAGTAGTTGAGAGAAAGAACAGAACCCTTGAAGAAATAGCAAGGACGATGATGATTGAACACAACTTGCCTTACTATTTGCAGGCGGAGGCGATAAACACGACCAACTACACTCTCAATCGATGCCTCATCGGACCCATTCTGAAGAAAACACCTTATGAGCTCTACAAAGGGAGGAAGCCAAACATTTCCTATTTCGGATCTTTCGGATGTAAGTGCTTTGTCCACAACAATGGTAAGGATCATCGACCAAGTTTGATGCTCGGTCGAGACGAAGGAATTTTTCTAGGTTACTCTTCTCATAGCAAAGCTTACCGTATCTTCAACAAGAGAACTAATAAAGTGGAAGAAAGTATCCACGTAGTGTTTGATGAGCTTGAACAGGAAAAACCAAGTGAATCTTCATACTCGAAGCGAAGCTCGAAAGGATGATGACGAAGATGAGCTTACAAAGACTCGAAGGAGATCACTCGGAACGAGGAAGTTCGGAATGAAATAGCTCAAGAGGTCGCTCGGAGCGAGCAAGTCAATGGAGCCAATCACTCGGAACAAGCTTCGAAGATCAAGCTATTCGATCCACAAACCTGGTGAATCAAAGAAGCTGGTAAAGCATTCAAATTTACTTCCAGTCATCCCCAAGAAAACATAATTTCGATATCAACGAGTGGGGTAAGAACTCGTTCTTCTCTTCATAATCTATGTGCATTCACTGCATTCATTTCACTAACTGAACCCAAAAATGCACTAGAAGCCCTTAATGAACCCGAATGGTAGAGGCCATGCAAGAAACCAAGTCCGGACTCGACCAACCGACCTTCGACCACCCGAGTTATAGGAACCAAATGGGTTTTCAAAAACAAAGCTGGATGAGGGTGGAATAGTAGTCGAAACAAGGCTAGACTTGTAGCTCAAGGTTACAATCAAGAAGAAGGAATTGATTGTGGGGAAACCTTTGCACCAAGTAGCTAGAATTGAAGCCATTAGAATACTTGTTGGCATTTGCATCCTACATGCATATTAAATTATATCAAATGGATGTTAAGTGTGCCTTTCTCAATGGTTTTATTGAAGAAGAGGTCTATGTCGAGCAGACCTCCTGGTTTTGAAAACTCAGAATTTCCAAATCATGTTTTCAAACTTCAAAAGGCTCTCTATGGTCTTAAGCAAGCCCCTAGAGCTTGGTATGAAAGAGCTGAGCGACTTCCTGGTTCAAAATGATTTTAAAAGAGGTCGGATCGACAAGACCCTATTCATCAAGACCAAAGGGAAAGATTTTCTCATTGTTCAAATATATGTTGATGATATTATTTTCGGTGCTACTAATGAATTTACGTGTCGAGAATTTTCCGAGTTGATGAGTCAAGAGTTCCAAATGAGTATGATGGGAGAACTCAATTTCTTCCTTGGGCTGCAAATCAAACAAGACAAAGATGGAATCTTTGTTCATCAATCAAAATACACCAAGGAACTGCCGAAGAAATACAAAATTCAAGATGCAAAGCACGCATCTACCCCTATGAGCAAGCGAGTATAAAGCTCGACTCGGATGAGACAGGTAAAGCGAGTAGATCGAAACTCTATCGGGGTATGATTGGATCACTGCTATATCTTACTTCAAGCGGACCAGATATAATGTTCGATGTTTGCTTATGCGCACGATTTCAAGCTAATCCAAAAGAATCACATCTCACTGCGGTGAAGAGAATATTCGAGATATCTTGCAGGCACTCGGAATCTAGGACTATGGTACTCCGGAGACTCGAAGCCGACCTCGACTCGGGTACTCGGATGCGGACTATGCGAGGATACAAAGTTGATCGAAAGAGCACATCCGGAGCTTGCCAATTTCAGGTCAATCCCTAATGTCCTGGCACTCAAAGAAGCAAAACTCGGTAGCTCTATCAAGCTGCGAAGCTGAATATATTGCCGCTGGAGCTTGTTGCGCTCGGATTCTCTGGATAAAACAACACTTGAAGGATCTTGGACTATCTCTCAACTCGGTTCCAATCAAGTGTGACAATCAAAGCGCAATCGGTATCACTAAGAATCCTGTCCAGCACTCAAAAACAAAGCATATTGAAGTCGGGTATCACTTCTTATGCGATCACTCGGAAAAGGGTGATGTTACACTTGAGTTCATTCCTACTAATCTTCAATTAGCTGATATCTTTACTAAGCCTCTTGGTGAAGATCAATTGCATTTTATTCGGAATGAGCTTGGTATGTTAAATGCTTAGTTTTGTGTTATGATTCTTGAACATTTACTGTGCCATGTGCTTTGATTGTTAATAACCATTAGTTCGGTTGATCACGTGATACTTGGGCTGATAGTTATTTACGTGTTTCGAGTCACTCAAAAACTTTTCCGAGCCAAACTCGGACGTAAGAGAAATTTGGACATCAAATTTTCGAAGCTATCTCTAGAAACAGTGGAGAGTTTCGGATTATAATTTCAAACCCTTTTTCTCTCTCTTTCTCGAGCGCTGCGATCGGATCATAATCGCAGATTTTAAACCGCTGATATCTCAACCGTTGAAGAAGAACCGTCACACGGGCATTAATGATCGATGGACAGGCTGAGTCGAACGGAGTTACTTAACGGATAGTGAACGGGCGCGCGTACTCACTATAGATAACGACTATCCATCTTCATCTCGATATTCTAAAACTCCTTCCCTCTCAAACGAAATTCTTCTCGCGGAAGTTTGCTACGTGAATAGTGTTCCCCGATCGTCCGCGAGACGTCGAAGAAGCTCTCTCTCTCTCTCTCGTAAGTTTTCGATTGCTCATCTCTCTTTCTTCTACCATTTTTCGTTATCTTCTCTTCTACACCTCATTCTCTTTCTCTTTCGAAAAGCTTCATCTTTTCTTCTCTCATCATGCCTAAAAGAGGAAACCATCCCGACTTTCGGGTTTCTTCAACCTCTAAAAAGCCTCGCACCAATAAGCCGAAAGCTCAACCCCTTCTAAACCCTTTGTCACCCAGAGCATCTTGCGTCTGGACGACAAGTTCTTCCCAACAACCAAATTCTCCTGGTTGTCCAACATTCAAACCACCGGAGTATACCCTTTCTTGTGTTTCGACGAGTTCATCTATCTCGAACTCGTTTCGAGTTTTATACTCACCTCTCTCACTCTGAAAATGTTCTAACCTCTCGGGTCCGGAACATTACTTGTTCGTATCAACACCTCCCTTCTTCACGAGCTGTTCAAAGTTTCTTCTCTCTTCTTGAACAAGTAACCCTATCCTTTCACTTGAAGTCGCCGACGACTTCTTTGAAAAGTATGCTAAAGAATTCCACGGGTCCGGAAAGAACTTTTCTATGACTCGGTTGAAGTCGAAGCCAGAGCTTCGTGTTTCCTGCTGATGAGAACCTTCTTCTCACGAGCATTCTAGCAAGGAGAACCCCAACTCCAAGCACCTCAAAGCCCTCTTCGATATCCTGGAGGGATACGAAGTCGACCTCTTCCCTCCATCATTGAGCGGATGGCCGCTGTGCCAGCTCAACTCCAAACCAAGAAGAACACCTCCCTTCCTTTCGGTGCTCTTCTCACCCTTGTTTTCAAACAATTCCAAGTTCCTCTTCCCTCGACCCTAACGCGGTGTACGAGGCGGCCATTGTGGTCGGCAAGAAGGAACTCCGAGGGTACGGATACCGGGAAACTAACCACGGTGTGCGGGTTCACAACTTCGGAGCCGAGGCCTCCTTCTCCACCTCGGACTCGAAATCAACCCCTCTTCCTCTTCCCTCTTCACCTGGTGGTGCCTCCACCTCCGGTGCTTCCAAAACTCTCTCTGCCCTCTTGTCCCTGTTCTCATGGACAAGATCGGCTCTGTGTCTTCGAACTCGGAGACATAGCCGGGGCTTTCAAATCTGTTCTTCGAGGTATGACCATCAACCAAAAGACCGGTCGAGTCCCAAATCCGAGAGCGACGAGTCTCTCGTTCTTGAGATGAGGGAGCTGGTTAGGAGCGAAGGAGCTGCCTAAGCTCCTCGGAGAAAGACGTTCCAAGGCGGCTCGGGACCCGGATGACTCGGACACATCCGAGGCGTCTTCGAGCCCGAGCTTAACCTCCTCGGACAGCGAGGAAGCCGAGGAAGCGAGAGGAAGAAGCTGCGGATGCGGCGGAGGATGCTTGAGGAACCTGCGGCTGAAGCGGGCCCTTCCGGGCAAAGGGAAGAAGAGGCCGTGGCGGCTGCTCCCCAAGCTCAAATTGTCTGTACTCGGCTCGGACGGCGGTCCGAGTGGGTCGAAGATCTCGCTCCTCCGGCGAGTCGGCCAGAGCAGCCCCCTCCAGCCCCTGAGGTCCCAAGGGAAGAACCCCTCGATCCACTCTCTCCGGGTCAGCCCCTCGGAGCTGAGCCCTTGAGAACTATTCCGGTTCTCCCTTCGCCGTCCTCAAGCACATCGTCAAGATCGTATCGGCGCCGGCGCACCTCCGCCTCCACTCAGAAATCCCCTCCTTCCTAGTTGGAGCCATGCACTCGAGTCACAATTCCTCGGTGTCTCCGGACTTTCTTCTTTCAAATTTTCTTTTTGTCCGGAAAACTTATGTGTATTATTTGTACTTTTCTCCATTCGTTTTGCTTCTTGTTTTTGCTAAAAGGCAAGGGGAGAAAATGTAGTCGGCGTTGTCTTGTCAGGGGAGTTCTTTCAGCCCTTGTATTTTTTAAAATGAATTGATGCATTTCCTTATTCATTTCTGAGTTCTTTCTTTTTGAGTTAATGAGTTAAAGCATACTTTAATTTGCTCGATATATTGTATATTGCTACGATTTATTCAATATGCCTTACTTTTTATCAAACTACTCGAGAATCAATCTATTTTCCTCTAACAAAGTTTACTGTTTAAGTATGGAATGCCTTTCATCAAAAAGGGGAGATTGAAGACTCGGACAACTGCTCTATATCTTTACGAGTCATGCAAAAGGAATCGGGTATAACGATGTCATTCATATAGAGTTTTGATTCCAAGGCATTCTCTGTGTCTTAGAAACTTACTTGAGTTAAATAAGTATCTTCTCTATGCGATTCGGCCTTCACATATCTCTTTCATCGCTTTTCGGTTAGCGACTCGAAAAGCTGGTTCTTTATTACGAGTCCACTCTCACTCAGATTAATCGCATTTTGAATATACCGGTATTCCATTGTTTCTCACTCGAGAATCGACTTGTGGTTATTTACTCTATTGTTTGCATAGTCGGCATTCATAGTTCATTTCATGCTTAGTCTATATCAAGTTCTTTCCCACTCGATATTCGCTATAGAACGTGTTTCTTTACTTAAGACTAAGTCATATGGAATTCGAGTATCATGGATATTAGACTCAGAAAATTCCATTTCTTTTCGACTCGAGATAATCAATTGCGTAATTTTTCAAAATTATTTTGTTATCCGTGTCTAACCTTGGACCAAAGTATTTAATACTTTGAGAACCGAAAGTGTTTTACTTTTGTAGGTTATTCAATCAAGGATATCTTTTCAAACTACAAAAGTAGCCGAAGCTCGAACGTCAAATCACCAGCGAGATATGGCCTTTCACCTTCCCTGCTTTAGTCTCGGAAGATTATGTCGGAAGTCATGCGCTTCCATATCCGGAAAAGCTGGAACGCCAAGCTTAACGGTGGGTCTCACCACATTTATCAAGACACAACCGATGGTTTTGGGACTTCCAAGAGAGTTAAACCGTTGTCCAACGTCCATATTTCAACGGATACTTTACGAGTGACTCGGAAAGCCTTTCACAACGGTCACGAGAGGACTCTCGGTCGGCGAGATGAAGATAACGGCTACTCTGCCTGGTCTTCTATAAAAGGAAGCCACTTCACAAGACTTGAAGGTTGCCGAATACATTGTCAATACACTCACTTGATCAAAGTTATTGTATTTACTTTCAATCTTCAACTTACAACTCCCACTCGGTAATTCATTACTTTACGAGTTGTAAGGTCTTGTACTTAGTTACTGAACTCTTCTTACATTCTTTGTGAGGTCCCTTGACTAAGCTGTAAAGGTTAATTCAGCTTAGTTGTCCCTAGCTGTAAGGGTTATCTCAGCTAGGAAGTACTAGATCGAGATAAGGTAACTTCGAGTCTAGGAAAACTTGTATAGAGTTGTCCGAGGGAGCAACTCGGGTTCGATCGGTTCACGGTATTTTGTCGACTCAAAATAGTGGATTTGACTTCGTGTCCGGATTGACACGGGCCGTGGTTTTCTGCCCCAAGAGGGTTTCCACGTAAAATCTCTGTGTTCTCTCTCCGAGTTCATTCTAGACTCGGACAGTCCTGCTGTACTTGTTTACTCCGATTCATTGCATTCCGAGTCCAATATTTTCGACCCCGTGCTTAGACTCATAATTTGTCTTTACCTCTTCTCTGTCAAAAAGTGTGTGTTCTCGCAAAGAATTTTCCATCACCCTATTCACCCCCTCTAGGGTGACTCGAGACTCTCCCGAGCAAACCTTCATCGAGCAATGAGTGCCATGGGATCTTCTTATGAATTTTAGGAGCTCGGATTTTCTTCTCCGCTTTACGAGGCCTTCGGCGCAATGTTCTTTTTGATGCTGACCTTAGCATCCTCTTCTTCCGGATGGATTTCATGGGTGAGTAGCTTCCTCATCGGTTCGTCCGGCTTTAGTTGAGAGAGGTTTTGAGCTTCCTCGATGGTCTGTCTCCTTGGGATCCCATCTTCTCTTGGGTAAGCTTCTTAAAATTTTTCTGCACATTTCTTCATGGGAAATCTTTCTACCTAGAGATTTGAGATTGTTTGTAATCTAAGTGAAGCACATAAACATCCGAGTGATGTTTTCTTCCGGCTCCATCTTGAACGAATCATATTTGTGAAGATATTGACTTATCTTCGCTTGTCTTGCTTGGCTTGTTCCTTCATATATGTTGACAAGAGCGTCCCACACATCTTTAGTCGTGTCACGGATCGACACTCTGTTGTATTCTTACGAGCCGACGGCGCACATCGAATGTTCATTGGTTTGAAGTTCTTTCCGAACTTTTCCGCCTATTCGAGTGGTGTACTCGAACTTTTCTTTAGGCACGGATCTTATATCTTCCATCTTCATTGGAATGTAATTGCCTTCTTATATGATGTTCCATACATCTTCATCGTGATTCAGATGAAAGCATTCCATTAGCTTCTTCCGAGTGCATGAAATTTGATCTTTTGAACTTAGGTGGTCTGCTGGAAGATCTTCTTTCATCGAACTCTCCATTGTTCTAAGCCATCCGATCTTTAGACCTTTACGTTGTTAGACCCTTTCCGAAAGGCTAAACTCGATACCAATTGAAGGTTTGCTCTTGGAGAGTCTTAGTCACCCTAGAAGGGGGTGAATAGGGTGATGAGGAAATTTTAACACACTTGGAAGATTTACACTTGAAAAGAATAATCAAGACCATCCGAGTCTAAATTGGACTCGGAAAATGTGAGCTTAGATATACGTGGAAACCCTCCTGTGGTAGAAAACCACGGCCGAGTGCTAGTCTAAGCACCAAGTCAAATCCACTATTTTGAATCCACAAAATACAACAGATCGACCCAACCATAATTGCTCCCTTAAACAATTCCTTACAGAGTTTTCCTAGACTCGAAATTCCCTTATCCGATATAGTACTTTCCAACCGAGGTAACCTTTACGAGTTAGGGACAACCGAGCTGAGTTAACCCTTACAGCTCGGTCAAGGGACCTTAGTCAGAAAGTAAGAAAGAGTATGCAACTTATTACAAGACTTTACAACTCGGAAAGTATGAATTACAAGTTGGGAGTTGTAAATAGAAGATTGAGTATGACTACAATGAATTTTGTGTTCGTAATGTGTATTAACAATATGTTCAACAATCATCAAGTCTTGGGAGTTGGCTTTTATTCATAGATGACCAAGCAAATTAGCCGGTTGTGACTAATTTCGAACGAAGTCCTTTGTGACCGTTGTAACTCGTTCTTCTAAGTGACTTAGAAAAATCCGTTGAGATGTGAACATTATGCAACGGTTCTTGACTCCTAAGGATGCTCCAATCAGCTGATGATGTCCGAAAAGTAATGTGGAAACCGTCATTGAGCTTAGCGTTGAAGTTTTCCAGCTTTGGAAACAGACAACCCCGACACGACGTTTGGGCCATGTTCGAAGTAGAAAAGTCTTGTCTATCGGTGATTGACAGCTTGAAGCCGGTTACTTTTGTAATTCAAAAATAAGATAACCTCGTTTGGATAACCTACAAAAATAAATCATTTTGGTTCTCAAAGTATAAAAACTTTGGTCTAAGATTAGGTATAGATAATAATTTAATTAGGATAATTAAGTGCATAATTATCTTAGGCCTAGAAGAGTGGAATTTTTGAGTCTAATATTCATTATACTCAAATTCCATCGAAGTCGAGTCTTACGAAAGATCAAGTTGTAAGAGTGAAAACATCATAGTATAAGTACTTGATCTTGACAAATAATTCTCAAACAAATATGCTCGACTTAGAAAGATGAATTAATGTTGTAATTCACTTTACTTCAAGATATGCGATCGAACTTAGATATGAAGTGTTAGAGAGATCATTTGAACATGCGATAAATTTGAGTAGTGTCCGAGTGACTCGAAACATCAGTGTGAGATGATAGATGAAAATGTGTTTTACGAGTCGGTTAGAAGAATCGAATGAAAATGTATGCAATAGTTTCTATAATACTCACAATGACTTGTAATCAAAACATAGGAGAAAAGAGGTTTGTACATATCTTTGGTAGTACTCGGAATGGTCTAGTTTCCGAGTCCGAGTCTTTATTAATCTTTCTTCAAGGATCTCTTTTGAGGAGATTCAACATGAGTTTTATAGACAACTTCAACCTAGTATCTATCGAATACTTCGACGGACGAGTTTTTTTAGTGTAGCTTTGACACGGAATAATAACCTCTTCTATATGAAGATTCTAGATACAAGCCTAAACTGGTGTATGTAACTCTCTTTGAATCTCCCGAAAAGAGATCTTAGATGAAGGATCGAGCTTCTAGTAACTAAAATGTTTTTCAAGCATTCATGGTTGTTCTCCAATTCTTATATGGAATAATTCATGTTGACACTTGGTCCTGTGCAATTGAAGTGCTTATCATTAAAGAACACAACTAAAAGCGTAAGATGGATGGAGAAAAAAATGAGTGATGGAAATTATAACAGCAACCTTCACTTATATATAGGGACAAAACCCTAAAAATGAGGTCGTGGCAAACCTGGAATTCACTGGGTCGGGATTGCTCATGAATCGGGGTAGGGTTTTAATAAAAAAATTACTTAGTAGACATATGACAACGGTTCTTGTCAAAATATCAGTTGCCGGACTAGCCTATGACTACTTGTTCTTTTTAATGAAGCATCACTGAAAGATTATGACTACGATTGTTCTACAGGAACCATTGTCAAAGGAAGACATATCACTACGGATCGTTGCTAAGAACTGTTGTCATAGGTAACTTTATCTGTCCTTCCTCAATTTGCTTGAGTCTCGTCTTCATGTATTCCATGAATGCACCTAGACTACTAGGTCCCTTCATGGAATACATGAGGACAGAGACATTGAAGCAAATTAAGGAAGAGCAGAAAAAAGTCGAAGGTAAAAAGCATCTAATGTATAGAAAAATACATATATCCATCTAAATACATAAAACCATATAAATATGACAAATCAAAATGTATAAATAGAGAACTTAGTGTCAAAAATAAGTGGAAGAACTCCAAGAAATATATATGAGTGCATCAATTTGCTTCGAAGATTCCACTCTCTTCATGTTTCCATGAAGGTACCAAGAAAAATGTGGTAGTCATCAAAATTCTATCTTATGAATGGAATTCTCCACTTCTTATGAGTGCCACACTTTGAGATGTAAAAGAGATTATAACGTTAACTCTTTGTTAACTCTTTGTCTTTTACATCTTCTAAGACGTAAAGCAATGATAGAAGAAACAAAGAGTTAACGTTTCAAAGCAAAATGCAACACTTAAGACCTCTTAGGTTTTTATTCTAAGTCATTCCGAGCCTTATAGAAACTCATATCTAAGTTTTCATCCTAGTCGACCCACTCGGAAACAAGTTTTTAGTATAACACTCGATTGTGTTTCGACCCACTCGGACATCACTCGGAACCATCGCATGAGTAAATAATTTCTCTACCACGTTTATTCCGAGCACTCGACTTTTAAAATGAATTACATCGTTAATTCTAATTTCTAAGTAAGTTTATATATGGAGCATTATTTGCTTGATCAAGTTTATGTATCCCGATACTTTATTCTTTATGACTTGATTATCTTTAAGGATTGACTCAAGATGGAATCTGAACCTAATGGATATTAGGCTCAGAAAATTCCAATCCGTTTAGGCAAAAGGTAATTGAATGCTTAATTAGTCCGATTTAATTTTTATCTATGCATAATCTTGGACCAAAGTATTTTTATACTTTGAGTACCACTTTGATTTGCTTTTGTAGGTTGTTTAAACAAGCCTAATCTGATGTTGAAAACCAAAAGCAACTTATTTCTAGCCGTTAAACACCAGTAGACAGAAAACATCTATTTCTAGACCTGGCTCAAACACCGTGTCAAGGTTGTTTGTTTCCAAAACTGGAAAACTGCAACTTTGAGTCTAACGGTCGTTTCCACCTCAATTTTCAATCACCACCAGATTATTGGACCATCTTTTGGACCTAAGAACCGTTGTACAATGTGCACATCTCAACGGATCTTGTTTGAGTGACTCGGAAAAGCCATTACAACGGCTAGTGAAGATCACCGAGTCTAGAACAAGTCACAACGGTCATTCTGCCTGGATGTTTATAAATAGAAGAAATTCCACAACACTTGAAGATTGCTACTGAACATATTGTTATACACTTGCTTAGTGCACTCTTGCTCAATCTTCGACTTACAACTCCTAATTTGTAATCTCTTACTTTCCGAGTTGTAAAGAAAGTCTTGTAATCACTTACATGTTTTCTTACTTTCTTTCTAAGTCCCTTGACTAAGCTATAAGGGCTAATTCATCTTTGTTGTCCCTAACTATAAAGGTTAACTCGGTGAGAAAGTACTAGATCGGATAAAGCAACTTTTGAGTCTCGGAAAAACTTATAAAGAAATTGTATGAGGGAGCAATTTTGGTAAGAGTCGGCCCTTTGTAATTAAGGATTCAATTAGTAGATTTGACTTGGTGCTTGGATTAGCACTTGTTTGTGGTTTTCTACCCTAAAAGGGTTTGAACGTACTTCTAAGTGTCTGTCTTTCCGAGTCCAATCTAAATTCGAATCTATTTCTATTCTGTCCCGTGCAAAAAAAAAAAAAAAAGAGTTTGATTTGTATCTAAAATCTCCCATCACCCTATTCACCCCCATAGGGTGATTTACCCTCACCAAGAGCAAACCTTTAATTGGTATCAAAGCATAGCTTTTTAAGAGGATCTCACAATCCAAAGGTCTAAAGATCGAATGGCTCGGAATAATGGAGAGTTCGATGAAGGAAGATCATCAACCGGACCACCTAAGTTCAAGGGGTCAAACTTTTCACATTGGAAAAATATGATGGAATGCTTTCTAATGGATAATGATGAAGAAGTCTAGAAAATCATCAAGGATGGAAACTTCATCCTAATGAAGACGGAAGGTGTCCGATATGTGCCTAAAGAGAAATCCGAGTACACCACTAAAGAGATTGAGAAGTTCGGAAAGAACTTCAAAGTTATGAACACGCTGATGTGTGCCATCAGCTCAAAAGAATACTACAAAGTCTCTTCCTATGATACAGCCAAAGAGGTGTGGGACACACTTGTTAACACATATTAAGAAAAACTCAAGTAAATCAGGTGAAGATAAGTCAATATCTTCATAACTATGAGCTATTCGGAATGGAGCCAGAGGAAAACATCTCTCACATGTATGCTCGGTTCACTGAGATTACTAACAATCTCAAGTCTCCGGGTAGCAAGATCTCACACGAGGAAGTGGTCGGAAAAATTTTGAGAAGTCTACTAAAGAGAAAATGGGGTCCCAAGATGACAGACCATTGAAGAAGCTCAAAACCTCTCTCAACTAAAGCCGGACGAGCTCATTGGGAAGTTGCTTACTCATGATATTCATCTGGAAGAAGAGGATGCCAAGGTCAGCACCAAAAAGAACATTGCGCTAAAGGCCTCGAAAGCGGACGTCAAAGTCCGAGATCTTTAGAATCGAAGAGGATCCCATGGCACTCATTTCCCGAGTCTTCAAAAAGATGATGAAGTATAAGAAGTGGCAAAAGAGGCCAAAAGGAAGAGTTCTACAAGAATGATAACGACAGGAAAGGTAAATACTCATCCCTTGGAAAGTTATCTTTAATTAAGAACTCTAGTTGCTTTGAATGTGGCAGCAAGGAGCACATAGTCAAGGACTTGTCCAAAGAAAAAGAAGGACAGAAAGAAGAAAAAGGCTATGATGGTTACCTAGAGTGGTGATGACTCATCCGAAGAAGATGATTCTAATGACTTGAAGTGTCTTATGGCATTGACGGACTCGGAAGTTGAATCCGAGTTAGATAATGACAACTCGGATATTGAGGAGACAAGTCCTCAGGAGGTAATTGAATATTTCCTTAAGTTCTCCAAAGTTGATTTAGCTAGATATATTTTTACTTTGGAAGAAAAGTCTAATTCGACTCTTCGGACTTCAAAGAAGAACTTGATTCTCTTACTACTAAGAGTAACGTTTTGAAAAATGAGTTAGAAAACTTGAGAAAAATCCGAAGGTACCGGAGACCGAGTGCTCAAGACAATGAGACCGAGTCCGAGTCACTCGAACAGAGAATGAGCAAGCTGAAAAGAAGCTCAATGAGTCCCAAGAGATGGTTTTAAAACTCACTCAAGGTCAGAAAAACCTTGAACTTTTACTAGAGTCGTCGGTGTGTCTCATTAAGAAAAGAAGGTCTTGGTTACAATGTCTGAAGAGCAATCTAATTCCTATTCCAGTCTTTTCAAAAATGACTCCGAACTCCGAAGTTTAGAAAGGCTGAGCATAGTCCCATTCACTCTCATGAAAAGGGGACTAAGCCTAGACCAGTTCTACGGAAAAAGCCTACTCCAATTGTTTACAAAAGAAATAATTTTCAAAGTAAAGAGACACAGACTCGGTATTCTAGAAAGAAGACTCGAGAATCGGACCGGACCCAAAATCATTCAAATTTGGGTTCCCAAAAGTGCTATTCCTTATAAAAGGACCACAGTAAAGAGAGTTATTGGGTTTGTAAAAGAAAGTGAGAAGCGTTAGTTTGTTTTTGTTTTGTAGGTGACTAAAAAATGAAAGGGTCATTGGTACTTAGACAGATGGTCGCTTACGCCATATGTCCGGAGATTCAAAACTCTACTCGAGTTAGAAGATCCGAAGGGAGAAAAAGTCACATTTGGAAACAACAACAAGAGCAAGATAGTTGGGATTGGCAAGATTGGTCAAGGAAACAACTCGGTCAGCCTAGTCTACCTTGTCAAAGGGTTTAAGTACAATCTCCATAGCATTTCTCGACTTTGTGACAAAGGTCAAGAGGTAAAGTTCACTCAAACCAACTGCTATATTTCCGATGCAATCACCAAAGAGACTAAGCACTCAGGTCCGAGGTCGGTTAACACTTATACCGAAGACTCGGACACCTGCTCAATATCTTTCCGAGTCATGCAAAAGGAATCGGGTATACCGATGTTATTCATGTAGAGTTTTGATTCAAAGGCATTCTCTGTGTCTTAGAAACTTACTTGAGTAAAATTGTAGTTTCTCTAAGTGATTCGGCCCTCACTTATCTCTTTTATCGCTTTTCGGTTAGCGACTCGAAAAGCTGGATCTTTATTACGAGTCCACTCTCACTCGGAATAATCGCATTTCGAATATACCGAGTATTCCACCGTTTCTCACTCGGAATCGACTTATTGTTATCTATTCTATTGTTTGCATAGTCGGTATTCGTAGTTCTTCTCATGCTTAGTCTATATCAAGTTTTTCCCACTCGATATTCGTTATAGAACTTGATCCTTTGCTTAAGACTAAGTCATTTGGAATTCCGAGTATTATGGATATTAGACTCGGAAAATTCCATTTCTTTTCTCACTCGAGATAATCAATTGCGTATTTTCCATAACTATTCTATTATCTGTGTCTAACCTTGGACCAAAGTATTTTATACTTTGAGAACCAAAGTTGTTTTACTTTTGTAGGTTATCCAATCGAGGATATCTTTTCAACTACAAAAGTAGCCGGCTTCGAACGTCAAATCACCAGCGAGATATGGCTTTTCAACTTCCTCGCTTTAGTCCCGGAAGATTGTGTCGAAGGTCATGCGCTTCCATATCCGGAAAAGCTGGAACGCCAAGCCTAACGGTGGTTTCCACCTCATTTTTCAAGACACAACCTATGGTTTTGGGACTTCCAAGAGAGTTAAACCATTGTCCAACGCTCATATTTCAACGGATACTTTCGAGTGACTCGGAAAGCCTCTCCCAACGGTCACGAGAAGACTCTCGGTCGGCGAGATGAAGATAACGGCTACTCTGCTTGGTTATCTATAAATAGAAGCCACTTCACAAGACTTGAAGATTGCCGAATCTATTGTTAATACACATACTTGAGAAAAGTTATTGTATTTACTTCCAATATTCTACTTACAACTCCCATTCTGTAATTCTTTACTCTACGAGTTGTAAGGTCTTGTACTTAGTTACAAACTCTTCTTACATTCTTTGTAAGGTCCCTTGAATAAGTCTGTAAAGGTTAACTCGGCTTAGTTGTACCTAGACTGTAAGGGTTATCTCAGCTAGGAAGTACTAGATCGAGATAAGGGAACTTCGAGTCTAGGAAAACTTGTATAGAGTTGTCTAAGGGAGCAACTCGGGTTACGTCAAGTTCACGGTATTTTGTGGACTCGAAATAGTGGATTTGACTTCGTGATCTGGATTGACACGGGCCATGGTTTTACTGCCCGAGGAGGGTTTCCACGTAAAATCTCTGTGTTCATTTTACGAGTTCATTCTAGACTCGGATAGCTTTATTGCTCTTGCTTCTTACGGTTCATTGCTTTACGAGTCCAATCTTTTCGACCTCGTTGTTAGACTCGGAATCTGTCTTTGCCTCTTTTACGTGTATAAGTGTGTATTTTCACGAAGAATTTTCTATCACCCTATTCACCCCCTCTAGGGTGAATCGAGACTCTCCCGAGCAAACCTTCAATTGGTATCGAGCCTAGCCTTACAGAAAGGATCTAACAATCCAAAGGTTTAAAGATCAAATGGCTCGGAACAACGGAGAGTTCGACGAAGGAAGATCTTCTAACAGGCCACCGAAATTCAAAGGTTCAAACTTTGGTCATCTGGAAGAAGCTTATGGAATGTTTTCTCGTGGATCATGATGAAGATGTATGGGAAATCATACAACAAGGAAACTACATTCCAACGAAGACGAGATGAATTCAGAATCCTTCCTAAGACAAAGGCTGAGTTCACGCCGGCGAAGCGAGAAGTTCGAAAGAACTTCAAAGCCATGAACATCCTCATGTGCGCCATAAGCTCGGAAGAATATAATCAAGTCTCTGCCTGTGACTCTGCTAAAGAGGTGTGGGACACTCTGGTCAACACCTATGAAGGTACAAGTCGGGTGAGACGAGCGAAGATCGGTCGGTATCTTCACAAATATGAGCTTTTCAAAATGGAGCCAGAAGAGAACATTACTCGAGATGTTCATTCGCTTCATTGAGATCACCAACAATCTCAAATCTCCGGGAAAGAAAATCTCCCATGAAGAAATGTGTCGGAAAATTCTCGAAGCCTACCCAAGAGACGATGGGGTCCTAAGGTGACTGCCATAGAAGAGGCTCGGAACCTCTCACTCTTGAAACCGAGACGAGCTCATCGGAAAACTTCGACTCATGAGATACATCCGGAAGAAGAAGATGCTGAGGAGTACTTGTCAAAAGGAACATTGCACTTAAAGCCTCAAAATCCAAAGAAGCTAGTCCAAGCTCCTCGACTCGAGAAGATGATCCTATGGCACTCATTGCAAGAGGCTTCAAGAGAATGATGAAGCATAAAAGATGGGACAGAAGACCAAAAGAAGAATTCTACAAGAAAGACAAGAGAGATAGAAAAGGTAAGTTTTCTTCTCCTTGAAAGTTATCTTTGTCTAAGAATTCCGGATGTTTTGAATGTGGCGGCAAAGACCACATAGTCAAGGGCTGTCCAAAACGGAAAAGGGACGAGAAAGAAGAAAAAGGCCATGATGGCAACATGGAGTGATGAGGACTCATCGAGAAGACGACGAGGATTCGAGATGACTCAAAGTGTCCGATGACAATCACCGACTTAGAAGGCGAAAAAGAATCGAGACTTAGACACGGACTCGGATAATGAGGAAGCTGATCCTCAAGAGGTAATAAACTACTTCCTAAAATTCTCCAAAGTTGATTTAGCTAAATACATTTTTACTTTGGAAGAAAAGTCAATTCGATTCCTCTCATTTCAAAGAACAACTTGAGTCAATCACGTGCGAGAGCATTTCTTTGAAAAACGAATTAGAAAAGCCGAGGCTCACACTCAAAGAACTCAAGACAAGTGCTCAAACTAATGAGGCTGAGTCCGAGTTACTCAGGAAAGAAAATGAGCAAGCTGAAACAGAGGCTCACTGAGTCTCAAGATCCGGTTTTAAAGTTTACTCAAGGTCGGAGGAACCTTGATATGCTCTTAGGATCACAATGTGTCTCTTTTAGAAAAGAAGGTCTTGGTTTCAACAAAAGGAAGAATCTAATTCTTACTCGGAATTGTTCAAAAGGATTCCGAAGCTGTTAAGTTCAAAAGGTTGAACATGGTCCCATTCACGAAATGAAAGGAGGACTAAACCCGGACCAATTTACAAAAAGAAACCATTTTCTTCGTTTCAAAAGGAAAGGTTTTTAAAAGGAAAGAGACACGGACTCGGTTCTACGAGAAGGAGACTCGAGAATCGAGACTAAACCCAAAGTCATTCAAATGCGGGTTCCGAAGCACCTTCTTCCTCGAGAAAAGAACCACGAGTAAGGAATGTTCTTGGGTTCGTTAGAGGAAGTGAGAAGGGTTAGATTCTCTCTGTTTTGCGGGTCTCTCGAGAAAAGATCAAAGGACACTGGTACTGGACGGCGGATGTTCTCGACACATGTCGAGGTGACCAAGGACTCTTTTACGAGTTGGAGTCATATAAGGGAGGAAAGGTGATTTTTGGTGATGACAGCAAAGGCAAGATAGTGGGCATTGGGAAGATTGGTAATGAAAACAATCTGGTGAGCCCGAGTCTACCTTATCAAAGGACTAAAGTACAACCTACTTAGCATCTCCCGGCTATGTGACAAAGGTCAAGAGGTAAGATTCACTCGATCCAAGTGCTACATCACGAGATGAGACCACCAAAGAGATAAAGCTCTCGGGTAAGAGATCGGGTAATACCTACATCATCCCTCTTTCGACCCAAGTCGGAACTTATCTGTTTAAAAGCATCTCTTCAAGATGATTCTTGGACTTGGCATCGTAGATTAGGTCATATTAGCATGCATACTATCAAAAGCTTGCATCTCATCATCTGGTTAGAGGATTACCTAAGCGTGCGTTTGAGAAGGAGAAAGTATGTGAAGCATGCACCGAGAGGAAACAAGTCGAGATCTTCATTCAAATCTCTGAAGACAGTTTCCACATCCAACGTGCTTGAATTATCGCATATGGACCTATGTGGTGAAATTCTGTGCAGAGTCTCGGAGGTAAATCTTACATACTTGTTATCATTGATGATTTTCAAGATTTACCTGGGTGTGTTTTCTCAAGCATAAGAATGAAGCCTTCGAGGAGTCCAGCAAGCTCGTAGAAAGATTCAAGTGGAGTCCCGGACTCGGATTCAAAAGATTCGAGCCGACCATGGAAGGGAGTTCGATTACTCGGAATTCTGAGAGTTTTGTGACAAGAATGGAATTTCTCACAACTTCTCGGCACCCAGAACTCCTCGGCAGAATGGAGTAGTTGAGAGAAAGAACAGAACCCTTGAAGAGATAGCAAGGACGATGATGATTGAACACAACTTGCCTTACTTATTTGCAGGCGAGAGCGATAAACACGGCCAACTACACTCTCAATCGATGCCTCATCGGACCCATTACGAAGAAAACACCTTATGAGCTCTACAAAGGGAGGAAGCCAAATATTTCCTATTTCGGATCTTTTGGATGTAAGTGCTTTGTCCACAACAATGGTAAGGATCATCGACCAAGTTTGATGCTCGGTCGAGACGAAGGTATTTTTCTAGGTTACTCCTCTCATAGCAAAGCTTACCGTATCTTCAACAAGCGAACTAACAAAGTGGAAGAAAGTATCCACGTAGTGTTTGATGAGCTTGAACAGGAGAAACCAAGTGAGTCTTCATACTCGGATCCGAAGCTCGAAAGGATGATGACGAAGATGAGCTTACAAAGACTCGAAGGAGACTACTCGAACGAGGAAGCTCGGAATGAGACAGCTCAAGAGCTCGCTCGAACGAGCAAGTCAATGAAGACGATCACTCGGAACAAGCTTACGAAGATCAAGCGATTCAGCCCACAAACCTGGTGAATCAAAGAACTGGTAAAGCATTCAAATTTACTTCCAGTCATCCCCAAGAAAACATCATTTACGTTATCAACAGTGGGGTAAGAACTCGTTCTTCTCTTCATAATCTATGTGCATTCACTGCATTCATTTCATTAACTGAACCCAAAAGTGCACTAGAAGCCCTTAATGAACCCGAATGGGTAGAGGCCATGCAAGAAGAACTGAATCAATTTGAAAGAAACCAAGTCCGGACTCGACCAACCGACCTTCGACCACCCAGTTATAGGAACCAAATGGGTTTTCAAGAACAAATTGGATGAGGGTGGGGTGGTAGTCGAAACAAGGCTAGACTTGTAGCTCAAGGTTACAATCAAGAAGAAGGAATTGATAGTGGGGAAACCTTTGCACCGAGTAGCTAGAATAGAAGCCATTAGAATACTTGTTGGCATTTGCATCCTGCATGCATATTAAATTATATCAAATGGATGTTAAGTGTGCCTTTCTCAATGGTTTTATTGAAGAAGAAGTTTATGTCGAGCAGACCTCCTGGTTTTGAAAACTCATAATTTCCAAATCATGTTTTCAAACTTCAAAAGGCTCTCTATGGTCTTAAGCAAGCCCCTAGAGCTTGGTATGAAAGACTGAGCGGCTTCGTGGTTCAAAATGATTTCAAAAGAGGTCGGATCGACAAGACTCTATTCATAAAGACCAAAGGGAAATATTTTCTCATTGTTCAAATATATGTTGATGATATTATTATCGGTGCTACTAATGAATTTACGTGCCGAGAATTTTCCGAGTTGATGAGTCAAGAGTTCCAAATGAGTATGATGGGAGAACTCAATTTCTTCCTTGGGCTGCAAATCAAACAAGACAAAGATGGAATCTTTGTTCATCAATCAAAATACACCAAGGAACTGCTGAAGAAATATAAACTTCAAGATGCAAAGCACGCATCGACCCCTATGAGCGACGGTATAAAGCTTGACTCGGATGAGAAAGGTAAAGCAATAGATCGAAACTCTATCGGGGTATGATTGGATCACTGCTATATCTTACTTCAAGCGAGACCGGATATAATGTTCAGTGTTTGCCTATGCGCACGATTTCAAGCTAATCCAAAAGAATCACATCTCATCTGCGGTGAAGAGAATATTCGAGATATCTTGCGAGGCACTCGGAATCTAGGACTATGGTATTCCGAAACTCGAAGCGACTCGACTGGATACTCGGATGCGGACTACGCAGGGTACAAGGTTGATCGAAAGAGCACATCCGGAGCTTGCCAATTTACAGGTCAATCCCTAATATCCTGGCACTCAAAGAAGCAAAACTCGGTAGCTCTATCAACTGCAGAAGCTGAATATATTGCCGCTGGAGCTTGTTGCGCTCGAATTCTCTGGATAAAACAACACTTGAAGGATCTTGGACTTTATCTCAACTCGGTTCCAATCAAGTGTGACAATCAAAGCGCAATCGGTATCACTAAGAATCCTGTCCGAGCACTCAAAAACAAAGCATATTGAGGTCGGGTATCACTTCTTACGCGATCACTCGGAAAAGGGTGATATTACACTTGAGTTCATTCCTACTAATCTTCAATTAGCTGATATCTTTACTAAGCCTCTTGGTGAGGATCGGTTTTGTTTTATTCGGAATGAAGTTGGTATGTTAAATGCTTAATTATGTGTTACTTTTGTTGCATAATTACGTGCTATATGTTTTCACTTGTTAATAACGATTAGTTCGAGTTGATTGAGTGATACTTGGGCTGATAGTTATTTTGTGTTTCGAGTCACTCGAAACCTTTACGAGTCAAACTCGGACGTAGAAAAACTTGGACATCAAATTGTCCGAAGCTATCTCTAGAACAGTGGAGAGTTTCGGATTATTTTTTAAAATCTTTTTCTCTCTTTCTCGAGCGCTGTGATCGGATCTTAGCCGTGGAATTCAAACCGCTGGTATCTCAATCGTTGAAGAAGAACCGTCACACCGGGCATTAATGACCGATGGACGAGGCTGAGTCGAAACGGAGTTACTTAACGGATAGTGAACGGGCGCGCTTATTCTCTCTAAATAACGACTACCCATCTTCATCTCGATATTCTAAAACTCCTTCCCTCTCAAACGAAAATCTTCTCGCGGAAGCTCTCTACGTGAACAGTGTTCCCTGATCGTCCGCAAACGTTGAAGAAGCTCTCTCTCACTCTCTCGTAAGTTTCATTTGCTCTCATTTTTTTCTTCTACCATTTTCGTTATCTTCTCTTCTACACCTCCTTCTCTTTCTCTTTCGAAAAGTTTCATCTTTTCTCACCATGCCTAAAAGAGGAAACCATCCCGACTTTCGGGTTTCTTCATCTTCCAAAAGCCCCGCACCAATAAGCCGGAAAGCTCAACCCCCACTAAACCCATTGTCACCCGAGCACCTTGCGCTGGACGACAAGTTCTTCCCAACAACCAAATTCTCCTGGTTGTCCAACATCCAAACCACCGGAGTCTACCCTTTCTTGTGTTTCAGCGAGTTCATTTATCCTAAACTCGTCTCTCGAGTTTTATACTCATCTCTCCCACTCCGAAAATGTTCTAACCTCTCGGGTTCGGAACATTACTTGTTCGTATCAACACCTCCCTCCTTCACCGACTGTTCAAAGTTTCTTCTCTCTTCTTGAACAGTAACCCTATTTCCTTCACTTGAAGTCGCCGACGACTTCTTTGAAAAGTATGCTAAAGAATTCGCTTGGTCCGAAAGAACTTTTACGTGACTCGGTTGAAGTCGAAGCCAGAGCTTCGTGTTTTCTGCTGATGAGAACCTTCTTCTCACAGCATTCCAGCAAGGAGAACCCCAACTCCAAGCATCTCAAAGCCCTCTTCGATATCCCGGAGGGATACGAAGTCGACCTCTTCCCCTCCATCATTGAGCGGATGGCCGCTGTGCCAGCTCAACTCCAAACCAAGAAGAACACCTCCCTTCCTTTCGGTGCTCTTCTCACCCTTGTCTTCAAACAATTTCAAGTTCCTCTTCCCTCCGACCCTAACGCGGTGTACGAGGCGGCCATTGTGGTCGGCAAGAAGGAACTCCGGGGTACGGATACCAGGAAACTAACCACGGTGTGCAGGTTCACAACTCGAGCCGAGGCCTCCTTCTCCACCTCGGACTCGGAAATCAACCCCTCTCCCTCTTCCCTCTTCACCTGGTGGTGCCTCCACCTCGGGTGCTTCCAGATCTCTCTCTGCCCTCTTGTCCCCTGTTTTCATGAACAAGATCGGCTCTGTGTCTTCGAACTCGGAGACATGTTCGGGGCTTTCAAATCTGTTCTTCGGGGTCGACCATCAACCAAAAGACCAGGTCGAGTCCCAAATCCGAGAGCGGCGAGTCTCTCGTTCTTGAGATGAGAGAGCTGGTTAAGGAGCGAAGGAGGCTGGCTGAGCTCCTCGGAGAAAGAAGGTCCAAGGTGACTCGGGACCGGGATGACTCGAGACACCTCCGAGGCGTCTTCGAGCCCCGGCCGACCTCCTCGGACGGCGAGGAAGCCGAGGAAGCGAGAGGAAGAAGGCTGCAGATGCGGCGAGAGGATGCTTGAGGAACCTGCGGGCGAGGCGGGACCTTCCGGGCAAAGGGAAGAAGAGGCCATGGCAAGCTGCGAGGGTCGGCCTGCTCCCCAAGCTCAAATTGCTTGTACTCGGCTCGGACAGCGATCCGAGTGGGTCGGAAGATCTCGCTCCTCCGGCGAGTCGGCCGAGCGAGCCCCTCCAGCCCCTGAGGTCCCAAGGGAAGAACCCCTCGATCCATTCTCTCCGGGTCGGCCACTCGGAGCTGAGCCCCTTAGGATAATTCCGGGTCTCCCTTCGCCGCGCTCAAGCACATCGTCAAGATCGTATCGGCGCCGGCGCACCTCCGCCTCCACTCGAAATCCCCTCCTCCTAGTTGGAGCCATGCACTTGAGTCATAATTCCTCGGCGTCTCCAAAATTTCTTCTTTCAAATTTTCTTTTTGTCTAGACAACTTATGTGTATTACTTGTACTTTTCTCCCTTTTTTTTGTTTCTTGTTTTTCTTGAAAGGCAAGGGGGAGAAATGTAGTCGAAACTGGTTGTCTTGTTTAGGGGAGTTTATTCCCTTGAAATTTCTTTTTAATGAAGTGATGCATTTCATTATTAATTTACGAGTTCTTTATTTTTACGAGTTATTGTTAAAGCATACGGTATTTCATTTTGCTCGATATATTATATACTTGCTCCGATTTACTCACTATGCCTTTCTCATAAGCGAACTACTCGGAATCAATCTATTTTCCTCTAACAAAGTTTCTGTTTAAGTATGGAATGCCTTTCATCAAAAGGGGAGATTGAAGACTCGAGACATCTGCTCAATATCTTTCCGAGTCATGCAAAAGGAATCGGGTATACCGATGTTATTCATGTAGAGTTTTGATTCCAAGGCATTCTCTGTGTCTTAGAAACTTACTTGAGTAAAATTGTAGTTTCTCTAAGTGATTCGGCCCTCACTTATCTCTTTTATCGCTTTTCGGTTAGCGACTCGAAAAGCTGGATCTTTATTACGAGTCCACTCTCACTCGGAATAATCGCATTTCGAATATACCGAGTATTCGCCGTTTCTCACTCGGAATCGACTTATGGTTATCTATTCTATTGTTTGCATAGTCGGTATTCGTAGTTCTTCTCATGCTTAGTCTATATCAAGTTTTTCCCACTCGATATTCGTTATAGAACTTGATCCTTTGCTTAAGACTAAGTCATATGGAATTATGAGTATCATGGATATTAGACTCAGAAAATTCCATTTCTTTTCTCACTCGAGATAATCAATTGCGTATTTTCCATAACTATTCTATTATCTGTGTCTAACCTTGGACCAAAGTATTTTATACTTTGAGAACCAAAGTTGTTTTACTTTTGTAGGTTATCCAATCGAGGATATCTTTTCAAACTACAAAAGTAGCCGGCTTCGAACGTCAAATCACCAGCGAGATATGGCTTTTCAACTTCCCTGCTTTAGTCCCGGAAGATTGTGTCGGAAGGCATGCGCTTCCATATCCGGAAAAGCTGGAACGCCAAGCCTAACGGTGGTTTCCACCTCAGTTTTCAAGACACAACCTATGGTTTTGGGACTTCCAAGAGAGTTAAACCGTTGTCCAACGCTCATATTTCAACGGATACTTTACGAGTGACTCGGAAAGCCTCTCCCAACGGTCACAGAAGACTCTCGGTCGGCGAGATGAAGATAATGGCTACTCTGCTTGGTTATATATAAATAGAAGCCACTTCACAAGACTTGAAGATTGCCGAATCTATTGTTTTTACACATACTTGAGAAAAGTTATTGTATTTACTTCCAATCTTCTACTTACAACTCCCATTCCGTAATTCTTTACTCTCCGAGTTGTAAGGTCTTGTACTTAGTTACAAACTCTTCTTACATTCTTTGTAAGGTCCCTTGACTAAGTCTGTAAAGGTTAACTCGGCTTAGTTGTACCTAGGCTGTAAGGGTTATCTCGGCTAGGAAGTACTAGATCGAGATAAGGGAACTTCGAGTCTAGGAAAACTTGTATAGAGTTGTCTAAGGGAGCAACTCGGGTTACATCAAGTTCACGGTATTTTGTGGACTCAAAATAGTGGATTTGACTTCGTGTCTGGATTGACACGGGCCGTGGTTTTCTGCCCGGGAGGGTTTCTACGTAAAATCTCTGTGTTGATTTTACGAGTTCATTCTAGACTCGAGACGGCTTTACTTGCTCTTGCTTCTTCTAGTTCATTGCTTTACGAGTCCAATCTTTTCGACCCTGTTGTTAGACTCGGAATCTGTCTTTGCCTCTTTTACGTATATAAGTGTGTATTTTCACGAAGAATTTTCTATCACCCTATTCACCCCCTCTAGGGTGAATCGGACTCTCCCGAGCAAACCTTCATATACTATCAAGAAACTTGGCATTGTAGACAAGGTCATATTAGCATCTTTGAATGACGATTCACGGACTTGGCATTGTAGACTAGGTCATATTAGCATGCATACTATCAAGAAACTTGCATCTCATGTGCGTTTAAGAACGATAAAATCTATGAAGCATGCACGATAAGGAAGCGAGGTCATATCATCTTTCAAACCACTCAAAAGTGTGTCTACATCCAAAGTGCTTGAGTTAGTTCATATGGATTTGTGTGGTGAAATTCTCGTGAAAATCCTAGGAGGTAAATCATATGTACTTGTTATTGTTTATGATTATTCGCGATTTACCTAGGTGTGTTTTCTAAAGATCAAGAGTGAAGCCTTCAAAGAGTTCACTAAGATCTGCAAGAAAGTTCAAGTGGAGTCCGAGACTCGGATCGGAAGAATTCAAACCGACCATGGAAAGGAGTTCAACTACTCGGAATTTACTGATTTTTGTGACAAGAATTGCATTTCCCACAACTTCTCCACACTAAGAACTCCTCAATAGAATGGAGTAGTGGAGAGAAAGAACACAACTCTTGAAAAATAGGAAGGATTATGATGATTGAAAATGATCTACCCTACTATTTCTGGGCTGAGGCGATCAACACAACAAATTATACACTCAACGATTCCTCATCGGACCCATCTTGAAGAAGACATCCTATGAGCTATACAAGGGAAAGAAACCCGAGCATCTCCTACTTCACACCATTTCGATGAAAATTCTTTGTGCATAATAATGCTAAGGAACATATGACTAAGTTTGATGCTAGATCGGATGAAGGTATATTTTTGGGTTACTCATCTCATAGTAAAGCTTATAAAATTTTTAACAAAGGGACCGACAAAGTGCAAGAAAGTATCCACGTTGTCTTTGATGAGATTGATCTTGGCAGGATAAGTGAATCCATATTTTTAGATCTCAAGCTTAGCAGAGATGAAGATGACATTGCTGAAGCCGAGCTCGAAAGAGTCGGAACAAACGAGCCGAGGCAACTCGGAATGCTGTGATTCGGAATGAACAAGTTCAAGAGCCAGCTCGAATCGTCGACGAACAAGCCAATGTAGAGGCTCAGCGAAGAACAACCAATCGAAGATCAACCTATTCAACCAACAAACATGGTGAATCATAGGATATGTAGAGCTGTTAAATATGCATCTAGTCACGCACCTAAGAACATACTTTCGGATATCAATAGTGGGGTAAGAACTCAATCTTATTTACATAATCTGTGTGCATTTTCTACAATGATATCATTAACGGAACCTAAAAATGCATTAGAGGCCCTAAATAAACCTGAATGGGTAGAGGCCATACAAGAAGAGCTTAATTAATTTGAAAGAAATCAAGTCTAGACTCTAACCAAACGACCTTCGACCACCCAATAATAGGGACCAAATGGGTTTTCAAGAACAAAGCTGGACGAGAAAGGGTTGGTAGTCACAAATAAGGCTAGACTCATTGCTCGGGGTATAACCAAGAGGAGAGAATTAATTGTGGGGAAACCTTTGCACCTGTAGGATTGAGGCAATCGGAATTCTCTTAGCATTTACATCTAGCATGAACATCAATTTTTATCAAATGGATGTCAAATGTGCATTTCTAAATGGTTATATTCAACAAGAGGTTTACGTTGAGCAACCCCTGGATTTAAAACCTCGGAATTTCCAAATCATATTTTTAAGTTGCAAAAGGTTTTATATGGTCTTAAACACGCTCCAAGAGCTTGGTATGAAAGACTAAGCAGTTTCTTAGTTGAAAATGATTTCAAAAAAGGTCAGATTGACAAAACTCTTTTCATAAAAACCAAGGGGAATGATTTTCCTATCATTCAAATTTATGTTGATAATATCATTTTGGAACTACTAATGAAACTCTATGTCAAGAGTTTTCGGAGATGATGAGATAAGAGTTCCAAATGAGTATGAAGGGAGAACTCAATTTCTTTCTTGGTCTGCGAATCAAACAAGATAAGGATGGCATCTTTGTCCATCAATCTAAGTACACCAAGGAGTTGTTGAAGAAATATAAGCTACAAGATGTGAAGCATGCATCAACACATATGAGCGAGTTTGAAGCTCGGACTCGGACGAGAAAGGTAAAGCTGTAGATCGAAACTCTACGGAGGTATGATTGGATCTTTGCTTTATCTCACATCTAGAAGGCCAGATATCATGTTTAGTGTTTGCCTTTGTGCACGATTTCAAGCTAATGCCAAAGAATCACATCTCACTATGGTGAAGATAATTTTTAGATATCTTGCAGGGAATCGGAATCTTGGTCTATGGTTTTCAAAAGACTTAGAACCGAATTTCACTTGGATACTTAGATGTTGACTATGTTGTATACAAGGTTGATAGAAAGAGCACATCAGGAGCATGTCAATTTACGGGTCAATCCCTTATCTCCTGGCACTCAAAGAAGCGGAACTCGGTCATTTTATCAATTGTTGAGGCTGAGTACATTGCAGCTAGAGCTTGTTGTGCTCGGATTCTCTGGATCAAATAGCACTTAAAGGATCTTGGATTATCGTTCACATCTATCCCAATCAAGTGTAACAATCAAAGTGCAATTAGCATCACTAAGAATCCAGTTCAGCACTCAAAGACAAAGCATATTGAGGTCGGGTATCATTTTCGAGAGACCATTATGAGAAAGGTGATATTGAACTTGAATTTATTCCTACTAAATTTCAGTTAGCTGATATTTTCACTAAGCCTCTTAGTAAGGATCAATTTTGCTTTCTTAAGAATAAACTTAGGATGATTAATGCATGATTATGTGATTTATTACTCGAGTTACATTTTCATGATTGAGTCATGTATGCCTTGAGTAGATAACAAATAGATCGAGTTGACTAAGAATGAGACTGAGCTATGCATTATAGATTTTGTGAGTGTTATGAGTCACTCGGACACTTTCTTGAGTCGGACTCATATTATGAGCAAAATAGACATCAAAATTCTGAGGTCATTTCTAGATAAATGGAGAATCTCATAAATGTTTTCAAAAACTCTTTCTTGTCTCTCTCTCTATGTCATGCGTACAGTCGGTAGAAACTAGCCATTGGAGAAACTAGTGCATATCTGCGCATAGCGACTCAACGATCCGAGAATCGTTGCTTGGTATTCGAGTGAGAAAGTCGATTGGAAGCCCTTATCTGCTATAAATAGCACCGCTTCACTTTCTTTTCTTCACTTTATCAACTTATTTCTTGACCCTTTCTCTTTTCGCTCACAAACTCTCTCTAGCTCACACGTGTTCTCTCTTTGATACTTAAGTCTCTTTGTTCTCTATTCTCTCTCTACTCTCTCAATCAATCTCAAATCTCTTCGCGAACATGCCTAAGAGAGGAACCGCTCAAGTAGGAGGTTCGGCCACCAAGAAGGCCAAAACTAAGTCTACTTAATCCGAGGTTTCACAGGGCAAAGGCAAAGAGCTCGCCTCGGATCCACCAAAGCACTTTGTCGCCAACACTTTATCCTAGAAGACAAGTTTTTCCTCAAAACTTCTTTTTCTTAAGCTGAAACACATCCTCAAAATAGGAGTGTATTCATATTTTTGTTTCGTTAGTACATTTACACCAGACCTAGTGTCTAAGTTCTACGCTTACATGACTCGCCTCGGAAGGCATCATTACCTCTCCGGTCCAAGGTAAGACCGTTCGCATTAATCTTTGCTTACTTCACACACTTTTTGATGTGAAGGCCCTCTTTCTTAATTCTAATCTTGTTCCATTCACTGAAGTCGCTAATGACTTCTTTGAAAAATACACCAAAGAGGTTTCCTAGTCTAGAAAGAACTTTTCTATGACTCGGATGAAGTCGAAGCTAGGCTTTTGTGTTTTATTACGATAAGAACCTTCTTCTCTCATCATTCTTGTAAAGAGAACCCTAAATCCAAAGTTCTCAAGGTTCTCTACGATATTCTTGAGGCCTAAGAAGTAGACCTCTTTCCTTTTATTCTATAGCGGATGGCAATTGTGCCTGCTAGCTCTAAGAAGTGTGCTCCATATCCTTTCGGGGTACTTCGACCATTGTTTTCAAGTAGTTTCGGATCCCTCTTCCTCTCGACCTCAATGCTTGGTTGGAACCTGCTGTCTGTCTTAGCGAGGCTAAGCTTACAAGTCTAGGAAACGAGGAAGTTAAACCTGGTGTGCGGGTTCATGTGTCCGAGTTATCTCCTCCACCTCGGACTCGAGACTACTCTAAAGGTACCATTTCTACCCTGGACCTTCACGCTTCTCAGCTCATTCCTTACGTTGAGCTACTTTCTCAAATAGTCAACAAGTTTTCCTCTCTGGCTGAAGAGTTGCAATCAACTCTAAAGTCGTTCAAGGGCTTCACTCCAACACTGTTTTGATGCAGAAACAAGCACGGTCTCAACTCGGAGAGAACCAAGAGCTAATTTTTTAGCTCAACGAATTCTTAAAACATGAAATTCTTACAAGGTGGTGAGCACCAATCCTTTTAGTGGAGAGTCTTACATTCTTAAAACATAAAGTTCTTCACACATACTACCAATAATAAACATTGAGAAAATAAGAAGAGCATGGTAATAACATAAATACTCATTAATGAAATTTGTTGGAGCCGTAAATGGTTTAATCAACTTTAAACAAGGTGGTGCAACCACCAATCCTTTTCCTCTGCTCTCGTGTCTCTCTTTTTGCTCTCCCTCGCTCTCCATCTTCTTCCCTCTCGGCCTCGATCGTTGCCGTTGAAGCAGGAGGCACACCGACCTTTTATCTTTACTCCGGTCCCTCCATCTCTCGTTCTTTCTTCCTCTTTGGTCCCGATTCTTCTCCCTCTCTCGCTTCTCTTGTTCGCCCTCACTTTCCCTCTCTATTCTATGCCCCCCGATTCCCTCTTCTCTTCCTCTCTTTACTTCTCTCTTTCTCTCTCTTCGTAGCTTCATTATAGAAGGCTGCACATTTTCCACTTTACACTAATCCACCAATGGTCAAAAGCCAATTGCAATCCTCCTCCCCGTTATTTTTGTTTAGTTAGGCTTAGTCTTTAAGTTAAATTCAAATATGTTACATAATTTACCCCAAGGCTTTTACTTATTTGGGTCGGGATGGAAAATAAAGGGAACTAGCTTAATGTACCTCACTAATCATAGCTGCGCAACTTATAATAATTCGCTCAAATAATGATTATGAATATATACCCACGTATATATTCTAAGTATTCAACCTAATTCATTTAATTAAAGTTAATTAATTCATTTAACTCATTAAACTACCTCCAATAAAACTACGAGAATTATAGAAACGCAGCGTTTGGGGGCAAAATCCCCTTAAACGCAGCGCCAGCCATGAGTGACGTCGTTTTGTGAAAATAAGCTCCATGTCTCGGTTGGACGTTTTGGAGCAAAACACGGCGTTTTGGTGATGTTTACCATGAAACACGGCGGTGATCAAGGTGACGTCGTACGGACGAGTTTAGTTTCTGTCTTGGTTGGATGCTGGTCATGAAACGCGACATTTTGAATGTTGAAGGGCTCTGTGCGTAGCGCCGGTCCGGAGTTGACTACGAAGGGTTGACTCGGGCTTGGACCATCCGAAGAAAAGGATTTTGGACTGACCTAAAGAAAAAAAAAGGTTTATTTTTTGGTGTTAAAAGGTTTTTGTGGTTTTCGGCTTCCATCATGCCAATGGAATATCGATCGTGATCCGAATTCACAAATAGGACTGGGATTTCATCATCGAGCCAACAAAATAAAATACATAAATAAAAGAGATAAGGATGACAAGTTTTAGGTGCCTACGGTTAGCCCCCACTTTGACGGAGTATAAAACACGAAGGGTCAAAGTAGACACTAAAGGGTACTTATCTCGCTTCAGTGCATTGTTTCGAACGCCGATTATTTTCTAGTGTCTAGAATTGGTTGTTGTCGAACTTGAACTCCAAGATAGGGCTTGGACTTGACCGCGATGCATGGGTTATGAAGTCCGAGTAAGAATGTCCTAAGCTTGGCTTGATCGGAGCCTTGAAGCTCGGTGAATTTTTTACTGAAACTTCGATCGTTTCTTGATCTAAAGCTTGGCCTAATAAATTGTTGTACTAACATTCTTGTTAGTGGATAACCATATTTACAAAAGTTCAATATTTTGCGTGAATAATTCAGTCAAAAACATACCGAAAATCCGATCCGAAAATGCCGACGTGGTGGGTCCAAGGATCCACTTGCATGCATATAGTTCTAAGAACCCATTTGCCACGCCTGATTGGACTTCACAAGCTAGTCACAAGGTATACCTGCAATGCTTCCTCGGATGGGACACCAATCAAGCGTCATGGTTGGCGCCGACCAGCTTTAGGCGAGCCTCGTCTCGATGTGCTATCGAATTCCTTTCTTGGTCTCCTCTTACTTTTTTGAATTTTGTCTTTTGTGCTTCATGCTATGACCGAATTTGCCTATAAAAGGACTGGTTAGTGTGTTCACTTTGCACACTTCGGTTATTCGTCTCTTGCTTGCTCTAGCTTTGTTCTAACTTGCTTCTTCTTATCTTGAGAAAACTAGTTGATTTTAAAAACCACAACTCCTCAAAAATTTCTAAGAGAAGATCTCATCCCATTGGGAGAACAAGGGCTGAGAGATTAGTCCACGACAACTTCTTACGAGAGAGTGGCGCCCCCAAGAAAAATGGAGCCCTAGTAACCTCCTAATTGAAACCGAGAGCCATGTTTCTTCACTTGCCATTTCTCTGTCGGTAAGCTTATTGGCTTAAACTTCTTTCGTTGATCATTTGGAGTAATACTTCTATTACATCTTGTTGGATTTTCATTTTGTAGAAGGGTTCCATACGGAGGAGCGGGGCTATCTAAAAATTCATGGAGATGTTCATGGAAAGGAACTACCCTCCGGAGAACATCATGACTAGCACCGGGTTTGATTCCTTTTATAATGCTATTCATCTTCCTTTTGGGAAAATGACTATTACTCCCTTTGACTTTGTTGTCGTCAAGTCTATGATCAAAACTTGTACAAGAACCATGACTATTTGCGTCACCTCTTTGGTCCTGTGGATAGTAGGTTTCCTCGGGAAAATTTCTTTAAATATACTCTCCATTTTTAGGCCTTTAAGAATTTTGAGTTTTGGGCTTAACATACCCCACAACAACAAATGCAGGTCGTACTTGCTCTTATGCTAAGCATATCCTTCTTCTTGGACCAAGCTTCTAAGGTGCATGTTCACTATTTGGTGAACTTAGCGGACCTAAACGAGGTTAAAGACCTTAAGCTGGGGTGCACCCGCATACACTTGCCTCATAAGGGGTTTACGCTCCGGTGTGAGGTATACAAAGGCTGAAAGGGATTTAACGAACTATCTCCCTTTATGTGACTTGTGGAAGATCATTGAGGTACGCTCCATCTCTTCTTTTGATACCAAAATACTTTATCTTACATGAATAAAATTATCACTTGTCTTGCAAAGCTGCGATCGTGGCTATATAAGTATTTCCCTCACCTTTCGCCTGGTTCAAGGAACCATCCTTTGTTCCGGCCTTAGTATCATGGGCCAAAATTCATCTTCGACAGCCCAAAGCATATGATTTAGGATTTTTGAGGTCCACCCTCAACCGTGTAACTTTAGTATGTCACTTTCAAACTTTAAATTTTGAACGTAAAAACCCGGGAGTTTTTCTCCCTTTTGCCCGATCTGCTACCCCAGCCCACGGCACTGTGGGTACGGTAGTGGTGGCCCGCGAAGGCCAAAAGCTTGGCATTTACTGCCTATTTTTTGTCGTTCTTTTCTTGTCTCCTCATGGATCCTGTGTGCAGGCCACCTTGTATCCATGGATCCAACTTCAGCTCCCTCCAAACTTAGATGTGGCGCGGTAAGTGAGAGAAGTATCTTATTTGAAGGACCTTTTGAATATTGTTGGTATCTTGGCAAACGGGCCACACCTCAAATCCATTAACTATTGGGTATCTTTATACCCAATTTTTAAACTTACATTCATTCTATGCTCAACACTTGGGGCGGATTATAATTTGACTTATGAGTCTTCATCTATCCCTTTTGTGTAGTTGAATTTCTTGTGTGGAAATTAAGCTGTCTTTTATAACTTCTCCCGGAGCACATCTATATTCCGAGCCTTGATGTTAATGTGTCTCAACCCGGATAATCCCCATGGTATGTCGGGATTCCTTAAATTCCTAAAGAAGAGTGCACTACTAGAAATTTGGCACATTACGAAGGAAAGTTCCATCCTAAATAGTACGAAAAGCTGTCGTAGAAAGTCTTCTATGATGGTTCTAACCTCCATCATGGACCGTCGTAGAAGCCATGGTCATAAATGACCCTGCCGTCATAGAAGGTTTGCCAAGCTTTTACAACGGTATGTTTTACGATAGAAAGTTGGATTATTTACAACGGTAATTTTTACCATCATAAAAAATTTTCACCATTTACTGACGGTATCTTTTGACCAGTTACGGAAAATTTTGACTATTTAGGATAGATATGGGGCTCTTTTTTCATTGAATACTGTAATTTTTTTGCAAGAAATGTTTTCTTTTTACCATTATAAAAAATAATTGAATGGTTTTTTCGAAAGTTGGCATAAGCCAATTCCCTCGTAATGCTAATTTTCAAACAAACAAAACAAAAATTAACGAGAAATTTCTTATGTGCTATTAATTCTTCTTTACCTTAAAGATAAACTTCATAATCGAACTATCCTGCTAGCTGCACAAGATGACGAGATGTTGATAGGGTAGGGTTGTCCCTTTATGAACCGAACACCCTATTTAGCATTTGGCTGGGAAAGTCGATTGCACTTTCTTAAGGGTTGTTGTGGCCTTTTGGTATTCGCACTATGATGTCTTTAGATTTGAGGATTAGGAGTTATGCCCCTTTATGAAGAATTTGATGCCATTTTGGGCATTCAACGTCAAACTAAACATGTAATGACAATGCCTTCCACTAATATGCACAACACATATAAGCGCCTATTAAGCCTAACCAATAGGAATCTAAGTTGGATTACGATTAGGGATGAGTTGCATTTATGAACCTCATTGAAGCATTATTGCCCTATGCACTCTTCAAGGCCAGCCTACATTCAGAGACATCGAGCTATAATCACCTACCTTGATAGGTGGCTTCTTATTAATGGGAGGCCACAAGGACATGGCGCATGCTTGTAGTATTGAGTTTTGTTGAGCGGTTAGAGGAACACTTGCTCTCTCTAACTCTGCCGATCATTGTAGAAACTATCATAAGGCTGGATCGGGTCGAAGCAAATCCGGACAAGGACGAGAGAGCCCCCTGTTGTTGCGGGTAAGCTAAAACAATATTCGGGACCCAACCGGTGAGGCTGGGTAGGCCGTGCGAGCCAAGGGTGAATTGCTGGCGCCGGCGAGGTGAAAAGCCTTCGACTCCGCCCAAAGACTCAATTTTTCACCCTCTCTCTTTTTTATTTTTAATTTTGCTCCTGTTGAGCTGTGACTAAGGATGAATTTTACACTTAATAATTTTTCTACCGTTGTGTGCAAATCTGGTTGGTGGAGCACCTTTAATTGGTGCTCCGACGGATGTCAACTTGTACTTAGGTACACAATTTTGTCGGCAGAAACGGAGAAGCATTTTTTGATCGATCATCCTGTTTCTTGCTTGGGAGTCCTCGTTTAGAGTTAGGGATCCCATTGAATGGTACATCAAGCACTTGGAATGTGTCCCAATTTAGGACACACATCGAGCAGCACTCTTTTGTACATTTGTTGAGTCTAAAAATCAATACGTACTACTTCCCTAACCATGTATTACGGCAAATGGGATTAGAATAGGCGATCGATTACTTAAATTGTGTGTGGCCTGCTACTTTTGAGCTGTTTGCGGGTTTTCGCAGCTCAAGGCAAGTTTCGACATGGTTTGATTACTAGATGAACTTGTCGAAGTTGCTTGAAACCTATAAATAAGCAGATTACTACAGTTTCTTAATATTATCTAGAATGGATAAAAGAACTAGACCCCAAGCATCGGCAAGGCACTAAGGACTCGAGAACGGGATCACATAAGAGTCGTGCATGCTGAAGCACCACTTCATATTCGAGAAGTAAACCTCCAAATAAATGAACAAGCTCCTAGAAGGGAGGTAGAAGCTAAAGAAGCTAAAAGAGGAGGGCTCGTAGGATTGAAGAACTTAAGAGACGCACCTGGAGGATGCAATTAAGTCTAGCGATCCAAAAGGAAAGAAAGTGAAGATTGACTAGGGCTAAAATTTTGGAGAGAATTTAGGAAGAAATAAAAAAAATAATAAAATTTTAGTTTTGCCTCCTTAGAACAATTTTTTTCAAGTAGTATGCTTGTTTTATTTCCCTTTTATTAGTTATGTATTAAGGTAAGTAGTAGGCTTACCTTTTATTAATGAAAGTAAAAAGTAAGTTTTATGCTCGGATTTATACTTCATTTATTTTATTGCTCACTTAGAGTAATAAATAATAAATTTGGACCGCCTAATTGGACCGTCTTTAAAATAACAATTAAAGAATTAATTAAACAAGTGGACCATCTATTTGGACCATTGAAAATAACAATTAAATACAAAATATTGTAAAAGGGGTTTGCTTGGCCCGACTAGTCCACCGTACTGGACGGTGGTCGACGCTGATCTATGGTATGGCATGGTTGGGCTGGGCTTAGCCTATCACATGATCGGCTTAGTGTCATGATAAACATAATATTTCTTTAATTGATCAAATTTTGTGTACTAAAAAATCTCTTTACCGTCCAAATCAGTCAATTTAACTACTCCTCCGACGGTATTTGACTAAGCATAAATGGGTCTTGCCAGTTAGGTCTAAATTTTCCTCGAGGATCTTGAATTAGCGCTCTAATCTCCTTAAGGGCCAAATCCACGATATGCAGGTTATGTTGCTTTACCTTCTTATTAAATACCCTTGATATACGTGCTTGGTATATCCGGACATTATGTAAAGCATTTAAGCGTCTTTTATCTAACAACACTAACTCTTTGTAGCATGCCTTAGCCCATTACTGCTTGAAATCGACTTTGTGGGATGATCCTTAATGAAGGAATGGAAATTTTTATTAAAAGGACTGCTTCCATGCCATAGAATAGGGAGTAGGACGTTGCTCTGTTGAGGTCCTCATGGAGGTCCGAGTAGCCCTATAGAGCAAAGGGCAACCTTGTTAGGCCAATTCTTATAACTGACAACCATTTTCTCCACTATCATACAAATATTTTTGTTGGTGGCCTAGACTGTTCGTTGGGCTGAGGGCGATTGGGAGAAGATTTGTGATGTTTGATCTTGTATTTGTCTAATAAGTCTGCTACCTTATTGAAGTGATTACCATGGTCACTAATCGGTTCATGAGGTACCCCATATCGATAGATAATATTTTTAGTGATGAACTTTACTACGTACTTCAATATTAAGTTTGCATAAGAGGCTGCTTCAACCAACTTAATAAAGTAGTTAATTGCTACCAAAAAAAATTTGAGGTCGCTCGTTCTTTTAAGGGTCACCTTACCAATTATATCAATGCCCCAAATTGAAAATGGCCATGGCGATGCAAGTGTCATGAGGAAAGATGGTGGCTGGTGTCTGTAAGTTTTCATGAACCTAACGCTTGTGACATTTTTTAACAAATTCATGACGATCCGGTTGACCAATAGTATCCTAACCTCTGAATTTTCTAAACCAACATTCTTCCATTCATATGGGGTCCATATTCCCCATCATGAATGTAATAGTTCGACCCTAACCCATATTATTTGTTTCGCTAATCACAATTTATAAAGTCGAGCACACGCACTTCAATTCGTCATTTAAATAATTATTTTTTATGTGTGTTACACGGCTATGATGACAAGTGACCTCCAACAAAAATTTCATAATAATGAGTGTAAATCTACGTATATGTTTAAAATAAAAATTTAGAAATTTATATAAGTATATAATGAATGCAAATGTGAAGATACTTGGCAATAAGGTTATTAGAGATTATATTTTAAACGAATCGTTACACTGAAAACAGATCATATAACTTATATACAACATTATTAAAATAGAATTAAATAATTTTAAATTTAAAGAGATGGTAAAGATGAATGGAATAGAATAAGAAAATTATTTAGTATAAAAGATAGATGTAAAATGTAAGATTATCGGTATGTAATTTTTTAAGCATGAAATAACGAGTCAAGTAAAAAGGCCCAACCCTTATGAAATTTATGAGAGGTAAGTGGGCCAAGAAAAGAAGCATGAGTTGTTGGATTTTTAAACAAAAACAAAATTCAAATGGGATCTTCCGGAATAATTAGGACAATTGAAAGCAAGAAACAAATCAGGTTGGATTAATAAAACTCATCACTTCCTCCTCTCTCATTCTCCCATGCCTCTGCTTCTCCACTTCCCTTGCACCCACCTCCTTTGCTCCTCCCTTGCTGCTGCCCACTTGCTCCGGCCACTAAAACCACCAACGTCGGCCGGAAACCGGCGCCGATCCTCCCTCTCTCTCTCTCTCTCTCTCTCTCTCGCGCGCGCATGCCTACCCTCGCTCCCTTGTTGCGGTTCACCCGCTGCCGGTTACTTAGCCACCAACAGTAGCTCACCACCGTTAGGAGCTTCTCCGGCGCCACCAGGTCCTGCTGAAGGGCTACCATCTTTTGGCTACCATCTTTTGTGCTTTTAAGGTGAAACCTTAAACCTAAATTTTCATCTCCTTTCAATTCTTACCTGTTGGTTTTAGTTAATAATTGAATCATATGAGTTTAAAAAGATCTTTATGATGCAAATTTAAAGGTTGATTGTAAAATTTTAATAGGTGTGAATAGGTGTGGTTTGTTGTTCTTGGTGGAAGGATTGTAAATTGGGAGTGTGTGATTGTGATTGAATTATTAATTGAGATTTAGAGAAGTAAATTTGAGGTGTTATTTTATAATTTTGTATAAATTTAGTTGTCCCTAGTTATTTTTAGGTGTGATTTTCTTAAAGAAAAGATTAGTTTTGGTTGAAATAAAAGGGATACATGTGAGCTTGAAGTTAAAAACATATTGAGTTAAAAAGTACGTGAGTTTAAAGTAAAAAATATCTATGTACAAATTTGATTAGATTAGTTAAGTTGAGGACAAATACTAAAGTGGAAAAGGAGTGTATAGTGTGGTTGATATTGTTAAATCATAATTTAGTGAAGTAAATTGGTAGTATTTGATTATAAATTTGAACATGTCCTCCATCGGTTCCTTTCACATAGACACCACAATTGAAGGTCATCCTCCCTTCATTTCAAGCCTCGGTATGACATAACATTCCATTCACCGTGTATGCTGTCCATGTTTTCACTCTCCTTAAAGGACCTTGAGCTAATTGCATCAAGTAAACATGCTTTTCATCATGATATACTTGATAACAATGAATCTGTGTCAATAACATAGTGTTTGTTTAGTTTATTAAAATGGAACAACCAATACTAATATATTTGAGGCACGAGCAATAAGTATTAATATATGATACTCACAGCTCCTTTGAACCACTCTTCGAACTCACTTTCCACCATTGCATCAATTCCAGCATCACTAACATCATCATACATAGCTCGTTTTTAGTGTTCGAAGAGGCTGAGTTCAAAGATTTTATTAAGATGACATCATCATTTTGAATAAACTATAAATTTATTGAAATGAGTGTTGAATACGACAAGATAAACTCACTCAAGGTAAGGTTTAACTTCGAAACAGTTCAGTAAAACATGGACATGTGCAGCCGTCTTTTCCTTATCATCAAGGAAACGCGGATTGCACTTCTCATTTGGAGCACCTTCTGGTATGAATATCGAAAGAGTATGATTGTGGTTTAGAACTTCGCTGTCTTCATTTCGTCGACTTCTAGTGCGCATACAAGGCACGTTAGAGCCGAAATAGTAAGATGCAAAATATGTTTCTTCAAATCGTGCGTACTTTTCAGCGATACTTCCTTCGAGGCTTCGATTTGTTTCCTATGGATCTCTTCAATCGGCCAAAGAACCTCTCAAATGGATACATCCACCGGTATTGTACCGGACCACCCAATTTTGCTTCCTCCGCCAAATGAACCGGCAAGTGTTCCATCACATTGAAGAACCCGGGAGGAAATATTGTTTCCAATTTACAAAGTGTTATTGAAATATTTCGATGCATTTGCTCTAACTCCGCATCCCGTAAAACAGATGAGCAAAGGTTCTTGAAGAACTCACTAATTTCAATGAGAGGCGCTAAAACCTCGTCCGGGAGTGCACTAAATGCTATTGGAAGAAGGCTCTCCATGAAAACATGACAATCATGACTTTTCATGCTATGGAACTTAGTGGAGTTTGGGTCGACAAGGTATGAAATGTTAGAGCAAGTAATCATCTGGCATTTTCAACTCTCTTGCCCATTCACATATTGCCCTCTTCTGCTCCAACGTGAACACATATTTTGCCTTCGGTTTGAGAATTTTACCATTAACTCCATGCTTTAAATTCAACTCTACACGATCACACAACTCTTCCAAATCCATTCTTGCCTTGATGTCATCCTTTGTTTTACCAGGAATATCCATAATAGTGTTAATTATATTCTCAAAAAGTTCTTCTTAATGTGCATCACATCTAAGTTGTGGCGAAGCAATTGATCATTCCAATATGGAAGCTCCCAAAATATGCTTTTGTTTTGTCCAATTATGATCCTTTTTGAACCCCGAAATGTTAATTTCTTGCTCTTTTGTTACTTTGGGAAAGCTTTCAACCCATTGTTTTATTTCTTCCCCTATATAACGACGAGGAGGACCCGAATGTACGGTTTTTCCTTTTGTAAACGATGTGCTATTCCTTCGGAACGCGTGACTTCGGGGCAAAAACCGCCGATGGAAATCAAACCATGAAAATTTTCGGCCATTTCTAAGTTTCAATGCTTTTTTATTCATACATACCGGGCATGACATGGCACCATGCGTACTCCATCCAGACAACATACCATAGGCCGGGAAATCATTAATGGTCCACATCAACGCAGCCTTCATGAGAAAGTTCTCACCTTTTGAAATATCATATGTTTCAACACCATCTTCCCATAGTGTTTTCAACTCATCAATAAGAGGCTGCAAGTACACATCAATTTTATTTTTCGGATTTGTCGGCCCTGTTATGATACATGTCAAGAACATATAAGGCGTCGTCATGCATAACTCTGGTGGTAGATTATAAGGCGTAACAACGACTGGCCAGATTGAATAAGACCTTGCAGGTTGGCTAAATGGATTAAACCCATCCGCGCACAAACCAAGTCTTATGTTTCTAGGTTCGATAGCAAATTCGGGGTGAAATCTATCAAAATGTTTCCATGCTTCACCATCCGAAGGATGACGAGAGGACACCATCCTCTCTTACATTCTCATAATGCCATCTCATGTGCTCTACCGTGGTTTTTGAAGCAAACAAGCACTGAAGTCTTAGTATTAACGACAAGTAATGCATCCTTGCAAATGGAGTTCTATGACTTTTGCCTTGTCTTTCCCTTTAATGCTTCCATCTCGCATGACCACAAAACTGGCATGAATCAAGATTAATGTCCTCTTTGTAGAACAACATACAACCTTGTCGACAACAATCAATTTTTCTTTGCATGGTGAATGTCACGAAGAACTCGGTTATCAGGCGGACAAATCTCCTTCATAAGTTGAGCAATTTCATTAAAGCAATTTTGAGGCATGTTGTAGTCGGACTTCATGCTCAACATTCTAATGGTGGCGAGACAACTCGGTGTGAGTTTCATTTCCTACCCACAAAGGTCGTTGCGCAGCCTCAACCATATTAAAGAAACTTTGGGCATGGTTATTTGGAGGCTCACTTGTAGAGTTTTGATTTGAGATCATGGCATCCGTGACCATATCATTCATATGGTCGATATTTGTTTCTACATTGTTGTAGTTCATATGATTGGCGCCACTATCGTTGAATATGTTAGAAGCCATAGTTTGATCCTCATGTAAATGATGATCTATTTCTCCATGACTAGTCCAATACCAATAGTTTGGAAGAAAATCATATTGATAAAGGTGCAACTTAACTTCATCGTGATCCTTATACTTCCGATTTACGCATTTGCGACATGGACACCTATATTGTTGATTATGTACAAATTCTGATTGGCTTCTAGCATGTGCATCAAACTCCTCAACCCCGTCTAAAAACTCTTGTCTATATCCAACTCTACCGGGTAATAACCTACGATACATCCATCTATGATGCGTAGGCCCGTCCATATATATTCGATTGACATTTAACAATTTATTAAATTATTTGTTAATAATATCAATACATGGAGATGTTATATGATTACATATCTTCTATAATGAACATAATCTATATATAACTATTATGCATTTAGGATATATTTTTTTATTATACATAAATTTATTTAATTTTTATATTTCACTCGTAAGTGTTTATATCATAATTAAACTAATCATACCTAATTAGCATAAATAAACTCATACAAATATAATTAAACTAATCAAACCTAATCATACTTAATTAGCATAAACAACCTCACACAAATAAACCACAAACAACTACACATATATAAATCACAAAACATGTAAACTTCAACTTCAACAATAATGTCCAACAAATCTAACACCACATACTTTAAACAACACAAATTTATACATTACATCTACATCTAATTCAACTTCAATAATAATTTCTAACAAATATAACTTCAATAACATTTACTCCATAAATAACACAATTGCACATTTGTTCTTTTCAAATTCATTCACAAACAACATTAATTTCCAACAAATTACATATATTCATCAATATCAAGTTACATTTTTCAAAACCCTAATCTAACTTCAATAACATTTACTCTATAACTAACACAATTGCACATCTTTCTTTTCAAATTCATTCACAAACAACATTAATTTCCAACAAATTACATATATTAATCAATTTCAAATTACATTTTCAAAACCCTAAATCTAACTTCAATAACATTTACTCCATAACTAACACAATTTCACATTTTTTTTCAAATTCATTCACAAACAATATTAATTTCCAACAAATTACATATATTCATCAATTTCAAATTACATTTTTATAAACCCTAAATCAAACTTCAATAACATTTACTCCATAACTAACACAATTTCACATTTTTCTTTTCAAATTCACTCACAAACAACATTAATTTCCAACAAATTACATATATTCATCAATTTCAATTTCAATTTTATAAAACCATAAATCTAATAAAATTCAACAAAACCATACCTTCAAAGAATGGGCGGCAGCAGCGGCGGCAAAGGCGGCGACGGCGGAAGGGCAGAGCGTTAGGCGGCAGCAGCGGCGGTGAGTCGGCGGCGTCCTCCACCCGAGCGGCAGCAGCGGCGGGAGACGGGTCCAGAGCAACCAAGGTGAACAGTGAAGTCTTTCGCCCTCATGTTCCTCAGCGGCGGAGGAGAGGCGGCGGACGGCCGCAGGGGACGGCGGTCAACGCGGGGCGAATCAGCCACGGGAGTGGGGGTTGGGGGTGGCGATTCGGCGGCAGCGACGATGCTCGGAACCTCCACTCTCTCTCTCTTTGCTCTGCGATGTTCGGTTTGGCCGAAGGCCGATCTCGGATATATTTATAATTACCGACGGAACAGTCCGTCGCAGTTCACGTCGCTAATAAAAAATTTCAATTAACGACGGAACAACGACGAATAATTCCGTCGCTGATTACTAAATTAATTTGTTTCATTTTTTTTTTTGGTTTTTTTCCTTTAGCTTTCCCTAGCGACGGATTAGCGACGGAATTTTCCGTCGCTAAACTTTTCAGCTATGGAATAACAACGGAAAATTTCGTCGCTGATTCCAAATTAGCGACGGATGTCTTATTCCGTCACTATGTCCGTCGCTGTCTACCACATGTGTCGGTTTTGTTAGAGTCCGTCGCTGATTTTGTCGCTATGGGGCGACGGAATTGTGTTTGTCGCTAGTTTCCGTCGCTATTTAGCGAGTTATGTAGTAGTGATATATATATATAACTAATAATGAACCATTTGCAAATCAAGTTTTGTCACCTAATTAAAGTTGTCCTCGATCGGTTATCAATTATCAATTATCGGGGCTTACACCCTTCAATTCCACCCGGACGACTTCAACTCGGGTTCTTGGTCGGCCCGAGATGTGTGCATCTTACTCAAATATCGCATCAATTATATAAGGGGTTCCACTTTCGGATAATAACCGGGAAGCATGTTTGACTCATATTCTCTCCCCTCTAATTTCGAACTAAAATGAATTGAAAAGGGAGTACTCAATTAAAATATTTTCAAAGTAATTTGACTGTGAAGGAATCTTCGTATCGAGTTTTGACTCATTCTTTGAAATATTTTACTTTTTTTGTTTTTAAGGAAAACATCGGTGAACTCTACATTGCCTACCAAGTCCAACGAAGGAAAAGCATAGCTGGACATGTCGTATTCTTAATTTCGGTGGTGTCTACATGCTCACATTGATTTAACGCTCAACCGTGGCTTGGGTATGACCTTGGAAATTATTACATGTTGCGTATTATCTTGTAGAGCGAGATGAATAGGTGGGTTGTATAAAATTATGCCATTAAACCACTTAACCGTATTTTGGGTCTTGTTTAAATATGAAGTATGGCTTAACTACTTGGGTTGTAAGCATTTACCCCTATCAGTACCAAACTAAAATATAATAGTTGGATGCGCAAATTGTATTTTATTTTATTTTACCTATTTAGGCTTGTCCTATTTTTAGGGAGGCGATAACGCCTTCAATCGTTATCTTCCGCTGAGACCTTGTGTAATACTCTCTAATTAGGGATTATTAGGTAATGGTGATTGTGGGCGTTATAGTTTCGGTATCGGAGCTAGGTTTAGAAATTGTTGTGAGCAATAGGGTTATAAGGTGTCATGATTTGAGCTTTAGGAAAATTATGTGGCTATTACTTCAACAAGTTGTCGTATTCGGGACTTGTGCATATAGTGCGGTTAGAGTAGGGTTGGCATATATTTTTGTGTATGCTTGTATAAATGATATATGGACATATCGTGAGCTAACCAAACTAACTTAGATGGTGGTACCACCTATCTTTACGGGGTTTTCTAGGCGGATGACTGTAGCGTCATTTGCATGAAACAAAGAAGAAAAAGGAGAAACAAGGCTAGGAAACACAACCTATGTTGGTTTGCGGAACTAAGGGATAATCTAACGTATATTTTTGTGTTAGCTGTTTACATAAATGCAATGAAGGTAGCGAGTTAACCGAATTGGTTTTATATGGGAAGTAGTTAACATTTTGCTTTGCAAGAGAGGAAAAAAATATTATTCATTAGGCAAATTTGAATTTATGTGATTTAGCATGTCCGAGACATAAATTAGTAACGTAATTCAAAATATGATTAAAGACTTGGGCAATGATCGAGGACTTACTCATTAGGCATTAGAAACTCCTCCCCACTCTCAACAAACCTTTGTTGATACCCAATCTACACCCTTAGTGATTTCCATCGATACCATGGATCCAAACTACTTGAGGAATTTGGTGACAAAGTTAATGAAAATTATTTCCCTATACCTACCGAAATCCACCTCTAAGCCTAACAAATTAGCCGACAAAGTGGCTTGTCATAATCTTAAAACTTATGATGGGAAGATTGATCCAAGTGGAATTAGAAGAATGGATTAGAGGAATTAAAAAGATATTTGTAGGAGATATCTGAATAAAAAAAAAAAAAAGGAGGGTGAACATAGGGACATACTACCTAATTGGTGAAGTAGACATATAGTGGAGTACGATAAAGAATAAATTTCAAGGTCGTGAGCTAACTTGGAAGAAATTTCTTGAAGAGCTTAGAGCTAAATTTTACCCAACAATAGTTCGGCGACAAAAGGAAAAAGAGTTCTTAGAGTTTAAAATGGACAACAATGTGACAAGTAATGGAGTATGCTAGTAAATTTATGGAGCTATCTAGATTTTCCTAAGACTTTATTGCTAGTGATATGATGAAAATGATTGAATTTGAGGAAGGCTTGACTTATTTGTATTCGATATTAACTTATTGGTCAACCTATTATCAAGAATTGTATGAGAAAGTAGCCGAGGTTGAGCGTGTAAAGAGCGAACTAATGACCTTAAACCATGGAAACTCAAAAAGGAAGTGGAATAATATAAGTCAAAGTGTAGTTCAAAAGAAACCTAATACTAGTTTAAACAAGGGTCACTCATAGGCTACTTCGAACCATGAGGCAAATGTGGTCGAATAAATCACACCACACCGGATTGTCGAATGGCTAGTAATAAATCTATATGGTGTAGTAGTCTTAAACATTTAATAAACACTTGCCCAACAAGACATAAAGTTGTAAAGAAGGGAATTGTTAAGCCGCTGATGCCACCATGTTAAGGACCCACGTCATCTTCCAAACCTGTGGCTATAGGACGAGCATACGTGATCAACAAGAAAGAAGTTGCAACTTTAGGGACAATTGTTACTAGTATACTTTTCCTAAACTCTTAAAGTATTTTTATGTTTTATTTGATTCATGTGCCACCCATTCATTTATATCTACTCAAATTGCTTCCCAATTTTAATTTAAATGATCATAAGGCCCGAATAGAGTTGCCAAGTCGGGTTACCGAGTGGAAAAGTGGCAAAATGCCCAATTCTCTAGCAGCATGTGCCCATAGTCATATATGGGGAGTTGTGCTCTCATAAAGTTAATCAAATTTGATCTGCTAGAATTTGATGTAATTTTAGGAATGGATTGGTTGGGAACTCATGAAGTGAACAAAGATTGTTAAGGTTGTAAGGTTATTGTAAAGGGCCGGAAAAGTAAAGAAGTGTGCTACAAGGTGAAAATGACACAAATGAGTATTCCATAATTTCAGTCATGAAGGATAGCAAATTATTAAGACAGGGTCGCACATGGTATTTATGTTACGTTATCGAGGATATAAAAGAAAAGACAAATATAAATGTTATACCTATAGTATGTGAATTTTTAGATGTATTTACTGAAGATTTACCTGGCCTATCCCCTCAAAAGGGAGATAAATTTTAAAATTGAACTAATTCCTGATGCAAAACCTATTTTTAAGGCATCATATAGAACAGCCCCAACGGAAGTCAAAGAGTTAAAGGTCCAACTTAAAAATTGTTACAAAAAGGATTCATTAGGCCAAGTGTGTCACCTTAGAGAGCTTGAGTCTTGTTTATGAAGAAGGATTGCACTTTGAGACTATATGCGAATTATAGAAAGCTAAACAAGACAACTATGAAGAATAAATATACTCTACCCCGAATTGATTATTTATTTTGATCAATTACAAAGAATTAGCATGTTTTACCAACTTAGAGTTACACAGGAAGATATTCCCAAAACTCCCTTTAGAACTAAATATGGATTCTACAAATTTACAATGATGCTAAGAGGATTTACCAATGTATCCGTTGCATTCATGGACCTCGTGAATAGAAATTTTGAGGACTTATCTAGATAAATTTATGGTGGTGATTATTAATGATATTCTTATATACTCTAAGGATAAGAGAGAATATCATGAGCGAGTTGGGAATAGCAGTACAAACTTTGAGAGAACATCAATTGTATGTCAAATTACAAAAATGTGAGTTTTGTATAGAAGAAGTGGCATTTTTAGGGCATGTTGTCTCTAAGGAAGGGATTAAAGTTGATCCGTATATGGTAAAGACAAGATGGCGAATGGCCCAAACCAACTAATGTTACATAAGTAAGAAGTTTCTTAGTTTGGCAGGTTATTACTAGAGTTTTGTATATGATTTTTCAAAAATAGAATCGGAGCTAACCAATTTGTTATAAAAACACAACCAAATTTGAGTGCTCGAATAAATATGAGGAGACATTTCGGGAGTTGAAGGAAAGGTTAACCACAACCCGTATTCTTACCTTATTAATAGAAGGTAATAAGGTAAAGAGTATACCATCTATAGTGATACTTCTAAAAAGAGTTTGGATGTATGTTAATCCAGGATGATGAGGTCATAACTTATGCATCTTGACAACTCAAATCATATGAAAAGAATTATCCTACTCATGAATTGGATTTGGTCGTTGTTGTAATTGCTTTAAAAAAATTCGGAGACATTACTTATATGGAATGATATGTAAGATTTATATCGACCATAAGAGTTTGAAGTACATTTTACCCAAAGGGAGATCAATCTGAGGCAACGCCGATGATTAAAATTAAGGATTATGATTTACGAACGGAATATCATCCAGTGAAAACAAATGTCGAGGCAAATGAGTCGAGTAGGAAAGCAAAACATATAGTTTAAATGCAATAACGATAACTCAGCTCACTGTTATATGAGACCTCTACAATATGGGAATTGAATTAGTCTCACATAGACAAACAAGTGGATTCCTAGTAGCAATAGAGGTATAACCTATTATAATGAAGGAAATCAAGTTAGGCCAAAACGATGAAGTCGGAAAGGATTAAGTAGAATATTAAAAAGGAAAAATCTCCTTGTTTCGAGGAATACATGAGGATGGAACCTTAAGGTTTCAGAATCAATTTTATGTATCAAAGAAAGAGGAATTGAAAAGGAAAATTCTTGAGGAAGCACACAATACACAATACTTGGTACATCCAGGAGGAAAAATAATGTATATAAACTTGAAGCAATATTTTTGGTGAAATAATATGAAAAGAGATATCGCAAAATATGTAAATAAGTGGTTGACTTGTCAAATGGTAAAGGTTGAACATCAATGTTTTGTAGGTGAGTTAAGACCTTTAGAAATTCCTGCCTAAAAATGAGATTCAATTTCAATGAAATTTGTCATAGGATTACGTATTATTCTTCAAGGAAAAATGTTATATGGGTGATTGTTGACCAACTTATTAAATCCGTATATTTTGTACCAAATATGACACATAGAATACAGAGATACTGGCACAATTATACGTTAAAGAAGTTATTTTATTATATGGAATACCTAAGGACATCATATCCGATAGCGATAAGAGGTTTCAAGTGCGTTTACGGCAAGCTCTATAACGAGCTTTTGGGACTAAACTAAGTTTTAGCAGTTCGTATCACCTAGTAACATATGGGCAAACTAAAAGAGTGAATCAAATATTGGAAGATATGTTGAGAGCATGTGTACTCGACTTTTAAGGGAAATGGGAAGATGATTTACCTTTGGTGGAATTCTCTTACAATAATAGTTATCATGCCACCATTAGAATGGCTCCATGTGAACATTGTACTAAAGGAAATGCAAAACCCCATTGTGTTGGAGTGAGTTGAATAGAGCATTGATTATAAGCACTGAGTTGATTCAAGAAACAACTCAAAAGATTAGGAAGATTTAAGACCACATCAAGGAAACTCAAAGGTCGACAAAAAGAGCTATATAAATAAAGTGTTTTTGAAAGTGTCCCAAGTGATCGGGGTCAAAGATTAAATGTTAAGGAAAATACAAGTCCTAGGTATATTGGGCCATATGAGATTATAAAGAAGATCAATCTAGTGTCCTATATGTTAGCTCTGTCCTCCGAACTCGAACATATGAATAATGTCTTTCATATTTAGCGAGTTCAGGAAGTATGTACCCATTCCAAGCCATAATATTGTGATAGAGTTACTAAAAATCACTGAAAATTTAATATATGAAGAACTTTCAGTTCAATTATTGGATTATAGGGTTTAGAAAGCTCGTAATAAAAGCAATCCCTTGGTTAAAGTCTTTGGGCTAACCATACCTCATCGAAACCACATGAGAAGCTAAGGAAGATACGAGAATTAAATATTCCCACTTGTTTATAAGGTGAGCCTAAAACATTATTTTCAAATTTGAAAGTTTCAAGGACGAAATTTATTTTAAGGGGGAAGACTGTAATAGTCCGACCCTAACCCATATTATTTGTTTTGCTAATTACAATTTATAAAGTCGAGCGCACGCACTTCAATTCGTCATTTAAATAATTATTTTTTTATGTGTGCTACGCGGTTAAGATGACAAGTGGCCTCCAACAAAAATTTCATAATAATGAGTGTAAAGCTATGTATATATTTAAAATAAAAATTTAGAAATTTATATAAGTATATAAGGAATGGAAATGTAAAGATACTTGACTATAAGATTATTAGAGGTTATATTTTAAACGAATCGTTACATTTAAAATAGATCATACAACTTATATGCAACATTATTAAAATAGAATTAAGTAATTTTAAATTTAAAGAGATGGTAAAGATGAATGGACTATAATAAGAAAATTATTTAGTATAGAAGATAGATGTAAAATGTAAGATTATTAGTATGTAATTTTTTAAGCATGAAATAACAGATCAAGTATAAAGGCCCAACACTTGTGAAATCCATGAGAGGTAACTGGGTCGGGAAAAGAATCATGAGTTGCTAGATTTTTTATAAAAAAATCAGATGGGTCTTCCGGAATAATCAAGACAATTAAAAGCAAGAAACAAATAAGGTTGGATTAATCAAACTCATCACTTCCTCCTCTCTTATTCTCCCGTGCCTTTGCTTCTCCACTTCCCCGCATACAACTCCTTTTCTCCTCCCTTGCTGCCGCCCACTTGCTCCGACCACCGGAACCACCAACGCCGGCCAAAAATCGGAGTCGGCCTCCCTCATCTTCTCTCTCTCTCTCTCTCTCGCTCGGCTCTCTCTCTCACGCCTACCCTCGCTCCCCTGTTGAGGTTCACCCTCCGCCCAATTACTCAGCCACCAACGGTGAAGGTTTGCTCAAGGAGAGTCCGAGTCACCCTAGAGGGGGTGAATAGGGTGATAGAAAATTCTTTCGAAAATACACACTTTTGCGCGAAAAGAGGCAAAGACAGAATCCGAGTCTAATAACGAGTCGAAAAGATTGGACTCAAAAGCAATGAATCGAAGAAGCAAGAGCACTAAGGTAGTCCGAGTCTAGAATGAACTCGAAAAAGAACACGGAGATTTTACGTGGAAACCCTCCCGGGGCAGAAAACCACGGCCCGTGTCAATCCGGACACGAAGTCAAATCCACTATTTTGAGTCCACAAAATACCGTGAACTTGACGTAACCCGAGTTGCTCCCTTAGACAACTCTATACGGATTTTCCTAGACTCGAAGTTACCTTATATGATCTAGTACTTCCTAGCTGAGATAACCCTTACAGCTTAGGGACAACTAAGCCGAGTTAACCTTTACAGACTTAGTCAAGGGACCTTACAAAGAATGTAAGAAGTGTTTGTAACGAAGTACAAGACCTTACAACTCGTAAAGTAATGAATTACAGAGTGGGAGTTGTAAGTTGAAGATTGAGAGTAAATACAATAACTTTGATCAAGTAAGTGTATAGACAATATGTTCGGCAACGTTCAAGTCTTGTGAAGTGGCTTCTTCTTATAGATAAGACCAGGCAGAGTAGCCGTTATTTTCATCTCGCTGACCGAGAGTCCTCTCGTGACCTTTGAGAAAGGCTTTCCGAGTCACTCGAAAGTATCCGTTGAAATATGAACGTTGGACAACGGTTTAACTCTCTTGGAAGTCCCAAAACCATCGGTTGTGTCTTGAAAAATGAGGTGAAAACCACCTGTCAGGCTTGGCGTTCCAGCTTTTCCGGATATGGAAGCGCATGACTTCCGACACAATCTTCCGAGACTAAAGCAAGGAAGGTGAAAAGCCATATCTCGCTGGTGATTTGACGTTATGAAGTCCGGCTACTTTTGTAGTTTGAAAAGATATCCTCGATTGAATAACCTACAAAAGTAAAACACCTTGGTTCTCAAAGTATAAAATACTTTGGTCCAAGGTTAGACACGGATAACAAAATAATTTTAAAAATTACGCAATTGATTATCCGAGTCGAAAAGAATTGGAATATTCTGAGTCTAATATCCATGATACTCGTAATTCCATATGACTTAGTCTTAAGTAAAGAAACACGTTCTATAGCAAATATCGAGTGAGAGAGAACTTGATATAGACTAAGCATGAAATGAACTATGAATGCCGACTATGCAAGCAATAGAGTAAATAACCACAAGTCAGATTCTCGAGTGAGAATGGACTCGTAATAAAGAACAACTTTTCCGAGTCGCTAACTAAAAAGCGATTAAAGAGATATGTGAAGGCCGAATCGCATAGAAAGGATACTATTTAATTCAAGTAAGTTTCTAAGACATAGAGAATGCCTTGGAATCAAAACTCTATATGAATGACATCATTATACCCGATTCCTTTTGCATGACTCGTAAAGATATAGAGCAAGTGTCTCGAGTCTTCAATCTCCCCCTTTTGATGAAAGGCATTCCATACTTAAACAGAAACTTTGTTAGAAGAAAATAGATTGATTCTCGAGTAGTTTGATAAAAAGTAAGGCATAATGAATGGATCGAGTAATATACGATATATCAAAGCGAATTAAAGTATGCTTTAACTCATTAACTCGTAAAAGAAAGAACTCGGAAATGAATAAGGAAATGCATCAATTCATTAAAAAAATTACAAGGGCTGAAGGAACTCCCCTAGACAAGACAACCAGTTTCGACTACATTTTCTCCCCTTGCCTTTCAGAAAAAAAAAAACAAGAAGCAAAACAAATGGAGAAAAGTACAAGTAATACACATAAGTTGTCCGGACAAAAAGAAAATTTTGAAGCGTAAATTCGGAGACACCGAGGAATTGTGACTCAGTGCATGGCTCCAACTAGGAAGGAGGGGATTTCGAGTGGAGGCGGAGGTGCGCCGGCGCCGATAAGACCTTGACGATGTGCTTGAGCGCGGCGAAGGGAGAACCGGAATAGTTCGCAGCGGCTCGGCTCCGAGGGGCCGACCCGGAGATAGTGGATCGAGGGGTTCTTCCCTTGGGACCTCGGGGCTGGAGGGGCTCGCTCGGCGGACTCGCCGGAGGAGCGAGATCTTCCGACCCACTCGGATCGCCGTCTCGAGCCGAGTACAGCAATTTGAGCTTGGGGAGCAGTTGCCACGGCCTCTTCTTCCCTTTGCCCGAAGAGCCCGCTTCAGCCGCAGGTTCCTCGCCGTCCTCCGCCGCATCCGTAGCTTCTTCCTCTCGCTTCCTCGGCTTCCTCGCTGTCCGAGGAGGTCGGCTCGGGCTCGAAGACGCCTCGGATGTGTCCGAGTCATCCGGGTCCCGAGCCGCCTTGGACCGTCTCTCTCGAGGAGCTCAGCCAGCTTCTTCCGCTCCTTAACCAGCTCTCTCATCTCAAGAACGAGAGACTCGTCGCTCTCGGATTTGGGACTCGACTCAGCCTTTTGGTTGATGGTCGACCCCGAAGAACGGACTTGAAACCCCGAGCATGTCTCTGAAATCGAAGACACAGAGGTGATCTTGTCCATGAAGACAGGAGACTAGAGGGCGAGAGAAAGTTTTGGAAGCACCGGAGGTGGAGGCACCACCAGGTGAAGAAGGAAGAGGGAGAGGGGTTGATTTCGAGTCCGAGGTGGAGAAGGAGGCCTCGCCTCGAAGTTGTGAACCCGCACACCGTGGTTAGTTTCCTGGTATCCGTACCCTCGGAGTTCCTTCTTGTCGGCCACAATGGCCGCCTCGTACACCGCGTTAGGGTCGAGGGAAGAGGAACTTGGAATTGTTTGAAGACAAGGGTGAGAAGAGCACCAAAAGGAAGGGAGGTGTTCTTCTTGCTCGGAGTTGAGCCGGCACAGCGGCCATCCGCTTCAATGATGGAGGGGAAGAGGTCGACTTCGTATCCCTCCGGGATATCGAAGAGGGCTTTGAGGTGCTTGGAGTTGGGGTTCTCCTTGCTAGAATGCCGTGAGAAGAAGGTTCTCATCAGCAGGAAACACGTAAGCCTCGGCTTCGACTTCAACCGAGTCACGTAAAAGTTCTTTCTGGACCCGGGGAATTCTTTAGCGTACTTTTCAAAGAAGTTGTCGGCGACTTCAGTGAAGGGGATAGGGTTGCTGTTCAAGAAGAGAGAAGACACTTTGAACAGACGGTGAAGGAGGGAGGTGTTGATACTGAACAAGTAATGTTCCGAACCCGAGAGGTTAGAACATTTTCGGAGTGGGTGAGATGAGTATAAAACTCGAAACGAGTTCGAGATAGATGAACTCGCCGAAGCACAAGAAAGGGTAGACTCAGGTGGTTTGGATATTGGACAACCAGGAGAATTTGGTTGTTGGGAAGAACTTGTCGTCCAACGCAAGATGCTTGGTGACAACCGGTTTAGAAGGGGTTGAGCTTTCTGGCTTGTTGGTGCGAGGCTTCTTAGAGGATGAAGAAACCCGAAAGTCGGGATGGTTTCCTCTTTTAGGCATGGTGAGAGAAGAAAAGATGAAGCTTTTCGAAAGAGAAAGAGAATGAGGTGGAGAAGAGAAGGTAACGGAAAAAAAATGGTAGAAGAAAGAGAGATGAGCAATCGAAAACTTACGAGAGAGAGAGAGAGAGAGAGCTTCTTCGACGTCCGCGGACGATCGTGGAACACTATTCACGTAGCAAACTTCCGCGAGAAGAATTTCATTTGAGAGGGAAGGAGTTTTAGAATACCGAGATGAAGATGGATAGTCGTTATTTATAGTGAGTACGCGCGCCCGTTCACTATCCGTTAAGTAACTCCGTTCGACTCAGCCCGTCCATCGATAATTAATGCCCGGTGTGACGGTTCTTCTTCAACGGTTGAGATATCGGTGGTTTAAAATCTGCGGTTAAGATCCGATCGCAGCGCTCGAGAAAGAGAGAGAAAAAGGGTTTGAAATTATAGTCCGAAACTCTCCACTGTTTTAGAGATAGCTTCGTAAAATTTGATGTCCAAATTTCTCTTACGTCCGAGTTTGGCTCGAAAAATTTCTGAGTGACTCGTAAACACGTAAATAACTATTAGCCCAAGTATCACATGATCAACCGAACTAATGGTTATTAACAATGAAAGCACATGGCACGTAAATATTCAAGAATCATAACACAACACTAAGCATTTAACATACCAAGCTCATTCCGAATAAAACAGTAATTGATTTTCACCAAGTGGCTTAGTAAAGATATCGGCTAATTGAAGATTAGTAGGAATGAACTCAAGTGTAATATCACCCTTTTCCGAGTGATCGCGTAAGAAGTGATACCCGACTTCAATATGCTTTGTTTTTTGAGTGCCGGACAGGATTCTTAGTGATACTGATTGCGCTTTGATTGTCACACTTGATTGGAACCGAGTTGAGAGATAGTCCAAGATCTTTCAAGTGTTGTTTTATCCAGAGAATCTGAGCGCAACAAGCTCCAGCAGCAATATATTCAACTTCTGCAGCTTGATAGAGCTACCGAGTTTTGCTTCTTTGAGTGCCGTGGATATTAGGGATTGACCCGTAAATTGGCAAGCTCCAGCATGTGCTCTTTCGATCAACTTTATATCCCGCATAGTCTGCGTCTCGAGTACCCAGATCAAAGTCGGCTCCGAGTCTCCGGAGTACCATAGTCCTAGATTCCGAGTGCCTGCAAGATATCTCGAATATTCTCTTCACCGCAAGTGAGATGTGATTCTTTTGGATTAGCTTGAAATCGTGCACATAAGCAAACACCGAACATTATATCTGGTCTGCTTGAAGTAAGATATAGCAGTGATCCAATCATACCCCGATAGAGTTTCGATCTACCGCTTTACTCGTCTCATCTCGAGTCGAGCTTTATACTCGTCGCTCATAGGAGTAGATGCGTGCTTTGCATCTTGAAGTTTATATTTCTTCAGCAGTTCCTTGGTGTATTTTGATTGATGAACAAAGATTCCATTTTTGTCTTGTTTGATTTGCAATCCAAGGAAGAAGTTGAGTTCTCCCATCATACTCATTTGGAACTCTTGACTCATCAACTCAGAAAATTCTCGACACGTAAATTCATTAGTAGCACCGAAAATAATATCATCAACATATATTTGAACAATGAGAAAATCTTTCCCTTTGGTCTTTATGAATAAAGTCTTGTCGATCCGACCTCTTTTAAAATCATTTTGAACCAGGAAGCCGCTTAGTCTTTCATACCAAGCTCTAGGGGCTTGCTTAAGACCATAGAGAGCCTTTTGAAGTTTGAAAACATGATTTGGAAATTCTGAGTTTTCAAAACCAGGAGGTCTGCTCGACATAGACCTCTTCTTCAATAAAACCATTGAGAAAGGCACACTTAACATCCATTTGATATAATTTAATATGCATGCAGGATGCAAATGCCAACAAGTATTCTAATGGCTTCAATTCTAGCTACTCGGTGCAAAGGTTTCCCACAATCAATTCCTTCTTCTTGATTGTAACCTCGAGCTACAAGTCTAGCTTTGTTTCTGACTACTATTCCACCCTCATCCAGCTTTGTTTTTGAAAACCCATTTGGTTCCTATAACTCGGGTGGTCGAAGGTCGATTGGTCGAGTCCAGACTTGGTTTCTTTCAAATTGATTCAGCTCTTCTTGCATGGCCTCTACCCATTCGGGTTCATTAAGGGCTTCTAGTGCATTTTTGGGTTCAGTTAGTGAAATGAATGCAGTGAATGCACATAGATTATGAAGAGAAGAACGAGTTCTTACCCCACCGTTGATATCGAAATTATGTTTTCTTGGGGATGACTCGGAAGTAAATTTGAATGCTTTACCAGCTTCTTTGATTCACCAGGTTTGTGGGCTGAATAGCTTGATCTTCGAAGCTTGTTCCGAGTGATCGGCTCCATTGACTTGCTCGCTCCGAGCGACTTCTTGAGCTATTTCATTCTCGAACTTCCTCGTTCCGAGTGATCTCCTTCGAGTCTTTGTAAGCTCATCTTCGTCATCATCCTTTCGAGCTTCAGCTCCGAGTATGAAGATTCACTTGGTTTTTCCCTGTTCAAGCTCATCAAACACTACGTGGATACTTTCTTCCACTTTGTTAGTTCTCTTGTTGAAGATACGGTAAGCTTTGCTATGAGAAGAGTAACCTAGAAAAATTCCTTCGTCCGACCGAGCATCAAACTTGGTCGATGATCCTTACCATTGTTGTGGACAAAGCACTTACATCCGAAAGGTCTCGAAATAGGAAATGTTTGGCTTCCTCCCTTTGTAGAGTTCATAAGGTGTTTTCTTCAGAATGGGTCCGATGAGGCATCGATTGAGAGTGTAGTTGGCTGTGTTTATCGCTCTCGCCTGTAAATAGTAAGGCAAGTTGTGTTCAATCATCATCGTCCTTGCTATTTCTTCAAGGGTTCTGTTCTTTCTCTCAACTACTCCATTCCGTTGAGGAGTTCTGGGTGCCGAGAAGTTGTGAGAAATTCCATTCTTGTCACAAAACTCCGAGAATTCCGAGTAATCGAACTCCCTTCCATGGTCGGTTCGAATCTTTTGAATCCGAGTCCGGGACTCCACTTGAATCTTTCTACGGAGCTTACTGAATTCCTTGAAGGCTTCATTCTTATGCTTGAGAAAACACACCCAGGTAAATCTTGAAAATCATCAATGATAACAAGTATGTAAGATTTACCTCCGAGACTCTTTACAGGAATTTCGCCACATAGATCCATATGTAGTAATTCAAGCACGTTGGATGTGGAAACTGTCTTCAGAGATTTGAATGAAGATCTCGACTTGTTTCCTCTCGGTGCATGCTTCACATACTTTATCCTTCTCAAACGTACAGCTAGGTAATCCTCTAACTAGATGATGAGATGCAAGCTTTTTGATAGTATGCATGCTAATATGACTTAATCTACGATGCCAAGTCCAAGAATCATCTTGAAGAGATGCTTTCAAACAGATAAATTCTGACTTGGGTCGAAAGAGGGATGATGTAGGTATTACCCGATCTCTTACCCGAAAGTTTTATCTCTTTGGTGATCTCATCCGTGATGTAGCACTTGGATTGAGTGAATTTTACCTCTTGTCCTTTGTCACAAAGCTGGGAGATGCTAAGTAAGTTGTACTTTAGTCCTTTGACAAAGTAGACTGGGCTCACCGGATTGTTTCCATTACCAATCTTCCCAATGCCCACTATCTTGCCCTTGTTGTCATCACCAAAGGTCACCTTTCCTCCTTTATATGACTCCAGCTCGTAAAAGAGTCCTTGGTCACCTGTCATATGTCGTGAACATCCACCGTCCAGTACCAATGTCCTTTTGATCTTTTCTCGAGTGACCCGCAAAACAGAGATAATCTAACCCTTCTCACTTCCTCTAACGAACCCAAGTAACATTTCTTACCGTGGTCCTTTTCTGAGGAAGAAGGTGCTTTGGAACCCGGATTTGAATGACTTTGGGTTTAGTCTCGATTATGAGTCTTCTTCTCGGAGAATTGAGTCTGTGTCTCTTTCCTTTTAAAAACCTTTCCTTTTGAAACAGGAGAAAATGGTTTCCTTTTGTAGATAGGTCTGGGTTTAGTCCTCCTTTCATTTTTGTGAATGGGACCATGCTCACCTTTTGGAACTTAACAGCTCTGGAATCCTTTTTGAACAATTCCGAGTAAGAATTAGATTCTTCCTCCTTGTTGAACCCAAGACCTTCTTTTCTAAAAGAGACACATTGTGAACCTAAGAGCATATCAAGTTTCTTCTGTCCTTGAGTAAATTTTAAAACCAGATCTTGAGACTCAGTGAGCTTCGTTTCAGCTTGCTCATTTTCTTTCTCGAGTAACTCGGACTCGGCCTCATTAGTTTGAGCACTTGTCTTGAGTTCTCTCGAGTGTGAGTCTCAGCTTTTCCAATTCATTTTTTAAAGAAGTGCTCTCGTAAGTGATTGACTCAAGTTGTTCCTTGAAATGAGAAGAATCGAATTGGACTTTTCTTCCAAAGTAAAGATGTATTTAGCTAAATCAACTTTGGAGAATTTGAGGAAGTAGTTTATTACCTCTTGAGGATCAGCTTCCTCATTATCCGAGTCTCGTGTCTCGAGTCCGACTCTTTTCGGCTTCGAGTCGTTGATTGCCATTAGACACTTTGAGTCATCCGAATCCTCGTCGTCTTCGGATGATTCCTCATCGCTCCATGTTGCCATCATGGCCTTTTTCTTCTTCCTCGTCCCGTCTTCGTTTTGGACAGTCCTTGACTATGTGGTCTTTGCTGCCACATTCAAAACATCCGGAATTCTTAGACAGAGATAACTTTGAAGAAGAAGAAAACTTACCTTTTCTATCTCTTTTGTCTTTCTTGTAGAATTCTTCTTTTGGTCTTTTGTCCCATCTTTTGTGCTTCATCATTTTCTTGAAGCCTCTTGCAATGAGTGCCATGGGATCATCCTCTCGATTCAGAGGAGCTCGGAATTGCTTCTTTGGATTCTCGAGGCTTTAAGCGCAATGTTCCTTTTGGAAGTACCCTCAGCATCTTCTTCTTCTAGGTGTATCTCATGAGTCGAAGTTTTCCGATGAGCTCGTCTCGGTTTCAAGAGTGAGAGGTTTTGAGCCTCTTCTATGGCAGTCACCTTAGGACCCCATCGTCTCTTGGGTAGGCTTCGAGAATTTTTCGACACATTTCTTCATGGGAGATCTTCTTTCCCAGAGATTTGAGATTGTTGGTGATCTCAGTGAAGCGTATGAACATCCGAGTAATGTTCTCTTCTCGGCTCCATTTTGAAAAGCTCATATTTGTGAAGATACTCGGCTGATCTTTGCTTGTCTCACCCGACTTGTACCTTCGTAGGTGTTGACCAGAGTGTCCCACACCTCTTTAGCAGAGTCACAGGCAGAGACTCGATTATATTCTTCTCGAGCTTATGGCGCACATGAGGATGTTCATGGCTTTGAAGTTCTTTCGAACTTCTCTCGCTTCGCTGGCGTGAACTCAGCCTTTGTCTTTGGAAGGATTCTGAATTCATCTGTCTTTGTTGGAATGTAGTTTCCTTGTTGTATGATTTCCCATACTTCTTCATCGTGATCCATAAGGAAACATTCCATGAGCTTCTTCCAAGTGACCGAAATTTGAACCTTTGAATTTTGGTGGCCTGTTGGAAGATCTACCTTCGTCGAACTCTCCGGTGTTCCGAGCCATCCGATCTTTAAACCTTTGGACCGTTAGATCCTTTCCGAAAGGCTAGGCTCGATACCAATTGAAGGTTTGCTCAAGGAGAGTCCGAGTTACCCTAGAGGGGGTGAATAGGGTGATAGAAAATTCTTTCGAAAATACACACTTTTGCGCGTAAAAGAGGCAAAGACAGAATCCGAGTCTAATAACAGAGTCGAAAAGATTGGACTCAAAAAGCAATGAATCGAAGAAGCAAGAGCACTAAGGTAGTCCGAGTCTAGAATGAACTCGAAAAAGAACACAGAGATTTTACGTGGAAACCCTCCCGGGGCAGAAAACCACGGCCCGTGTCAATCCAGACACGAAGTCAAATCCACTATTTTGAGTCCACAAAATACCGTGAACTTGACAAAACCCGAGTTGCTCCCTTAGACAACTCTATACAGATTTTCCTAGACTCGAAGTTACCTTATATGATCTAGTACTTCCTAGCTGAGATAACCCTTACAGCTAGGGACAACTAAGCCGAGTTAACCTTTACGACTTAGTCAAGGGACCTTACAAAGAATGTAAGAAGTGTTTGTAACGAAGTACAAGACCTTACAACTCGTAAAGTAATGAATTACAGAGTGGGAGTTGTAAGTTGAAGATTGAGAGTAAATACAATAACTTTGATCAAGTAAGTGTATAGACAATATGTTCGGCAACGTTCAAGTCTTGTGAAGTGGCTTCTTCTTATAGATAAGACCAGGCAGAGTAGCCGTTATTTTCATCTCGCTGACCGAGAGTCCTCTCGTGACCGTTGAGAAAGGCTTTCGACTCACTCGGAAAGTATCCGTTGAAATATGAACGTTGGACAACAGTTTAACTCTCTTGGAAGTCCCAAAACCATCGGTTGTGTCTTGAAAAATGAGGTGAAAACCACTCGTCAGGCTTGGCGTTCCGGTTTTCGGATATGGAAGCGCATGACTTCGACACAATCTTCGAGACTAAAGCAAGGAAGGTGAAAAGCCATATCTCGCTGGTGATTTGACGTTCAAGCTCGGCTACTTTTGTAGTTTGAAAAGATATCCTCGATTGAATAACCTACAAAAGTAAAACACCTTTGGTTCTCAAAGTATAAAATACTTTGGTCCAAGGTTAGACACAGATAACAAAATAATTTTGAAAAATTACGCAATTGATTATCCGAGTCGAAAAGAAATGGAATATTCTCGAGTCTAATATCCATGATACTCGAATTCCATATGACTTAGTCTTAAGTAAAGAAACACGTTCTATAGCAAATATCGAGTGAGAGAGAACTTGATATAGACTAAGCATGAAATGAACTATGAATGCCGACTATGCAAGCAATAGAGTAAATAACCACAAGTCGATTCTGAGTGAGAATGGACTCGGAATAAAGAACAACTTTTCCGAGTCGCTAACTAAAAAGCGATTAAAGAGATATGTGAAGGCCGAATCGCATAGAAAGGATACTACTTAATTCAAGTAAGTTTCTAAGACACAGAGAATGCCTTGGAATCAAAACTCTATATGAATGACATCGTTATACCCGATTCCTTTTGCATGACTCGGAAAGATATAGAGCAAGTGTCCGAGTCTTCAAACAGCAGCTCACCACCGTCGGGAGCTTTTTCGACGCCGCCAGGTCCTCGCTGGAGGGCTACCGTGCGCACTGCCATCCTCTTCCTCCTTTTTGCTACCATCTTTCGAGCTTTTAAGAAGAAACCCTAAACCCAAATTTTTATCTCCTTTCAATTCTTGTTGATTTTGGTTAATAATTGAATCATATGAGTTTAAAAAGATCTTTATGATGCAAATTTAAAGGTTGATTGTAAAATTTTAATATGTGTGAATAGGTGTGGTTTGTTGTTCTTGGTGGAAGGATTATAAATTGGGAGTGTGTGATTGTGATTGAATTATTAATTAAGATTTAGAGAAGTAAATTTGAGGTGTTATTCTATAGTTTTGTATAAATTTAGTTGACCCTAACTATTTTTGGGTGTGATTTTTTAAAGGAAAGATTAGTTTTGGTTGAAATAAAAGGGATACGTGTGAGCTTGAAGTTAAAAAAATATTAAGTTAAAACGTATGTGAGCTTGAAGTTAAAAAGTATCTATGTACAAATTTGATTAGATTAGTTAAGTTGAGGACAAATACTAAAGTGGAAAAAGAGTATATAGTGTGGTTGATGTTGTTAAATCTTAACTTAATGAAGTAAATTGGTAGTATTTGGTTATAAATTTGAATAAATTTGTTGGTGCCTAATTATTGAAGGATGTGATTTTTGTTAAGGAAGAAATGCTTATAAGTTTGAATTAGTGTGTTTTGAGGTATATGGATTTTGAGCAAGTTAAGAAAATTATGACATTTGATGGGCTAGTTTAATTATTTAATCATGAATTTTAAATGTAATGAAGGAAGGAGTGAGTAAGTGATAAGGATTGAAAATAACGTTAGGCTTGGCAAATTAATCAGAGTTAGTTGTACGTACTATAAGAATAATAATAATAATAATAATAATAATAATAATAATAATAATAATAATAATAATAAGCTAAACAAGCTCCAATAGCTAAAGTATGAACAAGTTCCAATAGCTAAAGTATGAACAAGATTTCAAAATAAAAATATTTTGATATAAGTAAATTAACAAATTACAATTATGTGAAAAACAATATAAGCATTATGTAAATTTAATTAGAGATAGTATTGCAATGAAACTTAATTCAGAAATTACTAATAATAAAGACACATTTGAAACAACATCGAGGTCAATCTTGTCGCCAACAAGCCGCTAAATTAATATTTCATAAAGGGGAGGAAAATATTTTAAATTCACGTATGTTTATTGCTCGTACTTTTCGAAAATTCACATGTTTTCAGCAAATCTCAATATTTCTTATATATATATATATATATATATATATATATAACTAATAATGAACCATTTGCAAATCAAGTTTTATCACCTAATAAAGTGGTCCCCGATCGGTTATCAATTATCAATTATCAAGGCTTACGCACTTCAATTCCACTGCGCGGCTTCAACTCAGGTTCTCGGTGGGCCCAGGAGGTGTGCACCTTACTCAAAGATCACATCGATTATATAAAGGGTTCCACCTTCGGATAATAACTGGTAAGCATGTTTTAATCATATTCTCTCCCCTTTGATTTCGAACTAAAATGAATTGAAATATGCGCGCTCAATTAAAATATTTTCAAAACAATTTACCGTGTAAGAATGTTCGTACTGAGTTTCGACTCATTCTTCAAAATATTTTACTGTTTTTGTTTTTAGGGAAAGAATCGGTGAACACTACATTGCCTACCAAGTTCTACGAAGGAAAAACATAGTTGGACATGTCGTATTCTTAATTTCGATGGTGTCTAGACGCTCACGGTGATTTTACTCTCAACCGTGGCTTGGGTATGACCTTGGAAATTATTACATGTTGCGTATTATCTTGTAGAACAGAGGAATAGGTGGGTTGTATAAAAATTATGCCATTAAACCACTTAACTCGTATTTTGGGTCTTGTTTAAATATAAAGTATGGCTTAACTACTTGGGTTGTAAGCATTTACCCCTATCAGGACCCAACTAAAATATAATAGTTGGATGCGCAAATTGTATTTTATTTTATTTTACCTATTTAGCCTTGTCTTATTTTTAGGGCGGCGGTAACGCCTTTAATCGTTGTCTTCGATGCGACCTTGTGTAATAGTCTCTAATTAGGGATTATTAGGTAAGGTGACTCGGTGGCGTTATAATGAATATTTGTCATTATGCGCTCTACTTCTTGTTGATTGACACAATGTAAGCTAATTCTTGCGTTGATTTTCTTGTACAATTGTCCTTGGTTGATGAAGAATTAAGTTGCCAGCCTATGGATGGCTCGTTAGGCTCTAAGTGTGGAGTCCGACAGGTATTCTTGGTTTCCAAGATACTTATTTATGTCATGGTACTAACTATTTTGGTCAATACTAGACGCTTCGAGTGCGTATATGTACGCATGTTGACTCTATCGTTCTAGATGAACAGGCATTGAATGAATCCCACTAGGGATATTAATCATGGATGCCAATTTGGCCAAGGCATCCACAAATTGGTTGTCATCCCTAGGAAGGTAAGTATATGATATACTTTCAAAGTGTTTCACTAATTCAATCTAATGTGCCTGGTAGGGTACCAACGCTTCACTACGTACCTTCCACTTTTGTGAAATATGATAAATGATCAGATTGGAGTCACCGAAAACCCCGATGATCTTGGCCCCGATGTCTATGACAACTTGAAGTCCTGTGATGCTTGCTTCATATTCTCGCGGAATTTTGGTGACCTCAAAATCTAACTTGACTAAAATGGGAGTGTGTGCTCCCTTAGGCAAGACTAGAAGGATCCCTACTCCAAAGCCCTTCGATTGGAAACGTTGTCAAAGTACATTGTCCATATATCAACCTCTACTTGCAAGATGTTTTCATTTAGGAAGTCGAGGTGTTGGAGTTGCGATTAAATTATAGGTAAGTCGGCTAGGAACGTCTACACTACCCTTCCTTTGATCGCTTTCGAGGGATATACTTGAGTTCAAATTTTGATAGCATGACTATCCATCTAGTTATCTTACTGCTAATAATTAGTTGCTTGAGAATGTACTTAATGGGATCCATTGATGCTACTACATGTACCGTATGGGCCAACATGTACTGCTTGAGCTTCTTGGTAGCCCGGACTAAGGTCAATGATGTCTTCTCTTGAGGTGTGTACCTAGTCTTGTAATCTAAGAATTTCTTGCTTAGATAGTATACTGTGTACTCTTCTTTTCCACCCGTTGAGCTAACATGGCTCCCATCACGGTTTCGTTATAGTGAGGTACAGGAGTAAAGGCTTCCCTACTAGTGGATTGGCTAGATACTCCTTAACCTTCTAGAATGCTTTTTGGCACTCATTATCCCAAATAGGCTCAGACCCTTTCTTAAGTTTCTTAAAGATGGGTTCACACACCATACTTAGTTTTGATATGAAACGACTAATACACTGTAAGTGTCCCGGAAACCTCATATCTCCTTTTTGCAGTGGGATCTCTTGTATAGCTTTGATCATGGATAGACCAACTTCAATTCCTCTAAGACTAATTACATAGCCACAGTTTCCCGAGGTTACCCCAAAGGCACACTTTTGTGGGTTAAGGCGCATGTTGTACTTTCTTAGTCATTCGAAGAAAATTCTAAGGCAAGGTAAGTGCTCTGCCCTATCCTTCAACTTGATGATCATGTCATCCACGTAAACTTCGGCTTCCTTGTGGATCATGTCGCGTAGTAATGTTGTGGAAGTCCTTTGATATATAGCTCCTATATTTTTAAGTCCAAATGACATCACTACATAGTAGTATGTCCCCCATTGAGTGATGAAGGTCGTGTTCTCTTATCTTCTTTAGCCATTTTCACCTGATTCTACCCGGCATAGTCGTCCATGAATTAGAGTAAACTATGTCTCGCTGTATTATCTATAAGAATGTCGCTATGAGGCAGCGGGAAATCATCAATAGGGCTTGCTTTATTTAAATCCCTCAAGTCTACGAGACATTCGGACCTTGCCATTTTTCTTTGGAACTAGCACTATGTTTGCTACCCATTGAGCGTAGTGGACCACTTTGATAAACCCATCTTCTAATTTCTTCCGGACCTCTTAATTTTTAGTGCCTATTCAGGTTTCATCCTCCCGAGTTTACGCTTAACCGGCTTGGTCTCATCGTAAAGTGGAATTTTATGTTATGCTATTCTTATATCTATCCCCGACATGTCTTTGTAGGAGCATGCAAAGACATCTATGAATTCGGTAAGGAGCAAAGTGAATTGCTTCTACTCTTCTAGATTCGAGTGTTTTCCCAATTGTGACCTCTTGGGGTTGATCAACTAATCCTAGATTAATTGTTATTGTTTCCTCTATTATTGGTAAGTGATTTTCATAACCTTTCGTAGCTTTTATTAATTCTTTAGGGATTTCTTGTTCATCATTAGAGGCAAAACAATTAAAAATAAGAGAAGGCAAAGAGTAAGTGGAAATGTTCATCTTATTGAATGAGGAAATAAGCACATTAGACTCGAAATAGAAGTTGCAGAATTGGAAATAGTAAAACTAGAAGATAAACTATCAAAATTAGAAACATAAATAATAGCCATAGTGCTAGACTCAGGAATGGGATACTCTCCTAAGCTAATAGCAAAATTCTTGGCCCTCCTCATCATTGATTCAAGCAATATGCTTGGACCCTTCGGCGTCAACGTCGGTGATGAATCTGGAGGAATCAAACTATGGGTGTGACATGGCTTGGGATAGTATAGAAATTGAATTCCCCTCTTGGTTCTTCTCTTGTCTCGAATAGTCGACCGAAGATATTGCTCTTAGCCGATTGGTCCAGTCTTGTGTGGACTGTCCCTTCTCAAGGAGGTAGGGTGCTTCCTTTTCCAGCACATGACGAGTCATTAAAAACTTCTAAACTAGGTACCAAAATGCCCTTCTTTTTTAGGTAGTAAGGCTCAGGAAAGTGATAGTAGGGAAGTCATCCCCTTCTTTCAAGAATTGCCCGTTTAAGGTACAAGGAAAAGGTTTGATTGAACAAACTGTGTATGGTGTAGTCCTCCTACTTTGAATCTCCCACTTGGCTTGGGCTATTTCCTTAGTAGTAGGCTGATAGCCTAACCCGAACTTATAGTTATTAGTGGGTTCAAGGGGCGAAAAAATGGGTGGTATGCCCTCTCGCTCGCAGCTAGGCAAGGAAAATACCCCTTCTTCCTTAACATCGAGTGGACACTAGGGTTGTCATAAGGATCGAAGTTGAGAGGTTCTTTGTCCTTGTCTATAGCAGCAACAATTTTGAACCCATGTAGCTCTTCATCATCGGTGTCGTGTTCAATTTCAACGATGGACTCCTTATAGGTGATGGTGGTGTAAAGACTCTCTCTATTGATGGTTACAACCTGACCTTTGATGATCATCTTGACTTTCGGATGCGGTGTAGAGGGCATTACTTAATGGTCATGTAGCCAGGGGTCCTAAAAGAAGGTTAAAGGCTACTTGGAAGTCAATATTCTTCACTGTTGGTCCAACATTAATTGGCGGAGTTACTATTCCTAAAACTTTCCTTTTAAAATTGTCATAAGCTCGGAGATGAACTGTTTGCTTAGAGATTTATTGCTATATGATAACTAACCTTTTGGCGGTCCTCTAAGGACAAACATGTATAGTAGATCCGTTATCTACTAAGGTTAAAGGGATGAACTTGTTAATGCAAGTTACGAGTCAAGTAAAGGGCATTGTTGTGTGCAATGCCTTCTTCGAGGAGATCTTCTTATCAAATGTGATGGTTCCATCCCCATTGTTGACTAATCCTACCACTTCATCGGGTGTAGTTTCAGGAGAGACCTTAATTTTACTAAGTGCATCAATCAAGGCCTACATATGCTTTTGGGAAGCATGTATGAGTTGCCAGATAGAGATATCAACTTTAAGTTTCGAAGCTATTTTAGGATTGGATCTTCTTCTTTAGTCGCTTTGGATTCTTTTGGGGCTTCTTGAGTCTGTTGTGGACCCACAGGTGCATCATGTCATCAAGACCTCTAAGGAATTGTATTTCTAGACTCTTCAATTACCCCCAAAAGTCATCTTCTTCTAAGGGTGGTGTGCTCTAGAAGTTATCAACACTATCATCTTTGGTTTCATATACGTCTTCTTCATCACTTACCCACAATCCATGGACTTCGTGTCTAGGGGAGGCAAGTTAGCAAGTGCTTTGGACACGTTGATGTCTTTAATAAAGACAGATGGGTCCCACTAACATGGAATAGGTTTAGAGAATATGGCTAAGGTACCACCCAAAGGATTCTTATTATTACTAGACTTCGGGCGACCTTAGGGAGAGGGAGTTGACCATTATGGAACATGATCTCTAACTTGTTCTTAAATGTCCAACATTGCTCTGTGTCATGTCCTCGTGCACGATGGTATTTACAAAATTTTCCTATGTCCTAGTTTTTCGATCTGTTTCGCAGCTTTGGATTCTGCTCTTATAGGTGGCAATTCTATCTTCCTTTTAGACAACAGGCGGTCGAGGGCTAGAGCGTAAGTAGTATCAATAGGAGTGTAGTCATTATACTTGTTAAGGGCATTGACTTCTGCGCCCCGATGGTATTGCCTTGACTAGAGGTTTTCTTGTCCTTAGACTTATAGTGACCTCTATATCCATTCACGACTTTTATGGTCATGGTAGACAACTCTTCTTACGTCGGCATGCCGACATCTCTAAGAGTTGAGAAACTCATGAATGGTAAGAATTTGAGGTGCCGATTGTAGTCGAGTTGAAGGTTCTTCACAATGATTCGTACTTGATCTTTCTCGGAAGGGCGAGTCTACCATGTGGGCAGCCTTTGCCCTCCATTTGGTGAGAAAGTCTGTAAATCTTTCTTTCTCCCCTTCCTTGATCAACTCTAAGTCTCCGATAGGTAGATCATTGTTATAGGAGTATTAGCGTAGGAAATCCTTACACAAATTATTCCAATTGGTGACCTTGCATGGGTCAACCGCCTTATACCGCTTTATTACATCATTGTCGAAAGTCCTGGGAAGATAATGTGGTAAGTGTCTTCAGGTATGTTCTTAAGATCATTGCTCCTAAGAAGTTGCGAACATGGTGATAGGGATTCTCGGAACCTCGAAATTTAATGCCCGACATGGTGAACTTAGGGGGTAGCTTCCCTTCGGGTATTGAAGTGAATCCCATATGATCAAAAGAGTGACTTCGAACATGGATGACTACCTTAACATTTGTTCTATCCGATCTATGCGTGGATCATATTTAAGCTTAGTTCGAGACTCGCCTGGTGGAGAAGGTTGAGGTGGAGGACCTCTTCCTCCTACTTCTTCCTCTTCTTCTTCACCATCTTTCTTATTATCCTGAAGAGTCTTTAGGATGGCTTTAAGAGTGTCGGATATATGGATTCTATCTTCTTATCCTAAGCCTCTATTCGGGCTTCCAACATGGTTGAGGATTTATTGAGCAAGGTGATGATAGGAGGTTGTTATGGTGTTTCAGCCATTGGAGGAGAATTCTTTTTGGGTATTGTCCTACGACGGAAAATAGGCTGAGGTAGATTGCACTGACATAGACCGAGGTGTAAAGTCAGGTGTAGAGCGAGGGAAGATGTACCGGGCTGTTACTCGAGACGTTCTAACCTTTTAGAGCTCGGATTTTGATGAAACCCTATGATAGTAAACTTCCCTATTTTGCAGCCCAAAGGATAATGCTTAGGACCATGTGAAAGAACACCAATTTTGGGAGGAGGGGGCTTAAGTGTGAGACCCGAAGGAACTAAGAATGATGGTTTTTTTTTTTTATGCAAATAAGGAATGCAAAACAAATGAAATATATTTATGCTCATGACTTAAATTGGAATGATTTTGTGATTTGGCTAATACATAATTTGAATGCATAAATGATTACTCCTAATTGAAGATGAATTTATTGGCTAAATGAAAATTCCAAATGGAAGATTGGACCCACCTAATTTGAGATGGATTTATTTTGGTTAAATGAAAAATGAAAATGCAAAATTGGACTTACCTAATTTGAGTTGGATTTATTTTAGCTAAATGAAAATGCAAAATTGGACTCACCTAATTTGAGATGAACTTATTTTTCCTAAATAAAAATGTAAAATTGGACTCAACAAATTTGAGATGAATTTATTTTGGATAAATGAAAAATAAAAATGCAAAATTGGACTTACCTAATTTGAGATGGATTTATTTTGGCTAAATGAAAATGTAAAATTGGAGATGCAAAAAGTCAAAACCCTAAAAACAGACAGACTGATCGAAGAAAGAGGGGTCCTCGGCAAGACCTTTCTAGACCGACCGGCGCCGGTGGCTACCTAAAACCTAGACTGCCTAGACTAAGATGAATTTTTACAATGACGTAGAAATGTAATTAATGGACCGACCTAAAAAGGGAAACGTAATTTTGGACTTTTGGTTAAAATGCACATAATGGACCGACTCGAAGAAATTAATTATGGTATTTTATGTGCACCATGCAAGGGTTAATCAGCACTCATCCAAGCATGAAAATGAAGAAAATAAGGGAACTCCTAAATAACCAAGGGTCTATAGTCAAAAGATGGAAAAATCTAGGTAGGATACATGGTGTCTCATAGCCCGAGCATTTAATCCTCCGTGGGGTGCACGATAGGAAAAAACATGAATCCTCGGTGCCTCTAAAGAGAGCGTACCATGAGGGAAAAGGTACCGCCTCCCTAACAATCCAACCTAGTTGGACTGTCTCGGTTAACAATTGAACCTCTTCCAAAATTGTTCTTGAAAGATGAAGCCTAAATGTTAAAATTTAAAACAACTATGTTCGAGGTTGCCTAAATGCAAGATGCCTAATGTAAATACATTACGAAAACTCACAACTTAAACTTTCAAATCTCACCCTCTTAATGAGTGATAGTCCCTAGTGAAGTCGCCACTTGTAGGAACCATGACCCGTACCCGGGACCAAGCTTCCACATGAACGTCGGGTCTCTTTGGTTTTTAAAGATTCTTTTTGAAAGTTAATTTTGAAAATGGATTTAGAAAGTGGAGATATGTCTCTTATTGAGATTTTAATTTTTTAATTTAATTTAAAACATTTTAAGTATAATGATGATTGGCGATTTTATTAATCATTTTATTTTAATAATTATTTTTGGAAACCCCAGGATATTATTTTAAAACCAAAATAAAACAAATAAGAGATAATTTAGTTCTTCCAAGCCGGTGGGAAACACCGGCTTGGACCGAACCCCTACCCGTTGACCGTCTCGCGCCGGCGAGAGTCAACGCTGTACGGTTCACGACGCCGGCCATGGGCCGTGACCGAGGTGATCAATCTCGATCCATGGCCTGACTGTTAGGCTAAAACCCTTTTTGTTATTTTTTGGTCGAAATGCCGATGCGCTAATTAGCATAAATAAATAGGAAAACGAGAATCACGAGTCAATTTTAAGAACAAAAGCTAATAAAAATAAATAAAGAAATACTCTTCTCAAACTTGGTATGGGAAAACTAAACTTGAAAGTGGTTTTAAAATTGACTCTATTGGTTTCGAACCGAGAATCCAAATTCGAGTGGCGAAGGTACGAAACGTAGAGATAAGCCCTTGCCTTCCGCCCAGTCAAAAGACAACCTTTACTAATTTGAGAGGTGAGTTTAGATAATGCATTAAAGACAGGCACACAACATATTAAGATGCGAAGTTTAAAACAATCAAGGAATGCTAACAAAAGTGATAAAAACATATATGAAAGCAATAAATGAAAGCAATAAAGAAAACGAAAAGAAAAGCAAAAGAAAGCGAAAATGGAAATAAAAACGTTACATCGGGCAGGTTGGAATTAAACGCAATTACATCTTTCTCCACAAAACTAAAAATGATAAATAACAAAATTAAATAAACCGTAATTTGAAAGTCGATTTGGCGCCCTCGGGTTGTCCCACTGCTGATCCGGATCTCAAAACGAATGCGAAAGCGTGATGGCGGTGACCGAATGGGGCTTTCGTGAGTTTTTGTGAAGGTAAGTAGAAAGATGTGTGTCACTGATAGAGTATTAGGGTTCAACTGTTGTTTGTAAGGTAGAGAGAATTAGCTAAAGGGAGACTAAGAGATTAGAATAACTGAATATTCGGTAGCTCTTAATCATACTTCAGCAGTATAACGCGTAGGAAAAATCCATCTCCCAAATGAGAGCCTAAGCTCTCTATTTATAGGAAATGATTAGGTCGAAATGACCCAGGGTTTCGATTGAAGCAGTGACTAAAATGAGCAAAAGACCAGTTGACAGAATCACAAAAACCGGACCAAATCAGGCTTGGATCGGATCCGGGAATCATACCAGTGGTGCGCGGCATCGAACATAAACGATGCCATATGGTCCCTAACTTCTTTCCGTGTTGTAGCTAAACTCTAAGGTGAAATGCATTGTTTGGGGGCAAAATCCTCGAAACACGGCGTCGGCCATGAGTGACGTCATTTTGTGAAATAAGCTCCATGTCTTAGTGGGACGAGTTTGGAGGAAAGCGCAGTGTTTTTGTGATGTTTAGCATGAAACGCAGATGCCGGCCAATGTGATATCCTACGAACGAGTTTAGTTCCGTGTCTTGGTTGGAAGTTGGTGATGAAACGCGACATTTTGAGCGTTGAAGGGACTCGTCGTGCAGCGCCGGCTTGGAGTTGACTCCGGAGTGTTAACGCGGGCATGGATTGTACTGAAGAAAAGGATTTTTGGACCGAGCCAAGGAAAAAAAAAAGGTTTATTTTTGGTGCTAAAGGGTTTTTTTGTAGTTTTCCGCCTTCCGTCACGCCAATCGGATACCTAGGTTATTATCCGAATCCACAAACAGGACTAGGAATTCTACAAGAGTATGTGCTCCCTTTGGCGAAACTAAAAGGATCCCTACACCAAAGCCCTTCGATTGAAAGAGCCATCAAAGTACATCGTCCACACGTCGACTTCTACTTGTAAGATGCCCTCATTTGGAAAATCAAAATGATCCGATTGTGCTTCGGTCGTTGGTATATCAACTAGGAATTCTAATACTACTCTCACTTTAATTACCTTTTGTGGGACATACTTGAGATCAAACTCGATAACATGACCGTCCATCTAGCTATCTTACTCCTAATAGTTGGTTATTCCAAAATATACTTGATGGGGTCCATTGGCGCTACTACTTGTACCGTGTGGGCCAGCATGCGGTGTCTAAGTTTCTTAGGGGCCTAGACTAAAGCCAATGATGTCTTCTCTAAAGTTGTATATCGAGTCTCATAATGTAAGAATTTCTTTCTTAGATAATACACCACATACTCCTCTTTTCCAGTCCCGTTGAGCTAACATGGCTTCCATTGTAGTCTCTGTCGTGACGAGGTATAAGAGCAATCATTTTCCAAGTTGGGGCGGAATTAGAACTTGTGGATTGACCAAATATTCCTTAACCTTCTCGATTGTTGTTTGGCACTCTTCATCCCAAATAGGCTTAGCTCCCTTTTTGAGCTTCTTGAAGATGGGTTCACGAGGCTATAGTCAATTTTGATATGAAACGACTAATACATTGCAAACACCCTAGAAAGCCTCGTATTTCCTTCTCTGTCTTCAACGGTGGTATTTCCTGGATGGTTTTGACCTTTGATGGATCAACTTCAATTCCTCTAAGACCGACCGCATAGCCTAACAGTTTGCTCGAGGTTACCCCAAACGCACACTTTTGTGGGTTAAGGCGCATGTTATATTTTTGTAATATTTCGGAGAATTTACTAAGGCTAGGTAGGTGCCCTACCCTATCTTTGGATTTAATGATCATGTCATCAACGTAAACATCAACTTCTTTATGTATCATGTCATGTAACAACGTTGTGGTTGTCCTTTGATACGTGGCTCCAGCATTTTTGAGTCCAAAAGGCATCACAACACGAGTAGTACGTCCCCATTGAGTGATGGTCATTTTTCTATGTCTTCTTCAGCCATCTTCACTTGGTTATGTCCGGCATAACCATCCATGGATGAGAGTAAGGCATGACCAATCGTGTTGTCAACTAAAATGTCTATATGGGGTAACAGAAAGTCATCCTTAGGGCTTGCCTTATTCAAATCCCCGAAGTCAACGCACATCTAGCTCTGCCATCTTTCTTGGAATTGGCACTATGTTTGCTACCCACCGAGTGTAGTGGACCACCTCAATAAACCCGACTTCTAGTTGTTTTTGAACTTCTTCTTTGATCTTTAGTGCCTACTCAAGTTTCATCCTTCTAAAGTTTTTATTAAGCGGCTTAACATCTTAATAGGATGGAGTTTTATGTTTCGCTATGCTTGGATCTATTCCTGGCATGTCTTTCTAGGACCATGCAACGACATATATGAAATTTGTAAGGACCAAAGTAAATTGCTTCGCTCTTCTACGTTCGGTTTTTTTTCCAATTTTAGGTTCATGGGATTGAACTATCGACCCTAAGTTAATAGTTATTGTTTCCTTTATTATTGGAGAGCTATTTTCATGATCTTCTATAACTTTTATTAATTCTTTAGGGATTCCTTGTTCATCGTTAGAGACAAAATAATTTAGAAGCTGGAGGAGGCAAAGAGTAAGCGGAAAGATTTATCTTATTAAATAAAGAAAGGAGTACATCGGACTCAAAAATAGAAATTGTAGAATTAGAAGATGAACTAATAGAATCGAAAAAGAAAAATCAGCCCTAGCTCTAGACTCGAAAGCAGATTGCTCTCCTAAAACGATGGCAAACTCTTGGCCCTCTTCAACATTAATCTAAGTGATATGGTTGGACCCATCTATGTCGACGTCCATGATGAACTTGGATGGATCAAATGTTTGGTGCAGCATGGCTTGGGAAATACCGAAATTGAATTCCTCTCTAAGAATTTCTCTCGTCTAAATAGCGAGACCAAAGATATTGCTCTCAGCCGGATTAGTCCGAGTCTTGGATGGACTGTTCCTTCTCGAGGAGGTAAGGTGCTCCTTTTCTAGCACATGACAATCATCGAAGATTTCTAAACCAGGGACTATGATGCCCTTCTCCTTTAGATAATAGGGCTCAGGAAAACCATATTAAAGGAAGTCATCCCCTTCTTTCGAAATTGCCGTTTAAAGTGCGAGGATAAGCCTTAATAAAGTGAACTGTGAATGGTGCAAGTACTCCTAGTCTGTGTTTTGCACTTAGTCAGTTGCTACTTCCTTAGCAGTTGGATAATAGCCTAGTCCAAACTTATAATTATTGGTGGGTTCAAGGGGTGGAAAGATTGGGTGGTATGCCTCCTACTTACAGACTAAGCTAGGAAAATACCCTTTCTTCCTTAGCATCGAATGGATACAATAGGGTTAACATAAGGATTGAAGCTAAGAGGTTCTTCATCATTTTTCACAGTAGCTACGAGTCTCAAATCCACAAAGTTCTTCGTTATCGAGTCATGCTTAATTTCGATAACACACTCTTTAGAAGTGATAGTGGCACGGAGGTTATATCCCTTAACGAGTTACTAATTGACCTTCAATAATCATTTTGACCTTCCGGAATAGTGTGGAGGGCGCTTCCTAATGATTATATAACCAAGGGCGTTTTAGAAGGAGATTGAAAGTAGCTGGAATGTCCAGGACTTGGAAATCGATGTTTTTCACTAGTAGCCCAACATTGATTGGAAGAGTCAATGTTCCCAAAGTCGTTCTTTTGGAGTTTTCATAAGCTCGAAGGTGAACAATTTGCTTAGAGATTTATTTCTCTCTAATGCCTAACCTTTTAACGGTCCTCCAAAGGTAGACGTTTACAGCACATCCATTCTCCACTAAGGTTAGAGGGATAAACTTGTTGATGCAAGTTACGATTAGATAAAGCGCGAGACGTTTAGCTGGGTTATTGTGCAGCCATACAATGGTCTGTGATTGAGAAGCGAAGTTGTGGGTTTATGATTACATGAACCCTTACTATAAGAAGATAGTTTACAAGAAGATAGTTGATGATAACACAGATGATGTTGTGGGAGGGGAAGACCTGGACGAGGACTTTAATCGATGCATACGTCGCCCAATAAATGCATGATCTACTCGGACGACCAAGGGTGAAAAGGTGCGAAACTCAAACTCAAGGGTTAAAAGTTATGAGGTGCTCAAATTTGGCGAAGGTGGACACTACAAAAACACTTGCACAAATGCGCGAGCGAACTTTGATCCAGATTACCCAAGTGACTTTGTCTCTTTTAAAGATTTATTTTCGTGTGAACACCGAAACTAATTTTGGAATGAATTCTTGTGTTAGTGTTGGCAAAGGCATTGGATACTGTGTATGGATGTATGAATGCATTGTCCCATTATTTATTTGGTAACATTGGTATGCAAACATTACTTTTTGTATGCATCGTGTATGGATGTATGATGTTGGCTAGTATTTGCGAGTGTTGGAAGCAGTTTGAATGTTGTCATTATAAAGCACATAATAAGTTCGGACATCATTCGATTATAGAAAAAGCTGCAGTAATACCGGGACGACATAGTTGCAACCTCGGGATGTCATGATGACTGCATAGAAGCACGGTCCATGGAGGAAATAATTTGCATGTGCACATGTTCATAAGTTGTCGTGTGAGTTGTACTGAACGGAACAACGACCCATAAATTTCGTAATTATTTAAGTAATTGAAGCTATTAATGAACCAATTATATATATTTAATGCCCCAACCCTTTCTAGAGGATCCTTAATGCTAATCTAGAGAATAACTTGGAAAATGTAACATGTTTTTGAAACTATTGAAAATTGAGCTAGTAATTTTTTTTTTTTAGAGGGGGAACCTACGATGTGTCTTGAGTCCACATGGCTTCAAAGGTTATACTGTGGCTTTCACACAACCCTACACCATAAAATAGAGTATAATGATAACGGATTCTTGGTGGGGCCACCGAGGTTGAATCGGAGCGTCTATGAATGCCAATGTACTTCTAGTTATAAACGTGCTCAAACATTGAATAAGGTTTACATGTCAAGTTCAAATGTACACATAAGTAAACCGTGCATATTAAGTTCCTTATCGCTAAAAAAACATCCAAACGACCTCCAAAATGATTAAGCTTGCCGAAAACCTTACTCTTGCTCCGTAAAAGTAGGGGAATGAGCAACCACAACTCAATGGGATTCATTCGCCTCCCAAAAATCAAAATAACCTTGCACGTATATAATAACAATCATAATTAAGTTAATAATAATGATATTAGTAATTGAGTAGCATCGAGTATAATCCTACCATACTTCACTCTTAATCAAATGAGAAAAATCATAATGCATTAAAAACTCAAGTGATCCACATTTCCTTCACCAATTTGACCAAATCCCTTCTCAACTTAGAACTTAACTTAATTTTATTATTTTGAAATTGTTTAGGCAAGAACTAGTACCCTGGTACTCAACCGACGCCTGTAAGCCGACCCAACGTACCACGGTAGTGGGATTCGAACCACTCATGCATGTGCACAAGTTTCCTATCCGGGAGTGTAGGAACCTTGGCCCGTCCACCAAGTGAAAAATAAGAAAATAGGAAAGTGATAAAGAAAGCGATAAAGAAAGCAAAAAGAAATAAAAGTTACGAGAGAGCGGGAGGAATTAAAAGCTATTACATCTTTGATCCACAATATGGAAAGCAATAAATGGCGTAAATAAATAAAACCGTTAGAGGGATAGAAAGTAGGTAGAGACCCCTTAGGTTGTCCCACTTTGCTGATCCTGGACCACGAACGGGATCTGGAAGCGTGACAACGTGCAAATGAGATTGAGAGAGGCTTTTTATGAAATTTGTGGTGGTGAGTATTGTAGGAAAACGATGAAGATGTTTGGTATAGTAATGGTTATTGCCTAAAAATTAACCAAGAGATGAGGATGCCAATTTTAGCATTTAATATCTCTTAGTTTAAATTCAGTAAGGATGCTTGGTAGGAATTAGCTAAGTTAGGATTTAGTAGCATGTGGCATATGAATTGGCCATCCTCAAAGTGAAGGAAATGGTCCTCTATTTATAGGAGAAAGATCGAGTCACAAAAATGACATAAAAAGTAAGCAAGTGTTAATGCTTGTCGTACAGACAACAAATTAAACCACTACTTAAACTTATAATAAACAATATAGCAAGGGCAAGTAGGGATCGAATCCACGAGGAAAGATATAATAACATGCAAGTTTTAATCTAATTAAATTTACTACTCTTAAAAACAAAACAGAAAATATAAATTAAAATCAATAACTAAAATTCATAGAAAATTATCTAATAACTAAATAAATAATTTATACAGAATAATAAAACTACAATAACCCAGAAATATTTTTGTATATTTTTAGAGCAATTAAAACAGAAAACTAAAGCAGAAAATAAACAAATTCTAAAACAGAAAATTAAATAAGTAAAATTCTGCACTAAAATAATTACGAAAATAAATACTAAAATTACCCAGAATAATAATACTAATTTTCTAAACCTAACCAGACCCTAAAAATATAAAAACAAAATTTAAAATCTAATTTACGAATTTATTTTATTAAAAACCTGCAGTAATTAAATTCAAGAATTAAATCTGAAAAAATATCAAATTAATTCCAAAAATTATAAAATTTAATCACAGCAAACTAGGACTCTATCTAAACCCTAAAAGAAAATAAAACAAGAAAAATAACAAAAGAAACTATTTTTAAACTAATTTCTAACAAACTGACTCAAAAATAATAAACACTAACAGAAAATTAATTCTGAAAATTAAAATATATAAAGACTCAAAATTAAATTAAAATAAAATTACTAAAACTAACCTAAAATACTGATCTTTAGGGGGTAACAAAATTAATAATAAAAGACTATATATTTATAAATAAAAATTGACAAACTAAAGAAAATAACTAAAAAGCAAACAAATAATTATCAAAGATAGCAAATTTATAAAAACACTTAGTATAATCTATATCCACCATGCATATTATTATTTATCATTAACACACAAATTGATCTACCCATGAGCTAAACTGTAGAAGACAACCACTAGCGGATCTTCCCCGTTTTTCCTTAGTTATTAGTTTACTTAGGCCTAGCCCTAATATAAACCCTACTAATATTGATAACCCTAGCACTAGCACTAGAATTTAATCAAATCAGAGCATTAAGTATTAGAAAAACATCATCTAGCACCTAATAACCAATCTACTAGCAAATTGATTTAAGAAGGATCTATGATAATTTCCTAATTAAAAGGGATGGGTATGAGCCATCCATGATTAATTAGGGTGATACTTATGTCTAAAAGATCAAGCAATTACGTACTTAAACCCTTTAAACTATCACATGAATTTATATAAAACTAAGTAGCGTGCACTCTAATTAATTAGACATAAATTCATAAACATTAAACACAAATTATCATAAAATCATGGATTGAATCAATAAGACAATAAAAATCGAAACTTTGTTTCAAAATAAATAATTTAACATGGCTTCAAGTAGATTATACCAAGTATAAGAAAAACTACTCACACATAATGTAATTTAAAACATGTAAACTAAATAAAACTAGCATCTTTAATATTAATCTAACAATAAAAACTCGATCTTTTCTAATAAAAATTACAAAACTAAATTATACTACCGATATTAGTTTCTTTGACCCGGGAAGATGGAGAAGATGATGATGGATGGTGGCTGGCTGGGCAGCGGACAGCAGCAGCCAGCAAGGAGCAGCAGCAGCAGATGCGGTGCAGCCAGGAGCGGCGGCAGACAGCAAGCAGCGAGTGCAACAAGGAGCAGCGGCAGCAGAGTGCAGCAAGAGAACGTGAGGTGGTCCGGGTAGCTAGGTGGCTGGCTGCTTGTGTGGGCAGTGGACGTGAGCAAGCAGCAGGTGCAGGCGGCTGGGATGTATGTGGCTGGCTTCCCGGTCTCTCTCCATGATGATAATAAGTAGTATATATAGGGTGAAAGAGTTAGGGTTTATTTCTCTTTCTTCTCTTCTAAGTTTCCCTTTTCTATTCCACTTAGAATTTCCTAAAATATAATATCCTAAAATAAATATTTTATTACATATTATATTTATGGACCGACTTCATATATTTTCTTCGATGCTTGTCGGTAGCTAAAAATCCACTTTTAACGACTTTTCTTCTCTTCCCCACTTTATTCAATAATTACCTATAAATAGACAAAATAGAATAAATTAGATAAAATAAACTATATAATATAAACTCAATAACTACTAAAAATACGTATAAAATACGACTTAACAGACAAGCGTCCATCCAAGCGACTAAACTTGACCGACCGGAATCCAAAACAAAACCGGATAAAATTAGCCTGAGCCGGATACTCAAAATATAAAATACGTTGGTCCAAGATTACGCACATATAATAATTAAATTAGAATAATTAAGTGCTTAATTATCTTTGGCCTAAAAGAATGGAATTTTCTGAGTTTAATATCCAATATACTCAAATTCCAAAATTTTATGAATACGATTATCCACTAATGAGTACGCTAGTACTATAGAATTATTAGGCCAAGCTTCACATCAAGAGACAATCAAAGCTTTAGCGAGAAAATTACCGAGCTTCAAGAGTTTGATCAAGCCAAGCTCATGACCCTTTTACCGGACTTAAGAACGCTCGCATCACAATGAAGTTTAGGCCCTCATTTCGAGTTCGAGTTCAACAACAACCAACTCCAGCCACTACAAATCAATCTAAATTCGATGCAATGTTAGTAAAGCAAAATAAGTATGATTTAGTGTCTACTTTGACCCTTTGTCTTTCGGACTCGGTCAAAGTGAGTGCTAACTATAGACACTTAAAACATGTCGCTCTTAACTCTTTTATTTTTGTATTTTATTTTGTCAGCCCGGTGATAAAATCTCAATCTTGTTTGTGGATTTGGATCATGGTCGAAGTCTAATTGGCGTGACGTAAGCCACTAAACCACAAAAAACCCTTTAGCATAAAAAAATCATCCTTCTTTGCTTTGGGCCGACCCACAAAACCATTTCTTTTGCCGGTTCAAGCCCGAGTCACCGCTTAGAGTTGACATTTGGCAGCCGTCGTGCTTCATGCCATGTTGATCGCTAAATGATGTGCTTCGTCTTCGGCGTCCAAACGAGACACGAAACTCAACAAGCCGTACAACGTGGTGCCTGGTTGGCGTCACGCTTCGGGGTAATGTTCGCCAAAGTGTTGCGTTTTGCTCCAAGCATCCAACCGAGACACGAAGCCAACTATACAAAACGACACCGTACATGGGTGGCATCGCGCTTACGGGATTTTTAAAATACATTTCTTAAACTCACATCTCAAATTAGCAGAGGTCGTCCGTTGACGGGCGAAATAGAAGGGGTTATCCCTACATTTCGTACCTTTGCCCCCGAATCTAGATTCTTGGTTCTAGAATGATGGACTCAACTTTAAAACCTCTTTTAAGCTTATTTTTCCCATACTAAGATTCAAAGAGTCTTTTATTTAATTTTGTTAGTTTTTATTTCTCAAAGCCGAAGGGCGACTCTCCTTTCCTATTTAATTTCTCCCTAATTTGGACCTTAACATTTTTTATTTAAAATGAAACAAAATAAAAATTATTTCCGACAGACCTAAGCCATGAACCGAGACTAATCCCCTCAGTCACAACCCATGGCTGGCGCCGGCGACGGCGACCGTACAGATGCTGGCTCTTGCTGGTGCTCGGACAATCATCAGGCAAAGCTTTAGTCCAAGCCGGTGTTTTTACACTGTTTTGGCCTAAAAGCCTTGTGGCGAAATTGAACTTAAGTTTTTTGATATTTTTCTAAATTATAAAATAATATCCCGAGGTTTATAAAATTAATTTCTAAATTAAAAGATTAATAAAGTCTACAATTAATATTCACTTTAAACTGTTTCAAATTGAATTATCAAAAATCGGAAATCTCAATAAGAGTTACATCATCATTTCGATAACTTTCAAAATTGTCTCCAAAAAGAATCTTAAAAAAGAGACCCACATTCATAGGCAATCTCGGTCCTAATCCAGTTCCTCTACGAGGGGACGGGATCGTAGTTCCTACAAAGACAAAGGTCAAAGTAGACACTATAGGGTACTTACTGTTACTTCGGTTGTCGATTAAAATCAATGCGTCTGGAATGAGCTATTTTTCGACTTGAACTCTAACAAGGTAGCTCTGGACTTGGCTAACTGAGTCCGAAGTCCGGGTTCCCGATTCCTGAACTTGGCTAATTAAAGTCCTAAAGCTTAGATTGGCGTGCCTAAACTTCACCACATACTTAGTCCGAAGCTGGTGAAGGAGCTTGAACTTGACTCGGGTGTAGGAACGACAGGTGAACGGGCTCGACCGAGCTTCCCACGAATGATTGACATTTTAGAAATTTTAAAGAATGATTTAGGGTGTCGAAGATGGTTTTAAAATTTGGGGATAAACCTCTTATTAAGGTTTCCGAATTTTATTAAATCAAGTTAAAACAAGTTAAATCAGATTGAGTGGCGGTTTTATTGATCATTTTATTTTAGAAATTATTTGTAGAAGTCTTGGGATATTATTTCGAACCGAAAAATAGAAATTAGGGTTTATATTTCTACCATGAGCCTTTAGGGCCAAAACGGTGTGAAAACACCGATTTGGACTGAAGCCCCACTGTTGACCACTCGATGCAAACGAGAGCCCGCACCTAGTGGTGGCCGACGCCAACCAAGGACCAAGGCTAAGATAGTCAACCTCAACCTTTGGCCCGGCTTAGCAGATCTATAACCTATTTTCTTATTCTTCGATCGAAATAGCTAGGAAAAAAATCTAAAAGAAATAAATCAAAAGGAGTTGCCAATCGGTTTTAGGAAAGAAAAACTAACCAAAAAAAAGTTTGCTCTTTCATCTTAGTATGGAAAAACTAAGACTAAAAGAGGCTAAAAATGATTCCATCAATCTTAAAATCGAGAACCAGATTCGGGGTGAGGGTAAAAACGTAAGGATAAGCTCTTCCATTCCACTAGCCCGAAGACGACCATTACTAGTTTTGAGTAGTGAATTTACATAATGTATCAAACACAAGCACACAACATGCGATAAAGAAATTAAAGCAACCAAAGAAAGATAATAGAAAGCAATAAAAGCAAAAATAAAGAAAAGCGATAAAGAAAGTGGAAAAGAAAGAAAACGAAAAGCGAAAAAGAAAAGAAAGAAAAACACTAAAAGATTACATCGAGCGGGGAGGAATTAAAAGCGATACATCATTTCTCCATAGTACGAAAAGCAATAAATAATAAAAAATAAGATAACCCGTTGTGAGGATCGAATCAGAGCCCTCGGGTTGTCCCACCTACTGATTTGGAACTTAAATCTAGATCCGGTGATGCGACGGTGGTGAATTGAGAAAGACTTTTTGTGAGTTTTGTGAAGGTAAGTTTGTAAGGAGTAGGAAAGATCAATCTGAATGAATACTAAGAGATCGGAATAACTAAATATTCATTAGCTCTTAGTAAGGATTCGGAGGCATAATGTTTAGGGATAAAGGCTATTTGAGGTTAAGTTTTGACAAGTGTGGCGCTAAGGAGAAAAGTTATGCTGGAATAAGAGCCCCAACTCTCTATTTATAGGGAGAGGTTAGGTCAAGGAAAGACTTAGGGTTGATACTCGACCTCTATAGCTAGCTACAAAATTCGGGCCAAGATAATGGGAAGATTGGACCGGATAGAACCGGGATAAAATCGAATAAAACTAGGTAGGGGCACCCGCCATAGGGGTTTTCTAGGGTTTCGTGCCATTCCGTGCTGCCTGTGGAGTCTCGTAGGCCAAAACATAGCGTTTTTAGGCGAAATAATGGGTAGGGGCGCCAGCAATGGTATGTTTTTCTAGGGTTTCGCGCCCTTCCCGTTCTACAAGAGAAGTCTTAGCCAAAACATAGCGTTCCACTTAAGAAATCTAGGTAGGGGCGCCGGCCACATGACGTCGTCTTCGGGAGAAAGCTCCTAGTCTTGGGCGAACAGTCTTGGAGCTTAAACGCAACATTTTGATACTTGTGATCATGAAATGCAACGCTTAACTTGAGGTCTTCAGCTCCGTGTGTGATTGGAAAAAGTGAACTGCAGATTCCGAGCCTAGAATTTCCTGGTACGTAGCACTCGGACGTCGTTGTCTCTAGAGGCTTGGCCTGGGCTTGGACCGTCCGAATGAAAAAGGGATTTTGGACTGATCCAAGGCAAAAGGCTATTTACTTGGTGCTTGGGGTTCTTTGTGGTTTATCGGCTTCCGTCGCACGAGTTAAATTCAATTCGTGTTCTAAATCCTCAAACAAGACTCAGGATTTCATTATCGGGCCAACAAATAAATAAAATAGAAAAGGAATGACACTTTTTAGGTGTTTACAATCAGCCCCACTTTGACCAAGTTTAAAAGACGAAGGTCAAAGTATACACTAAAGGGGTACTTACCTGTGGTCGGCATTATTTCGGAATCTAATTGAATTACTGCATCCGGAATTAGGTATCTTTTGATTTGAACTCTACCAGGGAGGCCTGGCCTTTGACTAGCGAGTCCGAAGTCCGGGTTGTTGATTCATGAACTTGGCCGCTAAACCGAAGCTCAGATTGGTGTGCCTAAACTTGACCATGTGCTTAGTTTGAAGCTTAGCGAGGAGCTCGAACTTGACTCGAGTAGTAAAGTTTGGAGTCCAGTTGGGTGCCTGAACTTGAATATTTCTTGGATCCGAAGTTTGGTGGAGTATCCCGAGCTTGGCTTGATTTACGTCCCGAAGCTCGGATGAAGGGCCTAAACTTGACCGTTTCTTAGTCCGGAGTTTGGCTGACATTTTCTGCATTAATAGTCTTGTTAGCTAATCGAATGTAAATAGTAGCAAATGTTACCTAGAGATAGTCCGTAGCAAGATCATGTTCGAAACGTGTTTCCTTGACTTGGCCATGGAGTGGTCCCGAAAACTTGGCATTATGTGTAAACCTTGACCATTGTTGGGCTTGAAGCTCGACTGAGTTCTTTTTAAACATTGGCCATTCATCGGGCTCGAGACTCGACTAGAATGTGTCTAAACCTTGACCATTGCTAGGCCTAAGGCTCGATTGGAATGTGTCCGAACCGTGACCATTGTTGGGCTCGAAGCTCGACCGGGATGTGTAAGAGCCTTGACTCGCTACTGGGCTCGAAGCTCGACGGGGTTGTCCGAACCTTGACCGCTGCTAGGCCCGAAGCTCCACTAGGATGTGTCTTAACCTTGACCACTCTTGGGTCCGAGACTCGACCGAGGTTGTCCGAACCTTGACCGTTGTAGGGTCCGAAGCTTGATTTCTATCCACATTTGTCATAATAGGGATGGATGCTTATCCTTATGTAGAAATTCTTAATTAGACTTTGTCGTTGGATGACCTGAAATCTAGGGAATGACATGCTTGAAAATATGATGTTCCAAAGGTTATGTGCCTCATTCTGAATTTGACCTTTTAGTTTGTGTGCTAATAGCTCCTTTATTTGTATGGTAGAAGATTTGTGCTTCTTTCCGAGTATCCTTGGAGTTGTTGTGGTTGTATGACCCTTTCGATCTTGATCCCCTATGTTCTTCTTGGGTGCTTGTGTCTAGCTCCTCTTGAATGTTGGAGAGTTGATGAGCTTCGGTTAGTTGATGGTATGGAAGATGTTCTTTGAAGGTGACGTTGCCGGTGACGTTCCCGATGCCGACTTGATGCTTGATGCTTAATGCTCGCTTGTTTGAATAATTCCTTATAGGGTGCTTTGTTATTTAATTTTTGTGTTTTTAGGAGTTTGACTCATGCAAAGGAGATGAATGTAAGTTTCTATTATAAAAACAAATGCATTCTTTTATTAAGATGATGCAAAAAGTTCAAAATGACAAAGACAAAAATTGTACATTAGCCCCCACTCCCCAAAGTAGAGCCTAAGGAAAAGTAGGCCACTTGAACTATGATGTACATGTCTGCGACGATGAACCGTGATCCTGACGGTTTAGATGAAAAATAACATGCTTCCCGATCGACTTATGCTCCCTTTGGTATGAGAAAGTAGCTTTGATTTTAGGAAATGGGAAATGGAAATTGGGAAAAAGACTAGTTTTGGGTTCGGACCTCATGGGCTTCCTACGTATCCGCAATAGCGAAATCAAGCCTCCGTAGTTGAAAAAGGTAGTATGATGAGTGATGGGCTCATTAGAAAATAGGAAAAGGAATAAAACATAGAACAAATTTGAAAAAGGAAAATGCAAACTTTATTGGCATCCTTAATGAGTGATGGGCTCATTGGATGATTTTCTAGTTGGTTGAAGCTTGTTCTTCTTTTATGAGCATGCCAAGCATCTCTAAGTGTTTTGAAGTCCATGATAGGCAAGAACTTCATGTGCTGCTAATGGGCAGGTTGCAGGTTCTTGATGACGATTCCAACCTGATCTTTTTGGATGGTTGATTAGTCATGTGAGCTACTTTTGCTCTCTAGTGAGTGAGGAAGTCGGTTAAGCTTTCATCGTTCTCTTACTTGATTAACTCTAGATCTCGGACAATGAATCGGTAGATCAATATTGTAGGAGTATTGATGTAAGAACTCCGACAAAGATCCTTCCATCTTGTGACCTTGTGTGTGTCGACAACATTGTACCACTTCATCATGCCCGTGCTAAATGTCCATGGAAAGATGACATGGTATGTGTCCTCCAAGTACATTCTTCAAAGTTATTGCTCCCACAAAGTTCCTCACGTGATGGTGAGGGTTCTCGGTTCCATGGAACTTGATATCCGGCATAATGAATTTTTGGGGTAGCTTCCCTTTAAGGTGGGCCGGATAATAGTTATTGAACATTGATGACTCCCGTAACATCTTCTCTATCTAATCTATTTGTGGATCAAACCGAGGCCTAGGCCGAGGTACAAGGGGAATCCTCCTTCTTTCCGTTTCTTCCCAAATTCTTTGAGTATGAGACCGAGGGTTTCGTTATCGACTCAATCTTCTTATCTTGGGCGTCAATCTTAGCTTCCAATTTTACAATAGACTCCTTGAATAGGGTCATGATAGGGGTTTGCTCTGGCTGCTTGGCCATTTTTAGAGGAAGGTTATGCTTAGACCTTGGGCGACGTATCGATGTTTCAAGTAAAGGTACGGGACGTACTAGTGTGGTACGTACTAATGTGGGACGTATTGGTGTTGACCGTACTGATGTCGTGGTAGACTTCTTATTTCCTAACCCCTTTGAGCCAGGATTCCTAATTTGAGTTGGATTACCTATCCTGCATCCCAAAAGAGTATGTGCTCGGGATTGGCTCGTGGAAATTTTCTAAGGGAGATGGAGCTTAAGTTCTTGACCCCGAGGAATGACTCGATCCTAAGAGGAAAGAAAATGATATGCTCTTTTATTTAGATGCACATAAGGGGATGCAAAACAAATAGAATGGAATGTATGCAACGAGGCTTATGACTTAATCTGGGATGATTCTATGATTTGGCTAGTGCGGAACCGAAATGCATAGATGGTTATTCCTAATGGAAGATGAATTTGTTTAAGTTAAATGAGAAATAAAAATGCAAAACCGACTCACCTAATTTGAGATGAATTTTAATTTAGCTAATCCAAATGAAAGACTCTCCTAATTAGATGTAAATTTAATTTTGGCTAATGCGAAAATGAAATGAATGGACTTACCTTAATTGAGATGATTTTTAATTTCGCTCATGAGGAAATGAAATGAATAGACTCACCCTAATTGGGATGATTTTATTTTTGGCTAATGAAAAAATGAATGGACTTACCCTAATTGGGATTAATTTTATTTTTGGCTAATTCAAAAATGAATGGACTTATCCTAATTGGGATGAATTTTATTTTTGGCTAGATGAAATATGAAAACGCGAACCGAACTCACCTAATTTGAAATGAATTTGATTTTTTGCTAATGCAAAAATAGAACAGATGTACTCACCTTAATTGAGATGATTTTATTTTTGGCTAATGCAAATGAAAGACTATCCAATTAGGGATGGCTTTGACTTTGGCTAAAGACGAAAATGAAATAAATGGACTCACCTTAATTCGGATGAATTGGACTATTGGCTAAAAAAATGCTAAAAATGGAAGGACTCACCTAAATTGAGATGATTTTGATTTTTAGCTAATACAAAATGAAATGCAAGATTGCACTCACCTAATTTGAGATGTTTTTGATTTTTGGCTAATGTAAAATGAAATGCAAGATTGTGTTCACCTAATTTTGAGATGAAATTTGACTTTTGCTAAATGTAAAAATGCAAATAAGAAATGTAAATATGTACTCACCTATTTTGAGATGAAATTTGAATTCGACTAAATGAAATGTAAGATTGAATTCACCTAATTTGAGATGAAATTTGAATTTGGCTACATAAAAAATGCTATTATTGGACCAACCTAAGTATGGAAAGTAATTTTGGACTTTTGGCTAAAATGCACAAATTGGACCGACTCAAAGTTTTATTATTTTTATTTTTGTAGCCATATAAGGATTATTCAACACTCCTCACCTATCCCTAAAGGCTCACAAGTAGATGATTAAATTTTAAAACCAATCACACTCATCCAAGCATGCAAATGAAGACAAGGTGCCACCTGATAGTCAAAAGATCTATGCTCGAAAGAGGTTTAGACTAGGTAGGATACATGGTGACTCATAGTCCAAGGATTTAGTCTTCCATGTGGGGCACGGAAAAAAATGCTAGAATCCTTGGTGCCTCTCGAGTAAACCAAGAGTGCGTGCTATGAGGGAAGAGGTACCACCTCCGTTGGCAATCAAGCCTAGTTGGGCCCGCCTGGGACGCAGTAGGAGCCTCTTACCAAAAGTGTTAACAAGGGGTAAAATAAATTTGTCCTATGGTCCAATAACAGAAATAAAGTATGTTTAAAGGGTTGCTAAATACGAGATACCTAATGCAAATACATCATTTAAAACTCGCTACTCGAATTTTTAAATTTTGCCCTCTTAATAAATGATTAGTCCTCAGTGGAGTTGCCACTGCAGGAACCACGGCCAGCGGGGTCGACCGAGCTTCCCTACGAATGGTTGGCATTTTAGAAATTTTAAACAATGATTTAGGGTTTTGAAGATGGTTTTGAAATGTGGGGATGAACCTCTTATTAAGGTTTCCGAATTTTATTAAATCAAGTTGAAATGAGTTAAATCAGATTGAGTGGCAGTTTTATTGATCATTTTATTTTAGAAATTATTTTTAGAAGTCCCGAAACATTATTTCTTAATCGAAAAATAGAAATTAGGGTTTATGTTTCTACCACGAGGCTTTTGGGCTAAATCGGTGTAAAAACACCTGTTTGGACCGAAACCCCGCTCGCTGACCACTCGATGCAGGCGGTAGCCTGCACCTAGTGGTGGATGGCGCCAGCCGAGAACCAAGGCTGAGACAGTCAGCCTCAGCCTCTCGCTTGTCTTGGCGAGATCCGGATCCTGTTTTTCTTATTGTTCGATCGAAATAGCCGAAAACATATATAGAAGAAATAAATCAAAAGAAGTCGCCAATCAATTTTTAGGAAAGAAAAACTAACAAAAACAAAATAAAATTTTCTCTTCCAATCTTATTATGGGAAAACTAAGACTAAAAGGGGCTAAAAATACTCCATCGGTCTTAAAACCGAGAATTAGATTCGGGGTGAGGGTACGAAACATAGGGATAAGCCCTTCTGTTTCGCCTTGTCCGAAGACTGGCCATTACTAGTTTGAGTAGTGAAATTACATAATGTATCAAACACAAACACACAACATGTGATAAAGAAATTAAAGAAACCAAAGCAAGCTAATAGAAAGCGATAAAAGCAAAAATAAAGAAAAACGATAAGGAAAGTGCAATAGAAAGAAAACGAAAAAGCAAAAAGAAAAGAAAGCAAAAAACTAAAAAATTACATCGAGCGAGGAGGAATTAAAAGTGATACATCATTTCTCCATAATACGAAGCAATAAATAATAAATAATAAAATAAACCATTGTGAGGATTGAATCAGTACCCTCATGTCTGTCCCGCTCGCTGATTTGGATCTTGAATCTGGATCCGGTGATGCGACGGTGGTGAATATAGAAAGGCTTTTTGTGAGTTTTCCGAAGGTAAGTTTAGAGAGAATAGGAAAGATCAAATGACTGAATACTAAGAGATTAGAATAACTTAATATTCATTAGCTCTTAGTAAGGATGCAGCGCTATAGTGTTTAGGGAGAAAGGCTCTTTGAGGTTAAGGTTCAGCGAGCGTAGCCCTAAGGTCGTGCGAGAATGAGAGCCCCGACTCTCTATTTATAGGGAGAGCTTAGGTCAAGGAAAGACCTAGGGTTGATACTCAGCCAGCCATCTAAAGCTTAAAACCGGGCCAAGATAATGTGAATGAAGACTCGGACTCGGAAACTAGACCATTCCGAGTACTAACAAAGATATGTACAAACCTCTTCCCTCCTATATTTTGATTAGAAGTCATTCTGAGTATTATAGAAACTATTGCATATGTTTTCATTCGATTCTGATCGACTCGGAAAATACATTTTCATCTATCATCTCACACTCGATGTTTCGAGTCACTCGGACACTACTCGGATTTATCGCATGTTCAAATAATCTCTCTAATACTTCATATCCGAGTTCGACTACATATCTTGAAGTAAAGTGAATTATAGCGTTAATTCATCTTTCTAAGTCATCATATTCGTTTGAGAATTATTTGTCTAGATCAAGTACTTATACTCGATGTTTTCATTTTTATAACTTGATCTTTCTTAAGATCGACTCGATGGAATTTGAGTATAATGAATATTAAACTCGAGAAAATTACACTCTTCTATGCCCGAGATAATTATGCACTTAATTATCCTAATTAAATTATTATCTATACTAATCTTGGACCAAAGTATTTTATACTTTGAGAACCAAATTGATTTACTTTTGTAGGTTATCTAAACGAGGTTATCTTATTTTTGAATTACAAAAGTAACCGGCTTCAAACTATCAATCACCAGCAGACAAGGCTTTTCTACTTCGAACAAGGCCCACACGTTATGTTAGGCTTGTCTGTTTCCAAAACTGGAAAACTTCAACGCTAAGCTCAACGCTGGTTTCCACCTTACTTTTTAGACACCACCAGCTGATTGGAGCATCCTTAGGAGTCAAGAGCCATTGCACAACATTCACATCTTAACGGATCATTTCCGATTCACTCGAAAAATAGTTACAACGAGTCACAAAGGACTTCGTTCGTAAATTAGTCACAACGGCTGCTTGATCATTGAAGGTTTGCTCTCGGAGAGTCTTAGTCACCCTAGAGGGAGGTGAATAGGGTGAAGAGGAAATTTTAACAAAATGGAGGCGTTAAAGTTTAAACCGAATAATCAAGACAATCTACGTCTAGAATGAACTCGGAAAAGTATGCGCTCAAATTTACGTGGAAACCCTCCTGGGGCAAAAAACCACGGCCACTTGCTAATCCAAGCACCAAGTCAAATCCACTATTTTGAATCCACAAAATACGATTGATCGACTCAACCAGAATTGCTCCCTTAAACAATTCCTTATAGAATTTTCCTAAACTCGAAGTTCCCTTATCTCGATCTAGTACTTCCTAACCGAGGTAACCTTTACAGACTAGGGACAACTAAGCTGAGTTAACCCGAGAGTAAGAAAGAGTATGTGACTCGATTACAATACTTTACAACTCGAAAAGTGTTAAGTACAGACTAGGAGTTGTAAGAAGAAGATTGAATGAGTATTATACGGAGAGATATAATTTCAGCAATGTGTTCAAGCAATCTTCAAGTCTTATGAAGTGGCTTCTATTTATAGATAACCAAGCGGATTAGCCGTTGTGACTATCTTTTGATTAGAAGTTCTTTGTGACCATTGTAACGGTTCTTCCGAGTCGCTTAGAAAAGATCCGTTGAGATGTGAACGTTGTGCAATGACTCTTGACTCCTTAGGATGTCCCAATCCACTCGGTGGTGTCCGAAAAGTAGGGTGGAAACCACCGTTGAGCTTAGCATTGAAGATTTCCAGTTTGGAAACAGACAACCATGGCACAGACATGTGGGCCTTGTTCGAAGTAGAAAAGCCTTGTCTGCTGGTGATTGACAGCTTGAAGCCGGTTACTTTTGTAATTCAAAAATAGGATAACCTCGTTTAGATAACCTACAAAAGTAAACAAATTTTGGTTCTTAAAGTATAAAATACTTTGGTCTAATATTAGGCACAAATAATAATTTAATTAAGATAATTAAGTGTATAATTATCTAAGACCTAGAAGAGTGGAATTTTCCGAGTCTAATATTCATTATACTCAAATTCCATCTAAGTTAGTCATAAGACAAGGCAGCGAGTGCCGGAGGAAGGGGCACTCGAGGTGGAAGCACCGCTAGGTGGAGGAGGGAGTGAGAGTGGAGTCCGAGTCCGAGGCGGAGGAGAGGGTTGCCTCGGTTCGAGCTGTGGACCCGGACACCCGGTTGGGTTTCCTGGTATCCATAGCCTAGAAGCTCTTTTCTACCAACTACTATGGCAGCCTTAGAAACCTCGTTAGGATCCGAGGGTGCGGGACCTTGAATTGTTTGAAGATAAAGGTGACGAGGGCCATAAAAGGAAGAAGGGTGGATTTCTTGGTCCGAGCCGGCACGAGAGGCCATCTCGCTCGATAATAGCAGGAAAGAGGTCTACATCATAGCCCTCGAGTATGTCAAACAAAGCCTTGAGAATCTTAGAATTCGGATTCTCTTTGCTAGAATGTCGAGAGAAGAAGGATCTCATCAGCATAAAACAAAGAAGATGTGCCTCGGACTTCATCTAAGTCACGGAGAAGTTTTTGCGTGACTTAGGGATTTCTTTGGCATATTTCTTGAAGAATTCATTAGCAACCTCATTGAAGGGGATAGGGTTGCTGTTGAGGAAAAGAGAAGAAACTTTGAATAAGCAGTAGAGGAGAGAGTTGTTGATACGAACCACCACATCACGAACTCCGGAGGTGAGAATCCCTCGAGCTAGAAAGGTTAGAATAGAACTCAGCTACGAGTTCTCGATAAATAAACTCGCTAAAACAAAGGAAATTATATACCCCTGTAGTTTTGATGTGGTTCAACCACGAGAATTTTGCGGTTGGGAAGAATTTGTCATCCAACGTTAGGTGTTGGGTGACAAGGATCTTAGATGGGTTAGAAGGACCCTCTTGGATTTTGGTTCGAGGTTTCTTGGTTGCGGAACTAAGAAAATCTAGGGCGGAACCTCTTTTCGGCATGGTTATGGATTTTTCGAAGAAAAGAGAGTGAACTTTGAGAGAAGACAATGAGTTAGCTTGAATAGGAGAGAGAGAGAGAGAGAGCACCGAGAGCTTAAGGTTTGCCTACTTGCTTAAGAGTGAAGTCTTGCTCTTGAAAGTACTCGAACTTGCTTGAGAGCTAGTATGCGAGAGTGCGAGTGAGTAGAGAGTAAAGTAGCAAAACTAAGGAAAATAGATGCTATTTATAGAGAAAGAAATGTCCTTCGATATCCGTTCGACCCAACTCTCCAACGCTAGCCTCAAACCGGTGTGTCTGTTCTACTCGCAATGGTTATAATTCCAGATGTCTGTCTCCCAACAGTTAGTTCTCTGTTCAATAAGCGTAAGAAAGAGAGAGAGAGAGATTTTAAAAGAAATTTATGAAATTCTCCACTAATCTAGAGATGATTTCGAAGTTTGATGTCCATTTTTCTCAAAAGCTGAGTCCGACTCAATAAAGTTTCTAAGTGACTCGAAACCCCAAACAAGTAAAAACTCATAGCTCGAGTATCACCGGGTTAACCGAACTAATTGTTATTAAGGCATAGAAATAACGCATCTAACACATAATCATGCAAGATAATTTCACATAGAGTCGCACATAATCATGGATTTATCATACCAAGTTCATTCCTAATAAAGCAAAACTTATCCTCACTAAGTGGCTTAGTAAAGATATCAGCTAGTTGAAGTTCAATATCACCTTTCTCATAATGGTCCCTTAGAAAATGATACCCGACCTCGATATGCTTTGTCTTTGAGTGCTCGAATTGGATTCTTAGTGATGTTGATTGCACTATGATTGTCACACTTGATTGTCCAAGATCTCTCAAGTGTTGCTTGATCCATAGAACCCGAGCACAGCATGCTCCAGCTGCAATGTACTCAACTTCATCGGTTGATAGAGCAATTGAGTTCTCGCTTCTTTGACTCGCCAAGATATAAGGGATTAACCCGAAACCGGCGGGCTCCTGAGGTGCTCTTTCTATCAACCTTTTATCCAGCGTAGTCGGCATCCGAGTATTCAGTGAGGGTCAATTCTAAGTCTCTTGAAAACCATAGACCTAGATTCCGAGTCCCTCCAAGATATCTAAAGATTCTCTTCACCTCAGTGAGATGTGATTCTTTTGGATTACCTTAAAATGTTGCACACATAGATACACTAAACATTATGTTTGGCCTACTGGAAGTAGGATATAGTCGAGATCCAATCATACCTCGATAGAGTTTTTAATCTACTACTTTACCTTTTCGTTTGAGTCCAGCTTTATGCTGCTATTCATCGGTGCTGCTGCATGTTTTGCATCTTAAAGCTTGTACTTCTTTAGCAACTCCTTGGTATACTTTGATTGATGGACATAGATGTCATCTTTGTCTTGTTTGATTTGTAGACCAAGGAAGAAATTCAGTTTTCCCATCATGCTCATTTGGAATTCCTATCTCATTAACTTAGAAAAATCTCGGCATAGATTTTCATTAGTAGCTCCAAAAGTTATATCATCAACATAAATCGAACAATAAGAAAGTCTTTCCCCTTGGTTTTTATGAAAAGGTTTTTGTCAATCTAACCTCTTTTAAAATCATTTTCAACCAAGAAAGTGCTTAGTCTTTCATACCAAGCTCTAGAAGCTTGTTTAAGACCATAGAGAGCCTTTCGAAAATTGAAAACATGGTTTGGAAATTCTAAGTTTTCAAATCCAGGGGTTGCTCAACATAGACTTCCTCTTGAATGAAACCATTCAGAAAAGCACATTTGACATCCATTTCATATAATTTAATGTTCATGCTTGATGCAAATGCCAGTAGGATTCTAATTGCTTCAATCCTAGCCACTCGGTGCAATGGTTTCCCCACAATCAATTCCTTCTTCTTGATTGTAACCTTGAGCCACAAGTCTAGCCTTAATTCTGACTAGCAACCCATCCTCATCCAGTTTGTTCTTGAAAACCCATTTGGTTCCTATGACTGGGTGGTCAAAAGGTAGTTTGGTCGAATCCGGACTTGGTTTCTTTCAAATTGATTAAGTTCCTCTTGCATGGCCTCTACCCATTCAGGTTCATTTAGGGCCTCTAGTGCATTTCTGGGTTCGAGTTAATGATATGAATGCAATGAATGCACATAGATTTTGCAAAGAAGAATGAGTTCTTACCCCATCTGTTGATATCGGACAAAATGTTTTCGAGTGGGTGACTCGAAGCATGTTTGAATGCTCTACCTATTCTCTGGTTCACCAGATTTGTAGGTTGGATTGGTTGATCTTCGGTGGTCTGATCCGATTGAGCTTGCTCATCCGATTGACTTTCAGCATTCCGAGCTAGTTCTAGAGCCGGTTCAATCTGAGTCATGGTATTCGAGCTATCTCATTCTAAGTTGCTTTTCCTTGACTCCTTCCGAGCTCATCTTCATTTCGACCGAGTTTCGATTTGAGAATGTTGAATCACTTGGTTTTCCCTGATTAATCTCATCAAAAATAACATGGATGCTTTCTTCCACATTGTTAGTTCTTTTATTGAAAATGCGATATGCTTTACTATGAGATGAATAACCAAGAAAAATACCTTCTTCCGGTCGATCATCAAACTTAGTCAGGTGATCCTTACCATTATTGTGAGCATAACACTTACAGCCAAATGGTTTGAAGTATGAAATGTTGGGTTTCACTTTATAGAGCTCGTATGGAGTTTTCTTTAGGATGGGTCCGATGAGGCATATGTTGAGTGTGTAGTTTGCTATGTTGATCGCCTCAGCCCCGTAAATAGTAAGGCGGATCATGTTTAATCATCATTGTCCTTCCTATTTCTTCAAGAGTTCTATTCTTTCTCTCCACTACTCCGTTCGTTGAGGAGTTCTTGGTGCTGAGAAATTGAGGGAGAGACCATTCTTATCATAGATTCTGCAAATTCCGAGTAATCGAACTCCCTTCCATGGTCAGTTCGAATTCTTCTAATCTGAGTCCGAGACTCAACTTGAATTTTCCTATAGAGCTTGCTGAACTCTTTCAAAGCTTCATTTTTGAGCTTAAGAAAACAAACCAAAGTAAATCTTAAGTAGTCATCAACTATCACAAGTACATATGATTTACCTCCGAGGCTCTTGACAGGGATTTCACCACACAAGTCCATATGCAACAATTCAAGAGCTTTAGATGTAGAAACAGCTTTGAGAGATTTGAAAGATGATATGACCTGTTTCCCTTTTGTGCATGCTTCATAGATTTTATCTTTCATAAAACTCTTACTAAACCATGAGATGCAAGCTTTTTAATGGTGTGCATGCTAACATGACCTAGTCTACGATGCCATGTCCAAGAATCAGCATGCAGAGAAGCTTTTAAATAAGATAAGTTTTGACTTGGATCGAAAGAGGAATAGTGTAGGTATTACCCGATCTCTTACCTGATAGCTTAGTCTCCTTGGTAGTTGCATCGAAATATAACAATTGGTCCGAGTGAACCTTACCTCTTGACCTTTGTCACACAGATTGAGAGATACTCGAGTAGATTGTACTTTAATCCCTTGACAAGATAAACTAGGCCGACCGGGTTGTCTCCTTTTCCAATCTTGCCTATTCCAACTATCTTGCCCTTACTGTCATCTCCAAAAGTGACTTTGCCTCCCTTGTAATCTTCTAACTCGGAAAAGAGTCTTGAATCTCCCGACATGTGGCATGAGCAACCACCTGTCTAGGTACCAATGACCTTTTGTCTTTTTCTAAGTTACCCGCAAGTCGAAACACACTAACCCTTCTTACTTCCTCTAACCAAGTAACTCCCTCTATTGTGGTCCTTTTTGATGAAGTAGACTCTTGGGAACCTAGATTTGAATAACTTTGGGTTTGGTCTAATTCTGTGTCTTCCTTTTAGAAAACCGAGTCTCTGTCTCTTTCTTTTGAGAATCTTTTCTTTTATAAATAGGTGGAGAAGGCTTTCACCTGTAGAGCGGTCCAGGCTCGGTCCTCCTTTCATTCGTATGAATTGGATCCTCGCTCAACCTTCCTGAACTTTATAGTTCTAGAATCCTTTTAAAAAGATCTAAGTAGGAATTAGATTCCTCCTCTTTGTTAAAACCAAGTCCTTCTTTCCTGAAGGAGACACATTGAGAACCTAAGAGCATGTCAAGATTTTTCCGACCTTGAGTAAACTTCAAAACAAGTTCTTGAGACTCATTGAGCTTTTGTTTTAGATGCTCATTTTCTCTTCGAGTGCCTCAAACTCGGTCTCATTGGCTTGAGTACTAGTCATGAGCTCTCTTAGAGTAAATCTCAGCTTTTCCAATTCATTTTTCAAAACAATGCTCTTAGAGGTAAGAGACTCAAGTTGTTCTTTGTATTGTGAAGAATCAGAATTGGAATTTTCTTCCAAAGTATAAATATATTTAGCTAAATCAACTTTGGAAAACTTGAGGAAGTATTCAATTACCTCTCGAGGATTTGTCTCTTCGTTGTCCGAGTTGTTAGAGTCTAACTTCAGATTCGGCTTCCGAGTTTGATAGTGCCATTAGACACTTTGAGTCATCCGAGTCCTCATCTTCTTCGAGATGAATCTTCATCACTCCATGTGGCCATCATAGTCTTCTTCTTCTTCTTTCTGTCCCTCTTTCTTCTTGGACAATCTTTGACTATGTGATCTTTCTTGCCATATTCAAAACAGACCGAGTTCTTAGTTAAAGATAACTTTGAAAGGGAAGAGTATTTACCTTTTCTATCCTTCTTGTCTTTCTTGTAGAACTCTTCTCTTGGCTTTTTCTCCCATCTCTTGTGCTTCATCATTCTTTTGAAGCCTCGAGCAAAGAGTGCCATGGGATCTTCTTTTGAGTCCGAGGAACTCAGATTTTCTCCTCTCGCTTTCGAGCTTCGGTGCAATATTCTTTTTAGGGCTAACCTCGGCGTCCACTTCTTCCAAATGGATCTCATGGGTGAGTAGCTTCCCAATGAGCTTATCTGGCTTTAATAGTGAGAGGTTCCGAGCTTCCTCGATGGCGGTTACCTTTGGCCCCATCTTCTCTTGGGTAAACTCTTTAGGATTTTTCTGCACATTTCTTCATGGAATATCTTTCTACCCAGAGATTTGAGATTATTTGTAATCTCGGTGAAGCGTATGAATATTTGAGTGATATTCTCTTCCGGCTCCATTTTGAACATCTCGTATTTGTGAAGATATTGGCTTATCTTCGCTTGTCTTACTTGGCTGGTTCCTTCATATGTGTTGACAAGAGTGTCCCACACATCTTTTGCTGTGTCATAGGCTGACACTCTGTTGTATTCTTTTGAGCTGATGGTGCACATCGAGTTCATCGCTTTAAAGTTTTTTCGAACTTTTCGCCTCTTCGATGGTATACTCGTACTTTGCTTTAGGCACGGGTCTTGTATCTTCCATCTTCATTGGAATGTGATTTCCTTCTTGTATGATGTTCCATACATCTTCATCGTGATCTAGTAGAAAGCATTCCATGAGCTTCTTCCAGATGTACAAAATTTGATCCTTTAAACTTTAGTGGTCTGCTGGAAGATCGTCCTTCATCGAACTCTCCATTATTCTCGAGCCATTTCATCTTTAGACCTTTGGATTGTTAGATCCTTTCGAAAGGCTAGGCTCGATACCAATTGAAGGTTTGCTCTTGGAGAGTCTTAGTCACCCTAGAGGGGGTGAATAGGGTGAAGAGGAAATTTTAACAAAATGGAAGCATTAAAATTTAAATTGAATAATCAAGATAATCCGAGTTTAGATTGGACTCGAAAAGTATGCACTCAGATTTACATGGAAACCCTCCAAGGGCAAAAAACTAAGGCCAGTGCTAATCGAAGCACCAAGTCAAATCCACTATTTTGAATCCACAAAATGCGATGAGATCGACTCAACCAGAATTGCTCCTTTAAACAATTCCTTACAGAATTTTCCTAAACTCGAAGTTCCCTTATCCGATTAAGTACTTCCTAACCGAGGTCACCTTTACAACTAGGGACAACCGAGCTGAGTTAACCCTTACAGCTCAGTCAAGGGACCTTACTTAGAGAGTAAGAAAGAGTATGTGACTAATTACAAGACTTTACAACCTAGAAAAGTGTTAAGTACAAACTAGGAGTTGTAAGAAGAAGATTGAATGAGTATTATATAGAGAGATAATTTCAACAATGTGTTCAAGCAATCTTCAAGTCTTGTGAAGTGGCTTCTATTTATAAATAACCAAGCGGATTAGCCGTTGTGACTATCTTCCGATTAGAAGTTCTTTGTGACCATTATAACGGTTCTTCCGAGTCGCTCGTAAAAGATCCGTTGAGATGTGAACGTTGTGCAACGGCTCTTGACTCCTTAGGATGTCCGAATCCACTGGTGGTGTCCGAAAAGTAGGGTGGAAACCACCGTCGAGCTTAGCATTGAAGATTTCCAGTTTTGGAAACAAACAACCCTAACACGATTGTCCGGCCTTGTTCGAAGTAGAAAAGCCTTGTCTGCTGGTGATTGACAACTTGAAGTCGGTTACTTTTGTAATTCTAAAATAGGATAACCTCATTTAGATAACCTACAAAAGTAAACAAATTTTGGTTCTCAAAGTATAAAATGCTTTGGTCCAAGATTAGGCACATATAATTATTTAATTAAGATAATTAAGTGCATAATTATCTCGAGACCTAGAAGAGTGGAATTTTCCGAGTCTAATATTCATTACACTCAAATTCCATCCGAGTCGATCTTAGAAAAGATCAAGTTATAAAGAGAATATCGAGTATGAGTACTTGATCCGGACAAATATGTTTCAAACAAACATGCCGACTTCTTAGTTTAAAAAGCGCGCCCGGCGCGCCTAGGCGCATAAAGCCCGGGCGTACCCATCCGGGCTTTTTGGAGGGTCGAGCGCAATCCCTCCAAAAGCCCGAAAAGCACGCGCCTCATGGGCTTTTTCCAAGGCGCGCTTTGCCCGGGCGCGCTTTCTAGATATGGTTTTTTTTATATATATATTAAAAAAATAAAATAAATTAAAAAAACTTCACTTACTAGCTGGGTAATGGAAGCCCGATACTTCCTTGCAAAACCCTAGCTCTGGCTGTTCGCCCTCCCCTCTCTCCTCTGCTGCACCGGCACCCTTTCCGGCGACTTCTTGGACAATTCCGACACCAAGCCTGGTGTTTTCCGGCGGCTTCTTGCTCTACCCTTCCTCCAACTACCAGGTACTCTTCCTTCTTCTTCTTCTTCTTCTTCTTCTTTCCTCTTCCTTCTTCGTCTTCTTCTTCCTTTTTCTTTCTTCTTCTTCTTCCTTTTTCCTTTTCCTTCTTCTCTTCTTCTCGGTTCCGTTTTCCTCTTCCTCCTTTTTTCCTCTTCCTTCGCTCTCTGCTCTTCCGGTTTTATTCCTCTCCCGATTTTTTTTCACTGTTTTTTTTCACTCCTCTCCCGATATAAGCGGTGCTCCAGTTTTTTTTTCCACTGTTTTCTTGTTCCTCTTATCGCTGCAGGTGAGGTACTGACCTCACCCGATTCCATTTTTTTTCATGGTTTTCCTCTTTACAGATCTCTCTTTTTTTTTTTCCCCAGCCTTAATATAAGGCAGGTCGGTGAAGACCTTACTCCAATTTTTTTTTTTTTCAGCCTTATAATGTATGTGTTTTTGTGTTATATTTTAATTGTTTTTCATTGTCATAATTGTTTGTAGTGAGTGAATTGTATTCAATATTGTCATTTGAATGGAGGATAAGTCCGATATGCGTTCGGGTTCGGGTTCGATCTCATCTAGATCGTTAGACCCGGAAGAAAGTATGGCACACAAGATGAGAGCAATAAAAATAGTTTCTTTTGCAACTTTTGTGGAGTTAAGACCATGGGGGAGTGTTTCGAATTAAACAACATTTGGTTGGTGGATATCGAAATACAGTAGGTTGTAAGAAGGTCCCCGAGCATGTTAGGGAAGAAATTCAAGAATTCATGGATAAAAAGAAATCATTGAAAGAGAGTTTTGAAATGTCGAGGAAAATGCAACAAGGCTACAATGTTGATGATGATGAAGATGATGAATGTATTGAGATGTATCCTAGAAGTGGTGGGAATGGGGCAAAGAAAGGAAGTAATAGCATGCCTCGTAAGACACCAAAGCAAAAAGGTCCAATGGATATGTACTTTACTCCTAAGCCAACTAATGTGAAGGGCAAAAAGGATCAAGGGAGACAAAGGACACTTAATGAGCTATGCAAGAAAGAGTTGAGAGAGAAGGCTTGCAGAGACTTAGCTAGGTGGTTTTATGATGCTTGGCATTCCTTTCCATGCGGCCACACTTGATAGCTTTGCTATTTGCCATGGAATCAGTTGGTCAATTTGGTCTTGGATTAAAGCCATCTTCTATGTATGAGTTAAGAGTTCCATTCCTCAAGAAAGAAGTGGAGGACACCCATAAGGTAATGAATGAGCATAAGAAAGAATGGGCAGAAGTAGCTTGTTCTATCTTATCCGATGAATGGCGTGATACCACCGTCCAAAAGGATATTATCAACTTTCTTGTGAACTCTCCAAAAGGGTCGGTCTTCATTAGATCAATGGATGTTTCTGAAGTTGTAAAAGATTCAAATCTTTTGTTCAACGTTCTTGATCGGATGGTGGAAGAGATTGGAGAGGAGAATGTGGTCCAAGTGGTGACCGACAATGCATCAAATTATGTTAAGGCGGGTAAAAAAAATTGTTCCCAAATGTTATAATATATAATTTCTATTACTTAGGTACTTAATATAAATTTCTAAAATTATAATTTCTATTATAATTTTATTTTAGGAAAATTGTTGATGGCTCGGAGGAAACATCTCTTTTGGACTCCATGTGCCGCACATTGCATTGATCCGATGTTGGAAGATATTGGAAAACATATTGGAAAAGTCAAGAGTGCTCTAAAGAAGAGTATGGCCATCAATGCCTATATCCATAGCTCTGTTGCCCTTGTGAACTTGATGAGGTGATTCACTAATCAAAGGAACTTGCATAGGCCTGCTAGTGACTAGATTTGCAACATCGTTTATCACTCTTTCCTCTATTCACAAACAAAAAACAATTTGAGGAAGATGGTAACTTCTCAGAGTGGAGCATAAGAAAATGGGCAAAGGATGGTGGAGGAAAGAAGATAGCAAGTTATATCTTGCAAGATAACTATTGGAAGAATGTCCTTTATGCTCTTAAATTGGCGGAGCCTCTTGTCAAGGTTCTTCGCATAGTTGATGGAGAGAAAAACCACCCATGGGTTATATATATGAGGCTATGGATAGAGCTAAGGAAGCTATTGCTAATAGCTTTCAACACAAGGAGGAGAACTATGAGGAGGCATTCAAGTACATTGATAAAAGATGGGAATGTCAACTTTATCAACCTTTACATGCGGCGGGCCACTATTTGAATCCGGAGATCTATTATCCAAATGCAAGTGCTATTGAAGAGAGTCATGAGGTTAAAGATGGTTTGTTTGATTGCATTTTAAGGATGATTCCGGATATCACAATCCAAGACAAGGTGACTTCGGAATTGCAATCATACGAAAGGCCGAGGGTCTCTTTGGAAAACCATTGGCTATAAGGCAAAGGAATATAATACCTCCGGGTAAGAAATTTTATTGCTAAAGCTAATCTTCACAACTGATCAAATTTACAAAGTTGTTAATTAAACTAAGGTTTTTGTGAATAGGTGAATGGTGGACTCAATATGGATCATCGACACCAAATTTGAGGAAGTTTGCCATTAGGATTCTTAGCCTCACTTGTAGTGCAACGGGATATGAGAGGAATTGGGGTGTTTTTCAAGCACGTAAGTTATAACTTTCAAAATTTTTATATGAGGATATTAAATAAATTAGTTTATTAGTGAATAATTATGCCTACTTACTTTGTTAACGAGCTTCACACCAAGAAGAGAAATAGATTGGCACAATCCCGATTGAATGATTTGGTATTTGTCAAATCAAATCGTGCACTGAAGCGCAGACGCCAAGAAAATTCCAAAGATCCCATTCTCTTGAGAGAAATTGATGAGAGTAATGAATGGTTGTTGGGAAGGATGGAAGATGATTCAGATGGTGATGATTTTGTATTTGACGGGGATAATTTGACTTGGGCAGTTGTTGCTCAAGCTTACGGGGCAAATGAATCTCGTTATGGTACAAGGAGGGGTAGAGGATCATCTAGTACCATTAGAGTATCAGCGAAGGACAAAGGGAAAGCTCCTGCCGAAGCCTCCGGTTCTAAATCTTCTCGAGTTCGATTGGAATTGATTGATGAAGAGGAGGAAGAGGAATTTCAAGAGGAAGAGGAAGAGGAAGAGGATGAAGAGGAGTTGGATTTGGAATTAGATGATGATGAAGATGATGATGATGATGATGTGGAGGCAGAGCATGTGGTGTTAGATGATAATGATGATGCTTAGTTCACCTAAGGGGGAGGGGCCTACAAACTATGCTTTGTGTGTTGTTCTCTATGACTATGCTTGCTTGCTTGTTTTTTAGACTTTCAAATGTGTATTTTGAGATATTTGAATGTCGGATTTCGGTTCTTAAGACTATGTGGTGCTTTTAGTGGGTAAAATGTTGTCTAAACATTGTTTTGATGTGTTATCTTACTTATTTATCGAAAAATATAGGTTGGGAATGAATTTTAAATATTTTTATGTAAAAAGTGCGCCTCGCTCTAAAAGCCCGCGCCTTCGCCTCGAAGCCCGTGCCCGGGGCTCTAGGACCCTGTGCGCTTTTTGCGCCTTGGGCTTTTTAATCTAAGGCTGACTTAGAAAGTTGAATTAACGCTGTAATTCACTTTAACTTAGAATGTGAAGTCGAACACAGATTAAAAGTGTTAAAGATATTGTTTAAACATGCAATAACTCCGAGTAGTGTCCGAGTGACTCGAAGCATCAATATGAGTTGATGAACAAGAATGTGATTTCTAAGTCGATCGAATCGAATGAAAACATATGCAATAGTTTCTATAACACTCGGAATGACTTGTAATCAAAACCTAAGAGAGATGAGGTTTGTACCGAGCCCTTGATAGTACTCGAATGATATAAATTCGTAGTCCGAGTCTTCAATCATCTATAAATAGAAACCAACTCCCAAGACTTGAAGATTGTTGAACATATTGTCAATACACATTACTTAGGTAAAAGTCATTGTAGTCATACTCAATCAATCTTCTATTTACAACTCCCAACTTGTAAGTCATACTTTCTTAGTTGTAAAGTCTTATAATCAATTACATACTCTTTCTTACTTTCGAGTAAGGTCCCTTGACCGAGTTGTAAGGGTTAACTCAGCTCGCTTGTCCTTAGCTGTAAAGGTTACCTTAGTTAGGAAGTACTAGATCGGATAAGGGAATTTTTGAGTCTAGGAAAACTCTATAAAGAATTATTTAAGGGAGCAATTCTGGTTGAGTCGGTCTGTTGTATTTTGTGGATTCAAAATAGTGGATTTGACTTGGTGCTTGGACTAGCACCGACCGTGGTTTTCCGCCCTGGGAGGGTTTCCACGTATATCTAACTTTACATTTTCCGAGTCCAATCTCGACTCACACTGTCTTGATTATTCTTTTCAAGCGTAAATCATCCAAGTGTGTTAAAATTTCCTCATCACCCTATTCACCCCCTCTAGGGTGACTAAGACTCTCCAAGAGCAAACCTTCGGTGAATATTGAACCGGATTAAACCAGGATAAAACCGGATAAAATTGGGTAGAGGGCACTCGGCCAAAGGGGTTCTCTAGGTTTTCGTGCCCTTCCCATGCTACAACAGGAGTCTTGGCCATAACACGGTGTTCCACTTAAGAAATCTGGGTAGGCGGCGCCGCCACACGACATCGTCTTAAGGGAGAAATCTCCTAGTCTCGGGCGAACTGTCTTAGAGCTTAAACGCAACACTTTGATACTTGTGATCATGAAATGCAACGTCTAACGTCATCTTGAGGTCTTCAGCTCCGTGTTTGATTGGACAAAAGTGAAATGCAGAATTCGAGCCTAGAATTTCTCGGTACGTAGCACTAGAGCTCGTTGTCTCCGGAGGCTTGGCCCGGGCTTGGACCGTTCGAAAGAAAAAGGGATTTTGGACCGATCCAAGGCAAAAGGCTATTTACTTGGTGTTTGGGTTCTTTGTGTTTTACTCGGCTTTCATCGCACTAGTCAAATTCAGTTCGTGATCCAAATCCTAAAACAGGAATTAGGACTTCATCATCCGGCCAACCAATAAATACAATAGAAAAGGCATGACACTTTTTAGGTGTCTACATCGGGTAATAAGTTTGAAGTCCTGTGGGGTACCTGCACTTGACCGCTTCTTGGATATGATGTTCGGCTGGGTATCTTGAGCTTGGCTTGATCAATGTCCTGAATCTCGGAGAAGAGGCCTAAATTTGACCGTTTCTTGGTCTTAAGCTTGGTTATAATTTTCTCGCACTAATAGTTTTGTTAGCTAATAATCAAATGCAAATAGTTTCAAACGTTACCTGAAAATGATCCATAGGCCGATCATATTTTAAATGTGTTGCCTTAACTTGACCATAGGGAAGTCTTGAACTCTTGTCATTATGTGTGAACCTTGACTACTATTGGGCCCGAAGCTCAACTAGAATGTTTGAACCTTAACCATTGTTGGGCTCGAAGCTTGACAAGGGATGTCCGAACCTTGACCGAGTGTTGGGCCTAAAGTTCGACAAGGGTGTCCGAACCTTGACCATTGTTGGGCCCGAAGCTCAACGAAGGGATGTCTAAACCTTGACCGTTGTTGGGCCTCGAAGCTCGACAGGGTGTCCGAACTTTGACCGTTGTTAGGCCTAAAGCTCGACTGGTTTTCGAACCTTAACAACCGTTGGGTCCGAAGCTCAACGAAGGATGTTTGAACCTTGACCACCGGCTCGAAGCTCGATGGGGATGTCCGAAGCATGACCATTGTTGGGTCCGAAGCTCAACGTTTATCCACTTTTGTTGGAAAGGGGTGGATGAACTTGACTTACTTGAAAATCGAAGTTCTATGAGGTTAAGTGCCTCATTCTAATTTTGAGCTTTTTAGTCTATGTGCTAATAGCTCCTTCATTTGCATGGCGGAAGATTGGTGCCTCTTCTTAAGTATTCTTAGAATTGTATGATCTTTTCGATTATGAGCCCCCATGTTCTTATTGGATGCTTTTGTCTAGCTCATCTCGAATGTTAGAGAGTTGGTGAGTTTTGCTAGGAGATTCCCTTTAAAGATGGCGGTGCTGGTGACCTTCCCGATGCTGAATTCATGGATGATACTTGATTGAATAATCTCTTGTAGGGTGCTTGGTTACTAATTTTTGTATTTTTAGAATTTTGACTCATGCAAAGGAGATGAATGCAAGACTCTATTATAAGAACAAACGCACTCTTTTATTAAGATGATGCAAAAAAAATTCAAAAAGACAAAGACAAAATTGCACTTTAGCCCCCACTCCCCAAAGTAGAGCCTAAAGAATGTGTCACTTAAACCGTGATGTACTAGTGCTAGCGGATCAAAATCGCATACTTTTGCGATTGACTTCTACTCCTTTGAGTATGGAAAAGTGGCTTCGAATTTCAAAATAGGAAAAGATTAGAATTGGGGTCGAACCTCGTGGGCTTCCTACGTATCCACTATAGTAGAAATCATGCCTTCGTAGTTCAAAAAAGAATAGTGATTTGGTTTTTTTTTTTAAATAGGAATACAAAATAAACATAGAACGAATATGAAAGGGAAATGCACACTTTATTGGCATCCTTGATGAATGATACGCTTATTGGATGATCTTCTACCTGATTGAAGCTTTTGTGGACGCCTACTCATCTTCTATAAGCATGCCAAGCATCTCCGAGTGCTTCGAAGTCCATGAAAGGTAAGAACTTCTAGCATTGCTGATACATAGGTTTCAAATTTTTGTTGATTAACCTAACTTGATCCTTTTATGAAGGTCGATCAGTCATATGGGCGGCCTTTACCCTCCAGACGAGTGAAGAAGTCGGTGAAGCTCTCCTTATCTCCTTACCCGATCAGCTCAAGGTCTTGAAGAGTGTTTAGCAAATCAACATTACAGGAGTATTGATGTAAGAACTCCCACCAAAGATCCTGCTAGTTTGTTATCTTGTGTGGGTCGACAGACATTCTACCACTTCATCACGTCTCTGTCAAACTTCCATGGGAAGATGACATGGTATGTGTCCTCCGGTATATTCTTTAAAGTCATTTCCCCTATAAAGCTCCCTACATGGTGGTGAGGATTTTTAGTCTCGTGGAACTTGATGTCGAGAACAGTGAATTCTGGGGCAATTTGCCTTTAGGGATTGAACTAAATCCCTCAGCCAAATAGTAGTCATTGAACATTAAGGATTCATGTAATAGCATCTCTACCTAATCTATTCGTGGATCGGATTAAGACTTGGGCCGAGGCTGAGGTTTAGGGTCGAGGTATGTTTCCTCTCTGTCCTTCCTTGCTTCATCGGCATTCTTGTTGAGGTTTTGGAGTATAAGATCAAGGTTTGTAGATATTAACTCGATCTATTTATCCCGAGCCTCAATCTCAACTTCTATTTTTGCAGTAGACTCCTTAAACAAGGTGACGATGGGGGTTTTCTCTAGCTTGTTGCCCATTTTTAGAGGAAGGTTATGCTTTGTCCGTAGGCGACGTACCGGCGATACTAGTAAAGGTGTTGAACGCACTGGTGTGATGCATATTGATGTGGGACGTATAGGTGTCAACCATGTCGGTGTTGAAGTAGACTTCTTATTTCCTAACTTCTTCGTGTTAGGATTCCCGTTTTAAGTTGGATTCCCTATCCTATATCCCAAAAGAGTAGGTTTTCAGGATTGGCTCATGGAAAATGTTAGGGGAGATGGGGCTTAAGTGCTTGACCCGAGGAACGACTGATCCTAAGAGAAAAGAAAGCGATATGCTTTTATGTGGGTGCACATAAAAATGCAAATTGACCAAAGTGAAATGCAACGATGCACATGGAATCTCTTAGATTGGGATGAATTAGATTTGGCTAAATGCAAACAAAGACTCACCTAATTTGATGTGAATTTTAATTTTGCTAAGGCAAACAAAGACTCTCTTAATTAGATATGAATTTTAATTTAACTAAATGTAACCAAAAACCCACCTAATTAGAGATGAATTTTTATTTGGCTAAATGCAAACAAAAGACTCACCTAATTTGAGATAAATTTTAAATTGGTCTAATGAAAACAAAGACTCACCTAATTTGAGATGAATTTTACTTAGGCTAAATGCAAATAAAAGACTCTCCTAATTAGAGATGAATTTTAATTTGACTAAATACAAATAAAAGACTCATGTGAGATGAATTTAAAATTTGGCTAATACAAAAATGGATTCACCTGAGATGAATTTAAAATTTGCCTAATACAAAAATAAAATGAATGGACTCACCTTAATTGAGATGATTTATTTTCAGCTAAATGCAAAAATGAACTCACCTATTTGAGATGAATTTAAAATTTAGCTAATGCAAAATGGACTCACCTATTTGAGATGAATTTTATTTGGCTAAATGCAAACGAAAGACTCCCCATTTTGAGATGAATTTAAAATTTGGCGAATGCAAAAATTGACTCGACTCAAGAAGGTTCATTATTTTTTATTTTTTTGTTTTTGCACCCATGCAAGGATTATTTAATGAATCTAACCTAAATTGCTAGGCTCACAAAAAGAGGGTTAAATAACAAAAACAACCACATTCATTCAAGCATGCAAATAAAGAAGGGACACAACCTAGATTGCCAAATATCTATGCTCAAAAAGAGGGATAAATGTAGGTCGCATACATGGTGTCTCATAATCCAAGAATTTAGTCCTCCATGGGGTATATGGCAGGAAAAAGCATGAATTTTCGGTGCCCCTCGGTCAAAAACCAAGAAAAGCTTGCTATGAGTGGAGGGTAACCACCTTCCCAATAATCAAGCCTAAGTGGGCCCACTGGGTTAGTAGTTCGACCTCTCCAAAAATGTTCTTAAGAGTACAGCCTATGGTTGAAATTAACAGCAATTATGTCTAAGACTCGCCTAAATGCTACATGCCTAATCCAAAACACATTAAGAAAACTCACAACTCAAATTTTCAAGTCTCACCCTCATAATAAGTGATACATCCCTAGTAGAGTCGCCACTATAGGAACCACGGCTCGTCTCCCCCTCCCCCAATAGGGAACCAACAAGACCGAGTTTCCCCACAAATGTCAACTCTCTTTGGTTATTGAAGATTCTTTTTGAAAGTTAATTTTTGAAAATTATTTATTTCTAGAATCTGATTTTGAAATAGTTTAAGTGAAATGGTGATAAGCAATTTTTAATAATTATTTTATTGTAGAAATTAATTTTAGAGAGTCTCGGGATATTATTTCATAATTTAAGAAAATAGAAAAATATAATTCACATTCAGCCACAAGACTTTTGGGCAAAAAAGGTGTGATAACACTATTTTGGACCAAGAGCCAAGCCTCGGTGACTAGGTGGCGCTGATGAAAGCCAGCACCGTCTTGTCACCGGCGCCGACCATAGACTAAGACTGTAGAGTCATTCTCGATCCACAGCTTTGGCTATTAGAAAGTAAATCAATTTTGTCCATTTTTTAATTGGAAATACCAATATGCAATTTAAGATAAATAAAATAGGAAAAGGGGAGTCGCCAATCGGTTGTAAAAATAAAAACTAAAAAAATAAAAAGGAATACTCTTCTAATCTTAGTATGGAAAAACTAAGCTTGAAAGTAGTTTAAAATATTACTCCATCGGTTTAGAACCGAGAATCTAGTGTTCGAGGGTGAAGGTATGAAATGTGGGGATAAGCCCTCCATTCCACCCGTCAACCGACTATCTTTACTAGTTTAAGTTGTGACTTAAAATAATGTGTTTAAACAATCAATCACACAACATGTGGAGTACAGAAAATAAATCAAACAAGGCATGCTAAAAAAGTGATAAATAAGTAAATAGGAAAGCAATAAAGAAAGCGAAAAGAAACAAAAGTTACAACGGGCGGGGAGAAATTAAAAGCGATTACATCTTTGATCCATAATACGGAAATTAATAAATGGCGTAAATTAATAAAAATGTATGAGGGAACGAAAGTAGGTACAGCGCCCTCGGGTTGTCCTACCTACCGATCTTGGATCATGAACCGGATCTCGAAGCGTGACGACGAGCAAGCAAGATTGAGAGAGGCTTGTTGTGAAATTTATGGTGGTGAGTAGTGTAGGAAAATGATGAAGATGTTTGGTAGAGTAATTGTGATTGCCTAAAAATTAACCATGAGATCAAGATGCCAATTTTAGCATTCAATAGCTCTTAGTTTAAATTCAGTATGGATACTTGGTAGGAATTAACTAAGTTAGGATTCAGCAGCATGTAGCATAGGAATTGGCCATTCTCGGAGTGGAGGAAATGGTCCTCTATTTATATGAGAAAGATTAGGTCATAAAAATGACTTTAAAAGTAAGCAAGCAGCCGTCCAAGCAACTGAAATAGACCAATCAGAATCCGAGAAGAAAAAAAGGATAAAATCAGCTCGGACCGGGAATCCCTTGGGAAAGGCCGAGGATCGTGGTGCCGGCCTTAAAACGGTGTCGCCTAGAGAACTAACATTTTATGCCTTAATTGGACACTAGAGCAAAATGCAGCGCTTTGGCGATAAGAGCTATAAAGCGCGGCGTCGGATGAAAATAACATCATTTGGTAAACTTGACTTTCGTGCCTCGGTTGGGCGCTTGGACCAAAATGCGGTGCTTTGGGGTGGAAAGCCGTGAGGCGCGGCACCGTCCTAAACAAGTGTCGTACGGACACTTGAGCTCCGTGTTACGCCCGGACGCTAAGAGTGAAACATTGTGTTTAGTGCGCAGTAAAGTTTGAAACGTGGCGCCGACCTTCTCCTGATTAGGAGCCTTGGCCCGGGCTTGTTCCAGTCGAAATAAAATGGGTTTGTGGGTTGGCCCAAAGTAAAGAAAGATGATTTTGTGGTGCTAACAGGTGAAATAAAATATGTCACCTTTCTACATTTTGTATTTCGACACCTATGAGCTGACCCGACGTACCATGGTTAAGGGATTCGAACAACTCATGCATATACTCGAAGTTTCCTATCCAGGAGGAATCGTAATCTAGGAGTGAAAGTTGCTGCCCTCAGGCCGGAATAAGTCACCTTCCTAGATTTTATATTTTGATGCCTGTGAGCCAACTGAACGTACTACGGTACTGGAATTAGGAACCACTCATGCATACACTCAATTTTACTACCTGGAATGACTCATAATTTAGAAGTGAAAAGCCGCTACTCGTAGGACGGAATTTCAAGATTTCATACCGATAAAGTGATCAAACCAAAGAAATCAACTTCTCATTTTACATTATGGTTGTTATCTCTGTCATTTCTTCACATATATGTTTATTAAATTCTCAGTGAGGCCCGAGAGAACACTTCGAAGTCTTCAACTCACTTCCCGACGCAAAATACAAGGCTCACAAGCATCCGGAATAAAGTCTGCGAGTTGTGGGGTTCAAATTGCTTTAGAGGCCATCACAGACCTCCACATGGCTAGTGGGGGTCAATGGTTGGCTCTAGAGGTCATCACCGGCCTCCCCACAGCCAGTGGGGACTTCTAGTGCCTACCACGGGCTATCCCACAGCCTGTGGTAGCAACTATGGTGGATGTTTCTTACCATTTTACTCACTGCTTGCCACCACGGCCTACCCCACAGGCTGTGGGAGCACCCGTTATGGGTGGCAGTGACTCTCAAACTCCCTTTTTATCTTTTTTATTTCTTCTCCGTATTATTTTCTTTGCACAATATCTATGAAAGATTTGTTTTATAAATATTTTCTAAGCTTACTCTTAATATTATTTCCAACTAAATTAACAGATCGACTAACAAACTTGTAAATAAATACATATTTGTAAGCTAACTAACACAATATGTAATTTATGACAAATTTTTAAATTAATTTACTTATTGAATAAATCACATATATTAATTAAATATTTTTCTTAATTTTTTTTGTTCGGGTGCACAATGTATTACTTAATTAGAGGGTTTGATAATATTGACTATGGGATGTTGGCGTTTTCCATTTTCCATTACAAAAATTGAAGCTAAAACGACAGGTACCGCGAGAAACAATGCCCATAAACACTACAACAGTTCCACTGTTGGTGACGGTGGTAGTGTTTGTTGACTAGGCACTGCCGCAGCCACCCCCACGGTCGTGGTGCTGACCGTGGTGGTGCCTAGAAACAGTATCACGGTCTCCCATGGCTATGGTGGTAGGACTATGGCAATGTTTGTTGAGTGGGTGGCCATGGTGATCCTTTGCACGACCCATGGGTGTGATGTACCCGTAGGGACATATACGGAGTTCATCATGAGTATAAGTTTATTAAACTTCATCGAGATAGCATAGTCATTTTACAAAGACAAACTGTACAATCACAACCTACGAAGACAACGCTACAAACCTAATTTATACAAAGTACTCTCAAACAATGAAAACATAAAATTCTTGAGCACATACGTCCAAGTGTTCCTTATTTTTCTTGATGTACCAAGACGCCAAAGGGAAAGGTTGGGGAAAAGAGGGGAAAGGGAAACTTCAAACCGGGTTGATGAGCAAGACTAAAATACAAGCTGTTTGTAATCTGGAGAGGAGGGGAACGATTCTGAAGGAGTTAGGTTCTGAAAATTGATGGGCAATAAGGGAAATCATCAAGAAGGTGGAGGGAAAACTTTGAACGGCATCCAAGATCTGGAGTAAAAGAAGATAGAAATACTCACACCGATTCCCAGGCTGAGTGACTTTGTGTTCTTCCGAGGTGGGGGCGAATGCAAGCTTGGATGGGGGAGATTTTTCGGGACTAGGGAGTTAACTGATAGGGGAATAAGAGGGGAAAAGGGAGAAGACAGATGATCAAGGAATTAGGAGAGGGGAGTCTCGTAACAAAGGTAACCAGATAGAGCTAATCCTTCCTAAGATAAGACACACAACTTAGGTAGGATTAGGGCTACTAATTATGATTAAAAGATAAGACACACCACCAATAATCACAATTAGACTCTTAATAAACCACTTAATTAGGCCATAATTACAATAAGTATAAGAGAATTTGAGGGGTGAAGGAGCCAAGCTCAACTTTCATGTACTAAGAATTCATAAACTCATGAACTGATTTCTTATAACCTAATGCTCTACCTTTTATAGTGCCAAGCCAACTAAGTTTACAACTTAATCCAATGGTTTAAAATACAATCTTCTACATCCAATGGTAGAGTTTCAATCAGCTAATACAACCTAAAAGCATAAAGTATAAAGCATAAAGCATAAAGGGGGATAACAAAGAGCAACAACAAAAGGTTGATAGTGAAGGGGCAGGTCGTTTTCAACCGATCCCGACGCCTTTTGGTCTTCTTACAATGGCCATATTTGTATGACTAAAGCTCATTAGCATTGTCGTACAACTACAAATTAAACCACTACTTAGGCTTATAATAAACAATATAGTATAGGGAAGTAGGGATCGAATCTACGAGGAAAGATATAATAATATGCAAGCTTAAATCTAATTAAATTTACTACTCTTTAAAACAAAACAAAAAATATAAACTAGTAAATTAATACCTATAAATCACATAAAATTATGCACTAATAAATAAATAATTTATACAGAATATAAAAATTATAATAACCCAAAAATATTTTTGATATTTTTTCAGAATAATTAAAACAGAAAACTAAAGCAGAAAATAAATAAATTCTAAAACAGCAATTAAATAAGTAAAATTCTGCACTAAATTAATTACGAAAATAAATACTAAAATTACCTAGAATATTAAGACTAATTTTATAGACCTAACCAGACCATAAAAATATAAAAATAAAATTTAAAACCTAATTTACGAATTTATTTAATTAAAAATCTGCAGTAATTAAATTCAAGAATTAAATCTGAAAAATTATCAAATTAATTTCAAAAATTCCAAACATTAATCACATTAAACTAGGACTATATTTAAACCCTAAAAGATGATAAAACATGAAAAATAATAAAAGAAACTATTTTTAAACTAATTTCTAACAAACTGACTCAAAAATAATAAAAACTGACAGAAAAATAATCTAAAAATTAAAATATATAAAGACTCAAAATTAAATTAAAATAAAATTACTAAAACTAACCTAAAATACTAATCTTTAAGGGGGTAATGAAATTGATAGTAAAAGACTATAAATTTATAAATAAAAATTGACAAACTAAAGAAAATAACTAAAAAAGCAAACAAATAATTATCAAAGATATCAAATTTATAAAAATACTTACTATAACCTATATCCACCATATAAATTATTATTTATCATTAACACACAAATTGATCTACCCATGAGCTAAACTGTAGAAGACAACCACTAGCGGATCTTCCCCGTTTTTCCTTAGTTAATAGTTTGCTTAGGCCTAGCCATAATATAAACCCTACTAATATTAATAACCCTAGCACTAGCACTAGAATTTAATCAAATTAGAGCATTAAGTATTAGAAAAACATCATCTAGCACCTAATAACTAATCTACTAGCAAATTGCTTTAAAAAGGATCTATGATAATTTCCTAAATAAAAGAGATGGGTATGAGTCGTCCATGATTAATTAGGGTGATACTTATGTCTAAAAGATCAAGCGATTACGTACTTAAATCCTTTAAATTATCATATGAATTCATATAAAACTAATTAGCGTGCACTCTAATTAATTAGACATAAAATCATAAACATTAAAATCATATTATCATAAAATCATGGATCTAATCAATAAGACAATAAAGATCAAAACTTTATTTTAAAATAAATAATTTAACATGATTTCAAGTATATTATACTAAGTATAAAAAAACTACTCAAACATAATATAATTTAAAACACGTAATCTAAATAAAAATAGCATCTTTAATTTTAATCTAACAATAAAAATTCAATCTTTACTAGTAAAAATTACAATACTCAATAATACTACCGATATAGATTTCTTCGGCCATGGAACGAAGATGTTGATGATGATGAAGATGATTATGAGATGGTGATGAGGATTATGATGATAGTGGGGTAGATAGGTAAGCAAGAGGTGGCAAGGAAAAGAAAGTGGGATGTTGATGATGATTAGCATGAAGTTGTGGGTTGGCGTGAGGTAGAAAGGTGGGCAGCAAGGGAGCTGCGTGGGGCTGTGAGCAGTGAGGGAGGTAGGCAGCAAGCGAAGGAGATGGGCGGCTGGTGTGTAATGTGGCATGAGGTGATGATAAGTGATATATATATATATATGGTGAAGCAAAGAGGTGAAGGAGTTAGGTTATTCCTCTTTCTTCTCTTCTAAGTTTTCTTTTCTCTTCAAATTAAGATTTTATAAAATAAAATATCATAAAATAAATATTTTATGACATATTATTTATATGAACCGACTTCATATCTTTTCTTGAATGCTTGTCGGTACCTCAAAACCCACTTTTAACGTCTTTTCTTTTCTTTCCCACTTTATTCGATAATTACCTATAAATAGACAAAATATGATAAATTAGATAAAATAGACTATATAATATAAATTAAATAAGTACTAAAAATACGTATAAAATACAACTTAACAATCTCCAATTTAGGATCAAAAAGTATTCTTGGAAATATATGGATGTAAGCTTTCCAATCATATATTATTTTCCTCCGTTGACCAAGGAATGAAAGAGATATGATCAAAATACCCAACCAAGGTCAAACTGCTGGACAGACGCTTCTGACTTTGCTATTTGGCTTCACACTTATTTTTCTAACCTAAATTAAAAATACCCATATGTCCTATTATTATAAGACATCATGAGCTATATTCTTGCAAAATTAGAAGCCCAAATTCCCGTCCATTGGTGAATGGCAGCTCATTAAAGAAGCTTCTGAAGACACCTTAGGGCCTGTCTGTCTAACAAAATCTGGCCCAACTTCAAATGGCTGTAACTTTCTAAACACAACTCTGGTTTTGCTCCACAGGGTGTCATGGAAAAGCTTAAGAAGTAGCATTTCAAATGAAATCTTTTAAACTCCATTTGACTTGTTAGATTAGGAGTTATGACCTGAAGAATTCAGGTTGCTAGAACTGGACTAATTTTGCAAGACTTGTGAATTCTGCCCTAATTGACTTATTTGCTCCGGATTTAATCGTAGAACTCTTTTTTGGATACAAATTTAACACAATGTGAGTTCGAAAAATATGTTTTATGGGTCCCCAACCATTGGTGAAGATTGGATAACCAAGCTTATAAAACCGGGTAGTTTTTTACCCTTTTTACAAGTGATCTTTTGTAGCATAATCCCAATCAAGAATCGCCTCTTAGAGTTTGGCACTTTAAACCTCAATTAAAATTCCATGAAGTTCCTTTTTCCATGAAATTCAAATAAAGGAATGGAAAAGCCATCTTTCCCTTGAAGTTTTTAGGATGGATTTACCTCTAGTAAAATGGATGCACATGGAAAGGAGTGAGGCCCTAGGACATGTCCATCATTTTGCCTTCTTTAACTTCTACTCTGCCTGCACTCATTCAAACCCCTAACAAGTAATGCACACATGTGTGTTAGGTGTATAAGAGATTTTATGCAACGTATATGTGCAATAAATAATGGGTAAGATAGTAATGCTTACATTAACAATGAAGGAGACATGGTTCTCGTCACTTGTGATGATATTGACATCCACTTCAAAAGGGTCTCATAACACAATCACTCCTCCAGCGAAACCTATTGTTTCACCGCAAAAAGGCTCTACCTAGTAGCATCCTTGCATTCCTCGCAATGCAATGTGTCTCTGTCAATACAACTACGGGGGAATTAGTCATGGATCTCATAGTGTACAAGTTGGGCTAGAATGAATCTCTCGGTATTCCTCTACAATTCTATACGAGAGATAAGAATGTCGTCGTGTGGTGAAGCCGCTGGAACCACTAGACCAAGCCCACTAGGGAGGTTGTTGTTCTCGCTCTCAAATGATGTAGTATGTCGTTCAACTCCTCTAGGCTAGTTCGATGAATGTCCGTTTGAGCACATTGGCGACCTTTGGGTAGAACGAACAAGTAAGTATTGCCTGTCTAACCACCATACTAGATGCGGGTGGGATCAGCACGTATAGTATAGGTACCTTGGGAGATGAACAAGTGGTGTCGTGGTGGGATCAATGTCAAAAACTTTCAACATATCATCACCTTCGCACATGTGTTCCGAGCGTAATGCTCGTCTTCTATCCTCCCATATACTAGCCTTCCATTTAGTTGTCCAGGTGCTCGTTAAACTCTCTTACGATTGGTATTTGGCCCGGAACCATGTGCCTGGAGGGAAGTCGACATTTCAAGTTTCGGAGATGTCTTCGATCATTTGAGCTGAAGTTATCCAATACCTAACTAGGAAATCCATGAAAGATTGGAGGATAGGTTTCAGTAAAGGAGTGAAGTTCGATCATCAACCCAACCAATATCAATGATGTCAATTGAACCATCTCCATCCATATTCATCGCTCGAAGAAAGCCAAAGTATGTGGAAAATGGTGGATTAAGAGATTAATACATACTATGTGATATTGACGTTATATATATACTTGTCGTACCAAATGTCTTCTTATCGAATGGACAATGTCACTTTTGTCACATTGTAATAAGTGGGGCATTAATGGGACAAGCAACTCATATGTACTTGTGCCAACCATATATGGGTTAATGAAATTGTGACTTCTTACTCGAATCATTTAATGCTTAACTTATGTCACCCACCTTGTCTATATTAAAAGGAGAGGAGCGAAGCGTGTCCATAAAAACAAAGAATGGAAGAAGTGCTAAAGTTCCCACCATTATAGCTTAAAGGAATGTTACCTACTTGTCATTGTCATATAGAAGCGGTGCAATTGGAGATGCGAGATCATTATCGGGGCCATTACCTTAGGTGTCCCAAGAAATTAACTTTGGTCCTCATGTTTTCCTTGTTTTGCGTTTCATATGTTCCATTAAGGTTCCATTTTCCCGCATGTGTTATGTTGTTATGCGTTACTAACTAATACATTCCGATTGTATGTTTTCCTTTTCATATACGTGTGTTATAGGATGATGTTCCATGTGGCTTCTATGAATATATTGACCCCGAATATCCCTAACAAGTTATGGATGTCACCGATGATTTGGCTGCTGAAATGAAAGAAATTCGAGACATCATGATCAAAGAACACAACTTCGTGAACTAGACTCGTAAAGTGGACAGGAAAGCGGACTCCACCTTACAGAAAGACATGCGGAACTTGAGTTCCCTCCTCCAAATTGCATATGTTGTCATCGTGGTTCTTCTAACCGTTGTTGTCATCCAAATGGTATTTTGAAATCAGTTATAGGTTTCCATGAACGATGTATGTTATATTATATATATAGACTTATTATGTACTTTCAATATTACGTACGTTGTAATTTTGTCCTCGTACTAGTCATCTTATATATATGGACTTATTAAGCGTTGCATTACCACATTTTCGTGTAGGACACAAACCTTATGCCACTGTTGAACAATCCTCTAACGATTATTAGTCTAGGCTTTAAAAAATGTCCAAAACATCTAATCCATTTAGTATGCCTAATATTGTATTCCTAACCCTAATATTTTATTCCATCAACAATGATTAACTCTAATATTTTATTCCATAAAAATGATTTAACTCTAATATTCTATTCTGTTCCTAATACTAATGTGTTGTTCATGAAGAAAACCCTCACAATTGACAATTGAAAAATATATATGTGGTTCAACATATACTAACCCTAATATTTTATTTCATTAAAAATTATTAACACTAATATTTTATTCCTTAAAAGAATGATAATAAATGATAAAGTGTTATGGCAATGTTAAACAAAGAAAAATCCCTAAATGAAGTGCACGTGTATCGTGTTGAAGCAGGGAACAGTGAGCACACTCCCGCCTTTTGTGAACGTGTGTGCCATTTTTCCCTAATTTCACTTAAATATGAGGAATCTCAGTCCACATATGTATCATCACATTAACTTCTCTCTCAACAACATCCCTTGTCTTCACGTTTTGCATTCAACAAAAGCTCTTCTAAGTACTTGGCATTTATGGCAGTTCAAATCGAAGGCTTCCTGGATGTTCCACTGGTTTGTTAGTGTGGGCTGCCTGTCTTCATAATACCATATGGGTCGAGATAGATTTCGATGCTCGGACAAGTATGCCCGAAGGTAAATAATTTCATCATTTACTTTGGCTTTCCGACTTACTTTGAAATACACAAGTGTACTCTTTCCGATTGAACCTTTTTTTGTCCATTACGTTCATGTAATTGTCCGGAAGGCTTGCAATGTTTTTGGTTATGTTGATGAGCCGCTTAGCATAAGTGAGAAGTTGAGCGTCCTAAACCTTGAAAGAGAAATCAGTAAATTACTCACTAACCTAATGGTAATCAAGGCTATAGGAAGACAGAAAGAGTGAGACATACGAGAGAGCTAGTAAGACTTTTCGTTGTTTGCATGTTTTTGGGGTCTTCCACATCGTGATGCGGTTGGGAACTCTTGTGGACTGACCATGATCATCATCGAGATAGGAATGAGCATCTTTTGTTCGTGTTCTATTCTGGCCCTTTTTGGAGGTCGTTACAATATTACGAGTTGGTTGTCATTTATGTGTCTCTTGTAACTTAGGGTATGCCTCGATTCACTAAATATGTAGTAACTAATCACCTTTTGTATAGGGGTCACCAAATATATGGTAGAACACAAGTGACTTAGGTTGTAGTAAGTTATCACCTTTTGTGTAGGGGTCACCAAATATGTGGTACAATACAATTGTCTTAAGTTGTAGTAAGTAGTCACCTTTTGTATAGGGTCGGGACATATTTCATGAAAGTAATTGCTCTTAATATGGGTTGAATATGAACACAATATTGTGTACTTTTCCGATGTTACATAATGTAAGTACTATTCTCATCATTGTCTACAATATTGTACAGTGGCTATGGGTTGAATATCAAAGAAAATATGTTTTTCATCCCGGGATGACTACTGCAGAACAATAACATGGTAAAGATATATATAATGAGTACCAATACAATGAAAATGTGCTCACTCGCACACTCAATTACAACACCCCCACATTGGGTCGACTTCATAATGACAATCATAATGAATTTCAAACATTTACAATCACAACCACATTCAAATATTAACAATCACAAGCAGTTTAAAACATTGATACATGTGTTCATAGTGACAAACATTCATATTATAGAGTCGGCTCTCAAAATAGTTCTTGTCCATTTTTCAGTGGAAGCGGGCGATTTTCCTATTCGAAGGCTTAGGAGGATCTTGTCACGCAAACGTCTCATGCCCTTTTCATCAAAGTAAAGCCCGGCTTCCTTCAGGGACAAGAGGTCCATGAACATCAACATATACATGCCACATTCATACCAACTGCGATTACAATTTTAGGTTAAAAAATAGGATATCATAAGAATTATGTTTATGATGTCACCCCTTCACCGCTTACCAAATCATGCGCAACCGCAGCTTCGTCGTGGTAGTTCCAGCCCCGTCACTTGTGTCCTCTCGCACATTGACATGAGTGGTAGTAGCATCCTCCTAATTCTTTAACCTCACTTCAAGTTGCACTACCCTCTGAATCAAAATGAGAAGCTCGACTCTCGTTATCTCATGACCTTGTTTCTCCATCATATATCGCTCACGTGCACAACACAGCCAGCGCTTCTATACTTAGGACTCCCTACGCGTAAAAAACAACATAAATAATTAAATCATTCTATCATGTATATTGTCAATAGGATACATTATACATTATAAGCAAAGCATATGAATATGAAATTCAACATTAACATACCTCGGAATCCTCCACATAAAAATGGAATTCTTTAGTCTCCATATATTCGGAGACCACCTCATAGGCAACCTCATCTTCACAAGGAAGAAGACCATAAACAGTCTGCCATAACAATTTCTATTTATGAACCATTGCGAAGAAAACAATAAATCAACATTCACGATGCTTACCTCGTCTTACGTTATGAGTGCAACAAACGATCCGCATTGTATTTGGTTCGTGTTTAACTCTACCCCAACTCCACAACCTAGGAAACGCTTCGCATCTTGCTTGGCAAAGCGGGTGGTATGTTCTTAAAATCATACATGCAAATACGTATATGCAACAATGATAAAAAAATGCGACATTGTTAATTTAATACCATTCACTCTCTAATTTCGAGTACAATATGATGGCTAACAAAGTTTTGTTGTTCGTGGTAAGGCCATCTACAAATGATCCACATTCCTCTACTACTTTTTTAAATGAAACTGGAGCTTAGTGTTAATTTCTCTACTATAATTAAGCATCGATAACTTGCTTCAAACGTTGCGCTAGAAAAGACAAATCTTAACAGATGGCTTCCCGGGATTTCAGTAATGCAAGGGACAATTCAAGAATTGTCATATCGTATCACCGACCAACATAAGCAAATAATGAACAGATCAAGTTCGACTGAACTAGTGAAATAGTGAATAGAGAAAAAGCTGCATGATTAATCGAACCCATTTTGCTCTTACCAATTTATATTAGTAGGCCTTAGAACAAACTCTCCAACAATCCAACTTCAAAGTACACTTTAATAAAAAAAAATAATGACAGGCACTTAGATCATGAATAAGGAAGCGAGATAGTATCAAATCCAGAAAGGGTTCATATTCACTGGTTTCATGAATATATGTTTAAGTATGATATAATACAGCATAGCATAAAATCAAAAACCACCAAGTACAGAGTTCAAATGAATTGCCCGGAATAGTGAAACTAATTAAAGCCTTGTTTATTGATAGGATGTCTGCAGCTATCTAACTGAGTTAGAAAATAAGAAAGTGAGATGATCAATTAAGATTGTTGGCATAAAATATTACATACATGCAGTAGGACGTAGAAGCCATTCATATGAATTTGGGACAGCTCGGCTTCACAAAGCTTCCTTGGTGTGTCCTCAATGCATTGAACTACGTCCCTCTACACTGCCTCCACCTAAGCATAGCCACTCAAACCTCGTGGATTGTCTGCATATTGGAGCATATTCCAATTCACTTTGTTGTGTGACCTATGGAACAAAACTCCACTAAGCACAACCCAATAGTATAACTACGAGTTATAAACTAATATGTTCTTCCGCCGTGTGATCATTCGCAATGCTCACCATACAATTCACATACTTGCGGAAGAACCTCTTCTTCTCCACCCCTTGATCCGACATGCATTGGATCCACTCGTAGTTCCCACTCACCCATACGTGACATGTGCAACGTCCCCACGTCCGAGGACACGGGGAGTAGTCAAGTCAACCTTACGCCCCGTCCTTGATAGCCTAGTCGACAAAATCACATCCATCACTCGTGAATGGGAAATCATGCGCCCAATCTTGAATACCTTCCATCGAGGCACCCATCGCTTTACAAGAGCAAAAGTTAGGTGCATGTCCATCTCTGTTGCATTGTAGTCGAGAATAGCACCAAAAGTTGTCCCCCTCACCTACTTGTTGGTGTACATCGTCCGAGCCATTATTCAACTCCATCAATGCCCCTAGCATACATCTCGATTAGAGTATGACATGAATGTCGGCCAAACTCCATGAATAGGTGCTTCCCCTCCCCTCGACTTCCTCTCCTTCTCCCAGCTGTGCCTCCCGAAAGTAGACGGAAGATAGTCCGACTCATCATCTATTTGAGATGCCTCCACTTTCGACGCATGTACTTATTCCTCTTCCAAGTGCAACCTCTCCTTTACCAGTCATACTCCTCCGCTTCTTTCCCATACCACTACTCTCTCCATCCCCAACAGCTTGTTTTTGCTTGCCGCTTTCGACTCCTAGCACTTACTTCCACAATGTCCTTCACCAACTCGGCCTCATCACTTCCTCCTTCTACCTTTCTCGGTCTCAGCCTTCCGGGACTAACCCTAACTTGTTGAGCATCTTTCATTTCCTTCCCTTGAGTGCTATCCTCCCCACTCATTACTTCCACTACGAGTGCCACAAACCATTTTCACAACCTACAACACCATCAACAATTTCACTTGATATCTAGAAAAACCAATAACACTATCTTCTAACCAAACCTCAAAAAATCACCCATTATAATAGGTAATACCATAACTGCAAAGTGCCCATACCGATATATCAACAACAATTCCTTATGATAACCGAATAACTAAACATATCAAAACTTATGGCCATGTCAAATGCATTATGTGGCTCAATTAAATGCATTCTCCGATAAAAACAAAACATTCAAATGCGGGTAATATCACTTTCCCTTGGCGGACATCCTAGGATATCACCAACCATTCCTAGGGATAACATATACAATAATGCACACACTTAGCCACTTTGCCTACGACACCTCCCTCCAAAACCAAAGTACAATTCATTCCCCCATACTACAAACCACCCCCTTCAAAAACAAAACTCCACAACAACAATCACCCCAACAAACATGCAAATTAATAACCACCACCACCAACCCCACCCCCATTCCAAGCCAAATGCTAAGCCGGTTCTCAGCAAACATAATTACACTTAATCACACTCCCATAAAAAACCATTCAATTTAATTCCAAAGGAAATCGACCCATTTACAAAATCCCTAAAACGCACAAACCTATACACCATAAAAAATAAAAAATAAAACTTTCACAATAGCAACTAATTGCCTCCATTTTAACCAACTTTAGGCCATTTTCAAAGACATAAACACCAAAATCACCGGAAACTTAAAAAATATCTTATTCAACCTTCAACTATAAAACGAAAAAAAAAAAAAGGAAACTTACCCAACTTAACCGAGTTTCCTTCTCTTCTTTAGATGCCTCGATGAATTGCTTTCCTTCTTTACGTCGTTTGATCAACACTAAACCACGGTGTCCTTGCCTCAAATGCTCTTTGTTGTTCCGCTTCTTCTTCGTTGTCCTCAACAAGATTCGTGAACACTCTCTTCCCGCTCTCTCGCTCTCGTCTCTATTAGCCTCTCTCTCTCTCTCTCTCTCCTCCTCAATTGAATTGTAAAGCTTCATTTCAAGTAAGGGTACAATTGTAATTATGCCTTTTCAAGTGCTTCACGTGAGTGGCATGTACATTCCTCTCTCTCCTCCTCCTCAATTGAATTGCAAAGCTTTATTTTAGTAAGGGCACAATTGTAAGTATGTCTTTCCAAGTGCTTCACATGCGTGGCATGTGCATTCCTCAATCTAACAATCAACTCGTCTTTTGAGTGCTTTTAGTCCGAGGGAAATTGACCCAACACCAATTGATCAATTTCCTTATTAATAAAACTATCTTAGAGGGCGCCCGCCTCCTCTTCGGACGTGTCCTCGACAGCCTGGTGGTTGTTCGGTTTCCGCTTTTGGGGCGGGAGTACTTGGTCATTGGGGTTTCCTTTTCTTCAACCAATTCGGTTGTGTCGGCTCCGAGATTGGTCACATGAGCATAGAAAATCTATACTCGAGCGTTCAACTCGGGCCCCGACAGGATAGGTGAGGAATCGCTATGGTGCCGCTAGATTCACTACTTCGACGCCAGTTATCGGACATTGCAGGCTGAGCTGGCTTGCCGAGAGGATTCTCCGACCTAGTTCGCGAGAAACTCCCGCACGTGTCGACCACGTTCGTACATTTGGACTTCTATAAAAGTAAAACTAAACTTAAAAGCTTATCGAAAAATAAAAAGAGCCCAAGGTAGAGCCCATTGTGATCATTATTGGCCTCACATAAAGAAACCCAAGGTCCTAAATCCATCTGCAGCCACTCTTTCGCCGAAATCAATCATTCAAGAAACCATAAACTTCTTATCTCTCCCAACTTCATTCTCGCTACTCCACGATCCTATCTTCAGCTAATGTCTAAATTTTTATCGTATTTCTCTTCAAATTTTATTTATCTAACTCGAGAAAGAGAAGAGGGAAAAATCTCTTCCAAGGAAAATTCCCAGTCGGATTCTATTCATTTGTTCAAATTTTGAATCCAAATTAAATCCGCCTTTTCCGATGTCGGATCAAATATACTCGAAAATTCTACCCTATTTGAAAATTTTTTCAACTATCATGGTTGTAAAATCTAAACCATTAATTTAAATTAATTAAATCTTAGCCCTTCAAAATATTTACCTATAACTCTGTATAATAAGTTAATAAGAAGACTAATCAGTTTATTTCTTCTCAATTATCCTCTTTTACGCACCCACCCCTCTCCTCTCATCCTCAACTCCTCTCTCACACCGCTTTTATTCCCTTCATTAGCTAGATTCAAAGTCTAAATTCTTTGAAACCATAAAAAATAAATTAAATTAGTAGAATCGTCACTTAAATTTTTGGGGTCGTGATTTCGGCCAATTAAGTTCAAGTCTAAATATTGACATTTCCCATGCTAAACAACCCGCCTCGCTCACTTCCTCCATGACCGGTGGTAAAAGTGGCTTTTCTCTCTCTACCTCCCAATAACCCTAGAGATTAAAGCTATTTTTCTAATAATCGATGGACAAGACAAATAATTAATCGTAGATTATATTAAATTAAAAATTTAGGTAAAATGATAGGTGTTAAATTTAGTATTGACCCATGAACTATTGAAGAGTAGGGGAGAAGAAATAAAATTTGCTAGAGATAATGATAAGAAATAGGGAAAGCTAGCTATATAAGTTGGTTTCATACAATAGAGAAATTAAAAAGTGATGTATGAGTTGACAACCCCCAGGCTTCATATCTCTCATGGATTTTTTTAAAATTTCTTTCTATATCTCTCGCATATCACTTTCCTCACACTCAATCTCTCTCCTCCAACTCTCGCTTCCCATTTCTTTTTCTTCATATGATCCGACCACTTTCTGTAAATATAAATTCATCTTTCTTGCAAAGAATTTTTTGAAATTGACTTTGCCAATATTTGAAATGATTGAAATGATTTATTTGGTCTCTCTTACTTTGCCAGTAGAGCTGGGTAACGGGACGGGTTGGGCGGGTCGGGGCCGTCCATTACTATAAAGGGTTGGGTCGGGCTAGAAAAATAAATGGGTCGGGGGATCATGGGCCAGCTGACCATGACCCGTCCATGAACAAGCAAAGGTGATAATACTAAAACAAGGAACGCAAAATTACAACGAAGCCGAGGCTACTTCTTTCCACCAAATCAGCCATCTAATCCCTAGTTTCATTATATAGGTTTTGTTCTCCCGAGGCCTGATTACATTATAAAAAGAACTAAAACCCACCAAAACAAGAAAAGGTTCACCATTTGTAGTACGACACTCGTGTCATACAAAACTGCAGAGGCAATTCAGCTTGTGCTCGAGAGCATTACGAGTTTGAACACAAGGCTAAATCTAGTTATATTTTTCCTACACAAGGAAATAACATGATTCCTTCTTTGGTACAAAGCTTATATCGATAACACATTGAGAAAACCATTTCTTACTGGACAGATTGAGCCTTGACCAAGTTGATGCTCTGCTCTTAACTCTTTTCTTACTTTGTCCTGTTCTTGCGCTTGTTCCCCTTCATCCTACCAAGACATGTTAAAATATCAACTTTGATCCCGACAAACAGTCCAAACCTATGATTTCTCGAGCAATATTGAGAACACCATTTCTAACTCTAAATATTGAAACTTTATAATATCAATAATCTTCTTTTTTTTTGGGATTTATGAAGAGAACACATTGAGAACACCATTTCTAACTCACTCGCTTTAACACAACCTTCGCCATCCCCGCTCCTCTCTCTTGTATCATCATCTTCTTTGTGATTGGTGGAATATGCATAAAAAAATTAAGTAAACAATTTAGATATATAAATATAATCTACTACAACAACTAAAAAAATTAATTGCTTAAAAGAATTAATTACCTAAAAGAAGATACTTGTATCATCATCCTCGTCCCCTCCATCTTCATCCGAATTAGAATCATTGTCAATTGGTAGAGTTGTATCATACTATGCACGTCGCCAATCTTGAAGATATATCGGTGCTTGTACTGGTCATAGGCTTCAAAGCACTACGAGTAGGGGAGATGATTTTTCGACCAAGACTAAAGGCAAACTCGATGCTACAATACTAACCGGGATTCTCAACAGTTCTCTTGCCATCATAGAAACCTCCGGGTATCTCATCGAGCTCTTGTGCCAAAAATCCAAAACATTTAACTCCAAATTCAAATCAAGACCTAGCTACTCCAAATATAAATCCAGATGGGACCTCCCAGCTTGGGGCATAAAGCTTCTACCACTAAAACTACTATAATCATCAAAGTAGTCATTCTCGATAGCACTAACAAGTAGGAGAAGGATTAATGATAGGTGAAGTTGATGTTGAGTGTAGCTTGTACTCATTGTATAAGGAACGCAAAGTTCTTAACACATTATCAACATGTTTCGTAGCTTCATCAAATCCAAACAACTTACTAAAGCAAGTACTCAACAAATTTAACTTTACACCGAGGATCCAAAATGACAAAGACATGACAAGTACAAATTATATTCCGACCAATACTTGTCAAATTTTCCAAGCATCTCATTTGCCATATTAGCTAGATAACCATAAGGACCCCGAGCTGTCTCAAGCAAACGCCTATGAACCATCCATGCACCCTTGAAATACAAGTTAGATGTTGGGGTCTTCACAAGCACTAAACATGCAGAGTTACCTCATAAAATAACTTGAGAAACTTATGAATCATACTAAGTTTTTCCTACTCCTCCTCTAAAGGCACATAGGTTTCAATGGGGAATTAGTTGATACGAAGTATATAAACACATTCTTATAATATAAAACATGATCAAGCAACTTGAACCGATAAAAATTCATATTCGTGTTAAATTGGGGTCGGATGAATCGATCAATATTTAAAATTTGGATGAAATATTTTGTTTAATATCCGGTTTTTTCTAGGTCAGATAAAACGTATAAGGGTAAATTCGGATCAAAATTGAACAACAAAAATAGAAAAATCTTGTGCCCAAATAAAATTCGAACGAAAAATTGATGACCAAACCCGATTTTTTCCGAATCGGACAAATTCGGGTATTCAGTGTCGGATAAAATTGTGCCAAAACTTAGGTTACATAACTTAACTCCTATGTTAAGAGAACCAACCCAATAATCGAACCGTTTAGAGAAATAGTTCAACAGAACAAACGGTTCAATCAGTAAGACCGATTTGAACCGATTGATCGAGGCAAAAACTGGACTTGGATCGGCATAACCCAGATTGACCCTATCAAAAATGGTATAATTTGTAATGCACATGTTTATTATATATGGTGCATATTCTTACACTACATACATTTTATTTAAATTTTTTTATATAAAACAATTTTATGTATATAATACTAAAAGGAGTTCAAAAAACATACACCAATTTTCTTTATAAATAACAAAAAAATATTAAGATACTGAAATTGCAAGGCCCAAATGGAAACATAGCCCACACATCAAAGAGAGCATAAAAGAAAAAAATATGAAAATTCTTAATATAAATAAATAAATTAACGTAAATTATGATTAATGAAACAAAAACCCTAGAAAGGTTTTTACTTTTATTGCCCTTCTCTATACCTCCTCGCCTCCGTCTCACCTTCTTTCTTTTTTATAGCCTCTTTCTCTTTCTTCCCCTACCAAACGCCTCTCTCTCTCTCTCTCAAGTAGATGCACCCGGATCTCAAATTGAGGAAAGAAACATAGTTGCCAAAAGACCCGTAATGCTTGTTTCGATTTAGGATTCTGAAACTAAAACATACGGGCTTGATAGGGGCTATGTTACGAAACTCGGACCGGACCGACCGGTTCGACTAGTCGGACCAGGAACCGGTGACTTTAGCGGGCGATTTAATGTATAAATTCGTTTAGACAATCGAACCGGAAAAACCAATCCGAACCTGGTCGACCCGTTCGACTCGGATGAACCGAGAAACCCGCGATTCGACCGTGATTTTAGAAACCCTAACTCATCTTCCTATTATCCTCACTCAGCCTTCCTCTCTTCGGTTGCACTAGTCTCGCTCTACTCCCTTGACCTTGCCTCAACGCCAACCCTAACTCATCTTCCTATTATCCTCACTCGGCCTTCCTCTCTTCGATTGCACTAGTCTCGCTCTACTCCCTTTGCCTTGCCTCGACGCCAACCCTAACTCATCTTCCTATTATCCTCACTCGGTCTTCCTCTCTTCGGTTGCACTAGTATGCTCTACTTTCTTTGCCTTGCCTCGACGCCGCCTCGGCTCGGTGGTGGTGCTCGCCGATGTCTCTACTTTTCTTTGGTTTAGCTCTAGCTTGCCTTTCCAGTGGTGTTTCCCGAGAAAGAAGGGGACAAATATTGCTCAAAGAGCATAGCGAAGGAGCGAGATGAGTAGATGAGAGAGAAAAAGGGGGGAGGGGGACTCGAGAACCAAAGGAGGGGAGCTATGTTAAGAAAAACTAGGCAGCTGGAGGAACACCGAGAAGGAGCAGACGAGAAGAGAAGAAGGGGTAAAGGAGACAGAAAGGAGGAAAAGGGTCAAGGGTGCAAAAGAATAAGCAACTGGAGGTTTAACTTAGGTTATTTATAAGAGTTTTTTAAGTGAATGTAAATGGTCTTTTTACTTGGAGCATATGATATGATTTGTTAGTATTTATGCTCTTTTTTTTTTATAGAATATGCTATTCTTTTAATTAAATTTAGAAAAGACAATAACAACGAAAAAATAGATGATGACATATGGAGAAATAATATGCTATGGTCAATCTGCATCATGGAGGTTCAACCCGGTCCAACTAGTAAATCGGGTCAATTAGTCTAACCCGATCTAAATGGTACGAGCGATTGACCCATTAACCTACTCGTCAACCGGATTGATGATTGAGTTGGTTCTCTTAACATAGGATATGGGAAATTGCAGTTACTCGCAAGGTTGACTAGATTTGTCCGAGCCTATCCAATTCGGATGTTCATACAAGTTTCAATCATTTCCAAAAACTCAAGCAAATCGGTTCCTAATCCGACAGTTCAATCAGCAAGCCGCTTCAGTTCTTTTAACATAGCCTAATCCCACAAAGAAAAGAGAGAGAGAGAGAGAGCTCTTAACATAGCCCAATCCCACAAAGAAGAGAGAGGGAGAGAGAGAGATGAGGAAAGAAACAAGAAGACTTGTAAGTATTGATTCGATCTAGTTCAAAACGATCTTCCTGGCAAATAAATTACCAATAATTGTGACCAGCTAAGGTTTCCTAGTCATGAATTTCAACGCTAGAAGCAGAGTCACCATGACCATCATAATCACATAAAAAATAGCAGAATCAAAAGAACATTCATTCGGAATATGGCATGACAGTCACACTTGTGCAAGCGTACCAAAATATAAGCATTTCCAATGAAATTAAAACGGAAATTAAAACTTATATGATTGTCAATCACTCTGTGCATAAATCTATCCAATGCTTGTCAGCTGCAAATATGGAATGTCAAATACAAGTTCACATAATTGAGTCACATACACCCCGGGGGTGTAGTAGCTCCAACCAGTTAGGAATCAAAGTTATCGATCTTGATTGGAGTAATAGCATCAGCCACACTGAATTTTCCTATGGTGCGTGCAAAGAAAACCATTTGTTGTTCTAAAGTGAACTTGATGTTTTCAGCCTGCACATAATTTTAGAAAAATAAAATCAACACTCGTGTTTCATATTGATGTTACACAAGCTATGGTGCAAGTAGTTGAATGTACCTTGCGAAAACCATGTTGTTCACCTTCATACTCCACAAGAGCAACAGGCACACCCTTCTCCTTCAATGCTTTGTAGATTTTTCGAGCTTGACCAGGGGGTACAACCTGTAATCCATGCATGAGATATGTCAGTAGTGACATATGCCGGATATTGAATCTTGAAAGAAGTTCACCAATCAAAACAATACCATCATATTCGTACTAATATAGAATTAAGAACACCGGCCATGAAAATACTGCCACAAGTTTAGAAGAATAAAAAGGTTAACAGTCCCCTAGAAAGGGTTAGCCTTGTTAACCATGACGAGGTCTAGGCAATAGGCAGGGGGCCTTATGGGCTTCCACGGTTAGAATCGCAAAAAAAGGGGGTCAAAGCCCATTTAATTTCTAAGAAGGTCAAGGTCTCATGGGCCGCCTAACAAAAGGGCCAGACGCATGTTAGTTACGGGCCAAACGTGAGTCATAACTCCCCCACACCAAAACCCCCAAATTCAAAACCCTTTCTTTCTCTCTCCTCTTCTTCCTCACTCCTCCAGAGAGATAAACCCAAACTCCAACTTCTTCATCAATCACTCAATCCAAATTTATCTCCCATAAACCTCCCTTGAACCCTAGATGTTCCTGCCCCAATTCTCGTGGCTAGGGTTTCGAATGAGGGATGGATAAGGCCCAAGAGGATCGGGGATTTTTCATGTGAGGCGTGGTGAGAGAGAGAGAGAGGGTTGGTGTTAGGGAGATGAGTAGCGAAGAAATCGGGGCCAAATCTCGGTGGTTGCCGCCGGTTAGAGAGAGAAAGAGAAGAGAGAAAGTTGGGGCTTACAAAGAGGAAGAAGCGTGGTTTTCTCTGGAGGTAGCTGGAACGAACAGAAGGAGAGAGAGAGCTTAGAGGGGGTTCTGTTCGTTGGAGAGAGGAAGAAGAGGAGAGAGTGCAGGTAAAGAGTGATTTCTTCATTAATTTTTTTTTTTGGACAAATTATTTGAAAATTAAAATTTAAATGTCTTGTTAATTAATTTAACATGTTACGCCTCATTGACCTTAATTACAAAAATTTGTCTATTTTTGAGTAGCTTATTTTATGCCGTGGGCTAGTACTAACAAATCATGTAATATAATGCTGTAAAAAAATCATGTAATATAATGTTATAGGAGTATGTGCGCTAAACTAGAAATGCACTTTCGAAATGAGATAAAAATTGATTGATTGTGATTTCATTGTAGCCAACGCGAACATGCATTATGGAAAACGAAATTCACATATAAAGATAGCCACAACATAGGCGGGTCAGGTTTGGCTGGCCCATGACCCGACCCAATCCATTTACTTTTTTGCTGACCCGCCCAAACCCTTTATAGTAATGGGTCATCCCTGCCCAGCTTGTTGCCCAGCTCTATGACTATGAATACCAAAATTTCCCATATAAGAATAAATAAGAAGCGAGAAAAAAATATATCAGCATACCTTGTCGTCCAGTCCCTGGAAAAGAATAATTGGACAAGAAAATTTATCAACAAAATTGATGGGTGATCTCTCAAAATAAGCTTTTTCATCTCCTGCAAAGATAGAAACACTTGTCAGCAAACTAACCAAGCCATTCATGTAGAACTGAACAGCCTAACCAACTGAAACACCAACAAACAAATCCTGCACCAGAAAGAGGGTTAGACTGCAAGAAAACCAAAATACTTACCAACAAGCCTGCCAATATAATGAGATTCAAATTTGTGTGTTTCAGCTATGAGCAAGCTTACGTCTGCCACCTGTTCATCAGCAGATAAAATTCATCACAGGTTAATAGGCTGAGAAAAACAAACTTTTACCAGTGATCAGAAAATCTAAACAGTCATTTGAGAGTAACGCAAAAGAATATCAAACAATCAGAAAAAGGCAGAAGCCAAAAGATTTGTAACTTGTCAGATCTTATTGCTGAGTTGATTGCCTTGAGAAATGGCATCAGAAATGCTGTACAATTGGGAACCATAAGGCTTTGAATTGAAGTAGACAACCTTGGAGTTCAAGAGCGTCTCACGTGCAATTCTGCAAATTATTAAGCCATCCCAAGGACTTAATAGTGCCGATGAAAGATTAATGCAATCATTCAAGAATCAAGGTGGTCAGGCTTTACTTGATAATCGTGAAGTTTATATCATAAATTATCCTCGGGAAAGAAATAAGGGGACAGACTGGTTAGCTAGGACCACAATATTGAAAACTTGGCTGTTCAGTCATCTGAGCAAGAAGCTGACGTATCATTACTGATTATGTATTAAGGTTGGCCCCAGCGAGAAGGGCCTCCTAAGTCCTAACCCTTCCCCTCTCAAGCCTCGGGGGGTGGTTCTCTCTAGTTAGTCAACAAAACACAAGAAGACCACCAGCACCTCCCAGTGCAGGTCGTATTGCTAACAGGTGCCATGTAGGTCAAGATGACTGCAGCTTTATGCCTTTACCCAACGAGAAGGTGCGTCTGTTTCAAATACAGCCTCAATGAAATACTCCGGAGTAATAGTCAAAGACAATCAGATATGATTTTCAAAATGCTCACATCATGGCAATAATCAGACTGCAATTCATAAGGGCTCACAAAGGAAAACCTGGCAGTTTAAGAAGATTTACTATTAGTCTATGACAAAGAAAAAAACAACAAATACTTACACCATACAAGGAAGCCCCAGCTTTGAAAGTATTCCTGAATGCAAGAGCAGCTAATGTTGTGTATCCACCAGCAGAACCCCCAGTTATACAAAGTTGACTACGATCCACCTTTCCATTGTCCGCCTACCAAATTAAACAAGCATTAGCTTCCTTAAAACATGTTGGCCCCTGAAAAAAGGTTGAGAAGAGTTAAAAGCACATTAATAGACTTGCCAGAAAGTTAGCACAACTGCAACAGTCATTGACATCAACAATTCCCCAGCGGCCCAATAGTCGTTCCCGATATTCTCTGCCGTAACCTATATAATTATAACTTATAAAAAGAGAAATCATCAAAAGCATAGACTAGTGGGACTTGGGCCACATTCATCAAGGAGAAATGTGACCCGGCCAAATACAGCTGCAAGGGGAGAGAAAACACTCATACTAGAATGTCCAATTGATTGATAGGCTCCTGGCGGGACTGTCAGCGCCCCCAAAAAAATCTAACAGGGATGATGATTAGGGTGAGGATGAGGACGATGACGACACAACACAATACATTCAAACAGGGTAAGCAAGTGTAAACACACTTTGATAAATCTAGGGACAAAATACAACTGACTTTGTAGACAAGAGAGAGAGAGAGAGAGAGAGAACACAATACATTCAAACAGGGTAAGCAAGTGTAAACACACTTTGATAAATCTAGGGACAAAATGCAACTCACTTTGTAGACGAGAGAGAGAGCGAGAGGGTAAACAATTGAAATTGGCAAATTGCATCAGCTCCTTACATGAAACCGTTGAGAACAGCAGAAAATCACCTACTGACCTGTGCTTCCACCATAATTTACATCGGCAAATGCCCAACCTCGACTAGTCCAGTATTGGATGCTAAGATTAAGGATTCCACGAGCTTCAGCAGTAGGTCCTCCTGAGAAATTTTGGAAACATCACAGTTCATTTTAATCTTGAGATTTAATTTAAATGCCCTTACCTACAAAAAAATTCTCTTAAAGTCTAAGGACTCAATTCTACTTAGAAATGTTTCAAGTAGAACTGATCTAGGCTTAAACAAGATGCATTCTAAAATGAAATTCACAAAATTATAACTAAAAGATGACTGACCCAAGACTTTGGATCCAAATGATTATCTCTTAAAGTCTTAAGGACTCATACTAGGCTGTCACTATTTCCATTTTTGGTAACTTCTAGTTTTTGAGTCTTTTTAGAACTGCTTTTAGGAGCTAGGATCTAAGCTCGACGACTAAATCTCCAACGGTTTATCCCAAAACACGACTCTCTTCCTTGCAACCTATAAGCCTTGATTCAAGACTTACTAGAACCTTAATCTCTCTTCTAGCTTATAACTCTTGTTCATTCAATTACACGTTATTTTATGAGTTATAAGTTGCAAAATCTTGTAAAGAGAAGTCTTGTATTCTCTACTCTTACTTCAAACAATTTTCTTGCTTATTCATTGATTGAATTGTAAGAGTTAACTCAACCCAGTTTGTACAAGGGTACCTAAGTTTGGAAGTACTTGGACATACTAGGATATATAAGGGAATCTCAATGTCCGGGAAAAACTTGTATTAGAATTGTCTAACGAAGCAATTCAGGTAATCAATTCATTATACTTGAGGATTTAAATAGTGGATTTGACTTAGTACTAGCATTAGCACTCGATCATGGTTTGCTGCCAAAAGGGTTTCCATGTAAAAATACTTGTCTCTCTCAATTCTCAATTCTCTAGACTCGGTTGCAGTTTCTATGTTCATTTTCTTTTATAGAGATCTTCAAATTTCTGCAATTCCATTTGATCACCCTATTCAAACCCCCGGATGACTTAGACTCTCTATTTGAATTTTCAATTGATATCGAGCCTAACCTTTCCAAAAGGATCTCGCAAACCAAATGTCTCAAGATCAATGGCTCAATATAATAATAGAAAGTTCAATGAAGAAAGGTCATTCACCAAACCACCGAAATTCAAGGGCTCCAACTTTGCCCACCAAAAGAAATTGATGGAGTGCTTCATCTAAGATCTTCATGTGTGCCTTGGATGCATCCGAGTATAACAGAGTCTCACCTTGTGATTCTCGTAAAAGAAGTGTGGGACACTATGGCAACCATTTATGAAGGCACAAGCCAAGTAACACAAACCAAGATATTATCTGCAAGTGCGAGCTATTTATGATGAGATTGACGAAAGCATCACTCATATGAATGTCCAGGTGAATGTGCTTTTGGAAGAAGATATCCAATGAAGAAGTTGTTAGAAAACTTCTAAGGAGTAACAAAGAAGAAATGGGGTCCGAAGGTGACAACTATTGAAGAGGCAGCTAGCTCAAGCCAAATGAGCTCATTAGAAAAATTCTCACCCTTGAGTTACACCTTGAGGAACAAGAATATGAGGTCGACACCAAAAAGAACGTTACTTTAAAAGACTCGGAAGAAGAAGATCACATAGCACTTATGTCGAAGCTTCAAACACATGATGAAGCACAATAAACGGCGAAGAAGCCCAAAAATGAGATCTACAAGAAAGAGGAGAAAGGTAAATTCCATCCTCTTTAATTTCTTCTTTCACTCAAAATTCCGAGTGTTAGTGTAGCACCAAAGAACACATAGTAAAGGATTGCCCAAAGAGGAAGGACTACAAAAAAAAAAAAAAAAAGGAACGCCGTGGTGACAACATTGAGCAAAGACGAGTGAGATGATGAAGATGATGATGATGATGAAGACACCGAGGATGAGTCCAAGTGTCGATGACTATAATCGACTCTAAAGCAAAGTCCGAGTCGGAAAAACTGAAGAGGTAATCAACTATTTCCTCAAGTTTTCTAAGCATGACTTAACTAAATATATTCTTACTTTAGAAGAAAGTCCAATTCCGATTCTTCTTTGTTTGAAGAAAAACTTAAGCCTCTAAATTCTTATAACAAAGTTTTGAAAGCCGAGACTCAACTTGAAGGTACATGAGACTAGATCACAAGACAATGAGACTAAGTCCGAGTGTCTCATAACTAAACATAAGCTATTGAAGAAAAAGCTCACAGAGCCTTAGAACCTTAGAACCTTTTTTAAAACTTACTCAAGGTCGAAAAACCTTGATTTGTTGTTCGGTTCCTAGTGTGTTTCTTTTAGAAAAGAAGGACTTGGTTTTAACTCTAAAAAGGAGGACAACTCTTACATGAGTCTTTTCAAAAATGATTAAAGGAAAATTCATTTTCGAAAAGTTGAGCATGGACCCATTAATCCAATAAGAAAAGGGATTGAGCCCAAACAAGTTTATCAAATGAAGTCTCCTTAGACTTTTAACATAAAGAAAAGTTTTCACAAAAAGGAGACTCTGTTCCCAAAGAAGAAGACTTGGAATCAAACCAAGCCCAAAATTATTCAAATTTGGGTTCCCAAAAGTGTCCTTTCTCCAAAACCGACCTCGATCCGGGTTTGTAAGAGGAAGTGAGAAACGTTAGTAAAATTATTCAAATTTGGGTTCCTAAAATTGTCCTTCCTCCAAAACCGCCCTCAATGTGGGTTTGTAAGAGCAAGTGAGAAGGGTTAGTATGTTTATATTTTGAAGGCACCTCAACCCAAGAAGAAAGACCACCGATACCTTGACAAGTGGATGTTCCCGACACATGTGAAGAAATTTAAGACTCTTTTCTAAGTTAGAAATGATAGATGGAGGGAAAGTTACATTTGGAGACAATAGCAAAGGGAAAATTGTGGGAATTGGTAAAGTTGATCACGATAACAACTAAGTCGGCAGTTTATCTTGTCAAGGGTCTCAAATACAATCTTCGAGCATCTCCTAATTGTGTGACAAAGGACAAGAGGTTATATTCATTTAGACCAATTGCTTTATATCCGACGCCACTTCAAAGGAAACAAAGCTTTTAGGTCAAGTAACACTTACATTATCCCTCTTAGTGATTCAACTTAGGATTTGTCATGTTTAAAAACTTTTGTTACTTGATGAAACATGGACACGGCATCGTAGATTAGCCCACATTAGCATGCGTACCATTAAGAAATTATCTTCATAAGGGTTAGTCCATGGACTCCCTAAACATGGTTTTCAAAAAGATAAAGTTTGTGATGCATGTACAAAGGAGAAACAACTAAGATCTTCATTCAAACCACTTAAAATTGTTTCCACATCAAAAGTGCTTGAATTAATCCATATGGATCTCGTACGGGAAAATTCATGTAAAATGCTTAGGAGGTAAATCTTATGTGCCTGTCATTCGTAATTATTATTCAAGATTTATCCGGGTATCTTTTCTCAAGAATAAAAGGAAGCTTTCAAAGAGTTCAATAGAATCTACAGACTAAATTCAAGCGGAATCTAGGACTTAGGTTGTGATCCTGGGACTCAAATTGTGAGAGTCACAACCGGCTATGGAAGAGAGTTTGATTACTGTGAGTTTGCTAACTTTTGCGACAAATCTAGTATCTCCGACAAGAACGTCCCGACAAAACGGAGTGGTGGAAAGAAAAAACAGAACTCTTGAAGAAATATGAAGGACAATGATGATTGAAACCGATCTATCTTACTAGTGAACACAACAAACTACACACCGAACACATGCCTTATTCACCCAATCTTGAAGAAAACTCCTTATGAGCTTTACAAAGGGAAGAAACCTAACATCGATTACTTCAAGCCTTTTGGGTGTAAGTGATCATTCAACCTAATTTGATGCAAGATCGGATAAAGCTATATTTCTGGTTATTCTTTACATAGCAAAGTTTATCGTATTTTTAATAAAAGGACTACCAAAGTAGAAGAGAGTATTCATGTTGTGTTTGATTAGATTGATAATGGCAGGATAAGTGAGTTTACCTTTTTAAAAGGGCTATTGGATGGAAATAATACAAACTTTGGGGGTGTTGGTCAAATTTAATATAAAAAATTCCTTGGCAGTGAACGGAACCAACTTTGGAGCTATTTTCCAATATCGAACGCCACCGAGTTGTATGGGCGGCAACTCGTTCGGAACGTGACGTGGCAATATTTTTAGACACGTGTACGGCGGAGTCAATTTTTTAACTAGGTTTATAAAATATAAGTGCCAGCTATGGAAGGAACTTTTTTGAACAAAAAAATTGAAAATCCGTCTATCATTAACTCTGCTATTCTCTCTCTCTCTCTTCCCTGCTTTTATCCCTCTTATGCTCTCTCTCTCTTATCTCTTTGTAAACCAAATCATCTAAACCCGTAAAACTTCCTCTCCCTCACTCATCCTCCTCCTTGCTCTCGCTTTCCATCAAAATCAAAACCCATAAAACTCTCTCGTTCTCCTCCCTCTCTCTCACTAATTAGTTCTCACTTGATACTCCTAAAAGGTCAATCCAACAATGGCGTTGAAAAAGCCTCAACCTTTGACTCGATCGAAGAGGAAGAAGAGGAAGAAGAGGAAAAAGCCTCAACCTTTGATACTACTTCTTCATATGAGGAAGAAGAGGAGGAGGTTCCATCAAAAACCCCAATCTAAACAAGTGCAATCGAAGAGGAAGAAGAATAATCCGAGGAGGAGGATGAACAAGAGAAACGAAGAAAACCCGAAGCATAATCAAGTTGCTCCACATATCTCCCCGATCCAAAGAAAAACCCACAACCCGAATTCGACTCCGAATCGGATTCCCGAAATCCCCACGAGCCCTAAAATCCAAAGAAAATCGAGAACCCCATTTCAAAACCCTCGGCGAAACTCCGGCGGAGAATGGGAAGGAGTCGAGGTCCAAAAAGCCTTTGATCGAAACCACCGCCAAAGAGGAGGGAGGAGGTGGCACGGCGACTCTCGCGGAGAAGAGGGCGGACATTAACGAGGTTGTGGAGTGAGGAGGATGAGATTGCGATTCTTAAGGGTTTGATTGAGTTTCGAGCCAATTTTGGGAAGGACCCATTTACCCAAAAGTAAGAATTTCATGACTTTGTGAAGAAATCGCTCCATGTCAATGCTTCGAAGAGCCAAGTGACACATAAAGTGAGGAGATTTAGGAATAAGTTCAAGGGTCACGCGAAGAAATCCATCGATGGTGCGGACCTCGTTTTCTCAAAACCTCATGAGTATAAATCTTTTCAATTGTCTAAGAAAATCCGAGGAAGTTTGAATGGTGTTGATGATGTTGTTATGCAAGAAAAATCTAGTGTTCGTGAAAAGTCCGAGAAAGTTCTAGGAAGGGTGACAAGATTACTCATGTTGAAGCTAATGCTAATACTAATACTATAATCACTAAAGAGGAAGATTTGGTGAAGGGGAAGTCGAGAAAGTTGGATTGAATCGGGGAAGGAGGAGGAGGACATTTTCAATTGTCTAAGAAATTCATAATAATAATAATAACTTTGAGGGTGATTAATTACATTTAAACATCATTAATTTAAGCGCAAATAAGCCTTTTGATTCAATTTGTTTTTTAAAAAAAATTCCTTCTATAGCTGGCACTTATATCTCATAAATCTAGTAAAAAAATTGACTCTGTTGTCCACATGTCAAAAAAATTGCCCCGTCACATTCCCGACGAGTCACCGCCCATAAAACTCGGGTGGCATTGTGATATTGAAAAATAGCCCCAAAGTTGGTTCTATTCGCAGCCAAGGAAATTTTTCGTATTAAATTTGGCCAACACCCCCAAAGTTTGTATTATTCCCGTCCTTAAAAGCCGAGAAGAAATGACGATGAGATATAGTGGAAGTTAACCGAGGAGTCAACTGCCTAGAAGACTCGACTCGGACATGTCAAGCTCGACCGAGGTGAGAAAGCAAACATTCAAGTCTCCGATAAATCAAAGGTCAAGTAAGGCTTTTAAGTATGCTTCAAGTCATCCTCCTAATAACATTATCTCGGATATCTAACTAAGTTGTGCAAACTCGTTCTTCTTTGCATAATCTATGTTTATTTTCCGCATTAATCTCATTAATTGAACCTAATGTAATAGAAGCCCTACTTAAACCTAAATGGGTAGAGACCATACAAGAAGAATTATCACTATTTAAAATAAACCAAGTTTGGACCTTGACCAACCGACCAAACAGATTATAGGAACCAAATGGATTTTCAAGAATAAACTGGATGAAGAGGGTTTGGTAGTTAGAAATAAGGCCATACTTGTAGCCCAAGGATATAATCCGAAAGAAGGAATTAATTGTGGAGAAACCTTTGCGCCACTTGCTAGGATTGAAGTTATTACAATTTTACTTGCATTTACATCTAGCGTGAACATAAAGTTTTATCAAATTGATGTCAAGTATTTATTTCTAAATGGTTACATCAAGAAAAAAGTTTATGTAGAGGATTTAAATTGCAAAAAGCTTTTTATGGTTAGAAACAAGTTGAGTGGTTTATTGGTTGAAAATGGATTTAAAGGAGGTTTGTATGACAAAACCTTATTTACTAAAGCTAAGGGGAAAGATTTTCTTATCATTCAAATCTATGTTGATGACATTATTTTCGGTGCTACTAATGAAATTCTCCCGAGTTAATAAGGGAGGAATTTCAAAAGAGCGTGATGGGAGAACTAAATTTCTTCCTTGGATTACAAATCAAATGAAATTCTCTATCAAGAATTTTCTAAGTTAATGATGGAGAAATGTCAAATGACCATGACGGGAGAATTGAATTTCTTCCTTAGAATTACAAATCAAGCAAAAGAAGGATGAAGTTTATGTTCACCAATCCAAATATGTCGAGGAGTTGCTCAAGAAACACAAGCTTCAAGATGCTCGTAGGAGCACAAAACTAGACTCGGATGAGAAGGGTAAGTCATTACATTAGAAAAAGAGGTATGATTGGATCTCTATTATACTTAACTTCTAGTAGGTCAAATATTATATTTAGTGTCCGCATTTATGCAAGATTTCAAACTAATATAAAAGAGTCTCATCTCACTCTAGTGAGGAGGATTTTTAGATATCCGAGTGCCGTTGATCGGGTACAAGGTTGATAGGAAGAGTACTAAGGAGCATGCCAATTTCTTAGACAATCATTAATCTCTTGGCACTCAAAGAAGAAAGCGAATCAGTCGCCCGTAGCTATTCCTTAGCTATTCGTCAACAGCTAAAGCCGAGTACATAACACGATGTACCACAAGCAACGAAAGATTTGGGACTAACCTTCTCAGCAGTATCTATCAAGTAGCATTACTAAGAACCCAATTCAGCACTCCAAAACTAAGCACATTGAGGTCGGTATCACTTTCGAGAGACCATTCTAAAAAGGGTGATATTAAGTTAGAATTCATTTCAACTAAACTTCAACCGGTCACTAAATCACTAAGTGAAGATCAATTTTGCTTTATAAGAAATGAGCTTGGAATGCTAAATGCTTGATTACATGTTTAATTGCATGAGTTATTATGTGTTTATTTTGATTAAGCATGTTTTCTTTGAAAGACATCTGATTGACTCGATGTTTAGTTGAAAACTCGACCCTAGTCGTTGGTTATCAAATGGCTAACCGAGACTTAGTTGAAATTAAATGGACACTCAAATGTCCGAGCTCATCTTTAATTAATAGATAATGTTGGATATAATTTTTTACAAATTATCTCTTTCCCACATGTTCTGACTCACTGGAATCTGGCTGTTGGGAAACTAGCCATTAAAACTAGCGTTAACTGCATCTGGAACTCAGTTTTGATTTTCAATCCGTTAGAGAGCAATTTCTCTATAAATAGCACTCATTTTCATTCATTCCATACTTTGCGATTTCGTTCTCACTCACTCAAAACTCAGATCTTAGCTCTCTCTCTCTCTCACTAAGTTTGCTATTCTTTGCATTCTTAAAATCAGGTTCTAACTCTCTAACTCTAAGTATTTTACTTCATTTTGTTTCACTTCTACTTCTACTTCTTTCATTCTCTCTCTCTCTCACGAAGTCAAACATGACTAAGAGAGTATCTTGAGGCTGCTTCGACAACCAGTAAAAAATTACACAAAGGCATGCATCTTGAGGCTGCTTCGACAACCCGTAAAAAATTACACAAAGGTACCCTAAAGTATGGTGTAACTATTTATAGGCCCCTCAGGTATGAAAAATTACTCCTAAGGCATGTGTAACTATTCACGGACCCCTCAAGTATGAAAAACTACTCCTAAGTACCCTAAGTTATGGTGTAACTATTTAGAGGCCCATTAGGTATGAAAAACTACTCCTAGGTAACCTTACTTTTGATGTAAATTTTTTGCGGCAATATAGAAAAGTCTATTTTACCTTAATGAATCCCGCAAAAAATTAAACCAAAGAGTCTTAAAATATTTTATTTTTTATGTCAAAAACCTCCTAATATTTGTTCGTTTGTTTGTTCGTTCATTATGTGTTGTCCTCTTTTTCTATTCGTTGTGCCTTTCTTCTCAATTCGTTCTCGCTTTTTTCTCTTCTATGCTCATTCTCCTCTCCCCTCCCCTCCAAATCCCCAAATTCGTTAATTCCGCTCTCTCCTCTCTTATCTCGTTAACCATCTTTATTCGTCGCTCTCTCCCATCTCTCGTGTTCCTTTCCCTCTTCCATCTCTCGTTTGTTTGTTCGTCCTCTCCTTCCTATCTCTTTGTTCGTCCTCTCTCTTTGTCCATCCTCTCACACCGAACATCTCTCATTCTCTCTCGTGTGTTTACTTATATTACATACATTTTCTTTCAATAAAACAAGTTGAAGCATATATATCTCGGATTACCACATTTCATTGTTTTCACATTCATATGATCATACCAAAGGAGACAATCGCAACATTTCCAATCTTAATTTTAAATAATTAAAAAATTAATTATATCAATCATAACATAAAAAATTATAAATTTTGTAACAATAATAAAATTTTCTCTGCATGTATTAACTATAAAAATCACAATATAAAAAAATTATAAATTTTATCTTGTTAGATGGAAAGAAGATAAAAAAAAAATCAATGTTTTAAGTTGTAGTCAATGAAAGTCAGGGTAAACTTAGTATTCAACAAAATTTTGAATTTCTTACTCAACTTATCGGATATATAATGTCAACGTATACAAGCAAAGGGAATGGTACTTAGGAGTAGTTTGTCATAACTTGGAGACCTTTAAATAGTTACACCAAAACTTAGAATACCTTTCTATAATTTTTTGCAAAGTGAAGGGCACCTAGGAGTAATATTTTATACTTAAGGAGCCTTTAAATAGTTACATCATATTTTAATGTACTTTTATGTAATTTTTAACAAAAGGAAGGGTACCTAGAAATAATTTTTCATACTTGAGGGGCCTTTAAATAATTACACCATACCTTAGGGTGCCCGAGGCACCTCGAAACCAAAGCTGGTTCTTCCCTCAAACTAGAAGAATCAAAAGCTCCTTTTGTCGCCCAACACTACCGCCTGGACAACAAATTTTTCTTATCTACAAAATCTCGTGTTCACAAACTCTAGAAAACCAAATTTCTCGATCTATGACTATGACTACCCGGATTTGGTCACCGAATTTTATCAAAACCTCTCTTCCTCCGATAATATCCTCCTATGTTCAAGGCAAAAAGATTGTCATCAATCTCACCCTTATTCATAGGCTTTTCAACATTGAAAAGTCTATTTCTTGATTCCAACACCAAATAACTCGACATTACCGATGATTTTTAGTCCAAATATACCGTAGTCAAACCCAAAGTTCGAAAGAACTTTTCCATCGAAGTCTGTTTCTTTCGCATGAGAACTATGTTCTCATTCTATCCATCCAAAGAGAACACAAACAATAAGGTTCTCAAAGTCATCTACGACATCATGGAAGGCTATGATGTCAATCGTTTTCCTTTTATTATCCAAGCACATTGTTTCGAGTCCCTCCGGACATGAAGGCTCTCCCTCTTCCCTTCGGAGCACTACTCTCTCGAGTTTTTGCTCATTTTGATCTCGCTTCTCGAAAATAAATTCTTTACTCCTCGCGTCTCTATCGGCAAAGAAGAGTTGGTGGGTCTAGGCTACCACGAAACCTCTCCTGGAATCTGGACTCATTCTAGGTTGTTCAACCACCTTCTCCTTCTCCATCCACTCTTCTTCTAACTCCCGGACCATCCGAGCAAAAATTGGCTTCTCACTTCTCCTAGGCCAAAGAGTTCAAGAAACTCTTACCGCCTTTCCGCACTTCATTCCTCTTCCGACCCAAATCTAAGAAACTACTCGGATTGATCGAGTAAGACTCTTATTAATGAGCTCCAAGAAGTGCTCAAGAGACAAGGTGTTATTCAATGACTTCCTCAAGCATCATGGCAGCGAGAGCAAGAAGAAGGAGCAAGAAGAAGGAGCGAGAAGAATCCGAGGCAAGCGTAGTCTTCCTCAAAAGGAAGAAGAATGAGAGACAGTAATCCTCCTCATAACAAGAAACGAAACCTAAAGAATGTCCTTCGAAGAGGATGGTACTTCTCGAAGCCTCCTCCACCCCCATCTCCAAGGCCTATTCAACCGGTTCGGGGTGAAGGCTCAAAAATCCTAGCGAGCAGGATCTCCTTAGTTAGTTAGTTCGTCGCAAACGAACTCAAACTTCCAAGCAAGTGTCCTCTTCCGAGCCCCCTCAACCTCCTCCCTCTTAATTGTTTTAGTCTTGTCCATCTGATTTATTCATCTTTTTTCATCTCCCACTTTTTTTTGTCCAACATTTTTCTTTCTCTCCATATTTTTGATGAAATGCATAGGGAGAGAAGAAACTTAGTTGTTTTTGGTGAACGTTGGGATAGTTTACTGGTTTAGGGGAGTAATTTTATTTTTTGTCTTCTCTGTGTAACATTCCCCGATTAATGAATTTTTTTTTTTTGTTGTGATACACTTCTATTCTATTGCTCTAATACATTTCTATCCTAGATGCTGTGATACACTACTTCTATTGCTCTAATACATTTCTATCCAGCCTAAGACACAACGGCTCTCTTGGCTCTCTTTCTTGCAACCTATAAATTGAAGCCTTGATTTAAGACTTAACATTGCTGGAACTAAGAACTCAACACTCTTAATCTCTCTTCTAGCTTACAACTCTTGTTCATTCAAGTTGTAAAATCTTGTAAACAAAAGTCTTATAATCTCTACTCTTACTTCTAACACTTTTCTTGTTTATCCCTTGACTGAGTTGTAACTCAACCGTTAAGAACTCGTAAAGGGTACCTTAGTTTGTAAGTACTAGAACCGATAAGGAAATTCCTGCGTCTGGAAAAACCTATATTAGAATTGTCTAAGGGAGCAATTCGGATAGTTAGTTCATTGTATTTGAGAATTCAAATAGTAGATTTGACTTAGTGCTTGGATTAGCACCGGCCATGGTTTTTTGCCACGAGGGTTTCCACGAAGATACTTCTCTCTCAATCCTCTTTCTCCGAGTAACTCGGTTGCGGTTTTTGAGTTCATTCTCTTTTTCAAAAACTTCAAATTTCCGCAATTTCCTTTAATCACCCTATTCACCCCCCCGCCGCCACCGCTAGGGTGACTTAGACTCTCTATTTGAACTTTCAACAACCTCTTCATTTGGTGGTGTTCAAGAGAGTTAAAGTTCATACTCCTAGCGTCCAAGAAAAAAATCGTATTATTTTTTCCAATAGCCCCAAAGTTCATATTATTTTCATTCAAAAATCCTTAATATCAGGGATTATTAGCTTTGTGAACACTCAACAGCATCGGGATAAATTATATAATACTCAGGCTTCAAGCCAACAGTTCTCACACCATATAATAACAAAAGCATAAAATATAATGACTATTATATCCGATCTTAACCAGTAGAAGTGTTCCACATGGTTTAGGAAGAAAAGATAGAACCCCAGCAAAGATCAAATAAGTTGACAGTAATTCATACTTAGTTGCTTTGAGCTAGGGACTATGCCAGTCCTCATAATTAGAATATAGATGATTTCGTTCTGTAAATTTAGGTTCCTTTCCTTTTCCCATGTCCCAACCACAAAATGATCGAAAGGGTTTTTCACCACACTTCAAGAACTTAAACAGAATGCCTGCCTAAGAGTGACAGTCGCAGTTTTGGCCGTTGGAGAATGATTAGTCAAATCTTTCTTCTGGAACAAGAGTTTGGGAGCATGACCATACGGCATAGGAAATGGAAAATCTTGAAAAGATTCAAGTTGAGCAACAATGCCAAAACCAACAAAAAAAGCTTGTAGTATCTGCTGCTGAACTCAGCAATAAAAAGTGAGGAGCAGACGAGTTAAAAACAGGCCAAGAAGAAACATACGAGACCTCTATAATTCTAGAGGCATTCACGATAGACAACTTTTATCTTCCGACATAGAAAAATCACTTTTTAAGAAAATAGTAATGATTACTTCTGTTAAACATTAATTAATGAATTGGCTTCCTTTAATTCCCTTATATAATTGATACTCAAATGCTAATACCATTTTCAATCCATCATTAAATAGGAACACTGTTAGAAATTGCATTTGACCACTTCTTTTTACTTTAAGCTTAAATCTTACAACTCCTTATAGCTTTTAACAATAATCTTACAACAGATTATAGCTTCTTCTAGCTGCTGCTTACGGCAAAGAAAAGAAGAAAAAACCAAAAAAAAAAAAGGAGCAGGCCCCTAGTCAGTCAGTATTACATCAACTATCAAGAAGGCCAAATATTTAGGGACAAAAAGAAGTATCATATAGGAAGGAAAAGGGATGGAGGAACTATGTGTTAATGTTCATGAGAAGAAGGGTCTTTGGAAGCCAATGAACCCAACTTTAGAGCATTTGGACAACAATAATCCCAACTTTAACTCAGGAGCCACCATCCTGAATTTTTGGGGTTATTTATTTTGTCAATATTCACCACCACCCATCATCACCACTTCGATTCACTGAATTAACAAGTTGACAATATACTTATCACGAGTGGATAATGATGCTAAAAAAAATATGCCATCTACAAGCGACAAGCTACCAAGTCATCAATTTAGTAAAGTCAAATAGTCTGTGACATCGTAGTGGTGTATACTGAATAAATCCCAAAGGTTTTAAGACTACTTAGGTGTTAAAGCAAATACAATGGCAGTTTCTCCAAGATATGTAGTACATACCATGGCTTTTCAACAACAGCGGAGGCTTTTCTCCGGGAATACTTTGAAAAGTAGGATTGGAGGGTGGATAGAAGTATGCATAGGCCATTTGTCCAGGTACTTCAGTTGGGAATTCAATGAGCTCTGGCAAGCTAAAATATGATTGATATTTTGAACCTTCAGCTGAAGAACACCACAAGATATTGAAATCTACTACTTTTTGTCTGTGATCATCCAAAGTCACCTGCTCAAAAACAAAACCAAGATTACTGAAAACAGGAAAATAAGAAAAGCAGGACAGAAGGATCATAACCAAGAAATACACAAACCTAATAAATAACTCAAAGAGTGCTTGAGCATTTAGGGGAAAACAAAACATGAGTCAATCATCGCACCTTTGCCACTGACAATGGATGAACAGCAGATGCACCCTCAATATATAAGCAGTCACCTCCAAGTATCTGATTTGCAAAGAATGACCCATGTTATAGAGCTATCATCTAAGAGCCTAACATGGAAGTTCACAATCATTAAAAGTTGAGTGTGAGATTGGCAAACTACAATATTGTTTATATCAGTGAATGGAATATCAAGAAGAGATAAACAGCTCTGGGCATCATCAAGGACTCCAAGATATGATATTCCCTTCTTCCTGAAACCCATCAACAAGATCTACAATTAATATTCACCCAACTAAACAGAGAACTAATACAAAATTGTTCTTTTGCTTCATCAAAATAAAAACCAGCAGTACAACCAGCAGTATCAGATTTGTTAATCACTTGGTTTCTATTGTGTTCACAGTTCACACACAATTTTTGAATCTATAAAATTCAAATAGACAGCATACAACACTACAGTGTTTGCTTCTTGCATCTGCTCTGGCAGACTGCACTGGATAAGTGAATCCTAAAGTTGAAAAGGGAAGGTAACAAATACTGGTCACAGGAACATGCACAGACAAAAATTATGTATGTCAACCAAAAACAGAATATACCTGTAACTACAAGCAATCAAGTTCTTCTGCTCCTGACTCTGTATGATTTCGTAAGAACTCATTCCGAAAACCCAGAGAGGCCTTGCAAACTCAGCTTCCATGGAATAGAGAGCAACAACCTCATTTTTGGACTCAATCTGTCGTCAATAAGAGCAATCAATTTCAGTTCACCAAAAAAATAGCAGTTCTGACAAGAGTGAGACCCTGTAAAAAAACCTGTCCAATATTGCTGATCTTAATTCATTCATCACTCATAATAACAAAAGAGAATGATAATCACCATTCAAGATCAAGTTAGCATTACTTACTCATAACAGCTGATTACAGTAAATTCATTTTCATTTCTTGTCTCTGGTCTAGAGACTACAAGTGAGGGAACAAAGAGCTATCCAGAATCTATGAAGATAACCTACAAACTAATAAAACATGTTACTGAGGACTGACAAGACAAATCGCCTTATGCCCTTACCCATTTATAAAGATTCCAGAAGCCGTTTTTCCTGTCAGTGATGAACAATAGATCCCCTGTGCAAAGTAGTAAATAATATGAGCAACCATAACCAAATAAAGATCATGCAGCTAAAATCCTGAGCTAACTGGCTGCAAAAGTGATAAGGATCTTGGCCAAGTGCAACATGAGCACTAGGACATTTCAAAAACCCACTTGCACGCTAGAAAAACATGAATACGGGCTTCTCACAGTGAAATATCATATAATTGTCAGGTCTCCTCGTGACAAGCCAACACCTGATATGGGTACTGCCACTGGAGGCGTATGAGGAAGTGACATGCAACCACACTTTCATGCAAACTACCAGAGAGGCTATATTTGAGCAACTATATTTGAGCAACCCACAGCACAAAAAGGGAAAAAGCACTAGGGGCAAAGATCCAATCCTGTTTTTGGTTTTTACCCCAAAACATCAAACATGAGGGCTTCGTCGGTGAAATTATTCACCAGGAGCTCCTAATGCAGGTTAGCATACAGCAGAAAGAACGAAAGGTCAAAACATAAGGTCTCTTATTTTTACAAGTGTGCAATGGAAAGATGTAAAGATTAGAATCTTATGCTCTGATACAAAATTGATCAAGTATAGGGGAAAGGGAGGAGACAGGAAAACGGAAAAGTAAGGGGAGTATAGGAAGAGGAGGAAATTAGGAAAAACCAGAATAGATAGCAAGTAGCACTTTGAATTAATAGCCTTCTTCATCAATGGGATAATATCCTAAGATATATAGTCTATTTACATCTAAAAGCTGGAAAACAAACAACAAAGTACCTAAAACAAACCTATATACAATTGCTACCAAATAAAACTAAAACACCCCTAAATAACCTTATTTTGACTCTCCTAAAATACCCTATGATATCCTACATAAAATAAAATTTAAAAAAATCAAAATACAATACATTTACAATTAGTAGAATATCTACGACTATATTCTTTCTATCAAAAAACAAATATTTATTGTATTCTCTTTCATATGAGGCGCAAAGTTAATGTAGGCAGGATTCCAACCTCGTCCTTGGCAACAACTCCCAAAGACTTAACCAATTATGCTAGTTGAAACTCACATGTTTACTACATTGTTAACTTTACTCTTTCTTCACATATTCTTCATGTCCATTAGTTTTACACCTCAAGAAGGCCTTAGTTGCCCAAAAATGATCAAGTAATGAATCCTTCCAATTTCCCACCTAGAGAAAACTTTAAACTCAAGAAAACATTTTTTAGGCTGATAAGCTCTAATCCTATCATAAGGCTTTTAAAGCATGTTCATCTTGTACAGTCTATATAATCACACAAATCCTCTAACACCATTTTCAATTGACAATTAAAAAGGCCCCTATTTTTATGCAAAGTAGAGAATAAAGCCACATTATGACTGACGTAGCAAATCTACACAGAAGATACTATGACCAAAGAAGATGGAACAGCTTGGACATGGCAGCCACAGCCATATTCATAAGCCACGGAAGAGGATCAAAGCCAAAATTTTATTAGGGGTTTTCACCTTCATAGAGGAATCGGCAAAATGATCATACCAAAGATTCAAAGGCCACCAAAGCAAAACCTAGTGCAAAATAGATTTCAAGAAATTTGATGGAAGATAAAGGACGCACTCAACTTTTCTTAAACAGGAGAAGCAAATGTTGGGGCTCTAAAAACTCTTAGATATACACTACCATTGAAAACTTGATTCTTATAGAGGACTCCTTCAATTCGAGGTTCATGAATAACACATCAGCAATCTCATTCATAGTTTCATAATACAGAAACATCTACTCCAAAACATAAATATCATTCTGTACAAAAAGTGTGATTATTATGAATAAGTCACAACATGAGGATTTTACACAACGTTAAGAAGGCAACATAATCATTTTAGAATGTTAACATTCTTAAGGGAATGAGTAGAACAGTATGAATGGCATTCCATAATGACTTGACTCATTTTAGACAGTTAACTTTTCAAAATTTTCTGCAATTCCAATGTAAAGGCAGGGCTGCATAAATCAGAACAAGATCGACTCCTAGGTGCACCGCCTTGCCCTTGGGGAACTTGGGGTTTGACTTGCTTTTGATTTAGAGCAATTGCCCTACAAGATCTTGTGATCTAATTTTGTCCATATGATCCAATCCATCTTGTCGCAATGCACGTTCCATTCAACCTGACCTGCATGGTCACTCGTGTACTCATTCCTCTCGAGTTTCAATCTTGCATCATTTTTCTTTTTTTTTTTTTTTTTTTTTTTGTTACCGTTTCCATATTTAAAGAAGAAAATTCAATTAAATATGTATATTTGTAGGCTCCACGGGTAATATTCTATTTGACGATTCATAATAACTTGAGTTATTTTAGACCCTTAACATTCGTAAGGGAATGAGTGAAACAGGATGAATGGCATTCCATAATGACTTCGATCATTTTAGACATTAACTTTTACACATTAACTTTTCAAAATTTTCACCGACTAATTGAGTAGTCTAATAGCTCACTACGATTCCAAGGTAAAGACAAGGCTGCATAAATCACAACAGGATCGACTCCTAGGTGCACCGCCCTATCCCGGGGAACTTGGGGTTTGACTTGCTTTTGATTTACAAGATCTTGTGATCCAATCTATCTTACCGCAATGCACATTCCATCCATTGAGCTCGAGGTTGCTCCGCCTACACGGGCGCTTGTGTACTCATTCAACCAGACATTTCCATCTTGCATCATTTTTCGTTTTTTTTTGTTTGTTTTTGTTTTTGTTATTGTTTCTATATTTAAAGAAGAAAACTCAATTGAATATGTATATTTATAGGCTTTATGGGTAATATTTTATTTGAAAATCCATAATTACTTGAGTCATTTTAGACCATTAACATTATTAAGGGAATAAGTACGACATAATAAATGGCATTCCATAGTGACTTGAGTCATTTTAGACATTTAACTTTTCAAAATTTTCTCACTACAATTCCAATGTAAAGGCAAGGCCACATAAATCACAACAGGATCGACTCCTAGATGCCTGCGGCGAACTTGGGGTTTGACTTGCACTCCAAGATCTTGTGATTCAATTTTGTCCATGTGGTATCCATCTTGCTGCAATGCACATTCCATTTAGCCTGAGGTTGATTTGCCTACATGGTCGCTTGCGTACTCATTCCACCGGCGTTTCATCTTGCATCAATTATCTTTTTTATTTTTTGTTTTTGTTTTTGTTTTTGTCACCGTTTCCATATTTAAAGAAGAAAACTCAATTGAATATGTATATTTGTAAGCTCCATGGATAATATTTTATTTGACAATCAATAATGACATGAACCAGTTTAGACCCTTAACATTCTTAAGGGAATGAGCAAAACAGAATGAATGGCATTGCATAATCACTTAAGTCATTTTAGACAATTTACTTTTCAAAATTTTGTGACGACTTGAATAGTCCGATAGCTCACTACAATTCCAATGTAAAGGCAAGGCTACATAAACCAAAACAGGATCGACTCCTAGGTGCACCGCCCCACCGTGGGGGAACTAGGGGTTTTACTTGCTTTTGATTTAGAGAAATTGTACTACAAGATCTTATGATCCAATTTTGGCCATGTGATCCAATCCATCTTGCTGCAATGCATGTTCCATTCAGCCTGAGGTCGATCCCGCATGGTCGCTCATGTACTCATTCCGCCAACGTCTCCATCTTGCATCATTTTTCGTTTTTTTTTGTTTTTGTTTTTGTTTTTGTTTTTGTCACTGTTTCCATATTTAAAGAAGAAAAATCAATTGAATATGTATATTTATAGGTTCCATGGGTAATATTTTATTTGATGATCCATAATGACTTGAGTCATTTTAGACCCTTAACATTCTTAAGAGAATGACTAGAACAGAATGAATGGCATTCCATAAAGTCATTTTAGACATTTAACTTTACAAAACTTTCTATGACTACCTGAGTAGTCCGATAGCTCACTACAATTCCAATGTAAAGGCAAGGTTGCATAAATCGGATCCTAGGTGCACCACGCGTGGCGAAACTTGGGGTTTGACTTGCTTTTGATTTAGAGCAATTGCACTACAAGATCTTGTGATCTAATTTTGTCCATGTGCTCCTATATGGTCGCTTGTGTACTAATTCAACCAAGTGTTTCTATCTTGCATCATTTTTCATTTGTTTTTGTTTTTGTCACCGTTTCTATATTTAAAGAAGAAAACTCAATTGAATATGTATTTTGTAGGTTCCATGGATAATATTTTATTTGACAATCCATAATGACTTGAGTCATTTTAGACTCGTTAACATTCTTAAGGGAATGAGTACAACATAATGAATGGCATTCCATAATGACTTGAGTCATTTTAGACAGCTTAACTTCCAAAATTTTCTAAATTTTCCGTGACGACTTGAGTAGTCTAATAGCTCACTAAAATTCCAATGTAAAGGCTGCACAAATCAGAACAGGATCGACTCCTAGTTCCAGCTGCCACGGCGTCGGGGAACTTGGGGTTTGAATTGCTTTTGATTTAGAGTAATTGCACTGCAAGATTTTGTGATATAATTTACGTGTACTCATTCCGCCCGCGTTTCAATCTTGCATCATTTTTCGGTTTTTTTTTTTTTTTTGTCACCGTTTCCATATTAAAAGAAAAAAACTCAATTGAATAAGTATATTTACAGGCTCCATTGGTAATATTTTATTTGACAATCCATAATGACTTGAGTCATTTTAAACTGTTAACATTCTTAAGGGAATGAGTAAAACAGAATGAATGCCATTCCATAATGACTTGAGTCATGTTAGACAATTAACTTTTCAAAAATTTCTCTCGACGACTTGAATAGTTTGATAGCTCACTACAAGTCCAATGTAAAGACAAGGCTCCAAAATCGGAGCATGATTGACTCCTAGGTGCACCGCCCTTCCCCGGGGAACTTGGGGTTTGACTTGCTTTTGATTTCAAGCAATTGCACTTGCAAGATCTTGTGATCCATTTTGTCCATGTCATCCAATCCATCTTGCCCCAATGCACGTTCCATTCAGCCTAAGGTCGGTCCGCCTCATGGTCACTCGTGTACTCCGCCCGTGTTTCCATCTTGCATCATTTTTCGGTTTTTTTTTTTTTTGGTCACGAGTTTTCATATTTAAAGAAGAGAACTCAATTGAAAATGTATATTTTGTAGGTTCCATGGTAATACTTTATTTGACAAACCATAGTGACTCGAGTCATTTTAGACCCTTAACATTCTTAAAGGAATGAGTAGAACACAACGAATGGCATTCCATAATGACTTGTCATTCTAGACAGCTTAACTTTTCAAAATTTTATGTGACAACGTGAGTAGTCCGATAGCTCACTACAATTCCAATGTAAAGGCAAGGCTACATAAATCATAACAGGATCAACTCCTAAGTGCACCCAGCCTCGGTGGAACTTGGGGTTTGACTTGCTTTTGATTTAGAGCGATTGCACTACAAGATCTTGTGATCTAATTTTGTCCATGTGATCTAATCCATCTTGCCCCAATGCACGTTCCAATTGCTTCGCAATATCTTGTGATTCAATTTTGTCCATGTGATCTAATCCATCTTGCCGCAATGCACGTTCCATTCGGTCTTCCGCCCACGTTTCCATCTTTTATCATTTTTCCTTTTTTTGTTTTTGTTTTCGTCACCGTTTCCATATTTAAAAAGAAAACTCAATTAAATATGTATATTTGTAGGCTCCATAGGTATTTTATTTGACGATCCCGAGTTGATGACCCAAGTGGTGTGAAGGTGATGGATTGAGTTCTAAAAAATTGGATTATAAGATGACGTGGATGGTGCGAGGCCTCCACATGTAATCCAAAATTTTGGATCATGGATAGGAATGCTCTTATTTTCCCTGGCTAACACATATGGTAAGTCTAAATGTAAAAAGTGTACATTAGGCACAAATTGAAAATATGAGTAGCAATAAACCATGTTACTCTTGGAAAGTTGAAAGTCCATGGAGAGAAACACACTCGAGTAAGGGTGAGCAAACAAATCGTGTACCTCGCCTAATCCCGAAACCAGTTCGGACCGGGTCCGAAACTGGAACCAATTGAATCGGACCAGGACCAATTCTAAAAATTAGGACCCGGTTGTACTTGGTCCAGCTTCTAGGTCCATATATTGTGGAATCGACCACGGTCCCATTACCAGTGCCAATCCTCTTTTTTCAAAAACAAAAGTAAATTTGATTAATATATAATGCTTTAACAAAGTGAAACCATAGGCACTACTCTCATCCTCCCTCTCTCACTCGGACCCTCTGCTCTCTCTCTCTCATCGCCTTCCTCTCACTCGGCGCCTCCCTCTCTCACTCGGACCCTCCCTTTTTCTTACATCACATGGCCTCCCTGTGAGATCTCATAAATTCATACTCAAGGCCTCTCTCTCTCTCTCTCATCGCCTCCCCAGCTCTCTATCCTAAGGATGGCAACGGGGTGGGGATTCCCGCCCCGTGGGGGCCCCGACCCAAGGTGAGGAAAAATCCCCGCCCGAACAGGGAACGGGCGGGGACGAGGATAGAAATTCCCTCCCCAAGCGGGGACGGGGACGAGACGGGAGAGTCCTGTCCCCGTCCCCGCCCCGATCCCCTTTTTTTTAGAAATTTTTTTGATTGGACTGGAGGGGCGGTTTGGAAATTTCATAATTCTCTAACCATAGGTATAAAATGAACCCTCTACACTCCCTCCCACTTGTCCTCCCCCATTCTTCACTCACGCTACTCTCTACTCTCTACTCTCTTAGAAAAAACCATGGCCACCATCTTACACCGCCGTTAAAACACCACCGACATGCATCAAATCGTCATTCTTTAAAAAAAAAAATTCCAAGTCTGTGTAGATCAAATTTTGTTGTATATTTTTGAACGAATTGAATGTAAAACGCTTAATTTCATTGAGGATTGTGGGGTTTGTTTAATTTTATTTGTTCTAACTTGATGAATTTAAATTTGGTTGAAGTTTTGTTAGTGGGGATGGGGACCCGACGGGGTCATCGATCCGTCGGGGCCGGGGATGGGGAAGCTTCTTCCCTGAAGCGGGGGTTGGGGGGCTTTGTGCAGCGGGGACGGGGAGGGCACCCCGGCCCCGACCCACCCGTTGCCATCCCTACTCTATCCTCCACTCCCCCTCTCATCACTCTTGAAAACCAAGCAACATAAAGATTCTTTCTCTTCCTTTCAATATCTCTCGCTATGTCGCCTTCCTCTCTCTCTCTCTCTCTCTCTCTCTCTCTCTTTTGGTTTCTCGGTCTCTCTCAATTGGCTTTTTAGGTCTGTTGGAATAGTGAAACCTTCAATTCGAGCAAATTGGGACATAATAATGTCCAACTAGGTACCCGGTTCTAGAACCATACCGGTTCCAAAAAATTGGTGGTTCCCATTTCCTGGACCGATTCTAGGAAATTGGACCAGGCAACGAGTCATGCTCAGCTCTAACTCAAAGCACTCGAGAAACGAGGATATTGTGCACTAGCAAAATCACGAAGGTAACGAACACTAGCTTCCAATGGTGTTCAATCAATAAACTTTCGTGAATACCTTCGGTTGTCCACTTGGGCTCAATTGGAGACTCTATAAGGGTAGGAACTCCGCCAGCAACACAGATTCTTTTCTCAATATCTCTATAGAAAAGACAAATAAAAAATGGAACACTATAAGCAATAGGAAAACTGAGCAAGAACAAAGTGGCTTTAGGAAAAAGCAAATGAGGAAAACAAATTCATTTTGTTCAACAACAGACAAATAAAGACATTCAATTAAGTACATATAAAAAAGAAAGAAATGATGTGTACCAAATAGATTTATCACCTAAGCTAGTATTCAACTTCAGAATAGCAGCAATAATTTAAGAACACCAGAGAAATAAACTACCGCATTTCAGTCAACATTAGGGAGGTCTTAAAAACAATGATTCCCCTCAACATGCTTAAATGTCAACCAATTAGCTCGAGTCTTTAACAAAAATAAAATTAGAAGGATAAGACAATTCAAGAGAGAATAATTTCAAGTGCAAATAAACTAGCAAAGGTTAGCATCCTCCGAGGACATGATACTGAAAAAGTGACTTGCATTCACATGTTCAATGTATTAGACTAGTTATTCAAGGTACAGTAGTAACTGCAGTAAGATAGTTGCCACACACTCACCCATTATCAGATATGTAGCCAACCCAAAGTTCTGATCTATCCCATGGCATGTTCGGGTGAGCCCATTCTATCCAAGCCATCCGTTCTCCTTTGAGATCCATTCGTGGAAAAGCATAGAAATCATTTCCACTCACAAGTATTTTAGGTTCTGAAAAACATGATGCCGTCCAAAATGATGATCATTAAAAACAATGTTATTCTTTCAACTAGGAACATCAAAAGGCTACAAACATTATCGAAAAAGACAAGTGTGTACAATGCACAGCAAGCCAAGGATGCCCAATCAGTATACACAAGCACATAGAGTCGGGGAAAGAGGATAAAGAGAGAAGGGAAGAGAGGAGTAATCCATCATCATACTATTACCATCGCTTCTCACCTTGCACACCACTACCACTTAAGGAGATTGCCGCAATTGTAGTGGTTGGATTCAGTTCACTTTCACGGTGATCTGACATACAGGAGAAAGGATGATTGCAACAAATATCAAATCAAGAAGGTATGAAGAAATTAGTAAAGTAAATGCTTGAAAAAATTGTCTTCCAACAAAAATAACTTGGGGAGGGGGGCGGGGTTGTCATGTACCTTCCATCACGGTGATAAAACGAGGAATGCGAGGATCAAATACTCCATCCGCATAGCAGACAACAGGCCCACCATAATCTGGAGTAATTGGAGAAGGAGAATAATCTGCACAGGGGAATTACAAAGTCACATTCTTCTCTTCCATAACATCATTAATTAATGCATCTAAGGTTCTTCAAACTGTTGAACCATCATTTCTAATGTAAGCTTTTGTCAACAAAAAGCGATAAACAGTTACCCATCCCCCCGCCCCCAATCATCCGAATTAATGAATACGAAGACTAGCTTGCAGAAATTAAATTCTACAGAGGTTAACACTTGGTTGGGACGCTGGTCTTTACATCATTTGGCGGAGGCATCACTGAGGAACTGCCTTTCATCGTCCTCTCTCGTTGCAGAATAACAAGATGCCACTGATGGGACCTCAGCCTTAGAATGACTGACATGCATGAAAACCACAACCACACTACACAGGAAAAACCTAAACAAAAATTGGCCTTAACCAACAAAAGGGAGAAAAAACAACCACAGATAATGAGCCAAGAAGGTGACCTCCAGAAGCAATTGACTGCTGATAGAGCCTCTGATCCTTGTAATTTGAGAATACCAAAGAGCTCCCGAGATTGCAAATGCACCACCCCCATATTCCTGAGCAAGTGTGCGAACGGAAAAGTCCTTTGGAGTTAGGTCAGTGGGGTTTTCTCCAGGTTTTTCAGGCTCCCTAACAAGGACACCTCGTCTGACACAAAATATTGTAGGAAGCATATGTTATCATAAAAAACCCATAAATTAACAACAGATGTATTTGGTACTCAGTTGTTATAACTCATAAGCAAGAGGACATAATTAATTTTCAGTGCTAACTCGTCCTCTATAATGTCCCACGTCTCATCGATAAAAATTTAGTGGTTAATATTGCCTACTATTAAACTCAATGAAAGATGAAAACGAAAGAGTACGCTTTCTTAACCTGCTTGTTTTACTCAAAGCATAAAACATAAATTACAGATGCAGCAAAAACAGGAGACAAATGGAGTAACCGTGACAGTGAAAGTTTGCAAATGGGAACATATAATAATAAGACACAAGTTTGACATTATTTGCTTTCTGTGTCATTTTTTCAGACTACTATCGAAAGTTGCCAGCTCCATTTTCTGAGGATAGCATAAAATATGAGCAGATAGTTCTGATCAGTGTTGACAAAAAAATCAATCCCTTTTCCTTCTCAGTCTTTCCGGTTTTAATTTCAGACTCTTTGGACCATGGCCAATGATAGTCTGACTAATTCACAGCAATTTTCGACAAAATCTGAACTTTATGACAACAAGTACTTATGTAAGGTCCCCAGTTAACCAAACTTGTAACAAAGAAAAATCAAGGTCAGATATACCCATCTCATGAATTCAAACGAACTTGAAAACTACACATTCAAAAATTAATGCTATGTTGATTCAAATATGTCAGCTGTGAGTGCATGAGGTTGACTTCAATCATTCACATATGAAAATAGTTATCGCGAGGACACTTCTGATAACAACTGAGCCAAGCTAAAATCCCTTTCTATAGCTCCAATAATCTAACCCTTTCCGTATCAAACTGAGCTCAGCCAAGCTGAACTGAGGCTCATTCAGCTTATTCATCATCAGTATTCGATTATACCTCTTCACATCATGCTGGCTAGATGATAGACGTGGCTTCGTTAGCAGCTTTGACTGTTTCTAGTAGTAGCTTTATTTTTGTCGACTTTCTTTTTACTCAGAAGCATTTACTTGTATATAAACTCAGCCACAGAGGAAATAATACATATATTCATTTTTCCTCATTTTCATTCTCTCTCTTGCTTGTTTTTTCTCTAACTAACAAAACTTCCATTGTTGCATCCATTTTAGCTTACATTTGATGAAATGTAACAATCAGCTTTTAAAGGATAATCACCGCAAAATCTGGAAGAAAACAATTAACATAGGCGGTTTAAAATAGAAAGCAAGAAATCTCAAATGCAACATAACCAAAACAGCGTAAGAGTTCTTCCTATTCTGCCATTGATATCGACATTGAAGCTCCATCCAAACTTAACAGCAAGATTCTCATTCAAATCAAAACCACTTACCCTACCTCAGTAGAACGAGATTCGAGCCAAACGAGGCGGCCTAGACCATCGGCGGCAATTCCGCCGAGCCGCTTCTCGCCGCTGGCGATGGCGTCGGCGGTGATCGGAGACTTCCAGGAGCCGTACGGCGCGGTAAGCTTCTCACTTGATGCTTCAGTTGAAGTCGTCGACGCCATAGTGATCGAGTTCCGGTGCCGGCGATGAGAGGTGGTGGTGGCAGAAGGCCTGCCGAAGCGGAGGAGCGAGAGAGGAGAGCAGCAGCTAGGGAGAGAGAAAGTGGAAGGAGAATAACGGCTGAAGTCGACGAGGAGAGGGCAGGGGAGACGGACAGAGCGAGCCAGTCCAGAGGCTACTACTGTTGATAAACCCATTACAATGAGGCGTCCGGCCATTGCTGTGAGGTTTTTTTTTTTTTTAGCGCTCGGATTCAATTACCTTAAATTATCTAAAATCGTAATCGTATGTCATTAAGTTAGTTATTAAATGCTAAAAATGTCATTTAGACGAAGTTTATCTGCTCTTGCAGATAAAAACCCACAAAACCAATAAAAACTCATTTTGTTAAGCTGTTTGTTGTAATTAAAGCTGTCTCACTCTCTCTGTTCCTCTTTTTGAATGAAACCATTGAAGATCATCATCACTCACACACACACACACTCTCTCTCTACTCTCGCCATTTTCGTCGACTCTCTCTCTATCTTCATTGTAATTGCAATTTCAAACCCTTAATGGTTATGATACCGATTGCAAATTGAGGAAAAGTTTGAGATGATCATCTGCAGACGTAAGAGGAGATACGGAAGAATTGCGATCAACATCAAAGGTAAGTTTGTAGGAATTTTTTTTAAATTATAACATCAAAAGTAAGTTTTTAGGGTAAATGACTTTCACACACTCTCTCTCTCTCACTACTCTCGCCATTTTCACCGACTTTCTCTCTATCTTCATTGTAATTGCAATTTCAAACCATAAATGGTTGTAATACCGATTGGAAGGCGAGGAAAAGTTTGAGGTGATCATTTGCGGACGGGGAAGGGATATAAAGGAATTGCGATCAACATCAAAGGTAAGTTTTTAGGGTTTTTTTAAAATTATGACAAGTTGGTGTTGAAATTATGAGATGTTGGTGTTGCAATTACCTTGTATAATGTTCATACTAAGTAAAATATTTTTGAAATAGTAGTTTAAATTTGTTAAATGCTTGAAAGTTAGTATTTTGGGTATGAAGTTGATTTTTATGGATGTTTGTCATTTTTTTACTTGATTATGTTTGTAATTTTCAGAATGAGTGGTTTGGGAAATTGTAAGTTGCGTATTTTCCATGGGGGAATTTCAAAGAGTAACACACTTGGTACATAGTGAGTATGAGATGAATGAGATACAATATGATCCTAGGTTCCTAACTTGTTATTGAGGATGTCCGAGAAAATGTGGTAAACTTGGGTTATACTACAAAGAGAATCAAAACAATTTACTTCGCAGACTGGATTAGCTTTTGAGGAGAGTTTTGTAGCAATAGAGAGCGATGTTGAGATAAGGGAGTTGAGTGATCCGTGTGAGAAAAATGAGTTTATCTCGCTTGTATGTTAACCATAATGAAGATGCAATAGTTGGAGGTGAAGAAAGTGAACAGGAGATTGATGATGGAATAGGGTCGGATGATGATAGAGATGGAGATGGGTCGGATGATGATGATATGTGGTCAAAGGATGATGATGTTGATAATTCGGATGTTGAGGATAATGAATTAAGAGACGCTAAGCAAAAGAGAAAGAAAATAAAAGAGGAACTAGCTACTGAGAGACAGGGTGGCAATGATGCTTGAAACGAGATGAGGAAAAAGTAGAGTGCTCGGATTAAATTATCCTTAAAACTATCTAAAATTGTCAAAAATGTCATTAATTAAATCGATGGTATTCTTTTGCCACTAAGTTAATTATTAAGTGATAAAAATGTCACTAAGGTTTACTCGTTGTGGCGGGGAAAAGCGGGAGGAACCGGTAAAAAAAACCTTCTTTTTTTTTAACTATTAAGAGGTTTAAAAATATTGAAACAAATTTCCTCCAAATCATTCTTCATTTTCACATTCCATCCCCAAAACGAAAAGTCTGGGTTTGAGGAAGAAAAACCCCGAAAAACGAAATGGAGTGAAAGTAGCTACATTGGGAGAGAAATGAGGGTTTGTGTAATGAAATCGAAACAGAATCGAAGGCAAATAGCTACAATCATGTGTCAATCAAATGGTCGTAGCCCCAACAGAGCGTGCAAGAGTTGCCCTGTTTGTTAGATGTTGAAAGGTCCCGTAGTTGTGGGGAAAGAGTTTTGGGTAGCATAACCTTCACATGAAATTTCTTAGGAAGGGGTGGTTGAGTCATTTCGGTTTAGGGAGCTGAGAAGGATTTTTGTACTTGGTCGAGGTGGTTCTTTGGGGGATGCATCACATTTCCTCCTTTTTGAACAACTTTTTCATAAGTCCGCCTCCTTTTTGCACAATTTCATTGTCACTTGGTGGTTGAGTCGCTTCCATGTGGGGTGGCTAAGGTTAGGCGGACTAAGAATTAGCCCCTACATGTATGACAATGCATCACATACAAAGTTAGAAAATATAATTAAACTAATTAAAGTAAACAACAAAATTATAAAAATAAACAGTGAGGAGGCTCACCTACTTCAACACTGGAGTGGCTCAAGTTGTGCGGCCTGAGAATTGTTCCCCTCGGTTTGGGCGAGGCTAAGTTGGCCTTCTTCTCACCTAAACACGAGATACTTGTTGCGAGTTAAGTATATTACGTGTTTCTTGAAATCCCAACAATAAGTGCTTGATCACTTCACTTAACACAACTTTCATATGAAACAAACATGCAAATAGCACAAAGAAACAAAAAAACAAAAAAGCAGTGAAACCGTCGGCACACTCATCATTCATTCATAATTCTCCAAAACTACAGCCACACAAACTCAAGTTCTACACTATCACTTAATAGAGGCACACTTATGCATTATTACTTACGCACAAACACAAACAAGTAGGCATAGAGCATATCTTCAACTTGGATACTCTTTGTGTGCATGTGGACTGTTGTGGCCTTCTTGACCACAGTTGGAACAATGAATTCTCTGCCCATCCTTATTGACCGTGTCTTTCTTACCCCCTTTCCTTTGCTCCCAAGCTTCGGGCCTTCTTCTTAATTGTGAAGTCCCTTTCCTCTTTGGCTTAAAAGCTGGAGCAGATTATTTGTTCACCATCGGCGACTTCCCACATATCTTCTCCTTTGATAGGCATTAGAGTGTGTGAGTATGTGATCTTCAAATATTCGTTGAGTAGCGAGTCATGCACAAACTTCACGAGGTCTAGCCTCTCCTCTCTCATCATTGCAATGGAGTGTGCATAAGGGAGTCCACTAATCTCCCATGACCTACAACTACAACTCCTATCATTCAAGTTCACCACATACACTTCACTTAACACAACTTTCACATGAAACAAGCAAGCAAATAGCACAAAGAAACCAAAAAAAAAAAAACACATGCGAAATTGCAGGCACACTCATCATTCATTCATAATTCTACGTGAAACTATAGCCACACAAACTCAAGTTCTACATTATCACTTAATAGAGGCACACTTATGCATTATTACTTCGCACAAACACAAACAAGTAGGCATAGAGCATATCTTCAACTTGGATACTCTTTGTGTGCATATGGACTGTTGTAGCCTTCTTGACCACAGTTGGAACAATGAATTCTCTCGCCTATCCTTACTCGACCGTGCCTTTCTTACCCCCTTTCCTTTTCTCCCAAGCTTCGGGCCTTCTTCGAATTGTGAAGTCCCTTTCCTCTTTGGCTTAAAAGCTGGAGCGATTATTTGTTCACCACTGGCGACTTCCCACATATCTTCTCCTTTGATAGGCATTAGAGTGTGTGAGTATGTGATCTTCAAATATTACTGTTGAGTAGCGAGTCATTCACAAACTTCACAGGGTCTAGCCTCTCCTCTCTCATCATTGCAATGGAGTGTGCATAAGGGAGTCCACTAATCTCCCATGACCTACAACTACAACTCCTATCATTCAAGTTCACCACATACTCTTACGTGCCATGTCAAACACTATAAAAACCATTTCCTCCCCGCTTGCCTCCCAAAACCTTGAGTTATTCTTCCTCTTTTGTAACTTCTCTAATATCCTAGGAGCAATAACATCAGAAAGGTATTCTATCCATTGTTTCTTATCTGCAATTCTCTTCATGATGGTTTCGTAAACATCTTCAACATTGACACAATCGGCATATATCTATCATTGATAATGAGTCCATTGAAAATTTTAGTCGTATTGTTGTCCACTGATTCACACTTGGCATGTGATTTGAAGTATACCCTACAAAAATGATTTGGACTCTTTTTCTCCAAAAATGCCAAGCGGTTGCATCAAGGTCTTTCATTTCTTTGATGTATCTCTTCAATTCCATTTCATGAGTTGACTTTGCAATTTTCTAAAACACCCCCTATACTGCTCATATCTCCAAGTGTTCCTCAAATTTGCATTAACATGCCTAGTACACAGCACTGTGCTTAGCTTCAGGCATCCGATTCAAGACTGCATCAATTAGCCCCTATTGTATCACACAAAAAGTTAGAAAATATAATTAAACTACTTAACTTAAATAACAAAATTTTAATAATAACATACCTTACGTTGGTCGGAGATAATAGTCCATCCATATGCATTTCCAATTTCCACTTTCGAAATCGGTCACCAATTTCTCAACAAACCAACCCCAACTTTCCTTACTTTCACTTTGTGCAACACCCCATGTAACAGGATACATTTGATCATTAGCATCCATGCCAACTATACGGAAGAGCTGACCATCCCATGGACCCTTCAAGAAACTAGATCATTAAGAGACAACACCCTCCTACAACCATCCAAGAATCCCCTCTTCACCGAGTCCCGAGCGTATATATAAAAACCTAAATACATAATGCCCTTGCTAATCCTTCCGGGTTCTTATTCTTAATGAAGCCCCGGGTTTTGTTTGTATACCTCCTAAGCATAATCCTTGAGCTGCCTAAACCGACTCTTATAATCACCCACAATTGATTGTAAAGCTCTTTGCCTAGCTTTATCACACATAGATAAAGTGACATTATAGTTAAGTTCATCCTTAACTATGCTTTGAAGATCTCTCCCGAGTCAATGTAGGTTGTTTTCTGAATGTTTCTTTATATTGTTGAGCTAACTAATCAATAGATGTGCCTCTTACCCGTGTCAAAACTAAAAGGCGGACATGTGTTCTTTTTATCCTAAGTCTTTATTTACCATGTCAATTCCTTTCCAACCTGTGATCCCCATAGCCTTCACCCAAGTAATAGACCCGATACCTTAATTTATCTCTCTTTTTACCTTAAGGTGATATCCTTTAATAATTCCGTAATTCTTAACTACCTTTACTAAACCATCTTTATTGGGAAATTTACTGGCCAACCTTAAGCTCGGTTGAAGAACTGCCCTTGTGTCTTGAGTGTTTCACACTCTTTTTCCTTTTAATCCATTCTCATTTGCACTTTCACAACTTGGACTCTCTGCATAGTCCGAATCATGATACATTTCCTCACCTACTTCTTTCGAGTGCATGGAATAAATTAACGTTAAACTATTTAAAATTATCAAAAATACCACTAATTAAATTGATGGTAATCGTCTACCACTAAATTAATTATTAAGTGATAAAAATGCCACTTGTTAGTTGAGGTTTACCTGTTGTGGCGGGTAAAAACGGGAGAAATCGGTAAAAAACCTAATTTTTTGTTTTTTTGTGAACTTTTAAGAGCTTAAAAATATTGCAACAAATTCCTCGAAATCATTCTTCATTTTCACGTTCCATCCCCAAAATAAAAAGCTAGGGTTTGAGGAAGAAAACCCCGAAAACGAAATTGAGTGAAACTAGCTACATTGAGAGAGAAATTAGGGTTAGTGTAATGAAATTGAAGCGGAATCGAAGGCAAATAACTCGCAATCATGTATCAATTAGAAGGTCAAAGCCCCAACGGAGCGTGCAAGAGTTGCCCCTATTCCTCGGATGTTGAAAGGTTCCGTAGTTGTGGGGAAGGATGTGAAATTAACACAAGCATGAATATGAAGAATCCTATTAGGAGGTTTGCAAGGTGCTCAAGGTGTGGCACAATTGGGGATTGTGGTTACTTTAGGTGGGTGGACGAATCTTTATGTGAAAGGGTGAAGTCAATGGTGGCTGAATTTATACTCGAAAAACCAAACATTGATCGTAGAAAATGAGAAGCTCGAGACTCGTTAAGAGAATCGGAGAAGTTGATGAAGAAAGTTCGAAAGTTTTAAAAGAGAAGTATAGAATGATGAAGATGGAAGTCGGAGGGTATCAAAAGAGCGAGAGAATTGTATTGTGGGACATAATTTTCATAACTCGTATTGTTTACATTTAGTAAGGGTTTGGGGGTGGAGTTGTAGCCTAAATGTGAAGGTTGAATGAATTATGATCGATGTGTTTTGTTGGCTTTTTATGCCTTCTGTGTTTACACATTATGAAATTGTAGCCTAAATGAATTATGAATTAATGATGAACTTGTTTTTGCATTTGTCAAATTGCCTCCCCTTTGTGCTTTATGTTTTTACACATTTTGAGATATAAATGTGCTTTGTCTCCACTTTGTCTCCACTTTGTCTCATGATTCAAGATATAAATGTGCTTAAATATGCCTTATGTTTTTGCACATTGAGAAATTGAATGGCCAAATAGATAGGCTTAATTTAGAAATTGTGACTTGCTTATATTGAGATATGTTATGGGTACAAAATACCTAACTTGGACACAATTGGCATCATTGTTTGCTAAAAAACAAGAAAAATAAGAACAAATTGAAATTGTCAATTACATAATAATGTCAAAAAATTACCACAAAATACATATCTCCTAACATTGGAGCCCAACTGTTTTATAAGAAAAAGAAAAAGAAAGTTGCAGATCAAGCTAATCATTCATCCAACACCACATATGTCTTTGTTAGGATTACAAATTTCCTAATTCGGTTTGACCTCCTGATTGGTTGACTTCGGTGGACTTCTTCCGTAATGATCCGGTTCTTGGAGGTGTTGCAAAGGTAGTAGTTTTTCTTGAACAAGATGGGGTAGAAAAAGATGGGGTAGAGGCAATTTTGGGTAGCATAACCTTCACATGAAATTTTTAGGAAGGGGTGGTTGAGTCATTTCGGTTTGGGGGCCCGAGAAGGATTTTCTGTTCTTGGCTAAGGTTGTTGCTTGAGGGATGCATCACATTTCCTCCTTTTTTGCACAACTTTTTGATGAGTTTGCCTCATTTTTTGCACATTTTCACTGTCACTTGGTGGCTGAGCTGCTTCAATGTGGGGTAGCTCGGGTTGGGCAAACCGAGAATTAGCCCCTACATATATCACAATGCATCACATACAAAGTTAGAAATATAATTAAACTACTTAAAGTAAATAACAAAATTATAAAAATAAACAGCTGCGGAGGCTCACCTACTTCAACTTGGGGTGGCTCGGGTTGTGCGAGCTAAGAATTGTTCCCCTCGGTTTGGGCAGGCTGAGTTGGCCTTCTTCTCACCTTAACACGGATACTTGTTAGTTAAGTAGATTACTTGCTACTTAAGACCACAACAATAAGTTCTTGATCACTTCACTTAACACAACCTCCCTCACCTAACACAACCTTCACGTGAAACAAGCAAGCAAATAGCACAAAGAAACCAAAAAAAAAAAAACACATGCAGAAATTGCAGGCACACTCATCATTCATTCATAATTCTACGAAACTACAGCCACACAAACTCAAGTTCTACATTATCACTTAATAGAGGCACACTTATGCATTATTACTTACTGCGCAAACACAAACAAGTAGGCATAGATCATATCTTCAACTTGGATACTCTTTGTGTGCATATGGACTGTTGTAGCCTTCTTGACCACAGTTGGAACAATGAATTCTCTCGCCTATCCTTACTGACCGTGCCTTTCTTACCCCCTTTCCTTTTCTCCCAAGCTTCGGACCTTCTTCCGAATTGTGAAGTCCCTTTCCTCTTTGGCTTAAAAGCTGGAGCAGCTTATTTGTTCACCACTGGCAACTTCCCACATATCTTCTTCTTTGATAGGCATTAGAGTGTGTGAGTATGTGATCTTCAAATATTCGTTGAGTAGCGAGTCATGCACAAACTTCACAGGGTCTAGCCTCTCCTCTCTCATCATTGCAATGGAGTGTGCATAAGGGAGTCCACTAATCTCCCATGACCTACAACAACGACTCCTATCATTCAAGTTCACCACATACTCTTACGTGCCATGACAAACACTATAAAAGCCATTTCCTCCCCTAATTGCCTCCCAAAACCTTGAGTTATTCTTCCTCTTTTGTAACTTCTCTAATATCCTAGGTGCAATAACATCGAAAGGTATTCTGTCCATTGTTTCTTATCTGCAATTCTCTTCATGATGGTTTCGTAAACATCTTCAACATTGACACAATCGGCATGTATCTATCGGTGATGATGAATCCATTGAAGATTTCGGCCATATTGTTGTACATTGAGGCCACTGTTCGTTTAGCTTTAGCTTGCAGCCTTACAACTCCTTACATCTGTCTTTACAACTTCGACGAGTCCTTACAATCGCTTACGGCTCCTTACAGTTTCGACAACTTCTTACGGCTCCTTACGAGACAACTTCTTACGGCTCCTTACAGCTCCTTACATTTTCTTACAACTTCTTAGAGTTTCTTACAGCTCATTATAACTCCTTACAAGTACATATTATTTTTCATATCAAAATTTATTAAGAATTTATTTTTCTACCGCTAATGAAATTATTTTTTAGTGGATATTTATGTATGTAAAGGTGCATACTAGGGATGGCCAGTGAGATATGTACGTGGCGGATACAGACTTACCCACACCCTATTTTTCCCATTCCCATTCTCATACTCCCATCGGGTATTTCGAGTATATCAGATTTATTTGTATAAATGTGTAAGGATTTTGATAATTAATACTCATTAGATACATTAATTTAATTTTATATATTAAGAAATTCACAAACAAATTCCAACGAATAAATAATTTCAAAAGTATCATGTCCATTTAAGCTATCATGAATAATATTACGGACATTTTGTTAAAGTTTAAGTTTATAGGTGAATAGTCAATTTGAATGTGACAAAATTATTTGGGTTATTTTAGCCCTATTCCATTTAGCATAAGTTGTAAGGAGTTGTAAGGATGCGTAAAAAGATATAGGGAGTTATAAGAAGTTGAAAGGAGTTAAAATGAATATAAAATATTGTATATGATTCAATAAAAATATTTAATGTATTCACATGTGTATTTTTATTGTTATGTGCAACATATTTGTATTTTTATTTATAGATTATAATAAAATTTATATATTTGTGATGCCAAATACATATATGTCATGTTTAATAATTTGTTTTTTGAAGAAAAAAAGAAATTATATTTGATAATTATGAAATTTTTTTATAGATACATAAATAATTTTCATGTAATAGGTAGTTGAAATAAATGTCCTTAATTACTAATTTTAGTAATTGAGAACATAATAGTTGAGAACATTTATTTCAAACATGTAAAATTAAGGTCATTTTCAACTATTTATTATATGAAAGTTATTTATGCATCTATAAAAACTCGTTTCATAAATATCAAACATAATTTCATTTTTTCTAAAAATAAAAAAGGAAGAAAACAAATCATTAAACTGATACATATACATTTAGCATTACAAATATATAAATTTTATAATTTACATTAAATTCATAAATAAAAATACAAATATGTTGTACATAAATATAAAAATATATTAAACATTTTTATCAAGTTATGTAAAATATTTTATATTCATTACAAGTTCTTACAGCTCCTTACAGACTCCTTACGACTTCTTACATCTCGCTTATAGCTTCTTATAGTTGCTTATACTTCCTTACAATCGCTTATAGCTTCTTATAGCCGCTTACAGTTCCTTACAACTTCTTACGACTTCTTACAACTGCTTACACCTTCTTATAGCCGCTTATAGCTTTCCTAGCAGACTTCTTACAACCTTACGACTAAATGGAATATGGCCTAATTCACACTTGGCGTGTGATTTGAAGTATATGAAGACTCGGACTTTACATGTACATCATTCCGAGTTCCATCAAAGAATTAGGTATATGGCTTCAGCTCTCATAAGGTTTTGATTTCAAGTCATTCTATGTGCCTTAGAAACTTTTACGAGTGATGTAGCATCTTTTCGAGCGTTACGAGAATCTATTGTATTTGTTTTCAATCGCTTCCGATCGACTCGGAAAGCATACTCTTATATGCCACTCTACACACTTGTTATGAGTCACTCGGATAACACTCAAATATATCACATGTTCAATCATTTACTATAACATGAATAAACGCAAACTCGACTTCGTGTTCCAAGAATTACCTTGATAATTCATTCTTCTAAGTCGACTTGTTTTGTTTGCACTTTGCTTTGTCTAAATCAAGTCTATCTACTATGATATTCTTTATTTGACTTGATTGTCTTTTAGATCGACTTGAATGGATTTTGAGTCTCATGGATATTAGACTCAAAAAATTCCATTCCTTTTCCGATTCACATAATTATGCACATAATTATCTTAATTAATTTATTATCCGTGTCAAATCTTGGACCAAAGTATTTTATACTTTGATAACCAAATTGATTTACTTTTGTAGGTTAATCAAACGAGGCTATCTTATTTTTGAATTACAAAAGTAACCTAGGCTTCAAAACGTCAAATCACCAGCAGACAAGGCTTTTCCACTTCGACCAAGGCCCATACATCGTGTCGGGGTTGTCCGTTTCCAAAACCGGAAATCTGCAATGCTAAGCTTAACGGTGGTTTCCACCTTACTTTTCAAGATACCACCAGTGAATTAAGACTTCCAAAGGAGTCAAGAGCCGTTGCCCAATGTTCACACTTCAACGGATATATTTGAGTGACTCGGAAAATCCATTACAACGGTCACAATGGACTTCCGAGTAAGAAGATGGTCACAACGGCTAATTTGATTGGTCATATATAAATAGAAGTCAACTCTCAAGACTTGAAGATTGCTTGAACCAACCGTCAATACATATACTTGAGCCAAAGTCTTTGTATTAATATTCAATGTTCTACATACAACTCCAACTCCGTAATTAATATTGTCTAAGTTGTAAGGTCTTGTAATCAGTCACAAACACTTATTATTACTTTCCGAGTAAGGTCCCTTGACCGAGCTGTAAGGGTTATCTCAGCTCGGTTGTCCCTAGGTGTAAAGGTTATCTCGGTTAGGAAGTACTAGATCATATAACGGAATTTTTGAGGCTAGGAAAAACTTGTAAGGAGTTGTCTAAGGGAGCAACTCTGGTTGAGTCATTCTACTATATTTTTGTGGATTCAAAATAGTGGATTTGACTTCATGCTTGGATTAGTACGGTCCGTGGTTTTACGCCCCGGGAGGGTTTCCACGTAATTTCGAGTTGATACTTTTCGAGTCTAATCTAGACATAGACAGATTTAAATTTTTGTCCAATCTGTATCTTCATCTTCCACTTATATCCGAGTCGGTGTTTTTCCGAGTTCATTCTTAACTCACACTCTCCTTAGAGTCATATCTAGTATTTAACTCGAGTGAATTTTCTCATCACCCTATTTACCCCCTCTAGGGTGACTTAGCTTCTCCGAGAGCAAACCTTAAATTGGTATCGAGCCTAACCTTTCGGAAAGGATCTAACCATCCAAAGGTCTAAAGATCAAATGGCTCGGAACAACGGAGAGTTCGATGAAGGAAGATATTCCAGCAGACCACCAAAGTTCAAAGGGTCTAACTTCGTGCACTAGAAGAAGCTCATGGAATGTTTCCTACTAGATCATGATGAGGATGTCCGGAACATCATACAAGTAGGCAACTACATTCGCATGAAGACGGAAGAAACAAGACTCGTGCCCAAGACAAAGGCTGAGTTCACTGCTGAAGAAACAGAAAAGTTCGTAAAGAACTTTAAGGCGATGAACATTCGATGTGCGCCATCAGCTCGGAAGAGTACAACCGAGTGTCTGCATCGTGACACAGCGAAAAGAAGTATGGGACACACTTGGTTAATACTTATGAAGGCACAAGCTAGGTCGGACAAGCGAAGATAAGTTAATATCTTCACAAGTATGAGCTGTTCAAGATGGAGCCGGAAGAAAACATCACTCGGATGTTCATCCGCTTCACTGAGATTACCAACAATCTCAAATCTCTGGGTAAAAAGATTTCCCACGAGGAAATGTGCGGAAAGATACTCGAAGTCTACCCAAGAGAAGATGGGGTCCCAAGGTAACATGACTATCAAAGAGGCTCGGAACTTGTCTCTACTGAAGCCGGACGAACTCATTGGGAAGCTTCTCACCCATGAGATCCACTCGGAAGAGGAGGATGCAGAGGTCGGCACCAAAAAGAACATTGCAATGAAAGCCTCGGAAACCGAGAGAAGCAAATCGAGTTCCTCGACTCGAGAAGAGGACCCCATGGCACTTATCGCTAGAGGCTTCAAGAGAATAATGAAGCACAAGAGATGGGATAAGAAGCCAAGAGAAGAGTTCTATAAGAAAGACAAGAAGGATAGAAAAGGTAAACACTCTTCCCCTTCAAAGTTATCTTTGACTAAGAACTCTGGTCTGTTTTGAATGTGGCGACAAGGAACACATATTCAATGACTGTCATAAGAGAAAGAGGGACAGAAGAAAGAAAAAGGCTATGATGGCCACATGGAGTGATGAAGACTCATCGGAAGACGATGAAGACTCGGATGACTCAAAATGTGTGATGACACTCTCGACTCGGAAGCTGAAACAGAGTCGATTCGGATCACTCGGACAATGAGGAAACAAATCCTTAGGAGGTAATTGAATACTTTCTCAAGTTTTCCAAAGTTGATTTAACTAAGTATATTTTCACTTTGGAAGAAAAGTCCAATTCGACTCTTCTCTTTTTAAAGAACAACTTGAGTCAATCAATTCCGAGAGCATTTCTTTAAAAAATGAATTGGAAAAACTAAGACTTACTCTAAGAAAACTTAAGACTAGTGCTCAATCCAATGAGACTGAGTCCGAGTTACTCGAAGGGAAAATAAGCAACTAAAGTAAAAGCTCAACGGGTCTCAAGATCTTGTTTTAAAAGTTTACTCAAGGTCAGAAAAACCTTGATATGCTCTTAGGGTCCCAATGTGTCTCCTTCGGAAAAGAAGGTCTTGGTTTTAACAAAGAGGAGGAATCCAATTCCTACTCGGAACTTTTAAAAAGGATTCCATAACTGTGAAGCTCAGGAAAGGCTGAACTCGGTCCCATTCATAAGAATAAAAGGAGGACTGAGCCTAGACCGAGCTTACAGGAGAAAGCCTTCTCCACCATTTTATAAAAGAAAAGTTTCTCAAAAGAAAGAGACACGGACTCGGTTCTCTAAACGGAAGACTTAGAATCGGACCAAACCCAAAGTCATTCAAATCTGGGTTCGAAAAGTCTTCTTCCTCGAAAAGGACCACGATAAAGGGTGTTACTTGGGTTTGTTTAGAGGAAGTGAGAAGGGTTAGTTTGTTTCGACGTGCAAGTGACTCAGAAAAGAATAAAAGGGCATTGATACCTAGACGGTAGATGCTCACGCCACATGTCGGGAGATTCAAGACTCTTTTACGAGTTAGAGGACTACGAGAGGAGGAAAAGTCACGTTTGGGGATGATAGCAAAGGCAAGATAATTGGGATTGGCAAGATTGGGAAAGGAAGCAATCGAGTCAGCCCAATATACCTTGTCAAAGGGTTAACAACTTGCTAAGCATCTCTCAGCTATGTGATAAAGGTCAAGAGGTAAGATTCACTCGGACCAATTGCTATATTTCGATGATGCCACCAAAGAGATCAAGCTCTCGGGTAAGAGATCGGGTAACACTTACACTATTCCCCTTTCGACCCGAGTCGAACTTATCATATTTAAAAGCATCTCTTCATGATGATTCATGGGCATGACATCATAGACTAGGTCATGTTAGCATGCATCCCATTAAGAAACTTGCATCCCCTGGTTTAGTTAGAGGATTGCCTAATTGTGCATTTAAGAAAGATAAAATTTATGAGGCATGCACAAAAGGGAAATAAGTCGGATCATCTTTCAAATCCCTAAAAGCTGTTTCCACATCCAAAGTGCTTGAAATGTTGCATATGGATTAATTTATGTGGTGAAATCCTGTCAAGAGTCTCGGAGGTAAATCATATGTGCTCATTATTGTTGATGATTACTCACGATTTACCTAGGTGTGTTTTCTTAAGCATAAAAATGAAGCGTTCAAAGAGTTCAGCAAGCTCTGCAGGAAAATCCAAGTTGAGTCTCGGACTCGAGATCCAGAGAATTCGAGCCGACCATGGAAGAGAGTTCGACTACTCGGAGTTTGCAGAGTTTTGTGATAAGAATGGAATCTCTCACAACTTCTCAACACCAAGAATTCCTTAACAAAATGGAGTGGTGGAGAGAAAGAACAGAACTCTTGAAGAAATAGCGAGGACTATGATGATTGAACACAATCTACCCTACTATTTCTGGGTTGAGGCGGTTAACACAGCTAACTAAACTTTGAACAGATGCCTCATCGGACCCATCTCGAAGAAAACACCATACAAGCTCTACAAAGGGAAGAAACCCAATATTTCATACTTGAGACCCTTTGGATGTAAGTGCTTTGTTCACAACAATGGTAAGGATCACTCGACCAAGTTTGATGCTCGGTTAGACGAAGGTATTTTTCTTGGTTATTCATCTCATAGCAAAGCTTATCGTATTTTTAATAAAAGAACTAACAAAGTGGAAGAAAGCATCCACGTTGTGTTTGATAAGATTGAATAGGAAAAACCAAGTGAGTCATCATTCTCGGACCTAAAGCTCAACAGAGATGATGATCGTGATGAAAATGACCTCATCAAGAATCAAATTCATGATGCTTAGAATGAAGTCAATTAGCACGAAGTGACTCGAGAATGAAACAACTTAAGAACAAGCTCGAGAATGTTTAAGGAGAATCTTATGAACAAGCTCACTCGGAGACAGACTTCGCAGATCAACCAATTCAACCTACGGATCTGGTGAACCAAAGAACAGTAGAGCTTTCAAGTATGCTTCTAGCCACCCACTTGAAAACATCATATCTAACATCAACGAGTAGGGTAAGAACTCGTTCCTCTCTTCAAAATCTATGTGCATTCACTGTATTCATATCATTAACTGAACCTAGAAACGCACTAGAGGCCCTTAATGAACCTGAATGGGTAGAGGCCATGCAAGAGGAACTCAATAAATTTGAAAGAAACCAAGTCCGGACTCGACCAAACAACCTTCGACCACCCAGTCATAGGAAAAAATGGGTTTTCAAAAACAAGCTGGATGAAAGTGGGTTGGTAGTAAGAAATAAGGCTAGACTTGTGGCTCAAGGTTACAATCAAGAAGAAGGGATTGATTGTGGGGAAACCTTTGCACTGTAGCTGAATTGAAGCCATTAGAATTTTATTGGCATTTGCATCTAGCATGAATATTAAGTTGTATCAAATGCATGTGAAATGTGCATTTCTCAATGGTTTTATTGAAGAGGAAGTCTATGTTGAGCAACCCCTGGATTTGAAAACTCGGAATTTCCAAATCATGTTTTCAAACTGTAAAAAGCTCTCTACTGGTCTTAAACAAGCTCTCGGAGCTTGGTATGAAAGACTGAGCAATTTCTTGGTTCAAAATGATTTTAGGAGAGGTCAGATTGACAAGACTCTCTTTATAAAAACCAAAGGGAAAGACTTTCGATTGCTCGGATATATGTTGATGACATAATTTTTGGAGCTACTAATGAAATTACGTGTCGAGAATTTTCTAAGTTAATGAGATAGGAATTTCAAATGAGTATGATGGGAGAACTCAATTTCTTCCTTGACCTACAAATCAAGCAAGACAGAGATGGAATATATGTCCATTAATCAAAGTACACCAAGGAGCTACTAAAGAAGTACAAACTTCAAGATGCAAAGCATGCAGCGAACCCCAGTGAGTAGCGGAATAAAAGCTGGACTCGGACAAAAAAGGTCAAGCGATAGATCGAAGCTCTATCGAGGTATGATTGGATCTTTGCTATATCTTACTTCCAGTAGGCCGGACAAAATGTTTAGTGTCTGCACTTGTGTGCAAGATTTCAAGCTAATCCTAAAGAATCACATCTTACTGCGGTGAAGAGAATATTCGAGATATCTTGCATGGACTCGGAATTTAGGTCTATGGTACTCCGGAGACTTAGAACCGACTCTCACTGGATACTCGGATGCTGATTATGTCGGGTACAAAGTTGATAGGAAGAGCACCTCGAGAGCTCGCCGGTTTCGGGTCAATCCACGATATATTGGCACTCAAAGAAGCAACACTCAGTAGCTCTATCAACTGCCGAAGCCGAGTATATCGCAGTTGGGGCATGCTGTGCTCAGATTTTATGGATAAAGCAACACTTGAGAGATCTTGGACTTACATTCAAATCAATTCCAATCAAGTGTGATAATCAGAGTGCGATCAGCACTACCAAGAATCCAGTTCAAGCACTCAAAGACAAAACATATTGAGGTCGAGTATCATTTCTTAAGAGACCATTCCGAGAAAGGTGATATTGAACTTGAATTCATTCCTACTAATCTTCAATTAGCTGATATCTTTACTAAGCCACTTAGTGAGGATCGGTTTCGCTTTATTAGGAATGAGCTTGGTATGTTAAACGCATAATTATGTGCTCTTACGTGTGAAAATTTTCTACATGATTATGTGTTACGTGCTTACTTTCTCTAATAAGTTATTAGTTCAGTTGAACCAGTGATACTGAGCTAAGAATTATTATTTGTTTGCGGTTTCGAGTCACTCGAAAGTTAGCTGAGTCGGACTTCGGATTTTGAGAAAAATGGACTTCCAACTTCGAAATCATCTCTAGACAAGTGGAGAATTTCGAATTTATATTTTAAAAATCTTTCTTTCTTTCTCTCTCTCTCTCTCTCTCTCTCTCTCTCTCTCTCGTCGTGATCGGACAACTAATCGTTGGGAGACAACTGCTGAAATTCTAAACGTTGGGAGACAACTGCTGGAATTCTAACCGTTGGAGAAAAGAACAGTCACACCGATCAAAAGTGACCGTTGAAGAGCCGAGTTAGAACGGATACTGAAGGACGTTTACTTCTTTATAAATAGCGCTTATTCTCCTTCATTTTGCTACTTTACTCTTCCCTTACTTTCCCTCTCGAAATTAAATCTTCGTGAACAAGCTCTCTACGATCAAAGCAACGCTCGGAAATCTCAAGCTTAGTGAAGAACATCTCAAGTAAGCTCGGTTGCTCTTAGTTCTCTCTCTCTTCTTCTACTCTTTTCTTTTTCCACTCTCCTCGAGCTTTCTCTCTCTCCTTCTCTCTATCTCTCTCTCAAAAGTTCATCTTTTCCCTCTCTTTTCAACAACAAACATGCCAAAAAGAGGTTCCCACCCTAATTTTCTTGGCTCCGCCACCAAGAAACCTCGCACAAAAAGCCGGAAGGCCCCTCCAATCCTTCCAAACCTCTTGTCACCCAACATCTCATGCTGGATGATAAATTCTTTCCAACTATAAAATTTTCGTGGTTACCTCACATTAAGTCCACAGGGGTTTACAATTTCCTCTGTTTCAATGATTTCATCTACCCGTAACTAGTCTCCGAGTTCTACTCAAATCTTTCTAGCTATGAGGGTATCCTCACCTCGAAAGTTCAGGACATCACCGTTCGCATCAATACTTCCTTCCTCCACTGCCTTTTCAAAGTATCTTCTCTTTTCTTGAACAACAACCCCATACCTTTCAACGAGGTTGCTGACGACTTCTTTGAGAAGTACGCTAAAGAATTCCCGGGTCACGCAAAAACTTCTCCGTGACCCAACTAAAGTTAGAAGCTCGTCTTCCGTGTTTCCTACCGATGAGAACCTTCTTTTCACAAAGCATTCTAGCAAGGAGAACCCAAACTCCAAGCATCTCAAAGCTCTGTTTGATATTCTAGAGGGCTACGAAGTAGACCTCTTTCCCGCAATAATCGAGCAAATGGCGGTTGTGCTCTTCTTGGGTATGGATACCAGGAAACCCAACCGGGTGTCCGGGTCCATAGCTCGAACCGAGGCCACCTTCGCCGCCTAAAACTCGGACTCAGTCCCCTCTCTCTCTACCTCCACCTGGTGGTGCCTCCACCTCCGGTGTTTTTCATATCATCTCTTCCGCCTTGTCCACTGCTATCATGGACAAGATCTCCTCGATGTCCACTGAGTTCAAGGACATCCTCCGGTCATTCAAGACCGTCCTTCGACCTATGACCATTAACCAGGAAATAGCCCAATCCTGCATCCGAGAGCAGCAGGATGTGCTCCTTAAGATGAAGGCCCTGGTTAAGGAGCAGAGGGAGCCGATCGAGCTCTTTCAAGAGAGGCGATCCAAGGCGGCTCAGGATCCCGTCAACTCATACACTTCGAGGAATCCTCGAGTCCGGCCAAATCTTCCTCGAAGAGGAAGAAGAAGGAGAAGAAGGAGAAGAAGAGGTGCCTGTGGCCGAGGCAGTCCATCCGAGGCGGGGAGAAACAAGAAGAACAAGGAGCATTAGCGAGTAGAGGGTCCAAGTGCTCCGTAACCTCAACTAGAGATGATCGGCTCGGACAAGTAGTCTAAGTAGGTCGACGACCCTGCCGACCATGGTCGGTCGACAGCCGATCGGACCGAGTGCGCCCCTCCAGCGAGTCGAGTTCAAGGAGGATTTTGAGTCTCGCTGAAAGTTGTCCGAGGCAGCCGGTCGATGAGCTCGTTCGGGTCGAGCCACTCGAACCGAGTCGATACCGGAGATCCCAGTGCTGCCACCGCCGCGCTCAATTACATCTTCGAGATCTTATCAATGCAGGCTCATGACTCGCCCTTCATCTTCTATTCAGATCGCTCCATCTCCTCCCTCTTAGTTTTCTTCTCTTGTTTTTCCTTTTTTTGTCCAGACATCAGATTTGTATCTACTAGATACATTCTTCCTCTTTTTATTTTCTTTGAAAGGCAAGGGGAGAATAGTTTGAAAATTTTGTTGTCTTGTGTAGGGGAGTTTCTCTCACCCTCCCTTATGTACTTATCTTTTATTTAATGAAGTAATACATTTCATTAATAATTTCGACTTTCATGCTTAAAGAAATTGTTTCAGCGTTTATTATTTACGAGTTTCCATTTCTTGCTCAGCATGTCAACTATGTCTATCTTTGCTCTAATACTCATTTATTTTCTTTTCTTTAATGAATAAATGCATTTCATTATTAATCCTGCTATCGGCGTCCAATCATTTACGTGTTTATCAGTATCTTTGCTTGCCCGATCTCAACTTAGTTGCTCTAATAGATAAATGTGCTCTAATAGAACTTCATTTTATCACATCTTATTGACTTAGTTTCGAGCAAGATTGAAAAACCAGATCTATATCACTAACAAAGTTTAATCTAAGTATGGAATGCCTTTCATCAAAAAGGGAGATTGAAGACTCGGACTTTACATGTACATCATTCGGGTTCCATCAAAGAATCGGGTATATGGCTTCAGCTCTCATAAGGTTTTGATTTCAAGTCATTCTATGTGCCTTAGAAACTTTTCTGAGTGATGTAGCATCTTTTCCGAGCGTTATAGAATCTATTGTATTCATTTTCATCCGCTTCCGATTGACTCGTAAAGCATACTCTTATATGCCACTCTACACACTCGTTACGAGTCACTCGGACAACACTCAAATATATCGCATGTTCAATCATTTACTATAACGTGCATAAACTCGGACTTGACTTTGTGTTCCAAGAATTACCTTGATAATTCATTCTTCTAAGTCAGCTTGTTTTGTTTGCACTTTGCTTTGTCTATATCAAGTCTGTCTACTTTGATATTCTTTATTTGACTTGATTGTCTTTTAGATCGACTTGAATGGATTTTGAGTTTCATGGATATTAGACTTAGAAAATTCCATTCCTTTTCGACTTAGATAATTATGCACTTAATTATCTTAATTAATTTATTATCTTTGTCTAATCTTGGACCAAAGTATTTTATACTTTGATAACCAAATTGATTTACTTTTGTAGGTTATTCAAATGAGGCTATCTTATTTTTGAATTACAAAAGTAACCTAGCTTCAAAACGTCAAATCACCGACAGACAAGGCTTTTTCCACTTCGACCAAGGCCCGGACACTCGTGTCGGGGTTGTCCGTTTCCAAAACCAGAAATCTGCAATGCTAAGCTTAACGGTGGTTTCCACCTTACTTTTTAAGACACCACCAGTGAATTGGGACTTCCAAAGGAGTCAAGAGCCGTTGCTCCAAAGGAGTCGGAAAATCCATTACAACGGTCACAATGGACTTCCGAGTAAGAAGATGGTCACAACGGCTAATTTGCTTGGTCATCTATAAATAGAAGCCAACTCTCAAGACTTGAAGATTGCTGAACCAACTGTCAATACACATACTTGAGCCAAAGTCTTTGTATTCATATTCAATGTTCTACATTCAACTCCAACTCGTAATTTTGTCTCGAGTTGTAAGGTCTTGTAATCAGTCACAAATACTTATTCTTAGTTTCGAGTAAGGTCCCTTGACTAAGATGTAAGGGTTATCTCAGCTCGCTTGTCCCTAGGTGTAAAGGTTATCTCGGTTAGGAAGTACTAGATCGGATAAGGGAATTTCCGAGTCTAGGAAAAACTTGTAAGGAGTTGTCTAAGGGAGCAATTCGGTTGAGTCATTCTACTGCATTTTTGTTGATTCAAAATAGTGGATTTGACTTTGTGCTTGGATTAGCACGGTCCGTGGTTTTCTGCCCCAGGAGGGTTTCCATGTAATTTCTAAGTTGATACTTTTCTAAGTCCAATTTAGACTCAAACAGATTTAAAGTTCTCATCCAATCAGTATCTTTATCTTCCACTTATATCCGAGTCGGTGTTTTTCGAGTTCATTCTTGACTCACACTCTCCTTAGAGTCATATCTAGTGTTTAACTCGAGCGAATTTCTTCATCACCCTATTCCCTCCCTCTAGGGTGACTTAGCTTCTCCAAGAGCAAACCTTCGAGTATACCCTACGTAAATGATTTGGATCCTTTTTCTCCAAAACCGCCAAGCAGTTGCATCACGGTCTTGCATTTTTTGATGTAACTTGTCTCTTCAGCTTGCACATCATTAGTTAACTTTGTAATTTTTCGGTACACCTCCCTATACTGCTCACATCTCCAAGTGTTCCTCAAATTTGCATAAACATGCCTAGCACACAGCCTATGCTCGACTTCAGGCATCCGATTCAAGACTTCATTAGTTAGCCCCTATTGTATCACGATAAAAGTTAGAAAATATAATTAAACTACGTAAATTAAACAACAAAATTTTAATAATAACATACCTTCGTTGGTCGAGATAATAGTCCATCCACATCCATTTTTTATTTCCCAATTAGCCACCAATTTCTCAAAAACCAACCCAACTTTCCTTACTTTCACTTTGTGCAACACCCCATGCAACATGATACATTTGATCATTAGCATCCCGGCCAACTACACGAAGAGCCGACCATCCCATGGACCCTTCAAGAAACAACCATCAAGAGATAACACCCTTCTACAACCATCCAAGAATCCCTTTTCAGAGGCCTTGGGCATATATATAAAAACCTAAATATATAATGCCCTTGCTGATCCTTCCGAGTTCTTATTCTTAAAGAAGTTCTTGGGTTTTGTTTGTATACCTCCCAAGCATAATCTTTAAGCCGCCCAAACTGACTGTTATAATCACCCATAATTGATTGTAAAACTCTTTTCCTTACTCTAGCACACATAGATAAAGTGGCATTATAGTTAAGTTCATCCTTAACTATGCCTTAAAGATCTCTCCCAGTCAATGCGAGTAGTCTTCCGAATGTTTCTTTATAATGTTGAGCTAACCAATCAACGAGACATGTGCCTCTTGCCTCGCCTCAAAACTAAAAGGCGGACATGTCCGCTTTTTATCCAAAGTCTTTATCTCGCCATGTCAATTCCTTCACAACCTCGTGATCCCCATAGCCTCCACTCACAGCCTTCACCCAAGCAACAGATCCGATTCCTCAATTTATCACTCTTCTTTACCTTTAGGTGATACCCTTGAACAATTCCGTAATTCTCAACCGCCTTCATTAAACCATCTTTATTGAGAAATTTATAGCCAACCTTAAGCTCGGTTGAAGAACTACCCTTGCTTCTTGGGTATTTCACACTCTTATTCTTTTTGATCCATTCTCATCTTCACTTTCACTACATGAACTCTCCGCATTGTTTGAATCATGATACATTTTCTCACCTACTTCTTCATCATCTATTTCAAGCATCACCGCCACCCTATCTCTCAACAGACTAGTTCCTCTTTTATTTTCTTTGTCTTTTCCCTAACCTCTCTTAATTCATTATCCTCGGCATTTGAATTATCAACATAATCATCCTCTCGCCCATAGATCATCGTCATCCGACCCATCTCCATCATCCCGTGACCCAAGTCCATCATCGATCTCCTGTTCACTTTCTTCACCTCCAACTATTGCATCTTCATTGTGGTCAACATACAAGCGAGATAAATTCATTTTTCTCACACGGATAACTCAGCCCCCTTATCTCAACATCGCTCTCTATTGCTACCAAACTATCCTCAAAGGCTAATCAAGCTCTGCGAAGTAAATTGTTTTGATTCTCTCCGTAGTATAACCCAAGTTTACCACATTTTCTTTGACATCCTCAATAATAAGTTAGGAACTTAGGATCATATTGTATCTCATTCATCTCATACTCACTATGTACAAAGTGTGGTACTCTTTGAAATTCACCTCCCCATGGAAAATACGCAGCTTACAATTTTTCAAACTACTTATTCTGAAAATTACAAATATAATCAAGTAAAAAATATGATAAACATCCATAAAAATCAACTTCATACCCAAACAGAGCATTACACCTTCCCCACCCCCAAAGTACTAACTTTCAAGCATTTAACAAATTTAAACTACTATTTCAAAAATATTTCACTTAGTATGAACGTTATATAAAGTAATTGCAATACCAACATCTCATAAATTCAACACCAACTTGTGATAATTTTTATAAAAAAACCTTAAAAAAACTTACCTTTGATGTTGATCGTGATTCCTCTATATCCCTCCCCTTTCTGCAGATGATCACCTCAAGCTTTTCCTCAACTTCCAATCGGTATCACAACCATTTAGGGTTTGGAATTGCAATTACAATGAAGATGGAGAGAGACTCAACGAAAATGGCGAGAGTAGAGAGAGAGGGAGAGGGAGAGGGAGAGGGAGAGGGAGAGAGAGAGAATGATAATGTTCTTCAATGGTTTCATTCAAAACGAGGAAAGAGAGAAAGTGAGGCGAGTTTAATTACAACAAACAGCTTAACAAAATGGGTTTTTACCGGTTACGTGGGTTTTTACCGCCACAACAGGTTAACCTCACCTACGAGTGGCATTTGTAGCACTTAATAACTAACTTAGTGACAGACGATTATCATCAATTTAATTAGTGACATTTTTGACAATTTTAGATAGTTTAAGGGTAATTTAATCCGAGCACTCATTCAATTTTAGATAGAAATATGGAAGTGGAAAACATGAATAAATAGATTCTTGTCGTTATTATGCTATCTCAATTTTTAGGATTTCATCATGCCACTATTGCAAAGAAATGGAAAATTATTACTCCTTCACTCCGTATTCATAGTAAAAAGACATTCAATATTTTACAATTACAATATTGTGAAGTTTTCATTTCCAAAGACTTATTAGTGCTTCTATTAGTTGCAAAAAATTTCAACCAATTTTTTTTTTCTTACATGTCCAATGATTATGAATATGGTTGAGAAAGAGTATTATATCTTTCGTGATTTGTCAAAAACTAATTCACCTTTGTCTTCATGAAAAGCAAAGAGTTTAAAATTAGCAATATAACCATAAACCCGCAAATGAAAATAATAATTTTAAAATTTCATTAGTTTTTATTTTTATTTTTATGAAAGGCATTTGAATTCATTAGTTTTATGCCATAGTTTATTTCACCCTTGAGATTTATCAAACATGTAATATGACAGGTTATTCAAATGTTATGTAACTTTATAAGTTTCAACATCTATTGTTGTAAACATTTGTTATTTTAAACTTAACATTTTAAAATAATATAATGTATATAAAACTAAACCTATCGAAATTTATTTTACTTACCAAACTTATGCAAACTTGATCTTGTTAAACTAACTCAATTATTCTGTAGAAAATTATCGAATTAACCTTAATTAAACTAATCTAAATTATTCTGAAGAAAAATAAATTAATATATATATTTCTTTAATCACATATTGAATATTTCATACCATAATTCCTGAGATATGATTAGCAGTCAACAAGTCTTATATGAGACTTCATTTTACCGACCAAACTTATGCAAAGTTGATCTTGCCAAATTAACTTAATTATTATTTTGAAAGAAAATATCAAATTAATCTTAATTAAACTAATCTAAATTATCCTGAAGAAAAATAAATTGAAATATTCATTTCTTTAATCACATCTTGAATATTTCACACCACAATTCTTGAGACATGACTAGTAGTCAAGAAGTCTTATATGAGACTTCATTTTACTGACCAAACTTATACAAAGTTGATCTTGTCAAACTAACTTAATTATTTTGAAAAAAATATCAAACTATTCTTAAGAAAAATAAATTAAAATATACGTTTCTTTAATCATACGTTAAACATTTCACATCATAATTCCTAAGACATGATTAGCAGGCAACAAAGACAGTATCGCTTGAGGCATATTAGAAGACAAACACGTTTACAATAACTCTATATAATTATGGAAGTAACTAATAGTTTATTTAGAAAATTTGATAAAAGTTATTATCACATGAATCATTACTCATTTCCAAATAAAAACACATCAATATAAATTATTAATTGCCTCAAATATATAAAAAGTTATAACTAAATCTGAATCCTTCACACCATATCTCTTATATAAGACTGGTCCACCTAAAGGCACACTGAAAAGCGAAGTAGCCCAACCACACTCCATGATCTTGAACCAACCGTTCATGCGTACTCCATCAAAAACTATCTTTTCAAGCACATAAACAGCAGTCTCATCTGATTGATTATCAGCCAACCAAATTCCATCTCAACTTATCCAAATCCAAATTTTGTTCACTTCACCCTACTTACACCATTTTCCAAACCCCCCTCCTTTGCTGCACTTCTGAACCTAAAACAAACAGGTAAGCCATATAATATTATCAACACTTACACTTTTATTCTAATCTCAATTGATCATAAATTTATAACATCTTTTTACTTGCATCATTCTCCCTTTAGGTGAAGTTCACAATGCCAGCAGCAGCATCAACTACTCTGTCTTCAGCTACCATTATGGGCACCATCACAAAAACCAGCGCCAAGGCCAAGACAACTAAGGTGGTGTACATGGATGGACTCAACTTCTACGGCGGACTAAAGGCACACAACACGGTGCTTCGCCTTGGGATGCCGGTTGCCACCGAGAAGTGCTTTGCCAACGTGGTGAGCTCGTTGAGGTGCTCTGAAAAGAGGGGAAGATCAGGGGATTGTGGTGCATTGTCTTCCACCTGCAATGCAGCTGATGAGATATTCAGGATTGCAGCAATCATGAATGGCCTCGTTCTTGTTGGTGTTGCTGTTGGGTTTGTGCTTCTTCGGATTGAGGCGTCCCTTGAGGAGGCTGAATCCTGACTACATAAGTTTGTTTCCTTTTTCTCTTCATATGTTACTTTACTTTTGAAATCTCTTCTCTATGATTTGGGGTATATGTAGGTAATATATTGTTTCAACCTATGTTTCTTGAATGGGATTGAATTTCAAATTGCAAGGTGGTATACCTGATTCCCACGATATTTCCCGTTTTCGTTGATTTATTTGATTCATTCAGTGAAGTTGGTTAGTTGATTTCTGTCAGGCAATCAAGTACAACATATATAGCAAATTGCTCAATGCCATAAGGGTTTCAATTTGGAAATAGGAAACCGTTTACCTTAAACCTAGGTCGTCATAAGTAACTCCCGTCTATCTAGTAGTAATACAAAATTAATAGATGGAAATGCTTCTTTTCCTGTAGGCGGTGGCCGTAACTGTCAAACTCCTAACGGAACTTCTATCGATTTTATCTAGTTTACAAAGAGTCTGAAACTCGACAAATAGATACTCTAAACTCCCTCTAAATAAAAAATTCAACTCTGAAAGATTCAACTTGTTCCATTGGATCTGTCCTTGTATGATATGTTACAAGGTTATGCTTAGTTACACACGGGCCTTGGATATACTATGATGTAATCCCAAGTCTATAGATTCAAAATTAACGCCAGCTTTCCTCTTTCTTTCTTATTTATTAATTTGCTTGAATCTCTTGGGAATTGGTTCAAGTCAAACCAAGCTCGAGCTGTCTCAAGGACATACTTGAGCGGAGCCTTCAGTTCAGTTTGACTCTAGTTCATTATTTCATAAGTGCTTGGATAGAGGATAAATTATCATTAGGATCACCCAAATTGTACTCAACCCTTGAATGCAATGCAAATATAAAATTTAACCTTCATTACATCCTTGAATTTGGAAATTACTTAAGCAAAAACAAACCAAAAACGAAGACTACCAAGCTCAACTCAAACCACGCAATATTCATCCTAAAATGGCACAGTGACCAAGAAATGTAGAAAGAAATAAGTGAAGGCTACGGAAAGTGCTGAAACAACATCAATACCGATAAACAAAGACGAAAGTAATGCAGAATCAGCTCCACTGATCACCTAAATGTATCGTACTAGCTGTTGAATCAGGATTCTAGAGAGTACGTTGGCAACTTCATTACAAATTCCATGCAGAAAGTACATGAAGTTTGTGCCTAATGATCCGTTCTGAAATGGATTTCTCATACAAAAAGGGTTGAACATGACGGCTGTGAAAAAGAGGCTGCTACCATCCATCTCATCTCTGCTTCAAAGAAAAGAACAGTTAAGGTCAAAGGAATCACGGCATCTCAAGCAGCCCTCACGAAATTGTTGAATTTTGATATCTCCAACCAGCCGGAACAAGTGGGTATGAATATATCAATCAAGATGACGGTCTCTGGCATGCAGCAAAGAGTTGCCAGCTGATAAAAGCCATCATCAAAGAAGTGAACAGCTCAAATCCAACTACTTCTGGGAAGTGCCATCCCAAGCCTCGTCGCAAGTAGCTGCAAAACCCATTATCCGAATAGATGATGAGCAAAACATGAAGAAATTATACAAACAAACATATACAGAGTCCAGCCTGTGGCCCGGAATGAGGAGGGTACATGAAGACAACTACACTCGTATAATAATATTGAAGAGGTTGTTTAAGACTCCAAAATTCCAAGCCATTGGCTACATACTTGAGGAGACTATATGAATGGAATATTAGCAAAAAGTCAATATTTTAGGAAAGTTTAACAAGAGGTCTCAAGAAATCATATTCATGCCTTCAACATTGGCCCAAGCAAGCATCTTATGAATAGTGCAATCTCCTTAATCTTCATTGCTTTTCAGTTATCACTCTGTGGTTGTAGTCGTGTTTGACAATTAAAAGATTGAGTTAGTCATCAACTGATACTTGATTGCAGCACTTGAATTGACTGTACGCTAGTAGTTTGCTGCTATGTTTGAAAAAAGTTGCCAAACTTACTTGGTTGAATGTGTAAAATGAGACAAAAGAATACGAGTTTATGGTAAAAAAATTTGATGGCAAATTGTTAATAGCAAGCTTTAGATAAGTATGTCATCTTTGATGTGCATTAAAATCTCAAACTTTCTTGCAAGCTTGCCATACAAGTTTTTTGAAATGACCTATCTTCAGTGCAAAGGACTAATTTAGAATTCTTAGTGAAACACTCCAATTAAAGACTTGACTTCTTCAAAGGACTCTAAAAAGTCTTTTCGAGGCCAAAAAGCTTATTACCATATCTTCCTTATATCCATAAATTGAACGGCAAATCAACTCATGAAATAACACTCAAAATCTGGAAAAGCCTAATGCAAGTTACAAAATAGGGGATGTAGAGCAGTCTGTCCGGCAATCAACTCACGCAGTTCATAAAGTTATTAAAATGAGCACTTTGTTCTTTGTTAAATATTTTTTAATATTTCTTTAGTGCAATGAAGCTTCTTTCCCCATGCAGGCAGTGGACAGCATAGATAGCACAAGCAGATTTGATGTGAATAGTGATTTAAGTAATGATCCCCTTAAACTTCAATGCAGCTATGATGGCTCCTTTTTGCTAATTCCAAGGCGGCCCTGATTACCTGCCATTACATTGTACTCATTGTGCACAGTGTTAAGATGCCTGGAGGTATTGCTTGCATATCTCATAGGTGTTTGCATATTTGTTAGTATTTGTCGCATCCTGCCACGTATTAGAATCTGAAAGAGGAAAATTTGGTGTATCCCCTATATTATGCAGGTCGTCAGGGTTGGTTTCTAGTCAATCAACCCAATCCAGCATTTTGTACAGGCATATCAAAAGGTGATCAATGATGTTATTTTAATTCCCAAAAAATAAAGAATAATGGATGTGCCACGGGAAACACTATGGCCAGCCAAAGACGCAAGATGCAATTTCAAGGAGTACAAACACCAACCTTGTAATTGATGGCATGGTTGCAACAATCACAGCACACAAGTATATTACAGGAAGCAGAATCTTAGGCTTATTTTTTCTGAGCCACATCAAGGATCCCAATGCTGCAAGTGAGATGCTCAATACCTGAGGAGAAACTGAAATGAGCAAAGAATTGAAGAGAAGGAGGGGATAATAGAAAGTCAAGCAGAAAAGTTATCGATAAACAAGACCCTTTCTCTCCCCATTTGATCCCAACCATTTGGCATAGTCGTATCACACCTACCAGAATGTGGGAGGGTTCCAAAACAGCTTGAACAAAACCTTTCCCACCCACCCGGCCCCCACCCCCAACCAAATAAAAAACAAACATGAAAAATTTAAAGGGGAAGCCCAGGTACGCACGGATGCACACATACAAACATTCTTGCTCTCCCATACACATGTGGACACACCTACAGTCCACACACCCAAAATCATAGAAGACCAATTTCCCAAGTATAAGAAATATCCACTAGCATTTGATATCAGAATAAAACACCCCTGTCATGTAGGTATCTCAGGCTGATTACTATTGGCTCAACCTAGTAAAATTTTCATCTTTGGAACCCTAAAAGAATATTACGCATTTCAGGGGAAAAAAAAAAACAAGGGGCAAAAGAAATCATACCAGATTGGCATTTGCTTCAAGACCTTGCAGGATGTAATCCCAAGTGAACTCCAGTTCCCTGGCACCCACCCAAAGGGGAGCCAACCTATGTAGGACAGAATCAGCAAAAGCCCATCCTGCACATAGAAAGTGTTGTACAATTTAGGACACAAAAAATGTTTGTTGCTAATGTTATCAGACACGCAGATGTTCACACCAAAGCCTTCCTGCACTTCCATATGCTCAGAGACAAAAATGAGTAGTACTCAAATTCAATGCTACATTTGAGCCAAAATGACATCAATGCTACATGACAATCCAGCTTGCACCTGCAGCAAACAGTATTTATGGGGTCCCTTTGGTCAAAATTCAAGGTAATGGAATAGCACGTAGCCACACAAAGATCCATGCATCACACATTATGAAACTCAATTCAGCCTTTTCAAACATCAGAAGATAAATGAAGTTCAATGGCATCACAGTTGTGGGACTGTTTGCAAATTATAAATGTTGCACTAAACTTATTAATGTGCATAATAGTTTCAAAGTAAGAAGATAATCTATGAGGATAATAAACGGTAACATACAAGCACTAAAATTGATGAGGGAACATAAATTTCAACCCAGCCCCCTCTTTAAGCTATGTTTTACTACACCTTCGTTCACGTGATTAATATCATAGTTGACCATCTTTGCCAGCTAATCCTCAAAGTTCATTTGTTGAGAGTTCTATTCCCACTCATCTTGACAGTATTGATGAAGGATCCCAATCCTAACATGAGAGTTTCAAAAAGTTAGGATATGACGTGTAATGGACACATATTGATGAAAAAGCATTTCCTTAATTATTTGTGCGTTTACGATTCATTGTTTTTAGCCTAGGAGAAGGTTGTGTCTGCAAAATTGCCCAGTGGGTGTACCGTACAACTCTCAGTAAAAAAACCTAATTTTTTGGGCTATATATGTATTCAGCATTCATTTGAGAGTATCTAAGGAGTATCTGAGAGTGTGAGTGTCCCACATGTCAGGCAAGGGCATGTGAATTTGTGGACACTATCCATGCTTCTTAACCACTCATAAATATGTTATATATAATCAAGCTGAAATTATCCAACCAACAATTCTTATTCAGAGTAACCTAAATCAAAAACTAAAAAAGTACAACGATGATGGAACCTTTTGCAAGCAGTCAAATTTACAAGAGAAAGCCAATTCAGCACAAAATCTGACACTTTCTAACTTTTTTGGAGAAGGTATATAGCCCATAAAATTCATTTACAACTTAAAAGTACTTGTTTGGCCTAGCTTCTCATATAGACACACACCTGAGCCATTTACTCACCATCATGTTTGGCCTAGTTTCTACTTTTTCATGGAAGCCCTTGGAGAAGCTAGGCCAAACATGATGATAAGTAAATGAGACTGGTGTGTGTGTGTGTGCGTGTCTCATTTACTCAGCATGCTTGACCTAATTTCTATTTCTTCCCAGAAGCCCTTGGATGATGAGTATGAGACAGGTGTATAATATAAACGTTGGGGTTTTGACACTTTTTCAGATTTAAGCCAGAAAACCCCAACATGCATCATGTTTTGCCACCCAGTCATGAACTTCCCTCTCTGTCCTACACCCCATCACCAGCCTTGCACTTTCCCTTATATGTCATTCTCTCAACACAACCCACACAAAATCATCCATGTGATACATTCACAATCTCCCTTTCAGCATTTTGCTCCGCTCACACAATGCTAGCTAAGTATAACTAATGGCCTGCAGCCACAAAACAAGGCCTATGGTCACCAGGCACATGTCTAAAGACTTCCCATGGCAACGCTGGTTCCATCTGATCCAGTTGCTGTAATTTGTGAAAGGTGAATTTAGGTCATGGCTTTTTGGTGTTGCATCATGAAGGTAGATATGTTCAATGAAGGACATAGTGTTTAGACAACATTTTACCTACTAAAAGCACCACATAGTCTTAAGAACCGAAATCTGACATTCAAATATCTCAAAACACACACTTAAAAGTCTAAAATAAACAAGCAAGCATAGTCATAGAAAATAACATAGAAAGTAAAGTAGTTTGTAAGCCCCCAAAGGTCAACTAAGCATCATCATTATCATCATCTAACATCACATGCTCCGCCTCCACATCATCATCATCATCTAATTCCAAATATTGTTTAAGTCAAAACACTCCCCTCATGATCTTAACTCCATGAAAATTGCAAAAGAAACTATTGTTATTGCTCTCATCTTGTGTACCATACTTTCTTTCGGGGTCTAAAGCTCTAGAGGAGATTGAACCCGAACTTGAACCGAGTTGATCCTCCATTCCAATCATAATAATCAACACAATTCACTACAAACAATTATCACAATAAAAACAATTAAAATACAACACTAGGAAAAAAAAAAAGAAACACAAAAATATAACACAATTTCACTAAACAATTAAAAATAAAAACCCACTCACCTCATAACATTAAAAAATAAAAAAGGAGGATCACTACACTCGGAAGAGGGAGTCAAGAAGAGCCCGAAAACAGAGAAAGAAAAAGAAGAATAGCTGAGAAGAAGGCAAAGGAAAACAGAAGGAAGAGCATAGCAGAAGAAGGACGAGGGAAAAAGAAGAGGAAGAAGGAAGAAGAAGAAAGGAGGAAGAAGAAAGGAGGAAGAAGAAGAAGAAGAAGAAGGAAGAGGAAAATGGAAGAAGAAGAAGAAAGGAGGACATACCCGGTAGTCGACGACCACGTCGATGCTTGGAAAACACCAAAGTCGACACCGGAAATTGTAGAGAGAGTCGCCGGATGGATGGAGACCGAGGAGGAAGATGAAGGATGAAGGTCTCACGAAGCTAGGGTTTGCTGGTTCACTTCATAGTAAGTATCGGGTATCCAAACAAGTAAGCTAGCACGCGGAACTTTAAACTAGAAAGCCTTCTTTCCTTTTTTTTTTTAAAAAAAATCAACAAACGATAACCTTAACCCGTAAGCCCACGCATCAGGCCAAAGTGCACCTCGACAAAAAGCCCAAAAGCGCGCGCTTCTTTGGGCTTTTGGAGGGGCTGCGCTTGACCCCAAAGGCCTAGAGGTGTGTGCCACGCGTGCGCGGGCCACGTTTTTTAAACTAAGGCACAAGTTGAGAACTCGTAACAAAGAGAGGTCATTTTTCACACAAGGTATACCGTTGGTGGGAAAGTGTGCTCTATGATTATAGATGGAGGAAGCTGCACTAATGTGGCTTCAAAGACCTTGGTGGAAAAGCTTTAATTACCATCGACTCCGCACCCAGCCCCTTACACAATTCATACACAATTTAGTGGCTGAGTCAAGGCAAAGGTATCCTAGTCTCTTCTAGATGCCTTATGGATGTTTGATAGGAGTGTGTTACATGATGGGAGATTGAACACCTACACCCTTACCAAGGAACACAAAAGGATCACCCTTACACCTCTTCAATCCTCCTTCGGATAGAAGCTTGTCCGACCTACTTACCTAAAAGCTCGGAATTTTGGGCTATCCAAGGCTCGGAAAGTTTACCTTACCAACTCTCCTTAACTCTCCTCCTCACCAAAGCCTGACCCAAGCTTACAAAAAAAAGTATTCCTCGTGGTGGCCCCAAGTTTGTTAACATGCAGGTTGAATGCTCAAGGGACCACCGGAGCTCAGAAAGGAGGATCCCAAGGAGGTGGGAAAGGAGATCTCCAAAGTTCGAGGATAAGCTTTCTCCAACCAGAGGAGTATGATGGAAATATTCTTCCGTCATCAAGCAAGGTACTTAAGACTTCTGTGGAGGTTGTTCCCAGGAAGATTAAGGCCCAGTTAGACCATGTCTGGAAGTGACTTTCAAAGCCAACATGTGACCAGGTCAGAAGACACAATTCTTAGTTCAACTAAGTCCTCAGAAACTGAATTCAATCTGAGTTGCAAGTCAAAGGAAGGACAGCCACGAAGAAGACCTTGCAGGATAAGAGCATTTTTGAGCCAGTCGTGCCAAGAATCCAGCCCTCCTGATCAAGGATGTAAAGAAGGGTTTCAATCCAGAACCCAAGGGTTCTGGATTAATGCAAAGGAGGAAGGCAACTATCCAAGCCCCATCAACTTTTTCACAATTTTCTGAGTGACTTTTGTTGTTGTTAATTGTTGTTTGAACACATTTATTTGTTTGGTGAACAATTATGGTATGTAATAATTTGAGAGAGTTAGTATGATGTTATTTTACATTTCATTAGGTAGGACATTATGTGAGCTCCCAGGAGAAGCTGTTTCTCACCGCTCGAAAAGGTATTGCCACACTCCCTTCTAGTGAAATGTGGCGATATGAAAAGTCCGTTTGAGTCGAAGGTCCAACAAGCACAATCCAACGAAAGAAGAAATCTCATTGATTTCTTATAAGATGAGTTATGAGTCTTGATGTTCTACAAGGACCTCAATGATAGCAGCAATTATTAATGATGAAGATTTCCTTACAAGGGCAACACGTCCGAGTCCAGGAGTTCCACAAGCCCTCTTAGAAGAAGAATGCCCTAGAAGAGAACTTTTGGACAAGAACCTCTTATTTACGAGTATTTCTTCTAGCCACTTGCAAAGCTAGTTACTAGGGTGCAGACCTACCTTTTGAACGGTCCAATAAGGAGTTTTCAAGTGGAGTTGTCAAACGGTCCAATAAGGAGTTTACAAGTGGAGTTGTCAAACGGCCCAATAAGGAGTTTTCAAGTGGAGTTGTCAAACGGTCCAGTAAGGAGTTTTCAAGTGGAGTTGTCAAGGCTTTTCAAGTCCTTTCATACATGTGAGACCCGAGATTTTAAGTAGGTTAATTATAGGATTAAATTAAATTAAGTGATTGATGCGTAAATTATTTTATTTAGTACCAGTTCTTAATCGTATGTGCTTTTATAAATTAGCGGGTTGTATTATTTCCTCCCGACTCCCCACCCGAGCAGCGTAAATAAAACCCAAGATAATTTACGCTAGGTATCTCTACCTTTTCCTTGAGATTATCCTAGCCAAAAAAAAAAAAGGAGAAAAGGAGACTAACTTCGTGGGTAAGGGAGATGAGAGATTAGTGTAGGTAGTGGTGTGTCGGCGGTATGTGGCTTTTCCACAACCCAAAAAAAAGGGAAAAGAAGAGAGTAAGTGGAAAGAAAGGAGGAAAGGGCTTTGGGAAAGGAAGGAGCCAAGTGGAACCAGAGAAAGAAGGGGAACCGAAACGAGTCTGGAAACGGGAAAGAGGGAGAGGAAAGGGCGAAGAGAGAGAGAGAGAGAGAGAGAGAGTTAGAGAGCACGAGAGGCACAGAAAAGGGCGTAGGCTGGCGCACCGATCGACGGGTGAAGGAAAGGCGACCGGCGAACGCAGTGGAAAGGAGCAAGGGCACGAAGGAGGGCGAAATCGAGACCGGAAGAGGGAAGCAAACACGAGGGCTAGAGAGAGGACACCGGAGAGCAAGAAGACGGCGACCAACAAGCATAAGTGGGCGATGAACGAAGAAGAAGGCGGCAAGGTGGAACCGAGACCGGGGCCACCAACGAGAGGAAGAGGAAGGAAAGGGGAGACTCGACCTAGGCTATCCGAAATTCAGCTAATCTTCAATCCCCAATTCGAGGTGGGTGGTCTAATACTCTAAATTAATAGTAATTTCGAAACCCAACCGAATTTTGTTATAAATATTGAATGTTTGTGTTATATAATGAATTTAGGAAGTTGTTAGGGCTGAATTAGGATATGAAAGAATCCGATTAAGTTTGTTAAGGTCTTATGGGTGCTATTGGGAGTTTAGTTAGTGACAACGGAGTATGTGCAATTTCAATTGCTGATTATCGATTAAGGTTATAGTTGAATCATTTGTGACTTCCTGAATTTCCCGAGTTGGATTCTAAGTGATTATATTGTAAATTGGAGATTTGGAGTAAAAAGGGGAGTAGGAGTTCATTTGAACTAATGCACAATTGAGGTATGGAAGTACCAAACAGCTTGTTGGGTTAAATTGAGTTGGAGATATACCCGAATCCTTGAGATTGAACTAAACCGAAAGATAAGCTTGAACTAAAGGAAATTTAGTGGTGAAGTAAGATTAAGAGCTATATGGCTAAGTATGGGTAAGAAAGATTTAATTAGTAATGTGGAGACATAAGATGAAAATTTGAGGTAAAGATGGCAAGTTGTGAGAAGTTGGGACGTTTGAGTTAGGTGGTAACTACTTGTGGTTATTGTGGCTCAAAAGGAGGAGTTTTAGTTCCTGAATTCATTAGGCTTGAACATCAATTGGGTTAAGGAAAAACGAACGTTGGGAGTATAGGAAAGGAGCGGGAACTTGGAGTATCAAGGGAGTATGAATCTATATTGATTGATGTGGCTTTGAAAACAGGGTGAGACAATAGTTACGTATATAGGAGTAAGAGATTCTTGCTTGAGTAGAATATGGATGAATATGAGTAGATGTTAGATACTTGGGTGAATACTTGAATAAATATGCTAGCTTTGGATGTTGAATCTTAACATGTAGATGCTTGGCTTGTAAAGTAACTCGATTCCAAATGCTATTCAAAAGTTAGTTTTGAAAGAAGTTATGTGTTTTACGCAAATTGATACTTGAATGTGATTTTCGTGATATATGCTTTTCAAAAGTGAAAACGTATTTCTAAGAAGTGAAACCGATTTGAGAACGTCTGTTTGAAACAAGCTTGATAAGTGAATGTGTTGAAGAAATTATTTTAAATCGACTTTGCTAGGATCGTTTAGTACAAGGAAGGATTCTAGGTAGCAGGATGCCCGATTGGAATCTTCCTAGATAGGTCCCGGGATCCTTTTATTCGAGGTAGCGCCCGGAGAAACTAAGAGAAATTATGAGAAATTGCAAAGTGCAAGTTCGAGTCCACGACCTAGAAAGTGATTCACCAAAAGAGATTCACTTAAAGTAATTCATTAGAAACGATTCACCAAAATTGATTCAAGTAGAAGTGAGTAGAAGTAAGTTTTTGACCGAAAGTATTTGAAAGAAAGTATTGGTGGTTGCACCACTTTGTTTAAAGTTGATTCAATTCCAAAAGAGTTACTATTGATTGCAAAACTATGTGTTTAAATGATTGAAGTATTATGATCTTTTTGTTGCAAAGAATTTCATCAATGAGTAATATTCCTATTATGCCATTCTTGTTTTCTCAATGATTGTTACCTGGTAGTATGTGTGAAGTAATTTCTGTTTTAAGAGTGTAAGACCTTCCAGGTGAGAGGATTGGTGCTCACCCCCACAAATTTCCCTCCCAAGTGGAGAGGTATGGGGTACCGGAGATGGTTGTTCTCGCTTCTTCCCCGACTCAAGTTCGTGATGGTCGTGAGTTGAAGTTTGGTTTTATGTGTTTTCATGTTTAGCATGTTGTATATAGGTGGTTACTTATGTAATTATCCAATAATGTATAGTAAAGTTAGATGTATGCACAAAGGCCCGAACTAGTAGGTCCGATAAGCGAGGAATTTCCTTTCACCTAGCAATGTTGCTCTTCAACGATTGTAACTTAGTTTGTAATCGGGGTTAGAATTTTGGTTTTGTGGTTGTGAATATACTCCGGCGTGTGGCCGTTGAGTCTTGTACTCGAGCGTTTGGCTCGTTGAATCTTATTGTGATTTTTATACAGTGTTTTTAAGACTTTTAGCCTATAGGTCGGGCCATATTTCAAACAGAACTCTACCGAAATTTTTAGAAAATTTCGTAACCAAATAAAAAATCACCTTATTGAGCCTTAGGAGTTCCTTTTAAGCAGCTCTGGCGATGTACTACTCCTAGGGTAGGTTTTGGGATGTTACAATCCAATTACAACTTGCCAAGACACAAGAAGAGTTGCTATTTGTTCCGCCACGATCAACATTAGAATCGGAGCCGAATCGGAATCGAACACTTTTGCGGTTTAGCTTTTCTCGTCTTAGTTAAGATTAATCTTTGTAATTAGTGTTAATTAATTGTGATTAATCTTAACCTTTCCTTAATGATTAGGAAAGCTATTTTGCGCGAGAAGTGGTCATCTATAAAAGGCCTTCCTATTCATGTACAAGCGTAACTTTTGAATCAATTAAAATTGTTTGATACATTGTTATGTTTCAACTCAAGCAAGTTTGAGTGAATCGAACTTCCTACCCCAAAATTCCCTAGGTGTTGTACCTTGGTGATGGACATACTCCATCATCCGAGTCGAGCAACACGGCAAAGCACGGAATCTCTAATAGGTAACAATTATGAGTCCGCAGGAGAGCCGCCCGGACTAAGCCACACAAATCCAAGACATATACAGGAGAGTCTTGGCACGGTGGTTCGGCCGTGTCCGGATCAATGCACAAAGGAGATCCCTCACCCCGGGTTCATCACCATGATACGCACTCGGACTTATTATCCTCGCTCGTAAATCGAGTCACCTTTGTTTTCACTCGTTTATTTGGACAAACTTGGTTTGTAATAATTTAGTTGGAAGAACAATTTGTATGTTATTTATCGATTGCTAGTATGGTACTACTCATTGTATTCACAAGGTAAGGGGGTAAGATCAATTCGACCCGCTTAGAGAGGATCGTTGCCACATTCCCTCGTACTTAAAGAAGGAAAACTTCAAGGAATAACCTTTTCCGAGCCTAAAGAATTACAACAATCCACGGACAGTTATTTACACTATTTCTAAGTCTCGAAATTGGCCACTTACAAAGGCTAGTCTAGTGCAGACCTACTCTTTTGAACGGTCTAATAAGGAGTCTTCAAATGGATTGTTAAGGCTTTTCAAATCTTTTCAGCCAACCACAACTTGCCAAGAGGAGAAAGAAGTTATTATTGGTTCAGATTACTGCAGAATCTGAATCAGAACCCTTTTCCGGTTTCTACTTTTCTGTTCTTAGTTAAGATTAATTTTGTAATTAGTGTTAATTAATTATGATTAGTCTTAACCTTTTCCTAACCCATAGGAAAGCTATTTTTGGTGGGAAAAGGCCCTTTATAAAGGGCCTTACTACTCATGTACTAGAACAACTTTTGACTTTGAATGAAATTAACCCCTTTGATACACTTTGTGTTTCAACCCGATGAGTGAATCGGCTTTCTACCAAAATCCCGTACTTGTTGTATCTTGGTTTGGCAACCAAGTGATGTTCTTCTAGGTCTTAGTAAACGAACCGTACTCGGAACATTCCATAGCTAGTTTCTAAGCTACCCCTTATTAGCTAAGAAAGCGGAGTGAATCCCTTCCTAAGTCAATTTGGTTCTATCCAGTTACCTTGTTGTTATAGCTGGTTTACAGAGGTGAAAGAGTAAAATCCTTCCTTCCAAACTTCAAATACCAACTTATTTATCCTTCCTTTCTATCCCCTTTCTTACCCCTAATTTCTTCTCCAGTTGTTCATTAATTGTTGAACATATCTACCACCACATAAAGCTTCCCACCCCTATGCCACCGAAGTTTAACGCAGATCTTCCCCCTGTTTGGTTTCGAGCTTCGAGGTGGGCTTGGTGCCATCACTTGGTTTGGGAACAAAGTGGTGCTCTTTTAGGTGTTAGAAACCCCCTGTTGGATCCATTGCCAGACTGCCCCTTACTTGACTTCGAAGTTAGACCTTCTGTCCCTTCTCTAGTCAGTCAGGTTTTATCCCACTCAGCCTTGAGCCTTCCTTGTTGGTGAAAACCCAAGCAAACCTCAAAGCTTATCCCCCTGTTTCCACCTTCCAAACCCCACTTTATCCAACCTCTTATTCCCGGTTTCCTTTTCAATTGTCTTAAAAATTGTTAGGAACTATTACTGCCACAGCTAAACAGCCGACCCCTGGGCTTGGTATCCATCACACCTTATACCCTCTTGTGTCCTAGTAGATAAACACCACTGAGATACCGACAGTGTGGGATGCTATTCATAACTCCAGTACTGAGAGCTTTCAGACTTCCTCCATTGAGTTCAATCACAATGTTTTTAATAATAAAACCAGATCTCTGGCCATTTTTTTTGCTTGAGATTTTAAGGACAAGAATTTGCTTGCTGACTCAAGTTAGCTTGGGGGTTTTAAGTGCTTGATCCACCTCTCAGGTATTATCTGCTTTGTATGAAGTGCTTATATGATGTATCTCATGACTTCATGTGGCAACTTTTCATCGACGAGGTCAAGTGGGGAGGATAGGGATAATGGTGGTGGGATGTTGGCAGCCAACTGGCCACGATAGGTTGACAGCTGCCGTATTATGGTGGTCGTGCTGCCACCAAGAGGCAGTGCATAGAAAGAAGCCATGCCAGCAAACACACGCATGGGTGGGCCAGCTTGTGCAGTGACTGAGGAGCCAAAAAGAAAGCCATCCGAAAGTTAAAAAGATAAGGAAAAGGAAAAAGGGAAGGAAATTTTGGTGCATAAATGTATTACTGTCGCTATCTGGTGGGCCGGACGAGGCAGTATCATTTGGGGAAACTTCATATTACAGGATAAGACGTTAAGGGCCAAATAGAGAACCAAACATGTGATGTCATGTTCTACGGCATATACAGATTTAATTCCTTTCCAATTAGTAGCCATTATTTTATTTTTTTCTTGGATGCAAATATAGCAGCAATATTTTGTACATACAGTAACTCCAGCACAAGTAAACCAATGATCAAATAGTAGGCAGTCCAATAAGAGATAGCACTATGCATTTCTAAATGACCTAAAGATCGCAACCAATCCAGGGCATCAATATATTGGTCTTACCATTGGAAACACTTGAAATCATAATCTTCATATACATCAAATCAAACAACCTCTATGTTGTCTTATTTACTTATGTTCTTTTTATAACTTCTAGCCTCTTAGGTTGTGTTGGGGCAGCTGGGCAAGTAAGACAGTCATAGTGAGAAAGAAGTAAGAAGACTTAATCGAAGCAACAATGTCACTCACAGGTCCTTCTAGATCAAAAGCAGCTTAACTGTGGTTTACAGGGAACAACATCCAATAAACCAAAAACAAGAACCGATGTCACAACTTGATTCCAGAATCTCCACAGCAGACTTGACCAAAGCATCCAAGTTGGATATGTTTCAAAAGTTACAGAGATGATCAATCAATGCAAACATGTATGGTACTCAAGGCACAAAATAAACTTGATAAATGGGAAGGTGAGGTTACTTACCGAGACCAACAGCTTGGAATTTGTGATTTTGGGAAATGTTTCTGTGTGTCAGTTGAGTTAACGCAAAGTACAACCCAGCAACATCTATAAAACTAATCAATGCCTTTAGCATCTCCTGAAAAATGGATACAGAACAGTTAATGGTTATCAATCTCTTTTCCTCTATTATTTTATTTAGATGAGCAATCAAAAAGAATGTCAATATGACACAAAGGGGATTTCACCCATTTAAAATAACTTCAAATACACAAATAACCATGCCTTCAGTCTGTTCTGCATATTATTATTTACAAAAAGGTCAACTTTAATCCACAATTGAACACTTGACTCCACCAATACAAAATTCTCATCAAATAAAGCTTGAGATCATTTTCCCGTTATCTTCTTACCACATAGAATATTCACCAAGGGATAAAGGAAATTTTTTTCTAGTAACCAAAATCAGTCATTGACGGTAAACTACAAACCTCCAAAAACAAGAGTAAAAGAAAAACAAAACAGAACCAAAAACAGCAAATGCGCTAAAACAAGATAGTTCATACTCAAAAAATGAGGCCAAAGAAGTATCGAGGCTCCTTTTTATGCATTCCACTCATTCACTCAATATTTATGTTAGCTGCACGGGGCATTCAATATTGAAGTTGCGGTAGTTGTTAACTTAATTCTAAACAAGAAATTAACAGCCTGTATTGAGATAATGGCTTTCCATGAGAGGGTGGAAAGAAGATGTGTCTTAAGAATACTAGAGCATAAGTCTATGTCAACATAATTAAAAACTTGGATGGTGATAACAGACCTCCAAAGAAGACCTTGTACAAGGTTTCTACAATAGTAGCAGAAAAGCTACCTCAAAAATGTGTTATGTGATGAGCCAATCCTTTGCTGTAAATTTCAAAAGAAACAAGATGTCCTATGATGGATAAACTCGTCTTCCCCATTTTTGCAACTTTTGAGATTATATTTATCAAATCCGTGCCAACTAACTAGCCTCTTAAAATTAACAATATGCACAGCATACACAAAGGTAGAGTACTTTTCAAATGCTCCAGTTCTTAAATTTCCCGTGCCAACTATAGTAGAACATATATCTGACAGTTTACTCAGGGATATAGACATTGTCTTTTAGACATAATAATGGAATCTGCTAAAAAGGAAGACCACCCCTCCCTCCAACCCAAAAAAGATCATCAATGCCAAATGCTCTGAGTAAACATAGCAATCTTCCTTCTTTTTACCATAATTGACTTACGTTATAAGCACCAACAAAAGAAAGGCACACAACCAGGCTGTGGAGGTCAAGGGCCATACCTGATATGGATCGAAGGTCTCATTCTCTGATACCTTAAGAAAGGTTGCCAGACAAACAAGCTGCCAGGTCATAAGAGCCATTAACGGCGTCAATCAATAATCGGTTTAAAAACCAAGAAATAGCTTATTTCAATTTTTACTTTCTTATTTAAATTCTTTTAACCAACCTTAACTAGAGCTGTACCAAGATAAACAGCAGCAGCCTTGATAGAAGTACCAATTGTATCATACTCGGATCTGCAGAGAATCCATAAGTAGGAAAATTATTTTATTACACAACCAAGAGTAAATATCAAGCAATCACAAGCTTCACCCCCAGCATTGTTAACAAGAAAATCCTAGCTTCCTATACTGTTGTTATTGTTTGAGTAGTTGTCTCAATCCTCGGACATGAAACATAACGTACTCAGAAACTGGAATAATAAAAACCACTAGGGGTTTTTCAAAGGAGTGACATGCAATTAGAGGCAAATTTTAAAATAGTGACACACTGGCCCTCACAAAAACAGTTGAAACTGACATATTGCTGCGTTTAGGCATTAGAAGTGGCCATAAACTAGAGTCTTGACCTGACCCATTTGAAAGATCATTTGATGTAGTTGAATAACTGAATTTTGGGTAATTCAATCAAGTAGTAGAAACTCAATAGAATCCACAACAGTTTCCATCTTTTTTTCGTTTTTTTCATTTTATTGTCTCAGTATTCAGGGATTAAGACCATTTGAGTGCTCATTTTCATCATGCATAAACTAAACAAACAATTAAGACAATCGTGAAAATAAAAGATTCTATAAATATAGATATACCCAATACATCAAAACTCATTGCCTAAAGAAAAACAGTTTCAACATAAAAAACAACAAAATTCGAAATTGTAGCCAATCGGGAGTAACAACTACATCTTGCTCAGTTCAATAACTGTAAAGCATCTTTGGCGTCAGGATATATGAATCATGGATTTCTATCTTAATTCCCAAATACAGTTTTCTTAAGCTAGTTAGTTTGACGCATTTTCATATTCAAAATTATATTTTTTCAGGAGGTTCCTCAAATCATATGTTCACCGAAACAAATGAAGATCCAACTGAGACATCGAATTTCTTATCCTAGCTAAGACTATATGCTCATCGTCAAGTATATCCTCTTTTACAGACTTCAGATCCCGCCAAGGATGAAATTGAAGATCCAGCTTCCACGTTCCTATACCAGCAAATCTACAAGCGCGGTCAGATGGAAATACAAGCAAAAGTCCCCCAACGGCCAAACCCCACCCAAAAAAGGGAAATTGCTAGCTAGGGTTCCAACGAAGATCTACCCACAAAAAAAAAAAAACAAATCGCCCTTGTTAAAAATCTGTGAATCGCAATCATCAAATTTAACGTGGATTGTGGCAAAGCAAAAATGTTTGACAAAGTTGCAAAATGAAGTAGAAGAGAAGAAGAATCGACTCACAAGGGAGTAGCAGAGTAGTAGACAAAATGTGGACCGAAAGTCAAAATTGCGCAATTGAAGAAGTGGAACATCGTCATTTTCCCACTCTCCCTCTCTCTGTCGCTCTCTTTCCCTCGTATGGAACGGATGTAGCACCTGCAAGGCGTAACGAGATCGATAGAGCAGCAAGATGACTCGGTGTACAACTGGGTCACTGGCGGAGGACTTATAGGGTCCGGCCCGGTCAGACCAAATCCAAAGCGTCTGATGGTCCGGTTCATAATTCCTAAGCCACACCTTGGCTAATCGGGCGGTCACCCCCGAAGGGGCCCCGCCCCGAATTCAGGAAAATCCCCCCAAACGGAGAATAGGGCAGGGATCGGGGCAACTTCTTCTCCTGAAACGGGGCGAAATTTTGGCCTCGTTTCCCGCCCCGTTCCCCCTTTTTTGTTGAAATTCTCCTAAATTATTACAAATGACCTTTTTGTAATTTCATCCCCTTCATAACCTTAATTATAAAAATATCCCTCCAGGGCGTCGACCACTCATTCTCTCTCCTCTACTCTCCGTCCTCTCGCCCTCGGATCCGTAACTCTCATCTCTCACTCTCACAGCGCCGCACTCATCTCTCCTCTCTTGCCCTCATCCACAACTCACCACCTTCATCTCCTCTCTCTCTCTCTCTCTCTCTCCTCTCGCCTTCATCCGACGACTCACCGCCGCTCTCAATCACTCTCCTCTTCGACTCACTTGTCTCTCGCTCCTCTCTTCCCATGGCCACGCTCAACCTCCATAGCCTCTTGCTTTGTTCTCCTCTCCCCCGGATCTTATTCTCGTCTCCTCAAGCTCCATGAATAACTATTAATTGATGGTAATTTTTGTCTTTAATTTTGTAATTTTTTTGAATTTTTGAGGAGAAATCAGTGTGAAAAATCAGCCTTGAAGATTTTAGCCTTGTAGATTTGTATTATTATTTGCTTTTGAAATAAATTTTTTTGGACTTTCCTCAATATTTTGTTCGGGAATTTTCCCTCCAAGAATTAGGGACCTGTTGGGGTCGTGGACGGGGTGAAGAATCGTCCCCGAAGCGAGGGGGCGAGGACCGGGCGGGGTGGTAGGGAGGTCGCTCCCGACCCCGATCCGCCCGTTGCCATCCCTAGGCATGCACGCCATGTAGTAAACCTTAAAAATTGACAAAATCTAAATGAAATGACCTAATATCATATCGAAACTAATCTTTAGAAGAGGAAAATTGGTGCTAACCTAACAACAAACCGAATCGGTTACAAACCTAGCATAACGTGATTGAGACTCGTACTCTAAAAGATCTAAATTAATTCGACACAAGCACAATGATCGAAATCTAATTTAAACCTCGATACGATTCTAGGTTAACCCGATTTTGACCCAAAATACATCCTACACAATTTTTTGTGCCGCAATTTCTAATTTATTATGTGTTTTTATAGTTACGATTTTCTTTAAGGAAATGTTCTAGTAAAATGGTGAAAAATCAAATAGAAAGAGTTTTTCGACTGGTAATGATTCATACTTTGTGAGTATTAGATAATTTATACTTCAATGCCCCGTGATTTGTACTTCATGGGTATTTGTTTTTGTATGTACTTGTAGGCACTAAAAACTTTTAATAATATGTGTCACATAAAAAAACTAAATCAAAATTGTTATATTGGGTGAGTCCAGTTAATTAGTTTAATTTATTTAAATAACCTGGACTCGAAATCGACTACCATGTCATAGTCCAATTTACTATTAAGTCAACTATCAAATCAACTACCAATTCAAAGTCCGCTCAGTCAACGACTCAACAAAGACAAACTAAACCACAAACTATAATTGGAATATGGAATTCCTTCTCTATAAATGAAGCATTACTCCTTCCTACTCAAGGGGCTCCAAAACTCATTCATGCCCATGAGTACTTTGAAAATTCATGAACTAATAAATTCTCTCTAAAATAAGACAATAAGCAAATCAAGCACATGTCATTTGTTCACATAGATCAAATATTCTTGTTGATTTAGATTAAGCCCCTTAGGTCTTCTCACAAAAACAAATTTGTTCCAATTCATCCAAGGAGATCAAGTCAATCAAACCGAACAGAAGGAAATCGAAGCATCCAAATCGATCGAGATTCAAACCAACCGAATGCTTAATTAAGTTATTAATTGGAGATCGAATTAGAGGAATTTTATTTGTTAATTTTGTAACAAATATATAAATATTGTATCCATAAATTCTTAAAATTAATATACATTAAATTTGTCCTTTTTCTTATAATATTTATTTCATTCAGATTTGAACTTTGTGTCTAAAGTATTGTGATAGTCGGACATACTTTCAATAAACAGTTTAATGATTTAAGAACTTATTTATCATATGTTACAAGTATATTTTATCTCCCTTTTCTCAATTTCATAATTTATATGTAATATATGTGTTATCATGTCATTGCAATCCGTAACTTTAGGAGTCTTTATTTCTTTAAACAATAACTGAATTTTGGTTAAACAAAATTGGTAGGAGTAGTATAGGTTATGACTTTAATGTAAATGTTGTTAAGTAAAAGGGTGACAAAAGCAATAGAATCCATAAATGGTAGAATTGTCGAAGGTCACAAATTAAATGTTGCTCGGTTAGTTTTCATAAGAGGTCAAATTCTAAATCTAAACAGAAGAGCAATACCCAAAAATGTATATTTGGAAATCGTTTCCTAGAGGGGTCGTAACATGGTCTTGAATGATAATGATCACGAACAAACTCCCTTCTCTTCCAGTTCTCATGCTCGCATTGAAAACCCTACTAGAGGAGAGCCTAATTATAATTAGATGGTTAATGATGAACAAGTACAAGGCAAAAGCAATGCTGAGGAGGGCCAACAAGTTAGCTCTATAAGTAGCAAAATAATCACTCAACCCATTGCTATTACTAGAACTCACATTATTATAATTGAAAGTAATGTGAGCACCTTTAACTCTATTCCCGAGCTTGATATTCAAGTTCATGAAGATAAGGATAGATCTAAAGGGACAAGAAAGAAGTCAAATAGTTGTAGTGCTAAGAAACCGTAACTCCAAATGTTCATCAAAAGGTACAACGTGAACTCGTGCATAATTCACTTACTCCTAGTGAAATTTCTACCGAGGTCGTTGATATGGTAATAAAATTGGTTCGAAGAAGGTAGAAGATGAATCCGTAATTATCAAAAGGATTTTTAGGAGTTCGAGAAAAGAATTTGAGAGCAAGTGAGAATATTAGCTTTAGGTGTCAATTGGTATCCCCGATCATTCATGTATTTATGGTGGAACCCGAAGCTAGTATACTATGGTTGTAGTCGTCGATTAATATTTGATTTGCATTTACATGAGAGGTTGAGTTCTAATTAGTGATTGTCTTTTGATAAATTTCATTTTGCAAAACTCTTTCCGGCCTATGCACAATTAATAATAATAAAAAGGGTTATTGGATTAAAATAAATTATACTTTGGGAGGTTTGGACGATTATATACCATATTATAATATTGACCATTCATGCACCAGTAATTTAGGGGTATTTATTGTTTCTAAACCATACCACTCATTTCTTGGATGGTTATATAACATATTTTAGTTTAAAATTGTCCAAAACTAAGTGGTTTGGTTTAGAGATAATAAATACCCCTAAAGTATAGTGTACGGATGGTCAATATTATAGTATGGTACATAATCGTCCAAACCCCCAAAGTACAATATTCAATATATTCCATAAATCCTTAATCTATTAAAATGAAAATTTTCAAGTCCAATATTCAATATATTCCTATTCCATTTATGTCTAAACTCAAATAATAAATAAGATAAAACCGAGTTTAAGAGTTATATAGACATATTTCGAGTGTTTGCCAATTTAATTAATTTCAACTAAATAAATCTGGCTATCTTAGAATTAACACAAGTAATTCGCTTTGAAATATGAAACAAGTCAGTTGAAAAGATAATTCAAGTGTATAAAATCATTTAGGTAAACTTTTTCGTCCGAGTGCTGTCTTAGCGGGTTAGACACCCAAAATTGAGAACTCATTCAATTCTCATTAAATCCTTTTGAGTGGGTCATACGTAAGCGATGAATCGAATTTTAAGATTGAGATAGATATGTTTGATAAAGCTTATAGTCTTATGTGATTTTATACCTCATCAAAAATCCAAAACATGTATCAAAGCAACAAGGGATTCTTTCAAGATTATATTCACTAAACCTCATAAAGAATATTTTTGAGTTAAGAGATAAAGTTCATGTTTTGGAGGAATGACTTGAATTCAAAATCATAAAAAGAGATTAGTTCATACCTAAGTCTTCAATCTCCCCTTTTTGATGAAATGCATTCAAAACTTAGAGAGAAGAGCTAGACTCTCATAGCAGTAAAACTTAGACAGAATTTTATCGAGCTCAAAGAATATTATTAGAGCATAAAAAATATCATAGTATGAACTCGGAAAGTAATATTAGAGCAAAAGCTAAGTGTTAGAGCATAAGATACATAATTACGAGTATCGGACTAAATAGAAATAAGAATGTACCGAGCATGTATCAAAGCAATAAATAGAGATAAAGTGTATTAGAGTTGTAACAATTAACTAAAATATTCATGAAGTTATGAAGCTGATTCATGAAAAAAATTTACAAATACTCCCCTAAACAAGTCAACTATTTCTCTCCCTCTGCATTTCATCAAAAAATAGGCCAAAAAGGGAGAAACGAGAATGTTGGAAAAAAGAAAATGAAGTAGATTAAGAGGGAGGCTGAGCTCTCTTAATGGAGGACGGTTGTTTGGGACCCTAACGACATTTGTGTCGAAAGAGATGAGACGAACTTGCGGCTTACATTGCTGGTGGCGGTGGAGGTTTAGGAATCAACGAAGAAGGTGCCGATTGAGCAGGCTGAGCTTGCTTGCATTGAATGAGTGGTTGTTCTTTTTCTTCTTCAAAAACTAAGCCTTCTCCCTAAATCGGTTGAATAAGGTCATAGAGAAGGAGGTGCCACTAAAGTGCTTATCTCTACCACTTCTTCCGAAGTTGACTCTGTCTCCTCAAATGAAGAGTCTCCTTATTCTCGCAACTTCTTCTTTTGATTTTGAGGAGCTCTCATCCTCAAATTTTTCTTCAATTGCTGATTGCCGAGTTGTTTGAGGTGGGTGAAATTACTTGATCTAAGCTTCTTGCCTCTTAATGGTTTCATGAAGTTTATTAATCAAACCTTTACTCTAATTAATCTACCTCTCGGTCATTGATCGCATTTGGGTCGAAGCGGGATAAACTATTGGAAGGTGGTCAAAGTTGATTTGAACTCTTTTGATAGAGCAGACAAATTGTGAAACCAATTGCTAAAAGAAGTGAGCAGAGAGGAACTGGCTGAGAAGTAGAAGGACCAACGAAAGAAGAAGATTTCCTTGAGATCTCTTTTTGGGAAGAGAAGGAGTTTGAACAATCTCATAATTATGAGTCCGAGGCTCTAGGCTCAATTTCCCGATATCTAAGACTCGAAGCTCCTCTTTGCCTATAGAAATGATAGGAGTCGAAATTTGTCTATTTAAGTGGGGAGCTCAAGCTTGAAGTGAGCAAAGACTTTGAAGAGAATAACTCTAAAGGGAAGAGGTGGATTCTTCATGTCCTGGTTGATAGAAGTGATTTGTTCAATAATGAAATGGAAGAGGTCAACCTCATACTCTTCGAGAATATCATAAAGTACCTTGAGAACATTACTTGTTGGAGTTCTCCTTGGAAGGATAGAATGAGAATACAGTTCTTATAAAAAGAAACAAAGAAGTCCGGCTTAAGACTTCAGCTGAGTCTGAGAGAAATTCTTTAATTCCTTAGGCTTGACTCAAGCATATTTTGAGAAGAAGTCCTCAGCGACTTCATTCAAGATTGAGTGTTAGTTTCAAGGAACAAACTTTTAATGTTGAAAAGTCTATGGAGGAGGGTAAGATTGATGATAATTTTCTTGCGTTGAATAGAAGAAAGAAGAAAGTTATCCGAGATAGACAAGTTTTGGTAGAATTCCATGACCATATCCGGGTAGATGTAGTCACGAGTAGCAAAGAAGATCAAGAAATTCAATTTTCTTGAGTTTTCCAACCAAGATATTTTGGTAGAAAGAAATAAGTTTTCTTCCGGACAATAGTGTTAGGCAACAATAGGAGATTTCGTGTGAGACCCGAGATTTTAAGTAGGTTAATTGTAGGATTAAATTAAATTAAGTAATTGATGCATAAATTATTTTATTTATTATGAGTTTTTAGTCGCACTTGCTTTTCATAAATAAATTAGCGGATTATATTATTTCCTCCCGATTCCCCACCCCAACCAAGTAAATAAAACTCGAGACAAATTATGTTGGCTATTTCTATTTTTGCTGCATAGGATAAGCCTAAAAAAAAGGGGGAGGGGAAAAGGAAGGTGACTAATTATGTTTACTTGGAGTGGATGGGCTAAGGTAGGGATTAGTGTAATTGGTGTTGTGTTGGCGATCTGTGGGAAAGCCACAACAAAAAGGGAAAAGAAGAGATTAAGTGATAAGGAAAAGGAAAGAAGGGCTCGGGAAAGGAAAAAGCCCAGTAAAACGAGAGGAAAGAAGAACGAGCAGAACCGGGAGTAGAGAAAGCGAGAGAAAGGAGAGGCGAGGGAGAAGAGAGAGAGAGAGAGAGAGAGAGAGAGAGAGAGAGAGAGAGAGAGAGCGAGTGTGAGAGCCAAAGGGACTGGCGAAGCTCGGAATCGCGACCGACAAACAAAAGGAGTGGGGCTTGCGAATGAGAGCAAGGGCCAAAAGAAGAGGAGAGGGAGAGAACTGCGAGTAACCGAGGCGACGAGACCGGAAACCGGTGTACCTGGACGGCGAACGAAAGGAAAACCACCGGCGAGCAAGAAGACCATAGTCGGAGCAAGCATCGGGCATAGAGGAAGGAGGCGAAATAAGGACTTGGATCGGGCTGGCTATAGAGCAGGAAGGCGGGAAGACGAAGGAAATGGAGAGATTGACCTAGGCTAATCCAAAATTCACAATCTTCAACCCCTAATTCGAGGTGGGTAGTCTTATACTCTAAATTAATAGTAATTTTGAAATTCAATTGAATTAGTTGTGAATATTGAGTATCCGTATTGCGAGAATAGATTTAGTAGTTGTTTAAGGTTAAATTAAAAACTTAGAATGAATTTAGGGAGTTGTTAGGGGCTGAATTAGGATATTAGAGAATCAAATTGAATTAGATTATTAAGGTCTTATGGGTGATATTGGGAGTTTAGTTAGTGACAATGGAATTCTTGTGATTTTGGTTGTAGAATGTCAGTTGAGGTGATAGTTGAATCATTTGTGACTTCCTGAAATATCTAAGTTGGATTCTAAGTAACTATCCGGTGAATTGGAGATTTGGAGTAAAAGGGGAGTAAGAGTTCGTCCCAATTAATGCATAATTGAGGTATGAAAGTAGAAAGCGATCGTTGGGATAAATTAAGTTAGAGATGTACCCGAGTCCTTGAGTTTGAACTAAATTTAAAGATAAGCGGAACTAAAGGAATTTGAGCGAGTGAAATGAAATTAAGAGTTATATATTTAAGTATGGGCGAGGAAGAGTTGTATAATGATATGGAGACATAATATAAGAATTTGAGGTGAGGATGATAATATGTGAAGAGTTACGACTTTTAGGTTAAGCATATCTATTTGTGGTTATTGTGGCTCGGAGGAGTGTTAGTTTCGAGTTCATGTGCTTGACAATGAATTAAGGAAAAACCAAATGTTGGAGTATAAAAAAGTGGGGATTTGGAATATCAAGGGAGTACGTAGCTATATTGATTGATTGTGACTTGAAAACCGAGTGAGATCGGAATTATGTATATAGGAATGAGAGATTCATGTCCGAGTAGGATATGGACGAATATGAGTAGATGCTAAGTACTTGGGTGAATCCTTGAGTTAATGTTCTAGCTTTGAATGATAAATCTTAGTGTAGAGATGCTTGACATGTGAAGTAACTTGATCCCGACTTAAAGGTGAGCTTTGAAAAGAGTTCTAATGTTTACGCAAAACGCTACTTGAGCATGATTCTTGATAACTAGCTTTTAAACTTGAAAATGTGTTTTAAAGAAGTGAAACTAATTTGAGAAAGTAAATTTAGAGGGGTGGCGCGAGGTGTCATGCCTTCTATGATGTTAAACTGGTTTGAGATTATGGTTTAGAAACCAAGTTTGATAAGTGATTGTGATCACTTTGGTTTTGAACGGATTTTGGGCTAAGGATTGTTTAGACCGAGAGGAAGGAGATGGTCGTCCGTATCAGGCCACGGGGTCCTTGTGTATCGGGATACCCATAAACTGGAGAGGTTGATTCTTTTCGAGGAGGAAAGCGAAGCCTTCTAAGAGTTTGACTAGAGATAGGTCCCGGAGTTCGAGTTAAGGGGTCGCACCCCAAAGAAAACTGTTTGGTGCTAGTTTAATTGTCTAAAGCCCCAAAAAGATATTTAGTTTCGATCGAAAGTATTTGAAAGAAAGTGTTGGTGGTTGCAACACTTTGTTTAATGTTGATTCAGTTCCAAAAGAGTTGCTAATGATTGCGAAACCGTGTCATTAAATGATTGAAGTGTTATGAGTTTTATGTTGCAAAGGATTTCATCAATGAGTATCTATATTCCTATTATGTTATTCTTACTTTCTCAATGATTATTACTGGTAGTATATGTGTAAAGAATTTTTATTTGAAGAGTGTAAGACTCTCCGATGAGAGGATTGGTGCTCATCCCCACAAATTCCCCTCCCTAGTTGCGAGTACCCCCTAAGATGGTTGTTCCGCCTCCTCCCGACCGAAATGCTTGTTTTGGTGGTGGTTGTGACTGAAGCTTGGTTGTATATGCTTTACGGTTTAGCATGTTGTACATATTGGGTTACTTATGTAAATATGCAATAATGTATAGTAAAGTTGGATGTATGCATAGAGACCCGAACTAGTAGCTCCGATTAGCCGAGAATTTCCATCCCGTGCAATTTTGCTCTTAGTCTGTTGTAACTTAGTTTGTAACTTTGATTGTGACTTGGTTTGGAATTTGGTTTTGTGGTTGTGAATATACTCCGGCATGTGGTCGTTGAGTCTTGTACTCGAGCTTGCGGCTCGTTAAGTCTTATTGTGATTTTTATATAGGTTTTTAAGGCTTTGAGCCTAAGCGTTAGCCCATATTTCAAACGAAACTTTACCGAAATTTTTAGAAGATTTCAAAACCAATCGAGAAATCACCATTAGTACCTTTAACTGGGAGCTGAAAAATTAAATTGAAATTTTGTAGAGCCTTGGGAGTCCCTTTTGAGGAACTCCGGAGATGTAATACTCCTAGGGTGGGTTTTAGGGTGTTACATTTTATGGTATCAAAGCATTAGGATCACGTAATTAGCCTCCGACTCTAATTATGTGTGCTATGTGTGATTATATGTGCATTGTTTGCTACTTTACTCATCTTCTTATTCATAATTCGTATTCACGTACTTAGATAGACCTCCCCTATTAGGATTTTTATAATAAACATGCAATTACTAGAGGAGTAATTTGTTTTAATTACGTTAGATGCCTCTGCAAAAAGAACAAGTTGTACCTTCACCCTCTCCACCTCCGGGGCCTACAACAATGGAAATGGTTTTCCAATTTTAGAAGTTAAAACCCCTTAAATTTACCGGAGGGACAGACCGCTGGTATACAAGGAATGGATATTGACTATGGAAGGTCTTTCCAAGGTAATAGAGTGCCCAAAGCGGTTCAAGGTGCAATTGGTCACCCATCGGTTTGAACGTGAAGCCCGATTATGGTGGCATATGGTTAAGCCTCGCGAGGAGGATTTGCACCGACCTAGCTAGAACATAAGGCCTTACTTGGAGGCCAAATATTACCCAAAAACTATCAAATAGGGTAAGGAGCGAGAATTTCTCCAACTAAAACTAGAAGAAGATATGTTTGTGGTGGAATATGCTGCCAAGTTCAATGAACTAAGTTAATTTGCACCCTTTCGAGGTTGCGATGGAGGAAATGAGAATGGATAGATTTGAACATGGTTTAAAGCCCAAACTAAAAAATAAAGTAGTGGGACATGTTTTGGGAACTTCCAAGAGATGTATCGGAGGGCTTTTAAGATTGAGAGAACACTAAATGAAAGTGCAATTCTAAAGATAACCCAACTTCAAACAAAGAGAAGAATTGAATATAGAGGTGCAAATTCGCAGCCTACCCAAGCTCCAAGGAGATTTGATGCAAGAGGTAGTGATTTTTGTGGTCAACAACCAATTAGAGGTGTAGATTGAAAATTCCGCTTAAGGTGTGGACGTCATCACATAGGACCATGTATGAGAGTGAAGGGACCATGCTTTGGTTGTGGAAAATATGGACATTTTGTAGCCAATTGTCCCCAAGGAGTTGGAACCAATCAATATGAGGAGTTGTGACAAGGATATAGACCTCAAACTTTCCCCCAACAAGGTCAACCTTCCACTAGAGATAAAAGGGACGGTAAGAAGCCACGAGGCGGGAGGAAGAGTCTACGAGTATCATTAAAGAAGGAAGGGAAGGCCCCAACGATCCTAGCAATCCCGATGAGGAAATGGAGAACCCTAACGACGTAGTGGCAAGTACGGTACCTCTTGATAATCTAGACGCTCACCCTTTATTTGATTCGAAGCAATCCTTTCCTTTGTGAATTCTAAATTTGCTACAAAATCACCATGTAAACCTCATACGACGAATATTAGACTTCACATATCAACTCCAATAGGGTAAGTAGATCGAACCGACATGATATATAGAATCACCAACTACGTATAGCGTAAGAACTCTTTCGATAGACTTAAGGGAGTTAGCGATACAGATTCCGACGTTATCCTTAGGATGGACTGGCTATCAAAACATAAGCGGTCATAGATTGTACCACGCGTTAGTACCTATGTTAACCCGTGAGGGAGAAAGAATATCTTCTAAGGTTAGAATGATAGATCAATCTATAGAAATGATCAAGGTAATGCGGGAATCGCCAAGATAGACAAAAGAGAATATGCAGATCTCGAAGTAGAGACCCGTAGAATTCCAAGTTGGGGATCACATGTTTTGAAGAGTTTCTTCGCTAAAAAGGTAGCTTGAGATTTGGGAAAAGGGTAAACTTAGCCCTAGATTCATAGAGCCATTCCAAATTTTGTACGTAAATGGTCCATTAGTTTGCAAATTGGCCTTACCACCTTCTCTTTAAGAAATTTATGAGGTCTTCCATGTGACTAACCTTCGCAAATATGTGTCGGATCCGGGTATGTCGTCGGACATAAACCTTTGAAGATCCAGGAGGACCATACGTCCGAAGAAGAATCGATCAACATCTCACAAAGACAAGAGCGAAGTGACATAAGAACCAAAACGTAACGTCTAGGAGAAATACCCCGCTCTATTTACATCGTGTATCTAAATTTCGAGGATGAAATTTTTTGAAGAACAGGAGAAATGTGAGACTCGAGATTTTAAGTAGGTTAATTATAAGATTAAATTAAATTAAGTAATTGATTCGTAAATTATTTTATTTAGTATGAGTTTTTAGTCGTACACGCTTTCATAAAAAAATTAGCGGATTATATTATTTCCTCCTAACTCCCCACCTGGTCCAAGTAAATAAAACCCGAGACAAATTATGTTGGCTATTTCTATTTTTGCTGCATAGGATAAGCCTAACAAAAAAAAAAGGGGGAGGGGGAAAAGGAAGGTGACTAATTATGTTTACTTGGAGTGGATGGGCTAAGGTAGGGATTAGTGTAATTGGTGTTGTGTTAGTAGTTTATGGGAAAGCCACAAAAAAGGGAAAAGAAGAGATAAAGTGATAAGGAAAAGGAAAGAAGGGCTCGAGGAATGGAAAAAGCCCAACGAAAGCAGAGGAAAGAAGCGTAACCGGGAGCGAGGAATGCGAGAGAAAGGAGGCGAGGGAGAACAGAGTGAGAGAGAGAGAGAGAGAGAGAGAGAGAGAGAGAGAGAGAGAGAGCGAGTGTGAGAGCCAAATGGACGCCGGCAGCCTGGCAAACAAAAGGACCAGGGGCCGGTGAACGAAAGCAAGCACCAAAAGAAGAGGAGAGGGAGAGAACTGCGAGTAACCGAGGTGACAGAGACCGGAGACCGGAGTACTTGGACGGAGAATGAAAGGAAAATCGCCAGCGAGCAAGAAGACTACGGCGGAGCAAGCATCGGGCATAGATGAAGGTGGCGAAATAAGGACTTGGACAGGGTGGCAGCAGAGCAGGGAAGACGAGAAGACGAAGGAAATGGAGAGATTGACCTAGGATAATTTGAAATTCACAATCTTCAATCCCTAATTTGAGGTGGGTAGTCTTATACTCTAAATTAATAGTAATTTTAAAATTCAATTGAATTCATTGTGAATATTGAGTATCCGTATTGCAGTAACGCATTTAGTAGTTGTTTAAGGTTGAATTAAGAATTTAGAATGAATTTAGGGAGTTATTAGGGGCTAAATTGGGACATTAGAGAATCTAATTGAATTAGAATGTTAAGGTCTTATGGGTAATATTGGGAGTTCGGTTAGTGACAATAGAATTCTTGTGATTTCGGATCGTAGAATGTCGATTGAGGCGATAGTTGAATCGTTTGTGACTTCCTGAATTTTTTGAGTTGGATTCTAAGTAACTATCTCGGTGAATTAGAGATTTGGAGTAAAAGGGAGTAACAGTTCGTCCCAATTAATGCATAATTAAGCTATGGAGAAAGCGGTCGTTGGGATAGATTGAGTTAGAGATGTACCTGAATCCTTGAGTTTGAACTAAACTTGAAGATAAGCGTGAACTAAAGGAATTTGAGCGGTGAAATGAAATTAAGAGTTATATAGTTAAGTATGGGCCAGGAAGAGTTGTATAAAGATATGGAGACATAATATAAGAATTTGAGGTGAGGATGATAATATGTGAAGAGTTACGACTTTTAGGTTAAGCATATCTATTTGTGGTTATTATGGCTCGGAGGAGTGTTAGTTTCGAGTTCATGTGCTTGACAATGAATTAAGGAAAAACCGAACGTTGGAGTATAAAAAAGTGGGGATTTGGAATATCAAGGAGTACGTAGCTATATTGATTGATTGTGGCTTGAAAACGGAGTGAGATCGGAATTACGTATATAGGAACGAGAGATTTTTGTTTGAGTAGGATATGGATGAATGTGAGTAGATACTAAGTACTTGGGTGAATCCTTGAGTTAATGTTCTAGCTTTGAATGATAAATCTTAGTGTAGAGATGCTTGACATGTGAAATAACTTGATCTCGAATAATACTTAAAAGTGAGTTTTGAAAAGAGTTCAAATGTTTACGCAAAATGCTACTTGAGCATGATTCTTGATAACTAGCTTTCAAACTTGAAAATGTGTTTTAAAGAAGTGAAACTAATTTGAGAAAGTAAATTTAGAGGGGTGGCACGAGGTATCATGCCTTCTACGATGTTAAACGGGTTTGAGATCATAGTTTAAAAACCAAGTTTGATAAGTGATTGTGATCACTTCCGTTTTGAACGAATTTTGGGTTAAGGATTGTTTAGACCGAGAGGAAGGAGGTGTTCGTTCATATCAGGCCATGGGGTCCTTGCGTATCGGGATGCCCATCAACCGAAGAGGTTGATTCTTTCCTGACAAGGAAAGCGAAGTTTTCCAAGAGTTTGACTAGAGATAGGTTTCGGGAACCTGAGTCAAGGGGTCGCACTCCAAATAAAACTGTCCGGTGCTAGTTCAATTGTCTAAAGCCTCAAAAAGATATTCGGTTTCGACTAAAATATTTGAAAGAAAGTGTTGATGGTTACACCACTTTGTTTAAAGTTGATTAAGTTCCAAAAAGTTGCTAATGATTGCGAAACTGTGTCTTTAAATGATTAAAGTGTTATGATTTTTATGTTGCAAAGGATTTCATCAATGAGTATCTATATTCCTATTATGCTATTCTTACTTTTTCAATGATTATTATTAGTAGTATATGTCTAAAGAATTTTCATTTTAAGAGTGTAAGACTCTCCAGGTGAGAAGATTGGTGCTTACGCCCACAAATTCCCCCTCCCCAATTGGAGGTAGCCCTTGAGATGGTTGTTCCACCTCCTCCTTGATTGAAACGCTTGTTGGTGGTGGTCGTGACTCGAAGCTTGGTTGTGTATTCTTTATGGTTTAGCATGTTGTACATATTGGGTTACTCGTTGAAAATATGCAATAATGTATACTAAAGTTGGATGTATACACAGAGACTCGAACTAGTAGCTCTAATTAACCAAGAATTTTCATCCTTGGCAATTTTGCTTTTAGCGGTTGTAACTTGGATTGTAACTCGGTTTGGAATTTGGTTTTGTGGTTGTGAATATATTTCAGCATGTGGTCAGTTGAGTCTTGTACTCCGAGCTTGCGGCTCTTTAAGTCTTATTGTGATTTTTATGCGGGTTTTAAGGCTCGAGCCTAAGGGTTAGGCTATATTGAGGACTCGGACTCTAACTCTAAGACATTCTAAGTACTACATGAAGACTCGGTATAAACCTCATCCCTCCTAAGTTTTGATTACAAGTCATTCCGAGTGTTATAGTAAACTCCCGTATATGTTTTCATTCATTTCGATCGACTTAGAAAAACATTCTTGTATATCCTTTACATTGATGTTTTTGACTCACTCAAACATCACTGAAGACTCGGACTTTGTAGGTATATATCATTCTGAGTATCATCAAGGAATCGGGTACGAGACTTCATCTCTTGTAAGTTTTGATTACAAGTCATTCTAAGTGTTTTAGAAACTTTTCCGAGTGATCTAGAATCTTTTCCGAGTGTTATAGAAACTATTTCATTTGTTTTCACTTTATTCCGACTCGACTCGTAAAGCATACTCTTGCTTATCTTTTTACACATAATTCTGAGTTACTCAGCCAACACTCGGACTTATCGCATGTTCAAATATTTACTCTAATGTTCATAAATACGAGTCCGACTTTATATTCTAAGTTTGATTGAATTTCGGTGTTAATTCATCCTTCTAAGTCAGCTTGTCTCATTTGAACTATGCTTATCTAGATCAAGTTTCATTACTCCGATATTCTCTATCGGACTTCTTTTACTTGTAGACTAACTTAGATGGAATTTGAGTATAATGGATATTAGACTTAAAAAATTCTTCTCTTTCGGGACTCGAGATAATTAGGCACTTAATTATCTTAATTAAATTATTATCTGTGTCTAATCTTGGACCAAAGTATTTTATACTTTGAGAACCAAATTGATTTACTTTTGTAGGTTATCTAAACGAGGTTATCCTACTTTTAAATTACAAAAGTAACCTGGCTTCAAGACTTCAAATCACCAACGAGACAAGGCTTTTTCTACTTCGACCAAGGCCCGGACATCGTGTCGGGGTTGTCCGTTTCCAAAACTAGAAATCTGCAACACCTAGCTTAATGGTGGTTTCCACCCTACTTTTCGGACACCACCAGTAGATTAGGACATCCAAAGGAGTCAAGAATCGTTGCCCAATGTTTACACCTCAACGGATATTTTCTCGAGTCACTCGGAAAAACCATTGCAACGGTCACAAAGGACTTCTAATCGGAAGATAGTCACAACGGCTAATCTTCCCGGTCATCTATAAATAGAAGCCCCTTCACATGACGAGAAGCTTACTAAACCTATTGCTGAAATTATTTCTCTCTGTATAATTCTCATTCAATCTTCTACTTACAACTCTAACTCTGTACTTAACATCTTTCCGAGTTGTAAGGTCTTGTAATCGATCACAAACACTTATTCTTACTTTCGAGTAAGGTCCCTTGACTGAGCTGTAAGGGTTAACTCAGCTCAGCTTGTCGCTCACTGTAAAGGTTACCTCAATTAGGAAGTACTAGATCAGATTAGTGAACTTTTAAGTCTAAGAAAATCTTGTAAGGAATTGTTTAAGGGAGCAATTCTGGTTGAGTCTTTCTACTCGTATTTTGAGGATTCAAAATAGTGGATTTGACTTGGTGCTTGGATTAGCACTGACCGTGGTTTTCTGCCCCAGGAGGGTTTCCACGTATTTTCCGAGTTAAAACTTTTCCGAGTCCATTCTAGACTCGGACTATTTCACGATCAATTTTAGAATTTAATCTTCCAGTCTTTGTTCAAATTTCCTCATCACCCTATTCACCCCCTTTAGGGTGACTTAGTCTCTCCAAGAGTAAACCTTCAATTGGTATCGAACCTAGCCTTTCAAAAAGGATCTAACCATCCAAATGTCTAAAGATCAAATGGCTCATAACAATGGAGAGTTCGAGGAAGGAAGATCTTCCAACAGTACCATCAAAGTTCAAAGGATTTAACTTCATGCACCTGGAAGAAGCTCATGGAATGTTTTCTACTCGGATCACAATGAAGATGTCCGGAACGTCATACAAGTAGACGACTACATCCTAATGAAGATGGAAGAAACAAGACTCGTGCCTAAAGTAAAGGCCGAGTACACTATCGAAGAAGTAGAGAAGTTAAGAAAGAACTTCAAGGCGATGAACATTCCGATGTGCGCCATCGGCTTAGAAGAATACAACCGAGTGTCAGCCTATGACATAACCAAAGAAGTGTGGGACACGCTTGTCAACACTTATGAAGGCACAAGCCAAGTCGACAAGCGAAGATAAGGCAATATCTTCACAAGTACGAGCTGTTCAAGATGGAGCCGAAGAGAACATCACTCGGATGTTCATTCGCTCCACTAAGATTACTAACAATCTCAAATCTTTGGGTAGAAAGATTCCCACGAGGAAATGTGCGGAAAGATACTCGAAGTCTACCCAAGAGAAGATGGGGTCCCAAGGTGACAACCATCGAAGAGGCTCGGAACCTGTGCTTACTAAAGCCGGACGAACTCATTGGGAAGCTACTTACCCATGAGATCCACCTGGAAGAGGAGGATGCAGAGGTCGCCACTAAAAAGAACATCGCGCTGAAGGCCTCGGAAAACAGAGAAGCAAATATGAGTTCCTCTAACTCGGAAGAGGATCCTATGGCACTTATCACCAAAGGCTTCAAAAGAATGATGAAGCACAAGAGATGGGATAAGAAGCAAAGAGAAGATTTCTATAAGAAAGACAAGAAGGAGAAAAAAGGTAAACATTCTTCCCCTTCAAAGTTATCTTTAACTAAGAACTCAGGCTATTTTGAATGTGGCAGCAAGGAACACATAGTCAAAGACTGTCCCAGGAGAAAGAGGGACAAAAAGAAGAAAAAGACTATCATGGCCACTTAGAGTGATAAAGACTCATCGGAAGATGATGAGGACTCGGATGATTCAAAGTGTCTAATAGCACTCTCGGACTCATAAGCCGAATTAGAGTCGGACTCGGATCACTCGGACATTGAGGAAACAAATCCTCGGGAGGTAATAGAATACTTCCTCAAGTTTTCCAAAGTTGATTTAGCCAAATATATTTATACTTTGGAAGAAAAGTTCAATTCCGATTCTTCTCGGTTTAAAGAACAACTTGACTCTGTTACCTCCGAGAGCATCACTTTGAAAAATGAATTAGAAAATTTGAGACTTACTCTAAGAGAACTCAAGACTAGTGCTCAATCCAATTAGGCCGAGTCCGAGTCACTCGAAGAGAAAATGAGCATCCGAAGCAAGAGCTCAATGAGTCTCAAGAGCTTGTTTTAAAATTTACTCAAAGTCAGAGAAATCTTGACATGCTCTTAGGGTCTCAATGTGTCTCCCTCGGAAAAGAAGGACTTGGTTTTAACAAAGAGGAGGAATCTAATTCCTCCTCGGAGCTTTTAAAAAGGATTCCGAATTGTGAAGTTCGGGAAGGTTGAGCACGGTCCCATTCATAAGAATGAAAGGAGGATTGAGCCCGGACCAGCTTACAGGAGAAAACCTTCTCCTCCTGTTTATTAAAGAAAAGAGTTTCAAAAGAAAGAGACACGGACTCGGTTTTCTAAAAGAAAGACTTAGAATCGGACCAAACCCAAAGTTATTCAAGTTTGGGTTCCCAAGAGTCTTCTTCCTCGAAAAGGACAACAGTAAAGGGAGTTACTTGGGTTTGTTAGAGGAAGTGAGAAAAGTTAGTTTGTTTCTAACTTGCAGGTGGCTCGAAAAGAACAAAAGGACATCGGTATCCGGACAGATGGATGCTCACGTCACATGTCGGGAGATCCAAGACTCTTTTACGAGTTAGAAGATTACAAGGGAGGCAAAGTCACATTTGGAGATGACAGCAAGGGCACGATAATTAGGATAGGCAAGATTAGAAAAGGAGACAATCTGGTCAGCCCAGTCTACCTTGTTAAAGGATTGAAGTATAATCTACTCAGCATCTCTCAATTGTGTGACAAAGGTCAAGAGGTAGGATTCACCAAGACCAACTGTTATATTTCCGATGATACTACCAAGGAGACCAAGCTCTCGGGTAAGAGATCAGATAACACCTACATTATTCCTCTTTCTGACCCAAGTCAGAATTTATCTTGCTTAAAAGCATCTCTACATGATGATTCATAGACATGACATCGTAGACTAGGTCATATTAGCATGCATACCATTAAGAAGCTTGCTTCTCATGGTTTAGTTAGAGGATTGCCTAACTATGCATTTAAGAAAGATAAAATTTATGAAGCATGCACAAAAGGGAACACAAGTTAGATCATCTTTCAAATCTCTCAAAACTATTTCCACATCCAAGGTGCTTGAAATGTTGCATATGGATTTATGTGGTGAAATCCTTGTCAAGAGTCTCGGAGGTAAATCATATGTGCTTGTTATTGTTGATGACTACTCACAATTTACCTGGGTATGTTTTCTTAAGCACAAAAATGAAGCATTCAAAGAGTTCAGCAAGCTTTGCAGGAAAATCCAAGTTGAGTCTCGGACTCGGATCTAGAGGATTCGAACCGAGCATGGAAGGGAGTTCGACTACTCGGAATTTACGGAGTTCCGTGACAAGAATGACATCTCTCACAACTTCTCAGCTCCAAGAACTCCTCAACAAAACGGAGTGGTGGAGAGGAAGAACCGAACTCTTGAAGAAATAACTTGGACAATGATGATTGAACATAATCTACCCTACTATTTCTAGGCTGAGGCGAGTCAACACAGACAAACTACACGTTGAACAGATGCCTCATCGGACCCATCCTGAAGAAAACTCCATACAAGCTCTACGAAGGGAAGAAACCCAACATTTCATACTTTAAACCCTTTGGATGTAAGTGCTTCGTTCACAACAATGGTAAGGATCACTCGACCAAGTTTTATGCTCGGTCGAGATGAAGGTATCTTTCTTGGTTATTCATCTCATAGCAAAGTATATCGTATTTTCAGTAAAAGAACTACCAAAGTGGAAGAAAGCATCCACGTTGTGTTTGATGAGATTGAACAGGAAAAACAAAGTGAGTCAACATTCTTAGACACTGAAGCTTAGCAGAGATGATGATCTTGATGAAAATGAGCTCATCAAGAATCGAATCAATGTCACTCGGAACAAAGTCACTCGTAACGAAGAGACTCGGAATGAGACAATTCAAGAGCAAACTCGGAATGTTGAAGGTCAATCAAATGATCAAGCTCAATTAGAATAAACTTTTGAAGATCAACCAATTCAACCTACAGATCTAGTAAACCGGAGAACAGGTATAGTATTCAAATATGCTTCGAGCCACCCACACAAAAACATCTTGTCCGATATCAACGAGTGGGGTAACAACTCATTCCTCTCTACAAAATCTATGTGCATTCACTGCATTCATTTCATTAATTAAACCCAGAAATGCACTAGAGGCCCTACATGAACCTGAATGGGTAGAGGCCATGCAAGAGGAACTCAATCAATTCGAAAGAAACTAAGTCCGGACTCCGACCAAACAACCTTCTAACCACCCGATCATAGGAACCAAATGGATTTTCAAGAACAAACTGGATGAAGGTGGGTTGGTAGTCGGGAATAAGGCTAGACTTGTGGCTCAAGGTTATAATCAAGTCGAAGGGATTGATTGTGGGGAAACCTTTGCACCTGTTTGCAAAATTGAAGCTATTAGAATCCTATTGCCATTTGCATCTAGCATGAATATCAAATTGTATCAAATGGATGTTAAATGTTCTTTTCTCAATGGTTTCATTGAAGAGGAAGTCTATGTTGAGTAACCCCTGCATTTGAAAACTCATAATTTCCAAATCATGTTTTCAAATTGCAAAAAGCTCTCTATGGTCTTAAACAAGCTCCCGAGCTTGGTATGAAAGACTGAGAAATTTCTTGGTTGAAAATGATTTTAGAAGAGGTCAGATTGACAAAACTCTTTTATAAAAACCAAGGGAAAGACTTTCTTATTGCTCGAGATCTATGTTGATGACATAATTTTTGGAGCTACTAATGAAATCTTGTGTCGAGATTTTTTGAGTTAATGAGACAGGAATTTCAAATGAGTATGATGGGAGAACTCAATTTCTTCCTTGGTCTACAAATAAAGCAAGATATGGATGACATCTATGTCCATCAATCAAAGTATACCAAGGAGCTCGTTGAAGAAGTACAAGCTTCAAGATGTGAAACATGAAGCAACACTTATGAGTAAGCAGCATAAAATTGGACTCGGACGAGAAAGGTAAAGCAGTAGATCGAAACTCTATCGAGGTATGATTGGATCTTTGCTGTACCTTACTTTCAGTAGGCTAGACATAATGTTTAGTGTATGTCCGTGTGCAAGATTTCAAGCTAATCCCAAAAATCATATCTCATCTGCGGTGAAGAGAATATTCATATATCTTGCGGGGACTCGGAATCTACGTCTATGGTACTCTAAAGACTCGGAACCGACTCGCACTAGATACTCGGATACTGACTATGCTGGGTACAAAGTTGATAAAAAGAGCACCTCAAGAGCCCGCCAATTTTGGGTCAATCCCTTATATCTTGGCACTCAAAGAAACAGAACTCAGTAGCTCTATCAATCTGTTGAAGCTGAGTATATTGCAGCTAGAGCATGCTATACTCGGATTTTATGGATCAAGCAACACTTGAGAGATCTTGGACTTACATTTAAGTCAATTCCAATCAAGTGTGACAATCAAAGTGCAATCAGCGTCACCAAGAATCCGAGTTCGAGCACTCAAAGACAAAACACATTGAGGTCGGGTATCATTTTCTAAGAGACCATTATGAGAAAGGTGATATTGAACTTGAGTTCATTCCTACCAAACTTCAATTAGCTGATATCTTTACTAAGCCACTTAGTGAGGATCAGTTTTGCTTTATTAGGAATGAGCTTGGCATGATCAATGCATGATTATGTGCTTTTACGAGTGAAATTTCATTGCATGATTATATGTTATATGCTTTCTCTCTTTAAATAACAATTAGTTCGGTTGAGCCGGTGATACTGAGCTATGAGTTATTGCTTGCTTGCTTGTTTCGAGTCACTCGAAACTTCACTGAGTTAGACTCAGATTTTGAGAAAAATGGACATCAAACTTCGAAATCATCTCTAGATGAGTGGAGAATTTCAGAAATATCTTTTAAAATCTCTCTTTTGCTCTTTCTCTCTCTCTCGCACGCATCAATCGGACAACTAGCTGTTTGGAGACAATCGCTGGAATTCTAACCGTTGGAGAGCGGAACAGTCACACCGGTCCGAGGCGACCGTTGAAGAGCTGGGTCGAACGAACACCGAAGGACGATTCTTTCTCTATAAATAGCATCCATTTTCATTCATTTTACTACTTTACTCTCTACCCACTCTCTCTCTCTCACTTACTTCAACTCGAGCAAGTTATCCGCATTCGAAGAAGATCTCATCATCTGTCAAGATAAGTGAAAGAAGTCTCAAGTAAGCACTTGTCATTCTCGACTCTTTCTTTCTACTCTTTCAATTTTTATCCTTCTCGCTCACTTTCGTCGAGTCATCTCTCTCTCTCTCTCTCTCTCTTCCCCCTCTCAAAAGTTGATCTCTCTCTTTTCATACAACCATGCCGAAAAGAGGTTCCTACCCTGATTTTCTTGGTTACGCAATCAAGAAACCTCGACTAAAAGCCAGGAAGGTGCCCTTCCAATCCCTCAAAAATTGTTGTCACCCAACATGTAACGTTGGATGACAAATTCTTCCCGACCACAAAGTTTTCGTGGTTGGCTCACATCAAATCAACAGGGGTTTAGAATTTCCTCCGTTTCGGCGAGTTCATCTACCCAGAACTCGTTTCGAGTTTTATTCTAATCTTTCTAGCTCCGAGGGTATCCTTACCTCCGAGTTCAAAATGTCACGATTCGCATGAACACCTCTCTTCTTCACCGTCTCTTCAAAGAATCCTCTCTTTTCCTCAACAGCAACCCCATACCTTTCAATGAGGTTGTTGACGAATTTTTGAGAAATATGCCAAAGAGTTTCTGAGTCATGTAAAAACTTCTCCGTGACTCAACTCAAATCGAAGCTCGGCTTCGTGTTTCCTGCCGATGAGAACCTTTTTGTCTCGAGCATTCAAGCAAGGAGAACCCTAGCTCCAAGCATCTCAAAGCTCTTTATGACATTATTGAGGGCTACGAAGTAGACCTCTTTCTCGCTATAATCGAGCAAATGGCAGTCGGCTTGCTCGGACTCGGACCAAGAAGACAACCCTACTTCCTTTCGGGGCTCTTCTCACCCTAATCTTCAAACAATTTAAAGTTCCTCTTCCCTCGGATCCTAACGCGGTTTCGAGGCTACTATTGTTGTAGGCAAAAGGAACTTCTTGGGTATGGATACCAAGAGACCCAACCGGGTGTCCGGGTCCATAGCTCGAAGCCGAGGCCCCTTCTCGCCTCGGACTCGGACTCATCCTCCTCTCTCTCTACCTCCTCTACCTGGTGGTGCCTCCACCTCGGGTGTTTCTTAGATCCTCTCTTCTTCCTTGTCCACTGCTATCGTGGACAAGCTCTCCTCGGTGTCCACCGAATTCAAGGACACCCTCCGGTCATTCAAGACTGTTCTTTAGTCTATGACCATCAATCGAAAACTGCATAATCCCAAATCGAGAGAGCAGCAAGACGTGCTTCTTTAGATGAAAGCACTGGTCAAGGAGCAGAAGGAGATGATTGAGCTCCTTCAGGAAAGGCGCTCTAAGGCGGCTTAGGATCCGGTAGACTCGGATACATCGAAGAATCCTCGAGTCCGGCCAAATCCCCTCTGCAGGGAAGAAGAAGAAGAAGAAAGAGAAGAAGCGGAGCTGCATGGCTGAGGAAGCTCCATCCGAGGAGAAGGAGGAAGGTGGAAAGAAGAAGGGAAAAGGAAGAAGAAACAGGAGCCGAAGCGGCCGAGGGTCAAGGTGCTCCACCACTCCAACTTGAAGTGATCGGCTCGAGACGGTAGTCTAAGTGGGTTAGAAGACCGTGCTGACCATGGTCGGTCGGCAGCAGATCCAGCACCTCCCTCGGTCTAGTTCCGGGAGGATGAACCTCTAGACGACTTAGTTTTAGGTCGACCACTCAAAGCCGAGCTCATTCCGGAGATACCAGTGCTGCCCCCGCCTCGTTCGTCTACATCTTCACGATCTTATCGGCGAAGGTGCACTGCCCATCCACCATCCTCGACTCGGACTGCTCCCTCCCCTCCATCTTAGAAATTCTCTTTTCTCGTTTTAAATTTTTATTTTTGTCTAGACATACAAATTTGTATCCTCTTGATACATTCTTTCTCTTTTTGTTTTTTTCTTGAAAGGTAAGGGGAGAATATTTAGAAATTTGTTGTCTTGTTTAGGGGAGTTTCTCTCACCCTCTTTTGTGTATATATTTGTTATGAATATTAATGAAGTTTTAGTTTAATGCGTATTACTTTCTAAGTTTTAATTATTTTTGAGTTTCAAATTCTTGCTCGGTAATTTTCTTTGCTCCGATTCAACAACTCGGTCTATCATTGCTCACGATACTTCGGTTTTTAGCACTAATGCAATCTAAGCTTACTTGCTCTGATAGAATCTAAGTTTCAATCACTTATATCACTTCAATTTAGTCTATTTCACTAAGCTTATTTGCACTCGTTTCTCGACTTATTTCGTGAGAAAGAATGAAAAATCAGATCTATATCACTAACAAAGTTTTTATCTAAGTATAGAATGCCTTTCATCAAAAGAGGGAGATTGAAGACTCGGACTTTGTAGGTATATCATTCGAGTACCATCAAGGAATCGAGTACGAGACTTCATCTCTTGTAAGTTTTGATTACAAGTCATTCTAAGTATTTTAGAAACTTTTACGAGTGATCTAGAATCTTTTATGAGTGTTACAAAAACTATTTCATATATTTTCACTTTATTCCAACTCGACTTAGAAAGCATACTCTTGCTTATCTTTTTACACATAGTTCCGAGTTACTCGGACAACACTCCAACTTATCGTATGTTCCAATATTTGCTCTAATGTGCATAAATACGAGTCGACTTTATATTCTAAGTTTGATTGAATTACGGTATTAATTCATCCTTCTAAGTTAGCTTGTCTCATTTGAACTGTGCTTGTCTAGATCAAGTTTTTTACTCTAATATTCTCTATCGGACTTGTTTTACTTCTAGACTGACTTAGATGAAATTTGAGTATAATGGATATTAGACTTAGAAAATTCCACTCTTTCAAGACTCGGATAATTAGGCACTTAGTTATCTTAATTAAATTGTTATCTGTGTCTAACCTTGGACCAAAATATTTTATACTTTAAGAACTAAATTGATTTACTTTTGTAGGTTATCTAAACAAGGTTATCCTACTTTTAAATTACAAAAGTAACCGACTTCAAGATGTCAAATCACCAGCGAGACAAGGCTTTTTCTACTTCGACTAAGGCCCATACACTGTGTCGGGGTTGTCTGTTTCCAAAGCTGGAAATCTGCAACACCTAGCTCAACGGTGGTTTCCACCCTACTTTTCGGACACCACAAGTGGACTGGGACATCCAAAGGAGTCAAGAGCCATTGCCCAATGTTCACACCTCAACGGATATTTTCTGAATCACTCGGAAAACCATTGCCACGGTCACAAAGGACTTCTAATCGGAAGATAGTCACAACGGTAATCTGCCTGGTAATCTATAAATAGAAGCCACTTCACAAGACGAGAAGCTTGCTGAATCTATTACTGAAATTATCTCTCTCTGCATAATTCTTATTCAATCTTCTACTTACAACTCCAACTCTGTACTTAACATCTTTCCGAGTTGTAAGGTCTTGTAATCGAGTCACAAACACTTATTCTTACTTTCGAGTAAGGTCCCTTGACCGAGCTGTAAGGGTTAACTCAGCTCAGCTGTCCCTCACTGTAAAGGATACCTCGGTTAGGAAGTACTAGATCAGATTAGTGAACTTTTAAGTCTAAGAAAATCTTGTAAGAAATTGTTTAAGGGAGCAATTCGGTTGAGTCTTTCTACTGTATTTTGTGGATTCAAAATAGTGGATTTGACTTGGTGCTTGGATTAGCAGCGACCGTGGTTTTCTGCCCAGGAGGGTTTCCATGTATTTTCTAAGTTAACACTTTTCGAGTCCAATCTAGACTCAAACTGTTTCAAAGTCGGTTTTAGAATTTAATCTTCCGAGTCTTTGTTTAAATTTCCTCATCACTTGTATTCATCCCTCTTTAGGGTGACTTAGTCTCTCCAAGAGCAAACCTTTAATTACTCGGAATAGTCATATGTTCAAATAATTTCTCTAGCACTTTTATTTTGAGGTCTGGCTGCATATTTCAACGCAAAGTGAATTACGTGGTTAATTCCTATTTCTAAGTCGGTTTGTTTGTTTGAGAATTATTTGTCCAGATCAAGTCTTTATACTCGATAATTATACTCTTTTAACTTCATCTTTCTTAGGATTGACTCGATGGAATTTGAGTATATTGAATATTAGACTTAGAAAATTCCACTTTTCTAGGCCTAAGATAATTATGTACTTAATTATCTTAATTAAATTATTATCTGTGCCTAATCTTGGACCAAAGTATTTTATACTTTGAGAACCAAAGTGGTTTACTTTTGTAGGTTATCCAAACGAGGTTATCTCATTTTTGAATTACAAAAGTAGCCAACTTCAAGTCTGTCAATCACTAGCGGACAAGTTTTATCTACTTCTAAATAGGGCTTAGACACCGTGTCGGGGTTGTCTGTTTTCAAAATTGGAAAACTCCAATGCTAAGCTCAATGGTGGGTTCCACCTTGCTTTTCGGACATCCCTAGTTGACTGAAGCGCCTTTAGGAGCCCAGAGCCGTTGCACAATGTTCACATCCCCACGGATCTTTTCGAGTGACTCGGAAGAACCGTTACAACGGCCGATAAAGACTTATGTTTAGAACCAAGACACAATGGTCACTCTGCTTGGTCATTTGTAACATTCCTAGATCCACCCTAGGAGTATTACATGCTAGGGTTCCCAGAGAGGAACCCCTAAGGCTGCTTAAGGTCTCAACTTAGGGTTAATAGTTTTCTCTTTGCTTGCGTAAGCGTGTTTCTAGGTTTTCAAAGGTTTTTCTGAAAATTTCGGTAGTTTCCTCCGTAATATGGCTAATCCCATAGGCTTAAAGCCTTAACCTTACACGAAATACATTCACAAACTCAACGACCCACACGCTTGGAGTATCAACAACACAAGCTCAACGAGCCACATGCTCGGAGTAAACATATAGGGCTTTTATATTCATAGTTAAAACTTAAGTTCACATACAACCGATCTTTACAACATCTTTACAAACAAAAGACGAAAAACATGCGGTAAGCTCGGCATCTCCTATTCGTCTGTTATTTCGAAAGCCGAAGGCAACTCCCGTGAGTCTTAACTTCTGTACCTAAAATGTTGGTGAGGTCATGAGCTCCACGAGCCCAATGAATAACCCAAATCCAACCCCGGTTTCACTTTGCACATTAATTCATTAACAAACACACGTAAGTTCAAAATTCATTCATAACATGCTATTCGGATCATACATGCTTAAGACACGCGAGATACTAAACTTACCAACTTGCCGAGAAGCACAATGACATCAATTACTCATGAATTCAATCAAACATACTTCATTCGTCTTTATATGCAAGTAAGTCATAGAATCATTCATCATATAAATCATTCATCATGTAAATCATTCATCACATAAGTCATTCATCAAGTAAATCACATCTTTCTTCTTATCATATTTATTTCTTATGACATTAGGATTCATTCTTCTTCTCATTCTTCTTCTTGAGTTCAATTATGCATTTCATAAATCACTGATTGTTTCTTTCTTGTTCATCATGCATAATCACTCGTTTCTTCATATCATAATTCTTAAGTATTCTTAGTTTCGAATGGAAAGAAGATTTATGTTTTGCTCTAAAGACCCATTTTTGGAGCCAAAATAATTCGTGGGCTCAGTTCTTGGAGGCAAAATAATTCAATGGCCTCAAGGCAAAATAATTCGTGACCTCGAGGCTTGCCTCACTCGAAGGATGCATATTGTCAATAATTGGTGGAAGCAAAATAATTCGTGGCTTCGGTTGACGAGACACTTCTATGGCCATAGCTTCGGAGGGTTCTTTAATTTGTGGGGTCTTAGATCAATAACACAATCCTTTCTCCCTTCTTTAGTTCTTTATGTTTCTTATTTTCTTACTATATTCTTATTACTTCAACGAGATACACGTAATTTGTATAGTTCATGCTCAACACTTTCATGTGCAATATCTTCACAACTAACAATTCACATAAGCAAGTTCTAATTCAATTATGATCAATCCAATTCATATAGACATGCTTATGCTATTTATAATCAATGTATTTTAAAATAAACACATCATCACATAGCATATCAATTACAACTTCTAATTACGAACTTATCATTTCGTGATTGCGTATTATGGCGCATAAGTGGTTTATGGTTTCATAACTTTCCTTAGCCAATATATATCTCTTAATCTAGCCATATAACTTCTTAAATTTCATTTCTTAATCTAGTTACTCACTTAGTTCTGATTTTGCCCAAAACAACACATTTTCACTCAAAAATCCATATCTTCCAATTCACTCATCCAACGCATACCAAAATTTACAGGAAATTCTCATAAATTATCAGGAAGCTACAGTAAAAGTTTTAGCAATTTCAGGCTACACATGAATTCGCGATAATTCGAGACAGTAGAATAAATTCATGAAAAATCTGCACTTAAATCATGACATTCAATTTTCTGATTTTTCTCACTAATTCTATTCAAGCTAATTTCATTAAATTCTCAATCACACAGCTCAATAATCATACTCAACAATACTCAAATATCATTAAATTCATGAACTAGGCATAAATCGCAACATACTTTTCAATTTGTGAGTTGCTAGTTTTGTGAATTTAGGCCTCTAACTTCTTCAATTAACTTAGGGTTTCCAATTTCATACTTCCATTTCAAGATTAATCCACCTAATTCATTTTATTTTAGAGGATGAATTCAGATTATTCACCTTAGATTCTTAGAGGTTATAAGAATTTTAGTTTTGTAGGATTGAATTTCAAATTGGGGTTCGCTTCTTCTTTTGCCTTTGGATTTCCGGTCCGGCTCCCGCTCGCTCAAACTCTCTTCTTTCGCTCTCGCTTTTCACAGTCTCTTTCTCGTTTTCCTCTGTTTCTCTGCCCCTCTTCTCCCTGCCCCTGGTCTCGATTCCGTTGGTCTCGCCGTCTCCCTCCTCGCGCTTGCCGGCCCCACGAGCACGCCGTGCTCCTCTTCCTTTCTCGTTCCCCTTCGGTCTCTCTTTCACTCTCGCTCCTCGCTCGGGGCCCGACCTCAACCCTTCTCGCCCTTCCTGTCAATCTCTAGCTCTCTTTGCTTTGTCTCTCCCTTCGGTTTCGTCTTCCGCTTCTTCGGTCTCTCCTTCCTCTCGGTCTCCCTCTCGCTCTCTCTCGCTTTCCCTGTTTCTATTTCTCGCTTCTTTCCCTCTCTCTGCCAATTCCTCTTCATCCCGAGTTTGGGTTTCTCTCTACTAATTTCCTTACTCCACCTAATTAGCTTTGTTGCCCAAACTTAATTGGACCCCTCTAAACACCTTTGCTTTAGTTATCCGCACATTTCTCATTTTCCTTTCATTTTATTTTGATTTTTCTGCTTTGGACTTTGACAAATTGGGGCCAACTTCAATTTCAAAGCTAACCCATGCTTGGGTTTTAATTTCGACTCAGAAAAATTCCATTTCACTTAATTTAATAATTTTGAACTTTTAACTTAACTTTTAATAATTTAATTCATTAGCAAGCAAGCACCTGAAATTTCCGGTCTTACATCATCTATAAATAGAAGCCACTTCACAAGACTTGAAGATTGCTTGGAATTATTGTTGAAGCACATTACTTAAGCAAAAAGTCATTGTTTACATATTCAATTTTCAAGTTACAACCCCGACTTATAATTAATACTTTCCGAGTTGTAAAGTCTTATAATCATTTACATACTCTTCTTACTTTTTGAGTGAGGTCCCTTGAGTGAGCTGTAAGGGTTAACTCAGCTCGGTTGTCGCTATAAAGGTTATCTTAATCGGGAAGTACTAGATCGGATAAGGGAATTTATGAGTCTAGGAAAACATTATAAGAAATTGTCTAAGGGAGCAATTCTAGTTGAGTGAGTCCATTGTATCTTGTGGATTCAAAATAGTGGATTTGACTTGGTGCTTGGATTAGCATTGTCCGTGGTTTTCCGCCTCAGGAGGGTTTCCACGTAATTTTGAGTGTATACTTTTCAAATTCCAATCTAGACTCGGAATCGTTTATTTATCTTCTTCCAAGCAAAAAGATTCAAAGTTTGTTAAAATTTCCTCATCACCTTATTCACCCCCTCTAGGGTGACTTAGACTCTCTAAGAGCAAACCTTTAATTGGTATCGAGCCTAGCCTTTTAAGAAGGATCTAACGATCCAATGGTCTAAAGATCAGATGACTCGAACGTTGGAGAGTTCGATGAAGGAAGGTCATCCACCATACCACCAAAGTTCAAAGGATCAAACTTCATGCACTCTGGAAGAACCTAATGGAATGCTTTACGTTGGACAACGATGAAGATGTCCGGAACATCATCCAGGAAGAAAACTACATTCCAATGAAGATGGAAGGTCTAGGATCTATGCCTAAATAAAAGTTCAAGTACACCAATGAGGAGTCGAGAAATTTAGAAAGAACTTCAAAGCAATGAACATTATGATGTGTGTTGTTAGCTCGGAAGAGTACAACAGAGTATCAATCTATGACATAGCCAAAGATGTGTGGGACATTCTTGTCAACATATACGAAGGTACAAGCCAAGTGAAACAGGTGAAGATAAGCCAGTATCTTCACAAATATGAGCTGTTCAAGATGGAGCCGGAAGAAAACATCACTCGGATGTTTACACGCTTCATCGAGATTACAAACAATCTTAAATCTCTGGGTAGAAAGATTTCCCACGAAGGAATGTGCGGAAAAATTCTAAGAAGTCTCGTGAAGGTTTGCTCTCGGAGAAGCTAAGTCACCCTAGAGGGGGTGAATAGGGTGATGAGGAAATTCACTTGAGTTAAACACTAGATATGACTTTGAGGAGAATGTGAGTCAAGAATGAACTCGGAAAAACACCGACTCGAGTTAAGAAGAAGATGAAGATACAAATTGGACAGAACTTTAAATTTGTTTGAGTCTAGATTGGACTCGTAAAAGTATCAACTCGAAATTACGTGGAAACCCTCCTGGGGTAGAAAACCATGGACCGTGCTAATCCAAGCACGAAGTCAAATCCACTATTTTGAATCCACAAAATATAGTAGAATGACTCAACTAGAGTTGCTCCCTTAGACAACTCCTTACAAGTTTTTCTTAGACTAAGAAATTCCCTTATCTAATCTAGTCCTTCCTAACCGAGATAACCTTTACAGCTAGGGACAACCGAGCTGAGTTAACCCTTATAGCTCAGTCAAGGGACCTTACTCGTAAAGTAAGAATAAGTGTTTGTAACAGATTACAAGACCTTACAACTCGAGAGAACATTAAATACAGAGTTGGAGTTGTAAGTAGAAGATTAAGTATGAATACAAAGACTTTTGCTTAAGAATGTGTATTGACAATTGGTTCAAGCAATCTTCAAGTCTTGAGAGTTGGCTTTTCTATTTATAGATGACCAAGCAGATTAGCCATTGTGACTATCTTCCGACTGGAAGTCCTTTGTGACCGTTGCAATGGATTTTCCGAGTCACTCGGAAAATATCCGTTGAGGTGTGAACGTTGAGCAACGCCTCTTGACTCCTTTGGAAGTCCCAATTCACTGGTGGTGTCTTGAAAAGTAAGGTGGAAACCACCGTTAAGCTTAGCGTTGCGATTTCCAATTTTGGAAACGAGACAACCCCGACGTAGTGTCCGAGCCTTGGTCGAAGTGGAAAAAGCCTTGGTCTGTTGGTGATTTGACGTTTTAAAGCTGGTTACTTTTGTAATTCAAAAATAGGATAGCCTCGTTTGAATAACCTACAAAAGTAAATCAATTTGGTTCTCAAAGTATAAAATACTTTGATCCAAGAACAAATTAAGTTCTCCCATCATACTCATTTGAAATTCCTATCTCATTAACTCGGAAAATTCTCGACATAGAATTTCATTAGTAGCTCCAAAAATTATGTCATCAACATATATCCGAGCAATCGGAAAGTCTTTCCCCTTGGTTTTTATAAAGAGAGTCTTGTCAATCTGACCTCTCCTAAAATCATTTTGAACCAAGAAATTGCTCGGTCTTTCATACTAAGCTATGGGAGCTTGTTTAAGACCATAGAGAGCTTTTTGCGGTTTGAAAACATGATTTGGAAATTCCGAGTTTTCAAATCCAAGGGGTTGCTCAACATAGACTTCCTCTTCAATAAAACCATTGAGAAATGCATATTTAACATCCATTTGATACAATTTGATATTTATGTTAGATGCAAATGCCAATAAAATTCTAATAGCTTCAATTCTTGCTACAGGTGTAAAGGTTTCCCTATAATCAATCCCTTCTTCTTGATTGTAACCTTGAGCCACAAGTCTAGCCTTTTTCCGACTACCAACCCACCTTCATCCAGTTTGTTCTTGAAAACCCATTTGGTTCGTATGACTAGGTGGTCGGAAGGTCGTTTGGTCGAGTCCAGACTTGGTTTCTTTCGAATTGATTGAGTTCCTCTTGTATGACCTCTACCCATTCAGGTTCATTTAGGGCCTCTAGTGCATTTCGGGTTCGAGTTAATGATATGAATGCAGTGAATGCACATAGATTTTGAAGAGAGGAATGAATTCTTACCCCACTCGTTGATATCGGATAAGATGTTTTCTAGTGGGTGACTGGAAGCATACTTGAATGCTCTACTGTTCTCTGGTTCACCGGATGTGTAGGTTGAAATGGTTGATCTGTAGAAATCTGTTATGAGTGAACTTGTTCATCATATTGTCCTTTAACATTCCGAGTTGGTTCTTGAGTTGTCTCATTCCGAGTCACTTCGTTCCGAGTGACTTCATTCCGAGGCCATGGATTTGATTCTTGATGAGCTCATTTTCATCACGATCATCATTTCTACTCGAGCCTTAGGTCCGAGAATGTTGACTCACTTGGTTTTTCCTGTTCGGTCTCATCAAACACAACGTGGATGCTTTCTTCCACTTTGTTAGTTCTTTTATTGGAAATACGATATGCTTTGCTATGAGATGAATAACCAAGAAAAATACCTTCATCCGACCGAGCATCAAACTTGGTCGAGTGATCCTCACCATTGTTATGGACGAAACACTTACATTTAAAGGATCCGAAGTGTGAAATATTGGGTTTCTTCCCTTTGTAGAGCTCGTATGGTGTTTTCTTCAGGATGGGTCCGATGAGGCATCTGTTTAAAGTGTAGTTAGTTGTGCTGACTACCTCAGCCTGAAATAGTACGGTAGATTGTGTTCAATCATCATTGTCCTTGCTATTTCTTCAAGAGTTCTGTTCTTTCTCTCCACTACTCCGTTTTGTTGAGGAGTTCTTGGTGCTGAGAAGTTGTGGAGATGCCATTCTTATCACAAAACTCTGCAAATTCCGAGTAGTCGAACTCCCTTCCATGGTCAGTTTGAATTCTTTGGATCCGAGTCCGAGACTCAACTTGGATTTTCCTGTAGAGCTTGCTGAACTCTTTGAAAGCTTCATTTTTATGCTTAAGAAAACACACCCAGGTAAATCGTGAGTAATCATCAACAATAACAAGCACATATGATATACCTCCGAGACTCTTGACGAGGATTTCACCACATAAATCCATATGCAACATTTTAAACACCTTGGATGTGGAAACAGCTTTTAGAGATTTGAAAGATGATCCGACTTGTTTCCCTTTTGTGCATGCTTCGCAAATTTTATCTTTCTTAAATGCACAATCAGGCAATCCTCCGACTAAATCATGAGATGCAAGTTTCTTAATGGTATGCATGCTAACATGACCTAGTCTACGATGCCATGACCATGAATCATCATGAAGAGATACTTTTAAACATGATAAGTTCGACTCGGGGTCGAAGTGTAAGTGTTACTCGATCTCTTACCCGAGAGCTTGATCTCTTTAGTAACATCATCGAAATATAGCAATTGGTCCGAGTGAATCTTACCTCTTGACCTTTATCACACAGTTGAGAGATGCTTAGCAAGTTGTACTTTAACCCTTGACAAGGTATACTGGGCTGATCAGATTGCTTCCTTTGCCAATCTTGCCAATCCCAATTATCTTGCCTTTGATGTCATCCCCAAACGTGACATTTCCTCCTTTGTAGTCTTCTAACTCGTAAAAGATCTTGAATCTTCGACATGTGGCGTGAGCATCCACCGTCTAGGTACCAATGCCCTTTTGTTCTTTTCTCGAGTCAATTGCTAATCGAAACAAACTTACCCTTCTCTCTTCCTCTAATGAACCCGAGTAACACCCTTTATTGTGGTCCTTTTCGAGGAAGAAGACTTTTCTGAACCCGATTTGAATGACTTTGGGTTTGGTCCGATTCTCGAGTCTTCGGTGTAGAGAACCGAGTCTGTGTCTCTTTCTTTTTAAAAACTTTTCTTTTGATAAACCGGTGGACAAGGTTTTCTCCTGTAGGCTGGTGCAGGCTCTGTCCTCCTTTCATTCTTATGAATGGGACCGTGCTCGGCCTTCCCGAATTTCACGGTTACGGAGTCCTTTTTGAAAAGTTCGAGTAGGAATTGGATGTCTCCTCTTTGTTAAAACCAAGACCTTTTTTCTGCAGGAGACACATTGGGACCCTAAGAGCATATCAAGGTTTTTCCGACCTTGAGTAAACTTTAAAACAAGATCTTGAGACTCGTTGAGCTTTTGCTTTAGTTGCTCATTTTCCCTTCGAGTAACTCGGACTCGGTCTCATTGGATTGAGCACTAGTCTTAAGTTCTCTTAGAGTAAGTCTCGGTTTTCCAATTCATTTTTGAAGAGATGTTGTCGAAGTGATTGACTCAAGTTGTTCTTTAAAAAGAGAAGAGTCGAATTGGACTTCTCTTCCAAAGTGAAAATATACTTAGCTAAATAAACTTTGGAAAACTTGAGAAAGTATTCAATTACCTCTTGAGGATTTGTTTCCTCACTGTCCGAGTGATATGAGTCCGACTCTATTTCGACTTCGAGTCGAGAGTGCCATCGGACATTTTGAGTCATCTCGAGTCTTCATCGTCTTCGATGAGTCTTCATCACTCCATGTGGCCATCATAGCTCTGTTTCTTTCTTCTGTCCCTCTTTCTCTTGGGACAGTCCTTGACTATGTGTTCCTTGCTGCCACATTCAAAACGACCAGAGTTCTTAGTCAAAGATAACTTTGAAGGGAAGAGTGTTTACCTTTTCTATCCTTCTTGTCTTTCTTATAGAACTCTTCTCTTGGCTTCTTATCCCATCTCTTGTGCTTCATCATTCTCTTGAAGCCTCTAGCGATAAGTGCCATGGGATCCTCTTCTAAGTCGAAGAAATCGGATTTGCTTCTCTCGGTTTCTAAGGTTTTCGAGCACAATGTTCTTTTTGATGCCGACCTCTGCATCCTCCTCTTCCAGGTGGATCTCATGGGTGAGAAGCTTCCCAATGAGTTTGTCCGGCTTCGATAGAGACAAGTTCCGAGCCTCTTCGATAGATGTCGACTTGGGACCCAATCTTTTCTTAGGTAGGCTTCGAGTATCTTTTGCACATTTCCTTATGGGAAATCTTTCTACCCAAAGATTTGAGATTGTTGGTAATCTCAGTGAAGCGGATGAACATCCGAGTGATGTTCTCTTCGGCTCCATCTTGAACAGCTTCATACTTGTGAAGATATTGGCTTATCTTCGCTTGTCCGATCCGGCTCGTGCCTTCATAAGTGTTGACTAGTGTGTCCCATACTTCTTTGGCTATGTCATAGGCGGACACTTGGTTGTACTCTTCCGAGCCGATGGCCCACATCGGAATGTTCATCGCCTTGAAGTTCTTTCGAACTTTTCGCTTCATCGGTAGTGAACTCAGCCTTTGTCTTGGGCACGAGTCTTGTTTCTTCCGTCTTTATGGGAATGTAGTTGCCTGCTTGTATGATGTTCCGGACATCCTCATCATGATCTAGTAGGAAACATTCCATGAGCTTCTTCCGAGTGCATGAAGTTAGATCCTTTGAACTTTGGTGGTCTCGCTGGAAGATCTTCCTTCATCGAACTCTCTGTTGTTATGAGCCATTTGATCTTTAGACCTTTGGATGGTTAGATCCTTTCGAAAGGATAAGCTCCGATACCAATTGAAGGTCTTGCTCTCGGAGAAGCTTAGTCACCCTAGAGGGGGTGAATAGGGTGATGAGGAAATTCACTCGAGTTAAACACTAGATATGACTCCGAGGAGAATGTGAGTCAAGAATGAACTCGGAAAAACACCGACTCGGAGTTAAGAAGAAGATGAAGATACAAATTGGACGAGAACTTTAAATTTGTCCGAGTCTAGATTGGACTCGGAAAAGTATCAACTCGAAATTACGTGGAAACCCTCCCGGGGTAGAAAACCACGGACCGTGCTAATCCAAGCACGAAGTCAAATCCACTATTTTGAATCCACAAAATACGGTAGAATGACTCAACTAGAGTTGCTCCCTTAGACAACTCCTTACAAGTTTTTCCTAGACTCGAAATTCCCTTATCCGATCTAGTACTTCCTAACCGAGATAACCTTTATAGCTATGGACAACCGAGCTGAGTTAACCCTTACGGCTCGAGTCAAGGACCTTACTCGGAAAGTAAGAATAAGTGTTTGTAACATATTACAATACCTTACAACTCGAGAGAATATTAAATACGAGTTGGAGTTGTAAGTAGAAGATTGAGTATGAATACAAAGACTTTTGCTTAAGAATAAGTATTGACAATTGGTTCAGTAATCTTCAAGTCTTGAGAGTTGGCTTCTATTTATAGATGACCAAGCAGATTATCCGTTGTGACTATCTTCCGACTGGAAGTCCTTTGTGATCTGTTGCAATGGATTTTACGAGTCACTCGGAAAATATCCGTTGAGGTGTGAACGTTGGGCAACGGCTCTTGAGTCCTTTGGAAGTCCCAATTCACTTGGTGGTGTCTTGAAAAGTAAGATGGAAACCACTGTTAAGCTTAGCGTTGCAAATTTCCAATTTTGGAAACAGACAACCCCGACACGGTTGTCCGGGCCTTGGTCGAAGTGGAAAAAGCCTTGTCTGCTGGTGATTTGACATTTTGAAGCCGCTTACTTTTGTAATTCAAAAATAGGATAGCCTCATTTGAATAACCTACAAAAGTAAATCAATTTGGTTCTCATAGTATAAAATACTTTGGTCCAAGATTAGACACGAGATAATAAATTAATTAAGATAATTAAATGCATAATTATCTCGAGTCAAAAAAGGAATGGAATTTTCTGAATTTAATATCCATGAGACTCAAAATCCATATGAGTTAGTCTAAAAGAGAATCAAGTCAAATAAAGAATATCGAGTAGACAGACTTGATTTAGACAAAGCAAAGTTCAAACAAAATATGTTGACTTAGAAGAATGAATTAACATGGTAATTATTGGAACACGAAGTCGGATATGAGTTTATGCACGTTATAGTAAATGTTTGAACATGCGATATATTTAAGTGTTGTTTGAGTGACTCGGAACATTGTGTAGAAAGGCATGTAAAAGTATGCTTTCCGAGTCGATCGAAGCATGAAAACGAATGCAATAGATTCCGTAACACTCGGAAAAGATACTATATCACTCGGAAAAGTTTCTAAGGCACATAGAATGACTTGTAATTAAAACCTTATGAGAGCTGAAGTCTTATACCTGATTCTTTGATGGAACTCAGAATGATGTATATGTAAAGTCCGAGTCTTCGGCTTACTAAAGAGAAGATGGGGTCCCAAGGTGACAACCATCGAGGAAGCTCGGAATCTCTTAGAAGTAAAGTCAGTCAAACTAATTGGGAAGCTGCTTATGCATGAAATTCACTCGGAAGAAGAGGATGCCGAGGTCGGCACCAATATGAACATTGCGATGAAGGCCTCGTAAAGTAGAGGGGAAAGTCCGAGTTCCTCGGACTCGAAAAAGACCCAATGGCACTCATTGTCCGAGGCTTTAAAAGAATGATGAAGCATAAGAAATGGGAAAAGAGGCCAAAGGAAGAGTTCTACAAGAAGGATAAGAAAGACGGAAAAGGTAAATATTCTTCCCTTTCCAAGTTAACTTTAACTAAGAACTCGGCTATTTTGAATGTGGCAGTAAAGATCACATAGTAAAGGACTCGTCCAAAGAGAAAGAAGGACAGAAAGAAGAACAAGGCTATGATGGCCACATGGAGCGATGAAGACTCATCGGAAGAAGATGATGATTCCGATGACTCAAAGTGTCCGATGGCACTAATGGACTTAGAAGCTGAATTTGAGTCGGACTCCGACAGCTCGGACAATGAGGAGACAAGTCCTCAAGAGGTAATTGAATATTTTCTTAAGTTCTCCAAAGTTGATTTGCAAAAATATATTTATACTTTGGAAGAAAAGTCCAATTCCGATTCTTCTCGGTTTAAAGAACAACTTAAGTCTCTTACTTCGAGAGCAATTGTTTGAAAGATGAATTGGAAACACCGACACTAACTCCGAAAGAACTCAAGACTAGTAATCGGACTAATGAGACTTAGTCCGAGTCACTCGAAGAGAAAATGAGCATTTGAAAAGAAAGCTCAATGAGTCTCAAGAGCTTGTTTTGAAATTTACTCAAGGTCGAAAAATCTTGACATGCTTTTAGGCTCTTAGTGTTTCTCCTTTAGGAAAGAAGGACTTGGTTTTAACAAAGAGGATGAATCTAATCCCTACTCAAATCTTTTCACAAAGGATTCCAGAGCTGTGAAGTTCGGGAAGGCTGAGCATGGTCCTATTCATAAGAATGAAAGGAGGACTGAGCCTGGACCAGTTTATAGAGGAAAACCTTCTCTTCCTATTTATAAAAGAAAATATTTTCAAAAGAAAGAGACACGAGACTCAGTTTTCTAGAAAGAGGACTAAGAATTAAACCAAACCCAAAGTCATTCAAATCTAGGTTCCCAAGAGTCTTCTTCCTCGAAAAGGACCACGAGTAAAGGGAGTTACTTGGGTTCGCTAGAGGAAGTGAGAAGGGTTAGTGTATGACTTCCAGGTACCTCGAAAAGAACAAAAGGTCATAGTACTTAGATAATGGATGCTCACGCCACATGTCGGGAGATTCAAGACTCTTTTATGAGTTAGAAGATTTTAAAGGAGGCAAGGTCACTTTTGGAGATGACGAGTAAGGGCAAGATAGTTTGAATTGGCAAGATTGGGAAAGGAGATAACCCGGTCAACCCGAGTCTATCTTGTCAAAGGACTAAAGTACAACTCCGCTCAAGCATCTCTCAACTGTGTGACAAAGGTCAAGAGGTAAGATTCACTCATACCAACCGCTATACTTCGATGTAACTATCAAAGAGACTAAGCTTTCGGGTAAGAGATAAGGCAATACTTATACTATCCCTCTTTCCGATCCAAGTAAGAACTTATCTTGTTTAAAAGCATCATTGCATGATGATTCTTGGACTTGGCATCACATATTAGGTCATGCTAGTATGCACACTATCAAAAAGCTTGCATCTCATGGTTTAGTTAGGGGTTTACCTAACTGTGCATTTAAGAAAGATAAAATTTGTGAAGCATGTACAAAAGGGAAACAGGTCGGATCATCTTTCAAACCTCTCAAAACTGTTTCTACATCCAAAGTGCTTGAGTTATCGCACATGGATTTATGTGGTGAAATCTTTGTAAACAGTCTCGGAGGTAAATCATATGTACTTGTGATTGTTGATGACTACTCACGATTTACCTGGGTTTGTTTTCTCAAGAACAAAAATGAAGCTTTCAAAGAGTTCAACAAGCTCTGTAGGAAAATTCAAGTAGAGTCACGGACTCGGATCGGAAGAATTTGAACCGATTATGAAAGGGAGTTTGACTACTAAGAATTTGCAGAGTTCCGTGACAAGAATGGTATCTCTCACAACTTCTCAGCACCCGAACCCCTCAACAGAATGGGGTAGTAGAGATAAAGAACCGAACTCTTGAAGAAATAGGAAGGACAATGATGATTGAACATGATCTACCTTACTATTTCTAGGCGGAGGCGATCAACACAACAAACTACACATTGAACGGATGCCTCATTAGACCCATCTTGAAGAAAACTCTCTACGAGCTCTACAAGGGAAAGAAGCCTAACATCTCATACTTCAAACCCTTTGGATGTAAATGCTTTGTTCACAATAACAATGAAGGATCACTCGACCAAGTTTGATGCTAGGTCGGATGAGGGTATTTTTCTGGGTTATTCATCTCATAGTAAAGCATATCGTGTCTTTAACAAAAGAACTAACAAAGTGAAAGAAAGTATCCACGTTGTGTTTGATAAGATTGATCGGGGAAAAACAAGTGAGTCAACCTTCTCGGATTTGAAACTCAGTCGAGATGAAGATGATCTTGCTGAAGTCGAACTTAGACAGAGTCAAAAGAAAGCAACTCGGAATAAGGCAGCTCGTGAACATTATGACTCAGATCGAACCGGCTCAAGAGCCGACTCGAATCGTCGAAGGACAAGCAAATGAGGAAAGTCAGCAAGCTCGGACTACGAAGATCAGCCAGTTCAACCAACAAACCTGGTAGACCAAAGAACAGGTAGAGCATTCAAATATGCTTCGAGCCACCCACTTGAGAATATTTTGTCTAACATCAACAAGTGGGGTAAGAACTTGTTCTTCTTTACAAAATCTATGTGCATTCACTGCATTCATATCATTAACGAAACCGAGAAATGCACTAGCGGCCCTAAATGAACCTGAATGGGTAGAGGACATGCAAGAAGAACTTAATTAATTTGAGAGAAAACAAGTCCGGACTTTGACTAAACGACCTTCCGACCACCCAGTTATAGGAACCAAATGGGTTTTCAAAAACAAACTTGGTGAGGATGGGTTGGTAGTCGAAATAAGGCTAGACTTGTGGCTCAAGGTCACAATCAAGAAGAAGGAATTGATTGTGGGGAAACCTTTGCACCGATTGCTAGCATTAAAGCTATTAGAATCATATTTGCATTTGTATCAAGCATGACTATTAAATTGTATCAAATGGATGTCAAATGTGATTTTCTGAATGGTTTCATTCAAGAGGAAGTCTATGTTAAGCAACCCCCTGGATTTGAAAACTCATAATTTCCAATTCATGTTTTCAAACCGCAAAAGGCTCTATATGGTCTTAAACAAGCTCCCGGAGCTTGGTATGAAAGACTCGAACAGTTTCTTGGTTAAGAATGATTTCAAAAGAGGTTAGATTTATAAAACACTTTTCATAAAAACCAAGGGGAGAGATTTCCTTATCGCTCGATTTATGTTGATGATATTATTTTTAGAGCTACTAATGAAAACATATATAGAGAATTTTCTGAGTTGATAAGACAGGAATTCCAAATGAGTATGATAGGAAAGCTCAATTTCTTTCTTGGTCTATAAATCAGACAAGATAAAGATGGAATCTATGTCCATCAATCTAAGTATACCAAGGAATTACTGAAGAAGTACAAGCTTCAAGATGTGAAACATGCAAGTAACACCCATGAGTAGCAGAATGAAACTGGACTTAGATAAAAAAGGTAAAGCAAGTAGATCGAAACTCTATAGAGGTATGATTGGTTCTCTACTATATCTCACATCCAAGTGGACCGGACATTATGTTTAGTGTATGTCTGTGTGCAAGATTTCAAGCTAATCCAAAAGAATCATATCTCATCTGCGGTGAAGAGGATTTTCATATATCTTGCAGGGACTCGGAATCTTGGTCTATGGTTTTCAAGAGACTCGGAATACTCAGATGCTGACTATGCTAGTTACAAGGTTGATAGAAAGAGCACATCAAGAGCATGCCGGTTTCGGGTCAATCTCTTATATCTTAGCACTCAAAGAAGCAAAACTCGGTTGCTCTATCAACTCGCTGAAGCCGAGTACATTGCAACTGGAGCGTGTTGTGCTAAGACTCTATGGATCAAGCAACACTTGAAGGATCTTGGACTTTCATTCAAATTTGTCCCAATCAAGTGTGATAATCGAGTGCAATCAACATCACTAAGAATCCAGTTCAAGCACTCAAAGCAAAGCATATTGAGGTCATGTATCATTTTCCGAGAGACCATTATGAGAAAGGTGATATTGAACTTGAATTTATTCCTACAAAATTTCATTCAGCTGATATTTTCACTAAGCCACTTAGTGAGGATCGGTTTTGCTTTATTAGGAATGAGCTTGGTAAGATTAATGCATGATTATATTTTTTTCTAAGTGAAATTGTCTTACATGATTATATTTTATATGTTTTTCTTTCCCTTAATAACAATTAGTTCGGTTGATTGAGTGAAACCGAGCTAGGAGTTATTCTGTGTTTGAGTATTCCGAGTCACTCGAAACCGGACTAAGTCGGACTCAATTTTTGAGCAAAATGGACATCAATCTTCTGATATCATCTCTAGACAAGTGGAGAATTTCAGAAATTTCATTTTAAAATATCTCTTCTCTCTCTCTCTATTGTGCGCATCGATTAGACAACGAGCCGTTGGGAGAAAGTCACTGGAATTCTAACCGTTGGTGAGCGAAACGTCACACTTGTCCGAGGGGATTGTTGGAGGTTTAGGCTATACTAAGAGCTGAAGGACACTTCTTTTCGCTACAAATAGCACCCCTTTACCTTCATTTCGCTACTTTACTCTCTACTTACTTACTCTCTACACATACTCTCTCTCTCTCAAATTCCGAGTGCTTACTTGTCTCATTCTCTCTCTCTCTCTCTCTCTCTCTCTCTCGTTCACTCTCTCTCACTCTCTTTCTCAAATCTTCAACCATGCCTAAAAGAGGTTCAATCCAAGATTTTCCGAGGTCCGTAACTAAGAAACCCCCACATCAAACCACCTCAAGAGGGTACCTCTAACCCCTGTAAGGTTTTGTCACCCAACACCTAACGTTGGATGAGAAATTTTTCCCAACCACATCGTTCTCGTGGTTGCAACACATCAAAACCACTAGAGTCTACAATTTTCTATGCTTCGGTGAGTTCATCTACCCAGAACTCGTTGCCAAGTTCTACTCTAACATGTCTTACTCGAGGGAGTTATTACCTCACAAATTCAAGACACAATTGTTCGTATTAACCTCTCTCTCTTTCATCGACTTTTTAAAGTCTCCTCTTTCTTTCTCAACTGCAATCCTATCCCATTCAATGAGATTGTAAATGAGTTCTTCGAGAAATATGCAAAGGAGGTCCCTAAGTCACGCAAAACTTCTCTATGACTTAGATGAGGACCGAGGCCATATTGCTCTGTTTTGTTCCGATGAGAACCTTCTTCTCTCGTCACTTGAGCAAAGAGAATCCAAATTCCAAAATTCTCAAAGCTCTTTTTGATATTCTCAAGGGCTACGATGTAGAACTCTTCCCAGCTATCCTCCCTCCTTTGTATTCTAGGAGGATGAGCCGGAGGATGATATGGCTCGGATCGGTCACCCGAACTGAGCCACTACTCGACATCCGTGTGCTGCCACCGCCACGGTCTTTAATGTCATCTCAAGCTTACCAGCGCCGACGCACCTGCTCGCTCCCCACCTCAGCACCCCCAGCACCCCGTCTTAATTTCTTTTACTTATTTTCGTTTTTTGTCCAACATCAAGTGTATCTTTTTTATGTTTTTCTTCCCTGTTTTTGATGAAATGCAAGTGGGAGAAATATAGGAAAATTGATGTTGTTATGTTTAGGGAGCTCACTCTCTTTTTGTTTTTTGTTATATTTATATGAATGAATTTTCTTTATTTGAGCGGACTCATTTCGAGTTAATTCTTTCTAAGTTCGATCTCTTATATTATTTCTTTTACGCTCCGATATATACTGTTCATATTTCTATGCTCATGTGTTGTTCGCATAACTATTATAACTAATGATAGTATCTACAATGCATTTTCCGAGTATGAAATATTTCTCACTCATTACTTCTTACTCGATATGTTCTACTTAGTGAGAATGAAAACTCGTGTTTTACATTAACAAGTTTCTATCTCGAGTGTGGAATGCCTTTCATCAAAAAGAGGAGATTGAAGACTCGGACTCTAACTCTAAGACATTCCGAGTACTACATGAAGACTCATGTATAAACCTCATCCCTCCTATGTTTTGATTACAAGTCATTACGAGTATTATAGAAACTCCTATATAAGTTTTCATTCGTTTCGATTGACTCGGAAAAACATTCTTGTGTATCCTCTACATTAATGTTTTTGACTCACTCGGACATCACTCGGAACAATCGTATGTTCAAATAATTTCTCTAACACTTTTGTTTTAAGTTCGATTGCATATTTTAATGCAAAGTTAATTACGAGGTTAATTCCTTTTTCTAAGTTAGTTAGTTTGTTTGAGAATTATTTGTCCGAGATCAAGTCTTTGTACTCGAGATGATTATACTCTTTTAACTTGATCTTTCTTAGGATTGACGTTGATGAAATTTGAGTATATTTAATATTAGACTCAGAAAATTCCACTTTTCTAGGCCTAAGATAATTATGCACTTAAGCTGTCTTAATTAAATTATTATCTATGCCTAATCTTCGACCAAAGTATCTTATACTTTGAGAACCAAAGTGGTTTACTTTTGTAGGTTATCCAAACGAGGTTATCTCATATTTTGAATTGCAAAAGTAGCCGGTTTCAATCATCAATCACCAACAGACAAGTTTTATCTACTTCGAACAGGGCTCGGACACCGTGTCGGGGTTGTCCGTTTCCAAAACTGGAAAACTCCAACGCTAAGCTCAACAGATGGTTTCCACCTTGCTTTTCAAACATCACCAGTTTGCTGGAGCACCTTTAGGAGCAAGGAGTTGTTGCACAACGTTCACATCCCAACGGATCTTTTCGAGTGACTTAGAAGAGCCGTTATAACGTTAGTAAAGACTTCTATTCGGAACCAAGACACAACGGTCACTCTGCTTGGTTATCTATAAATAGAAGCCACTTCATAAGACTTGAAGATTGCTGGAATTATTTTTGAAACATTACTTAAGAAAAAGTCATTGTTTACATATTCAATCTTCAAGTTACAACTCCCGACTTGTAATTTGTACTTTCTAAGTTGTAAAGTCTTGTAATCATTTACATACTCTTCTTACTTTCCGAGTAAGGTCCCTTGACTGAGCTGGAAGGGTTAACTCGGCTCATGTCCCTAGCTATAAAGGTTATCTCAGTTAGGAAGTACTAGATTAGATAAGGGAATTTATGAGTCTAGGAAAACATTGTAAGAAATTGTCTAGGGGAGCAATTCTGGTTGAGTCACTCCATTGTATTTTGTGGATTCAAAATAGTAGATTTGACTTGGTGCTTGGATTAGCACTGTCCGTGGTTTTCTATTCCAGGAGGTTTTCCACATAATTCTAAGTGTATACTTTTCCGAGTGCAATCTTGACTCGGAATAATTTGTTTATCTTCTTCCAAGCAAAAAAGATTCAAAGTTTGTTAAAATTTCCTCATCACCCTATTCACCCCGTCTAGGGTGACTTAGACTCTCTAAGAGCAAACCTTCACATATTTCAAACGGAACTCTACCGAAATTTTTAGAAGATTTTAAAATCAATTGAGAAATCACATTTAGTACCTTTAACTAGGAGCTGAAAAATCAAATCGGCACTTTGTAGAGCCTTAGGAGTCCCTTTTGAGGAACTCGGCAATGTAATACTCCTAGGGTGGGTTTTGGGGCAGGTTTATGGAAGAAAGGCTTTACCTTTTGAGGTTTCTTTCTAAGGGTCCTCGAGCAAGGAAGTTGAGGTAATAAGTCTCGAAGAAGTTATGGTCTCCTTTGTAGTCGAACCACCCTCAACGATGGATCCTCTTTTAGGCATGTTTGAAAGAGATAGAGAAATAGAAACTGAAAGAAGTAGAGGTAGAAGTAGAAATGAACTAAAAGAGTAGAAAAGAGAGAGAAAGCAGGAGTGAAAACTTGAGTTTGAGTTGAGTGAGATTAATAAATCTGAGTGAGAGTGCAAAGAATTCCGAGCGCTAAATTTTAGATTAGTGAGAGAAAAAAAGCAAAGCGTGGAAATGAGTTTAAGTGAGGTCTATTTATAAACAAAGGCTCTCAACAAGTAGAAAACCACAACCGACCCCGAGAACAAGTGCAATGGCTAGTTCCAACAGTTAGAATTCCAATGGCTTTCTTGAAACAACTTCTCATCGACTAATTCTTCAATCAAATCACGTGAATAGAGAGAGAAATTTTATAAAAATTTATCTAAGACTTTCTATTGATTAGAAATGACCTTAGAAATTTTACTATCCATTTTCTTTTAATTGAGTCTGATCGTTGTCCGTCCGAATGCTCGAAGTAACTCGGTTTATCAACAACTAGTGCTCGGTTTCGTGAATTTTCAATCGAACCATTAGTTATTCAAACTTCACTCAATGAAGACAAGTTTGAATACAATAACCACATAATAATTCATGCAATAAAACATGTAATCATTTTTAGTAAAGAAAAACTACTCTTCACCTAATGGTTTAGTGAAAATATCGACCAATGAGAGCTTAGTAGGAATAAATTCAAATTCTATATCACCTTTTTCGGAGTGATCTCTCATAATTTCATATCCGATCTCAATGTGCTTAGTAGAAGGACCAACAAAAGAAGAAGATTTCCTTGAGAGCTCTTTTTTGGGAGGAGAAGGAGTTTGAACAATCTCATAATTATGAGTCTAGGCTCCGGGTTCAATTTCTTGATATCTAAGACTCGAAGCTCCTCTCTGCCTATAGAAACAGACACCGATCAGAAATTTGTCTGTTTAAGTGGGGAGCTCAAGCTTGAAGTGAGTAAAGACTTTCGATAGAATAGCTCCAAAGGCAAGAGGTGGATTCTTCGTGTCCTGGTTGATGTAAGCGATTTGTTCAATAATGAAATGGAAGAGGTCAACCTCATACTCTTTAAGAATATCATAAAGAAGCTTGAGAACCTTGCTGTTGGGGTTCTCCTTGGAAGGATAGAATGAGAATACAGTTCTTATAGAAAAGAAACAAAGAAGTCTTACATAAGACTTCGGCTGAGTTATAGAGAAATTCTTTCAATCCTTAGGCTTGATCGAAGCATATTTTGAGAAGAATTCCTCAGCGACTTCATTGAAGATTGAGTGTTAGTTTCAAGGAACAGACTTTTAATGTTGAAAAGTTTGTGGAGGAAGGCAAGACGACGTTAATTTTCTTGCGTTAAATAGAAGAAAGAAGAATGTTGTCCGAGATAGACAAGTTTTGGTAGAATTCTATGACCATATCCGGGTAGATGTAGTCACGAGTAGCAAAGAAGATCAAGAAATGTAGTTTTCTTGAGTTTTCCAACCTAAGATATTTGGTAGAAAGAAATAAGTTTTCTTCCATACTTGTAACACCCCGAAACTTAATCGTAATTAATTTTGCATTTTATCATCTTAATATTGTTTAAGAGCTTTGAGCCGTGCAAAATACGAAATCGAAATAAAAGATGTGAACAAATTTGATAATCGCAAATAATAATGGGTAATTAGTAAAAATTTACGTTTGTACTTGCGAAATGTATATATGTTCGAATAATTTTATTCCGAATTTTAATAAATTAAATTAATAAGTAAAAAGAAATAAAATAAAATAGTATACATATATATACAAATTATTATAACACAAATAGAAAAAAAAAAACAATGCCTAGAAGCATCGGGATATCAGTGGAGGGAGGGGGCTTGTTTTGTAAAGGAGGTAATACATTCACCCTCCACCTCTCTCTCACCTCTCCTGCCTCACCTTCTTCCCTTGTCACCGCATCTACCGCCGGCCAGCTGTCACCACCGGCCTCTGCTGCCGCCGGCACTCTCCGGCCACCTCCATCGCATTTCTCTCTCCTTTTTGCTCGTTCTACTTCAAGCGACCCCGCCCCGATGTTGTGGCTCGCTCCCGCACCAAGTCTTTCTTCTCCCTCTTCCCCTGTCTCGCGCTAGCAGGGCAAAACCGCCCCTTGCTGCTGCTGCTCGGTCGTGCCACCTTGGCCGCCGTCCCCGGTCGCCGACCGGCGACCGACGCCGCCGACAACGCCCGGAGCGGAGCTGCCACCTCGTACACCGAAACACCACCACCAAATTCCACTTCTATGCCCCTTTGAGGTATATCTCTAATTCTTCATTTTTAAGCAAATATTTATCCCGAATTTATGTTGTAATTGAAGAATTAGACAAATAAATATGGGGATTGAATTAATCTATGGTGGAATTGGAAGAATATTAGGAGAAATTGAAATTGGATTTAGGGTTTAATATGTGTGAATATGGAATTGGAAATTGATTTGGGTTTATTTATAATTGTGAATGTGCTTGTTAAACTTCTATATGAGTATATATGGATTATTTGGTTGCGGAGGATGATTAGAAATATGAACATGTATGTTGTTGGGAGTTGGTTTCAAGAATGTGTAAATGAGACATTGAAGATTGATGGAGGATTGAATTTATTTGTTTGTATGTGTGCTAAACTTGAGTAAATTAATGTAATTGAGTTTTGGCCTAATTGTACAAGTGCGAATTTATTTGAAATGTAGAAAGTGGATGAGATTATAGATATATGATCATGGGAAAGTGATTAAAATTAGGTTATGTTAAGCGTGATTGAAAAATGAAATTGGGTTATACTTGGGAACTTTATTGAAATTAATAGAGACCTTGGTGGAGTTAGTAAATTGGTGATAATAAGTAATATGGTGGTGAAAAGACAAGAATAATTAAATGTATAACGATCTTTGCGAGAATTCGAAAAATTACTTAGAGTGAGACTTGACTTGAAAAGAAAATTAGAATGTTGAATTGAGTAGGAGGAGGAGGGGGAAAAGAAATTTACGGAATTAAAGGAAGTTAGAAATTCAAATGAATTTGAGTAATAAGTGGGGAATTAGAGGAAGTCAAATGTGAAAAGTTTATCACAAATAGAGAGTAACTATTAAGTTTATTAATGCATAAATCAAATTACTTCCTAAAAACAGAAAAGCGACGGGAACGACATGTTTGAGGAAAATAATGAAAAGCGATATTTAAGGGAAATGAACAACTACCTCGAGTACGTTACTATCCGCACTTTTCAAAATATTTAAATGTTAACATGTCGAAATATTAATGAGTTTCACTATTTTATCTACGATACACTAAATCATTAACCGATTATTGGTTCTACTCATAAAGGAATTAATCGTACGGAGCCATCTCCCGATAATCGGGATTTTTATGATTAAATTGCTTAACCGAAGCCCTAGTTATAAATATATATATGTATGAAGGTTTTTGTCTTGATCAAGCATCGAAAAGTTCATGAGCAAGAAAATGAGAATATTGACGAGATTGTATACTGGTTCGAAATTTGGTTTTTGTGGTTGTGAATATACTCCGGCGTGTGACCGTTGAGTTGTGTACTCCGAGCGTGTGGCTCGTTGAGTTTTATTGTGGATTTTATGCAGGTTTTTAAGGTTTTTAGCCTAATGGTTAGGCCGTATTTTAAACGAAACTCGCCAAAATTTTTAGAAAATTAGAACACCGAATCAATACCTTAAGTAGGGGATGTAGAATGTTGATTGTCAGTGAAAAAGCATTAAAGTAACAAAGTATATAATATAACTTAGATTGTGAAAGGAAATTGAGATGAATTGGTGGTGGTTTTGAAATAAGTAATCTTATAAATGACTAATCGGAGAAGGAAGTTAATGTATCTAGATTAGCCAAGTCAAGGAGCCAATCGAGTAGGAAGTAGGAAGTATATTTGGTTTATAGAGCATACTAGATGAAGCGAATGGTACAATTAAGGTTATGCTACATTAAGCATAGATTAGAGGTGATAGGAACAAAAGATCGAACTTGAGTGGTATTAAAAGAATGGGGAATTAAACTCATCAATTGTTTTATATAAATTCAAACTATATCATCAATAGCTTATTTCCGGAAATGTTTGAATATCGAGATCGAAGTGAACAATATGGATAGGTACGTGAAAAGTAAAAGTTTGGTGATCGTAAATGCATATAATCGTGGTTAAAAGACTAGTAGTCTACGAAGTAGATTCATTTTGGAAGCACAAATCGAATTGAAATTGTGTTGTAGAAACAATCAGCAATTGAAGCGTTCGGCACGCTGAGGTACGTTATTGCCTTTACATTTATACTAAAAGTAAAAGTTTTACTGATTAATAGTTGGTGCTTTCAATTCATTGCATTTATAAATAAGTCTTCACAATTTATCATGATTTGGCCATGCAAAGGACCCATTAACCGTTATGACGATCCATGAATGAATGTGATCGTAATCGTAATCGTAAATGGTTGATCCGGGGACGCCTTGACAATGTTGCTCGCTAGCGAGCATTGAACAGCTTAATCGTTCAATTGTGCACAGAATCGTTAATTGTTCTATTGTGAACGGAATCGTTAATCGTTCAATTGTGCATGGAATCGTTAATTGTTCCATTCTAAACAGAATCGTTAATCATTCAATTGTGCACGTAATCGTTAATTGTTCTATTATGAACAGAATTGTTAGTTGTTCAATTGTGAACGGAATCGTTAATTGTTCAATTGTGCACGGAATCGTTAATCGTTCAATTATTCACGGAATCGTTAATTGTTTAACCGTTTAATCGTTCAATTGTTCACGACTGGCTGCCTTATGGTTCAATGAACCTAGGAGTCGGATCCCATGATTGATTGTTTCATAGTACGGGTCCTAAGTTTGGCTAAATCAAGCAAAGCAAATCGGCAATTGACAAATGTGCAAACTGTTTATTCAAGAAAAATGATTTAAAATGTGCATGATGTAAGTTATAATTTTATTTTACAACGGTAACGTATCGAGCTTCTAGCTCACACGTCTATTGTTTTATGTTTTAAAATCTTTAGGAGCTCGAGCGCGTGGCGGACTATTCACAATCACACTTAAAGTCTAAAGAGGAAGAAAAAGATAAAGCCGGTCGGGAGAAGTGATGTTCGGCTGTTCGTCTTGACCCCATACATGTTAATCCCTTCCTTGGTCTCTTGGCTCATGGTTCCTCTCTAACTGATTCTCGGCGTTTTCCAATTTTCATTTTCTATAAAGAAAATTAGGATTGGATTGTTACATAAATTGTTTGAATAATTAATTTGCTCAAAGGAATTTGCCTTGTTTTCATTTTGAAAACGGCGGTAACGTCTCCCAATTTACAAGTCTTCCGCTGTTAATTACTTATTTATGTATTTACGTATTGGGGGCGTTACACATACAATAGTGTTGGGCGATAATAGGAGATTTTGATTCTTCCAGGTTTATGGAAGAAAAGCTTTACCTTTCGGATCTCTTTACGAGGGTCCTTAGGCGGGAAGTTGAGGTAACAAGTCTCGAAGAAGTTATGGCCTTCTTTGTGGTCGAACCACCCTCAATGATGGATCCTCTTTTAGGCATGTTTAAATGAGACAGAAATAGAAACCGAAAGAAGTAGATGTAGAAGTAGAAATGAACTAAAAGAGTAGAAAAGAGAGAGAAAGTAAGAGCGAAAACCCGAGTTTGAGTTGATCGAGATTAATGAATCCGAGTGAGAGCGCAAAGAATTCCGAGTGCTAAATTTGAGATGAGTGAGAGCAAATGAGCAAAGTGTGGAAATGAGAGTAAGTGAGGTCTATTTATAAATAAAGGCTCTCAACAAGTAGGAAACCATAACTAACCCCGAGAAGCGTGCAACGGCTAGTTCCAACAGTTAGAATTCTAGTGGCTTTCTTGAAACAAGCATGGCAACGGCTAATTCTTTAATCGGATCACGTGAATAGAGAGAGAAATTTTATAAAAATTTATCTAAGACTCTTTATTGATTCGAGATGACCTCGGAAATTTTACTTGTCTATGTTCTTTTAACCGAGTCCGACTTAGTTATCCGTCCGAGTGCTCGGAAGCAACTCGATTCATTAATAACTAGAGCTCGGTTTCATGAATTTTCAACTGAACCATTAGTTATTCAGACTTCACTCAATGAAGATATGTTTGAATACAATAGCCACATAATAATTCATGTAATAAAATATGTAATCATTTCTAGTAAAGAAAAACTAATCTTCACCTAATCGTTTAGTGAAAATATCAGCCAATTAGAGCTTAGTAGGAATAAATTCAAGTTCTATATCACCTTTTTAAGAATGATCTCTCATAAATTGATATCCGACCTTAATGTGCTTAGTCTTTGAATGCTAAACTAGGTTCTTGGTGATGCTGATAACACTTTGATTGTCACACTTGATAGGAATGACCGAGAAGGTCAATCCCAAATCCTTTAGATGTTGCTTGATCTACAGGAACTCGGGACAGCAAGCTCCAACTCGCTATGTACTTAGCCTCAGCTGTTGATAAGGCGACTGAGTTTTGCTTCTTTGAGTGCCAGGAGATAAGTGATTGACCGAGAAATTGACATGCTCCTGAACTACTTTTCCTATCAACCTTGTACCCAACATATAAGCCTCTAAGTAGCCACTGAGAGTTAAACTTGAGTCTTTTTAGTACTAGAGACCAAGTGTTTAAGTCCTTGCAAGATATCTAAAGATTCCCTTTACCACATTGACATGTGATTCTTTTGGATTAGCTTGAAATCTTGCACATAGACATACACTAAACATTATACATGGACTACTAAAAGTAACGTAAAGTAGAGATCCGATCATATCTTAATAGAGTTTCGATCTATTGACTTACCCTTCTCGTCTTAGTCCAGTTTGGTACTACTGCCCATCGGAGTTGATGTTAGCTTAGCATCTTGAAGTTTGTACTTCTTGAGTAACTCCTTCACATATTTGGACTGATGGACATAGATTCCATCTTTGTCTTGCTTAATTTGTAGTCCAAGGAAGCAATTTAATTCTCCCATCATACTTCTTTGGAATTTCTATCTCTTGAGCTGAGAAAATTCTTGGCATAAAATCTCAATAGTAGCACCAAAGATTATATCATCAACACAGATTGGAATGATCGGAAAATCTTTCCCCTTGTCTTTTTCTAAATACGGTTTCATCAATCAAACCTCTTTGATCTTTGATCTTGTTTTAAACAATATAAAGCCTTTTGCAATTTGAAAACATGATTTGAAAAATGAGAGTTTTTAAATCCAGGGGTTGTTCCACATAAACTTCCTCTTGAATATAACCATTAAAAAATGCACATAGGGATGCAAATGCTAAAAGAATTCTAATTGCTTCAATCTTAGTAACAGGTGCAAAAAATTCCCCATGATCTATTCCTTCTTCTTGATTATATCCTTGGAATACAAGTTTAGCCTTGTTTTTAATTACCAACCCCTCCTCATCTAGTTTGTTCTTAAAAACCCATTTGGTTCTTATGACTAGGTGGTTGTTAAAAGGAAAATTGGGAGTACGAGATTTTTGACGAACCATAGGGATGGAACTAAATTGAAATCAAATTGCGAAACACGACTCGAGGACTTAAAATGTGAAACTAACGTAAACCAGCATGAATAAGAAATTGAATAATAAGACTAAATTTCCTAAATCACCAACAAATTAGAAACTAAACTAACAAGCATTTAATAATTTATACTAACATAGATTCGAGATTAAATCATCAACTCAATTATACAAACAGAGATTCAATTAGAAACTGAAAATCAGAAACTTAAAGTGCGAATTATACTAGCAATTTGAATCCAATATCAACTCGAACCAATAGAATAAACCGACAACCACGGAAATTCGAACTTTGAACAAGTCGACCCGGAACATCGAACTCAGCCTTCAATTCATGAATGCCCGGATTCCACAAAACAAATTTACTAGCCAATATACAAACCAAAGTAATCCAAATGAATCTAAATTTTCACTCGAATAATTTAACTTGAAAGGCAATCGAATTACAAAATTATGAGAAACTAAACACCGAAAATCAAAATCTAAAACTAAAAATTTGATGATTAAACAAAAACTAAACTTAAATTTTAGGACTAAAAAAATGAAATTTTAAGGAAGAGGAACATTAAAACCTAGAGCTTAAACTTAAGACATTGCGACTTTCGATTAGCTCTCGCCACCGCCCGCCATTCGCCATTGCGCTCTGTCTCATTATGCCACTTTTAATGCTTCCTCCTTGCTCGATCTTCTTACTCAGGTCCCGACTTTGAACACCACGATTTTAGTTGTGAATAGAGAGAGAAAGTAAAGGGATAGAGTTGTGATAGGGTTGAATTTCTTTGAGAAGAAGGGCGAAGGTAACGGATGTACGAAGAGAGCTTGAGAGAGAGATGGAGATGGAGTTGTGAGGGGAGGCTTTCTGTTTAAGCACAACAAGGAGAGGAGAGAGAGAGAATTGAGCATGATGTTAGGCTTCATGTTTGTAAAGGACAATAGGAGCTAGAGAGAGGGGACATAGGGGACAATGAGGGTTTTGGCATGAGGGGACGAAGAGGAAGAATGGGAGAAGAAGATAGACAAGTGGAAGCCGGGCTAGGGTTTCCTTGGTGCAGGCTCGCGTGAAAATGAAGAGGAAAGAGAGGTAACGTGGCTTGGGTTTGGGGAAATGAAGGAGAAGAAGATAAGGCATGTGAGGGGGAGCAACAAAAAGGAAGAAGGAAAAGAGAAGAGGGAATTTGTGCTTGGTGAGAGAAAGGGAAATGGAATGGGCTAGGAAAATGTGTTTTGGAAAATCGAGGTTGCTTCATCAATATTCATTTCTTTTTCTTCCTTTTTTTGGATTTTTATATTTCCAACGAAAATAAGACAAATAAAATTAAAATTTTTAATTTAATAATTATTACAAACAAAATAAGATGTAAAACGGTATTGAAAATATGGTTATTGGATTAAAATAAACTGTATTTTTGGGGGTTTGGACTATTATATACCTTAATATAATGTTGACCATCCATGCACTCTACTTTAGAGTTATTTATCATACCTAAATGAAACCACTTTTTTTGGATGGATATATACCATATTTTAGTTTAAAGTTTGTCCAAAAAAAGTGGTTTGGTTTAGGTATGATAAATACTCTCGCACAATGCATGTATGGTTAATGTTACGAGTATGGTATATAATCATCCAAACCTCTCAAAATATAGTTTATTTTAATCTAATAACCCTTGAAAATATCATATTTTTGGACTCAACAAATACCCCTATACCTAGAGTTTTGGTCAGTCCTCGAGTAAAACAAAACTAGAGGAAGATAATAAGAAAATCCTAACTCACTTCCGTAGGAATCATGATTGCATTTACCGTATGCAATAAGCTCTTTAAACCCATTGGTAGCCCAAGTGGACGAGTAAGGTCTCGTGGGGGTCTATAGTATATATACCCACAAAATCTGGGGAAGTAAAGTAAAGAAAATGGAAAAAGAAAAGTTGAAAGATTTTTACAAAAATATTTATAATAGGAAGAGCATAAACATATCGCGGTCAATCATATCACCTTTGGTACTCGAGTTATCAACTTGTATCTCGGTTTATTATACATATCAAATATCTACCTTCTTTTGACGACCACCATACATAAATTTTCCACCTCTTTATTCCATTATGAATAGTGAATCTGGCCTAGTGCGTGATGTGCAAGTGTACCATTGCTCCCTTAATTTAGGTTTATACAGGTGACTCAACCGACTTGACTAGTAATTTATTTTCACTTCATTTGGGAAGCAAGCCTTGCCCAAGTAGCAACTATTGTCTCAAAGGGTAACACTTAGTAGTACATGCATCAAAGGGTTCTTGTCATTCCCGACTTTATTGTTCATTTTGTTTTTTCTTTTTTTATTTTTATTTTTTTAATACAAAACAAAAGACAAGTGGGTGAATCAATCAATGATAGCTTCAGACCTAAGAGCAAATGATTTTTTATAAAAGTAGGTGCAAATTTATAGATTCTCATGGTGCCACACCTAAACTTGACAATGTCCTCATTATAAATAGGAGGAACTAGAAAAGACAAAAAAATTCAAAATAAAATGCAACATATACCAAAATAAAAAGAAAATAAAAAAGGGACAAGACTCTAAACTTGAAGGAAATAACAAAAAATGAAATTATATACAGAAGAGAAAAATCAAATATTTATAAAATAAAATATAAGAAAAATAGAAGGAAGAACGATTATACAAGGTTAGGTGTTCGGTACACCTAAGCTAAAGCCTCTTGAAATCAGTTCAAATGGAGATTCATGGAGTATCAGCCACTCCAAATCAACTCAAGCTGCTATCTTAAATTAAATCTCATTAAAGCACGTAACAATTTATCAAATATGCAGGAGGAGTCCTCAGCCAAATAAAGGTAACAAAAACTGGAAAGTTGGTGCCAAAAAGAGTACATCCATAATACCAATGCAACACCATTAAGGGCCCGTTTTAACTTGTCAAATTGTTGAGTTGGCACACATATTCACAATTAACTAACAAATTAGTTCTTAATCGAGAAATTTTATCATTACGAATGAGTTGTCCGGACAGACAAGTGAGTCTTAATTTGTCAAGTTTTTTATTGTCAACATATTCACAAGTCTTGTTTGAACCAACATTATTATGTATAGAAGTCTTATACTCATGAAACATGGACTTAGAGGTTCGGATTGATGGTTAGTCATGATGGGGTCAACAAAAAGGACTCATAATCAGCTAAGGAATTGTCATTGTCAATGTGCTCAAAACAAACATCTTTTTCTATTTGATTGAATAAGTGTATCATGTTTATTCTCACAACTAACATACTCTTCAAGCTCATGAACCCGTACAACAATAGGAGCGGAAGAATATATAGGGGATGCAAGTTCAACTATATCGGTAGTATCTTTCTCCTTAGTTTTCTCAATTTCATAAAAAGGAGTAGCAGAGGCCTCTGGAGGAACACCATTAGTAGTGTCCTTAGAAGCACCGAATGAACCAATTTCTTAAGAAGAAGAGTGGGAAGATGAATTTTGGACCAAAGTTTGAGGATATAATCCTTGTTCACTTATATGGTTATCAATTTCTCGTCCCGACCTAAGGGATATATCATTCACAAATGGCTCCCTAGAAGAAGAAGGGGCAATGCTCTTAGAGTTCATCTCCAATTGACTAAGAAAAGTTCCTTTAGAGGTAACAAGTTGGGTCAATTGCTCAGTAATAATCCTAATAATTTTCTTTATGTTATTAAAACTCTTATCAGCATTTGTATAACCATGAGGACGTTCAATCTGAGCAATGGGAGGTGGCGGTCTAAGTGCATTGGGCACAGCTGGATAAGCTGGTCTTTGGTAAGAGCCAGAATGAAACAAAGTGTGTTGGGGCATGTTTTGGCCTACGACATTAGGTCCACTATTCCAAGAAAAATTAGGGTGATGTTTCCACCCTTCATTAAAGGTAAGAGAGTAAGGGTCAAACATAGGCCTTTGAAATGCAGCATTCACTTGACTTACTTTTGGCCTGTGGCCAAGTATGGACAAGTGCTTCAGGAGTGATCTAAGCTTTAACAATGAGAACATGACACCAAAGAAGTACGGGAAGATTCAGGTGGAATAGTTAACGGTTTCTGCATATTTTCAAATACAACAACTTTAGACTCAAGGTGTCTCACATTAGACACAACATGAATGCCCCTTTTGTACCACTAATCCTAGAACTCAAACTCTCATCTCTAATGGTTTCCCACTGCATGTTTTTTCCTGCTAAGTCCTGTAAAAATTCCCAAGCAATTGTGAGACTTTTAGAAAGGAAACCACCCCGACACATGAACTCTAGCATGGTCCTAGTCTGTTGGTCAAGTCCTTTGTAAACAATTTGGAAAAGATAACACTATTCTAAACCATGGCAAGGACATAAGGCCAACAAATTCTTAAATCTTTCAAAGTAATTTTAAAATGGTTCCCTATCCATCTCGAATAAATTGATTGATTTCATTTCTTAGCTTTACAATTTTACTATCAAGGAAATATTTTCTCAAAACCATTCTAACAAAGTCATCCAAAGTAGGAATACAATGCGGTTAAGCTATGCATCCGTCTTTTAGCAAGTATCTTTTAAAGAAAAAGGAATTAATTTCATTTTTATTTCATCGTCGGAGACATTAGGAAAATGCATCATAGAAATTACTTCATCAAATTTCGTTAGAAACATATATGCATCTTCAGAACCATAGAATTTTAGGAGAGTTTGAATATAGTATGGTCTAATCAAAAGAGTCACATCGGATCCCAAATCGGACAAGTTAAAGCATGAAGAGTTAAATCTCATAAGAGGATAAAAAAGATCACTTAGAGTTCTTTCATGTGGTCCAAATTCAGTCTTTCTTAATTAGGTTTATGTTGTGTTTCAATTGGAAGTTCAATCCTAACAAGTCTTCTTGTTTTAGATCCCCTAACAATAGCTCATCCACTAAACAACTCACAAAATGTATATTTGGTCTTTTTGTTTTTTTGATTTCTTTTGTTTTTTAGAAATAAAACAACTAAAACTAAAACAAAAATTAAGGCCCAAAAATAGGGCAAGAATAATATAAAATGACTTCAAATAAAAACTAAACTTACTGTCTCACTAATGAAAAGAAAACAAAAATCAGAATAAAAAACATAAAAGAAACTATGACCCTAAGCCAAAATATGAGTTTGGAACAAACATTGAAATTTAAACTAAGAATCAAACAAAAATTCATGACTCGATTTGCAACCTAATTTCAATTAATGCCATCCCAGGCAATGGTGCCATTTTGTTGAAGTGAAAATTGGGAGTACGAGATTTTTGTTGAACCCTAGGGATGGAACTAAATTGAAATCAAATTGCAAAACATGACTCGAGGATGTAAAATGTGAAACTAACCTAAACTAACATGTATAAGAAATTAAATAATAAGACTAAATTATCCTAAATCACCAACAAATAAGAAAATAAACTAACAAGCATTTAATAATTTATACTAACATAGATTCGAGATTAAACCATTATTAAATCATCAACTCAATTATACCAATAGAGATTCAATTAGAAACTGAAAATCGAAACTTAAAGTGAAAATTATACCAACAATTTGAATCCAATATCAACTAGAACCAACGAGAACAAACTAACGACCACGCAAATTCAAACTTTGAACAAGTCAAGCGAAAACATCTAACTTAGCCTCAAATTCACGAATGCCTAGATTCCACAAAACAAATTAACTAGCTAAAATGCAAACCAAAGCAATCCAAATGAAACTGAATTGTCACTTGAATAATTTAAGTTGAATGGCAATCGAATTATAAAATTTTGAGAAACTAAAAATCAAAAATCAAAACCTAAAACTAAAAATTTGATGATTAAACAAAAACTAAAATAAAATTTTAGGACTAAAAGACTGAAATATTAAGGAAGAGGAACATTAAAACCTATAACTTGAACTTAGGACATTGCGACTTCCAACTAGTCCGTCGCTACCACTCGCCATTTGCTACCGTAATCTATCTTATCGTGCCCTTTTTAATGCTTCCTCCTTGCTCAAGTCTCGACTTTGAAGGCCACAATTTCAATTGTGGATAGAGAGAGAAAGTGAAGGGATAGAGTTGTGGTGGGGTTCGGTTTATTTGGGAAGAAGGGCAAAGGTAGCGAGATGCAGGAAGATAGTTTGAGAGAGAGATGGAGATGGAGTTGTGAGGGGAGGCTTCTAGTTTCATCACGGCAAGGAGAGGGGAGAGAGAGAATTAAGTATGAGGTGAGGCTTCGTGTTTGTGAAGGACAGCAACAGCGAGAGAGAGAGGGGATAGGGGGAAGGCTAGGGTTTTGGCATAAGGACTCGAAGAGGAAGAATGGGAGAAGAGGATGTAGAGTGGGAGCTGGGCTAGGGTTTCCTTGGTGACTGCCAACGTGAAAATGAAGAGGAAAGAGAGATATTGTGGCCTGGGTTTGGGGGAATGAAGGAGAAGAAGGTGAGGCACATGAGGGGAGCAGCGAAAAGGAAGAAGGAAAAGAGAAGAGGGAGTTTAGGCCGGTAAGAAAAAGGGAAATGGAATGGGTTGGGAAAATGTGTTTTGGAAAATCACGTCCGTTTCTTCAATCATCACTTCTTTGTCGTCTTTTTTTTAATTTTTAATATTACCTATGAAAATAAGACAAATTAAATTAAAATTCTGAATTTAATAATTGTTCCAAACAAAATAAGATGTAAAAAGGTATTGAAATTATCATATTTTTTAACTCAAACTACCCATTTAGGTTCAAGTAGGGCTTCTATTACATTTTTAGGTTCAATTAATGATATGAATGCTGAAAATGTACATAGATTATGTAAAGAAGATCGAGTTCTTACCCTTGAGTTGAAGTCGAAATGATATTTTCGGTGGATGACTGGAAGTATACTTGAAAGCTTTACCTAAACTTTGGTTTACCAGCTTTGAAGGTTGAACACTTGTTTCTTTTGCTGTCTCGAGCTAGTTGTGTCTTAACTTCTTCTTGTGCTTCAGTTGTCTAAGCTGGTTCTTGAACTAGGTCAGCTAGTGTTGGCTCAATTTTGTTATTCTCCATCATTATGAGCTCGGCTTTAACAATGTCATCATGATTTCCGTTCGACTTGAAATATGAGAAGGTAAATTTGCTTAAACTGTCATTGCCAATTTCATAAAAAATAACGTGGATACTTTCTTCCACTTTGTTAGTCCTTTTGTTGAAAATGTGGTAAGCTTTTCTATGTAAAGAGTAACCAAGAAACATACCTTCGTCTTACCTAGCATCAAACTTAGTCAAATGATCCTTACTATTGTTATGCACAAAGCATTTACACTAGAAAGGCTTGAAGTGTGAGATGTTGGGTTTCTTTCCCTTGTATAGCTCATAGGGTGTTTTCTTTGGAATGGGTCGAATGAGGCATATGGTGAGTGTATAATTTGCTCGTGTTCACTACCTCAGCCCGTAAATAGTAAATAAGATCATTTTCAACCATCATTGTCCTTCATATTTATTCAAGAGTTCTATTCTTTCTCTTCACCACTCCGTTTTGTTGAGGCGTTCTAGGTGTAGAGAAGTTGTGGGAGGTACCATTCTTATAGTAGAAATCAACAAATTCCGAGTAGTCGAGCTCACTTCCATGATCGGTTCTTATCCTTCGATCTAAGTCTCATACTCTACTTGAATTTGCCTGCAGACCTTGGTGAACTCTTTGGACGCTTCATTCTTGTTTTTCGGAAAACAAACCCGGGTAAATCTTGAAAAATCATCAATAGTAATAAGAACATATGATTTAAATCCATATGAATCAATTCAAGCACTTTCGAGTTGGAAATGTTTTTGAGTGGTTTAAATGAAGATCTAACTTCTTTCCCTTTAGTACATGTATCACAATCTTTATCTTTCTTAAAATTGCACTTAAGGAGCCCTCGGACTAACCTTTGAAGCTAGTTTCTTAATAGTATGCATGCTAATACGTCCTAATCTATGATGTCATTTGCTTGATTCATCATTAACGAAGCTTTTAAACATGACAAGTTCCGAGTGGAATCAGTAAGAGGCATGATATAAGTGTTACCTTACCTAAGACCAGAGAGCTTTGTCTCATTTGAAGTAGCATTAGTTATGAAGCAATTGGTCCAAGTGAACCTTACGTCTTGTCCTTTGTCATACAACTTAGAGATATCAAAAGATTCTACTTGAGCCCCTTGATAAGGTAGAGTGGGTTGACAGAGTTGTCATCGTGACCAACTCTTTGAATACCTACAATACTTCCTTTATTGTTGTCTCCAAAGGTCGCCTTTCCTCCTTTCATCTTTTCTAACTTAGAAAGGAGTTTTAAATCGTTAGGCGTGTGCCTATAATAACCACTATCAAGATACTAGTGATCTTTCTTCTTTATCCGAGGTGCTTGCAAAGTACTAACACACTAACCCTTCTCACTTCGTTTTACAAATCCAATAATTGTCCTTTTTGTGAAGAGAACTTTTGGGAACCTAGAATTATTTTGGGATTGGTCCGATTCGACTCTTCTTTCTAGGGAATTGAGTCTTCTTTTTATAAAAACTTTCTTTTGTTAATAGATTGAGGCAACTTCTTTTGATAAATAGTTATGTGCGTAGTCCCTTTCTTCCTTGGATGAATGGGACCATGCTCAACTTTTCTAAAATGAATTTTTGAAGAATCATTTTTAAAAAGACTCTTGTAGAAGTTATCCTTCTTTTTTGAGTTGAAACCAAGTCCCTCTTTTTGAAACGAAATGCACCGAGAACCAAGAAGAAAATTAAGGTTTTTTTGACCTTGAGTGAGTTTTAAAACAAGATCTTGACACTCTATGAGCTTTTTCTTCAGTTGCTCATTCTCAATTCCGAGGCACTTTGACCGAGTCTCATTATCTTGAGAACTAGTCTCAAGCACCTTAATATTGAGCCTAAGTTTTTCCAAATCAGCTTTTAAAACCTTGTTCTTAGATTTTAAAGACTCCAGTTTTTATTTAAACTAAGAAGAATTAGAATTGGACTTTCCCTCTAAGGTAAAAAAATATCTAGCTAAATCTTGCTTAGAGAATATGAGGAAATAGTTGATTACCTCTCGAAGGTAAGTTTGCTCAAGCATCACATGTTTCGGCTTCGACTCGGATTCGGATCCCGAGTCTATTAAAGCCATGAGACACTTTGATTCATCTTTAGTGTCATCATCATCATCCGACTCTTCATTACTCCAGGCTGCCATCATTACCTTCTTTTTCCTTTCGATCTTTCTTTCTCTTTGGGCAATCCTTTACCATGTGTTCCTTGCTTCTACATTCAAAATAACTAGAGTTCTTAGTTAAGAAAAATTTAAAAGGGATAGGAATTTACCTTTCTTCTCCCTTTAGTTTAGAAGATCTCATGTTTGGGATTCTTCTGCCACTTCTTGTACTTCATCATACATTTGAAGCCTCCGGCCAGAAGTGCCATGAGATCTTCTTCCGAGTCCGAGGAGCTCGGATCGGGACCGGCTTCCTTTGAGGCTTTAAGAGCAATGTTCTTCTTGGTGATGACCTTAGATTCTTCGTCCTTAAGGTGTAACTCATGGGTGAGAAGCTTTCTAATGAGTTCATCTCGGTTTTAGGTTGGTGAGGTCTTGAGCCTCCGCAATTGTTGTCACCTTCAGGACCTATCCTTTCTTTGGAAGACTTCTTAGAAGCTTTTTGACCACTTCTTCATTGGACATCTTCTTTTCAAGTGATTTAAGATTGTTGACAATCTTAATGAAGCAAATGTACATTTGAGTTATGTTCTTGTCAGCCTCCATCTTGAACATTTTATACTTGTGAAGGTACTCGACTTATCTTCGCTTGTCTCACTTGACTTGTGCCTTCATAGGTGGTGATAAGAGTGTCCCACACCTCCTTAGCAATATCACATGCTGATACTCTATTGTATTATGAGGCATCAACAACACACATTAATATGTTCTTAGCTTTGAATTTTTTTGTACTTTTCATTTTCTTTTGTAATGAATTCTAACTTCACTTTGGCCATTGTCCGATTTCCAACTTACTTGGTTGGAACATAATTTTCATTGGAGATGACTTCCTAGACCTGTTCATTGTAGTCTTAAATGAAGCACTCCATTAGCTTTATCCAAGAAGCGAAGTTAGACCTTTTGAACTTGGGTGGCCCGGTGAACGACCTTCCTTATTTGAACTCTCCATAGTTTAGTGCAATCTGATTTTCAGACCTTGGATTATTAGATCTTCTCTTGAAAGGCTAGGCTCTGATATCAATTGGAGGTTTAGAAACAAGAGAGGGGGTGAATAGGGTGATGAGGAAATAATGCAAAAATTTAAAAATTTTTATGAAGGTCAAACTCAAAAAGTAGATCGAGTCTAGATTGGACTCGGAAAGAGATACAAAGACAGTTTTACGTGGAAATGTTCCTAGGGTAGAAAACCACGACTAATGTCAATCCAGGCACCAAGTCAAATGCACTATTTTTGAATCCATAAAATACAAAGGATTGACTCTCGAATCGTTCCCTTGGACAATTCAATTATAAGTTTTTCCTAGGTACGAAGTTACCTTATCTATGCCAATACTTCAGTAATCGAGATAACCCTTAAAGTTAGGGACAACTCAGCTAAGTTACTCCTTACAACTCAGGCAAGGGAAGAAATAAGAAAAGTGTATAAGAGAACAAAAGTGATTACAATGCTTTTCTTTTCAACTCAGAAATTTGAAGTTTTAAGTACAAGAGTTGAATGCTAGAAGTGAGAGCATGACAGTTAGGAATAATGTTCCACCAATCTTATATGTCTTGTAACGAGGCTTCTATTTATAAGCATTAGAGTAGAGAGCCGTTGTTCCTTGGGCTTGGGCTTCGGATCGGCTAGCCATTATAATGGGTATTCCGAGTCCTCGGAAATAAAACCGTTGTGGATTTAACTGTTGAGCATGGGTTCTAGCCTTAAAAAGCAGTTCTACCCACTACTTGTATATGAAAACTAGGGTAGAAACAATCGTTAGACTCAAAGACTAAAGTTTACCAGAAATGGAAACATAGAGCCCTAACATAGTATCTTAGTTAGCCCGAAAATGGTGTTTTTCTGTCTATTGAATGAAAACGGTAAGAAGTCGGTTGTTTTTTCTTTTAAATTGAGATTAATCAGGTTTAATAATCATAAAAAACAAAATATGAATGGTAGTCAAAGTATAAAATACTTTGGTCTAAGATTTGATTGGATGGTACAAAATCTAATCTTAGACCAAAATATTTTTATACTTTGAGTACCATTCTCTAATTTGTTTTGTTAGGATTATTAAAGCAGAATAATCACATAGAAATAAAAAACAATGACTTCTTTATGTTTGACTAACTCTAGACAGAAAAGTCGGATTTCACGGGCATACTTAGACTAGGTAAACAAGCCTATTTGTTGTTGTTTTGAGTAACTTCTCATTTATGAGTCTAACATTATATTCTACCCTACCTTTCATATATTTAGAGTTGGTAAAACAAATTTTGGAAGCTATGAACTAAGCTCAATGGCTAAATTAACAATGGTCCCAAAACCGAGTCCTCGGATTATCCATCGTAATGGCTAGTCGACCCGATTATTCCAGCTGAAGAAATAACGAATTTCTTCTATACACTCTATAAATAAAATTCTTGATTCGAGACTTACAGGATTGCTGGAACCAAGAGCTTAACTTACTCATTCTCTCTTCTAGCATACCACTCTTACTTGTATTCTCATATCTTTCTTAGTTGTAATACTTGTAATGAAAAGTCTTGTAATCTCTCTTTCATTCCAAACACTTTTCTTAGTTATCCCTTGACCGAGTTGAGAATGTTATTTCCACTCGGTTCTCCTAAGTCGTAAAGGGTATCTCAACTTGGAATACTAGGACAAATAAAGGATCTTTTGGGCCTAGGAAAAAATGTAAGATAATAGTTTAAGGGAGTAATTCGGGTAGTCGGTAACTTTGTATTTGTGGATGCAAATAGTGAAGTTTGACTTTGTGTTTGGTTTAGCACGGTCCATGGTTTTCTGCCCCAAAAGGGTTTCCACGTAAAACAAACTATCTTCATTCTTTGTTGTTTCGAGTCACTTTAGACTCGGTTTCCTTGTTTGAGTACCTATCTTAGTTTGTAACTTTAATTTTGAAAATTTTCTTTCATCACCCTATTCACCGCCCCTCTAGAGTGATTAGCCTCTCCAAGTGAACTCTCAATTGGTATTGAAAGTTCACTTGGAGAAACTAATCACCCTATGGGAGGGGGAGGGGTGAATAGGGTGATGAAAGAAACTTGCGTAAAATGAAAGTTCTTAAAAACTCGAAATAGAAACCGAGTGTAGAGTGACTCATAATTAAAGAAGTGAAGAAGACAAGTGTTTGACATGGAAACTCTCCGGGCGAGAAAACCATGGATTGTGCTGATCCAAGCATAAAGTCAAACCTTAACTATTTAAATCAACAAATACAGAGTAACCGACTACTACGAGACCGAAAATGTGTCACTATAGACACCTAAAAAGTGTCGTCCTTTATCTCTTTAATTATGTATTTTATTCTATTGGCCCGATGATGAAATCCCAAGTCTTGTTTGAGGATTTGGATCTTGGACTGTGTTCAAATGGTGAATATACCACAAAGAACCCTCAGACACCAAATAAATAGCCCTTTTCCTTGGATCGATCCAAAAATCCCTTTTTCTTTTGCATGATCCAAGTTTGGGCCAAGCCTTTAGAGACAACGGAGTCTAGTGCTCGTGTACCGAGAAATTCGAGTTCGAATACCACATTTTACATTTGTCCAATAAGACAAGGAGCTGAAGACTCGAAGATGGTGCTAAAACGTTGCATTTCATGATCACGAGCATCAAAGTGCTGCGTTTAAGCTTTAAGACAGTCCACATGATACTAGGAGCTTTTCCCCCTCAAAACGACATCATGGCCGACGTCCGCCACCCCGGAATTTTATGTGAAACGCCGTGTTTTAGCTTGGAGACTCCCTTGGAAACATGCTAGGGAATGAAACCCTAGGCACACCCTGGTGGCCGGCGTCGTAAACCCTGGTTCTATCCGATTTTATCCCTTCTTTATCGAGTCCAATCTTAGGATATCTAGCCCAGCTTTTTCTCAGCTACTTGGATGGCTGGCCGAGAGCAACCCGAGGTCATTTGTGACCTAGTTCTCTCCCTATAAATAGAGAGCCTTGGCTCTCATTTGGAGGATGACTTTCTCATATGCGTTATACTCGTAGAAAGCTAATTAAAATACCCTTTCCTAAACGTTACTTTATTGAAAAGCATCCTCAAATTCTTCTCTTTTCCACTCATCGCCATTGAATTTATGCAAAGAGCTAAATAATATTTAGTTATTTTGATCTTTGGGCATTTATTCAACTGATCATTCCTGGTCCCTACAAATTCACCTTTTCCAAGATTCACAAAAACAAGCCCTTTCCTTGGATTCATCACCGTTACATCAAGTGATCCAATATAGAGATCCAGATTAGCAGGTGGGACATCCCGAGGGCAACATTCGGCCTTCGGACGGATATTTAATTTATTCCTTTTTATCACTTTTTGTATTGTGGATTTGAGATATAATTGCATTTTAATTCCTCCCCGCCCGATGTAATTCTTTAGTTTTCTCGCTTTCTTTATCGCTTTCCTTTAATTATGTTCGGTTGCTTTTATTTTCGTTTAGCATGTTGAATGCTAGAATATGGCGCATGTTTTTTGTATACTACTCAAATTAGTAGTGGTCGTTTCGGACGGGCGAACGAAAGGGGTTTCCCTTCATTTAGTACCCTCGCCCCGAATCCGATTCTCGATTTTAAGACCGATAAAGTCACTTTTAGAGTTTTTCGGTCTTGGTTTTCCTATACTAAAATCGGAAGAGAAAATATTTATCTTTTGTTTTTGTTAATTTTTTTTTCTTAAAAACTAACTATCGATTCCTTTTTTTGCTTTATTTCTATTTAAATTACATTTTGGCCATTTTTTAACCTGCAGGAATAAAAAAGGTTCTGGATTTGCCAAGCCGGGCCGGAGGCCGAGGCCGACTGTCTCGGCTCTAGCCCCGCCGGCCTCGGCCATCACTAGGTGCAAGCTGCCGCCTACACCGAGTGGTTAGTAGGTGGGGCTTCGGTCCAAATCGGTGTTTTTACACCAGTTTAGCCATAAAGCCTCGTGGTAGATTCATACCGAAAGGCGCTATTGTTTGTAGTTATGGGACGCTAAGTATTGATCGACCTTCACGGGTTCTCATACCAGCCTAATATATTCCACCAACCAGATTTGCACATAACAGATGAAAAAGTTACAAATGTTAAATTTCTTGCACGACCGAATTCATCTTAAATCGCAGCCTCAACAGGGGTAACAAGAAAAAAGGAGTTGGTTTCGCTGGCATCGTATTTGGTCGCCGGTAATTGGCACCACCTTCTAGTGTCATCGATGAATTTCCAATTATTATTTTCAGTTCTTACCCATAATAATAAGGGGCTACTGAGGAAGTCCTTATTCGAATTCACTTCCACTTGGTCCAACCTTAGGATAGTTTTAGCGAGGAACAAAGGGGTCAACGAATGATATTGCCCTAATTGTTCCGCCACGTTCGGTAGAGCAGACAGGTGCCTTATCTCTATGGCCTCCTACCAGTAGGAAGCCACCCACCATACACATGATGATAGCCCAACACTACCGGATGCGCACCAAACCTCGCTTCGTAGATGGAGCGAGCAATGCTAAAACAGTCCGCCGAGTTCACCTCATACCTAATCGAATTTGCTTCGATTCCTTTTATTCAAACCCAAGAATCGCTTGTAGGTTCATACCATATTAGTTGATGGCATAGGAAAAATGGGTTTAGTTCGACGATGGTGGTTGCTCGCCATCAATAGCGTCAAGCTCTTCGGGGAGAGAGCATAGTTCTTTGTCTCCACACCAAAACACATGCTTCTCGGGATCCCGAAGGACACTCGCACCTCTCGAAGTTTCCAGTGTACCTTCACGTCAAGCCTAATTTAGCTACATCCTTAATATCGTGCATCCAACGAGTTATTTCAGCAATGAAATTCATTTTTATGGCTTGGATGTGGGAATTTCCAAGTGTTTGGGATCTCCTTTTGGGAAGTTTTTGCTAAATTTTCAAGTGCACTTTCTCGGAACCCCGCCACAGCTTATTTATAGCAGGTTTTCAAGGCTTGCATTTCGCCACTACCATTGTTCAAATCAAACCTAACCTAAGCCTCGATCCTCAAACCCGCACTGGTTTTTTCACAATCGCCCATCGATCCTCTCGGTTCCGACGCATGCTCGTAAAGCCGTTTTCTTGCTCGTGGCCCATTTTATTTACGATTTACAACCCAGTCATTTCCCATTTTCCTTTTTATTTTTTTTTTGCATCATATGAAACGAGAAGCAACAGTAATAACAACAATAACGACTTCGGGGCATACCACCCTTAGAAGAAGAAGAAAATGTTTGGGGAGAACCTAAAAGTCTAGCAATTTAATTCCTTACCATATCTAGACGGTATAATGCACCCCTGGCTCCACAACGGACTCAGGAAGCCTCGGAAGAGCCTCGAAGGTACAAAAGAAGAAGACCCAATCCTTAAACAGCTCCAAAAATTAAAGGTCGATATCTCATTCGAGCAATTGATATATGCTTCCTAGAAACATAGGCGAGGCTTTGATTGAAGCACTCAACAAGATTGATGTTTCTCTTGAAACCACGCCGGAGGAAGTGGTAGGATTGCTTAACGAGTGGGGATGGAACCATTACCTTTGATCAAAAGAATCTCCCGTAAGAAGGCATTGCACACAACAATGTTCTCTACTTAACCATAACTTGCATCAACAAGTTTGTTCCCTTACTCTTGGTAGACAATGGATCAACAATAAATGTGTGTCCTTGGAGAACTGCTAGAAGGTTAGGAATTAGAGAGCAACAACTCTCTAAAGATACTCGTCCATCTTCTAGCTTATGACAATTATAAGAGAATAGTCTTAAGAACAGTGACCTTGCCAATCAATATAAGGCCAGTAAAAAGGAACATCGAATTCCAAGTCCTAGATATCCCAGACTACCTTCAATTTACTCCTAAGACACCCTTGGTTACATGATCATCCAAGTAGTGCCCTTTACATTGCATCAAAAAGTTAAGATGATCATCAAAGATTAAGTTATAATTATCAACCTCGGACAATCTTTGTGCTACTATTACCTCTAAAGAATCTGTAGTTAAGATCGAGCACGATGCCATGATGAGGAGCTATATGGATTCGAGATCGTCGTTGCCTTAGAAAGGGATGAAACGCCTCTTAACTTCAATCCTTACGAGAACCCCAACATTCATTCGATGCTCTGAGGAAGAAGGGGTACTTTCCAGGTCTTGCTCGCAGCTGAAACCACCCTATTTTTCCACCCCTTGAACCCATGAACAACTATAACTTTGGGCTAGGCTATCAACCAACTATTAAGGAAATAACCCAAGTCAAGTGGGAGATTCAAACTAAGAGGACTACACTTCACACAGTCCCTTTTATCAAGCCCTTTCCCTATACTCTAAACGGGCAGTTCTTAAAGGAAGGAGATGACTTCCCTATTATGGTTTTCCTGAGCCTTACTATATCAAGGAAAAGGGCATCCTGGTACCTAGTTAGGAGATTTTCAATGATCGCTATATACTCGGAGAAGGAGGCACCCTACCTCCTCGAAGAGGGACAGTCCACATCGGACTAGATTAACTTGGCTGGAAATAATCTCTTTGGTCTTCCGTTCGGACAAGAGAATAACCTAGAAGGGAATTCGGTCTAGGTACTCGTCACAAGCTATGTCGCCCCGCAGTTCGATCCGTCCGCATTCATTACCGATGCCGATAATGAAGGGTCCAAGCATGTCACTTGGATTGACATCAACGAGAGCTAGGAATTTGCCGTCGACCTAAGAGCGCATCCACTTCCCGAGTCTAGTATTAGGCCTTTTTATTCTCCTTTTGTTATTTCTAGTTCTTTTCCTAATTCTATCACTTCTAATTACGTATCTTCGCTTCGAGTCCGATGTACTCGTTGCTTTATTCAAGTAAAGTGAACCTTTCCGCTTACTCTTTGCCTCCTCTTGCTTTCAATTGTTTTGCCTCTAATAATGATGAACAAGAAATTCTTAAAGAACTAATAAAAGCTATGTAAGATCATGAAACTCGCCGACCAATAATAGAGGGAACAAGTGACAATTAATCTAAGATCGGTAGATCAACCTCAGCAGATTATGATTGAGAAAATGCTAGATCTAGAAGAGCATAAGTAATTCACTTCGCTCCTTTCGGAGTTCATAGATGTCTTTGCATGGTCCTACAAAGACATGCCAAAGATAGATACAAGTATAGCGGAAGATAAAATTCCACTTTACGAAGATGCTAAGCCGCTTAGCGTAAATTGAAAAGGATGAAACCTGAATAGGCATTGAAGATTAAGGAAGAGGTGCGAAGGAGTTAGAGGTTGGGTTCATCAAGGTAGTTCACTATCCTTAATGGGTAGCGAATATAGTACCGGTTCGAAGAAAGACGACAAGGTTCGCATGTGTGTCGACTTCGGAGATCCGAATAAGGCCATTCCTAAAGACGATTTGCAGCTACCTTATATCGACATCCTTATAGATAACCCAACAGGTCATGCTTTACTTTCGTTCATGGATGGCTATGTTGGGTACAATCGAGTGAAGATGGCTGAAGAGAACATGGAAAAACGACCTTCATCACTCAATGGGGACATATCGTTACGTGGTGATGCCATTTAGGCTTTAGAACACCGGTGCAATGTACCGAGAGGACAACTACAATTTTATTGCAGGATGTGATCCATAAAGAAGCTGAAGTCTATGTGGATGACATGATCATAAAGTCCAAAGTTAAGGCATGGCACCTACCCGACCAAAGGATATTCTTCCGGAGACTTGGAAAATACATATGCCTTAACCCTCAAAAGTGTTCCTTTGGGGTAACTTTAGGAAAACTGTTAGGTTATGTTGTCGGTCTTAGAGGAATTGAAGTTGATCCATCCAAGATCAAAGCCATTCAGGAGATCCCTCGCCAAGCACATAAAAAGATATAAGGGGTTTCCTATGACGTTTACGATACATAAGTCGTTTCATATCAAAATTGACTATGGTGAAAGAATACCTAGCTAACCCTCCAAGTGTTAGTTCTACCCCAACCAGGGAAACCTTTACTTTTGTATCTCACCACGACGAAAACAGCTATGGGTGCCATGCTAGCTCAACTAGATGGGAAGAAGGAGCACACGGTTTATTACCTAAGTAAGAAGTTCCTAGATTATGAGACTAGATACATGCCAATAGAGAAGACATTATTGGCATTAGTCCGCATTACCAAGAAGCTCGGGCTATACATGTTAGCCCACAAGGTACAAGTGGTAGCACCTATGGATCCCACTAAGTACATACTTGAGCAACCAACCATCGCAGCGAAGATAGCATAGTGGACTGTCATGTCTGTCGAATTAAAACTCAAATATGTCCCTAAAAAGTGATCAAAGGAAGGATAGTGTCGGAATTCTTAGCAGATCTACCCTTACTCGAATCGCAACCTGAACACCTTGACTTTCCGGATAAAGATATCTTACAAGTAGAGATGGACGCTTGGACAATGTACTTCAATGGCGCTTCCAATCGGAATGGGCTTTGGAGTAGGGATTCTTCTAGTCTCACCTGGAGGGAGCGCATACTCCCATTTTAGTCAAATTAGACTTTGAAGTCACCAACAACACCGCAGAGTACGAAGCTTGCATCACAGGACTTGAAGCTACTACGGAGATCGGGGTTAAGATTATTAGGGTTTTCGGTGACTCCAGCCTTATCATTAATTAGATTTCACAAAGATGGAAGGTACGTAGTGAAGCCTAGGCACCCTACTAAGCATTTCGATAGAATTATCCAAACATTTGAGAACATCTCTTTCACCTACCTTGCTAGGGATGATAACCAATTCGCGGATGCATTAGCTAAATTCGCATCCATGATCAACATCCCTAACGACATTCATTCAATGCTCTTCCACATAGAGTGACGGAGTCAACCCGCGCACGTCTACGCACTAAAAGTGTCTAATACCGATCACACTAATTGGTATCATGACATTTATCAATATCTTGATAAATAATAGTACTCCTTGGACTCCACACCTAGAGCGCAATGAGCCATCGGGATGTTGGCTGCCCAATTCTTCATTAATCAAGGGCAACTTACAAGAAAACCAACATTGGGATCAACTTACTTTATGTCAACCAACACGAAGCAAAGCGCATCATGGATAAAATTCATGGTGTCGAGTGTGGACCCTAGATGAATGATAAGATGTTGGTTCGGAAGATTCAGAGACTTGGGTATTACTGGTTGACTATGGCGGCCGACTATCATGAGTTTGTTAGAAAATGCCATAAATGTCGAGTGTATGCAAATTTACAAGACCAACCGCCGTCTTTCCTCATAACATTAGCTTCACCTTGGCCATTTTCGGTTTAGGGAATAGACATTATTAGCAAGTCGACCCTTAAAGGAACGGTGGTCATGAATTCATATTAGTAGTAATTAACTATTTCACAAAATGGGTAGAGGCGGCCTCTTATGCAACTTTGACGTCAAAATAGGTAGCCAAGTTCATTACCCGAAATATCATCTGCCGTTATGGGGTGTCCCACGATCTAATTAGTGACCATGGTAGTCATTTTAAGAAGGAGGTAACAGACTTGTTAGACAAGTATAAGATCCAAGCAGCATAAATCTTCTCCCTACCGTCCTCGGACCAACGGAGTAGTCGAAGCCGCCATAAAAACATTCACAAAACAAGTGGAGAAGATTGAAGTTAATTATAAGGATTGGCCCGACAAACCGCCTTTTGCTTTTGGGCTATCGAACATCTATTAGAACCTCTACGGGAGCAACACCTTACTCTTTAGTTTATGGGATGGAAGCGAGTCCTTCCAATAGAAATTGCCATTCCCTCATTAAGAATTATTACCGAAAGCCGGATTCTAGAAGCGAGTGGGCTAGTACACGCTATGAAGAGTTAGTGCTACTTGGATGAGAGGCACCTTAACGCCCGTGCAATGTCCAAATATACCAAGTGTGTATATCTAGGGCATTTAACAAGAAAGTTAACCCTCAAAATCTGCAAATTGGAGATTTAGTCCTCAAGGAGATAAGAGCGATGATTCAAGACCCACAAGGGAAATTTAGACCCCATTGGCAAGGCCCATTTATACTTAGTCGATTTTTACCGGGCAAGGCGGTGAAATTGAATGATTTGGATGGAGAAGAAAATTTTCAGTACACGAATTTGGATAAGTTGAAGAAGTACTACGTCTAGCACGACTCTAGGTAACGGGCCGAGCCTGGACCAACTAGGCCATGCCATGGCGGGTGTCGGCCACCACTCGGACAATGGTGCGCCGATCGGGCCGAGTTTTTTTCCCCTTTTTAACTCCATAATTTATTATTAACCGTCCAATTAGATGGTTTCCTTATTTCTTGGCCAGCCCAATTAGGCGGTCTGCTTGTGTTTTTTTCTTCAATTATTATTTTATTTTAAGGTTAGTCCAATTAGGCGATCTAATTTATTTTACCTCTAGGTAAGCGGTAAAATGTAAAAGTATAGCATAATACTTACTTTTATTTAATCAAAAGATATGCCTACCACTTACCTCAACACATAGCTAATAAAAGGAAAATCAATACAAGTGCACTACTTGTAAAAAACAAAATATAGTAATATAAATCTGTTCTAAAGAGGCAAGACTTATCCTCCTTCTATTTTATTCTATCCTAAATTCTATCTAAAAAATTCAAAGCTCTAGTCTATCTTTACTTTCTTTCCTTTGGGGTTATTAGACTCAGCCTCATCATCCTGGTGCGTATCTTTGTTTCCTCGCTTCTTCGGGCCCTCTTCTCTTCACCTTCTTTGGCTTTAGCTTCTCTTCGACAAACGCGTTCAGCCACCCGAGGGTTTACTATTTATTGCTGAGGTTTTTTATTCCAGGAAGGCACATTTTTTTAAGCACCGGCGTGGATCCTATTTATAGGAGATTTCTAGAGCTTTAGAGTCCTGCTGCACCTCAATTACTATAATTCACTAGCACCCTGGACTTCACGGATGACGAGCGCCGATCACCATCATGGTCCGACTTGTTTTGCATTTTTGTTTTCAGCGCAGCACCCCTTGGGCCATCAGCGCAATATTCTTTTTAGTGCCGACCTCGGTGTCCTGCTCTTCCGGATGGATCTCATGGGTGAGTAGCTTCCCAATGAGTTCATATGGCTTTAATAAAGAGAGGTTCCGAGCTTCCTCGATGGCGATTACTTTTGGACCCCATCTTCTCTTGGGTAGGCTTCTTAGTATCTTTCCGCACATTTCCTCGTGGGAAATCTTTCTACCCAGAGATTTGAGATTGTTAGTAATCTCGGTGAAGCGGATGAACATATGAGTGATGTTTTCTTTTGGCTCCATCTTGAACAGCTCGTATTTATGAAGATATTGGCTTATCTTCGCTCGTCCGACTTGGCTAGTGCCTTCATATGTGTTGACAAGAGTGTTCCACACTTCTTTTGCTGTGTCACAAGTTGACACTCTATTGTATTATTCCGAGCTGATGGCGCACATCGGAATGTTCATTGCTTTGAAGTTCTTTCTTAACTTTTTGCCTCTTCGGTGGTGTACTCGATCTTTGCCTTAGGCACGAGTCTTGTTTCTTCCATCCTCATTGGAATGTAATTGCCATCTCAAATGATGGTCCATACATCTTCATCGTGATCCAATAGAAAGCATTCCATGAGCTTCTTTTAGTGTACGAAATTTTATCCTTTAAACTTTGGTGGTCTGTTGGAAGATCTTCCTTCATCGAACTCTCCATTGTTCCGAGCCATTTCATCTTTAGACCTTTAGATTGTTAGATCCTTTCCGAAAGGCTAGGCTCGATACCAATTGAAGGTTTGCTCTTGGAGAGTCTTAGTTACCCTAGAGGGGGTGAATAGGGTAATGAGGAAATTTAAACAAACTTAGAATCTTTTTGCTTAAAAAGGATAAGCGGTGATTCCGAGTCTAGATTAGACTCGTAAAAGTATGAACTCGTAATTACGTGGAAACCCTCATGGGGCAGAACACCACGGCCGGTGCTAATCCAAGCACCAAGTCAAATCCACTATATTGAATCCACAAAATACGAGTAGACGAGACTTAACCAGAATTACTCCCTTAGACAATTCCTTACAAGATTTGCCTAGACTTAGAAATTCCCTTATCTCGATCTAGTACTTCGTAATCGAGGTAACCTTTCCAAGTTATGGACAACCGAGCTGAGTTAGCCTTTACAGCTCAGTCAAGGGACCTTACTCGGAAAGTAAGAAGGAGAATTTGTACTGATTACAAGACCTTACAACTTAGAAAGATGCTAAGCACAGACTTAGAGTTGTAAGTAGAAGATTGAATGAGTATTATACAAAGAGATATAATTTTAGCAATAGGTTCAAGCAATCTTCAAGTCTTGCGAAGTGGCTTCTATTTATAGATGACCACGCAGATTAGCCGTTGTGACTATCTTCCGAATAGAAGTTCTCTCGTGACCGTTGTAACAGCTTTTTCGAGTCGCTCGAAAAGATCCGTTGAGATGTGAACGTTGTACAACGGCTCTTGACTCCTTCGGATGTCTCAATCCACCGGTGGGGTCCGAAAAGTGAGGTGGAAACCATCGTTGAGCTTAGCGTTGAAGATTTTCAGTTTTGGAAACAGACAACCCCGACACGATTGTCCGGGCCTTGGTCGAAGTATAAAAACCTTGTCTCGTTGGCGACTTGACATCTTGAAGCCGCTTACTTTGGTAATTCAAAAGTAGGATAACCTCATTTAGATAACCTACAAAAGTAAACCAATTTTGGTTCTTAAAGTATAAAATACTTTGGTCCAAGATTAGACATAGATAATAATTTAATTAAGATAATTAAGAGCATAATTATCTAAGTCGGAGCAGAATGAAATTTACGAGTCTAATATTCATTATACTCAAATTCTATGTGAGTTAGTCTAGAGAAAGATCAAATTAGACAGAGAATATTAGAGAATGATTACTTAATCTTGACAAATATAGTTCAAACAAAACATGCTGACTTAGAGAGTTGAATTAATGTTGTATTTCACTTGAACTTAGAATATGAAGTTAGACTCGAGTTTCAAAGTGTTAGTGAGATTGTTTGAACATGTGATAAGTCCGAGTGTTGTCCGAGTAACTTTGAACCATCGGTGTGAATTGATGAGCAAGACTATGCTTTCCGAGTCAATCGAAATGAATGAGAACATATGCAATAGTATCCGTAACACTCAGAAAAGTTTCTATACCACTCGGAGCGGTTTCTAGAGTACTCGGAATGACTTGTAATCAAAACTCGGAATAGATGGAGTTTGTACTTGATTCTTTGGTAGTACTCAGAATGATATACATGCAAAGTCCGAGTCTTCAATTATTAACCTTTGCATGGGTGCAAATAAAATACCATAATTAATTTCCTCGCGTCGGTCTACTATGTGCATTTTAGCCAAAAGTTAAAAATTACATTTTCCTTTTTTAGGTCGGCCTATTAATTGCATTTACCGCATCATCATAAAAATTCATCTTAGTTTAGGCAGTCTAGGTTTCGGGTAGCCACCGGCGGTAGGACTTCGTCGGCGCCGGTCACCGCTAGTCGGTCCAGAAGGATCTCGTCGGGGACTCCTCTATTTCTTTAGTCGGTCCTGTCTGTTTTAGGGTTTTGACTTTTTTTTATTTTTTATTTTTCCTATTCCAATTTTGCATTTTCATTTTTCATTTAGGTAAGATAAATTCATCTCAAATTTGGAGAGTCCAATTTTGCATTTTCATTTAGCCAAAATAAATTCATCTCAAATTAGATGGGTCCAATTTTTCATTTTCATTTGTCATATATCCAAAACAAATTCATCTTCAATTAGGAGTATTCATTTATGCATTAGCCAAACCACAAATCATTCCAAATTAAGTCATGAGCATCATTACATTTCATTTCATTTGTTTTGCATTCCTTATCTACGTCCAAATAAAAGGCATTCTTAGTTCCTTCGAGTCCGGCACTTAAGCCCCTTCTTTCCAAAAGTTGGTATTACTCCACATGGTCCGAAGCATTATCCTTTGGGTTGTAGAATTAGGAAGTCTACTACCATTGGGTTTTGTCGGAATCCAAGCTCCAAAAGGTTAGAACGCTTCAGTAAGGAGTCCGGTACCTCTTCTTTTGACTCTGCACATTGCACCTCGGTCTATGCCAGTGTGATCTACCTCGACGCATACAACACGAGGTTCAGTCTATTTTCCATCATAGGACAATACCCAAAAAGAATTCCCTTCTAATGGCTGAAACACCGGAACAATCTCCTATCATCACATTGCTCAATGAATCCTCAACCATGATGTACGCCCGAATTGAGGCTCGGGATAAGAAGATAGAATCCATATATGATACTCTTAAATCCATCCCAAAGACTCTTGAGGATAATAAGAAAGATGGTAAAGAAGAAGAAGAAGTACGAGGACGAGCTCCTCCACCTTAACCTTCTCAACCAGGTAGTCCTGAACATAAGTCTAAATCTGATCCACTCATAGATCGGATAGAAGAAATGTTAAGGGAGTGATCCATGTTCGAAGTTACTACTTTGATCATACGGGATTCACTTCAATCCCTAGAGGGAAGCTACCCCTAAGTTCACCATGCCGGACATCAAGTTTTGAGGTTCCGAGAGTCCCCATCACCATGTTCACAATTTCTTAGGAGCAACGACTCTTAAGAACACACCGAAGACACCGACCACATCATCTTCCCATGGACTTTTGACAGTGATGTAATGAAGTGGTATAATGCGGTTGACCCACGCAAGGTCACCAATTGGAACGATCCGTGTCGGGAGTTCCTACACAATTCAATTGAATTGAGCTTTTTCACTTCTCTCCGGCACGCACTCGATCGAAAAGGAGAGGGATTAGGCTTTAGGGAAAAGTACCGCTCACACCGAGAAGGAAGGGATGTCTTGAATAAAAAATGGGGCACTTTATACTATCTATATGTAGCTATAAAGCAGCTACCTTTCTTGTAAAAAAGATTACTCCGATAACACCGATCTACCTATCACATTAAGACACTTGGAGTTAATTAAACAAGGAGAGAAAGAAAGCTTTACTGACTTTCTCACCAAATGGAGGGCAAAGGTTGCTCACGTGGTAGACCGAGATCTTGAGAAGGATCAAGTACGAATCACTCGTGAAAAACCTTTAGCTTGCCTATAATCACCACCTCAAATTCCTACCTTTTATGAGTTTGTTAGCTCTTAGAGATGTCGACATGCTGATAGAAGAAGAGTTGTCTACCATGACGACAAAAGTCGTGAGTGGATATAGAGGTAGCTATCAATCCAATGAAAAGAAAACCTCTAATCAGGACAATACAAGCGAGTGGTGCAGATGTCCATGCCTTTAAAAGGTATAATGACTACACTACAATTGATACTACTTACGCTCAAGCCCTCGATCGCCTGTTGTCTAAAGGGAAATAAAATTGCCACCTATAAGAGCAGAATCGAAACCGTGAAACAGTTCAAAACCGGGACGCTGGAAAATTCCGTAGATACCATCCTGCATGAGGACGCGACAAAGAACAATGTTGGACTTTTAAAAACAAGCTGAAGAGCATATTCCGCAATGGTCAATTTCCTCTCCCTAAGGCCACCCGAAGCCTAGCAATAATAAGAATCCTTTCAGCGATACCTTAGCCATATTCTCCGAACCTATTCCGAGGTTAGTGCGACCCATCTGTCTTCATTCAAGACATTAACAAGTCCAAACCACTTGCTAGCTTACCTCCTCTAGACCCGAAGTCCATGGATTGTGGGTAAGTGATGAAGAAGACGTATATGAAACCAAAGATGATAGTGATGATAACTTATGGGGCACACCACCCTTAGAAGAAGCTAACTTTTGGGGAGAACCAAAGAGTCTAGAAATCAAATTCCTTACTAGATCCGGATGATATAATGCACTGTGGGTCCACAACAGACTCAAGAAGCCCCAAAAGAACCCGAAGTCTGCTAAAGAAGAAGACCCAATCCTTAAATGACTTCAAAAACTTAAAGCCGATATCTCTATCCGGCAACTCATATGTGCTTCCCAAAAGCATAGGCGGGCCTTGATTAATGCACTTAGCAAAATTGAGGTCTTTCCTAAAACCACACCTGAGGAAGTAGTAGAATTGGTTAATAACGAGGATGGAACCATTACCTTTAATAAGAAAGATCTCTCTAAAGAAGGCATTGCACACAATAATGCTCTTTATTTGAATGTAACTTGCATTAACAAGTTTATTCCCCTAACCGTAGTAGACAATGGATCTGTTGTAAATGTTTGTCCTTATAGGACCGCCAAAAGGTTATGTATTAGAGAACAACAACTCTTCAAGCAAACTATTCATCTCCGGGCTTATGACAATTCTAAAAGGACAATTTTGGGAACGGTGACGCTATCGATTAATATTGGACCGGTAGTAAAGAATATTGACTTCTAAGTCATAGCCATCCTAGCTACCTTTAACCTTCTTTTAGGACGCCCTTGGGTACATGACAATCAGGAAATTCCCTACACACCTTTAAGGTGTTTGTCGTTGAAATTGAACATGACGCCGATGATGAAGAGCTCTATGGGTTAGAAATTGTAGCCACTATAAACAAAGATGAAGCATCTCTTAACTTCAATCCTTACAACAACCCTAGTGTCCACTCGATGATAAGGAAGAAGGGGTATTTTCCTAGCCTAGCTGCGGCGAGAGGTCATATCACCCAATCTCTCCACCCCTTGAACCCACCAAACAACTATAAATTCGGGTTAAGCTATCAACCAACTGCTAAGGAAATAGCCCAAGCCAAGTGGGAGATTCAAACTAGGAGGAGTGCATCATACACATTCCATTCAATTCATGGATGCCTTATCCAAATTAGCATCCATGATCAATATCCCTAGGGGCATTCATTCAATGCCCATTCATATAGAATGACTGAGTCAACTCGCGCATATATACGCACCTGGAAGTGTCTAATACTCGACCAAACTAATTGATACCATGACATCTATAAGTATATAGAAAATCACGAATACCCACTTGGACTCCACATCTAGATCCCAACGAGCCATCCACATGCTGGCAACTCAATTCTTTAACAACCAAGGACAGTTGTACAAGAAAACCAACATAGAAGCAGAGCATCATGATCGATATTCATGGTGGGGAATGTGGACCCCATATCAATGGAAGAATGTTGGTTCGGAAAATTCGGAGGTAAGGATACTACTCGTCGATAATGGCAGTGGACTACCATGAATTTGTTAAGAAATGTCACAAGTGTCAAGTGTATGCAAACTTGCAACACCAGCTAGTAATCCTTCCTAACGACACTTGCATCACCCTGGCCATTCTCGGTTTGGGGCATTGATATCTTTGGCAAAGTGACCCGTAAAAGAACGGGTGGTCACGAATTTGTGTTAGTAGCAATTGACTACTTTGCCAAGTGGGTTGAAGTAGCCTCCTATGTAACTTTAACATTGAAGCACGTAGCAAAGTTCATCACTCGAATATTATCCGTCGATACGGGGTACCCCATGAACCGATTAGTGACCATGGTAGTCCCTTCAAGAAGGAAGTAGCAAACTTATTGGACAAATACAAGATTAAACATCACAAATATTCTCCCTGTCGCCCTCGGACCAACGGAGCGAGTCAAGACCGCTAATAAGAATATCCGCAAGATAGTGGAGAAAATAAGCTGTCGGGTATAAGGATTGACTCGACAAGGTGCCCTTTGCTTTATGGGGATATCGGACCTCTATTAGAACCTCCATGGCAGCAACACCATAATCCTTAGTGTATGGTATGGAAGCAATCCTTCCAATAGAAATCGTCATCCCTTCACTACGGATCATTATGGAATGTTAAATTCCGGAAGGAGATTGAGCTATGGCTTATTATGAAGTGTTAGTGTTGCTAGATGAAAGATGCTTAAATACTTTACATAATGTCAAAATGTACCAAGCACGTATATTAAGGGCATTTAATAAGAAAGTGAAGCTTCGTACTCTGCAGATTGGGGATTTGGTCCTCAAAGATATTACAATACCAATTCAAGATCCTCGAGGAAAATTTAGCCAATTGGCAAGGCCTATTTATACTTAGTCAAATATTGCGAGGAGGGGCAATTAAATTGATTGATTTGGACGGTGAAGAGATTTTTCAAGTATACAAATTTGGATCAACTAAAGAAATACTATGTTTAGCATGACACAAAGTAGACTCGCGTAATGGGCTAAGCCCAGCCCAACCAAGTCGTACAATAGACGGCACCAGCCACTATCCGGATAGCGGCGGATGGGCTAGCCATGTAATCCCTCCGGCCATATTCTGTATTTAATTGTTATTTTCGATGGTCCACTTGTCTAATTAATTCTTTCATTGTTATTTTAAGGACGGTCCAATTAGGCGGTTACCTTTTAGTTTTATTAATAAAAGGTAAGCTTACTACTTACCTGAATACATAGCTAATAAAAGGGAAATTAACAAGCATACTACTTGGAAAATAAATTGTTCTAAAGTGGCAAAACTAAAAATTCCCCTTTTTTAATTATTCTTCCTAAAATTACGAGCCTTATTTACTTGTTTACTTTCTTTCCTTTTGGATCGCTAGACTCAGCTGCATCCTTCTAGGTGCATTTCTTGAGCTCTTCGATTATGCGAGTCCTCCTCTCTTTCAGCTTCCCTCTTGCGAGGCTCGTTCGTCTATCCGAGGGTTCACTTCACGAATTTGAAGTGGTGCTTGCAGCAGGGACGACTCCTCTAGGTCCCGTTCTTGAGTGCTTAGTGCCTTGCGACATTCGGGGTCTACTTATTTTATCCATTCCGGATAATATTCGAAACTACGGTAGTTCGTTTATCTACGACTTTAAGCGACTTAGGTAGGTTCAGCCAATAATAAAGCCATGTCGAAGTCCACCTCGAGCTGGCAAAACCTTCAAATAGTTGAAAGGTAGTAGAGGCGAGACACGGTCCAAGTAAGGGATCTCCTGAACCCATCCCATTTGCCACAATACACGGTTAGGGAAGTAGTACATACTTGGTTTTTCGACCTAACAAGCGTACAAAAGGGTGTTGCTCATTGTGTGTCCTAAATTAGGACACTTTCCGGTTCACGATGTACCATTCAATGGGATTCCCGACTCTAAACCAGGCCTCTCACCGAGAAGCAAGACGGTCGGTCAAAACACTCCTTTGCTTCGCTGGCGAGAATTGCGTCGCTAGGTATAGGTCCACATCTTTTGGGGCCTGCATTAGTTGAAGGTGCTCCACTCTCCGGAATCGCACATAATAGAGATAATATTATTCAGAGTCCTACACGGTCAAATTCATCCATATTTAAGGCCCAACAGGAGCAAAATCAAAAATAAAAAAGAGAGAAAGCGAAGACCGAGTCTTTGGGAAATGTCGAAGACTTTTCGGTCTCGTTAGCATCGGACAGCCTCGATGCCGCATACCCAACCTCATTGGCTAGGTCTCCGATATTATTTTACTGGTTACTGTAATAATAGGGGACTGCCAGGTGAAGTCCTTGTCTAGATTTACGTCGACCCCGTCTAGCCTATGATAGTTTACGCAACGATCGGTGGAGTTAGGGAGCAGTGATCCTCTAACTACCGAACGAAATTCAATAATGCAGCAAGCGCCATGTCCCTATGGCCTCCTACTAGTAAGAAGCCACCTATAAGGTAGGTGATTATAGCTCGACGTCTCTAAATATGGGCGAGGCCCCGAAGAGTGCATTGGGCGATAATGCTTCGGTGGATTCATTCAATGCACCTCATCCCTAATAAGAATCCTAAGATTCCTATTGGTTAGCTTCAGCAGGTGCTTATTGTAGATAAGGACATAATGACGAACGAGAGCAAGCAACGTGAACCGGTCGGCGGCACCGGCTACAAGGCGGTTGGATGGTGACGCCGAGGCTAAAACGCCTCCGGTTCATGGCGAAAAGCTCTGAATTTCTCTTACGTCCAGCTTTCGCTATTTTTATATTTTTGCTATTTTGCTCCTGTTGGGCCTAAAATGATTGGACCTTGACCATGCAGGACACTAATTTTGATTTTGCATTTGTGATATGCGAGATCTAGTTAATGGAGCATCCGAAGCTAATTCGGGTTCCCCAAAAGTTTATGCATACTTAGCTACTCACTTACGCCAGCGGAAATGAAACGTGGTGGTAGCCGATCATCCGACTTATTAGTGGGAAGAATACGTCAAGAATCGGAGTAACGACGTACTTTGGTATGTTATGCACTAGAAGGTGTCCCGATTAAAAACATACCTCGCAGCACCCTTTCATACGTCTACTTTGCCTAGAAAATAGTACATACTACTTCCACTGGCCGTGTGTTGTGGCGAGATGGGAAAAGAACAAATAATATCTTTATTGGATCGTATCCGGCTAGCTACCTTTGAATTGTTCAAGGGGTATGGTAGCTCTAACAGGACAAAATCATGGTTCGAATACTAGAGGAGCCTGCCGAAATTGTTGACACTCGCAAACTTGTTGGCACCTGAAGGCACACCCAACGCTTTTGTTTCTCCCTATTATCTAGAGTGGATAAGAGAAGTAGATCCCCAACGGTGGAAGGCACCGAGAACTGAGAGATGAATCTGAAGAAGCTGTCCCTACTGCTGCCCCTCTCCAAATTCGAGAAATAAACCATCGGAATATCGAACGCGTCCGTCGAAGAGAAATTGAAGCCAAAGAAACCGAAGAAATGAGGGATCCCATAATTGAAGAACTAAAGGAACGCACCCGAGATGAAGAGGCTAAGTCTAGTGACCCTAAAGGAAATAAAGTAAAGATAAAGTAGGGCTTAGACTCTTAGGATAGAATAAAAGAAAAGGAGGTTTTGTTTTGCCTCTTTAGAATAGTGTTATTAGTATGTTACAAGTAGTGTGCTTGCAATTATTTCCCTTTATTAGCTATGTATTCAACTAAGTTGTAGGCTTACCTATTATTAAATGAAAGTAAGTGTTATGCTATACTTTTATATTTTATCGCTCACTTAGAAGTAAAAATAAACTAAATTGGAACGCCTAATTGGACCGCCCTTAAAATACATAAAAGACACGAATGGACCGCCTAATTGGGCCATCCGGGAAGTAAGCGGGAGAACCAGCTAATCGACGGTTGAAAACGAATTGCGAGAATCAAAGGAAAGAACTCGGCCGGCCAGCCCACCGTTATTCGGGTGGTGGCCGGTGCTCGCCATGGCCTGGCTCTGGTTGGGCTGGGCTCGGCCTACTTCCTAGGGTCGTGCTAGACATAATACTTCTTCAGCTAATCTAAGTTCATGTACTAGAAAATTTCTTCTCCATCCAATCGGTTAATTTTATCGCTCCGCTGGTAAGATCGACTAAGTATAAACGAGGCCTTGCAAATTGGGCTTAAATTTCCCTCGTGGGTCCTAAATTGGAGCTCTTATCTTCTTAAGGACCAAATCCCCGATTTGCGGATTCCGAGGCTTAACTTTCTTATTAAATGCCCTAGATATACGAGCCTTGTATATTTGGACATTGTGCAAGGAGTTGAGGAACCTTTCGTCCAATAGTATTAACTCTTCGTAGCGTGCTTTGGCCCATTCACGCTACGGAATAGTAATCTCGATTGGAAGGACTGCTTCCATTCCACAAACTAGACAGATAAGGCATTGCTCCTGTAGAAGTTCGATAGAAGTTATATAACCCCACAAAGCGAAAGGTAGCTTGTCGGGCCACTCTGCTTATGGGTAGCTGCCATCTTTTCCACTATGTTGCAAATATTCTTATTAGTGGCCTCAATCGGTCCATTGGTCTAAGGGTGATACGGGGAAGATTTAAGATGTTGGATTTTGTACTTATCCAACAAATATGCTACTTCCTTCTTAAAAAGGCTACCATGATCACTTATTAGCTCGTGGGGCACCCCATAACGACAGATGATTTGCCTACTTGTTTCGACATCAAAGTTGCATAAGAGGCCGCCTCTACCCATTTGGTGAAGTAGTCGATTCACTGCTGTTCCTTTAGGGGTTACCTTGCCAATGATGTCTATTCCCCAAACCGAGAATGGCCGAGGAGAAGCTAATGTTGTAAGAAATGACAACGATTCTTGTTATAAATTTGCATACCTTTGACATGTATGGCACCTTCTAAAAAATCATGACAATCTACCGCCATGGTTGACCAGTAATAAGCAAGTCTCCGAACCTTACGGACCAACATCTTACCATTCACATGAGGTCCACACTTCCCACCATATTATGCGCTTTGCTTCATGTTGATTGCCACAAAGTAAGCTAATCCCGAATTGATTTTCTTGTACAGTTGTCCCTCATTGATGAAGAATTAGGCGAGACAACATCCCGATGGCTCGTTGGGCTCTAGGTGTGGAGTCGAAGGGATACTCTTGTTTATCCAAATACCGATACATGTCATGATACCAATTGGTATGTTCAGTATTTGACACTTTTAATGTATAGATGTGTGCGGGGTGACTATGTCGCTTAATGTGAATGGGCATTAAATGAATGCAAGTGGGGATATTGATTATGGATGCTAACTTAGCTAATGCATCCATAAATTGGTTATTATCCCAAGGAAGGTAAGTAAAAGAGATGCTCTTAAAGTGCTTAGATAATTCTATCGGATATGCTTGGTAGGGTGCCAAGGCTTCACTACGTACCTTCCACCTTTGCGAAATCCGATTAATAATCAAACTGGAGTCACCGAAAACCACGATATTCTTTACCCTAATCTTTATAGGAGCTTCAAGTCCTATGATGCAAGCTTCGTACTCTGTAGCGTTATTGGTGACTTCGAAGTCTAATTTAACTGAAATGGGAGTATGTGCTCTCTTTGGTGAGACTAAAAGAATTCCTACTCTAAAGCCCTTTTGATTGGAAGTGCCAACGAAGTACATCGTTCAAACGTCCACCTCTACTTATAAAATGTCTTCATTTGGAATGTGAAGGTGTTCGGGTTGCGATTCGAGTACGAGTAGATCAGCTAAGAATTTTGACACTATTCTTCCTTTGATCGCTTTTGAGGGACAAACTTGAGTTCAAATTCTAATAAATAGTCCATCTCGGTATCTTACTACCGATAATTGATTGCTCAAGTGTGTATTTAATAGGATCCATAGGTGCCACCACATGTACCGTGTGGTTTAACAGGTAGTGCTCGAGCTTCTTAGTAGCCCGGACTAGTGCAATAATGTCTTTTAAATGGCGTGTATCTAGCCTCATAATCCAAGAACTTCTTACTCGGATAGTAGATGGCGCGTTCTTTTTCTCGTCTTAGTGAGCTAGCATGGCTCCCATAGTCGTTCCCGTCGTGGTGAGATACGGGATTAAAGGTTTCCCGATTGGGGTGGAACTAACACTAGAGGATTAGCTCGGTATTCCTTAATCTTCTCTAATGCTCGTTGGCACTCGGCATCCCAAATAGGCTCACATCCTTTCTTTAACTTCTTAAAAATAGGTTCACGAGACCATAGCCAACTTTAATATGAAACAATTGATGTACTCGTAAACGTCCTAGGAAACCCCTTATAACTTTTTCTATGTTTGGCGGAGGGATCTCCTGAATGGCTTTGATCTTGGATAAATCAACTTCAATTCCTCTAAGACAAAAAATATAGCCTATCGGTTTACCCGATGTTACTCCAATGGCACACTTTTGAGGGTTAAGGCACATGTTGTATTTCTCGAGTCTCTAGAAAAATTTCCTTAGGTTGGGTAGGTGCCCTGTCTTATCTTTGGACTTTATGATCTTGTCATCCATGTAAAATTCAGCTTCTTTGTGGATCATATCATGCAGTAAGGTTGTTGCTTGTCCTCCGATATGTTGCGAGTAGCATTCTTGAGCCCAAATGGCATCACCACATAATAGTAAGTCCCCCATTAAGTGATGAACATCGTCTTCTCCATATCTTCTTTAGCCATCTTCACCTGATTATACCCAAGCATAACCGTCCATGAATGAGAGCAAAGCATGACTCATTGTATTGTCTATAAGGAGGTCGATATGAGGCAACAAAAATCATCTTTGAGACTGGCCTTGTTCAAATCTCTGAAGTCAACACACATACGAAACCTACTTGTCTTTCTTCGAAGCTGGAACTATATTTACTACCCATTGAGGATAGTGAACTACCTTAATGAACCCAACCTCTAACTGCTTTTGGACCTCTTCTTTAATTTTCAAAGCCCATTCTGGTTTCATCCTCCTCAACTTCCACTTAACTAGCTTAGCATCTTCGTAAAGCGAGGATTTTGTGTTCTGCTATACTCGGATCTATATCTAGCATGTCTTTTGTAGGACCATGCAAAGACTTCTATAAATTCCGTAAGGAGCGAAGTAAATTGCTTCGTTTTTCTGGATCCAAGGTTCTCCCAATGTTAACTTCTTGGGGTTGATCACCTGACCCCATATTAATTGTTATTGCTTCCTCTATTATTGGTAAGTGATTTTTATGATCTTCCACAACTTTTATTAATTCTTGAGGGATTTCTTATTCATGATTAGAGGCAAAACAATTGAAATGAAGAGGAGGCAAGGAGTAAGCGAAAAGGTTCACTTTATTGAATGAAGAAATGAGTACATCGGAATCGAAACTGAAGAAATAGAATTAGAAATGATAGAATTAGGAAAACAATTGCAAGTAATAGAAGGAGAAATACAAGCCCTCCTTGGCATCAATCCAAGTCACATGCTTGGATCCTTCAATATCAACGTCGGTGATGAATCCGGACGAGATCAAGCTGTGGGTGCGACATAGCTCCTGACAGTACTAAGACTACATTCCCTTCTAGGTTACCCTCTTGTCCAAACAGAAGACCGAAAAGATTGTTGTAGTAAGATTGGTCCGAGTCGATGTGGATTGACAACGTTCACATCTCAACGGATCTTTTCGAGCGACTCGGAAGAACCGTTACAACGGTCGTAAAGGACTTCTATTCAAAAACTAGTCACAACAGCTAATCTGCTTGGTTATCTATAAATAGAAGCCAACTCTCAAGACTTGAAGATTGCTTGGAATTATTGTCGATACACATTACTTAAGAAAAATTCGTTGTATACTCTATCTTTTACTTACAACTCCCAGCTTGTAATTCTTACTTTCCGAGTTGTAAAGTCATGTAATTAGTCACATACTCTTTCTTGCTTTCTGAGTAAGGTCCCTTGACTAAGTTGTAAGGGTTAACTCAACTCGGTTGTCCTTAGCTGTAAAGGTTACCTTAGTTAAGAAGTACTAGATCGAGATAAGGGAATTTCGAGTCTAGGAAAGCTCTGTAAGGAATTGTTAAAGCGAGTAATTCTGGTTGAGTCAATCTGTTATATTTTATGGATTCAAAATAGTGGATTTGACTTGGTGCTTAGACTAGCACTGTCCAGTGGTTTTCCGCCCCAGGAGGGTTTCCATGTATATCCGAGTTTACACTTTTCTAAGTCCAATCTAGACTCAGATTGTCCGGTTCATTCTCTTCTAAGCTTAAATCTTCCAAGTTTGTTAAAATTTCTTCATCACCCTATTCATTCCCTCCCCCAAGGGAGACCAAGACTCTCCAAGAGCAAACCTTCACAGCATGAATGTTAAACTTTATCTAATGGATGTTAAGTGTGCATTTTCAATGGTTGTATTCAAGAAGAAGTTTATGTTGAGCAACCCCTGGATTTGAAAACTCTCAATTTTCAAATCATGTTTTCAAATTGCAAAAATCTTTGTATAGTCCGAAACAAGCTCCTAGAGCTTAGTATGAAAGACTAAGTAGTTTCTTGGTTGAAAATGACATCAAAAGAGGTCTTATTGACAAAACGCTTTCTACAAAATCCAAGAGAAATAATTTTCTTATCATTCAGATTCATGGTTGATGACATTATACTTGGAGCTACTAATGAAACTCTATGCTAAGTGTTTTTGAGTTAATGAGAGAGGAGCTCCAAATGAGCATGATGGGAGAACTCAATTTCTTCCTTGTATTGCAAATTAAGAAAGAAAAGGATGGCATTTACGTTTATCAATCAAAATATACCAAGGAGTTATTGAATAAGTATCAGCTACAAGATGTGAAGCATGCAGCAACACCTATGAGTAGCGAGTACAAAACTATACTCGGATGAGAAAGGTAAAGTCGTAGATCGAAACTCTACAAAAGTATGATTGGATCTCTACTTTATCTCACATCTAGAGGGCCGGATATCATGTTTAGTGTTTGCCTTTGTCCAAGATTTCAAGCTCCTAAGAAATCACATCTCACTACGGTGAAGAGAATTTTTAGATATCATGCGAGGACTCGGACACTCGGTCTCTAGTATTCGAAAGACTCGGATCCGACCCTCACTGGATACTCAAATGTTGATTATGCTTGATACAAAGTTGATAGAAAGAGCACATAAGGAACATGCCAATTTCTTAGTCAATCAATCATCTCCCGACATTCAAAGAAGTAAAACTCGGTTGCTCTATCAACTCCCGAGGCTAAGTACATAGCGAGTTGGAGCTTACTGTGCTTAGATTCTCTGGATCAAGCAACACTTAAAGGATCTTAGACTATCATTCACATTAATCCCAATATAGTATGACAATCAAAGTGTAATCAATATCACCACGAATCCAGTTCAGCACTAAGAGACGAAACACATTGACGTCGGGTATCATTTACTGAGAGACCATTATGAGAAAGCCGATATTGAACTTGAGTTTATTCCTACCAAATTTCAATTAGCTGATATTTTCACCAAACCTTTGAGTGAAGATCGGTTACGCTTTATTAGGAATTGTAATTGGCATGTTAACTGCATGATTATCCGATTTACTACATGAATGAGATTGATTGTTATATGCTTTGAGTGAATAACAAATGGATTAGTTGAATCGGAATGAAACAGAGCTATGAGTTCTTAATTGGCTAGTGTGTTCCGAGTCACTCGGACACCTTATTGAGTTAGACTCATATTATTAGCAAAATGGACATTAAAATTCTAGGATTATCTCTAAATCAATGGAGAATCTCGAAATGTTTTTGAAAATCTCTTTTCTCTCTTTGGGATGTGAATAGTATGGAAAACTACTTGTTATAGGGAAGTCTGTTTCACGACTAGTCTGTTACACTCTAGAAGACTCAATGGTCGCGAGTCGAAAGGCGTTCGTTTAATGAAAGCGTTTGTTCTATAAATAACAACTGCTTCATTGTTTTTGGTCACTTTGCTATTTATTGCTCTCACTCTTGCTCTCTTTACTCTCGCACCCAAACACTCTCGTACTCAAGTCTCTCTCTCTTTCATTTGTTCTCTTCATTTTCTTATTCTTAACCGCTTTCACTCTCTTTTTCACTATGCCTAAAAGAGGTTCAGCGATGGAAGGAGCTTTGTCCATAAAGAAGGCTGAAACCAAAAGAACTTGCGCTGAGAATCCCTAAGCTAAGGGAAAAGCCCCAGCCTCAAATGATCCAAAATTCATGGTGGCTCGAGCACTTTTTCATTGACAAAAATTTTTCTCCAAAACTTTGTTTTTTTTTATTTTTATCAAATCCACCTTCAAAACAGGTACTTTCAAGTACTTGTGTTTCGTGAGTACATCTTCCTATAACTCATCACTAAGTTCTATTCTTATATGACAATAAGAGATAACATGATCTCTTATGTTGTCTAAGGCAAAGTTATTCGTATCAATCTTCCTCTACTTCATAAGCTCTTTGATGTGAAGTGTCTTTTTCTCAATTCCAATCCTATTCCCTTCAATGAAGTCGTTGATGACTTCTTTAATAAATACTCAAACATGATTCCTCGGTCCGTAAAGAACTTTTCTGTGACACAAATGACATTTGAACCAAGAATTCTCTCGCTTCATTCTAATCCGAACTTTCTTTTCTTACTATCCATCCAAAGAGAACCCTAACAACAAAGTTCTTAAGGTTCTCTTCGATATCCTTGAAGGGTATGAGGTTGATCTCTTCCCTTTTATTCTATACAAATTTCTTCTTTTCCTTCGACCAAAAGAAGACTCCTTATCCTTTTGGAGCTCTTCTTTTAGCTGCTTTCACTCAATTCAAGGTGGATCTCCCTTCTAATCCCAACCAATTTTTGAAACCTAATTTATGATTCGACAGAGGTAAACTCATTGGCCTAGAATACCAGGAAATACAAGTTGGTGTATGGGCTCACACTTCGAACTTGCTCCTCTTCCTCGTCTTCCACCTCATACTCAAAAAGATTCCGAGATTCCTCTTCTCATTGTTGGATCTTCGTCTTCTCAACCTGCCACTTCTATTGAACTCCTTCAGAAGGTGGCAATTCAATTTGCTGCCCTAGTAAAGGAGTTGCAAGCGGCTATGGTAGGCTTTCATGATTTGATGCCCATTCCGACTCGGTTCCGGACTAAGGCTCAAAATCATATTGGTTAGAGGCAAGCCTTAGTGGCTGAACCTAAGGAAGTGATCAAGCGCCAAGTGTTAAGTGTTAAGTGTTAAGCCAAGAAAGAACCTGAGGTGATTTCCTTATATCACACTTAGTCCGCCTCGAACAGGCTAGCGATGCGAGGCGAATCTAAGGCCCCCTCATAAGTTCAACAACCTCTACCTGCAGTAGGCTGAGCACTCGAAGAAGAAGAACCACATGATGAACTACCTCTGTCTCGCAGGAGGATAATTTAGATTCCCGATCTATAACCGCTCTTGCCTCCTCACCTAGATACCTCTACTCATGGCTACGAGTGTAGACATGGACCTCGCTCTTCTACTTTTACTAGAACTGCTCCTCCTCCCTCTTGCTAATTTCAATTTTTTTCAATCCAACATCTTTGTACTTTATTATTCATCCCTCCCTATTTTTGTTTAGTTTGATGAAATGCATAAGGTGAGAGAAAAGATAGAAATGATTGGTTCGAGGGATGTTCTTTGTTTGTTTATGTTTTTAATCTCTGTGTAATATTTTCTAACCTTTAATGAAATTTTCTTATTTAAGCATACATGAGCTATCTCATTTACTCGATATATTTTATCACTACTCATAATTCCGTGACAAGTATGCTTTATTAACCTCAAGAAGCTTGCTCTGAGTTATATATGATCTAAGCTGAGTTGTTTAATATTTTTTTTTTTGTTCGATCAAAATACAATGAAAATTTAACCTTCGAACCGATTAGATCATATCATAAGGTGGGAGATTGAAGACTTAGGTATAACTCTCTATCTCTCTATGGTTTTGATTTCAAGTTATTCTAAGCATTTAAGAAACTCATCTTTAAGTTTTCAATTCTATCTAAACCTTTCAGAAACCATCTATTGAGTATAACGCATTTAACCGTGTTTTTGACCCACTCATACCCAACTCGGAACAATGGCATAAGGAAATAAATTCACAAACACTTCATATTCTAAGTACTAACTTAGTGTTCAAACTGAAAATGAATTACAACATTAAGTCTTTTTTCCAAGTCGGTTTATTGAATGAAATTATTTATTTGATCAAGTTTATGCATTCTAATTATTCATTCGTATTAACTTGATCATTTAAAGGTTGATCTCAAGATGGAATTTGAACCTAATAAAATTTAGATTCAGAAAATTCCATTTATTTAGGCTGAAGATAATTAAGTGTTTAATTACTTTGAATTAATTATTATCTTTGCCTAATCTTAGACCAAAGTATTTTTATACTTTGAGTACTACTTTGATTTGTTTTTATAAGTTGATTAAAGTATTTTAATCTTATTTTGAAAAGCAAAAGTAACCGATTTATAGCCATTAAACACTAGTAGACGTAAAAGCAATATTTCCGGACAAGGCTCGGACTACCGTGTTAGGGTTGTTTGTTTCCAAATCAGTAAACTTCAACTTTGAGTATAACGGTTATTTCCAGCCCATATTTCAGTTACAACCAGTGGGATGGACTACTTTTTTAGCAAAGGACCACTGCACAATGTTCACATTAAAACAGCTTCTTTTTCGAGTAACTTAGACTAGCCGTTACAACGACTACTCGCCTCGCCATCTATAAATAGAAACCTCTCAACAAGACTTGAAGATTGTTGAACACGTTGCTAAACACTTAGTGCATACTTACTCAATCTTCAATTTACAACTCCAATTCTTAAGTTTCTACTTTTTTAGTTGTAAAGAGAAAGTCTTGTAATCACTTCTACATTTTTAATTCTCTATCAAGTCCCTTGACTGAGCTATATGGGTTAACTCAACTTAGTTGTACCTAACTATAAAAGTTACATTAGTTAGGAAGTACTAGATCAAAAAGGGAATTTTTAGTCTAGGAAAAACTTGTAAGTGAATTGTCTAAGGGAGCAATTTTGTAAAGAGTCGGTCCTTGTATTTTATGGATTCAAAATAGTGGATTTGACTTGGTGCTTGGATTAGCATGGTCTCGTGGTTTTCTATCCTAGGAGAGTTTCCACGTATTTATGTGTTTTACTTGTTTCTGAGTTCATTCTAGACTCAGAATTATTTTCTAAGTGTTTGTTGGGCATAATTATTTGTGAATTCGAGTAAAATCTTCCATCACCTTATTCACCCCCTCCGGGGTGACTTAATCTTTTCAAGAGTAAACCTTCATCTTTACAACTCAGAAAGTAAGAACTTAAGACTAGAGTTATAAAAGCTAGAAGATTGAGTAAGAGTAGATTTCTTTTCGTTCCAGTAATGTTCAGCAATCTTGAAGTCTTGTAGGAAGGCTTCTATTTACGCTCGGCATAGTAGAGTATTCGTTCGACCGATTTTGGACTTGAGAGCTTCACTAGCTGTTGCAATGGTTAGTTTGAGTCACTCAAAAAAGGAGTTGTTGTAATGTGAATGTTGTGCTTAGGGCCTTAGCTTGAAAAGTAGTCCAACCCACCAGTTGTGACTGAAATCTTGGGTAGAAACAACCGTTAGACTCATAGTTGAAGTTTATTGGATTTTACGTCTCCGGTGTTTAGCGGTTAGAAGTCAATTGCTTTTGCTTTTTAAAAAATAAGATTAAACTACTTTAATCAACCGGCAAAAGAAAATCAAATTGGTACTCAATGTATAAAAAGACTTTGGTCCCAGATTAGGTAAAGATAATACTCGAATTCATAATAATTGACCACTTAATTATCTTGATCCTAAAAGAATGGAATTTTCCGAGTCTAATATTCAATAGGTGTAAATTCCATCTTAAGTCAATCCTTTAAATGATCAAGTTATTAAGATTGAATAAGAAAAATGCATAACCTTAATCGGCTAAAGAATTTCATTCAATAAACTGACATAGAATAGAGACTTAACGCAATAATTTATTTTCGGTTAGTGTTTGTGTAATTATTTACTCATACCAACTGTCCGAGTTGTACCTGAATGGATCGAAATCCCGTGAAGTGTGCTCTATTCAAGAGATGGTTTCGAGTAGGTCGAGACAGTATTGAAAACTTAAATATGAGCTTCTTAAAGACTTAGAATGACTTGAAATCGGAACCATAGAGAAATAGAGAGTTATACCTTAGTCTTCAATCTCCCCTTTTTATGAAGGCATTATATACTTAAGAGAGAAACTATTAATTCAAAAGTTAAGTTTTCATTGCATTTTGATCGGAGCAAAAATATCAAAGTATTTTGATCATGTATATCTCATATCAGATTATCAAAGTATTATGAGCAAGTGTCGGAGAAGGGATATAACATATTAGAGTAAAGATGAAATGTGAATAATGCAACTCATTTATGCTCAAAGAAAGAGAAATTTCATTGAAGCTTAGAAAGTATCATACAGAAATCCTTAGAAAAAAAAAATTTAGAAACTCCCCTAAGCCAAACATCTATCTTTTTCTCTCCCCTATGCATTTCTTCAAAAGTAAAGAAAGGAGCGAGTAGCAGAAAAGTACAAAGATGTTGGACAAAAAAATTGAAATTAAGAGGGAGGTAGAGCGAGTGCATGTTGAGGAAGAAGAACGGGGGCCTCGTCTCGCATCTATAGCCTTGTGTAAAACAAGCTGGACGAGGTGGTAAGAGCGAAGTAAGTTAGGGACTTGAAGTGCACTCCTTTAAAGCAGAGGTTTTACATCCTCCGGCTCTTCTTCCGAGCCGTCAACCTCTCAACTTGAGGTTGTTGAACAGAGGAGGGGGTGCCTCGCATCTCCAGCTTCTTCGAGGTAGATTGCGTATGATGTGAGGATATCACCTTAGGTTCTTTCTCCCCTTGGCCTTCAACCGGGCCTGCTCCAGTTCCTTCTTCTTCTTCTTCGACTTAGAGTCGGAAGAGCTTGAGGACTTTTGAGGATGATGCTTCTTCCAAGGGGTTCCGAGTCCTCAGCTGCTTTGGATCTTCTCTCTTGGAGTCGGAGAATCTGGTCTTTTTGGCGCTTACTAACCTCTTTGAGCTCACTAGCTAGGGCTCAACTCCGATCGATTTGTCTTTGAGTCGTGCTTTGAAACTAAGTCAAGATTGGCATGAAACCTTGGAAAGCCACCACGGTTGACTCGCAACTCTTTGGCTAGAGCAACAAACCGAGATCATCCGAGTCACAAAAAGTTCTCTTTGGACTTAGGGACCTCCTTGGCATATTTGTCAAAGAAGTCATTAGCGTCTTCATTGTACAGAAATGGGTTGGAGTTCAAGAAAAGGCACTTGATATTAAAAAGATTGTGGAGGAGAGAGAGATTGATACGAATGGTTTTTCCTTGAACAATAGAAGAGATTATATTATCTCTTGCAAACATGTTTGAATAGAACTTAGTGACGAGTTCCGGATAGATGTAATCGCAAAAACACAAATACTTGTAAGTACTTGTGTTAAGGATGGAGCTTCATCCAAGGGAGTTTTATGGTAGAGAAGAATTTCTCCTCTATGAAGTAGTGTTGAGCAATGATGAGCTTTTGGTCATCGTAGGTAAGGGCTTTGCCTATAGAAGTGTATTTTTAAGGATTATCGGATGGGGTGGATTTGGTTCTGGCCTTCTTGGTGGCTGAACCTCCTTCCCTAGTGCTTCCTCTCTTAGGCATGTTTGAGAGAAAGTGAAAGAGATTGAGAGTAAGAGAGTGGAGAAAGTAGATGAATGAAAAAGAGAGTAGAGAGTTCATAATATGAGTACGAGAGAAAAGAGAACAAGAGTGAGAGCAAGAAATAGCAAAGTGAATGAAAGAGAATGAAGGGGTGCTATTTATAAGACATGAGATTTCATTAAAGAAAAGCCTTTCGACTCAGCCCTCAAAGTAACGGTTATTAGACCATTTGGTATTCCAATGAGTAACGGCTATCTTGAAACTGCTTCCTTCTAATGGGTAACTTTGAAACCGTTCGCATGCTAGAGTAAGAAAAAGAGATTTTCGAAAAAATTCCTAAGATTCTACGTTAATCTAGAGATGATCTTAGAATTTTTATGTCCATTTTTCTCATAAATTGAGTCCGACTCAATGATATGTGTGAGTAACTCATAACACACTCAAAAAATTAAGAACTCATAGCTTAGTTTCATCTTGGTTCAACTAATCCATTTGTTATTCACCTATAATATATAATAATCAATCAAATTCATAACAACTCGTTCAATAAATCATATAATCATGCAATCATCATGCCAAGTTCATTACTAATAAAGCAAAACTGATCTTCACTTGGGGTTTTGTGAAAATATCAACTAATTGAAATTTGGTAGGAATAAACTCAAGTTCAATATCACCTTTCTCATAATGGTCTCTCGAGTGAATGATACCTAACCTCAATGTGTTTCTTTTTGGCGCTGAACTTGATTCCGAGTGATGTTGAGGGAACTTTCTTTATCACACTTGATTGGGATAGATATGAAAGTTAGTTCGAGATCCTTCAAGTGTTGCTTGATCTACGAGAATCTAACCACAATAAGCTCCAACTGCTATGTACTCAGCCTCAACAATTAATAGAGCAACTGAGTTTTGTTTCTTTGAATGCCGGGGATGAGTGATTGGCAAAGAAATTGGCATGCTCCTGATGTGTTCTTTCTATCAACTTTGTATCCAAGCATATTCGAGTATCCGAGTATCCAAGTGAGGGTCGAGATCTAGGTCTTTTGAATACCATAGACCAAGTGTCCGAGTCCCTGCAAGATATCTAAAAATTCTCTTCACCATAGTGAGATGTGATTCTTTTGGGTTATCTTGAAATATTACAGACATGACAGACACTAAACATGATATCCGGTCTACTTGATGTAAGATAAAGTAAAGATCCAATCATACCTCCGTAGAGTTTCTAATCTACAACTTTACCTTTCTCATCTGAATCCAGTTTAGTCATCGCTACTCATTGGTGTTGCTGCATGCTTCACATCTTGTAGCTTGTACTTCTTTAATAATTCCTTGATGTATTTTGATTGATGAACATAGATTCCATCCTTATCTTGTTTGATTTGCAGTCCAAGGAACTCCGATTTCATCAACTAAGAAAACTCTTGGCATAGAGTTTCATTAGCAGCTCTAAAAATAATGTCATCAACATAAATCTGAGTAATGAGAAATTGATTCCCACTACTACAGGAAGCACTTTTAATGATGGGTTTTTAATGATGGTTAAAAGGACAAACCGTCATGAAAAATAGAGCGGTGGCATTTTTGTAAAAATAGTTGTTATTAATTTACATATGATGACAGTTTAATAAAAGATATATTGTCACAAGTTCAGCAGCAACTTTTCGCGACGGTTCTTTTATTGAACCATCGTCATATGTACATATATGATGACGGTTTAATGAAAGAACCATCGTCATAGGTTATTAAAAAAAAGACCCTTGCTCGCAGATCGCTTTCTCACTCTCACTTTTAGTCCCACTCTTACTTTACTCTCTTGTTGCCATTGAGGTTTCCTTTGGTTGCTCTTCTCTCTCTTCTCTTCGGTTTCTGGTGGTTTCCGGCGTGCTTCCCACTATATCTCGCGGTTTCAGGTTGTGGTTGCACCCCTACTCACTCTCTCTGCAGCTTTCAGTCCCACTCACTCTCTTCGCCCTCTCTTTCACTCTTACCTGCCGGTATGTAACTTATATCTCCCTCTCTTATTTTGTAAGTGAAATGTGTAAATGTGGCATGCATTATGGTTGTCATTATGTGCTTGAAACTTGGGGCTTGATTCTTTATATGTAACTCATAGTACTTAGAGTATGCATTGTTGAGCAACCGGGTATTGTTGAGTAAACTTAGGGCTATGCATTGTTGACGAATCGAGTATTGTTAAATAAACGTGGGGCTATGCATTGTCAAGGAACCGGGTATTATTGAATAAACTTGGGGCTCTACATTGTTGAGGAACCAGGTATTGTTGAGTAAACATGGGGCCATGCATTGTTGAATGTTATTGTAAAAGGCCAATTATAAGTGACAACGAGAGGAGAAAAACATAACACACAAAGAAACCGAAGAAAACAGCCAAAATTGAGGAACTGGGGTGTTGGGCAGCCAGCACGGGTTGTGCCGGACTACAAGGCCAGCCCGTGTTGGCTGCTGCTCAGCCAAACTTTTGTGTTTCCATCCGAAAATTGTTGTACATATTTATTTGTGATGATTTGTACAATTGATTGCAGTATAAAATGGATTCTTCCAAAAGTACAAAAAAAAATCGAGGGGTGAACTATGATGAACAAGGAAAAGTTGGACCGAGTAGAGATGATCCAACCATCCTTACACAGGTCAATTTTGATAGGCATGGAAATGCTATAGGTGATCATAAAGCTCGCTTTGCTATGTTGGTGCAGCAACCCACTCATACGTGAACATCAATTACGAGAAAATGCAACGAAGTCCCCAATTCCATTAAGGACAACCTTTGGAACGATATTCGGTTAAATGCCCTACATCTTAACTTTGTATTGTAATTTATTATAAATGTTAAATATATATGTACTAATGCATGTCATTCTTGTGTTTCAAAAACGTTCATCTTGAACCTTAATGAATGCGAGATCCCCTAGGTGAAACACAAGACCCTCTTATCGGCGGCAGAAAAGTTTAGAGACTTCGAATCTCACATTGCCAAGATATGGGTTTACAAAACAAAATAGATAAAGGCAGAAGGTACACCTCGGGAGGTCTACAATTGTATCACCGAGGAGGACTCGGAGATCGTTTGAAGCATATGTCACTCTCCGGAATACATGGTAATTTATCATCATCATTTGTTATCTTTTTTTATTGAAGTCTTATGCACTCTGTTATTTTTGTTGTCTTAATTACTTGCTTAGGCGCTAGGTCAAGCCAACCGGAAGAGGATTAAGAGTAATGCATATCCTTATGTGATGTCCCGTAGGGATACGCAAAGTTGAAGGAGAGGTTGTATAAGCAAAAGATTAAACAACTTCAATCCACCTTCGATCGTTATCGAGAAGGACGAGTCGTGGCTCGAAGGAAGAAAAAGAAAGATGGAACCTTCACTACAGTAGAGGTAGAATCTATTTTGAAGCGACTCATGAATTTTTTTACTATTTCCTTTATTTATTTTGAGAACTTATCATTTTTAATATTTATGAATTGTCAAATGATTACAGGAGTCTTTGTCATAGACATCGACTTCGAAGTCGCCGACACCACCATGAGAAGGGACAAGCTAGCCTTGGCCTTACAAAGAGATGAGCATCACGGTCATGTTCGAGCTATCGTTGGAAGGATGTGGATAGTTGAGCACTTTAGGGCTACGAAGAAGCGCCTCGTTTCTTCCAGCCAAGCACATATGGAGGCCCAAATGGCGGAAATGAAGGCCCAAATGGCCGAAATGAAGGCCCAAGTGTAGTCCGAAATGTAATCCCAAATGTCTTAAATGATGGCACGAGTGAGGGCAAAGATGCATGTCGAGATAGGGGAATACGTCACGACATACTTCATCAACATGGGTATGCCTATACCTAGGAACATCCTCGATTTACGTCCATTCTTACCCACACACCGGCGAGCACAAGCGCGAACGCGAGCTTACTCGGTCGACCAATTCGAAGTTACGGCGGAGGTAATTTAGATTTTACCGTTATTTGTATGTTTTCATTGTTTCGGATGAGTGCCAGTTATTTACATACATGTTTATATTTTGACTAATTAGTGTATAATCTTTTTGAATAAATTGTGTATATTGTGTGTTTGTTGTGGAACTCCGACGTGTGGCCATTGAGTAATTACGTATATAATATGTTTCGTTGTTTCGGATGAGTGTCGTTATTTACATGCATATTTGTATTTTGACTAATTAGTGTATAATCTTGTTGAATAAATGGTGTAAATTGTGTGGTTGTTGTGGAACTCCGACGTGTGGCCGTTGAGTAATTACGTATATAGTATGTTTTTGTTGTTTTGGATGAGGGTCGTTATCCCCAACAAATGTTTACTTTTAAGGGAAACTCTATCTGTTTATTGTTAGGATTTTTACGTTGTTTAACTTCTACGTCAAATGTTATCCCATGATTGTAATTGTTATACATATTCTTATGTAGTCGACTGAACTGCAAGCTAGCTTCTCATCACCCTCCCTAGATCATGTTATGGCATTGGATGTTGTTTTCCCATGGAGGTCGAATACTGTCATTCATAGGACACACTTATTTAGGTGATGAGGTGGGGGTGATTGTGAAAGAGGTCATGCATGGGAAGGCGAGTGTGTGTTATCAATCCGGACACTGGACCTCGACACTCGTTGACGATGTAGTCAACGGTTTTCTTTGTTGGCCCAAAAGTTTGGTCATCCTCTCTATGGTAATTCATTTTTAAATTGTTAATATCATGTGTATATATTTCTCATTTTTGTATTGATTATTCACTAGGATATCGGGGATAGATTCGAGAGTGGGATGAAGGGCACTCCATCTCCCTCGGTTGGCATAAGCAAACGTTCGGTGTCACCCATTCGTTGTCCGAAGAAATCTCCTGTTGTATCCATTGAGCGAGTCCCGCACGGATTGGTGTGCTACTAAAAAAGTTACGTGAAAACTCGTCGGCAAAGAAACCATTGATCCGAAGTGCGCCGAGTCACGTGTTTGGGCAATGTGAAGAGGAGAATGGGGACATGATCTGTCTATGTCTTCACGGACGACATACTATAATTTTTGCAAATGGAGGATGTCGACGTATCCGTTATTATGCCTGGAATTATGTGAGTTATTATATTCATAATAAGTTCTTTTTGTTCCTATTAATTTCAATTTCTAACTACATACAATTAATATGTAAGGTGGCTGCACGAGATTGGAAATGACTTCATTCGGTTTCTCAACCCTAATTGCATTCAAGGAGTTGGGCGAAACTTGAAGAACGAGTCACCTATATCTTCAAAGTCATGAAACATAATGCCGAGGATAAAACATGGTACTTGGCGGCCGTTCAATGAGAGGTAAGTGTACAAATAAATTAATTAACTGAAGTTTTTATATGGTGTTATACATATATAAATGTGTTATTTGTGGTTGTATAGCCACCATTGGATGCTTGATGCCATATATCCAAGGGCTAATATCGAGTACTAACTTGATCCTCTAGGTCATACCATGAGGGAAGATATCAAGGACGTAGTCGAGTTATGAGTTCATACTTTTAATCATTTTATGTTGTTTTGTTAATTAGTACTCATTTAATGGTATGTCTAACTTGATTTTATTTTTCCAATTGAAAAATAGTGCTCTAACACGTTATTATTATGGCGGAGGCTCGAAAGACCAATGAGCGAAAGCAAAGCCACTAATTATCCCTGTCAAGGTGAGGCTCTCTTGGTTATTAGAGTCTACTTTAATTGTTTTTCATTTCATATTACTTGCTAGCTACATAAAGTACTAATTAATTCTCTATATATTGGGAATCTATTTTATTATTGTAGTTCCATATACAACCAGGGAACGTCGAGTGCAACTTCTACATTCTCCGAGTGCATGAAAGAGATTGTGACCGAACACGATTTAAATTCTAGTCCCAAAGAGGTATACTTGTACTTGCACTTGTAATTGATTATATTCTTTTTTAGCTTGATTAACACTTGCACTTGACCTAATTAATATGTCTTTTATAGCATTGGTTACAATATTTCCTAGGAAAGAACCGACCCACTCCCTATACCTCAACAAGTTAAAACAAGGTTGGGTAGAGTTTCTATATAACCATATAAAGAGATAGGTATATGTTTACAGTTATTCTTCATTATTTGATTGGTCAAGTTTGTGATTTTAATAGTCATACACTTATATATATATATATACAATGTCTTGTACCATATACAAAATGTGATGAATATGATGTTTTGTATATATTCCGGTGAAGGGTGTACTTGGATTGTGGTTTGTATATTCTGAATGTGTAAGGTTGTATATGATTTGTACTTGTACGAGAGGGCAAGCGAACACAACAAAAATTATTTTAAAAAATCTGACCTATTACTACGGTTATTAAGGAAGAATAGTAAGGATTATGATAACGGTTTAGATGAAGAACCATAGTTATAGGCTTATCTATGACGAAGGTTCTTCATCCGAACCGTCATCATAGGTGCCCTTTAGAAGGACTATGTCGACGGTTTAGATGCAAAACCATCGTCATAGATAAGCCTATGACTACGGTTCAACATTTGAACCGTCGCCATAGAGTGTCCTATGACTACGGTTCAACATTTGAACCATTGCCATAGAGTGTCCTATGACTACGGTTTTCAATCGTAAATTAAAAGATGCTACATACAACGAGTGTCACATACACGATGCTTTGGTTAACCATAGTTAAAGGTCGTTTTTAACCATAGTTAAAAGTGGTTCCTGTAGTAGTGTCCCCTTGGTTTTTATGAAAAGAGTTTTGTCAGTAAAACCTCTCTTGAAGTCATTTTCAACCAAGAAGCTACTTAGTCTTTCATACGAAGCTCTAGGAGCTTGTTTATAACCATACAAAGCTTTTTGCAATTTTAAAACATGATTTGGAAATTGCGAGTTTTCAAATCCAGGGGTTGCTCAGCATAAACTTCTTCTTGAATATAACCATTGAGAAATGCACACTTAACATCCATTTGATAAAGCTTAATGTTCATGCTTGATACAAATGCTAATGGAATTCTAATTGCCTCAATCCTAGCAACGAGTGCAAAGGTTTCCCCACAATCAATTCCCTCTTCTTGGTTATATCCTTGAGCAACTAATTTGGCTTTGTTTCTGACTACCAATCCTCTCTTATCTAGTTTGTTCTGGAAAACCTATTTGGTTCCCATAACTACATGGTTAGAAAGTCATTTGGTCGGAGTCCACACTTGGTTTCTTTTAAATTGAGTAAATTCTTCTTGCATAACCTCTACCTATTCTGGTTCAAGGCTTCTAGTACATTTTTTAGGTTCCATTAATGAAATGAATGCTGAAAATGCACATAGATTTTACAAAGAATAATGAGTTCTTACCCCATTATTAATGTTAGAAATGATGTTACGAGGTGGGTGACTTGATGCATATTTGAAAGCTTTACCTGTCCTCCGATTTACTAGGTTTGTTGGTTGAATGGTCCGATCTTCATTTTATTCCTCTTGTTGAATTTCTTCATTAGGTTGTCCTTCAGCAATTTGAGTTAGTTTATGAACTGGTTCATTCCGAATTGGTTTAGTTTCTTTATTCTTATTCATTACGAGCTCGACTACGGTAAGTCATCTTTATCTCGGTTGAGCTTGGGATATGAGAAAGTAGATTCACTTGTCCTTCCATGATCAATTTCATCAAAGGCAATGTGGATACTTTCTTCCACTTTGTTGGTCCTCTTGTTAAAGATTCTATACGCTTTACTATGAGATGAGTAACCTAGAAAAATACCTTCATCTGACCTTGTATCAAATTTGGTCGGATGTTCCTTACCATTGTTATGCACAAAGCATTTACATTCGAATGGTTTGAAGTATGAAATAGTAGGCTTCTTTCCTTTGTACAGCTCATAGGGTGTCTTCTTCGAGAATGGGTCCGATGAGGCATCCGTTGAGCGTGTAGTTTGCGGTGTTGACTACCTCGGCCCGAAAGCAGTAAAGTAGGTCATTTTTAATCATCATTGTCCTCCCTATTTCTTTAAGTGTTTTGTTCTTTCTCTATACTACTCCATTATGTTAAGAAGTTCTTGGTGCTTGAGAAGTTATGGGAGATGTCATTCTTGTTAGATCATAAGGTGTTTTCTTAAGGATGGGTCTTATGAGGCATCTATTGAGTGTGTAGTTTGCTTGTGTTGATTGCCTCAGCCCATAAATAGTAAGTTAGATAATTTACAATCATCATGGTCCTTCCTATTTCTTCAAGAGTTCTATTCTTTCTCTCCACTACTCCATTTTGTTGAGGATTTCTTGGTGCGAGAGAAGTTGTGGGAGATGTCATTCTTGTCATAGAAGTCTACAAATTCTAAGTAATCAAACTCCCTTCCATGGTCGGTTCAAATTCTCCGATCCGAATCTCGGACTCCACTTGAATTTTCCTGCAAATCTTAGTGAACTCTTTGAATGCTTCATTTTTATTCTTCAAAAACACACTCGAGATAAAACGTGAGTAATCATCAAAAATAACTAGCACATATGATTTACCTCCCAAGTTTTTGACAGGAATTTCACCACACAAAACCATATGAATCAATTCAATTACTTTGGATGTAGATATTGTCTTGAGTGGGTTAAAAGATAATCTGACTTGCTTTCCTTTTGTGTATGCATCATAGATAATATCTTTGTCAAATGAAGAGTTAGGTAAAGCTCTAACTAATCCATGAGATGGAAGTTTCATAATAGTATGCAAGCTTATATGGCAAAGTTTACGATTCCATGTCAATGAATCATCATTCAGAGAGGTTTCTAAGCATGATAAATCTTTACTAGAATATGAAAGAAGAATGGTGTAGGTGTTATCGACCTCAGATTTGAGAGTTTTGTCTCTTTGGTGACTGCATCAGAAATGAAGCAATTGGTCCGAGTAAATCTTACCTCTTGACCTTTGTCATATAACCGATAAATGCTCACAAGATTGTACTTGAGCCCTTGGACAAGGTAGACTGGACTGACTGAATTGTCTTCCTTACCAATTCTTCCAATTCCAACTATCTTGCCGTTGCTATTATCTCCAAATGTGAATTTTCCTCCTTTCATTTCTTTTGATTCTGAGAAAGTCTTGAATCTCCGGACATGTGGTGTGAGCATCCACCGTCGAAGTTCCAATGACCTTTTCGTTTCGAGTGACCTGTAAAATAGCAACAAACTAACCCTTCTCACGTCCTCTTACAAACCCAGTAACTATTTTTACTGTGGTCCTTTTCCGAGGAAGAGAACTTTTAGGACCCGAATTTTAAATAATTTTAGGTTTGGTCCGATTCCGAGTCTTCTTTCTAGAGAAATGACTTTGTGTCTTTTTTCTTTGAAAACCTCTCTTTTTGTAAACAGGTTGAGAAGGTTTTTTTGTGAAAATAGGTTTGGGCTTAGTCCTTTTTCTTTGTAAATAAATGAGACCATGCTCAGCCTTCCCGAACTTAATAGTTACGGAATCGGTTTTGAAAACATTGTTATAAGAGTCATCTTTCTCTTCAACATTGTATCCAAGACCTTCTTTTCGAAATGAGATACACCGAGAGCCAAGTAATAAATCAAGGTTTTTCTAACCTTGAGTGAGTTTTAAAACCAAATCTTGAGACTCATTGAGCTTTTATTTTAGTTGCTCATTCTCTGTTTTGAGGCACTCAAACTCGGTCCGAAGACTCAGGTATAAATCTCTATCTCTCTTAACTTTTGGTTCTAAGTCCTTCGTTATTATAGAAACTCTTATCTAAGTTTTCATTATGTTCGACTGACTCGAAAGCACTTTATTGCATATTTCTGTACTTGGTGTTTCGACTCACTCGGACATCACTCGGAACCATCGCATGCTAAAATAATTTCTCTAACACTTTTAATCTGAATACTAACTTTGTATATCAACGCAAAGTGAATTACATAGTTAATTCTTCATTCTAAGTCAATTTATTTCCTTGAGAATTATTTGACCGGATCAAGTTCTTATGCTTTGATATTCTATTCTTTCTAACTTGATTATTTTTAGGATTGACTCAAGATGGAATTTGAACATATTGAATATTCGGCTCGGAAAATTCCATTCTTTTAGGCTAAAGATAATTTAAGCATTTAATTATTCTGATTCAATTATTATCTTTGCCTAATCTTAGACAAAAGTATTTTATACTTTGAGAACCAATGTAATTTGCTTTTGTAAGTTATTTAAACGAGGCTAATCTATTTTTTTAAATATCAAAAGCAACCAGACTTCTAGTCGTTAAATATCGTGAGACAAATTTTGGCTACTTCGGACAAGGCCAAGACACCATGTAAGGGTTGTTTGTTTCCAAAACTGGAAAACTCCAACTCTAGGCCTAATATTTGTTTTCACCTTAGTTTTCAGTCACCACCAAGTGATTGGACCATCTTTTGAAGCCAAGAGCCATTGCACAACGTTCATTTCCCAACGAATCTTTTTGAGTGACTCGGAATAGCCGTTACAACGGTTAGTTAAAATTTCAATCCAGAACCAAGACTCAATGGTCACTCTGTCTGGTTGGCTATAAATAGAAGCCATTTCACAAGACTAGAAGATTGCTAAACAAATTGTTAAAACACTTACTAAGTGCATACTCGATAAATCTTCTTACAACTCTAAGTCCGTATTTAATATTCTCTTAGTTGTAAATAAAGTCTTGTACTCAATTACATACTTCTCTTACTTTCTCTATAAGTCTCTTGAATGAGCTATAAAGGTTAACTCAGCTCTGTTGTCTCCGATTTTAAAGGTTACCTTAGTCGGGAAGTACTAGATTAGATAAGGGAACTTCGAGTCTAGGAAAACATTGTGAGGAATTGTTCAAGGAAGCAATTCTAGTTGAGTCGATCCTTTGTATTTTGTGGATTCAAAGTAGTGGATTTGATTTGGTGCTTGGATTAGCACTGTCTATGGCTTTATGCCTCGGGAGGGTTTCCACATATATCTATGTTATTGTTTTTACGAGTCCAATCTGGACTCGGAATCTGCTTCTAGTTTGTGTTGGTGCAAAAATAGTTTAATTTTCCTCATCACCCTATTCACCCCCATCTAGGGTGACTTGGAATGATGACGACACATCCGAAAAAGATGATTATGATGACTCAAAGTGTCTTATGGCACTTATAGACTCGAAGTTGAATCTAAGTCGGACAATGAGAACTCAAATATTGAGGAGGTAATTGAATACTTTATCAAATTCTCCAAAGTTGATTTAGCCGGATATATTTATACTTTGGAAGAAAAGTCCAATTCGACTCTTTACAGTTCAAAGAAAAACATGAGTCTCTTACTCGCTGAGAGCAATGTTTTAAAAATTGAATTACAAAACCCGAGACAAAATCTAAAGGTACTTAAAAAAAGTGCTCAAGAAAATGAGAATGAGTCCGAGACACTTAGAACGAGAAAATGAGCAAGCTGAAAAGGAAGCTCAATGAGTCTCAAGAGCTTGTTTTGAAACGCACTCAAGATTAGAAAAAACCTTGATCTTTTACTTGGCTCTCGGTGTGTCTCTTTCGGGAAAGAAGAACTTAGTTACAATCGTTGAAAAGGAATCTAGTTCCTATTCAAATATTTTCAAGACTTATTCCAGAATTGTTAAGTTCGGGAAGAGCTGTGAATGGTCCCTTTCATAAGAGTGAAAAGAGGATTGAGCACGGACCAGTTTACAAAACAAAACCTTCTCTGCCTATTTACAAAAGAGAAGATTTTCAAAAGAAGGAGACATAGACTCGGTTTTCTAGAAGGAAGACTCGAGAATCGGACTAGGCCGAAAGTTATTCAAATTTGAGTTCCCAAGACTACTCTTTCTCAAAGAAAGACCACAGTAAAGATAATTACTTGGGTTTGTAAGAGGAAGTGAGAAGGTTTAGTTCATTTCTATTTTGCGGGTAACTTAGAAGAAGAAAGGTTATTGGTACTTAGACGGTGGTTGCTCGGGCCACATGTCGGGAGGTTCAAGACTCTTTTATGAGTTATAAGATCTAAAAAGAGGCAAAGTCACATTTGGAGCCAATAGCAAAGGTAAGATTCTAGGGATTGGCAAAATTGGTGAAGGAAACAACTCGGTTAGTCAAGTCTATCTTATCAAAGGGCTGAAATACAATATCCTCGGCATTTCTCAGTTGTGTGACAAAGGCCAAGAGGTATGGTTGACTCATACCAACTGCTACATTTTTTATGTAGTCCCTAAGGAGACTAAGCTCTCGGGTCCGAGGTCGGGTAACACTTATACTATCCCTCTCCCAGATTCAAGCCAGAATTTATCTTGGTTGAAGGCATCTTTAAATGATGATTCATGGACTTGGCATCGTAGACTAGGTCATATTAGCTTGCATACTATCAAGAAACTTGCTTCTCATGGATTGGTTAAGGGATTACCTAACTGTGCATTTAAGAAAGATAAAATCCGTGAAGCATGTACAACAAGAAAGTAGGTCGGATCATCTTTCAAACCACTCAAAGCTGTGTCTACATCCAAAGTGCTTGATTGATTCATATGGATTTATGTGGTGAAATTCCTAGGAAAAGCCTTGGAGGTAAATCATATGTACTTGTCATTATTGATGATTTTTCACAATTTACCTGGGTATGTTTTGTCAAGAACAAGAATAAATCCTTTAAAGAGTTCACTAAGATCTACGAGGAAAATTCAAGTGGAGTCTCGGACTCGGATCGGGAGGATTCGAGCCGACCATGGAAGGGAGTTCGACTACTTAGAATTTGTAGACTTTTGTGACAAGAATGACATCTCTCGCAACTTCTCTACAGCAAGAACTCCTCAACAAAATGGAATAGTAGAGAGTAAGAACAGAACTCTTGAAGAAATAGGAAGGACTATGATGATTGAAAATGATTTACCTTACTATTTCTAGGCTAAAGCGATCAATACTGACAAATTACACACTCAGCAGATGCCTCATCGGACCCATCTTGAAGAAAACTACCTACGAGTTGTACAAGGGAAAGAAACCCAACATCTCCTAGTTCAAACTATTTGGGTGTAAATGCTATGTTGACAACAATGGTAAGGAGCGTCCGACTAAGTTTGATGTTAGGTCAAATAAAGGTATATTTACGGGTTACTCATATCATACCAAAGCTTATCGTGTTTTTAACAAAAGAACTAACAAAGTGGAAGAAAGTATCCACGTTGTCTTTGATGAGATTGATCTTGGTAGGATAAGTGAGTCCACATACTCAAATCTCGGACTTAATAGAGATGAAGATGACCTTGTTGAAGCCGAGCTCGGAAAGAGTCAAAACAAAATTACTGAGGCAACTTAGAATGTTATGACTCAGAGTGAACAAGCTCAACAACCAGCTCAGAATGTTGAAGAACAAGTTAATGAAAAGACTCAGCAAGATCAACCAAATGAAAATCAGGCTGCTCTACCAACAAACTTAGTAAATTATAGGATAGGTAAAGCCTTCGAATATGCATCAAGTCACCCACCTAAAAACATACTTTCGACATCAACAGTGGGGTAAGAACTCAATCTTCTTTGCATAATCTATGTGAATTTTCTGCATTCATATCATTAACAGAACCCAAAAATGCACTAGAGGCCCTAAATGAACCTGAATAGGTCAAGGCCATGCAAGAAGAGCTTAATCAATTTGAAAAAACCAAGTATGGACTCCGATCCTGATTGTCTTTGGATACAAAGTTGATAGAAAGAGCACACTACGAGCTTATCAATTTATGGGTCTCAGTGTGTCTCATTTAGGAAAGAAGGACTTGGTTTAAATGAAGAAGAGGAATCAAAATCCTATTCTAATATTTTCAAAAAGGATTCCAGAACTATAAAATTCGGGAAGGCTGAGCATGGTCCCATTCATACAAATGAACAGAGGACTAAGCCCGGACCAGACTTATAAGAAAAATCGTTCTCCTCAAGTTTACAAAAGAAAAATTTTCAAAAAAAGAGACAGAGACTTAGTTTTCTAGAAGGAAGATCCAGAATCGGACCAAACCCAAAATTATTCAAATGCGGGTTCCCAAAGTGCTCTTCCTCGGAACGGGACCTCGGTAAAGGGAGTTACTAGGTTTGTAAGAGGAAGTGAGAAGGGTTAATTTGCTTCGTCTTGCGGGTAACTCGAGAAGAAGAAGAAAGGTCATTGGTACTTAGATAATGGTTGCTCAAGCCATATGTCGGGAGATTTAAGACTATTCTCCGAGCTAGAAGATCTTAAAGGAGGAAAAGTCACATTTGGAGATAACAACAAAGGCGGGATAGTAATGATTGGCAAAATTGGTGAAGAAAACAACACTGTTAGCCCGATCTACCTTGTCAAAGGACTTAAGTACAATCTCCTTAGAATTTCTCAACTATGTGACAAAGGTCAAGAGGTAATGTTCACTCGGACCAACTGCTACATCTCCGATGCGGTCACCAAAGAGACTAAGCTCTCGGGTCCGAGGTCGGGTAACACCTATACTATTTCTCTCTAATATTCAGCTCAAAATTTATCTTGTTTAAAAGCTTCGTGAATGATGATTCATGGACCTGGCATTGTAGACGAGGTCATATCAGCATGCATACTATCAAGAAAGTTGCATCTCATGGTTTGGTTAGTGGTTTACCTAACTGTGCCTTCAAGAAAGATAAAATCCGTGAGGCATGCACAAAGGGTAAGAAAGTTATATCATCTTTCAAGCCACTCAAAACGGTATCTACATCCAAAATGCTTGAATTGCTTCATATGGATTTGTGTGGTGAAATTCTGTGAAAAGTCTTGGAGGTAAATCGTATGTACTTATTCTTGTTGACGATTTCTCACAATTTACTTGGGTGTGTTTTCTTAAGAACAAGAATGAAGCCTTCAAAGAGTTCACTAAGCTCTGCAGAAAAATTCAAGTGGAGTTTCGGACTCCAATCGGGAGGATTCTAACCGACCATAGAAAGGAGTTCGACTACTTAGAATTTGTATACTTTTGTGACGAGAATGGCATCTCTCACAACTTCTCTACACCAATAACTTCTCAACAAAATAGAGTAATAGAAGGAAAGAACATAACTCTTGAAGAAATAGGAAGGACTATGATGATTGAAAATGATCTACCTTACTATTTCGGCTTGAGGAAGTTAACACAACAAATTACACACTCAACGGATGCCTCATCGGACTTATCTTCAAGAAAACACCCTACGAGCTTTACAAAGGAAAGAAACCCAACATCACCAACTTCGGACCATTCGGGTGTAAGTGTTTTGTCCACAACAATGGTAAGCGAGCATCTAACTAAGTTTGATGCTAGGTCGAATGAAGGTATATTTACGGGTTATTCATCTCATAGCAAAGCTTATCGAGTTTTTAACAAAAGAACTAACAAAGTGGCAGAAAGTATCCATGTTGTCTTTGATGAAATGGATCTTGTCAAGATAAGTGAGTTCACATTCTAATATCTTAGACTCAACAAAGATGAAGACGGCATTGCTAAGGCTGAGCTTAGAAAGAGTGGAAACCGAATTACTGAGGCAACTTATAATGGAGCAACTCAGATTGTTATGACTCAAACCGAACAAAATCAAGAGGCAACTTAGGATACTGAAGAACAAGTCAATGAGACTCAGCAAGATCAACCAATTGAAGATCCGTCGGTTCAACCAACAAACTTGGTAAATCAAAGGACTGGTAAAACTTTCAAATATGCATCCGACCACCCACCGAAAACATACTTTCGACATCAAGAGTGGGGTAAGAACTCAATCTTCGTTGCATAATCTGGGTGCATTTTTTATATTCATATTATTAACTTAGCTGAAGGTTTGCTCTCGGAGAAGCTAAGTCACCATAGAGGGGGTGAATAGGGTGATGAGGAAATTCGCTCGAGTTAAGCACTAGATATGACTCCGAGAAGAATGTGAGTCAAGAATAAACTCATAAAATCACCGACTCAAAGTTAAGTGGAAGATGAAGATACAGATTGCACGAGAACTTTAAATTTGTCCGAGTCTAGATTGGACTCGGAAAATTATCAACTCGAAGTTACGTAGAAACCCTCCTGGGGCGAGAAAACCATGGACCATGCTAAGCCAAGCACGAAGTCAAATCCACTATTTTGAATCCACAAAATACAATAGAATGACTCAACCAGAGTTGCTCCCTTAGACAACTCCTTACAAGTTTTTCCTCAACTCAGAAATTCCCTTATCCGATCTAGTACTTCCTAACCGAGATAACCTTTACAGACTAGGGACAACTAAGCTGAGTTAACCCTTACAGCTCGGTCAAGGGACCTTACTCGGAAGGTAAGAATAAGTGTTTGTAGCAGATTACAAGACCTTATAACTCGAGAGAATATTAAATACGAGTTGGAGTTGTAGGTAGAAGATTGAGTATGAATACAAAGACTTTTGCTCAAGTACTTGTATTAACAGTTGGTTCAGCAATCTTCAAGTCTTGAGAGTTTGTTTCTATTTATAGATGACCAACCAGATTAGCCATTGTGACCAACTTCGATTGGAAGTCCTTTGTGACCGTTGTAATAGATTTTCCGAGTCACTCAGAAAATATCCATTGAAGTGTGAATGTTGGGCAATGGCTCTTAACTCCTTTGGAAGTCCCAATTCACTCGTGGTGTCTTGAAAAGTAAGGTGGAAATTAAGATAATTAAGCCTTGTCTGCTGGTGATTTGACGTTTTGAAGCCGGTTACTTTTGTAATTCAAAAATAGGATAGCCTCGTTTAACTAACCTACAAAAGTAAATCAATTTGGTTCTCAAAGTATAAAATACTTTGATCCAAGATTAGACATATATGATAAATTAATTAAGATAATTAAGTGCATAATTATGTGAGTCGGAAAAGGAATGGAATTTTCAGAGTCTAATATCCATGAGACTCAAAATCCATCTAAGACAGATCTAAAAGAAAATCAAGTCAAATAAAGAATGACACAGTGAGACAGACTTGATTTAAACAAAGTAAAATTCAAACAAAATATGCTAACTTAGAAGAATGAATTATCAAGGTAATTCTTGGAACACGAAGTCAAATATGAGTTTATGCAAAATAGAACAAGTGTTTGAACATGCGATATATCCGAGTGTTATCTCGGTGACTCGGAACGAGTGTGTAGAAAGGCATGTAAGAATATGCTTTCGAGTCGATCGAAGCGAGATGAAAAGCGAATACAATAGATTCTGTGACAATAAAAAAGATGCTATATCACTCGAGAAAAGTTTCTAAGGCACATAGAATGACTTGAAATCAAAACCTTATGAGAGCTGAAGCCATATGCCCGATTCTTTGATAGAACTCAGAATGATGTACATGTAAAGTCTTAGTCTTCAATCTCCCCTTTTTGATGAAAGGCATTCCGTACTTAGACAAAACTTTGTTAGTGATACAGATCTGGTTTTTCAATCTTGCTCCGAAAATAAGTCGAGTAAGATGTGATAAAATGAAGTTCTATCATAGCACATTTATCTATTAGAGCAACTAAGTTGAGATCGAGCAAGAAAAAATACTGATAAACACATCAATGATTGGACGCCGATAGCGGGATTAATAGTGAAATGCAATTATTCATTAAAGAAAAGAAAATAAGCGAGTATCGGAGCAATGACGAGATATAGTTGACATGCTTGAGCAAGAAATGGAAACTTAGAAATAATAAACTCGAAACAATTGCTTTAAGCATGAAACTCGAAATTATTAATGAAATGTATTACTTCATTAAAGAAAAGATAAGTATATAAGGGAGGGTGAAAGAAACTCCCCTAAACAAAACAACAAATTTTGCAACTATTCTCCCCCTTGCCTTTCAGCAAAAACAAAAAGAGGAAGAATGTATCAAGTAGATACAGATTTGATGTCTACACAAAAAAAAACATGAAAAACGAGAAAAGAAAACAAAGAGGGAGGAGATGGAGCGATCTGAACGAGAAGATGAAAGGCAAGTCATGCGCTGCGCGATAAGATCTTGAAGATGTAGTTGAGCGCGGCGGTGGCAACACTGGGATCTCTGGCATCGGCTCGGTTTTGAGTGGGCGACCCGGAACGAGGTCGTCCGGAGGCTCATCCTCCCGGAACTTGACTGCTGGAGGTGTGTGCTTAGGCTGACCAGCTGCTGACCGACCATGGTCGGCGAGGTCGTCTAACCCACTCGGACTACTGTCTCGAGCCGATCATCTCCGATTGAGGTTCGGGAGCACTTTGACCCTCTGCTGCTCGCTTGCTCCTTGTTCTTCTTCTTTCTCCCCTGCCTCGAGATGGACCTGCCTTAGCCGCAGGCGCCACTTCTTCTCCTTCTTCCGCTTCTTCTTTGTCTTCTAAGGAAGATTTGGCCGGACTCAAGGATTCCTCATAAGTGTCCGAGTTGACAGGATCCCGAGCCACCTTGGATTGCCTCTCCTAAAGAAGCTTGATCAGCTCCCTCTGCTCCTTAACCAAGGCCTTCATCTCGAGAAGCACATCCTATCGCTCTCGGATCCGGGATTGGGTTATTTTCTAGTTAATGGTCATAGGCTGAAGGATAGTCTTGAATGACCGGAGGATGTCCTTGAACTCGGTAGACATCGAGGATATCTAGTCCATGATAGCGAGTGGACAAGGCGGAAGAGATGATATGAGAAACACCCGAGGTGGAGGCACCACCAGGTGGAGGAGGTAGAGAGAGAGGGGACTGAGTCCGAGTCCGAGGCGGAGAAGGTGGCTCGAGTTCGAGCTATGGACCCAAACACCGGGTTGGGTTTCTGGTATCCATACCCAAGAAGTTCCTTTTTGTCAACTACTATGGCAGCCTTAGAAACCGCGTTAGGATCTCCAGGAAGAGGGACTTTGAATTATTTGAAGATGAGAGTGAGAAGCGCCCGAAAGGAACAGGGGTTGTCCTCTTGTTCTAAGTCCGAGCCGGCACAGCTGCCATTTGATCGATTATTGCGGGAAAGAGGTCTACTTCGTATCCCTCTAGAATATCGAATAGAGCTTTGAGATGCTTGGAGTTTGGTTTCTCCTTGCTAGAATGCTGTGAGAAGAAGGTTTTCATCGGCAGGAAACACAAAAGACGAGCTTCGATTTTAGTTGGGTCACGGAGAAGTTTTTGCATGACCCGGGGAATTCTTTAGCGTACTTCTCAAAGAAGTCGTCAGCAACCTTATTGAAAGGTATGGGGTTGCTATTCAAGAAAAGAGAAGATACTTTCAAGAGACAGTGGAGGAGGGAAGTATTGATGCAAACGGTGATGTCTCGAACTCTAGAGGTGAGGATACCTTCGAGCTAGAAAGATTTGAGTAGAACTCGGAGACGAGTTACGGGTAGATGAAATCACCGAAACAGAGGAAATTGTAAACCCCTATGGACTTAATGTGAGACAACCACGAAAATTTTGTGGTTGGAAAGAATTTATCATCCAGCGTGAGATGCTTTGGGTGACAAGAGGTTTGGAAGGATTGGAGGGGCCTTCTTGGCTTTTGTGCGAGGTTTCTTGGTGGCGGAACCAAGAAAATCAGGGTGGGGACCTCTTTTCGGCATGTTTATTATTGAAAAGAGAGGAAGGAGATGAACTTTTGAGAGAGAGAAAGCTCGAGGAGAGTGAAAAAGAAAAGAGTAGAAGAAGAGAGAGAGCTGAGAGCAATGTAGCTTACTTGAGATGATCTTCACTAAGCTTGAGATCACCGAGCGTTGCTTTGATCATAGAGAGCTTGTTCACGAAGATTTAATTGCTAGAGTGAATGTAAGTGAAGAGTAAAGTAGCGAAATGAAGGAGAATAAGCGCTATTTATAGAGAAGTAAGCATCCTTCCGTATCCGTTTTGACTCGGCTCTTCAGCGGTCACTTCGACCGGTATGACTGTTCTTCTCCAACAATTAGAATTCCAGCAGTTGTCTCCCAACGGCTAGTTGTCCGATCACAGTGCGCGAGAGAGAGAGAGAGAAAAAAGAGATTTTTAAAATAAATTCCGAAATTCTCCACTTGTCCGGAGATGATTCGAGAAGTTTGAAGTCCATTTTTCTCAAAATCGAGTCCGACTCGGCTAAGTTTCTAAGTGACTCGAAACCGCAAACAAATAATAACTCTTAGCTTAGTATCACTGGTTCAACTGAACTAATAACTTATTAAAGAAAGTAAGCACACAACACATAATCATGCAGAGAATTTTCACACGGAAAAACATATAATTATACGTTTAACATACCAAGCTCATTCCTAATAAAGCAAAACCGATCCTCGGTAAGTCGCTTAGTAAATATTTCAGCTAATTGAAGATTGGTAGGAATGAATTCAAGTTCAATATCACCTTTCTCATAATGGTCTCTTAAGAAATGATACCGACCTCAATATGTTTTGTCTTTGAGTGCTTGAACTGGATTCTTGGTGATGCATATCACACTCGATTATCACACTTGATTGGAATTAATTTGAATATAAGTCCAAGATCTCTCAAGTGTTGCTTTATCCATAAGATCCGAGCACAGCATGCCCTAGCGGCGATATACTCAGCTTCGGCAGTTCATAGAGCTACTGAGTTTTGCTTCTTTGAGTGCCAAGATATTAGGGATTGACCCAAAGCTGGCGAGCTCTGAGGTGCTCTTCCTATCAACTTTGTACCCAGCATAATCAGCATCCGAGTATCCAGGTGAGAGTCGGTTCGAGTCTCTAGAGTACCATATACCTAAATTCTAAGTCCCTGCAAGATATCCGAATATTCTCTTCACTACAATGAGATGTGATTCTTTAGGATTAGCTTGAAATCTTGCGTACGAGTAGACACTAAACTTTATGTCTAGCCTGTTGGAAGTAAGATATAGCAAAGATCCAATCATACCTCAATAGAGTTTTTGATCTATTGCTTTACCTTTTCGTCCGAGTCCAGTTTTATGCTTGCTACTCATGGGGGTTGCTTGCATGCTTTGCATCTTGAAGTTTGTACTTCTTTAGCAGCTCCTTGGTGTTCTTTGATTGATAGACATAAATTCCATTTCTATCTTGCTTGATTTGTAGGCCAAGGAAGAAATTGAGTTCTCCCTTCATACTCATTTAAAATTCTGTTGAGGACTCGGACTTTACTTCGCACATTTCGAGTTCTATCAAGGGAATCAGGTATAAGACTTTCTCACCTATAGAGTTTTGATTCCAAGTCACTCTCTGTACCTTAGAAACTTTTCTAAGTGATATAGTATTTCCTCTAAGTGATATAGCAATTATTTCATGTATTTTTGCTTGTCTCTGTGTGACTCGGAAAACATATATGCACTCATGTTGTTTCACTCGGTTCCGAGTCTCTCATCACTTATAATTATCGCATGTTCGGATGACTAGTATTCGCATAACCGCACTCAAGTCCGACTTCATGTTACATGTTTTATTCTGTTATAGTCGGTACTTCTAGTCCGAACCATGCTTAGTCTAGATCAAGTTTGTTCACTCGATAGTCTTTTATTTAACTTGATTCTCGCTCTGGACTAACTCGGATGGAATTTTGAGTTTCATGGATATTAGACTCAGAAAATTCCATTCCTATTCTGACTCGGATAATTAGTTAGTTAATTATCTTAATTATGTTGTTATCTATGTCTAATCTTGGACCAAAGTATTTTATACTTTGAGAACCAATTTGATTTACTTTTGTAGGTTATTCAAACGAGGATACACCTTTTGAAATACAAAAGTAACCAGCTTCAAAACGTCAAATCACCAGCAGACAAGGCTTCTTCCACCTCCGACCTAGCCCCGTAAGACCGTGTCAGGACCGTCTCGTTTCCAAAGCTGGAAATCTGCAAGACCAAGCTAAACGATGGTTTCCACCTTATCTTTCAAGACACCACCAAGTGGTTTTGGGACTTCTAAAAGAGTCAAGAACCGTTGCCCAACGTTCATATCTCAACGAATACTTTCTTAGTGACTCAAAAGATCCTTGACAACGGTCACAAAGGACTTCCGATCAGAAGATAGAGATAACGGCTATGTCTGCCTGGTCATCTATATATAGAAGCCAACTCTCAAGACTTGAAGATTGCCGAACATATTGTCAATACACTTACTTAATCAATAGTCATTGTATTCATTCTCAATCTTCTTCTTACAACTCTCACTCTGTAATTCATTATATTCCGAGTTGTAAGGTCTTGTACTCGATTACAAACACTTTCTTTCTTACTCTCTAAGTAAGGTCCCTTGACCGAGCCGTAAGGGTTAACTCAGCTCAGTTGTCCCTAGCTGTAAGGGTTATCTCAGCTAGGAAGTACTAGATCGAGATAAGGGAATTTCGAGTCTAGGAAAAACTTTTAAAGAGTTGTCTAAGGGAGCAACTTGGGTTCGGTCAGTCCATCGTATTTTGTTGACTCAAAATAGTGGATTTGACTTCGTGCTTGGACTAGCACGGTCCGTGGTTTTCTCGCCCCAGGAGGGTTTCCATGTACTTTCTGTGTCTTCACTTTCTGAGTACATTCTAGACTCGGATAGATTCAAAGCTTCAGCTTAATCCGCTTCTTTACTCTTCATTGAAATTCGAGTTCATACTTTTCGACCCTAATATAGACTCGGAATCGGCTTCGTCTGTTCTTTGTTCAAAAGAGTTTGATGTTCAAGAAAAATCTTCCATCACCCTATTCACCCCCTCTAGAGTGACTTAGTCTCTCCCTGAGCAAACCTTCACTGTCTCATTAACTCATAAAATTCTCGACATAGAATTTCATTAGTAGCTCCAAAAATTATGTCATCAACATATATCCGAGCAATCAAAAAGTCTTTCCCCTTAGTTTTTATAAAGAGAGTCTTGTCAATCTGACCTTTCCTAAAATCATTTTGAACCAAGAAATTGCTCGAGTCTTTCATACCAAGCTCTGGGAGCTTGTTTAAGACCACAGAGAGCTTTTGCGGTTTGAAAACATGATTTGGAAATTCCGAGTTTTCAAATCCGGGCGTTGCTCAACATAGACTTCCTCTTCAATAAAACCATTGAGAAATGCACATTTCACATCCATTTCATACAAGTTGATATTCATGCTAGATGCAAATACTAATAAAATTCTAATGGCTTCAATTCGGCTACAGTGCAAAGGTTTTCCCACAATCAATCCCTTCTTCTTGATTGTAACCCCGAGCCACAAGTCTAGCCATATTTCGGACTCCCAATCCACCTTCATCTAGTTTGTTCTTGAAAAGCCATTTGGTTCCTATGATCGAGTGGTCGGAAGGTCGTTAGGTCGAGTCCAGGCTTGGTTTCTTTCAAATTGATTGAGTTCCTCTTGCATGGCCTCTACCCATTAGGTTCATTAAGGGCCTCTAGTGCGTTTCTGGGTTCGAGTTAATGATATGAATAAAGTGAATGAACATAGATTTTAAAGAGAGGAACGAGTTCTTACCCCACTTGTTGATGTCGGATATGATGTTTTCTAGTGGGTGGCTAGAAGCATACTTGAAAGCTCTACCTGTTCTTTGGTTCACCGGATTTGTAGGTTGAATTGGTTGATCCGCAAAAGTCCGTTCCGAGTGAGCTTTTTCATCAGATTGCCCTTCAACATTCCGAGCTTGTTCTTGAGTTGTTTCATTCCGAGTCACTTCGTTATGAGTGACTTCATTTTGAGTGTCATGGATTTGATTCTTGATGAGCTCATTTTCATCATGATCATCATCGCTGCTGAGCTTTAGGTCCGAGAATGATGACTCACTTGGTTTTTCCTGTTCAATCTCATCAAACACAACGTGGATGCTTTCTGCCACTTTGTTAGTTCTTTTATTAAAAATGCGATAAGCTTTGCTATGAGATGAATAACTAAGAAAAATACCTTCGTCCGACCGAGCATCAAACTTGGTCGAGTGATCCTTACCATTGTTGTGAACAAAGCACTTACATCCAAAGGGTCTGAAGTATGAAATATTGGGTGGGTTTCTTCCTTTGTAGAGCTCGTATGGTGTTTTCTTCAGGATGGGTTTGATGAGGCATCTGTTCAAAGTGTAGTTAGTCTGTGTTGATCGCCTCAGCCTGAAATAGTAGGGTAGATTGTGTTCAATCATCATAGTCCTTGCTATTTCTTCAAGAGTTCTCGCTCTTTCTCTTCACCACTCCATTTTGTTGAGGAGTTCTTGGTGCTGAGAAGTTGTGAGAGATGTCATTCATATCACAAAACTCTGCAAACTACGAGTAGTCGAACTTGCTTCCATGGTCGGTTTGAATTCTCCGGATCTAAGTCCGAGACTCAACCTGGATTTTCCTGCAGAGCTTGCTAAACTCTTTGAAGGCTTCATTTTTATGCTTAAGAAAACACACCCAGGTAAATCGTGAGTAATCATCAACAATAACGAGCACATATGATTCACCTCCGAGACTCTTGACAGGGATTTCACCACATAAATCCATATGCAACATTTCAAGCACTTTGGATGTGGAAACAGCTTTTAGAGATTTGAAAGATGATCCGACTTGTTTCCCTTTTGTGCATGCTTCACAAATTTTATCTTTCTTAAATGCATAATTAGGCAATCCTTTGACTAAACCATGGGATGCAAGTTTCTTAATGGTATGCATGCTAACATGTCCTAGTCTATGATGCCATGCCCATGAATCATCATGAAGAGATGTTTTTAAACATGATAAATTATGACTCGGGTCGAAAGAGGAATAGTGTAAGTGTTACCTGATCTCTTACCCGAGAGCTTGATCTCTTTGGTAGCATCATCGAAATATAGCAATTGGTCCGAGTGAATCTTACCTCTTGACCTTTATCACATAGTTGAGAGATGCTTAGCAAGTTGTGCTTTAACCCTTTGACAAGGTATATCTGGTCTAACCAGATTGCTTCCTTTGTCAATCTTACCAATCCCAATTATCTTGCCTTTGCTGTCATCCCCAAATGTGACTTTTCCTCCTTTGTAGTCCTCTAACTCATAAAAGAGTCTTGAATCTCCTGATATGTGGCGTGAGCATCCACTGTCTAGGTACTAATGCCCTTTTGTTCTTTTACGAGTCACCTGCAAGTCGAAACAAACTAACCCTTCTCACTTCCTCTAATGAACCCAGTAACACCCTTCACTATGGTCCTTTTCGAGGAAGAAGACTTTTCGGCACCCGATTTGAATGACTTTGGGTTTGGTCCGATTCTTAGTCTTCGTTTAGAGAACTGAGTCCGTGTCTCTTTCTTTTGAGAAACTTTTCTTTTATACACTCGGTGGAGAAGGCTTTCTCTTGTAAGCTGAGTGCAGGCTCGAGTCCTCCTTTCATTCTTATGAATGGGACCGTGCTCGACCTTCCCGAACTTCATAGTTACGGAATTTTTTGAAAAGTTCCGAGTAGGGATTGTATTCCTCCTCTTTGTTAAAAGCAAGACCTTCTTTTCTGAAGGAGACACATTGGGACCCTAAGAGCATATCAAGGTTTTTCGACCTTGAGTAAACTTTAAAACAAGATCTTGAGACTCGTTGAGCTTTTGCTTTAGTTGCTTATTTTCCCTTCGAATAATTCGGACTCGGTCTCATTGGATTGAGCACTAGTCTTAAGTTCTCTTAGAGTAAGTCTCGGTTTTCCAATTCATTTTTTAAAGAGATGCTCTCGGAATTGATTGTCTCAAGTTGTTCTTTAAAGAGAGAAGAGTCGAATTGGACTTTTCCTCCCAATTGAAAATATACTTAGCTAAATCAACTTTGGAAAACTTGAGAAAGTATTCAATTACCTCCCGAGGATTTGTTTCCTCACTGTTTGAGTGACCTGAATCGACTCTGTTTCGACTTCGAGTGAAATAGTGCCATCGGACATTTTGGGTCATCCGAGTCTTTATCGTCTTCCGATGAATCTTCATCACTCTATGTGGCCATCATAGCCTTTTTCTTTCTTCTGTCCCTCTTTCTTTTGGGACAGTCCTTGACTATGTATTCCTTGCTGCCACATTCAAAACAGACCGAGCTCTTAGTCAAAGATAACTTTGAAGGGGAAGAGTGTTTACCTTTTCTATCCTTCTTGTCTTTCTTACGAGAACTCTTCTCTTGGCTTCTTATCCCATCTCTTATACTTCATTATTCTCTTAAAGCCTCTAGCGATAAGTGCCATGGGATCCTCTTCCGAGATAGAAGAACTCATATTTGCTTCTCTCGGTTTCCGAGGCTTTCGGCGCAATGTTCTTTTTGGTGTCGACCTCTGCATCCTCCTCTTCCAGGTGGATTTCATGGGTGAGAAGCTTCCTAATGAGTTCGTCCGACTTCGATAGAGACAGGTTCCGAGCCTCTTCGATAGCTGTTACCTTGGGACCCCATCTTCTCTTAGGTAGGCTTCGAGTATCTTTATGCACATTTCCTCGTGGGAAATCTTTTACCCAGAGATTTCGGATTGTTGGTAATCTCACTGAGCGGATGAACATCTAAGTGATGTTTTCTTCGGCTCCATCTTGAACAGCTCATACTTGTAAAGATATTGGCTTATTTTTGCTTATCTAACCTGGCTTGTGCCTTCATAAGTATTGACCAGTGTGTCCCATACTTCTTTGGTCGTGTCACGGGTAAACACTCGGTTGTACTCTTACGAGCGGATGGCGCACATTAGAATGTTCATTGCCTTAAAGTTCTTTCCGAACTTGTATGTTTCTTCGATAGTGAACTCAGCCTTTGTCTTGGGCACGAGACTTGTTTCTTCTGTCTTCATGGGAATGTAGTTGCCTACTTGTATGATGTTCCGGACATCCTCATCATGATCTAGCAGGAAACATTCCATGAGCTTCTTCCGAGTGCATGAAGTTAGATCCTTTGAACATTGGTGGTCTGCTGGAAGATCTTCCTTCATTGAACTCTCCGTTGTTACGAGCCATTTGATCTTTAGACCTTTGGATAGTTAGATCCTTTTTGAAAGGCTATGCTTTGATACCAATTGAAGGTTTGCTCTCGGAGAAGCTAAGTCACTCTAGAGGGGGTGAATAGGGTGATGAGGAAATTCGCTCGAGTTAAGCACTAGATATGACTCGAGAAGAATGTGAGTCAAGAATGAACTCGGAAAATCACCGACTCAAAGTTAAGTGGAAGATGAAGATACGGATTGCACGTAACTTTAAATCTGTCTTCGTCTAGATTGGACTCGGAAAATTATCAACTCGGAAGATACGTGGAAACCCTCATGGGGCAGAAAACCATGGACCGTGCTAATCCAAGCATGAAGTCAAATCCCTATTTTGAATCCACAAAATATAGTAGAATGACTCAACAAGAGTTGCTCCCTTAGACAACTCCTTACAAGTTTTTCCTAGACTCGAAATTCCCTTATCCGATCTATTACTTCCTAATTGAGATAACTTTTACAGCTAGGGACAAGCGAGCTGAGTTAACCCTTATAGCTCAATCAAGGGACCTTACTCGGAAGGTAAGAATAAGTGTTTGTAACATATTACAAGACCTTACGACTCGAGAGAATATTAAATACGGAGAGATTGAGTATGAATACAAAGACTTTTTCTTAAGTACGTGTATTGACGAGTTGGTTCAAGCAATCTTCAAGTCTTGAGAGTTGGCTTCTATTTATAGATGACCAAGCGGATTAGCCGTTGTGACCAACTTTTGACTGGAAGTCCTTTGTGACCGTTGTAATAGATTTTCCGACTCACTTAGAAAATATTCGTTGAAGTGTGAACGTTGGGCAACGGCTCTTGACTCCTTTGGAAGTTCCAATTCACTGTTGGTGTCTTGAAAAGTAAGGTGGAAACCACCATTAAGCTTAGCGTTGCAGATTCCGGTTTTGAAAACAGACAACCCCGACACGGTGTGTGGGCCTTGGTCGAAGTAGAAAAAGCCTTGTCTGCTGGTGATTTGACGTTTTGAAGCCGGTTACTTTTGTAATTCAAAAATAGGATAGCCTCGTTTGAATAACCTACAAAAGTAAATCAATTTGGTTCTCAAAGTATAAAATACTTTGGTCCAAGATTAGACACGGATGATAAATTAATTAAGATAATTAAGTGCATATTTATGTGAGTCGGAAAAGGAATGGAATTTTCCGAGTCTAATATCCATGAGACTCAAAATCCATCCGAGACAGTCTAAAAGAAAATCAAGTCAAATAAAGAATGACACAAGTAGACATACTTGATTTAAATAGAGTAAAATTCAAACAAAATATGCTTGACTTAGAAGAATGAATTATCAAGGTAATTCTTGGAACACGAAGTCGAGATCCGAGTTTATGCAAAATAGAACAAGTGTTTGAACATGCGATATATCCGAGTGTTGTCTCGGTGACTCGGAATAGTGTGTAGAAAGGCATGTAAGAATATGCTTTACGAGTCGGTCGAAGCGGATGAAAAGCGAATACAATAGATTCTGTGACACTCGGAAAAGATGTTATATCACTCGGAAAAGTTTCTAAGGCACATAGAATGACTTGCAATCAAAACCTTATGAGAGCTGAAGCCATATGCCTGCTTCTTTGATAGAACTCATAATGATGTACATGTAAAGTCCGAGTCTTCATTAACCCAAAAATGCACTAGAAGCCATAAATGAACCTGAATGGGTAGAGGCCATGCAAGAAGAGCTCAATCAATTTGAAAGAAACCAAGTCTCGACTCTAACCAAACGACCATCTAACCACCCAGTCATAGGAACCAAATGGATTTTCAAGAACAAACTGGATGGGGAAGGGTTGGTAGTAAGAAATAAAGCTAGACTTGTTGCTCGGGGTTACAATCAAGAAGAATGAATTGATTGTGGGGAAACCTTGCACTCTGTTGCTAGGATTGAGGCAATTAAAATCTTGTTGGCATTTGCATCTAGCATGAATATTAAGCTTTATCAAATGGATGTAAAATGTGCTTTTCCGAATGGTTTCATTCAAGAAAAAGTTTATGTTGAGCTTGGTATGAAAGATTGAGCGGTTTCTCGGTTGACAATGATTTGAAAAGTTAGAATTTCTGAATCATGTTTTCAAATTGCAAAAACGCTTTATATCGTCTTAAACAAGCTCCCGGAGCTTGGTATGAAAGATTGAGCAGCTTTTCAGTTGAAAATGATTTCAAAAGAGGTCTGTTAAGTCGTATTTTGTATGTAATTTTAGTAGTTATTTAGTTCATATTATATAGTTTATTTTGTCTAAATTATTCTATTTTGTCTATATTTAGGTAATTATCGAATAAAGCAGAAAATAGAAGAGAAGACGTTAAAAATGGATTTTTAGCTACCGACAAGCTTTCAAGAAAAGATATGAAGTCGGTCCATAAAAATAACGTGTCATAAAATATTTATTTTATGATATTTTATTTTATGAAGTCTTAAGTTGAAGAGTAGAGTGAAAATAATTATACTCCTAAACCCACTAGGACTCCTCCTTAGAGTTGCATGAGAAGAAAGAGACTTAAAAGAGAAGAGTAATCACCATGCAATGACTCTCACCCCGGACCAACCTACTTATACTCATCATCTCGACAGCTGCTCGAGGGTGACTTCTCATCACAATAATTATGATCACCCTCTCGCCTCTCTATCCCACACCACCTCTCAACAATCAATCAACCTCACCAATTCTCTTTCTTAATCTTACGCCTAATCTCATCATCATCCTCTATCATTCATCGTCTTCCTCTTCATCTTACCCCCTCATCTCACGCAACCCCTCATCACCACAATCATCATCATCACCATAATGGCAAGGATCATAGTGGTATTATTATTATTATTATTGTAATTTGAAGACTATATTTTTATTTTTAGTTTAATATTAAATTGCTATTTTTATTTAGTTTCCGTGTTTTAAATTACATTATGTTTGAGTAATTTTTATACTTAGTATAATCTACTTGAAACCATGTTCACAAAATTTGTTAGCTTGTCGTTCAATTACAAATTAAACCACTACTTAGGCTTATAACAAATAATATAGCATAGGGAAGTAGGGATCGTATTCACGAGGAAAGATATAATAACATGCAAGGTTTAATCTAATTAAATTTACTACGTTTAAAAACAAAATACAAAATATAAATTAAAAAAATCAATTACTAAAAAGCATTGAAATTTATCTAACAACTAAATAAATAATTTATACATAAATAACAAAATTATAATAACCCAGAAATATTTTTGTATATTTTTTTGTAGAATAATTAAAATAGAAAACTAAAGTAGAAAATAAACAAATTCTAAAATAGAAAATTAAATAAGTAAAATTCTACACTAAATTAATTACAAAAATAAATATTAAAATTACCTAGAATATTAATACTAATTTTCTAGACCTAACCAGACCCTAAAAATATAAAAATAAAATTTAAAACTGAAATTAAGAATTTATTTAGACTAAAAATCTGCAGTAATTAAATTCAAGAATTTAATTTGTTCGTGAATAGATCTTTAAGGAACTTAGCATAACGAGGTTCTTGTTTCATGGTAACTAGAAGAGGAATGTTAGTTTCTATCTTCCTAAATGTTTCTAAGATATCTTGTTTTTCCTCATTTAACTTAGGAGTTGTGCTTATCAATCTACTAGGAAAAGGTGAGATACGCTTGTAAAGATCTTTCTTATTTTCACCTATTTCCTTAGCATTAGAGGCGTTATCTTTGTTTTGGTTAGGTTCAGATTCCTTGACCTCTAATTCTGGCTCTACCTCTATGTTTTTCGTAGGTTCCTCTAACTCTTTCCCACTATTAAGTATTTTGGCACTCACATTTTCTTTTGGATCGTGGAAATGTTGAGATTATATTTGGGCTTGCATGTTACTAAGCATGGTATCATTGACAATCTGTCTCTCTTAAACCCGCTTAATGGTCATCTCTAAGCTTTGGAACCTAAGGTCAATCTCCTTTTTCTAGTTATCCATCTTCTTAATGATTTGCTCTAAAAGATAATTAGTTTTGTCCTGAGCAATGGATTGATCAAATTCTAGGGGTTTTCTTCAAATCCATACCTAAGGTTAGAGTAGTCACTCAATTCTTCATAAGTGTTCGAGAATTGGTCATGGTTCATTTGACCTTGGTTGGAAAAAATAGCATTCACATGCCCTCTTTGTTGTGTAGGGCATGAATTAATAACATGACCCTCTACATAGCAAATACCACAAACTACTGCTTCTTCTCTGTGGACCAATTTGTGTAACATAACAGTAATTTGGAACAATTGGGTCTCTACAGATAGACCTAAATTGAACTCATTAACATTCCTAAATTGAGTATCTCTACTTCCAAATTGTAGAGTATTTTAGGCCATAATATTAAACAATTTTATAACCTCGAGCTGGAGTCTTATTAAACAAGGTCCTTCCACTAGCAACATCTACCATATTTCTATCTATTGGCAATAAACCTTATAAAAATATTCAATCAATAAATGCTCAAAAATTTGAAGTTGGGGACAACTAGCATATAATTTATTAAAATGCTCCCAATATTCAGAAAAAGTCTCCCTAGTCATCTGTTTAATACCACAAATTTCCTTTCTAATGGACCTTATCCTACATGCAGGAAAAAATTTCTCTAAAAATGCTTTATGAACTTGGGTCCATGCAGTGAATGTTGCAGGGGTAGGTAATAAAACCAATCTTTAGCATTATCTTGAAGTGAAAAGGGAAAGACTCCCAACTTAATTTGGTCTTAGGTGATTCCCTCAAGTTGAATGGTGGAATATGTAATAATAAACTCATTGATATGACGATATGGGTCCTCACCGAGCAATCCATGAAATTAAGGTAACATATTTAAAACTCCGGAGTTCAGTTTTAGTGGTCGGTCCAATGCAGGATATGAGATAGGTAGAAGTCTGTTTATCCAAGTTTTGTGAAGCAAGTTCACATAAAGCAGTCATCTCAATAATTTTAGAACTTACCGAAATAGAATCGAAACACTTACTTGACTTCAACTTCGTCAAATGTATACTCCTTGTCAAACTAAAAAAAATAATGAAAATAAACTATTAAAGTCACAAAGAAGTAATAAAAGTAGTAAATCCAAATTAAATAAAAACTAACAACTATTATTTTCTTTCCACGGCAACGGTACCAAAATTTGTTAGTTTGTCGTTCATATAAAAATTAAACCACTACTTAGACTTATAATAAATAATATAGCATAGAAAAGTAGGGATCGAATCCACGAGGAAAGATATAATAACATGCAAACTTTAATCTAATTAAATTTACTACTCTTAAAAATAAAATAGAAAATATAAATTAAAAAAATCAATATTTAAAAATCATAGAAAATTATCTAACAAATAAATAAATAATTTATGCATAATAAAAAACTATAATAACCCAGAAATATTTTTGTATATTTTTTTTGTAGAATAATTAAAACAGAAAACTAAAGCACATAATAAACGAATTCTAAAACAGAAAATTAAATAAGTAAAATTCTACACATAATTAATTACGAAAATAAATACTAAAATTACCTAGAATATTAACACTAATTTTATAGACCTAACCAGACCCTAAAAATATAAAAATAAAATTTAAAACTGAAATTAAGAATTTATTTAGACTAAAAACCTGCAGTAATTAAATTCAAGAATTAAATCTAAAAAATTATCAAATCACTTCCAAAAATTCTAAAATTTAATCACAACAAACTAGGACTCTATCTAAACCCTAAAAGAAAATAAAACATGAAAAATAATAAAAGAAACTATTTTTAAGCTAATTTCTAATGGACTGACTCAAAAATAATAAAAACTAACAAAAACAATAATCTAAAAATTAAAATATATAAAGACTCAAAATTAAATTAAAATAAAATTCCTAAAACTAACCTAAAAGACTGTTATTTAGGGGGCCTGGAATTAATAATAAAAGATTATAAATTTATAAATAAAAATTGACAAACTAAAGAAAATAACTAAAAAGCAAATAAATAATATCAAAGATATCAATTTTATTAAAAACACTTAGTATAATCTATATCCACCATACAAAATTATTATTTATTAACACACAAATTGATCTACCCATGAGCTAAACTATAAAAGACAACCACTACCAGATCTTCCCCACTTTTCCTTAGTTAGTAGTTTACTTAGGTCTATCCCTAATATAAACCCTACTAATATTGATAACCCTAACACTAGCACTAGAATTTAATCAAATTAGAGTAAGTATTAGAAAAACATCATCTAGCACCTAATAACCAATCTACTAGCAAATTGATTTAAAAAGGATGTATGATAATTTCCTAACTAAAAGAGATGGGTATGAGTCATTCATGATTAACTAGGGTGTTACTTATGTATAAAAGATCAAGCGATTACGTACTTAAACCCTTTAAACTATTATATGAATTTATAAAAAACTAATTAGCGTGCACTCTAATTAATTAAATATAAAATCATAAACGTTAAAAACAAATTATCATAGAATCATGGACAAAAATCAATAAGACAATAAAGATCAAAACTTTGTTTCAAATAATTAATTTGACATGGTTTCAATTAGATTACACTAGTATAAAAATTACTCAAACATAATGTAATTTAAAACACGTAAACTAAATAAAAATAGCATATTTAATATTAAACTAACAATAAAAATATAGTCTTCAAATTAAAATAATAATAATAATAATAATAATAATAATAATAATAATAATAATAATAATATTATTAATAATAATACCACTATGATCCTTGCCATTATGGTGATGATGATGATTATGGTGATGAGGGGTTGCGTGAGATGAGAGGGTAAGATGAAGAGGAAGATGATGAATGATATAGGATGATGATGAGATTAGGCGTGAGATTAATAAAGAGAATTGGTGAGGTTGATTGATTGTTGAGAGGTGGTGTGAGATAGAGAGGCGAGAGGGTGATGATGATTATTGTGATAAGAAGCCGCCCTCGGGCACTACCAAAAATCATCAAATTTCCCACTGTAATTTTCCACTGAAAAATCACAGAGTGGGAAATTTTTCACTGTTTTTCCACTACTTCATTTTTTCACCGATTTCCCACCGTCATATTTTCGATGAAAAATTTCCCACTAAATTCCCACTGATTTTCCACCACCAAATATTTTCACAATTTTAATTTTTATAAAAAATTGATTTCCTACTAATTTTTCACTAATTTTCCACTAACATTTATTTATTTAAATTTCCCCACTTTTTTATTTTAATAGCAGCCCTTTCACCCCAAAATGGTTCACTAGTAAATTCAATTTTTCAATTTCCACCAACTAAAAATTTTGGTGAAAGTGTGTTAAAAAAAAATTTTAAACCAAATTATAGTGGTAGGTGGGAAATAACTAAGCCAAAGGACTCTCTCTCTCCTCTCACACCCTCTCTCACGTACGCTCCGGCCTTCGCACCCCCTAAGCTCGAACCCTAACTCACGGCTGGATCCAAGCCGCTAACCTCTCCGGGAACCGCATCGCCGCCGTCTCCGGAACCGCATCGCCGCCGTCACTCCAGGTGGCCGACGACCGACGGCTCTCGAAGACTCGGAGACTTAAGCTAGTGGAATTTACAAGTGTTTTGATTACGGGTTTTGGGTTCCACAGTCTCGGCAACCCGACCACCGTCTCCGGGAAGTCTTCGCTGCCTTCACTCTGGTGGCCGACGATCGGCAGCTGTCCGGGTGTCTCCGAGGAAGACTCGGAGTCCGACGCTCGCTCCACCCTCGACAGGGACAGTGCTTGGTGGTCGTTCTTCCTCCGATTCCAGGTTCAATTTCATCACATTTCCTACATTCTTTCACCTCTTTTTGTTTCATTTGAGTTCCTCTATTGTTGTCAAATGATTCTTCATTGTAGTTGTTTTTTCATTTAGTTTAATTATCTCAGTAAATCTTCTCATAGTTGTGGTAAACCAGGGAGAGAGAGCGAGAGAGGGGCGAGGCTGAGTACGGTTTGTTTTTTTAGGGGGAGGAGCCCGACAGGGTCCCCCACCGACCATTCTAAGAGTTTTGGTAAACCAGGGAGGGAGGGAGGGAGGGAGGGAGAGAGAGGGAGTTGCGGATTATGGTAAGCTAGCAGGGGATCGCCATCAAAATTAAAAACATAAAAACAGAAACTTAATGCAAAATTACTCGGGCCCATTAACTAGACAATGGTTGGGTTGGACTTTTTTAATTGTTTATGACCTTGTGTCTACATTGTTTGTGACTATGGTCGGATTGCAAGGCGTAGGTGGGATCTGATTTTGTGAGTGTTTATAAATGACAAAAATGAGGCCTTCGCACATATGTTTTGGGATTTTCAGGTTGATTGATAAATAATGATAATTAGGTTTATTAAGTCAAACATATCAAAGTTGTACACCTATTAATTTATCAAAGAAACAAGTGTCTTCTAGATGTTTTTACCTTAATATGTTTATTGAATATTTTCTCTTAAGAATTTATTTATTGTGTTTGCTTTTAGAAAACTAAAATAATCATTTGAGGTATACCAACAAAATGAATATTGAATTTTCACTAACATGTCATAGCGTAATTAGATAGAAAATAACATCACGAAAATAGGAAGATTAAAAAGATCATTTATTTTTATAGTTGTTGAAAATACAAATTAAATATGAAAGTTTTAATTAAAAAGTTGCCAAAATCCACAAGATGAGGTGACAACTATAATACGGGTACATTATACTACATATCTAAAGGAAGAGAGATCACTTAAACAAAGAAAACAAAATGAAATGTGTATCATACTCCTAGATTTATATATAAAACATAATTATGGGATAATTTGCGGTGATAAATCGGTTACACGTTTCAAATCGGTGCCTTACATAGCTATTTCACTGACAATCCTCATCGGATGAATTAAGAACACTTTCACATTACACAACAATTCGTCCAAAAAATCTAGCCAACTATTTGCTTATAGAGCAGAAGAAACTTGAAAATTTATTTCTCGGTAGGCTAAGGCCCCGTTTCTCTTTAGCTTATAGCTCTTATAGCTACTTAGAGTTACTCCTTGCTGCTTTTTACAACTATACTTCAGCTCCTTCCGAGTTATTTACAACATCCGACAACCTTAAAGCTTAAAGAAGGCTCCTTAAAGCTAAAATTATTAGGGAAGTCCTTGCTATCGACCAAAAGAGATCAAATTCAATGTTATAAATGCATATAATACCTAGGAATCATTTCACATTTATCAAAGATCGGACAAGTTACATCCCCCCCACCAATACATATGATAAGTCCAACTTAATTCCTCACAGGAAATGGACAACAATAATCACAAGTATGCTCCAAAGGCACATGTTGTAAGAAACATTAAAGATGAGCAGATCTGGTCCCGATCAAGATCAACAACATTGATACGCAGCTTAACTTCACGAGTATAAGATTTAACAGTAAGCAATAAGGAACAATTAGATACGGTATCTACGGAGCTGTAATAGAAGTTGTGAAAAAGGTGAATAAAGGAGTAGTAACTGAAGTTAGATACATGTGGTAATACAATCTAAAACTTGTCATGTAACACAAAATCCTACTCCATTTTTTTCTTGATGAAAACTATATGTATGACTTGTTTTCCTTCAGAATCATCAATAACGCTAATACAATCTAAAACTTGTCATGTAATAGCTCATATACAAGCATTTACACGTTAATGATTAGACATATCCATGTTAGCATACTTGGGACCAATAATTTCATTTATATATGCTTTTTTTGGGGGGTCATGTAATAGCTCATATACATGCATTTACTTTTTGTGGATTTTTTTTTATTTGGTAGTCTGAACTTGGTGTAACTAATGTGATTTTGGAAATGTAGGTGTTGGGATTTGGATTGGCTATTATATTCCGATGTTATATTGTGGAGCCAGCAGAAATGTGGTGGCCGGGTAATCTTGTGCAAGTTTCCTTATTTAGGTAATTGCAGCTCAAAATGTATGCCTCATAAATATATAAAGATTATGATACAATTTACAGTTACACTCTTTATTGCTATAGTTTATAATTTCTTATTTCTCTTAAATAAATCTTGTCAAAAGGGGAATCAAAACTAAAATTATGAATGGCTAAGATAAACCGAGGGCTTCTCATAGACAACCTAATGAGATCATGGTTTCCCCTCCCCTCCCCCTCCCCTCCCCCACCTTCTTTATGCCAAGAACCATTTAGATTGTTTTAAATTGTAATGTATGATTGATTGGACTCCGGCGTGTGGCCGTTGAGTTGTAAACTCCGAGCGTGTGGCTCGTCGAGTTATATTATGATTTTTATGCAGGATTTGAAGGCTTTAAGCCTATGGAATAGTCCATATTACAAATGAGACTCTGCTGAAATTTTTAGAAAATTTTTAAACTCCTTTAGGAAACTACCTTTATCACCTTAAGTTAGAATTTGAAAGCCAAACCAGCACTTGAAAGAGCCTTGGGATAAAAGGGTCAATATTGGGCTGTGTATGTTTTTACAGTTTTATATTTTCATCTTATATTAAAAGGGTCAATGAACAATCTTGTACATGTTTTTAAGTTAACATGTAGTTGATTCTTTTGCGTTCTATGTTGTTATGCAAATCATTGCAGGGTTTGACATACCGTAAAGTTGGGTCATCAATCAAGCATAGGTAATTTGCATCTTGTTTACTTATGTTCTCAACTTTTTCATTGTTAACTTATTAATTTTCTGGTTTTTCCATCTTGTTTTCCTTTTAGTAATATAGGTACTTATGACCTAGTAATTGTATAAATGTTATGATTATTCATAGTTGTTTTCTTAGGAAAATATTAACAGACTATTTATTTAATTGTATCGCATAGGATATGGATTGATACAAATGGGTTGTCGAAGCGAGGTCGTGTGTGCGGGTTTGGACAAGAAGGAAACTCTTATGGAAACTCTTCCACCAAAAATCATGGTAAGGCTCCTCTTGTACGTGATACCATTGCCACATTAGTTGATGAGAACAAACGACAAAAGATTGAACTAGATAACCAAAAGATGGCTTTGGATGATTTGGAAGCAAAATTGAAAGTAGAACAAGCTAGAAGGAAGAAACAATCCAAGAAAGTTCACAAATGTGTGAAGGCTACTGAAAATATGCAAGCCCAAATGTTGGAATGGTACTCTCTTATGAAGACCATCCATCCTAGCATTCCGGAACCTAGGGTGGTGCTCGAGTCATCAAATGATAGTGATAATGATGGTGAAGGTGATCATTTAAATGATGATGATGTTAGTTAGGTTGTCACTATCTAACTTTTGGTTGTACTTCACAACTTTTGGTTGTATTTTACAACTTTTGGTTCTAAAATTACTTATGTATATGCATGGTTGTATATTTTGGTAAAAGTGTTTGTGGTTAAACTTATGGATGTATATGCATGAATGTTAAACATTAATGGTTGCTTAGCAATATAGTTTGTTACTTTTGGGTTATTTTTGTTGTATATGTAGATATGTACTACAATTATGGAGCAATCCATCGAATTGTTTAATATTGGACAGAGTTGTGTATAAATTGTTGGTGCTACTATCAAGCTTGTGTGGTTAAATTATGCAAAGTTTTCCATTGTTTTAACACTGAATATACGGTGGATATTTTCCCGAGTGTATGTAAAACAGTGGAAAATTTTCCATTGAAACTCTTCAGTGGAAAATTTTCCATTGAAAATCTTCAGTGGGAACTTTCCCACTCGTATTCAAAGCGAGTGGGAACTTTTTCACTGTAATAAGTTCAGTGGGAAATTGTCCACCATATTATATCCAAGTGGAAAAATTTCGTGGGAAGGGAAACAGTGGATAAACAGTGGAAAAATTTCCCACTGAGAATAAAAACAAGTGGGAAATTGCAATTACCCCTTTACTTTTACACACTTGTCATTCGCAGTGGAAAAACAGATGGGAAATATCATTTTTCCACTGAATATTTCATTTTTCCCACTGAATTTACAGTGGAAAATTTGATGATTTTTGGTAGTGGGGCAGCCATGAGGATGGTGAGTGTAAGTAGGTTGGTGTGGGGTGAGAGTCGTTGCATGGTGATTCCTTTTTACTTCTAAGTCTCTTTCTTCTCATGCAACTCTAAGGGGCGAGTCCTAGTGGGTTTAGGAGTATAATTATCTTCACTCCCTTTTCAAATTAAGACTTCATAAAATAAATATTTTATGACCGATTATTTTATGGACCGACTTCATATCTTTTCTTGAATGCTTGTGGGTAGCTAAAAATCCATTTTTAACGTCTTCTCTTCTCTTTTCCGCTTTGTTCCATAATTACCTAAAAATAGATAAAATAGAATAATTTAGACAAAATAAACTATATAATATAAAATAAATAACTACTAAAATTACGTACAAAATATGACTTAACAAATTCCCCCACACTTAGACTTTGGACGTTCTCGTGCAAAGAAATCTAAGACTCAATTTAATATTACGCTTTCTTATAAAGATATACATAAAACATAAACATATAGTAGGGTTTCGTTGCTTGCAAAACAGTTTGATGAAAATTTGTCTTTCCCAAGCAAGTGAAAAACTAAACATTTCATTGTCATCGAGAGTTTATTCATCGGCCTCACAATATCTTTTTAATTACGCAACAGTAAAAAATTATCCATCTTTTTCAAACATGTATATTCCGGTCAAGAGGTCTAAAAAGTTTTAGGATAGGAAAAATTAATGTACATTATCATTATAGAGACGCTGAATCGATAATAAACTTGTTTTGCAAACTTTTCTTCCAGACTTTTTTAAACTCCATTGAAGCACATATTCGAGGCCTATATAGAGTCTTAGAAATATAACACTCCTGTCTCCCACTCACCCGAATAGAGGTGGTGGAGTTAATACTTTATTTTTCTCTTTCTTTTTGTTAGTATGGTTAGAGCCACCGATCGGCCCAAAAGGGGCATGACTCTCCCAGCATAGGTTACTCAATTCATAAAGGCTCGGCTTGAGACCTAAACTTAAGGGGAAATGGTGCCGAGCCACCAACTCCGACCCATGTTGGTAGACTAAGATTCAAGTGGAGTCTCGGACTCAAATCGAAGGATTCGAACCGAACATGGAAGGGAGTTCAATAACTCGGAATTTGTAGACTTCTTTGACAAGACTGAAATCTCTCACAACTTCTCAGCACCAAGAACTCCTCAACAACATGGAGTAGCGAGAGAGAAAGAACATAACACTTGAAGAAATAAGAAGGACTATGATGATTAAAAATGATATACCTTAATATTTCTAGGATGAGGCAATCAACACAACAAATTACACACTCAACGAGATGCCTCATTAGACCCATCTTGAAGAAAACACCCTATGAGCTTTACAAAGGAAAGAAATCCAACATCTCCTACTTCAAACCATTCGAGTGTAAGTATTTTGTCCACAACAATGGTAAGGAGCATCCGACTAAGTTTGATGCTAGGTCGGATGAAGGTATATTTACGGGTTATTCATCTCATAGCAAAGCTTATCGAGTTTTTAAGAAAAGAATTAACAAAGTGGAAGAAAGTATCCATGTTGTGTTTGATGAAATTGATCTTGTCGGGATAAGTGAGTCCACATTCTCGGATCTTAGACTTAACAAAGATGAAGACGACCTTGCTGAGGCTGAGCTCGGGAAGAGTTAAAAGCAGAATTATTAAGGCAACTAAGAATGGAGCAACTCGGAATGTTATGACTCAAACCGAACAAACTCAAGAGCCAGCTCAGGATACTCGAAGAACAAGTCAATGAGACTCAGCAAGATCAACCAACCGAAGATCAGCCAGTTCAACCAACAAACTTGGAAAATCAAAGGACTGGTAAAATTTTCAAATATGCATCCAGCCACCCACCGAAAACATACTTTTTGACATCAAGAGTGGGGTAAGAACTCGATCTTCGTTGCATAATCTGTGTGCATTTTCTACGTTCATATTATTAACTTAACCTAAAAATGCACAAGAAGCCCTAAATGAACCTGAATCGGTAGAGGCCATGCAAGAAGAGCCCCATCAATTTGAAAGAAACCAATTCGGACTCTAACCAAATGACCATCTAACCACCCAGTCATATGAACCAAATGGGGTTTCAAGAACAAACTGGATTAGGAAGGGTTGGTAGTAAGAGATAAGGCTAGACTTGTTGCTCAGGGTTACAATCAAGAAGAAAGAATTGATTATGGGGAAACCTTTGCACTTGTTCGTTGGGATTAAGGCAATCAGAATCTTGTTGGCATTTGCATCTAGCATGAATATTAAGCTTTATCAAAGGGATGTGAAATGTGCTTTTCTGAATGGTTTCATTCAAGAAGAAGTCTATGTTGAGCAACCCCTTGGATTTGAAAGCTCAGAATTTCAAATCATGTTTTCAAATTGTAAGGCTTTATATGGTCTTAAACAAGTTCTTAGAGCTTGATATGAAAGATTGAGCACTTTCTCGATTGAAAATGATTTCAAAAGAGGTCAGATTGACAAAACTCTTTTTATCAAAACCAAGGGGAAAGATTTTCTTATCATTCAAATTTATGTTGATGACATTATTTTTAAAGTTACTAATGAAACTCTATGTCAAGAGTTTTCCGAGTTGATGAGACAGGAGTTCCAAATGAACATGATGAGAGAACTCAACTTCTTTCTTGGTCTACAAATCAAACAAGACAAGGATGGTATCGATGTCCATCAAACCAAGTATACTAAGGAGTTGTTGAAGAAGTACAAGTTACAAGATGTGAAGCATGCAGCAACACCTATGAGTAGCAATTTAAAACTGGACCCGGATGAGAAAGGTAAAGTCTGTAGATAAGAAACTTTACAAAGGTATGATATGATCTCTACTTTATCTCATATCTAATAGGCTATATATCATGTTCGAGTGTCTGCCTTTGTGTAAGATTTTAAGCTAATCCAAAATAATCACATCTCACTGCGGTAAAGAGAATTTTCAAATATTTTGCAGGAACTCGGAATCCATGTCTATGGTTTTCAAAAGACTCGAACCGACTCTCACTAGATACTCCGATGCTGATTGTGTTGGATACAAAGTTGATAGAAAAAGCACATCAGGAGCATGTCAATTTATGGGTCTCGGTGCGTGTCCTTCAGGAAAGAAGGACTTGGTTTCAATGAAGAAGAGGAATCAAAATCCTATTCTAATCTTTTCAAAAAGGATTCTAGAACCGTAAAAGTTCAGGAAGGCTGAACATGGTTCCTTTCATACAAATGAATAGAGGACTAAGTCTAGACCAGCTTACAAGAAAAAGCCTTCTCCTCGGGTTTACAAAAGAAAAGATTTTCAAAAGAAAGAGACACAGACTCAGTTTTCGGAATGAAGTTCCAGAATCGGACTAGCACTCAAAATTATTCAAATCGGGTTCCCAAAAGTGCTCTTCCTATGAAAAGAACCTCAGTAAAGGGAGTTGTTGGGTTCGTAAGAGGAAGTGTGAAGGGTTAGTTTGTTTTTGTCTTGCAGGTAACTCGGAAGAAAAAGAAAGGTCATTGGTACTTAAATAGTGATTGCTCAAGCCACATGTCGGAGATTTAAGACTATTCTCCGAGCTAGAAGATCCGAAAGGAGGAAAAGTCACATTTGGAGATAACAACAAAGGCAGGATAGCAGGGATTGGAAAAATTGATGAAGGAAACAACACCGTCAGCCCAGTCTACCTTGTCAAAGGACTTAAGTACAATCTCCTTAGCATTTCTCGGCTATGTGACAAAGGTCATGAGATAATGTTCACTCGGACCAACCTGCTACATCTCCGATGTAGTCACCAAAGAGACTAAGCTCTCGAGTCCGAGGTCGAGTAACACCTATACTATTTTTTCTCATATTCAACTCAAAGCTTATCTTGTTTAAAAGCTTCGTGAATGATGATTCATGGACCTGGCATCGTAGACTAGGTCATATCAACATGCATACTATTAAGAAACATGCATCTCATGATTTGGTTAGTGGTTTACCTAACTATGCCTTCAAGAAAGATAAAATATGTGAGGCATGCACAAAGGGTAGGCAAGTTAGATCATCTTTCAAGCCACTCAAAACTGTATCTACAACCAAAGTGCTTGAATTGCTTCATATGGATTTGTGTGGTGAAATTGTTGTGAAAAGTCTTGGAGGTAAATTGTATGTACTTGTTATTGTTGATGATTTCTCACGATTTACTTTGGTGTGTTTTCTTAAGAACAAGAATGAAGCCTTCAAAGAGTTCCCTAAGCTCTGCAGAAAAATTCAAGTGAAGTCTTAGACTTAGATCGGAAGGATTCAAACCGACCATGAAAGGGAGTTTGATTACTCGGAATTTGCGAGACTTCAGTGACAAGAATGACATCTCTCACAACTTCTCTGTACTAAGAACTCCTCAAAAGAATAGAGTAGTGGAGAGAAAGAATAGAACACTTAAAGAAATAGGAAGGACTATGATGATTGAAAATGATCTTCCTCACTATTTCTTGGCTGAGGCAGATCAACACGAGTAAATTACACACTCAAAAGATACCTCATCGGACCCTTCTTGAAGAAAACACCCTACGAGCTTTACAAAGGAAAGAAACCCAACATCTCCTACTTCATACCATTTAGGTGTAACTGTTTTGTCCACAATAATGGTAAGGAGCATCCGACTAAGTTTGATGCTAGGTCGGATGAAGGTATATTTACAGGTCTGTTTATCTCATAGCAAAGCTTATCGAGTCTTCAACAAAAGAACTAACAAAGTTGAAGAAAGTATCCATGTTGTTTTTGATGAAATTGATCTTGTCAGAATAAGTGACTCCACATTCTTAGATCTTAGACTCAACAGAGATGAAGACCACCTTGCTGAGGCTGAGCTCGAAAGAGTCAAAACGAATTACCGAGGCAACTCGGAATGTTATGACTCGAGTCGAACAAAATCAAGAGCTAGCTCAAGATACTCGAAGAACAAGTCAATTAGACTCAGCAAGCAACCAACCGAAGATCAGCCTATTTAACCAAAAAACTTGGTAATCAAAGAACTAGTAAAACTTTCAAATATGCATCCAGCCACCCACCTGAAAACATACTTTTTGACATCAACAGTGGGGTTAGAACTCGATCTTCGTTCCATAATCTGTGTGCATTTTCTGCATTCATATTATTAATTAAACCCAAAAATGCACTAGAAGCCCTAAATGAACCTGAATGGGTAGAGGTCATGCAAGAACAGACTCAATCAATTTGAAAGAAACCAAGTTTGGACTTTGACCAAACGACCATCTAACTACCTAGTCATAGGAACCAAATGGGTTTTCGAGAACAAACTTGATGAGGAAGGGTGGATGGTCGGAAATAAGGCTAGACTTGTTGCTCGGGGTTATAATCAAGAAGAAGGAATTGATTGTGGGGAAACCTTTGCACTGTTGCTAGGATTGAGGCAATCAAAATCTTGTTGGCATTTGTATCTAGCATGAATATTAAACTTTATCAAATGGATGTGAAATGTGCTTTTCTAAATGGTTTCATTAAAGAAGAAGTCTATGTTGAGCAACCCCTGGATTTGAAAACTCAGAATTTCTAAATCATGTTTTCGAATTGCAAAAACGATTTATATGGTCTTAAACAAGCTCACAAAGGTTGGTATGAAAGACTAAGCGGTTTCTCGGTTGAAAATGATTTCAAAAGAGGTCAGATTGACAAAAATATTTTTACCAAAACCAAGGGGAAAGATTTTCTTATCATTCAAATTTATATTGATGACATTATTTTTGGAGCTACTAATGAAACTTTATGTTAAGAGTTTTCTAAGTTGATGAGAAAGGAGTTCCAAATGAGCATGATGGGAGAACTCAACTTCTTTCTTGGTCTACAAATCAAACAAGACAAGGATGGTATCTATGTCCATCAATCCAAGTATACCAAGGAGTTGTTGAAGAAGTACAAGCTACAAGATGTGAAGCATCCAACAACACCTATGAGTAGTAGTTTAAAACTAGATTCAAATGAGAAAGGTAAAGCTATAGATCGAAACTTTACAGAGGTATGATTGGATCACTACTCGTATCTCATATCTAATAGGCCATATATATCATGTTCATTGTGCTGCTTTTGTGCAAGATTTCAAGCTAATCCAAAAGAATCACATCTCACTACAATGAAGAGAATTTTCAAATATCTTGTAAGGACTCGGAATCTTGGTCTATGGTTTTCAAAAGACTCGAACCGACTCTCACTCGATACTCCGATGCTGATTGTGCTGGATACAAAGTTGATAGAAAGAGCACATCAAGAGCATGTCAATTTCTGGGTCGAGTCCCTCATCTCCTGGCATTCAAAGAACTAGAACTCGGTTGCTCTATCAACTGCCGAGGTCTGTGTACATTGTAGCTGGAGCTTGCTTGTGCTCGGTTTCGTTGATCAAGCGAGCACTTGAAGGATCTCGGGCTATCATTCACATCTATCCCAATCAAGTGTGATAATCAAAGTGCAGCCAGTATCACTAAGAATCCAGTCCAACACTAAAAGACAAAGCATATTAAGGTCGGGTATCATTTTTTGAGAGACCGCTTTGAGAAAGATGATATTAAACTTGAATTCATTCCTACAAAATTTCGGTTAACTTATATTTTCACTAAGCCTCTTAGTGAGGATCCGTTTTGTTTCATTAGGAATGAGCTTGGCATAATTAGTGCATGATTATGTGATTTATTACATAAATTATCTTTGCTTAATTATGTGTTATGTGTTTTAATAATGAATGGATCGGTTGACTCGGCGTGAGACCGAGGTGTGAGTTATTAGCTTTCCGAGTGTTCTTAGTCACTCAAAAATGATACTCGTGGCGGACTCGGGGTATGACAAAAATGGACATCAAACTTCGAAATCATCTCTAGATAAAGGGAGAATTTAAGAAAACTCTTCGAAAACTCTTTCTTCTCTTCTCTGCCGCACTTTTCAATCGGAGAAAACTAGCCGTTGAAAGAAAGTTGCTTGGAGTACTTGCCGTTGGAATGCGGTTAAGGTTTGCTCATGGAGAGTTTAAGTCACCCTATAGGGGGTGAATAGGGTGATGGAGAAAATTAAACGATTTTTACAACGGATCGGCTAAACAACGATTCCGAGTCTAAATTGGACTCGGAAAAGTGATAACAAAAAATTTATGTGGAAACCCTCCCGGGATAGAAAACCAAAGACAGTGCTAATCCAAGCACCAAGTTAAATCCACTATTTTGAATCCACAAAATACAAGGATCGACTCTACTAGAATTGCTCCCTTAAACAATTCCTTACAATGTTTTCCTAGACTCGAAGTTACCTTATTCGATTTAGTACTTCTCGACCGAGGTAACCTTTAGAATCGGGGACAACTGAGCTGAGTTAACCCTTATAGCTCAATCAAGGGACCTTACTCATGAAGTAAGAAAAGAATGTGACTCGATTACAAGACTTTCTTTAAACTTAGAAACTATTAAACACGAGACTTGGAGTTGTAAGTAAAAAATTGAATATGAATGAAAACAATAACTTCTGCTCAAGTAATGTGTTCAACAATAATGTTCAGCAATCTTCTAGTCTTATGAGGTGGCTTCTATTTATAGCCAACCAGGCGGAATGACGGTTGAGTCTTGGTTTTGGACAGAAGTCTTCTAGCCGTTGTAACGGCTCTTCTAAGTCACTCAAAAAGATCTGTTGGGATGTGAACGTTGTGAAATAGCTCTTGGCTCCAAAAGATGGTCCAATCACTTGGTGGTGACTAAAAGTTGTGGTGGAAACAACCGATAAGCCTAGAGTTGGAGTTTTCCAGTTTTGGAAATAGACAACCCCGACATGGTATGTGAGCCAAGTCCGAAGTAGGTAAAACACTGTCTGCTGGTGTTTGAGGGCTAGAAGCCGGTTGCTTTTGTATTTCAAAACTAAGTTAGTCTCGCTTTGAATAACCTAAAAAGCAAAGGACATTGATTCTCAAAGTATAAAATACTTTGGTTAAAGATTAGGCACGAGATAATAATTAAATTTGAACAATTAAATGCATAATTATCTTAGGCCTAGAAAAATGGATTTTTCGAGTCTAATATTCAATATACTAAAATTCCATTTAAGTCAATCCTAATGATGATCAAGTACACGAGTAAAATATCGAGTATAACAGACTTGATTTGGTCAAATAATTATCAAGGAAATAAACTGACTTAGAATAAAGAATTAACACTCGTAATTCTCTTTGCGTTAAAATATGCGATCAGTACTCGGAATAAGAGTGTTAGAGAAATTATTTGAGCATGCGATAGTTCCGAGTGATGTCCGAGTGAGTCGAAACATCGAGTGTAGAAGATATGCAATAACGTGCTTTCGAGTCAAGAACGGAATGAAAACCGACACACGAATTTCTATAGTACTCAGAATGACTTGAAATCAAAACTAAAGAGAGATAGGATTTATACCTTAGTCTTCATGTAAACTCGGAATGACTTAGAGTTAGAAACCGAGTCTTCAATCTCCCCTTTTGATGAAAGGCATTCCACACTTAGATAGAAACTTGTTATTGCGAAACATGAGTTTTCATTTTCACTATGCCGAACATATCGGAGCGAGGAGTGACGGATAAGAGATATTCCATACTTATAAAATGTATTGTAGATCATATCATCACTCATAATAGTTATACGGAAAATAAATCGGAGCAAAGAAATTAACAGATTATATTAGAGTAGAAAAGTAAGAAGAAATCTTTACCTCGGAACCATGTAACTCGAAAATAAGTCCGTTCGGAAAAATATTCATTCATTCATTGCTCAAAGAAAGAGAGGGTGAGCTCCCCTAAACACAACATCAAGTTTTCTATATTCTCTCCCCTAGCATTTCATCAAAAAGAGGGAAGAGAATTGCAATATGATACAACCGATGTTGGACAAAACAAAATAAAGAAAAAAAATAGACTAAGAAGGGGGTTGGCTATCGAGAGGAGGAGGGACGAACGAGTGCACCGGCACCGATATGCTTGAGAGGAGGTGGATGATCATGGCGGCGGCAGCACAGGAATGTCCGGAAGTTGCTCCATCTTGGTTGTCCGAGCCGGGGTATGTCTTCCTCGAGCTCATCCTCCCGAAACACGACAGAGGGTAGTGCTTCGACTTAGCAGCTGTGGACTAACCAACATCCCCAGCTTCTTCGACTCACTCAAATCGTTATCCGAGGAGATCGGTTCGGTTCGAAGGCTGCTGCACTTTGGCCTCGGGTTGAGCGGCCTTTTCTTTTTCTTTCTCGTCTTCTTCCTTCTCCTCCCGAGCTGAGCTGCTCGTGCTGCGAGCTCTTCTTCTTCGACCTTAACCGAGGTAGACTTGGCTAGATTGGAGGACTCCTCAAAAGTATCCGAAGTTTCGGGTCCTAGGCAGCCTTGGATCTGCGTTCTTGAAGAAGTTAGAGCTGCTCGTGCCACTCGTTGATGATGCCCTTGAGCTCAATAAATAGATCCTTCTCCCAAATCCGAGACTTGTCCTTGAAGGACATTTTTTAGAGAGCGGAGGGTGTCTCGAAGTTCTTTGGACACATAAGAAATTTTGTCTACCAACACGATGAACATAGCAGGAGAGGTTGGAGGAGGTGGTTGAGAAATAGAGGTACCAACGAGAGGGAGGAGGAAGTGGTAGAAGAGTTTGAGTCCGAGTGGGAGGGGTGAATGAGGTTTCAACTTAGACCCATGGACCTAGACACCAGGCTTGACTTCCTAGTACCCGTAACCCGGGAGCTCCTTTCGCCAACCATAATGGCGGCCTCGAAACAGACATTTGGATCCGAGGGAGGGTAATCTGAACTGTTTGAAAACAAACGTAAAGAGAGCCCCGAAGGCAAAAGGAGCGGATTTTTTGATCGAGCTGGCACAGAGGCCATCTCGCTCAATAATGAAAGGAAAGAGGTCTACATCGTAGCCCTATAGAATGTCAAACAAGGCTTTGAGAATCTTGGAGTTAGGATTTTCCTTGCTAGAATGATGAGAAAAGAAGGTTCTCATCGGAATGAAACAGAGTAGCCTTGCCTCCTATATCATGAGTCACAGAGAAGTTCTTTCGTGACTTAGGTACTTCTTTGGTATATTTTCCAAAGAAGTCATCCGTGACTTCCATGAAAGGAATAGGATTAGAGTTGAGAAAGAGAGAAGAAACTTTGAAACTTTCTAAAGAAGTGGGAGGTTAATGCGAACGAACTTCCCTTAGACTCGTGGAGGTGATGACACCCTCGAGAATGAGACATGTTGGAATAGAACTCGGCGACGAGTTATGGATAGATGAAATCACCGAAGCACAAATAATTGTAGATTCCGAGTGTCCTGAATGTGTTTTAACCACGAAACGATGTGGTTTGAAAGAACTTGTCACCCAACGTAAAGTGTTGGGTGACAAAGATTTTCGAGGGGTTAGAGGTACCCTCTTGAGGAGTTTTGGTGAGGGGATATTTGGTAGCAAACCCCAACAATTCAGGTGTTGAACCTCTTTTAGGCATGGTGAGATTTTTCGAGAAACGAGATAGGACACGAGAAAGAGCAAAGAGAGAGAGAGCCCGCTTAGAATTCGGACAGAGAGAGCAAGAATTCTTAGAGAGTAAGAAGGCAGTGAGTAAAGTAAAGAAATGAAGGTAAAGGGAAGCTATTTATAGCAAAAAGAAATGACCTTTAGCCTTCGGTCCGACTCGAAGCTCTAACGGCAGTCTCGAGACGGATGTGACGTTACGCTCTTCAATGGTTAGAATTCCAGCAGCTTTCTTCCAACAACTAGTTTTCTCCGAATGAAATGCGCGACAGAGAGAGAGAGATAGAGAGAAGAAGAAAGACTTTTCAAAAATATTTCTAAAATTCTCCATTTATCTAGAGATGATTCCGTAAGTTTGATGTCCATTTTACTCAACAACTAAGTCCGACTTAGTATGGTTTCGAGTGACTCGGAACACTCGGAGACCTAATAACTCATAGCTCAATTTCACTTAGTCAACTAATCCATTTGTTACCAAAACAAAAGAAAACACATCACACATAACTATGCAAGGAATGTTCACTTAGAAAACACATAATCATGCCACATAGAAAACACACAATCATACATTCATCATGCCAAGCTCATTCATAATAAAACAAAACTGATCCTCACTAAGTGCCTTAGTGAAAATATAAGCTAACTAAAATTTCATAGGAATGAATTTAAGTTTAATATTACCTTTCTCATAATGGTCTCTCGGAAAATGATACCTGACCTCAATATGCTTTGTTTTTTAGTGAGGAACTGGATTCTTCGTAATGCTGATTCCATTGTGATTGTCGCACTTGATTGGGATAGATTTGAACGAGAGTCATAGATCCTTTAAGTGCTGCTTGATCCACGGAATCTGAGCACAGACAAGCTCCAACTGCAATGTACACAGCTTCGGCAGTTGATAGAGCAACAGAATTTTATTTCTTTGAGTGCCGGGAGATGAGGGATTGCCCTAGAAATTGGCATGCTCCTGATGTGCTCTTTCTATCAACTTTGTATCCAGCATAATCAGCATTCAAGTATCCAAAGAGAGTCAATTCCGAGTCTTTTGAAAACTATAGACTAAGATTGTAAGTCCCTGTAAGATATCCGAAAATTCTCTTCACCGCAATGAGATGTGATTATTTTAGATTAGCTCAAAATCTTGCACACAAGCAAACACTAAACATAATATCTGCCCTATTAGATGTGAGATAAAGTAGAGATCCGATCATACCTTTGCAAAGTTTATGATCTACGGCTTTATCTTTCTCATCTAAGTCCGAGTTCAAACTCGCTACTCATCGGTGTTGCTGCATGCTTCACATCTTGTAGCTTGTACCTCTTCAACAACTCCTAATGGATTGATGCACATAGATACCATCCTTGTCTTGTTTGATTTGTAAACTAAGAAAGAAGTTGAGTTCTCCCATCATGCTCATTTAGAACTCCTATCTCATCAACTCATAAAACTCTTGACATAGAGTTTAATTAGTAGCTCCAAAAATAATGTCATCAACAAAATTTGAATGATAAGAAAATCTTCCCCCTTAGTTTTAGTATAAAGAGTTTTGTTAATCTGACCTCTTTTGAAATCATTTTCAACCGAGAAACTGCTTAGTCTTTCATACTAAGCTATAGGAGCTTGTTTCGGACCATATAAAGCCTTATTGCAATTTGAAAACATGATTTGGAAATTGTAAGTTTTCAAATCCAGGGGTTGCTCAATATAGAATTCTTCTTGAATGAAACCATTCAGAAGAGCACATTTCACATCCATTTGATAAAGCTTAATATTCATGCTAGATGCAAATGCCAACAAAATTCTAATTGCCTCAATCCTAGCAATAAGTGCAAAGGTTTCCCCACAATCAACTCTTTCTTGATTGTAACCCTGAGCAACAAGTCTAGCCTTATTTCGACTACCAACCCTTCCTCATCCAGACTTGTTCTTGAAAACCCATTTGTTTCCTATGACTGGGTGGTTAGATGGTCGTTTGTCCGGACTCTAAACTTGGTTTCTTTCAAATTGATTGAGCTCTTCTTGCATGGCCTCTAACTTCATTTAGGGCTTCTAGTGCATTTTTGGGTTTAGTTAATGATATGAATATAGAAAATGCACATCTCATTGACTTGTTCTTTAGTATCGTAAGTCGGCTCTTGAGTTTGTTCAATGAAGACTCGGATCGTGCATGAGTAACATTCTGAGTGACTGTCAAGGAATCACGTATAAAACTCCATCTCTTATAAGTTTTGATTACAAGTCATTCTAAGTGATATAGAAACTTTTCTCGAGTGGTATAGAATCTTTTACGAGTGTTACGTAAACTATTGTATTTGTTTTTATTTGATTCTAACTGACTCGAAAGCATACTCATTGATCATCTTTCTACATCCGTAGTTCCGAGTCACTCGGACAACACTCGGATATATCGCATGTTCAAACAATCACTCTAACACTCTTATATTCAGGTATGACTTCATATTTAAATTCTAAGTGAATTACAGAGGTAATTCATTTTTCCAAGTCGACTTGTTTCATTTGAACTTTGTTAGTCTAGATCAAGTAGTACTACTCGATATTCTTTATTTGATTTGATTTATGCCTAGATCGACTCGGTTGGAATTTGAGTATAATGAATATTAGACTCGGAAAATTCCACTCTCCCAGGACTCGGATAATTATACACTTAATTATCTTAATTAAATTTTTATCTCGTGTCTAATTTGGACCAAAGTATTTTATACTTTGAGGACCAAATTGATTTACTTTTGTAGGTTATTTAAACGAGGTTATCCTACTTTTGAATTACAAAAGTAACCGGCTTCAAGATGTCAAATCACCAGCGAGATAAGGCTTTTTCTACTTCGACCAAGGCCCGAAACCGTGTCGGGGTTGTCTGTTTCCAAAACTGGAAATCTTCAACGCTAAGCTCAACGGTGGTTTCCACTCTATTCTTCGGACACCACCAGTGGATTGGGACATCCTAAGGAGTCAAGAGCCATTGCACAACGTTCACAACTCAGCTGATCTTTTCGAGTGACTCGGAAGAACCGTTACAACGATCATAGAAGATTTCCAATCGAAGCTAGTCACAACGGCTAATCTGCGTGGTCATCTATAAATAGAAGCCAACTCTCAAGACTTGAAGATTGCTGGAATCATTGTCATACACATACTTAAGCAAAAATCCTTGTATTCATATTCAATCTTCTACTTACAACTCCAACTCTGTACTTAACATCTTTTTGAGTTGTAAGGTCTTGTAATCGATCACAACTTCTCTTCTTACTTTCTAAGTAAGGTCCCTTGACTGAGCTGTAATGGTTAACTCAACCCAGCTTGTCCTTAGCTGTAAAGGTTACCTCGGTTAGGAAGTACTAGATCGGATAAGGGAATTTTTGAGTCTAGGAAAACCCTATAAGGAATTGTCTAATGGAGCAATTCTGGTTAAGTTTGTCTACTGTATTTTGTGGATTTAAAATAGTGGATTTGACTTGGTGCCTGGATTAGCACTGGCCGTGGTTTTCTACCCTAGGAGAGTTTCAACGTAATTTTTGAGTTATCACTTTTCCGAGTCCAAACTAGAATCGATTGCTTCAAAGTCAGCTTTTGGCTTAGTTCTTCCTTTTATTGTTTAAATTTCCTTATCACCCTATTCAACCCCCTCTAGGGTGACTAGCTCTCTCCAATAGCAAACATTCAATTGGTATCGAGCCTAGCCTTTTAGAAAGGATTTAATCATCCAAAGGTTTAAAGATCAAATGGCTCGGAACAATGGACAGTTCGATGAAGGAAGATCTTCCAGCAGACCACCAAAGTTTAAAGGATCAAATTTTGTACACTGGAAGAAGATCATGGAATGTTTTCTACTTGATCATGATGAAGATGTATAGAACATCGTACAAGAAGGCAACTACATTCCAATGAAGACGGAAGAAACAAGAATCGTGCCTAAAGTAAAGGCCGAGTACACTATCGAAGAAGGAGAAAAGTTCACAAAGAACTTCAAGGCCATGAACATTCTGGTGTGCGCTATCAGCTCAAATTAATACAACGAGTATCGACTTATGACACAACAAAAGAAGTGTGGGACACTCTTGTCAACACATATGAAGGCACAAGCCAAGTTAGCCAAGCGAATATAAGCCAATATCTTCACAAGTATGAGCTGTTCAAGATGGAGCCGAAGAAAACATCACTCGGATGTTCATTCGCTTCACCGAGATTAGTAACAATCTCAAATCTCTAGGTCAAAACATTTCCCATGAGGAAATGTGCATAAAGATACTAAGAAGCCTACCTAAGAGAAGATGGGGTCCAAAGGTGATAGCCTTCGAGGAAGCTCAGAACCTCTCCTTATTAAAGCCGGACGAACTCATTGGGAAACTACTCACCCATAAGATCCATCTCGGAAGAAGAGGACATTGAGGTCGGCACCAAAAAATATTGCATCGAAGGCTTCGAAAGCGAGAGAAGAAAATCTAAGTTCATCGGACTCATAAGAAGATCCCATGGCACTTATTGCCGGAGGCTTCAAAAGAATGATGAAGCACAAGAGATGGGATAAACGGCCAAGAGAAGAGTTTTACAGGAAAGACAAGAAGGATAGAAAAGGTAAACACTCTTTCCCTTCAAAATTATCTTTAACTAAGAACTCTAGTTGTTTTGAATGTGGCAGCAAGGATCATATAGTCAAAGACTGTCCAAGAACAAAAAGGGACAGAAAGAAGAAGAAGGCTATGATGGCCACATGGAGTGATGAAGATTCATCTGAAGAAGATGAAGACTCGGATGACTCAAACTGTCCGATGGCACTATCGGACTCGGAAGTTGAATCCGAGTCGATTCCGATCACTCGGATAATGAGGAAACTAGTCCTCAAGAGGTAATTGAATACTTCCTCAAGTTTTCCAAAGTTGATTTAGCTAAATACATCTATACTTTGGAAGAGAAGTCCAACTCGACTCTCTCGGTTTAAAGAACAACTTGAGACTATCACTTCGAGAGCATTTCTTTGAAAAATGAATTAGAAAAACTGAGACTTACTCTAAGAGAACTCAAGACTAGTACTCAATCCAATGAGACCGAGTCTTAGTCACTCGAAGAGAAAATGAGCATCTCAAGCAAAAACTCAACGAGTCTCAAGAACTGGTTTTGAAATTTACTCAAGGTTAGAAGAATCTTGACATGCTCTTAGGGTCTTAATGTGTCTCGTTCGTAAAGGAAGGACTTGGTTTTAACGAGGAGGAATCTAATTCCTACTCGGATCTTTTCAAAAATGATTCCGAACGGTGAAGTTCAAGAAGGCTGAACATGGTCCCAATCATACGAATGAAACGAGGATTAAGCCCGGATAAGCTTATAGGAGAAAACCTTCTCCACCGGTTTATAAAAGAAAAGATTTTCAAAAGAAAGAGACACAGTACATCTGTTCTCTAAAAGAAAGACTCAGAATCTAACCAAACCCAAAGTTATTCAAATCTGGATTCCCAATAGTCTTCTTCCTCAGAAAATGGCCACAAGTGAAGGGAGTTACTAGGTTCGTTAGAGGAAGTGAGAAAAGTTTGTTTGTTTCGACTTGTAGGTGGCTCGTAAAAGAACAAAAGGACACCGGTACTGGACCCATCCTGAAGAAAACTCCATACGAGCTCTACAAAGGGAAGAAACCCAACATTTCATACTTGAAGCGTTTTGGATGTAAGTGTTATGTTCATAACAATGGTAAGGATCACTCGACCAAGTTTGATGCTCGATCAGATGAAGGTATTTTTCTTAGTTATTCATCTCATAGTAAAGCTTACCGCATTTTTAATAAAAGAACTAACAAAGTGGAAGAAAGCATCCACGTTGTTTTTGATGAGATTGAACAGGGAAAACCAAGTGAGTTAATATTCTCGGATCTAAAGCTCAGCGAGAGATGATGATCTTGGTGAAAATGAGCTCGAAAACGTCAAATCAAAGTCACTCGGAATGAAGCGACTCGGAATGAAACGATTCAAGAACCAACTCAGAATGCCGAGGGTCAATTAGATGAACAAGCTCAATCGGAACAGACTTATGAAGACCAACAAATTCAACCTACAAATCTGGTAAACCAGGAGAATAGGTAGAGCATTCCAATATGCTTCGAGCCACCCACTCGAAAACATCTTGTCCGATATCAACAGTGGGGTAAGAACTCGTTCCTCTCTACAAAATCTATGTGCATTCACTGCATTCATCTCATTAACTGAACCCAGAAATGCACTAGAGGCCCTAAATGAACCTGAATAGGTAGAGGCCATGCAAGAGGAACTCAATCAATTTGAAAGAAACCAAGTCCGGACTCGACTAAACGACCTTCGACTACCCGAGTTATAGGAACCAAATGGGTTTTCAAGAACAAACTGGATGAAGGTGGGTTAGTAGTTAGAAATAAGGCTAGACTTGTGGCTCAAGGTTACAATCAAGGAGAAGGGATTGATTGTAGGGAAACCTTTGCACCTGTTGCAGAATTGAAGCTATTAGAGTCCTATTGGCATTTGCATTTAGCATGAATATCAAGTTGTATAAAATGGATGTTAAATGTGCTTTTCTCAATGGTTTCATTGAAGAGGAAGTCTATGTTGAGCAACCCCTAGATTTGGAAACTCATAATTTCCAAATCATGTTTTCAAGTTGCAAAAAGCTCTTTATGGTCTTAAACAAGCTCCCGGAGCTTGGTATAAAAGACTCAGCAATTTCTTGGTTGAAAATGATTTTAGAAGAGGTCGATTGACAAGACTCTTTTTATAAAAACCAAGGGGAAAGACTTTCTTATTGCTCAAATCTATGTTGATGACATAATATTTAGAGCTACTAATGAAATTCCAGTGTCGAGATTTTTCCGAGTTAATGAGACAGGAATTTCAAATGAGCATGATGGGAGAACGCAATTTCTTCCTTGGTTTAAAAATCAAGCAAGACAAAGGTGACATCTATGTCCATCAATCAAAGTGTACCAAGGAGCTACTGAAGAAGTACAAACTTCAGAATGTAAAACATGCAACAACCCCTATGGGCGTAGCATAAAACTGGACTCGGATCGAAAAAGGTAAGGCAGTAGATTAGAAACTTTATTGAGGTATGATTGGATCTCTGCTATATCTTACTTCCAGTAGACCAGACATAATGTTTAGTGTATGTCTGTGTGCAAGATTTCAAGCTAATCCAAAGAATCACATCTCACTGCGGTGAAGAGAATATTCGGATATCTTACAGGGATTCGGAATCTAGGTCTATGGTACTCAAGAGACTCGAAATGACTCTCACTGGCTACTCGGATGCTGACTATGCTAGGTACAAAGTTGATAGAAAAAGCACTTCAGGAGCCTGCCAGTTTCGGGTCAATCCCTTATATCCCGGCACTCAAAGAAGCAAAACTCAGTAGCCCTATCAACTATTGAAGCTGAATATATTGCAGCTGGAGCATGCTGTGCTCAGATTTTATGGATCAAGCAACACTTGAAAGATCTTGGACTTTCATACAAATCAATTCCAATCAAATGTGATAATCAAAGTGTAATCAGCATCACTAAGATCCAGTTCAGCACTCAAAGACAAAGCACATTGAGGTCAGGTATCATTTTCTAAGAGACCATTCTGAGAAAGGTGATATTAAACTTGAATTCATTCTTACCAAACTTCAATTAGCTGATGTCTTAACTAAGCCACTTCGTGAAGATCGGTTTTGTTTCATTAGGAATGAACTTGGTATGATTAATGCATAACAATGTGCTTTTCGAGTGAAATTACATTGCATGCTTATGTGTTAAATATTTCATTACGTTGATTTCATAACAATTAGTTTAGTTGAGCGAGTGATGCTGAGCTATGAGTTATTGTCTGCTTGTTGTTTCGAGTCACACATAAACTCTACTGAGTCGGACTCGGATTTTGAGAAAAATGGACATCAAACTTCGAAATTATCTCTAGATCGGTGGAGAATTTCAGAAATCTCTTTTAAAATCTCTCTTTTTTTCTATCTCTCGTGCACATCGGTCGAGAGAACTAGTCGTTGGAAGACAATCGCTGGAATTCTAACCATTGAAGAAGCGAACGCTCACACCGGTCCGAGGCCGACCGTTGGAGAGCTAGGTCGAACGAATTCGAATGATAATTCTTTCTCTATAAACAGCATCCTTTTTCCTTCATTTCGATACTTTACTCTCTACATACTCTCTCTCTCTCTCTCGTACTACATCTCGGCCAAGTTCACTGTTTTCAAGGCACAAACCCACTCTCAAGCTAAGTGAAAGAAGTCTTAAGTAAGCACCGATTGCTATAAACTCTCTTTCTACTCTTTCATTTTCTTTTATTCTCTACTCTCTACTCACTCTATCTCTTTGAGCTTTCTACCTCTTCCTCAAAGTTCATCCTCTCTCTTTTCTCATCAAAACATGCAGAAAAGAGGTTCCCGGACTTTCTTGGTTCCGCAACCAAGAAACCCGAACAAAAGGCCAAGAGGGCCCTTCCAATCCTTCCAAAATCATTGTCACCCAACACTAATGTTGGATGACAAATTCTTCTCAACCACAAAGTTTTTCGTGGTTGAATCACATCAAATCAATAGGGGTGTACAATTTCCTCTACTTCGGCGATTTCATCTACCCGAACTCGTTTCGAGTTTTATTCCAACCTGTCTAGCTCTAAGGGTATACTCACCTCCGGAGTTCAAAACATTCTTGTCCGAGTCAATGTCTCTCTTCTCCACCGTCTTTTCAAAGTTTCTTCTCTTTTCCTCAACAGCGACCCCATACCTTTCAACGAGGTTGCTTGAGGAATTCTTCGAGAAGTATGCCAAAGAATTTCCGAGTCACATAAAAATTTCTCTCGTGACTCAACTAAAGTCGAAGCTCCGACTTACGTGCTTTCTGCCGATGAGAACCTTCTTCTCTCGGCATTCTAGCAAGGAGAACACTAACTCCAAGCATCTCGGAGCTCGTATGATATTCTCGAGGGCTACGAAGCGGACCTCTTTCCTACCATAGTCGAGCGAGATGGCCTCTGTGCCAGCTCGGACTCAGATTAAGAAGTCAACCCCACTTCCTTTCGGGGCTCTTCTCACCTTCATCTTTAAACAATTCAAAGTTCCTCTTCCCTCGGATCCTAATGCGGTTTCGAGGCTGCCATTGTTGTTGGCAAGAAAGAACTTCTTGGGTATGTATACCAGGAGACCCAACCGGGTATCCGGGTCCATAGCTCGAACCGAGGCCACCGTCTCCGCCTCGGACTCGGACACAATCCCGTCTTTCTCTACCTCCTCCACCTCGGGTGTTTCTCGGGTACTCTCCTCTCGCCTTGTCCACTCGCAATAATGGACAAGATCTCCTCGGTGTCCACTGAACTCAAGGACACCCTCCGGTCATTCAAGACTGTCTTACGGTTTATGACCATCAATCAAAAGACTGCTCGAGTCCCAAATCGAGAGAGCAGCAAGATGTTCTTCTTGAGATGAAAGCACTTGTCAAGGACCAAAAGGAAATGATAGAGCTCCTCCAAGAACGGTGCTCCAAGGTCTGCTCAGGATCCGGTCGCCTCGGACACTTCTAAGGAATCCTCGAGCCCAGCCAAATCATCCTCTGGAGGAGAGGAAGAAGGAGAAAAAGAAGAGGAGCCTACGGCTGAGGTAGCTCCATCCGAGGAGAAGGAGGAAGGGGAGAAGGAAGAAGTTGAAGGAGCGAAGCAGCGAGAGGGAAGAGGTGCTCCTGTCCTAACACCGAGTTGATCGGCTCGGATAGTAGTCCGAGTGGGTCGAAGACCCTGCTGACCAAGGACGGTCGGCAGGCGTCTAGTCCGAGCAAGCACCTCCCTCGGTCGAGCTTGCACCTCCCTCGGTCGAGCTTCGAGCAGATGAACCTCTAGACGACTTGGTTCTAGGTCGGCCACTTATAGCTAAGCCCATCCTAGAGATACCATTGTTGCCACCTCCTCGATCTTCAACTTCATCATGATCTTACCGGAGAAGACACACTTGCTCGTCCACCCACCTTGACTCGGCATCGCTGCCTCCCCTCCAATTTTTTTTTTTTTTGGTCCGGACATACACATTTGTACTTTTTGATACCTTCTTCCCCTATTTTGTTATTTTTGGTTTTTTGCTTTGAAAGGCAAGGGGGAGAAGAGTTGGAAAATTTGTGTTGTCTTGTTTAGGGGAGATTTTCTTTTCTCTCACCTTTTCTATGTATATATTTTTCTCTGTGAATATTAATGAAGTGATTTCTGAATTTTGAGTTATTTCTTCTAAGTTCATCTTTTGCGTGTTACGAGATACCTCATTTTTTTCTTATCAACTCAGTTACTTTTTTTTTTGTTTGCCCTTATATACGTAATACTCTAAGTTTGCTTCACTTTATTTCTATGCGATATTTCATCTTTTAGCTCGATGCGATCCAAACTCTACTAACTCTAACATGTTTGTTGAGAAAGAATGAAAACTTAGGGTTTTTATCACTAACAAAGTTTCTATCTCGAGTAAAGAATGTCTTTCATTAAAAAGGGGAGATTGAAGACTCGGATCGTGCATGAGTAACATTCCGAGTGACTGTCAAGGAATCGGGTATAAAACTCCATCTCTTATAAGTTTTGATTACAAATCATTCTAAGTGATGTAGAAACTTTTCGAGTGGTATAGAATCTTTTACGAGTGTTACGTAAACTATTGTATTTGTTTTCATTTGATTTTAACTAACTCGGAAAGCATACTCATTGGTCATCTTTCTACATCTGTAGTTACGAGTCACTCGGACAACACTCGGATATATCGCATGTTCAAACAATCACTCTAACGCTCTTATATTCAGGTCGACTTCATATTTTAAGTTCTAAGTGAATTACGGTGGTAATTCATCTTTCCAAGCCCGCTTGTTTCGTTTGAACTTTGTTAGTCTAGATCAAGCATTACTACTCGATATTCTTTATCCGAGTTGATTTATGCCTAAACCGACTCGGTTGGAATTTAAGTATAATGAATATTAGACTCAGAAAATTCCACTCTCCCGGGACTCGGATAATTATACACTTAATTATCTTAATTAAATTTTTATCTCGTGTCTAATCTTGGACCAAAGTATTTTATACTTTGAGAACCAAATTGATTTACTTTTGTAGGTTATTTAAACGAGGTTATCCTACTTTTGAATTACAAAAGTAACCGGCTTCAAGATGTCAAATCACTAGCGAGATAAGGCTTTATCTACTTCGACCAAGGCCCGAAACCGTGTCGGGGTTGTCTGTTTTCAAAACTTGAAATCTTCATTGCTAAGCTCAACGGTGCTTTCCACTCTAATTTTCAGACACCACCGAGTGGATTGGGACATCCTAAGGAGTCAAGAATTGTTGCACAAGCTTCACAACTCAACGTAGCTTTTCCGAGTGACTCGGAAGAATCGTTACAACGGTCACGAAGACTTCGAATCGGAAGCTAGTCACAACGGCTAATCTGCATGGTCATCTACAAATAGAAGCCAACTCTCAAAACTTAAAGATTGCTAGAATCATTGTCATACACATACTTAAGCAAAAGTCTTTGTATTCATGTTCAATCTTCTACTTACAACTCCAACTCTGTACTTAACATCTTTTTGAGTTGTAAGTTCTTGCAATAAGTCACAACTTCTCGTCTTACTTTCGAGTAAGGTCCCTTGACCGAGCTGTAAGATTTAACTTAGCCCAGTTGTCCCTAGCTATAAAGGTTACCTCGGTTAGGAAGTACTAAATCGGATAAGGGAATTTCGAGTCTATAAAAACCTTGTAAGGAATTGTCTAAGGGAGCAATTCCGGTTAAGTTTATCTACTGTATTTTGTGGATTCAAAATAGTGGATTTGACTTGGTACTTAGATTAGCACTGGCTGTGGTTTTCCGCCCCAGGAGGGTTTCCACGTAATTTTTGAGTTATCACTTTTCCGAGTCCAATCTAGACTCGGATTGCTTAATTCTTCCTTTTCTTGTTTAAATTCCTCATCACCGTATTCACCCCCTCCAAGGTAACAAACTATCTCCAAGAGCAAACCTTCATTCAGTGTGAGTCATAATATTCTAAGTTGCTCCATTCCGAGTTGCCTCGGTAATTCTATTTTGACTCTTTCCGAGCTCAGCCTCAGCAAGGTCATCTTCATCTCTGTTGAGTCCGAGATATGAGAATGTGGACTCACTTATCGTGACAAGATCAATTTTATCAAATACAACATGGATACTTTCTTCCACTTTGCTAATTCTTTTGCTAAAAACTCGATAAGCTTTGGTATGAGATGAATAACCTAGATATATACCTTCATCTAACCTAGCATCAAACTTAGTCGGATGCTCCTTACCATTGTTATGGACAAAACACTTACACCCGAATGGTCCGAAGTAGGAGATGTTGGGTTTCTTTCCTTTGTAATGCTCATATGGTATTTTCTTCAAGATGGGTATGATGAGGCATCCGTTGAGTGTGTAATTTGCTTGTGTTGATCGCCTCAACCCGAGAAATAGTAAGGCGATTATTTTCAATCATCATAGTCCTTCCTATTTCCTAAAGCAGATCTATTGTTTCTCTCCACTGCTCCATTCTGTTGAGGAGTTCTTGGTGTAGAGAAGTTGTGAGAGATGTCATTCTTGTCACATAAGTCTACAAATTTTGAGTAATCAAACTCCCTTCCATGGTCGGTTCGAATCCTTCCGATCTAAGTCTTAGACTCCACTTGAATTTTTATGTAGAGCTTAGTGAACTCTTTGAAGGCTTCATTCTTGTTCTTAAGAAAACACACCCAAGTAAATCGTGAGAAATCGTCAACGATAATAAGTACATATGATTTACCTCCAAGACTTTTCATAGGAATTTCACCACATAAATCCATATAAAGCAATTCAAGCACTTTGGATGTGGATATAGTTTTGAGTGGCTTGAAAAATGATCTAACTTGCTTACCTTTTGTGCATGCCTCACAGATTTTATCTTTCTTGAAGGCATAGTTAGGTAAACCCCTAATCAAACCATGAGATGTAAGTTTCTTGATAGTATGCATGCTGATATGACCTAGTCTTCGATGCCAAGTCTATAAATCATCATTCATAAAAGCTTTTAAACAAGATAAATTCTGACTTGAATCTAAGAGAGAAATAGTGTAGGTGTTACTCGACCTTAGACCCGAGAGCTTAGTCTCTTTGGTGACTGCGTCGAGAGATGAAGTAGTTGGTCCGAGTGAACATTACCTCTTGACCTTTGTCACATAGTTGAGAAATGCTAAGGAAATTGTACTTAAGTCCTTTGACAAGGTAGATCAGGCTGACAGTGTTGTTTCCTTCACCAATTTTTCCAATCCCTACTATCATGCCTTTGTTGTTATCTCCAAATGTGACTTTTCCTCATTTCGGATCTTCTAGCTTAGAGAAGAGTCTTGAATCTCCTAACACGTGGCATGAGCAACCACCTGTCTAAGTACTAATGACCTTTCTTCTTCTTCCGAGTTACTTGAAAGACAAAAACAAACTAACGCTTCTTACTTCCTCTTACGAACCCAGTAACTCCTTTTACTGAGCTCCTTTTCGAGGAAGAGCACTTTTGGGAACCCAGATTTGAATAATTTTGGAGTGCTGGTCCGATTCTAGTTCTTCCTTCCCAAAAGCTGAGTCTGTGTCTCTTTCTTTTGAAAATCTTTTCTTTTGTAAACTTGATGAGAAGGTTTTTCTTGTAAGCTGGTGCTGGGCTTAGTCCTCTATTCATTTGTATGAATGGGACCATCCTCAGCCTTCCTAAACTTTACAGTTCGGAATCCTTTTTGAAAAGATTAGAATAGGATTTTGATTCCTCTTCTTCATTGAAACCAAGTCCTTCTTTCCTGAAGGAGACACACTAAGAGCCTAAAAGTATAAGATCTTGAGACTCATTGAGCTTTCTTTTCGAGTTGCTTATTCTCTATTCCGAGTAACTCGGACACGGTCTCATTTGCTTGAGTACTAGTCTTAAGTTCTTTCAGATTTTGTCTCGGTTTTCCAATTTATTTTTCAAAACTTTGCTCTCATCGGTAAGTGACTCAATTTGTTCTTTGAACTAGAATGAGTTAGAATTGGACTTTTCTTCTAAAGTAAAAGTATATCGTGCCGGATCAACTTTAGAAAATTTGAGAAAGTATTCAACTACCTCATTAATATCCGAGTCCTTGTTGTCGACTCTAATTTAGCTTCTAAATCTGTTAGTGCTATAAGTCACTTAGAGTCATCTAAGTCATCTTCTTAAGATGAGTCGTCATCACTCTAAGTAGCCATCATAGCCTTCTTCTTTCTGTCCTTCTTTCTCTTGGGACAATCTTTGACTATGTGCTCCTTGCTTTCACATTTAAAGCGACCGAGTTCTTAGATAAAGATAACTTTGAAGGAAAAGAATATTTACCTTTTCTTTCCTTCTTATCTTTCTTATGGAACTCACCCTTTGGCCTCTTTTCCCGCCTTTTGTATTTCATCCTTTTTTGAAGCCGCGGGCTATGAGTGTAATAGGATCCTCTTCGATTCTAAAGAGCTGAGACTTTCACGTCTACTTTACGAGGCCTTTAACGCAATATTCTTTTTGGTTCCGAACTCTGCATCCTCTTCCTCCGGATGAATCTTGTGGGTCGAGTAGCTTGCCGATAAGCTCATCCGGCCTTAGTTGAGAAAGGTTATGAGCTTCTTCAATGGCTGTCACCTTAGGACTCCATCTCTTCTTTGGTAAACATCTTATAATCTTTCTGGACATTCCTTCGTGAGAGATCTTTCTACCCGAGAGATTTGAGATTATTGGTAATCTCGTGTATCGAATATACATCCGAGTGATGTTTTCTTCGGCTCCATCTTAAACAGACTCATATTTATGAAGATATTGACTTATCTTCGCCTGTTTCACTTGGCGTGTTCCTTCTTAGGTGTTGCCAAGAGTGTCCCACACCTCTTTGGTCGTGTCGGCTAAGACCCTATTGTATTCTTCTCGTGCTAATAGCTTTGAAATTCTTTCTAAATTTCTCGATCTCCTCGGTGGTGAACTCAAATTTGGCTTTAGGTACAAGAGTTTCATTCTCCGTCTTCATTGGAATGTAGTTGCCCGCTTAGATGATGTTCCAAACTTCTTCATCGTTGTCCATTAATAAACATTCCATCATCTTCTTCCAATTGGCAAAGTTTGACCCTTTGAACTTTGGTGGTCTAGTAGATGATCTTCCTTCATCTAACTCTCCATTTTTCCGAGCCATCCGATCTTTAGACCTTTGGATGGTGAGATCCTCTTGAAAAGGCTAGGCTCTTATAATAATTAAAGGTTTGCTCATGGAGAGTCTAAGTCACTCTAGACGGGGGTGAATAGGGTGATGGAGAAAATTAAACGATTTTTGCAACGGATCGGCTAAATAGCGATTCCGAGTCTAGATTGGACTCAGAAAAATTGATAACACGATTTACGTGGAAACCCTCATGGGGCGGAAAACCACGAACAGTGCTAATCCAAGCACCAAGTCAAATCCACTATTTTGAATCCACAAAATATAAGGATCGACTCGACCAGAATTGCTCCCTTAAACAATTCCTTACAATGTTTTCCTAAACTCGAAGTTACCTTATCCGATCTAGTGTTGAAGAAATAACAACTTGAGTTGAAATATGCGATCGAGTACTCGGAATAAGAGTGTTGGAGAAATTATTTGAGCATACGATAGTTTTGAGTGATGTTTGAATAAGTCGAAACATTAGTGTAGAAGATATGCAATAAGGTGCTTTCGAGTCGGTCGAACAAAATGAAAACTTACACACGAGTTTCTATAGTACTCGGAATGACTTGAAATCAAAACTTAAGAGAGATAGGATTTATACCGAGTCTTTATGTAATTATCATAATGACTTAGAGTTAGAAACCGAGTCTTCATACGGGACGTCACACTGGTCCGAGAGCACCTTGCTTGGTTTTCGGGTCGAACGAAGGTTAAAGGTCATTTCTTTCCGATATAAATAGCACCTCTTTATCTTCTTTTCTTTACTTTGCCCACAACTTACTTGTTCTCTCTATTCTTGATATTTCTCCTCGCTCGTATTCTCTCTCTCTCTCTTAACTCGAAGCTTTCTCTACTCTCTCTCTTTTCTTACTCTATCTGTTTCTTGCCATTCACCATGCCTAAACGAGGAACTGGTCAAGAATTGTGTTCGGCTACCAAGAAGCCTCACTCCAAAACGCTCAAGAAGGTATTTCCAATCCTTCGAAATCTTTTCGTACAACATCTCACGTTGGATGTTAAATTATTCCCAACCACATCCTTCTTGTGGTTGTGCCATATCAAAAACACTAGGGTTTAAAATTATTTGTGCTTCGAGTGAATTCATCTATCCGGAACTCGTTACACGAGTTCTATGTGAACATGTCTTCCTCCGAGGGAATCATCACCTCCAAAGTTCGAGATAAAGTTGTTCATATCAATCTCTCTCTCCTCCACGAGACTTTTAAAGTCACTTCTCTTTTTCTCAATTCCAACCCTATACCTTTCATGGAAGTCGCCGATGACTTCTTTGAAAAGTATGCCAAGGAAGTCCCTAAGTCACGAAAGAACTTCTCGGTGACTCGGATGAAGATTGAGGCAAGATTACTCTGTTTCATTTTGATGAGGACCTTTTTCGCTCATCATTCCAAGCAAAGAGAATCCGAACTCTAAGATTCTCAAAGCGTTGTTTGACATTCTTGAAGGCTACAACATAGACCTCTTTCCCTCTATCATTGAGCGAGATGGCTTTTGTGCCACCTCACTCAAAGAAGTCTACTCCATTTCCTTTCGGAGCTCTTTTGATTGTTATCTTTAAACAGTTCAAGTCCCCTTCCCTCAAAACCAACTGTTATTTCCAAGGCTTCCATTTGCATTGGCGAAAAGAACTTCGCGGTACGAATACCGGGAAGTTCATGGGTTTGAGTTGTCACCTCCTTCTCCTCGACCAACTCGGACTCCGACTACACCAACACTTCCACCCCTTACTGTTGGTCTCTTTACTTCTTAACCTTCTCATCTCTCTCTGCTTGTGTTTACCAAGTTGGTAAACAAAATTACTTTTGTGTCCGAAGAAATTCATACCACTCTCCGCTCTCTCAAGTATGTCTTTCAAAACCTGGTTATAAACTAGAAGACCGCGCGAGTCCCGGATCGGGGAGAACTAGGATCCGATGATCGAACTCAAGGGGATCATCAAGCAACAGCGCGAGTGGCTTCAACTCCTCCAAGAACGATGGTCGAACGTTGCTGAGAAGTCGACGCTACCGATACTTCGAGGAGTCCTCAAGCCCAACTAAGTCTACCTCATCCGAGGTAGAAGAGGCAGCTGAGGAGGAAGCTCATGCTATAGAAAGTGGAGAAGAGAAGAAGGAAGAAGAGGACTAACAAAAAGAAGAGGTCGTTCAACCCGAGGGCCAAGGTGAAAAAGAACAAGAATCGGAGCTGATCTCCTCGGATCATGCTCTCGGAGGGTCGAAGAGGTCGGCAAAGTTGGTCGGTCTAAAGAAGTTGTCCCAAAAGCACAGCCCGATATCTGTCTTCGAGGAAGATAAGCTTGAGGACGATGTTCCTTTAGTTCACGGAACCGGGACAGAGCAAATTCCGGACATTCCGAGTCTGCAGCCACCCCCTCATCCACTTCTACGCAGTATATAGGTGCTTGGCGTCATCGCTCGTCCTTCCTCCTCCAGGACAACAAGCCCCTCTTCTTAGTTTATTTCTTTTCTTTGTTTTTGTATCTTTTTTTTTTTTTGTTCCAACATCGGTTGTACTTATCTCGCTATTTTCTTCCCTCCTTTTGATGAAATGCATAGGGGTAGAAATATAGAAAAACCTAGATGTTTCGTTTAGGGAAGTTCCTCCCTTGTCGTTTTTTCAATATCCGTAATTTTTTTTTTTTTTTGAGCAATGAATGAATTTTTTCCTAAGCATACTTGTTCCTAAGTTAAATTTTTCTCTTGCCTTGATGCTCCGATACTTAACTCCGTAACATACTCACTTGGATACAATCTGTTCATTTTTTTTCTTTGCTTTGATTCATTATCCGCATAACTTTTTGAGTCATGATATGATCCGAACTACAATTTATAGGTATCTCCAGTCACTCTCTGCTCCGATACTTGAGAGAACATTATTTCCTATTCCGATCGTTGACAATGAAAACTCATGTTTTGAACTAACAAATTTCTATCTTAAGTATGGAATGTCTTTCATCAAAAAGGGAAGATTGAAGACTCACGTATAAATCTATATCTCTCTTAGGTTTTTATTCTAAGTCATTCTACGTATTATAGAAACTCTTATCTAAGTTTTCATTATATTCCGAATGACTTAGAAAGCGCTTTATTGCATATCGCCTACACTGGTGTTTTTGACTCACTCGGAACCATCGCATGCTCAAATAATTTCTCTAACAATTTTATTTTGAGCATTGACTTTGTATTTCAACGTAAAGTGAATTACAAAGTTAATTCTTCGTTCTAAGTCAGTTTATTTCCTTGAGAATTATTTGACCGAGATCAAGTTGTTATACTCGATATTCCATTCTTTTTAACTTGATTATTTTTAGGATTGACTCAAGATGGAATTTGAACACATTGGATATTAGACTTAGAAAATTCCATTGTTTTAGACCAAAGATAATTTAAGCATTTAATTATTCCGATTTAATTATTATTTGTGCCTAATCTTAGACCAAAGTATTTTATACTTTAAGAACCAATGTGGTTTGCTTTTGTAGGTTATTCAAACAAGGCTAATCTATTTTTGAATTTCAAAAGCAACTGGCTTCTACTCGTTAAACACCAGCAGACAAGGTTTTGCTACTTCTAGTCAAGGCTCGGACACCGTGTCGGGGTTGTTTGTTTCCAAAACTAAAAACTCCAACTCTAGGCCTAACGGTTGTTTCCATCTTAGTTTTCAGTCACCACCAAATGATTGGACCATCTTTTGGAGCCAAGAGCCATCGCACACCGTTTATATCCTAACGGATCTTTTCGAGTCACTCGGAATAGCCGTTACAACGGCTAGTGAAGATTGCAGTCCAAAACCAAGACTTAATGGTCACTTTGCTTGGTTGGCTATAAATAGAAGTCATTTCACAAGACTAGAAGATTGTTGAACAAATTGCTAAAACACTTACTAAGTCCCTACTCGATCAATCTTCTTATAACTCCAAATCTGTATTTAATATTCTCTCGAGTTGTAAAGAAAGTCTTGTAATCAATTACATACTTCTCTTACTTTCTCTGTAAGCCCCTTGACAGAGCTGTAAGGGTTAACTCATCTCGGTTGTCCCCGATTGTAAAGGTTACCTCAATCAGGAAGTACTAGATCGAGATAAGGGAACTTCGAGTCTAGGAAAACATTGTAAGGAATTGTATAAAGGAGCAATTCTGGTTGAGTCAATCCTTCGTATTTTATGGATTCAAAATAATGGATTTAACTTGGTGCTTGGATTAGCATTGTCTGTACTTTTCTGCCCTAGGAGGGTTTCCACGTATATATATGTTATTGTTTTTCTAAGTTTAATCTAGACTCGGAATTTACTTCTAGTTTGTGTTGGTGCAAAAATAGTTTAATTTTCCTCATCACCCTATTCACTCCCCTCTAGGGTGACTTAGACCCTCCAAGAGTAAACCTTCACGAGTCTCATTATCTTGAGTACTCGGTCTCAAGCACTTTTAGATTTTTATCTTAAGTTTTCTAACTCCCTTTTCAAAGTGATGTTCTCAGCATTAAGAGACTCTAGATTCTCTTCGAATTCGGAAGATTCAAAATTAGACTTTTCTTTCAAAGTAAAAATATATATAGCAAGATCAAGTTTGGATACCTTAAGGAAGTGGTTGACTACCTCCTAAGGATCTGTTTCCTTACCTTCGATTCATCGGTGTCCAACTCAGATTCACCTTCGAGTCTGTTAGAGACATTAGAAACTTTGAATCATCGAGTCATCTTCCTCTTCCGAGTTATCATCGCTCCAAATAGCTACCATAGCCTTTTTCTTCTTTCTATCCTTCTTTCTCTTTAGACAGTCTTTGACTATGTGCTCCTTGCTACAACGCTCAAAACGAGCCGAGTTCTTAGTTAAAGACAAATCGGAAAAGGATGAGCATTTACCTTTCTTTTCTTTCTTGCGAAGTCTTGCTTAGGCTTTTTCTACCCCTTTTTGTATTTCATTATTTTCTTGAAGCCTCGGGCTACAAGTGCCATGGAATTTTCTTCAGAATCCGAGGAGCTCAAACTTTGATGTCTTTCTTTTGAGGCCTTTAGTGCAATATTCCTTTTGGTGCTGACCTCATCTTCCTCTTCTTCTAGGTGTAGCTCATGAGTGAGTAGCTTCGCAATGAGCTCATCCGGCTTCAACCAAGAGAGATCTTAAGCTTCTTCTATTATTGTCACCTTAGGACCCCATTTTCTCTTAGGTAGACTCCTTAGAATTTTTTCTCACAACTTCTCATAAGTCATCTTCTTTCCAAGAGACTTGAGATTGTTGACAATCTCGATGAAGCGAGTATACATCTAAGTGATGTTCTCATCGGGCTCCATTTTGAACATCTAATACCTGTGGAGGAACCGACTTATATTTGCTTGCTTCACTTGGCTGGTTCCTTCATAGGTATTGACCAGTGTATCCCATACTTCTTTTGCTTTGTCACATGCGGACACTCTGTTGTATTCTTTTGAATTGATTGCGTACATCGAGTGTTCATAACCTTGAAGTTCTTCCTATACTTCTCATTTTCTTTGAAGGTTTTCTCTTAGAGAGTCTAAGTCACCTTAGAGGGGCTGAATAGGGTGATGAAGAAATTTAAATAAACTTGAATACTTTTTGCAAAAACTTAGTTAAAGAAGATTACGAGTCTAGATTGGACTCGGAAAGATTAACACACGAAGTACGTGGAAACACTCCTAGGGTAGAAAACCATGGACAGTGCTAATTCAAGCACCAAGTCAAATCCACTAATTCAATCCTCAATTACAAAGGACTCACTCTAACTAGAATTGCTCCCTTAAACAATTCCTTACAAGATTTTCCTAAACTCGAAGTTCCCTTATCTAATCTAGTACTTCCTGATTGAGTTAACCTTTATAATCAAGGACAACTAATCTGAGTTAACCCTTATAGCTCAGTCAAAGGACTTACAAAGAAAGTAAAAAAGAATGTAACTGATTACAAGACTTTCTTTACAACTTAGAAAATATGAAATATAGATTAGGAGTTGTAAGTAGAAGATTGAGTAAGAATGCACTAAGCAAGTGTTAGGTAATATGTTCAACAATAGTTTCAGCAATCTTCTAGTCTTATGGAGTGGCTTCTATTTATAAGCATCCAAGCAGAATAACCGTTGAGTCTTCTTTCTAGACTGAAATCTTTACAAGCCATTGTAACGGCTATTCCGAGTCACTCGAAAAGATTCGTTAGGATGTGAACGTTATGTAACGGCTCTTGGCTCCAAAAGATGGTCTAATCAACTAGTGGTGACTGAAAACTAAGATGGAAACCTAGAGTTGCAGTTTTCTAATTTTGGAAACAAACATCCACGACACGGTGTCCGAGCCTTATCCGAAGTAACTAATTCTTGTCCGCTTGTGTTTAACGGTTATAAGTCGGTTGCTTTTGTAATTCAAAAATAAATTAGGCTTGTTTGAATATCCTACAAAAGCAAACCTCATTGGTTCTCAATGTATAAAATACTTTGGTCCATGATTAGGCACGAGATAATAATTAAATCGGAGTAATTAAGTGCTTAATTACCTTTAGCCTAAAAGAATGGAATTTACGAGTCTAATATCCATTAGTTTCATATTCGATGTTGAGTCAATCCTCAAGTGATCAAGTTACAAAGAGAAGTATATCGGGATACATGAACTTGATCCATTCAAATAATTCTCCAAAAATAAACTGACTTAGAATAAAGAATTAATCGATGTAATTCATTTTAACTTGAATTACAAAGTCAATGCTCGAGAATAAATGTGTTAAATAAATTATTTAAACATGCGATGTTTCGAGTGATGTCTAAGTGAGTCATAAACATGGTAATATATATGCAATAAAGTGTTTTACGAGTCAGTCGAACATAATGAAAACTCGGATACTAGTTTCTATAAAGTTCATAATGACTTGGAATTAAAACCTAAGAGAGATGGAAAGTTATACCTAAGTCTTCAATCTTTCCCTTTTTGATGAAAAGCAATCCATACTTAAGATATAAACTTGTTGTTTCAAAGAATGAGTTTTCATCACGAATTGATAAGACCAAGAAACAATATTCTCTTAAGTTAGACTTAAGATACTTATAGAGTGCAGCTCGGATTATGACATAACTCGGAATAAGTTTGCGGATAAAGAATCACAGACAAAGAAAAATTGTAACCAAAGCAAATATGTTAAAGTGTTAAGTATCATAGCACAAAAAAATATGGAACTCGAAATGAATTATGCTCACAGGAAGTAAATTCATTCATTGCTTAGAAAATAGATATGTACAATGCAAAAAAATTAAAATTAGATAAACTCAAATAAAAAGGGAAAAGAACTCCCCTAAACCAAATATCCAATTGTCTAATTTTCTCCCCTATGCATTTCATCAAAAGGAGGGAAAAATTAGCAATAAAGTGCATCGGATGTTGGACAAAATAAAATCCGAGTTTTAAAAAAACTTTAGAAAAACTAAGTAGGAGCAGCTTGACGAGAGGAGGAGGGACGTGCATTGCGCCTTCGTCTATATGCTTGCGTTGACTAAGACGAGCGAGGGGCTACGAACCGGGATGCCGGGAATCTACTCGAGTCCGGTTACGTGAACCAAGGCAATATCATCCTCAGCCTCTTCTTCTTCCTCAAAGACAACTGCTAGTTGTGCTTCTAAGGCGGGGGCTTTTGATTGACCTACATCGCTAGCCTCTTCGAGCCGCTCGAACATGATCTAAAGAGATCAATTCTAGTTCTTTGTCGCCCGGCCCTCGGGTTGAGCGAGTAGCTTCTCCTTGTTTTTCTTCTTCCTTCTTCTCGGTTTCTCCTTTTTCGGCCTTGGCTTCTTCCTCAACTTTTTCTTTAGCTTCAGTTGAAGCTGACTTAACCGAGCTGGAGGACTCCTCGAAGTATCGGATGTTTCGAGTTCTCAGCGACCTTTGATCTGCGCTCTTGAAGGAGGCGGAACCGATCGCACTTTTTTGGATGATGCCCTTGAGCTCGGACATTAGCTCTTGGTTTTCCCGAGTCCGAGATTGTGCGGTCTTCTTGAGCGAGAACCAAATTGGGAATAAAAGACTTGAAGGTTCTCATAGTGGCTTGAAAATCCTCGGTTAAAGAAGCAAATTTGTTTACCATTTCGGTAAACACCGTAGCGAAGGGAGGAGGTTGAGAAGTTGAAGGATCAGCGAGTCCGAGGTGGAGCTGCTGCTGGAGTCTTGAGTCCGAGGAGGAGGAGATAACTCGGACTCGTGAACCCGGACACCGGGTTGTACTTCCCGGTATCCTAGACTCGATAGCTCTTTCCTCCCTAGATAAACGGCGAGCATCTCGGCAAGCATTAGGGTCAATAGGAATAGGGACCTTAAACCGCTTGAAGACAGCGATCGGGAGGGCTCCAAAAGGAAAAGGAGTAGATTTCTTGGAGTGAGCCGACACGAAGCCATTTGCTCGAGAATTGTTGGGAAGAGGTCTACTTCATAGCCCTCTAGTATATCAAACAAAGCTTTTAGAATCTTAGAATTGGGATTCTCCTTGCTAGAGTGATGAGAAAAGAAAGTTCTCATCAAGATGAAGCAAAGCGATCTTGCTTCGACCTCATCCGAGTCACGGAGAAATTTTTGTGTGACTCGGGCACCTCTTTGGCGTACTTATAAAAGAAAACGTCGGCGATTTCTATGAAGGGTACGGGGTTGGAGTTAAGAAAGAGAGATTTGACATTGAAGAGTCGGTGGAGAAGAGCGAGATTAATGCGAACCACCTTCTCTTGAACAACGGAAGATATGACGCCTTTAGAGACAGTCATATTGGAATAGAACTCGAAACAAGTTCTAGATAGATGTACTTGCAGAAGACCAAGTAGTTGTACACACCAGTATCTTTGATGTTGTGCAACCAAGAAAAAGAAGTAGAAGAGAAGAATTTGTCCTCCAACGTTAGATGTTGGCAACAAAATGTTTAGGAGGATATGAGTTACCTCCTTGAGTAGCTTTGGCTCGAGCCTTTTTGTGGCTGAACCCATTTCTTGACCGGTTCCTCTCTTCGACATGATGAATGATTGGAGAAAGAGAGAAAAATGAAAGTAGAGATATGAGAGCAAAGAGAATTGAGAATTCGGATAGAGAGAAAATCCACAAGTGAGCTGAGAAGTCAAGAGTAAAGAGAGTAAGCAATCAATGGGTAATGTGAAGAAAAGAAGGTGAAGGAGTGCTATTTATAGCGAAAAGAGTTACTTTTAACCTTTGTTCGACCCGAATACCAAGAAATGCTCTCGGACCGTGTGTCTTGCTACACTCTAACTACTAGTTTTCCAACAACTAGTTTCTTCTAATTGAAACGCGTGGCGAGAGAGAGAGAGAAGAAAGAGTTTTCGAAAACATTTATGAGATTGTCCATTTATCTAGAGATGACCTCAAATTTTTATGTCCATTTTTCTTATAAGCTGAGTCGACTCGGTATCTTTTACGAGTGACTAAGAACACTCGAAACACTAATAACTCGAGCTCGGTCTCACTCCGAGTCAAGCTGATCCATTCGTTATCAAGACATGTATAACATATAATCATGCAAAAATAATTCAGGCAATAAGTCACATAATCATGTATTAATCATGCCAAGCACATTTCTAATAAAACAAAACTGATCCTCACTAAGAGGCTTAGTGAAAATATCAGCTAATTGAAACATAGTAGGAATGAATTTAAGCTCAATATCACCTTTTTCAAAATGGTCTCTCTAAAAATGATACTGACCTTAATATGCTTAGTCTTTGAGTGCTTGAACTGGATTCTTAGTGATACTGATTGCACTCTGATTATCACACTTGATTAGGATAGATATGAATGATAGTCCAAGATCCTTTAAGTGCTACTTCATCTAGAGAATCCGAGCACAGCAAGCTCTAAGCGTAATGTACTCAACCTTGGTAGTTGATAGAGCAACCGAGTTCTGTTTCTTTGAATGCCAAGAGATAAGGGATTAACCTAGAAATTGACATGCTCTTGATGTGCTCTTTCTATCAACCTTGTATCCAGCATAATCAGCATATGAGTATCCGAGTAAGAGTCGGTTACGAGTCTTTTGAAAACCATAGACCAAGATTCTAAGTCCCTGTAAGATATCTAAAAATTCTCTTCACCACGGTGAGATGTGATTCCTTTGGATTAGATTGAAATCTTGCACAAAGGCAAACACTAAACATGATATATGGCCTACTAGATGTGAGATAGAGTAGAGATCTAATCATACCTCTGTAGAGTTTTTGATCTACAACTTTACCTTTCTTGTCCGAGTGCGGTTTCAAACTGCTACTCATAGGTGTTGCTGCATGCTTCACATCTTGTAACTTATACTTCTTCAATAACTACAACTTTACTTTTCTTGTACGAGTCCAGTTTCAAACTGCTACTCATAGGTGTTGCTACATGCTTCACATCTTGTAACTTATACTTCTTCAATAGCTCCTTGCTATACTTAGATTGATGAACATAAATGCCATCCTTATCTTGTTTGATTTATAGACTAAGAAAGAAATTAGGTTCTCCCATCATACTCATTTAGAACTCATGTCTCAATAAATTAGAAAACTCTTGGTATAGAGTTTCATTAGTAGCTCCAAAAATGATGTCATCATCATAAATTTGAATGATAAGAAAATCATTCCCCTTGGTTTTTGTGAAAAGAGTTTTGTCAATCTGACCTCTTTTGAAATTATTTTCAATCAAGAAATTGCTAAGTCTTTTATACCAAGCCTGGGGAGCTTATTTAAGACCATATAAAGCCTTTTGCAACCTAAAAACATGATTTAGAAATTTTAAGTTTTCAAATCCAATGGGTTGCTCAACATAAACTTCTTCTTGAATAAAACCATAGAGAAAAGCACATTTGTCATCTATCCGATAAAGCTTGATGTTCATGCCGGATGCAAATGCTAACGAATCTCGATTACCTCAATCCTAGCTAAAGGTGCAAAGGCTTCCCCACAATCAATTCCTTCCTCTTGGTTGTAACCCTGAGTAACTAATCTAGCCTTATTTCGACTACCAACCCTTCCTCATCCAGTTTGTTCTTGAAATCCCATTTGGTTCCTATGATTGCGTGGTCAAAAGGTCATTTGGTTAGAGTTCGAGACTTGGTTTCTTTCAAATTGATTAAGCTCTTCTTGCATGACCTCTACCTATTTGGGTTCATTTAGGGCCTCTAGTGCATTTTTGGGTTCGAGTTAATGATATGAATGCAAAAAATGCACACATATTATGCAAAGAAGACCGAGTTCTTACCCCACTATTGATGTACGAAACTAAGTTCTCAAGTGAGTGACTAGATGCATATTTGAAAGCTTTACCTATCCTCTAATTCACCAAGTTTGTTAGTTAAATAGGTTGATCTTCAGTTGGTTGATGTTGCTTGAGTCTCTGTGTTGACTTGTTCTTCAGCATTTTGAGCTAGCTCATGAACTTGTTCGATCCGAGTTACAACATTCTAAGTTGCCTCATTACGAGTTTCCTCATTTTTCTGTTTTGACTCTTTCTAAGCTCATCTTCGACAAGGTCGTCTTCATCTCTATTAAGCCTAAGATCCGAGAATGTGGATTCACTTATCCTGCCAAGATCAATCTCATCAAAGACAACATGTATACTTTATTCCCCTTTAATAGTCTTTTTGTTAAATACACGATAGGCTTTACTATGAGATGAATAACCCGAAATATACCTTCATCCGATCTAGCATTAAACTTAGTCGGATGCTCCTTACCATTGTTATGAATGAAGCACTTACACCCAAATGGTCGGAAGTAGGAGATGTTGGGTTTCTTTCCCTTGTATAGCTCATAAGGTGTTTTCTTATGGATGGGTCCGATGAGGCATGCTGTTGAGTGTGTAGTTTGTTGTGTTGACTACCTCGGCCCATAAATAGTAAGTTAGATCATTTTCAATCATCATGGTCCTTCCTATTTCTTCAAGAGTTCTGTTCTTTCTCTCCACTGCTCCATTTTGTTGAGGAGTGCTTGGTACAAAGAAGTTGTGGGAGATGTCATTCTTGTCACGAAGTCTGTAAATTCGGAGTAATCGAACTCCCTTCCATGGTCCTGTTCAAATCCTTCGATCCGAGTCTTATTCTCCACTTGAATTTTTATGCAGATCTTAGTGAACTCTTTGAAGGCTTCACTCTTGTTCTTAAGAAAACAAACTTAGGTAAATCGTGAAAAATCATCAACAATGATAAGTACATATGATTTACCTCCAAGGCTTTTCATAGGAATTTCACCACACGGATCCATATGAACTAATTCAAGTACTTTGGATGTAGACACGGTTTTGAGTGGTTTAAAAGATTATCCGACTTGTTTTCCTTTCGTGCATGCTTCACAGATTTTATCTTTCTTAAGTGTATAGTTAGGTAATCTACTAACCAATCCATGAGATTCAAGTTTCTTGATAGTACGCATGCTAATATGACCTAGTCTACGATCCCAAGTCCATCAATCATCACTCGTAGATGCTTTTAAGCAAGATAGATTCGACTTGAATCGAGAGAGGGATAGTATAAGTGTTACCTAACCTCAAACTTGAGAGCTTAGTCTCTTTGGTGACTGCATCGGAAATATAGCAGTTGGTCCGAGTGAATCTTACCTCTTGGCCATTGTCACACGGTTGAGAGATGCTAAGGAGATTGTTTCCTTCACCAATCTTGTCAATCCCTACTATCTTGACTTTGCTATTGTCTCCAAATGTGACTTTGCGTCCTTTTAGATCTTCTAACTCAAAAAAAAGACTTGAATCTCCTAACATATGGCGTGAGCATCCACTATCCAGGTACTAGTGACCCTTCTTCTTCCGAGTTATCTGCAAAACGAAACGAACTAACCCTTCTCACTTCCTCTTACAAACCTGGTAACTCCCTTTACTCGTGGTCCTTTTCGAGGAAGAGCACTCTTGGGAACCCAGAATTGAATGATTTTGGATATGGTCTGATTCTAAGTCTTCTTTCTAGAAAGCCGAGTCCGTGTCTCTTTTTTTTTTAATCCTTTCTTTTGTAAACAGGTGGAGAAGCCTTTTCCCGTAAGCTGAGTGCAGGCTCGGTCGTCTTTTCATTCTTATGAATGGGACCATGCTTAACTTTCTTGAACTTTGTAGTTACGGAATCGGTTTTGAAAAGATTGGAATAGCAATTAGATTCCTCTTCGACATTGCAACCAAGTCCTTCTTTCTGAATGAGACACACCGAGAGCCGAGTAAAAGATCAAGGTTTTTCTGACCTTGAGTGAGTTTCAAAATAAGCTCTTGAGACTCATTGATCTTCCTTTTCAATTGCTCATTCTCCGTTACGAGCGACTCAAACTCGGTCTCGTTGTTTTGAGCACCGGTCTTGAGTACTTTTAGATTTTATCTTAAGTTTTCTAACTCGGTTTTAGAACATTGCTCTCGGTAGTAAGAGACTCAAGTTGTTCTTTGAACTGTGAAGAGTCGAATTGGAGTTTTCTTCCAAAGTAAAAATATATCTAACTAAATTAACTTTGGAGAACTTGAGAAAGTATTCAATTATCTCCTCGGTATCCGAGTTCTCAATGTCCGACTCACATCTAGCTTCTAAGTCCGTCGGTGCCACAAGACACTTTGAATCATCATAATCATCTTCTTCGAGATGAGTTATCATCACTCCATGTAGCCATCATATCCTTCTTATTTATGTCCTTCTTTCTTTTGGGACAATCTTTGACTATGTGCTCCTTGCTGCCACATTCAAAGCAACCAGAGTTCTTATTTAAAGATAACTTTGAAGGAGATGAGTATTTACCTTTTTGTCCTTCTTATCTTTCTTGTAGAACTCTTCCTTTGGCCTCTTTTCCCACTTTTTGTACTTCATCATTCTTTTAAAGCCTCGGGCAATGAGCACCATAAGATCTTCAGCTGATTATGAGGAGCTAAGACTTTAACGTCTCATTGTTTGAGACCTTTAGCGCAATATTCTTTCCGGTGTTGACCTCGAGCATCCTCTTCTTCCGGATGAATCTCATGAGTAAGTAGCTTCCCAATGAGCTCGTCCGGCTTTATCTATGAGAGGTTCTGAACCTCTTCAATGGCTATCACCTTGGGACCCCATCTTCTCTTTGGTAGACTTCTTAGAATTTTTTGGCCATTTCCTCGTGAGAGATCTTTCTACCCAGAGATTTGAGATTAATAGTAATCTCTGTGAACCGAACATACATTTGAGTGATGTTCTCTTCTAGCTTTATCTTGAACAGCTCATACTTGTGAAGATATTGACTTATCTTCACCTGCTTCACTTGACTTGTTCCTTCATAGGTGTTGACTAGGGTGTCCCACACCTCTTTGGTCAGTATCATAGGTAGAGACTCTGTTGTACTCTTCTAAGCTGATGGCACACATTAATGTGTTCATAGCTTTGAAGTTCTTTCGAACTTATCCATCTCTTTAGTGGTGTACTCAGATTTGGCTTTAGGCACGAGAGGTTCCACCTTCGGTCTTCATTGGGATAAAGTTTGATCCGTGGATGATATCCCGGACTTCTTTATTATTATTCATCGGGAAGCATTCCATCATTTTCTTCCAATGTGCAAAGTTTGACCCCTTGAACTTAGGTGGCTTGGTAGATGATCTTTCTTCATCGAACTCTCCATCGATCTAAGCCATCCGGTCTTTAGACCTTTAGATTCTGATATCCTTTTGAAAGGCTAGGCTCGATACCAATTGAAGGTTTGCTCTTAGAGAGTCTAAGTCACCCTAGAGGGGGTGAATAGGGTGATGAAGAAATTTAAATAAATTTAAACACTTTTTGCCTAAAACTTAGCTAAAGCATACTCTGCGTCTAGATTGGATTCAGAAAGATAAACACACGAAGTACGTGGAAACCCTCCCGGGGTAGAAAACCACGGACAGTGCTAATCCAACTACCAAGTCAAATCCACTAATTGAATCCTCAATTACAAAGGACTGACTCTAACCAGAATTGCTCCCTTAAACAATTCCTTACAAGACTTTCCTCGACTTTGAAGTTTCCTTATCCGATCTAGCACTTCCTGATTCGGTTAACCTTTACAATTAGGGACAACCGAGTTGAGTTAACCCTTACAGCTCGGTCGAGTCACTTACAAAGAAAGTAAGAAAAGAATGTAACTAATTAAAAGACTCTCTTTACAACTCGGAAAATATGAAATACTGATTAGGACTTGTAAGTAGAAGATTCGGTAAGAATGCACTAAGCAAGTATTAGGCAATGTGTTCAACAATAGTTTTAACAATCTTCTAGTCTTGTGGAGTGGCTTCTATTTATAAGCATCCAAGCGGAATAACCGTTGAGTCTTATCTCCGGATTGAAATCTTTACTAGCCATAGTAATGACTATTCTAAGTCACTCGGAAAAGATCCATTGGGATGTGAACGTTGTGCAACAGCTCTTGGCTCCAAAAGATGGTCTAATCAACTGGTGGTGACTAAAAACTAAGGTGGAAACAACCGTTAGACCTAGAGTTTGAGTTTTCCAGTTTTGGAAACAAACATCCACGACATGGTGTCCGAGCCTTTTCCGAAGTAGCTAATTCTTGTCTGCTGGTGTTTAACAGTTGGAAGTCATTTCTTTTGTAATTCAAAAATAGATTAGGCTTGTTAGAATATCCTACAAAAGCAAACCTCATTGGTTCTCAAAGTATAAAATACTTTGGTCCAAGATTAGGCACGAGATAATAATTATATCGAGTAATTAAGTGCTTAATTATCTTTAGCCTAAAAGAATGGAATTTTCTGAGTCTAATATCCATTAGGTTCATGTTCCATGTTGAGTCAATCCTCAAATGATCAAGTTACAAAGAGAAGTATATCGGGATACATGAATTTGATCCATCCATATAATTTTCCAAAAATGACTAAGAATAAAGAGTTAATGGTTGTAATTCATTTTAACTTGAATTACAAAGTCGGTGCTCGAGAATAAATGTGTTAGAGAAATTATTTGAATATGCGATGGTTCGAGTGATGTATGAGTAAGTCATAAACGCAGTAACGAGATATGCAATAAAGTGCTTTACGAGTCGAGTCAGCACAGAATGAAAACTCATATACTAGTTTTTATAAAGCTCATAATGACTTGGAATCAAAACCTAAGAGAGATGGAGAGTTATACCTAAGTTTTCGTTCTTCAATGGTGAATTCGGACTTCACCTTGGGTACAAGTTGTGTTTCGTCCATCTTCATGGGAGTGTAGTTGTCATTGCGGTTGATGTGCCAGTCCTCATCATCATAGTCCTGGATGAAGCACTCCATTATCTTCTTCCAGCGTGTGAAACTTGAACCCTTGAACTTTGGTGGTCCGGTGAAAGATCTTCTTTCATCTAAGTGTCCATAGTTTAGAGCCATCCGATCTTTAGATCTTAGATTTGTTAGATTCTTTGAGAAGGCTAGGCTATGATACCAATTGAAGGTTTGCTCTTGGAAAGGTTAAGTCACCTTATAGGGGGTGAATACGGTGATGAAATAATTTTGCGAATTAACAAAATCTTCTCCAAAGAACACACTTAGTAAGCAATTACGAGTCAAGAATGGACTCGAGAAAAATACAAGACACTGAAGTTACATGGAAACCCTCCTAGGCGAGAAAACCATAGACAGTGCTATTCCAAGCACCAAGTCAAATACATTATTTTGAATCCACAAAATATAAGGACTGACCCCTTACAGAATTGCTCCTTTCGACAATTAAATACAAATTTTTCCTAGACTCGAAATTTCCTTATCCGATCTAGTACTTCTTAACCGAGTTAACCTTTACAACTAGGGACAACGAAATTGACTTAACCCTTACAGTTTAGTCAAGGGAATTTACGAGAGAAATGAAAATGTAAGAGTAGATTACGGGACTTTTTCTTTACAACTTAGAAAGTAAGAATTTAAGAGTAGAGTTATAAGAGCTAGAAGATTGAGTGAGAGTAAATTTCTTTTCATTCTAGCAATGTTTAGTACTCTTCAAGTCTTGTAGGAAGGCTTCATATATACTCAGCAACGCGAGTATCCGTTGTGACTGATTACGGACTTGAGAGCTTCACTAGAAGTTGCAACGATTAGTCCGAGTCACTCGAAAAGGAGTCGTTGCAATGTGAACGTTATGCTTAGGTACTTGGCTCAAAAAGTAGTCCATCCCACCGGTTGTGACTAAAATCTAGGAGTGGAAACAACCGTTAGACTCAAAGTTGAAGTTTACCGGATTTGGTAACAAACAACCCTGGCATGGTGTCTACGCCTTGTTTAGAAAAGGTATTTTTACTGTCTGCTGGTGTTTAACGGTTAGAATCCAGTTAATTTTGCTTTTCAAAAACTAAGATTAAACTACTTTAATCAACCTACAAATGCAAATCAATGTGGTACTCAAAGTATAAAATTACTTTGGTCCAAGATTAGGTAAAGATAATACTTGAATTCATAATAATTAAGCACTTAATTATCCTTAACTCGAAAGAATGGAATTTTACGAGTCTAATATTCAATAGTTTTAAATTCTATCTTGAGTTAATCCTTTAAATGATCAAGTTATTAAGATTGAATAAGCAAAATGCATAAACTTGATTGGGTAAATAATTTCATTCAATAAACTAACTTAGAATAGACAATTAACGCGAGTAATTCATTTTCAGTTAGATCATTAAGTCGATGCTCAAAATATAAAGTATTTGTGAAATTATTTACTCATACCAACTTTCCGAGTTGTGTCCGAGTGGGTCGAAACCCGAGTGAAGTGTGTCCTACTCAAGAGATGGTTTACGAGTAGGTCGGACATTATTGGAAACTTAAAGATGAGCTTCTTAAAGACTTAGAATGACTTAAAATTAAAACCATAGAGAGATAGAGAGTTATACTTAAGTCTTGAATACCCTTGAGCAACTAATCGGCTTTGTTTCGACTACCTACCCTCCCTCATCCTGTTTTTCTTGAAAACCCATTTGGTTCCTATAACTGGGTGGTCAGAAGGTCATTTGGTCTAAGTCTAGACTTGGTTTCTTTCAAATTAAGTTAATTCTTCTTACATGGCCTCTTCCCTTTCGGGTTCAAGTAGGGCTTCTAGTACATTTTTAGGTTTAATTAATGAAATGAACGCTAAAAATGCACATAAGTTTTGCAAAGAAGAACGAGTTCTTACCCCATTGTTAATGTCGAAATGATGTTATCATGTGGGTGGCTAGATGCATATTTAAAAGCTTTACCTATCCCACTGATTTACCAGGTTTGTTGGTTGAATATTCTTATCTTCAGCTGGTTTAGCTTGTTGATTTTCTTCATTAGCTTAATCTTTAGTAGTCCGAGTTGGGTCTTGAGCTGGCTCATTCCGAGTTGGCTTAGTTCCTTTGTTTTTGTTCATTCCGAGCTCAGCCTCTGCTATGTCATCTTCATCTCGATTGAGCTTGAGCTTGAGATTTGAGAAAGTGGATTCACTTATGTTGCCATGATCAATTTCGTCAAAGATAATGTAGATACTTTCTTCCTCTTTGTTACCTCTCTTGTTAAAGATTCTATAAGCTTTACTATGTGAAGAATAACAAAGAAAAATACCTTAATTTGACCTAGCATCAAATTCGGTCATATGTTCCTTACCATTATTATACACAAAGCATTTACATCTAAATGGTTTAAAGTAGGAAATGTTAGGCTTCTTCCCTTTGTAAAGCTTGTAGGGTGTCTTCTTCAAAATGGGTCAAATGAGGCATCTGTTGAGAGTGTAGTTTGCTATGTTGATCGCCTCAGCCCACAAATAGTAAGGTAGATCATTTTCAATCATCATTATCCTTCCTATTTCTTCAAGAGTTATGTTCTTTCTTTCCACTACTCCATTCTGTTGAGGAGTTACGGGTGCTTGAGATGTTGTGAGAGATGTTATTCTTGTCACGAAATCTGTAAATTCCGAGTAATCGAACTCCCTTTCATGGTCGGTTTGAATTCTATTAATCGAGTCTCGGACTCCACTTGTACTTTCCTGTCAATGCTTTATTTTTGTTCTTCAGAAAACACATCTAGGTAAATCATGAGTAATCATCAACAATAACTAGCATATATGATTTACCTCCTAAGCTTTTGATAGGAATTTCACCGTATAAATCCATATGTATCAATTCAAGTACTTTGGATGTAGATACTATCTTGAGTGGCTTAAAGAATGATCTAACTTGTTTTCGTTTTGTGCATGCATCATAGATTTTAGCTTTCTTAAATGAACAATTAGGCAAATCTCTAACTAATCCATGAGATGCAAGTTTCTTGATAGTGTGCATGCTAATGTGACCTAGTCTATAATGCCATGTCCATGAATCATCATTCAAAGAAGCTTTTAAACATGATAAATCTTAACTAGAATCAAAAAGAGGAATAATGTAGGTGTTACTGACCTCGGACACGAGAGTTTTTTCTCTTTGGTGACTACATCAGAAATAAAGCAGGTTGGTGTGAGTCAATCTTACCTCTTGTCCTTTGTCACACAACCGGGAGATGCTCAAAAGATTATATTTGAGCCCTTTGACAAGGTAGACTGGACTAACTGAGTTGTCTCCTTAACCAATTCTGCCATTTCCAACTATCTTGCCTTTCTTGTTGTCTCCAAATGTGACTTTTTCATATTTCATCTCTTCTAGTTACGAGAAGAGTCTTGAATCTCCGGACATGTGACATGAGCATCCAATGTATATGTACCAATAACCCTTTCGTTTATGAGTTACCCACAAAAACATAAAAAATAACCCTTCTCACTTCCTCCGACAAACCTAATAAGCTGTTTTAGTGTGGTCCTTTTATGAGGAAGAGCACTTTTGGGAACCTAGATTTGAATGATTTTGGGTTTGGTCTAATTCGAGTCTTCTTTCTTGAGAACTGACTCTGTGTCTCTTTCCTTTGAAAACCTCTCTTTTGGTAAATAGGTTGAGAACCCTTTTTCATGAAAACTAGTATGGGCTCAGTCCCTTTTCTTTTTGAATGAATAGGTCCATACTCAGCCTTCCTAAACTTAATAGTTCTAGAATCGGTATTGAAAAGATTTTTATAGGAATTATCTTCCTCTTGAGCATTGTATCCAAGACCTTCTTTTCAAAATGAGACACACTGAGAACCAAGTAATAAATCAAGGCTTTTCTAACCTTGAGTGAGTTTCAAAACCAACTCTTGAGGCTCATTGAGCTTTTGTTTCAATTGCTCATTCTCTGCTCTCGAGACACTCGGACTCGGTCTCATTATCTTGAGTACTGGTCTCAAGTACTTTAAGATTTTATCTCAAGTTTTCTAAATAATTTTTCAAGGAGGTGTTCTCAGCAATAAGAGATTCCAGTTTCTCTTTGAATTCGAAGATTCGAATTGGACTTCTCCTCTAGAGTAAACATACATCTAGTAAGATCACCCTTTGAAAACTTAAGGAAGTAGTTGATTACCTCATGAGGATTTGTTTCCTCGGCATTTGATGCATCGTTGTCCGACTCAAATCCAGCTTACGAGTCTGTTAAAGCTATTAGACACTTTGATTTATCATCAATGTCATCATCTTCTTCTAACTCTTTATCGCTCCAAATAGCCACCATAGCCTTTTTCTTCTTTTTTCCTTCTTTCTTTTTGGACATTCCTTGACTTTTGTGCTCTTTGCTGCCACTATCGAAAATAGCCGAGTTCTTAGTTAAAGACAAATTTGAAAAGATGAAAATTTATCTTTTCGATCTTTCTTATAGAACTCCTGCTTGGGCTTCTTACGCCACTTTTTGTATTTTATAATTTTCTTAAAACCTCGGGCTAGAAGTGTCATGGGATCTTCTTCGAATTTGAGGAACTCGAGACTTGGACCTTGCTCCTCCGAGGCCTTGAAAGCAATGTATCTTTTGGTGCCGACCTCAGCTTCATCTTCCTCCGAGATATAACTCATGGGTGAGTAGTTTCCCAATAAGCTCATCCGGCTTGAGTTGAGATAGGTTCTAAGCTTCCTCTATAGCTGTCACCTTAGGACCCCATCTTCTCTTGGGTGGACTCCTCATAATTTTTCTAACGAATTCTTCATGAATCATTTTCATTCCAAGAGACTTGAGATTGTTGACAATCTCCAGTGAAGCAAATGTACATCCGAGTTATGTTCTCATAGGCTCCATTTTGAACGAGCTCATACTTATGGAGACACTAACTTATCTTAGCTTACTTTACTTAGCTAGTACCTTCATATGTAGTGACCTGTGTATCCCAAATTTCTTTGGTTGTGTCACAAGTAGATACTCTGTTGTATTCTGCTGCATTAATTGCGCACATCATTGTGTTCATAGCCTTGATGTTTTTTACGTATTTTTCATTTTCTTCGACAGTGAACTCGGACTTCGGCTTAGGCACTGATTGTGTTCCTTCCATCTTCATGGGAGTATAGTTTCCATTGCCGATGATGTTCCGGACCTCCTCATCATAAGCCTGGATGAAGCACTCCATGATCTTCTTACGAGTGTGCGAAGTTTGATCCCTTGAACTTGGGTGGTGCTGTTGAAATATCTTCCTACATCGAACTCTCCATAATTAAGAGTCATCTTATCTTTATACCTTGGATTTGTTAGATCCTTTGAGAAGGCTAGGCTCGATACCAATTGAAGGTTTTCTCTTGAGAGTCTGAATCACCCTAGAGGGGGATGAATTGGGTGTGAAGGAAATATTACGGAATTACAAAGTTTACGCAAATAAATGACTTAGAAAACTATTCCGAGTCTAGATTGAACTCGAAGTGCGGAACTCATAATATATATGAAAACCTTCCTCGGGCGAGAAAACCACTGACGAGTGTCTACCTAGACACTAAGTCAAATCCACTATTTTGAATTCATAAAATGCAAGGATCGGCTATTACGGAATTGCTCCCTTAGACAATTCAATTACAAGTTTTCCTAGACACAAAAGTTCCCTTATCTGTTTTAGTACTTCCTAACCGAGTTAAACCTTACGAGTTAAGGACAAGCGAGCTGAGTTAGCTCTTACGAGCTCACTCAAGGAACTTTACAGAGAATTGAGATAAGTAAGAGTGATTACAAGACTTTTCTCTTTACAACTCGGAAAGTATAAACTTAAGTATAGAGTTGAAAACCTAGAAGATTGAAAGAGAGTAGATTTTTGTTCGAGTCCCAGCTTCAGCAATCTTCAAGTCTTGTAGGAAGGCTTCTATTTATACAGAGCAAGGCAGAGTAGCCAATGTGGTTGATTCTAAACTTGGAAGCTTCACTAACGATTGTAACGGATAGTCCGAGTCACTCGAAAAGGAGTTGTTGCAAATGTGAACGTTGTGCTTAGGTCCTTAGCTCAAAAGGAAGTCCAACCCACTAGTTGTGACTATAATGCGGGGTGGAAACAACCATTAGACTCAAAGTTGAAGTTTACCGAATTTGGTAATAAACAACCTCGAAATGGTGTCCGAGCCTTGTCCTGTAATGAGTGCTTTTTATCCGCTTGTGTTTGACGGTTAGAAGCCGGTTGCCTTTGCTTTTCAAATCAAGATTAAAATACTTTAATCATCTTGCAAAAGCAAATCAAAGTGGTAATCAAAGTATAAAAATATTTTGGTCTAAAATTAGGTAAGGCTAATAATTAATTCATATTAATTAAGCACTTAATTATCATGAACTTGAGATAATGGAATTTTCTAATATTCAATAAGTCATACTTCGATTTTGTGTCTATCTTTTAGATGATCAATGTATTAAGATTATATAGACACCATGCATCAAAACATCAGGTAAATAATTTCTATTAATAAAGCTGACTTAGTAATAAGAATTAATGCAGTAATTCATTTTTAGTTAACTCATAAAGTCGGTACTCGGAATAAGATATGTACGTGAAATTATTTACTCATGACAACTATCTAAGTTTCACCTGAGTGGGTCGAAACCCAATGTTATGTGTGCTTACTCAAGAAATGCATTATGAGTAGGTCGAGACGGTGATGAAAACTTAAAGATAAGCTTCTTAAAGATTGAGAATGACTCGAAATCAAAACCATAGAGAGATAGAGAGTTACACTTGAGCCTTCATAATGAAGAAGACCATGCTTAGCTTTTCTAAAATGAATTTATCGAGAATCATTTTAGAAAGGACTCTTGTAGGAGTTATCCTCCTTTTCAAAGTTGTAACCAAGTCCCTCTTTTTGAAAAAAAAACACACTCGAGAACTAAGAAGTAGATCAACATTTTTCTCACTTTGAATGATTTTTGAAATAAGATCTTGAGACTCTACGAGATTCTTTTTAGTTGCTCATTCGACTCGGTCTCATTATCTTGAGAACTAGTCTCAATTACCTTCTCGGGTTTTAAAATTTTGTTCTTATATTTTAGAGACTCGAGTTTTTCTTTGAATAAAGAAGAATCATTATTGAACATTTCCTCTAAAGTGAAAATCTATCTAGCTAAATCTTGCTTAGAGAATTTTAGGAAATAGTTAATTACCTCCCGAGAGTGAGTTTCCTCGGTGTCGGATGCTTCGACTTCGACTTAGATTCAGACTTCCGAGTTTGTTAAGGCCATGAGACACTTTGATTCATCTTCAATGTCATCATTATCTTTATCTTACTCTTCATCACTCCAGGTTGCCATCATTACCTTTTTTTCTTTCTATCTTTCCTTGTCTATGGGCAATCCTTGACAATGTGTTCCTTGCTTCCACCCTCAAAGCAACCTAAGTTTTTAGTTAAAGAAGAATATGAAAGGGATGAGAATTTACCTTCTCCTTTTTGAAGATCTTATTTTTGGGCTTTTTCTCGCCACTTCTTGTACTTCATCATTCGTTTGAAGCCTCTTGCCGAAGTGTCATGGGATCTTCCTCTAAGTATGAGAAACTAAGACTGGCACCAAGCTCCTCCGAGGCCTTAAGAGCGGCGTTCTTCTTGGTGCCGACATCGGATTCTTCCATTTCAAGGTGTAACTCATGGGTGAGAAGCTTCTTGATGAGTTCATCCGGCTTTAGCTTGGGGAGGTTATGAGCCTCCTCAATTGCTATCACCTTGGGACCCCATCTTTTCTTCGAAAGAATCCTCGAAGCTTTCGATCACTTCTTCACTGTACATCTTCTTTCCGAGTGATTTGAGATTATTGACAACCTCGGTGAAGCGAACGTACATATGAGTTATGCTCTCGTCGGCCTCCATTTTGAACATTTCATACTTATAGAGATACTGAGTTATCTTCGCTTGTCTCACTTGACTTATCCCTTCGTAGGTGTGACCAAAGTGTCCCACACCTCCTTAGCAGTATCATTGGGCGATACACGGTTGAATTATAAGGCATCTACGGCACACATTAGATATTCATGGCTTTGAAGTTCTTTTTGTGCCTCTCATTTTCTTCAATAGTGAATTCGACTTCACCTTGGCCATGGTCCGAGAGCCAACAAGTTTGGTGAGAACATAATTTCCATTGCAGATGACTTCCTGGACCTCTTCATAATAGTCTTGGATGAAGCACTCCATAAGCTTCTTCCAATGGGAAAAGTTGAATCCTTTGAACTTGGGTGGCCTGGTGAATGACCTTCCTTCATCGTGAAGACTCGGGTATAGCTCTCTATCTCTCTACGGTTATTATTCTAAGTCATTCTGAGCTTTTAAAAACTCATATCTAAGTTTTTATTATTTTCTAACCCACTCGGAACCCATTTATAAAGTATAACACTCTTAACCAGGTTTCTAACTCACTCATAAATAACTCGGAACAATGTCATAAGTAAATAATTTCACAAACACCTTAAATTCTTAGTACTTGACTTGGTGTTTAAACTTAAAATGAATTACACTATTAATTCTACTTTCTAAGTCAACTTATTTGATGAAATGGTTTGCTTGATCAATTTATGTATTCGATTCTTTATTTCTTATTAACTTGATCATTTTAAGGATTGACTCAAGATGGAATTTGAACCTAATGAATATTAGACTCAAAAATTTTCATTCTTTTAGGCTATAGATAATTCGATGCTTAATTATTATGAATTAATTATTATGTTTTCCTAATCTTGGACCAAAGTATTTTTATACTTTGACTAACACTTGGATTTTCTTTTGCAGGTTGATTAGAGAAGTTTAATCGAATTTGAAACCGGTTTCTTGGCGTTAAACACCGCGAGACGAAATCGCCAGTTTCGGACATGGCTCGGACACCGTATCAATGTTGTTTGTTTCGAATCCGATAAACTTCAACTTTATGTCCAATGGTTGTTTCCACCCCATAATTCAGTCACAACCAGAGGGATGGACCACTTTTTGAGCCAAGGACCACCATACAACGTTCATATTACAATTGATCCTTTTACGAGTGACTCGGACTAGCCGTTACAACGGCTATTGAAACTCACCGAGTCTAGAACAAGTCTCAACGGCTAATCTGCCCTGCCATGTATAGAAGCCACTCTACAAGACATGAAGATTACTTAACACATTGCTTAACACTTACTTAGTGCTTACTTACTTAATCTTCGACTTACAACTCCAATTTTGTAATTCTTACTTTCTAAGTTGTAAAGGAAAGTCTTGTAATCACTTCTACTCTTTCTACTTTCTTCTAAGTCTCTTGACTGAGTCGTAAGGGTAAACTCAACTCGGTTGTCCCTAACTGTAAAGGGTATCTCAATTAGGAAGTATTAGATCGGATAAGGGAATTTCGAGTCTAGGAAAATCTATAATTGAATTATATAAGGGAGCAATTACGTAAAGAGTCGAGTCCTTATATTTTGTGTATTCAAAATAATGGATTCGACTTGGTATTTGTATTAGCACTGTCTGTGGTTTTACGTGGCGAGGATGGTTTCCACGTATTTCTTTATGTACTTGGACTTTCTAAGTTCATTCTAGACTGAAAATTATTTTCTAAGTCTATTTTGTGCAAAAAGTTTGTAATTTCTCAAAACTCTTCCATCACCCTATTCAACCCCTCTAGGGTGACTTAGTCTCTCCAAGAGCAAACCTTCGGATCGAACTCTCCATAGTTAAGAGCCATCTTATCTTGATACCTTTGGTTGTGTTAGATCCTTTTGTGAAAGGTTAGGCTCTAATACCAATTGAAAATTTAGATTAGAGAGTATGTGTCATCCTAGAGGGAAGGTTAATAGGGTGAGAAGGAAATTTTGTGGAATTTGAAAAACATTTAACCTCGGAAGTCATAAAAACAAGATGAGTCTAGATTTGGACTCCTCTAAAGAAATTCATAGGCGATTTTAAGTGGAACCCTCTACGTAAAAAAATTCACAGCCAGGTGTTAATCCGGACATCAAGTAAAATTCAATATTTTTAATCCACAAAATATAAGGACTAAGTACATATTTTTCCCGAGCACCGAAGATGCCTTATCTTCCCTAGTACTTCCTAAATGTGATAACCCTTACAATTAGGGACAATTGAGTCGAATTAACCCTTACAGCTCGAGTCAAGGGAATACGGAAGAAAAGTGTTTGAGAATAAGTAAAAGTGATTACAAGACTTTTTGTTCAACTCGGAAAGTTGAAGTATTAAGTACAAGAGTTCAATGCTAGAACTATAAGTATGAGAGTTAAGAATGTAATTCCAGCAAGCTTGTAAGTCTTGTAGAGAGGCTTCTATTTAAAAGTAGTAAAGTAGAGAGTTGTTGTGCCTCGGGCTTGAGCTTCGAGGATCAAGTAGCCGTTACAACGGATAGTCCGATTCCTCAAAAAGTGAACTATTGTGGTTGTATCCGTTTAGCATCGGTTCTTGGCTCAAAAGGCGATCCTATTAACTTGTTGTATCTAAAAACCAGGGTAGAAACAACAACTAAACTCAAAGACCGAAGTTTACGGAAAATGGAAATAAATTAATTGACGATCGAAAATCCTTAATCTAATAAAATGGAATTTTTAACTCCAATATTCAATATATTCCAATTCCATTTATGTTTATATTTAAATAATAAATGAGTTCAAGAATTATATTGACATATTTTAGTGTTTGCTAAATTAAATAAATTACAACTAAATGAATCTAGCTATTTTTGGAATTAACACAATAGTTTTGTTTTGAAATATGAAATAAGGTAGTTAAAAAGATAAGTTATGTGTGTGAAATTAATTAAACAAACTTTCTATCTACGTCGGTCTTAGCAAGTCGGACAATCGAAGCCGAGTGCTCATTCAATTCTCAAAAATGTTTCGAGTGGGCTCGACATAAGTAATAACCGACTTCTAAGACTAAGAAATATATTTAGGTTGAAGTTCATGAAGTGTTTGAGATAAATGTCTATGTTGTGGAAGAATAACTTGAATTCAAAATCATAAAGAGAGATAAGTTCATACTTGAGTCTTCAAGCTAACCGAATCTTTCTTAAGAGTAGTGCGTCGGGCCCCAGTATATAAGCCCCTTATTAGGCAAGTATATGTGGGCACACCCTAATTTAGGTTTTTTATCCGATCTAAGTCTATTAAGTTGGCTAGATAATGAAGGTAGACTTTGGACCCTTGGTCGGAAAAGTAGACATGCTCAACATAAGGGGAATCACGATACGAGCTTGTTTTTGTGGGTCATGTCGAGCCCACAACTCGGCATTAGTGAAAGTAGAAAGAAGATTTGAATACGTAAAATAGTTCGCCTGGGAAAATTGAAGAGCAATCGGACCAAAGAGGTAACGAAGATAATCCTAATTTTTGTACAAATTTGGGTTGTATATTAAGGGTTCACCCGAGAAATCCAAACCCGTGAGGACGGAAAAATCTAGAAGAGTAATGCTCATTTTCCCAAATGGGAGAGGTAAAGTGTTAGTGGTAACCCAAAATTGCTCAATAATAGCCCGAGTGATACCCCGGTCAATTAGATCACACATATGACTTAAAGTAGTATAGAGTAGACTAAACCAGGACTCGATTGAAATTTGCTCCAATGGGTAGTCTCTCTCTCTCGAAGGTGTGAAAGAACTTCTTGATCGCTCCACTACTCCTAACGAGTGTCAATCTATAAAGAACAAGGATATGAAGTTTCTTTATTAAGTGCCTCACTAGAATAAAATAGAAGAAATTCAGGTGAAGGCAATTATCATAATGGAGATTGCTAATGAAGAAACATGGCCTTCGACATCTACCAAGAGGTCACTTGGGATCCGTTCGTAGTGAGGCCACCAATCCCTTTCCCCGAACAAGTCTTGGGTCAAACTCTCGGCCTTTGTCCTTATCTCGGGATGAGAATGCCTTCGAGACATATTTTGAGGACTTTTAAGAAGACCACACTAGTTTTGTTAAGTAGTATGTTAAAGTGAAAATTGGGTATACGCGGTTTTTTTGTCAATCCGCAGGGATGGAACCAAATTAAAATCAAATTGGTAACACGACTCGAAGAGTTAAAAACTGAAACTAACCTAAACTAAACTACAATGACTACCAAATTGAATCTATGATATGAGACTAAACTATCCTAAATTATCAACATATCAAAAACTAAACTAACAACATTCAATATAAATTTGAGATTAAATCATCAACTCATCCCCAACTCAATCACACCAATAGGAATTTAATCGATCTCTAAATTGAACATCACAAAAAACAAAGAGCAAGAATCTAATTGCAGTAATTATATCTAAATAGAAAATAGAAAATCGAAAATGCAAGAACTAGGAAGTGTACCGGCAAAATCGAATACCCAAATTTTAGCATAAATTAAAATCGAACTCAGAATGTGAATGCCCAGACTCGAACAACACAGATCCTCAAATCCAAATTTTGAACCTCTACTCATACGAATTCAATACCCATAGAACAAAACTACTACTCGAATTAAAGTTGAGAGGAAATCAAATTACAAAATTTTGAGAAACTAAGCCTGAAATTTAAAGAACTAAAACTAAGAGTTGAAGAACTAAGAGTTGACAAACTAAACCTAACTTGCGACTCTCAGCATGTCATGCTGTCGTCTCCTCCACTACCTCGCCATAACTGTCCTTTTTAACTTGTTCCCCATGTGTCCTTGAAGACTATCCTTGTTTGCGTTCCGTTCGCTTGTGGATAGAGTCCACCCGAAAAAAGGAGATTAGGGGATAGAGTTTGAGATGGGGGAAGTCTAGTTTCTTCTGGGGTCTGCTGGTGAAGCAAGAAGAAGAGGGCTAGGCGAGAAGGAATAGGATTTCGGATGAAGGAGCACAAAGAGGAATAGATGGATTTGGGCTTGGGGTTTTCAGCCACATAGATAGAGGAGAGCTAGGCTAGCATAAGGAGAGAGATAGAGATAAAGGTATGAAGGGGGATAAGGTTTCGGGGGATGAAGGACCGAAGAAGAAGTGAGAATGGACTAGGGGGTTTTGTTTTGGATATTGAAGAAGAGAAAAAGAGGCACGTGAAGGGTCACATAAGGCAGGTAGAGGGGGAATAGAGTTTGGGCTCGATTTGGACCAGCTGCAAAAGTACTACCCAATTCTTCAATTTCAGCTGCAAAAATCCAAATTTAATAAGTATTACGAACAAAATATGATGTAAAAAGATATTAAAAATATCATGTTTTTGGACTCACAAATACCGATTACACCTAAATTTTGCTCGTGCTTCTAGTAAAATAAAACTAGAAAAAGAAAATAAGAAAATCCTAACTCACTTTCGTAGGAATCACGGTTGCATTTAGCACATACAACAAGCCCTTTAAATCTTTGGTAACCCAAGTGGACGAGTAAACTCTCGTGAAGATTAATAGCGAGATATACCCACAAAATATAGGGAAGAAAAGAAATATAGATGGAAAAAAAATTGAAAAGATTTTACAAAAATATTTACAATAGGGAGAACATGTACATATCCTAGTCAATCATATCACCTTCGAACTCGGTCATCAACTTATATATAAGTGTACTCGTATATATTAAACATCTTACCTTCTTTTGACGACAACCATACATCAATGTTTTCACCTCTTTATTCCATTAACAATAGTGAATCGACTTAGTGTGTGATGTGTAAGTGTACCACTGCTCCCTTACCTTAGGCTTACCACAACCGACTCAACCCACTTGATTAGTACTTTATTTTTACTTCATTTAGGAAGTAAGTCTTACCCAATAGCAAGTATGGCCTCAAAAGGTAGCACCCAATAGCACATGCCTCAAAAGGTTTTTATCATTCCCAATTTTGATCTCTTTTTGTTTTTATTTTCTCTCTTTTTGTTTTTCTTCGATTTTTCAATGGGAAATAGAATAACATGAAGTTTATTTTTGTACAGAAGATAAGTGGAAGAATCAATCAATGACAGACTTCATACCTAAAATAAAATAGTTTTTATCAAAGTAGGTATACACTTTACAAATAAATTCTCATAGTACTCAAAGGTTAGAAAAAAAAATGATATTAGGATTTGTCATACTAAAAGATGAGTGTCATCATATATATTTCCCTTTTACAACCTAATAGGTAAGTCACAATGGTTTAAAAACCAACCAAAATACATACAATATCTCCCAAAACTAAAAAAAACTTGTTGGATTTTTTATAAATTTTTCTTAAAGTAAGGTATAACCCCCATGACTAAACTTGACAATGTCCTCATTGTGAGGGGAAAGGATCTCAAAGGAAAATAAAACTAAAAAGAAAATAAATATTTACAAATGAAAAGAAGACTCAAAAACAACTAAAGAAAATGACATGACTCAAAAAGAAAAGAGAATAAAGCCTCAAATATATACAAAGAAAAATAAAATAAAAGGAGAATAGAGAAGAGAACGATTATATCAAGTTAGGTGTTGGGTATACCTAAGCTAAAGCCTCTTGAAGTAAGTTCAAATGGAGACTCATAAAGCATCAACCATTCCATATCAACTCAAGTTGCTATCTTAAATTAAATCTCATTAAAGCATGTAGCAATTTATCAAATCTGCAGGAAGAGCTTTCAGCCAAATAAAGATAACAAAAATTAGAGAATTGGTGCCAAAAAGAGTACATCCATAATATCAACCCAACATTATTAAGGGCCGATTTTAACTTGTCAAATTGTTGAGTCCAAACATCAAACAAGCGAGACATATTCACAATTAACTAACAAATTAGTTCTCAACCTAGAAATTTTATCATTACGGATGAGTTGTCTAAGCAAACAAGTGGGTCTTAATTTGCCTAATTTTTTATTGTCAACATGTTCAAGAGTCTGGTTTGAACCAACATTATTAGGTATAGAAGTCTTACACTCATGAAACATGGACTCAAAGGGTTCAACGGGATGGTTAGTCATGATAAGGGCAATATAAAAAGATTCACAATGAACTAAACATCCTTTTCTACTAATATCTTTGATTCAATAAGTGTATCATGTTCATTCTCACAACTAACATACTATTCGAGCTCATGAACTCGTACAATAGTAGGAGATGAAGAATCTGTAGGAGATTAAGGTTCTCATCGTATCGGTAGTATCTTTCTCCTTAGTTTCCTCTGTCGAAGGAGCGAGTGAAGATCTCCGGAGGAACACGATCGGTAGTGCCCTTAAAAGTATTGGATGAACCGAGTCTCTCGAGGGGAGAATGAGAAGATGAATTTTGGACCAAAGTGTGAGGATCTAATCCATGGTTACTCACATGGTTGTCAATTTCTTGTCACGACCTAACGGATATAACCGAGTTTATTTTCCTCACATTAACACTCATAGACAGCCCCTCAAAAGAAGAAGGGGTAATGCCCTTAGGGTTCACCTCCGGTTGACTAGGAAAAGTTCCTCTCTCTAAAGTTAAAGGTAGCAAGTTAGGTTAAATGTGTCATATGCACAACGATAATTCTAGCCATTTTATTGAGGTGATTATTTGAGCTTTCAAGATTGATAACTATCTTGTCGGCATTAGTGTAACTAGGAGGAGGTTGGGTTTGAGAAATGTGAGGTGGTGGTCTAGGTGCATTGGGCACGATTGGATAAACCGTCCTTTGGTAAGAGCCAAAAGGAAACGAAGTGGGTTGATGAATGTTATAATTTATATCATTAGGTCCACTACTCCAAGAAAAATTAGGGTGATGTTTCCACACTTCATTAAAGTTAGGAGAGTAAGAGTCAAACTTAGGTCTTTGAAATGCATCATTCACTTGCGCTTGCTCTTGGCTTGTGGCCAAGGACAAGTACTCGAAAAGTGATTTAACCTTTGAGAATGAGAACATGACTCCAAGGAAGTTTAGGAAAATTAGGGTTAAATAAACCCTACGAGCATCTTTTCAAGTATAACAACTTCGGACTCAAGATGACTTAAATCGAAACAACATGAATGCCCCACTTTGCACCACTAATTCTAAAACTTAAACTCTCATCTCTAATGATTTCCATTGCATGGTCTTTTCTCCTAAGTTCTTCAAAAATTCCCAAGCAACTGGAGAACTATTAGGAAAAAAAAAAGCCATCATGACACATGAACTCTAACATGGTCCTAGTCTATTAGTCAAGTATTTCGAAAAACAATTTGGCACATATGCCACTATTTTAAACCGTGGTGAGGACATTGGGCCAACAACTTTTTAAATCATTCAAAGTATTCCCAAAATGATTCTTTATCCATCTCGAATAAATGGATTGATTTCATTCCTTAACTTCACAATTTTAACATTAGGGAAATATTTTCTCAAAAACATTTTAACAAAGTCATTCCAAGTGAAAATAGAGCTAGCGAGTAAAGTTATGCATCCATTTTTAAACGAGGATATTTTGAAGCGAAAGGAATTAATCTCATTCTTATTTTATCATCAAAGACATTAGGAAAATGTATCATAAAAATCACTTCATCAAATTCCATAAGAAACATATATACATCTTCATAACCATGAAATTTTTAGAGCATCTAAAAATAGTGTGATCCGATTAAAATAGTCACATCGGATCTCAAATCGAGCAAGTTAAAACATGAAGAGTAAATTACATCAAAAAAAAAAAAAACATGAAGAGTCAAAACTCCTAGGAGGATATAAGATATCACTCAAATTCTCTCATATGATCGAAATTTAATCATGTTCCCTTTTTAAGGTTTGGGTTCCGTTTCGATTTTAGAAGTTCAATCCTAATACGTCTTCTTCTTTCAGTTTCCCTAACCTAATAGCTCATGCACTAAACAACAAGTAAATGTTTTTTTGGTCTTTTTATTTTTTCGATCTTTTTCCATATTTTTTTTCAAAACAAGAAAATAGAAAACAGAAAATTAAAAACAAAAATAAGACACAATAATCAAAACAGAAAATCAAACTAAAAATATAAACAGTAACTAAAATCAGAAAACATAAGCCAAAAATTCAGGAAAAAACCCAAGGATTAAGCACAAAAATAATTCTCAATTTTCCTGACTTGAATTACTAGAGAAAATTAAAACAGAAAAATGTTGAAACAAAATAAAAACTGCACCTAATGAAATTCTGAAAATTGCAGAAAATTCTGAAATTTCAAAACAATTCCACAAAATTACCCTAGACTCTAAACAGCCCTACAAACATGTGAAAAATATCAAAACACAAAATCAAAATAAAATTGACTCAAGAAAAATTCAGAACAGCAACCAGAAATAGAGAAAATCTTTATAGAAATTTTCAGCACAAATTTCTCTTCTGTTTTCTGCACTAAACAAACAGCCACAGTAATTTTTTTCACGTCTTTCAGTTTTTTGGACAGCAACAGCAAGTACCAACACTAACCCAAAAAAGAAACTTAAGACAAGATCAGGGCAACTAACTCAAAATAGAAAATGAATTCACACACTAACTCACAAATTAAACCAAAACAAAACAAAATTCAGAAACAGAAATCAAAAGCAGAAACTAAGCTACCAAGGCAAAATCAAATTGTGAAACAGAAAATAGATCTGAAATCTAAACTCAAACTCAAATAAAAATTTCACAATAACTCTAATTGCAATCTAATTTCAATTATCACCGTCCCCGGTAACAGCTCCATTTTGTTGCAGTGAAACTTGGGAGTACGGGTTTTTTTGTCGATCCATAGGGATGGAACCAAATTGAAATCAGATTGCTAACGCAACTTGAAGAGTTAAAACCTGCAACTAACGTAAACTAAAATGCAATGACAACCAAATTGAATCTACTATATGAGACTAAACTATCCTAAATTATCAATATACCAAAAACTAAACTAACAACATTCAATATAAACTCGAGATAAAATATGAACTCATCACCAACTCAATCACACTAACAAGAATTCAATTAGTCACTGTATTGAACATCACAAAAACAAAGAGCAAGAAACCTATTGCAGTAATTATATCTAAACAGAAAACAAACCAACAGAAAATCGAAAGTGCAAGAACTAGGAAGTGTACCAGCAAAATCGAATACCCAAATTTGAGCGCAGATTAAAATCAAACTCAGAATGTGAATGCCCAGATTCGAACAACATAAATCCTCAAATCCAAATTTCGAACCTCTAGTCATACGAATTCAATATCCAGAGAACAAAACTACTACTCAAATTAAAGTTGAGAGGAAATCGAATTACAAAATTATGAGAAACTAAACCTAAAATTTGAAGAACTAAAACTAAAATTTGAAGAACGAAAATATGAAGAACTAAGAGTTAAAAAATAAAATCTAACTTGCGGCTCCCGGCCTGTCATGTTGTCGCCTCCTCCACAGTCTCGCCATAATTGTCCTTTTTAACATGTTACCTCTAAGTCCTTGAAGCCCATCCTTGCTGATGTTCCGTTCAATTGTGGATAGAGTCTAAATGAAAAGAGGGGATTAGGACATAGAGTTTGAGATGGGGGAAGTCTGGTTTCTTCGGGGGTCTGATGGTGAAGGAAGAAGAAGAGGGTTAGGCGAGAAGGAATAGGGTTTCGGCTGAAGGAGCATGAAGCGGAGAAGATGGATTTGGGCTTGGGGTTTTCGTCCAGAGAGTGAGACGAGAGCTGGGCTAAAGTGAGGGGAGAGATAGTGATAGAGGTATGAAGGGCGCTAGGGTTTTGAGGGATGAAGGACCGAAGAAGAAAACGCAAGAATGGACTTGGGGGGGTTGGTTTTGGATGCCTAAAAAGAGAAAAAGAGGCACGTGATGGGTCACGTAAGGCAGGCAGAGGGGGAATAGAGTTTGGGCCAGTTTGGGCCAACTACAAAAGGAATACCCAATTCTTCAATTTCAGCTTTTTACTACTTCTCACACTTCCTACGAAAATAAAACAAATTAAATTAAAAATCTTAATTTAATAAATATTACAAACAAAATATGATATAAAAAAATATTAAAATATTATTTTTTGGACTCAACATAATAAGAGAACAAGCAAAAAGAAGCAATAATAAGAGTTGTGAAGATGTGCAAAATGAGCTTCTAAGTCCCTCCTTTTATAAGTACAACCGGGTGCATGACAATTATAAAGCAAAAGTCTAAGCAATTTTGGGATTGGCTGGCAGCACGCTTCCCAACTGGGCACTGCCAAAAGCTAACTGGTGCCAAGTCCCAAGGATTGGCATGGTTCAACCGGGTGCATCAGGTGGCAAAAGGTGTGGCTCGTGGATCGGCACTGGTTCCCAAAAGCGCTGCCGACAGCTCCAGCAGACCATGCAAGCAAGTGGACACATGGGGCCAACTATGTTGATTTTTTCTAGCTTGTTATATTGAACTTTACTACATCCAATTATTTACTAACAAAATGTTAATACAACATAATTGTTTAGCGAAGCCTCGGATTGAGAGTAGATCAAGCTTCAAGCATATTACCGAGCTTCAAGACTTTGATCAAGCCAAGCTAAGGATTTTTCTAGTTGAATTTCGGAGTGCATGATGCGATCAAATCCAGGTCGCCATTCCTTGGAGTTCACGTCAAGAAGCAACCAATTTCGAACCTCCTAAATCGGTCGGCATCCGAAGCGATGCCGGATAAATGAAATAAGTACTTTTTAGTATCAACATTGACCCTTCGTCTTTCAAACTCCGTCAAAGTGGGGGCTAAATGTAAACACCGAAAACATGTTGTCTTTATCTTTTCATTTGAGTTATTTATTTTTGTTTAGCCCCATGATGAAATCCCAATCTTGTTTGCAAACTTGAGTCATAATTGGATCGAAAATGGCATGATGGAAGCCGATAAACCACGAAAAACCGTTTAGCAACACAAAAGCATTCCACTCTGTTTGCTTGGGTTGGCTTACATCCTTTTGGCATGATGGATTCGAACCGACACTCGGTCTAATACGTGAAGTTTCACTACGTGTCGGCGACCAAATGTGACACGCGCACTCGAACGTCCGTATGACGTCGTTCCATAACTCTTGGAACGACGTCATTTTGACTAAGCAAATATCCAATTTTTGCATTTATCCCTTCCGAAAATTTCGGGCTCTGTTCAGGATAACTCCGATGGTTGAAGTCGAAGGTTTGCTCTTGGAGAGTCTAAGTTATCCTAGAGGGGGATGAATAGGGTGATGAGGAAATTTTAACAAAATTAGAGACTTTAAGCTTGAAAAGAATGAACAAGTGAATCCGAGTCTAGATTGGACTCGAAATATATACATAGAGAGATACGTGGAAACCCTCTTGGGGCGGAAAACCACGGACAATGCTAATCCAAGCACCAAGTCAAATCCACTATTTTGAATCCTTAAAATACAACGGACTAACTCAACCAAAATTGCTCCCTTAGACAATTCCTTACAGAGTTTTCCTAGACTCACAAGTTCCCTTATCCGATCTAGTACTTCCTAACCGAGGTAACCTTTACGAGTTAGGGACAACTGAGCTGAGTTAACCCTTACAGCTCGAGTCAATGGACCTTACTCGGAAAGTAAGAAGAGTATGTGACTGATTACAAGACTTTACAACTCAAAAAAGTATTAAGTACGAGACTTGTTAGTTGTAAGAAGAAGATTGAATAAGTATTGTACTAAGAGATATAGTTTCAGCAATGTGTTCAACAATCTTCAAGTCTTGTGAAGTGGCTTCTATTTATAGATAACCAAGCGAGTGACCGTTGTGTCTTGGTTCCGAATAGAAGTCTTTCCTGGCCGCTATAACGGCTTTTCGAGTCACTCGAGAAAAGATGCTGTTGGGATGTGTGAACGTTGTCCGGCGGCTCTTGGCTCCTAAAAGTGCTCTAGTCAACTGGTGATGTCCGAAAAGTAAGGTGGAAACCACCGTTGAGCTTAGCGTTGAAGTTTTCCAGCTTTAGAAACAGACTACCCCGACACGATATTTGAGCCTTGTTCAAAAGTAGATAAAGTCTGTCTCCTGGTGACCGATGACTTAAAGCCGACTACTTTTGTAATTCAAAAATGAGATAACCTCATTTGGATAACCTACAAAGTAAACCACGTTGGTTCTCAAAGTATAAAATACTTTGGTCCAAGATTAAGCACGAGATAATAATTTAATTAAGACAATTAAGTACATAATTATGTTAGGCCTAGAAGAGCGAAATTTTCTAAGTCTAATATTCAATATACTCAAATTCCATCGAGTTAGTCCGAGAAAGATCAAGTTAAAAAGAGTAAAATCATCGAGTATAAAGACTTGATCTAGACAAATATTTCTCAAACAAACAAACTGACTTAGAAAGAAGAATTAACCCCGTAATTTACTTTGCATTGAAATGTGAAGTTAGAACTCGGATAAAAAGTGTTACGGAGATTATTTGAGCATGTGATAGATCTAAGTGCTTGTCCGAGTGAGTCGAAACACTAATGCGGAAGATATACAAGAATGTGTTTTTGAGTCGATCGAAACGAATGAAAACTTATACAAGAGTTTCTATAACGATCGGAATGACTTGTAATCAAAACTTAGGAGGGATGAGGTTTATACCGAGTCTTCATGTAGTACTCGGAATGGTTTAGCTTTAGAATCCGAGTCTTCGAAGTGACTTTTAGGGTTTATTTTTAACCTAAAAATTACTAAAACAAAGGGGTCTTAACCCCACTCATTTGCGACACCATTTTTAGCTGGAAAACCCCGATGCTAAAAATTTCTCTCGCTCGGTCTCTCCCAAACTCTCTTCTCTCTGTTTGTCACATACTTCACTCGAGTACCCACTTTTAAACCTACTAAAATAGCCCTTTTTCATCATTTCTTGTGTCGTTGCCTTGGCATTATCGTCGCTAAAGTTCGTTCGTGATTTAAAGCCTGGTAGGTGGGTCAACCCGAGGGCGCCATTCATCCACCCTTTTCGAGTTTGTGTAATAGTTAATTTCAATTTTTTTACTGCTTTCATATTGTGGATTGAAGTTGTATTCCATTTAATTCCTCCCGCCTAATGTAATTTTTATTTATTTCCTTGCTTTATTTTATCGCCTTATTATTGCTTTATTTACCGCTTTTATTTATTACTTCCAAAGCATGTTTTGAGTGCTACTAAGTAATACGTTTGTTGGTTTCCTGTTTGATTTAACATATTTTTAAATCATAATTTACATTAGTAAAGGTCGTCTATTGACGTGTAGAACAAGGAGGACTCCTCCTTATTTTGTACCTTCGCCCAGAACACTCGAATCATTGATTTGACAAATGAAGTTCTTTTTTAAAACCTTTTACGAGTTTAGTTTTTTATACTAAATTTTAGAAAGTATTTTTTTTATTTTGGTTAGTTTTTATTTTTCAAAAGAGACCAGCAACTCCTTTGTTTTTTGCTTTTATTTCTTAAAATTGCATCTCAAAATTTCAGGTAAAGCAAAACTGGAAAAAATGGTTATTTTGGCAGCTTAAGCTATCTTTTTGAGATTAATTCCTCGGTCTCGGCCGGATAGCGGGCGTCGGTTACTTGTCGGAGCAGGCGTCAATCGCCGTCGGTTGGTAGCCGGCCTTAGCTCCTGGCCAAGGTAATTTTCGATGCCTAGCCTAAAAGCTTTGAAGCTTTGCGGCAAAATAATTTTTTATTTTTTAAATTTCTTTTAATTTTGAAATAATATCTCGAGACTTCCCTAAAATTAATTTCCGAAATAAAATGGTTAATTAAAATTGCCAATCAAACTTTTATTTAAACCTATTGCTCAAAAGTCTAATTCTAAAAATCATCTTGATAAGAGACCCAGCTCATCTAGAATTAATCCAAATCAAGTTTCAAAAAGAAAGAGTTAACGCTGCCTTTTCATGGGGAAACATGGCCCGCTACCTCCCTACGGGGACAAGCCGTGGTTCTTAGACCAAGTCGATCGTAAATTTGAGAAACGAGAATCACAACATTTAGTCAAAAGGAGGATAAGAATCTCTATGAAGCTTATGAGCGGTTCAAGGATTTGTTCATATTGTGTCCACACCATAGTTTCCCAAAGTGGATGATTGTCCAAACCTTTTACAATGGTCACACTCGTCTATGAGGACCATAATCGATACAACAATGAGAAGTACTTTAATAAGTAACACCATGGACAAGTCTTACAATCTTATTGAGGAGATGATCTTCAACTATTACTAATGGACCAATGAGTGTGCTCAGCAAAGGTAAATGTAAGGTAAGTATAAAGTTGATACTATTACTCTATTTTCAACTAAGGTAGAAGCAATGACTCATAACCTCGATAAGTTGAGTATGAATCCTATGAATACATGTTCCCCCTCACCTTGCTGTGAAATGTGTGGTTCTATTGACCATATTTCTTTGAATTATCATGTTAGGAGCCCTTTTGTTTAAGATCCTAGTGACAAAGATAACTATGTGAGAAATTTCCAATTGAAGCCAAACCATAACCTCTATTCTAATACTTCGGACCTGAGTTGGAAGAACCATCCTAACTTGACATACATGAACAATTCTAATGTTATGTCAATGCCACAAATGAATGCTAGACCTCACCCCAATTTCCAAAGACCACACTTTCCCTCAAAAGCCTAATTTGGAGGCTATAATGGACAACTTGCTTCCAAAGCAAGCTCTTCCTCCACTCCTTCTGGTAGACTTCATAGCCAACTGGAGACCAATGCTAGGGAGCATTGTAAAGCTATTATCTTGTGAAGTGGCACCCAACATGCTATTCCGAAGGGTGCCCAAAATAATGAGACTAACGAAAATAAGAATGTTGGTAATGATGATGTGCATGAGGAGTCTTGAAATGAAAGAAGACACCTACACCACAACTATTTTTGGGAGGCTTATCCTAACCACTATAGGATGTCGCATTCGAACAATGGTATGTTGTCTTTTGATGTGGGAGATGATTGTGTCTAGTTCAACTTGTTTAAAGCCAATAAATTCCCTTTTACTTCGATTAGTATAATAGAATTGACGTGATTGATTACATTGTAATGGATGAGAGTGCTCAACAAGGATCTAGTGATCCTTTCAAGTATTATTTGTTGAATGATATGTCTACTAAGGATGAGAATTCTTAGGCAGCAATGTGTGCTTAGTTGTTGGAAGCCAACCCCCAAGTTCCACATAATCATGCAAAGGTGGAAGAGTTGCAAAAACATGAGGATCAACCTTCTTATGAGAAAAAGTGTCCAGAGGTAGAGCTGAAACCTCTTCCTTCTTCACTAAGGTATAAGTTTCTTGGTCATAATTCCTTATGTTGTGATTGTTAATGAAAATTTAAGTGCTACTAAAATTGATTGTTTACTGAGAGTACATAGATTACATCACAATGCGAGATGATATACTACAGATTAGGGATGTGCATTATTCAGTCCAAAACTGAACTAAACCGATGACTGGCATAGATCGGATTGGACTGAACCGGACCAACAAAGTTCGGTCCAATCCTTGGTCTTGAAATTTTCATTATTCTGTCTTCGATCCATAGGTTTGGGCTGAAGACTAATAAAAATTAGGATTTTTGTATGTGAGTTTTGCATATCTTGATTTTAAGTGCCTAGCTACTCCTCCTCCTCCTCTTTGTGCTGTGCCACCAAACTCTCTCTCCCTCCCAGTCCCCCTTGTCGATCTCTGTCTCCAGCGAACTACCCCCTCTCCCTTCGGCATCCTCACTACTCTTTCTCTCTATCTCTCCAGCCAGATAGAATCTTGTTTTCCCCACCTCTCACCTATACACATTAAATCTCTCATTTCCTCTCTCGGTCTCTAGTTCTTCCCTCTTGCACAGGAACTCGACCGTTTTCCCATTGGCTATCCCCTTTGGCTGCCGCCAACCCGATCTTCCTCCTGCTGCCGTCCACGTTAGGGCATCTATTTTTGATGCAAGTTTTCTCAATTTTAATAGCTCTCTCTTCCTCTCCCCTCCTCTCCTCTCTCTTCCTCTCCTCTCCTCTCCTCTCCTCTCCTCCCACTTAATTGTATCTATAATAGCTGGATTTGCATGTTTTGAAATATTTAGAAGAAGAAAGAATTTAAATGATAAAAAAACATTTAGCTACATCTTTGTGTTTACTATTGTGGTTTTTGAACCCACTTCCACTTCCACTAGGACATCTATTTTTGATGCATGTAAGTTTTCTCAATTTTAATAGCTCGCACAGTATACATTCGCAATTCTTCCCTCAATTTTCTAAGGAAATGCTACTTGTGAGTACATTATATTTTCCTATTTCTTGAGTTCTGGCCAAATACAAAATCAAAATCAAAATTCTCCCACATTTTCTGTCCACGTTTGGTGCAGTTCGATTCGGTCTCGGATCGACCTTATTCGGTCCGATCCTCGATCTTGATTTTTTATTATTTGGTCTTTGGTCCAATCCTAGACCAATGAATAAGCCTACTATAGATGACCTTAAAGGAATTTATCCTTATTTTTTGACATAGAATCTTGATTGAAGATGATTTTAAGCCCTCAATTGAACATCAAAGAGGTTAAATCCTAACATAAAAGAGTTGGTCGAAAAGAAGTTTTAAAGTTACTTAAGGCCGATATTATCTACCCTATATTCAATAGTGAATGGGTGAGCCTGGTTCATGTTATGAAAAAAAGGGGATTACTATAGTGAAAAATGCAAATAATGATTTGATCTTTATTAGAACTATTACGAGGTTGGAAAATGCTCATTGATTACCATAAGTTGTATAATGCAACCCATAAGGACCATTTCCTCTCTCTTCATGGACCAAATTCTTGAGGAACTTGCTAGGAACTCCTACTTTTGGTACTTGGATGGATATTCAGGATTTTTCGAATCCATATCCACCCTAGTGACCAAGAAAAGACCTCATATACATGTCCATATGGTACATTTGCATTTAGGAGAATACCTTACGGGTTGTGTAATGCACCCATGACCTTTCAACGTTGCATGATGGTAATTTTCTCTAATTTTATAGAGGAAATTATGCATGTATGCATTGGTGATTTTTCAGTTTATGTTACATCTTTGATCATTGCTTAAAAAAATTGTCTAAAGTTTTGCAAAGATGTGAGGACATGAATGTGGTCTTAAATTAGAAAAAGTGTCATTTTACGGTACAAGAAGGAGTTGTTATTGATCATCTAGTTTCTAACAAGGGCATCTAGGTTGACAAAGCAAAGGTAGAGGTGGCTAAAAATTTTACCACCACAAATGTATGTGAAATAGTGAGAAGTTTGCTAGGGCATGTCGGTTTTTACCAATAGTTCATAATGGAATTTTTCCAAAATTACAAAACCTCACACCCAATTTCTTATCCGAGTTTCCTCAAGAGCAAGTTAAGGATTCAGAGCTCGAGATCCAGGCCCTAGTGCCTATGCCCGCTATTTATATATCTACTCTGCACCCTGAACCTATAAATTATATATAAAAATAGTCAATAATTAATCACCGTGGAGTAAGCAATTACAATTGTTCGCTTGAAATCATGCGAAGCCTTAGTTTTGATACTATCCTTCTTTCAAAAGTCAACAAACTCGGTAGTGCAAAAACCCAAAACTAGCACAACCGAAATATAAGAACCACAATGCTATTTTTTTTGGGAAGTGGGAGCAAATTTCATTCATCAAACTAACTAACTATAAGGTTTTTCACCCTCAATAACATTATGGATGCAAAAAGGTTCTTCCTCCAATGAAACACAAAAGGAAAGCAAGAAATGAAGGGTAAAGGTGAAGGTATATTGAAACACATGGACCCCCTTTTGAATACCTTTGCTACCAACTTGGAGTGAATTTTCCCTTCAACCTCTTAAGACAAACCTTCCAGCAAAGTTAAAACCCATCGTAAACAACAAAAACTCGCCATCATCTCGACATTCCAATCCGCCCCGAATCCTTTAGTGGTTGTCACCATAATATCTCCGTTAGCATCTCAAACTATCAATCCAAGTTCTCTTCTTGCATCTTTTCTAATAGAAGGGTCAATATTGGGCTTAAATAGTCCTTCCCTTAGCCGATCTCAATCTAGTAGCATCATTTTTCTTTTTCGCATTTGCGACCTCCTTGGCCTTCGTGGTTTTATGAAATTGCACCACACATCCATACTTCTTGGAATTATCAAACTCACGGCTTCCCTCTTTTGCTCAATTTCTCACATGTTCATGCATGTTGCAACACTCCACATGAGGGTCATGTGAAACCTCACTCATCATGACATTCCTTCCTACACATTATGACGCCAAATACTAGGGTTGTGTATTATTCGATATGGAATCGGACATGATAGAAGATCAGACCACTAAAGGAGTTTCTTCTAATCTCAATCTAACAATTTTGGTTATTCAGTCTCCAGTCCAGTCCACTGGTGCATCTATCCAGGTCAAGGACTGAATAAATTTATGGTTTTATTTTTAAAAATATTGTAAACTTCATTTCTTAGTTGTCACCTTTGTCCCAATACTCGATTGCCTTCTTATGCATTTCGCCCCTTGCTACATGACTCTTTCTCTCTCCTTTCACCCTCCGTCCTAACGACTATGGTGGCTGCCATTAATTTATATTCACTTTACAGAATTTTCCAAAAAGGAAGCCCACATATTCTATTTTTCAATTTTCTTTTTCATATTTTAAAAAAATTTTCAAGATCAAAATTTGAAGCTATTGTGGTTGCAAAATCACAGCTTTTGTTACAACCCAACTGTGTAAGCAAGCAACCAACGCACTTTCCCCTTCAATTTAGTACATTGGGAGAAGAGAAATTGGGGAGAGGTGTTAAGAAACATATATATTTTTGTTATGTTTATGAAACCAATATGTTCTTGGTTACATTTAATAGTCTTTATAATTGTATTAGGACTAGTTGTTTAATACTATATTAGAAATAGTCTTCCTAATTATATTAGGACTAGGCATTTGATACTCTTAGTATATATGAAGATGTTGCAAGCATAGATTTCCGATTATTTTTCTTCCTTAGATTCTTCTTTACCGTCTCTAAATTTAACATGGTATTAAAGCCAAGTTCTACAATTCCTAACCTCTAAATTTTTGAACAAACACTAAAGACTCGGGTATGATTAAGCTGACTCCTTTATTGATTTTGAGTTAAATTCATTCATCTAAACTTAGGACTAATCAAGATGCATTCTAAAAGAAATTCACAACATGACGACTAATAGATGACTAGCATAAGACTTTGTACATAGAAGATTCTCTCTTAAAAGTCTAAGGACTAAATTTTACTCAAAAATAGAAACCGACCCGAGTCACTAAAGTTGAGCCTAACCGAGCCACTCGGTTATGGGAAATTAGCCAACTCAGTATGACTCGGACATTAAGTTTTTCTCTAAATAATTTCATATTTATGAAATATCTTTTAAATTGGCATGCTTCATAAATTGAACCAAAATTACTTATATTAATTCTACTTTGGCCGGATTTATTACGCAAAACTTAATTATTTTGGCAAACACTAAAATATGTCTAAATAACTCTTTGAACTCATGTTTACTAAGTTTATTGCTTGAGTTAAGACCTATATCGAATTTGACCATATTAAATATTGGTCTTGAAAATTTACAAATTAATAGATTAAGGAGATTCGAGTCATTAAATGTTTTATTTGGACTTATCCCTATCTAATCTTGGATAAAAGTACTTTTATACTCCGAGTACCATTCTCTAATTTTTTTGCAGGATTATAAAAGCAGATTAATCACGGATAAAAGCAAAAACAATGTCTTCTTTACCGTTTGGCTAACTACAAATAAAAAAAGCGAGGATTTCACGAGCAAACTTAGATAAAGTTGACAACTTTGTCTGTCATTTGGGGTAACTTCTTATTTTTTAGTCTTAACATTCTTTCCTACCCTATCTTTCAGTTATCTAGAGTTGGTAGAACTTCTTTTAGGAGCCAGGACTTAAGCTTAACTACTAAATCAACAATGGTCCCAAAATTGAGTCCTCAAGCTATCCGTTACAATGATTAGCCGACTAAGTGCTTCCATCCCAAAACTCAACGCCTCTCTTAATTGTAGCCTATAAATAGAAGCCTTGATTTAATACTTACAAGATTGTTGGAACCAAGAACTTTACTTACTTATTCTTTCTTCCAACTTCCAACTCTTGTATTCTCATATCTTTCTAAGTTATAATTCCTGTAAAGAAAAGTCTTGTAATCACTCTTTCTTTCTACACACTTTTCTTAGTTGTCCCTTGACTGATTTTGAGAAGGTTACTTCAACTTAGTTGTCCCAAGTTATAAAGGGTATCTCAACTTGGAAGTACTAGGACACATAAAGGATCTTCCGGGCTTGGGAAAAATTGTAAGAGAATTGTCTAAGTGAGCAATTCGGGTAGTCGATGACTCTGTATTTGTGGATTCAAATAGTGAGTTTTGAATTTGTGCTTAGATTAGCATAGTCCATGGTTTTTTGCCCCATGAGGGTTTCCACGTAAAACAACCTGTCTCCTATCTTTCTTTTATCTTAGTCAACCGACTCGGTTTATGTTTTTTAGTTGTTATCTCGGTTTTAGAATTTCAAATCTTTGCAAGTTTCTTTCATAACCCTATTCACCCCTCCCCCTCCCTCTAGGGTTATTAGCCTCGCTAAGTGAACTTTCAAACACCATAGGAAAAGAAGAGAAAACCATATGTCTAATTGTAACAACCGACAAGAGAATGGTATAAGTGACCGACTATTAGATAAGGGGCGTCATATCATATGACTGGAAAAGTTCTAATCCAAGAACTAAGTCAAAATCCATTATTTGAATCATTAAATATAGAGATTATGACTACAAAGATTTTCTCTTTTAGACAAAATTATTACAAGTTTTGCCTAGGCTCAGAAAGTTCCTTGCATTACTTCCAAGTTGAAGTTCCCTTATCAATTTGGGACAATTGAGTTGAAGTTATGTTATCAACTCAATCAAGGGAAGACTAGAAAGTGTTTGAAGTAAAGAGAGTGTTCACAAGACTTTTCACGTAAAGCTACAACTCGGAAAATAAGAGACGACAATTGGGAGTTGTAAGTTAGGATTATGAACGAATAATTTCAGCTCAATTTTTCAGCAATGAGATTCTTGTATCAAGGCTTCTATTTATAGTCTTCTTTGAGAGAAAGTCGTTGACACTTCAGCTAGAAGAATAGGTTCGATTACTCGTTGCAACCGATAGTCTAAGGAATCAATTTTTGGACCGTATGTAAATTAGTCATTGAGCCTAGGTCCTAACATCCAAAAGTTGTTCTACCAACTCCAAGTGAATTAGATGGAAAAATTCATTAGACTAATAAATGAGAAATTACCCAAAACGACAACAAACAAGCTTATCGGCTTAGTTTGAGCTATTCCGTAATTTCGACTTTTCCGTCTGCAGATCTTCAACGGTTGTAAAGCTTTTGTTTTTGCTTTTTTTTTTAAATAATAAATCTACTTTAGAAAATATGTTAAAAAATTAGACAAATGGATTTCAAAGTATAAAAATTGTTTGGTCCATAAATAGATTAGGATTAGTCTAAGTAGATTATTTAAAGACTAAATATCCTTAAGCTATTAATATCAAATTTTTAAATCTAATATTTCAATATATTTAGATTCTAAATATGTCAAAGCTCAAATGATAAGTTTATCCTTAATGGGTACATGAGTTATTTAGATGTTTTCCGATTTTTGCCAAGTTAATTAATTATAGTGTGTAGACACCTAAAAAGTGTCGTCATTTATCTCGTTATTTACGTGTTTTGTTTTGTTGGCCCAATGATGATAATCCCGAGTCCCTTTGCGGATTTGGATTTCGACCTGTGATCAATCGAGTGCAATATAAGCCAATAAACCATAAAGAACCCCCAACACCCCTTAAATAGCTTTTTCCTTGGGTCGGTCCTCAAATCCTCTTTTCTTTCGGACCGTCCAAGAGTCGGGCCGAGCTTTTCGAGATTGTGGAGTCCCATGATGTGTGCCGGGAAATTCCAAGTACGAATACCGTATTCGCTTTTGTTCAAGTCGACAAGGACTTGAAGACCCGAAGACGACGTTAAAGCGTTACATTTCATGATCGGGAGCATCAAAGTGTTGCATTTTGAGCTTCACGAGACAGCCCACATGAGGCTAGAAGCTTTCCCCTCTAAACGACGTTGTGGCTGGTGCCCGTCTTCTAGAAGCATGGTGGAACGCTCCGTTTTGAGCTTGGAGAGTCCTCGGAGACACAACCGGGGTACGAAACCCTAGGAGGGTCCAGTTGGCCAGCACCCGCCTTCTCCCTTTTAACCAGTTCTATCCGATTTTATCATCTTCTAATCCGGTTCTATCTCTTAAGGAATGGTCTGGTTTTATTTTAGTCTGTTTGGACGGCTGAATGGAGGCAAACCCTAGGTCATTTGTGACCTAGGTCCTCTCCTATAAATAGAGACGTATCGCTCTCATTCCCATACTCTCATCTAAACGTTACTCTTCCGAAATTGATCATGAACAATCATATTTCTACTTACTACCATTGAATCTGTGCAAAGAACTAAAGAATATTCGATTATTCCGATCTCCGGGCACCCATTCAACTGATCATTACCATACCCTAGACACAATTCACAAAACTAGCCCTTTTCTTTGGATTGTCACCATTGCATCGAGAAATCTAGCGAGGAAATCCCGATCGACAAGGTGGGACAACCCGAGGGCCATATTTCAGCCTTCGAATGGTTATATTTATTTCTGCTTTATTCATTTTCCGTATTGTGGTTGAAGAGATTAATCGCTTTAATTTCCTCCCGACCGATGTAATCTTTTATTTCCCGTTTTTCTTTGTTTTATCGCTTTCTTAATCGCTTTTCTTTATTATTTTCCTTGTTATGTTTTGGTTGCTTTAATTTTATTTCGTATATTGTATGCTCACTTCCTTACATCTTTATTAATACACTACTCCAACTAGTAATGGTCGTATTCGGACGGGCGGAACCAAAAAGGTTTGTCCCTACATTTCATACCCTCGCCCCGAATCCTATTCTCGGTTCAAGACAAATGGAGTCATCTTTTAGCCTCTTTTAGTCTTAGTTTTCTCATACTAAAATTGGAAAAACAAGTTTTGTTTTTGTTAGTTTTTCTTCCTAAAAACCGATCGGCGACTCCCTTGTTTTATGCTTTATTCTACGCAAATTCGCATCTCGGTGTTTTCTAGTTGTAGAAAAAAATAATGTTCGGATCTAGATTTGCCCACAGGGCGAGACCGAGGCTGGTTTCACCAGCCACGGCCTCCGGCTAGTGCTCGCCTTCCCCGGTGCGAGGTTACGGCCAGCACCGTGGGATGGAGGTGGTGGCTTCGGTCCATATCGGTGTTTTCACACCAATTTGGCCCTAAAGCCCCACGGTAGAATCATAACCCTAATATCATTTGTCCTTAATTAGAAAATATCCCGGGACTTCTAAAATAATTGCTAAAAGAAAATGATTAATAAAATTGCCAATCAAATCGATTTAATTCATTTCAACTTGATTTAATAAAATTCGAAAACTACATTATAAAATCGACTTTCTAAAATCATCTTCAAAATCAATCCTTTAAAAATAGAAAGAGAGAGACTCGACAAGAGTGGGGAAGCTCGATGGGTGCCCCGGGCGCCGCCATGGTTCCTACGAGTGGCGACTTCACTGGGGATAAACTTTTTATTAAGAGGACGAAACTTGAAAATTTGAGTAATGTGTTTGTAATGATGTGTTTGGAATATGCATCCTAGATTTTGCAACCTTTGAATTAGTTTAAATATTTTTTTGGACCACTAGGAAAACTTTATTGTACCCATTGCTTAACCCTTTACGGAGAGAGGCTCCCATTGGTTCCTCGACGGACCCAATTAGGTTTGATTTGCCAAGGAAACGGTACCTCCTCCCTCATAGCACGCCATCTTGGGCTACACCTTTTGATTCACCGAGAGGCACATGAATTCTGGTTGGTATCCTTATCCGTGCAACCCATGGGGGACCGAATTTCGAACTATATGTCACCCGAGTATCTAGACTCTTGAACTCTTGGTCCATAGAACTTTTGGACTTCTAGGTTTTCCCTCCGACTTCATTTGCATGCTTGAATGAATGTTTCTGTTTTAGATTTAATCTTCCGCTCGTGAGCCTTTAGGAATATGTGAGGAGTGCTTGATTTAGACCCTTACATGGGTGAAAATAAAACACTTTAATAATTTCCTAAAGAGTCGGTCCATTATGTGGATTTAGCCAAAAGTCAAAATGCCTTTTTCCCTAATAGGGTCGGTCCTTTGTTTGCATTTTTCCATTTCATTCAAAAACTATATTTCTAATAACTTAAGTAGTTGTTATTCGTGAAAGGGTCTTGCTGAAAGCTCCCTTTTCTTATTGTTCGATCCTTTTTGTTTTGTTTTTTTTTGCATTATCACGTTTCATCTTGAATCATCTCATATTAGGTGAATTCATTTGCATTAGACAAATAAAATCATCTCATATTAGGTGAATTCATTTGCATTAGACAAATAAAATCATCTTATATTAGGTAAATCCATTTGCATTAGTCAAATAAAATCATCTTATATTAGCTGAATCCATTTGCCTTAGCCAAATAAAATCATCTCATATTAGATACATCACCATTTGCATTAGCCAAATAAAATCATCTCATATTAGGTGAGTCTATTTGCACAAGAAAGAAAAATGATTTCATATTAGGATAGATAAGTCCGTCATTCTCATTTTGGATCTAGTCCAAAGTTCATCTCAAATAGGTAAACTCATTATCATATAGGAAGCATTTTATTAAGTCATTCATTTATCATATCATCATTGCATTCTTTATGTGCATCCAAACAAAGGCATCCCTAGTCTCTTCGGGTCTTGTGCTTAACTCCCTTCCTCCTAAAAGCAATCTTCTCTCACATGGTCCTAAACCTCATCCTTTGGGCTGCAGAATGAGAAGTCTACGACAACCGAGGAGTCCGACACATCTTCATTTCTTTCTACTCCACGGTCTACACCAATGCAGCAAGCTTTGGTGCATATTACACCGTCACAATCCACTCCTTGTTCTAAGAAAGTACCTAAAAAGAGTTCCCTTCCAATAGATCCTAATCCCGAACAGTATCTTAGCCTTAGTATGCTTAATGAGAATATAGCTAAAGTAGAAACGAGTTAAGTGATCAAGAAGAACAGATATCCTCTATATCAAGAGATCTTAAGACCATCATAAGGGCTATGGAGGCTAGTCGGAGAGATGAGGAAGCTGAACATAGGAGAAGGGAAGAGGCTGAAGAAGCCGAGCATGTACAACGGGAAATGGCTATGGTTATACCACCTCCACCCATCCAATCTTCTCCGGATAATCGTAAACATGAATCGCTTGAGCTCGAATCCAAAACTCGTTCTAATTCCCGTATAGATCGAGATAGAACGAATGTTGAGGGAGTCATCTATGTTCAGCAATCATTATTTTGATCATAAGGGATTCACTTCAATTCCTAAAGGTAAACTACCTCCTAGGTTTACCATGCCCGATATTAATTTCAAAGATTTTGAGAATCCCCATCATCATGTACGCAACTTCTTGGGAGCAATGACTCTTAAGAACATTCTTGAAGACACTTACCACATCATCTTCCCTGGACATTTGATATTGATGTCATGAAGTGGTATAATGCGGTTGACCCATGCAAGGTTGCCAATTGGATAGATTTGTGCAAGGAGTTCCTCCATCGGTACTCTATAACACAAATCTACCTGTTACTCTTAGAGACTTGGAGTTGATCAAGCAAGGTGAGAAGGAGAGCTTCACTGATTTCCTTACCGGATGGAGAGCAAAGGCAACCCACATGGTTAATCGACCCTCCAAGAACGATCAAGTCCGCATTATTGTGAAGAACCTTCAGCCCAATTATAATCAACACCTCAAATTCTTACCCATGATGAACTTTTCGATCGTCCGAGATGTTGGTTTATTGATAGAAGAAGAACTGTCCACTTTAACCACAAAAGGCACAACCGGATATAGAGGTAATTATCATTCCAAAGATAAGAAACCTCTAATGCCGGCAATGCTACCAGGGGTGCGAGATGTCAATGCCCTTAATAAGTATACTGACTACACTCCTATGGATACTAGCTATGCTTAAGCCCTTGACCGTCTCTTGGGGAAAGGGAAGATAGAGTTGCCATATATTAGAGCGAGAATTAGAAGCGAGAAATAGTTTAAAAATTGGGACGCGGGAAAATTTTGTAAATATCATTGTGCACGAGGATACGATACTAAATGGTGTTGGACATTCAAGAACAAACTAGAAGATATGTTTCGAAATGGCCAATTACCCCCGCCTAAGGCTGCCCGGAAACCAAGTAAAAATAAGAACCCTTTTAGCGGCACCTTAGCCATCTTTACCGAACCCACACCAGGTCGGTGGGATCCTTCTATCTTTATTCGAGATATTAATGAGTCACAACTACTTCTTAATCTACCATCATTGGATCTAGAAGTCCAGGGGCTATGAGTAAGTGATGAAAAAGATGTCTATGAAATAAGAGATGATGACAATAATAGTGATGGACTTCTAGGGCACACCACCCTTAGAAGAAGATTTTTGGGGGAACACTAAGAGCCCTGCTGTTTAGTTTCTTACTAGATCGGGAAGGCACAATGCGCCTGTGGGTCCATAACGAGACTTAGGAAGCCCCAAAAGAACTTAAAGCTGCAAAGGAAGAAGACCCAATCCTTAAGCAACTCTAGAAATTAAAAGTCGACATTTCTATCTAGCAATTAATATTTTCTTCTCATACGCATAGGTAAGCTTTAATCAATGCACTCAGTAAGATTGAAGTTTCTCCCGAAACCATGCCGGAGGAAGTAGTAGGATTGGTTAACGAGTGGGAATGGAACCATTACTTTTGATTAGAAGGATCTCCTAGAAGAAGGCGTTGCACACAACAATGCTCTTTATTTAACAAGTAACTTGCATTAACAAGTTTGTTCCCTTAACCTTGGTAGACAACGGATTAGCGAGTTAACGTGTGTCCTTGGCGAACTGCTAAGAGGTTAAGAATTAGGGAGCAACAACTTTCTAAGAAAACTGTTCATCTTTGAGTATATGATAATTTTAGAAGAACAGTCTTGGGAACAGTGACCTTACCAATCAATATAGGGCCAATGGAGAGGAGCATTTAATTCTAAATCTTAGATATCCCAGCTACTTTCGGTCTACTTCTAGGACGCCATTGGTTGCACGATCATCGAGCGAGTGCCCTCTACACCTGCATCGGAAGGTCAAAATGATCATTAAAGGTCGGTCATAACTGTTAATGGGGATAATCTTTACTGCTACTATCACTTCCAAAAAGTTTGTAGTGGAGATCGAGCACGATGCTAATGATGAAGAAGTGTACGGATTTGAAACTATTGCTGCCTTAGAAAGGGATAAAGCACCTTTTACCTTTAACCCTTATGGCAACCCTAGTGTCCAATCGATGCTTAGGACGAAGGGTTATTTTCCGAGTCTTGCTTGTAGGCCGAAGGGCATACCACCCTATTTTTCACTCGTTGAACCCACTAACAACTACAATTTTGGGCTAAGCTATCAACCTACCACTAAGGAAATAGCTCAAGCCAAGTGGGAAGTCCAAGTAAGGACCAAGTAAGGAGGATCGCACCACACACGGTCCATTCTGTTATGCCCTTTCCTTATACCCCGAATGGACAATTTCTAACGAAGGAGATAATTTCCCTTATTATGGTTTTCCTGAGCCCTATTACATTAAGGAGAACAGTATCCTAGTGCCTGGTCCGGAAATCATCAATGACTGCTATATTCTAGAAGAGGATGCACCTCACCTTCTCAAAAGGGACAATCCACATCGATTGGACCAATCTTGCCGGAAATAATCTTTTCGGTGTTTTGTTCGGTCAAGAGAGTAATCTAGAAAGGAACTTTGTCTCGATCATTGTCACGAGCTATGTCACATCCGCTGTTCGATCTGTCTAGGTTCATCACGCCGATATAGAAGGGTCTAAGCATATCACTTGGATTGATGCTAAGGAGGGCCAAGAATTTGCTCGTTAGTCTAGGAGTGCATCCTCCTTCGAGTCTAGTGTTAGGTCTTGTATTTCTTCTTCTTCTTCTTCCGTTGTTTCTAGTTCTAATTCTGTCATTTTAAATTCCGCTTCGAGTCCGATGTACTCATTTCCTCATTCAATAAAGTGAATCTTTCTACTTACTCCTTGCCTCATCTTGCTCTCAATTGTTTACCTTTAATGATGAACAATAAATTCATAAAGAATTAATAAAAGGTATGTTAGATCATGAAAATCACTCACCAATAATAGGGAAACAATAATAATCAATCTAGGGTTAACCCGATAAACCCCAAGAGGTTAAGATTGGAAAAACTTTGGATGCGGAAGAGTAGAAACAATTCACTTCACTCCTTACAGAGTTCATTGATGTGTTTGCATGGTCCTACAGAGACATGCCGGGTATAGATCCAAGTATAACAGAAAACAAAATTCCACTTTATGAAGATGCTAAGCCGGTTAAGCGGAAGTTGAGGAGGATGAAACTAGAATAGGCCTTGAAGATTAAGGAGGAGGTTCGAAACAGGTTGGAGGTCTGGGTTTATTAAGGTAGATCACTATCCTCGGTGGGTAGCAAATATAGTTCCGAGTCCCGAAGAAAGATGGCAGGGGTTCATATGTGCGTCGACTTCGGGGATTTAAACAAGGCCAGTCGTAAAGATGATTTCCCGTTGCCTCATATTGATCTTCCGGTAGATAATACAGTGGGTCATGCTCTACTCTCATTTATTGATGAAGACATGGAAAAGACAACCTTCATCACTTAATGGGGGACTTATTGTGATGTGGTGATGCCATTTGGGCTAAAAAATACGGGTGCAATGTATTAAAGGACAACAACAACACTACTTGCATGATATGATCCATAAAAAAGCCAAGGTATATGTAGATGATATGATTATAGAATCCAAGGACAGGGCATGGCACTTACCCGACTGAGAAAATTCTTCCATAGACTTAGGAAGTACAACATGTGGCTTAATCCTCAAAAGTGTGCCTTTGGGGTAACCTCCGGTAAACTGTTAGGCTATGTTGTTAGTCTTAGAGTAATTGAAATTGACCCGACCAAGATCAAGGCTATTAAGAAAATCCCTCCACCAAGTACGGAGAAGGAGATAAGGGGCTTCCTAGGACGTTTACGAGTACATTAGTCATTTCATATCAAAACCGACTATGGTTTGTGAACCCATTTTCAAGAAGTTAAAGAAAGGATCTAAGCCCATTTGGGATACCGAGTGCCAACAAGCATTCGAGAAGGTTAAGGAATACCTAGCTAATCCTCCAGCGTTAGTTCCACCCTAAGCAGGGAAACCTTTACTTTTATATCTCACCACAACATAAACAACTATGGGAGCCATGTTAGCTCAGTAGGACGAGAAAAGAAGAACACACGATCTACTATCTTAGTAAGAAGTTCTTGGACTATGAGACTAGATATACATCATTAGAGAAGACATCTTTGGCTTTAGTTTGGGTTACCAAGAAGCTCATACACTACATGTTGACCCATATGATTCATGTGGTAGCACCCATGAATCCTATTAAGTACATACTTGAGCAACAGACTATCGGTAGTAAGATAGCGTGATGGATTGTCATACTATCGAATTCGAACTCAAGTTTGTTCATCAAAAAGTGATCAAAGGAAGAGTTGTATTAGAATTCTTAGCAGATCTACCCATACCTAAATCACAACCTGAACACCTTGACTTCCCGGATGAAGATATTTTACAAGTAGAGGTGGACGTTTGGACAATGTACTTTGATGGCGCTTCCAACCGGAAAGGCTTTGGAGTAGGGATTCTTTTAGTTTCACCCGAGGGAGCACATACTCCCATTTTAGTTAAGCTAGACTTTGAGGTCACTAATAATGCTGCGAGTATGAAGCTTGAATCGAGAGGGCTTGAAGGCTGCAACAGAGATCATGGTCAAGAACATCAAAGTTTTTGGTGATTCGAGTTTGATCATCAACCAAATTTCGTAAAGGTGGAAGGTACGTAGTGAAGCCTTGGCACCCTACCAAGCATATCCGACATAATTATCTAAACATTTCGAGAAGATTTCCTTCACTTACCTTCCTAGGGACGATAATCAATTTACGGATGTACTAGCTAAATTAGCATCCATGATCAATATTCCTATTGGCATTCACTCAATGCCTATTCGCATCGAGCGACGGAGTCGACTCGCACACGTCTACACTTTAGAAGTATCTAATATCGACCGTACCAGTTGGTATCATGATATTTATCAGTATTTGGATAAACAAGAGTATCCTTTGGACTCCACACCTAGAGCCCAACGAGCCATCGGGATGTTGGCTGCACAATTCTTCTTTAATCAAGGACGGTTGTTCAAGAAAACTAACTCGGGATTAGCTTGCTTTGTGTCAATCAACATGAAGCAAAGGGCATCATGGAAGAGACTCATGGAGGAGAATGCGGACCTCATATGAACGGTAGAATGTTAGTCCGGAAGGTTCACGAGACTTGGTTATTATTGGTCGATTATGGCAGCGGATTGTGACGACTTTGTTAGAAAGTGCCATAAATGTCGAGTGTATGCAAACTTACAACACCAAGCCCTGTCATTTCTCACTACATTATCCTTTCCCTGGCCATTTTTAGTTTTGGGAATAGACATTATTGGCAAGGTGACTCCTAAAGGAACAGTGGTCATGAATTTGTGATAGTAGCAATCGACTACTTCACCAAATGGGTAGAAGCGACTTCATATGCAACCACGACGTCAAAACAAGTAGCCAAATTCATCACCTGGAATATCATATGTCGTTATGGAGTGCCCCACGAGCTTATAAGTAACCATGGTAGTCATTTCAAGAAGCAAGTAGCGGATTTGTTGGATAAGTATAAAATCCAACATCACAAATCTTCTCCATATCGTCCTCGGACCAACGGAGTAGTTGAAGCCACCAATAAGAACATTTAGAGAATAACGGAGAAAATGGAAGTTACTTATAAGGATTGGTCGGATAAATTACCTTTCGCTTTGTGGGGTTATAGAACATCTATTAGATCCTCCACAGGAGCAACACCCTACTCTCTAGTCTATGACATGAAAGCGAGTCCTTCCAATTGAGATTGCCATTCCTTCGTTAAGGATAATTGCTAAGAGTCGATTTCGGAAGTTGAGTGGGCTAAAGCACGTTATGAGGAATTAGTGTTGCTTTGGATGAGAGGCGCCTCAACGCCTTGTATAATGTCCAAATATACCAAGCTCATATATCCGGACATTCAATAAGAAGGTTAAGCCTTGCAACTTGGGGATTTAGTCCTTAGAGAGGTCGGACCTCCAATTTAGGATCCACAAGGGAAATTTAAGCCTAACTGGCAGGGCTCATTTATACTTAATCGGATTTTACCTAGCATAGCGAGTAAAATTAACTGATTTGGAAGGTGAAGAGATTTTTCGGTATGCCAATCTGGATCGGTTGAAGAAGTACTATGCCTAGCATACCCCTAGGTCGTAGGTCGAGCCCAGCTCAACTAGGTTTGGCCAAGGCAGGCGCCGACCACCACCTGGTCAATGGTGGACAGGCCGGGCCACGATTTTCCATTTCTTTCTTCCGGAAGTCCAACTAGATTGTCCAATTTGTATGATGCTTTTTCTTTACTCTTATTATTCTACCTCTTAGTGAGCAATAAAGATATGGAAGTATAGCATAACACTTACTTTTATTCAATAAGGGTAAGCCTACTACTTGCCTGAATACATAGCTAATAAAGGAATTTAATTGCAAGCATACTACTTGTAAAATAAAAAACAAATAAACACTATTCTAAAGAGGCAAAACTAATCCTCCTTTTATTCTATCTCAAACTCCTAAGAATCCGAGTCATAGTTTATTTTTACTTTCTTTCCTTTAGGATCGCTAGACTCGGTTTCTTCGTCTCGGGTGCGTTCCTTTAACTCTTGGATTTGTCGGGCTCTCCTTTCTTGATTTTCTTTAGCTTACATTTCTTTACCACGAGCGCGGGTAGCTATCCGAGGGTTTACTTCACGGATTTGTAGAGGGCGGCAGCAGGAATGGCTTCTTCAAGGTTTAGCTCTCTAAGTCCTAGTGCTTTTCGTCGCTCGGGGTCGACTTCTATTATCCACTCTAGATAATAGGAAGAAACATCGGTATTTACAACTCGTCAGGTGTAAGTAGGGTCGCAGGAGTCAACAGTTTCGGGAGACCTCTCCGAGTATTCGGACCATGACCCAATCCGTCTAGAGCTTCCGTGTCCTCTCGAACAAGTCAAAAGTCGCGGGCCGGATGCAATCCAATAATGGTATTACTTATTCTCTCTCCATTTGCCACACGCTTGGAAAGTAATAAGTGCTCTCCTCTAGGCCCAATAGACGAATGTATGGATGCTTGTGTAGTGTGCATTTTGAATTGAGATACCTTACAATGCTTAACAACCATAACGAGTCATGACTATGATTTTTGAGATATTCCTCCCATCGGGAAATAGGACGATCGACTACCGCCGATGTTAGTTTCGTTGGTAGAAGTGGGTTGCTAGGTAGGTCTCCGGTCCAGGAGGAGCCTCGATGAGTTTCGGATGTTCCATTAGCCGGATCCGCACATCATAGATGCAAAATCGGAAATTAGTCTCCTGCACGGTCAAAGTCTAACTTTTTAGGCCCAATAAGAGAAAAATTGAAATAAGCAAAAAAAAAAAAAAATCGCGTCAACGAAGCGGGAACAAAAGTTTTTCGGAATAAACCAAAGGCACCTCGGCCTCGGGCCGACGCTGGATCTGCTACCTTGTGGCCGACGCCATTGCCACTGTTTATCGTTATCTACTTCCATTTATTTTAGTGCTTAACCGCAATAATAGGGGATACCGTGGAAATTACGTTCGGCATTGGCTTCAACTCGGCCTAAGCCAATGATCGTTTCAGCAACTATTAGTAGAGTTAGGGAACAATAGTCTTCTAACTATTCCACCAGGCTTAGAAGCGACGCTGGTGCCAAGTCCTCGTGCCCCCTACTAGAAGGAATCCCCTATCATGGACTCAGCATAAGCATACACATTGCGGTAATGCTTCATCACATTGGTTAAGCTAACTCGATTCCCAATAAGGATGCACCCTAGATGCTTTTTACTCGGTTTTAGAAGAAATTGATACTTTTCATGGAGATTTTCTAAGGATTTGGGAATAACTGGTTTTGTTTGCCTAAAACTACCTAGTATGGCATCAAACTCTTCGGGCATGGGACACAGTTCCTTTTCCCCGAACCTAAAAACATGGTGATAATGATCCTAGTAAGCTACAACAGCCCTTAAGAATGGCCAATAAATTTTCACCTAGCGAATGCTAAAGAGGACATTTAGCCCATAATTGATTAACCCCGACCTATTCGTGTTGCTCATCTCATGCATCCATCGGGTTAATTCAGTCATGAAATCTATGGTTTTATGATTGGCGTAAGAGGAGGATATTTTGTGACTAGGTGAAGATTTTCGTGTGTGTATTTCTTGTTTCACCGAATGATCGTATTTATAGGCGTTTTCCTAGAGTTCTTCGAATCCTATTATGATTAGAACAACAAGGCGCTATAGTCCCCGTGGGACTCATAAATGACCAGCACCGGCCTTACCTCGAGCCCGACCTGTTTCGTGTTTTCTTACGAGCCCGAACAGTTCTTAGTTATTTTTGGTTCATCGTCCTAGCCCGTGAAGCACACCTTATTTGGACTATGCACTTGAGATTTCTTATTTTCTTTTTATTATTTTCTTTTAGGGGGAATAGGGGCTAGTGCCCAAATTTTTTCATTTTGTCTTTGTTATTTTCCTTAATATTAAATAAAAGAACGCATTTTTAGAATCGAGTCTTGTATTTCATCTCATTGCATAAGAGTCTCCATTACAACATAAATAATATATAAACAAACACCCTACAAGAGGTCCATTAATCAGCGAGCAGTGAAGCAATAAGGAATCCTCTATGCATCACGGTCATCATCGAAGATGTAATTCCTGAAGTCCTCCAAGACGGATGTAGAGAATTGGCCACCTTCATCGCCTTGGTACGAACCACCTCCTTGGTCCCAAAGCCGAGAAACCCCATGTGATAATCCGCTATAAGAAGACCGAGGGAAGTAAAGAGGGTTCCTGTGTCGATCAAAGGCTTGCAAGGGTAAGATGTTCAAGCTCTCCTCGGAGAAACCTTATCCCACATTGAAGGTACTAGGCCCGGAAGCACTAGGTCCTGCCTCGGACGCACTCCTATGATGGGTACGCCACAAAGAATGTTGTGATGAGCCTTATCTAGCATTACTACTAGAAGGCATTTGTTGTTCATAAGTTTGGGATGATGTCTCGGGTGCACCAGGTAGATTACCGAAGGAATGGCTCTCGATCGGCGACTCTAAAAGATCAAGGAAGCGATTAGCAAGTCACTAAAAGCTTAAAGAATTTAGCACTACACTAATTAAGGACTTACTCGAGAAGTAGAGAAAGATTGACTGGTAAAGAAATTTGGATTCCACAAAGAGTCGATTGTAATCTAATATATATGGTTCGGATTGCTCCCGGTTGTACTGCAAAGTCTATTCGGTGTTATCAATGAGGAAGATACTTTGAGCACATAACTAAGAGGAAAAGAGCACATAACTCTTACCCCTCGCCAATTTCTAGGAAAAGGATACCCGACAAATTCTTCTTCCTGGGATTTCAAGAATTGTGACAAAACGAGGAGGTCCGTTGGGCATAGTAACATCCACATTGAGACTCGGGATGTGAATATCGGTAGGAGTGAGCTACAAAAAAAGGATAATTAATTTCCATACAAGGAATTCAAGATTATGAGAAAGGATTTGAGCACTTACTAGTTGGGTCATGATGCGAGATGCATGATGGGCGTAAGAGGTGTGTAAATTCAAGAGCGAGGTAAACAGATACCCCACCATAGTCGTCACTTGCTCGTCGCGGAGAAAGAGAACGAAAATAGAACATGGTCGAAGGAGAATCGACCGGAACAAATGGAGGCCATGTGTTAACGCGCATTTGAGGAGTAACCCTCTCCCCAAGATACCAAAAAAATCCAAAAGGACATTCAAATAAGATCCTTCTCTCACTCAATTCCCGACCACAAGGACATTTTGAGGAAGTTGGAGTTGGGTCCAAGGATAGAAGTTGTCCTACATACAAGAATTATCGAGAAATTAACAAGCAAGAATCAAAAACTATAAGAAAATGGACAAAAATCGTGGATATAAGGGGCTGGACTACACCATAGGCGGCCCCATAGGCAAGTGGTCCGAGGCTATAGGCATAACTAGAATGTTGAAAGTGTGTTGAAAAGCTAGTTTAAGCCTATTTTGGATTGAATTTTGAAAGTAGAAGTAACATACCGAGTTAACACGGTTGAGGGCTCACCTCAAAAACCCTATCTTATGTATTTTGGTCCGCTCAAGATTTATTCTAGCCCATGATACGGACGCTGGGAACATGGCCCGATTCCCGAACCGGGAGAAATATATGGAAAGTATTCATACAACCACGGCTACATTTTGACAAGTCAAGTAAATATCTTTTATCCACATAAGATAAAAAGTAAATATTGAACAAAGGAAGAATGTGAGCATACCTCAATGATCTTTTATAAGTCGTTTAAAGGAAGATAGTTGGTGGAATCCGGTTACGCCCTTGTATGCCGCACACCGGAACGGACACCTTTAATAAGGCAAGTATATGAGGGAGCACCCTAATTGAGCTCCTTTATTCTATCAAGATCCACTAGGTTCACCAAATAGTGAACATGAACCTTGGTGCCTGAACCGAAAAGAGGACCATGTTCAAGAAAAGAGCAAGCACGACTCTCACTTGTTGTTGAGGAGAATGTTGAGGCCGAAAGGTTCATTCTCAAAAGCCTCACAAAGAATGGTATATTTAAAGTGATTATTATGTGGAAATCTGTCGGCTACGAGGATCGAAGAGGTGATAGAAGTAGTCACGATTTTTGTACAAATTCCGGTCATAAGGTAAAGGTTCCCTTGAAAAGCCTAAACCGGATAAAACAGCAAAATCGAAAGGAGTTATTGTCATCTCACCGAAGGGGAGGTGGAACGTGTTGGTGGTATCCCAAAACCATTCACTAATGGCTCTAATAGGATCCCTCTCCATCCTATCAATAAGATGGCGTAAAGCGATGTAGAGAGGTCCAAACCCAATGTTATACATGACGTTCTCGAGAGAAAAGTGCATCCTTTCACAGGTCTCCATAAACTTTGGGATGGCTCCACTGCTTCGAATTGAGCCTTTTTGTAAGACAAAATCCAATAAGATTTTGGTTAGAGCTTTACTCTAAATAAGAAAATGAAGAGGTTTAAGCCAATTAACTTACCGAAGAGGAAATGGCAAGCAAGGAAACATGGTTTTCGGCTTCAACTAGAAGATCACTTGTATTCCATTAATTTTGTGGACGCCATTCGCGCTCGAGGAAGGGGTCTTGGGTAAGACACTCCGCTCTAGTTCTTTCTACAGGATGAGCCTTTCTTCTAGGAATTTTGAAGACAAGGAATTCTTGAGAACCAACTAGTTTTCAAGAAGAAGCAAAGCAAGGAAATGCAAGAGGAGAACAAGAGTAAGATAAAGTTGGTTTGCAAAATAAAACACATCATGCATCCCTTTTATTGGCAAATCGGTCAAGGCATCCAAGCATATGAAACAAGGGTTAAGCAATTAATAGAGAATCGAAGGAATCCGATCGGGCACACCGTGGGCCACGTCTCGTCAAAGGCTGGCCGGCGCCGGCCACGAGGCACCGAGGAGTCCAATCGGCGACGGCTTTGTAGCCTAGCCCACTTCCCTAGTTCGAGTAACTTTGTCTCTTGAAGCATGTGATTTTCGTCCCTTATGCTTCCAGGCCCACCAATAAGCTTTTACGGAACAGTTTTACCGATCTATTTTGATCGAATTATCTAGGTAAAAAGACCGATCTTTTGTCAATTTAATTATACACTCGACAAGTATGCTTGGCACAACCAATTATTTAGCCAAGCTTCGGATCAAAAGACAATCGAAGTTTCCACATCAAAACATGCCAAGCTTCGGGCTCTCTTAGGATACCTTTTTTGAACTTCGGAATGCATACATAGCGATCAACTTCAGCTCTCACTTTGGAGTTCAAGTTTGACTATAACCAATTCCAAGCATCACACAATGCCTTATAGAAATCAAGGTAAGTACCCTTTAGTGTCTGTTTTCACCCTTCATCTTTATAGACTCGGTCAAAGTGGGGGCTAATTGCGGACACCTAAAAAGTGTCGTCCTTTATCTCGTTATTTACGTGTTTTATTTTGTCAGCTCGATGATGATAATCCCGAGTCCTGTTTGCGAGATTTGGATTTCGAACTGTGATTGATCCGTGCAACATAAGCCGGTAAACCACGAAGAACCCCGACCCCACTTAAATAGCCTTTTGCGTTGGGTCGGTCCACAAATTCTTTTGGACCGTCCAAGAGCAGGGCTGAGCCTTTAGAGATTGTGGAGTCACATGATGTGCGCCAGAAAATTCCAGGTATAGAATACCACATTACGCTTTTGTCCAAGTCGGACAAGGAGCCGAAGACCCGAAGACGATGTTAAAGCGTTGCATTTCATGATCGGGAGCATCAAAGTGTCTGCGTTTTGAGCTTCATGAGACAGCCGACACGAGGCTCGAACCTTTCCCCTCTAAATGATCTCGTGGCCGGCTCCCGCCTTTTAGAAGGATGGTGTAACGCTGTGTTTTGAGCTTGGAGAGTCCATGGAGACACAACTAGTTAGGGCTGGCCAATGGGTAGGGTACCCATTAGGCCGGCAGGTCGGGCTGAAAAGGGTTATATGAAGATGGGCCATTAAAGGGTTAGGCACGGGCCATTCGTGGGTCAAACCAAAAAGGGTCAATGTGTTCTCGCACGCCCTGTCTCTCTCTCTGTCCATCGTGTTCTCGTTCTTGCTGCCATTGCGCTCTCTCTCTCTCGCACACCCTATCTTCTCATCGTCGCTCTTCCACCATCTCGCCACCGTCGTTGGTGAATTGGAGCCCAAAGCCTTCTGCCACCTTCTCTCTTCTTCCGTCGTCGGTGAATCGGCTCTCTCTTTCTCTCTCTTTCTCGCTTCGCCGAAACCCTAATTTGGCCGGCGCCTCTTCCTTTTGCTCCCAGTCCTCGAGTACTTGCTTTGATTTTTCGAAGAGTTTGTGCTTATATAAATTAATAGATGAGCTGGTTATTGTGCTTTTTAAATCGCTCATTGTGTTGAAAGAAACACCGCTTGCCCTTTACATTATTGAGAATTTTTAGTCAATTGAATCCTTATTATGGTTTTTGTTGATTAAATCATTTACGTAATTATAAATAGATTGATGTTTTTAATGAGTTGTTGTGAAAGAGGAACTGGGTATGTAAATTCTAATTCGGCTTTGCTATCTGTCTATCCGTTCTCTCTGTGTGTTAATTGTGGTGATTGACTGGTGTTGTCCTTAACAATAAACCTCGATTCTCCTATTAACAAAAGGTGGGTGGACTCAATTTTTAGTTGAAAATGAGATTATTTGCTCAAATAAAGCGTAGACATGGAAATTTTATCCGAAATGAGAATGGTTCATCATTGCTTGTTTGTTTATGGGAAATTCTACCTTGTCAAGACTTCTCCTGTGAATGCTTGTGTGGGAATGTTTGTCCAAATAGAAATTCAATTCAAGGGTGCTTTGTAAAACCTTTTTCTCATCCTTTTGAACTGTTTTTGGTTGGGAAGGGGGTGGAGTAGGATTGTTCATTCATAAGACTAGGGTTAAAGAAGAAGGCGAGAATAAGTATGGAAGCATGCTTTAATATTTGCTATCTTCTTTTATTTTAACATTGCTTGATTTTCTTGTAAAAGGGAAATTACATGGAGGGTATGAAAAAGATGATCCATAAACCAAGGTAATCTGTTGTATTAGGAAGCGGCAAGAATCTTAAGCGACTGCAGAATTTTGTTGGTTAGCTAGTAGTTAGATCATAGATGAGCTTTGTGTTTGCAGGAAATTTTCCATGATAGATATAAACTCCGATGTTCTCTATATATGATTTTAAAGATATTCATGTGATTAGTAATGGGATTTGAGTTTTGTGAATACGAGAATTGCATATGAGGGATTTAGCTTGTCACACTCTTTTGTTTAATTCAATGGGAAAGATATTCATGTGATTAATAATGCTTTTGTTCTCCTATCTTAGGGATGGATAGTGAAGGAATATCTTCTAGGCAAGTGATGGAAGATGGTTATAATGATATAATGCTCCACAAGCTAAAAGGAAGAAAAAGTCCAAAGTATGGAGAGAGCTCAAGGAAGACACTAATCCACAAGGCGAGCCAATCGCAATTTGCACGCATTGTAAAATGTCTTTATCTACTACTAAGGGGAGTGGGACTTCTCATTTAAAGCGTCATTTGGAGAGATGTCTAGTGAGACCTAGTGGGTTTCAAGGTGGTGAAGGGGATAGTGATGATGATAACGTGGAATTTGTGTTTAATATGAGCGAGATTTGTAAGGAAATTCTTCTTTATATAGTTAAAGGAGCTCATTCCTTTATGACTGTTGAGGAAAAAGCTTTTAAATGGATGATGTCTATATATGGGGGGAGAAATAAGTTGAAAGATATGTTATTGAAAATCCCCAATAGGATTTGTTTGATAACCGATAATTGGAGGTCAAATCATACTTATCAACACTACATTTACATCACCACCCACTTTGTAGACGAGTGCTTGGAAATTGCACAAAAGAATCCTTAGGTTTAGGGCATTCACACCTCCATATGATGGTGAAAGCATAGCAAATGAAGTGCTTATGTTTCTTACTCAATGGAATATCGAGGACAAGAGACTCACCATAAGCGTGGATAATGCTAATTATAATGATGTGATGATGGCTAATCTAAAAAGCGTCTTGTTCCTAGAAGTGGACTCATAAGTAGTGGTGCATTCTTTCATGTACGATGTTGTACACATATCTTGAATCTTATTGTGCAAGAAGGTTTAAAGTCGATTGAAGAAATTATGGAAAAGATTCAAAATTTGGTGAAATTGATTACTAGATCTTCTCTTAGAGGTAAAGGTTTTTATGAAAGTGCACAAAAGATCTTTCTCCTGTTGTTAGTGCTATCGGGGATGACTACTTTGATGATTATAGTAGTTTTGGTGGTAGAAGCTCTATGCCCCAAATTGGGAGGTCCCATCTAGATTTATACTTGGAGGAGTCGAGGTCTTGATTTGAATTTGGAGTTAGATGTTTTGGATTTTTGGCACAAGATCTAGGTGAGATACCTAGAGCTTTATATGATGGCACGAGATCCGTTGACAATCCTAGTTAGTACTTGTAGCATCGGAGTCCGCCTTTAGTCTTGATGGAAAAACCATCTCCCCTACTCGTAGTACATTGAAGCCTGTGACTATACAAGCACTCGTAAGTCTTCAAGATTGGAGACGTGCGGAGCGGATACAACTCTAGCAATCGACGGTGATTCTAATTCGGATGAAGATGGAGGGGACGAGGATGATGATACAAGTATCTTCTTTTAGGTACTTAATTCTTTTAAGTAATTAAATTTTTAGTTGTTGTAGTAGATTATATTTATATATCTAAATTGTTTTAATTAATTTTTTATGCATATTCCACCAATCGAAAGAAGATGATGATACAAGAGAGAGGAGCGGGGATCGCGAAGGTTGCGTTAAAGCGAGTGAGTTAGAAATGGTGTTCTCAATGTGTTCTCTTCATAAATCCCCAAAAAAGAAGATTGTTGATATTATAAAGCTTCAATATTTAGAGTTAAAAATGGTGTTCTAAATTTTTCTCGAGAAATCATAGGTTTGGACTGTTTGTCGGGATCGTAGTTGATATTTTAACATGTCTTGGCAGGATGAAGGGTAACAAGCGCAAGGAACAGGACAAGGCAAGAAAAGAGTTGGAGCGAGCATTAACTTGGTCAAGGTTCTCTCTGTCCAGCAAGAAATGGTGTTCTCAATGTGTTATCGATATAAGCTTCGTACCAAAGAAGGAATTTATGTTATTTCCTTGTCTAGGCAAAATATAGCTAGATTTAGCCTTGTGTTCAAACTTGTAATGCTCTCGGAGCACAACCGAATTGCCTTTGCGGTTTTGTACGACACGAGTGTCATACTACAAATGGTGAACCTTTTCTTCTTTTGGTGGGTTTTAGTTCTTTTTATAATGTGATAAGGACTCGGGAGAACAAAACCTGTATAATGAAACCAGGGATTAGATGGCTGATTTGGTGGAAAGAAGTAGCCTCAACTTCGTTGTAATTTTGTGTTCCTTGTTTTAGTATTATCACCTTTACTTGTTCATGGGCGGTTTAGGGTCAGCTGGCCCATGATCCGCCTCAGCCCATTTATTTTTCTCGGCCTGACCCGACCCTTTATAGTAATGAGACGCCCCGACCTGGCCCAACCCGACTCGTTGCCCAGCTCTACAACTAGAGCATGAACCTTTAGGAGGGTCCGGTTGGCCGGTTCCGCCTTCTCCCTTTTAACGAGTTCTATCCGGATTTATCATCTTCTAATTCAGTTCTATCTCTTAAGGAATGGCCTGGTTTTATTTCAGTTGTTTGGACGAGATGAAAGGACGCAAATCTTAGGTTATTTATGACCTAGGTCCTCTCCTATAAATAGAGACGTATGGCTCTCATTCCCATACTGGCTTCCTGCCTTAACATCACACTCGCAGAAAGCTAACCAGAATACTCTCATCTAAACGTTACTCTGCCAAAATTGATCTTGAACATTCATGTTTTCCACTTATTACCGTTGAATGCGTGCAAAGAACTAAAGAATATTCGATTATTCCGATCTCCGGGCACCCATTCAACTGATCACTACCGTATCCTACATGTTTCACAAAACTAGCCCTTTTTTCGGATTGTCACCATTGCATCGAGAAATCCGAGTAAGGAGATCTAGATCGGCAAGGTGGGACAACCTGAAGGCCATATTTCAGCCTTCGAACGGTTATATTTATCTCTATTTTATTCGTTTTCCGTATTGTGGTTTAAGAGATGTAATCGCTTTAATTTCCTCCCCGACCGATGTAATCTTTTATTTCCCATTTTTCATTCTTTTATCGCTTTCTTTATCGCTTTTCTTTATTGTTTTCCTTATTATATTTTGGTTGCTTTAATTTCTCTTCGCATGTTGTATGCTTGCTTTCTTACATCTTTATTAACACACTACTCGAACTATTAATGGCCATCTTCGAATGGGCGGAACCGAAGGGTTTGTCCCTATGTTTCGTACCCTCGACCCCGAATTCGATTCTCGGTTCAAGACCGATAGAGTCATCTTTTAGCCTCTTTTAGTCTTAGTTTTCTCATAATAAGATTGGAAGAGCAAGTTTTGTTTTTGTTAGTTTTTCTTCCCTAAAAGCCGACTGGCGACTCCCTTGTTTTATGCTTCATTCTACGCAAATTCGTATCTTGGTGTTTTTGGTTGCAGGAAAAAATGACGTTAGGATCCGGGTCTGCCCATAGGGTAGAGACCGAGGCCGGTTTCACCAGCCATGGCCTCTAGCCGGCGCCCGCCTTCCCTTGGTGCAGGCTACAACTAGCACCATGGGATGGCGGTGGTGGCTTCAGTCCAGATTAGTGTTTTCACACCAATCGGCCCTAAAGCCCCACGGCAGAATCATAACCCTAATATCGTTTGGTCCTTAATTAGAAAATAAGATCTCGGAAATTATAAAATAATTGCTAAAATGAAATGATTAATAAAATCCCCAATCAAATCTAATTTAGTTCATTTCAACTTGACTTAATAAAATTCGAAAATCTTAATAAAAAGTTCATCGCCTCATTATAAAATCGACTTTCTAAAACCATCTTCAAAATCAATCCTTTAAAAAACAGAAGAGAGAGATCCGACATGAGTGGGGAAGCTCAGCGGCCCCGGGCTGATCGTGCTTCCTACACGATGTAATGAATTTGCCTTAAGTAGTACTAAAACAATTAATTCTAGTTCATTTCATAAAGCATGCCATATTCAAAGTGATGTGAAAAATTTGAGACTACTTTGGAAAAATTAATGTCTAAATCATACTGAGTGGATAAGTTTCTAAGAACTTAGTAGCTCTATCAAGGTCGATAAATATGATCGAGTCGGTTTCTACTTTTGAAGTATAAATGAGTCTAAGACTCTTATAAATAATCTTCTAATAACCAAGTCTTGGGTCAGTCATATATGAGTCATGTCAAATTAATGATTGTTATGTCAAATGGCATTATCTTGTGAATTTCTTTTAGGATGCTTCTTGGTTAATCCTAACATTAGATGAATGTCCTAAATTCAAAACCCGAGTAAGGGGCCGGTTAATCATACCTGAGTCTTTAATCTCTCCCTTTTAATGAAATTCATTCAATCTAAATATTGACTCAGCGAAATTCATCTTTCATCAAGTCCTAAAAATTGTAGAAATTTTGTAAATGAATTCTTAGTCTAGAACGAAATTCAAAAGTTTGAGTAACAGAGCAAGACTTATAATTATATTTGAAATTCGAGATAAAAGAATTAATGTAAAATATGAGTATTAAAGCAAAATGTACACAATCTAAGTATCATAATAATAATAATAAATGTGAATGTTAGAGTAATAAAAAATATAATTAGTAGCAACAGTGATAAGCGGACATGAAATTTTAGAGAAATATTTTATTCATTAAAAATCAAAAGTGATAACCGAGACATGAAATTTCATTAATTGAAAATCAAATATGTATATTAGAAATTGAAAAAATATTACTTGCTCTCCCTAAACATATGAACCCCCAAAGTCCACCAAAACATATGATTCTTCTCCCCCTAATGCATTTCATCAAAATAAATAACAAGGAGAGAAAAAAGTTAGAAGATCGGAGAATTCGGTGGAATTCAAGTTGTGAACCCATGAAAGTTTTGTAAAGAGCAAAAACTTGTCGTATAAATAGTGACCGAGGGTGGTATAAGGTCCTTGATTTTGAATTCTCATAGTGTGGAGTGACTGAGGGTGATTTGAATTCTCATAGTTTTAGAAAAGATCCTTGATTTTGGTATAAGGTCTCCTTTTCGAGGCCTCGGACATAGAAATTTGTATGGTGAAATAGGTAGAGGTTTTGGGATTTTTCTCGGTTGCTTGAGGCAGCCTCAACCTTTGGATTTCTCTTTGTCATGTTTTGAGTTAGAAAAGAAAGAGTGAGAAGAGTAAAAGTTGGAGAAAAGGAAAGAAAAAGAATACAAACAAGGATTGAGAGAGAGCGAGGAGAAGGAAAAAAATGAGAGTAAAGACTAAAACCCGAGTCTAAGTGAGAATACTTGAGATGGAGTAAAGACTAAGTGAGCTTGGAAGAAGTATGAGTCGGTTGAGGTCGAGTGAGATAGTTTGGTTGGGAATGAAAATGCAAAGAAGGAAATGAATGAAAATGAAGAGTATTTATAGAAAAAGATTCTCAAATGGCTAGAAAGATACACCGAGTGTTAGTGCTCCCTAACGGCTAGTTCCCAGTGCAAGTGATGAGTCAGCATTCCTAATGACTAGTTTTTCATTTAGAAACACGTGGGATATGGTGGAACATTTTGCAAAAACATTATCCAAGATTCTCTATCAATAAGAGATAATCTCGGATATTTGAATGTCCATTTCAATTTGAAATAAGTCCGACTTAATTAATCGCCCGAGTCCTTAAATAAGACTCGGATTTTCAATGACTAATGCTCAATTTCATGAAATATCAACTGAATTACCAATCTATCATATTTATCATAAAGAAAACATGTCAAACAAGTATAATCACATAGTAAATCAATCAAGTAATCACATAATCATGCATTTATCATACTCTAATAAAGTAAAACTTATCTTCACTTGAAGGCTTGATGTATATATCAGCTAATTGAAGTTTAGTAGGAACAATTCTAACACAATATCACCTTTCTATAGACACCTAAAAAGTGTCATGCATTTCGTCTTTTATTTATTTTTTGGCACGATGATGAAATCCCCGGTTCTGTTTGTGGATTTGGATCATGGTCGGGATTTGATTGGTGTGACGGAAGCCGTAAACTATAAAGAACCCCCAGCACCACATAAATAGCCTTTTGCCCGGGATCAATCCCTTTTCTTTCGGATGATCCAAGCCCGGGAAAATCTGCAGAGTCAATAGGAGTTCGGTGTTGCGTATGAGAATTTCTAAGTTCGGATACCACATTTCACTTTGTCCAATCAAACAAGGAGTTGAAGATCTCAAGACAACATAACACGTTGCATTTCATGATCACGAGCATTAAAGTGCTATGTTTTGGCTCCAAGACAATCCACCCCGAGACTAGGAGTACACAATTCCCTTGAAAATCCCAACATGTCCGTGTCCCTTACTAGTAATTTCATTCAAAATGCTATGTTTTGGTCAAGACTCCCGGGTAGCACGGAAAGGGCACAAAACCCTACAAGACCACCCATGGCCGCGGCCCCTTACCCTTCTTTTTGCCTCAAAATGCTACATTCCAACCTCGAGGAATCTCGGGGTAGCACGCTAGGGCATGAAACCTTTGATCTTCTTGTGGCCGGTGCCCCTACCAGGTTTTATCCGATTTTATCCCGATTCTATTCGGTTCAATCTCATGATTATCTTGGCCCGATTTTCTTTGTTGCTTACGGACGGCTGGACGAGTTAACCCTAGTTCATTTCCTTGACCTAGCATCTCCCCATAAATAGAGATCCTTAGCTCTCATTCTCACAATGGCTACTAAATACTCCATTCCGTATTATGTATTCGATCTCTTTCTCCCTTTTCACCTATTCCCATTTTATTCCCTATTCCAACTACATCCGAACCAAAACGCCTCCATCATTCATACATCTCCTTTACCTACCTACACTCAAAAACCACAAATTCCATCTTTAACAGTTTAAATATTTTTTTATGCTTTTATCGCTTTCCATATTGTGGATTCGAGATGTATCGCTTTTAATTCCTCCCCCAACTGTAATCCTTTCAGTTTCCACTTTTCTTTTCTTTCGCTTTTGCTTTTCGTTTCCGCCTTCACCGATTTCTTTATTTCTGCCTTTATCGCTTTCTTTTACTATGTTTGGTTTCTTTAATCTCGCTTGACATGTTGTTGTTTGCTTGTGTTTTTCACATTATTTAGATTCACTACTCAAACTAGTAATGATTGTTTTCGAACGGGCGGAACGGAAGGGTTTTATCCCACATTTCGAATCCACACCTCCGAATCCGATACTCGGTTCTAGATCGATGGAGTCATTTTTATTCTCTTTTAGTCTTAGTTTTCCCATACTATAATTGAAAGAGTATTTATTTTGTTTTTGTTAGTTTTTCTTTCCTAAAATTGATTGCCGATTCCGTTTGATTTATTTCTTCTAAATCTACCTCCCGACTATTTTTTGATTGAGTAGTAGAAAAATGAATTTTGGATCTGTTAGTTAGGGCCTCGGACGGCGCCAGCCACCATTAGGTGCAGGCTGCCGCCTGCACCGATCGATCGGCGAGCAAGGCTTGGGTCTAAATCGTTGTTTTCACACCGGCTTAGCCCTAAAGCCTTATGGCAAAAACATAATTCTAGCTTTTTTATTTTTCAGTTAAGAGATAATTTATCGGGACCTTTCTTAAAATAATTTCTAAAATAAAATAATTAATAAAAACGTCATTCAAACTTTACCTAAGTCGCTTTAAATTAAATTTAATAAAATTCGGAAATCCTAATAGAAGGATCATTCCCACTTTCTAAAATCGATCTTCAAAACCCTTAAAATTATTTTCCATCTTTAAAAACCCTAACGCCAAGCAATTTGTGGGGAAGCTTTGTTCGGCCCCCGCCAGCCGTGGTTCCTACAAGTGGCGACTCCACTGGGGATAACTTCTTATTAAGAGGGCGAAACTATAAAATTTGAGTAGTGTGTTTTAATAATGTATTTGTATTAGGCATCCTTTATTTATCAACCTTTGAACATAGTTTATTTCTGTTATTTGACCGTAGGACAAATTTATTTTACCCTATGTTAACACTTCGGTAAGAGGCTCCTATCGAATCCCGGGCGAGCCCAATTAGGCTTGATTGCCAACGAAACGGTACCTCTTCCCTCATAGCACGCGATCTTGGTTCAAATCTCTTGGTTCACCAAGAGGCATTAAGGATTTTGGCATTTTTTCTTGTCATGCCCCACACGGAATACCAAATCCTCGGACTATGAGTCACCATGTATCCTACATAGTCTAAACCTCTTTTGACCATAGATCTTTTGTCTATTAGGTGGTCCCCCTCTTCATTTGCATGCTTGAATGAGTGTGATTGTTTTCAGATTTAATCTTTTGCTTGTGAGCCTTTAGGGATAGGTGAGAATCGCTGAATAATCCTTGCATGGGTGAAAAATAAAAATAAAATGATAAAACTTTGAGTCGGTCCAATCTTATGCATTTTAGCCAAAAGTTAAACTTTCCAATCTCTCTTAAGGTTGGTCCATTCATTTCATATTTGCATTAGCTAAATTAAAAATCATCCCTCTTAAGGTTGGTCCATTCATTCCATATTTGCATTAGCTAAATCAAAAATCATCCCTCTTAAGGTTGGTCCATTCATTTCATTTTTTACATTAGCCAAAATAAATTTCATCTCAAGTAAGGTGAGTTCGTTCATCTCATTTTTGCATTAGCCAAAATAAAAATTATTCATCTCTAATTAGGAGAGTCGTTCATTTCTCATTTAGCTAAAACAAATTCATGTTCCATAAGGAATAATCGTTTATGCATTTCTATTATGCACTAGCCAAATCATAGAATCATCCCGCATTAAGCCATAAGCATAATTGCATACATTCCATTCCATTTGTTTTGCATACCTTATGTTCATCCAAATAAAAGAGCATATTGTTTTCTTTTTGTAGGCACCTAAAAAGTGTCGTCATTTTCTCTGTTTTTTATTTGTTGGCTCGATGATGATAATCTCGAGTCTTGTTTGTGGATTTGATCTCGGATCGTGATGAATTGGTGCAATGTAGGACAATAAACCACAAGGAACCCCCAGCACCAAATAAATAAGCCTTTTGCCTTGGGTTAGTCCACAAATCCTCTTTTCTTTTGAACCATCCAAGAGTTGGGCCGAGCCTTTAGGGATTGTGGAGTCCGATGTTGTGTACCGAGAAATCCGAGTCCAAAGTATTGCATTCTAATTTCATCCGAGTACAAGGAGCTAAAGATCCGAAGACAGCGTTAAAGTGTTGCATTTCATGATCGAAGCATCAAAGTGATGCGTTTAAGCTTCATAAGACAGTCCACATGAGACTAGAAGCTTTCCCCTCGAACGACATCGTGGCCGACGCCTGCCTTCTAGAAGCATCAAGTGGAACACTGCTTTTTGGCTTGGAGAGTCCATGGAGAAAAAACTAGGGCACGAAACCCTAGGGCATTCGGTTGGCCGGCGCCCGCCTTCCCTTTTTATCCGGTTTTATCCCTTTCGATCCAATTCTATCTCTTAGGATTTGGCTTGGTTTTATTTTAGCTGTTTGGACGGCTAGATGGAGGCAAACCCTAGGTCATTCGTGACCTAGGTCATCTCCTATAAATAGAGATGTACGGCTTTCATTCCCATACGACTTCCCGCCTTAGAATCACGCTGCTAAAAGCCAATCGAATTCTCTCACCTAAACGTTACTCTACTAAAATTCCTATAAGCATTCATCTTTCACCATTGAATCCGTGCAAAGAGCTAAAATACATTCAATTATTATGATCTCTCGGGCACTTATTCAACCGATCATTACTATACCCTAGACACAATTCACAAAACTAGCCCTTTTCTTTAGATTGTCGCCATTGCATCAAGAGATCCAGTGTGGAGATCCGGATCAGCAGGGTGGGACAACTTGAGGGCAATAATTTAGCCTTTGAATGGTTATATTTATTTCTATTTTTATTATTTTACGTATTATGGTTTAAGAGATGTAATCGTTTTAAATTCCTGCCCGACCGATTTTGTAATTTTTCTCCATTTCTTGCTTTTCTTTATTGTTTTCCTTGTTATATTTTGGTTGCTTTAATTTTGTTTAGCATGTCATTGTATGGTTCTTTTCTCGCATCATTCTAATACACTACCCGAACTAGTAATGGCTGTCTTCGGACGGACGTAACGGAAGGGTTTTCCCTACTTTTGTACCCTCGCCCCGAATCCGATTCATGGTTCAAAGACCAAAGGAGTCATTTTAGCCTCTTTTAGTCTTATTTTTCCCATACTAAGAAATTTTTGTTGCTTTTTCTTTCCTAAAAACTGATCGGCGACTCCCTTATTTTACATTTTGTTCTATTCAATTGCGCATCTCGGTGTTTTTGGTTGCGAAACAGTAAGAAGAGGTTATAGATCTGCCCACCGGGGTAGAGGCTGAGGTTGACTTTGTCGGCCACGCCTCTGGCTGGCGCCTGCCTTCACTTGGCACAAGTTGCTGTCTCAGTACTTGGGTCGTCGGCAGGTGAGGCTTCGGTCTAGATTGGTGTAAAGCCCTAAAGCCTCGTGGAAAGACCAAAATCCTAATTTTTCTTTTTCCTTAATTAGAAAATAAGATCCCGGGAATTTTAAAAATAATTCTTAAAATAAAATAATTAATAATAATGTCATTCAAACTTTGATCGATCGATTTAATAAAACTCAAAAAATCTTAATAAAAGGTCCATCCCCACTTTTTAAAGTGCATCTTTAAAACCCTAAATCATTCTTTCCTCTTTCTAAAAACCCTAACGCCAAAGGGGCAAATCGTGTGGGAAGCTCTATTCCGGGTCACCGCCAAGGTCGTGGCTCCTACGAGTGGCGAATCCACTGGGAATAAATCATTTCTTAAGAGGGCAAAAGTTGAAAATTTGAGTAATGTGTTTTAATGGTGTGCTTGCATTAGGCATCCCGCATTTAGTAACTTTTGAATTAGTTTAAATATTGTTTTGGACCCTAGGAAAACTTTATTGTACCCTCTGTTTACCCTTTCTGGAGAGAGGCCCCCACCGATTCCTTTAGGCGGGTCCAACTAGGCTTGATTGCCCGAGGAAACAGTGCATCCTCCCTCGTAGCATGCCATCTTGGGCTAAACCTTTTGGTTCACCAAGAGGCACCGAGAATTTTGGTTGGTATCCTTATCCATGCAACCTATGGGGGACCAAATTCTCGGACTACGTGTCACCATGTATCCAAACTCTTGAACTCTTGGGCCATAGAACTTTTGGACTTTTAGGTGCCCCTTAGACTTCATGTGCATGCTTGGATGAATGTGTGTTTTTAGATTTAATCTTCTGTTTGTTAGCCTTTAGGAATAGGTGAGGAGTGCTGATTAAACCCTTACTTTAAAAAATTTCCTAGAGTCGATCTGTTATGTGCATTTAGCCAAAAGTCAAAATGCCTTTTTCCTATTAGGGTTGGTCCATTGTCTGCATTTTCCGTGTCATTCCAATATTTTTCCTTTTAGTGGCCTAAGTAGTTGTTTTTGAAAGGGTCTTACCGGAAGTTCCCTTTTCTTATTGTCTAGTCCTTTTATTTCTTTTTGCATTTTCACATTTCATTTACATCAACAAAATAAAATCATCTCATATAAGGTGAGTCCATTTGCATTAGCCAAATAAAATCATCTCATATTAGATGAGTCCACTTGTATTAGCCAAATAAAATTATCTTATATTAGGTAAGTCAATTTGCAGTAGCCAAATAAAATCATCTCATGTTAGGTGAGTACATTTGCATTAGCCAACTAAAATCATCATATTAAGATAGATGGGTTTGTTTCTTTTCATTTAGTCTAGAATTCATCCCAAATAAGGAAATTCATTATCATATAGGAAGCATCTTTTCTCTAAGGATCATGCAATTCAAGTCATTCATCATATCATCATCGCATCCTTTATGTGCATCCAAATAAAAAGCATCCTTAATCTCTTCGGGTCTTGCGCTTGAGTCCCTTCCTCCTAAAAGTGATCTTCTCTCACATGGTCGTCAACCTCATCCTTTGGACTGCAGAGTAGGGAAGTCTATGGCAACCGAGTATTATCGGATTCCAAACTCTAAAAGATTAGAACGTCTTACCAAGGAGTCCAGGCACAACGTCATTTTTTATACTACGTGGTCTACATCGGTGCGACAAACTTCGGTGCATACTATACCATCACAATCCACCCCTTGTTCTAAGACAATACCTAAAAAGAGTTCCCTTCTAATGGCTCCCAATCCAAGAGCAATACCTTAACCTCGATCAACTTAATGAGAATATAGCAAAGGTGAAAACTAGGTTGAGTGATCAAGAAGAACATATATCGTCTACATCAAGAGATCTTAAGGAAATCATCAGGGCTATTGAGGCCAGTAAGAGAGATGAAGAAGCTGAATGTTTCGAAGGGAAGAGGCTAAAGAAGTCTGTAACACCCCGGACCCATAATCACCGGTTTTAGTTTAAATAAACCGCTAGCCGATGATTAGCGCAATGGAAAGTAGGTCGAGGGCATTACCGCCACCCTTACCGAGAGGAAAGGGCAAGGCTATGACAATATATATATTTCTAACCTTGGGTTACACTTGCTTTTCCACTAACAACAAGTGACTCATAATAAGCATAAACTATAACTTGTACAAAGATTAAGCATAAGTATATACTACCGTCCGGTAAACTACGACAACGACACTTAACCCTTGATACCCCAACTAGCTTGTCGCTGCGAGCCTCTAAGTCCCGAATAGGATTTTCTCTTGCTTCATACCTTCAACATCTTTACCTAAAACAAAACAAGAAAATGTTTTTGAAATGTGAGCCGAAGCTCAATACATCCACTATCATGTCTGTAAAATAAATGTTATGAAATAATTGAGTTGAGCGCATGCATTTCAATTCATTTGTAAATGAGGGAGAGTGAACAATGTAAAACTGTTGCTAATTAATTATCTGTGTGGTTACCCTTGCGATCATCGGGTTTCCCTATATGTTTACACACCTGCACCAATCGGGAAGTCCAGTTGGTGCGGCGCGATTACGGTGTGCTGACTTTGAACAATGGTGAAGTATCAATGGGAGGGTCCACTTTAACATGGCAAATACTGTTGCAAATGATTCTTTATTGGTTGTTAATGGCGGTCATATCCGGCCTTGATTTGTAAATAAAATATTGAAGGGCACGATCAATGAACGTACCTTGAGCTGATGTTCTTCCTTCTTTTTCTTTTTGGGCGGAATCCGGATGAACGCACGACGCTTGATGACCTTAAGTTAAAGATATAAAAATTTTATTAATAAACTGAATTTTTATTTCTTATTTATTTATTAAATCACTTCAAAGATACTTGAAATGAAAGTTGACAAAGTTAGCTTTTACTAAAGAATACTAGTGATGTCTTTAATTTGTATATGATTTATTTATTTTATTTTATACAATGCATGCCTATATATATATATATATATATATATATATAGCTTTCTTCTAAAGAATACTAAGGTTATTTCTAACCTATGAGGTTTATTTGCTTCCTTTTATAAAATGCGTGCGAAAATATATGTCTATACATTACCCCAAATACCTACCTTCCTTTTTCTACCAAGAATTTATTAGTGAATAGTATTAATACAATACTCGCTTTAAAACCAAGGAAAGGTTATACTTTTCAGATCTTGTTATTAGTTACTTTATTATGTAATTACTTTTATTTATTCATTTATGCACCTATTTTCTAACCTTATTTTGTTTTATGAGGGCATAATTAACTTCCCACAACATGCTAATTTCCCACATTACTTCAGTTTTCCCATACTCTTCGAGTATTTTAACACAAGCTCAATTCTTCTCACAATCTCAACATTAGGTCAAATGGTCATCCGAATTAGTCCGTAACACTTTCCGACTCAAATCATTCATGACTCGTCCTTTATACGTAAGTTTGCCTATAATCTGTCTCCGATTTCGGTATGTCCAGATGTCATCAATTGTCACCAAATCTTCCTAAACTCCATGAATCAATCACATACATGCCACAATTAAAATTTAATCTCCATGCGTGCAAAGAAGAATTAATTACAACTTAAATACTTAAATTAAAAGGAACCGAATCGAAAAGAATTACCCTAAGAAATAAAATTAACGAACTGAATTTGAAAAATTTTACCCTAAGCAATTAGATGGAGGAGGTTAATTTAAGAGGGGTTTTTTTTTTTTATGATTGAAGGTTGGAGGGTTGAAGACCGGGCTAATGAAACGGAGCGATCGGTCGCGGTTGAAGCGATCGCGGGAGTGATGAATGGCGCCGGCGACCGGCAGAAGACGGTTGAGGCCGGACAGGGCTTGAGGACTGAAGAAGGCGTGACCAAACTTGGCAGAATCCGGGCAGAAGTAGGGCCAAGGACGGTGGTGTATCGGCGTTTGATGGCTGGGACGGTGACAAGGCGGCGGTAGGTGGTGGTAGCGGCTGCTCGGTGGCATCGTGGTGGCGTTTCCAGTGGCTACGATGAAGGATAAAGGGGAAGGCGGAAGAGGGAAGTGACGGAAAGGGGTGTGGTGTTGGGCGGTTTGATGATGAGGCCGATGATGGTGATGGTGAGGATGATGGTGGCTGGCCGGAGGTGGTTGTCGGTGCGGCCGGGAGCCGCCGGTGCTGTCGGTTGGCGGTGGAGGTGGGACAAGAGCAGAGATCCGGAGAGAGAGAGGGGGTAGTGAGTTTAGCAGTGTTTAGGTTTAGGAAAATGAAAGTTTTAGGTTTCCTTAAGCTTTTATACTCCCTTTTGTCTCCGCTTGCAATGGGCCATCCGACCTAACAATTCCCTGGCCCATTTCTCCTGCGAGCTTATCCTTATCCAACTCTAATTCCCACTCTTCATACTTATCATCATCTTTTCTATTTAAGCTTATCTTAATCTAGGAAGTATTATTTTTAATAACATTAAGTTTACAAAAATTATATTAATTTTATTTGTTTAAGGATTTTTAGAACTCAAAATAAATTAGCTATATAAAAATGTCAATGTTTAGAATGAATAATCTAAACATGCCCACTAAAGTCACTAGTTGTTGATAAAATCTAATTTATAGAAATGATAAATGTTAGTTAACTTCTGAGTCATTAAAATTTATAGAATGATCGTGCGTCGTTGTTGTTATCATCCGGTTCTCGCATTTTAAATAACATTGACATATATATATATATATATATATATATATATATATATATATATATATATATATATATATATATATATAGATATATACACATGTGTAATATAAAAATATTTGAAAGTTTGAAATGCACCGCTCATGCTAATCTTTAACGTATTTGAAGTTAATTATTTTCTTAGAGACGGGTTGTTACGTGAAGCTGAAAATGTGAAAAGGGAAATGGCTTTGGTTATACCACCTCCACCCATCCAATCACCTCTAGGTAGTCCCAAACATGAGCCCCCTAAGCCTGAATCCAAATCTCGGTCCGATTCCCGCATAGATCGGATAGAACGGATGTTGAGGGAGTCATCCATGTTCAGCAATCATTATTTCAATCATAAGGGATTCACTTTAATCCCTAAGGGAAACTACCTCCTATGTTTACTATGCCCGATATTAAGTTCAAAGGTTCCGAGAATCCCCATCATCATGTACGAGAACTTCTTGGGAACAATGACCCTTAAGAACATTCTTGAAGACACTTACCATGTCATCTTCCCCTGGACATTTGATACTAATGTAATGAAGTTGTATAATGCGGTTGACCCACGCAAGGTTGCCAATTGGACAAATTTGTGCAAGGAGTTCCTCCATCAATACTCCTATAACACTTATTTCCCTGTCGCTCTTAGAGACTTGGAATTAATCAAGCAAGGTGAGAAGGAGAGCTTCACAGATTACCTTACTAGATGGAGAGCAAAGGCAGCCCATATGGTTGATCGACCCTCCGAGAAGGATCAAGTTCGAATCATCGTAAAGAACCTTCAGCCTAATTATAATCAACACCTCAAATTTCTACCCGCGATGGACTTTTCAACCGTTAGAGATATCAGTTTGCTGATAGAAGAAGAGTTGTCCACCGCGACCACAAAAGTCGCGACCGAGATAGAGAGGTAATTATCATTCTAAAGATAAGAAAACCTCCAATACTGGCAATACTACCGAGGGTGCGAGATGTCAATGCCCTCATGTTAGCTTGTCATACAGTTACAAATTAAACCACTACTTAGGCTTATAATTAACCATATAGCATAGGGAAGTAGGGATCGAATCCACGAGGAAAGATATAATAACATGCAAGCCCTAATCTAATTAAATTTACTACTCTTAAAAACAAAATAGAAAATAAAAATTAAAATCAATAACTAAAAATCATAGAAAATTATCTAACAACTAAATAAATAATTTATACAGATTAATATAACTACAATATCCTAGAAATATTTTTTGTATATTTTTTAGAATAATTAAAATAGAAAACTAGAGCAGAAAATAAATAAATTCTAAAATGGAAAATTAAATAAGTAAAAATCTGCACTAAATTAATTACGAAAATAAATACTAAAATTACCTAGAATATTAACACTAATTTTCTAGACCTAATCAGACCCTAAAAATATGAAAATAAAATTTAAAACTGAATTTACGAAATTAATTAACTAAAAACCTGTAGTATTTAAATTCAAGAATTAAATCTGAAAAATTATCAAATTAATTCCAAAAATTCTAAAATTTAATCACAACAAACTAGGACTCTATCCAAAAAGAAAATAAAACACGAAAAATAACAAAAGAAACTATTTTAAAACTAATTTCTAACAATCGACTCAAAAATAATAAAACCGACAAAAAAATAATCTGAAAATTAAAATACATAAAGACTCAAAATTAAATTAAAATAAAATTCCTAAAACTAACCTAAAATACTGATCTTTAGGGGGAATAATGAAATTGATGTTAAAAGACTATAAATTTATAAATAAAAATTAACAAACTCAAGAAAATAACTAAAAGCAAACAAATAATTATCAAAGATATCAAATTTATAAAAACACTTAGTATAATCTATATCCACCATGCAAATTATTATTTATCATTAATACACAAATTGATCTACCCATGAGCTAAATTGTAGAAGACAACTACTAACGGATCTTCCCGATTTTTCCTAAGTTATTAGTTTACTTAGGCCTACCCCTAATATAAACCCTACTAATATTGATAACCATAGCACTAACACTAGAATTTAATCAAATTAGAGCATTAAGTAATAGAAAAACATCATCTAGCACCTAATAACCAATCTACTAGCAAATTGATTTAAGAAGGATCCGTAATAATTTCCTAATTAAAAGAGATGGGTATGAGCCATCCATGATTAACTAGAATGATGCTTATGTCTAAAAGATCAAGCGATTACGTACTTAAACCCTTTAAACTATCATATGAATTTATATAAAACTAATTAGCGTGCACTCTAATTAATTAGACATAAAATCATAAACATTAAAATTAAATTATCATAAAATCATGGATCTAATCAATCGGACAATAAAGAACGAAACTTTGTCTCAAAATAAATAATTTAACATGGTTTCAAGTAGATTATATTAAGTATAAAAAACTACTCAAACATAATATAATTTAGGACACATAAACTAAATAAAAATATTATCTTTAATATTAATCTAACAATAAAAATTCAATCTTTACTAGTAAAAAATTACAATACTAAATTATACTACCGATATTAGTTTCCTTAGCCACGGGATGATGATGATGAAGATGATTGTTATGATGGTGTTGGCGTGGGAGATGAGCAGCGGCAGCAGGTGCAGCCGAGAGCCGCAGCGGCAAGCAGCAGCGTGGGCAATGAACGTGAGGGGCAGCAGCTAGGTGGCTGGCTGCTTGGTGTGTGTGGCTGCCGTGGATAGCAAGGGAAGAGAGGGTGGGTGATTGTGTAGCTAGGTCTCCTCCATGATGATAAAAAGTAGTATATATAAGGTGAAGGAGTTACGGTTTATTTCTCTTTCTTCTCTTCTAAGTTTCCTTTTCTCTTCCAATTACGATTTCCTAAAATATAATATCATAAAATAAATATTTTATGACATATTATATTTGTGGACCAACTTCATATATTTTCTTGGATGCTTGTCCGTAGCTAAAAACTCATTTTTAACGTCTTTTCTCTTCTTCCCCAATTTATTCGATAATTACCTATAAATAGACAAAATAGGATAAATTAAATAAAATAAACTATATAATATAAACTAAATAACTACTAAAAATACGTATAAAATACGACTTAACACCTCAATAAGTTATAGTTAAATAGAGAGGTAATTATCATTCTAAAGATAAGAACATTTTGCAAATACCATCGTTCACGAGGACACGATACAAAACAGTGTTGGACATTTGAGAACAAACTAGAAAGCATGTTTCGAAATGGCCAATTACCCTTGCCTAAGGCTGCCTAGAATCCAAGCAACAATAAGAACCCTTTTAGCAGCACCCTAGCCATCTTCATTGAACCCACACCAGGTCAATGAGATCCTTCCATTTTTATTCGAGATCCGAAGTCCGGGGTTGTGGGTAAGTGATGAAGAAGATGTCTACAAAATAAAAAGTGACGAGTGACAACAATAGTGATGACTTATAGGGCACACCACCCTTAGAAGAAGAAGACTTTTGGGGAAATACTAAGAGTCCTACTTGTTCAATTTCTTACTAGATCATGACGGCATAAAGCGCCCTTGGGTCCATAGCCGACTCGGGAAGCCCCAAAAGATCCTGAAGCTACAAAGAAAGAAGACCCAATCCTTAAGCAACTCCAAAAATTAAAGGCCGACATTTCCATCTGGTAATTAATATCTGCTTCCCATAAACATAGGCAAGCCTTAATTGATGCACTCAACAGGATCGAAGTTTCTCCAAACACTACGTCGGAGGAAGTATTAGGATTGGTCAACGAGTAGGGACGGAACCATTACCTTTGATCAAAAGGATCTCCTAGAAAAAGGTGTTGCACACAATAATGCCCTTTATTTAACTGTAACTTGCATCAACAAGTTTGTTCCCCTAACCTTGGCGAGATAATGGATCAGTAGTAAACGTATGTCCCCGGAGAACTGCTAAGAGGTTAGGAATAAGGGAGCAATAACTCTCTAAGCGGATCGATCATCTTCCGACTTATGATAATTCTAGATGAACAGTCTTGGGAACAATGACCTTGTCAATCAATATAGGGCCAATAGAGAGGAATATCGAATTCCAAGTCTTAGATATTCCAGCTACTTTTAATTTGCTTCTAGGACGCCCTTGGTTGCACGATCATCGAGCAGTGCCCTCTACACTACATCGAAGGTCAAGATGATCATTAAAAGTCAAGTCACAGCTGTCAATGGGGATAATCTTTGTGCTACTATCACTTCCAAAGAGTCCGTAGTGGAGATCAAGCACGATGCTAATGATGAAGAACTTTACGGATTTGAAACCATCGCTACCTTAGAAAGGATGAAGCACCTTTTACCTTTAATCCTTATGGCAACACTAGTATCCAATCGATGCTTAGAAAGAAGGGGTATTTTCTAGGTCTTGCTTGCAGGCCGAAGGGTATACCACCATATTTTTCCATCCCTTGAACCCACTAATAATTATAATTTTGGAATAAGCTATCAACCTACTTCTAAGGAAATAGCTCAATCCAAGTGGGAAATCCAAGTGAAGATGATCGCACCACACACAGTCCACTCTATTAAGCTCTTTTCTTTATACTCTACAAGGACAATTTACGAGAGAAGGAGAAAACTTTCCTTATTATGGTTTTCTTGAGCCTTACTACTTCAAGGAAAAGGGTATCCTGGTACCTAGTCTAGAGATGTTCAATGCCTGCTATATTCCGGTAAAGGACGCACCTTACCACCTCAAAGGGGATAGTCCACAACAGAATGGACCAATCTTATCGGAAACAATCTTTTCGGTCTCTTATTCGAGACAAGAAGGTGACCTAGAAGGGAACTCAATCTCGGTATCGTTGCGAGCTATGTTGCACTAGCAGTTTGATCCATCCAAGTTCATTACCGATGCTGATATAGAAGGGTCCAAGCATGTTACTTGAATTGATGCTGAGGCCTAAGAATTTGCGGTCAGCCTAGAAGCGCATCCTCTTTCTAAGTTTAGTACTTGGGGCTTGTACTTCGCTTCGTTATTTCTAGTTTTTTTCCTAATTCTGTCATTTCCAATTCGTTCCTAAGTCCGATGTACTCATTGCTTCTTTCAATAAATCGAACCTTTCCGCTTACTCTTTGCCTCCTTTTTCGCTTACTTGTTTTTCCTTTAATGATGAATAAGAAATTCCTAAAGAATTAAAAAAGCTATGGAAAATCATGAAAATCGCTTACAAATAATAGAGGAAACAATAACAATTAATCTCGGGTCAGTTGATCAACCCCAAGAAGTTAAGATTGGGAAAACTATAGGTCCGGAAGTGCGAAGCAATTGACTTCGCTCCTTACGGAATTTATCGATGTCTTTGCATGGTCTTACAAAGACATGCCGAGTATAGATTCGAGTATAGCGAGAACATAAAATTTTGTTTCATAAGGATGCTAAGCCGGTTAAGCGAAGTTGAGGAGGATGAAACCATAATGGGCCTTGAAGATTAAGGAAGAGGTTGAGAAACGAGTTAGAGGCTGGGTTTATTAAGGTAGTTCACTATCCTCGGTGGGTAGCAAATATAGTTTCGGTCCCGAAGAAAGAGGGCGGGGTTCGTATGTGCGGCGACTTCGGGGATTTAAACAAGGCCAGTCTTAAAGATGATTTTGCATTGCCTCATATCGATCTTCCGGTAGATAATACAGCGGGTCATGCTCTACTCTCATTCATGGATGGTTATGTCGGAATAATCAGGTGAAGATGGTTGAAGAAGACACGGAGAAAGCAACCTTCATCACTCAATGGGGACTTACGGTTATGTGGTTATGCCATTTGGGCTCAAAAATGTTGGTGCAATGTATTAGAGGACAAAAACGACACTACTTGCATGATATGATCCATAAAGAAGCCGAAGTATACATAGATGATATGATCATAAAATCCAAAAACAGGGTAGGGCACTTACCCGGCCTGAGAACATTCTTCTATAGACTCAAGAAATACAACATGCGCCTTAATCCTCAAAAGTGTGCCTTTGGGGTAACCTGCAGTAAGCTGTTGGGTTATGTTGTCAATCTCGGAGGAATTGAAGTTGATCCATCCAAGATCAAGGCCATTCAGGAGATCCCTCTACCAAGTGCGTAGGAGGAGATAAAAGGTTTCCTAGGACGCTTACAATATATTAGTCGTTTCATATCAAAGTTGACTATAGACTCGTGAACCCGTTTTCAAGAAGTTAAAGAAAGGATCCGAGCCCATTTGGGATACCGAGTGCCAACAAGCATTCGATAAGGTTAAGGAATACTTGGCTAATCCTCCAATGTTAGCTCCACCCCAACCAGGGAAACCTTTACTTCTATATCTCACCACAACGAAACCGCTATGGGAGCCATGCTAGCTCAACAAGACGGGAAAGAAGAACGTGTGATCTACTATCCGGGTAAGAAGTTCCTGGATTACGATACTAGATATACACCACTCGAGAAGAAATCTTTGGCTTTAGTTTGGGCTAACAAGAAGCTTAGACACTACATGTTAGCCCACATGGTATATGTGGTAGCACCTATGAATCCTATTAAGTACATACTTGAGCAACCAACTGTCAGCAATAAAATAGCACGATGGATTGTCATGCTATCGGACTGCGAACTCAAGTTTGTCCCTCAAAAACGATCAAAGGAAGGATAATGTCAAAATTCTTAGCTGATCTACCCGTGCACTGAATCGCAACCCGAACACCTTAATTTCTAATATGAAGATATTTTACAAGTAGAGGTGGTGTACTTCGACGACACTTCCAATCGAAGGGATTTGGAGTAGGGATTCTTTTAGTATCGTCGGAGGGAGCACATACTCCCATTTCAGTCAAACTAGACTTCGAGGTCACCAATAATGCTGCAGAGTACGACGCTTGTATTATGGGACTTGAGGCTACAATAGAGATCGGGGTCGGGAACATCGGGGTTTTCAGCGATTCCAGTTTGATCATCAACCAAATTTCGCAGAGGTGGAAGGTACGTAGTGAGGCTTTGGCACCCTACCAAGCATACTTGACGAAATTATCTAAGCATTTCGAGAATATCTCTTTCACTTACCTTCATAGGGATGATAATCAATTTGCGGATGCATTAGCTAAATTAGCATCCATGATCAATATCCCCACGGGCATTCACTCAATGCCCGTTCACATTGAGCAACGGAGTAAGCCTACGCACGTCTGCACCTTAGAAGTATCTAGTACTCGACCATACCAATTGGTATCATGATATTTATTAGTATTTGGATAAGCAAGAGTATCCCTTTGACTCTATACCTAGAGCCCAATGAGCCATCGGGATGTTGGCTGCCTAATTCTTCATTAATCAAAGGCAATTGTTCAAGAAAACCGACTCTAGAATTAACTTACTTTGTGTCAATCAACATGAAGCAAAGTGCATTATGGAATAGATTCATGGTGAGGAATGTGGACCTCATATGAAGGGTAGGATGTTGCTATAGAAGATACGAGAGACTTGGTTATTACTGATCTACCATGGCGGTGGACTGTCATGACTTTGTTAGGAAGTGCCATAAATGTCGGGTGTATGCAAACCTACAACACCAACTCCCGTCATTGTTTACTACGATGTCTTCAACCTGGCCATTTTCAGTTTGGGGAATAGACATTATTGACAAGGTGACTCCTAAACGAACATGAGGTCACGAATTTGTGTTAGTAGTAAGTGACTGCTTCACCAAATGGGTAGAGGCAGCCTCTTATGCAACTTTGATGTCGAAATAGGTAGCCAAATTTATCACCCGAACATTATCTATCGTTGTGGGGTGCCCCACAAGCTAATAAGTGACCATGGTAGTCATTTAAGAAGGAGCTAGTGGATTTGTTGGATAAGTATAAAATCCGAGCATCGAAATGTTCCCCATATCACCCTCGGACCAACGAGAGCGATGAGAGGTCGCTAATAAGAATATTCGGAAGATAGTAGAGAAAATGGCGAGTTAGTTATAAGGATTGGCCGGATAAATAACCTTTTGCTTTGTGGGGTTTTAGAACTTCTATTAGAGCCTCTACGGGAGTGACACCCTACTCTTTAGTCTATGGCATGGAAAAAGTCCTTCCAATTGAGATTGTTATTCCTTCATTAAGGATAATTGCTGAAAGCCAAATTCCAAAGCGAGAATGGGCCAAAGCATGCTATGACGAGTTAGTATTATTGGATGAAAAGTGCCTCAATGCCTTACATAATGTCCAAATATACCAAGCTCGTATATCCAGGGCATTTAATAAGAAGGTCAAGCCTCGCAACTTGCAAATTAGGGATTTGGTCCATAAAGTGATAAGAGCACCAATTCGGGACCCGTAAGGAAGTTTAAGCCCAACCGGCGGGGCCCGTTCATACTTAATCATATCTTACTCGGCGGAGTGGTAAAGTTAACTGATTTGGACAGAGAACAGATTTTCCAGTACACAAATTTAGATAAGTTGAAGAAGTATTACGCCTAGCATGCTCTTAGGTAGTAGGCTGAGCCCAGCCCAACCAAGTTAGGCCAAGGTAGACGCCGACCATCACCTGGTCAACGGTGGGCTGGTCGAGCAACGGTTTTCCCCTCTTATTCTGGTGTTCCTTGGTTCCTTTATCTGCTGGATGGCCCAATTAGGCAGTTTTTTTAATGACAATCTAACTAGGCATTCCAATTTATCTGTTTTTTTAATTTTACCTCTAAGTGAGCAATAAAAATATGAAAGTATAGCATAATACTTACTTTTATTTAATTAAAGGTAAGCCTACTACTTACCCAATTACATAGCTAATAAAGAAAAATACTTACAAGCATACTACTTGTAAAAAATAAACACTATCCTAAAGAGGCAAAACTAATCCTCCTTCTTTTATTCAAACTCCTTAGAGTCCAAGTCCTAGTCTATTTTCACTTTATTTCCCTTAGGATCGCTAGACTTAGATTCCTTATCTCGGGTGTGTTCCTTTAGTTCTTGGATTCGGCGGGCCCTCTTTTCTTCGGTTTCTTTAGCTTCAGTCTCTCTTCGACGGGCACGTGCAGCCATCCGAGGGTTTACTTCACGAATTTGCGAGAGGGCAGTAGTAGGGACAACTTCTTCAGGATTTAGCTCTCCGAGTCTCGGTGCCTTTCGTGTTCGAGATCTACTTCTATTATCCACTCTAGATAACAGAGAGAAACAGTGGTGTTCGCAACTCCTTCAGGTGTTTGTAGGTTTACAAGGAGTCGGTAGCTTTGGCGGACCTCTCCAATATTCGTGCCATGACCCGGTCCATTTAGAGCTACCATGCCCTCCGAACAAGTCAAAACTTGCGAGCTAGATGCAATCCAAGTAGTGGTATCACTTGTTACGTACCCATTTTGCCGTAACACACGGCTAGGAAAGTAATACGTACTCTCCTCTAGGCCCAATAGACGTATGTACAGGTGCTTTGTGTAGTGTGTGTTTTAAAGTGGGACACCATCCAGTGTTTAACATACCATAGGAGGTTGTTGCTGTCATTTTTGAGGTACTCTTCCCATCGAGAGGTTGGGTAATCAGCCACCACCGAGTTTCGTTTCCACTAGCGAAGTGCATCATTCCGTATGTATCCAACTTAGGGGAGCATCAATGAACTTGCATCAATGAGCTGTAGATGTTCCATTAACCAGATTTGCACATCATAGATGCGAAATCAAATATTACTCGTCCTGCACGGTCAAAGTCTAATTTTTAGGCCCAACAAGAGCAAAATCGAAATAATAATAAATAACAACAGAAGAGGTAGGAACAAAAGTTAGGTTTTTCCGGCATAAGCCGGAGGCTCCTCAGCCTCTAGCTGGTGCCAAACCGCCGCCCGGTTTACCATTGTTTGCTTCCGTCTGTTTTAATGCTTACCTGCAATAATAGGGTGCTACCATGGAAATTCTGTTCGGCATTGGCTTCAACTCGGTCTAAGCCAATTATCGTTTCAGCTGCTATTAGTGGAGTTAGGGAACAATAATTCTCTAAGCTGTTCCACCAGGCTTAGTAAGGCCGCTGGTGCCAAGTCCTTGTGACCTCCCACTAGTAGGAATCCCCTTATCATGCAAGTAATAATGGCTCACCATCTTGAGATGATAATGGATTTCACATAGGCTTACGTGTTACGATAGTGCTTCATCAGATTGGTTAAACTCACCCGATTCCCAATAAGAATCCACCCTAGATTCTTATTACTCGGTTTTAATAAATATTGGTACTTTTCATGAAGATTTTCTAAGGATTTGGGAACAACTAGTTTTGTTCACCTAAAACTGCCTAGTATGGCATCGAATTCTTCGGGCAAGGAACATAGTTCAATATCCCCAAACCTAAAGACATGGTGGTGACGATCCTAGTAGGCTACAGCAGCCCTTAAGAAAGGCCAATAGATTTTCACCTGGTGAATACTGAATAGGACATTCAGCCGATAATTGGTTAACCCAGACCTATCCATGTTACTCATCTCATACATCTGTTGGGTTAACTCAGTCATGTAGTTCATGGTTCTATTTCGAGGATAAGAAGGAGATATAGTGCGGTTGATTGAAGGCTTTGATGTTGGTGTTTATTTTGTGCTGCACGTTCATCATATTTATAGGTGTTTTTCTGGAGTTATCCAAGTCCCACTGCAATTAGTACAACGAGGCGTTACAATCCCTGCACGACTCATACATGGCCGGCGCCGGCCATGGCTTAGGCCCAGCCCGTTTTGTGGTTTTCTTGTGGTCGAGCAGTCCTTGGTCATTTTATTTCTTCGTCCTAGCCCTTGGCGCACGCTTTGTTTTTCTTTTTGGACCATGCACTTGAGATTTCCCATTTTTCTTTTATTATATTTTTAGGGGAATGGGGGCTAGTGAAGTTTTTAAAATTTCGTCTTCGTATTTTTCTAAGTTTTGTGCATCATATTAAATAAAAGAACGTATTTTTAGAATTGAGCCCTGCATTTCATCTCATTTCATAAGAGTATTCAGTACAATATAATAATACATTAATAAACAAACACCCTACAAGGATCCAAAAATCAGCAAACAAGCGGAAGCAACATGGAGTCTTCTACGCATCATCATCAAAGACGTCATCGAAGATGCAGTTCCCGAAGTCATCCAAGACGGATTTAGAGAATCGACCACCTTCATTACCTTGATATGAGCTACCTCCTTGGTCCCAAGCTTGCGAAGCCTCATGAGATGGTCCGCTATAAGAAGACCGAGGGAAGTAAAGAGGGTTCCCATGACGATCGAAGGCCTGCAAGGGAAGGATGTTGTTCTCTCCTTCGAATGGCTAGGTCCTGCATTGGGAGTACTAGGCCTGGAAGCACTAGGTCCTACCTCGGACGCACCCCTGTGATGAGTGCACCGTGAAGAACATCGTGATGAGCCTTGTCTAGCATTACTACTAGAAGGCGTTTGTTGTTCGGGAGCTTGAGACGGTGTCTCGGGTGCACCAGATAGATTACCAGAAGGAAGTGCTCTAGATCGATGACCCTACAAGATCAAAAGATGCAATTAGCAAATAACTAAAAGCACTAGAAGCTCAATGAAATTAGCACTAAACTAATCAAGGATTTACCCGAAAAGATCGCCCGGTCAAGAAATTTTGGAGTCCACGGAGAGCCGACTGAAACCCGATAGACATGGCTCTCGATTGTTCCCGGTTGTACTACAAAATTTATTGATGTCAACCAAAAGGAGATATCTTTAGCATACAACTAAAGAAAGAAGAGAGCATATAACTCTTACCCCTCGCCAATTCCTAGGAAAAGGATGCCCAACACATTCCTCTTCCGGGATTTTAGGAATTCTCAAAAAACGAAGAGGTCCCACGGGAAGAGTAACATCCACATTGAGACTCGGGATATGGATGTCAGCAGCAGTGAGCTGCTAAAGGAGAAGAGAAGATGAAGGTTAATTTCCATGCAAGAAATTCAAGTTATAAGAAAGAAGTTGACACTCACTAATTGGGTCATAATACGAGAAGCATGATGGGGGAGGAAGTATTGAAGTTCCAAAAGTGAGGTAAAAGAATACCCCACCATGGTCGCCACTTGCTCATTCGAAGAAAGAGAATGAAAATAAAATATGGTCGGAGGTGGATCGACCAAAACAAACGGAGGCCACGTGTTGATTCGAATTTGAGGAGTGACCCTCTCCCTAAGATACCAACAAAACTCGAAAGGATCTTCAAACAGGATAATTCTTTCACTCAACTCCCAAGCCATAAGGACACTTTGAGGAAGTTAAAGTAAGGCCCAAGGGTGGAAGTTGGCCTACATGCAAGAATTATCAAGAAATCAGCTAGCAAGAATGAAAGGCAACAAAAAACAGAAGAAAAACAGTGAGTATAGAGGGCTGGAGTACACCACGGGCAACCTCACAGGCAGTGGTGCAGGCCGTGGGCGTGACCAGAATGGTAAATATATGGTAAAAAGGCCTTTTAAACATTTTTTTGGAGCAAGATTTGTGAGTAGAGGTAGCATACCGAGTTTACACAGTTGAGGGCTGATCTCAAAAAGCCTATTTCATTTATCTTGGGACATTCAAGATAAACTCTAGCCCATAATGCAAACGCCGGAAACGTGGGTCGATTTGATGAGCCGGGAGAGAGGCATGGAAAGTATTCATACAACCATAGCTACATTTTGATAAGTTATGTAAAACATTTTTATCCACACAAGATGAAAAGTAAATATTGAAGAAAAGAGAATTTGAGCATACGTCAATGATCTTCCATAAGCCATTCAAAGGAAGATAGTTGGTGGAGTCCGGTTCGGGTTTTGTGTACCGCACACTAGCACGGGGGCCCCTAATAAGGCAAGTGTATGCAAGAGTACCCCAATTGAGCTCCTTTATTCTATCAAGGTCCACTAAGTTCACCAAATAATGAACATGAATTTTAGCAGCTTGGTCGGAAAAGAGGATCGTACTCAAGAGAAGAGCAAGCACGATCCTGATTTGTTGTTGACGAGAATGTTGAGGCCGAAAAACATCATCCTCAAAAGCTTCAAAAAGAATGGTATATTTGAAGTGGTTGTTATATGGACATTTGTCTACTATGGGATTGAAAAGGTGGTGGTGTTATTCATGATTCTTATACAAATTCCGGTTATAGGCTAAAGGTTCTCCTGAAAAGCCCAAACCGGACAAAACAGCAAAATCAAAGGGAGTTATTGTCATCTCACCGAGGGGAGGTGGAACGTGTTGGTTGTGTCCCAGAAGTGTTCACTGATAGCTCTAATGGGATCCCTCTCCCTCGAGTCAATAAGGTGACGTAAAGTGATGTAGAAATGTCCAAACCCAGCATTGTACATGACATTTTCAAGAGGAAAATGCATCCTCTCACATGTCTCCATAAATTTCGGGATGGCTCCACTACTTCGAATTGAAACTTTTTATAAGACAAAATCAAACAAGATTTTGGTTAAAGGATTACTTTAAATGAGCAAATGAAGAGGTTGAAGCCAATTAGCTTACCGATGAAGAAATAACAAGTGAAGAGACGTGTTTTTCAGCTTCAACCAGAAGATCGCTTGGGTCATATTCATTCCGAGGTCGCCATTCGCACTCAAGGAAAGTGTCTTGAGTAAGACTCTCGGCTCTAGTTCTTCCTGCAGGATAGGCTTTTCTTCTAGGCATTTTGAAGACAAAGAGTTCTTGAGAACCAACTAGTTTTCAAGAGGGAGCAAAGCAAGGAAATGTAAGAGGGGAGCAAGAATAAGATGAAGAGTTGGTGTGAAAAATGAAACACACCATGCACCTCCCTTTATAGGCAAATTCGATCAATACATCCAAGCACATAAAACAAGAGTCAAGCAAGTAGTAGGGAACCAAGGGAATCCAGCCAGGCACGTTGGGGGCAATATCTGCCAAAGGCTGGCCGGCGTCGGTCACGAGGCGCCGTGAAGTCCACCCGGCTACAGCTTTTGCAGCCTAGCCCACCTCCCTAGTCCATGATGAAGACTCAGACTATATACTTACTCTTTTCTAAGTTCCATCGAGGAATCAAGTATAAAACCTCTTCTCCTATAAAGTTTTGATTTAGAAACTTTTCTGAGTGATATAGCATTCTATCCGAGTGTTATAGAACTTACTATATATGTTTTCGATTGTTTCGACTGACTGACCGACTCAGCAAGCTTGCGTCTACATGCCTCTTCACACTCAGTTCTAAGTCACTCAACACTCAGGTATATTGCATGTTCAAACACTTTATTCCACGCACATAAACTCAAACCTGACTTTGTGTTCCAAGAATTACCATGGTAATTCATTCCTCTAAGTCAACATATTTTGTTTGAACTTTGTTTAGCATAGATCAAGTTTGTTCACTCTGATATTCTTTATCTAACTTGATTCTCTTTTAGACTGACTCAGATGGAATTTTGAGTATCATTGTTATTAGACTCAGAAAACTCCATTCCTTTTCTGACTTACATAATTAGTCATTTAATTATCTTAATTATGTTATTATCTCGTGTCTAATCTTGGACCAAAGTATTTTATACTTTGAGAACCAAATTGATTTACTTTTGTAGGTTATTCAAACAAGGCTATCCTAATTTTGAACTGCAAAAGTAACCGGCTTCAAAACGTCCAATCACCAGCGAGACAAGGTTTTTCCACCTCCGACCTAGCCCTAGACACTCGTGTCGGGATTGTGCTGTTTCTAAAATTGGAAAACCGCAACACCAAGCACATTGGTCGTTTCCACCTTATTTTTAAAGACACCACCAGTGGTTTTGGGACTTCCAAAGGAGTCAAGAACCGTTGCCCAACGTTCATATCTCAACGGATATTTTCTGAGTGACTAAGAAAATCCATTACAAAGGTCACAAGGGACTTCTAGTTAGAAGATGGACACAACGGCTAGGCTGCTTGGTCATCTATAAATAAAAGCCAACTTGCAAGACTTGAAGATTGCCGAATCTATTGTTAATACACATACTTGAGCAAAAAGTCATTGTATTCATTCTCAATCTTCTACTTAAAACTCCAATTCTGTATTTAATAATTTTCTGAGTTGTAAGGTCTTATACTCAATTACAAACACCCTCTTTCTTACTTTCTAAGTAAGGTCCCTTGACCGAGCTGTAAGGGTTAACTCAGCTCAGCTGTCCCTAACTTGTAAGGGTGATCTTAGTTAGGAAGTACTAGATCGAGATAATGTAATTTCGAGTCTAGGAAAAACTTATAAGGAGTTGTCTAAGGGAGCAACTCGGGTTAAGTCAGTCTACTATATTTTGTGGACTCAAAATAGTGGATTTGACTTCGTGCTTGGTTTAGCATGGTTCGTGGTTTTCCGCCCCAGGAGGGTTTCCACGTAACTTCGAGTAATTACTTTTTGAGTGCACTTTAGACTCGGATTGTTTCAAAGTTACGCTTAATCTGTTTCTTCACTCTTCACTGAATTCCGAGTTACCACTTTTACGAGTTTATCCTTGCCTCTCACTCAACTCAGATTCATATCTGTTTTAATTTTTCAAGCAAGTTTCCTCATCACCTTATTCACCCCCTCTAGGGTGATTTATACTCTCCAAGAGCAAACCTTCAATTGATATCAGAGCCTAGCCTTTCAGAAAGGATCTAACTATCCATAGGTTTAAAGATCAAATGGCTCGGAACAATGGAGAGTTCGATGAAGGAAGATCTTCTAGCAGACCACCAAAGTTCAAAGGATCTAACTCGTCCACTTGGAAGAAACTCATGGAATGTTTTCTGCTAGATCATGATGAGGATGTTTGGAACATCATACAAGTAGGCAACTACATTCCCATGAAGACGGAAGAAACAAGACTCGTACCCAAGACAAAGGTCGAGTTCACAGCTGATGAAGCAGAAAAGTTCAGAAAGAACTTCAAGGTGATGAACATTCTAATGTGCGCCATCGGCTCGGAAGAATACAACCGAGTGTCAACCTGCGACACAGCCAAACAAGTGTGGGACACACTTGTCAATACTTATGAAGGCACAAGCCAGGTCAAACAAGCAAAGGTAAGCCAATATCTTCATAAATATGAGATGTTCAAGATGGAGCCGGAAGAAAACATCACTCGGATGTTCATTCGATTTACTTGAGATTACCAAAAATCTCAAATCTCCGGGTAAAAAGATCTCCCACGAGGAAATGTGCACAAAGATACTCGAAGCCTACCCAAGAAAAGATGGGGGCCCAAAGTGACAGCTATCGAAAAGGCTCAAAACTTGTCTCTACTAAAGCCAAACGAACTCATTGGGAAGCTTCTCACCCATGAGATCCACCTGGAAGAGGAGGATGCGAGAGGTCGGCACCAAAAAGAACATTGCACTGAAAGCCTTAGAAACCAGAGAAGCGGATCTGAGTTCCTCTGACTCGGAAGAGGATCCCATGGCACTTATCGCTAGAGGCTTCAAGAGAATGATGAAGCACAAGAGATGGGATAAGAAGCCAAAAGAAGAGTTCTACAAGAAAGACAAGAAGGATAGAAAAGATAAATACTCTTCCCCTTCAAAGTTATCTTTGTCTAAGAACTCTGGCTGTTTTGAATGTGGCAGACAAGGAACATATAGTCAAAGACTGTCCAAAGAGAAAAAGGGACAGAAAGAAGAGAAAGGCTATGATGGCCACATGGAGTGACGAGGACTCATCGGAAGATGACGAGGACTCGGATGACTCAAAGTGTCCGATGGCACTTTCGACTCGAAGTAGAAACAGAGTTAGACACGGATCAATCGGACAATGAGTAAGTAAATCCTCAAGAGGTAATTGAATACTTTCTCAAATTCTCCAAAGTTGATTTAGCTAAGTATATTTTCACTTTGGAAGAGAAGTACAATTTTGATTCTTCTCAATTTAGAGAACAACTTGAGTCAATTTCTTCGGAGAGCATTTTTTTAAAAATGAGTTGGAAAAGCTGAGACTTACACTCGAGAGAACTCAAGACTAGTGCTCAATCCAATGAGGCCGAGTCCGAGTTACTCGAAAAGAAAATGAGCAACTAAAGCAAAAGCTCAACGAGTCTCAAGATCTTGTTTTAAAATTTACTCAAGGTCGGAAGAACCTTGATATGCTCTTGGGATCTCAATGTGTCTCCTTTAGAAAAGAAGGTCTTGGTTTTAACAGAGAGGAGGAATCCAATTCCTACTCGGAGCTTTTAAAAAGGATTCCGAAGCTGTAAAGTTCGGGAAGGCTGAGTACGGTCCCATTCATAAAAATGAAAGGAGGATCGAGCCCGGACCAACTTATAGGAGAAAACCATCTCCACCGATTTCTAAAAGAAAAGCTTTTCAAAAGAAAGAGACACTCGGCTCTCTAAACGGAAGACTCGAGAATCGGACCGGACCCAAAGTCATTCAAATCGGGTTCCGAAAAACCTTCTTCCTCGAAAAGGACCACGGTAAAGGGTGTTACTGCGTTCGTTAGAGGAAGTGAGAAGGGTTAGTTTGTTTCTGTTTTGCAGGCCACTCGGAAAAGATCAAAAGGGCATTGGTACCTGGACGGTGGATGCTCATGCCACATGTCAGGAGACTTAGGACTCTTTTCTAAGTTAGAAGAGTACAAAGGAGGAAAAGTCACATTTGGAGATGACAGCAAAGGCAAGATAATTGGGATAGGCAAGATTGGAAAGGAAGGCAATCCGGTCGGCCTAGTATATCTTGTCAAAGGATTGAAGTACAACACTGCTTAGCGTCTCTCAATTGTGTGATAAAGGTCAAGAGCATCCACGTTGTGTTTGATGAACTCGAACAGGAAAAATCAAGTGAGTCAACATTCTCGGACCTAAAGCTCGGCGAAATAATAATCGTGATGAAAACGAGCCTATCGGGAATCAAACCCAACCAGCTCGGAATGAAGACACTCGAACGAAGTGACTCGGAATGAGACAACTCAAGAACCCGCTCGAGAATGATGAAGGACAATCGATGAATAGGATCACTCAGAAAAAGCTTCGAAGATCAAGCAATTCAGCCTACGGATATGGTGAATCGAGAGAATAGGTAGAGCATTCAAGTACGCTTCTAGTCATCCACTAGAAAACATATTATCTCTTCACAACTTATGTGCATTCACTGCATTCATTTCATTAACTGAACCAAAAATGCACTAGAGGCCTTAAATGAACCTAAATGGGTAGAGGCCATGCAAGAGGAACTCAATCAATTCAAAAGAAACCAAGTCCGGACTCGACCAAACGACCTTCCGACAACCCGAGTCATAGGAACCAAGTAGGTTTTCAAGAACAAACTGGATGAAGGTAGTTTGGTAGTCACAAACAAGGCTAGACTTGTGGCTCAAGGTTACAATCGGGAAGAAGGGATTGATTGTGGGGAAACCTTTGCACTGTAGCCAGAATTGAAGCCATTAGAATTCTGTTGGCATTTGCATCTAGCATGAATCTCAAGTTATATCAAATGGATGTTAGGTGTGCTTTTCTCAATGGTTTTATCGAAGAGAAAGTCTATGTTGAGCAGCCCCTGGATTTTAAAACTCAGATTTTCCAAATCATGTTTTCAAGCTTCAAAAAGCTCTTTATGGTCTTAAACAAGCTCCCGGAGCTTGGTATGAAAGAGCTGAGCAATTTCTTAGTTCAAAATGATTTAAAAAGAGGTCCAATCGACAAGACTCTCTTTATAAAAACCAAGGGGAAAGATTTCCTTATCGCTCGGATATGTGTTGATGACATAATTTTTAGAGCTACTAATGAAATTACGTGTCGAGATTTTTTTGAATTAATGAGACAGGAATTTCAAATGAGTATGATGGGAGAACTCAATTTCTTCCTTGGTCTACAAATCAAGCAAGACAAAGATGGAATCTATGTCCATCAATCAAAGTACACCAAGGAGCTGCTGAAAAAGTATAAACTTCAAGATGCAAAGCATGCAGCAACACCTATGAGCGGTAGCTTGAAGCGGCCTCGGACGAAAAAGGTAAAGCAATAGATCGAAACTCTATCGATGTATGATTGGATCTTTGCTATATCTTACTTCCAGTAGACTAGATATAATGTTTAGTGTCCGTCTATACACAAGATTCCAAGCTAATCCAAAAGAATCACATCTCACTGCGGTGAAGAGAATATTCGAGATATCTTGCAAGGACTCGGAATTTAGGTCTATGGTACTCCGAGAGACTTAGAACCGACTCTCACTAGATACTCGGATGCTGATTACGGTGGATACAAAGTTGATAGAAAGAGCACCTCGGGAGCTTGCCAATTTCGGGTCAATCCTTAATATCTTGGCACTCAAAGAAGCAAAACTCAGTAGCTCTATCAACTGCCGAGGCTAAGTATATTGCAGTTGGAGCATCTCTGTGCTCAGATTTTATGGATAAAGCAACACTTGAAAGATCTTGGACTTTCTTTCAAATCGGTTCCAATCAAGTGTGATAATCGAGTGCAATCAACATCACCAAAAATCCAGTTCGGAACTCAAAGACGAAACACATTGAGGTCGGGTATCATTTCCTAAGAGACCATTCGAGAAAGGTGATATTGAACTTGAATTCATTCCTACCAATCTTCAATTAGCTGATATCTTCACTAAACCACTTAGTGAGGATCGGTTTTGCTTGTATTAGGAATGAGATTGGCGTGTTAAATGCATAATTATTTGCTTTCTATGTGAAAATTTTTATTGCATGATTATGTGTTATGTGATTTCACTTTTTAAATAACCATTAGTTCGGTTGATTTACCGATACTGAGCCGATAGTTATTATTTATTTCCGGTTTCGAGTCACTCAAAAACCTAGCTGAGTCGAGACTTAGACTTTGAGAAAAATGGACATCAAACTTCGGAATCATCTTTAGACAAGTGGAGAATTTCGAATTTGTTTTCAAAATTTTTCTCTCTCTCGCGCGCGCGATCGGACAACTAGCTGTTGGGAGACAAACCGCTGGAATTCTAACGTTGTGGAAGAGAACAGTCACATCGATCCGAGGTGACCGCTGAAAGAGCCGAGTCGGAACGGATACTAAAGGTCGTTTATTTTTCTTATAAATAGCGCCTATTCTCCTTCATTTCTTCACTTTACTCTTCGCTTACTCTCTCTCTCGAAATCAAATCCTCGTGACCGCATTCTCGGTGACTAAAAGCGACACACAGCGCTCTCAAGCTTCGTGAAGAACATCTCAAGTAAGCTATGTTGCTCTCAAACTCATTCTTCTTCTACTCTTTTCTTTTATCTTTCACTCTCTTCTAGCTCTTTTCTCCTACCCTCTCTTTTCTCCATCAATATGCCGAAAAAAGGTTCTCACCCCGATTTTCTTGGCTCCGCCACAAAGAAACCCCTACAAAAAGCCAAGAAGGCCCCTCAAATTCTAAACCCCTTGTCACCCAGGCATCTTGCGCTGGATGATAAATTCTTCCCAACCACAAAATTTTCGTGGTTACCTCACATACTGATCGACCAGGGTCTACAATTTTCTTTGCTTCGGCGAGTTCATCTATCTCGAACTCGTTTATGAGTTTTCTAGCTCGAAGGTATTCTAACTTCCAGAGTTCGAACATAACTGTTCGAATCAATACTTCCCTCCTCCATCGTCTGTTCAAAGTATCCTCTCTCTTCTTGAATAGCAATCCAATACCTTTCAATGAGGTCGCTGACGACTTCTTTGAAAAGTATGCAAAAGAGTTCCACTGGGTCATGCAAAAACTTTTACGTGACCCAACTAAAGTCGAAGCTCGCCTTACGTGTTTCTTGCTGATGAGAACTTTTTCTCACAGCACTCCACCAAGGAGAACCCCAACTCCAACCATCTTAAGGCTCTTTTTGACATCCTAGAGGGCTACGAAGTAGACCTCTTTCCTTCCATCATTGAGTAAATGGCAGCTGTGCCAGCTCAAACTCGAACAAGAAGAACACCCCTCTCCCTTTCGGTGCTCTTCTCACTCTCATTTTCAAACAATTCAAAGTTCCTCTTCCCTCGGATCCGAACGCAGTTTCGAGGCTGGCATTGTAGTTGGCAAAAGGAACTTCTTGGGTACGGATACCGGGAAACCCAACCTGGTGTCCGGGTACACGACTTAGAGCCGAGGCCACCTTCTCCACCTCGGACTCGGAAAGACACCCCTCTTTCTCTTTCTACTCCACCTGGTGGCGCCTCCACCTCAAGTGCTTCTAAAACTCTTTCTTCTATTTTGTCCACTTGCTTTCATGGACGAAATTTCTTCGTGTCCTGGGAATTCAAGGACCTTCTCCGGTCATTCAAGACTGTCTTCCAGTCTATGACCATTAACCGAAAACCGCCCAATCTTAACTTCGAGAGCGAGCGGGACGTGCTCCTTGAGATGAATGCTCTGGTGAAAGAGCAGAAGGAGCTGATCGAGCTCCTTCAAGAGAGACGATCCAAGGCAGCTCGAGCATCAAGGAGACTCGGACACCTCTAAGGAATCCTTGAGCCTCGCCAAGTCCTCCTCGGACCGAGGAGAAGAAGAAGAAGGAGAAGAAGAAGCGAGAGGAGCCTACGGCTGAGGCGGCTCCTTCTAATCAAGGGGAGCCGGAAGGGCCGGGAGAACAAGAGGGACAAGGAGCAAGCAAGCGAGGGTTCGGGTGCTCCTAAAGCGCAACCGGAGTGATCGGCTCGGACGGCGAGTCGAGTGGGTCGAAGAACCTACTGATCAAGGAAAATCAGCAGCGGAGTCAGCCTGAGCACACCCTTCTAGTCACTGAGTTCTAAGAGGACGAGCCTCCGGACAACCTAGTTCGGGGTCGGCCACTCGGAGCGAGCCGATGCCAGAGATCCCAGTACTTCCTCCGCCGCGCTCAAGCACGTCGTCAAGATTTTATCAACGTTGGCGCACCACTCATCCTTCCTCCTCAACTCCGTCTAATCCATCCCCTCCTTAGTTTTTATTTTACGGTCTTTGATTTTTTTTTTTTGTCCGGACATCAAATATGTACTTCTTGTTGAATTCTTCCCATTTCTTTTACTCGAAAGGCAAGGGGAGAATAGATAGAAAAAATTTGTTGTCTTGTTTAGGGGAGTCTCTCTCACCCTCTATAAATATTTTTCCGATGTTAATAAAGTAATGCATTTCTTTATTAATTGTTGAGTATCTATCTGATTTTATCTCGTTTCTTGCTCACGTTACTTTCGCTCTTGCTATGAACTCTCAAGTCACTTTACGAGCAAGTTTATATAATCAGATCTTTATCACTAACAAAGTTTACGTCTAAGTATGGAATGTCTTTCATCAAAAGGGGAGATTGAAGACTCGGACTATATACTTACTCTTTTCGAGTTCCATCGAGGAATCGGGTATAAAACCTCTTCTCCTATAGAGTTTTGATTCCAAGCCATGTACCTTAGAAACTTTTCCGAGTGATATAGCATTCTATCCGAGTGTTATAGAACTTACTATATATGTTTTCGATTGTTTCGACTGACTGACCGACTCAGCAAGCTTGCGTCTACATGCCTCTTCACACTCGGTTCTAAGTCACTCAACATTCAGGTATATTGCATGTTCAAACACTTTATTCCACGCACATAAACTCAAACCTGACTTTGTGTTCCAAGAATTACCATGGTAATTCATTCCTCTAAGTCAACATATTTTGTTTGAACTTTGTTTAGCATAGATCAAGTTTGTTCACTCGATATTCTTTATCTAACTTGATTCTCTTTTAGACTCGACTCGGATGGAATTTTGAGCATCATTGTTATTAGACTCAGAAAACTCCATTCCTTTTCTAACTTAGATAATTAGTCATTTAATTATCTTAATTATGTTATTATTTGTGTCTAATCTTGGACCAAAGTATTTTATACTTTGAGAACCAAATTGATTTACTTTTGTAGGTTATTCAAACAACGCTTACCCAATTTTGAACTGCAAAAGTAACCGGCTTCAAAACGTCAAATCACCAAGCAAACAAGGTTTTTCCACCTCCGATCTAGCCCCGGACACTATGTCGGGATTGTCTATTTCCAAAACCGGAAAACTGCAACACCAAGCCTATCGGTGGTTTCCACCTTATTTTTAAAGGCACCACCGAGTGGTTTTGGGACTTCCAAAGGAGTCAAGAACCGTTGCCCAACATTCATATCTCAACGAGATATTTTCCGAGTGACTCAGAAAATCCATTACAACGGTCACAAGGACTTCTAGTCGGAAGATGGACACAACGGCTAGGCTACTTGGTCATCTATAAATAGAAGCCAACTTGCAAGACTTGAAGATTGCCAAATCTATTGTTAATACACATACTTGAGCAAAAAGTCATTGTATTCATTCTCATCTTCTACTTAAAACTCCAATTACGTATTTAATAATTTTACGAGTTGTAAGGTCTTGTACTCGATTACAAACACCATCTTTCTTACTTTCTAAGTAAGGTCCCTTGACTGAGCTGTAAGGGTTAACTCAGCTCGGTTGTCCCTAACTATAAGGGTGATCTTAGTTAGGAAGTACTAGATCGAGATAAGGTAATTTTTGAGTCTAAGAAAAACTTGTAAGGAGTTGTCTAAAGGAGCAACTCGGGTTGAGTCGATCTATCGTATTTTGTGGACTCAAAATAGTGGATTTGACTTCTTGCTTGGTTTAGCACGGTTCGTGGTTTTACGCCTCAGGAGGGTTTCCACGTAACTTCGAGTAATTACTTTTTGAGTGCACTTTAGACTCGGATCTGTTTCAAAGTTCCGCTTAATCTGTTTCTTCACTCTTCACTGAATTCCGAGTTAGCACTTTTCCGAGTTTATCTTTGTCTCTCACTCAACTCAGATTCATATCTGTTTTAATTTTTCAAGCAAGTTTCCTCATCACCCTATTCACCCCCTCTAGGGTGATTTATACTCTCCAAGAGCAAACCTTCACATGCTGCATTGTCCCTTTGAAGCATGTAATTTTTGTCCCTTGTGCATGCAAGTGGGAGCTTCCAGGCCCACTAATCGGCTTTTTCGAAACAGTTTTATGAGTTTGTTTTCAGCTGAATTACTCGAGGTTAAAACAATGATCTTTTGTCAATTTAGTTATGTACTAACAAGTGTGCTAGCACAGCAGATTATTTAGCCAAGCTTCAGATTGAAAAACGATCGAGGTTTCAGTACCAAAATATGCTAAGCTTCAGGCTTTAATCAAGCCAAGCTTAGGATCCTTTTACCGAACACCGAACGCATGCATCTCGATCAAGTTCAGGTCCCATTTTGGAGTTCGGTTTTGATTACAACCAATTCCGGGCATCACATAAATATCTTACAAAAATCGAGATAAGTACCCTTTAGTGTCCACTTTGACCCTTCGTTTTTTAGACTCGGTCAAAGTGGGGTCTAACTGTAGACACCTAAAAAGTGTCGTCCTTTTCCCTATTTTTTATTTTGTTACCCGGATGATAATAATCCCGAGTCCTGTTTGTGGAACATAAGCTAGTAAACCACAAAGAACCCGCAGCACCAAATAAATAAGCCTTTTGCCTTGGTTCCGTCCACAAATCCTCTTTTCTTTCAAACCGTCCAAAAGCCGGGTCGAGCCTTTAGAGATTGTGGAGTCCGATGTTGTGTACTGGGAAATTTTGAGTCTAGAGCACTCGCATTCTACTTTCATCCGAGTACAAGGAGTTGAAGACCTGAAGACGGCGTTAAAGCATTGCATTTCATGATCGGGAGCATCAAAGTGCTGCGTTTAAGCTTCATAAGACAGTCCACACGAGACAATAAGCTTTCCCCCTCATAACGACATCGTAGCCGGCGCCTACTTCTAGAAGCATCAAGTGGAACGCTGCGTTTTGGCTTGGAGAGTCCTCGGAGACACAACTAGAGCACGAAACCCTAGGGTGTCCAATTGGTCGGCGCCCCCTTCCCCTTATTATCCGATTCTATCCGGCTTTATCCCTTTCCGATCCGGTTCTATCTCTTACGATTTGGCCCGGTTTTATTTCGATTGTTTGGACAGTTGGATGGAGGCAAACCCTAGGCCATTTGTGACCTAGGTCCTTTCCTATAAATAGAGACGTATGGCTCTCATTGGCTTCTCGCCTTATCATCTCTCACCTAAATGTTACTCTGCTGAAATTCCTATAAGCATTCATCTTTCACCGTTGAATCAGTGCAAAGAGCAAAAGAATATTCAATTATTCTGATGTCTAGGCACTCATTCAACCGATCATTATTATACCCTAGACACAATTCACAAAACTAGCCCTTTTCTTTGGATTGTCGCCATTGCATCAAGATATCCGAGTATGGAGATCCGGATCGAGTAGGTGGGACAACCCGAGGGCCATAATTCAGCCCTCGAACGGTTATATTTATTTTTATTTTTATTGTTTTCTATATTGTGGTTTAAGAGATGTAATCGCTTTAAATTCCTCCACGACGGATGTAATTTTTCTCTATTTCTCACTTTTCTTTATCGCTTTCTTTATCGTTTTTCTTTATTGTTTTCTTTGTTACGTTTTGGTTATTTTAATTTTGTTTAGCATGTTGTTGTATGCTTGTTTTCTCACATCATTCTAATACACTACTCGAACTAGTAATGGTTGTCTTTTGACGGGCGTAACGGAATGGTTTTCCCTATGTTTCGTACCCTCGCCCCGAATCCGATTCTCGATTCAAAGACCGATGGAGTCATTTTAGCCTCTTTTAGTCTTAGTTTTCCCATACTAAGATTGAAAGAGCAAATTTTACTTTTGTTAATTTTTTTCCTAAAAAACTAACTGGCGACTCTCTTATTTTATATTTTGTTCTATTCAATTGCGCATCTCGGTGTTTTCCGGTTGGGGGAATAGTAAGAGGAAATTTTGGGAAAAGCAAAATTAGGCACACTAATCTGGCTCTAAAGCTTCACGGCAGGACCAAAACCCCTAATTTTGCTTTTCCTTAATTAGAAAATAAGATCTCGGGAATTCGAAAATAATTCCTAAAATAAAATAATTAATAAAACCGTCATTCAAACTTTGACTAATCGGATTTAATAAAATTCAGAAAATCTTAATAAAAGGTTCATCCCTACTTTTTAAAATGCATCTTTAAAACCCCAAATCATTCTTTCTTCTTTCTAAAAACCCCTAACACCAAAGGGGCAAATCGTGGGGAAGCTCGGTCCTAGGTCGCCGCCTAGGTCGTGGTTCCTACCCTTTATCTCGAAGATCGGTCTTTCCTCGGGTCAAGCACTTAAGGCCCATCTCCCTAGAATTTTTTCCATGAGCCAATCCCGAGCATATACTCTTTTGGGATACAGGATAGGTAATCCGACTCAAATCTAGAACCCCGACTCAAAGGGGTTAAGAAGTAGGAAGTATGTTTCAACACTAGTACGGTAGAGACCAATACGTCCCACATTAGCACATACCACCCTAGTACGTCCCCCATCTTTACTTGTGACACCGGTGCGCCGCCCAAGGTCTAAACAGAATACTCCTCCAAAAACGGCAAACCAGCCAAAGCGAACTCCCATCATGACCTTGATCAAAGAGTTTGCTACTAAAGTAGAAGCCAAGATTGAGGCTCGGGATAAGAAGATTGAGTCAATAGCAGAAACCCTCGATCTTATACGCAAAGAAGTGGAGAAGAAATCAAAGTCCAAAAAGAAATCAATAGAAGGAGAATCCCGCCTGGAACCCCAACCTCGATCCGATATAAGAATAGATCGGATAGAGAAGATGTTATGGGAGTCATTGATGTTCAATAACTATTATCGGGCCCGAGGATTCACTTCAATCCCTAAAGGCAAACTACCCCCAAAATTCACCATGCCCGACATCAAGTTCCACGAGATCGAGAACCCTCACCACCACGTGAGGAACTTTTTAGGGGCAATGACTCTAAAGAATGTACCGGAGGACACATACCATGTCATTTTCCCATGGACATTTGACACGAGATGTCATGAAGTGGTACAATACTGTCGACCCACACAAGGTCACAAACTGGAAGGATCTTTGTAAGGAGTTCTTACATCAATACTCCTACAATACTGATCTACCAGTTACTCTTTGAGATCTAGAGCTGATCAAACAAGGAGATGGTGAAAGCTTCATCGACTTCCTTACTCATTGGAGAGCAAAAGCAGTTCACATGACTTATCGACCATCCGAGAAAGATCGAGTTAGAATCATCATCAAGAACCTGTAACCTTCCTATCAACAACATTTGAAGTTCTTGCCTATCATAGACTTCAAAGCACTTTAAGATACCGGCATGCTCATAGAAGAAGAACAAGCTTCAACCAGCTACAAGATTATCCAATGAGCCCATCACTCATCGGGGATGCTAATAAAGCTTACTTTTTCCCTTTTCCCATATCCATTGTAATGTTTATTTCCTTTTTGTATCTTCCGATAAATAACTAAAAAACCAAACCAAATCAATCATTCCTTTTTGAACTACAAAGGCCTGATTTCTGCTATAGCAGATACGTAGGAAGCCCACGAGGTCCGGCCCAAATCCTAATCTCGAACCCAATTTCCAATTTCCAATTTCCCAAATCTAAAATCCACTTTTCCCAGACCCCAAAGGAGCAAAAACTAATCTGGAAAAGACACTTAATTGTCAAGAAGCATGCCGGTCCGATTCAGCTGCAAACCATCGGATTCATAGTCCACTGTTAATCATCGGCAACGAGTACATCGCAGTTCAAGCGACCTACCCCGCTTTAGGCTTTATTTTGGGGAGTGGGGGCTAAGTGCATTCTTTTCATCTTTGTCTGTTTTGAACTTTTTGCATCATCTTAGTAAAAGAATGCATTTATTCTTATAATTGAGTCTTGCATACATCTCCTTTGCATAAGTCAAACTCCTAAAAACACAAAAATTAAATAACAAAGTACCTTACAAGGAATTATTTAAACAAGTAGCATCAAGCATCAAGTTAGCATCGAGGAGGTCACCAAGCACCGTCACCTTCAAAGAGGATCTTCCATGCCATCAATTAATCAAAGCTGATCTCCAACATTCAAGAAGAGCTACACACAAGCACCCGGGAAGAACGCGGGGCTCAAGATTAAAAGGGTTATACAACCAAAACAACTCCAAGGATACTCAAGGGAAGACACAAATCGTCTACCTTACAAAGGAGCTCAAATTTCGAATGAGGCACATCACCTCATGGAACATCATATTTTCAAGCAAGCGGACTTTAGGTCATCAACCTACCAAGTTTAGGGAAGAATTTCTACATAAAGATAAGCATCCGTCCCTATTCCGCCAAAAGTTGATAGAAGTCGAGCTTTAGGCCCAACAGACGATTAAGGATTAGACACAATTCAGTCCGACTTCGGGCCTAGCGGTGGTCAAGGTTCGGACACAATTTAGTCGAGCTTCGGGCCCATCGGGGTCAAGGTTAAGACACAACTTAGTCGAGCTTCAAGTTCATCACCGGTCAAGAATCGGACACAACTCGGTCGAGCCTCGGGCCCGGTACCAATCAAGGTTCGGACACAACTCAATTGAGCTTTAGGCCCAACAGCGGTCAAGGTTCAAACACCACACCAAGAGTTCGGGACCTCCATGGCCACGTCAAGGAACCACATTTGAAACATGATCCGGTAACAAATTATCTTCGAGTAACACTTGAAACCATTTCCATTCGATTATAAGCTAACAAAGCTGTTAATGCACAAATTTCAGCCAAGCTTCTTACCAAGAAAGGTCAAGTTTAGGAACACCCGGCCAAAATTCAAATCCAAGAAACGGTCAAGTTCGGGCACCCTGACTTGACTTCAAACTTTACTACCCGAGTCAAGTTCAAGCCCTTGCCAAGCTTTAGACTAAAAGCATGGTCAAGTTTAAGCACTATTAGCTTGTCGTACAACCAGAAATTAAACCACTACTTAGGCTTATAATAAACAATATAGCAAAGGGAAGTAGGGATCGAATCCACGAGGAAAGATATAGTAATATATAACCTTAATCTTAATTAAATTTACATACTTTTTAAAACAAAACGGAAAATATAAATTAATAACTAAAATAATGGAAAATTTTCTAAATACTAAATAAATAATTTATACATAATATAAAAATTATAATAACTCATAAATATATTTTTCATATTAATAATTAAAACAGAAAACTGAAGGAGTAAATAAATCGATTCTAAAACAGAAAATTAAATAAATAATAAACTACTCCAAAATAATTACGAAAATTACAATAAAATTATCCATATTATTAATACTAATTTTCTAGACGTAAAAAATCCTAAAAATTTAAAATTAAAATTTAAAACCGAAATTACGAATTTATTTAACTAAAAATCTACAGTAATTAAATTCAAAAATTAAATCTGAAAACTTATCAAATTAATTCCAAAAATTCTAAAATTTAATCATAGTAAACTAAGACTCTATATAAACCCTAAAAACATGTAGAATACAAAAAATAATAGAAGAAACTACTTTTAAACTAATTTCTAACAAACTAACTCAAAAATAATAAAAATTGACGAAACATAATCTGAAAATTAAAATATATAAAGATTCAAAATTAAATTAAACTAAAATTACTAAAACTAACCTAAAAGACTGACCTCTAGGGGAGATAACGAAATCAATAATAAAGATTATATATTGTAAATAAAATTGACGTACTAAAGAAAATAACTAAAAAGAAAATAAATAATTATCAAAGATGTCAAATTTATAAAAAGCACTTAGTATAATCTATATCCACCATGTAAATTATTATTTATCATTAACACACAAATTGATCTACACATGAGCTAAATTATAGAAGACAACCACTAGCGGATCTTCCCCATTTTTTCTTAGTTATTAGTTTACTAAGGCATAGCCCTAATATAAACCCTACTAATTATGATAACCCTAGCACTAGCACTAGAATTTAATCAAATTAGAGAACTAAGCATTAGAAAAATATCATTTAGCACCTAATAACCAAACTACTAGCAAATTGATTTAAAAAGGATCTATGATAGTCTCCTAATTAAAAGAGATGGGTATGAGCCATCCATGATTAATTAGGGTGATACTTATGTCTAAAAGACCAAGCGATTACGTACTTAAACCCTTTAAAATATCATATGAATTTATATAAAACTAATTACTGTGCACTCTAATTAATTAGAAATAAAAACATAAATGTGAAGAACAAATTATCATAGAATCATGGATTAAATCAATAAGACAATAAAAATCGAAACTTTGTTTCAAAATAACTAATTTGACATGGTTTCAAGTATATTATACTAAGTATAAAAACTACTCACACATAATGTAACTAAGGACACATAAACTAAATAAAAATATCATCTTTAATATTAAACTAACAATAAAAATTCAATCTTTACTACTAAAAATTATGATACTAATTACTACCGATATAGGTTTCTTCGGACAATGATGAGCGATGATCGATGATCAACGGTGATGATAAGATGAGGCTGGGCGCAAGGATGATGTTGATGAAAGATTATAGAGCTAAGAGAGGTTGAGGTAGATGTAGCAGCAGCTAAAAGAACGTAAGAATGATGATTGTGAGGCTGGTGTGATGATTTATTTAAGGGAGATGGGCAGAGAGAAAAGGTGAAGCGGGAGATTGATGATGATGAAGTTGGTGTTGATGGTGATGAAGCGGCGTGAGGATGAGGAAGTTGTGTGGTGATGATTATTGAGAGGTGGCGAGAGAAGGAGCTGGTGATGGCTTGAGGTAGGGCAGCCATGAGGATGATGAGTTCTTTTATAGTGATTCCTCCTCTTCTCTTCCAAGTTTCCTTCTTTTCATGTAACTCTAAGGAGGAGTCTTAGTGGGTTTGGGAGTAGCTAAATATTTACTTTTAACGTCTTTTCTTCTCTTCTCCACTTTATTCGATAATTACCTAAAAATAAACACAATAGAACAATTTAGATAAAATAAACTATATAATATAAACTAAATAACTACTAAAAATAGGTACAAAATAGGACTTAACGAGCACACCAATCCGAGTATTAGGTCTTGAATTAGACAAGTTTAGGAACCAGCCACCCGGACTTCGGACTTCGTTAGTAACGTCCAAGCCCCCTATTAGAGTTCAATTCAAGAGACAACCAATTCCAGACGCAGTAATTCAAATCAACATCCAAAGCAACGCCGACTAAACAGGTAAATACCCTTTAGTGTCTTCTTTGCCATTGTCTTTCGGACACGGTCAAAGTGGGGGCTAACTCGTAGACACCTAAAAAGTGTCATCCATTTCGTATTTTATTTATTTTTTGGCCCGATGATAAAATCCCGAGTCCTATTTGGGGATTTGGATCACGGTCGGGATTTGATTGGTGCGATGGAAGCCGAGTAAACCACAAAGAACCCCCATCACCATATAAATAGCCTTTTGCCTTGGATCGATCTAAAAATCTCTTTTTCTTTCGGACGGTCCAAGCCCTCGGCTAAACCTCCGGAGTAAACAGGAGTTTAGTGTTGTGTATGGGAATTTCTAAGTTCAGAATAATGCATTTCACTTTGTCCAATCGGACAAGGAGCTAAAGACCTCAAGATGACATAAAACGTTGCATTTCATGATCACAAGCATCAAAGTTCTACTTTTTGGCTCCAAAATAGTCCATCCAAGACTAGGAGCACACAATTCCCTTGAAAAGCCCAACATGGTCGGCGCCCTTACTGTTAATTTCATTCAAAACGTTGTGTTTTGGTCAAGACTCCCGGCAACACGGAAAGGGCACAAAACCCTAGAAGACCACCCATGGTCGGCGCCCCTACCCTTCGTTTTTCCTCAAAACGCTGCATTGCAGCCTGAGGAATCCCGGGGCAGCATGCTAGGGCACAAAACCGTAGAAATCTTCTTGTGGCTGGTGCCCCTACCCGGTTTTATCCGGTTTTATCCTGGTTCTATCCAGTTCAATCTTATGATTATCTTGGGCTGGTTTCGTTGCTGCTTTTGGGTGGCTGGCCGAGTTAACCATAGGTCATTTCCTTGACCTAGCATCTCCCCATAAATAGAGATCTTTGGCTCTCATTCTCACAATGGCTCATCCCTCAATATTACTTGTGCTGAAATTTGCCTAAGAGTTATTGAATACTCCATTTTTATTCCGATCTCTTGGTCCCTTTCAAGCCTCTTTCCATTCTAACTACATCTAAACCAAAAAGCCTCCATCATTCATACATCTTCTTTACCCACCTACACTCAAAACTCACAAAAAGCCCTTCAATCTGCCAGCGTCGTATCCCCAAATCCAGATTCGAGATCTAGATCGGCAGGCGGGACAACCCGAGAGCACAAATTCGATCTTTAACGGTTTAATTATTTATTTTTATGCATTTATCTCTTTCCGTAATTTGGATTCAAGATGTATCACTTTTAATTCCTCCCCGCTCGATGTAATTCTTCGGTTTCCGCTTTTCTTCTCTTTTGCTTTCGCTTTCGTTTCCGCCTTTATTGCTTTCTTTATTTCGCCTTTATCATTTTCTTTTACTATGTTTGGTTGCTTTAATCTCGCTTAGCATGTTGTTGTATGCTTGTGTTTTGGCCATTATTTATATTCACTACTTAAACTAGTAATGGTCGTCTTCGGACGGGCGGAAAGGAACGGTTTATCCCTACGTTTCATACCCTTGCCCCCGAATCGATTCCCAGTTCTAGACCTCTTTTAGTCTTAGGTTTCCCATACTAAGATTGAGAGAACATTTATTTTGTTTTTGTTAGTTTTTCTTTCCTAAAAACTAAATGGCGACTCCCTTTGATTTATTTCTTCTAAATCTGCCTCCCTGATAAGCGCATGAAATGCATTAGTTTCTTAGGCATTTTGATGCTTTTCTTTGGGAAATTCGGTTAATTGGAGTGTGTTTATGCTCCATTTTCGGTTTAATGCTTGTGTTTTGGTGTTTTGAGATGATTGTGCAGATTTGATTACCAATACCAAGTATTCCCGAGATTAGTGAGTGCTTCAAGCATTAAGAAGGCCAACACGGTCCAACTTTGCAATCAAAACAGTCGTTCCCCTTGATTTCTCGAAGTCCGCACTTCCAAGTGACGTGCTTAGGCAGCCCGTGTCGACGGACACGGCCCGTGTTGGAGGTGAGCTTGCCCAGGAGCCTTTTCATCGAACACGGGTTGGCCGTGTCGATGGACACGACCTGTTTTTAGTGTTTCCATCAAGTTTTATTTGCCAGTAGCCAACACGGGTAGCCCGTGTTGGAGGTGAATTCTGTTAAGACGATTCGATTTTGACGGTTTTCAGCTCTTGATTGCCTCTTAATGGCTTATTTAAGCTGATTTTCGATTGTTTTTAGACATCCAGTCTAGAATCCACCAATCATCCTCCATAATCATCCATCACCAATTTTTCCCTCCTTCATTCATCCACATCAAACCAAAAATATTGAAGATCGAAGAAGAAGATCGAAGAAGTTGTGGGATTCTATTTGAAGTCGAAAGATTTAAGTGGAGTACTTAAAAGTCTATCATCTTACTTCTTTGTTTCTTGCTATTTGAGGTTCGATTTACGTGTATTGGATTATTTTTATTTATGCTTTCAACAACAATGTGTGAGGAGTTTAGTTTTTCTAAGGATTTGTAATCCGAAACAATGAAGTTTAATTAGGCTTTCATAATTCGTGCTTGAATTCTTATTTTGATTCAATAGAAGGTTGTGTTTATCATGTTCATAAGTGTTTTAAACGCCTAGAATACTTGTGTTTAGAGATTATTCTATCATGTACTGAAAAGTGAAATAGAATAATACGACAACCAACCTTTCTACCTAGTTTATGAAATTTGAGAAAAGATTAGTAAATTAGGGGATCACTTTGATAATTTGAAATCTTTAACTTTGACTAGCATAAAAATCATATGAAAGTTATTTAATAGGTTAATTAGAGCAATTTTATTAAGTATCGAAAGAGCGGTAGAATTTTGTGATTATCGATCCTTGATTCAATTGAAAGAATGATTACACAAATTAGATTTTAATAATCAAACTCATTGTTAGGAAAGCAAATCCCTAGATGTTTTTACCTGTTGATTTAAGTTTAGGTTAATTTTCTTAATTTTAATAGTTAGAACTAGTTTAGAAAACAACCAACTTAAAACCCGATATGCTTAGCAATTGAGTAGAGGGCTAGTTTAGTGCGTTGCTAGAATTGAGAACCGGTGGGATCGACCTTGGCTAGCTACAATCATACACTCGTGCACTTGCAACCTGTCACTCCCGACTTTTTTTAACTAAGCAAAAGAAAAATGAATTTTGGATGTGTTAGCCAGGCCAAAATCCGAGGCTGAGTTCCTCGCCTAGGGCCTCCGGCCGGCGTCGGCTACCCGGCCTGCACCAAGTTCTTGGCACACAACACTTGGGTCCAAACCGGTGTTTTCACACCGGTTTAGGGCTAAAGCTTTACGGCAAAAATAGAATTCTAGCTTTCTTTGTTTTTCGGTTAAGAGGTAATATCCCGGGAGCTTTCTTAAAATAATTTTTAAAATAAAATAATTGATAAAGCTGTCATTCAAACCTTGCCTAATTCGCTTTAGAAATCTTAATAAAAGGATCATCCCCACTTTCTAAAATCCATCTTCAAAAACCCTAAAATCATTTTCCAACTTTAAAAACCCTAAAGCCAAGCAATTCGTGGCGAAGCTCGATTCGGCCCCGCTGGCCGTGGATCCTACACTTTCCCAACATAATCTCTTAGAAAATGATACATAACCTCAATATGCTCTGTTTAATAGGTTTAAACTAGATTCTTTGTTATGTTTATTGCACTCCGGTCACATTTGATAGGTATAGAAGAGAAGGTAAGTCCAAGATCTTTTAAGTGTTGCTTGATCCACAGTAATTGAGCACTCGCTAGCTCCTGTAGATATATACTCGACTAACTTTATATACAGCATAATCAGCATCTCGGTAGCCAATGAAGGTCGGACTTGAGTCTCCGGAATACTGGAGACCAAGTGACTGAGTTTCTACAAGATATCTAAATATTCTCTCACTTGTAGTGAGATGAGACTCCTTTGGGTTATCTTGAAATCTTACACATAGACATACAACGAACATGATATCCGGCCTACTAGAAGTTAGGTAAAAGAGATGAGATATTCATTACTTTGTGGTTCTTCTTGTGCATTTCCTTCTCATCTATGGTGGATTGTGTCTTCAATTTTGGCACTTGTTTCACCATAAATTTGCTTCATTGGGACATAATTTCCATTAGTAATAATGTCCCATACTTCTTCATCTTGATCTTACATAAGCATCAATTTCCAATGAGCAAACTTGGAGCCCTTGAACTTCGATAGCCTTGTGAAAGACCTTCGTTCATCAAATTCTTCATTTTGATGAGCCACAATCTTTACACCTTCGGAGTGTTAAACCCATTTGAGAGAAAGTTAGGCTCGATACCAATTGAAAGTTCAATCGAGAAGATAATCACCTTAGAGAGGGTGAATATGGTGTTGAAAGATTTTTGACGAAATTTGAAGTTCAAACAAAAATTGACTTCATAGAAAAATAAAGTCTAGAGTGACTCAAAAAAAAGAGAATAGAAGACAAGTTGTTTTACGAGCAAATCCTCCTAGGCGAGAGAACCTCAAACGAGTACTAATTCAAGTACCAAATCAAATCACTATTGAATCCTCAAATACAAAGACACTATTATAGATATGACTTTTTATTACGGTCAATTTACAATGGTTAAAAAGAAAAATGGTCATGAAAATTGAGGCGGTGGGATTTTTGTAAATAAGCAGCCTTTTATAACACTATGACTATGGTTCTTTCAATAAACCATCATCATAGGTGGAGTCTGTCAACTTTTGACTACGGTTACGTGAAAGAACCGTAGTCATAGGTTGTTTTTATGACAGTTCTTCCATTGAGTCGTCATCAAATATGTCTCTAGATAGATCTAAAAAACATGAGAACCGGTACCTATTGTTTTCCGCACCCAGTTAATCTGCTCTCTACCTCGCTCTTATCCCTCTCCATAGTTCCTCTCGTCCACTACTACCTCGGATCTAGATCTGCTCGGTCTAATACTTGTCACCGGTAAGCTCTCCTCGCCATTGTACCTCTTTTTGCCTCTTTCCTTTCACTCATTCTTTCCTCTCGTCTCTTTTAGGTGTAGTTATCCTCTCTTGCCATTGTATCTATCGTCATGTCTGCTGTCATTGCGGTTCACCTTCTAACCTCTCGCTCACTCTTGCCGTTGTCGTCGTTCTTCCAGTATGAATCTCTATCCTCTCTTATTTTTCACTTTAAGTTATTTAAAAAATTTAGATAGTTGAATGTTGAATGTATTTGTGGTAATTATTTAAATGTTGAGAATGTGGGTAATGTTTGAGATTGTTGAAACGTTAAATCGTTTATTGAGAATGTGGGTAACATTTGTTTAGTTTGTTAAGATGAAAATTCATAAAATGTTTGAGATTTTGAGAAAAGGGTTTAGGATTTTAGGATTTAATTAATATAGGGAAATAGAATGATGGTTAGGATGGTAAATCGAAAGAGTGTATCCAAATTTGTTTAGGGTTTAGAGAAATAGAAAGATAATTTGGATATAGTGTCATCCCCAAAACTTGTCATAAAGATAAATTTGTATCCAAATTTGTTTATTTTGATGAAGTGAAGGTGGGAAGAACTCATTTATCCAATTATCAAAATTGGTATCCAAATTTGGTTAGAGTTTAGAGAAATTGAAAGATTTATGGTCAAAAGTTTGGGGAAATAGAAAAATTTGTGGTTTAGGATTTAGGAAAATGAAAATATTTATGGTTTAAGGTTTAAGGATCAAAAGGGAGAAATTTTAAAGGTGAAAATGTAAAAAATTGGACAGATTTTTGGATATAAGGCTATCTCCAAAAACTTGTCATGAAGATAAATTTGTTGGAGTTGACTAATTTATCGAATTATCTAATTTCTATGTTTCCTATTTGGTCGCAAGTTTTTGTATTATATATGATTGTAAACTAAAGGCCATGATTTTTTTGAAATTTACGTAATTCATAAGACAATAGTGAAATATGAAATAAAATGTTAAGGCCACCTTTTAATTTGCTTTAACAACCAAATACATAATAGGAATCGAAGTTACCTTATTGTGTTTAACAATGAGCTCGGGTTCACAAAGGAACATGGGTCATTCCACGAAGAAGGGAGACGCGGTAGAGGAGTCAAATGGAAACAAAGGTGATGAACAATGAGAAACTAGTAATAATTCACTATTGTTTATCATCTTTGTTTCCATTTGACTCCTCTCCTCATTTTCCTCTTCTTTATGAACTGGCTCATGTTACATGTACACTCTATGTTTTATCTTGTAAACCCAACCCTATCATTAATCACAACAAGAAAATTTTGGTTCCTATTATGTCTCGAGTCGTTATAGCAAATTAAAGGGATATCATCAAGATTTTATTCATATTTAATTGTCCTATAAATTATGTAACATTTCAAAAAAAAATCATGTCCCGTTTAAGATAAATGTAGAATAAATCAAAATTGAAAGTAAAAAGGAAACCAATATATATATATATATATATATATATATATATATATATATATATATATATATATATATATATATATATATATATATATATATATATATATATATATATATATATATATATATATATGCCTCAATACCCCTCTTACACACCAAATAGAGGGAAAAAGGCTATATATGTATTTGAAAAAGATAATTTAACCACTACAAAAAATATACGAAGTTTAAGGTTTAGAAAAATGGAAATATTTATAGTTTAGGGTTTAAGGATCAAGGGAGCAAATTTAATAGAAAACATAAATAATTGGAAAGGTTTTTAATATAGGCTATCACTAAAAACTTGTCATGAAGATAAATTTATTATCAAATTTATTTATTTTGATGAGGTGATGTTGAGGTGGACTAATTTATTTAATTATCTAATTTTCTGGTTTCCTTTTTGGTTGCAAGTTTTTGTATGATACATGATCGTGAACTAGAAGCCATGATTTTTTTGAAGTTTACTTAATACAAAGACAATAACGAATATGAAATAAAATGTTGAGGTCATCCCTTTAATTTGCTTTAACTACACAAGACATAACTAGAACCGGAGTACTCTTGTTGTGTTTAACAATGATCTTGGGTTTACAAGAAAAACATGGAGTGTACATGCAACGTCGGTTGTTCCGCGAAGAAGGGAAGGAGGGGTAGAGGAATCAAATAGATAACAAAGGTGATAAACAATAGTTTTCTCATTGTTTAACTATTGTTTATCACCTTTGTTTCCATTTGAATCCCCTGGCACTTCTCCCTTCTTCGTGGATCGGTCAATGTTGCATGTACACTCTATCTTTTTCTTATAAATCCAAGCTCATTGTTAAACACAACAACGGTACTCCGGTTCCAGTTATGTCTTGTGTCGTTAAAACAAACCAAAGGGATAACCTCAACATTTTATTCATATTTAATTGTCCTATGCATTATGTAAAACTTCAAAAATAAATCATGTCTAGTTTATGATAATATACAATACATCAAAATTAGAAGCAAAAAGGAAACCATATATTATATATGCATACATTTTTATGTATAATTTGATAAATGGATTGCTTAATTGTATATAATTGTGCTTATTTTACTTACCAATCTATGCTTTTCATAAATTATCGTATGAATTTCATAAGCTTAGAGAACCCGTTCAAAAATCTGCACATAACAAGTTATCCTAAATTGCAGTATGTGCATAAATATGCATATAGCGATTAGGAGATTAGCTTGGTATGCATAGGTTTTTGAATTGTCCGTGTTGGACAGTTTGAGAATAATATGATAATAGGTTGTGTCGCTATAATAATCTTCTCAAACATTTGATAATATATCACGGTGCTCATTTTTCCTCTCATTCTTCGGGTGCAATTATGATGACGATGGATTTGATGTGTATATCTCTACTTATGTTACCATGCAATTAAGTAAGGATATACACATTAGCCATTTTGATTTCGTATGTTGTACTCGAAGGACTAAGGGAAATGCTACCGGAATTTTGTCAAATGTATGATAAGATTTTGCTACACGGTCTAGGGTCATATTATTCTTGAATGGGTTTAGGACCATCTATCCCTGTAGAAGGATCTTACGTTCATTTCATATTATTTATGCATAAGTAAATGATACAAGTACGTATTTTTAAACTATATGTGGTGAATTGCTTCTCGTGTTTATGGGTAAGGTATGGATCCAGCATTAGTTTATAGCAATAGGAGTGTAGAATATCGTGATGGTGTTAACAACTTTCTAGAGATTTCCATTAAACATGTAACCAAATTCAGAGAATAGTCCGTATTCAGTCCGTATTTAAGGTGTTTTAACTCCTCAAGATTGCCCCTTAGGGTTGTAAAAGGTCACCTATATTAGCATAGGTTTGACACAACTTATAAGGTGTGGGTATGGCATGGAGAAAAGTAGAATAATGGCGTACGAGAAGATAAGGTATGATGAAAATAAAGTCAGCAGTATGGAATTAGAAAATCAACCTCGAAGATCCGGTTTGAGGAGTAGAACGTGAATTAGTTAATCAACCACATTATTGGAGCAATTGTTAGCTGATTCGGAGAAGCCTCTTTACCGGGGTGTGATAAATATACTCGTTTATCAGTCTGTGTTGAGGTTGATGAACTTGAAAATGGCTAATGGCTGGAGTGACAAAAGTTTCATGGACTTGCTGAGTGTACTCAAAGATATACTCCCAAAAGGAAATCTCCTTCCCAGCTGTACATATGAGCAAAGAAGATGTTGTGTCCTACGGGCATGGGGTATAAGAAGATACATGTCCGCCTCTAACGATTGCATATTGCACCGAAAAGAACATGCACATAGACATGAATGTCCTAAATGTGGTGTACCTCGATACAAAATGAAGAACATCGATGGAAAAAGTGTTAAGGGACCTCTTGTAAAGGTGTTGTGGTACTTGCCGATACTACTGAGGTTTAAGCGCTTGTTTTCAAGTGAAACCGATGCAAAGAACTTGATGTGGCATGCCGGTAGAAGAGTCTGTCATCACCCTGTCGATTCTCCTCAGTGGAAGAAGATCGATTCATTGTTCCCAAAATTTGGTAGAGAGGCGCAGAATTTATGTCTAGGTCTTTGTATGGATGGAATAAACCCCACAATGACTTCGAGTAACAAGCACAACAGATTGGCCTATTCTTTTGGTTATCTACAACCTACCATCGTCGTTATGTATGAAGCGCAAGTATATTATGTTGTCAATGCTCATTTTTGGGCCAAAATAGCAAGGAAATAATATAGATGTGTACTTGGTGCCTTTTGTTGAAGATTTAAAGCTATTGTAGGATGAAGGTGTTCCAGTTTGTGATGCATACTCGTCAAGAGCAATTTAGATTATGAGCTATGATCTTCACCACAATCAATGACTTCCCCATATATGAAAACTTATCTAGATACACCATCAAAGGCCGAAGGCATGCCCCATGTCTGCAAAGGGTACTTGCTCCTATCAACTAAAGCACGGAAAAAGACGGCCTATCTCGGACACTTAAAGTTTCTTCCTTTTTCTATCAACATCGTAAGAAAAAGAAGGCTTTCAATGGTAAAACCGAGATGGATTTTGCTCCAACTCCATTAACAGGACATCAAATTTATGACCAAGTAAAGGATCTTGATGTGGACTTCGGCAAGTCATACCGACATCAATCCGAAAACAATGTGTGGAAAAAGAGATCAATATTTTTTATCTTCCATATTGGAAAGACTTGTATGTGAGACATAGTCTTGATGTAATGCATTTAGAGAAAAACATCTGTGGAAGTCTCATTAGCACTCTTTTGAACATACCGGGAAGACCAAGGACGGAGAGAAAGCACAAGTCTATATGTGTGAAATAGGAATACGGGAAAAATTAGCACCACAACCAAAGGAGAAGAGAACATATTTTCCTCTAGCGTCTTACACATTGAGTAGAAGGGAAAAGCAATGTTTGTGTGTGTAAACACCTAAAAAGTGTCATCCCTTTTCTTTTTATTTATTTATTGGCCCGATGATGAAATCTCGAGTCCTGTTTGAGGATTTGGATCACGGATCTGAATTTGATTGGTGTGACGGAGACCAGTAAACCACAAAGAACCCCCAAGCACCAAATAAATAGCCTTTTTCCTTGGATCGGTCCAAATATCCCTTTTTCTTTCGGACGGTCCCAGCCGGACCAAGCCTCCTGAGACAACGGGGTCTAGTGTCTGCGTCCGGGAAATTCCAAGCTAAATATTCTGCATTTCACTTTTGTCCAATCGGACACGGAGCTGAAGACCTCGAGATAGCGGTAGACTTTTCATTTCATGATCACGAGCATCAAAGTGTTGTGTTTAAGCTCCAAGACAGGTTCGCCCGAGGCTAGGAGCTTTCTCCCTCAAGACAACATCATATGGTCGGTGCCCCTACCCAAATTTCTTAAGTGGAATGTTGCGTTTTTGGCCAGGAGACTCCCTTTGTAGCACGGAAGGGCACAAAACCCTAGCTATACCCGAGTGGTTGTCGCCCCGACCAGGATTCTATCCAGTCTTATCCCTTCATTTTGGCCCGGTTTTTGTTGCCATTTCTACTTTGCTTTGGACGGCTGAGCGAGGGCAAACCCTATGTCATTTGTGATCTAGACCTCTCCCTATAAATAGAGAGCTTTGGCTCTCATTTCTTCACAACTTATTTCCTTAGCGTTAAGCTATTGAACTAAGTTGAGAACTACTTCTCCTAAGCATTATTCTCGCTAAAAAGTAACCTCAAACATTCCTTTTACTATACATCGTCACTCGAATCATTGCTAAGAGCTAATGAATATTCAGTTATTTTGATCTCTTGGCATTCATCGGTTGATCTTTCATATTCCCTACAAACTTACTTTCTAAAAACTCATAAAAAGCCCTCTTTTTCCGATTCACCACTGTCGCATCACCAAATCCGAGTGCAAAGATCCGGATTAGCAGGCGGGACAACCCGAGGGTGCTGATTTGATCTTAAAAACAGTTTACTTGTTTATTTATGTTTTCTTTATCGTTTTCCGTATTGTGGAGAAGAATTATATCGCTTTTGATTCCTCCCCTTCCGATGTAATCCTTTTAATTTCTCGCTTTCTTTCCTTTCCGCTTTTCTTCTTGCTTTTACTTTCTTTATCGCTTTTCGTTTCTACCTTTATCGCTTTCCTAATTATGTTTGGTTGCTTTTAATTCCATTTAGCAAGTTGTGTGCTTGTGTTTGATATATTATTTTGATTCACTACTCGAACTAGCAATGGTCATCTTTGACGGGCGAAATGGAAGGGTTTATCCCTACATTTCGCACCCTCGCCTCGAATCCGATTCTCGGTTCCAAGACCGATGGAGTCACTTTTAGCCTTTTTCAGTCTTAGTTTTCCCATACTAAGATTGGAAAAGCAAATTTTATTTTTATGTTTTGTTAGTTTTTAATTCCTAAAAATTTATCGACGACTCCTTTTGATTTATTTCTTCTAAATCGCCTCCGACCATTTTTTACCGAACAAGAAAAAGTGGATTCTGGATCTCGCTAAGCTAAGCCAGGGCCGAGGCTGATTGTCTCAGCCTTGTCCCCTAGTTGGCGCCAACCACCACCGGGTGCAGGCCGTCGCTTGCACCGAGTGGTCGCAGGCGAGGCTCGGGGTTCAAACTAGTGTTTTCACACCGGCTTAGCCCAAGAGCCTCACGGTAGAAACAGAAACCCTAATCTTATTTATCGTTAAGTTAAGAAATAATATCCCAGGACTTCTCAAAATAATTTCTAAAAAGTAAAATAATTAATAAAATCGCCAATCAATTTGATTTAATTCATCTTTAACTCAATTTAATAAAATTTGGAAACCTTAAGAGGTTCATCCGGACATTTCAAAACCATCTTTAAAACCCTAAATCATTCTTTAAAGCTTTCGAAAAATCCACCAAGCACTCGTTGGGAAACTCGGTCGGCCCCGCTAGTCGTGGTTCCTACGAGTGTGAGACATTGAAGAAACTCAAAGTGTCTCAAGGATATTCTTCAAACATTAGTAGAATTGTTTCGATGTCTAATTATAGAGTAATCGGTCTTAAATTTCACGATTGTCATGTTATGTGTAAACACCTAAAAAGTGTCGTCTCTTATGTCTTTATTTACGTGTTTTGTTTTGTTGGCCCGATGATGACAATCCCGAGTCCTGTTTGTGGATTTGGATCTTGGATCGTGATCGATTGGTGAAACATAAGCCATTAAACCACAAAGAACTCCCAGACACCAAATAAATAGCATTTTGCCTTAGGTCGGTCCACAAATCCTCTTTTCTTTCGGACTATCCAAGAGTCGGGTCGAGCGTTCGGAGATTGTGGAGTCTCGATGTTGTGTACCGGGAAATTCCGAGTCTAGAGTACTGCATTCTACTTTCATCCAAAGTACAAGGAGGAGCTAAAGACCTAAAGACAGCGGCAAAGCGCTGCATTTCATGATCAAGAGCATCAAAGTGTTGCGTTTAAGCTTCACAACACAATCCACACGAGACTAGAAACCGCCCCTCCTCGTAACGACTTGTGGTCGGCACCCGCCTTCTAAAAGCATTAAGTAGAACGCTGTGTTTTAGCTTAGAGAGTCCTTGGAGACACAACTAGGGCACGAAACCGTAGGGCATCCGATTAGCCGGCGCCTGCCTCCCCTCTTTTATCCTGGTTCTATTCGATTTTATCTCTTTCGGTCCTAGGTTCTATCTCTTAGGATCCGGCCCGATTTTATTTCAGCTTATTTCAACGGCTGGATGGAGGCAAACCCTAGGTCATTTGTGACCTAGGTCCTTTCCTATAAATAAAGACGTATGGCTCTTATTCCTATACGGCTTCGTGCCTTAGCATTACGCTATCGAAATCTAATCGTAACACTCTTATATAAACGTTACTCTGCTGAAATTTCCATAAGACAAGATGTAATCACTTTAAATTTCTCCCTGACCGATGTAATTTTTCTATTTCTAGCTTTTCTTTGTCGCTTTCTTTATTGCTTTCTTTATCCCTTTTCTTTATTGTTTTCCTTATTATGTTTCGGTTGCTTTAATTTTGTTTAGCATGTCGTTGTATGATGGTTTTCTCGCATTATTTTGATACACTACTTGAACTAGTAATGGCCGTCTTCGGACGGGCGGAACGAAAGGGTTTTCCCTATGTTTGGTACCCTCACCCCGAATTCGATTCTCGGCTTAAAGACTGATGGAGTCTTTTGAGCCTCTTTTGGTCTTAGTTTTCTCATACTAAGATTGGAAGAGCAAATTTTGTTTTTTGTTAGTTTTTCTTTCCTAAAAATTGACTCGCGACTCCTTTATTTTACATTTTATTCTACTCAAATTTGTATCTTGGTGCTTTCCATTTGCAATAACTATAATGTTAGGTTTTGGATCTACCCACCGGGCAGAGACCGAGGCTGGTTCCACCAGCCACGACCTCTCGACCAGCGCTGCCACCCTTGGAGTAGGTTACTACCTACACCGTGGGGTCCGCCAATAAGGCTTCGATCCGGATTGGTGTTTTTACACCAATCGGCCATAATGCCTCACGGCAGAACCAAAACTCTAATATTATTTATTCCTTAATTAGAAAATAAGATCCCGGGAATTATGAAAATAATTTCTAAAATAAAAAGAATTAATAAAACCGCCATTCAACTTTGACTAATTAAATTTAATAAAATTCGGAAAATCATAATAAAAGGTTCATTCCCACATTCTAAAATCAACTTTCTAAAACCATCTTCAAAATCAATCCTTGAAAAAGAGAGACCCGACACATAGTGGGGAGCTCGGCAGCCCCGATCAGCCGTGGTTCCTACACTATGATGTAACAAATATAGTCGGTTGCTATCCGAGCCATGATGCCCAAACATGTCGGACAGTCGATCACAAAACTTTTCTTCTTCTTCAATGCCATATGTAGCAAAGTCGTTGATTGTGCGGCGTGATCGTTACATTGCGCCAACTTGAGATTTACTTCCCACTTTATTTTTTGATATCATGGTGCACCTAGTTGTCCATTTGGTGAAAGAAGTGCGATTCCGTGGCTTAATTTTTTACCGATGGATGTACCCTTTTGAATGTTTTATGAAAATTCTCAAAGGGTATGTTAGAAATTAGTACCGATCGGAAGCGTGCATTATTCTGGCATGCATAACTAAAGACCGTGTTGAGTTCTCGCTATGAATACTACCCCCAAACGGAAATTGTTGGTATTCCAAAACATTGATTTATGGGGAAGATCGGTGGGCGGGGAAACTAGGGCTGAGGGTCCTAACAATCAGTCGGGATATGAGGGATCAAGCACATCTTTATATTCTTCAAAACAGCGATGAAGTGCAGTCATTCATTAATGAGCACAATCTCTCATAAGGAGACAATGACGGAGGAAAAAATGAGATGTGGGTACTGGCACATCGGAATGGCACATTTGTCAACCGGTTCGGAGATAGAGTCATCACTATCCAATTGGAAGAATCACAAGACCATATCCCGAAACATTAGTAAACTTGGCTAGAGGGTAATAGTTGGAAGTCATATCTTACCGTGAGTATGACATCAATGGATACTCTTTCTACACAAAGAGCCAGCACAATAGGAGCACCGTGTAAAATAGTGGGGTCACATTAGATGCTCTTGCACTTCATATTTCCAGCTCCAAGGACAAACATCCTGTTATAGCTAAAATGTCATATTACGAGTCGTCAAGGAGATATGGGATCTAGAGTATGTTGATTTACGTGAGCTCGTTTTCCAAGTGCAAATGGGTTGACAATAACAACGCTATTTGAGTTGATGAGATGGGATTCCCGATGGTCGATCTCACAAGAGAAGGGTCTAAAGGGGGATCAATTGATTATGGCATCCCAAGTCAAGACAAGTGTTCTATGTTGAGGACCCGGCCAATGATAAGTGGTTTATTGTTCTTCAAGGGAAGAGGCACATTACCGGTGTCTTGTGAAGAAGTGTGTGAGTTTTTAGGAGACCCCACCCTTCTCCTTGGGAATGCCTGTCTCAAATGAGGATGTCAATTTTGAAGAATTGTATTAAAGGGTTGACCATCAAGAGGGCATATATATTGAAGATAAGTCCAAAGGAGGGGAAAAGGGGGATAAACCATGTAATTATATCAACTCGGTAAGAACATTATTATGTCACAATTTTATTGATGGATATCCATATTTTTGCTTGTTTCAAGCAATGCAGCGTGCTTTTTCATTATTTCGACTTTAACACTATAACAGATTGTTCATTAAGGATTGAAAGGAATAAGTTGGTCCCATATTTACGCTAAACAAGTGATTAATCTCAAAAAGATTCCAACTTGATTTGAAATGTTTTGGTATAAATCACTTGTTTAGCGAAATATGGAAATGAGGATGTCAAATATGATCGGGTCGGTTTCTACTTCAAGTAGAACTAAGTCTAAGACTCTTATAAATAATCTTTTATGATCTAAGTCTTGGGTCAATCATGTCAAATTAATGATTTTTACATAATGGCTTTATCTTTCGAATTTCTTTTAAGATGCTTTTTGGTTAATACTAACTTTAAATGAATGTTCTGAATTCAAAACCAAGTAATGAGTCGATTAATCATACCCGAGTCTTTAATATTCTTTTCCACCATTTTCTCTCTCTTCCACTTATTCTCCATAGCTGAGTCCTCTAAGTCCATGTTTTTCCACGGCACCCAAGAAGAGGAAAACCACTCAAGAAGAGTCCTCCGGACATAAAGCAATTGCATAAGCAAGGCCACCACCACCTCCATCAAGGAATGTGTGAATTCCACGAAATAGAGGTACCCCCAACAATCATTTTCACCTTACCGATCATATGTCTTATTACCTTACTTTACTTGGACGAGAAATCGTTACAACTATGTATTGTGATGAGTTAACTTTGGAAAAACTAGGTTTGCTTGAGGACTTTAATTGGTTTATTGCTAGGGGTGGGTTGGCTAATTTACTAAACATTAGATTTTCACCATATAAGAGCATTACTTTGGAGTTCCTTAGTACCTTAAATGTCGAAATAAGACGTGGTCTTAATGTTGTGCATGGTTTGGTGTCTTTCTAGCTCTTACTAATTTTAGTGTTACATTTTCATTTCCCGGGACCAAGGCTTTGGACAACAGACTCGTTCTTAATCATTTTAACGCATTATGATTTTGGAACAGTCTTTCGAGGGAGCATGACTACCATCCTAGCTCAACTAAAGTGGCCGCTCTTCGGACCCCTATTTCTAGTATGCTCATCGATATTGGCGAATGGTTTATTCGAGAAGGCTGATATTAGCAACAATATATGTCTATCTTAACTATATCGTTCTTATGTGATGTAGACAACCGATGCTAGTGATTTAAATCTTAGGGCTTTTCTATCCCTTAAGTTGTATAGTACTATAGCCACTAGTTTTAACAGACACATTGTGATTGGAGGTTTAATTACCTCTATTGCCATAGTTTTCGGTTGGATCCCCAATGACCGTGTGGCTGATCAGGTGTGTGCATTTGAGAAGGTAGACATTGAGGCCTTGAAGGCCATGGGAATTTGTTGTTCAATTTGAGGGGATTTGTGTTGATTATATCCTAAGGACCGCTTCTTGTGTCTTCCCTATTGTGATTGTACCACACTTCATGATGAGTATAACCTTAGTTTCTTGCTCGGAGAGGATAACATGCCTCAACCCCATACTAATGAGGGTGCTTTCTCTTCCTCTCTTCCTCCCTTCCTCCATCCCAAGTGCTTACTATTTATGTGTCTGTTCATTCAAAATTGCATGCTATCCACCAGGAGCAGCTCTCCTTTAAGGAGTATATGCATTATGAGTACGCTACTTTTAAAGTTGAGCAAGCTCTGCCTCTAAGATTACATCCGCTTCAAGTATGCCTCCCTTAGGGAGCATGTTCATTCGGAGTGTGTTTTTGTCAATCCTAACCAAAATGAGCTCCATAACATTCTTGCTAACTAAAACCGTTGTATGCAGTTGATGAATGATTGCTTGAGCGATTCGCATGATTGGCATATATCCTCCGGTACTCCATATTCACCTCCTTCTACCACGCCTTTTGAGTGGTTATGAGTTTCTTCCCTTTTCCCTATTTGATGAATGTGCTTACATAATGGAATGTTTTTTCAAATATAGGGGAATTTGATAATATATGGATGTCATGGTGGCTAGTGTATATATAGTTTCATTACACTTAGGTTAGACCATACTTCTTTTACATTTGAGCATTTAGCATTTAGTTTTTCATTTAGTATCTTTAGATCATTTAAGTAAGCATTTAGGACTATTACATGTAGGTTTGCATGAAAAAACAAAAAAGAAAATCAAAACAATTAAAAAAATATGAAAAAAATTTAATGAACCTCTGATGATAAATCATTTAGGCTAATTATTTCAATGGATAGCCTTAAAGTACAAGATTTTTGAAAAATTATTTTTGAACTTCATGATTTTGGCCACATTGGATGAATGAAATTTATTACCCCGATTCCTTATCATGAATATTGGCCTATGAAACTCTTTCAACTTGTTGAGATAGTAGTAGAGGTCCCATGAGATTTTAAGCCTTGAATGCATTAGACAATCTAATTAGTCTCATATTCCTTTATATGTGACTTTGTCGCATAATTGCATCTCTAAAAGTTGTTTGAATTCACTTCAAAATCACAATCATATGTGCAATGTGACAAAATGATTGAGGCATTCGTTGCATTTAAGAGATACAATAGCCAAATCACCACCCCGATATGTATATTAACCCTTTGTTAGCACCTTTGAGCCTAATTGCTAATTCATTTGTTGTGAACCTTCCTAATTAGCTCTTGGCTAAATACATATTTTTATACCTAAGCCAGGTCTAATGGAGCTTCATGTTGATTATGACGGGGTAGTTTATGGGGTTTTGATGTCTTGGTGGTTGATTTTGGATCCTTTATTGAATTGAGGGGTTGATTTGAATTGAATACAATAGAATTACACCTCTTGGTTATAAGGATGAGTATTTTGTGGAAATTGAGTTGTAAGATTTGTTTGAAATTCCTATTACTAAGTCCTTATTGATACTAGTTGAAAAAAGAGGAAAGAAAAAAATTGAAAAAAGAAATGAAATAAACATGAAAGAAAAGAAAAATAAAAAATAAAAAATAAAATATTTGACATGTGAAATATTCACTTGGGTTTTAGTTGAACAACCTCATTTCTGAAGTATTTGTTGGATTGGAGTTGATTTGGGTGATATGAGGTGTGATTACTTAGTATCATTTATTTAAATGTTTGCTGCTTCTTGGCTTCTTAGGTTTTTAGCTCCTCATTTTTCCTAAAACGTTATGTCTCTTCCTCACACTTTACCTAAAGCATTGTTACAACCATTTGAAAGTCCTCTTGATTGTCATGATGTATATTGCATTTGAATGGTGGAAAATTGAGAATTTTACCAAATTTTTGGCAGTTTGCATGATTGGAAGAGTAATTGAGTGAAACTTGCATAATTCTAAAAATGTGATTGGAGTGTCTCACATTTCTAAAGTGAGGTTCTACCGATCTTACTAGCTCCATTTTTCTGCATGTGCTAATGTTAATAATGATATAGGTGTTTATTTGACTTTGTCTTTGTGGTCTTTCGAAGGTTTCGAAAACTTTCCTTCTCTTTATGATTTTAAAATGATTTTGTGTGTTTTTGGGTTTTTGTTGTGTTCATTTTGCTTATGATATACTCATCGTTGTCTAACTCTGTGAAGGCCATGATTCAAATGGTGATAGTCATTCGTGAGTCTTGGCCTTACTTAAAGGCAAGCAAAGGTTAAGCATCGGGAATTTGATAAGTGTGTGAAATGCAAATGATTTTAGGGTGTTTTGATGCTTCTCTATGGAAAATTAAGTTTATTGAGCATATTTATGCTCCATTTTTATTCGAGGCTTGTGTTTTGGTGTTTTGGATGAGGTGTGCAGATTTGATCACCAATGCCTAAGTATTCCCGAGATTAGCTAATGATTTGAATTTTGTGCAGTCCAGCACGAGCTACCCTTACCATGAGCATGATTGTTTTGCTTGCACACCACTTTTCCCGGTTTCAGCGCTCCAGCAGCCAAAACAGTAGCTCGTGTCTGTTGACACGACCCATGTTGGTCATCATCTTATCAAGTCTTAGTTACAATCACAATGACTGGACCGTTTCGTTAAAAAGATCCATTTCCAGAGTTGTCATCCGAAGAGTGTCTTCTAGCGATCAACATTAGCAGCTCGTGTCGCGCGAACATCGAACATTTTGGATGTTATTTCTATTGCACCAACTACGTTTCAACGACTACGCCTCTTGAATGCCCATTATTCGCCTATTAAAGGTCCAAGAAATTACGATTTTGTGCATCCATCCACTATTCTCATCTTCTATTCCTCTAATACAAAGTTGAGAGATGTAAGAAGAGCTCTTGCAAGGTTGAAGGAAGGCTTTAACGATAGAAAGATCTAATTTGCCACACCGAGAGGTTCAAGCAACCGCCTACTACGGATGAAGAATGTCTTCTCTCCTTTGTTTTTTTTTTTTTTTAGATTCACACTATATTAGACTTTATGTTAGTTTTAATTATGTGCGAGAAGAACTTTTAATCTAGGGACTCTAAGACGAATAATGTTATCTGTTTAGTAGTTGAACTATTTTTCTTAAATTTCAGTTGGAATGATTTAATTTATCTTAGAGGTTTTATACTATTATGATATTATTGGTCATTCTCTTTCGTGTATTTTAAATGTCCGAATGAAGTACTAAAAAGAGAAGTTCTACATCTTAAAACTAAAATTCAACTTAATTATGTGATCTCTAGAGATAAAATTCCTAGTTAAGAGTTCAATTTGATAATCCATATTTCTTATTCGGATGAATTAAAAACTTATAAGAATAGGTAATTGGTTTACTTCAAGTAATTTACTTCATTTTAAAAGAAAACTATGATTGTCTTTAATTATCGATATTTGAGTCACCCAATTGAATGAAAAGCACATGTTTAATTAGTTAAATAGATGCATTTTAGGTGATTCAATCCCTAGATGTTTTAATTTCATAGATATTTAAAGGTTTAATATTTTATAATAGATAAAAAATTCTTATTTGAATTGTTTAGCATATTAAGACGGTTAAGACTCGATAGATTGTGTTCATCCTTATGAGAATGACACTTGATTGCTATAACGATAAATATGTACGCTTGCGGAGCCGATCACGGTGATACAAGATCTAGTTGGGGTAGCCACCATCCAAATGAAGGGAGAATCAGGTTGTACTACCTTAAACCCATATTTTTTGCAGTGTGGGAAAGTTCGCTTACCTTAGTAGAATCCCATATAAGAGAAATATAGAGGTGTTAGGAGTCCAACTAAAATGGTATCTACCTAATAAGCCCCTTAGACACCATGTTGTTATATTTCTTTTAGTGAGTTTGTTATCATTTTAGCTGGACTCCTAACTTCGGATAAAGAAGCAAATCAAGATAAAGAACATCACAAAAAGAAGAGAAAAGAATAAGAGAGAAAACTTCAGATAGGCCGACCTCCGGCGAGGGAGAATTAAAAGAACTCTCGCAAAGTCGGAGGCCTTGGTGGAATATGATCTAACATTGCCCTTTTATGCTATTAATTACACCGCTGAAGAACGAAATCTTATTCGCATTACGCACAAACTCATGATGCAACAGCCTCATCTCTCTCTACCTCTCTTCTTCTTTTCGTTGGAGTTAGGTAGTGAACGTCTTCGCCATATGTCTCTCCGCTTTTCTTCCCTCCGGAAGTGCTCGATGATCGTCCTTATCCTCTCCTCATGTTTTTCTCCGGTTCCGGTCCTCTCCTCCTCATCTTCTTTCTCTAGCTCCTTAATTTTAAGCTTATTCTTCCTCAACTCCTCTTCCTCCTCTTTTTGCTCATAATCAGCCTTGAAGGGGCATTACCCCATGGACTATTAGTGTTTGAGCTAGAACCACTTAAATTCTACTCGGAGAAAGAATGAATGTTTAACTTCATGTCAAAAAGAGGGTGGTAGTCATCATACCCACCTCATCATCTAGCAACTCTATTAGTCCCCTCTCCAAAGGGTTAGTGTACTAGAATCCTCAAACTAAAGGCAAGATGAGGCCACTAAGAGTTTCCCCACCCCTCCCCCTTCGAGCACCCGTGCTCGTGCCTTATTCGAAACGCACAACATGGGTCTTTTCTTTGGTCCTACGAGAGCTCAACTTTGGAGGATTGGAGTTGGGCGCAAGAGTTGGAGAACTAAGATAAAGAAAAGAATCAGGAAGAGAAAACTTGGGCATAGGAGGTGGAATATCATCCATGTCTTGGAAACAGGGGCATGCCCTTGATAGATGGAGGCACACTTGGTTAAAATTGGCCCCCTTGTGGCCTCTTTCTAAATGATAATGGAGCACTACCTAGGATGCTCCACGATGGTGGTGAAGATTTCACCGTTGGAAGTAGGAAAGGAAGGAACAATAGTCCCCCATACAACTTGGGTGTACCAAGCCACGAAACAAGTTAAGTACTAGTCAACGATGATATTAGCCCCGAAGTGCTTGGTACTCTTGCTCCTTCACTATAAAGTCATCCAAACAGAGGTTGTTGACACCCGCAATCCGGAACAGTCATCCAAACTCTCCCTTTTAGTCCTCTTTAGTGAGGATATTTAAGAGATCACCCTACTCTGCAATCGCATTGTTGGTCAACATCCGCCTTAGTAACACGAGAACGATGGAAAGGGGTCTCTTAGTAAGGCAGATTAATCTCCAATCAAGATTCTTTCTAACCATTAAATGAAATTTGGAAAGTTTCAAAGGTTAGGAATTCAAAGAAAGCCATGAAACAGTAGGATTTCTCATAGCTTTGAAAGATTTAGGGAAAAGTCCTAAAACTTGTCAAAGAAGGTAAGCCTTAATGGTGTATTTATAAAGGAACTTATAGCATGTTTGGTTATATGTAATCAAATGCTAATGTAATTAAATTGGTAATGGTCGTTATATTACTATATTTAGTATAATTTTGTAATACAATTAAAATTACATTGTAATTGCATTGACCTATACCTATGTAATTACAATTACTTATATATTTACTAAACAATCATGATTACATCTATTATTGTGGTCAAATTTCAATACACTTGCAATAATTCTCTCGCTATAGTCCATGTCCTTTTTCTCTATTATCATTCACAAGCAAAAACTCATCCATTTGACAAGGAAATTGATTTTCTTTCTTATATTATCTTAATGTATGATATGATCGATTAGTCACTAAGAGAAAAAATCAACTTCAACAATTTGAATTCAAAATTTAACTATTCGATTCAAAATATAAAAGAAGCTTAAATTCAAAATTTTGAGATCAAAATTCTTTCACTTGTTGATATTTATTTTTAATTCGACAAACATTTATCATCACTAAAATAATTCAGTTGATATTTTTTATGAATAAAAAATTCAAAACTTGATTATATGATAGAAGAGATTAAAAATAGTTCAAATATAAATTTCAAGTATAAATTTTTGCATTTGGATAACATTTATCTTCACTATGATAAACATTTATCACCACTAGAATAATTCAGTTGATAATTTTTGCCACTAAAAAATTTAAAATTCGAAAATATGATAGAAAAGATTAAAAATATCTCAAATATGATTTCGAATTTAAAATTCTTTCATTCGGATAACATTTATCTTCACTACAAAAATATTTATTGCCATTTGAATAATTTAGTTGATATTATTTTTGACACAAAAAAATTAAAACTTAATTATTTGATAGAAAATATTTAAAAAGATCAAAGCTAAATATTTAGCTCAAAATTTTATTTAGATAACATTTATCTCCACTATAATAATTTAATTACTATTTTTTACTATTGAAATAATTCATTACCTTTGTTATTACATTACACCTTTTATATAACTAAACATGACAATGTAATTATTGTCTCATTACATTATTAATAGACTCGGCAAAGTCGACCCGAACCGAACAGGTCAACCCGAACGACCCCAAATCCAAACCGAACCGACATCCGAAACAGTTGAACCGATTTTGACCCAAAATCGAAATGAACCGACCGAAATCTAATGAACCCGATTCCGACTCGAATCGAACCGAAAATGACTCGAACCGAATCGGACCCGAATCAATTTAACCCAAATAAAAGTGACGCAACCCACATTTTTTTTTTTAAGGATGGACTTTTGTGCTTATAGTGGTACAATTTTAAATCGATTTTGACCCAAAAAGTGACCCGATTATGACCGATCCGAAATTAACCCGAATCGAACCCGAACGAGATTGACCCAAAGTTGAACCGAACCGAATTTAACCCGAACCGAACCCGAACGAGATTGACCGAAGTTTACCCAAACCGAAGTTGACTCAAACCCGAAACCGAACCGGACCCAAACAAGATCGACCCGAAGTTAACCCGAACCGAACTAACCCGAACCGAATGACCCGATTGCCAGGTATAATTATTACATAGTTGATTACATTACACCCCTATTACATTACATCTAACAAACACCACATTAGGGTCAAATAAGTCCCTCAATTTGAAGGAAAAAACCCTAAAAGACGTTTTGTCCAGTCCGATCCTTCCGGAGACTATTCACAACCATAATTATTGACATATGGAAATAGTGGAAAGGTAAGAGGCCCATACACATAGAAAGGCAAGCCGTGCCCTGGGGAGCCACAAGATATTGGGGAGGCAGATATTATACATCCAATTAAGCAAACTTTGAAAATAAGGGAATAAATTTAGTTAGAGAAATAATCCCCCAACTAAAAATCCTTTGAAAATAAAATGGTCAATTGTTCAGGAACAAGCTCAAATTCGATATTAGGAAAGAGGTCTAACTAGATATGAGAAAGCTCTTGGAATAACGCACTAATTCCCGAAAGAGGTACACATGCTATATTTGTCAACTAATTTAGTCATATTTGATCAAAGATCAGCCACACCTCGAGGGCAAATGATTTCAACATGAGAATTCACCCATAGGCTTTGGGCCTCAGCCTAAGTAATAAGCCTAACCAAGGGAAGAATTCTGGTCAAAATAAGGTTGGAATTCAATTCAAGTTGAATTTGGGGTGGATTGTGTTCTATTTACTTGGATTTCTATGGTAGTTTTATTTAAGGTTCAACTCACATCAAGTTATGTTGGGGTTATGGTATTCCAATTGAGAACTAAGTTCAGCTTGAATTATCTCCGATTCATATCAACTTCACTACATGACGGATGGAATTTACTCCAAGACTTAGTCAATCTATCATCAAATAGAAATTAGGGGCATGTTTGGTTGGATGTAATCAAAGTGGTAATGCAATCAAATTGGTAATGGTGATTACGTTACCATATTTGGTTACAACTCGTAATGCAATCAAAATTACATTGTAATCACATTAACCTCCATCTATGCAATTACAATTACTTGAACATTTACTAAACAATCATGATTACATTCATCCTTGTGATCAAATTTTAACACATTTTCAATAACTCTCTCCCCCCTCTCTCAATTCATATCCATTTTCTCTCTATTCCTTGGCAAGCAAAAATTTATCCATTTGATAAGAAACTTTTTTTTCTTCTATTATCTTAATATATGATATAATCATTAAGTCATTAAGAGAAAATTTCAACTTTAATATTTTGGATTTAAAATTTAAGTATTCAATTAAAAAGATAAAAGGAGCTTAAATTAAAATATTTAGATCAAATTTTTTTACTTGTTAACACTTATCTTTAATTCAATAAATATTTATCATAAATAAAATGATTTTAGTGTGTATTTTTATCCATGAAAAAATTCAAAACTTAATTATATGATAGAAGAGATTAAAAAAGCTCAAATATAAATTTAGAGTTTAAAATTTTGTTATGTGGATAACATTTATCTTCACTATGACAAACATTTATTACCACTAGAATAATCCAATTGGTTTTTTTGCCAGAAAAAAATTTAAAATTAGGAAATATGATATAAAAGATTAAAAAAATCTCAAATATGATTTTGAATTTAAAATATTTTCGTGTGGATAACATTTATCTTTATTACTATATTTATTGTTATTAGAATAATATAGTTTATATTTGCAATAAAATTTGATTATTTGATAGAAAATATTTTTAAAAGCTCAAATCTAAATATGTAACTCAAATTTTTATTTAGATAACATTTATCTCCATTACAATAATTTAATTACTAACTTTTGTCATTGAAATAATCCATTACCATTGTGATTACATTACACTTTTTATATAACCAAATATGGTAATGTAATTATTGTCCCATTACATTACATATCTAATTACATTACATATTTGATTACATTACACCCCTATTACATTACATCCAACCAAACGCCACATAGGTGGTTATGTTAGTCCGATGCCAATAAATTTATGTATATTATCAATGAAGCAAATCACGTCAATAATCAAATGATGGCACAAGTGGACATCCCAATGATTCGATCGACCAAGGGAGCCCGACAAGAGAATTAACGATCTAAAGCCATGATATGAATTTTTTTTGTTTCTTTGAAAGGATAAGTAGAACAACTAAACGGTAACCCTTCTTGTAAGAGTTTTACCCAAGTTATCTTGCATAAGAATGGAGAAAAAAAAAAAAAAGGAATAGGCGTCTAAAGCAAAGAAGAAGAAATACAAATACCATATTTGGCCACCCAGTCAACAATCCTATTCCCTTATCCGAACGTATGACTAATAAAAGCTTGGTTGCATCTTTAAAGATAACATCGTGTATCATGGATGAGCATTTGGATTTCCCACTGAATCTGAATTTTGCCTTTAATTGCTTTAATGACCACTTGATTATCCCCTTCTAAAATAATTGAACAAAAACTTGCTTGAACTGCTGCTCTCATTCCATTACGCATAGCGAAGTTTCAGCTACCAACACGAATGTCTGGTCCTAAATTGTTATCCTCATATAGATACTTCCAAATAAGTTTACATAGAAAGGCTTGGTTTATCGCTTCCAATTTCCTCAACCCAAGGTCTCCCACTTTTTGGAAGTATATATTTTATCCCAAGCTACCAAAGGTAAACTTTTAATACACTCGAGATTTTTCCAAAAAATTGCGATTAATTTTATGAAGAGCATTCGTTGTACTTTTTGCCAACTTTAAACTCTACATTGTATGAGCAGGTAAAGATACCAGATTAGACTAGATCAGAACCACCCTTCCCGCTTTTGAAAGCGAATTAGCTTTCCAGTTCTGTAATTTTGTGTCGGCTTTTATTAAGATATATGAGAACGTGTCTATTTTCGGTTGTCCTCGAAAAGTCGGACGATCTAAATATTTTCCCAACGAATCTTTATGAGGGATATTAAACCCCGAGGAAACCATGTTTCTAATAGCGAAGTAGTATTCTTTGAAAAGATTAAGGATGACTTTTGAAAGTTAATAAGTTGACTCGATTGGTAACAAAATTCGTTCAAGATATTATGCAACTTAAGGTATGTTTCATAATTAGCCTTGCAAAAGAGTAGGTCTGTCATATACAAAAAGTAGGTAAGGTATTCTCTGCGATTGTGGACGGACTTTAATCCCAATACCAGATTTAGGCTGCATGGCAGCAAGATGAAGTCTATACATAAAAACATCCATACAAAGAATGAACAAATATGGTGACAGAGGATCACCTAGTCTAAGTCCTCTCGACGGTTTAAAGAAACCACAAGATTCATCATTCATAACAACATAATACGTTATCGTAGTGATACATTCACGTATCCAGTTGATCCAAATTTGATGAAAACCCAAATCCTTCGGACAAGAAAAATGAAATCCCACTCAATTCTGTCATAAGCTTTTTTCATGTCCAAATTGAGACCTATATAAGCTTGTTTTCCTTTAATATTACCAAGTTTGTTAACAACTTCATGTGCTAATAGAATATTGTCATAAATATCTCTATTAGGCATGAATGCACTTTGATAAGTGCTAACAATCCTTTGTAATACAAGTCTTAAGTCTATTAACAATCACTTTGGAAATTATCTTATACAGAGCTATTACACAAACCGATCAGTTCAAAATCTATCGTAACATATGGGCTAGTAGTTTTCGAAATTAAAGCAACAAAGGTATGGTTGACCTCTTTTAATAGTTTCCCATGCTTAAAGAAATCCAAAATGCAATGAATAATATCATTCCCCAATATCCTAATGCTGCTAAAAAAGCCAACTCCAAAACCATCGGGACCGGGGGCCTTTGCCGAATTCATTTGGAAAACGGCAGTCTTAATCTCGAAGGAGATTTTTGGAGAAATGAGGTGTCTATTTTCTTCATTAGTGATACATGTCGGAACATTGGTATTCAACGTTGATCTATTGATCCCTCCCTGGGATTTAAATCCGTTAACAAAGTCATTTAGAAACTTTTGTTGGACTATTCTTTTATCAATCCATACTCCCGACTTATCTTTAATTTTCAAAATATTCATTTTCTGCTTTTTAAAAGCACAATGGTGAAAGAATTTGGAATTTCTATTACTTTTAGTAAGCCATTCTTTTCTATAAAATTTTCCCCAATACTTTTGGTTAAACAAAATAGTCTTTCTCTTTGTTTAATCAAACAGGAATGCCAATGGATGAGTAAAGGTTACAAAGCTCTATTAATAATCTGTTTTCAACATTCAGTAATTAATTTGTATTTCTTTCAACACGCTCAGAATAATTACTGCAAGTTTTAATAGACCACTCTTTTAGTTTTACTTTAATATTCTTGAGTTTACTTACCACCTTAAACATAAAAGATCCCCTGATGTTTCCATTCCACTGTTGTTTAACTATGTGATTGACTTCAGCATAAAGTATAGTCTTTTTGCTGCAATATTTCTGTGGATTAATATTCAGCAGCATATAACTATGAATCACGAAAAGAGACCTTGTGAAACAATGAAAGAGAATACAAGCCTAGCAATGGCATCTCTGACATGAAACTTCAACCCATAAATTTTGACCATTCGTCTAAAACTTCATATATCCAAAGAAATTCCCATTGATGAAGCAAAGCTAAAAGTTGCAGAGAGAATATCCAGCAAAGACAAAGGATGTTCAACAGAGACATTCACATCCCCCATATCAAGATTACTAATACATGACAGATGTTCACTCCTCCATTGGTGCAGCACCCTCATCAGTAGCCCCGCGTCAGCAGCAGGAGCAGCCGGCTCCTCAGGAGCAGCACCTGCTTCTTCGGTGGCAGGGTCCTCTTCAACCATCTCAAATGAGTTGATCAGCTCTTGGATTGTTTGCTGATCCAGTATATGGAAGGGCTCTCCTACTCCTAGTACAGCAACGGTGCAGATGGAGCTTCTAAGCTTCTCCCCTTGCAAGGTTTCCTTTATGGCAAAAAGTGCATGTTTTATCAGCTCTTCTCGTGCTGCGCCGTCAAAAGTCTCAAATTTCCGTTCCATGTATGTCTTTGCAGCTTGTGAGCGGGATCCAATGGCAAAAGCCTGATACTCAAAGTAGTTGCCACTTGGGCAGTTGTAATAGAGATGAGCGCCAGATTCATCCAAGCCACCTACCAATAGACCTACACCATAAGGCCGCTTCCATGAACGCTGTGTGCAAACCTGTCAGCAAGAAAGTGTATGAACTTGCAAATGTCATGAAGCCCCATGCTAGTTATTCCAAACTGAAGAAATTAGATGAGAATGAGAAGACATGTCCCAGGTTTTGAGTTACCTGACTTGATTAGCAAAGAGCAAATCCTACTTGAATTAACATATTGTTAAAAAAATCTAAATTAAAAGGATAACAGGATCATCCAAGTAGTCGAGACTACTTCAGCAGTCCATACAACATGAAAGATCAAACATCAAAATATACTAGCCAAGGGCTGTCCAACAAGGTTAAATCTTTCCTTTGCCAGTCAATGAATGCGTCTCCAGCTGGATTGAATAACAAAATTTTGTTTCCTGGCTAGCCACATAACCAACCATGGGGAGAGTTCAAAAATGGATTGTGTTTCTTGTAAAGATCAAGCAGAAGCAGTCATTATCTCCTTTCTCAGTACAAGTTTTCAGAATGATCTTGCTCAGCATACTACATGGAACGAATTTCAGAGGGCACCAACCGGTAGCTGCTAGAAAAATAGGAGCGGGCTTCCTTATGCATAGCAGTTGGAAGGTCTATATTTATGTACCTGCCAACTTCAATCCATGTCAATTGATCGAAGGAACATCAGTGTCCTAGTCTCCTAGATGGTTTTTTTCTTTATTTATTTCTTTTTTTAAAACAAAATATTTTTTTAGTCGCCCATAGCATTCAGGATAAGCAGACTGCTTAAAGAGGTGATATCCTGCAAGACTACTAAAATTTGGTTAGTCGATATGCTATTTTGGATTAGGGTGTTGCAAGGTGTTCCTTCAACACCCTCCTAGAAGGTGTGTAGGTAAACATACTGCTGTGTATCACCCTGAGGCTAGGGATGGCATTGGGCCAGGAAACCCCCCTCCCCGACGGGGCCCGGACCCGAAGTGGGGAAAATCCCCGCCCTGAACGCCGGGGGACGAGGCAGGGACGGGGCGGGGACATTTTTGTCCCCGTTCCCGCTTTTTGGCATTATTTTGATATATTTGTCATGGTAACAGTGAAGAGTATTTATGCAATATTGCTAGTACTTCAACCTAATTATAAAAGGTGTAAACCTCCCTTTCCCCAGCACTTTCATTAACCAGCCCCATCTCTCTCTCTCTCTCTCTCTGTCTCTCTCTCTCTCTCTAGTTCTAGAACCATACTACCAGAGGCCACCGACCACCATCCATCTCCTCCATCTGCATGCTCTACTCTCTATCTCTACCTACTTCTAGAACCACCGCTCACTACCCTTTTTGCTGGGAAATGCCGGATCTCAATGCCATCATCCCTCTACACCATCAAATAAAGGCTTTCGACCACCTAAATGGAAGCATGGTACCCATCGACACCACTCCTCCACGTCCCTAAGAGCCTCCATTGTCGAATATCAAATGAGTTAGTAATTTTTGTATTTTTCTTTCAAATTTTTTAAGAATATGAGTTATTTGAGTGAATCATATATGAATGTAAATTACTCAAGTATTCCAAGTATGTACCACCAAGTAATTTTGGTTTTAAAATTGATTTTTTTGGGGTTTATTCAACATTTATGTTTGGGGAACGGAGATTCGCCAGGAACGGGGATCCGACGGGGACACGGAGAAAATTCATCCCCAAAGCAAGGGCGGGGATGGGGATGGGGATGGGGACAGGTTGGAGTCTGGGAAGCGGGGACAGTGGCCCTGGCCTTACCTGAGGCTCTGGGTCGATTGTTTTTCTTTAGGGATATTGATTTGTATATCATCTGGCTCATATAGTGCATCAATTGAACACATATTTTTTACCCCATTTTTATCCCCGACACTGCCACCCAAAATAAAAGAAAAAGAACAATAGATAGACACTCGTACTATGAAGCAACCAAATGCTTGCAATCACAAGATCAGCAAAGTTTCTAGGTCAAGGAGGTGTAGGAACACCCTCCCACTATCACACAACGTAAATCCATAGAGAACCTAAGATGTGGAACTTGCCAACACCACAGGCCATACAGCCCTTCCAATAGACTTAACAGCTAAGTTGGTCATCTAGACAACTCCATAATACAACCCCCCAACCCCCATCCCCCTTTTCGGTGCCATAAGCAAGACATGGGTAATTCCATTATTTCCTCAAGCCTGCAGATTCACTGAATTGAATGATTGATCTCAATTTTCAGGGTAAAGACGTAAAGAGAAAGTTCACGGGAGAAGACACCATTACACTTTCTCTTTCTCACGTTCTTCATAGTTGGTCACTGAATGTATTATTTGTAACTAAAAAGGAGGAAACATTCTGGACAGATCTTATGATTGGATTTACTTAGGACAATCATAGAGCAACGCCACAAAGAAGGTAAAATATAGCCAGGTCATATACCCTACCCCTATCTATACCAAGAATTAAACTGGTGTTAAACTAATTAGATGTGACACAGACACAACTAAGGAAAAATTATGAAGAAAAATGACACCCTTGTGGCCTTGTTAGATACATCTAGGCCATAGAAGACGTGGATAATGACTGATAAGACAATAACTCATATAAGAAAACAAGAGGCCATCAAAATGGCATAATTACATAGTAACAAGCATAGTTTTCCACACATCTCCGGATGACACCACTTATTCGGGAACTTCATGCCTTTAGATTGACAGTTGTAAGTCGTTATTATCAATTTTTACCAACATTTCTAAAAAGGTTCGCACTTCTTATATCTTAATGGCAAATTATGGAATGAGGACTTCAATTAGGAAATGTTATGGGCACAATAATGATCAAGGTTTCCTATTCAGTTCATTTAGGGTTTTAATATTATTAGTTCCCTAGTATTGTTAGGATTCTTTAAGGCTTGCACATTATATTTAAGAAGGTTAATGTTCTTGTTTAATCACACATTGATGAATAATACGACTGATTTCATAAAGTGAATGTTCTGTCCTCTTGTCTGCTCTTCTAGCTAATTCCCTCCTCTTCATCCTCTCCTAATCCTTCCTCTCCTTCCCTACCTCTCCCTCACCTTCAATTATGTCTCCAGCTAAACTTGTAGGCAAAGTCTTTATTAACTAGTTTGGCTTCATGGAAATCCATGACTTCAATCATGATGGAGATCAAGATCCCCCTCACGATCAAGGCCCACCAGAAACTCCAATTAAGTCCTCAAAAATCAGCAAGGAGGTTAGATAAGTCATTGAAATGGTTAAGCAACAAATGCTCAAAGAACTGCCAGAGACAGTCAGGGCCTAGGCTAGCCTAGCCTGGATTGGTCATGATGGTCAGTCACCGCATAGGGCTTGAAGGGGTGTCACACCTAACTCCCCCTCAAGAAAAAGGTGTCTTTTGTTCTTGAGCATGTTTGGCGTAGTTTTTAAAAAATAATTTTTGTTGAAATATTTAGCCTAAATTTCATATAAGTGTTTTTCAAACAAATATTGTTTCGCCAAGCTTTTTTAGAAACAGAGAGGGAGAGAGAGAGGAGAGAGAGATTAAACAACGAGAGAGAGAGAGAGAGAGAGAGAGAGAGAGAGAGAGAGAGAGAGAACGCAAAGAGAGAGAGGGGAGAGAGAGAACGCAGAGAGAGAGAGGTGGGGAATGGGGTTGTGGGTGGTTACTCCTATTATTGAGAGAGATTTTCTAGAAACAGAAATAACTATTTGTTGTTTCTGTTTTGGGGAGATTTTTTCCAAAATCACGTTTGAAAAACAGTTTTAATTTTTGAAAACAATTAATGTTTTGTTTTTAGAGTCCAAAAACACTTTTAAAATATGGACCAAACACCCACTAAGTTAGAAAAGTGCTACCTAGGTGCCCTCAAAAACCCCACCAAAGCACACACTTTGTAGGCTTTTTATGGAGGCATGCTTAGGGCCTAGGAGCCCACTTTCTAGGTACCATAAGAGTACCGTTAGTTTAATTAAAAAAGCGGGGCGGGGGGCGCTCAGCCGTGAGCTTGTGGTTAATTGTTGGAGGCCCCGACATTGTATGACGAAGCCAGAACGCGAGAGAGCTTCCTTCCACCTTCACCCTCCTCCTCGGTTGCATCCTTCCGGCGTCACTCCCAGGTATGCTCCTCCTTTCTTCTTTTGTTTCCCTTTTCCTCTTCCTTCTCCTAGGTTTTCCTACTTTCTTCTTCTGTTTTCCTCTTCCTTCTAGTCAGGTTTCTTTCTTCTTTCTTTCTCCTCTCGGTTAGCTCTTTTCTTCCTCCTCTTCTAGGCTTCTTTTTCTTCTTTTATATGTTTCTTCTTTTTACGTGTCATCGATTTGCTTGGTGTCAAGTCACCGACCTCTTCTCCCTTTTTTTCCATCTCTCTGTTTTGTTTTTTCTTTTTGGTCTCTATCTCAGTCACTCGCTCAAGCCATAAATAGATAATAAAGTTGATTACCTGTTTTTATTGTGATAATTATAGTGAATTGTGTTGATTATTGTGATTTAAATGGAGGGTCGGACCGGTACTCCTATGGGTTCGAGTTTGGGTTCAATCTCCTCCTCTAAAGCTTTAGACCTCATACGAGAGCAATAAAAAACTATTTTTATTTGCAACTTTTGAGGAGTTAAGACCATGGGAGAAGTGTTTCGACTTAAACAACATTTGCTCGGTGGATATCGAAATACACTATGTTGTAAGGTCCCCGAGCATGTAAATTCAGGAATACATAGATAAAAAAAATAATCAATGAGTGATAGTTTTGGGATGTCGAAAAAATGCAACAAAGCTTCTATATTGATGATGATGAAGATGATGAAAGTATTGAGATGAATCCTAGGAGTGGTGGGAATGGGGCAAAGAAGGATGGTAATAGCATGCCTCGGAAGACACCAAGGCAAAAAGGTTCATTGGATATGTTCTTTACTCCTAATCCGATAGATGTTGTGAAGGGTTAAAAAGATGAAGGGCGGCAAAGAACACTTATGAGCTATGAAAAAAAGAGTTAAGAGAAAAGGCTTGCACGAGACTTAACTAGGTTGTATTATGATGTCGAGATTCCTTTCCAAGCGTCCACACTTGATAGCTTTGCTATTGCCATGAAATCTATTGGTCAATTTAACCTCGGATTAAAATCACCTAGGTGGTATTATGATGTCGAGATTCCTTTCCATGCATCACACTTGATAGCTTTGCTATTGCTATGGAATCTATTGAGTCAACTTAGCCCTAGATTAAAATCACCTTCCATGTAAGAGTTAGAGAGTTCAATTCCTCAAAGAAGAAGAGACCGAGAAGGCAATGAATGAGCATAAGAAAGAATGGGCACAAGTATATTGTTCTATCTTATCCGATGGAGCGTGATACCACCGTCCAAAAGGATATTGTCAATCTGTCTTGTGAACTCTCCAAAAGGTTGGTCTTCATTAGATCAATGGATGTCTCTAAAATTGTAAAAGATTCAACCCTTTTGTTTAAGGTTCTTGATAATATGGTGGAAGAGGTTGGAGAGGAGAAAGTTGGTCCACGTGGTGACCGATAATGCATCCAATTATGTTAAGGCAAATAAGAAAAATTGTTACAAATGGTATAATTTATAATTTCTATCACTTAACTACTTATTCTATAAATCTCTAAATTTAATCTTTATTCTAATTTCATTGCATTGATCTTATGTTGGAAGATATTGAAAAAATGATGGAAAAGTCAAGAGTGCTCTAGAAAAGAGTATGGCTATCAATGCTTATATGATATCCATAGTTTCGTTGCCCTTGTGAATTTAATAAGGCGATTCACTAATCAAAGGGTTCCTTGCATAGGCCGGCGACATCATTTATCACTCTTTCCTCTATTCACCAAAAAAAAAAACAATTTGAGGAAGATGGTAACTTTTCAAGAATGGAACGAAGCACATGGTCAAAGAATGGTGGGGGAAAGAAGATGACGAGACTATATCTTGCAAGATAATTATTGAAAACATATTCTTTATGCTCTTAAATTATCATGTCTTCTTAAATGGTTGATGAAGAGAGAAAACCCCCATGGATTATATATATGAGGCTATGTATAGAGCTAAGGAGGCTATTACTAATAACTTTCAAAACAAGGACAACTATGAGATGGTATGATACAAGATGGGAATGTCAACTTCATCAACCTTTACATGCGGTGAGCCACTGTTTGAATCTAGAAATCTATTATTCAAATGCAAATGCTATTGAAGATTGTCATGAAGTGAAAGATAGTTTGTTCGATTGCATCTCAAGGATGATTCCGGATATGACGATCTACGACAAGGTGACTTCTAAATTACAATTATACAAAAGCGTTGATGATCTCAATGGAACGCCAATGACTATAAGGCAAAGGAAAACACTATCTCCCAAGTAAGAATGTTTATTGCCAAAGCTAACCTTCACAAGAAATCAAACTTATAAAGTTACTAATTTTAATTTATTTTTTTAAATAGTTTAACGGTGGAGTACATATGGATCATTGGCACCAAATTTGAGGAAGTTTGCCATTAGAATTCTTAGCCTCACTTGTAGTGCAACGGAATGTGAGAGGAATTGGGGAGCTTTTTCAACACGTAAGTTATAACTTTCAAAAGTTTTATATTAGGCTATTAAATAAATTAATTTAGTAGTGAATAATTAAGCCTACTTACTTTATTAACAGACTTCACACCAAGAAGAGAAATAGATTGGCACAATAATCTCGATTGAATGATTTAGTATTTGTCAAATCAAATCGTGCATTGAAACGCCGATGCCAAGAGAATAGCCCCAATGATCTCATCCTCTTCAAAGAAATTGATAATAGCAATGAATGGTTGTTAGGAGGAATGCAAGGTGATTGAGATAGTGATGATTTTACATTTGAGGGGAATACTTTTACTTATGGAGCTCTTGCTCAAGCTTCTAGGGAATACGAGTCTTATTATGGCATGAGGGGTAGAGGATCATCAAGTACCACTAGAGCTTCAGCGAAGGAGAAAGGAAAATCTCCCACTCAAGCCGCCGATTCTAAATCTTCTAGAGTTCAATTTGAATTGATTGATGAAGATGAGGAAGAAGAATTTCAAGAGGAAGAAGAAGAGGATGAAGATGAAGAAGAGATAGATTTAGAGCTGGATAATGATGATGATGTGGAGGTGGAGGTGGAGGTGGAGGTGGAGCATGTTGTGTTAGATGATGATAATGATGATACTAAGTTGACCTTTAGGGGATGGGGCCTACAAATTACTCTGTTTTGTGTGTTATTTTGTATGACTATGCTTGTTTGTTTTGTTTTAGACTTCTAAGTGTGTGTTTTGAGATATTTTAATGTTAGATTTTGGTTCTTAAGACTACTTATGGTGCTTTTACTAGTTAAACAATGTCTAAACACTTTTTCGATGTGTTATCTAACTTATTTATCAAAAATAATGTGGGTTGGGAATGAATTTCAAGCATTTTTATGTAAAAAGTGTGTCTCACTCCAAAATCCCGCGCTTACCCGCGTCACGCGCTCCGAACCCCTGTGCACTTGTTTGTGCCTTGCGCTTTTTAATCTAAGCTTTTGTTCCTAAGTCAAGTTTCAGCCCTCAAACACTCGGTGGAGAGGATTAGGTGCAAGTGTCTTCAAACGGTGCATACCGGAACTAGTTCCGGTTCAGTTCCATGTTCCACGTGAGGTCAAGTGGCATTCGTCTTGATGCATGAAGAGGCCAATCTTTTGGCACGAGTTTATGAGACTTTAGGCCATTAAAAAGTGCCTAAATAATCATCAAATGTCATGCCCAAAGTTGATTCTTGAGTTGCTATTAACTAGCCCAAGTTGACACAACGAGTCTTTTGTCCAAGTTGTGGGTCCACTACCAAGAGATATCTTTAGGGAGTCCAAGGAAGACATGCAACTTGCTTCTCAACCTTAAAATGGGAATAAACAATGATCAATTCAACTTCCACCTCAATTGCTTGATTAGTTCTCTAATTGAAGTGTCAAGTTCCCATTTTTCCGTATTTTCTTTTGATTTTGCTTTCCACTTTTGGAAGCTTTGTAACTAATCTTTTTCCAAGAATGTAACCGTTGTACGTGAGAGGATGCTTGAACATATAAAAGCTCTCCTCCCTCTCTCTTGTACTCAAATTCTTATGCATAAATGAACTCACAATTGAGAATCTCTAATTTCTCTCAAACCTTAGACTCAGTATCTTGACCTTGAGGTTGGCTCCTCAAGTCGTGTTGTCTAGGCCTTGTTTGCTCAACTTGGTGGTAATTATTACGTATCCAAATTGATGAAACGAGATTGGCACTTGCACCAAGCTATGGTTTCCTGTTGTGAGCTTAGTTGATTGTTGATTTTAGTTCTCTTAAAACCGTATTGGGCTAGATACATCAAATCATAAATCCTTCTACATAAAACTAAAAGACATTATCCACTTCCTATAACTCCTCCTACATAAAACTAAAAGAAATTATCCACTTCCTACGTCCATCAAGAAGGTATGGGTGTTAGACGCAAATATTTTCCAATCTTTTACCCCCAAGGCTAGATTGCATAACGTATAATTATCCATACACATAAAATTCTATGTAACACGGAAAGAAAATTCTATGTAACTAGACCTATGATGTCGTAAGTTTCTAAGAACTTTGTATCATTAGTCTAGTGGTTGTTCTACAAGTAGATCTCTAGCAATCAAATGGAACAAAGCAGGGATGGCAATGGATATCATACCCTTAGGATTTGCAATGATTCGGGCTTAAGAGATCCCTGTGTGTGTGTGTGTGTGTGTGTCTAGGTCTAGAGTTCTTAATCTTCCAGATTTGACTTATAAAGCCAAACTACCCAATGAACTAGAGTAATAAATTCATTAATATTACCAAAACCTCAAAACCTCAAAATGCTTGAAATAGTGGCATTCTCAACATGTATTGACCTGTATAAACTTGGGTAACATATATTTAACTGTCAATGGCACATACCAACTGGAAACCTAAAAACTCCAATCCCAATTGACCAATTGCCAACAAAGGCAAACCAAACCAATACCCCCACGGTAATCTCTAGGTAAGTTACAAGTCAAATGTGAGGAGTCCCCTCCCCAAATCGCAGAGTAACCTTTGCTGCACCTAAGATTTAAAAATCAGACAGCCGATTATTCCATAACAAAAGAAAAAGAGTAAAGGACATTTGAGTAAAACATTTTGTTTTATTTCACGTTTAAAGTTGGCCAAAAGTCACTTCTTCATTTTGGAAAGTTGATAAACTACAAAATGCAAAACTGATTCAAGATAGAGAATTAAATTATAGGGTCTTTGTCAATCTTTGCTTCCTGTACTGATATGATTCTCAATTTCGATCAAAATTAGACCCAACGAACCATCCCGAGTTCCCGAATACAACCCGTTGACCTCCAAAGCCATGCATAAAATTGCAAAACCTAAAAACAATTTCACTCCTTGATACCCCATTTTTGTACAATCTGAACAAAACAAAGATTCAAATAGTGTAAAAATACCTTAATAATGAAAAAGCAAAGTCGAAATCTGGAAATTAGGCAATAATAAGAGAAGGAGAGGAAAGAAACCTGAGCCTTGTCAGCGAGTTGAACAACAAGGCGTCCAACGGGAAGAGAAGACTCGTAGGTGAAGGTATTATTGATGCACTCGGAGCGCATATAGCGGGAAAGGACACGGCCATCGGCAGTGAGTCCGGCAATGGCGACGCCGATGTGGTCATCGACCTTGAAGATCTTACGCTGGTGAGAAGAGAGCTCGGACTGGGCCTTGTTGACGCAGCCCAGGACCACGTGGGTCTTGGATCGGAGCCCAATTGCGGCGGAGCCCTGCTTCACCGCCTCCATCGCGTACTCCACCTGGAACAGCCTCCCCGCGGGGCTCCATGTCGTCACGTCTGTGTCGTACTGGTTCCTGAACATCTTCCAGGAGATTGCTGATATGGCGTCGTCCTGGAAATGGGCAGAGAGAGAAAGACAGAGAGAGAGTTACTCCACTGTCTATGGGTGATTCGGAATAGAGCTTTGAGGGGGAAGTACGGGGATTTTGGGTTGGAGAGTTTCTTTTGCGCAAGGCAAGTGCGAGGGAAAAGCACGTGAATAAAAAGTTAATTCATTGTCCAAAGTAGACTAACTTCCTTTTATTTTTATTTTTTTTTGAAAAAGTAAGTACACCAACTATGTTGTACTCTCCTCGCATGAGTGCTCTACCTAAATTATCCTACATAACAATGAAGAGAAAATATAAAGAGCGAAAAGACGATAAGAAAACGAAAAGGAAATACAAAGACCGAATCTAGCAACCCAATCGAGTGTCGTATTCCCTTCTCTAAACGCATGTCCGATAAGGACATGATTGTAACTCGAAGAACCACTCGAGTATCCTGGATGAGAGATTGAATCTCCCACGAGGCTTTGGCGCTTCCTTTAATCGCTTCAATAACTACCCGATTATCACCTTCAATGACAATATCCTTAAAACCCGCCTCGTACTACGGCTCTCACCCCATTCCACATGGCGTAAGCCTCGGCAATCGGCACTAACGCTGCCCCCACGTAGCATGATCTTGCTTGGATGAAACTTCTGTCCCAATTCCTTAGAACGAACCCACCCGCAGTGATGAAGTCGTCTTCGCTCCATCAAAGTTGATCTTAACAAACCCTCCTAGCGGCTTGAACCATCTCATAAACTATGTAGAAGTAGAAGACGGGGATGGACGAGTCTTCAAATGAGGTTGAAGTTAAGAGTCGATGCGCCCTCTATCTTTCCATTCTACCCATAGGGTTTTGGCTCTTAAGATAGTGACCTAGGTGAACTAAACTTCCCATTATTAAAAATGACATCATTGAGCCTTTTCCACATACTCTAAAGCGGATGAACAAGTCCGATAATCTGATTTGGCCTCTTCATGTTCCTAATAGTTGCAAAGATATCATTTAAAAAGAGGATCCGACTAGGCTGAGGTCAATATCCAGCCATTTGTGCCTGATAAGACTTGGTCCACACCTCTTTCACGGAGGGACACTCGTGAGCACGGATGAATGATTGATTCCCCATTAGTGGTACATAATGGGCAAACAAAGATCCATAGCAATGCCTCTCCTAACCGGATTATCTCTAGTAGCAAAACCATTATGACCAAGTTGCCACAAAACGATCTTGAGTTTAGGCATTAAGTCTAAGTTCCGGATCCAAGTAAATTCCCATGACGTGCGGTTTGGGGAAATGTTATGCGCATTCCACGTAGTTGATTTCATAGTAAACTTGCCCGAGCTAGCTACACCCCAGCAGATCGAGTCCTCAGCCTCATTGAATGGCATAGGGATAGCCTTAATCACTTGACACATATCTTGCTAGAGGCACGCCGATAGTCGTACAAGATCCCATTCTTTAGAAGGAGTAATGCACTCGCTAACCGTAGCATCCAAAGAGGGAGCAAATGGGTTATCCCGATCAAAATAATCAATAAGCTTATAATTATTATGCCAATTATCCAACCAAAATTTAGCAATCTTATCATTACCTATTTTCCATTTTAGCACATTCTTGAAAAGTTCCCTTTCTCTAAGGAAAGATTTCCAAGCCGAGGAATCTATTTGCTTGGGTTTTCGAGAGAAAAAATCCTCGCCTAGAGAATACTTAGTCCTCATAATTTTAACCCAAAATTTATTATCAATATATAGATATTTCCAAATGAGCTTGCAGAGGAAGGCTTGATTCACAGACCTCCGTTTTCCTCAAACCAAGCCCCCTAATTTCTTTGGAGAGCGAGATCTTATCCCAAGAGACAAAGGGTAGGCCCTTGGCATCTTGCAATTTTTTCCGGAAGAATTCGTGATTAATCCTATCTAGGCCCTTAGAAGTACTTTTGGGGAGTTTAAATCTTGGCATAGTATGGGCTGGTAAAGATTCAAGGTTAGATCGAATCAAAATCAACCTACCAGCCTTGGACATAGAGTTAGCTTTCCAGTTCGAAGTTTCCTATTAGTAGATTGTAGGATATTAGAGAAAGAGGTTGCATTAGCCTTTCCACGATAGACGTAACGACCTAGATATTTCCCTAAAGAGTCCCTATTAGAAATATTAAGGCAAGAAGAGAATAAGTTCCTATCTACAACGAGTAGCATTCTTAGAAAATACTAGAGCAGATTTATGATAATTGATCTTTTGTTCGGATTGATTACGGAATTTGTTCAGAATAGCATGGAGTTTGCAACAAGTCTCATAATTAGCCTTACAAAAAGTAAACTATCGTTTGCGAAAAGCGCACAAGGAATCTTTTGTGCTCGAGGACATATTTTGATCCCAATACCGGACTTAGGCTGCAAGGCGATAGTATATTATCATGAATATCCCTACAAATAATGAACAAATATGGCGACAATGGATCACCTTGCCTATGTCTTCTTGAGGGTTTAAAAAAATCACGGGATTCATTGTTAATGACAACAGAATAAGCGACCTTCGAAATGCATTCACTTATCTAATTAATCCAGGTATCATGAAAACCCATATCTGTCATAAGCCTTTTCCATGTCCAGTTTGAGTCCTAGAAAGGCTTATTTCATGAGCCGATACAATATTATCATGAATATCCCTACTCGGCACGGGAGCACTTTGGAACGGGCAAAAATCACTTTCTCGCAATATAGGTTTAAGCCTATTTACCAAAATTTTTGTAATTATTTTATAAAGACAAGTAACATAGACTTATGAGTCTAAAGTCCGAGGTAGTCTGTTGGGCTATTAATTTTCGGAATAAGGGCAACAAAGGTATGATTTACTTCCTTAAGTAACTTTCCATGTAGAAAGAAGTCTCGTAACATAGTTAGTAACATCATTACCAATTATATCCCGGTGTTGTTGAAAAACCCCACTCCAAACCCATCCGACCCCGGAGGTTTAGCTGGATTCATCTAAAAGACTATAGATTTAACTTCCATGGAGGAGACTGGGGATATAAGCCTCAAATTGTCCTCGACAGGTTAGGCAAGTCGGCAAGCTAGTTCTCACCGAAGAGTAATTATTCCTTCTAGAAGCCTTGAATCTATTGGAAAAATCATCCACAAATTTTCTTCGGAGCGAGTGTCTTGTCATCAATCCGAACACCGGATTCATCTTTAATTTTAGAAATTTTAATATTTTGCTTCCTAAAGGCACAACATATACTGGAAGAATTTAGAATTCTTATCCCCTTTAGTAAGTCATTCTTTCCTATAATATTTACCCCAATATTTTAGATTAAAAAGCAATAATCGTTCCCTTTATTTGAATAGCTAAGAATGCCAATGCAGAAGCCTAACATTAGATAAATCATCCAAGTAACCTACTTTCAACAAGTTGAAGTTTGCAGGCATTCTTTTCAACTCTGTTGGGTGTAGTAATTACAGGTTTTGGAAGCCCAATGCCTAATTTTGCCTTCAACATTCCCGAGTTTTTGACCCCTCTATACATTGGTGAGCCCTCGAAGTACTCATTCCACTGAGTTTTAATAATTTTTTTACCTCATCATAATTAAACCATTGCTTTTGCAATTGGAAACTTCTTCGTTGCCCTTGTTCCGCTTTAGGACAAGTATCAAAGATAATGTAATTGTGATCGGAGCATGAAAATGCCCATGGGAAAGCATACAATTAGGATACTTGGTGTTTCCAATCTAAATGACCAATAGCTCGATCTAGTCTCTCATATATAAGTTGGCCTTTAAGAAATTTTTTCCAAGTAAAGATTCATCAAGAAACAAGTAGACTTTCTCCCTGAATATATAAGAGAAACCCTCTCATACGTTGAACATTAATAAACGATAATTTAGTTCCCCTCAATTTTCATCAAATCGTTCCATTTCATTAAAATCCCCAATAATACACCGAGGGAGATTAATTAGGCAATTAATATCCTGTAAATGTTCCTAAAAAAAGGCTCTATCAATGGATTGAGTCGGTCCATATACACCGAAATGATGCACTCTTTCCGTATGCTCTTATCAAGTACATGAATATGAATAGCCCGAGTTTCCTTAACAAGAACATTACCCGTAATATTAGTATTATTCCATAAGATCCAAAGCCCACCACTATGGTTATGTGGGGAGACATAATCATAGTGATCAAACCCTAAAGTTGAGATGATTTTTCCCGTATTGACATCATTACTTATTGTTTCAATTTAAAAAAGTATGTCCGGCTTTAATTTCTTATTAAGGATCAAAATTTCTTGCTTAATTTTGTGCTTCTTAGCACCTTGGACATTCCATGAGGCAATAATCATATCAACTGGAGTATGCCTCCCTAAACCGATCCTAGTTCAAGGCGACTAAACAAAATTTTCAGCTTGTGCCACTTATCATAAGGCAACATCAATTTAACAAAATTACCGCAATTAACATTAGTATTGTCCATAAATAGAAGAAATATACATTCACAGCCACATAGATGTAGCAAAAATATACAAGGCCGGTATCCTCATCGGAGAAACCAAAATGAACAATAGAAGAGCCAACACTTAGATCTAAACCAATAACAAGGTAGTAAACCCACAATCCACATTAGTACAAATCGGCCCAAAATGGGCGGTCCAAAAAAATGGCCTTGGGAATCATAGGGTACCCCGTGATTCCTCTCGCCTCAAGAATCCACACGTAACCCGACTAGAGTACAAACCAAATATACGAGATAAAAAACAGAGCGGTGGCACCACGCAATCTCTTGCAGTAGCACCCCTAGTCATCTCGCTACGGTGAAGATAGTCCCTTAACGTAATCATAGGCCCGAAAAGGAAGAAGACAACAACACAACAAGTGTATAAAAGGGAGCTCAAATAGGGGGAGGAGACCAATTGACTGAACGAACAAAATCAAATTCATAAAAATGGAGGTGCCCAACAAGTAATGCTAAAAGAGTAATAATCTCGAGACACATAGCTCATCATTGATCGTATACCCCCAGCAGAGCATAATTAGCCTTGTCTTCCAACCCAAAGAGGGGGCAGCACAAAAACCTAAAGATGCCACCCGAGAGAGGTTCATGCCCGTAGAACTACGAACTGGAGTAAAGGAAAAATTCAGCTCGGCAAGCGGCGCATCATGAACAATCAAATAGTAACCATAAAACTCGTACCCATCGGGGAGGAACACTCCCTTATCAAAACCCACAATCCAAAGAGGCCTAGAAAACATACCCCTACAAAGGTACCGGAGAGTGTAATTAAGAGCACTTTCAAACATCATGGCAAAAGAGGCATGAGTATAATTCCAAGAAGTTAGTAACCCGGTAAAGAGGGCAAGAGAGAAGAACTCCATAGGAAAGTAATCCCAATAGGAAGCAATTAGGTTGAACCAACCATAAGTAATGGTGATCCAATAAAACCTAAAAAAAGATAAAAATGGATGGAGAATCACCAAAAGGGAAGCAACCCACCACCGATACCAAATTATATAATAAGCGAGTAAAGGATGAATAAGGAAAGATAGCTCAGCCAAGGAGCAAATGGAATGAACAAAGAAACAGATCCAACTACATCCATAAAGACAAGCCAATCAACAATCCAGCCAAAAAGAGACCACAAACCCACTTGCCACGCCTTATTAAACTACATAGTTTAGCCACCGGCTATGGCTGCAAGGTTGCTCGCCGAGGGAACGTCGGTCTAGATCTTCTTCATCATGAGGATTCCTTGGTGGCTCGGGGACTCAAGCGCGCCCATCTAGCCAACAAATGCCAATTGGTGGTATGGCTGGAGCGAGTACTTCTCGACGATCTACATGGTATTCACACCATCATAGTGCTTCCGAAGCGGGGCCTAGCACATCCGCACTGGGCCTAGTTTTTCGAGGCTAGGCCTAGCTTTTCCGAGGATTGTTTGGACATCATGCCTCTCCAAGCACTTGACCGTCACGAGTAACCCGTTTGATTTCCACCTAATGTTTTATAGCGGGCCTTCTCATGGAGCTTCTCAATCTTCTTGGGACCACGAGGCTAGCTCTTCACAAGTCGGCGGGGACAGATGATTTTCCACATCCATCATGGAAGATTTCGGCAGCTACATCTTCGATGAAGCCTCCAATGATGAAGATTAGTTTACTCCTTGTAGGGTGCTTTTGTTGAATTTTAATTTTTGTAATATTTTGACTCTATTCAAATGGAATGAATGCAAAAAATCAATTCTAAAAATGTTGTCTTTTATTTATATGATGCGAAAAATTCTAAGGAAAATTACAAAAGCAAATCGAAAAAATTGCGAAAAAATTGCACTAGCCCCTATTCCCCCAAAAGAAAATAATAAAAAAGGAAAAATAGGAATTGTAAGTGCATGGTCCAAAAATATTTGGGCTCGACCGAAATGGGTTGGAAGCGAGAAAATTGAAATTGGCCCAAGGATTGCTCGGGCCGAAAAAAATGCAATAGACAGGTCGGTCCGGTCGGCACCGGCCAAGAGGGTAGTCGCGGGTTCTAATGAACCTTAGTGACATGGCAAGTAGGACTTTGAACCCGGAGACTCGCTATAAAAGCGTTCGACTGTTACCAAAAATCATGCCTTCTAAACCTTAATTTTGCAACTTCTTTAGAAAAACAGTTCCTAAAAAATTGCCTTAGTTCCTTTAATCCTTTTTTCACTTCAAAGATGAACTATATGACTGAATTGTCCCGTTGGATGCACGAGATGACAGATGTTGATAGGGTAGGGTCTGTCCCACTATGGACTGAACACCTTGTTTAGCATTCGTTAAGTGAAAGTTTATTCGACTTTCTTAAGGGTCATTGTGGCCGTTTGGGATCTACATTATCATGTCTTTAGGTTTGGGGATAAGGAACTATGTCCACTTTGAAGGTTTGCTCTCAGAGAGTCTTAGTCACCCTAGAGGGGGGTGAATAGGGTGATGAAGAAATTGTAACAAACTTGGAAGATTTAAGCTTTGAAGAGAATGAACGAGACAATCCGAGTCTAGATTGGACTCGTAAAACTGTAAACGTAGATATGCGTGGAAAGCCTCCTGGAGCAGAAAACCATGGACGAGTGCTAGTCCAAGCACCAAGTCAAATCAACTATTTTGAGTCCACAAAATACAGCAGACTAACTTAACCGAATTGCTCCCTTAAACAATTCTTTACAAAGTTTTCTTAGAAGATTAAATTATTATCCGTGTCTAATCTTGGACCAAAATTAGTCACAAATAATAATTTAATTAAGATAATTAAGTGTATAATTATCTCAAGCCTAGAAGAGTGGAATTTTTTGAGTTTAATATTCATTATACTCAAATTCCATCGAGTCGATCCTAAGAAATATCAAGTTATAAGAGTGACAAATTAGAGTATACGAGACTTGATTTGGATAGATAACTCTCAATCAAACATACTGATTTAGAAAAATGAATTAACACTCGTAATTCACTTTACTCCAAGATATGTAGTCGAACTCGGATAAGGAGTGTTAGAGAGATTATTTGGTCATGCAATAAATCCGAGTGATATCCGAGTAACTTAGAATCATCAATGTGAGAGGATAAACAAGAATGTGATTTACGAGTAAGTCGAATCAAATGAAAACTTAAGCAGGAGTTTCTATAACACTTAGAATGACTTGTAATTAAAACTTAGGAGGGATGATGTTTGTACCTGAGTCTTTGGGTAATACTCGGAATGATCTAATTTTAGAGTCCGAGTCTTCACCCTTGTAGACACCTAAAAAGTGTCGTCCCTTATCTCATTTAATTCCGTATTTTATATTGTAGGCCCGATGATGAAATCTCGAGTCCTATTTGAGGATTTGGATCACAAACCGAATTTGATTGGTGCAACGGAATCTAGTAAACCACAAAGAACCCCAACACCAAATAAATAACCTTTTGCCTTGGATCAATCCAAAATCCCATTTTCTTTCGAAGGTCCAAGTCCAAGCCAAGCCTTCGAGAGAAAATAAAGTCCGAGTGTTGTATACCGGAAATTTCAGGCTTAGAATTCTACATTTTACTTTCATCCAATTAGACACGAAGTTGAAGACCTTAAGAAAGTGTTAAAACGTTTCATTTCATAATCACGAGCATCAAAGTGTTACGTTTATGCTATAGGACAGTCCACTCAAGACGAGGAACTTCTCCCCTCAAAACGACGTCGTGGCCAGCACCCCTACCTTGGATATTTTAAGTGGAACGCTGCATTTTTGGCTTGGAGACTCCATCTTCAGCACTCTACGGCACGAAACCCTATGCATGCTCGGGTGGCTGGCGCCCCGACCGAATTCTATCCGATTTTATCCTAATTTATTCGGTTCAATCTTTTGATTTAATGGCCCAATTTTTTACGCTTAATTTTGGACGGCTGGCAGAGAGCAACCCTATGTCATTTGTGACCTAGGATCACTCCCTATATATAGAGAGCCTTGGCTCTCATTTCAACATGAGTTTCTCCTATGCGTTATGCTGCGTAAAGCTAACCATAAGCGGATTTCTCCTATGTATTATGCTGCAGAAAGCTAACCACAAACAACCTTTTCCTAATCAGTTACTCTGCTGAAAAGTAACCTCAAATACTTCTTTTCCTAAACATCGCCACTCGGATCCTTACTAAGAGCTAAAGAATATTCAGTTATTACAATCTCTTAGTATGCATTTAGCTGAACTTTCCTATTCCTCATAAATTTACCCTCACAAAACTCATAAAAGAAACCCTTTTCTTTGATTCGCCGCCATTGCATCAAGAGATCCAGATCAGCAGGTGGGATAACCCGAGGACACCGATTCGGCTTTCGAACAGCTTCTTTATTTTTTTTTTATGTTTTATATTTATCGCTTTCTATATTGTGGATCGAGTTGTATCGCATTTTAATTCCTCCCCGCCCAATGTAACCTTTAAAATTTTCACTTTCTTTTCTTTCTCGCTTTTGTTTTGTTTTGTTTTTTCTTTTCCGTTATCGCTTTCCTTTATTTACTTTTATTGCTTTTCGTTCATGTTTGGTTGCTTTTAGTTTCACTTATCCTGTTGTGTGTTTGTGTTCAGTATGTCATTTAAATTTGCTACTCAAAATAGTAATGGTTGTGTTCGGATGGGATAAATGGAAAGGTTTTCCCTACATTTTGTACCCTCGCCCCGAATCCGATTCTCGATTCTAAGACCGATGAAGTCATTTTAACCTTTTTCGGTCTTAGTTTTCCCATACTAAGATTGGAAAAACAAATTTTTACTTTTTGTTTTTGTTAGTTTTTCTTTCTTAAAAAATGATCGGTGACTCCTTCTTTAGCTTTATTTCTATCCGAAATTGCATCTTGGGTTTTCTAACTGCAGGTACAAAATTTAGGGCCTCTAGATATGCCTACTAGGCCAAAGGCCGCGGCTGATTCTTTCAACCGTGACTCGTGGCCGGCGCCCTGATTGCCGGTGTTGGCTTCGGCCTACACTAGTGGTCAATGGTCGCGGCTTCTGTCCAAATTGGTGTATTTACACTAATTTGGCCTTAAAGCCTCACTGCAGTAAGTGAATCCCTAATTTTTTCTATCTTGATCGGTTAAGAAATACCATCCCGAGAATTCTGAAAATAATTGTTAAACTAAAATAATTAATAAACGCCAATCAATTCAATTTAATTCATCTTTAATTCAACTTAATAAAATTCGGAAATCTAAATAAGAGATCAATCCCCACTTTCTAAAATTCATCTTTCAAAACCCTAAATGATTTACAAACCCCTTCTAAAAACTACAAGAACGTTAGGGTCGTAGGGAAGCTCGGTGTGGTCCGAGACCAGTGGTTCCTACGAGTGGTGACTCCACTGGGGATTAAATTACTTATTAAGAAAGTGAAACTTGAAAATTTGAGTAGTAAGTTTTAGTGATGTGCTTGCATTAGACATCCCGTATTTAGCAACCCTTGAACATAGTTTATTACTTGTTGTTGGACCCTAGGACAAATTTATTTTACCCCTTGTTTAACACTTCGGTAAGAGGCTCCTACTGCATCCCAGGCAGGCCCAATTAGGCTTGATTGCCAATGGAGGCAATACCTCTTCCCTCATAGCATGCGGTCTTGGTTCACCGAGAGGCACCAAGGATTCCGACATTTTTCTTGTCGTGGCCCACACGGAAGACCAAATCCCGGGACTATGAGTCACCGTGTATCTTACCTAGTCTAAAACTCTTTCGACCATAGACCCTTAACTATTAGGTGGTCCCCTTTTGACTTCATTTGCATGCTTGGATGAGTGTGTTTGTTTTAGATTTAATCTTTTATTTGTGAGCCTTTAGGAATAGGTGAGAAGTGCTTGATTAGCCTTTGCATGGGTACAAATAAAATACCTTAATAAATTTCTTAGAGTAAGCCCATTATGTGCATTTAGCCAAAAGTCAAATTACCCTTTCTCTTTTAAGTTAGTCCATTACTTGCATTTTCGAGTCATACTAAAACGTTCTTTAAGCGAGTCTAGGTAGTCACCGTCGATCGATCAAAGAAGGTCTTACCACAGTCCCCTCTATCTTTTGATCGGTTAGTCCAGTCTTTTAACCTTCCTTTTGCATTCTCATTTTGTATTTCCATCTTGCATATTGCATTTAGCTAAAATAAATTCATCTCAAATTAGGTGAGTTCATCTTGCATTTTCATTTAGCCAAAATAAATTCATCCCAGATTAGGTGAGTCCATCTTGTATTTTCATTTAGCCAAAATAAATTCATCTCAAATTAAGTGAGTCCAATTTACAAACTCATTCCAAACAGAAATGCATTATCATATTTCATCTAGACAAAGTAAAAGCATATTTCCATTAAGGATCAATCATTCATACCTAGCTAGATCATAGAATCATCCTAAACTAAGTCATAAGGCATCACATGCACTTTACTTAAGCATTCTCATTCTCTTTGGGTCTTGTGCTTAAGCCCCTTCCTCCTAAAAGTGGTCTTCTTTCACATGGTCATAAGCCTCATCCTTTGGGCTGCAAAATAGGGAAGCCTATGGTAATTGAGTATCGTCGGAATCCAAGCTCCAAAAGATTAGAACGCCTCACCAAGGAGTCCGACACATCTTCTCCTCGTTCTACATTACGTTCTATTCTCGCGGTCGACACCGGTGTGACAAGTTTCGATGCATACCACACCAGCTTAATCTATCCTTCGTCGTAAGACGAGTACTTAGAAAGAATTCCCTTCCGATGGATGGATCCCTAGAATAGTCTTCTATTCTCACTGTGCTTAATGAGAACTTAGCCAGGGTGGAAATTAAGATGGATGAACAAGATGAGAAGATAACATCCATATCAAGTGATCTTAAGGCTATTCTAAAAGCTATTGAGGACAGATAAGAGAGATGAAGAAGTAGAATGCTTAACAATAGGAGGGAGATTAAGTTCTCCACCTTCACCTAGTTTGTCTCCTCCAAACACTCCTAAACACGAATCCTCTAAGCATAAATCCAAACCTCAACCTGATCCACGTGTAGATCATATAGAATAGATGTTAAGGGAATCGTCCATATTCGGTAATCACTACTTTGATCATAAGGGATTCACTTCAATCCTTAAAGGAAAGGTACCCCTAAGTTTACCATGCTTGATATCAAGTTTAGAGGTTCCAAGAATCCCCATCATCATGTTTACAACTTCTTAGGAGTAATGACTCTTAAAAACATCCCGGAAGACACTTACCACATTATCTTCCATAGACTTTCGACAACGATGTAATGAATTGGTATAATACGGTCAACCCATGCAAGGTTACCAACTAGACTGATATGTGCAAGAATTTCCTACACTCGTAATTCATTTCTACTTGAAACATAAAGTCAATGCTTAGAATAAGAGTGTTAGAGATATTATTTGATCACGGGCGATAGTTCGAGTGATGTCCGAGTGGGTCGAAATACAGTCTAGATTGATATGCAAGAACATGTTTTCCGAGTAGGTCAAAACATAATGAAAACTTATATAAAAGTTTCTATAAAGCTCAGAATGACTTAGAATCAAAACCTAAGAGAGATAGAGAGTTATACCCGAGTCTTCAATCTCCCCTTTTTGATGAAAGGCATTTTATACTTAAGATAGAAAATGGTGAGTTAATAAAGTTAAGTTTTCATAGCATATTGATCGAGAGAAAAAAATCTTAATCAAAGAATGATAAGTATAGGTTCAGCTTAGATCAAAACATAACTCAAAACATATTTATTGATATTAATCGGAGCAATCAAAAAATATGTTAAAGAGTAAAATATCATAGTTATTAAAGTAGTAAAGTATGTAACTCGAAACAGATATGCTTAGAAAAATAAATTTCATTAAATGCTAGAGTCATATATATAAGAAACAAAAGAAATAGCTAACCCGGAAAAGCTCCCCTAGACCAAACATTTAAATTTTCCATATATTTCTCTCCCCTATGCATTTACGCAAAAATACACCAAAAGGGAAGAAAGAGCAAGTAAGTACAATAGATGTTGGACAAAAGAAAATGAAATATGAGTTTAAAAAAATTAAGAAGTAGGGGCAGGTTGTCTTGAGGTTGAGGAGCGAGCAGTGCGCTTTCGCCTATACGCTTGTGTTGAAGTAGTTGAGCGAGGAGGCTGCGAGCTGGTACATCGGGAAGTGGAGAGGTCTTGGCTCTGTGAACCAAAGGCATATCATCCTTTGCTTCTTCGTCTTCCTCAAAGACAGCTGCTGGCTAGGGTTCCGAGGCGGGGGCTTTGGATTAACCAGCTTCGTTAGCCTCTTCTAAGGCACTCGAGCATGATAAGAGGAGATCGGCTCGGGCCCTTTGTTGCCCTAGTCCTCAGGCTGAGCGGCTTCTTCCCGTTTGTTTGCTTTTTCTTCATCATTTCCTTTTTCTTCCTCTACTTCAGCTTCTTCCTCGGCTTCAGCTGATTGTGTCTTAGCGAGGCTGGAGGACTTCTCAGAAGTTTTAGTGGTTTTGAGTCCTCGGATGCCTTAGACCTGCGCTCATGGAGATGTCCGATCTGTTCTCATTGTTCCTTGATGATCTCCTTGAGCTCAAAAATCGGTTCTTGGTTCTCTCGGATCCGAAACTAAGCTTGTTTTTGCATCGGAACCAAGGTTGGAATGAAAGTTTTGAAGATTTTCGAGTTGATTGCAAATCTTCAGCCAGAGAAATAAATTTGTTGGCTATTTGTGCAAGTAGCTCAACCGAAGGAATGGGTTGAGAAGTAAAATGTCCAACGGTCGGAAGTGGGAGCTCTTGGGTTGTCTAAGTTTGAGGAGGTGAAGGAGGACACCGGGTTTAACTTCCTGGTATCCTAGACCCGAAAGCTCATTCTTGCCCGGACATGACAGCGAGACTCTAAGCAATCTTTGGGGTCGAGAGGAAAAAGGGACCTAAAACTGTTTAAAAACAATGGTCAAAAGTACCCCGAAAGGAAAAGGAGTCGATTTCTTAGAGTGAGTAGGCACAGTTGCTATCTCGCTCTAGAATGAAAGGAAAGAGGTCTACTTCGTAGCCCTCAAGAATATCGTAGAGAACATCGGGAGCATGTCAATTTTGGGTCAATCCCTCATCTCCTCGCATTCAAAGAAGCGGAACTCGGTTGTTCTATCAGCTACTGAGGCTGAGTACATTGTAGCTGGAGCTTACAAAAAGGCAACTGTGCTCTTTTTATCAACTTTGTAACAAGCATGGTCGGCATCCGAGTATCTAGTGAGAGTCGGTTCGAGTCCTTTGAAAACCATTGATCGAGATTCCGAGTCCCTGTAAGATATCTAAAAATTCTCTTCACCATAGTGAGATGTGATTCTTGAGGATTAGCTTAAAATCTTGTAAAAAGGCAGACATCGAACATGATATCCGGCCTACTAGATGTAAGATAAAGTAGAGATCCAATCATATCTCGGTAGAGTTTCGATCTATAACTTACCTTTCTTATCCGAGTCCAGTTTCAAACTACTACTCATGGGTGTTGCTGCATGCTTTACATCTTGTAGATTGTATTTCTTCAATAGCTCCTTGGTGTACTTAGATTGATGGACATAGATGCCACCTTATCTTGTTTGATTTACAAACCAAAAAGAAATTGAGTTCTCCCATCATTCTCATTTGGAACTCGTATCTCATCAACTCTAAAGACTCTTAGCATAGAGTTTTATTAGTAACTCCAAAGATAATATCATCAACATATATCCGAATGATAAGAAAATCACTCCCTTGGTTTTTGTGAAAAGAGTTTTGTCAATCTGACCTCTTTTGAAATCATTTTCAATCAAGAAACTGCTTAGTCTTTCATACCAAGTTCGGGAGCTTATTTAAGACTATATAAAGCCTTTTGCAATTTGAAAACATGATTTGAAAATTTTGAGTTTTCAAATCCAAGTGGTTGCTCAACATAAACTTCTTCTTGGATAAAACCATTGAGAAATGCACATTTGACATCCATTTGATAAAGTTTGATGTTCGTGCTAGATGCAAATGCTAAAAGGATTCCGATTGCCTCAATCCTAGCAACAAGTGCAAAGGTTTCCTCACAATCAATTCCTTCCTCTTGGTTATACCCTAAGCAAACAGTCTAGCCTTATTTCTGACTACCAATCCTTCCTCATCCAGTTTGTTCGTGAAAACCCATTTGGTTCTTATTATTGGGTGGTTAGAAGGTCGTTTGGTCGATTCCGGACTTGGTTTCTTTAAAATTGATTAAGCTCTTCTTGGATGGCCCCTACCCATTCAGGTTCATTTAGGGCCTCTAGTGCATTTTTTAGGTTCTATTAATGATATGAATGCGAGAGAATGCACATAGATTATGCAAAAGAGATCGAGTTCTTACCCCATTATTGATATTAGAAAGTATGTTCTCGGGTGGATGATTGGATGCATATTTAAAAGCTCTACCTATCCTCCGATTCACCAAGTTTGTTCGTTGAATTTGCTGATTTTCGGTTGGTTGTTCTAGCTAATCCTCTACATTGGCTTGTTCTTCAACGATTCGAGCTGGCTCTTGAACTTGTTCATTCCGAGTCACATCATTATGAGTTGGCTCGTTATGAGTTTCCTTATTCTAAGTTGCCTCGGTTCTTCGTTTTGACTCTTTCCGAGCTCGGCTTCAGCAAGGTCATCTTTATCTCTATTAAGCTTGAGATCCGAGAAAGTGGATTCACTTATCCTTCCAAGATCAATCTCATTAAAGACAACGTGGATGCTCTCTTTCACTTTGTTAGTCCTTTTGTTAAAAACATGATAAGCTTTACTATGAGATGAGTAACCCAAAAATATACCTTCATCCGATCTAGCATCAAACTTAGTAAGATGTTCCTTACTATTGTTATGCACAAAGCATTTACATCTAAATGGTCCAAGTAGGAGATGTTGGGCTTCTTTCCCTTGTATAGCTCATAGGGCGTCCTGTTTCAGAATGGGTCCGATGAGGCATATATTAAGTGTGTAGTTTATTGTGTTGATCGCCTCAACTTAGAAATGTAAGTTAGATCATTTTCAATCATCATGGTCCTTTCTATTTCTTCAAGACTTCGTCTTTCTCTTCACTACTCGCATTTTGTTGAGGAATTCTTACTGCAGAGAAGTTGTGAGATATGCCATTCTTGTCATAAAAATCTGTAAATTTTGAGTAGTCAAACTCTCTTCCATGGTCGGTTTGAATCCTTCCGATATGAGTCCGAGGCTCTACTTGAATTTTCCTGCAGCTCTTAGTGAACTCTTTGAAGGCTTCACTCTTGTTCCTCAAAAACACACAGGTAAATCATGAATAATCATCAATAATAACAAGTACATATGATTTACCTTCTAAACTTTTCATAGGAATTTCACCACATAAATCCATATGAATTAATTCAAGCACTTTGGATGTAGACACGGACTTGATTGGTTTGAAAGATGATCTCGAATTGTTTTCCTTTTATGCATGCATCACAAATTTTATCTTTCTTAAATGCACAGTTAGGAAAACCCCTAACCAATCCATGAGATGCAAGTTTCTTGATAGTTTGCATGCTAATATGACCTAGTCTAAGATGCCAAGTCCATGAATCATCATTCAAAAATGCTTTCAAGCATGATAAATTCCGACTAGAATCTAAAAGAGGGATAGTGTAAGTGTTACTTGACCTCGGACTCGAGAGCTTTGTCTCTTTAGTGATTGCGTCGAAATGTAGCAGTTGGTCCGAGTGAACCTTACCTCTTGGCCTTTGTCACATAGCTGTGTGATGCTAAGAAGATTGTACTTAAGTCCTTTGACAAGGTAGACTGGACTAACCGAGTTGTTTCCTTGGCAAGACCGAGTGAACCTTACCTTTTCGCCTTTGTCATATAGGCTGTGAGATGCTAAGAAGATTGTACTTAAGTCCTTTGACAAGGTAGACTGGATTGACCGGGTTGTTTCCTTGACCAATCTTGCCAATCCCTACTATCTTGCCTTTGTTATTGTCTCCAAATGTGACACTCGCCTCCTTTCGCATTTTCTAACTATGAGAAGAGTCTTGAATCTCCGGACATATGGTGTGAGTAGCCACTTGTCTAAATACCAATGACCCTTCCTTTTTGATTCACCTGCAAAAAGAACCAAACTAACCTTTCTCACTTCCTCTTACAAACCGAGTAACTCCCTTTATTGTGGTCCTTTTCTAAGGAAGAGCACTTTTGGGAACCCGATTTGAATGATTTTGGATTTGGTCTAATTCGAGTCTTCTTTCTAGAAAAGTGAGTCTGTGTCTCTTTTCTTTGAAAGTCCCTTCTTTTGTAAATAGGTGGAGAAGGTATTTTCTCTAAACTAGTCTAGGCTCAGTCCTCTTTTTATGAGAGTGAATGGGACCATGCTCAGCTTTCCCGAACTTCACGAGTTCGGAATTCATTTTGAAAAGACTAGAATATGAATTTGATTCCTCTTTAGCATTGTAACCAAGTCCTTCTTTCCTGAATGAGACACACTGAGAGCCTAGTAAAAGGTTAAGGTTTTTCCGACCTTAGGAGAGTTTCAAAACAAGCTCTTGAGATTCGTTGAGCTTCTTTTCAATTGCTCATTCTCTCGTTGTAAGTGACTCGAGACTTAGTCTCATTGTCTTAAACACTGGTCTTGAGTACTTTCGGAGTTTATCTCAAGTTTTCTAACTCATTTTTCGAACATTGCTCTCGGCAGTAATAGACTCAAGTTGGTCTTTGAAATCCGAAGAGTCGAATTGGACTTTTCTTCCAAAGTAAAAATATATCTAGCTAAATCAACTTTGGAGGGCTTAAGGAAGTATTCAATTACCTCATGAGGACTTGTTTCCTCATTATTTGAGTTGTCACTATTTGAATCGGATTCAGCTTCGAGTCCGTTAGTGCCATAAGACACTTCGAGTCATCGAATCATCTTCTTCGGATGACTCATCATCACTCCAGGTAGCCATCATAGCCTTTTTCTTCTTTTTGTCCTTCTTTCTCTTTGGATAGTCCTTGACTATGTGTTCCTTGCTGCCACATTCAAAGCAACCAGAGTTCTTAGTTAAAGATAACTTTAAAAGGGATGAGTATTTACCTTTCCTATCCTTCATATCTTTCTTATAGAACTCTTCGTTTGACCTCTTTTGCCACTTCTTGTACTTTATCATTTTTTGAAGCCTCGGACAATAAGTGCCATGGGATCCTCTTCGATTCCGAGGAGCTCGAGACTTTGATGTCTCGCTTACGAGGCCTTCGACGTAATGTTCTTTTTGGTGCCGACCTCGGCATCCTCTTCTTCCGGATGAATCTCATGAGTAAGCGAGCTTCCTAATGATCTTGTCTCGACTTTATTTGAGAAAGATTATGAGCCTCTTCAATGGCTGCTACCTTGGGACCCCATCTTCTCTTTGGTAGGCTTCTCATAATTTTTCCGACTATTTCCTCATGAGAGATCTTTCTACCCGGAGATTTGAGATTGTTGATAATCTCAGTGAACCGAGCATACATCCGAGAGATGTTCTCTTTTTGCTCCATCTTGAACAACTCATACTTGTGAAGATATTGACTTATCTTTGCCTGCTTCACTTGACTTGTTCCTTCATAGGTGTTGACAAGGGTGTCCCACACCTCTTTGGTTGTGTCACGGTAGAGACTATTGTACTCTTCGAGCTAATAGCACACATCGAGTGTGTTCATGGCCTTGAAGTTCTTTCGAACTTCTCGGTCTCTTCGGTGGTGTACTTAGATTTCTCTTTAGGTACAAATCTTATACCTTTCATCTTCATCATAATAAAGTTCCTATTTTGGATGATGTTCCAAACATCTTCATCGTTATCCATCAGGCAAGCATTCCATCATCTTCTTCCAATGTGCAAAGTTTGACCCCTTGAACTTGGGTGGTCCGGTAGATGATCTTCCTTCATCGAACTCTCCATTGTTCCGAGCCATTTGATCTTTATATCTTTGGATTGTGAGATCCTCTTCAAAGGTTAGGCTCGATACCAATTGAAGCTTTGCTCTTGGAGAGGCTAAGTCACCCTGGGGGGAAGGGGTGAATAAGGTGATGAAAGCTTTTAAATAAAAATCAAACTCTTTTTGCACGTAGTGAGCGAAGCGATTATGAGTCTAGATTGGACTCGTAAAGAAAGACACTTAGAAATACGTGGAAACCCTCATACTGCAGAAAACCACTGGACAGTGCTAATCCAAGCACTAAGTCAAATCCACTAATTGAAACCTCAATTACAAAGGACTGATGACTCTAACCAGAATTGCTCCCTTAGACAATTCCTTTACAAGTTTTTCCTAGACTCGAAGTTCCCTTATCTCGATCTAGTACTTCCCGACTAAGTAAACCCTTTCGAGTCAATGACAACTAAGCTGAGTTAACCCTTACAGCTCAGTCAAGGGACTTACAAAGAAAGTAAGAAAAGAATGTAAGTGATTACAAGGCTTTCTGTACAACTCGAAAGTAAGAAATACAAAATTGGAGTTGTAAGAGGAAGATTTAGTAAGAATACACCGAGTACGTGATTGGCAATATGTTCAAGCAGCAATCTCCTAGTCTTGCAAAGTGGCTTCTATTTACAAGCACCCAGACAGTAATGACCGTTGAGACCAATTCTAGACTTGTGATCTTCACTAGTCATTATAATAGCGATTCCGAGTCACTTAGAAAAACATCGGTTGGGATGTGAACATTATGCAACAGTTCTTGGCTCCAAAAGTAGTCTAACCCTCGATTGTGACTGAAATCTATGGTGGAAACAACTGTTAGGCCCGGAGTTGGAGTTTTCCAGCTTTGGAAACAAACAACCCCGGCTTGGTGTCCGAGCCATGTCCAAAAGTAGTCGTTTTCTATATACTCGGTGTTTAACGGCTAGAAACCAATTGCTTTTGTACTTTAAAAGTAAATTAGGCTTGTTTAAACAACCTACAAAAGCAAAACAAAGTGGTACTCAAAGTATAAAAATACTTTGGTCCAAGATTAGGCATAGATAATAACTAAATCGAGTAATTAAGCATTTAATTATCTTTGGCTTAGAAAAGTGGAATTTTCCGAGTCTAATATCCATTAGGTTCGGATTCCATCTCCGGTCAATCCTTAAATGATCAAGTTAGAGAGAATAAAACATTAGAGTACATGAGCTTGATCCACCAAATAATTCTTCATAAATAAACTAACTTAAACACAAAGAACTAACGCTGTAATTCATTTCTACTTGAAACATAAAGTTAGTGCTCGGAATAAGAGTGTTAAAGATATTATTTGATCATGCATTAGTTCCGAGTGATGTGTGAGTGGGTCGGACATATAGTTCAGATTGATATGCAAGAGCATGCTTTCCGAGTAGGCCGTAACATAATGAAAACTTATATAAAGTTTCTATAAAGCTCGGAATAACTTAGAATCAAAACCTAAGAGAGATAGAGATTTATACCCGAGTCTTCAACTCATATAACATTGATTTACTAGTTACTCTTAGAGACTTGGAATTAATCAAACAATGCGAGAAAGAAAGCTTCACGGACTTCCTCACCGGATGGAGAGCAAAGGCTGCCCACATGGTAGACCGACCCTCCGAGAAGGACCAAGTCGGGATCATTGTGAAAAACCTTCAACCTAACTACAATTAGCACCTCAAATTCTCACCCATGATCAACTTCTCAACCCTTAGAGATGCTAGATTACTTCTAGAAGAGGAAATGTCCATCGTGACCACAAAAGTTGCAACGGGGTCTAGAGGTAATTATCAATCCAAAGATAAGGAAACCTCTAATACATGCAATACTAGCAGCAGTGCGGATGTTAATGCCCTCAACATATATATTGACTACACTCCTATTGTTACTACCTAACTCAAGCCCTTGACCGTCTATTTGCTAAGGGAAAGATAGAATTGCCATCCATTAGAGCGAGAATAAGAAACCACGAAACAGTCCAAAAGCTGGGACGCGGGGAAATTTTGCAAATACCATCATACACAAGGACACGTCACCAAACGAGTGTTGGACATTCAAGAACAAACTAGAGAGTATGTTTCGAAATGTCAACTCCCTTTACCTCAAGCTGCCCAAAACCAAGTTAACCACAAAAATCCTTTTAACGGCACCTTAGCTATTTTCATTCAACCCACTCCAGGTCCGTGGGACCTGTCTGTCTTCATTCATGACATCGATGAGTCCAAACCACTTCTTAGCTTCCCTCCTTTAAATTCGAAGTCCATGGGCTATGGGTAAGTGATGAAGAAGATGTCTACGTAACGAGAAACAATAGTGACGATAACGATGACGACTTCTGGGGCATACCACCCTTAGAAGAAGAAGACTTTTGGGGAGAACTTAAAGGTCCAAAAATTCAATTCCTTACTAGATTTGGACGACATAATGCACCCTTGGGTTCACAACAGACTCGGGAAGCCCCAAAAGAGCCTCGAAGCTACAAAGAAGAAGACCTAATCCTTAAACAACTTCAGTAACTTAAAAGCTAATATTTCAATTTGGCAACTAATATCCGCTTCCCAAAAACATAGGTAAGCTTTGATTCGAGGTCTCTCCCGAAACCACGCCCGAGGAAGTAGTAGGATCGGTTAATAGTGGGGACGGAATCATTACTTTTAATCAAAAGGATCTCCCTAAAGAAGGTGTTGTACACAACAATTCCCTTTATTTAACAATGGATCCGAAGTGAATGTCCGTCCACTGGAGAACCGGCGAAGGTTAGGAATTAGAGAGAAACAACTCTCTAAATAGATTATCCATCTCCGAGCTTACGATAACTCTAAAAGAATAGTCTTGCGAACGTTGGCCTTACCAATCAATATAGGGCCAGTAGAAAGGAACATCGAATTCCAAGTCCTAGATATCCCAGCTACATTCAACTTACTCCTAGGATACCCTTGGTTGCATGATCATCAAGCGGTGCCCTCTACACCTGCATCGGAAAGTTAAGATAATCATCAAAAGTCAAGTTGTAACTATCAACAGGGATAATCTTTGCGCCACTATCACTTCTAAGGAATCCGTGGTTGAGATCAAGCACGATGCCAATGACGAGGAACTATATGGATTTGAGACTGTCGCTGCCTTAGATAAGGATGAAACACCTCTTAACTTCAGTCCTTATGGCAACCCTAGCATCCATTCGATGCTCGAGGAAGATGGGGTTGTAGGAAGAAGAGCATACCACCCTATCTTTCTACCCTTTGAACCCGCTAATAACTACAAATTTGGGCTAGGCTATCTACCTACTACTAAGGAATTAGCCCAAGCCAAGTGGGAGATTCGGACTAAGAGGACTACACCTCACGCAATCCGTTCTACTAAGCCCTTTCCCTATACTCTAAATGGGCAATTCTTAAGAAATAGGAGACGACTTTCCCTATTATGGTTTTCTTGAACCCTACTACCTCAAAAAGAAGGGTGTTTTGGTACCGGCTTCGAGATTTTTAGTGACTATTGCATACTAGAAAAGGAGGCACCCTGCCTCCTCAAAGAGGGACAATCCATACCAGATTGGCCAACCTAACTGGGAATAATATTTTCGGTCTTCGTTCTAGCAAGAGAAGAATTTAGAAGGGAATTCGATCTCGGTACCATCACGGGCCATGTTGCACCCGCAGTTCAATCCATCCAGATTCATCACCGATGCCGATAATGAAGGCTCTAAGCATGTTACTTGGATTGACGCCAAGGAGGGTCGAGAATTCACTGTTAGCTTAGGAGCGTATCCCCTTCTTGAGTCTATTATTAGGGCTTTTTATTCTTCTTATGTTGTTTCTAGTTCTTTTCTTAATTATGTTGCTTCCGAGTCCTACATCTTCGGTTTCTAAGTCCGATGTACTTGTTGCTTCATTCAATAAAGTAAACCTTTCGCTTACTCTTTGCCTCCTCTTGTTTTCATTGTTTTTCCTCTAATGATGAACAAGAAATCCCTAAAGAATTAATAGAAGATATGGAAGATCATGAAAATCGCTCACCAATAATAGAGGAAACGATAACAATTAATCTAGGATAAGTTAATCAACCCCAAGAGGTTAAGATCGGGAAAACGCTAGATCCAGTAAGAGTAGAAGCAATTCACTTTGCTTCTTACAAAGTTCAAAGATGTCTCTGCATAGTCCTACAAAGACATGTTGGGGATAGATCCAAGTATAGTGGAACACAAAATTTCACTTTACGAAGACGATAAGCCGCTTAAGCGAAGTTAAAAAGATAAAACCCGAGTGAGCACTCGAAGAATAAAGAAGAGGTCCAAGTAGTAGTTAGAGGCTGACTTTATCAAGGTAGTTCACTATCCTCGATGGGGAGCAAATATAGTACCGGTTTCAAGAAGGATGGCAGAGTTCGAATGTGCGTCGACTTCAAAGATATAAACAAGGCAAGCCGCAAAGATGATTTCCCGCTGCCTCGTATCGACATTCTTGTAGATAACACAACGGGTCATGCTTTGCTTTCGTTCATGGATGGCTATACTTGGTACAGTCAGGTGAAGATGGTTGAAGAAGATATGGAGAAGACGACCTTCATCACTCAATGGGGACATATTGTTATGTGGTAATGCCATTTGGGCTCAAGAACAATGACGGAACATACTAGAGGATGGCTAAAACATTATTGTATGACATGATCCACAAAGAAGCTGAGGTCTATGTGGATGACATGATCATAAAATCCAAAGAGATGGCAGGGCACCTACCCGACTTTAGAAAGTTCTTCCAAAGACTCATAAAAGTTAACATGCGCCTCAACCCTAAAAAATGTGCCTTTGGGGTAACCTCGAGCAAGCCGTTAGGCTATCTTATCAGTCTTGGTGGAATTGAAGTTGATCCATCCAAGATCAAAGCCATTCAGGAGATCCCGCCGCTAAATACGAAAAAGAGATAAGGGGTTTCCTAGGACATTTATAGTACATAAATCATTTCATATCAAAACCGATTATGGTCTCAGTGAACCCATTTTTAAGAAATTGAAAAAGGATCTAAACCCATTTGGGATGATGAGTGCCAACAAGCATTTGAGAAGGCTAAGGAATACCTAGCTAATCCTCTAGTGCTAGTTCCGCCCCAACCAAGGAAACCTTTACTTATGTACCTCACCATGATAGAGACGGCTATGGGACCCGTGCTAGCTCCGGACGGGAAGGAAGAGCACGCGATTTATTACCTAAGCAAGAAGTTCCTAGATTATGAGACTAGATACACACCATTAGAGAAGACATCATTGGCATTAGTCTAGGCTACCAACAAGCTCAAGCACAACATGTTAGCCCACATGGTACATGTGGTAGCACCTATGGATCCCATTAAGTATATACTTTAGCAACCAACCATCAATAACAAGATAGCAAGATGAATGTTAAGTCGTAAATTATGCATATTTGTAGTTATTATTTAGTTTACATTATATAGTTTATTTTATCTAATCTATCATATTTTGTCTATTTTTAGGTAATTATCGAATAAAGAAGAGAAGACAAGAGAAGAAAAGACATCAAAAGTGGGATTTTTAACTACCGACAAGCACTCAAGATAATATTCGAAGTTAGTTCAAAATAATAACTCATAAAATATTTATTTTATGAAGTTTTATTTTAAAGAGGAGAATGAAGAGAAATAATCATACTCCTACACCTAGTTGGACTCCTCCTTAGAGTTGCATGAGAAGAAGAAAATTTGGAAAAGAAGAAGAGGAATCACCAAGCATACCTCTCGGTTGAACAAAGGGAGCTCATGCCTCTCCATCCCAATCTTCTTCTCACGCCATACCCCTCTATCCCTCAATAACTTCTATCCATCTATCTACCTCCCTCCATCTCATGCTACTTCACCTCCCCCTCTCTACCTAGCTCTCTCACGGCTGCCCCATGAGGGTGGACTACTCGCTACCACAATTCCTTCACTCGGTGCTTCTTAACTCTCACTCACACTTTTCCCTTAAAAACTTTCCTTGCCTCAGCTCTCATAATGACCCATAAACGTCATCCTCAAATATCTTCATCACTACCTTTCACCTCTCCACTTCTCTATCCCCATCTAACCCATGCATAACCACCCATCACCCCCTCTCTCTCGCCTTCAATAACGACCTCTTGCCACCTCCTCGTTTCTCCTTCACCAATTATCCTCATCACACCATCATCTTCATGCTGCTATCATCATCATCAACCCTCCATCACCATTATCTTGATCATCACCATCATGGGAAGGATTATTATGGTATTGTCATTATTATTGTAATGTTTATTTCAAAACCCTATTTTTATTGTTAGTTTAATATTAAAGATTCATTTTATTTAGTTTACGTGTCCTAAATTATGATATGTGTGGGTAGTTTCTTTATACTTATTATAATCGACTTGAAACCATGTTAAATTATTTATTTTGAAACAAAGTTTCGATCTTTATTGTCTTATTGATTTTATTCATGATTCTATGATAATTTATGCTTCATGTTTATGTTTTTATATCTAATTAATTAGAGTGCACGCTAATTAGTTTTATATAAATTCATATGATAGTTTAATGAGTTTAAGTACGTAATCGCTTGATCTTTTAGACGTAAGTATCACCCTAGTTAATCATGGATGGCTCATATCCATCTCTTTTAATCAGGAAATTATCGCAGTTCCTTTTTAAATCAATTTGCTAGTAGATTGGTTATTAGGTGCTAAATGATATTTTTCTAATACTTAATGCTTTAATTTGATTAAATTTTAGTGCTAGTGCTAGGGTTATCAATATTAGTAGGGTTTATATTAGGGCTAGGCCTAAGTAAACTAAAAACTAAGGAAAAATATAGAAGATCTACTAGTGGTTGTCTTTTACAGTTTAGCTCATGGGTAGATCAATTTGTGTGTTAATGATAAATAATAATTTGCACGGTGGATATAAATTATACTAAGCGTTTTTATATCTTTGATAATTTTTATTTACTTTTTAGTTATTTCCTTTAGTTTGTCAATTTTTATTTATAAATTTTTAGTCTTTTATAAATTTTGTTATCTCCCTCCCTTGTAAATATAAGTATTTAAGGTTAGTTTTAGTAATTTTATTTAAATTTAGAGTCTTTATATATTTTAATTTTCATATTATTTTTCTGTCAGCTTTATTTTTTTTGAGTCAATATGTTATAAATTAAGTTAAAAGTAATTTTTTTAATTATTTTTCCCATTTTATATGTTTTTAGGGTTTAGATAGAGTCCTGATTTGCTGTAATTAAATTTTATAATTTTTGGAATTGGATTTTATAATTTTTAAAATTAATTCTTGAAATTAATTATTGTAGGTTTTTAGTCTAATAATTTCGTAAATTCATTTTAAATTTAAATTTATGATTTTTAGGGCCTGGTTAGGTTACAAAATTAGTGTTAACATTTTGGGTAATTTTAGTATTTATTTTTTTATTATTTATTTTACTTATTTAATTTTCTAATTTATATTTTCTAATTTGTTTTAAAGAGTAGTAAATTTAATTAGATTAAAGCTTGCATATTATTATATGTTTCCTCGTGGATTCGATCCCTACTTTCCTATGGCATATTGTTAATTATAAGGCTAAATAATGGTTTAATTTGTAATCTGTACGACAAGTTAACAAATTTTTGCGCCATTGCTGGAAATGACAAATAGTAAATTTAATTATTTAGTGCAGAATTTTACTTATTTAATTTTCTAATTTATATTTTCTAATTTGTTTTAAAGAGTAGTAAATTTAATTATATTAAAGCTTGCATATTATTATATCATTCCTCGTGGATTCGATCCCTACTTTCCTATGTTATATTGTTAATTATAAGCCTAAGTAGTGGTTTAATTTGTAGTTGTAAGACAAGCTAACAATGGAATGTCATGTCTGTCATAATTTGAACTCGGGTATGTCCCTCAAAAAGCTATTAAAGGAAGGATAGTGTTGGAATTTCTAACCGATCTACCTATAATTGAATCACAACTCGAACACCTTGACTTTCCGGATGAAAATATCTTGCAAGTAGAGGTGGACGTTTGGACAATGTACTTCAATGGCCCTTCCAATTAGAAGGACTTTGGAGTAGGGATTCTTCTAGTCTCACCGGAGGAGCACATACTCCCATTTCACTCAAATTAGACTTCGAGGTTGCCAACAATGCCGTAGAGTATAAAGCGTGTATCACAGGACTTGAAGCCGTTGTAGAGATCGAGGTTAAGAATATCGGGGTTTTCGGTGACTCCAGTCGATTATTAATCATATTTCACAAAAATGAAAGGTACGTAATGAAGCCTTGGCACTCTACCAAGTACACCTAGTCGAAGTATCCAAGCATTTTGAGAATATTTCTTTCACCTACCTTCCTAGGGATGACAACCAATTCGTGGATGCATTAGCCAAATTAGCATCCATGATTAATATCCCTAACGATATTCATTTAATACCCGTTCTCCTAAAGCGATGGAGTTAACCAACACACATCTACTTGTTAAGAGTGTCTAATATAGACCAAATTAGTTGGTATCATGACATTTATCGATATCTAGACAAGCAAGAGTATCCATTGGACTCCACACCTAGACTCCAACAAGCCATCGGGATGTTGGCCGCCCAATTCTTCATTAATCAAGGGAAACTATACAAGAAAACCAACACTTGGATCAGCTAACTTTGTGTCAACCAACATGAAGGAAAGCGCACTATGGACGAGATTCATGGAGGAGTGTATGAACCCTATATGAATAGTAAGATGTTGGTTCAAAAGATTCGGAGACTCGGATATTACTCGTCGACCATGGCAGCAGATCGTCATGAGTTTGTTAGAAAAATCCATAAGTGTCGGATGTATGCAAATTTACAAGCACCAACCACCATCATTTCTCGGAACACTAGCATCTCCTCGGCCAGCCTCGGTTTGGGGAATAGACATTATTAGCAAGGTGACCCCTAAAGGAACAGGTGGTCACGAATTTGTGTTAGTAGTAACCGACTACTTCACGCAGCCTCTTACGCGGCTCGACATCGAAGTAGGTGGCTAAGTTCATCACTAGAAACATCATTTGTCATTATGGAGTGCCTCACGAATTAATCGGTGACTATGACAGTCGCTTTTAAGAAGGAGGTAGCAGACTTGTTGGATAGATACAAGATCAAGCACCATAAGTCCTCTCCTTATCGTCCTCAAACCAACGGAGTAGTCGAGGCCGCTAACAAGAACATTTGTAAAATAGTGGAGAAGATGGCTGCTAGCTATAAGGATTGGCTTGATAAGTTGTCTTTTGCTTTATGGGGCTATCGAACTTCCATTAGAACCTTTACGGGGAGCAACACCTTACTCCCTAGTATACGGAATGGAAGTAGTCCTTCCAATAGAGATTGCCATTCCCTCGTTAAGAATAATCGTTGAAAGTCAAATTTTGGAAGCTGAATTAGCTAAAGCACGCTACGAAGAGTTGGTGTTGCTTGGATGAAAGGGGCCTTAACAACCTACATAATGTCTAAATATACCAGGCACGTATATCGAGGGTATTCAACAAAAGAGTGAAGCCTCGAAACCCGCAAATTGGGGATTTGGTTCTTAATGAGATTAAAGCGCTAATTCAGGATTCATGAGGAAAGTTTAGGCCTAATTGGCAAGGCCCATTTGTGCTTAGTCAAATATTACCGAGGTGGAGCAGTGAAGCCGACCGATTTAGATGGTGAAGAAATTTTTCAGTATACAAACTTGGATCAATTAAAAAATACTACGTTTAGCACAACCCCGGACGATGGGCTAAGCCTCGGCCCAACTAGGCCATGTCGTGGCAGGCGCCGGCCACCACCCCACAATAGTGGGCTGGCCGGGCCGAATATCCCCTTTTAATTATAACTCTGTAATTTATTTTTAACCGTCCAATTAGATGGTCTCCTTATTTATTTATTGATAGTCCAATTAAAATGTCCGTAGACATACTTTATTCTTTATTAATTTTAAGGGCGGTCCAATTTATTTTTTACCTTTAGGTGAGCAATAAGAATATAAAATATAAAAGTATAACATAATACTTGCTTTTATTTAATAAAAGATAAGCATATTACTTACCCGAGTACATAGCTAATGAAAGGGAAATGAAACAAGCACACTACTTGAAAAAAAATTGTTCTAAAGAGGAAAAACTAATCCTCCTATTCTTTTATTCCTCCCTAAAAATCCATTATAAAATCTAAGCCCTAGTCTATTTTTACTTTCTTTCCTTTAGGGTCACTAGACTCGATCCCGCCATCCCGGGAACGCTTCTTCAGCTCCTCAATTCTACGTACCCTCCTCTCTTCAGCTTCCTTGGCTTCGATTCTCTTCGGCGAACAAGTTCAACTACCCGAGGGTTTGCTTCGCGAATTTGGAGTGGTGCAGTAGTAGGGACAACTTCTTCAGGATCTATCTCTCTATCACTCGGTGCCTCATGCCGTTGGGGATCTACTTCTATTATTCACTATAGATAATAGGTAGATACAATAGTATCCTATTTGCTCGCAGGTGTTAACAACTTTGGCAGATTCATCCAAGTATTCGGGCCACGAATTTGTTCGGTAAGAGTTGGCAAATCCCTTAAATAATTCAAAGGTAGCGGGTCGGATACGAGTCCAATAGAGGAATTACTTTCTCACTTTCCATCCGCCATAACACACGGTCGGGAAGTAATAGGTGATGATTTCTAGGCCCAATAGCGTACAAAAGGATGTTGCATGGTATGTGTCCTAAATTGGGACACTTTCTAGTGCACGATGTACCACGCTATGTCATTACTATGATTCCTGAGGTACTCCTCCCACCAGGAAGCGAGGTGATCGGCTACCACCTCTTCCCGTTTTTGCTGACGAAGTGTACCGCTAAGTATGCATCAATATTTTCAGGAGCCTATATTATCTTTAGATGCTCCATTAACCAGATCCGCACACAACAGATGATAAAAATAAGTGTCCTGTAAGGTCAAAATTCAACCTTTTTAGGCCCAACAGGAGCAAAATAAAAAAAGCAAAAGATAATGCAAAGAGCAAAAAGTCGAGACTTTCGAAGTAAACCGGAGGCGATTCAGCGTTTGGTCTCATTAGCCGTTATTTGCTTACCCGCAACAACAGGGGGCTCCCAACGAAGTCTTCCTCGGAATTAGCCTCAACATAGTCTAGGCTTATAACCGTTTCAGGAATTATTAGCGGTGTTAGGGAACAGTAATTCTCTAACTCGCTTCACTAAACTTAGCGAGTGCCACTCGATGCCATATCCTCGCGGCCTCCTAACAGACAGGAATTCACCTATTAGGCAGGTAATAACAACTCATCACCTCAAGATAATGATTGCTTTAGAGAACGTGTACATCCGGCGACGAGTGCTTCATTAGATTCATCAAATTCACCTGGTTCATAATAAGAATCCACCCTAGATTCCTATTGCTCGGTTTCGAAGATGCTTATAGGTCTCGCATAGGTTTTCGAAGATTTGGGCATGACAGGTTTGGCGGGTTGTTGGATGCCTAATGTAGCATCAAATTCTTCGGGTAAGGGGCACGGTTCCTTATTCCCAAACCTAAAGACGTGGTGGTGAGGATCCCAAAAGGCCACAATAGCCCTTAAGAAAGTCCAATAAACCTTCACTTGGTGAATACTAAATAACGTTTTCAGCCCATATTGCGATAAACCTACTCTCTTAGTATTGGTCATCTCATGTATCCAACGAGATAGGTTGCTCATGAAGTTCATATATTTTAGAAGGGAGTAGAAGGCACTTGGGAAATTGTCTTTGATTTGGCGGAAGGTTTTGCATAAGGCACGATTTTTTTAGCCTCGACATGGGTCCAATTTATAGTAGTATTCTAAAGCTCAAGAGTCCTATTGCACCACAACTACTAGAATTCTCCAACACCCTAGTCTTCACGGGTGGCCGGCGTAGGCCACCACCTTGGTCGGACCGGTTTGCCTTATTTTTTAAGCCCAAGCACTCCTTGGGTTGTACTTTTTTCATCCCAGCCCATTTTTTTTTCTTGTGTGCGTGCCATATTGTTATATTTGGACCATGCACTTAAGAATTTCCATTTATATTTTTATTATATTCTTCTGGGGGAATAGGAGGCTAGCACAGCTTCTTTCGATTTGTCTTTGTAATTTTTCCCGGGAATTTTTGTATCATATTAAATAAAAGAATGCATTTTTAAAAATTGAGTCTTTTTACATTTCATCCCATTGCATAAGAGTTACAACATTACAAAATCATAAATATTAAACAACAAACAATGCCCTACAAGGGATCCATTAATCATCGCCATTGGAAGCGTCATCAAAGATGTAATTCCTGAAGTCCTCTAAGACAGATGTGGAAAACCACCCGTCTCCACCACCTTGATAAGAGCTAGTTCCGTGGTCCCAAGATTGGGATGATCCATGGGATGGTCCGCTATAAGAAGCCCAAGGAAAATGAAGAGGGTTTTCATGACGGTCGAAGGCTTGAAGAGGCAAGATTTCGAGACTCTCTTTAGAAAAGTTGGGCCCCACACCGGAAGCGCTAGGCCCGGAGGTGTTAGGCCTCGCTCGAACGTACTTCGACGATGTGCATGTCACGATGAACGCTGAGAAGTACCTACCCCAAGTGAACCACCGAAGGCGCTTGTTGACTAGATTTATGAGCTTGTACTCCCGATCAAACAAGGAAGCTTCCCGATGAACAAGCTCTAGATCGTTGCCTCTACAAAAATGAAGGAGCAATTAGCACATCTAATAAAAGCTTGATAAAGTTAGCACTCCAAGTAACTAAGGACTCACCCGGAAGGTTGGGAAACTTCTCCCAGTTAGGAAATCTCGAATTCCCTTAAGCGTAGATTGAAGATTAATGGACATAGTCCGAGATTGCTACCGGTCGTACTACAAAATTTAGTTAATGGAATTAGCAAAAATACTTTTAGCATCTAACTAAAAGTAAAGAGCATTAAACTCTTACCCCTCACTAATTTCTAGGGAAAGGATGGCCAACACATTCTTCTTCAGGGATTTCGGGAATCCTCATATAATGAGGAGATTGCCCGAGTTGAGTAACATCCACGTCAAGGCTTGGAATGTGGATGCTCGTTGGAGCAAGCTACTAAAAGATGAAGTTAATTTCTATACAAGAAATTCAACTACGCAAAGGAGGGGAAGAAGTAAGAACTTACCGGTTGAGTCATGATCCGCCCACATGATGAGCATAGGATGTCTAAAAATTCAAGAACGAGGTTTAGGGATACCCGGTGGTAGCCTCAACTTGCTCTTGTTGAGAAAGAGAGCGAAAGTAGAACATGGTTAGTGGTGCATCCAAAGGAATGAATGAAGGCCATGTGTTAACCCAGATTTTGGTGTAACTCTTTCACCAAGGTACCAACAAAACCTGTAACGCCTCCAATCACCATTACTTAATAATCCCTTCATTAGGGACTAATACGTAATGTCGCAGCGGAAGGTAATAATCGAAGGCGTTACCGCCGTCCTAAAAAAAAGGACAAGGCTAAATAATTGAAATAAAATGAAATACGGTTTGGGCATCCACGGTTCTTTTTCAAAAATGCTTGTTAGGAGTAACTACTTAATACCCAAGTAGCTATGTCATCCCAAAATACGGTTTACGGGTTTAGCAATGCAATATTCATACAACCTAGACTTTTGTCTAATCCACAAGATAATGTACAACGATTCCCAAGGCCATACCTAACCCTGGTTGAAGGTAAAATCACCGTGAGCGTCTATGTACCTTCAGGTTTGCGAATGCCACGAGGCTGGCTAGGGTTTGCTCGCGTCGGACTTAATAAATGGTTGATTGTTCGCCAGTGCTTCTTCCTAAAACAAAAACAATAAAATATTTGGAAAAGTGAGTCGAAACTCAGCACGAACATTCCTGCACTCGTAAAATAACTTTGAAGAATATATTGATTGAGCGCGCGCATTTCAATTCATTTTAGTTTGAAATCGGGGAGAGAATATAAGTAAAATTGCTTGCTCGGTTATTATCTAGAAGTGGAACTCCTTGGTAATTGATACGATCGTTGAACAGTGTCACCCCGGGCCGATCGATAACCCGAGTTGACGCCGCGCGAGTATAATTGGCGGGCCTAAGCCCTTGGTAATTGATAATTGGGCGGGGACCACTTAATTAGGTGGCAAAACTTGCCTTGTAAATGATTCATTATTAGTTATATATATGAGAAATGTTGAGATTTGATGAAACATGAGAGTTTTCGAAAGGTACAGGCAATGAACGTACCTGAATTGAGAATGTTTGTTTCTCCCCTTTTATAGAAATTTGGAGTCGGCGACTGCTCGGCAACGAAGTGGCCTCAGCTCGTTTAAAATGGATTTCTAGGGTTAATAATGTTTTCTTGAATTTTAATGCTTGAATTTGTATAAGCTTTAACAATGTACTTCATTTCTTATATTCGTATGAAAATCGATTAAACTTATGTTTGTATTACTTAGCTTTACTTGCATTTACTCGAATATAACTCATATTGATTAAAGGAGTTGATTAGGCTATCTAAATGTCCAATGATGTTGGTGTTATTTGATTTGCTAGTTGACTTGGATTGAGAATGGTGAATATATATATACGTGCCCAAACACTTATTCTTAATTCCTTCCTCACTTCTCCCTTCTCTCGCACTCAAAACCTATAGTTAAATAATTAATTAATCCATCAAATGCCCTTCCATCGGAAGGTTTCACAACTTTGCCGAATTGCCCAAAACTCATACATATACACCAATTTAAGTGCCTAAGCGTTATTTTCTCGACGTAACTCGTATTCACATCCCAATTAAGCATACCAAATGTTCAAATGTCCCCCATGCCTCTTACACCATCTATTATCCGACTTCATCCTCCTCGCCTATTTCTTTCTCTTCCTTTGTGTTCAATTCTAGCTATTTGCAAAATGTAACAATTCCACCCAATTGTTCAATTCGATAACAAAGCATCCTCAATCTCATTCACTAGTTCATAATTTCCCCAAAGGAATCACATTCGTACAATCAATTCACCAAAACACGAATCCTAAATCCCCCACACCAATTCGAATTCTCCCAACTTAATCTTTAACTTTACTCCACAAACATATTTATAAATCAAATAACTCAATTTCACAATTATAATTGCTCAAATAAGTACTGAACTTGATAATTTAGGGTTTAGAGTTTTACCTTCGGATGCACGGAGGAGGAGTCAAGGAGGGGACGTTGGGGTGCTCGGTTGCTCCGGCGGCCGAGGGCAGCACGGCGTCGAGCCCCGACGGCCGTGCTTGCGGGTGGTGGTTGGCGGCATAGTAGGTTGCAGCAGCGGCGAGGCGGAGCATCTGCCCGTGCGCGAGCGAGAGCAAGAGAGAGAGAGCGGGAGCGAGGGCCACCGCGCGGGAGGGCGAGAGGGCGCTGCCGGACGGCGCCAGCCGCCGGCTCGGCGGCGTTGGTGGCGTCCGGTGGCCGAACCGTGAGCCGGAAGCGAAGGGCGTGAGGCGAGGCGGTGGTAACGTGAGGGAGCAACAGCGTGAGAGAGGGAAAGAGAAGGCCGGTGGCCTTTGGCCGGCGTTAGCGTCGGCTACAACCCGGCGTTAGCGGCGGCCGGTCGCCGGGCTGGCCCGACCGAGGGAAGGCGTGGAGAGACAGGGGAGGGGCAGAGGAAGGCAGAGGAAGGAAGCAGGTGAAGAATTGAAGCCGAGCTTGCCTGTTTAATTCGATCTTAACCGCCTTTCTCTTTTTTTTTTTTTTTTTTGTAAAATTCCGAAAAATCCGTTTCTGGATTTTTCTTTTCAAAAATCTGAAAATTTTATTTTTATTTATTTATTTTGATTTCCTTTATTGTTACTTTTAATTTTATTTTAATAACGATGTTCACAAATTAAAATCTCATTATGAGATTTTTATTAGGGCCACTTCGTCGCCTTAGCCGCATAACACATGTATAAAGATAATGTAGATACAGAATATCGAATTGAAGTGCACGCGCTCAATTATATAAATAGTGTAATTAATAAAATAAATAGTGTAATTTAAAATAAATAATTATGATTTAGGATCGGGTTGTTACAAAACCCAAAAGGACCCTTAAACAAGATCCTCCTTTCACTTAACTCCCGTGCTATGGTTACACTTGGAGGGAGTTGGAGTTAGGCCTTAAGGATGGAAGTTAGCATGCACATATAGGGTTTATAAGGACATAAGCAAGCAAAAGTGAAAAATAACAAGCAAATGGGCATAAACCATGCATAACCAAGGCTAGAGCCAGCCACGACCCACAAGGTCCACCACAGGCAGTGGGAAGGGGCACATTTTGAGGTTAATTTTGAGTCCAAGATCAACATAGCGAAGTCACATTGTTGAGGACGGATCTTAAGTAGCCTATATCATGGACCGTAGACCGTTGAAGATAGATTTTATCCCATGATATGGAAGCTGGAATCGTTAGATGATTCGTTGAGTCGGGAGAAAGATGCGAAAAGTATTCATACAACCACCACAACTACATTTTCCAAATCAAGTAAGATTTTTATCCACATAAGATAGAAGCATATCAAGAATAAATGAAGAATCGGAGCATACCTCAATGATCTTTCACAAGCCGCACAAGGGAAGATAGTTGGTCAAATCTTTTCGGGTTTTGTATGTCACACACCGGCACGGAGGCCCCTTATGAGGCAAGTGTATGCGGGAGCACCCTAATTAAGCTCCTTTATTTTGTCGAGGGCCTCTAAGTTCACCAAATAGTGAATGTGAACCTTAGAGGCTTGGTCGAAAAAGAGAACCGTGCTCAACAAAAGCGCAAGCACGATTCGGACCTATTGTTATGGAGAATGTCGAGGCCAAAACCTAACATCCTCAAAAGCCTCGAAAAGAATTGTATACTTGAAGAAATTTTCATGAGGGAACCTACTAGCTATGGGACTAAAGAGATGACGAAGGTAGTCGTGATCTTTGTACAAATTTTGGTCATAAACTAAAGGCTCCTCGAGAAGCCCAAACCAGGACAAAATAGCAAAATCAAAAGGAGTTATGGTCATTTCTCAAAGGGAAGGTGGAAAGTGTTAGTGGTATCCCAAAAGCGCACACTAATGGCCCTCATGGGATCCCGTTCTCTTTTATCACAAAGATGGTTTAAAGCATGGAAGAGAAAGCCAAACCCATCATTGTGGATGACATCTTCAAGAGGATAATTCATCTTTCGCATGTCTCTAAAAATTTAGGTATGGCTCCACTACTCGAATCGAGCCCTTACAGTAAGACAGAAATCCAATAAGATTTTTAGTAGAAGAACTACTCTAAATGAGCATAGGAAGAAATTTAAGCTAACTAGCTTACCAAACGAGTAATGGTGAGCGAAGAAACATGATTTTTAGCCTCCACTAAGAGGTCATTTGGATTCCATTTGTTATGAGGGCGCCATTCCCTTTCAAGGAAGTTATCTTGGATAAGTTTTTTAGCTCTTGACCTCCCGGTAGGATGAGCCTTTATCCTAGACATTTTTGAAGAAAAGACTTTGGAAACCAACTAGTTTTCAAGGAGAGCAAACCAAGAATGCACAAGAGGAAGATAAAAGTGCAAGAGAGGAGCAAGTGTGCAAAGTGTACACACCAAGCACCCCTTTTATAAACCCATTCAGTCCAGCTAGCTAAGCATACAAGACAAGAGTAAAAAAGGCTAACGAGACCAAGGTAATCCGACAAAGCACGCAAGGGGCCAGACCAGCAAAAGGCTGGCCGGCGCCGGCCATGAAGCATGGTGGTGTGCCTTCAACGACAACTTTGCAGCCATAGCTGGTGGCCTAGCTTGTGAAGTTCCGTCGGTCGTGTCATGTGACTTGGCATTATGTACATGCAAGTGGGAACTCTTGGACCTGCTGACGAGCTGCAAGCGCACGTTATATAAATTGTAGCTAGTCAAGGTCGATCCCACGGAGACTCGATCTAACAACACACTAAACTAGTCCTCTACTCAATTGCTAAGCTATTCGGGTTTTTCGAATTTGCTTCTCTAAACTAGTTCGAAATACTAAAATCAAGGAAATTAATGTAAACTTAAATCAATGGGTAAAAAAATCTAGGGATTTGCTTTCCTAACAATGAGTTTGATTATTCAAACATAATTTGTGCAATCATTCTTTCAAGTAAATCAAGGATCGATAATTACAAAATTCTACCGCTCTTTCGATGCTTAATAGAATTGCTCTAATTAACATATCAAACAACTTTCATATGCCTTTTAAGTTAATCAAAGTTAAGGATTTTAAATTATCAAAGTGATCCCCTAATTTACTATTCTTTTCTCAAATTTCATAAACTAGGTAGAAAGGTCGGTTGTTGGATTATTCTATTTCACTTTTCAAGTACATGATAGATTAATCTCTAAACATAAGTATTCTAGGCCTTCAAAACACTCATGAACATGCTAAACACAACCTTCTATTGATCAAATTCAGAATTCAAGCAAAAATTATGGAAAACAAATCAAACTTCATTGTTTCGGATTACAAATCCCTAGAGAAACTAAACTACTCACACTTGTTTATTGAAAGCTTAAATAAAATCCAATACATTGAAATCAAACCTCAAACAGCAAAAAATGAAGAAGTAGATGATATACTTGAAGAACTCCACTTGAATCTCTCGACTTCGAATGGAAATCCCGGAACTACTTCACTCTTCTTCTTCGATCTTCAAAATTCGGTTTGATGTGGATGAATGGAATGAAAGATGGTGATGGATGAATATGGAGGATGAATGGTGGATTCTGGACTAGATAGCTTCAAGTTCGGACAAAAATTAGCTTAAATAAGCCATTAAGAGGCAATCAAGAGCTGAAACCGTCAAAATTGAATCGTCTCGGCATAATTTACCTCCAACACGGGTCCGTGTCCTCCGACACGGGCTGCCCGTGTTGGCTGCTGGCATATCAAAACTGGTCGGAAACACTCAAAACGGGTCATGTCCACCGACACGGGCTGCCCGTTCTTGATGCAAAGGCTCCGATCTCCAACACGGGCCGTGTCCGTCGACACGGGTTGCCCATGTGGGTTGTTGGAAGACATGTGTCAAATTGATTCGATCATAACTTCCTCGTCCAATGTCCAAATGATGCGATTCTTGATTTGCCGGAAAGCTCATTGAGTATAGTTTCTAATTCTTTCATCATTATATTTGATTCATAAGTGTGGGGAAAAAATGATTAAGAGAGTAAAGAAGTGTCCGTTACCACACCCTTCTTACTTTCCAGCTCATATCTTTTCCGTTCCTCAACGTAATTGAGCTTATAATATGTCATTGGTAAGCTCTTTCAATAAGGAAGTTAGAAACATAGACTCAAAATAGCTTTGGACTGAAAATATGACTAAAACTCAGGTCCAAATTATTAGGAAGCTGTAGAAATAGATCAAAAACGCAAAACCCAAGTGTGAAGCATAAATGTGGCATAAAGTACATAAATATGAATATAAATCCACAAAAATGACAAACAGCCTCCTATGAAATCTAATGCAAAAATGGCACTTATCAAAAAGAAAATAAAAGGACTCAAGATAAAAAAAATATCTATTTACACACCGTCCTCGGGTAGGTATTAGTAGAATTCTCTAACAACTAAGTTTAACCAAGAATAGCCCGAAAGTGATGAAAACCATTAAGCACAAGTGAGAGGGAAGTTTTTGAAAAGATTTCTATGAATCACACAATCAAGATCAAATCAATCACCCTTAATCTCCAATGATAGCAAGTTGGCACATGTATAAGCATAAAACTAAAAAGATTGAGAGCAAACCTCACTTTAGGGAAGTGAAAACACTTCTCTCATGTGTTTGAAAATATATAACAATGAAAGTTTTCCCAATGCTCTCACCAAAGAAACAATTACCATATGCTTGCAAAGAATCTCAACTCTCCACCACGAGATGCAAATGCAAATGACAACCAAGAGGTCTTTTCAAGGGTTGTAACGGGGATAGGGGTTAAGGGTAAGAGTGGAATTATTTGAGTAATGAGGAGCTAAAAGCCAAACTTGGAGCTAACTCATCAAATATCTCATATATACAATACTATCCATTCATAAACATTCAAAACAAACCTGGAAAAACCCATTAGAAACCACCTTAAATCTGCACAAGCTAATGCCAAAACACTTTATTCTTTCCTTTTTTTCTGATTTTTAAATTTTTTTCTATTTCATTTTTCTGATTTTTTCTTTTTTTTTTTTTCTTTGTGAATGGCAAAACAAACAAATTTATAATACAAGACAAGTTTCCAATTTCCAACCCAATGAAACTACAAAAGTTGAGAAAGTTTCAAGAATTGAATTTCACAAGTAATCCCCATCAACCAAACCACAAAATTTACCACAATCAACCCATATCACACTCAAAACACTCCAAGCAATGGCTTAAGGGTAGGAGAAATGTATTTGGCCAAGGCTTGTTAATGTAGGTTCAATAAAAAGAGTGGTCAAAGGTTAGAAAAGGGTTAGAAGCGGTAATTCATACATGAAAGGGTGGCTTTTTGGCTCATGTAGCTTACAAAATCAACAATGGAATGCCTCTATCACATTGTCAATACAAATACAAATTTCGGTTTTGAAGAGATTCAAAGCAAGTTCTAAAGATTGCAACTAATGTAAAGTCACACATGGAAAACATTAGACTAATGAAAATGATTAGTTTTTTAAGGCTTAGAGCTCTCACGGGTTAAGGCTCAACAATCAATCCTAATTCAAGATGTTCCACATGCCAATCTCACATCATAAGATCAAGAAGGGTAATCAATCATTTCAAGTACAATTCTAAACCAAGATTCTCTTACAAACTATTTTCAAAAACTTTTATTCACAAACGGGCTATACAAGATTAAACAAAGTCAAAAGAAAAACTACATCGCCTAAGAATCATCACCGGAGGATTTATTCACTAACCTAAAGTTTAATATAGTTTTTTCTTCTTTTTTTCAGATTATTTAACTTTTTTTTTTAGATTTTCTAATGAAAGCCATAAAAACTACCCCTACATGCAACCTAAATTCAAGTGCAAAACCTAGAAATTACAAAAAGAAATTAAAAACAAAAGACAAATAAAAGAAATTAAGAATACTAAACTAAAGTAAATGCAACTATATGCAGCTATATGAATGCAAATGTGACTATATACATCATTCTTCATGCACCACATGAATGCAAAACCTTCCCCCATGCTAGGAAAAAGAATTGTCCTCAATGCAATTAAGAATCAATGTGATGGAAGGAGAAAGAACAATCACTCTTCAAGTGCATATAATGGTAACTTTTATGAAAAATGCAAACTACCTAAAAATTAAAAAAAGGAAAGAAATCACCTTAGGTTGCCTCCTAAGCAGCAATTCTTTAAGGCCATTAGCTAGACCCAACTCCAATCATCCATCTAAGGCAAGAGGATAAATCGGAAGGAAAGGAGACTTCTCAAGAAACGTTCCTCCTTTGTCACGGACTTCAAAATCGAATTCTTGTAAAACAAGGTGCCTCCAAATACCCTTATCAAGGATCTCTCTCTATCGTGGGTGGTCACCATAAGACGGGCCACCATCACATTTGACCTTCCAGTTGTGGTCCAAATCAAGAGCTCCAATGCATGGAGCATCAACCAAAACAAGCTTCAACCTAATGCAATCATTTAAACAAACGTCATTAGACATATAGGACATGCCCTTGCCAAACATTGGCGGAGGAAATTTGTCAACCTCCACCACCTTAGCATTGACAAGTTCATGCCCTTCATGCAAAGGTTTATCACATGTCACTTCATCAATCATCTCAACACTACAACATTCAGCAGAAATCGGGAAACATCATGTTTCTTAAAAATTCAAATTCAGCGTGATGCTCCCCACATTAAAGGTCAATTTACCCTTGTTCACATCAATCTTACACCCAGCAGTAGCCAAGAAAGGCCTCCCAAGAATGATTTGGGTACGGGTGTCCTCAGCCATATCAAGAATTAGAAAGTCCACGAGCACAAAGAAATCACCAACTTTGACGAGAATGTCCTCTAAAATACCCAAAGGATATGTCATAGAACTATCCGCTAATTAAAAAGAAATTATGGTAGACCTCAACTTACCTAAGTCCATTTTCTTATATAAAGAATAGTGCATCAAGCTCACACGTGACCCCAAATCACATAAAGCTTGATCTATGGACACATTCCCAATCGGGCATAGGATGGAAAAACTACCTGGGTCTTTAAGCTTTTCAGGAAGCTTATTTTGGACTACCGCACTACACTCCTCACTCAATGTAAAGATCTCATGCTCATTCAATGTCTTCTTTTTGGAGAGGGTCTCTTTCAAAAATTTAGCATACAAGGGCGTTTGAGTCAAAGTATTAATGAAAGGATGTTCATATTGCATTTCTTAAGCATCTCCAAAAACTTCCCAAATTACATATTAAGCTTAGCCTTAGCTATTCTTTGTGGGAATGGTAAAGGCGGAGTGTAAATTCTTTCAGGAGTTTTTGGTCCATCATTAGGAGTTTCCTTCTCATTTTGCACAACAACATCAACTAAGGGTTGTTTGGAGGGTAAAGACACCTCCTCATTCACAACTAGACTCGGCAAAGCCGACCGAACCAAACGGGTCAACCCGAATGCCCCAAAACCAAACCAAACCGACATTTGAAATAGTTGAACCGATTTTGACCCGAAAACCGAAATGAACCAACCCGAAATCTAATGAACCCGATTTCGACTCGAATTGAAATGACCCGAACCGAACCCAAAATTACCCAAATCAAACCTGAATCGATTTAACCCAAATAAAAGTGACCCAACCCACATTGTTTTTTGAGGATGGAATTTTGTGCCTATAATGATACAATTTTGAATCGATTTTGACCCAAAAAGTGACCCGATTACGACTCGATCCGAAATTAACCCAAATCGAACCAAAACGAGATTGACCCGAAGTTGAACCGAACTGAAGTTGACCCGAACCGAAACCCAAAACCCGAACGAGATCGACTCGAAGCTTATCCAAACCGAAGTTGACCCGAAATCGAAACTAAACTGGACCCGAACAAGATTGACCCGAAGTTAACCCGAACCGAACTAACCCAAGCCGAACCCGAACCGACTAACCCGATTGCCGGTATATTCACAACATCATTCACATTTTGCATATCAATGACCACACGCTCACTCCTATCACCCTTAGGTCCCACCAATTGTGTCCCACTCCTCATAGTTATGGCATTGCATTGTTCCCCAGGGTTAATCTTGGGTTGGCTAAGAAGCTTACTCGGAGAGCTAGAGGAAGAGTTTGCTTGGCTAGCAATTTGAGTTTCAAGCATCTTATTGTGAGTGGCTAAGATTTCAACTTTTGAAGCCAATTGCTTGATAATCTCATCTTGCTTTTGTTGAGCCAAAAGCATGCTTTCCATCATGACCTCCAAGTTAGACTTTTGGGGCACTTGGGGTTGGGTAGGTCTTTGGAATCCAAGGGCGGGTGGTCTTTGGACTTGTTGTGGATCCATGGGATTGTTGTTCTAGTAGGAAAAATTAGGGTGATACCTTAATTCTAGGTTATAGAAATTTGAGAAGGGGTCAAAGTTTGGCCTAGGGTTCGGGTTGCCAATAAAATTGGCTTGGTCGGTTGGTCCATTACTAGCCATACCCACAGGACAAAACAAGTCTCATGCTCATAAGAACTACATGAAGCACATGGAAGGGGAGGGGCAACATTCACATTTAGACGGTCCATTTTTTGAGTTATAGCATCTATCTTAGTAGAAAGGACGTAAACTACATCAACATCAAGCTTACCTCCTATTTTCGTGGAACGGGGCTTGGATCATTAAAAGCTGGTGAGCGCCATCTGCTCAATCAAGGTATGGAGCTCATCGACCGACTTGCTCATGATGTTTCCTCCCGCCGCCGCAAGAATAGTGGCTCTCAAGTGATCATCTACCCTATCGTAGAAAGATTGAATGGGGACCTATGGCTCAAATCCATGTTGGGGGCATTGGCGAAGAAGATCCTTGTACCACTCCCATGCTTCATATAATGTCTCATCCGGCTCTTAGACGAAGGTGGAAATCTGGTTCCTCAAACTGGTCAACTTGCTTGGTGGGAAGTATTTTGCCAAGAAGGCACTTGCAAGTTGATCAAATGTGCTGATGGCGTTTGTCGGAAGAGAATCTAGCCACTCTTATGCCCTTCCTTCAAGTGAGAATGGAAACAATCGCAGCATGATTGCATCCGGTGAAGCCCTTTTCGCCTTAAAAGTATCACATGGTTGGCGAAAAATGCGAAGGGAGTCTTCATTGGGAGGCCATGGAAATGAGTGGCCCTCACCAAGTTGATGAGCGAGTTCTTCAACTCAAAGTCATTCGCCGCTACACTCGGGTCATTGATGGTCGTTGGTGGATTAATGACATTGGGTGTCACATATTGCCCAAAAGTCCTTCTTTCCTCACCGGCAATCTTGGGCTTTTGCTTGGAGTTTTCTTCTTGTTTCTTCCTATCCTTCTCTAGCCTTTGCTTCTTCCATTTATAGCAGAAGATTTGCTCGATTAAACTCAAATAATTAAGCTTTTTGCATGCAAGGAGAGAGTACCTAGCAAGAACAAAAACAAAACTACCAATGCAATCAAAACAACAACAGAAAATAAACACTTAGTCAATTTGAGAGTATTCGTCTAATGGCTACTAAAAATAGAGTCCCCGGTAATGGCGCCAAAAACTTGACAGGCCGCAAGCGCACGGTATATAAATTATAGCTAGTCAAGATCGATCCCACAGAGACTCGATCTAGCAACACACTAAACTAGTCCTCTACTCAATTGCTAAGCTATTCAGGTTTTTGGAGTTTGCTTCTCTAAACTAGTTCTAAATATTAAAATCAAGGAAATTAATGTAAACTTAAATCAATGGGTAAAAACATCTAGGGATTTGCTTTCCTAACAATGAGTTTGGTTATTCAAACATAATTTGTGCAATCATTCTTTCAAGTAAATCAAGGATCGATAATTACAAAATTCTACCGCTCTTTCGATGCTTAATAGAATTGCTCTAATTAACATATCAAACAACTTTCGTATGCCTTTTAAGTTAATCAAAGTTAAGGATTTTAAATTATCAAAGTGATCCCCTAATTTACTATTCTTTTCTCAAATTTCATAAACTAGGTAGAAAGGTCGGTTGTCGGATTATTCTATTTCACTTTTCAAGTACATGATAGATTAATCTCTAAACATAAGTATTCTAGGCCTTCAAAACACTCATGAACATGATAAACACAACCTTCTATTAATCAAATTCAGAATTGAAGCACAAATCTGGACATTCATTTATGTGGTACCCCATATGGTGTTCAAGAACAAACTGGGTGCAAGAGAGGCGAAAGTTCGGGCATTCCGCACGGCCGTGCGAAAATCCTGTACTGCCGTGCTACTGCTGTTTCGGTGACTTTATAAGAAATTTTTGTTTAGTTTTTTTGATAGTTCATTTCTCCATTAATTTTTAGGGTTTCTAGGGTTGTTTCCAGTAGTCAAATCCCTTTAGATTGAAGATTAAGATTTTGATTTTTTGAAGAATTAATTTGAATTCAAGCATTCGGATTTCTATTCGGTAATTCTTAATTCTCTCTCTTTATGTTTGCTATTTGCTATTTCTCTATAGTTTTCATGTTTATATTCACTAAAACTTGTGAGTTGTTTAGCATCATGTTTAGAGGCTAAATTTCCCCCACTTAGGCTGGGGTTAATCCCTATTATGTCTTAATAATCATGAATTGAATTCCCGATTAAATTGTTCTATGCTTGTTTGTTTAGAATTTGCTTCACTCACCGCATGTTCGATGAAAGTCTCGAAAGAGAAATCATCTAAGTCTTATTCAGGTTTTGTGAACATTGAAAGATGGAATTCTACCTAGAGTGACGTTATGAACGATTGTAACTTTGATATGAAAATAATTAAGATTTTCGATCCGGGGTTGTGAGATGCAATTGTTGTGATTTTGTTCTTTGTTAATCCCATGAAAATAGGCGATTATATTGAGAAAAATTAGTCTTTGACCTGCGAAAGTGGGTGAAGATAGGTTTAAACGGCGTCTCCCCTTCTAAATTGTAAGCATAGACAATCTCAAACGAAATTTAGTTTTCATTTCGGGCATTTATTACTTGAAAGCGAGTTCCTCGTGGACACGACTCGTACTCGCCAGTTTCTAACTATGGCTACACCATGCGCTTGCGGTATATTCTCAACAATACCTCTATAGAGTTTCTGATTTATTGCCTTACATTTCTCATTTGAGTCAAGTTTGGTACTGCTACCCATTGGAGTTGCTGCTTGTTTTAGCATCCTGTAACTTGTACTTCTTGAGTAACTCCTTCACATATTTGGATTGATGGACATATTTCGTCCCATAAGCTTAGAAAATTCTTGGTATAGAATTTCATTAGTAGCTCCAAAAATTATGTCATCAACAAAAATATTAATTATAAGAAAGTCATTCCCCTTGGTTTTTGTAAATAAAGTTTTGTCAATCAAACCTCTTTTGTAACCATTTTCAACCAAAACGTTGGTTAACCTTTCATACCAAACTCTTACAGCTTATTTCAAACCATACAAAGTCTTTTATAATTTGTAAACATGATTGGAAAATTGAGAGTTTTCAAATCCAGAGGGTTGCTTTACATAAACATCTTCTAGAATAAAACCATTTTGAAATGCACATTTATCATCCATTTGATTTAACTTAATGTCATGTTGGATGCAAATGCTAAAAGAATTCTAATTGCCTCAATCCTAGCAATAGGTGCAAAGGTTTCCCCACAATCTATTCCTTCGCTTGGTTATATCCCCGAGCAACAAGTCTAGCCTTATTCCTAACTACCAAACCTTCCTCATCCAATTTGTTCTTAAATATCCATTTGGTTCCTATAACCGGGTGGTCGGATAGTCGTTTAGTCAAGGTTCAAACTTGATTTCTTTCAAATTATAAGAGTACTTCTTGTATGGCTTCTACCCATTCAAGTTCAAGTAGGGCTTCTAATAAATTTTTAGGTTGAATTAATGAAATAAATGCAGAGAATGCACATAGATTATGCAAAGAAGAATGCAAGTTCTTACCCATGAGTTGATGTATGAAATGATGTTCTCAAGTGGATGACTAGAAGCATATTTGAAGCCTTTACCTATCCTCTAGTTTACCAGATTGGATGGTTCAATACTTGGTTGTTTAACTATATCAGATGGTTGTATCTCTTCTCCTTCTTGTGCTTCGAGTGGTCTAAGCTGGTTCTTGAGTTTGCTTAGTTCACTTGTTCTCTGTCATTCCGAGCTCAGCTTCCACTACTTCATCATCATTTCTATTGAGCTTGAAGTCTAAGAAGGTAGATTCATTAAACCTATCATTTCCAACTTCATCAAAGATAACCTTGATGCTTTCTTCTACTTTGTTAGTTCTTTTGTTAAAAATGTGATAAGCTTTGTCAAATAAAGAATGACCAAGTAAAATACCTTCATATGACCTTGCATTAAACTTAGTCAAATTATCATTACCATTGTTATGCACAAAACACTAACACCCAAACGGCTTGAAGTATGAGATGTTGGGTTGCTTTCCCTTGTAAAGCTCTTCTTCAAAATAGGTCGAATGAGGCATCTGTTGAGAGTGTAGTTTGTCTGTGTTCATTACCTCAGCCTAGAAATAGTATGGAAGATCATTTTCAATCATTATTGTCCTTCCTATTTTTTCAAGATTTATGTTCTTTCTCTCCACTACTCCGTCTTGTGAGGAATTTTAGGTGTTGAGAAGTTGTGAGAGATGTCATTCTTATTGCGAAGTTGCAAATTCTAAATAATTGAACTCCCTTTAATGGTCGGTTCGTATCCTTCTAATATGAGTCTCAAACTCCACTTGAATTTTGCTGCAGACCTTAGTAAACTCCTTCAAGGATTTATTCTTATTCTCTTGACCTTTGTCACACAGTTGAGAGATACTCAATAGATTATATTTGAGTCCCTTGACAAGGTAGACAGAACCGACTAAGTTATTACAATGACCAACTCTACTAATACCTACAATCTTACCCTTGCTTGTTATCTCCAAATGTGACCATTCCTCCTTTCATCTTCTCTAACTCAAAGAAGAGTCTTGAATCTCTAAACATGTGATGTGAGCAACCATTGTCTAAGCACCAGTGATCTCTCTTTTTTGAGTTTCCTGCAAGACAGAAACAAACTAACCTTTCTCACTTCCTCTTACAAACCCAAGTAACTATCTTTACTCGAGGTCAGTCTTTAAAGAACAGACACTTTTGGGAACCTAGATTTGAATATTTTTGGGCTTAGTCTGATTTTGAGTGTTCTTTTTAGAAAACTGAGTTTGACTCTCCTTCCTTTGAAATCCTTTCTTTTTGTAAATAGGATGTGAAGACTTTCTTTTATAAACAAATCTAGGCTAAGTCCCTTTCTTCTTTGAATGAATAGGACTATGCTCAGCTTTTCTAAAATCGATCCTTCGGAATCATTTTTGAAAAGATTTTGTAGGAGTTATCCTCCTGTTCAGCATTATAGCCAAGAACGTAGAATTAAATCAAGGTTTTTCTAACCTTGACTAAGTTTCAAAACCAATTCTTGAGACTTTGTGAACTTTTGTTTCGAGTTGCTCATTCTCTATTATAAGGCACACTAACTCGGTCTCATTATCTTAAGAGCTAGTCTCTAACATGTAACGCCCCCAATCACCATTACTTAATAATCCCTTCATTAGGGACTAATACGTAAGGTCGCAGCGGAAGGTACCGATTGAAGACGTTACCGCCGTCCTAAAAATAGGACAAGGCTAAATAATTTGAAATAAAATGAAGTACGATTTGTGCATCCACTGTTATATCTCCAATGATACTTGCTAGGAGTAATTACTTATTACCCAAGTAACTAGGTCATCCCAAAACATAGGCTACTTGGTTTAGCAACGTAATATTTATACAACCTAGACTTTTGTCTAGTCCATAAATTAATATACGACGTACAATAATTCCCAAGGCCATACCTAACCCTAGTTGAAGGTAAAATCACTCGTGAGCGTCTATGTACCTTCGATTTGCGAGTGTCACGTGGCTGGCTAGGGTTTGCCTTCGTCGGACTTAGTAAATGGTTGATTGTTCACCCATGCTTCTTCCTAAAACAAAAACAGTAAAATATTTGGAAGAGTGAGTCGAAACTCGGTACAAACATTCGTGCACTCTGTAAAATAACTTGAAGAATATTTTGATTGAGCGCGCGCATTTCAATTCATTTTAGTTTGAAATCGGGGGAGAGAATATAAGTAAAATTGCTTGCCGGTTATTATCTTGAAGTGGAACCCCTTGGTAATTGATACGATCGTTGAACAGGTGTCACCCCGGGCCGATCGATAACCCGGAGTTGACACCGCGCGGGTATAATTGGCGGGCCTAAGCCCTTGGTAATTGATAATTGGGCGGGGACCACTTAATTAGGTGGCAAAACTTGCCTTGTAAATGATTCATTATTAGTTATATATATGAGAAATGTTGAGATTTGATGAAACATGAGAGTTTTCGAAAGGTACGAGCAATGAACGTACTGAATTGAGAATATTTGTTTCTCCCTTTTGCAGAAATTTGAGTCACCAACTATTCGGCAACGAAGTGGCCTCGATTCGTTTAAAATGGATTTCTAGGGTTAATAATGTTTTCTTGAGTTTTAATGCTTGAGTTTGTATAAGCTTTAACAATTTATTTCATTTCATATATTCATGTGAAAATCGATTAAGCTAATGTTTGGATTACTCGGCTTTACCGCGTTTATTGAATTCAATTCATATTAATTAAAGAAGTTGATTAGGCTAACTAAATACCCAATGATGTTGGTGTTATTCGATTTGCTAGTTGACTTGGATTGAAAATGGTGTACATATATATATATGCCCAAACACTTATTTTTAATTCATTCCTCACTCCTCCCTTCTCTGCACTCAAATCCCATCGTTACGTAATTAATTAATCCGGTAAATGCCATTCCATCAGGAGGTTTCATAATTTTGCCGATTCGTCCAAAATTCATATATACATCATTCTAAGTGCCTAAGCGTTATTTCCTCGACGGAACTCGTATTCATAACCAAATTAAGCATACCAAGTGTTCGGATGTCCCCATGCCTCTTACACAATCTATTATCCGACTTCATCCTCCCTGCATATTTTTTTTCTTCCTTTGTGTTCAATTCTAGCTATTTGCAAAATGTAACAATTCCACCAAATTGTTCCATTTGATAATAAAACATCCTCAATCTTATTCACTAGTTCATAATTTCCCCAAAGGAATCACATTCGTACAATCAATTCACCAAAACACCAACCCTAAATCCTCCACACCAATTCGAATTTTCCCAAATTAATCTTTGAATTCACTCCACAAATATATTTCTAGTCATACTTCAATTTACGAGTTACAATTGCTCAAATAGATAATGAAATTGATAATTTAGGGTTTAGAGTTTTACCTTCAAGTACACATTGAGGAAGCCGAGGAGGAGCGGCAGAGACGGTGGTGCGTAGTAGCCGCCCGGCGACCGCCAGGCGAGGACGGCGGCTGGCTCCGACGGCCGCCGCTGTTTGTGGGTGGTCGACGGGTGGCTCGCGGCGAGGTGAGGCGAGCGTGCACCGTGCGCGCGAGGCGAGAGGGAGGAGAGTGCGGTGGCGAGGCGAGAGGAGGGAGAGTGCGGTGGTGAGGAGGCGGCAGGCATCTCCCGACGACGCCGGCGTCGGCTTCGGCCGGCGTTGGTGGCGCCTGATGGCCAGGAGCGAGCCGCAGGTGGAGGCGGGGAAGGAGCAGAGGCGCACGATAAGAGAAGGAGAAGGAGGTAGCGGGCGCGAGATAGGGAGGAAGCGAGACGAGGAGAGCCGAGAGGCGGCCGGCGCCGGTCTCCCGCCGGCGTCATCGGCGCTGGTGGCCGGAGAAGGTAGCAGCAGCGAGGGGAAAGAAGAGCGAGAGGAAGGGGAAGCGGGGAGGAAGGGAGGAACGGGAATGGCAGAAGCAGTCGAGGGGTTTAAATTGCATTGCTTGATTAATTGATCTTAACCGCCTCTTTTTTTTTTTTTTTGTTCCAGATTAATCCGACTCGGATTTTTCTGAGAAAAATCTAATTAATGATTATTTTTTTTTTTAAATTTTATTTTTATGTTTATTTTTGTGTATTTATTTATTTATTTGTTATTTTCGTTACTTTTAATTTTGTTTTAATAATGATGTTCACAAATTAAAATCTCATTATGAGATTTTTATTAGGGCCACTTCGTCACCTTAGTTGCATAACACATGTATAGGGATAATGTAAATACAAAATATCGAATTGAAGTGCACGCGCCCAATTATATAAATAGTGTAATTAATAAAATAAATAATGTGATTTAAAATAAATAATTGTGATTTAGGATCGGGTTGTTACATAATACCTTCAGAGTTGAGTCTTAGGTTTTCCAAATCAGTTTTTAAAATATTATTCTCAAACTTAAGAGACTCTAGTTTCTCTTTAAATACGTAAGAATCAAAATTGGACTTTTCCTCTAAAGTAAAAATAGATCTAGCCAAACCATGCTTTGAGAACTTAAGGAAGTAGTTGATTACCTCATAAGGGTCGGTGAAGGAACCACAGCCGGCCCGTGGGCCCCCGCCGAGCTTCCCCACTCGTGTCGGCTCTCTCTTTTTAAAGATTGATTTTGAAGATGATTTTTGAAGATACATTTCGAATGTGGGGATGAACCTTTTATTAAGATTTTCGAATGTTATCAAATCAATTTGAAATGAATTAAATCATATTTGATTAGTAATTTTTTTAATCATTTTATTTTAGCAATTATTTTAGAAGTCCCGGGATATTATTTTCTAATTAAGGACTAAATAATATTAGGGTTATGATTTTGCCGTGGGGCTTTAGGGTCGATTGATGTGAAAACACCAATCTGGACCGAAGCCACCACCGCCACCTCACAATGTTGGTCGTAGCCTGCACCGGATGAAGGCGGGCGTCGACCGGAGGCCGTGGCTGGTGGAACCAGCCTCGGTCTCTTCCTAGTGGGTACAGACCAGATCCTAACGTCATTTTTTCCTGCAACCGTAAAACACCGAGATGCGAATTTACGTAGAATAAAGCATAAAACAAGGGAGTCACCAGTCAATTTTTAGGGAAGAAAAACTTAAAAATAAAACTTGTTCTTCCAATCTTAGTATGAGAAAACTAATACTGAAAGAGGGTCAAAGATGACTCCATCGTTTTTGAACCGAGAATCGGATTCGGGGGCAAGGGTACGAAACGTAGTTACAAACCCTTTCATTCCGCCTGTCCGAAGACGACCATCACTAGTTCAAGTAGTGTATTAATAAATATGTAAGAAAGCAAGCATACATCATGCAAAACAAAATTAAAGCAACCAAACCATAACAACGAAAACGATAAAGAAAAGCGATAAAAGAAAGAAAAACGAGAAATAAAATATTACATCGGTCGGGAGGAAATTAAAATGATTACATCTCTTAAACCACAATAGGGAAAGCAAATAAAACTAAAATAAATATAACCGTTCGAAGGTTGAAATATAGCCCTCGGGTTGTTGCAACTTGCTTATTTGGATCTCCTCACCGGACCTCTCGATACAATGGTGACAATCCGAAGAAAAGGGTTTGTTTTTTGAATTGTATCTAGGAAATGGTAGTGATCGAGTTGAATGGGTGCCCAGAGATCAGACTAATCAAATATTCTTTAGCTCTTTGCACGGATTCAACGGTGAAAGATGAATGTTTATAAAAAATTCGACAGAGTAATGGTTAGATGAGAATATTCAAGTTGGCCTTTAGCGAAGATAATGTTAAGGCAGGAAGTCGTGTGGGAATAAGAGCCAAGGCTCTCTATTTATAGGAGAGGATCTACGTCACAAATGACCAAGGGTTTGCCTCCTTTTAGCTATCCAAACAGATTGAAAGAAAATTGGACCATTCCTTAAGAGATAAAATTAGATCGAAGATGATAAAACCGGACCCTCCTATGGTTTCATGCCCTAGTTGTGTCTCCGAGGACTCTCTAAGCTCAAAATGCAGTGTTCCACTCTACTTCTAGGAGGTAGATGCCAGCCTCACAAGGTCGTTTAGAAGGGAAAGCTGCTAGCCTCATGTGGGCTGTCTCGTGAAGCTCAAAATGCAGCACTTTGATGCTCCTAATCATGAAATGCAATGCTTTAACGTCGTCTTCGAGTCTTCGACTCCTTGTCGACTTGGAAAAAGTATAATGCAATATTCTTTGCTTGGAATTTCTCGGCACACGTCATGGGACTGCATAATCTCTAAAGGCTTGACTCGGCTATTGAACAGATCCAAAAGAACAGAGGATTTTTGGACCGACCCAAGGCAAAAGGCTATTTAAGTGGTGCTGGGGTTCTTTGTGGTTTACTAGCTTATATTGCACCGATCAATCACAGTTTCGAATCCAAATCCACAAACAGGACTCGGGAATATCATCAATGGGCCAACAAAACAAAACACGAAATAACGACATAAAGGACGACACTTTTAGGTGTCTACAGTTAGCCCCACTTTGACCAAGTATATAAAGACGAGGGGTCAAAATAGACACTAAAGGGTACTTACCTTAATTTCTATAAGGCATTGTATGATGTTTGGAATATGTTGTAGTCAAACCTAAACTCCAAAGTGAGACCTGAACTTGATCGCGATGCATGCATTTTGAAGTCCGGTAAAAGGATCCTAAGTTTGGCTTGATCGAGCTTAAAGCTTGGCATGTTTCAATGCTGAAACTTCGATCAATTTTTATCCGAAGCTTGGCTAATTAATCTGTTGTGCTAGCATACTTGTTAGTACATAATTGAATTGACAAAAGATCGGTGTTTTTATCTAGATAATTAAGTCGAAACAGATCGATAAAACTGTTCTCGAAAAGCTGATTGGTGGGCCCGAAGCTCCCACTTGCAAGCATAAGGGACAAAAATCACATGCTCCAAGAGGACAAAGCAACTCGGACTAGGGAAGTGGGCTAGGCCGTAAAAGCTGTCACCAATTGGACTCCTCGGTGCCTCATGGCCGACGTCGGCCAGCCTTTGACGAGCATGGCCCCCAGCGTGCCTTGCTGGATTCTTTCGGTTCCCCATTAATCGTTTGACCCTTATTTTATATACTTGGATGTCTTGACCGACTTCCTTATAAAAAGGGTGCATGGTGTGTTTCATTTTGCACACCAATTCTTTATCTACTCTTATTCTCCTCTTGTATTTCCTTGCTTTGCTTCTTCTTGAAAGCTAGTTGGTTCTTAAGAATTCCTTGTTTTCAACATGCCTAGAAGAAAGGCTCATCCTGTAGGGAGAACTAGAGTTGAGAGTCTTGCTCAAGACTCCTTCCTCGAGCATGAATGGCGTCTCGCAAAATGAATGGGATCCAAGTGATTTTCTAGTTGAAGCTAAAAGCCATGTTTCTTCACTTGCCATCTCCTCTTTGGTAAGCTAATTGACTTAAACCTCTTCATTTTCTTTAAACGGCTTATGGAAGACCATTGAGGTATGCTCAAATTTTCCTTTCTTCAATATTTACTTTTCATCTTATGTGGATAAAAAGCTTTACTTGACTTTGAAGGTTTGCTCTTGGAGAGACTTAGTTACCCTAGAAGGGGGTGAATAGGGTGATGAGGAAATTTGAACAATAAATGGAAGATTAAAGTTTAAAACAAACTTTAAGACTATCCGAGTGTAGATTGAACTCGAAAAAGTATGACTCGGAATTTACGTGGAAACCCTCCCGGGGCAGAAAACCACGGCCGGTGCTAATCCAAGCACCAAGTTAAATCCACTATTTTGAATCCACAAAATACAGTAGAAAGACTCAACCAGAATTGCTCTCTTAGACAATTCGTTACAAAGTTTTCCTAGACTCCGAAGTTCCCTTATCTCGATCCGGTACTTCCTAACCGAGGTAACCTTTACAGCTAGGGACAACCGAGCTGAGTTAACCCTTAAAGCTCAGTCAAGGGACCTTACTCGAAAGTAAGAAAGAGAATTTGTAATCGATTACAAGACCTTACAACTCGTAAAGATGTTAAGCACAAAGTTGGAGTTGTAAGTAGAAGATTGAATACGAATACAAAGACTTTTGCTTAAGTATGTGTATTGACAATGATTCCAGTAATCTTGAAGTCTTGAGAGTTGGCTTCTATTTATAGATGACCAAGCAGATTAGCCATTGTGACTAGCTTCGATTAGAAGTCCTCTATGACCGTTGTAACGATTTTTCCGAGTGGCTCGTAAAAGATTCGTTGAGATGTGAATGTTGTGCAACGGCTCTTGACTCCTTAGGATGTCCCAATCCACCGGTGGTGTCTGAAAAGTAAGGTGGAAACCACCGTTGAGCTTATTGTTGAAGATTTCCAGTTTTGGAAATAGATTGGTTAGAAGTAGAAAAGCCTTGTCTAATGGTGATTGACAGCTTGAAGCCGGTTATGTTTGTAATTCAAAAATAGGATAACCTCGTTTAGATAACCTACAAAAGCAAATCAATTTTGGTTCTCAAAGTATAAAATACTTTGGTCCAAGATTAGACACAGATAATAATTTAATTAAGATAATTAAGTGCATAATTATCTAAGTCCTAGAAGAGTGGAATTTTCCGAGTCTAATATTCATTACACTCAAATTCCATCCGAGTTAGTTTAGAGAAAGATCAAGTTAGATAAAGAATATCAAAGTAAGAATACTTGATCTAGACAAATATAGTTCAAACAAAACAAGCTGACTTAAAGAGATGAATTAACACCGTAATTGACTTGAACTTATAATATGAAGTCAGTCATGAGTTTAAACATGTTAGAGCGAATGTTTGAACATACGATATGTCCGAGTGTTGTCTCGAGTGACTCACAACTACATATGTGAAATGATGAGCAAGAATATACTTTCTGAGTCAGTTAGAATCACTGTAATAAAAAAGGTTCCGTAATACTCAGATAATGTTTGAACATACGACAAGTTGGTTTCTATAACTCGTAAAAGGTTCTATACCACTCGTAAAAGGTTCTATAGCACTTAGAATGACTTGTAGTCAAAACTTACAAGAGATGAAGTTTATACCTAATTCCTTGATAGCACTCAGAATGTTATACATACCAAGTCCGAGTCTTCGGACTTGTCAAAATGTAGCCGTGGCTGTACGAATACTTTCCACATCTCTCTCCGGCTCAACGAATCGGCTTACGTTCCTGGCATCCATATCATGGGCTAGAATAAATCTTGAGCGAACTAAATACATGAGATAGGATTTTTGAGGTCGGCCCTCAAGCGTGTTGACTCGGTATGTTACTTCTACTCCCAAAATTTGCTCCAAAATAGTCTTAAACGAGCTTTTCAACACACTTTCAGCATTCTCGTCATGCTCACAGCCTAGACCGCTGCCTGTGGGTCCGCCCGTGGTGTAGTCCAGCCCCTTATATCCACGATTTTTGTCCATTTTCTTGTTGTTCTTTATTCTTGCTTGCTAATTTCTTGATAATTCTTGTATGTAGGCCAACTTCCATCCTTGGGCCTAACTTCAACTTCCCTAAAATGTCCTTGTGGCCTGGGAATTGAGTAAGAGAAGGATCTTGTCCGAAGGTCCTTTTGGATTTTGTTGGTATCTTGGGGAGAGGGTTACTCCTCAAATTCGCGTTAGCACATGGCCTCCATTTGTTTCGGTCGATCCTCCTTCGACCACGTTCTATTTTCGTTCTCTTTCTCCATCCAAGCAAGTGACGGCCATGGTGGGGTACCGTTTTACCTTACTTTTGAATTTACACACCTCCTACGTTCATCATGCATCTGCATCATGACCCAACTAGTAAGTGCTCACCTCCTTTCTTATAGCCTTGAATTTCTTGTATGGAAATTAATCGTCCTCTTTCTTTGGCAGCTCACTCCTGCTGATATTCACATCTTGAGTCTCAATGTGGATGTTACTATGCCTGGGGAACCTCCTTGTTTCGTCACAATCCCCGAAATCCCAAAAAGGAATGTGTTGGGTATCCCTTTCCTAGAAATTAGCGAGGGGTAATAGTTATGTACTCTTTTCCTTTTAGGTAGGTGCTAAAAGTATCTTCCTCGTTCATAACCTTAAATAAGCTTTGCAGTATGACCGGGAACAATCTAGGACCATATCTATTAGATTACAGATCAGCTATTCCTAGAATCCAAAATTTCTTTACCGATCGATATTTCTCTACTTCTCGAGTAAGTCCTCAATTAGTGTGGTGCTAAATTCCCTAAGCTTTTAGTGATTTGCTAATCGTTTCCCCGATCTTGTACGGTCGCCGATCGAGAGCCACTCCTTCCGGTAGTCTACTTGTTACGCCCGAGACATCATCCCAAACTTATGAGCAACAAATGCCTTCTAGTAGTAATGCTAGACGAGGCTCGTCACGGTGTTCTTCGCGACTTACTCATCATAGGCAGTACCTCCGGTACGAGACAAGGTTTCTCCGAGGAGAGCTTGAACATCTTACCCTTGCAAGCCTTTGATCAACACGGGAACCCTCTTTACTTCCCTTAGTCTTCTTATAGCGAACCATCACATGGGGCTTCTCGATCTGGGGACCAAGGAGATGGTTTGTGCCAAGGTGATGTAGGTGGTCGATTCTCTACATCTGTCTTGGATGATTTCGGGAATTATATCTTCAATGATGACTCGATGGCGATGCGTAGATGATTCCTTACTACTTCCACTACTGCTGATTAATGGACCTTTTGTAGGGTGCTTGTTTATATATTATTTATTTTATAATGAAAACTCTTATGCAATGAGATGAAATGTAAGACTCAATTCTAAAAATGCATTCTTTTATTCAATATGATGAACGGAACTTAGGGAAAATAACAAAGATAAAATTAAGAAAATTAAGCACTAAGCCTCCATTCCCCTAAAAGAAAATAAGAAACCTTAAGTGCATAGTCCAAGTAAGGTGCGCTCCACGAGCTGGGACGAGGAACCAAAAATAACCAAGGACTCGCTCGGGCTCGCAAGAAAACATGAAACAGGTCGGTCCTGAGGTGAGGCCGGCGCCACTAGGCACGAGTCCCACAAGGACTCGTAGTGCCTTATTGTTCTAATCGGAATAGGATTCGAAGAATTCCAGGAAAACGCCTATTAATATGATCGTTTGGCGCAACAAGAAATACACACATGAAAGCCTTCACCTAGCCACAAAATATCCTCCTCTTACGTCCATTATAGAACCATGGATTTCATGATCGAATTAACCCGGTGGATACATGAGATGAGTAATATGGATAGGTTGGGGTTATCCAATTATGGGCTAAATGTCCTCTTTAGCATTAGCCAGGTGAAAATTTATTGGCCATTCTTAAGGGCCGCTGTAGCTTATTGCGATTACCATCACCATGTCTTCAAGTTTGGGGAGAAGGAACCGTGCCCCCTGCCTAAAGAGTTTGAAGCCATACTAGGCGGTTTTAAGCGAACAAAACCAAGCTGTTCGGAAATCCTCAAAAAATCTCCATGAAAAGTACTAATATCTTCTAAAACTATGTAAAAAGCATCTAGGGTAGATCCTTATTGGGAATCGGGTTAGCTTCACCAATCTGATGAAGTATTACCGCAACGTGTATGCTTACTGAGTCCATCATTATCTTGAGATAGCGAGCTATAATTACTTGCCCGATAGGGGATTCTCGCTAGTGGGGGTCACGAGGATTTTGCACCGGCGTCTCTGCTAAGTCTAGTAGAACAGCTTAGAGGATTACTATTCCCTAACTCCACTAATAGTTGATGAAACAATCATTAACTTAAACCGAGTTTAAGACAATGCCTAACAGAATTTCGTGGTAGCCCCTGTTATTGCAAGTAAGCAATAAAACAAATGGAAGCAAACAATGATAAACCGGGTGACGGCGGCAGCCATAAGGTGGCAATCCGGCACCAGCCAGAGACCGATGCGCCTTCGACTTATTCCAAAAACCTAACTTTCGTTCCTGCTTCGCTGACGCTATAGTTTGGTTTGTTTTGATTTTGCTCCTGTTAGAACTAAAAAGTTAGATTTTGACCGTACAGGACACTAATTTCTAATTTTTCATCTATGATATGCGGATCTGGCTAATGGAACATCTCGAAACTCATCAAGGCTCCTCCTAGATTGGACATGTACCTAGCAACCCATTTTTGCCAACGTAAACAAACATCGGTGGTACTCGACCGTCCCGCTTCCCAATTGGAAAAATATCTCAAAAATCACAACAATGATTCGTTATGGTATGTGAAGCATTGGAATGCATCCCAGTTCAAAACACACACTCGGACAGGATCCATACATTCGTCTATTGGGCTTGGAGGAGAGCACCTATTACTTTCCAAGTCATGTGGTGCGGCAAATGGGTAGAGAACAAGTAATACCGTTAGTCGATTGCATCCGGCCCGCTACTTTTGACTTGTTCGAGAGGACATGGTATCTCTAGACGGATTGGGTGATGGCCCGAGTACTAGAGAAGTTTTCCGAAACTGTTAACTCCTGCGACCCTGCTGACACCTGAAGGAGTTAAAAATACTGCCATTTCTCCCTATTATCTAGAGTGGATAATAGAAGTCGACCTCAGCGACGAAGAGCACTAAGACTTAGAGAGCTAAACCTTGAAAAAGCCATTCCTACTGCTACCCTTCTATAAATCCATGAAGTAAACCCTCGGATGACTCGCACGTGCCCTTCGAAAAGAAACTAAAGCGAAGAAAATGAAGAGAGGAGAGCCTGACGAATCCAAGAGCTAAACGAATGCACTCGAGACGAGGAAGCGAGTCTAATAATCCTAAAGGAAAGAAAGTGAAAATAGACTAGGACTCGAATTCATAGGAGTTTGAGATAGAATAAAAGGAGGATTAGTTTTGCCTCTTTAGAAAACTGTTTATTTGTTTTTTTATTTTACAAGTAGTATGCTTGTAATTAAATTCCTTTTATTACATATGTATTCGGGTAAGTAGTAGGCTTACCCTTATTGAATAAAAGTAAGTGTTATGCTATACTTCCATATCTTTATCACTTAGTTAGAGGTAGAATTAATAATAGTAAAGAAAAAACCGTCATACATATAGGACCGTCTAGTTGGACTGTCTAGCAAATAAACGAACCAAAGAAAACTAGCAGAAAGACAAGGAAAACCGTGGCTCGACTAGTTAACCGTTGACCCGGTGGTGGCGGCGCCCACCTTGGCCAAACCTAGTTGGGCTGGGCTTGGCCTACTACCTAGGGATATGCTAGGCATAGTACTTCTTCAACCGATCCAGATTGATATACTTGAAAAATCTCTTCACCTTCCAAATTAGTTAATTTTACTACTCCGCCGGGTAAAATCTGATTAAGTATAAATGAGCCCAGCCATTTGGGCCTAAATTTCCCTCGTGGATATTGAATTGGAGCTCGACATCTCTAAGGACTAAATCCCTAATTTGCAAGTTGCGAGGGTTAACCTTCTTATTGAATGCCCTTGATATATAAGCTTGGTATATTTGGACATTATGCAGGGCATTGAGGCGCCTCTCATCCAAGTAACACTAGTTCCTTATCACGTGCTTTAGCCCACTCAAATTCTGGAATCTGATTCTAAACAATTATCCTTAACGAAGGAATGACAATCTCAATTGGAAGGACTACTTCCATGCCATCGACTAGAGAGTAAGGCGTTGCTCCAACGGAAGATCTAATGGAAGTTCTATAACCCACCAAAGCGAAAGGTAATTTATCTAGCCAATCCTTATAAGTAACTCGCCATTTTCTCCACTATTCTTCGGATGTTCTTATTAGCGGCTTCAACTACTCCATTAGTCTAAGGAGGATCCGGAGAAGATTTGTGATGCTCGGATTTTATACTTATCCAACAAATCCGCTTACTTCCTTCTTGAAATGACTACCATGGACACTTATAAGCTCGTGGGGCACTCCATAACGACAGATAATATTCCGAGTGATGAATTTGGCTACCTGTTTCGACGTCCGGGTTGCATAAGAAGTCGCTTCTACCCATTTGGTAGAGTAGTCGATTGCTACTAATACAAATTCGTGACTACCTGTTCCTTTAGGAGTCACCTTGCCAATAACGTCTATTTCCCAAACTAAAAATGACCAAGGTGAGGATAATGTAGTGAGAAATGATGGGGGTTGGTATTGTAAGTTTGCATACACCGACATTTATGGAACCTTCTAACAAAGTCGTGACAATCCACTGCCATAGTTGACCAATAATAACCAAGTCTCTAAAACTTCTAGACCAACATTCTACCGTTCATGTGAGGTCCGCATCCTCCTCTATGAATCTCCTCGATGATGTGCTTTGCTTCATGTTGATTGACGCAAAGTAAGTTGATCCCGAATTAGTTTTCTTAAATAACTATCCTTGATTGAGGAAGAAATGGGCAACCAACATCCCGATAGCTCGTTGGGCTTTAGGTGTGGAGTCCAAAGGATATTCTTTCTTATCCAAATAGTGATAAATATCGTGATACCAACTGGTATGGTGGATATTAAACACTTCTAAGCCGCACACGTGTGCAGGCCGACTCCTCCGCTCGATGTGAACAGGCATTGAGCAAATGCCAACAGGAATATTGACCATGGATGCTAACGTAGTTGTGCATCCGCAAATTGATTATCGTCCATAGGAAGGTAAATGAAGGAAATCTTCTCGAAGTGTTTAGATAATTCTATCAAATATGCTTGGTAGGGTGCCAAGGCTTCATTACGTACCTTCCACCTTTGTGAAATTTGGTTGATGATCAAACTGGAATCACCAAAAACCCCGATGTTCTTGACCCCAATCTCTGTTGCAGCTTCAAGTCCTGTGATACAAGCTTTGTACTCTCTAGCATTATTAGTGACCTCAAAGTCTAGCTTAACTAAAATAGGAGTATGTACTCCCTATGGTGAAACTAAAAGAATCCCTACTTCAAAGCCCTTCCGATTAGAAGCGCCATCAAAGTACATTGTTCAAATGTCCACCTCTACTTGTAGAATATCTTCGTCCGAGAAGTCAAGCTGTTCGCGTTGCGATTCGGGCATGGGTAAGTCTGCCAAGAATTCTAATATTACTCTTCCTTTTATCGCTTTTGAGGAAAAAAACTTGAGTTTGAATTCTAATAGCATGACAGTCCATCATGCTATCTTACTACCGATGGTCGGTTGCTCAATTATTTACTTACTAGGATTCATACGTGCTACCACATGTACCGTGTAGGTCAACATGTAGTGTCCGAGTTTCTTGGTAGCCCAAACTAAAGCCAAAGATGTCTTCTCTAATGGTGTATATCTAGTCTCATAGTCCAGGAACTTCTTACTAAGATAGTAGATCGCGCGTTCTTCTTTTCCGTCGTGCTCGAGCTAACATGGCTCCCACAACTGCCTTTGTTATGGTGAGATACAAAAGTAAAGGTCTACATGATTGGGGTGGAACTAACATTGGAGGATTAACCAGGTATTCTTTAACCCTCTTGAATGCTTGTTATCACTCGGCATCCCAAATGGGCTCAAATCCTTTCTTTAACTTCTTGAAAACGGGTTCACGGACCATAGTCAATTTTGATATGAAATGACCGATATACTCGCAAATGTCCTAGGAAGCCCCTTATCTCCTTCTCCGTACTTGGTGGAGGGATTTCCTTAATAGCCTTGATCATGGATGGATCAAATTCAACTCCTCTAAGAGTAACAACATAGCCTAACAGCTTACCCGAGGTTACCCTAAAGGCACACTTTTGAGGATTAAGGTCATGTTGTACTTCCCGAGTCTATGGAAGAATTTTCTCAGGTTGGGTAAGTGCCCCGCCCTATCTTTAGATTATATGATCATATCATCTACATAGACTTTAGCTTCCTTATGGATCATATCATACAAGTAGTGTTGTTGTTGTCCTCTCGATACGTTGCACCCATATTTTTTAACCCAAATGGCATCACCACATAGCAATAAGTCCCACATTGAGTGATGAAAGTCATTTATTCCATGTCCTCCTCAGCCATCTTCACTTGATTATATCCGGCGTAACCATCCGTAAATGAGAGTAGAGCATGAACCGTTGTATTATCTACCAAAAGATCGATATGAGGCAACGGGAAATCATCTTTAGGACTAGCCTTGTTTAAATCCCCGAAGTCGACGTACATGTGAACCCCGCCATCTTTCTTCGAGACTGGAACTATATTTGCTACCCATTAAGGATAGTGAACTACCTTAATAAACCCAGCCTCCAATCGTTTCTGAACCTCTTCCATAATCTTCAAGGCCCATTTTGGTTTCATCCTCCTCGACCTCTCGCTTAACCGGCTTAGCATCTTCATAAAGAAAAATTTTGTGTTCGGCTATGCTTGGATCTATACCCGGCATGTCTTTGTAGGACCATGCGAAGACATCGATGAACTCGTGAGGAGTGAAGTGAATTGCTCCTACTCTTTTGCATCCAAAATTTTTCCAATCTTAACCTCTTGGGGTTGATCAGTTGACCCCAGATTGATTGTTATTGTTTCCTCTGTTTTGGTGAGTGATTTTCATGATCTTCCATAGCTTTTATTAATTATTTAGGAATTTTTGGTTCATCATTGGAGGCAAAACAATTAAGAGAAGAGGAAGCAAGGGGTAAGAAGAAAGATTCACTTTTTGAATGAGGAAACGAGTACATCGGACTCGAAGCGGAATTGGAAATGATAGAATTAGAACTAGAAACAACGAAGAAGAAGAAGAAATACAAGCCCTAACACTAGACTCGGAAGGAGGGTGTGGTCCTAGGCTAACAACGAAATTCTTGGCCCTCCTCAACATTAATCCAAGTGATATGCTTGGACCCTTCTATATCAGCATCGGTGATGAACCCGGACGGATCGAGCAGCGGATGCGACATAGCTCGTGATACTACCGAGACAGAGTTCCCTTCTAGATTACTCTCTTGACCGAACAGTAAAGCCAAAAAGATTTTTTCGGCAAGATTGGTCCAATCGGATGTAGATTGTCCCTTTTTAGAAGGTGAGTTGCCTCCCCTTTTAGAATATAGCAGTCATTAAAGATTTCTAGACCAGGTACTAGGATACCATTCTCCTTGATGTAATAGGGCTCAAGAAAACCATAATAAGGAAAACTATCTCCTTTTCTAAGAAATTGTCCGTTTAGGTATAAGGAAAGGGCTTAATAGAGCGGATCGTATATGGTGCAGTCCTCTTTACATGACTTGAGCTATTTCCTTCACAGTAGGTTGGTAGCCTAGCCCAAAGTTGTGGTTGTTAGTGGGTTCAAGGGGTGGAAAAATAGGGTGGTATGCCCTTCGACTCGCAGACAAGACTTGGAAAATACCCTTTCGCCTAAGCATCAATTGGACACTAAGGCTTCCATAAGGGTTAAATCTAAAGGTGCTTCATCCCTTTCTAAGGCAGCGACGATTTCAAATTCATATAATATTTCATCATTAGCATCATGATCGATCTCTAATATAGAATCTTTGGAAGTGATAGTAGCACAGAGATTATCCCTATTAACAGTTATGACCTGACCTTTGATGATCATTTTGACCTTCCGATGCAAGTGTAGAGGCACTCGCTCGATGATCGTGCAACCAAGGGCATCCTAGAAGTAGATTGAAAGTAGCCGGGTAAGACTTGGAATTCAATATTCCTCTCCACTCGGCCCTATCTTGATTGGTAAGGTCACTATTCCTAAGACTGTTCTTCTAGAATTATCATATGCTCGGAGATGAACAGTTTGTTTAGAGAGTCGTTGCTCCTTAATTCCTAACCTCTTAGTAGTTTGTCGGGGACACACGTTAACTGCTGATCCGTTGTCTACCAAGGTTAAAGGAATAAACTTGTTAATGCAAGTTACGGTTAAATAAAGAGCATTGTTGTGTGTAACGCCTTCTTCCGGGAGATCCTTTTGATCAAAAGTAATGGTTCCATTCCCACTGTTAACCAATCCTACTACTTCCTCCGGCATGGTTTTTGGAGAAACTTCAATCTCACTAAGTGCATCGATTAAAGCTTGTCTATGTTTATCGGAAACAAATATTAATTGCCAAGTAGAAATGTCGACTTTTAATTTCCGGAGTTGCTTAAGGATTAGATCTTCTTCCTTTGCAGCTTCGAGTTCTTTTGAGGCTTCCATCCCGATCTAGTAAGAAACTGAACAACAGGGCTCTTAGTGTTTCCTTAAAAATCTTCTTCTAAGGGTGGTGTGCCCTAGAAGTCGTCACTATTATTGTCATCATCTCTCATTTCGTAGAAGTCTTCTTCATCACTTACCCACAACCGCTGGACTTCTGGATCTAATGACGGCAGATTAAGAAGCGATTGTGACTCATTAACATCTCGAATAAAGATAGAAGGATCCCACTAACCTGGTGTGGGTTCAGTAAAAATGGCTAAGGTGCTGCTAAAGGGGTTTTTATTATTACTTGGTTTCTAGGAAGCCTTAGGTAGGGGTAATTGGCCATTTCAAAACATATCTTCTAGTTTGTTTTTGAATGTCCAACACCATTCGATATCGTGTCCTCGTTCACGATGGTATTTGTAAAATTTTTCCTCATCCCAATTCTTAGACTGTTTTGCGGTTCCCGATTCTCGCTCTAATAGGTGGCAACTCTATCTTCGCTTTCTCTAAGAGACGGTCAAGGGCTTGAGCATAGGTACTATCCATAGGAATGTAGACAGCATACTGTTGAGGGCATTGACATCTTCACCCTTGGTAGCATTGCCAATATTGGAGGTTTTCTTCTCTTTGGAATGATAATTACCTTTATATCCGGTTGCGACTTTTGTGGTTGTGGGGACAGTTCTTCTTCTATCGAGTAAGCCAGCATCTCCGAGGGTCGAAAAGTTCATCATGGGTAGGAATTTGAGGTGCTTATTATAATTGAGCTGAAGGTTCTTCACAATGATGTGGACTTGATCTTTCTTCGAGGGTCGGTCAACCATGTGGGCTGCATTTGCTCTCCATCCGGACAGGAAATCGGTGAAACTCTCCTTCTCCCCTTGCTTGATTAACTCCAAGTCTCTAAGAGTAACAGGTAGATCCGTGTTATAGGAGTATTGATGGAGGAACTCCTTGCATAAATCTGTCCAATTGGCAACCTTGCGTGGGTCAACCGCATTATACCACTTATGACATTAGTATCAAATATCCAGGGGAAGATGATATGGTAAGTGTCTTTAAGAATGTTCTTAAGAGTCATTGCTCCCAAGAAGTTGCGTACATGATGATGGGGATTCTCGGAACCTTTGAACTTAATATTAGGCATGGTAAACTTAGGAGGTAGTTTACCCTTATGAATTGAAGTGAATCTCTAATGATTGAAATAATGATTGCTGAACATAGATGACTCCCTCAACATCCATTCTATCTAATCTATACGGGAATCAGATTGAGTTTTGGATTCAGGCTCGGGAGATTCATGTTTGGGATTATCTGGAGATTAGATGGGTGGAGATGGTCTAACCAAAGCCATTTCCCTTTGCACACGCTCGGCTTCTTCGGCCTCTTCCCTTCTCTTACATTCAGCTTCCTTATCTCTCCGACTACCCTCCATAGCCCTTATAATGGTGTTAAGATCTCTTGATATAGAGGATATTTGTTCCTCCAATCACTTAACCGAGTTTCCACCTTAGCTATATTCTCATTAAGCATACCGAGGCTAACATACTGCTGGTGATTAGGATCCATTGGGGAACTCTTTTTAGCTACTTGTCTTAGAACAAGGAATGGATTGTGACGGTGTAGTATGCACCGAAGCTTGTCGCACCGGTGTAGACCGCGGAGTAGAAAGAAATGACGATGTGTCGTACTCCTTGGCTAGACGTTCTAATCTTTTAGAGTTTAGATTCCGACGATACTCGGTTGCCGTAGACTTCCCTATTTTACAGCCCAAAGGATGAGGTTTAGGACCATGTGAGAGAAGATTGTTTTTAGGAGGAAGGGGCTTAAGCACAAGACCCGAAGAGACTAAGGATGCTTTTTATTTGGATGCACATAGAGAATGCATCAATGAATGACTTAATAAAATCCTTCCTATATGATAATGCGTTTTCCTCTTTGAGATTAACTTTGGCCCAAATGCAAAATGAGAATGGTGGACTTATCTATCCTAATATGAAATGATTTTATTTGGCTACTGCAAATGGACTCATCTAATGTAAGATGTTTTTATTTGGCTAATGCAAATGGACTCATCTAATGCGAGATGATTTTATTTGGCTAATGCAAATGAACTCACCTAATATGAGATGATTTTATTTGGGTAATGCAAATGGACTCATCTAATGTGAGATGATTTTATTTAGCTAATGCAAATGGACTCACCTAATATGAGATAATTCAAGATGAAATGTGATAATGCAAAAGAAAATAAGAGGACTCGAACAATAAGAAAAGGGAGCTTCCAAGTAAGATTCACAAATAACAACTACTTAAGCTATTAGAAGGATAATTTTGGAATGACTAGGAAAAAATGCAAACAAAGGACATACCCTATTAGGAAAAACGGCATTTTGACTTTTGGCTAAATGCACATAATGGACTCGACCCTAGGAAATTTATTAAAGTCTTTTATTCTCACCCATGCAAGGGTCTAAATCAAGCGCTCCTCACCTATTCCTAAAGGCTCACAAGAAGAAGATTAATTCTAAAACAAACACACTCATTCAAGCATGTAAATGAAGTCCGAGGGAAAACCTAGAAGTCCAAAAGTTCTATGGCCTAAGAGTTTAAGAGTCGGGATACATGGTGACACGTAGTGCGAAATTTGGTCCCCATGGGTTGCACGAGATAAGGATACCAACTAGAATTCTTGTGCCTCTCGGTGAACCAAAAAGGTTTAGCCTAAGATGGCGTGCTACGGGGAGGTACTATTTCCTTGGCAAATCAAGCCTATTTGGGCCCGCCAAGGAACCAATGGGAGCCTCTCTCCGAAAAGGGTTAAACAGTGGGTACAATAAAGTTTTCCTAGTGGTCCAAAATAATATTTAAACTAATTTAAAGGTTACTAAATGCGGGATGTCTAATACAAGCACATTATTAAAAACACACTACTCAAATTTTTAAGTTTCACCCTCTTAATAAAAAGTTATCCCTAGTAGAGTCGCCACTCGTAGGAACCACGGCCGGCCGGGACCCCGCCGAGCTTTCCCACTCATGTTGGGTTTCTATTTATTTTAAGGATTGATTTTGAAGATGATTTTTCAAGATACATTTGAGAATGTGAGGTTGAACCTTTTATTAAGATTTCGAATGTTATTAAATCAAGTTGAAATGAATTAAATTAGATTTGATTGGCGATTTTATTAATCATTTTATTTTAGTTATTATTTTAGAAGTCCCGAGAAAATATTTTCTAATTAAGGACTAAATGATATTAGGGTTATGATTCTGTCGTGCAACTTTAGGGCCGGATTGATGTGAAAACACCAATCTCGACCGAAGCCACCACCGCCACCTCACGGTGCTGGCCGTAGCCTACACCAAAGGAAGGCGGACGCCGGCCAGAGGTCATGGCTGGTGGAACCAGCCTCGGTCTCGCCCAGTGGGCGGACCTAAATCCTAATGTCATTTTTTCCAAGCAATCGAAAACACCGAGATGCGAATTTGCGTAGAATACGTAACAAAACAAGGGAGTCGCCACTCGAGTTTTTAGGGAAGAAAAATTAACAAAAATAAAATTTGTTCTTCCAATCTTAGTATGAGAAAACTAAGACTGAAAGAGGCTAAATGATGACTCCATCGGTCTTGAACCGAGAATCGATTCGGGGCAAGGGTATGAAACATAGGGACAAACCCTTTTGTTCCGCCTGTCCGAAGACGGCCACTAGTAGTTTGAGTAGTGTATTAATAAAGATGTAAGAAAGCAAGCATACATCATGCGATACAAAATTAAAGCAACCAAATCATAAGAAGGAAAATGATAAAGAAAAGCAATAAAGAAAGCGATATAAGAAACAAAAATGGGAAATAAGAGATTACATCGGTCGGGAGGAAATTAAAATGATTACATCTCTTAAACTACAATATAGAAAGCAAATAAAACTGAAGTAAATATAACTGTTCGAAGGATGAAATATGGCCCTCGGGTTGTTCCACCTTGCCGATCCGGATCTCCTCGTCGTATCTCTCGATGCAATGGTGACAATCCGATGAAAAATGCTTGTGTTTGAATTGTATCTAGGGTAGTGATCAGTTGAATGGGTGCCCGAGAGATTAGAATAATCGAATATTCTTTAGCTCTTTACACAGATTCAATCGTGAAACATGAATCTTTATAAAAAATTCGGCAGAGTAATGGTTAGATAAGAACATTCAAGTTGGCTTTCAGCAGCGTGATGCTAAGGCAGGAAGCCGTATGGGAATGAGAGCCAAGGCTCTCTATTAATGGGAGAAGACCTAGGTCACAAATGACCTAGGGTCTACCTCCATTTAGTCGTTAAAATAGCTGAAAGAAAATCGGACCATTCCTTAAGAGACAAAACCGGATCAAAAGATGATAAAACCAGATAGAACCGCTTAAAAGAGGGAAAGCGGCGCCGGCTAACCGGACCCTCCTAGGATTTCGTGCCCTAGTTGTGTCTCCGAGGACTCTCCAAGCTCAAAACGCAGCGTTCCATTATGCTTCTAGAAGGCGGGCGCCGGCCTCATGACATTGTTTAAAAGGGGAAAGCTTCTAGCCTCGTGTGGGCTATCTCGTGAAGCTCAAAACGCAACACTTTAACGTCGTCTTCGGTCTTCAACTCCTTGTCTAACTTGGACAAAAGTAGAATGCAGTATTCGTACTTGGAATTTCCTGGCACATATTATGGGACTCCACAACCTCTAAAGGCTCGACCCGGCTCTTAGACAGTCCTAAAGAAAAGAGAATTTGTGGACCGACCCAAGGTAAAAGGCTATTTAAGTGGTGTTGAGGGTTCTTTGTGGTTTACTCGGCTTATATTGCAGCGATCGATCATAGTCTAGAATCCAAATCCACAAATAGGACTCGGGATTATCATCATCGAGCCAACAAAACAAAACACAAAAATGACGAGATAAAGCACGACACTTTTTACGTGTCTACAGATCAATTTCCTCGATGTCCGAAGCTTCACTTTTGACTCAAACCTAACTTATGAGTTTGTTAATGCCATGAGACACTTTGATTCATCATCTATATCATCATCTTCTTCGACTCATCCTCACTTTAGGTTGCCATCATTGTTTTCTTCTTTTTCAATCCTTTCTTCTTTTTATGCAATCCTTGATCATATGTTCCTTGCTTCCATATTCAAAACATCCAGAAGTTTTAGTTAAAGCCAAATTTAAAGGGTATGGGAATTTACCTTTCTTTTCCTTTTTGAAGACCTCATGCTTTGGCTTCTTCCGCCACTTCTTATATTTCATAATCCTTTTGAAGCCTTTGGCCGGAAGTGCCATGGGGTCTTCCTCAATATCCGATGAGCTTAAACTTGGGCCAAGTTCCTCTTAGGCTTTGAGAGAAATGTTTCTTTTTGTGTTTACCTCAGATTCTTCCTCCTCTAGATGTAAATCATGGGTGAGAAGTTTCCCTATTAGTTCATCCGTTCTCGGCTTAGTGAGGTCCCGAGCTTCTCCAATAGTTGTGACCTTTGGTTCCTACCTTCTCTTTGGAAGACTCCTCATAATCTTTCTAACGATCTCTTCGCTAGACATTTTCTTTCCAAGGGACTTGACATTATTAACAATCTTAGTGAAGCGGATGTACATCCGAGTTATGTTCTCATCAGCCTCCATCGATTGCCATTCTCTTTTGGAGCGAATTCGACTTCACTTTGGCTACCAATCGATTGCCATCCAACTTTATGGGATTAAAGTTTCCATCACAAATTATTCCCCAAACTTCTTTAACATAGCCTTGGATAAAGCATTCCATGATTTTCTTCCAATGGGTAAAGTTGGATCCTTTTAACTTTGGTGGCCTAGTGAAATACCTTACTTCATCGAACTCTCCATAGTTAAAAGTCATCTCGATCTTTAGATCTTAGATTGTTAGATCCTTTTGAAAGGTTAGGCTCGATCCCAATTGAAGGTTTGAGCTATGAGAGTCTCGAATCACCCTAGAAGGGGGTAAATAGGGTGTGAATGAAATGTCATGAAAATATTAAAACTTGATGCTCAAGTCAAAACTCGAAATAATAAATTGAGTCTAGATTAGACTCGGAAAAATAAGCACAAGAGATTTTACGTGGAAATCCTCTTGGGCAGAAAACCATGTATGGTATCATTCCGTATACCAAGTCAAATCCACTATTTTGAATCCACAAAATACAACGACTAACTCTCCGAATTGTTCCCTTACACAATTCAATAGAAGCTTTTCCTAGGCATAGAATATCTCTTATCCGCCCTAGTACTTCTTAACCGTGATATCCTTTACAGCCAGGTACAACCGAGCTAAGTTATCCATTACATCTCAATCAAGGGAAATTACGGAAGAATTGAGTAAGTAAAAATGTAACTGATTACAAGGCATCTTGTTTCACCTCGAAGTTGAGAAAACTAAGTACAAAGTTGAAAAGCTAGAAAGATTGAGTATATGAGTTGAGAGTTATGTTCCAGCAAGCTTCTAAGTCTTGTAAAATGGCTTCTATTTATAATTAGCAAAGCGAGATAGCTGTTATGTCTTAGGTTTAACTAAAGAGAGTCACTAACCATTATAACGAATAGTTCGAATCCCTCAAAAAAGAACCGTTGTGAAGATAGTCGTTGTGCATCGGTCCTTGGCTCAAAAAGTGATCCAACCCACTTTTTGTGATTGAAATCTAAGGTGGAAACAACCGATAGACTCAAAGTTGAAGTTTATCGAAAATGGTAACAAACAACCCTCACATGGTGTCCGAGCCTCGCTCGAAAAATAACTTTTCTGTCTGCTCGAGTTTAACAATGAAGAAACTGGTTGTTTTTACTTTTTTAAATTGAGATAAATCAAGTTTTTTCAACCTTCAAAAACAAACCAAAGTGGTACTCAAAGTATAGAAATACTTTGGTCCAAGATTATTTAAGGATATTAATTAATTTAAATAATTAAACGCAAAATATCCTTAATCTAATCAAATGAAATTTTTAAGTCTAATATTTATTATATTTCAATTCCATTTAGGTTGATCTTTGAATGATAAAAGAGTTAGAGAAATATATACACACAATTAATTATTTACTAATTCAAAATTATTTTAGTTAAAATAAATCTAGCTTAAATTAGAATTAACAATGTAATTCCGATTTGATCTTTAGAATAGGCAAGTTAAATTAACTAGTTCAGCTCATGAAATTATTTAGGCAAGATTTCCATCCGAGTCTAAGGGAGTCAAAAGGCCAAAACTAGGTGTTCACTCAGGAAGATATTTCTAAGTGGCTCGGACAAAGATAAAAACTCAAAAATAATGTTTCTAAGGTGTGAGAATGACTTGAATTTAAAACTATTAGGAGAGAGATAAGTTCATACCTGAGTCTTCAAATATGTTGCTCTATTTCTTATATGTTTGTTGTGTGTTTTATGGTTTGTTTGTAAAATAAGGAAAAGTTGTTTAAACTCGCTTTAATTTATCATGTGTAAGGGTTTGTTATGTTTGTTTGTACCCAAAACGTTGCATTATTTTCATATGCGGCTAGTGTAGAAGAATTTGCAGCTAATATGTTGTCACATCCAGAAGATTGATAATTTAAACAATATTTTCGTCTACGTAAAGTTCCATTCAGCCGAATTGTTCACATTATAATTGAGAAATGCTTACTAACAGATAATTATTTTATAAAGATTGCCGAAAAAGTCGGAATTTGTTTGTGGATATTGGCAAAAGGAGGTAGTTATTAGGATGCAAAATGTCAATTCAACCACCCCATTTCAGTCATGTGTCAATATCATAATGAGGTAATGGATGATCTATTTCAATTTTCTGCTTATATAATTACACCACATCAAAGTCCGCATGATGTCCTCGCCAAGCTCCTATCCCTTGACGAAAACAAGTGTAGATATTGGCCATTTTTTAAGGTATAATCAATTTGTTGCTTTTTAAATTTTCATTTTTTTCCCAATTGTTCATATTATATTGTCCATTTTTTTTATTCATATTATATTTGGTAATTTCTTTAAATCAAATATTATATAGGATTCTACTAGTGCATGAGATGGGACACGGATTCGGGTAATCGTTGGAGGCATAGATGCTGAAAATTTTCAAAACCTTCACGGACAGTAATAGTTTGAATGTGTTGGTTCTATACTCGTTTGATATGTTATTCACTTACTTCAATGCTAGATGAGAAGGTAGTGCACATGATATAAAATTATTACTTCAACTTAGTATCATTGATCTATAATTCAAATTTCCTCACCCCCGAAGATGAAGATACTAATTAAAATTTTACTTCCTTTTCATAATTGTAACGTATTCAATATGTTTAAGTCATAATTGGTATAAATTTTTGCTTTGCAAGAAAATATTATATGGTTAATTTTGAATATCGTAACACCATTGGGTATTTAGTAGCATACAAGGAAATGAGTGTTCAAGCTCATGTGCCTGAATTTAAGAAACATGGTCTACCTGGATAGGGTCAAAGAAAATTGAAATTATCGACACTCGGTCCCTACAAATGATAGTTGAATGAACCTCTTTTCGTCTTGAAGAATAGATGGCAAATTTCGAAACACACGATGTCTAAGACAAGTAGAGAACGCCAAATTAAAGTTATAATTGTGACTTGCACATTGCATAATTTCATCTGGATGCATGAACGGGATACCAATTTTCCCTCGCCTAATATCATGTATGAAGGACCATTGATACAAGAGTTGCACGACGTTGGTAATAGACATACAATGAATGCCGTTAGGGATGAAATAGCTCATATGATTAGTGATTTAGTTAGGGATGTTCGACGGTGACTTGTACAGTTGTAGATTTTAATATTTTGGAGTAATGTGTATGTTCATAATATTCACAATCTTGTTACACAACACTTGACATATGATCATTTTAGTGACCCGTTTCATAAAAATTATAAGAACAACAACAACAACAATAATAATAATAATAATAACAATAATAATAATAATAATAATAATAATAATAATAATAATAATAATAATAATAATAATAATAATAATAATAATAAATGATGATGATGATATAATGATGATGATGATGATGATGATGATGATGATGATGATGATGATGATGATGATGATGATGATAATAATAATAATAATAATAATAATAATAATAATAATAATAATAATAATAATAATAATAATAATAATAATAATAATAATGACCTTAAACAAAAACGAACATAAATGAACAAAAAATAGAAATAGATGTTGGTATATGTGCAACTTTGAAGTGGCTTTAAGTCAATAGCCAAAATGAGGAGGTCATAAGCATCTACACCATAAAATTGATTTTCCATAGAATGAAAAAGACTTTCTTTCACCTATATCAAGGAAAGTCTCAAGGATGATTCCCAAGTAAAATTATAAAGCTTCAAAAATTTTCTCCAAAGGCAAAGGTTGTGAGACATCAAAACAGAGGTGTTCTATCATGGCCTTGTACTTGAAGCTCCCTAACAAGTAGATCGATGTCACTACGACCTACATAAATATTAAAAAAGTGATTCATGTATTTGTCAACATAGCTTTTCGAGAAAAGTCTAATAAGGAACCTAGAAAACCAACCAACCTTAGCTAAGGCTTGATCAAGTCTTTCTCGGTCATTATCCATACCCTCCTGTCATTAACTCTCCAAAGTCCTCGCAAGGCTCTCAAAAGGTCTAAGAATAACACAAAAGCATGATTACTTTCCATATGCATGAAAACATTTCTTTCTCGATGTGGTGGCTAGATCTATGATTCAAGTTATCCCATTCGGAGGGCAAAGAAAGGGGTTAGCATAAGCTAATATGTCTAATCCTACATGTCATCCAACCTCACTCGAAATTTTTTTTTTTTTTTTTTTGGCTAAAGGAGACCAACTTGACCTCAACTCTTGAAGGGGCTCTAGCGAAGGCGCATCAACCTCAAACTTGACCTCTATCCTAGGAGAGGGCTCTGTGGACTGCTTGGGGCCATTATGTCACGTTTGTTTGAAAGGGTTAGGGATACATGCATTCCAAAAAAATCAAGCATCGGACAACAAATTTGGTCCTAGACATTAACAAATTGTCCGACAGAATTTGTCCAAAACCCAAATGATAGATATGGGAGTGTAAGAACCACAACCCCTACCCGAAGAGAAGCGGATCGAGTTTCCCCATGAACGTCGGCTCTCTTTTTTATTTTTTAAGATTATTTTTGAAAGTTAAGTTTTGAAAGTTCATTTGGAAAGTGGGGTGCACCTCTTACTAAGATTATTTATTTTTAGAATATAATTCGAAATAGTTTAAGTAAAGGTGTGATTGACAATTTTTATTAATCATTTTAATTTGAGAAATTAACTTTAGAGAAGGTCTCGGGATGTTATTTCAAGTTTAAAGAAAACACAAAATTAAAAGCTACATTTTGTTGCAAAGCTCTAAAACCAAACAGATAAATTTGGTCGAGCAGAGAGCTTAGCCCGACTCGAAGGTTTGCTCTTGGAGAGACTAAGTCACCCTAGAGGGGGCGAATAGGGTGATGGGGAAATTTAAACAAGTAATGGAAGAATAAAACTAGAGATGACTCGTGGAGAGTCCGAGTCTAGATTGGACTCGGAAAAGTGCTAACTCGAAAGTTACGTGGAAACCCTCCTGGGGCGGAAAACCACGGTCAGTGCTAATCCAAGCAGCAAGTCAAATCCATTATTTTGAATCCACAAAATACAGTAGAAAGACTCAACCAGAATTGCTCCGTTAGACAATTCCTTACAAGATTTTCCCGGACTCGAAGTTACCTTATCCGATCTAGTACTTCCTAACCGAGGTAACCTTTACGAGTTAGGCATAACCGAGTTGAGTTAACCCTTACAGCTCAGTCAAGGGACCTTACTCGTAAAGTAAGAATGAGTGTTTGTAAACTAATTACAAAGACCTTATAACTTAGAAAGATATTAAGTACGAGTTGGAGTTGTAAGTAAAAGACCGAGTATGAATACAATGACTTTTTCTTAAGTACGTGTATTGGCGGTTGGTTCAAGCAATCTTCAAGTCTTGAGAGTTGGCTTCTATTTATAGATAACCAAGCAGATTAGCCGTTGTGACTATCTTCCGATCGGAATTCCTTTGTGACCAGTTGCAATGGATTTTCCGAGTCACTCGGAAAATATCCGTTGAGGTGTGAACGTTGGTCAATGGCTCTTGACTCCTTTGGAAGTCCCGATCCACTGGTGGTGTCCGAAAAGTAGGGTGGAAACCACCGTTGAGCTTAGCGTTGCGGATTTCCAGCTTTGGAAACGGACAACCCCGACACAGTTGTCCGGGCCTTGATCGAGAGGTGAAAAAGCCTTGTCTATTTGTGATTTGACGTTTTGAAGCTCAGGCTACTTTTGTAATTCAAAAATATGATAGCCTCGTTTGAATAACCTACAAAAGTAAATCGATTTTGTTCTCAAAGTAAAAGAATACTTTAGTCCAAGATTAGACACAAATAATAATTTTAATTAAGATAATTAAGTGCATAATTATCCGAGTCGGAAAGAAATGGAATTTTCCGAGTCTAATATCCATTATACGTAAATTCCATCTAAGTCGGTCTAGAAGTAGAGCAAGTCGGATAAATAACATCGGAGTGGAAAGACTTGATCTAGACCGCCAATGTTCAAACCAAGCATGCTAACTTAGAAAGATGAATTAACACGAGTAATCCAATCAAACTTAGATCATAAAGTCGGACTTGAGTTTATGCAAAATAGAACAAGTGTTTGAACATGTAATATATCCGAGTGTAGTCCGAGTGACTCGAAACTGTGTGTGAAGTGGCATGCAAGAGTATGCTTTCGAGTCGATCAGTATCAAGTGAGAATATATACGATGGATTCTATAATACTCGGAAAAGTCTGTTAAAGTAGATAGAATGACTTTTAATCAAAACCTTATGAGATATGAAGTCTTATACCCGATCCCTTGATGGAACTCATAATGATATATATGTAAGGTCCGAGTCTTCAATCTCCCCTTTTTGATGAAAGGCATTCCATACTTAGACAGAAACTTTGTTAGTGATATAGATTTGGTTTTTCATCCTTTCTCAAAGAATAATCAGAAAAACATGATAGAATTGTGTAGAGAAAACATAATGAATGAAACTTATATTCTATCGGAGCAAATAAGTTGAGATTGCGTAAAAAGAGCTAAAGTATCGGAGCAAGAAAATAATTGAGTATCGGAGCAATGATAGACATAGTTGTCGAATCGGAGCAAAGAGAAAAAAAATACCGAGCAAGAAATTGAAACTCGAAATAATAAACACAAAAATAATTGCTTTAAGTAATAAACTCGAAATTATTTGCAACTCGGAAGGCGAGATAGCGAGGTCATTAATGAAATTTCATTATAATTGAAACTAAAGAGTTTACACAAAAGAGGGTGAGAGAAACTTCCCTAAACAAGACAACAAATTTCTTTCGACTCTCCCCATTGCCTTTCAAAGCAAAAACAAAAAGAGGAAGAATTTATCAAGTAGATACAAATTTGATGTCCGGACAAAAACCAAATAAGCGAAAAAAAAATTAAGATGGAGGAGATGGAGCAGTCGGAGTCAAGGTTGGTGGACGAGCAGGTGCGCCTTCACCGATAAGATCTAGAAGATGTTGACGAGCGAGGCGGAGGCAACACCGAGATCTCTGGAATGGGCTCGGCTCCGAGTTGCTGACCCGGAACTAGGTCGTCTAGACGCTTATCCTCCTAGAACTCCGGTCAACGAGGTCTTCCAACCCACTCGGACTATTATCCGAGCCGATCATTTCTAGTTAAGGTTACTGGAGCACTTGGGCCCTCTCGCCGTTGCTGCCCCTTGTTCTTCCTCTTTCTCCCCTTCCTTAGATGGAGCTGCCTCAACCGCGAGCTCCTCTTCTTCTTCTTCTCCCCTTCCGAGGAGTATTTGACCGGACTCGAGGATTCTTCGAAGTGTCCGAGTCGACCGGATCTCGAGCCGCCTTAGATCGCCTCTCCCGAAGAAGCTCGATCAGCTCCCTCTACTCCTTAACCGGGGCCTTCATCTCGAGAAGCACATCTTGCTGCTCTCGGATTTGGGATTGGGCGGTTTTCGGTTAATGGTCATAGACTTAAGGACAGTCTTGAATGACCGGAGGGTGTCCTTGAACTCAGTGGACGTCGAAGAAAGCTTGTCTATGATAACGGAGGACAAGGCGTAAGAAAGAATATGAGAAACACTTGAGGTGGAGGCACCACCAGGTGAAGGAGGTCGAGGAAGAGGGGATTGAGTCCGAGTCCGAGGTAGAGAAGGTGGCCTCGCTTCGAGCTATGGACCCGGATAACCGGTTGGGTCTCCCGGTATCCATACCCAAGCAGTTCCTTTTTCCAAAGACAATGGCAGCCTCGAAACTACGTTAGGATTTAAGGGAAAAGGAACTTTGAACTGTTTGAAGATGAGGGTGAGTAGAGCCCCGAAAGGAAGAGGGATGTTCTTCTTGTTCGAATCGAAACCAGCACAGCTGCCATTTGCTCGACTATGGCGGGAAAGAGGTATAATTTATGTCCCTCTAGAATGTCGTACTGAGCTTTGAGATGCTTGGAGTTGGGGTTCTCCTTACTAGAATGATGTGAGAAGAAGGTTCTCATCAGCAAAAAACAAAGAAGGCGAGCTTCTAATTTGAGTTGGGTCATAGAGAAGTTTTTGCGTGACCCGTGGAATTCTTTAGCGTACTTCTCAAAGAAATCATCAGCAACCTCGTTGAAAGGTATAGGGTTGCTGTTCAAGAACATACAAGATACGTTGAAAAGACGGTGGAGAAGAGAAGTGTTGATGCGAACAAGTGATGTTCTAAACTCCGGAGGTGAGGATACCCTCGAGCTAGAAATATTGAACTCGAAACGAGCTCTGGGTAGATGAAATCACCGAAACAGAGAAAATTGTAGACCCCTGTGGACTTTATGTGAGCCAACCACGAAAACTTAGTGGTCGGGAAGAATTTGTCATCCAACATTAGGTGTTGGGTGATAAGAGGTTTGGAAGGAGTAGAGGGGCCTTCCCGGCTTTTTGTGCGAGGTTTCTTGGTGGTAGAACCAAGAAAATCAGGGTGGGAACCTCTTTTCGGCATGTTTGTTATTGAAAAAAGTGGAAAGAGATGAACTTTTGAAAGAGAGAGAAGGAGAGAAAGCTCGACGAGAGTAAGCGAAAAAAAATGAAAGAGTAGTAAGAGAGAGAGAGAGAGCCGAGAGCAACAGAGCTTACTTGAGATGTTCTTCTCTTACTTGAGAGTGACGTACGTTTCTTCGAATGCGAGAGCTTGTTTCGAGTTGGAGTAAGTGCGAGAGTGACGAGTAAGTAGAGAGTAAAGTAACGAAATGAAGGAAAATAGACACTATTTAAAGAGAAATAATCGTCCTTTAGTATTCGTTCTCACTCGGCTTCCTCAACGGTCACCTCGGACCGGTGTGACTGTTCTGTCGTCCAACGGTTAGAATTCCAGCTGACTGTCTCTCGACGGTTAGTTGTCCGATTGATGCGCGTGAGATAGAGAGAGAAAAAGAGAGATTTTGAAAGAAATTTCGAAATTCTTCACCGATCTAGAGATGATTTCGTAAGTTTGATGTCCAGTTTTCTCAAAATCCGAGTCCGACTCAGCTAAGTTTCGAGTTACTCGGAAACCACAAACAACTAATAACTATCGGCTTAGTATCACCGGTTCAACTGAACTAATGGCTATTAAGGAAAGTAAGCACACAAGCACATAATCATGCAAAGTAATTAAAAAATTTAATTATGCATTAATCATGCCAAGCTCATTCCTAATAAAACAAAACCGATCCTCACTAAGGGGCTTAGTAAAGATATCAGCTAATTAAAGATTGGTAGGAATGAATTCAAGTTCAATATCACCCTTTTCGTAATGATCTCTCGAAAATGATTCCCGACCTCAATATGTTTAGTCTTTGAGTGTTGAACTAGATTCTTGGTGATGCTGATTGCACTTTGATTATCACATTTGATTGGAACATATTTGAATAAAAGTGCAAGTTCTTTCAAGTGTTGCTTTATCCATAAGATCTAAGCACAAGCATGCCCCAACCGCAATATACTCAGCTTCAGCAGTTGATAGAGCTACCGAGTTTTGCTTCTTTGAGTGCCAAGATATCGTGGATTGACCTGAAACTAGCAGGCTCCTGAGGTGCTCTTTCTATCAACTTTGTATCCAAGCATAGTCAGCATCCGAGTATCCAAGTGAGAGTCAATTTTGAGTCTCCGGAGTACCATAGACCTAAGTTCCGAGTCCCCGCAAGATATCCGAATATTCTCTTCATCGCAATGAGATGTGATTCTTTTGGATTAGCTTGAAATCTTGCACACGTAAAAACACTAAACATTATGTCCGGCCTACTGGACGTGAGATAGAGCAAAGATCCAATCATACCTCGGTAGAGTTTCCGATCTACTACTTTACCTTTCTCGTCCGAGTCCAGCTTTTATACTGCTCGCTCATTGGTGTTCGCTGCATGTTTTGCATCTTGGAGTTTATACTTCTTTAGGAGTTCCTTGGTATACTTTGATTGATGGACATAGATGCCATCTTTGCCTTACTTGATTTGTAGACCAAGGAAGAAATTGAGTTCTCCCATCATACTCATTTAAAATTCCTGTCTCATTAACTCGTAAAATTCTCGACACGTAATTTCATAAGTAGCTCCAAAATTATGTCATCAACATATATCTCAGCAATAACAAAGTTTTTCCCTTGGTTTTTATAAAAAGAGTTTTGTCAATCTGACCTCTTCTAAAATCATTCTCAACCAAGAAATTGCTCGATCTTTTATACCAAGCTCCGGGAGCTTGTTTAAGACCATAGAGAGCTTTTTGCAATTTGAAAACATGATTTAGAAATTCTTGGTTTTCAAATCCAGGGGTTGCTCAACAAAGACTTCCTCTTCAATGAAACCATTGAGAAAAGCACATTTAACATCCATTTGATATAACTTGATATTCATGCTAGATGCAAATGCCAATAAGATTCTAATAGCTTCAATTCGGCTATAGGTGCAAAGGTTTCCCCACAATCAATCCCTTCTTCTTGATTGTAACCTTGAGCCACAAGTCTAGCCTTATTTCTGACTACCAACCCACCTTTTATCCAGTTTGTTTTTTAAAACCCATTTTGTTCCTATGACTGGGTGGTCGGAAGGTCGTTTGGTCGAGTCCGGACTTGGTTTCTTTCGAATTGATTGAGTTCCTCTTGCATGGCCTCTACCCATTCAGGTTCATTTAGGGCCTCTAGTGCATTTCTGGGTTCCGTTAATGAAAAGAATGTAGTGAATGCACATAGATTTTGAAGAGAAGAACGAGTTCTTACCCCACTATTGATGTCGGATATAATGTTTTCTAATTGGTGACTAGAAGCATACTTGAAAGCTCTACCTGTTCTTTGGTTCACCAGATCTGTAGGTTGAATTGGTTGATCTTCGATAGTCCGTTCCGAGTGAGCTTGTTCATCAGATTGATCTACAACATTTTGAGCTGGCTCTTGAGTCGTCTCATTCTAAGTCCGAGTGACTTCATTCCGAGTGACATGGATTTGATTCTTGATGAGCTCATTTTCATCAAGATCATCATTTCTACTGAGCTTTAAATTTGAGAATGTTGACTCACTTGGTTTTTCCTGTTCAATCTCATCAAATACAACATGGATGCTTTCTTCCACTTTGTTAGTTCTTTTATTGAAAATACGATATGCTTTGCTATGAGATGAATAACCAAGAAAAATACCTTCATCCGACCGAGCATCAAACTTGGTCGAGTGATCCTTACCATTGTTATGAACGAAACACTTACATCCAAAGGGTTTCAAGTATGAAATATTAGGCTTCTTCCCTTTGTAGAGCTCGAATGGAGTTTTCTTCGATATGGGTCCGATGAGGCATCCTGTTCAATGTGTAGTTGGCTGTGTTGATCGCCTTAGCCCGGAAATAGTAGCGTAGATTATATTCAATCATCATTGTCCTAGCTATTTCTTCAAGAGTTCGGTTCTTCCTCTCCACCACTCCATTTTGTTGAGGAGTTCTTAGCGCCGAGAAGTTGTGAGAGATGCCATTTTTGTCACAAAACTCTGCAAATTCCGAGTAGTCGAACTCCCTTCCATGGTCGGTTCGAATCCTCCGGATCCGAGTCCGAGACTCAACTTCGATTTTGCTCGTAGAGCTTGCTCGAACACTTTGAATGCTTCATTTTTGTGCTTAAGAAAACACACCCAGCTAAATCGTGAGTAGTCATCAACAATAACAAGCACATATGATTTACCTCCGAGACTCTTGACAGGGATTTCACCACATAAATCCATATGTAACAATTCAAGCACCTTGGATGTGGAAATAGTTTTCAGAGATTTAAACGATGATCCGACTTGTTTCCCTTTGTGCATGCTTCACGGATTTTATCTTTCTTAAATGCACAATTAGGCAATCCTCCGACTAAACTATGAGATGCAAGTTTCTTAATGGTATGCATGCTAACATGACCTAGTCTATGATGCCATGTCCATGAATCATGATGAAGAGATGCTTTTAAGCATGATAAATTCCGACTCGGGTCGAAAGAGGAATAGTATAAGTGTTACCTGATCTCTTACGTAAGAGCTTGATTTCCTTGGTAACATCATCCGAGATATAACAATTGGTCCGAGTGAATCTTACCTCTTGACCTTTGTCATATAGTTAAGAGATGCTGAGTAGATTGTATTTTAACCCATTAACAAGGTATACTCGGGCCGACCAGATTGCTTCCTTTTCCAATCTTGCCAATCCTAATTATCTTGCCTTTGTTATCATCCCCAAATGTGACTTTTCCTCCCTTGTATTCTTCCAACTCGAAAAGAGTCTTGAATCTCCCGACGGATGGCGTGAGCATCCACCGTCTAGGTACCAATGCCCTTTTGTTCTTTTCGAGCTACCCGCAAGTCGAAACAAACTAACCTTTCTCACTTCCTCTAACGAACCCAAGTAACTCCCTTTATCGTGGTCTTTTCTCGAGGAAGTAGACTCTTGGGAACCTGATTTGAATAACTTTGGGTTTGGTCCGATTCTGAGTCTTTCTTTTAGAGAACCGAGTCTATGCCTCTTTCTTTTGAAAAACTTTTCTTTTATACACTCGGTGGAGAAGGTTTTCTCCTGTAAGCTGGTCCGGGCTCAGTCCTCCTTTCATTCTTATGAATGGGGTCGTGCTCAGCCTTCCCGAACTTCACAGTTCGAAATCCTTTTGAAAAGTTCCGAGTAAGAATGGGATTCCTCCTCTTTGTTAAAACCAAGACCTTCTTTTCGAATGAGACACATTGCAATCCTAAGAGCATATCAAGGTTTTTCTATCCTTGAGTAAATTTTAAAACAAGCTCTTGAGACTCGTTGAGCTTTTGCTTCAGCTTGCTCATTTTCTCTTTCGAGTGACTCGGACTCGGTCTCTTTAGATTGAGCACTAGTCTTGAGTTCTCTTAGAGTAAGTCTCAGCTTTTCCAATTCGTTTTTCAAGAGATGCTCTCGAAGTAACGGACTCAAGTTGTTCTTTAAACCGAGAAGAATCGAATTAGACTCTTCTTCCAAAGTAAAAATATATTTGGTTCAATCAACTTTGGAGAATTTGAGGAAGTATTCAATTACCTCCCGAGGATTTGTTTCCTCACTGTCTCGAGTGATCCGAGTCCGACTCTGCTTCAGCCTTCCGAGTCGAGAGTGCCATCGGACACTTTGAGTCATCTCGAGTCCTCATCATCTTCCGATGAGTCTTCATCACTCCACGTGGCCATCATAACCTCTTTCTTCTTTATGTCCCTCTTTCTCTTGGGACGAGTCCTTGATTATGTGTTCCTTGCTCGCCACATTCAAAACAGACCGAGTTCTTAGTCAAAGATAACTTTGAAGGGGAAGAGTGCTTACCTTTTCTATCCTTCTTGTCTTTCTTATAGAACTCTTCTCTTAGCTTCTTATCCCATCTCTTGTGCTTTATCATTCTCTTGAAGCCTCTAGCGATGAGTGCCATGGGATCCTCTTCCGAGTCCGATGAACTCATATTTGCTTCTCCGGTTTCCGAGGCTTTAAGCGCAATGTTTTTTTGGTGCCGACCTCTGCGTCCTCCTCTTCCAAATAGATCTTGTGGGTGAGTAGCTTCCCAATGAGTTCGTCCGGCTTGAGTTGGGACGAGGTTCCGAGCCTCTTCAATGGCCGTCACCTTGGGACCCTATCTTCTTATGGGTAGGCTTCTAAGTATCTTTCTACACATTTCCTCGTGGGAAATCTTTCTACCCAGAGATTTGAGATTATTGGTAATCTCAGTGAAGTGCATGAACATCCGAGTGATGTTTTCTTCGGCTCCATCTTCAACAACTCATACTTGTGAAGGTATTGGCTTATCTTTCCTTGTCTAACCTAGCTTGTGCCTTCATAAGTGTTGACTAGTGTGTCCCGGACTTCTTTGGCTGTGTCACATGGTAGACACTAAGTCGTACTCTTCCGAGCTGATGGCGCACATCGAATGTTCGTCGCCTTGAAGTTCTTTTCGAACTTTTCCGCTTCATCGCAGATAAACTCAGCCTTTGTCTTCGGTACAAGTCTTATTTCTTCCATCTTCATGGGAATGTAGTTGCCTACTTGTATGATGTTCCGGACATCCTCATCATGATCCAGACAGAAACATTCCATGAGCGTTTTCCAAGTGCACGAAGTTAGATCCTTTGAACTTTGGTGGTCCGCTGGAAGATCTTCCTTTATCGAACTCTCCATTGTTCCGAGCCATTTGATCTTTAAACCTTTTGATGGTTAGATCCTTTCCGAAAGGCTAGGTTCTGGTACCAATCGAAGGTTTACTCTTGGAGAGACTAAGTCACCCTAGAGGGGGTGAATAGGGTGATGGGGAAATTTAAACAAGTAATGGAAGAATAAAACTAGAGATGACTTCGTGGAGAGTCCGAGTCTAGATTGGACTCGGAAAAGTGCTAACTCCGAAATTTACGTGGAAACCCTCCCGGGGTAGAAAACCATGGTCAGTGCTAATCCAAGCACCAAGTTAAATCCACTATTTTGAATCCATAAAATACAGTAGAAAGACTCAACCGAATTGCTCTCTCGGACAATTCCTTACAAGATTTTCCTAGACTCGAAGTTACCTTATCTCGATCTAGTACTTCCTAACCGAGGTAACCTTTACGAGTTAGGGACAACTCAGCTGAGTTAACCCTTACAGCTCAGTCAAGGGACCTTACTTAGAAAGTAAGAATGAGTGTTTGTAAACCGATTACAAAGACCTTACAACTCGTAAAAATATTAAGTACAGAGTTGGAGTTGTGAGTAGAAGATTGAGTATGAATACAATGACTTTTCTTAAGTTCGTGTGTTGACGAGTTGGTTCAGCAATCTTCAAGTCTTGAGAGTTGGCTTCTATTTATAGATAACCAAGCAGATTAGTCGTTGTGACTATTTTCCGACTCGGAAGTCCTTTGTGCTCGTTGCAATGGATTTTCCGAGTCACTCGGAAAATATCCGTTGAGGTGTGAACGTTGGTCAACGGCTCTTGACTCCTTTGGAAGTCCCAATCCACTAGTGGTGTCCGAAAAGTAGGGTGGAAACCACCGTTGAGCTTACCGTTGCGGATTTCCAGCTTTAGAAACAGACAACCCCGACACGAGTGTCCAGGCCTTGATCGGAGGTGGAAAAAGCCTTGTCTACTCGGTGATTTGACGTTTTGAAGCTCGGTTACTTTTGTAATTCAAAAATATGATAGCCTCGTTTGAATAACCTACAAAAGTAAATCGATTTGGTTCTCAATGTATAAAATACTTTAGCCCATGATTAGACACGGATAATAATTTTAATTAAGATAATTAAGTGCATAATTATCTCGAGTCGAAAGAAATGGAATTTTTTAGTCTAATATCTATTATACGTAAATTCCATCTAAGTCGATCCGAAGTAGAACAAGTCGGATAAATAACATCGAGTGGAAAGACTTGATCTAGACTACCAATGTTCAAACCAATCATGTTAACTTAGAAAGATGCATTAACACAAGTAATCCAATTAAACTTAGATCCCGAAGTCGGACCTTAGTTTATGCAAAATAGAACAAATGTTTGAACATGCAATATATCCGAGTGTAGTCCGAGTGACTCGAAACCGTGTGTGAAGTGGCATGCAAGAGTATGCTTTCCGAGTCGATCAGTATCAAGTGAGAATATATACGATAGATTCTCGTAACACTCGAAAAGATGTTATATCACTCAAAAAGTTATTAAAGCAGATAGAATGACTTTTAATCAAAACCTTATGAGAGATGAAGTTTTATACCTGATCCCTTGATGGAACTCATAATGATATATATGTAAGGTCCGAGTCTTCAATCTCCCCTTTTGATGAAAGTCATTCCATACTTAGACAGTAAACTTTGTTAGTGATATAGATCTAGTTTTTCATCTTTTCTTAAGGAATAAGTCGAAAAACATGATAGAATTATGTAGAGAAAATACGAGTGAATGAAACTTATATTCTATCGGAGCAAATAAGTTGAGATTGCGTAAAAAGAGCTAAAGTATCGGAGCAAGAAAATAACCGAGTATCGGAGCAATGATAGACATAGTTGTCAAATCGGAGCAAAGAGAAAAAAATACCGAGCAAGAAATTGAAACTCAAAAATAATAAACTCAAAAATATTGCTTTAAGTAATAAACTCGGAATTATTTACAACTTAAAAAGGTAGATAGCAGGATTATTAATGAAATTTCATTATAATTTAAACTAAAGAGTTTACACAAAAGAGGGTAAGAGAAACTCCCCTAAACAAGACAACAAATTTCTTTCCATTCTCCCCTTTGCCTTTCGGCAAAAACAAAAAGAGGAAGAATGCATCAAGTAGATACAGATTTGATGTCCGACAAAAAAAAAATAAGCGAAAAAAAAAATTAAGATGGAGGAGATGGAGCAGTCGGAGTGGAGGTTGGTGGACGAGCGATGCACCTTCACCGATAAGATCCGGAAGATGTTGATGAGCGAGGCGGAGGCAACACCGAGATCTCTGGAATTGGCTCAGCTCCGAGTGGCCGACCTAGAACTAGGTTGTCCAGAGGCTCATCCTCCCGGAACTTGGCCGACGGAGGGGTGTGCTCAGGCCGACCAGCTGCCGACCGACCATGGTCGGCAGCGTTTTCCGACCCACTCGGACTACTATCCGAGCTAATCATTTCCGGTTGAGGTTCCGGAGCACTTGGGCCCTCTGCTCGCTGCTCGCTGCCCTTCTTCTTCCTCTTTCTCCCCTTCCTCATATGGAGCTTCCTCAGCCGCAGGGTCCTCTTCTTCTTCTTCTTCTTCTTCTTCTTCTCCCCCTTCGAGGAGGATTTGGCCGGACTCGAGGATTCTTCGGAAGTGTTTGACTTGACCGGATCCCGAGCCGCCTTAAATCGCTCTCTCCCGAAGGAGCTTGATCAGCTCCTCTCGCTCCTTAACCGGGGCCTTCATCTCGAGAAGTACATCTTGCTGCTCTCGGATTTTGGATTGGGCGGTTTTTCGGTTAATGGTCATAGACCGAAGGACGATCTTGAATGACCGGAAGGTGTCCTTGAACTTAGTTGACACCGAGGAAAGCTTGTCCATGATAACGGAGGACAAGGCGAGAAGAAAGAATATGAGAAACACCTAAGGTGGAGGCACCACCAGGTGGAGGAGGTAGAGGAAGAGGGGATTGAGTCCGAGTCCGAGGCGGAGAAGGTGGCCTCACTCCGAGCTATGGACCCGGATTCCCGGTTGGGTCTCCTGGTATCCATACCCAAGGAGTTCCTTTTTGCCAATGACAATGGCAGCCTCGAAACCACATTAGGATCCGAGGGAAGAGGAACTTTGAACTGTTTGAAGACAAGGATGAGAAAAGCCCCGAAAGGAAGAGGGGTGTTCTTCTTATTCCGAGTCCGAACCAAGCACAGCTGCCATTTGCTCGACTATGGCGGGAAAGAGGTCTACTTCATATCCCTCTAGAATGTCATACAGAGCTTTGAGATGCTTGGAGTTGGGGTTCTCCTTGCTAGAATGATGTGAGAAGAAGGTTCTCATCAGCAAAAAACAAAGAAGGCGAGCTTCTAATTTGAGTTGGGTCATAGAGAAGTTTTGCGTGACCTGGGAATTCTTTAGCGTACTTCTCAAAGAAATCATTAGCAACCTCGTTGAAAGGTATAGGGTTGCTGTTCAAGAACATACAAGATACGTTGAAAAGACGGTGGAGAAGAGAAGTGTTGATGCGAACAGTGATGTTCGAACTCTAGAGGTGAGGATACCCTCGAGCTAGAAATATTGGAATAGAACTCGTAAACGAGCTCCGGGTAGATGAAATCACCGAAACAGAGGAAATTGTAGACCCTGTGGACTTTATGTGAGCCAACCATGAAAACTTAGTGGTCGGGAAGAATTTGTCATCCAACATTAGGTGTTGGGTGATAAGAGGTTTGGAAGGAGTAGAGGGGCCTTCCTGGCTTTTTGTGCGAGTTTTCTTGGTGGTAGAACCAAGAAAATCAGGGTGGGAACCTCTTTTCGGCATGTTTGTTGTTCAAAAGAGAGGAAAGAGATGAACGTTTGAAAGAGAGAGAAGGAGAGAAAGCTCAACGAGAGTAAGCCAAAAAAATAAATAAAAGAGTAGTAAGAGAGAGAGAGCCGATAGCAACAGAGCTCACTTGAGATGTTCTTCTCTTAGCTTGAGAGTGACGTACGTTTCTTTGAATGCAGAGAGCTTGTTTCGAGTTGGAGTAAGTGCAAGAGTGACAGTAAGTAGAGAGTAAAGTAACGAAATGAAGGAAAATAGACGCTATTTATAGAGATATAATCGCCCTTTAGTATTCGTTCGACTTAGCTTCCTCAACGATCACCTCGGATCGGTGTGGCTGTTCTGCTGTCCAACGGTTAGAATTCCAGTGACTGTCTCTCGACGGCTAGTTGTCCGATTGATGCGCGTCAAAAGAGAGAGTTTGAAAGAAATTTCGAAATTCTCCACCGATCTAGAGATGATTTCGAAGTTTGATGCCTAGTTTTCTCAAAATCCGAGTCCGACTCAGCAGAGTTTCGAATGACTTAGAAACCACAAACAACTAATAACTATCAGCTCAGTATCACTGGTTCAACTGAAGTAATGGCTATTAAGGAAAGTAAGCACACAAGCACATAATCATGCAAAGTAATTAAAAAAATTTAATTATGCATTAATCATGCCAAGCTCATTCCTAATAAAACAAAACCGATCCTCACTAAAGGGCTTAGTAAAGATATCAGCTAATTGAAGATTGGTAGGAAGGAATTCAAGTTCGATATCACCCTTTTCGAATGATCTCTCGAAAATGATACCGACCTCAATATGTTTAGTCTTTTAGTGTTGAACTGGATTCTTAGTGATACCGATTGCACATTGATTATCACACTTGATTGGAACAGATTTGAATGAAAGTCCAAGATCTTTCAAGTGTTGTTTTATCCATAAGATCTTAGCACAAGCATGCCCCGACCGCAATATACTCAGCTTCAGCAGTTGATAGAGCTACCGAGTTTTGCTTCTTTGAGTGCCAAGATATCGTGGAATGAATTCAAGTTCAATATCACCCTTTTCTTTGAGTGTAGTCCGAGTGACTCGAAACTATGTGTGAAGTGGCATGCAAGAGTATGCTTTCGAGTCGATTAGTATCAAGTGAGAATATATACGATAGATTCCGTAACACTCGTAAAAGATGCTATATCACTCGTAAAAGTTGTTAAATCGGATAGGATGACTTTTAATCAAAACCTTATGAGACATGAAGTCTTATACCCGATCCCTTGATGGAACTCATAATGATATATATGTAAGGTCCGAGTCTTCACAGCCTCTAGCCGGTGTCGGCGTCGCCTAACATCAATTAGAAGCTGGCATCGGTTATAGGGCTGTGATTGAGAAATCAGCATGCAATAGATAAAAATTAAAGCAAATAAAGCATGCTAGGAAAGACATAAATAGGAAAATAGTAAAGTAGTAAAGAAAGTGAAAACAAAGCGAAATGACAAAGAAAAGGAAAATTAAAAGTTACAGCAGGCGGGGAGGAATTAAAAGCGATTACATCTTCAAACCACAATACGTAAAGCGATAAATAACTTAAACAAACTTCGGATGGTGGAATGACGCCCTCAAGTAGACCCACCTGCTGGGCTTGAATCATGATCTAACTTCGGTAGAGTGACAATAGGGTGATGGTAAGTGAAAGAGGCAAAAGAAGGCCTTTTTGTGTGAGGTTTAGAAAGGAAGTTTTGGAGTGTTTGTGGAGAGAGTAGAATGGAGACAAGAAAGAGTGGGAGAATTCAGCAGCTTTAGGGGGTTTTTCAACTGCTAACGACTCGTAGAGGTGTGTGAAATGAGAGGGGAGACCTCTATTTAGAGTAGAAAATTAAGGTAGAAATGAACCCTAAAATGCCAACCAGATGAGTCGAGTTGGCCTGAACTAGGCCGGATGTGCCGAAGTAATAATGGCAAAAATCGAATATTATGGCTGGATCGGATGTTTTCGTCTAGAGGGCCGAGAAATGTGGCACCAATCTTATACGACTTCGTACGAGATGTCTCGAGTTGCATGCCTCGGTTGGCCACGAGTGTAAAGCAAAACGTTGTATTTTTGCATAGTTTGGAGAAAACCAACATCGGTTTTGGGACTTTCCATTTTAGAAACATTCCATTTTGGAAACATTCTATTCTTAGAAGTTTTCTATTTTTGGAAAGTTTTTATTTTTGCTGCTGGTTGGCTTTTTGTTGGCTACTGGCTTCCGCCACTCTCTTTTATTCCGATCTTGACCTGAGTATGCAAACGATACTGAGTTTTCATCACCGGGCCAATAAAAATAAACAAGAGATAAGAATGACCCGACTTGGCCTAATAATTGAATATAAATAGATTTAAGTGTTACCTAAAAATGGTTTGTAGTCGGATAATGTTTCAAAGGTGCTACCCCGACTTGGCCATAGAGTAGTCCTAAAGTCTTGGCATGGTGTCCGAACTTTGACTCGCTTTTGGGCCTAAAGCTTGGCTGGTTGTCTTAACCTTGACCGTAATTGGCCCCGGCGAAGGATGTTTGAACCTTGACCCCTATTGGGCCCGAGACTCGACCGGGGTGTCTAAACCTTTACATTTGTTGGATCTAAAGCTCGATGGGAGTGTCTAAACCTTTACCGCTCCTATGTCCGAGACTTAACTTGGGTTGTCCGAACCTCGACCGTTGTTGGGCTTGAGACTTGACTGGGGTGTCCGAACCTTGACCTTCTTGATGCCGACTTGATGGATAATGCTTGGTTGAACAATCTCTTGTAGGGTGCTTTGTTATTAATTATTTATTTTTAGGATTTTCACTCATGCAAAGAAATGAATGCAAGATTATATTCTAAGAACAAATGCATTCTTTTAAGATACGAAAATTTTCGAAAAGCAAAAGACCAAAATTACACTTTAGCCTCCACTCCCCAAAGTATGACATCAAAAATAGGCTGCATGAACTGCAATGTACTACTCCTAAATGGTGAGACCTAGACCTGATTGTTCGGTGCCGCATTAGAAAGGTATGCCCTGATTGATTTCTGCTTTTCGGGTATAGAAAAGTGGCTTTGAATTTGGAAATGGAAAAAGATTAGAATTGGGGCCGAACCTCATGGGCTTCCTACGTATCCACCGTAGCGTAAATCAAGCCTTTGTAGTTCAAGAAAAAGAACACTAATTAGGGTTTTTTTCCTTTGAAAACAGGAAAAGGAAATAAACCTAGGATGGATCTCGAAAAAGGGAAATGTATAATTTATTGGCATCCTTGATGAGTGATGGGCTCATTAGATGATCTTCTAGCTGGTTGTGGCTTTTGCGGATGCCTACTCCTCTTCTATAAATCATGCTAGTATCTCGGAGTGTTTTGAAGTCCATGAAAGGCAAGAACCATAAGTGCCGATGGTATGCTGGTTTCAGTGTTTTTGATGATGATTCTAACTTGATCCTTTTCGTAAGATCGATCTACCATGTGGGCAGCTTTTATCCTCCAGACGAATGAGAAAGATGGTAAAGCACTCCTTGTCTCCTTGCTTGACCAGCTCAAGGTCTCGAGAAGACTAACCGATAGATTAGTATTGTAGGATTATTGATGTAAGAACTCCCTACAAAGGTCCTACCAGTTTAGGACCTTGTGTATGTCGACAACGTTATACCATTTGATGACGTCTTTGTCAAACGCCCATGGGAATATGACATGGTATTGTAGAAACCACGACCCATCCCCTCGTAAGGGAGTCGGTGGGACCAAGTTTCCCAGGAATGTCGGCTCTCTTTGGTTTTTAAAGATTCTTTTTAAAAGTTGATTTTTGAAAGTGGTGTGCGCTTCTTATTAAGATTTTCGATTTTTGTAATCCAATTTAAAACAGCTTTTAGTCAAGTAATGATTGGCAATTTTATTAATCTTTTAATTTTATAATTAATTTTAAAAAGTCTCGGGATATTATTTCATAATTTAACAAAATAGAAAAATATAATTCACATTTTTCCACAAGGCTTTTGGGTCAAAAAAGATGTGATAACACTGGTTTAGACCAAGAGCCAAGCTCGGCCATCGGCCAGCCGACAAGAGCTAGCGTCGTCCGGTCCATGGCCTTGGCTCTCGTAAAGAAGATCAATTTTGTCCACTTTAAATTAGAAATATCGAGAGGCAATTTAAGAGAAATAAAATAGGAAAAAGGGGAGTCGTCGATCGGTTTTAGGAATAAAAACTAAAAATAAAAAATAAAAAGAATACCCTTCCAATCTTGGTATGGCAAGACTAAACTTGAAATATAGTTTTAAGAAATGGATCCATCAGTCTAAATTGAGAATCCGGTGTTCGGGGAAAGGTACGAAATGTAGGGATAAGCCCTCTACTCCTCCCGTCAATAGATGACCTTTACTAGTTCGAGCCGTGAGTAAGAAAAATGTGTTTAAACAATCAAGCATACAACATGCGAATACGAAAATTAAATTAATCAAAACATGCAAAGAAAGCAATAAAAGCGAGTTAAGAAAGCGACAAAGAAAGCGATAAAAAAAAGCGAAAAGGAAAGCACAAAAATAAAAATTACAATGGGCAAGGAGCAATTTAGAGAGCGATTACATTTTGATCCACAATATGGAAAGCATAAAAGGCATAAATTAAAAAACCATTAGGGGATCGAAAATAGGTTGTGTGCCCTCAAGTTGTCCCACTTGCCGATCTTGAATCACAAACCGGATCTAAAGGCGTAACGGCGGACGAGCAAGATTGGAGTAGGCTATTTTGTGGAATTTGTGAAGGTAGAGTACTCAAGGAAAGTGATGAAGATATTTGACGGAATGAGCCAAGAGATCGAATACTGATTTAACATTCGAGTAACTCTTAGTTTAAATTCAAGCAACATATAGCTAGGGTCTTGACCTCTCTCAAAATGGAGGAAATGGTACTCTATTTATAGGAGAAAGATTAAGTCACAAAAATAACCTAAAAGTTAAGCAAGCAATCGTCAAAACAGTGAACTAGATTACCCGTAATCCGAGAAAAATCGCATATCGCTTGGAAAATTGACCTATCATGTGTAGCTGAACACTAGAGTAAAACGCAAGCACTTTGGCAATTAAACCTTGAAGCATAGTGTCGGCATCAAACAGCGTCATTTGGTGAACTTGACTTCGATGCCTCGGTGGGGCGCTTGGAGCAAAACACAACACTTTGATAGGGAAAGCCATGAAGTGCGGCGTCGGCCTAAATGACGTCATACGGACACTTTGAGCTCCGTGTCATGCTGGGATGTTGAAGATGAAACGCTGCGTTTAGTGAGGAACAGGGCTTGAAATGTGGTGCTCGCCTCCTCCCGATTGGGTGCCTTGACCCCGGGCTTGGTCCAGATCGAAAGAAAATGGGTTGATGGACCGGCCCAAACAAAAAGGCTTATTTTTGTGGTGCTAATGGGCTTTTGTGGTTTATCGGCTTCGTCATGCCAATCGGACTCGATTGTGATCCGAGTTTGCAAACGAGATTGGGATTTCATCACCGAGATAACAAATAAATGAAAGAGAAAAGGGATGATACTTTTTAGGTGTCTACAGTTAGCCCCCACTTTGACAAAGTTTGAAAGATGAAGGTCAAAGTAGACACTAAAGGGTACTTACATATTGCTTTGGATGCCGATTGAATCAATGCGTTAGAAATTAGTTGTCTTTTGACTTGAACTCTAATAAAGGAGCCTGGACTTGGCTAACGAGTTTGAAGTCGGGGTTGCTAATTCCCGAATTGGCTACTTAAAGACCCCGAGCTCGGATTAGTGTGCTTAAACTTGACCATGTAGTTAGTTTGAAACTTAGTGAGGGAACTTGAACCGCACTCGGGTAGTAAACTCTAAAGTCACTGGGGTACCTAAACTTAACCACTTCTTGGATCCGAAATTCGGTTAGGTATCTTGAGCTTGGCTCAATCAATGTCCTAAAGCTCATATTAGGGGCCTAAAATTAACCGTTTCTTGGTTTGAAGCTTGGCTCAAAATTTTCTGCATTAATAGTTTTATTAGACGATAATTGAACGTAAATAGTTTCAAGTGTTACCCGAAAATGATTTGTAAACGGATCACATTTCAAACGTGCTTCCTTGACTTGGCCATGGGGAGGTCTTGAAGTCTTGGTGTGGTGTTTGAACCTTGACCACTATTGGGCTTCAAGTTCGATGGAGTGATGTCTCGAACCTTGACCACAATTGGGCTCGAAGCTTGACACGAGTTATGTGAACCTTGCCGTTGTTGGAGCTAAAGTTCAACAAAAGTTGTCCGAACCTTTACCGTTGTTGGGTTTGAGACTCTATAGACACCTGAAATGTGACACTCTTATCTATTTTATTTTTGTATTTTATTTCATAAGCCCAATCATGAAATCCTAGTCCTGTTTGCGGATTCGATCACCGTCCGAGTCTAATTGGCGTGACGGAAGCTAATAAAGTAAAAAGACCTTTTAGCACCAAAAATCAACCTTATTTGCTTTAGGCCGGTCCACAAACCCTTTTTTTCGGCCGGTCCAAGACCGAGTCAATGCTCAAGGTCAAACCTTGGCCGACGTTACGCATCAAGCTATACTACCTACTAAACGTTGCGTTTCATTTTCGGCGTCCAACCGAGACATGGAGCTCAACTTGTCCGCACGACGTCACATTGGCCGGCGCCGCATTTCATGGAAAAATTCGCCAAAACGCTACGGTTTCCAAGCGTCCAACCGAGACATGGAGGCCAACTACACAAAACGACACCGTATTTGACCGGCGCCGCGTTTCGTGGGATTTTCTCCAAAGCGTTGCATTTTGCTCCAGAGACCAGCTACAACACGGAAGGGTGGTTTGACCAAACGACGTCGTTTCTTGACCGGCGCCACGATTCTCGTCTTTGTCCGTGGGATTTCGGTTCAAGGAAGATTTGGTTGTTTTTCTGATTTTCCGGCCGGTTCGTTGCTACATTTTGGACGGCTATTTTAGCTGCTCCTTAGGTCATTTTGTGACCCAATCCCTTCACTATAAATAGAGAGTTTAGTCTCTCATTTTAGAGATGGCAATGTCCTAAGCTAAACTCTACTCAAATCTAACTAAGAGCTATTAAATGCTTTATGTATTGTGATATCTTTGTTTCCTTTCGCTAATCCTTACTACAATGTCGATATTCGATCCTCTAACCTTTATCATTCACATACATCATTCTACCTTCACTAAAATTCACAAAAAGCCGCTTTCAATTCAGCATCGTCATGCTTCCGGATCCGCTTCGAGATCAAGATCAGCAAGTTGGACAACCTCGAGGGTGTTTATTACCTTCACGGTGTTAATGTTTTATTTAATTTATGCTATTTATTGCTTTCTATATTGTGGAGCAAAGATGTAATCGCTTTTAATTCCTCCCAGCCCACCTGTAATCTTTTTATTTCTTCCGGTTTCCTTTTCGCTTTTCTTTAGTGCTTTCCTATCTATTATTTATCGCTTTCTTAGCTTGTTTTGCTGATTTAATTTTCGCACTTAATATGTTGTATGCTTGTTCGAAACATGTTTCCTAAACTCACATCTCAAATCAATAAAGGTTGTCTATTGAGGGGCGGAACGAAAGGGCTTATCCTTACGTTTTGTACCTTCGCCCTCGAATCTAGATTATCGGTTCTAAATCGATGGAGTCAAGTTTTAAACCTCTTTCAAGCTTAGTCTTTTCCATACTAAGATTAAAAGAGTTTTATTTATTTTTGTTAGTTTTTATTTCCTAAAACTTACCGGCAACTCTTATTTTCATTTTTATTTCTCTTTAATACGCACCTCCGCATTTCGATCGAAAATGGCAAAAAGAAATTTTATTTCTAACAGTTCATGGACCGAGACTCGATCACCTCGAGTCACGACTTATGGCCGATGCCGGTGACCATATGATATTGGCTCTGGCCGGCACCGGACAATCACCGAGCAAGGCTTTAGTCCAAGCCGATGTTTTACACTATTTTGGCCCCAAAAGCCTTATGGCAAAAATAAAACTATTTTGTTTTGTTATTTTCTTAAGTTGTGAAATAATATCCCAAGGCTTCTAAAGATAATTTCTAAAATAATTGATTAATAAAATCGCCAATCACCTTTGCTTAAACTATTTCAAATCAAATTACAAAAATTAGAAATCTTAATAAGAGGCATATCCCCATTTCTAATAAACTTTTAAAAAATTATTTTCAAAAAGAGACTTGATATTCGTGACGAAGCTTCGGTCTAGATCAGGTGCCTACTACAGAGAAGACACGGCGGTCGGTGGTTCCTGCGTACTCGACTAGGGATTTCCGAACCTTGACCATTGTTGGGTCTAAAGCTCGATGAGAGTTGTCCGAACCTTGACCATTGTTGGGCCTGAAGCTCGACGGGGTGTCCGAACCTTGATCGTTGTTGGACCCGAAGCTCGGTGGGAGTTGTCTAAACCTGGACCTCTTTAGGTTTGAGACTCGATCAAGGATGTCTTAACCTTGGCCACTGTTAGGCCTAAAGCTCGATGGGTTTGTCCGAACCTTGACCGCTATTGAGTCCGAAGCTCGACGTCTATCCACTTTCGTTGGAATAGGGACAGATATTTATCTTGCTTGAGCATTTGAAGTTTAATATGCCCCATTCGAACTTTGAGTTTTTAGTTTGTGTGCTAATAGCTCCTTTGTTTATATGGTAGAGGATTTGTGCCTCTTCCTAAGTATTCTTGGAGTTTGTTGTGGTTGTATGACCCTTTCGATCACGAGCCCTTACGTTCTCCTTTGGTGCTTGTGTCTAGCTCTTCTTGAATGTGGGATAGTTAGCTAGCTTTGTTGGAATTTCTTTGAAGGTGGCAGTGTCAGTAACCTTCTTGATGCCGACTTGATGAATGATGCTTGAGTAATTCCTTGTAGGGTGATTTGTTATTAAGTTTTGTATTCTTAGGAGTTTGATTCATGCAAAGGAGATGAATGAAAAACTCTATTCTAAGAACAAATGCATTCTTTTATTAAGATGATGCAAAAAGTTTCAAAAAAGACAAAGAAAAATTACACATTAGCCCCCACTACCCAAAGTAGAGCCTAAAGAAAAGCAGCCGATGGAACTGCAACGTATTACTTCTAAATGATGAACAAGTGAATTGTAGACTTGACAATTTGGTGCTGAGCTAACATGGCATGCTTCTTGATTGATTTTTTCTCATCCGAGTATAGCAAAGTGGTTTTGATTTTTGAAATTGCAAATGGGAATTGGAAATAAGATTAAGATTAGACCTAGACCTCATGGGCTTCCTACGTATCTCGCTATAGAGGAAATCGAGGCCTTTGTAGTTCAAAATGGAATACTAATGATTTTTTTGTAAAACAGGAAAAGGAAAGAGACATGAAATAGGTAAATGCGCACTTTATTAGCATCCTTGATGAGTGATGGGCTCATCGGATGTTCTTCTAGTTGGTTGAAGCTTTTGTGGATGCCTGCTCCTCTTCTATAAACATGTTAGCATCTTGAAGTGCTTTCAAGTCCATGAAAAGCAAGAACTTCAAGTGCTAATGATAGGCGAGTTTCGGGTTTTTACGATGAGTCCAACCTAATGCTTTTCAAAGGGTTGATCTGTCATGTGGGCAGCCTTTGCCCTCCAGACGATTAAGGAAGTCGGTAAACCTTTACCCGTCTCCTTGCTTGATCAACTCTAAGTCCCGAAGAGTGACTGGTAGGTTAGTATTGTAGGACTATTGATGTAAGAACTCTCGGCAAAGATCCCGCCAGCTTGCGACCTTGTGTGGGTTGATCGCATTGTACCATTTCATGATGTCTTTGTCAAACATCCATGGGAAGATAACATGGTAAATGTCCTTCGACTACGGTCTTTAAAGCCATTGCCCCTGTAAAGTTCCTTACGTGGTGGTGAGGGTTTTCAATTCCTTGGAACTTGATGTCGGGCATAGTGAATTTTTGGGGCAATTTGCCTTTAGGGATTGAAGTGAATCATTAGGCCAAGCAGTAGTTATTAAACATTAAGGACTTACATAACGACTTCTCTATTCGATCTATTTGTGGATCGGACCGAGGAGTGGGCTGAGGCTGAGGTTTTGGTTGAGGCTCGTGTTGAGACTTCTTCTCCGAGTTCTTTAAGTATGAGGTTAAGGATTTCTCTCATTGACTCAATCTTTTTATCCCGAGCTTCAATCTTAGCTTCTATTTTGGCAACAGATTATTTGAACAAGGTCATGATGGGAGTTTGCTCCGGCTTGTTGGCCATTCTTGGAGGAAGGTTGTGCTTTGACCATGGGAGGCGCACTGGTGTTACTAGCAAAGGTGTCGGACGTATGGTGTGGTACGTGTTGGTGTAGGACATATCGGTGTCGACCGTACCGATATTGAAATAGACTTCTTATTTCCTAACCACTTCGTGTTCGGATTCCTTATTTGAGTTGGATTCCATATCTTGTATCCTCAACGAGTACGTACTCGGGATTGGCTCATGAAAAATTTTAGGGGCATGGGGCTTAAGTGCTTGACCCGAGAAACGACCGATCCTAAGAGAAAAGAAAATGATATGCTTTTATTTTTTATGCACATAAAGAATGCAACTTGGACCACATGAAATGCAATTATGTACATGGAATCCCATAGATTGGGATGAATTTAATTTAGCTAAATGTGAACAAAGACTCACCTAATTTGAGATTAATTTTTAATTTAGCTAATGCAAATAAAAGACTAACTATTTTGAGATAAATTTAAAATTTGGCTAATGCAAAAATGGACTCACCTTTGAGATGGATTTGAAATTTGGCTAATGCAAAAATGGACTCTCTTATTTGAGATGAATTTGAAATATGCTAATGCAAATAAAAGACTCTCTTAATTAGAGATGGATTTGACTTTGGCTAGATGCAACAAAAAAATACAATTATTGGATTGACCTAAAAGGGGAGGCAATTTTGGACTTTCGGCTACAAATGCACACATTAGACCGACTCAAAAAAGATTAATTATTATATTTTATTTCTGCACTCATGCAAGGATTATTTAGTGAACCTAACCTAAACTAAAAGGCTCACAAAAAAAGGTTAAATACCAAAAACAATTACATTCATTCAAGCATGCAAATGAAGAACGGGCACAACCTAGACTTCCAAAGTTCTATGGTCAAAAAGAGGGATGAATCTAGGTCGGATACATGGTGTCTCATAGTTTAAGAATTTAGTCGTCCATGGGGTGCACGGAAAGAAATAACATGAATTCTCGGTGCCTCTCGGTAAAAACCAAGAAAAGCGTGCTATGAATGGAGAGTAACCACCTTCTCAATAATCAAGGCTAAGTGGGCCCACTGGGTTAGTAGCTCGACCTCTCCAAAAATGTTCTTAAGAGTAAAGCCTAATGGTCGAAATTAAAAGCAACTATGTCCGAGGCTCGCCTAAATGTAACATGCCTAATGCAAAACACAATAAGAAAACTCATAACTCAAATTTTCAAGTTTCACCCACTTAATAAGTGATACATCCCCATTAGAGTCGCCATTATAGGAACCATGGCCTGTACCCCCACAAGGGAACCAACGGGGACCGATTTTCCTCACGAATGTTGGCTCTCTTTGGTTTTTGAAGATTCTTTTTGAAAGTTGATTTTTGAAAGTGGGGCGCGCCTCTCATTGAGATTTTCGATTTTTGTAATCCTAAGAAAGTAGTAATTGGCAATTTTATTAATCTTTTAAGTTTAGAAATTAATTTTAGAAGGTCTCGGAATATTATTTCATAATTCAATAATATAGAAAAATATAATTCACATTTTGTCGCAAGCCTTTTGGGCCAAAAAAAGGTATGATAACACCAGTTTGGACTAAGAGCCAAGCCTAGTTACTGGCCGGTGCCAGCGAAAGCCGCGCCATCCTATCACCGGCGCCAGCCGTAGGCCGAGACCGAGGAGTCGGCCTCGGTCCATGACCTTGGCTATCGAAGCGGATTAATTTTGTCCACTTTTAAATTAGAAATGCTCGAGATGCAATTTAAGAGAAATAAAATAGGAAAAGGGGAGTCGCCATTCAGCTTTAGGAATAAAAACTAACAAAAATAAATAAAACAGAATACTCTTCCAATCTTAGTGGGTGTTTGGCCTATCTTTTTAATGAATTTTTGGGGCCTAAAATAAAAAATTAGGCCAAACATTGATATTTTCAAAACTAAAAATATTTTTCAAAAACAACGATAAATTACCTTTAAAAATAGAAATAACAAATCTCTATTTCGATTCTAATTTTTCGAAAACTAAAATCTGGGAATGCAGAGCTTTAAGTGATATTTTCCATTTGTACTAATATGCCCATGAGGAATTGAACTAATTCCTATCTAAAGTCAGACTTTTTCCATCGAGCATATTAAGCAAATGGTTCAAAGACCATCTTTCGTCTTCTTCCTCTCTCTCTCTCTCTTCCCATCTCTCCAGTCTCTCTTTCTTCTTCTTCCCCTCTCTCACCTCTACTTCCCTACTGCCTTGCCCTACCTCAGGCAGCCAGCCATCGGCGACCCCCGGCGCCGCCAAGCAAGTTGTCGCCAGTGCCTCCGCAACTATCTTACCGCTGCCCAACAACATTTTTCTCTCTCCTTTTTCGCCTGTTTCATATCGGTAGGGGCTGGACAACCCCTATTGCTACTACCACTGCCTGGCCGACACCGGTGCCACCTCCTAGACCGCCTTCCGACACCTGTCGTTGCCGCCCGATACCCCGGCTCCACCGCGGGATCTCCCACCACCCATCTCTACCTCTAACCCTTTTGAGTTATCTCTCTAATCCTCCACTTCTAAATAAATTCTATCATGAATTTATGTTGTAATTGAATAATTAGACAAGTACATGTGAGATTTGAATTAGTTTGTGATGGAATTTGAAGAACAATGGGAGCAATTGAAATATGGTTATATGTAGAATTAGAGTTGAGTATATGTTAATATGATATTGGAAATTAATGTGAATTTGTTCACATATTTTAATATACTCCTTTGATTTTTATTTGAGCTCAACGGATTACCTTGTTTTGTGAAGATTTGATTAAGTTATGGAGACATGTTAGTCTGTAGATACAAGATATTTATCTCTCTTTCTTGTTCTTCCCCTCTCTCTTTTCTCAAGTTTTATCTCTAGTTCGTTTGTCCGGGTATTGTTTTTTTTTTTTCAATGTTTTAACTCTGTTAAATTTCTCAATGTTTTACCTCAATTCTCAAACTCTATCTCAAGTTCTCGTTGCTGCACATCTCTAAATGTTTTTCGACCCCGTTCTTGTTGCACAAATACGTAGATATTCTATTTCCGAAACTCTCAAAGTTTATCCCTATTAAATCTCTCTCTGTTGAATCTTCTCAATGGTGCCTTGCCTTTCCTTGCCTTGCCTGCATTATTGACACAAGTGCGATTTGCACATCTAGGCGGATCGAAGTTATGGGCGAGAGGATTGTAGGTATAATGTAGAGATTCAAAGATTATAAATGCAGCTACGATATAAATAGAAAATAAAATAATATTAAATTGTACTATTATAAATAGTGTAGACAAAATTAGGGCAAACAACTCATTATTCAAAAATATTTCCATATAAATTAGGCCAAACATTTCAATACTTTTTAAAAACTACTTTTAGAACAACTGTTTTTGAGAAACAAAAATAGTTTTTTATAAATCAGAGCCAAACAACACCTTAGTATGGAAAAACTAAGCTTGAAAGAGGTTTAAGAAATGACTCCATCGGTCTAAACCGAGAATCCATTGTTCGAGGGCGAAGGTACGAAATGTAGGGATAAGCCCTCCATTCCGCTCATTAACGAGACGACCTTTACTAATTCGAGTTGTGAGTAAGAAAAAATGTGTTTAAACAATCAAACATATAACATGCGAATAAGAAAATTGAATTAACCAAAACATGTGAAGAAAGCAATAAAAGTAGTTATGAAAGTGATAAAAGAAAACAAGAGGGAAAGCACAAAAATAAAAATTATAGCGAGCGGGGAGGAATTTAAAGAGCAATTACATTTTGATCCACAATACGGCAAGCATAAAACACATAAATTAAATAAATCATGAAAATAGGTTGAGCACCTTTAGGTTGTCCCACCTGTTGATCTTGAATCACGAATCAAATCTAGAGGCATAACGGCGGACGAGCGAGATTGGAATAGGCTATTTTGTGGAATTTGTGGAGGTAGAGTAGTGTAGGAAAGTGATACGGATGTTTGGCGAGTAATGGTCAGCTGAAAATGAGCCAAGAGATTAGCTCTTAGCTTAAATTCAATAGTATATAACTAGGCTCTTGACCTTTGTCAAAATAGAGGAAATGATCCTCTATTTATAGGAGAAAGGTTAGGTTACAAAAATGACCTAAAAAGTAAGCAAGAATCCGTCCAAACAGTTGAACCGGATCGTCCATAACCCCGAAAAAAAATAGGATAAATCCACTTGGATCGAAAATCCTACAGGAGGTGCCGAGAAGCGCGACACCGGCCTCAAAAGGCGTCGCTTGGAAAACCGGCCTTCCATGCATAGGTGGAACACTGGAAAAAATGCAACGCTTTGGCGATGTAAACCCCGAAGTACGACACCAGTCTCAAACGGCGTCGTTTGGTGAATTTGACTTCGTGCCTCGGTTGGGCGCTTAGAGCAAAATGCAGCACTTTGGCATGGAAAGCCATGAAGCACGGTGCCGGCGTAAACGACGTCCCATAGAAACTTTGAGTTTTGTGTTACCCCGGGATGCTAAAGATGAAATGTTGCGTTTAGTGAGTAGCAAGGCTTAAAAGGTGGCACCGACCTCTTCCCGACTAGGAGCCTTGACTCGGGCTTGGTCCAATCAAAAGAAAATGGGTTTATGGGCAGGCCCAAACAAAAAGGCTTATTTTTGTGGCACTAATGGGTTTTTTGCGGTTTATCGGCTTTCGTCACACCAATTAGACTCGATCATAATCCGAGTTCGCAAACAAAATTGGGATATCATCACCAGGCTAATAAATAAATAAAAAGGAAAGGGATGAAACTTTTTAGGTGTCTACAAGTGTATGTTCTCTGGTACATTTTTAGTCATTTCCTTATAAAGCTCCTCATATGGTGGTGAGGGTTTTTCAGTCCCATAGAACTTGATGTCGACATGGTGAATTTTTGGGGCAACTTCCCTTTAGGGATTTAAGTGAATCCCGGGCCGGATAATTGTCATTGAACATTGACGATTCCCACAACATCTTCTCTATCTCGATCAATTCGTGTATTAGATTAAGGCTTATGCCGAGGCTGAGGTTTAGGCTGAGGGTTTGGGTTAAGGGCTTGCTTCCTCTCGGTCTTTTCTTACTTTATTAGCATTTTTGTTGAGGGTTTGGAGAATAAGATCAAGTGTTTCATATATTGACTCAATCTTCTTTATCCCGGGCCTCAATCTTAGCTTCTATTTTTGTAGCAGACTTTTTAAATAAAGTCATGATAGGGTTTGCTCTCTGTAGGAACCACGACCTATACCAACCGAGTTTCCCCACTAATGTCATGTCTTTTTTAAATAATGATTTTGAAGATGATTTTGGAAGTTTACTAAAAAATGGGGATGAACCTTTTATTAAAATTTTCGAATTTTATACTCTAATTTAAAATGAATTAGGTAAAGTTTGAATGGTAGTTTTGTTAATCATTTTATCTTAGAAATTATTTTCGAAGTCCTGGAATATTATTCTTAACCGAAAAATAAAGAAAACTAGGGTTTTATGTCTCTTACGTGAGGCTATAGTGACAAACCGATGCGAAAACACCGGCTTGGACCCGAGCCTTGCTCGCCGACCACTTGATGCAGCGGCAGCCTGCACCTGGTGGTCGGTGGTGCCAGCAAGGGGCCATGGCCGAGGAAGTCAACCTCGACCTCATCCCCTGGATGGCGGATCTAGAAATTTTTTTATTGTTCCGTTAGGTTAGTTTTTAGAAATGAAAAAACTAACAAAAACAAATTAAAATTTACTCTTGTAATCTTAGTATGGGAAAACTAAGGCTGAAAAAGATCAAAAATGACTCCATCGGCCTAGAACCGAGAATCGAATTCGAGGGCGAGGATACGAAACATAGGGATAAGCCCTTTCGTTCCTCCCATCAAACGACTGGCTATACTAGTTTGAGTAATGAATCTAAATAACACATTAAACACAAGCACACAACATGCGATATAGAATTAAAAGTAATCAAAACATGATAATGAAAACAATAAAGGCATATATGAAAAGCGATAAAAACGTGGTAAAGAAAGAAAACGAAACGAAAAGAAACAAAAGCGAGAAACTAAAAGGATTACATCAGGCAGGGAGGAATTAAAAGCGATACAACTTTTTCTCCACAATACAAAAAGCAATAAAACATGAAATAAGTAAACCTTTGTGAAGGCCAAATTGGTGCCCTCAAGTAATCCCACCGCTGATCTAGATCACAAATATGGAACCGATGATGCGATAGTGGTCAATCGAGAAGGGATTTTTGTGTCATTTGAGTGTAGGTAGGTAGAGAGATGTATGACAAAATAGGAATGGGCTAAAAGTAAACCAAGAGATCAAAATACGAAAAGGAGTATTCGATAACTCTTAGTTAGGTTTCAGCAGCGTGGCGCTAAGGGATGAGCCATACATAGAATGAGAGCCTCAGCTCTCTATTTATAGGAAAAGGCTAGGTCACAAATGACCTAGGTTTTACACTCGGGAGCCGTCCATAAAGCTAAACAGAATCAGCTACAAAAACCGGGCCAAAATTGAAGTGATAAAACTAGATAGAACCTGGACATAACCACGGTCGGGGCGCTGGGCACCCAGTGCTGCCCTAGGGTTTGGTGCCCTTTCGTGCTCGTAAAGGGAGTCTTTAGGCCAAAACGCGGTGTTTCAAGGTGAGCTAATCCAGTACGGGGCCAGTCGGCCATACTGGTGACATTTTGGGGATGTGTACTCCTTATCTCGGGCAGATCGTCTTGGAGCTAAATGCAACACTTTGATACTTGTGATCATGAAATTCAGCACCGAACGTTGCTTTAAGGTCTTCACCTCCGTGTCCGGTTGGACAAAAGTGAAACGTAGAATTTTAAACTCGAAATCTCCCGCATGCGGCACTCGGACTTCGTTGACTCTAGCGGCTTGACCGGGTTTGGAGCATCCGAAAGAAAAGGGATGTTTTGGCCGACATAAGGTAAAAGTCTATTTTATTTAGTGCTAAGGGGTTCTTTGCGGTTGATCGGCTTTCGTCGCACCAATCAAATACGATCCGTGATTAAGATCCTCGGACAGGACTCGAGATTTCATCATCGGGCCAATAAATAAATAAAATAGAAAAAGGATGGCACTTTTTAGGTGTCTACACTCTCGTTCGTTGGTTATTTTTGAGGAGGATTGTGCTTTGCCCGTGGGCGATGTACTCGGTATTACCAATAAAGGTGTTGGACGTACTAGGGTGGTACGTGCAGGTGTGGGACATATCCGTGTCGAACGAGTCGATATTAAAGTAGACTTCTTATTCCCTAGCCTCTTCGTGCTTGGATTCTCGATTTGAGTAGGATTCCCTGTCCCGTAGGTGCTCAAGATTGGTTCATCAAAATTTTAGGAGAGATGAGGCTTAAGTGCTTGACCCGAGAAGACAACGAACCCCTAAGAAAAGAAAATGATATTCTCTTTTATTTGGATGTACATAAAGAATGCAAAATGAAATGTAACGATGCCAATGGAGTCCCTTAGATTGGGATGAATTTGAATTGGCTAAATGCAAACAAAGACTCACTTAATTTGAGATGAATTTGATTTGGCTAAAATGCAAACAAAAACTCGGCTAATTTGAGATGAATTTTATATGACTAAATGCAAACAAAGACTCACCTACTTTGAGATGAATTTGATTTAGCTAAATGCAAACAAAGAATCAGCTAATTAGAGATGAATTTTAATTTGGCTAATGCAAACAAAGACTCTCCTAATTAAAGATGAATTTAACTTTGGCGAATGCAAATAAAAGACTCTCCTAATTAGGAATGGATTTGGAAGATGGACAAAAATGCAAGCATGCTGACGGTCAACACTTAAAATCTATCGAAGAGATGAGAGGGTTCACGGCGGGACCCACCTCGCTTGACCGGAGAAGACCAATGTCGGCTATGCCCGGTAGCCGGTGACTAAAAAGGGCGAGACTAAAGATTATTTAGACTATGACTAGAAAATGCAATTAATGGACCGACCTCAAAAGGAGAGGCATCTTTAGACTTTTGGCTAAAATGCACAAAATGGACCAACTCAAGAAGGTTCATTATTTTATTTTATTTTATTTTTGCACCCATGCAAGGATCATTTAGAAAACTTAACCGAAACTCGCTAAAGACTCGAGGAAGAGGATTAAATAACAAAAGCAACCACATACTTTCAATCATGTAAATGAAAAGAGGGTACAACCTAGACTGCCAAGGTTCTATGGTAAAAAGGGATAATTCTAGGTTGGATACATGGTGGCTCATATTATGAAAATTTCACCCCCTATAGGGTGCATAGCGGGACTTGAATAATCATTGTCTCTCGATCGGGAATTGAGAAAAAGCATATTATGAGCATAGAGTAACCATCTTCCCAGAGTGTGTCAAGCCTAGGGGGCCCACCGAGTCAATAGGTTGACCTCTATGAAATGAAGAATGACGACACAAAGCAATGATGCTTTTAAGACACAAAATTCTCCTTCCTAAAGGTAATTTGCTCTATAAACCCTAAAAAATAAAATCTCTTTGAAACTTTTGGTGTATAAAAAATGTGACAAAATTACTTCGTAAAGATTGCATGACTGAAAAATATTTTCTGTTGTAGTGAGAAATACACTAGCATAGAACATTTGATTTTTCATGCTTAGATCAGTAAAATTTTAGTGTACACTAGCATAGGTTTTGGTGTACAATAAGTATCATTTGATTTTCAAATTATATTTTTATATAGTTTGTGTATAATTGTTGTATTTTTTGTAGACATTAGAATGACTCGGAAATGTCGAAGAAAATTGAGCATGTAATGGAGGTCACTAATGATAAGATAGAGAAAGAAACTAAACCCGAGATAAAAAGAAGACATATATCAAGATTTTTCAAACCAGAATGTCACCTTCAGGTGGTCTCTATGATACTTAATTCAATGATGCTCGTAAAGTCGCTTAAAGTATATGGGGTTTGAACATTTCCTTCATCTTGGATGAAGAGTATATATGGCGAATTCGCAACATGGTTGGTGGAGAATTATGATCCTTATGTAGGTTGTTTGAGACTCGTGTGATAGTGAGAAACTAAAAGTCAATAAAATAAATGTCACTTGACATAAGGCTTTCCTATAGGCGGAAAGAAAATCAAGGAGGCCTCTATCGAATGTGTAGCTGATTAGGTTCTTGATAAATGGCAAAAAGAGCACAAAATCAAAGACCTTTCCCCGACATTTATGACATGCTAGAGTTTATATTGTCGCAGAAGGATGGTGGAGAGGTTTTCAAGAGGAATTTTCTGATGTACATGGTCGCAAGATTCTTTAGTGGTCCTTGAAATTAGTATTGTCTCAAATCATCTATGAAGAATGTTGCAAATGTGGATGAGATCTCATCACTTGACTCGGTCAGGCTTTGCATTTCATTAACATCAAATTTTTGTCCGACAATTTAAAGAGCACAAAGTCAAACATTTTGCAAGTCTAATTGTCTTTCTCATGGTAAGTATAAATTTTTAAATTTCATTAACATGAGTACATTAATATTCATTTGTACATTTTTCATAATTACTTGAATGGATTTTTAACATTCGTACCCCTCGTACTATGCTCGCAATCATTTTTCTACCTATATCCTATTAAAAATTATTTTCAACCCCCCGACCTTACTAGCATATTACAATTGTAGGAAAATTTTGGATTTTAAGTTGACTCGAAGATGTTAAAAGATGAAAATGTTCTTATAAAACTTAACCCCACTACACTCATATTTTATTAATTTATTTAACCATAAACTAATTTTATCTCTCTTTCTTCATTACTCTCACAAACACAATTGACCACCATCTCCGATTCTCTCTCCTATCCCCCTTGTCTCTCTCTCTCTCTCTCTCTCTCTCCTTCATCAGGCTAATGCTATCTTCGATCAAATTGTTAAATTCCCAACTCCTAAGCTCCTCCTCAAGAAATGGCTCAACGAAGAAGACCCGATTCACAATCGAATTTCCCTAAAAGAGAACCAAATTGATGGAGTTCGTAAAGAGCTCACAAACCTCTACACTTTGTTCTTCCTCTTCCACTCTCTCTTTCTCTCCTCCTTCTCCTCTTCTTTCTCTCTTCCCCACCGCCCGTCTCGTCAAAAATCATGGATCCCCTCGATCCGCTCCTTCGTCTTCTCGGTACCCCATCATCTTGGCAGTTCAAGTACAAGACCAACATCGAGACCCACCTCAAGAAGCTCCTGGAGAGAGAGAAAGCGGACGACAAGCTTCTTGGGAAGTGCGTCAATGAACTGAAGAAGAAGGGGGTTGAATTTTATCTGTTGAAGGAGGTGGATACGCTTCGATGGGCGAAGAGTATGAGGATTGAGAGCAAGGCGATGAGGAAATGGTCTCGTCAGTGATTTTGTTTCTCTCGTTGTTCTTCTCTTTCTCCTGCCTTGTTTTGGTGGTTACAACTTACTAGGGTTATCTTGTGTGGTTAGATTATGGGTATTTTGAATTTTAGGATTTGAGTTGTTGGGCTTAAGTGAATTGATTGGTTATTGTGGGGGATTTGGGGTTTTGGAATTGAATGCGAACACTCGTTCGCTTTTGTCTGTAATTTTGGGGCTAATCAATATGCCGATTGGATTAATTATGAAATAATGTGAGTTATCTTCTACGGACATTAACTTTGTATCAAGTTAATGTTGAATTCTCATGGTGTTTTGTTTTGATTTTTTGAGCTAGTTATTTCCTTTCAATGGCTAATCAAACACCAATGGTCATTACACTTTTAGGGCTCCTATGTAAGAAGTGTTCTTGGGGGAGGGGGAAGAGGGAATCACTCATAGTCTAATGAAGGTAATGAAAAAGATTCAATAAATATATAAATTAGGGGAAGAGGTATTTTCATCGCTTAACGTCTCAAGTCAACTCAAAATCCCAAGTTTACCTACAATTCTAATATGTTGATAAGGTCGTGGGAGTTGAAAATAATTTTCAATAGGACATAGGTAGAAAAATGATTGCAAAGATAGTGCGAAGGGTACAGATGTTAATAATCCATTATTAAACTTCTCATGGTAATTATGCATTTGTACAATTGTATACTAGTCATTATAAATTGTACACTAATCAGTATACAATTGTACACTATTAGTGATACTATTGTACACAAGTAGTTAGATGATTATACACTATGCGTACATTGATGTGATACTATTGTACTCTTTTTTTGTCTTACGCTTATTCTAACTTAATAGAGTTATGTTTTCATTAAGAGATGTTGAAAAACGGTTCCAACTATGCTTACTTGGATATCGGATAAAATCAGGAAAAGAGTACGAGAAGAGACTAAATAAGTTGGATTTGGGAAAGGATATGTAGATTCTCTTGATGAATTGCCGAGTGAACAAGACAAAGGTCAAACATCCAAAATTAGTGAGATTCAGGCAGATGTTTTATGCACGAATGATAATACCATAGCACGCTATTTATAAGACTATCATGTTACAACATTGCTTGATTTTATTTGTATTTAACTTGTAGCAAGTTATTAAGGAAATGACATCTATATCAAAGGAATTAGCAACTGCATTCATGACGTTCAATGAGTTGATGGATTCTTTGTCAAAGAAGTATCGAAATAATGAAATACTTAGAAGTATTCAAGATGCAGTGCTAAAAATGTTTGTTGCATATTCCGAGAATGTCTCTACTAATGTTAAGGACGACAATGATACAGATTGAAGCAAAGATCTCATCATTTACTCAACATGATGATTTTTACAAGAATCCTCTGGTCTTAGAAGCTATTGATGCTTTAGTAAGGGCTTGCATCAGGAAAATAAGAAAAGAAAAGAGTGATATGCTTAGTTTTTCGTTATTTATTAATAGTGAAAGGCCTATTACAAATGATATGGTGGTACTACTTGTGATGAAAATGCAACTAATTATGATGAAGTTCATGAGATTGGGGACACACAAGTTGGTCAAGTAACAAGCATGACTGGAATAGAGGTTGGACAAAGTCAATCTGCTCCCTTCGAAGAACCTATTGTACAACAAGTTGCTCTTTTTGAAGAACCTATCATACAACAATCTGCATAAGAGGAGAAAGATAGTACTCGTCCAAACTTTAGATGTAAGAAAGGAAAAACAAGTAAAAATCAAAATCATACATAATCCTCCAAGACAAGTTGGACAAATGACAACATCGTTTTGTTCTCCTTATTATGACAGGCTTACTAAAATATCGACAAATATAACAAAGAAGGAGAAGATTATGTTTTATTATGTTCTTAATCTTCCAGTGATGTTGAATGAGAGGCAAAAATTGTCATTTTAGACCACATTTTTATTCTATAATATTTAACTTTTAGAACAAGTATGTGTGGCTAATTATTTATTTTTATATTTTTTTGATGCTAGTGAACTAATGTTTTGTGTTTTCGGATTTGAGTATAACAGAGATGTTCTAAAATCACTCGTCCCGAAATTTTTATTGACATTAATATTATCAATCACTGTAGTATGATATTGAATGAAACAGAGAGAAAAGGGGATCACACTACTCTAAGTCGATTTTTTCCCATGTGATACTTGTGTAAGTAACACAATAGCATTTCTGCTATTTAATTATATACAAATCAAATGTTCATATATCTTTTAAAAGTACATCATTTGATCTCTTTTGTAAATTTCTTTTGATGAGATGGTCTATGAAAAGAGAACATATGCACAGAGATATGAGGATTTTGAGCAATGCGTTTCGCAACAATTGGCTCAATTCAATTAGAAGAACCTAAAAAACATTAACTTGTTACTTTTTTATTTTTAATAATTATCAAATTTCATTAATTGACATTTGTACATCAATTCTTAAACTATTGTACACAAAATAATACGTATTTGTACATTAATTAAGATACCCTCAAAATATCATATTTAATCAGTATACAATTATACACTAATTAATATACAATTATACACTAATCAATTTAGAATTGTACATTAATAACTATTCAAATGTACACTAACATGTATTATATTGTATTCTATTTTACACTTGGAACATATTTTCTTACTTTCTTTTTTTGGCATTTTAACAAGTTTTCTTTCCCATATTGTATGGAAAACATTTCGTCCTGTGTTGTTTCAATTTGAAAGAAGGAAAATATGATATCATTGATAATATCCACACGAAGTTAACGTTACGTAAGAGTTATGGAAAAATCATACAATGATGGTATGTAACTTCTATTTTCTTTGGATGATATGTCTCGCTACCTTACAATATATCACTAACTACTGTGTATCTTTTTCATATTAAGAGAAATGCATTTAGCTAATACTCGAGTCTATTGCACATCCAAAACATAAATCTATCAAACAAGCGAGTTCCTAAAGTGAAGGACTAACCGCAATCTGGTTGGTTGTGGCATTTACTACGTAAGGCGTATGAAGACATATTTTAGAGATTTTCATGAATGTGACCCTAGATTTGATGGTAATGATGTATGTTCTGATTTCTGTTTGTTATCTTCTCCTAAAAGAATCCGTTTCTAAATCTTATTATATATATTTTTTTCAACGTTGCTTTTCAGGATGCAAGCTGGTACTTTTGCGAAGATACTATCGCTTCAATATAATAAATTTTAAGGAGAATACAGCAAGGCATATGCTGAAGAAAATAACTAAAGATTTCCACAAGGAAGAACCAGAAAATAAAAGAAGAAAATGTCATTTTAGAACTTTTTGGATAGGGAATTATGTCAATATTACCCTAATTATTATTTTTGGGCTAAGAATCATCATGGTCTGTAATTTTTGGACATACATCTAGTAATTTTTTAGGCAAATGATGGCAATGATGTAATTACAAGTTAGGCATAAAGCGAATAATTTTTTGGGCAAAGGATTATCATGATTTGTAATATATTAGTGATCATATATTGTACATAAATTATCATTTTGGAATATAATTGACTCGGAATTAACTTGGAATTTCACATGGAATTATTGTGAAAGTCAATATGCATCTCGCACGTCAATTCTTAACAGCTTGTACACCAATTAATATGTTTTTATTCATTAATTGAGATACAACCATAACTCCAGCTTGAATTGACTCTACTAAATCGAGATATCTTCAAAGTCGGTATGCATATGTACATCAATTCTCAAACTTTTGGACACCAATTAATATCCGTTTGTACATTAATTAGATACACTCATATCTCAAACTTAGATTGACTTGAGCCCAAATCGAGCTTTGACTAAGCCAACTAAATGTCATTACAACACTAATTAATATGAAACTAGTAATTTTTCAATTGTAAAATAACAATATGAATATACACATTTAAAAATAAACTATTTTATCCACATTTTGCACTAATCAGTATACCACTATACACTAACAATATAACTTCATTAAAAATATATGAAAATGTATACAATTGAAATCAATATTATTATAATAAAATCAATTAAAAACATGAATCTCTACATCTCATTTCTTCTTCCTTGAGTTGCTTTACTTCAAGACCTAATGTACCTAAAATAAAAAAAGTAACATTAAATATTAATAAAGAAATTAAACAAACACAAATTAATCTAATATAAAACTAAAAATTAATCCTAACGTGAGTGGACTTAATAGTATGTTTTTTCCTCCATTTTACAATGCTCTATCACTCTAAAAAATGGATAGAAGAATATCAGAACAATTGCTATAGTATTTGAGTACAATAAAAACATATCAATGCATATCATTTAAAGCTAGTTTTACGGATACTATTGCTTCTTCCTTGAACATCTAATAACATGCTAAAGGTTCTAATTCTGCTAAAATTCTCTAAGGATAAATTACTCAATGTTGTTGATGTAGGCTACATAGTCATTCAACATTAAAGAAGAAAAGGAGAACACATTGATATATAATGGTTAGTTATGACATCACTTTACCTAAGGCAGTGATACGTGAAAATTTTCTCGGATTTTTGTAATCCTTGAATATATACCTCTTGCTTGATTTACTTTGTTCTCCACTATACTCTTCTTTCTCAAATTTCTTTTCTCCTTTATTCCTTCTTGTAGGAAAATTCTTAATAGCTCTTTGAGAACTCTCACCTTGTTCCTCATCCTCGGACAAATACGCGGATCCAATTTCGACTTCAATAGCTTTTCTCACATCTATGACAAACTGCTCACAAATTCCTCTTATTTTTTAATTCATTTGGCTTCCTAAAAAGATAAAATCAATTCTACGAAAAATTTATGCTCTTCAAACATATGGAGTTACCCCCGATAGTCAAGTTGTACTTCTAGAACAATCTTCCCCTTCTTTGTGAGGTTTAGTATTCCTCATCCACCTATTGATTATTGTTAGGGATGGACCTATCGGGGGTCAGTGGGGTCAACTTACCCCCTCTCAAAAATAAATAAATTTTTTATAGAACGTAATTAAGCTGAAAATAAATGTAGCTGAGATGGTGAGGATCTCGAAGAGTTATACGCGAGGTCAAGGGTTCAAACCCTAACGCGGGCAATCTCACTTTTTTTTTCAAAATTTTTCTTCCTTTCATTTATTACTCTTTTTCCACGACTCTTCCCCACGACTCGCCTCGACCCGGCTGCCGTTGCAAGCATCGCTCCTGCTCGCTTTGCCTCCACCACCGGACCGGCCACCACTGCCGCCATGCTGCTGCCTCGCGCAGCCCGACCAGTGGCGGAGCCCTCCCTCTCCACAACTCTCTCTCTCTCTCTCTCTCTCTCTCTCTCTCTCTCTCTCGCCAACAACCACACCACAGCAGCCGGAGAAGCCCCAAACGATTGCAGCACACCATCGGCGCCGTCCACCGCCACCGCTAGTCACCCGCCCGGTCTTCGGTGGGTCCGCCACTACCTCCTCTCCTCTCCCTCACCACACTCTCTCTTTCATTCCTAAATCTGTAAGTTCACAACTTTAAAATTTTTCAATTTCAATTCATTTTAAGGTATAATTTGTGTGATATTAGATTTAATTTCTTTAATTTTATCCTTAATTTATGTGATTTTATTGATTTTTCAATTTCATTTCATTCATTCTTTAGACCAATTTCACGATAAAGGTTTGATTGTTGTTGTTTAATTCTTATTATAGGTCAAAATGCTTAAATATTTCAAAAGATAGCTACAAAACGCTTCATTCCTTCGAGTTCGAAATCTGAAAATTCACCATTGAAATATGAAAATTCTTTATGTAATGTTAATTTTCAAAACAGATATTAACTTTCTTCAAGTTCGAAATCTGAAAATTCACCATTGAATGAAAATTTACCATTGAAATCTGAAAATTCTTTATGTAATATTGATTTTCAAAACAGATGTTAACTTTTATATTTGTAAAGATGTTTGTAAAGATCGATTGTATGTGAACTTAGGTTTATGAATATAAAAGACCTATGTGAATACTCCGAGCGTGTGACTCATTGAGCTTGTGTTGTTGATACTCGAGCTTGTGACTCGTTGAGTTTACGAATGTGTTTCGTGCGGGGTTAAGGCTTTAAGCCTATGGGATTAGCCATATTACAAAGGAAACTCTGCCGAAATTTTCACTTGTGTACACTATTATTTAGTTTGTTTCGACCCCCTTCCGTAAATTCCTGCGTCCACCACCGATTATTGTGCAGGAATACTTTGTACACAATTCACACTCGTATACTTTTAAACACTACTACTGGAACCACTTTTAAAGATGGGTCTTCAACGATGGTTAAAAGGACAAACTATCATGAAAAATGGACTGGTGGTATTTTCATAAAAAATACAGTTGTAAAGTATATACGACGACGATTCAACATCAACAACCGTCGTTTTAAAGTTTCTACTGAATGTAGACTATGGTATTTTTAATCGAACCGTTGTCATAGATGTATCTATAACGAGGTTCACTTAAAAACTGTAGTTTAAGAACTTTAGACAAGCTGTTCTTTGTAGTGAACCGTAGTTTAATGTTCTATAGAAAAAAAACCCCTCGGCCAACTCCAACTCTCACTTTTGTCACTCTCAGTCCCACACTCTCTCTCTTTGATTGCTCTTCTCTTTGTGGTGGTTTCCGGTGGTTTCGATTGGGTTCCCACTTATTCTCTCTGCAGCTTCCTGGTCGTGCTTGCACTCTACCCCACTCGCTCTCTCGGCGTTTTCGGTTGTGGCTACACCACTCTCGCCGACCTCTCTTTCCGACCCCACTTCTCTCCATGTGGCTACACCTCTCTCGTTGACTTCTCTTTCCGGGCACCACCAGGATAATCTCTTTTGCTTCATCTTTAGCATTTTACCCATTCATTACGGGGTTTAGAGAAAATTTTAGATCTAAACTCGAAAGTTTAATTTAGGAGTCTTATATTTCGCGGTGTTTTAGAGAAAATTTTGTAGATTATTTTTATAAATTGTGAATGGATTAGAATATGAAAATAAGAGAAGAGTTGTTGTACATGTTTATTAAGAGTTGTATAATTGCTTGCAGTATAAAATGGATTCTTCAAAAAGTACAAAAAATCGAGGGGGCGAACAATGATGAACAAGGAGGAGTTGGTCCGGAGTAGAGACGATCGAACTCTCCTTACACTAGTTGATTTTGATAGCCACAAAAATGTTGTAGGTGAGAATAAAGCTACCTTTATTAGCTATGTTGATGCGGCAACCCGCACCCACCGGAACATCAACTTTAGAAAATAGGTCGACGTCCTTGATTCCATTAAGGACAACCTATGGAATGATATTTAGGTAAATGAATACATCTCAACTTAGTATTGCAACTTATATTGTAAATGGTTAATATATATATATATATATGTGTGTGTGTGTGCGCTAATGCATACCATTCTTGTGTTTCGAGAGAACATTCAACTTGAACGTTAATGAATCCGAGATCCCCTCGATGAAACACAAGACACTCATATCGGCGGTAGAAAAGTTTAGAGACTTCAAATATCGCATAACCGCTATATGGGTTTATAAAACAAGGCAAATAAAACAAGAAGGTAGACCCTGGGAGGTCTACAATAGTATCACGGAGGAGGACTAGAGATCGTTTAAAGCACATGTCACCTCTCCGGAATACAAGGTAATTTCATTGCTTTGATACCTTTTTGTGATACTACATCATCAATGATTGTATACAAAGTTAATGGGTAGCTCTAAGGAGAAAATAGAGGGTTTGAATAGTATGCAACTTCATTCAAATATTTCAATTACCATATAAAAATAGTGTGATGTTGGTTTTCTATAAATGTAAGTGGTGAGATATACTTGAGAAAGGCGGATGTACGAGACAATGAGAGGGGATTTTTTTTTACACTAATATTTTCGTTGTCGAATCGATATAAAATGGAAGAAATTATCAGTGACATATACAACTATTTTCGATTTAAGTGTTATACACTCGATATTTTCGTTGTCTTAATTACTTGCGCAGGCAATAGGTGAAGTCAACCGGAAGAGGATTAAGAGCAATCCGTACCCTCATGTGTTGTCCCGTAGGGGATACACGAAGTTAGAGGAGAGGTTGTACAAGCAAAAGCTTGAACAACTTCAAACAACATCCGAGTGAAGGTTACAACATAGATACTTCGCAACTCGTTATCGATAGGGACGAGCTGTGGGTCGAAGGAAGAAACAAGAAAGATGGAACCTTCACTACGCCCGAGGTAGAAGCAATTTCTCACCGACTCATGAGTTTTTTCACTATTTCCTTTATTTATTTTGAGAACTACTTATCGGTTTTAATATTTATGAAATTGTCAAATGATAATACCTTTTTCTTCTTATAGGCGTCTTTGTCACGGGCATTGGCTTCAAAATTCGCTAACACCACCGGGAGGAGGGACAAGTTAGCCTTGGCCCTATAAAGAGATGAGCATCTCGGTCGTGTTTGAGCGGTACTTGGGCAGGTGGGGATAGTTGAGCACTTTGGGGCTAGGAAGACGTGCCCTATCACTTCCACCCAAGCTTTTATGAAGGCCGAAATGGCCCAAATGGAGTCTCAATAATCCATAATTGAGCTCCAATAGACCCAAATGTGCCAAATGGCTGCAAAGGTGGCAGAGATGGAGGCCCGGATGAGTTTGTACTTCATCACCAACACAGGCATGCCATTATCACCCGTTGACCAATTTGAAATTCCGGCGGAGGTACGTAATTCAGATTTTGCAACCTAATAATATTTACATGCATGTTTTTGTTGTTTTGGATTAGTGCCATTATTTAAATGCATGTTTATATTTTTGACTAATTGGTGTATAATATTATTCAATGAATGGTGTATATTGTGTGGTTGTTGCGTAACTCCGGTGTGTGGCCGTTGTGTAATTACTTATTTATTATTATGTTTTTGTTGTTTCGTGATGAGGGCCATTATCCCGGGAAAATGTTTACTTTTAAGGGGAAACTCGTCTGTTTATTTTCGAGGATTTTAAGTTATTTGACTTCTATGTCAAAGGTTATCCCATGATTGTAATTGTTATACTTATTCTTATACGAGTTGGTAAATTGCAAGCTAGCTTCTCATCACCCTCTCATAGAGCATGTTGTGGTATTGGATGTTGTTTTCTCATGGAGGGCAGATATTGTCGTTCACTGGACACCCCTTACAGCTGATGAGGTGAGGGTAAGTGTCAAAGATGTCATGCACGAGAAAGGCGAGTGTGAGTTTTCGATCCAGGGATCGGACCTCCACACTGTTGACAACGTAGTCAACGCTTTTCTTCGTTGACCTAAGAGTTTGGTCATCCTCACTATGGTAATTCATTTTTATTAAAAATATTAGATTTAGTTGTTATTAATATCACGTGTATATATATATATATATATATATATATATATATATTTCTTATTTTTGTATTGATTATTGACTAGGATATCGTGGACGATCCGAGAGTGGGATGAAGGGCGCTAGTGGCATAAGCAAACGTTTAGTGGCGCCCATTCGTTGTCCAAAGAAGGCTCCTCTCAAATCTATTGAGCGAGTCTCGCACGGATTGGTGTGTTACTCCGGAAAGTTATGCGAAGACTCCGTCGCAACAACCGTTCAACCGGAGTGTGCTAGGTCAAGTGTTTAGGCAACATGAAGTGAATATGTTGGTCTTTGTCTTCCCAAACGACATACTGCAATTTTTGTGCATGGAGGAAATCGGCGTATCCGCTATTACACTTGGAATTATGTGAGTTAATACATTCATAATCAGCTTTTTTATTATTAATTTCAATTTCTAACTACATACAATTAATATGTAAGATGGCTACATGAGATTGGGAAGGACTTCGTTCAGTTTCTAAACCCTACTTCCATTGTTCAAGGAGTTGGGCTAAATCGTGACAAACGAGTCTCCTATATCTTCGACATCATGAAACATACTCGCAGATGATAAAAAATTGTTCTTGACGGCATTCAATGAGAGGTAAGTGGACAAATAATGAACTAATTAATTGATGAAGTTTTTATATGTTGTTATACGTACGTATATAAAAATGTGTTATATGTGGTTATATAGCCACCATTAGATGCTTGCTGCCCTATATACAAGGGCTAATATGGCCTACTCGGTTTGAACCTCTCGAGTCATGACGTGATGGAAGTATCAAGGATGTTGTCGAGATGTGAGTTCATACTTTTAATCATTTTATGCTCGTTTTGGTAAGTAATCATTCAATGGTATGTCTAACTTGAATTTTATTTTTCCGATTGAAAAATAGTGCTCTAGTATGTTATTATTAAGGCGGAGGCATCAAGGACAGACGAGTGAATAATAAGAAAGCACAACCACTATTTGTCCCCGTCAAGGTGAGGTTTTCTTAGTTATTAGAGTCTACTTTAGATGTTTTTCATTTCATATTACTTCTTAGATACATAAAGTACTAGTTAATTCTCTATGTGTTAGGAATTTATTTTACTATTGTAGTGCCATAAACAACCGGGAAACGTGGAGTGTAGCTTCTACATTCTCTAGTACATGAAAGAGATTGTGACCAAACTTGAATTTAATGTTAGTCCCAAAGAGGTATAGTTGCATTTGTAATTGATTATATTCTTTATTCAACTTGATTAACACTTGCATTGACCTAATTAATATGTCTTTTACAACATTGTTTACAATATTTTCCGGAAAGAAGCCACCCACTCCCTATACGAGATGAAGTGATGAACGAGTTAAAACAAGGTTGGACAGAGTTTGTATATAACCGTATACGTAAATAGGTATATATTTACAGTATTCTTCATTATTTGATTGGTAAAGTTTGTGATTTTAGTTGTCAATTTTATGTATATATATTGTACTTATATGTTTTTACACTAACTTGTACCATATATATATACAAAATGTGGTGAGTATGTTGTTTTGTAATCTATTCTGGTGAAGAGTGTATTCAATGTGGTTTGTATATGTGTATATGATTTTTGTGCTTGTACGGAGGGCAAGCAAACACGAGAACAATTATTAAAAAAATTCGGACATATGACAACGATTATTAACGCAAAATCGTAGTAAAAAGTCCATCTATGACGACGGTTGTTTCTTTTGAACCGTCGTCATCGGGGTTCTATATCAACTGCAGAGGATGGCCTATGACGACGGTTCGAAGAAACAATCGTAGTCATAGATAGGCTTTTTACTACGGTTTTGCGCTCGTAACCGTCGTCATATAGGGACCTATGACTACGGTTCAAAACCATAGTCAAAGGTGGTACATACAATGACGCCCACATACACGATGTACTGTTAACCGTCGTTAAAGGTCATTTTTAACCATAATTAAAAGTCATTTCGTAGTAGTAAAACAATGATATTTTTTGCAACCATAAGATTCCTACCTCAGAATATTTTTTGCAATCATAAGTTATGCTCTTATCAACAGGGTTAAATTTCACACAAAAAGCCTACTCTCCTCCATAACGCTTCTCATATACAAAGTAACAATCCTCCTTATCATATGGAGTGTCAATAGAGCTTATTAACTCTTGTCGATATCCTTCTACATTTATATACTCTTATTCAAAGACTTTATAAAAGTTGATAGTATAAACCTTAACAACTTGTTGTAACACAATTATATGAGGATTATATAGCTTTGGAAAACCTTCGTTTATTTGCAACATCTTTATCTCTTTCATTCCTTCTTCATTATGTCATTACTTCTTGAAATACATCATACATATCACACAAACTTACATTAGCATGGCCATGTCTAGATAAACAACCATTCAAAGATTCACTCCATTGAGATGATAGAACTCCTCTAGAGAAATAATCTTTTGAATATGATGGACATCACTTTTATTTAATACCATATAGCCTTTTCATCCTAGGATTATTATCACAACCATATTCTTTTACAAAATTGATATAAAAAAATAACAAGAAGATATCGGTGTACAATAGCATACAAAATGGTGTACAATGAAATATTGAATAACGAACAAACAAAATACTTACCTTTTCCAAACACTATTAAACTCTGAATTTGCTACACCTTCTAAGCAAAAATTCAAACTTGTATGAAAAACGTTGCTTCATCCTTAAATGATTTATGTACTTCCTTGAATTCTCTTTAATATGTCAAGTAAACAGTCTATGTCTTGATGTAGGAAATACTTGACTAATTGCATTAGCCATTATAGAATCTTGATCTATCATTATTGTAATTGGTACGTGATCATTCATAGATCAAAGGAAAGTCTTAAACAACCAACAAAAACTTTTAATTTTATCATTAAGAAGAAACCCAACACCAACCAAAAGATTCCTCCGATGATGATTCATACACGCAAACGGCGTGCAAATCATATTGTATCAATTTGTCCTATGTGTTGTATCAAACACCAATAAATATCCAAATAGAAGATAATCTTCTCTCATCTATCTCACCAAAAAATCTAATTAAATAGCCATCATAATCAAAATCTTCAGCATGAAAGAAGTTTTCTTCAGCGATTTTTCTCTTACTAAATATCTCGACTAAAGAGTTTGCATCACCAATTTCCATATTCTTTTTAACTTCTTTCGCTGATGCATTATATAGATCCTTCACTATGAATCCACAACTGCCTCATTTCTCATCAATATATATGCATGGGACATTTTCGCACCACTTTTCCTCAATTTCCGCACATGTGTAAGATGTGTTTTCTCAACTACACGATGCGATTTCTCCAAGTGCACTTCATCTTTTGAGAGAAATTTATGATTGTGCTTCATATCATGGGTTGTCACAACCCAATATCCACTATTATCAAGCTTAATGATCATCCATGCTTTGTAATTGCATCTTTTATTCGTTTTTTCAATTGTCTACATTGCTTTGGAGTAGGTCTTTTTACTCCTTTCATGCAATTAAACTCTCTCCTCATTAAGTGATCACTATTTACTCTCCATCTTGGCTTCCCATATCTTGCATCAAAACTTATCCTATAAGCATACTCATTGTAGACCTAAATACTTCACTTTCACATTTAAAACCTCTATCTCATAATTCTGATTCTTCAACCTCTTACATTGTTATCTCATCACCTACTATTTGTTGTTCCGTGCACATAATTGGACAACTCTACTTTTGATCATTTTCATTAACTAGTTTTGTAAATTTATGTATTAGTATATATTAAGACACTCGTTTAATGTACAATAGTATAATATTTAGTATACAATAGAAATTTTTCATACACGTGTAAGATGTGCTTTGTCAACTACACAATGTAATTTCTACAAAGTGTACAATAGTATTTAGTGTACAATAAAAATTAAAAAACTAATAAACAATTGTATATATCACTATGATTATTGGTGTATATGAGTGAAAAGTGGTGTATATAGCATATAGTTTTTGGTCAACAAATAAATTTCTTAATCCAAACATAATTACCTGTATTAATATCTAGCATGAGATCCTCGATATTTTCTACTATTACTAGAATTCTAATCCAACCCTAGAATAGTCGATAAATTTAAATATAATATATCCATAATCTGAAACAATGATCGAGAGAAAGTGATCGGCATTAATGAGAGAGAGAATGATTGGCAACAATGATCGAGAGAATGTGATCAGTAGAAATAAGAGACAGAATTATCAACAAAAATGTGCAAGAGAAGGTTGATCAAGAGAAGTGATTGGCAGCGACAAGTGAGGGAATAGAGCGGAGGGCGGAGCGAGAGAAACAAACAATAAAACCGTAAGGTTTAAATGAGCGGAGGGCGAGCACGTGAGTGGGATCGAAACGTTATAAATTTCCAAATTTAGCTCACGAAATACATAATGGTATGTAATTTCGAGAGTACATTAGAATTTTCATGAACTTTAACGGAGGGTGAATTTGTGATGTCCATTTACTTAAAATGTCCGGTTGTGGAATTTTGACTCGTCCAAATATCATTCTTGCCTGGGCATAAGAGGATATATATGGCTTTAGTGACTCAAACTTAATATAATACTCTCCCTGTTCGTTTGATTTAAAAAAAAAAAAAAAAAGGTACGGAAGACAAATTCTCTACAAGTATAGGCTTGAATGCCATTAGTTATTTACCATTTACCTAGCGGCGAGAAATATATGCTAATTAGTGTAATTCAGTTTTGCTCAAGCTTAACATTTCCAAAAGCTTATTAGGTTTGTAATGTTTAACTATCAATCTTAGAGCATGTTTGGCCTAATTTTTCAAAAATTATTTTTGTTTTTAAAAAAGTATTTTTTTGACAATTGTTTTTGAAGAAAAATTTGAAGTGTTTGGCCTAAATTTTATATAAGTGTTTTTCAAATAATTAATTTGTTTGGCCAAGATTTTTAGAAGGATAGAAATAAGATAGAGATAAAACAAAATAAGAGAGAGAGGAGAGAGATAAAGATAAAGGAAAGAGAAAAATTAAAATAACAAAAAAAGATAGGAGAGGCAGAGAGAGAGTGGCATTTTGGGTGATTATTACGGAGTTTTTCCGAAATTCTGTTTCGTTTATGGGGAGTTTTTTTTCCAAAATTGTTTTTGAAAAATAGTTTTAATTTTTAAAAAACTAGTGTTTGGCGTAACTTCGTTTTTTGAATTCAAAAATAGTTTTAAAATTTATGCCAAATACCCAGTTAATTTTATACATAATTATTGCTGCAAGTATTGTGGTGTTGTTTGACCTAATTTATAAAAAAGTATTTTTGTTTATGAAAACAGTTTTTCTAAAAGTGTTTTTTGAAGAAGTTATGAAATGTTTGACCTAATTTATATGAAAATATTTTTGAATAATAAGTTGTTTGGCCTAGTTTTGTCTACGAGTATTTATTATAGTATAATTTGGTTTTTTTATTTACATAATAACTATTATTTAATAATTATTTTTTGTATAAGATAATATTTATTTATTTGTTAGAGTAAGAGATAAGGATAAAATAAAATAGCGGAGAGAGAGAGAGAGAGAGAGAGAGAGAGAGAGAGAGAGGGATTGTTGGTGATTGTTAAGCGGCTTTTCCATAAACTAGAAACAGAAATAGCTATTTGCTATTTCGTTTTTGAGGAGTTTGTTTCCACAATCACTTTTGAAAAACAGTTTTAATTTTTTAAAAGTTAGTGTTTGGCCTAGTTTTAGTTTTTAGAATTCAAAAACAATTTTAAAATATAGGCCAAACACCCACTGTGTATTTGGGTGATCTAATGATTTTAGATTCTTATTATGCCCTTTAATGAAGGAGCAAATTTGATTTGTTTGTATGCTCTGGTATTCATTGCGTATATGGGGGATTAAGGAAAAAAATAAAACTAAGAGGATCATTTATGTAAAATCTTAGTTATTAATGATTGAATCTTTCATATTAGTTACCCCCTTTTCAAATTTTTTAAATTCTATTCACTCACGAAAGAATGATTCAACCATTAATTTATATGTTTTGGAAAAAATAGAAACAATACAATGTATTCTATCTTATAATTCTTTAAACAAATAGTCTAAGACAACATGTGTGAAGGCTAAAGTCTAATATCTTATTTAATGAGTAAATTATAACATATACATACATAATTTAGGGAGAATTAAATTTTAACTTTTCTTATAAAAACTAATCATCCTATCCAGCTATGTTACGAAACCGGACGGAACCAGCTGGTTGAACCGATTCGACCAGGAACCGATCACCAGTATGGTTTGGAGAAGACATAGATTCGGTTGGGCTATATAACCGGAAACAGTCGGCCTAACTCGGCCAACCCAGCTACTCGAATGAACCGGTCAAACTACGGTACAATCAAAATTTCTCTTCGATCCGGTTTGCCATGATTCGGTGAGCATGAGGCAAAAGAGATGGAATAGAGAGAGAGAGAGAGAGAGAGAAAGGGGTTGAGGAAGCTCATTCATAGGAAGTTGAGGATAAAATCATTCGACGTAAATCTTTCGTTTTCCTTCACGAGCCCAAGCAAGTAGCCTTAGGCTATCCACAATGGTAGCAACTCTCTTTGAGTTGCTCCAAGTGCCACATAGGCAAGGGAGTTGCTCCCTTTATTGTCTATTGTCAATGGTAGTAACTCATGAGAGTTGCTCCATAATAATTTATATTATAAATGGGTCCCATATTATATAATTGTTCGTCTCTCTCCCCCTTTTTCTTCTCTCTCCTCCTTTTTCCCCTCTCTCCTTTTTTTCCCTCTTGGCAAGTTGCTCCACATAAGCCCCAACTCCCCTTTTTTTATTTTCCCTCTCCTCCACATGGGAGCAACTCCTTGGAGTTGCTCCCATTGGAGATAGCCTTAGCCTCCACCCACCCCACTCTCCCTTCTCGTACTCTCTGGCTACTGTCGTGCCGGCAAAGGAGGCTGAAACGTATCTTCCGACACAACAACAACATTAGGCGGGTGATGTAGAAAGAGGGAGATGAGGATTGAGGGGGCTGATGAAAGAGAAATGAGATGGGGGAGGGGGAAGGGTTGGTGAGAGACATGAGACGGGGAAATGAAGGGGGGTGCTAATAGCCGCTGAAGTCATGGGGGGAGGGGGTGAGGGAACGAATGAGGGGTAGTACTAGCAGGTTAATTAGGGTTTTAATTGTTTATATATGTATTTATTTTTTTATCATCTTTATTAATGTATTTATTTATTAGCAATTAGGGTTTTTTAATGGTTAAAAATACTAGTGTTTGGATGGATTTTTTTGGACAAGGCGCATAATTCCTTTTATAAATATAGGTTGAACTGACTTTATTTTTTATTCAAATATATATCGGGTTGACTCGTATAATCCGGTTTAACCATCGATTGGATCAACCGGTCTAATCTGAGCTAACGATCTTACCAGTCAAATTATTGATCCACTTTGCTGATTGGGTCGACCACCGGGTTTGGTTCTCTTAACATATCAAACCAAGTGACGACGCTAGTAAATATATTTAAGAATATCCCTTTTTAATATTCTTAAATTATATAAATATTATTATTTCTTATGGGTGTCTCGTTTAACAATTTTATAAATATTTTAAAATTTTTAAATATAAAAAAATTACCATAGGTGTCCTGGGACTCAGAGTGCTCAGAGTGCTCCACTCCTGATCCTACAATTAGGCTACCCACAAGGGGCAGGTTAATAAAGTGTAGTATTATTTGTGGATGCATGCCATTTGCTTATGGGTAGACCTTGGTAGTTGGATCTGGTTCGATTTGGTTCATGTTCGGACCATCTCAAGTTACTTTTAAAGTACTGAGTTAAGTTCGGTTCAATTCACATTTCAAAAATAAAATTAAGATGTTATAGTTTTCATAAGACCAAGTTTTGTATAACGTATTTACAACAAAATTTTAACTTAAGGATCTCTTATAATTTACATCCCTTGACATTTATGTTTAATCATAAAAATTATTAAATAAATAGTTTCAAAAATTTTCAAGCATCAGGTTAGTCACTAGACATTTATTATAATTTATTCAAATAGTTATTATTATAACAAAAAAAATTAAAAATTCTCGAGTACATTGCACTGGACAAAATACTGAAGTAGCTGCTACTAATGCTCCCTCTAGTTATTTCAATGTATTTGTCCCTCAAACTAACTTTTTTATTTTATAAAATTTATCATTTTACAATATTAATGACATATTAATAATTAGTTTACCAAATTATTCTTATCAATTACTTTTATATTCTCGACTTTCTTCATTTTTAATGAAATTTTAGCGACATTTTAATCTCTTAATTATTAATTTTCATTTACACTCTTTAAGGTTTTGGTAAATATTTTTTCTACTCCTGAGCTATTCGAGTTGTTTTTTATCTTTCTTGAATTTTCATCCCAATATGATAAGAACCTGAAATTATAAAAATACTCCTTTTATCTCACCTTTTCCCCCTTACTCATTATTTGGCAGCCCACGAACCTTTCCCTTTACTAAAACTTGACCCGAGTGACTCGTTGTCGTCCGATAATTCTATTTTGTCCATTGCTCGACACTTCTTCGCTCACAACTAATGATACATATTCCTCCTTTTTCTTTTCTCCCTCAAAAATTTCGAATTTGTCATTTTCAGTGAGATACCAAACACAAATTATTACCATTAAGGTTATAAATAATCAATATTAACTCCAATTATTACTTGTTACCACAAAGGTAAATTTTCGAAATTTATGATAATTTGAGATAAAGTTGAAGAAAGATAAATAATAATTTAAAAATTTAAAGATAAAAAATATTTACCAAAAATCTTTAAGGGGTAAAAGAAACTTTTCAGAATAAAACTTAAATTTAAGATATTGTATAGTGGGTGTTTATCTTAAAGAATTGAGAACGCATAAGGCGAAAGAAACTTTTTCCCTACTGAGATTTTTTTATTTTTTTATTTTTTGGCAAAGGAGACAGATACAAACCGAACAACAACTAGAGTGATCGCTGCTTAGCCTTACGGGTTAAGCAATTAGCCACCTAGACACGTTCTCTATAGACTTTAATAAGCGTAACTTACTCGAAACAATGTACCATACTAAGAATGACTCGACGTAAAATAGAAGACTCCTTGGATGTAACCACATCACCCTTTAGCTCCAAAACCATTTGCGTCGCATCCGTGTGAATAGTTACGTTCTTGTATCCTCTGTGAAGAGCCTCCTTCAATGCTCAGTCTACTGCGACATACTCAGCTTGGAGTGCACCCAGTAGATACCCATTCCAAATACCTTTGTTGATGATTGTCTCATTATCCTTAATTATCCATGCTGCCCCTGCTTTGCTCGATTTACTATCCCATGCTCCATCTGTTAAGATAGTGAATTCTGGTTGCGATGAAGCTCCTATTCTGAACACTATGGGTCTATCTGAACGATCATGCTGCCTTGAGCTATTACCATACCTTTCTTTGACTGCGGTTGCTTGCTCCCAATCTGCCATGGATAGCTGCACATTCAACAAAATGGCTTGTGGGCAATGAACCCTGATGTTAAGCCTGACATTATTTCTTTCCTTCCAGATTTCCCACAGAATAGTCAAGAAGTAATTAACACGTGACTCCTTCCCATTTGCTTTTGTCTTTGCTGAAATAGATGATCCGATTTCTCATCTAACTCTTGAAGTCCAAATTGTTCCCGCACTTAACATTGATTCCTAACATTCCATTGGCATAGATCCTTCTCGTTGTCTCACAATTCCTCATTAAATGGTCCACTGTCTCGGCTTCCTTCTTACAGAAGAAACATAAGTCACTAATGTCCATACCTTTCTTCCTCAGAAGTTGTCCTAATGGGAGTGCATCATGTAGCACTTTCCATCCAAAGACCTTCAATTTTGGATGTGAGGAAAGGGCCCATAATAATTTCCAATCCTTGCTGAACCAAGCTCCCAAGCTTTCGGCTCAATTGTCTTGAGCTAGATATGCATATTCTGTCTTGACTGTGAATTCTCCATCAGTTGTGAACCTCCACAAGAATGTGTTTTCATCCATGTCCTTTCTGATCGGCTGCGCCAAAATTCTAGTAGCCGTGTCCCAGCTAAAAATGTCACGTAACCTTTTGGCGTTCCAATTTCCTGAAACACTGTCAATGAGGGTAGCCACTTTTTGATCCCGGTATTCCTGTCTTCTTTGATCATTCTTGAAAATCAGCTCATTATTTTGTATCCAATTATCCTTACCAATTATAACCTTGTCCCCTTTGCCCACTCTCCATGCAAAGCTCCTTCTAAATTTATCCACCGCATGACATAGTCCCTTCCACCCCATGATGCCCTCAATGTCCTTGGCTGCTGGTCAGAGTGTTAATAGGTGAGCTGACACCATATTTTGCTCTGTAAATTTATCCACCTTTTCCCTATTGAGTTGGAACAGAGCCTGTCCTCAACACTTGTCCTCCCAATTTATTTAGGGAAATTTACAAGTAGACCATCTTTCAATTTATAATTATATTTTTAGTTAAAATTTTTACATTAAAATCATTGAAAAGACTATTATATCCCTCAATCTCTCTCATATTTACACTATCTGCCAACCCCAGCCCCCCCCACTCTCCCTGTCAGCCTCTATCTTTCTCTCTCCTCCCCTCTCGTCATCGGTCTGTCTCTCTCCTCCCCTCTCTCTCTATAAATACAAAAATTTAATTATTATAAATATAAATATAAAATTAATTATTTATATTGTAGATAATTTTTATAAAGTTTTCAATGAAAAATTATTTCGCATTTTAAATTTTATTTTTGTTATTAAAATTTTCTTTTAGTATTATTGTACGTTTCTCTTATTATAAATGAATTAATTTATTTTTCGCACAAAAAATAATATATTTATTTTTTAATCTAATTTTAAATAAAATTTAAATTTTAAGTTTATTATTACAAAACTTAAAATTTACAGTTATAGTTTTTCCTTATTTCAATTAAATTATTTTGACTGAAAAATATAAAAATATTATTTAAATCCCAAACCCGAATTACTCAACTTGAAATATTAAATTAATAAGTCTAAACATAAAAAGTCATCTACGGTTAACTATCATATTATCCTAGGATGGATTTCTATATTATACAACATTACTGTTTATGCTTAATTTTATTAATTTAATATTTCGGATTGAGTAATTAAGGTTTATGATTTAAATAAAATATTTTTATATTTTTTCAATCAAAATAATTTTAATTGAAATAAGAAAAACTAAAAAGTCAAAAATTTAAATTTTATAATAATAAATTTAAATTATATAATAATAAATTAAAATTATAATGTTTACTTAAAATTAGATCATAAAAATAAATAGTTTTTTGTAAAAATAAGTTAATATATTTATAATAAGAAAAATATATAATGGTACTAAAATAAAGGGAAATGAATAATAAGAGTAAAATTTAAAATGTAAAATTATTTCTTTATTCAAAAATTTTCAAAAATTATTTCATAATACAAATAATTAATTTTTCATCTAAAGGTATAAAATTTTTTAAAAAATAATATGCTTTAAAAATAAAATAAATTTTTATTTTTTTATTTTAAAAATATTTAAGAGAGTTATGTGTGAGAGAGAGAAGGTAGGAGAGACACAGAGAGAGACAAAGATTGACAAGGAGAGAGACAGGAGGAGGAGAGAGAGAGGGCTGGTACAGGAAAAAATGAGATAAAAAAGGTATAATTATCTTTCTACTTTCAGTAAAGAACTAAACTGTAATTATAAATTTAAAACACATTCCAACCGTAAATTCCCCTTATTTATTTAACGTTCGCAGCTTTTTTGCACATGCCTTGCACAAAAGAAATCCCATCTTCCTTAACTTCCCAAGTTTTGCTTCAAATCAGTCTTCACTAAACCCCCCTCCTCTTCAGAGCTCCATAGGCCACAGCCCATTAGCCAGTGGAGAAGGAGCACAAAACACTCTCTCTCTCTCTCTCTGATAGCATCAATCTGTTAGAAGATGTTCAGGAACCAGTACGACACAGACGTGACGACATGGAGCCCGGCGGGGCGGCTGTTCCAGGTAGAGTACGCGATGGAGGCGGTGAAGCAGGGCTCGGCTGCAGTAGGACTCCGATCCAAGACCCACGTGGTCCTTGGCTGCGTCAACAAGGCCCAGTCCGAGCTCTCCTCTCACCAGCGCAAGATCTTCAAGGTCGATGACCACATCGGCGTCGCCATTGCCGGACTCACTGCCGATGGCCGTGTCCTCTCCCGCTATATGCGCTCCGAGTGCATCAATTACACGTTCACGTACGAGTCTTCTCTTCCCGTTGGACGCCTCGTTGTTCAACTCGCCGACAAGGCTCAGGTTTCATTTCTTTCATTTCATTTGCTTTCGTTGTTCTGTTATTTGGGTATTTCAAATTTTCTGTTTAAATTTTACTTTGCTTGTTCATTATTAGTTGAACTTTTGAGTTATTGTGGCATTGTTTGAATCTTTGTTTTCTTCAGATTGTAAGGAAATGGGATATCAGGAAGCTAAATTGTTTCTAGGTTTTGCAGTTTAACGTTACGGGTTTTGGGGTCAAGTGGTTGCGTTAAGAAACTCGGGATGGTTAATCGAGTTTAATTTTGATTGACATTGAGGATGATGTCAGTAGAGGAAGTAGAGGAACTGATAATGTAGCTGAGCTTATTGCTAATTTCTGAGTGGCAATGTGGTTCTCAGCTGTGTTTGATTTTTTAACTTCTGACTTTAGTTAATCATCTTTAATCTATTTGTGAGGTTAAATCTTTCCTCCTTCAAGTCTGGTAATAATTCTTTCAAAAAAATGACCACGACTTGTTCCTTACGCATGATTGCTTTTGAATTTAAGGATGGAATGGGTTTTATCCACCTACATCCAAACTCCGTGAAACCTATTTAGACTATTGGGACCTAGACTCATCCCTTATCTAGCTTTTGTGGATTCGGTGGTGTTTGGGACTTGAGCAGTCTACTTGAACCGTTTAATTTGTTTTTTGATTTCCAATTTTGAGAAGAAAAGATTGACAAAGACCTTATAATTTAATTCTTAATCTTGAATCAATTTTGCTTCTGTAGATTATCAACTTTTCAAGTTGAAGAAGTGACTTTTGGCCAATTTTAAACGTGAAATAAAACAAAATATTTTACTCAAATGTCCTTTGCTTCTTTGTTTATGGAATAATAGGCTGTCAGATTTTTAAATCTAGGGTACAGCAATGATTAATCTGCCATTCGGAGATTAGGCTCCTTACATTTTAACCTGCAACTCACCTAGACACAACCATGGGATAATTGGTTTGGTTTGCGCTTGTTGGAAATTGTGCTTGTTATGTTTAGGTTCCTAGTTGTTATGTGCTCTTGACAGTTAAATATATGGCATGGGAGTGTATGAAGGTTAAAAAATTAGTTTAATGTTGAATTGAGAATGTCACAATGTCAGGTGTTCGGAGTTTGTAGCTTTAGGTATATCAATGGCTCTGTTGATCTTATTAGTTGTGTAATTTGGTTTTATAACTTGGATCTGTATTGAGTTTGGGATTTAAAACTCTAGACCTAGACATACTTGCTTAGATATCTTAGGTCCAACCCGTTGTAGATCCTATGGACTGTGCGTTAGTGTATCTATGTTTGCTGCATGGACTGTGTCTGATCGCTTTTGAATAGGATATGATAGTCATTGCCGTTCCTGCTATGTTCTATTGAACAGAGAGAAATTTGCTTGTAAAATAACCATTAGACCAATAAAACAACAAGTTGTAGAAATTTAGGACATCTTAGCTCTTGTTACATAGATTTATGTTTCTGTCTTCCGTAGTGCGCATTTTAGGCATCCAACACTTTTAGAATGCTACTTAGGGGAAAAACGTGAGACATATTTGCTTTAACACCCATAGTACTTGTTGGATAGTTTTTGCTGAACACCCGTGTAATGTAATTTGGCCATAGTAAGTATAGTATTTCTTTTAGGAGCTATGATGGATTGCAAAAAGCCAAACTAGTTAACAAGGACCTTCCCGTTTTGGTAGGGTTTAAGTGAAGGAGACATGATTGAAGGTGAAGGAGAAGTAGGAGAAGGAGAGGGATGATTAGGAGACGAAGAAGAGGGAATTAGCAAGAAGAATGTAGAAGAGTACGACACATTTTCTCGTTGAATTCACTTGTGTTGTTAACAATCGTGACTAAACAAGAACATTATTCTCCTTATATATAACATGGATTCCTTTGTAAAGCATTTATGAGAATAATAGGAAACTAGTTAGTAACTTAAATGAAACTATAGTGATATGAGGACCCTAAGACTTGAACATTTTAAGAAAATCTTAATCATTATTATGCTAATCACTTTTTCTTAGTTAAAGTCCTCATTCCATCACCTGCTGCTAAAAATATGAAGCAATTGTTTTTAGAAGTGTGAACCTTGGTTGAAATGTTAGCAAAACCTATGTCACTCGGACTCGGGTACGGGCGTTCACTATGAATGTGTCCAAGTGTCAAAATTGGTTATTTTCAAGAAAATTTGCAGATTCTTATTGTAATTTGAACTGTCAAGGACTTACCTTGTCTGAGTATTGGGGGTGCACAGTCCGACACGAGTATGGTAGGGTAAAATGAAGAATCGGAGTAACATAGGATAAAACATCATTACAACGTGAAAATCATAGGGCATGAAATTTGCCCACTAAGGGTGGTATTGTCATGAGGAGGTGTGTGAAAAGCTACACTTGCCATTACCATAATTAAGCCATCTGAACGCCTTATATGTTCTTATATAAGTTTTTGGCTCATCCATGTCTTCTGTTGGCATTGATGTATATAACAAGGGTATCATTTTTCTCAATAATTTTTTAGTAGGACATTATCACTTGATCATGATTCATATGCAAGTCATATGATTGAGGAAACAAGTTGTGCTTAAATTTCTTAATTAGATTCGGTTGTGCTTGAGTCACGTCTTATTAGTTTAAAACAAGTTTAATTCTCATACGGATAAAGGTGGAGTTATATGGCCTATATCCCACCTTATAATGTTGCTGTATGATTGTTAAACTAAATGAGGATCTAGACCCAAAGACCTGTCTAGAATCTTTCCTACTTTTTAATTAAAAATAAAAAATAAAAATCCAATGACCACTCTGAAAGAGAGGTTAGAAAAGAAGTTGAATATGACCATAAGTGTTGTCGTTCTTTCACCCCAACTTTCTTTTTATCTTTATCTCAAAACAGCTTTAGTGGATGAAATGGTAAACAAGGTTGTTTTTATTTTGAATACATCCCTCTCTGTTCCCCTGTCCACTGTTGGCTGATCATGCTAGAGAACTAACTAACCTCAATACTTCTGGGCAACTATATTTACTATTTTGTATATGCCCTCCTTTGTTTCTCTTCGCTACCCCTCGCCTCCCCTCTTGTACCCTTTACCATTAATCATCAATCTAGAGCAAGACACTGTGATAGATGTATATACTAAACAGTCTTCAGAGGTAATGTGGTTTATGAACAAAGAGGAAATGGAGGATTCTTGGGTCTGACATTGTTAGCTTGCATGTGAGAGTCTTCATCATGATTGGGATTCTTCATTCTGGGTTCTAATTTTGTATAAATGATTCAACTGATATGAAGCTCCCTGGAGTTGTCTAATGCTTGTAGTGGTAAAAAAATATACTTTTAATAAGTTATTTGTAGTTATTTTCTTGAATCTTCGACTGAAAGGTCATGCAGTGCAGAGCTGTCTTACCTCTCACTTTATGGTGAGTATGTTTGGCTTGGAGCATATCCTATTGACCATGCTTCAAAAGCGTCTTGAATTATAAGTACTTATTACCTTTGTGGTCAATAACTAGCTTTATTCACAACAATGAGATCCAATCTTTAATCTTTAGCTTTTCTACTGCTTGGGTGAGTGATTTGTAAACTATATAGAAGGGGACTTCAACTCTGATATAGGAAGGTTGGGCCTCCTTACATTTCTTCCATGCTTCATACTTGGCATGAACTAGCTATAATATTCCTGTACAATAAGTTAGTACAGATAGAAATTGAGTGGTCTTGGTCATCCTAAAGGGTGTGCATGTGTAATGCATTTGAATCCGTCTTGATCACATTTAGTGATGACTTAGATCTGTCACTTCCTCTAATTCATTTCTCCCCAGTTCAACACTTTTTCTTAGAATGAAGTACATTGCTGTAATCGTTAAGCACTGTTTCTTGTGTACATAATTTACAAGATGATTTTTGACGAAATATAATTTCTCGGTAGTGATTTTCCTTGTTTAACTTTTTTCTTGATAAGACTGCAATGTATGTGGCGAAAAGGGCTGGGCTATGCTATCGTGTCAATCAATTTGGATGTAGCTGTTTGCTGTATGACATGACTTAGCAACCGAACTTGTCCGTGACCAGTTTCATACTTGGTTCTAATTAGAACTAGATGATGACCCTGTTGCATTTAGTTGTAAGGAGGTGTAAGGAAGACTGCAAAAATCCGTAAGGAAAGTTGGAAGGAGTTGTAAGAATTTGTGAGGAATAAAAAATGTTTATGACTTGATAAAAATGTTTAATATATATTTATATTTATGTACACCATATTTGTATTTTTATTTATAAGTTTAATGTAGATTATAAAATTTATATATTTTTGTAATGTTAAATGCATATGTATCAGTTTGATGATTTGTTTTCTTTTTTTTTTAATTTTCAGAAAAAACAAAATTATGTTTCATACTTATGAAAAAAGTTTTTATGGATGCATAAATGACTTTCATACAATAGATAGTGGAAAATGACCTTAATTTTACAAGTTTGAAATAAATGTTCTCAACTATTAAATGTTCTCGATATACTCGAAATATCTTATCAAAATATGAGTATAGGAATGGGGAAAATGGGGTGAGGGTATAGTTATATCTTTCACGTACATATCCCACGACCATCCCTAGTAGACACTTTTATATACATAAATATTCACCAGCAAAAATTGTCATTAACGGTAGAAAAATAAATTCACTATAAATTTCGATATGAAAAATAATATGCTGTTGTAAGAAGGTGTAAGGAGTTGTAAGAAGATGTAAGGAAAAGTGTAAGGTTTTAAGGAGTTGTAAGGTTGTAAACTAAAGTTAAATGGAATAGAAAAAATTTCATTTAACGGTAGAAAAATAAATTCACTATAAATTTTGATATGAAGAATATGTAGCTTTATGTGTATGGAGCTGTAAGGCTGTAAGTTAAAGTTAAATGGAACATGGCTGATATCTGTAAGTCACCCCCCGCGCAATTGGAAAATAAAAGGAATTAAGGGAATCAACATTAGTTGTCTATTAGGCTGAAAGCTTAGTAATATATCACTCCTTGAAATGGCTGGTAGTGAATTGATTGGTCAATAACAAGTTGGATGATGGTGTGGATTTGCCTCATTTTTCCTATTGCAGCGTTGTTCTGTATGTTCTTATGTAGCCTCCGTACAATGTAAACAGCGGATTAGATAAGAAATAGACAAGAATGGAGAGTTGATATTCAAATATGAACAAATAGAAAGTTAGATGAGCAAGAGCTGAAGCCTGGAAGTGAAGTCTTCACGAAGCTGTTTTGAGTGTCTTTCAATGAATCCTGATCCTAAGCCAGAAAATGGATTTAACAAAATATATACCCAGCCAATTCAGGCTCAGACATGGACTAATATTCCTCTGCTGAGGGACAGGAGAGAAGACGAAGGATTTTGGAGTACTTATGCAGTTATCTTTTTACTTGTGCATATCTGAATATCTCTTGCTTATAGGCTACGGGGGAGGGGGTGCTAAATATTATGGAGTATCTATATGACTAACAGTAACTTGGATGTCTGTTTGAGAGGGCTACTTGCCCAGGGGTGTTGCTTCCATTTCCATGTCCATGGTTCACAGCGGTTTTACAATGTGTGCCAGCATGGTGGGTGTTCCTATGCCTGCTTGAACTAGAATTGTTGCTGATCTTGTAATTGCAAGAATTTGGTTGTTTTGTTGCACAAGTGTTCTATTTATTATTTCTTCTCTGCATTTTATTTTCCTTTTTTTTGGGGGGCTGGGATGAAAATGAGGTACGGTGTGTTCAATTCACATTCTATATCAGCCTACTGATATACAAAACAATAGCCGTAAAGAAACATAGTTGACGCAGAGCCTCCGGGTGATGGCATCAGCGTGTTCCTTCTATGAAGGCTTTAAAGGACACCATATCAGCGTTCAGCATCTTCATCCATAACAACATATCAACTGACCAACTTTTAATAGTCTTACGGGATACCTAGCTCTTTAAGCATTTTGCTTTTCTGGAATGCCGTGGGGAGCTAAAGTAATCATTTAGCGTAAAAGAACAAAGAAAAAAGAACCTTCATTCTGTTTTTTTTTTGTTTTGTTTTCGATCAAGGAACATGGAATAACATTGGCTAGTAAATCTCAAGATGACCCTGGAAAGTATAGGTTGTCCTACTGCTATGCACAACCGAGCTCATTCCTATGTTCTAGCTTCTGGTACCCTCTGAAATCTAATCCATGTATGCTGAGCTAGATTTTCCAAATAACTAGGGCTGGTAAAGGGGAGATATATCACTGTGGGTGATCTGTGTTCCAGGAACAACCCATCTGAAGCCAAAATTAGACTTAATTTGTGCAAAAAGCAACAATCTACGTTCTGAACTAAATGATCTGGATAACTATGCAAGAAACACAATTTGTCTTACTCTGTATTTTCCATTCCTGAATCCTCTCTCTGTAGTTGGTTGTGCTATTAATTGTTGACCAGGAATTGAAAATTTGCTAGTCAATCTGGCTTAAGATGCATTTGTTCACCATTGGGGGAAAGATTTAATCTTGATGGACAGTCCGAGGCTAGTATTTATTCCAGTTTATGTTAGACCTTCCATGTTGCACAGGTTGTTGAGTTGTCTATAAAGGTAGTGTATATCCTTTTAATTTATATTTTTGAAGAATATGTTAATTCAAGTTGGATTTATTTTTTACTGATTGAAGTCTGGGAGTTCAGAGCCCAGGAACTGTCGTCTCACTCTCATCTGATTTCTGCCTTTTGGAATTACTGCTATGGGGTTTCATGATGTTCGGAGATTACCATTAGCAAGTTCATGTGGATTACACACTATACTTTCTTGCTGACAGGTCTGCACACAGCGTTCATGGAAACGGCCTTATGGCGTGGGTCTATTGGTAGGTGGCTTGGATGAATCTGGCGCTCATCTCTACTACAACTGCCCAAGTGGCAACTACTTTGAGTATCAAGCTTTTGCAATTGGGTCCCGATCACAAGCTGCAAAGACATACATGGAACGGAAATTTGAGACTTTTGATGCTGCTTCACGAGAAGAGCTGATAAAGCATGCACTTTTGCCATAAAGGAAACCTTGCAGGGGAGAAGCTTAAGAGCTCCATCTGCACAGTGGCTGTACTAGGAGTAGGAGAGCCCTTTCATATATTGGATCAGCAAACAGTACAAGAGCTGATAAACTCATTGGAGATGGTTGAAGAAGAGGTCCCTGCCACTGAAGAAACAGGTGCTGTTCCCAAGGAGCCGGCTGCTCCTGCTGTTAATGAGGGTGCTACTGATGAGGGTGCTGCACCAATGGAAGAGTAAACATCGTAATGTATTTTGGGGTGTTATGAGCCTTGGTTGCACTGATCTTGATATAGGGATGTGAATGTGCTTGTTGACTATCCTTTGACTTTTCTGGATATTGAACTTTTAGCTTTTGGTTCATCAATGGGAAGTTCTTTGGGTATGACGTAGACAACGGGTTAAAAACCATGGGTTGAAGATTCATGTGAGAAATGCTATTCCTAGACATGCATTTTCTATCATTCATAATTAACATTATGGTTTCAGATCAGTAGAATTTTTTTATTTTATTTTATTTTATTTTATTTTATTTTTTTTATAATTTGAGATAAAAGGGCAATACACTACGATTACCATGCTACGGTTACAATACCATACAAGGAGGGGAAAAATTAAATATAGAACCCAATGTACCTTCAGACATCATTGGTTCTCTTTGCCCCGTTGTCCGGGAAGCCTGACTATATGTCCCGATCATGCGGTCATCTGTCCATTACCATGATTGGCTTCATTTGTATACATACGTACATATGTTCATGCCTACCTGACCTAACCCAATTTCTACTTGATGCTAGATTGACCCAATTCTTGGATTAAATTCCGTAGGAATTAAAGTCGGCCAACATGTACCAAATGAGCTTGAAGTACCGTCATACAAAACTGATATGAATTTAAAATAACCATTTTTGAACCTGACTTCAAATCAAAATGTGATACCTTCAATATGACGCGATGTGAGTTACACCTAAAATAAAACAACTTTACCCAATTGATTATGATAAATCTGAACACCCACCCCAAATTTAACGTGAATTGAATTCCAACGGAATCAACCCATGTACTATGTATGGCAAGGACATTTTGAGGAAAATAGACTGAACCAATAGTTATATGTTTTGGTCGATGTGAGACATGATGGCATATGAATTATGTAGTGTAGTACTTGTAAGAATGTAATTTGCAAATTAGTATTTCAAAAATAGAATTACTAAATTAGCATTTCCAAAAACTGTGGGAACTTGAATTATTATCTTCAAACTACATGATACTAAAATGTAGTATTAATTTTATTTCCACAAACTCATATTTTGCATATTTGGCAAAAGTGCAAGTTTTCTCCTCAATTTGGGGTTCATTTTCAAAAAAAAGGGGACAAGAGTAGACCGGTAGACCCCTCCATGACACCCCAAGAGGAAATGAAAGTCATGATTGACAACAATTTTGGGCAGCTATACATTTATTTCCTTTCATAAAGATATGTCTGTACATCAACATGAACATGGTTTGTTGAGCAGGCCTCATTTATAACAAACTAACTCTAAGGCAGTTTCTATACAATACTCTCGGATGCTCTTAAGATTATGTACTCTCTTCTGTAAATTGTTCGCATATTTTATTATGACATATGAGCGATTGTGTAAACTTGCATTAACAATCTATAGGTCTAAGTACATATTCCAAGAGTATGTTACATATTCCAAGAGTATGTTCTACTTCGCTGTTACCGGGACTTCTCTTTTATAAGTGTCAAGGAAAAGTCTTTTTTTTTTTTTCCAGGGGGTATTATATTTTGGACAATCTTGTCATGGTTTCAATGACGAATTGAAAGCAACCTACAACATTTGAGCTAGCTTTGGTGAATTAGTCCTGTAATTTGATTCTAATAGTAATCACCTTTAATGAACTCATTCAGCCTCTTCATGTCCTGCCCTTGCTGTTCAAGCAATGCCCTCACCACATCTACCATCGAAATCATCCCTACTATCCTCCCATCAATCACCGGAACATGTCTTATCTGATTTTCTGCCAAAATTTTGAAACAACTGATCAGTAACTCATAACTAATGGACTTCTCATCTAGTCATTTCTCTGCCGCCCAAAACTAACCTGTCATTAGCTGCATTGCTTGAACAATGTTTGTATCAGAAGACACAGTTATTAGCTTGCTCTGCGAAAATCAGGCCAAGAAATGTATTGAAGCACTGGACCCATGAACTGTACGAGAAAGATGAAGACATGCATGGTGGAAAGCATTACCTCATCAGTCATGATTTCGCTGACTCTTGTAAACTTGGCAGGTCTTCCATCTGCCGCTATTTTTTCATATAGTCTTTTTGACAACAAACATGAAAAACAATTATTCATATTGCACATTTTTTGAATAGAAAATTTCTGCTATGTGACAAAGTTAGACAATAAAGTAAGGTTTCTGTGGTTGATAGATACCTCTCTCTGTGAAAATTCCTGCAATGTGTTGTTTGTCCCCTGGCTTCAGAACCACTAAAGAACCAACATTATTCTCTGCCATCTGTGTAGTAATATTATCAGATTATGTGATGTTATTTTCAGCTTCAGATAAGTCCAACAAAGATTGATTCCACAAACTTGAGTGGGGTGACAAATTTTTGTACCAATTTCAAAGGTGGGGCATGAGATTTACTATTTCAAGTGTTGTCTGACTGCCATTTGACCCTAACTAACATTGTGGTATATTCAGGCGTCTGACAATAAAGTACATTGACATTGCAAGTGTTTCTCAGTCTGTCTACATGTGACAAACCCGAATCCAAATGTCCACCGCCCCTATTGTAAAGAATAGACCCACGTTCAACTGGGTACATACCTAGCTGATTTATTTTGGACAGGTTTAGGTTGATAAGATTTTAGTTTGAGTCAGGTTTAATCAGGCGATTTTCACTTCGTATTGATTTCAAATGTGTTGGAGGCTGCCTTCTAAACTTGTTTTGCAATCAAAAGTAACTTGACAAGGAAATTTTAGGTTGGCTTGTATTCGTGTTTCAGTTTGCTTGCGTTTGAATCTTGGGCCAGGTTTGTGCTTGAGGTCATGCAGACCTAGTACTCAGACATGGTTATTTGGGACTTGGATTAGGAGTATATTTCCGTCAAATGAATTGGTTAATTAATTTGGGGTCCATTTTGCTATGTGCAGCTGTCCATGAGCAAAATATAAAACAAGAGACAAAGAGAGTGCCTACTTGCTTTGCAGCGTCATGGACAATGTCATCTGAGCGGCACCACAGCCAAGGGCCAACTTTCTCTTCTCCTTTCGACATCAGGACATCAGCTACGGTTGTATTCTCCAATCCTTTGTGGAGCAACGAAGGGGGAAGAGAGGTAACACAACCAAGCCGTGCAAAAAGCTTCTTCATTTCAGCGGGGTCTTTCCCTAGCGAATGCCGCAGCACTGCTAGCTTCGCCATCTCTTGACAAGATCTCACAGCTTGAAACAACCCTTGCATTTTGTTAGTAGGTGACTAGCTCAGAACGTATAGGATGAAATTTAAGCAATTTAAAGGACTAGTAGTTTATGCATTAGTTACCTTTTATTAAGCATGTGCTTATAGGATATGTTAATTAGTAGTTTCAAATTGGGTTGGCTTTGTTCTTTGCTTAGATGACTAAATCATGTCAAGGACGACAGGAATTTTTTGTGGGCTATATCTTACTTCCTTGGAAGCCGAAGGGATTGCCTCTCATGACGATTAGGGATACTTGTGACTCGCAATTAAGACATCCATTACGTGTAGTATGTTACAGACAGAGCATGAATGTGCAAATTCATTTCTGCCCGGCTATGGTGCAATATATACCATGTAGAGTATTAAAGAACAAAACTTGCTTAGGATCGGTTTCTTTTGGCGGTTAAAAGCTAGTTGTTATAAGCTGTTAGGATTAACTCGTTAGCAGTTATGAGCTGAATTTTTTAAGATACTATTACTGAAATTATTTATTGTATATTTTACAATAACAAATATTGGTCAATAATAAATATTTACAAATATATATATTTTTGGTAATCGATTTAATTTTTATTTGGTCAGAAATTCATAAATTATGTTGCTAATCATATTTATATTTATATGAACATTTTTTTTTGGAAAAAATTATTTCCCAACCTAAACCAAAAAAATATAAAATGCAATTGCAAAATTTAATAAAAAATCCAAAAATTATGCAATTAAAAATTTGAAAAAAAGCACAAACAAAGTTTACAAAAATAAAAAACCAACGATACCTATCCCTTCTATCTTAAAAAAAGAAATAAAAACAATACCTATTCAAAATGAAAGCCTCAAAACCGATCTGCTATCCGTTTCAAGTTCTCTCTCTATACTCCGGCCGTATTTCTCTCTTTACTCTCTCTTGCTACTCCAACTCGAGCCCTTGAAGCAAAAATATTTACATATCTTTTTATATTAATATACAATTATCAGAACAATAACAATAACTATCACGACAGCAATAAATAATAATAATAATAGTAATAATATTGATAATAATGATAATAATAATAATAACAAAACAACAACAACAACAATAATAATAATAATAATAATAATAATAATAATAATAATAATAATAATAATAATTAAATATAAGGTTATCATCAGAGGTTATAGTTATTATAACAACTAGGGTTATACCCCTTGCTATGCAAGGGTATTAATTAATTTTATTTTTATAATTATTTATTTTTTAATTTTATTATTTTTAATTAATTTATACCAATAAAAATTAATAATAAGTTAAAAGAATATAAGTAGATATACATATCTTTAAATAGTTAATGTAAAAATCTTTCTTTTAATTTTTTTATAATTTACTTTATTGTGTGGGAATATGGATAGCCATTGCCGGTGAGAGTAAATCGGTTATGGTGCATTAATGATATTGTAAATAAGTATTACTATTAATAAATTACACAATAAATTGAATATAAAAACATTTAACGCATTAAAAACATATAACTTATACATCCATTGAAGGTATAGAAATTCAATAGTTCAAGAGAGGAAATATTAATAATAATCTTAAAAGTAATAATTTATATTAATCATGTTTGAGTATAATATTGATGTATAAGTATTAATGTAATGTAATTTATTATTATCAAATTTCATCACTAAATTAGTATATCACAATTGAAACATTTTAATATTTTTGGATTATGTAGGTGGTTACATAAATTTCAAACCAAAATAAATATGAAAAAATTACATTATACACTTTAATTTTATTATTAAATTATATTATTTTTAAAGTTATTCTTTTATATTTTTTTGATTTTGTAGTCGGTTACATATTTTAAAGAAATTAGATTATTAAAATAGTATAATATTAAAGTATAATTTAATGTAATTTTTATCGTAAAATTTCATTACTAAATTAGTATATCATTATTGAAAAAGTCTAATATTAATGTTATTTTTACTAAATTAGTAAAGTTGTTTAAAGATAATCTAACTTTGTAATTAATGATATTGCTAAATAAGCATCCTACGTGTCGCTCCTATATCGCTCGGACCAAACTTTTAATATTATATATATGATTATAGTTGTTATAGCATTTAGGAGCTCTTACAAATTGTTATGATTAGTGTTTTTGTTTTCTATCAATAAGACAAAAAAGAAAAATAAAAGTAACGGAAATAGCTGACCAAAAAAGCATAATGGTCTACCACGTTGTTATGCTGACAAAATGACAATTAGATTAAAGAACGTTTTACTTAATACTATCGAAGTACCTTTTTTTTTTTTTTTGAATATCAGAGAAGCTTCTTTAAGTACTGTATATAGGTGTTGTGTGTAATAGAAATGTACCTATGATTTATGAAAACAAAATAATCGGAAGCTCATATACAATATACGTAACAGAAAAAGGTACCAACATCGTCAAATAGCAAACCATTAGATATAGCCAAGTGAATTAATCTCTAATTGGTGGATAAGCCATAGATAACACTAAAGGCATGTTTGGTTGGATGTAATCAAAGTGGTAATGGTGATTACAATACCATGTTTGGTTACAACTTTGTAATGCAATCAAAATTGCATTGTAATCATATTAACCTTTACCTATGCAATTACAATTACTTAAACATTTACTAAACAATCATGATTATATCCATCCTTATGATCAAATTTTAATACACTTCTAATAATTTTTTTCTCTCTCTCCTCCCCCTTCAATTCCATATCCATTTTCTCTCTCCTCCTTAGCAAGCAAAAAATTTATCCATTTTATAAGAAACTAAAAAAATTTTTCTTCTATTATCTTAATATATGATATGATTAAATCATTAAGAGAAAATTTTAACTTTAATATTTTAGATTTAAAATTTAAGTATTTAATTAAGAAGATAAAAGAAGCTTAAATTAAAATTTTTAGATCAAATTTTTTTACTTGTTAACACTTATCTTAATTCAGTAAATATTTATCATAAATAAAATAATTTTAGTTTGTATTTTTTATTCATGAAAAAAATTCAAAACTTAATTATATGATAGACAAGATTAAAAAAAAGCTCAAATATAAATTTAGAGTTTAAAATTTTGTTATATGGATAAGATTTATCTTCACTACGACAAACATTTATTGCCACTAGAATAATCGAATTGATCTTTTTTGCCACCAAAAAATTTAAAATTAGGAAATATGATATAAAAGATTAAAAAAATCTCAAATATAATTTTGAATTTAAAATATTTTCGTGTGGATAACATTTATCTTTATTACTATATTTATTGTTATTAGAATAATATAGTTGATATTTGCAATAAAACTTGACTATTTGATAGAAAATATTTTTAAAAGTTCAAATCTAAATATGTAGCTCATATTTTTATTTAAATAGCATTTATCTCCACTACAATAATTTAATTACTAACTTTGGTCATTGCAATAATACATTACCATTTTGATTACATTACACTTTTTATATAACCAAACATGGTAATGTAATTGTTGTCCCATTACATTACATATCTAATTACGTTACATAGTTGATTACATTACACCCCTATTGCATTACATCCAACCAAACGCCACATAATAAGTAGCAAATGTAGAAGTTTTGAGTCTTAGTTACTAGGCCTAATTAACATATTTAGGGCATATTTAGTTGGATGTAATCAAAGTGGTAATGTAATTAAAATGGTAATGGTGATTACATTACCATTTTTTGTTACAACTTTGTAATGCAATCAAAATTGCATTGTAATCACATTAACCTCTACATATGCAATAACAATTACTTAGACATTTACTAAACAATCATGCTTACATCCATGTTTGTGATCAAATTTTAATATACTTCCAATATTTCTCTCTCTCTCTCTCTATCTCCCTCTTTTTCTATTCTATATTTTTTTTTCTCTCCTCCTTGACAAGTAAAAATTCATCCATTTGATTTTCTTTCTTCTATTATCTTAAAATATGAATCGTTTGGTCATTAAGGTTCTATTTGATTCTAAGAAAATTAGAAGGAAAGAAAAAAATATGGAAAATGAATTTCTTTCTCTTGTTTGAATTGAAGAAAAAGGAGAGAAAAAAAGTTTGATGGAAAAACTCATAGAAAATTTTGTCAATTTGATCAATCATATTTTCCTTCCAAAATTGAGAGGAAAATGGAAGAAAAATTTCACAAAAAGAGAGAAATGTAGAAAAGAGAGAGAATTCTATTAAGTAATGTCATTAAGAATTTTCTCTCTCCTCTCAATTAATTAATATTATTGAATATTTTCTCTCTTCTTTTCATGACAATGTGGTGGATGGGTAAAAGGTTAGAAAATGATTATAATTTTTTTCCTCTATTTTTCCTTGAACCAAACACAAGAAAAAAATTAATTTTCCCTTAACTTTTTTCCTCATCATTTTTTTCCATTTAAATTTTCTTTCCAACCTATTTTCTTAGAATCAAATAGAGCCTAAGAGAAAAATTCAACTTCAATATTTTGGATTCAAAATTTAACTATTCAATTAAAAAGATAAAAGAAGCTTAAATTAAAATTTTTAGATCAAATTTTTTTACTTGTCAATATTTATCTTTAATTCAATAAATATTTATCATCAATAAAATAAATTCAGTTGGTATTTTTATCAACGAAAAAAATTCAGAACTTAATTATAAGATAGAAGAGATTAAAAAAATCTCAAATATAAACTTAGAGTTTAAAATTTTGTTATTTGGATAACATTTATCTTCACTATGACAAACATTTATCGCCACTAGAATAATCCGGTTGATCTTTCATGACACCAAAAACATTTAAAATTAGAAAATATGATAGAAAAGATTAAAAAAATTTTAAATATGATTTTGAATTTAAAATATTTTCATGTGGATAACATTTATCTCTTTTACGATATTTATTATCATTTAAAATAACATAGTTAATATTTGTCATAAAAGAAATAAAACTTGATTATTTGATAGAAAATATTTTAAAAAATTTAAATCTAAATATGTACCTTAAATTTTTATTTAGATAACATTTATCTCTACTACAATATTTTAATTGCTATTTTTTACCATTGAAATAATTCATTACCTTTGTGAGTACATTACACTTTTTATATAACCAAACATGGTAATGTAATTTTTGTCACTCCATTGACAATATGATCAACTATACAGATACTCAATAATTAATACTATCAACAAAAATTCATCTCTTTGAAAATATGGTACATACGACTATAAAAGTTTACTATACACTCGTTAAAAAATTACCCATTATTTATATCATTTTTATCAAAAAATTTATTTACTCCCTCCATTTTACAACATTTATTGTTTTTAAGGTGCGGAAAAATATTAAGAAAATATAAAATTGATGAAATAAATTTGTATTAAAAGATCAAGTTACCCCAAACTCTCATTGAAAATAAAGAAAGTTAATGAAAAAAGGAGAGAAAAAGACAATTAATAAGGACAAAACTAGTAAACTAGTCATTCGTATGTCATAGGATTAGAAAGTGACAGATATTGTAAACAAAAAAGTTAATTAAGTGACAAGTATTGTGAAATTGAGGGAGTATATCTTTCAAAATACTTAATTTGGAATTTAAAGATTTTACATTAAGATATTTTATATGTTACTATCCTAGTTATGAGCATTAAGATATCTTATACGTTACTATCCCAGTTACTCCAACCATTTCACAATATATGTCACTTTAACTAATTTATTTTGTTTTACAATATCTCGTTATGTTATAATTATAATCTCAATAACATATAATGACTAGTTAACCAAATTTGTTCTCATTAATTACTTTTTTTTCGCTCCTATTTTCATGAACTTTCTTCAATTCCGATAAAATATTTGGCCAACTTATTCTTTTAATATAAATTTTGTTAGTAATTTTGTGTTATCTTAGTATTACCCGAGAGCCTAAAAAACAGACATGTGTTATAAAATGGAGGGAGTTATAAACTTAGGATATGCATACTTTATGGGTAATGAGCATTTGTTGTGCATCAAAATATTGATGAGTATTAATCAAAAGGATATGCTCTACTTTATGGGAATTGAGTACGTGTTTTCGAACAATTTTCCTCTTCATTATATTACATTTTCTTAGAATCAAATAAAAATAAAAACCTTAAATTCCATAAATATAGTAAAACATCATTTCTACCATCCAGGCGTATTTTTAGAATGAGATAATTATATTTATCTTCCTTTTGTTTTTGAGTAATAATTTTAAATACCTTCACCTTTATGGTATTAACTATCAACATAAATTAATCTCTTTAAAAACATAGTATATACTGCTACAAAAGTTTACATGCGCCATTAAAAAATTTCCCATTATTTATATTTTTTTTATCAAAAAAATTTATCTACTCCCTCCATTTTATAACATTTATTGTTTTTAGGGTGCGAGAAAATACTAAGAAAATACAAAATCGATAAAATAAATTTGTATTAAATGACCAAGTTGTCCCAAAATTTCATTGAAAACAACAAAAGTAATAAAAAAGGAGAGAAAAATAATTAATAAGGACAAAACTAGTAAATTAATTATTAATATATCATTGGGATTGAAAAGTGACAAATATTGTAAACAAGAAAAGTTAATTTAAGTGACATATATTATGAAATGAAGGAAGTATATCTTTCGAAATACTTAATTTGGAATTTAAATATTTTACATCAAGATATTTTATATGAGCATTAAGATATCTTATACGTTACTATCTCGATTACTCCTTCCGTTTGATAATATATGTCACTTTAACTAATTTATTTTTGTTTCACAATATCTCGTCATTTTAGAATCCTAATAACATATAATGACTAGTTTACCAAATTTGTTCTCATTAATTACTTTATTTTTCTTTCCTATTTTCATGAACTTTCTACAATTCCAATAAAATATTAGGGCAAGTTAGTCTTTTAATAAAAATTTTGTTATGAATTTTGTGTTATCTTAATATGACTCGTAGTCTAAAAACGACAATTGTTGTAAAATAGAGAGGGTTATAAACTTAGGATTAGGGGTTAGCATAATCAGTTAACCGGACTTTGAGTTAACCAAATTTTCGGTTCGAAAAATAAAATCGAACCGTGACGTAACCAAATATTTCGGTTAACCGAAAAAGTCGTTTCGGAAATATTGTGAACAAGTGAATCGAATCTAATTATCGGTTAACTAGATTTTCGGTTCGGTTAACCGATACTTCGATTCGGTTCATGGTTAACCTATTTTATTCCCTAATTTACATTTTTAATTTTTTCTATTTGAGTGTTTATTTTTCCATTTTACCTAATTACCTTTGTGAAACAAGTGAAACAAAATTATAAACTCAAATAGAAAGAGTTATTGAGAAATTGTTGCTTTGCTTTACTTTCTATAATCCATTCTTTTCCATTTAATAACTAAAAATTTCAATTAATATTGAAGTTGTTGCTTTGCTTTGCAAGAGTTATGTGAGAAAAAAATAAATAAAAATGATCATTAAGGAAGCTATTGTAGATGTGGCTATTAGAGTACTCCATTCAATGGTTTTTGAATATTACAAACACTACTACAAGAACCATTTTTAATTACGGTTAAAAACGACATTTGATGATGTTTAACAAGCGTCGTGTATTTGGACGTCATTGTATGTAGCATTTTTAATTACGATTTAACAACCGCCATAATAGGTCACCTCCGACGATGGTTTTCATGAAAAACCGTCGTCGGAGGTACCTATATGACGACGGTTTTCCAAAGAGAACCGTTGTCATATATTTACATATGACGACGATTCTCTTTGATAAGCCGTCGTCATAGGTCCTGCCCGTAAAGCCAAATTTGTTCAGGCTTATGACGACGGTTCTAATGTAAGAATCGTCGTAATAGGTTTTTATTTTTTAAATAGTTTTTTTGTTTTTTCCTTCCCCTTGTTCAAAATACACTCCAAAATACATCCCAACCGACACAACAACAAACCAAGTAGCCTCAATTTTCAAACATAAATACAAGAATTTCCAACTTACTACAACCGCAACAAAGTTCCATCTAAATAAGTTCGCAACACGCTTCTATATTTCCCATTTAAAGTTTAAGCAAAGAATATATTACGAGTTGCTTGTTTGGAGTTATTGCAGAGGTAGCCTGGACAACATATTTACATCATATTTGAACTCCAAACAAACAATATAGTCATAAAAACATAATACCACATGTCTCTTCTTGAAAAATTAAGGAACACAAATAGGACATAATACCAAGCAATGTCTACATCCTTTGTCATAATCCCAAAGTAATGCTCCTCATGTACTTCCTTAGCTTGGAGTTTGTGCAGGGGGTAGATTGGACAATAAGCAACTTAATCACTGTGGAAAACATTAAGCGAGAGCAGAGATTAGCAACCAAAATTGATAAAAGCTTTAAGCAACAATTATCCATAAGAAATATGCACAAAAACCTTTACCCGAAAGGCTTAGTCCTTTTGATACTCATCGAATGAGGATCTTTTACCCTTCCTTTGGAGAGGCTAGTCCTTATTTTGCTTCTTGGAGTTCGTGCAGGGGTAGAAGCTGTTCTACAACATAAAAATTGAGGAAAACATTAAGCGAAAAGTGAGATTAGTAACCAAAACCGAGAAAAGTGTTAAGTGTTAAGCAACAATTATTCACAAGAAACATTACCTTCCAATTGAACAACTTAGTCATTATTTTGATCTCATCGAACAAAATTATCCGTTTACATGAATACCACGAGTAAAAAATAATGACAAGCACGCTGCAGTTTCTAAAACAAGCAATAATATTGGATATCATTCGGAATAAAATTAATGTTCTTACCGAGTTGATATAATTATATGGTTTATGCCTTTTTTCCTCCTCCTTTAGACTTATCTTCAATATATATGCCCTCTTGATGGTCAACCCTTAAATATGGTTCTTCAAAATTGGGATCATCATTTTCGACGGACATTCCCAAGGAGAAGGGTAGGGTCTCCTCAACAAACTCACACACATCTTCACCATCACCACCAGCAACATGCCTCTTCCCTTGAAGAACAATAGACCACTTATCATTAGCCGGGTCCTCAACGTAGAACACTTGTCTTACTTGGGATGCCATAACGAATTGATCCCCTTTAGGCCCTTCTCTTGTGAGATCGACCATCGTGAATCCCATCTCATCAACTCGGACACCGTTATTATTGTCAGCCCATTTACACCGGAAAATAGGCTCACGAAAGTCAACATAGTCTAGCTCCCATATATCCTCAATGACACCATAATATGCCATTTTAGGTACAACGAGATTTTTGTCCTTGGAGTTGGACATATGAAGTGTATGAGCCTCCAATGTGACTCCACTATTTTGCGAGGTGCTCCTATTATCCTTGCTTTTGTGTAGAAAGAGTATCCATTGATGTCATACCCATGGTAAGATATGACTTCCAACTACGGCCTTTTAGCCAAGCCGACTAATGTTTGTGAGATATGTTCTTGTGATTCTTCTAATTGGCTAGTGATCACTCTATCTCCGAACCAGTTGACAAATGTGCGATTATAATGAGTTAGTACCCACGTTTCATTTTTTCCTCGGTATTGTCTCCTTATGAGAGATTTGTGCTTATCAATGAAAGATCGCACTTCATTGCTATTTTGTAGAATATAAGGATGTGCTTGATCCCTCATATCTCGACCGATTGTTAGAATCATCAGCCCAGTTTCCCCGCCCACCGATCTTCCCCATAAATCGATGTTTGGGAATACCAACTTCTTCCATTTGGGGATAGTATTCACGTAAGAACTCGACAAACTCCTCATCCGTGTATGCCCGAACAATGCACGCTTCCGGTCGGTATCGATTTCTAACATACCCTTTGAGAATTTTCATGAAACGTTCAAAAGGGTACATCCATTAGGAAAAACCGGCCACAAAATCGCACTTATTTCACCAAATGGACAACGAGGTGCACCATGACATCGAAAAAGAAGGTGGGAAGTACATCTCGAGTTGGCACAACGTAATGATCACGCCGCGCTGAAGATAATCCAATTTCTCCAAATCAACAGCTTTGCTGAATACGGCATTGAAGAAGAAGCAAAGTCTTGTGATCGCATGTCCGACGTGTTTCGCTATCACAACTCGGATAACAACCGGCAGTATTTGTTGTATCAAAATATGACAATCGTGAGATTTAAGATCGATTAGTCTATAATCGGACATCGAAACGAGTCTACCGATGTTTGAAGAATATCCCCGTGGCACTTTTGAGTTTCTTCAAGGTCTCATACAAACGTTGTTTTTCCCTTCTACTCAATGTGTAAAACGCTGGAGGCAAATATGTTCTCTTCCCCTTTGGTTGTGGTGCTAATTCCTCCCGTATTCCCATTTCACACATATCGAGTTGTGCTTTCTCTCCGTCCTTGGTCTTCCCGGTATGTTTAGAAGAGTTCCAATGAGACTTTCATAGATGTTTTTCTCTATATGCATTACATCAAGACTATGTCTCACATACAACTCTTTCCAATATGGAAGATAAAAAATATTGATTTCTTTTTCCACACACCGTTTCGGATTGACGTCGGTATGGCTTACCGAACTCCACATCAAGATGCTTCACTTGCTCATATATTTGATGTCGTGTTAATGGAGTTGGAGTAGAATCTATCTTGGTTTTACCATTGAAAGCCTTATTTTTTTACGATATTGATAGGAAAAGGGAAGAAACTTTCGGTGTCCGAGATAGGCCGTCTTTTCTCGTGCTTGAGTTGATAGGAGCAAGTACTCTCTGCACAAATGGGGCATACCTTGTGTCCTTTGACGGTATATCCGGACAAGTTTCCGTACACTGGGAAGTCATTGATTATGGTGAAGATCTAGCTCGCAATGTAAATTGCTCTTGACGTATGCATCTTAAACCGATATACCTTCATTCCATATAAGCTTGAAATCTTCAACAAAAGGCGCCAAGTAAATATCTATATCATTTCCTGGCTGTTTAGCATTGACAACATAATGTACTTGCGCTTCATACACAACGACGACGGTAGATTGTAGATAACCAAAAGAACGGGCCAACAATTGTGCTTGCTACTTAGGTCACTTTGGGGGTTTATTTCATCCGTACAAAGACCTAGAGGTAGATTCCGTGCTTCCCTACCAAATTTTGGGAACAATGAATCGATCTTCTTCTATTGAGGAGAATCGATAGGGTGACGTATCTTGTTATCACGGACCCTTCCGTCGTATGCCATGTCAAATTCTTTGCATCGGTTGAACTTGAAAAAGGCGCTTAAACCTCGGTATTATCGGCAAGTACCACAACACCTTCGCGGGAGGTCTCTCAACACTCTCTCCATTGATGTTTTTCATTTTGTATCGAGGTACACAACACTTAGGACATTCGCGTCTATGTGCATGTTCTTTTCATTACAATATGAAATCGTTGGGGCATGCATGTATCTTCTTATACCCCATGCCTATAGGACACAACATCTTCTTCGCCTCATATGTACGGTTGGGAAGGACGTTGCCTTTGAGGAGTATATCTTTCAAGCATACCCAAGCAAGTCCGTGAAACTTTTGTCTCTCCAGCCGTTAGTCGTTTTCAAGTTCATCAAGCTCAACACAGCTGATAAATGGGTATATTTATCACACCCGGGTAAAGAGGCTTCACCGAATCGGCTAACAATTGCTCCAATATGCGTGGTTGATCGACTAAATCACGTTCTACTCCAGGAACTAGATCTTCGAGTTGATCTTCTAATTCCATACTACTCGCTGGCTTTATTTTCATCATACCTTCATCTTCCTCAAAAACAGGTATATTCACAAACTCCTCTTCCCCATGCCAAACCCACACCTTATAAGTTGTGCCAAACCCATGTTGATTAGGTGACCTTTTACAACCTTAAGGGGAATCTTGAGGAGTTGAAACACCTTAAATATGGACAAAATATGGACTATTCTCTCGAATTTGGCGGCATGTTTGACTGCAATCTTTAGAAAGTTGTTAACACCATCGCTATATTCTACACTCCTCCTATCACTATAAACCCACGCTCGATCCACACGTTACCCATTAACACGAGCATATAGTTCGAGAAATACGTACTTATTACACACAAATAATATGACATGAGCCTAAGATCCTTCTACAGGGATAGATGGTCCTAAACCCATTCAAGAATAATATGACCCTAGACCGTGTAGCAAAATCTCATCATACATTTGACAAAATTCCGTCGACATTTCCCTTAGTTCTTCAAGTACAACATATGAAAGCGAATTGGCTAATGTGTATATCCTTACTTAATTGTATGGTAACGAAGTAAAGGTACACACATCAAACCCATCGTCATCATAATTGCACCGAAGAACGAGAGGGAAAATGAGCACCGTGATATCTTGTCAAATTTATGATAAGATTATAATAGCCACACAACCTATTATTATATTATTCTCAAACTGTCCAACACGGACAATTCAAAAACCTTTACATACCAAGCTAATATCCTAAACGCTATACGCACATTTATGCAAGTATTGCGACCTAGGATAACATGTTATGTACGAGATGTTTAAACGGGTTCTCTAAGCTTATGAAATATATACGATAATTTAATGAAGCATGCCATTAATCGAATTATATGAAAAGCAATAAAGTCCTATATCCAAATTATCGTTCTATTTCTCTAAAACCCTAAACTAAACAAATTTGGAAGCACTATTGCGATTTACCATCATTAACTATCATTCTATTTCCCTATAAATTAAATCCTAAAATCCTAAACCCATTTCTCAAAATCTCTAACATCTCACGAATTTCCAACTTAATAAACTAAACAAATGTTACCACATTGTCAACATTCACACATTCTCAATATTCAACATTTTTCAACAAAGATTCAACATTTCAACAATCTCAAACATTTACTCACATTCACAATAGTCACATCATTACCCCAAATGCGTTCACCAATTAACTATATTAAATCTTATAAATAACTTAAAGTGGAAAAAGAAGAAAGGATAAAGATTCATACCGTAATAACGAGGAAAACAACGGCGACACACACAACCAATACTATGATAACTACAAGAAAGAGGAGAGATTATGAGTGAGCGAAAATGAAAATTAAACAACAAGAGGAATAATAGTGCTGATTATTTATTGATGACTCCGAGCGGATCTAGATCCGAGTTGTGGATGAAAGTGAATGGTGGAGAACGATAAGGCCGAGAGTAGATAGCGAGATAAAGTAGGCTTGAAAATAGCAGGTACGTTCTCGGGTTTTTAGATCTGTTCCGAAAGTCATTGGATGGCGATTCTTTCACGTAACCGTTGTCATATGTTGCATAAGACGACGGTTCAATGAAATCAACCGTCATCCAAAAATACCCAACACATATGACGACGGTTCTAATGTAAGAACCATCGTCATTTGTGCTTCGTAACACCAGTTATTTACAAAAATGCCACCAGTCCAGCTTTCATGACGGTTTGTCCTTTTAGTGGTCGTTAAAGACCTATCGTTAAAAGTGGTTTCGTAATAGTGAGAAATTGTTTCAAACCTAAATCAAATAAACAAGAGAGTTAAGCTCCAATTCACATAGTAATTATCATCAACAACAATTATATTCATGGGAGTATTTACATTTAAGACCGTTCTCATTGTTATTGTCTCTAGAGATTGTGTAAAACCACCACTTTAACTATTCGAAAAGGGATTCAATTATTCAACACTTCGGATCTAGGTATTTAAAAATCATTGAAAACAATTATTAACAAGAAGTGGGAGAAGTGAAGAACATCTTGAGAGGAGAAAGAGCGGAGGAGTCGCTAACCATGACTCGTGAAGATAAACACCGCCGCTACTAGATCCGAAGGCCAATGTTGTCTGCAGTCGAAAAACACAAGAGAGCGAGACGTTTGGAAAGAGGAGGATCCATAAGCGATTGAGTGAGTCCGAGAGAGTGAGAGGGGAGAGGAGTGAGAGAGTGAGAGATGCAAATTTGATTGAGAGAGTGAAAGACAAGGGAGAGTTAGAGAGGAGGCAAGAGATAATAAGAGAGGATCCGATCGGTTAGAGGAGGCGAAAGAGAGTTAGAGATGAGGCAATTAGAGAGAAGGCGAGAGGGAGAGAACACTAACTTTAAGGTTTCGAGTCTAATTTTCTCCCTTAAATACCCAGCGATCATTTAATGAAAATTTCGTTAAGTTCACGATTAACTCGAAACTTTCATCTGCTGAACCGAAACCAAACCATAAACCGAAAAAATTTCGGTTCGGTTAACCAAACCGACTTTTAACTAAAAATTTACTCGGTTAACCATAATTTTGGTTCGGTTTTTGGTTCAATTTTTGCTACTCGCCCCTACTTAAGATGCATACTTTATGGGAAATGAGCATTTGTTGTGCCTCAAAGTATTGATGAGTATCAATCAAAAGGGTGTGCTCTACTTTATGGAAATGACCATGTGCTTTTCGAACAATTGTCCTTTTCATTATATTAATTTTTCTTAGCATAAAAAATAGAACCTTAAAGTCCAATCAAAATAGTAAAACATCATTTCTATAATTTAACACTACTATAGAAATCACCTTTTACCGCGTTCGAAAAGACCTTTTACTCGGACATCGTGTATACGAGTGTAATAGTAGATGAGCATCTTTTACTACAGTTTACAACCATAGTAAAAGATAACTTATTACTACGGTTCATTCGGGAATCGTAGTAAAAGACAGCTTTATTACTATGGTTTAGGATAAAGAACCATAGTTATAAGATGAACCTATTACTACGATTCTACAGTTATTACCCGAGAACCATAGTAATAGGTTATTTTTCGGACCTATTATTACGATTGTTTGGTTAGAATTGTAGTAAAAGGTCTGAATTTTTTAAAATTAATTAATTTTTTATTTTCTTACTCCTTGTACAATTATACAATTAACATATAACCATTTACACGAGACTCTTTCAAAATATATAAAAATCAGAATTATTCCAAAAATATATGTACAACCAACAAGCTCACACAAAGTAGTATGATACACAATTAAAAAAATCACAAACTTCACCAATCAAATAATGAAGAAAAAGTGTAAATATATACCTATATAACTATCTTTATACAGCCATACACAAACTATGCCCAACCCTGTTTTAGTTTGTCCAACACAACATCTCGTAGAGGAAGTGGGGGCTTCTTTCCCGTGAAATATTGTGACCAATGCTATAAAAGTAGTATTAATTACTTCAAGTGCAAGTATTAATTAAGGTGAAAAGAACATAACATTATTAAAATTAAAATTTTCATAATCAAATACAAGTGCAAGTGCAAGTACCTCTTTAGGATTAGGTTCGAGATCATTGAAATCCAACCGCATCATAATCTTTTTCATGTACTTGGAGAATATAAAAGCCACACACCACGTTCCCCTTTTGTTTGTGACACTATATATAATCTCAACACATGGAGAATTAATTAGTACTTGTAGGAACCACAACCTATCGGGGCCCACCAAGCTTCCCCACTTGTGTTAGGTCTCTTTTAGAAAGTTGCCTTTAGAATGTGGGGATGAACTTTTTATTAAGATTTTCAAGTTTTATTAAATTTAATTCAAAGCGAATTAAGCAATGTTGAATGACGGTTTTATTAAACATTTTATTTTAGTAATTATTTTCGAAGTCCTGGGATATTATCTCTTAATCGAAAAATAAAAATTAGGGTTTCTATTCTGCCGTGAGGCTTTAGGGCCAGATCGGTATGAAAACACCAATCTGGATCGAAGCCTCACCCACTAGCTGTCCGGCGTTGGCCGAGCCAACGCCGTACGGTGAGCGGCACCAGCCGATGGCCATGGCTGAAGTAATTCAACCTTGGCTTCGGAGTGGCTGGTAGATCTAGAATCCCTTCTTTCTTTTATCCTATAGTGAGAAAAATCAAGATACAATACAATAGAAATAAAGCAAAAGAGGAGTCGCCAAGTAAATTTTTAGGAAAGAAAAACTAACAAAAACATAAAAGTAAAATTTGCTCTCTCGATCTTAATATGGAAAAACCAAGACCGAAAAAGGCTAACAATGACTCCATCGGTCTTTGAGCCGAGAATCGGATTCGGGCGGGTACGAAACGTAGGGATAAGCCCTTCTATTCTGCCCGTCGGAAGACATGCGATAAAGAATTAAAGCAACCAAGACAATAATAAAAGAAAGCGATAAAAGCAAAAGGAGAAGGCAGAGTGAAAAGAAAAGAAAGAGAAAACTTAAAAGATTACATTGGGGGGAGGAATTAAAAACAATACATCATTGGTCCACAATATGGAAAGCGGTAAATAAATCATAAAAATAATTAAACCGTTTTAAAAGCTGGATTTGTACCCTCGGGTTGTCCTACCTACCGATCCGGATCTCGGATATGGATCTCTTGATGCGACGACGGTGAATCAAGGAAGGCTTTTTGTGAGTATTTTATGGAGATAGGTAAGTAGATAGATGTATGATGAGGCTTTTGGGTTCGGATGTGGTGAGATTAGAGTAGAATGGGAATAGGTTGAAAAGAGACCAAGAGATCATAATACCAAAGAGAGTATTCAGTAGGACTTAGGCAGATTTAAGCAGCGTGAAGTTAAGGCGTGAAAGTCGTGTGGGAATGAAAGACAAGGCTCTCTATTTATAGGGAGAGGTTAGGTCAAGGAATAACCTAGGGTTTGTATGCAGCTAGCCATCTAGAACAGTTGAAAATAAACAGGGCCAAGATATCACAAGATTAAACTGGATAAGAAGAGATAAACTCGGATAGAACCAGGAAGGCGAGCGTCGATCACAAGAGGCCGCATAGGATTTCATGCCCTAGTGTGCTTCCAAGGGAGTCTCCAGGGCAAAACGCAATGTTCTACTTACTATTTTGGGGTGGCAGAGCGCTGGCTATAGCACATTTCCAAAAATGGAAAGTTTTAATTTTTTGCAAGTTTCCATTTTGGCAAGTTTCTATTTTTGGCAAGTTTCATTTTTGGTGTGGGATGCGTGCTCCTAGTTTCGGGCGGACTATCTTGGAGTAAAAACCAAGTACTTTGATGCTTGTGATCATGAAATGCAGCGTCTAATGTCGTCTTGAGGCCTTCAGCTGCTTGTCTGGTTGGACTCGAAGTAAAATGCGTATTCCGAGCCTGGAATTTCCCGATGTGCGGCACTCGGACTCCGTTGTCTCTTGAGGCTTGACCCAGCTTTTGGATCGTCCAAAAGAAAAGGGGATTTTTGGATCGACCCAAGGCAAAAGGTTATTATATGGTGCTAAGGGTTCTTTGTGGTTTATCGGCTTCGTCGCACCAATCGAACATAGTCCGAGATCCAAATACTCAAACAGGACTCGGGATTATCATCATTAGGCCAACAAATAAAAAATAGAGAAAAGGATGACACTTTTTTGGTGTCTACAGTTAGCCCCACTTTTACCGAGTCCGAAAGACGATGGTCAAAGTAGACACTAAAGGGTACTTACCTGGTGTTGTGTCGGATGGTGATTGAATTTGATGTGTCTGAAATTAGGTACCTTGTGGCTTGAACTCTTAATAGAGGGGCCTGGACTTGATCGGCGGAGTTTGAAGTCCGGGTTGTTGATTCTTGAACTTGGTCGCTTAGAGACCTGAAGTTCGGATTGGTGTGCTCAAACTTGACCATGTGCGTAGTCCGAAGCTTGGTGGGGAGCTTTAACTTGACTCAGGTAGTAAAGTCCGAAGTTCAGCTGGGGTGCCTGAACTTGACCACCTCTTGGATCTAAAGTTCGGCTGGGTGTGCCTAAACTTGACCTTTCTTGGTCCGAAGCTTAGCTGAAAATTTACGTACTAACAGCTTTGTTAGCTAATAATTGAATGAGAATGATTTGAAGTGTTACTCGAAGATAATTTGTAATCGGATCATGCTTCAAATGTGGTTCCTTGATTTAGCCATGGAGTATTCCCGAAGTCTAGGCATGGTGTGTAAACCTTGACCGTTGTTGGGCCTAAAGCTTGACAGAGGGATGTCCGAACCTTGACCGTCGTTGGGCCTAAAGCTCAACTAAAGTGTCCGAACCTTGACTCGCTGCTGGGTCCGAAGCTCGACCGAGTTATGTTTGAACCTTGACCGCTACTAGGCCCGAAGCTCGACTAAATTGTGTCCGAACCTTGACCGCTGTTGGGCTCGAAGCTCGATAGGGCCGTGTCTCGAACCTCGACCACTCTTGGCTCGAGACTCGACCGGGTGTGTCCGAACCTTGATCGCCGTTGGGCTCGAATCTTGACTTCTATCCACTTTCGTCGGAATAGGGATGACTCGCTTATCTTTATGTAGAAATTCTTGCTTAGACTTAGTCATTGGATGACCTGAAGTCCGCTTGCTTGAAAATATGATGTTCCATGAGGTGATGTGGCTCATCCGAAATTTAAGCTTTTAGTTTGTGTGCTAATAGCTCCTTTGTAATGTAGACGATTTGTGTCTTCCCCGAGTATTCTTGGAGTTGTTGTGGTTGCATAACCCTTCCAATCTTGAGCCCCCATGTTCTTCTTGAGTGCTTGTATCTAACTCTTCTTAAATGTTGGAGAGTTGGTGAGTTTCGATGGAGATTCCCTTTGAAGGTAGTAGTGCCTGGTGACCACTCGATGCCGATGTGATGCTTGATGCCGATTGACGCTTGATTGAATAATTCCTTATAGGGTGCTTTGTTATTTAATTTTTGTGTTTTTAGGAGTTTGACTTATGCAAAGGAGATGAATACAAGACTTTATTCTAAAAACAAATGCATTCTTTTATTAAGATGATGCAAAAAAATTCAAAAAGACAAAGAAAAAGATGCACTTTTAGGCCCCATTCCCTAAAGTAGAGCCTCAAGAATGGTAAGATGCTTGAACTGCGATGTTCTGCCGCTAGTGGACCGTGCTCCTAACAGCTTTGGTGTTGAATCGGACCGGCATGCTTCTTGATGATTCTGTGCCATTTCGCATTAGTTTTTGCTCCTTTGGATAAGGCAAGTGGCCTTGATTTTGGGAATTGGAAATGGAAATAGGGATCAAGATTAGGATTCAAGCTAGACCTCATGGACTTCATACGTATCCACAATAATGGAAATTAGGCCTTCGTAGTTCAAAAGGAAAGTAATTTGGGTTTGGTTTTTTTTTTTTTTGGAAAACAGGAAAGGGAAATAGACTTATAATGGATAAGGAAAATGGGAAAAAGAAAGCATTGTTAGCATCCTTGATGAGTAATGGGCTCATTGGATGATCTTCTATGGGGAGATGGGGCTTAAGTGATTGACCCGAGGAAGACTCGATCTTAGGAAAAAAGAAAAATGATATGCTTTTTTATTTGGATACACATAAAGGGATACAAAACAAATGGAATGGAATGTATGCAACGATGCTCATGATTTAACCTGGAATTATTCTATGATTTGGCTAGTGCAAAACCGAAATGCATAGATGATTACACGTCATGGAAGATGAATTTGTTTTGGCTAAATGAGAAATGAAAATGTAAAGCGAGACTCACCTAATCTAAGATGAATTTTTGTTTGGCTGATGCAAATGAAAGACTCTCCTAATTAGAGATGAATTTTAATTTTTGCTAATGTGAAAATGAAATGAACGAACTCACCTACTTTGAGATGGATTTTAATTTGGCTAATGCAAAAAAAAAAAAAAAAAAGAAAAAGGATGGACTCACCTTAATTGAGATGAATTTGCTTTGGATAAATGCAAAAAGGAAATGCAAATATGGACTCACCTTAATTGAGATGAAGTTTAATTTGGGCTAATGCAAATGAAATACGGACTCACCGTAATTGAGATGAAAAAAATGAAATGCAAATATAGATTCACCTATTTTGAGATAATTTTGACTTTGGCTAAATGCAAAAATGAAATGTAAATATGGGCACCTTAATTGAGATGAAGTTTATTTGGGCAATGCAAATGAAATGCAAGATTAGACTCACCAACTTTGAGATGATTTTGACTTCGGCTAAATGCAAAAAGAAATACAAATATGGACTCACCTATTTTGAGATGATTTTGACTTTGGCTAAATGCAAAAAGGAAATGCAAATATGGATTCAACTATTTGAGATGAAATTTATTTTGGCTAATGCAAAAATGAACTGCAGACTCACCTTAAGAGGGATGATTTTTTGTTTAGCTAATGCAAATAACGGATGAATGGACCAACCTAAAAGGGAAAAAAATTTGGACATTTTGGCTAAAATGCACATAATTGGACCGACTCAAAAATTTTTATTTTTATTTTATTTTTGCACCCATGTAAGAATTATTCGAGTGCTCCTCACCTATCCCTAGAGGGTCACAAGCGGAAGATTAAATCGAAAAATACAAACACTCATTCAAGCATGTAAATGCAGCAAGGACCACCTAAAAAGTTCAAGAAGTTTTATGGTCAAAGAGTTCAAGAGTTTGGATACATGGTGACATGTAATATGAGAATTTGGTGCCCCATGAGTTGCACGGATAAGGATACCAACCAGAATTCTCGGTGCCTCTTGGTGAACCAAAGGATTTAGCCTAAGAGTACATGCTACGAGGGAGGAGGTACCATTTCCTCGGGCAATCAAGCCTAGTTGGGCCCACCTAAAGGAACCAAGTGGCAGCCTCTCTCTAGAAAAGGTAAACGAGTGGGTATAATAAAGTTTTCCTAGTGGTTAAAAACAATATTTAAACTAGTTCAAAGGTTGCTAAATGCAGGATGTCTAATGCAAGCATATCATTAAAACACATTACTCAAATTTTAAAGTTTCACCCTCTCAATAAATGATTTATCCCCAGTGGAGTCGCCACTAAAGGAACCACGGCCGGCCGGGACCCATCGAGCTACCCCACTTGTGTCGAGTCTCTTTTTAAAGATTGATTTTGAAGATAGTTTTAGAAAGTCGGTTTTGGAATGTGGGGATGAACCTTTTATTAAGATTTTAGAGTTTTATTAAATCTAATTTAAAGTGAATTAAGCAATGTTGAATGGCAGTTTTATTAACCATTTATTTTAATAATTATTTTCGAAGTCTCGGGATATTATCTCTTAACTAAAAAATAAAAATTAGGGTTTCTATTTCGCTCGAGGCTTTAGGGCCGATTAGTGTGAAAACACCAATCTGGATCGAAGCCTCAACTACTGGCTATCCGGCGCCCGCTAGAGCCAACGTCGTACGGTGAGGGACGCCGGCCGGTGGCCGTGGCTAAAGTAATTCAGCCTCGGCTTCGGCCTGGCTGGCGGATCTAGAATCCCTTCTTTCTTTTATCCTGTAGTGAGAAAAACCGAGATGCAATGCAATAGAAATAAAGCAAAAGAGGAGTCGCCGATCGGTTTTAGGAAAGAAAAACTAACAAAAACATAAAAGTAAAATTTTCTCTCTCGATCTTAATATGGGAAAACCAAGACCGAAAAATGCCAACAATGACTCCATCGGTCTTTGAACCAAGAATCGGATTCGGGGCGAGGGTGCGAAAGCGAGGATAAACCTTTCCGTTCGTCCGTCCGAAGACGACCATTACTAGTTCGAGTAGTGAATTAAAATAATTTAAAGTAAGCAAGCAAGTAAGCAACAACATGCGATAAAGAATTAAAGCAATCAAGACAATAATAAAAGAAAGCGATAAAAACGAAAGGAGAAGGCAAAGTGAAAACAAAAGAAAGCAAAAAACTAAAAGATTTACATCGAGCACGGAGGAATTAAAAACGATATATCATTGGTCCATAATTCGGAAAGCGGTAAAGAAAGCATAAAAATAAATAAACAGTTTTAAAAGCTGGATCTTTGTCCTCTGTTGTCCCACCTGCTGATGTGGATCTCGGATCCGGATCTCTTGATGCGACGGTGGTGAATTATAGAAGGCATTTTGTGAGTATTTTGTGGAGATAGGTAAGTAGATAGATGTATGACGAGGCTTTTTGGGTTAAGATGTGGTGAGAGATTAGAGAGTAGAATGGGAATAGGATGGAAAGAGACCAAGAGATCGGAATACAAAAGAGAGTCTTCGAGTGGCTTTTAGGCGATTTCAACGGTGTAAGGTTAAGGTAGGAAGTCGTGTGGGAATGAGAGTCAAGACTCTCTATTTATAGGGAGAGGTTAGGTCAAGGAATGACCTAGGGTTTGCATGCAGCTAGCCATCCGAACTCGCTGAAAATAAATCGAGCCAAGATATCATAAGATTAAACCGGATAAGAAGAGATAAACCCGAATAGAATCGGGAAGGCGAGCACCGGCCACAAGAGGCTGCCTAGGTTTTTGTGCCCTACCATGCTTCCAAAGTAGTCTCCAGGGCAAAATGCGAGTGTTCCAGTTACTATTTTGGGGTGGCAAACGCCGATCATAGCACCTTTCCAAAAATGGAAAGTTTTCATTTTTGATAGGTTTCTATTTTTGGCGGGTTTCATTTTTGGTGTGAGATGTGTGCTCCTAGTCTCGGGTGGACTGTCTTGGAGCCACAACACAGCACTTTGATGCTTGTGATCATGAAATGCAGCATGAAACGTCGTCTTGAGGTCTTCGACTCCTTGCTTGGTTGGATTGAGGTAAAATGCAGTATTCGATCCTGGAATTTCCGTGCACGCGACACTCGGACTCTGTTGGCTCTAGAGGCTTTGCCCGATTTTGGATCGTCCGAAAGAAATGAGGATTTTTGGATCAACCCAAGGCAAAAGGTTATTTATGTGATGCTTGGGGGTTCTTTGTGGTTTATCGGCTTCGTCGCACCAATTGAACACGATGCGAGATCTAAATCCTCAAACAGGACTCGGGATTATCATCATCGGGCCAACAAATAAAAAACAGAGAAAAGGATGACATTTTTTTGGTGTCTATAGTACTTATATATTAAGTAATATCAAATGAAAAACTAATTTAATGCTAAGCAAGATAACATCACCTTTACGGGGACAATAGTTGGGTTTGATTTTGCACATGGGCCTCTCGAGCCTCCCAAATAATTAATACATAACGAGAGCACAATTTTTCAATCGGATGATAAATAAAATTTAAATTAACATACAATTGAAAAGAATACTTAACAAAAAAGCATAAAATAATTAAGTGATGAACTCACGAGTCGAGCACGTTCTTGATATCTTTCCTCATGGGGTGACCCGAGAGGATCAAGCCGATAGCGACGTTGCTCTTCGGACATATGGCAACAAGCATCCAGTGTTGGCTACTAGGGGTGTGCAAAACCGGTTAATCGCGTTAACCGGAATTTCGGATAGTGAAAACCCGAACCGTAATCGATCCGAATTTTCCGGTTAACCGATATTTCGATTAACCGAATTTTCGGATCGCAAATTTCCCGATCCCTAACCGAACCGAAAAGTCCGGTTAACCGGAAAAATCGGATCGGTTTACGGTTAACCTTTATTTGAAAAAAAATTTCAAAGTTTTGCAAAATTAAATCTAAAAATCTGTTTACGGCAGACAAGTTACGACGAAATGAAATCTAAAAATCATAGTAGCAAAACAAATTGTTCTTGAACACTAGGCAGCGAGTGGGCGATTACGACAAGTTACAGACAAAACAAATTGTTTCGCAGCGAGCAGCGAGCACATTCAAGCATATTCATGGACGGATTCAGCCTTCGAGCAGTAGCAGCGAGTGGCGGATTCGAGCGAGTAGTGGCGGCAGCGCAGCAGCAATGACGGCGATAGCAGCGGCAAGACCGGTGGCAGCACCCGCAGCACCAACGAGCAGCACAACCAGCTCCATTTACCGGTCACATGTCATCCGATGCGGCCATAGATTCGTCAATAGCAATTGTGGGTTGATTCAAAGTCAAGTCTTCCATACCTAAAAATTAATTTCATTTTGAATTAGTTTAATATTATTCTTCAAATTAAAATTGATATAAAACAATAATAAATATGAATAATAAATGTATAATTACAATAGGGATAAGAAAACTTACCATTCTCTAAATCCTCCAATTGAAGAATGGCAGCGAGCAGCGAGCACATTCAAGCATATTCATGGACGATTCAGCCTTCGAGCGATAGCAGCGATGGGCGGATTCGAGCGAGTAGTGGCGGCGGCAGCAGCAATGGCGGCAGAGTAGGCAGCGGCACCGGTGGCAACACCCGCAGCACCAACGAGCAGCACAACCAGCTCCATTTACCGGTCACATGTCATCCGATGCGGCCATAGATTCGTCAATAGCAATTGTGGGTTGATTCAAAGTCAAGTCTTCCATACCTAAAAATTAATTTCATTTTGAATTAGTTTAATATTATTCTTCAAATTAAAATTGATATAAAACAATAATAAATATGAATAATAAATGTATAATTACAATAGGGATAAGAAAACTTACCATTCTCTAAATCCTCCAATTGAAGAAAATTCTCCTCTATTATGAGAGGGCCATGTGACTTGCGTAGCCAATCTTGAGCACAAATAAGAGCTTCTACCATTCTAGGAGTCAAAGAAGTGCGGAAGGAATCAAGTACTCTACCTCCGGTGTTAAAAGCGGACTCGGAAGCAACCGTAGAAACTGGCATAGCAAGCACATCTCGAGCCATCAAAGTAAGAATAGGATATCGCTTCGTTTGATCCCTCCAAAATTGTAAAATGTCAAATCCATCGTCATTTTGCTCACACTCATCACACAAATATTTATCAAGCTCACTTTTCTTTTCACTCTCTAGTGTCCCCTTCTCTCTTTTGTATTTCATATTTAGAAGTTGATTCACATCCATCACTTTGCTAATGCAATGAACACTAGAAACCGAAGGAGAGACACAACTTGATGTTTCCATTTTCTTCTTTGGTTGAGGTAGAGAAGATGCATAGAAATCAAACATGGACCTTAAAGTGACCTTGATCTTGAGGAACAACATGTTTGCACTCTCATCAACATAATTGCTCCTAACAAGCCACTCAACATAGTCTAACTTGTACCTTGGGTCAAGAACTAGGGCAATGAATAACAAAATATTGATATTATCAACATTTGCCCAATACTTCTCATATTTGCCCTTCATTGCATAAGCCATGTTCCTAATGTAGTCATTCTCATCATCACAATATGTAGATATTGCTAACCCAACTCCATATATTTGAGGCATATAAGTATTACCCGTCACATAAAGACATCCGGACAACATCAAAGTTGTTTCATAAAAGATTTTCAGGAAAGGTAAAAATGCCTCAATTCTATTCCAATCATGTGGAGTAGGAGCACCCCTATATTTTCTCAACTCTTTCACATATTGACCACCTTTAGATTCCAAGTTACTAAATGCTTGTTTGAACTTGGAAGCACATTCAAGCATCAAATATGTGGAATTCCATCTTGTTTCAATATCTAAACAAACAAGGCCTTTACTATCAATATTTTCCTCTTGGACACAAGCTTTAAACTTTTGAAGCCTAGCAGAGAAGACCTTACAAATCTTACAAGCAGCACGAACTTTAACAATTGAAGGATCAAGTTCCTTTAATCCATCTTTCACAACAAGATTCAATATATGTGCAACACATCTCATATGCAAGTACTTCCCATCCAAAATAGTACCCCCCAATGGTTAATTCTTCTTTTCGGATATTGAATGGCTACATCATTTGAGCTTGCATTATCAACGATAATAGTCAAAATATTCTTCAATTCCCATTCAATCAAGCACTTCTCTACAGACCCTCCCAATCAATTCCCAGAATGGCCAGCAATAGGACAAAAATTAATTATCCTCTTATGCATCTTCCAATCATCATCAATAAAATGTGCAAGTGAGACACATATAACTCAAATTTTGCCCCGAAGTCCAAGTATCGGTGGTGAAACAAACTCTTGAAGACAATTTTTGAAAGAAAGTTTTCAGTTTGTTCCTTTCATCAATAAAGAGTGCATAACAATCTCTAGTTATTGTGTACCTTGAAGGGGAACAAATTCGAGTCGCATGAATTTGCAAAAATCACGAAAACCTTCACGTTCCACAAATATAAAAGGCAACTCATCCATAATAATCATTTTTGCAAGGGATTTTCTAGTAGCATCATGATCAAATTGCCAACACCGAGGGACACTCACAGTTTGCACAGCACCCATCCTCATTGACAATGGTCTCACTATGAAAATCAATCAATTTTTGTTTCCTATCAAAGTTTGCAGGATACCTCTTACACCTAATCAAATGATTTTTCAAAGCACTAGTCCCATTTTTAGAAGAGGCTCGAATCAACCTACTACGAGTATTTGCACTTTACTTGTTCTTCAACTTGAGTTTCATGAAAATGACACCAATATTCAGATTTTTCTTTTTCTTACCACTAGCTTCGGGTCGAGGTGGCTTACTTACACTTCGACTTGTCCGATGTTTATGCTCCTTTTAATCTCCTTAGCTTGCACATCAACTTCTCGCCTCTAGATCCTCCACTTCCATGTAAGTATGGTCATCACTGTCACTTTCATCTTCAACTATGTTGACATGAACATCATCCGAATCCATATTACAATTGCTATTGCTAGAGCTCGAAAACATTAATCCCTACACACAAACCCTAGCAGAGAATAAATCAAAATGTCATTATCGGGACTGATTTTCGGATTTCTCAAATACAAGTAAGAAATCAGTACAAGGACTCAATACAAGGACTCTATAATCAGTACTGATTTTCGTCCATACAAAATTCAAATACAAGTTCATTTACTAGAAAATTTCGTCCATAATCAGTACAAGGACTCAATATAAGTAAGAAATCAGTAGTAGGGGTAACGAATTTTGTCTATAATCATTGATTTTCAAATAGAATAAATCAAAAAAATTCATTATCAATGCAATGCACATGAATTCCGAGTCGTCTATATTATCAAAGTACTGATTTTCGCCATCTACACCAAAAACACGAATTTTGCAAAAAAAAAAAAAAAAGGAGAGAGAGGGGGAACCCGAGTCGAGCGTCGCCGGCCGATAATAGTGGGTAGGTCGCCGGTAGGTAGCCGATTGCCGTAGAACGAGGACGAGAGGAGGAGGCAGAGGGAGAGAGAGAGGAGGGGAGCGGGAGCGACAACCGGGCGACAGTAACCGCAGACAAGAGAGTGAGAGGAGCGACGTTGGGCCGGTTATCGTCGGCAGATCGCCGGTAGGTCGCCTTTAGGTAGCCGATTGTCGTTGAACGAGGACGAGAGGAGGAGGCGAGAGGGAGAGAAAGAGGAGGGGAGCGGGAGCGACAACCGGGCGACAGTAACCGCAGCAAGAGAGTGAGAGGAGCGACGCGGGCCGGTTATCGTCGGCAGATCGCCGGTAGGTCGGCTGGTTGCTCGCCGCGAACGAGGACGAGAGGGGAGGAAGAGCGAGAGAGAGAGGAGCAGCAAGAGAGTGAGAGGACAACGGTGCAAGCGCGGACACGAGGGTTTCGTTTTCCTTTCCAATTCCAATTTCAAGCTTTTTTTTTTTTTAAAATTTGGAAAATTTTCAAAACGCGAACCGAACCTGAACCGTTAACCGAAAAAAATCCAGTTTGGTTAACCGAACCGATTTTTCACAAAAATAATCGGTTAACCGCTTTTTATCGGTTTTCGGTATTTCGGATCGGTTTTCGGTTTCGGTTTTTTCGCACACCCCTATTGGCTACATCGAGACAAATAAGATATTATAAATATGTAACACCATTAAAACTCCATTTAAGTCATGTGTACACTTACCCCTCAATGAACGCCACTAAACAACATTTTTTCGCACCTTTATCATGAGTCTCAAGATATAATCGGATTGGTCCTTAATTCTCTATCCTATTGCTTGAATGGCATGAGGATTGAGAAATTGAACATACTCGATTCCTATTTCGTGGAGCTATTTATTACATATTAATTGTACATATAATTATAAATGGAAATTAATAGTTAAAAATGAATTATATATATAGTAACTCACAACATGCCAAGTATAATAGGGGTTTTGCGCCGATCTCTTGCATCTGCAGAAATTGCATTATGTCATCCAAAAACACATGCATGGCCATGTCATCATCGTCCCCATCTAATACCCCTATTGCCATATTTTTAGAATGAGATAATTATATTTACCTTCCTTAAGTTTTCTGAGTAATGATTTTAAATACCTTCATCTTTACGAGTATTAATTATCAACAAAAATAATCAATTTGAAAACATAGTATATATGACTACAAAAGTTTACTATACAATGTTAAAAGCTACCCATTATTTATATCTTTTTTATCGAAAAAATTATTCACTCCCTTTGTTTTACAATATTTATTGCTTTTAGGATGTGAGGAAATACTAAGAAAATAAAAATTAAAATAAATTTGTATTAAAAGACCAAGTTATCCCAAGGTTTCACTGATAATAAAAGAAATTAATAAAAAATTAGAGAAAAATATTAATGACGACAAAACTAATAAACTAGTCATTAATATGTCATTGGGATTGGAAAGTGACAGATATTGTAAAAAAAAGTTAATTAAAGTGACAAGTATTGCAAAACAGAGGGAGTATATCTTTTGAAATACTTAATTTGGGATTTAACGATTTTACATTAAGATATTTTACACGTTCCGATCCTAGTTATGAGCATTAAGATATCTTATACGTTACTATCCCAGTTACTCTATCCGTTTCTCAATAAATGTCAATGGAACTAACTTTTTTGTTTCATAATATATGTTATTTTAGAATCCCAATAACATATAATGGCTAGTTTACCAAATTTGTTCTCGTTAATTGCTCTTTCCACCTCCTATTTTCATGAACTTTCTTCATTTACAATAAAATATTAGGGCAACTTAGTCTTTTAATACAACATTATTTATGAATTTTGTGTTATCTTAGTATTATATCGAGCCTAAAACGACAAGTTTTCTAAAATGGAAGAATTTATAAACTTAAAATTCATACTTTGTGGGAAATGAGCATTTGTTGTTCCAAAGTACTGATGAGTATTAATCAAAAGGGTAAGCTCTACTTTATGGAAAATGAGCATGTGTTTTTCGAACCATCTTCCTTTTCATGATAATTTTCTTAAAAAAATAGAAATAAAACCTTAAGTCCATAAAAATAGTAAAACATTGTTTCTACAATTTAGGCATTTTGAGTAATAATTTTAAATGTCGTCACCCATTGTTTATATCTCTTCTTTTATCGAAAAAATTTATTTACTCCCTCTATTTTACAACATTTATTATTTTTAGGATGTGAGAAAATACCAAGAAAATATAAAATTGATGACATAAATTTGTATTAAAAGACCACATTGCCCCAAGGTTTCATTGAAAATAAAGAAAGTTAATAGAAAAAGGAGAGAAAAAAATCAATAAGGACAAAATTAGTAAACTAGTCATTAATGGGTCACTAGGATCGGAAACAATAGATAGTGTAAACAATAAAAGTTAATTAAGGTAACAAATATTGTGAAACGGAGGAAGTATAGCTTTTGAAATACTTAATTTGGAATTTAAAGATTTTACATTAAGATATTTTGTACATTACTATCCTAGTTATGAGCATTAAGATATCTTATACGTTACTATCCCAGCTTACTCCATTCATTTCATAATATATGTCACTTTAACTAACTTATTTTCGTTTCACAATATCTATCATTTTAGAATCCCAATAACATATAATGACTAGTTTACACCAAATTTTTCTCATTAATTTATTTTTTTTCCTTCCTATTTTCATGAACTTTCTTCAATTCCAATAAAACATTGGGGCAACTTAGTCTTTTAATACAAATTTTGTTATCAATTTTGTATTATATTAGTATTACCTCATAGCCTAAAATGACAAATGTTGTAAAATGGAGGAGCTATAAACTTAGGATGCATAATTTATGAGAAATGATCATTTGTTGTGGCCTAAAGTACTGATGAGTATTAATCAAAAGGATATTGTAGACAACCAAAAAGTGTCATCCCTTTTTTTCTTTTATTTATTTTGTTGGCCCAATGATAAAATCCCGAGTCTTATTTAAGGATCTGGATCACGGACTACATTTGACTAGTGTGACGGAAGCTAGTAAACCACAAAAACCGTTAGCACCAAATAAATAGCATTTTTCCTTGATTAGGTCCAAAAATCCCTTTTCTTTGGGACGGTCCAAGCCCGGGTTAAACCTCCGGAGTCAACGGAGTCCAGTGCCGCGTACCAGGAAATTTCAGGCTCAAAAGTTTGCGTTTCGCCTTTCTCCAAACCGAGACACGGAACCGAAGACACTAAAACGACATTCGGTGCCGTGTTTCATGATCACCAAGCATCAAAACTTCATGCTTTGCTCCAAGACAGTCCGCCCGCGAGAGACAGAGCTCAAATCCCCAAAATATCATCGTATGGCCAGCGCCCCTACTAGCATTTTTACCTTGAAATGCCGCATTTTGCTTAAGATTCCTGTTGCAGTACAGAAGGGGCATGAAATCCTAGGATAACACCTGGGTGGCCGGCACCCTCTACCCCAGCTTCTATCCGGTTTTATCCGATTTTATCCGATTCAATCTTCTATTTTTTGGGCCCGGTTTTGCAGCTAATTACGGACAATTGACCGAGTGTAAACCCTAGGTCATTTGTGACCTAGATTTCTCCCTACAAATAGAGAGCTCGAGCTCTCATTTTGACAATGACTTTTCCTTAGCGCCACACTACTCGAAACGTGACTAAGAGTTACCGAATACTTCCCTTTGTATTTTTATCTCTTGGTCTCTTTTCAACCTATTCATATTCTACTCCCTTCTCCTACTACATCTAAACCTGAAAACTCCATTATTCATCTTTTTACCTACTCATCTCCACACAAATTCGGAGAAAGCCCCTTCAATTTACCATCGTAACATCGCTAGATCGAGATTCGAGCTCTAGATCGCAGTGAGACAAACCGAGGGCACCAAATTGGTATTCAAATCGTGGTTTACTTGTTTATTTATTTTATGATTGTCAATATTATGGAAAAAGTTGTATGGAATTAAATTCCTCCCCACCCGATGTAATCTTTTAATTTCTCGTTTTCTTTTCTTTTCTTTTCATTACCGCTTTCTTTATCCCTTTTCATATCTGTCTTTATTGCTTTCATTATCATGTTTTGATTGCTTTTTATTCCATATCGCATGTTCCGTGCTTGTGTTTAATGCGTTATTTAGATTCACTACTCAAACTAGTAAAGGTCGTCGTTTGACGGGCGGAACGGAAGGGCTTATCCCCAACGTACGTACCCTCACCCCCAAATTCGATTCTCGGTTCTAAGACTGATGAAGTCATTTTTAATCTTTTTCCGACTTAGTTTCTCCCATACTAAGACTCGGAAAAGTAAACTTTGTTTTGTTTTTGTTAGTTTTTCTTTCCTAAAACCGATCGGCGACTCCTATTTTTGCTTTATTTTTTAAATATTGCTTCTCGACTTTTTATGACTAAACAATAAAAAAAGGATTCTGGATCCGTTAGCCGAGCCAGCGGCCGAGGCTGAGCTCCTCGGACATGGCCCTTGGCCGGCGCCGCCTACCACCGGGTAGAGGCTATCGCCCGCCTCGAGTTGTCGGCACGTGAGGCTCGGGGTCTAAATTGGTGTTTTCTCACTAGTTTGGCCCTAAAGGCTCATGGCGGATTCAAAATGTTAAATTTATTATTTTTTGATTAAGAAACAATATCTCAAGACTTCGAAAATAATTGTCAAAATAAAATGATTAATAAAACCGCCATTCAAACTTTTCCTAATTCATTTTAAATAAGATTATAAAATTCGGAAATCTTCGATAAGGGTTCATCCCCAATTTTAAAATAAACTTCCAAAACCATCTTCAAAATCATTCTTTAAAAAAGAGACCTAACATTCGTGGGGAAACTAGGTCGCTCCCAGCCATGGTTCCCACAGTGGCAACTCCATTGGGGATAAATCACTTATTAAGAGGGCGAAACTTAAAACTTTGAGTAGTGAGTTTTAATAATGTATTTACATTAGGCATCCGACATTTAAGCAACCTTCACCATAGTTTATTTTTTTGGTAGACCATTAGGCTTTCCCTCGAAAACCTTTTTGGTAAGAGGCTCCCACTACGACCCGGTAGGCCCAATTAGGTTTGATTGCCAACGGAGGTAGTACCTCTTCCATTATAGCACGCTCTCTTGGCTTACGGAGAGGTACCATGGATTCAATGCTATATCCTACTGTGTAGCCCACCGAGGACTAAATTTTCAGACTATGAGTCACCGTGTATCCTACCTAATTTTAACCCTCTTTTGACCATAGACCCTTGGTTGTTAGGTGGTTCCTAGTCTCTTCATTTGCATGCTTGGTTGAGTGTTATTGTTTTTTATATTTAATCATTTACTTATGAGATTTTAGGGATTGGTGAGGAATGGTAAATAATCCCTGCATGGGTGCCAAAAAAAAAAATTGAAACTTTGAATCGGTCTAATTTGTGGATTTTAGCTAAATTTTAATTTCATCTCACATTGGGTGAGTCTTTTTTACATTTAGCCAAAAAATAAAATCATCTCAATTAAGGTGAGTCCATTCATTTCATTTTTACATTAATCAAAAATAAAATCATCTCAATTAAGGTGAGTCCATTCATTTCATTTTTGCATTAGCCTAAAATAAAAATTATTTCAATTAAGATGAGTTCATTCATTTCATTTTTGCATTAGCCAAAAATAAAAATCATCTCAATTAAGGCGAGTCCATTCATTTCATTTTTCTTATTTTGTATTTAACTAAAAATAAAAATCATCTCAATTAAGAGGAGTCCATTTATTTCATTTTTCTTATTTTACATTTAGCCAAAAATAAATTTCATCTCAAATTAGGTGAGCCCATTTTTCATTAGCTAAATTTTTAAATAGCTGAGCCCATATTTGCATTTCATGTTTACATTTCAGCAAAAATAAATTCACCTCAAATTAGGTGAGTCCAATATTTGTATTTCATATTTGCATTAGCCAATTTTAAATTCATCCCAAATTAGATGAGTCCGCATTTGCATTTTATTCTCAATTGAAGACTCGGACATTGCTCAACGCATTTCGAGTTGTATTAAAGAAATCAGGTATAACCATCTCGTACCTATAGAGTTTTGATTCCAAGACATTCTCTCGTGTTTTAGAAACTTTTCCGAGTGATATGATTTATATACTCTAAATGTTACAGACTTTTACCTCGGATGTTTCTTGCTTATCTTTGAGTGATCGAGAAAATTGATATGCGTATCTCACTCGGTTCCGAGTCCCTCATTACTCGATTTATCGCATATTGAATAGACTAGTATTCGGATCCGACTTCCGGTTATAAGTTCCATGTTATTATAGTCATCATTTCTAGTCTGTTTCTTGCTTAGTCTATATCAAGTTACTTCACTTTGTTATTCATTATTTAACTTGATTCTTCGCTTAGACTTAGTCGGATGGAATTTTGAGCTATATGGATATTAGACTCGGATAATTAGTTGTTTAATTATCATACTTATTTGATTATCTCGTGTCTAACCGTGGACCAAAGTATTTTATATTTTGAGAACCAAAATTGATTTACTTTTGTACGTTATTCAATCGAGGATATACCTTTTTCAAACCACAAAAGTAACCGACTTCGAACGTCAAATCACCAGCAGACATAGCTTTTCATCTTCTCTCGCTCCGAGTCCTAGAAGATTGTGTCGAGCTGTCTGTTTCCAAAATTGGAAAACTGGAACGCTAAGCTTAACGGTGGTTTCCACCTTATTCCTCAAGACACCACAAGTGGTTTTGGGACTTCCAAGAGAGTTAAACCGTTGTCCAACGTTCACATTACAACGGATACTTTCTGAATGACTCGAAAGCTTATGTCAACGGTTACAAAGGACTCTCGGTTAGCAGATGAAGATAACGGCTACTCTGCCTGGTTATCTATAAATAGAAGCCACCTCACAAGACTTGAAGATTGCCGAACATATTGTTAATACACATACTTGCTCAAAGTCTTTGTATACATTCTCAATCTTCTACTTACAACTCCTACCCCGTAATTTATTACTTTCGAGTTGTAAGGTCTTGTACTCGATTACAAACACTTTCTTACTTTCTCTCGTAAAGTCCCTTGAAGCTGTAAGGGTTAACTCAGCTTAGTTGTCCCTAGCTGTAAGGGTTATCTCAGCTAGGAAGTACTAGATTAGATAAGGGAGTTTCGAGTCTAGGAAAACTTGTAAAGAGTTGTCTAAGGGAGCAACTCGGGTTCGATCGGTTCACGGTATTTTGTGGACTCAAAATAGTGGATTTGACTTCGTGCTTGGATTAGCACGGTTCGTGGTTTTCGCCCCAGGAGGGTTTCCACGTAATTTCTAAGTGTTATCTTTATAAGTTCATTCTAGACTCGGACAGTCTTACTTATTCGTGATAGCTTTTCGAGTCCAAGTCTTTCCGATCCTACTTGTTTGACTCAAAACTCGTCTCTGTCTCCTTTTAACAAAAGAGCTATCATTTCCACGAAAAACTTCCATCACCCTATTCACCCCCTTTAGGGTGACTCGAGACTCTCCCCGAGCAAACCTTCAATTGGTATCGAGCCTAGCCTTTCGTAAAGGATCTAACAATCCAAAGGTCTAAAGATCAAATGGCTCGTAACACCGGAGAGTTCGACGAAGGAAGATCCTCTAGCAGGCCCCCAAAATTCAAAGGATCAAATTTCGAGCACTGGAAGAAACTTATGGAATGTTTCCTTATGGATCATGATGAGGAGGTATGGGAAATCATACAACAAGGAAACTACATTCCAATGAAGACAGATGAATTCAGAATCATTCCCAAGACAAAAGCCGAATTTACTCCAGGAGAAGCGGAGAAGTTCAGGAAGAACTTTAAGGCAATGAACATTCTAATGTGCGCCATTAGCTCATAAGAATACAATCGAGTGTCTCGCTCGTGATTCAGCAAAATAAGTGTGGGACACCCTTGTCAACACTTACGAAGGCACAAGCCAGGTCGGACAAGCAAATATAAGTCAATATCTTCACAAATATGAGCTTTTCAAGATGGAGCCGAAGAAAACATCACTCGGATGTTCATTGGATTTACCGAGATTACTAACAATCTCAAATCACTAGGTAAGAAGATCTCCCATGAGGAAATGTGCAGAAAGATACTTAGAAGTCTACCCAAGAAAATATGGGGTCCCAAAGTGACTGCCATAGAGGAGGCCTAGAACCTCTCACTCTTAAAGCCGGACGAGCTCATCGGGAAGCTTCTCACTCACGAAATCCATCTAGAGAGGAGGATGCTGAGAGCAGTACCAAAAGGAACATTGCACTTAAAGCCTTTGAATCCAAAGACGCGAATCCGAGCTCCTCGACTCAGAAGATGATCCCATGGCACTTATTGCAAGAGGCTTCAAGAGAATAATGAAGCACAAAAGATGGGATAAACGACCAAAGGAAGAATTCTACAAGAAAGACATGAGGGACAGAAAAGGTAAGTATTCCTCACCCTCAAAGTTATCTTTATCTAAGAATTCTGGGTGTTTTGAGTGTGGCAGCAAAGACCACATAGTCAAGGACTCGTCCATAAAGGAAAAGGGACAGAAAGAAGAAGAAGGCCATGATGGCAACATGGAGCGATGAGGACTCATCGGAAGATGACGAGGACTCGGATGACTCGAAGTGTTTGATGGCAATCTCGACTCGGAAGCCGAAAGAGAGTCGGACTCGGACTCGGACAATGAGGAAACTAATCTTCAAGAGGTAATTGACTATTTCCTCAAATTCTCCAAAGTTGATTTAGCTAAATACATTTTTACTTTGGAAGAAAAGTCCAATTCGACTCTTCCCATTTCAAAGAACAACTCGAGTCAATTTCTTCGAGAGCACTTCTTTAAAAAATGAATTGGCAAAACCGAGACCGACACTCGGAGAACTCAAGACTAGTGCTCAAACTAATGAGACCGAGTCCGAGTTACTCAGAAAGAAAACGAGCAACTAAAGCAAAAGCTCAGTGAGTCTCAAGATCTCGATTTTAAAATTTACTCAAGGTCGAAAAACCTTGACATGCTCTTAGGAACACAATGTGTCTCTTTTCGAAAAGAAGGTCTTGGTTTCAACAAAGAGGAAGAATCCAATTCCTACTCGGAATTGTTCAAAAAGGATTCCGTAACCGTAAAGTTAAGGAAAGCCGAGCACGGTCCCATTCACGTAAATTAAGAGAGGACTAAGCCCGTAACCGTTTATAAAAAGAAACCATTGTCTTATGTTTCAAAAGGAAAAGTTTTCAAAAAGAAAGAGACACAGACTCGGTTTTCGAGAGGAAGACTCGAATCGGACAAAACCCAAAGTCATTCAAATCGGGTTCCAAAACACATTCTTCCTCGTAAAAGGACCACAGTAAGGAATGTTACTGGGTTCGTTAGAGGAAGTGAGAAGGGTTAGATTCTCTTTGTTTTGCAGGTTACTCGGAAAAGATCAAAAGGACACTCGTACCTTGACAAGTGGATGCTCACGGCACATGTCGGAGATGCAGGACTCTTTTCTAAGTTGGAAAACATAAAGGAGAAAGGTCACATTTGGAGATGATAGCAAAGGCGAGATAGTTGGGATTGGCAAGATTGGAAAAGGAAGCAATCTGGTCAGTCCAGTCTACCTTGTCAAGGGATTAAAATATAATCCGCTCAAGCATCTCCCAGCTTGTGCGATAAAGGACAAGAGGTAAGATTCACTCAAACCAACCGGTACATATCTGATGTAACTACCAAAGAGTTCAAGCTTTCGGGTAAGAGATCGGGTAATACTTATATCATTCCTCTTTCGATCCAAGTCAGAATTTGTCTTGCTTAAAAGCATCTCTTCATGATGATTCTTGGACATGGCATCGTAGATTAGGCCATATTAGCATGCATACTATCAAGAAATTGGCATCTCATAGTCCGGTTAGGGGTTTACCTAATCTGTGTTTTTGAGAAAGACAAAGTCTCGTGAAGCATGCACTGAGGGAAACAAGTCGATCTTCATTCAAATCTCTCGAAGACAGTTTCCACATCCAAAATACTTGAAGCTACTGCATATGGATTTATGTGGTGAAATCCCCGTGAAGAGTCTTGGAGGTAAATCTTACATATTTGTTATTATTGATGATTATTCAAGATTTACCTGGGTGTGCTTTCTTAAGCACAAAAATGAAGCTTTCAAGGAGTTCAAGCAAGCTCTGCGAAAAATCCAAGTTGAGTCTCGGACTCGGATCCGGAGGATTCAAACCGACCATGGAAGGGAGTTCGACTACTCGGAATCCTCGTAGTATTGTGACAAAAACGGAATCTCTCACAACTTCTCAGCACCCGAACTCCTCAACAGAATGGAGTAGTTGAGAGAAAGAACAGAACCCTTGAAGAAATAGCAAGGACGATGATGATTGAGCACAACTTGCCTTACTATTTCTGGGCAGAGGCAATCAACACAGACCAACTATACTTTGAATAGATGCCTCATCGGACCCATTCTGAAGAAAACACCTTATGAGCTCTACAAAGGGAAGAAGCCAAATATTTCCTATTTCGGACCTTTCGGATGTAAGTGCTACGTTCACAACAATGGTAAGGATCACCCGACCAAGTTTGATGCTAGGTTAGATGAAGGTATTTTTCTAGGTTACTCTTCTCACAAAGCAAAGCTTATCGTATTTTTAATAAGAGAACTAACAAAGTGGAAGAGAGTATCCACGTTGTGTTTGATGAGCTTGAACAGGAGAAACCAAGTGAATCTTTATATTCGGAATTGAAGCTCAGTAGAGATGATGACGAAGCCGAGCCTACCAAGACTCTAACTCAATCCGCTCATAATGAAGTCACTCGTAACGAGGTCACTCGGAATGAGGAAACTCAAAGGCTCGCTTAGAACGAACAAGTCAATGAAGAAGATCACTCGTAACAAACTTCGAAGTTCGGACAGACTCAGCCCACAAACCTTGTAAATCGGAGAACTGGTAAAGCGTTCAAGTTTACTTCTAGTCATCCTCTAGAGAACATAATTTCGATATCAACAAGTGGGGTAAGAACTCGTTCCTCTCTTCATAATCTATGTGCATTCACTGCATTCATTTCATTAACCGAACCTAGAAATGCACTAGAGGCCCTTAATGAACCCGAATGGGTAGAGGCCATGCAAGAGGAACTCAATCAATTCGAAAGAAACCAAGTCTCGGACTTCGACCAACCGACCTTCCGACCACCCAGCTTATAGGAACCAAATGGGTCTTCAAGAACAAACTGGATGAGGGTGGAGTGGTAGTCGAAACAAGGCTAGACTTGTGGCTCAAGGTTACAATCAAGAAGAAGGAATTGATTATGGGGAAACTTTTGCACCTGTAGCCAGAATCGAAGCTATTAGAATTCTGTTGGCATTTGCATCCAACGATGCATATTAAATTATATCAAATGGATGTTAAGTGTGCATTTCTCAATGGTTTTATTGAAGAGGAAGTCTATGTCGAGCAGCCTCCTGGTTTTGAAAACTCAGAATTTCCCAATTATGTTTTCAAACTTCAAAAGGCTCTCTATGGTCTCAAACAAGCTCCTCGAGCTTGGTATGAAAGACTCGAGTAGCTTCTTGGTTCAAAATGATTTTAAAAGAGGACAAATCGACAAGACACTCTTTATAAAGACCAAGGGGAAAGATTTCCTTATTGTTCAAGTATATGTTGATGATATTATCTTCGGTGCTACTAATGAATTTCCGTGCCGAGAATTTTCTCGAGTTGATGAGTCAAGAATTTCAAATGAGTATGATGGGAGAACTCAATTTCTTCCTTGGTCTACAAATCAAACAAGACAAAGATGGGATTTATGTCCATCAATCTAAGTATACCAAGGAGCCGCTAAAGAAATATAAACTACAAGATGCAAAACATGCATCTACTCCTATGAACAAGCAGTATCAAGCTTGACTCGCACGAGAAAGGTAAAGCAATAGATTAGAAACTCTATCGAGGTATGATTGGATCTCTGCTATATCATACTTCCAGCCAGCCAAATATAATGTTCAGTGTATGTCTATGCGCAAGATTTCAAGCTAATCCAAAAGAATCACATCTCACTGCAGGTGAAGAGAATATTCAGATATCTTGTAGGTACTCGAATTTAGGTCTATGGTATTACGGAGACTCGTAACGGACTCTTAGTGGATACTCGGACGCAGATTACACCGGATATAAAGTTGATCGAAAGAGCACTTCTAGAGCTTGCCAATTTCTGGGTCAATCCCTATTATCCTGGCACTCAAAGAAGCAGTAACTCAGTAGCTCTCTCAACTCGCCGAAGCCGAGTATATTGCAGCTGGAGCTTGTTGCGCTCGATTCTATGGATAAAGCAACACTTGAAAGATCTTGGACTATCCTTCAAATTAGTTCCAATCAAGTGTGACAATCAAAGTGCAATCAGCATCACCAAGAATCCAGTTCAACATTCGAAAACAAAGCATATCGAGGTCAGATATCACTTCCTACGAGACCACTCGAAAAAGGTGATATTGAACTTGAGTTCATTCCTACTAATCTTCAATTAGATGATATCTTTACTAAACCTCTTGGTGAAGATCAGTTTTGTTTTATTCGGAATGAGCTTGGTATGTTAAATGCTTAATTATATGCTATTCTTATTCCTTGCATGATTTTGTGCTATGTGTTTTTCATTTTCAATAACCATTAACTCGCTTGATTCAGTGATACTCGGGTTAGTAGTTACTTCTTGTTTCGAGTCACTCGAAACCAATCTGAGTTAAACTCGGACGTAGAGAAACTTGGACTTTAAATTTTCGAAACCATCTCTAGATCAGTGGAGAGTTTCGAATAGATTTTTCAAAATATTTCTCTCTCTCTCTCTCGCGCCGTGATCGGACGATAGCCGTGGATCTCTAACCGCTGAAATCTTAACCGTTGAAGAGAACCGTCACATCGGTCTTCGATGACTCGATGGACAAGCCGAGTCGAACGGAGTTATACTTAACGGATAGTTGACTGGGCGAGCTTCTTTTCTATAAATAGCGCCTATTCATCTTCGTCTTGGTATTCTACATTCCATCTCTCTCAAACGAAACTTTTCGCGGAAGCTTTCTATGTACTCAGTGATCGTTGAAGTTCTTCAAGCGTCTGAAAGGCCATCTCACGTAAGTTTCGACTCGCTCTCATTTATTTTTCTTCTATTCTTTTTCGTTTCTTCTACCTCCTTCTCTCTTTTCTTACTCGAAAGTTTCATCTTTCTTTCCATCTCTCAAAATGCCTAAGAGAGGTAACCATCCCGACTTCCGTGTCTCCTCTTCCTCCGAAAAGCCTCACACCAAAACCCCGAAAAGCTCAACCCCTCCAAACCCATTGTCACCCAAAGACCTTGCGCTAGACGGAAAATTCTTTCCTACAACCAAATTTTCTTGGTTGTCCCACATTCAAACCACCGGGCATACAACTATCTTTGTTTCAGCGAGTTCATCTATCCCGAACTCGTTTCGAGTTCTACACTCACCTCACCTTCTCCGAAAATGTTCTAACCTCCGTGGTTCGTAACATCACCGTTCGAATAAAATCCTCTCTCCTCCACCGCCTCGTTCAAGGTCTCTCTCTCTTCTTGAACAAGCAACCCCATTCCTTTCATCGAAGTCGCCGACGACTTCTTTGAAAAGTACGCCAAAGAGTTCCCTAAGTCCCGAAGAACTTTTCGGTGACTCGCTTGAAGTCGAAGCACGTCTTCGTGCTTTCTGCCGATGAGAATCTTTTTCTCTCAAAGCACTCTAACAAGGAGAATCCCAACTCCAAGCACCTCAAAGCTCTATTTAACATTCTTGAGGGCTACGAAGTAGACCTCTTCCCCTCCATCATTGGAGCGGATGGCCGCTGTGCCAGCTCAACTCAAAACCAAGAAGAACACCTCTCTTCCTTTCGGTGCTCTTCTCACCCTTGTTTTCAAACAATTCTAGGTTCCTCTCCTCTCGGACCCTAACGCCGTGTCCGAGGCCGCCGTTGTTGTCGGCAAAAGGAACTTCAGGGGTACGGATACCAGAAACCGAACCCGGTGTCCGGGTTCACAACTCAAAGTCGAGGCCTCCTTCTCCGCCTCGGACTCGTAAATCAACCCCTCTCTCTCTCCCCTCTTCACCTGGTGGTGCCTCTACCTCCGGTGCCTCCAAATCTCTCTCTGCTATTTTGTCCCCGCTTTTATGGACAAAATCAGCTCCGTGTCCTCTCGCTTTCTAGGACATGCTCCGGTCTTTCGAGCTTACACTCTAAAATATGAACATCAACCAAAAGACCGCCCAATCCCAAATCCGAGAGCAGCAGCCTCTAGTTCTTGAGATGAGGGCGTTGGTGAAGGAGCAGAATGAGCTGGTCGAGCTCCTCGAGAGAGAAGGTCCAAGGCGGCTCAGGACCATGGTGACTCGGACGCGTCCGAAGCGTCTTCGAGCCCGAGTCCGACCTCCTCGGACAGCGGGGATGAAGAAGAAGAAGCTGCAGATGCAGAAGCAGCAGACGCCGAGGAACCTACGGCCGAGGCAGGTCCATCCGGGCAAGGGAAGGAACACAAGGAAGAAGCAAGTGGGAACCGCCGAGGGTCGATGCTCCACAAGCTCGGATAGCAAGTACTCGGCTCGGCATGCGAGCCTGGTGGGTCAAAAGACCTGGCTGCACCAGCGGGTCGCCTGAGCAGCCCCTCCAGCCTACCGAGGTTCAAAGGGAAGAACTCCTCGATCCACTCATTCCGGGTCAGCCACTCGTAGCCGAGCCCCGATGACCATCTCGGTTCTCCCTCCGCCGCGCTCAAGCACATCGTCAAGATCTTACCAGCCGCGGCGTACCTCCAACCCCTCCGCTTCCACTCGAAATCCCCTCTCCCTCGTAGGCGCCATGCAGTGAGTCACAATTCCTCGGCCTGCCAGATTCTTCTTCTTTCGAGAGATTTTTTTCTTTTCGTCCGGACATCTAAGTTGTACTAACTGTTATTTTCTTCCCTTCTTTTTGTTTTTGCTGAAAGGCAAGGGGAGAAATAGAAAAACTTGTTGTCTAGTTTAGGGGAGCTTTTCCTCTTCATCTATGTAATTTTTTTTCAATGAATTAATGCTTTCTCTTACATGATTTCGTGTTTACAATCTTTCCGAGTTAACATTGTTTCATTAAGTATGGAATGCTCGATGCTTTACTTTATGCTCCGATACACTAAGTATGTTTTATTCAACTTATTTTATGCGCAACCATTCAAACTCGGATTTCTTTCACTAACAAAGTTTCTGTCTAAGTATGGAATGCCTTTCATCAAAAGGGGAGATTGAAGACTCGGACATTGCTCAACGCATTTCGAGTTGTATTAAAGAAATCAGGTATGAAGGTTTGCTCGTGGAGAAGTTAAGTCACCCTAGAGGGGGTGAATAGGGTGATGGAAGATTTTTGAGAAAATCAAACTCTTTTGCACAGAATAGAGACAGAAATGTATGCCGAGTCTAGATTGGACTCGGAAAAGTGTAAACTCGGATATACATGGAAACCCTCCCGGGGCGAGAAAACCACTGGACAAGTGTCAATCCGGACACCAAGTCAAATCCACTAATTGAATCCTCAATTACAATGAATATGACTATCCGGATTTGTTCCCAAACAAATCTATTACAATTTTTCCAGTGCTCGAATTTACCTTATCCGATCGACCTAGTACTTCCAAGTTGAAGTTACCTTATCAACTTGGGATCCTCCAATTTATCCCGGGGTTAGAAGTTCCCTTATCTAACCGGGTACTTCCAAACCGAGGTAACCTTTACAGTTTGGGACAACCGAGTTGAGGTAACCTTTACAACTCAGCCGGAGAGAAAGAGTAGAAGAGTAGTAAGAATTACAATACAATCGACTCGAAAAATACAACTCGGAATATTAGAATTACAGTTTGGGAGTTGTATGCTAGAGAAGATGTTCAATATGGTCTCTCTTTTTCTTCCATTCGTCAGTTGAAATCTTGTGCTAAGGCTTCTATAAATAGTCCGCCTTGAAGAGATAGGCTGTTGTGCCTCCAACGTCTTTTCGTTGAAGCCGTCTCGAGTCAACTAGCCATTGTAACGAATAGTCCGAGTCACTCGGATTTCCGGACCACCTTGAAATAACCGTTGTGCCTTAGTCCTAGCTTCTAACAACTCTTTTTCCAGCTTTTGTAAACTGGAAAAGCAAAACGAAAAGACCGTTAGACACGTAAATAAAATATTACTCAAAACAAGAATGTACAAGGTCGTTAGTAAGTTCCGAGCTTTTCTAGAAATTCCAACTTTTTGTCCGGCGAGTGCTTTAACGGTCGAAGCCTTTTGCTTTTGCTTTTTCTTCAGATAATTGACATTAGAAAAACCTACAAAAACATTAAGCACAATGGTTCTCAAAGTATAAATATACTTTGGTCCATAATTAGATAAGGATTAGTCTAAATAAAGCATTTAATGACTAATTACCTTAATCTATTAATCTGGAATATTTCAAGTCTAATATTCAATATACTCAGATTCTAGATATGCTAAAACTCATAAATAAATCATTCAATCTTAATGGGCACAATAGTTATATGGACAATTTACAATTACGCATAATTAAACAAATAATAGCGTAGGCAAACTAAATGTCCGAGTCTCGACTAAGTGGGTCGAATCCGAGTTCCGAGTGGGTTAGATCCGAGTCCGAGTTCCGAGTGGGTCGAATCCGAGTTCCGAGTGGGTTAGATCTCGAGTCCGAGTTCCGAGGGGGTCGGATCGGAGTCCGAGTTCATAATGGGTCGGATCCGAGTCCGAGTTCGGAATGGGTCGGATCCGAGTGGGTCGGACTTACTCGGCCTATCATAACTAACTCAAATTCTACTTTCTAAGTCCGAGTCTAACTTAGTGGGTCGGACTTAGTCGATAATCTTAATATGCTTAAGTCTCGAGTTCGACCAAGAATAAGTCATATTGAAATGATGAATTGTAAAGCATATGACTTAGTTAAATGAATTTCTTTTAGGATGCTTCTTGTTTTATCCTAAATTTAGATGAATGCATGAAATCAAAACACATTCAAGGGGTTAGTCAGTCATACCCGAGTCTTCAAGGTATAACCATCTCGTACCTATAGAGTTTTGATTCCAAGGCATTCTCTCGTGTCTTAGAAACTTTTCCGAGTGATATGATTTATATACTCTAAATGTTACGACTTTTACCTCGGATGTTTCTTGCTTATCTTTGAGTGACTCATAAAATTGATATGTGTATCTCACTCAGCTTCCGAGTCCCTCATTACTCGATTTATCGCATATTGAATAAACTAGTATTCGGATTTAACTTCGGTGATAAGTTTCATGTTATTATAGTCGACTTTTCTAGTCTGTTTCTTGCTTAGTCTATATCAAGTTACTTCACTTTGTTATTCATTATTTAACTTGATTCTTCGCTTAGACTTAGTCGGATGGAATTTTGAGCTATATGGATATTAGACTCGTAAAATTCCATTTCGTTTCGACTCGGATAATTAGTTGTTTAATTATCATACCTATTTGATTATCCGTGTCTAACCGTGGACCAAAGTATTTTATATTTTGAGAACCTAAATTGATTTACTTTTGTAGGTTATTCAATCGAGGATATACCTTTTTCAAACCACAAAAGTAACCGGCTTCGAACGTCAAATCACCAGCAGACATGGCTTTTCACCTTCTCTACTCCAAGTCCTAGAAGATTGTGTCGGAGCTGTTTGTTTCAAAACTGGAAAAGTGGAACGCTAAGCTTAACGGTGATTTCCACCTTATTCCTCAAGACACCACAAGTGGTTTTGGGACTTCCAAGAGAGTTAAACCGTTGTCCAACGTTCACATTACAATGGATACTTTCTGAATGACTCAAAAGCTTATGTCAACGGTCACAAAGGACTCTCGGTCAGCGAGATGAAGATAACGGCTACTCTGCCCGGTTATCTATAAATAGAAGCCACCTCACAAGACTTGAAGATTGCCGAACATATTGTTAATACACATACTTGCTCAAAGTCTTTGTATACATTCTCAATCTTCTACTTACAACTCCTACTCTGTAATTTATTACTTTCGAGTTGTAAGGTTTTGTACTCGACTACAAACACTTTCTTACTTTCTCTGTAAGGTCCCTTGACTAAGCTGTAAGGGTTAACTCAGCTTAGTTGTCCCTAGCTGTAAGGGTTATCTCAGCTAGGAAGTACTAGATCGGATAAGGGAATTTCTGAGTCTAGGAAAACTTGTAAAGAGTTGTCTAAGGGAGCAACTCGGGTTCGATCAGCTCACGGTATTTTGTGGACTCAAAATAGTGGATTTGACTTTGTGCTTAGATTAGCACGGTTCATGGTTTTTCGCCCCAGGAGGGTTTCCACGTAATTTCTAAGTGTTATCTTTCCGAGTTCATTCTAGACTCGGATAGTCTTACTTATTCGTGATAGCTTTTCCGAGTCCAAGTCTTTCCGATCCTCGCTGTTTGACTTAGAACTCTGTCTCTGTCTCCTCTTTAACAAAAGAGTTATCATTTCCACGAAAAACTTCCATCACCTTATTCACCCCCTCTAGGGTGACTCGGACTCTCCCCGAGCAAACCTTCATTAATTAAGGTGAGTTCATTCATTTCATTTTTGTATTAGCCAAAATCAAAATTATCTCAATTAAGGTGAGTTTATTCATTTCATTTTTGTATTAGCCAAGGTCAAATTCATATCTAATTACGAGAGTCTTTCGTTTGCATTTAGCCAACAAACCAAAGCAAACTCCTATCATGACCTTGTTTAAGGAGTCTCGCTGCAAAGATAGTAGCTAAGATTGAGATCCACGAAAAGAAACATTGAATCAATATTCGAAACCCTTGATTTCATACTCAAAGAACTGGAGAAGAAATCAAAAGAAGGATAATCCCGCCCGAACCTCAGCCTAAGCCTTAGTCCGATCCACAAATAGATCGGATAAGGAAGATGTTACGAGAGTCATGAATGTTTAACAACTACTATTTGGTCCAGGGATTAACTTCAATCCCCAAAGGCAAGTTGCTCCCAAAATTCACTATGGCCGACGTCAAGTTCCATGAGAGAAAACCCTCACCACCACGTGAGGAACTTTGTAGGGGCAATGTCGTTAAAGAATGTGCTTGGAGGACACATACCATGTTATCTTCCCATGGACGTTTGACATAGATGTCATGAAGTGGTACAATGCTCGTTGACCCACATAAGGTCACAAGTTGGCGGGATCTTTATAGGGAATTCTTACATCAATACTCCTATAATAATGATATACCAGTCACTCTTTGAGAATTTGAGCTAATCAAGTAAGAAGACAAGTGAGAGCTTCACCGACTTTCTCACTCACTAGGGAGCAAAAGCTTCCCACATGACTCGATTGACCATCCGAAAAGGATCATGTTAGAATCATCATCAAAAACCCGAAACCACATATCATCAACACTAGAAGTTCTTGCCTATCATAAACTTCAAAACACTTTGAGATGCTAGCATGCTTATAGAAGAGGAGCAGGCATCCACATAAGCTTCAACCAGCTAGAAAATGATCCCAATGAGCCCGTCACTCATCAAGGATGCTAATAAAGTGTGCATTTCCCTTCTAGCTCTGTTTTATGTTTATTTCCTTTTCCTATTTTCCAAAAAACCCTAATTAGTACTTCCTTTTGAACTATGAAGGCCTGATTTCCGCTATAGTGGATACATAGGAAGCCGAAGAGGTCCTTCCCCAATCCTAATCTTGAACCCAATTTCCAAATTCCAAATTCAAACCCACTTTGCCCTATCCAGAGGAGCAGAAATCACTTGGGAAGCATGTCATTCTAATCTAGCACGAAACCGTAAGGATCGCAGTCCACCTCCAAGTAAGAGTACATCGCAATTCAAGCGATCGTGTTTTTTAGGCTCTACTTTAGGGAGTGGGCGCTAAAAGTGCAATTTTCTCTGTCTTTTTGAACTTTTTGCATCATCTTAGTAAAAGAATGTATTTGTTCTTATAATAGAGTCTTGCATTCATCTTCTTTGCATGAGTCAAACTCTTAAACATACAAAAATTAATAACAAAGCACCCTACAGGGAATTATTCAATGAAGCAAGCATTCGTCGAGGTTAGCATCAAGAAGGTCATCGACATTACCACCTTCAAAGAAATTCAACCAAGAATATCGAAACTCACCAACTCTCCAACATTCGAGAAGAGTTAGATGCAAGCATCCAAGAAGAACGCGGGGACTCATGATCAAAAGGATTATACAACAACTCCAAGGATACTCGAAAGAGGCACAAATCTTCTACCATACAAACAAAGGAGCTATTAGCACACAAACTAAAAGATCAAATTTAGAATGAGGCACATAACCTCATGGAACATCATATTTCAAGCATGATGTTCCCTAGATTTCAGGTCATCTAACGACCAAGTCTAGGCAAAACTTTCTATATGAAGATAAATATCCTTCCCTATTCTAATGAAAGTGGATAGCAGATCGAGCTTTAGGCCTAACAACGGTCAAGGTTCGGACATCCCCCATTGAGCTTCGAGCCCAACAATAGTTAAGGTTCGGACACACCTCGGTCGAATCTCGGACACAACAAGCAGTCAAGGTTCGGACAACACCCATCGAGCTTCGAGCCCAACCGTGGTCAAGATTCGGACATCCCTCCATCGAGCTTCGAGCCCAATCATGGTCAAAGTTCAAACACCCCAATCTAACTTCGGGCCTAACAGCGGTCAAGGTTCAAACACACTTAAGTTGTCTCGGACTCCAGTAGCGGTCAAGGTTCGGACACCCTTGTCGAGCTTCGAGCCCAATAGCGAGTCAAGGTTTAGGCACCACCCCGTCTAACTTCAAGCCCAACCATGGTCAAGGTTCGGACATCAATCAATCGAACTTCGGGCCTAACAGTAGTCAAGGTTCGGGCACCATACCTAGACTTCGGGACCTCCCCATGGCCAAGTCAAGGAACCACATTTGAAACATGATCGGGTTATAAATCGTCCTCGGGTAACACTTAAAACTATTTACATTTGATTATTAGCTAACAAAACTATTAGTGTAGAAAGTTTCAAGCAAAGCTTCGGACTAAGAACAATCAAGTTTAGGCCACTTATCCGAGCTTTAGGACATTAATTGAGCCAAGCCGAGGATACCCAACCGAACTTCGGATCTAAGAAGCGGTCAAGTTCAAGCACCCAGCTGGACTTCATACTTCACTACCCGAGTTAAGTTCAAGCTCCCTACCAAGCTTCGGATTAAGTACGTGGTCAAGTTTAGACACACTAATTCGAGCTTTAGGTCTTTAAGTAGCCAAGTTTAGGAATAAGCAAGTCAAACTTTAGACTCCATTAGTTAGGTCCATGCTCTCCTATTAGAGTCCCAGTCAAGAGACAACTAATGCTAGACGCATAGATTTAAATTAGCATCCAAAGCAATAGGTAAGTACCCTTTAGTGTCTACTTAGACCTTCGTCTTTTAGACTCGGTCAAAGTGGGGGCTAACTATAGACACCAAAAAAGTGCCTTCCTTTTTTCTCTATTTATTTTGTTAGCCATATGAGGAAATCCCGAGTCCTGTTTGAGGATTTGGATCATGGACTCGTATTTGACAAATGTGACGGAAGCTAGTAAACCAAAAAGAACCTTAACACCAAATAAATAGCCTTTTGCCTTAGGTCGGTCCAAAAATCCCTTTTCTTTCGGACTATCCAAGCCCTTGTTAAACCTCCGGAGTCAACCGAGTCCAAGTGCCGCGTACAAGGAAATTCCGGTTCAAAATTTCGCATTTCGCCTTTGTCCAAACCAGACATGGAGTCGAAGACACTAAAACGATGTTCGATGTTGTGTTTCATGATCACTAGCATCAAAACGCCACGCTTTGCTCCAAGACAGATCCGCTCGAGAGATGGAGCTCAAATCCCCAAAATGTCACCATAAGGCCGGCGACCCTACTAGCATTTTTCACCTTGAAGCGCCGCATTTTGCTTACGATTCCTGTTGCAGCACGAAAAGGGCACGAAACTCTAGGATAACACCGGTGGCCGGCCCCTTACCCCTGGTTCTATCTCGGTTTTATCCGAATTTTATCCAAGTACAATCATCCGTTTTTCCTTGCCCGATTTTGCAGCTAATTTTGGATGGAACGCCGAGTGTAAACCCTAGGTCATTTGTGACGTAGCTTTCTCCCTATAAATAGAGAGTTTAGGCTCTCATTTTGACAATGACTTATTCCTTAGCACCACACTCGTTGAAACCTAACTAAGTGCTACTCGAAGACTCCCTTTATATTTTGATCTCTTGGTCTCGTTTTCAGCCTACTCATATTCTATTCCCTACTCTTGCTACATTTGAACCCGAAAACTCAATTATTCATCTTTCTACCTACTCATCTCCATACAAATTCACAAAAAACCCCTTCAATTCATGACCATCACATCATCCACATCTAAATTTGAGATACAGATTAGTAGGTGGTACAATGTGAGGGCACAAAATTGGTCTTCGGATCATGGTTTACTTCTTTATTTATTTTATCATTTTCAGTATTGTGGTAAAAGTTGTATCGCATTAAATTCCTCCCCGCCCGATGTAATCTTTTAATTTTTCCCTTTCTTTTTTTCTCTTTTTTTTCTTTTTGTTGCCGCTTTCTTTATCACTTTTCATATCTACTTTTATTGCTTTCATTATCGTGTTTTGATTGTCTGTTAATTCCATATCACATGTTATTTGGTTGTGTTTAATGTGTTATTTAGATTCACTACTCAAACTAGTAATCTTTTTTAGTCTTAGTTTCTCCCATAATAAGATTGGAAAAGTAAATTTTATTTTGTTTTTGTTAGTTTTTCTTTCCTAAAAACTAACTAACGACTCCTATTTTTGCTTTATTTCTTCAATATTGCTTCTCGGCTTTTTCGACTAAATGATGAAAACAAAGTATTCTGGATCTATTAGCCGGGCCGGAGGCCGAGACTAAGCTCCTCAGCCGTGGCCACTGGCTGGCGCCGCATACCACCAGGTGTAGGCTGCCGCCTGCATCGAGTGGTCGGCATGTGAGGCTTAGGTCCAAACCGGTGTTTTCACAATGGTTTTACCCTAAAGCCTCACTGCAGATTCAAAAAGCTAATTTTTTTTCGTTAAGAAATAATATCTCGGGACTTCTAAAAATAATTTTTAAAATAAAATAATTAATAAAAGCGCCATTCAAAGTTTGCCTAATTCATTTTAAATCAGATTATAAAATTCAGAAATCTTAATAAGAGGTTCATCCCCGTTTTTAAATAAACTTCCAAAATCATCCTCAAAATCATTCTTTAAAAAAGAGACCCAATATTCGCAGGAAACTTGGTCGAGTCATGGTCGTGGTTCCTAAACGTATGCTCTACATTATGGGAAATGAACATGTGTTTTTGAACAAATTTTCTTTTCATTATAATTTTCTTAGAATTAAATAGAAATAGAACCTTAAAGTCCATAAAAAGAGTAAAACGTTGTTTCTACAATCTAGGCATATTTTTAGAAGGAGATAATTATATTTACCTGCCTTTTGTTTTTGAGTAATAATTTTAAATCTCGTCACCTTTATCGTATTAACTAACCACGTAAATTAAATCTTGTAAAACATAGTACATACGATTACAAAAGTTTACTATACACTCGTTAAAAAATTACCCATTATTTGTATCTTTTTTCAAAAAATTTATTTACTCCCTTTGTTTTACAACATTTATTGCTTTTTGGATGCAAGGAAATACTAAGACCAAATTGAAATAAATTTGTATTAAAATACCAAATTGCCCCAATGTTTCATCTGAAATAAAGACAGTTAATAAAAAAGGAGATAAAAAATAACTAATAAGGATAAAACTAATAAACTAGCAATTAATATGTCGTTGGGATGAGAAAGTGTAACACTTCACTCCCGCCAATGGAGTATTACAATGACAAGATTCCCCGAAAGGAACCTTTAAGGCTAATTAAGGTGTCGCATTTGGTTTCGTAGCTTCCACTTCAAGAAAATAGAACTGTTTTTTTTATAATTTTAAAAATTTTTATGAAAACAATTTCAACCGAGTTACATTTGTAATTTGGCTATGTTCCCTAAGCTTAATGCCTTAAACTTGCATAAGAAATGACAACAGGAATACTCGATGAGACACACTCTTGAAGATCAACAACTTGATGGTCACATGCCGTAGTCCAATCAATATGCATTTAAAACTTAAAAACAATCTAATTGGCCTAAGACACAACTATATGAACTTAGTTATAAATCTCTAATAAATAGAACATATAAAATACACATTTAGCAAGGTTGTGCAACTCGGAACTAGCATAAACACATATGAATCCGTAGTATGCTAAAGGTATGAGACAGACCACCTTAAAGAGTACATGCAACTAGAGAGTAAATATGTTCGGGTGCACCAGTCCTCTCAGTGAATAGCCATATACTCTTAAAACAGTAAATCAATTTCACATAATAATATGCATACTATCATTCATTACTTAATATCGTCGTAATATATAATTTTGATTTTCATAACATCCTTTTAATACACGAAAAACTAAAACGTTTACCCGTATTTCCTTCTACCAACTATTCACACCAAAACAAAGGTAAAACTCGTATTTAAACTCAAATAAGTTTACTTAATATCATCATAATATATAATTTTGATTTTCATATCATCCTTTTAATTTGTGGAAAACTGAAACGTTTACAAATATTTGCTCCTACCAAGTACTCACACCAAAACGAAGGTAAAATTCCGTATTGAAACTCAAATATGTTTGTGCAATTTCAAAGTGAAATTATTTCTCAACCATGTTCTGCACTCATCAACAAATCATTTGGAAGATTGAGCATCTTTTAGGGCTTTAGACTTGAATTACCATCATAAATTTCGGGGTGATACACAACCCTATGACCCAAGCTCCCGGGACCTACTTTTAGTGAAACTATTGGAAGGCCCCGCTTTCCTCGTTAGGAAAGAATTAACAACCTGAATACATAGTTGGTAGGCATCCTTGATACATAAGGACCCCACTTTCCACGACAGGAAAGAGTCAACAACATGAACATGCAATGTATAGTTGGTAGGCATCCCGATACGCAAGGACCCCGTGGTCCGATATCCAAGACCGAACCCTTCCACCGTGGTAAACAATCCTTATCCCGAAATCAATTCAACCAATGTGAACACCTTTACTCATCAAACTTTATTTCAAATAACAATCTCAAATCTGTTTAAAATAATAAAAGGCATATCATAATTTGCTACCCTTCCAAACTCGGCTTCACTTCATTGGAACACATATTCAAGTTTGAAAAGCAAATATCAAGAAATCATATTCGAGGATCGTTTTCGTAAACAACTCGAAATCTTTTCAAAACTAACCATAGAAATTCTTGTTTTTGAATCGAGTTTGACTGAAAGTCATTGAGAACCACCATCAAGCTCAATCATTCACGCTAGCACATTTTTCCACATATTCACAACAAAACAATTGGATTAACGACTATGCCACACCAATAACTAACATAAATCAAATCTTTAACTTTTGTTTCCCTTATATTTGTATTTAAGTCCCTTTAGTAATAATTCAACCATATATATATATATATGTATGTATGTATGTATATTGGACAAAAAGCTTGAATAATGGTTAATGAGTTATCTTGTCTTGAACAAGTGGATGATGAGTCACCTTATCTTGAACAAGTAGTTTGAATTATTTGGCCAACAAACTTGAGTGGAAAGTAGTGACCATGCTTTGGATGATTATCCGTCTTGAATAATGCATCACTTGGTAGTTGGCCACAATTATGAATAATTGTCCTTCATGAATATATTTCCCCTATGAATAGTAAGGGAACAAGTAATGTCCACTTTCTTCCCGGGGCATTTTGAGAGGTGAAATAAGAAATTTCACCGAAGCAAAACTTGAAAACCTGCATAGAAAACGTTAGAAATTTTTTTTTGAATACCCATTATGGACTAAGTATCATATGGATCCCGGGCACACTGCACATCAAAGGATCATAATCTGATTGAATTGATGAATCGGATGAATTAGTGCTTGCTTTGAGTAGTAACTCGCTGATGTTGTTTCTTGAGTAACTTTATCTCTTGCTTAAGCAATTGAATTTCGTCCTCTTGAACCTTTTCCTTTCCTTTTGAACTTTTTTCTTTCTTCGTGGAGTAGGAGGTGCTTGTTGAGTAGGTGGGGATGTCTTAATTCCTAAGGCAGCTTTAACATCAAACTTATCCCACCATTTGATCTTGAATTCTCTAACCAATGAGTATGATGCTCGGAAGCTTGTAGTATTGAGTAATGGAAAAGGACCAGCAAAGGATCCAAGGAAATCCATATTTCTTATGAAATAATATCTCCTTGAGATCCGGACTGATGGTTGAAGTACTTGAATAACTATTGAAATGTTTTTTGACCTCTTCTAGCCAAGTATCTTGAGTACATCCCATGGTTAACCACCATTCGTAGAACCATATGGGAAACTGGAATTCGTTCTTGTATCAAAGCTGATGAACCAAGAATGATTGAATGGTCTGTAAAGGAATGTATAGTACCAGTGCTTTTTCATAATCAATATAATTGTAACCTGGTGGGTTGAATGGTTGAGAAAAAGATTTGATTGTATATCTGTTTGAAAAGTCTTTTGCAGTAAGAACCTTGAGGATTCTTAGTTTTGAATAGGCTATTTGATTTGGATTTGTCTTGTCCGGAACATGCTCGAATTTCAGCAGATTTTGAATCGACCAAAATGAACTCGTAAAAGTTTCTGGTTTTTTGAGGATTGTCATTAATAAAATAACATTAATAAAAGGATGCTTTTTAAAAGATAAATCTTTTGAAAGCATTAAAGATATAAACTTGAATGAAATACATTTTCCATGAATCTGGGTGTGAATGCCAAATTGATCAACTTTGAAAGGGTAAATTTGAGTAATAAAGGGGTTCCCAATATAGCTTCTTCACCTATACCCCGACTAGGACAAAGGTGTTCTTGAAACAATAACCTTGATTACGAGATATAAACATTTGATAATATGTATTTGATTTGTAGTGCCATTCCATTAGCACTATGGAGTCGTTCTTTAGTTCTTTCATAATACCTAGATGGAATTAATCCTTCTTTAATACAGTTTTGATCCGCACCACTATCTAGTAGAGCAATTGTATTGAATTCATAGTCATCATTAATTTTTAAAGTAATATAAATATAACATTTTTGATAATTTATATGATTAATTGTTGAGATGAATTGTTGATTAGAAGAACTTGGAGCATCTTCATTAATAATTTAAGAACTTGATTTGTTTTCAATTAATGCTAATTTTATTTCTAATTCTAAGTCTCTAGTATGACGAGAACATAAATTTTGATTAATATCTTTAATCTGTTCTTTAAGATTATTGATTTCCATTTTTAAATCTTGAATATTAACTACCTTTAAAATATTTAGAGTATCGTATTTTTCAAATATTTTATTAATACTTGAAACTATGAGGAGTAGTTTTTAATAAATCTTCTTTTATTAAGATTCTTTTGAGTTTTTCTAAATAATCTTTCCTTAATTCAGGATCTTGAATTTGTTCGATTAAATCTAGTAAAAATTCTTTTTCATTTTTAGTAGTAAAAATTCAGTTAGAAACCAGGTTGCTTTCATAATTCAAAAGTAGATTAGGCTTGTTTAAACAATCTACAAAAGCAAATCAAAGTGGTACTCAAAGAATAAAAATACTTTGGTCCAAGATTAGGCACAAATAATAATTAAATCGAGTAATTAAGCACTTAATTATTTTCAGCTTAAAAGAGAGGAATTTTATGAGTCTAATATCCATTAGGTTTAGATTCCATCTTGAGTCAATCCGTAAAATGATCATGTTAAAAAGAACAAGATATCTGGATGTTTAAACTTGATTGAGGAAATAATTCTTCATAGATATACTCACTTAGAAATTAGAATTAACGTTGTAATTCATTTTCACTTAAAACATGAAGTCGATACTTAGAATAAAAGTTTTAGAGAGATTATTTACTCATATGATAGTTCCGAGTTGTGTTTGAGTGGTTCGAAACACAGCTTAAGAATGTTATGCTAAAACAATGGTTTCGAGCGGGTCAAAACAAGATGAAAACTTAGATAATGGCTTCTATAAAGCTCACAATTACTTAGAATCAAAACTCAAGAGAGATAGAGAATTATATCCGAGTCTTCAATTTCCTCCTTTTTATGAAAGGCATTCCATACTTAAGATAGAAACTTGTCAATTTAAAGAGTTAAGTTTTCATAAAGATTTTATCCAAGCATAAAAGAATCGATAAGAGCATAAAATATTTATATAAGTTCAACTCGGATCAAAATATAACTCGGAACATGTTTCTTGACGTAAATAGAGCAAAGATGTTAGCGAATCAAGTACCAAAGCAATAAGAATATTTATATAAGTTCATTTTTTTCTATGACTTGGGTTGAAGGTTTCCTCTTGGAGAGTTTCAGTCACCCTAGAAGGGGTGAATAGGATGATAAAAGATTTTTGAGAAAAATCAAACTGTTTTGCACTGAGAATAAAAAAGAAATATTTTCTAAGTCTAGATTTATTAGACTCGGAAAGTTAAACACGTACAAATACGTGGAAACCCTCATGGGGCGAGAAAACCACGAGACAGTGCTAATCCAAACACCAAGTTAAATCCACTAATTGAGTCCTCAATTACAAAGGACTAACTCTAACCAGAATTGCTCCCTTACGGAATTTCTTTATAAGTTTTTCCTAGACTCGAAGTTCCCTTATCTAATCTAGTACTTCTTGGCTAAGATAACCCTTACGAGTAAGGGACAACCAAGCCGAGTTAGCCCTTACAGACTCAGTCAAGGGACTTATAAATGAAGACTCAACCTTTACATATACATCATTCCGAGTTCCATCAAGGAATCGGGTATAAGACTTCATCTCTTATAAGGTTTTGATTACAAGCTTTTCCGAGTGATATAGAATCTTTCCTGAGTGTTATGGAAACCATTGCATATGTTCTCACTTGATTCTAACCGACTCAAAAAGCATACTCGTTCGCACACGGTTCCGAGTCACTCGGACAACACCGAGATATATTGCATGTTCAAACACTTGCTCTAATGTGCATAAGCTCGGGTTTGACTTCATGATCTAAGTTTAATTGAATTATTGTGTTAATTCATCTTTCTAAGTCAGCATGCTTGTTTTGAACATTGGTAGTCTAGATCAAGTCTTTCCACTCGATGTTCTTTATCCGACTTGCTTTACTTCTAGATCGACTCGGATTGAATTTGAGTATAATGGATATTAGACTCAGAAAATTCCACTCTTTTAGGACTCGAGATAATTATGCACTTAATCTTAATTAAATTATTATCCGTGTCTAATCTTGGACCAAAGTATTTTATACTTTGAGAACCAAATTGATTTACTTTTGTAGGTCATTTAAACGAGGTTATCCTATTTTTTAAATTACAAAAGTAACCGGCTTCAAGATGTCAAATCACCAGCAGACAAGGCTTTTCCTACTCCTAACCTAGGCCCGGACATCGTGTCGGGGTTGTCCGTTTCCAAACCGAAAATCCGCAACGCTAAGGTCAACGGTGGTTTCCACCCTACATTTTAGACACCGTCGATGGATTGGGACTTCCAAAGGAGTCAAGAGCCGTTGCTCATTGATCATAACTTAACGGATATTTTCTCGAGTGACTCGGAAAGACCATTGCAACGATCACACAGGACTTCCAGTAAGAAGATAATCACAATGGCTAGTCCGCTTGGTTATCTATAAATAGAAGCCAACTCTCAAGACTTGAAGATTGCTGAACCAACTGTCAATACACGTACTTAAGCAAAAGTCATTATATTCATCCTCAATCTTCTACTTACAACTCCAACTTTGTACTTAACATCTTTATGAGTTGTAAGGTCTTGTAAAGAGTTATAAACACTCATTCTTACTTTCCGAGTAAGGTCCCTTGATTGAGGTGTAAGGGTTAACTTAGCTCGGTTGTCCCTAATTGTAAAGGTTATCTCATTTAGGAAGTACTAGATTAGATAAGAGAATTTCTAATTGTAGGAAAATCTTGTAAGGAATTGTCTAAGGGAGCAATTCGGTTGAGTCTTTCTACTGTATTTTGTGGATTCAAAATAGTGGATTTGACTTGGTGCTTGGATTAGCACTTACCGTGGTTTTTTCCCCAGGAGGGTTTCCACGTAACTTTTTAAGTTAGTACTTTTTTGAGTTCAATCTAGACTCGGACTCTCCTCGAGTCATATCTAGTTTTATTCTTCTATTACTTGGTTTAAATTTCCCCATCACCCTATTCACCCCCTCTAGGGTGACTTAGCCTCTCCAAGAGCAAACCTTCAATTGGTATCGAGCCTAGCCTTTTGGAAAGGATCTAACCAACTCTAGGTTTAAAGATCTAATGTCTCGGAACAATGGAGAGTTCGATGAAGGAAGATCTTCCAGCGAGACCACCAAAGTTCAAAGGATCTAACTTCGTGCACTAGAAGAAGCTCATGGAATGTTTCCTGCTGAATCACGATGAAGATGTCCGGAACATCATACAAGTAGGGAACTATATTCCAATGGTGATGGAAGAAACAAGACTCGTGCCCAAAACAAAGTTCGAGTACACCACCGATGAAGCAGAGAAGTTAAGAAAGAACTCCGAGGCGATGAACATTCCGATGTGCGCCATTGGCTCGAAGAATACAACCGAGTGTCGGCCGTGACACAGCCAAAGAAGTGTGGGACACACTTGTCAACACTTATGAAGGCACAAGTCAAGTTAGACAAGCAAAGAAAAGCCAATATCTTCACAAATACGAGTTGTTCAAGATGGAGCCGGAAGAGAACATGACACGAGATGTTCATCCGCTTCACTGAGATTAGTAACAATCTCAAATCTCTGGGTAGAAAGATTTCCCATGAGGAAATGTGTAGAAAGATACTCGAAGTCTACCCAAGAGCAGATGGTGTCCCAAGGTGATAGCCATTGAAGAGGCTCGGAACCTATCCTTAATGAAGCCGAGGCGAACTCATTGGAAAGCTACTCACCCATGAGATCCACCTTGAAGAGGAGGATGCAGAGGTCGGCACTAAAAAGAACATTGCACTGAAAGCCTCGGAAAATAGAGAAGCAAATCCGAGTTCATCCGATTCAGAAGAGGATCCTATGGCACTTATCGCTAGAGGCTTCAAAAGAATGATGAAGCACAAGAGATGGGATAAGAAGCCAAGAGAAGAGTTCTATAAGAAAGACAAGAAGGATAGAAAAGGTAAACATTCTTCCCCTTTAAAGTTATCTTTAACTAAGAACTCCTATTGTTTTGAATGTGGCGACGAAGGAACACATAGTCAAAGACTATCCTAGAAGAAAGAGAGACAGAAAGAAGAAAAAGGCTATGATGGCCACTTGGAGTGATGAAGACTCATCAGAAGATGATGAGGACTTAGATGATTCAAAATGTTTGATGGTACTCTCGGACTCGAAGCCGAATAAGAGTTAGACTCGGATCACTTAGACAGGTGAGGAAACGAATCCTCGGGAGGTAATTGAATACTTCCTTAAATTCTCCAAAGTTGATTTAGCCCAATATATTTTTACTTTGGAAGAAAAGTCCAATTTTGATTTTTCTCAATTTAAAGAACAACTTGAGTCTGCTACTTCGAGAGTATATCTTTGAAAAATGAATTGGAAAAACTAAGACTTACTCTAAGAGAACTCAAGACTAGTGCTCAATCTAATGAGACCGAGTCTCGAGTTACTCAAAAGAGAAAATGAGTATCCGAAGCAAGAGCTCAATAAGTCTCAAGAGCTTATTTTAAAATTTACTCAAGCTTAGAAAAACCTTGATATGCTCTTAGGGTCTCAATGTGTCTCCTTCAGAAAAGAAGGACTTGGTTTTAACAAAGAGGAGGAATGCAATTTTTACTCAAAACTTTTCAAAAGGATTCCAGAACTATGAAGTTCGGGAAGGCTGAGCATGGTCCCATTCATAAGAATGAAAGGAGGACTGAGCCCATACCAGCCTACGGAGAAAGCCTTCTCCACCGGTTTATAAAAGAAAAGCTTTTCAAAAGAAAGAGACACGGACTCAGTTCTTTAAAAGAAAGACTCGGAATCGGACCAAACCTAAAGTTATTCAATCTGGGTTCCCAAGAGTCTACTTCCTTAGAAAAGGACCATAGTAAAGGGAGTTACTGGGTTCGTTAGAGGAAGTGAGAAAGGTTAGTTTGTTTCGACTTGCAGGTGGCTCAGAAAAGAACAAAAGGGCATTGGTACCTCGATAGTGGATGCTCAAGTCACATGTCGGGAAATCCAAGACTCTTTTCTGAGTTAGAAGATTACAAGGGAGGAAAAGTCACATTTGGGGATGACAATAAAGGCAAGATAATTGGGATAGGCAAGATTAGAAAAGGAAGCAATCTGGTTAGCCCAAGTATACCTTGTCAAAGGGTTAAAATACAATCTACTCAACATCTCTCAATCTGTGTGATATAGGTCAAGAGGTAAGATTCACCCGGACCAATTATTATATCTCCGATGATGCTACCAAGGAGATCAAGCTCTTAGGTAAGAGATCGGGTAACACCTATACTATTCCTCTTTCGACCCGAGTCAAAACGTATCTTGTTTAAAAGCATCTCTTCATGATGACTCATGGACATGGCATCGTAGACTAGGTCATGTTAGCATGCACACCATTAAGAAACTTGCATCTCATAGTTTAGTCGGAGGATTGCCAAACTGTGCATATAAGAAAGATAAAATTTGTGAAGCATGCATAAAAGGGAAACAAGTCGGATCATCCTTCAAATCTCTGAAAACTGTTTCCACATCCAAGGTGCTTGAAATCCTCGTCAAGAGTCTTGGAGGTGAATCATATGTGCTTGTTATTGTTGATGACTACTCATGATTTACCTAGGTGTGTTTTCCTAAGCACAAAAATGAAGCATTCAAAGAGTTCAGCAAGCTCTGCAGGAAAATCCAAGTTGAGTCTCGGACTTAGACTCAGATTCGAGAGAACTTAAACCGACCATGGAAGGGAGTTCGACTACTCGGAATTTGCAGAGTTCCGTGACAAGAATGACATCTCTCACAACTTCTCAGCACCAAGAACTCCTTAACAAAATGGAGTGGTGGACAGGAAGAACCGAACTCTTGAAGAAATAGCTAGGACAATGATGATTGAACATAATCTACCTTAATATTTCTGGGCTGAGGTAGTCAACATAGCAAACTACACGTTGAACGAAGCCTCATCGGACCCATCCTGAAGAAAACTCCATACGAGCTCTACAAAGGGTAGAAACCCAACATTTCATACTTTAAACCCTTTTGATGTAAGTGCTTCGTTCAAAACAATGGTAAGGATCACCTGACCAAGTTTGATGCTCGGTCGAGATGAAGGTATTTTTCTTGGTTATTCATCTCATAGCAAAGCATATCGTATTTTCAATAAAAGAACTAATAAAGTGGAAGAAAGCATCCATGTTGTGTTTGATGAGATTGAACAGGAGAAACCAAGTGAGTTGGCATTCTCGGACTCGAAGCTCAAGCAAAGATGATGATCTTGATGAAAATGAACTCATCAAGAATCAAATCAAGGTTACTAAGAACGAAGTGACTCGGATCAACATGACTCGGAATGAGACAACTCAAGAGCCAGCTCGGAATGTTGAAGGTCAATCGGATGAACAAGCTCACTCGAACAGACTTCTAAAAATCAACCAATTCAACCTACAGATCTGGTGAACCCGAGAACAGGTAAAGCATTCAAGTATGCTTCTAGCCACCCACTAGAAAACATCTTATCCGATATCAACAGTGGGCTAAGAACTCGTTCCTTTCTATAAAATCTATGTGCATTCACTGCATTCATCTCATTAATCGAACCCGAAATGCACTAGAAGCCTTAATGAACCTGAATGGGTAGAGGCCATGCAAGAGGAACTCAATCAATTCGAAAGAAACCAAGTCCGGACTCCGACCAAACGACCTTCCGACCACGAGTCGTAGGAACCAAATGGGTTTTCAAGAACAAACTAGATGAAGGTGGGTTAGTAGTCGGGAATAAGGCTAGACTTGTGGCTCAAGGTTACAATCAAGAAGAAGAGATTGATTGTGGGGAAACCTTTGCACCTGTTGTCGAATTAAAGCTATTAGAATCTTATTGGCATTTGCATCTAGCATGAATATCAAATTCTATCAAATGGATGTTAAATGTGCTTTTCTCAATGGTTTCATTGAAGAGGAAGTCTATGTTGAGCAGCCCCTGGATTTGAAAATTTGGAATTTCCAAATCATGTTTTTAAATTGCAAAAAGCTCTCTATGGTCTTAAACAAGCTCCCGGAGCTTGGTATGAAAGACTCGAGCAATTTCTTAGTATGAAAACCAAGGGAAAGACTTTCTTGTTGCTCGGATCTATGTTGATGACATAATTTTTGCAGCTACTAATGAAATTCCGTGTCGAGAGTTTTTGAGTTAATGAGAAAGGAATTTTAATGAGTATGATGGGAGAACTCAATTTCTTCCTTGGTCTACAAATCAAGCAAGAAAAAGATGACATCTATGTCCATCAATCAAAGTATACCAAGGAGCTACTGAAGAAGTACAAACTTCAAGATGCAAAACATACAGCAACACTCGTGAGCAAGCGAGCATAAAACTGGACTCGGACGAGAAAAGTAAAGCAATAGATCGAAACTCTACCGAGGTATGATTGGATCTTTGCTATATCTTACTTCCAGTAAGCCGGACATAATGTTTAATGTCTGTCCGTGTGCAAGATTTCAAGCTAATCCAAAAGAATCACATCTCACTACGGTGAAGAGAATATTCGGATATCTTGCGAGGACTCAAAATTTAGGTCTATGGTACTCTAGAGACTTAGAATTGACTCTCACTGGATACTCGGATGCTGACTATGTTGGATATAAAGTTGACGAAGGAGCACCTCAGGAGCCCGCCGGTTTCGGGTCAATCCCGATATCTTGACACTCAAAAAGCAAAACTCGGTAGCTTTATCAACTGTTGAAGCCGAGTATATCGCAGCTAGAACATGTTGTGCTCGGAATCTATGGATTAAGCAACACTTGAGAGATCTTGGACTTTCATTCAAATTAATTCCAATTAAGAGTGACAATCAAAGTGCAATCAGCATCACCAAGAATCCAGTTCAAGCACTCAAAGACTTAACATATTGAGGTCGGTATCATTTTCTAAGAGATCATTCTGAAAAGGGTGATATATGAACTTGAATTCATTCCTACCAATCTTCAATTAGCTGATATCTTTACTAAGCCACTTAGTGAGGATCAGTTTTGCTTTATTAGGAATGAGCTTGGCATGATTAATGCATAATTATGTGCTTTTCAAAGTGAAATTACTTTGCATGATTATGTGTTGTGTGCTTTTTTCTTTAATAACAATTAGTTCACTTGAACCAGTGATACTGAGCTTTGAGTTATTAGTTGTTTGCGGTTTCCGAGTCACTCGAAACTTCACCGATTTAGACTCGCATTTTGAGAAAAATGGACAACAAACTTCGAAATCATCTCCAGATCGGTGGAGATTTTCGAAACTTTTTCTAAAATCTCTCCTTTTTTCTCTCTCTTGCGCACTTCGATCAGATAACTAGCCGTTGAGAGACAATCACTGGAATTCTAACCGTTGGAGAGCAAAACAGTCACACCGGTCCGAGGTGACCGTTGAAGAGCCGAGTCAAAACGACTACCGAAGGATATTTCTTTCTCTATGAATAACGCTTTTCTCCTTCATTTTGTTACTTTACTCTCTACTTACCTTCACTCTCTCGATTACTTCAACTCGAGCAAGCTCTCTACGATGAAAGAAACTCTCGTCGCTCTCAAGCTAAGTGAAGGTCATCTTAAGTAAGCTCTATCACTCTAAGCTCTCTCTTTCTACTCTTTCATTTTCTTTTTCCGCTCACTTTCATAGAACTATCTCTATCTCTCTCCTTCTCTTTCACAAAAGTTCATCTCTTCTCTCTCTTTTCCACATCAAACATGTCGAAAAGAGGTTCCCACCCTAATTTTCTTGGTTCCGGCACTAAGAAACCCCGTACCAAAAGCCACGAAGGCCCCTCCAATCCTTTAAAACCTATTGTCACCCAACATCTTATGTTGGATGACAAATTCTTCCCGACCACAAAGTTTTCATGGTTGGCTCATATCAAATCAACAAAGGTTTACAATTTCCTCTATTTCAGCGAGTTCATATACCCGTAACTTGTTTTTGAGTTCTACACAAATCTTTCTAGCTCCGAGGGTATCCTCACCTCAAGACTTCAAAACATAACCGCTCGCATCAACACCTCTCTTCTTCACCGCCTCTTTAAAGTATCTTCTATGTTCTTGAACAGCAACCCCATACCTTTCAACGAGGTTGCTGATGACTTCTTTGAGAAGTACGCTAAAGAATTCCCCGGGTCACGCAAAACTTCTCCGTGACCCAACTCAAATCGAAGCTCGCCTTCTTTGTTTTCTGTTGATGAGAACTTTCTTCTCATAACATTCTAGCAAGGAAAACCCCAACTCCAAGCATTTAAAAGCTCTATACAACATCCTCAAGGGCTATGAAGTAGACCTCTTTCTTGCTATAGTCGAGAAAATGGTGGCAGTGCCTACTCGGACTCGGACCAAGAAGAACACACTACTTCCTTTCGGGGCTCTTCTAACTCTCATCTTCAAACAATTCAAAGTTCCTCTTCCCTCGGATCCTAACGCGATTTATGAGGCTGCCATTGTCGTTAGCAAAAAGGAACTCCTTGGGTATGGAGACCAGGAGACCTAACCGGGTGTCCGGGTTCATAGCTCGAACCGAGGCCCCCTTCTCCGCCTCGGACTCGCACCCAATCACCTCTCTCTCTACCTCCTCCACCTGGTGGTGCCTCCACTTCAGGTGTTTCTCGAGTTCTTTCTTCCGCTTTGTCCTCTGTTGTGATGGATAAAATCTCCTCGGTGTCCACCGAGTTCAAGGACACCCTCCGGTTATTCAAGACTATCTTAGAGTGTATGACCATTAACCGGAAAACCGCTCAATCCCAAATTCGAGAGCAGCAAGATGTGCTTCTCGAGATGAAGGCACTGGTTAAGGAGCAGAGGGAGCCGATTGAGCTCCTTCGAGAACGGCGCTCCAAGACGGCTCGAGATCCGGTGGACTCGGATACATCCGAAGAATCCTCGAGTCCGGCCAAATCCTCCTCCGAAGGGGGAGAAGAAGGAGAAGAAGGAGAAGGAGAAGGAGAAGAGGAGCTCGTGGCAAGGCAGCTCCAGTGAGGAAGGGGAGAAGGAAGCGTAACAAGCGAGCAGCAGCAACAGAGGGCCAAGGTGCCCCGTAACCTTAATCGGAAATGATCGGCTCGGACAGTAGTCCGAGTGGGTTAGAAGACCCTGTTGACCATGGTCGGTCAGCAGCTGGTCAGCTCGAGCACACCCCTCAATCGGTCAAGTTCCGGGAGGATGAGCCTCCGGACGACCTAGTTCCGGGTTAGCCATTTAGAGCCGAGCCCATTCCAGAGATCGCGGTGCTACCTCCGCCTCGTTCGTCTACATCTTCCGGATCCTATCGGAGAAGGCACACTGCACGTCCACCATCCCCGACTTAGACTCGCTCCCTCTCCTCCATCTTAAAATTTTGTTTTGTCTGTTTTAATTTTTTTTTTGGTCCAGACATACAAATCCGTATCTTCTTGATACATTCTTCCTCATTCTGTTTTGCTGAAAGGCAAGGGGGAGAATAGTTAGAAAAATTTGTTGTCTTGTTTAGGGGAGTTTCTCCGACCCTCTTTTGTGTAAATTTTTAGTTTAAATTGTAATGAAATCTCAGTCTTATGTTTATTGCTTTCCGAGTTGCAATTATTCCCGAATTTATTACTTCGAGTTTCAATTCGGTTTATCATTGCTTTGTTGCTCGATAATTTATTTATTTTCGCTCCGATAATTTAGCTCTTTTTTTTATGTAATCTAAGCTTATTTGCTCGATAGAATATAAGCTTCATTCACTCGTATGTACTTTATACAATTCTATCATGTTTTTCCGACTTATCCTTTGAGAAAGGATGAAAAACCAGATCTGCATCACTAATAAAGTTTCTATCTAAGTATGGAATGCCTTTCATAAAAAGGGGAGATTGAAGACTCGGACTTTACATATACATAATTCTGAATTCCATCAAGGAATCAGGTATAAGACTTCATCTCTTATAAGGTTTTGATTACAAGTCATTCTAAGTGTCTTAGAAGCTTTTCTCGATGATATAGAATCTTTTCCGAGTGTTACGAAACCAATGCATATGTTCTCGCTTGATTATGATTGACTCGGAAAGCATACTCGTTCGCACACGCTTCCGAGTCACTCGGACAACACTCATATATATTGCATGTTCAAACACTTGCTCTAATGTGCATAAACTCAGGTTTGACTTCATGATCTAAGTTTAATTGAATTATTGTATTAATTCATCTTTCTAAGTCAGCATGATTGTTTTGAACATTGGTAGTGTAGATCAAGTCTTTCCACTCGATGTTCTTTATCCGACTTGCTTTACTTCTAGACTGACTCGGATTGAATTTGAGTATAATGGATATTAGACTCGGAAAATTCCACTCTTTTAGGATTCAGATATTTATGCACTTAATTATCTTAATTAAATTATTATCTCGTGTCTAATCTTGGACCAAAGTATATTATACTTTGAGAACCAAATGGATTTTCTTTTGTAGGTTATTCAAATGAGGTTATCCTATTTTTGAATTACAAAAGTAACCGGCTTCAAGATGTCAAATCACCAGCAGACAAGGCTTTTCCTACTTTTGACCTAGGCCCGGACACTATGTCGGGGTTGTCCGTTTCTAAACCGAAAATCTGTAACGTTAAGCTCAACGGTGGTTTCCACCCTACATTTCGAGACACCATCAATGGATTGGGACTTCCAAAGGAGTAAAGGGCCATTACTCAACGATCACACCTCAACGGATATTTTCGACTCGGAAAGACCATCGCAACGGTCGCACATGAATTCCAGTTAGAAGATAGTCACAACGGCTAGTCTGCTTGGTTATCTATAAATAGAAGCCAACTCTCAAGACTTGAAGATTGCTGAACCAACTGTCAATACACATACTTAAGCAAAAGTCATTGGATTCATCCTCAATCTTCTACTTACAACTCCAACTTTGTACTTAACATCTTTATGAGTTGTAAGGTCTTGTAATGAGTTACAAACACTCATTCTTACTTTCGAGTAAGGTCCCTTGATTGAGGTGTAAGGGTTAACTTATCTCAATTGTCCCTAACTGTAAAGGTTATCTCAGTTAGGAAGTACTAGATCGGATAAGAGAATTTCTAATTGTAGGAAAATCTTATAAGGAATTGTCTAAGGGAGCAATTCTAGTTGGGTCTTTCTACTGTATTTTGTAGATTCAAAATAGTGGATTTGACTTGGTGCTTGTATTAGCACTTACCGTGGTTTTTTCCCCAGGAGGATTTCCACATAACTTTCCGAGTTCGTACTTTTCGAGTTCAATCTAGACTCGGACTCTCCTCGAGTCATATCTAGTTTTATTATTCCATTACTTGGTTTAAATTTCCCCATCACCCTATTCACCCCCCACCTCTAGGGTGACTTAGCCTCTCCAAGAGCAAACCTTCAATAAAGAAAGTAAAGAGTATAAGTGATTACAAAACTTTCTTTACAACTTAGAACGTAATTATCTTCACCTTAAAAGAAATGAATTTTTTGAGTCTAATATCCGTTTGGTTTTGATTTCATCTTGAGTTAATCCTTAAAATTATCATGTTAGAAAGAATAAGATATCTGGATGTTTAAACTTGATCTAGCAAATATTTCTCCATAGATAAACTCACTTAAAAATTAGAATTAACGTTGTATTTCATTTTTACTTAAAACATGAAGTCAGTACTTAGAATAAAACTTTTAGAGAGATTATTTACTCATGCGATAGTTCGAGTTTTGTGTGAGTAGGTCGAAACACAGCTTAAGACTCGTTATGCTAAAACACCTGGTTTCGAGCGGGTGTGAACAGGATGAATACTTAGATAATGACTTCTATAAAGCTCGGAATGACTTATAATCAAAACTCAAGAGAGATAGAGAATTATACATGAGTGTTCAATCTTCCGCTTTTTATAAAAGGCATTCCACACTTAACATAGAAAGTTGTCAATTTAAAGAGTTAAGTTTTCATAAAGATTAGATCGGAGCATAAAAGAATTGATCGGAGCATAAAATATTTATATGAGTTCAACTCAGATCAAAACATAACTCAGAACATGTTACTTGAAGTAATTAGAGCAAAGATGTTAGCGAGTCAAGTATCAAATCAATAAGAATATTTATATAAGTTCATTTTTTTCGATGACTTAGAATGAAGTTTGCCTCTTGGAGAGGTTAAGTCACCCTAGAGTGGGGAGTGAATAGGGAGATGAAATATTTTTGAGCAAAATCAAACTCTTTTGCACACAACAGAAAAAGAAACAAATTTTGAGTTTAGATTGGACTTAGAAAGTTAAACACTCGAATTACGTGAAAACCCTCATGGGGCATAAAATCACGGACATTGCTAATCTAAGCAACAAGTCAAATCCACTAATTGAATCCTAAATTACAATGGACTCACTCTAACTAGAATTGCTCCCTTACACAATTCCTTTACAAGTTTTTCCTAGACTCATAAGTTCCCTTATCTAATCTAGTACTTCCTAACCGAGATAACCCTTACAATTAGGGACAACCGAGTTGAGTTAGCCCTTACAGACTTAGTTAAGGAACTTAGAAAGAAAGTAAAGAGTATAAGTGATTACAAGACTTTCTTTATAACTCGGAAAGTAAGAAATTACAGTTTAGGAGTTATAAGCTAAAGATTGAGTAAGAATCACTAAGTAAGTGTTAAGCAAATGTGTTCGGGAATCTTCAAGTTTTGTGAAATGGCTTCTATTTATAAGCACCGAGGCAGTAATGACCGTTGAGACCCGTTCGGATTGGTGAGCTTCATTAGTCGTTATAACGGGTAGTCCGAGTCACTCATAAAAAGATCCGTTGAGATGTGAACGTTGTGTAGTGATCCTTGGCTCAAAAGATGATCCAATCATCCGGTGGTCATTGAAATCTGGGTGGAAACAACCGTTAGACCAAAGTTGCGATCTTCCTGTTTTGGAAACAAACAACCCCGACACGGTGTTTGAGCCATGTCTAGAAATGGTTAATCTCTGTCTGCTTGCTTTTAACGGCCGGAAACCCATTGCTTTCATAATTGAAAAGTAGATTAGAGTTGTTTAAACACTCTATAAAAGTAAATCAAAGTTGTACTCAAAAGTATAAAAATACTTTGGTCTAAGAGTAGGCATAAATTATAATTAAATAAGACTAATTAAGCACTTAATTATCTTCAGCTTAAAAGATAGGAATTTTTTAGTCTAATATTCATTAGATTCAGATTCCATCTTGAGTCAATCCTTAAAATGATCATGTTAGAAAGAATAAGATATCCGGATGTTTAAACTTGATCGAGAAAATATTTCTCCATAGATAAACTCACTTAAAAATTAGAATTAACGTTGTATTTGATTTTTACTTAAAACATGAAGTCAAGTACTTAGAATAAAACATTTAGAGAGATTATTTACTCATGTGATAGTTCTGAGTTGTGTGTGAGTGGATCACAAACACAGCTTAAGACTCTTACGCTAAAACACCTGGTTTCGAGCGGGTCGAACAGGACGAATACTTAGATAATGACTTCTATAAAGCTCAGAATGACTTATAATCAAAACTCAAGAGAGAGAGAGAATTATACTTGAGTCTTCAATCTTCCGCTTTTCTATGAAAGGCATTCCACACTTAAGATAGAAAGTTGTCGGTTTAAAGAGTTAAGTTTTCGAAAGATTTGATCAAAGCATAAAAGAATTGATCGAGCTTAAAATATTTATATAAGTTCAACTCGGATCAAAACATAACTCGAACATGTTACCCGAAGTAATTAGAGCAAAGAAGTTAGCTAGTCAAGTATCGAAGCAATAAGAATATTTATATAAGTTCATTTTTTCGATGACTCGTAATGAAATTTTCCTCTTAGAGAGGTTAAGTCACCCTAGAGTGGGGAGTGAATTGGGAGATGAAAGATTTTTGAGGACAATCTAACTCTTTTGCACATAGCAGAAAAAGAAACAAATTTTGAGTTTAGATTGGACTTAGAAAGTTAAACACTCGAATTACGTGAAAACCCTCCCGGGACGTAAAATCACGGATAATGCTAATTTAAGCAACAAGTCAAATCCACTAATTGAATCCTAAATTACAAAGGACTAAGTCTAACCAGAATTGCTCCCTTACACAATTCATTTACAAGTTTTTCCTAGACTCAAAAGTTCCCTTATCTAATGTAGTACTTCCTGGCAGAGATAACCCTTACAAGTTAGGGAGAACTGAGCTGAGTTAGCCCTTACAGCTCGGTCAAGGAACTTAGAAAGAAAGTAAAGAGTATAAGTGATTACAAGACTTTCTTTACAACTTAGAAAGTAAGATGGTACAAGTATAGCAGTCATAAGTTAAAGATTGAGTAAGAATCACTAAGTAAGTGTTAAGCAAATGTGTTCGATAATCTTCAAGTCTTGTGAAGGTTTGCTCAAGGAGAGTCTCGAGTCACCCTAGAGGGGGTGAATAGGGTGATAGAAAATTCTTTCGAAAGTACACACTTTTGCGCGAAAAGAGGCAAAGACAGAATCCGAGTCTAATAACGAGTCGAAAAGATTAGACTCGTAAAGCAATGAATCGGAAGAAGTAAGAGCACTAAGGTCTGTTTGAGTCTAGAATGAACTCGAAAAAGAACACGAGAGGTTTTACGTGGAAACCCTCCTGGGGCAGAAAACCACGGCCCGTGTCAATCCAGACACGAAGTCAAATCCACTATTTTGAGTCCACAAAATACCGTGAACTTGACAGAACCCAAGTTGCTCCCTTAGACAAATCTATACTGCATTTTCCTAGACTCGAAGTTACCTTATCCGATCTAGTACTTCCTAGCTGAGATAACCCTTAGTGCTAGGGACAACTAAGCTGAGTTAACCTTTACGGCTTAGTCAAGGACCTTACAAAGAATGTAAGAAGTGTTTGTAACGAAGTACAAGACCTTACAACTCGAAAGTAATGAATTACGAGTGGGAGTTGTAAGTTGAAGATTGAGAGTAAATACAATAACTTTGATCAAGTAAGTGTATAGACAATATGTTCAAGCAACCTCCAAGTCTTGTGAAGTGGCTTCTTTTTATAGATAACCAAGCAGAGTAGCCGTTATCTTCATCTGCTGACCGAGAGTCTTCCGTGACCGTTAGTAGAAGCTTTCGAGTCACTCGAAAGTATCCGTTGAAATATGAACGTTGAACAACGGTTTAACTCTCTTGGAAGTCCCAAAACCATCGGTTGTGTCTTGAAAAATGAGGTGGAAACCACCGTTAGGCTTAGCGTTCCGGTTTTCCGGATATGGAAGCGGACGACTTCGACACAATCTTCGAGACTAAAGCAGGGAAGGTGAAAAGCCATATCTCGCTGGTGATTTGACGTTCGAAGCCGGCTACTTTTGTAGTTTGAAAAGATATCCTCGATTGAATAACCTACAAAAGTAAAACACCTTTGGTTCCCAAAGTATAAAATACTTTGGTCCAAGGTTAGACACGAGATAACAAAATAATTTTAAAAATTACGCAATTGCTTATCTCGAGTCGAAAAGAAATGGAATTTTCTAAGTCTAATATCCATGATACTCGGAATTCCATATGACTTAGTCTTAAGTAAAGAAACACGTTCTATAGCAAATATCGAGTGAGAAAGAACTTGATATAGACTAAGCATGAAATGAACTATGAATGCCGACTTTGCAAACAATAGAGTAAATAACCACAAGTCGATTCCGAGTGAGAAACAGTGGAATACTTGGTATATTCAAAATGCGATTAATCTGAGTGAGAGTGGACTCGGAATAAAGAACCGATTTTCGAGGCGCTAACCGAAAAGCGATTAAAGAGATATATGAAGGCCGAATCGCATAGAGAAGATACTTATTTAACTCAACTAAGTTTCCAAGACACAGAGAATGCCTTGGAATCAAAACTCTATATGAATGACATCGTTATACCCGATTCCTTTTGCATGACTCGGAAAGATATAGAGCAATGTCCGAGTCTTTAATCTCCCCTTTTTGATGAAAGGCATTCCATACTTAAACAGAAACTTTGTTAGAGGAAAACAGATTGATTCCGAGTAGTTTGATAGAAAGTAAGGCATATTGAATAGATCGGAGCAATATACACTATATCAAAGCAAATTAAAGTATGCTTTAACTCATTAACTCGAAAAGAAAGAACTCGGAAATGAATAAGGAAATGCATCAATTCATTAAAAGAAATTACAAGGGCTGAAAGAACTCCCCTAGACAAGACAACCAGTTTCGACTACATTTTCTCCCCCTTGCCTTTCAAAGAAAAACAAGAAACAAAAAGAAGGGAAAAAGTACAAGTGAAACACATAAGTTGTCCGGATAAAAAGAAAATTTTGAAGCGAAATTCGGAGACACCGAGGAATTGTGATTCGGTGCATGGCTCCAACTAGGAAGGAGGGAATTTCGAGTGGAGGCGGAGGTGCGCCGGCGCCGATACGATCTTGACGATGTGCTTGAGCGCGGCGAAGGGAGAACCGGAATAGTTCTCGAGGGCTCGGCTACGAGGGCTGACCCGGAGAGAGGGGATCGAGGGTTCTTCCCTTGGGACCTCGGGGCTGGAGGGGCTGCTCTGGCCGACTCGGCTGGAGGAGCGAGATCTTCGACCCACTCGAGACTCGCTGTCCGAGCTGAGTACAGACAATTTGAGCTTGGGGAGCGGTTGCCACGGCCTCTTCTTCCCTTTGCCCGGAAGGGCTGCTTCGGCCGTAGGTTCCTCGGCGTCCTCCGCTGCATCCGTAGCTTCTTCCTCTGCTTCCTCGGCTTCCTCGCTGTCCGAGGAGGTCGAGCCTGGGCTCGACGACGCCTCGGATGTGTCCGAGTCATCCGGGTCTGAGCCGCCTTGGACCGTCTCTCTCCGAGGAGCTCGGCCGGCTCCTTACGCTCCTTAACCAGCTCTCTCATCTCAAGAACGAGAGACTGCTTGCTCTCGGATTTGGGATTGACCAGTCTTTTGGTTGATGGTCGGACCACGAAGAACAGAACTTGAAACCCCGAGCATGTCTCCGAATTCAGAAGACACAGAGGTGATCTTGTCCATGAAGATAGGAGACAAGAGGGCGAGAGAGGGTTTTGGAAGCACCGGAGGTGGAGGCACCACCAGGTGAAGAGGGAAGAGGAAGAGGGGTTGATTTCGAGTCCGAGGTGGAGAAGGAGGCCTCGGCTACGAGTTGTGAACCCGGACACCGGGGTTAGTTTCTTGGTATCCGTACCCTCGGAGTTCCTTCTTGCCGACCACAATGGCCGCCTCGGACACCGCGTTAGGGTCGAGAGGAAGAGGAACTTGGAATTGTTTGAAGACAAGGGTGAGAAGAGCACCGAAAGGAAGGGAGGTGTTCTTCTTGCTCTGGAGTTGAGCTGGCACAGCGGCCATCCGCTCAATGATGGAGGGGAAGAGGTCGACTTCGTATCCCTCCAAGATATCGAAGAGGGCTTTGAGGTGCTTGGAGTTGGGGTTCTCCTTGCTAGAATGCTTGTGAGAAGAAGGTTCTCATCAGCAGGAAACACTGAAGCCTAGCTTCGACTTCAACCGAGTCACGAAAAGTTCTTTCTAGACCCGAGGAATTCTTTAGCATACTTTTCAAAGAAGTCGTCGGCGACTTCGGTGAAAGGGATAGGGTTACTGTTCAAGAAGAGAGAAGAAACTTTGAACGAGTCCGTGAAGAAGAGAGGTGTTGATACTGAACAAGTAATGTTACGAACCCGAGAGGTTAGAACATTTTCGGAGTGGGTGAGATGAGTATAAAACTCGAAACGAGTTCGGGATAGATGAACTCGCTGAAGCACAAGAAAGGGTAGACTCCGGTGGTTTGGATATTGGACAACCAGGAGAATTTGGTTGTTGGGAAGAACTTGTCGTCCAGCGCAAGATGCTTCGGGTGACAACGGGTTTAGAAGGGGTTGAGCTTTACGGCTTGTTGGTGCGAGGCTTCTTAGAGGATGAAGAAACACGAAAGTCGGGATGGTTTCCTCTTTTAGGCATAGTGAGAGAAGAAAAGATGAAGCTTTTCGAAAGAGAAAGAGAATGAGGTGTAGAAGAGAAGATAACGAAAAAATGGTAGAAGAAAGAGAGTCGAGCAGATCGAAAACTTAAGAGAGAGAGAGAGAGAGAGCTTCTTCGACGTCTGCGGACGATCGGGGAACACTATTCACGTAGCAAACTTCCGCGAGAAGAATTTCGTTTGAGAGGGAAGGAGTTTTAGAATATCGAGATGAAGATGGATAGTCGTTATTTATAGTGAGTACGCGCGCCCGTTCACTATCCGTTAAGTAACTCCGTTCGACTCGGCCCGTCCATCGATCACTAATGCCCGGTGTGACGGTTCTTCTTCAACGGTTGAGATATCGGTGGTTTAAAATCTGCGGTTATGATCCGATCGCAGCGCTCGAGAAAGAGAGAGAAAAAGGGTTTGAAATTATAATCCGAAACTCTCCACTGTTCTAGAGATAGCTTCGGAAAATTTGATGTCCAAATTTCTCTTACGTCTAAGTTTGACTCGGAAAAGTTTCGAGTGACTCGAAACACAGAAATAACTATCAGCCCAAGTATCACGTGATCAACCGAACTAATGGTTATTAACAATGAAAGCACATGGCACGTAAATATTCAAGAATCATAACACAAAACTAAGCATTTAACATACCAAGCTCATTCCGAATAAAACAGAATTGATCTTCACCAAGTGGCTTAGTCAAGATATCAGCTAATTGAAGATTAGTAGGAATGAACTCAAGTGAAATATCACCCTTTTCCGAGTGATCGCGTAAGAAGTGATACCGACCTCAATATGCTTTGTTTTTGAGTGCTTGGACGAGATTCTTAGTGATACCGATTGCGCTTTGATTGTCACACTTGATTGGAACCGAGTTGAGAGATAGTCCAAGATCCTTCAAGTGTTGTTGTATCCAGAGAATCCGAGCGCAACAAGCTCCAGCGGCAATATATTCAGCTTCTGCAGTTGATAGAGCTACTGCGTTTTGCTTCTTTGAGTGCCAGGATATTAGGGATTGACCCGAAATTGGCAAGCTCCGGATGTGCTCTTTCGATCAACTTTGTATCCTGCATAGTCCGCGTCCGAGTACCCGGTCGAGTCGGTTCGAGGCTCCGGAGTACCATAGTCCTAGATTCCGAGTGCCTGCAAGATATCTCGAATATTCTCTTCACCGCAGATGAGATGTGATTCTTTTGGATTAGCTTGAAATCGTGCACATAGGCAAACACTCGAACATTATATCCGGTCCGCTTGAAGTAAGATATAGCAGTGATCCAATCATACCCCGATAGAGTTTCGATCTACTCGCTTTACTGTCTCATCCGAGTCGAGCTTTATACTCGCTTGCTCATAGGAGTAGATGCGTGCTTTGCATCTTGAAGTTTATATTTCTTCGACAGTTCCTTGGTGTATTTTGATTGATGAACAAAGATTCCATCTTTGTCTTGTTTGATTTGCAACCCAAGGAAGAAGTTGAGTTCTCCCATCATACTCATTTGGAACTCGTGACTTATCAACTCAGAAAATTCTCAGCACGTGAAATTCATTAGTAGCACCGAAAATAATATCATCAACATATATTTGAACAATGAGAAAATCTTTCCCTTTGGTCTTTATGAATAAAGTCTTGTCGATCCGACCTCTTTTAAAATCATTTTGAACCAGGAAGTCTGCTCGGTCTTTCATACCAAGCTCTAGGGGCTTGCTTAAGACCATAGAGAGCCTTTTGAAGTTTGAAAACATGATTTGGAAATTCCGAGTTTTCAAAACCAGGAGGCTGCTCGACATAGACCTCTTCTTCAATAAAACCATTGAGAAAGGCACACTTAACATCCATTTGATATAATTTAATATGCATGCAGGATGCAAATGCCAACAGATATTCTAATGGCTTCAATTCTAGCTACTCGGTGCAAAGGTTTCCCCACAATCAATTCCTTCTTCTTGATTGTAACCTTGAGCTACAAGTCTAGTTTTGTTTCGACTACTATTCCACCCTCATCCAGTTTGTTTTTGAAAACCCATTTGGTTCCTATAACTGGGTGGTCGGAAGGTCGGTTGGTCGAGTCCGGACTTGGTTTCTTTCGAATTGATTCAACTCTTCTTGCATGGCCTCTACCCATTCGGGTTCATTAAGGGCTTCTAGTGCATTTTTGGATTCGATTAGTGAAATGAATGCAGTGAATGCACATAGATTATGAAGAGAAGAACGAGTTCTTACCCCACTATTGATATCAGAAATTATGTTTTCTTGGGGATGACTGGATGTAAATTTGAATGCTTTACCAGTTCTTTGATTCACCAGGTTTGTGGGCTGAATAGCTTGATCTTCGAAACTTGTTCGAGTGATCGGCTCTATTGACTTGCTCGCTCCGAGCGACTTCTTGAGCTATTTCATTCCGAACTTCCTCGTTCGAGTGATCTCCTTCGAGTCTTTGTAAGCTCATCTTCGTCATCATCCTTTCGAGCTTCAGTTCGAGTATGAAGATTCACTTGGTTTTTCCTGTTCAAGCTCATCAAACACTACGTGGATACTTTCTTCCACTTTGTTAGTTCTCTTGTTGAAGATACGGTAAGCTTTGCTATGAGAAGAGTAACCTAGAAAAATTCCTTCGTCCGACCGAGCATCAAACTTGGTCGGATGATCCTTACCATTGTTGTGGACAAAGCACTTACATCCGAAAGGTCCGAAATAGGAAATGTTTGGCTTCCTCCCTTTGTAGAGCTCATAAGGTGTTTTCTTCAGAATGGGTCCGATGAGGCATCGATTGAGAGTGTAGTTGGGCTGTGTTTACCGCTCTCGCCTGCAAATAGTAAGGCAAGTTGTGTTCAATCATCATCGTCCTTGCTATTTCTTCAAGGGTTCTGTTCTTTCTCTCAACTACTCCATTATGTTGAGGAGTTCGGGTGCTCGAGAAGTTGTGAGAAATTCCATTCTTGTCACAAAACTCGAGAATTCCGAGTAATCGAACTCCCTTCTATGGTCCGTTCGAATCTTTTGAATCCGAGTCCGGGACTCCACTTGAATCTTTCTACGGAGCTTACTGAATTCCTTGAAGGCTTCATTCTTATGCTTGAGAAAACACACCCGGGTAAATCTTGAAAAATCATCAATGATAACAAGTATGTAAGATTTACCTCCGAGACTCTTTACAGAATTTCGCCACATAGGTCCATATGCAGTAATTCCAGCACGTTGGATGTGGAAACTGTCTTCGAGAGATTTGAATGAAGATCCGACTTGTTTCCTCTCGGTGCATGCTTCACATACTTTATCCTTCTCAAACGCACGCTTAGGTAATCCTCTAACTAGATGATGAGATGCAAGCTTTTGATAGTATGCATGCTAATATGACTTAATCTACGATGCCAAGTCTAAGAATCATCTTGAAGAGATGCTTTCAAACAGGATAAATTCTGACTTGGGTCGAAAGAGGAATGATGTAGGTATTACCCGATATCTTACCCGAAAGTTTTACCTCTTTGGTGATCTCATCCGTGATGTAGCACTTGGATTGAGTGAATTTTACCTCTTGTCCTTTGTCACAAAGTCGGGAGATGCTAAGTAAGTTGTACTTTAGTCCTTTGACAAGGTAGATCGGGCTCACCAGATTGTTTTCATTTCCAATCTTTCCAATGCCCACTATCTTGCCTTTGTTGTCATCACCAAAGGTCACCTTTCCTCCTTTATATGACTCCAGCTCGTAAAAGAGTCCTTGGTCACCCGACATATGTCGAGAACATCTACCGTCCAGTACCAGTGCCCTTTGATCTTTTCCGAGAGACCCGCAAAACAGAGAGAATCTAGCCCTTCTCACTTCCTCTAACGAACCCAAGTAACATTCCTTCATCGTGGTCCTTTTACGAGGAAGAAGGTGCTTCGGAACCCAGATTTGAATGACTTTGGGTTTAGTCCGATTCCGAGTCTTCTTCTTCTCGTGGAACCGAGTCCGTGTCTCTTTCCTTTTAAAAACCTTTCCTTTTGCAACAGAGGAAAATGGTTTCCTTTTGTAAATAGGTCCGGGTTTAGTCCTCTTTTCATTTTTGTGAATGGGACCATGCTCGACCTTTTGAACTTAACGAGTTCGGAATCCTTTTGAACAATTCCGAGTAAGAATTAGATTCTTCCTCCTTGTTGAAACCAAGACCTTCTTTTCTAAAAGAGACACATTGTGAACCTAAGAGCATATCAAGGTTCTTCCGTCCTTGAGTAAATTTTAAAACCGAGTCTTGAGACTCAGTGAGCTTCGTTTCGGCTTGCTCATTTTCTTTTCGAGTAACTCGGACTCGGTCTCATTAGTTTGAGCACTTGTCTTGAGTTCTCTCGAGTGTGAGTCTCAGCTTTTCCAATTCATTTTTTAAAGAAGTGCTCTCGAAGTGATTGACTCAAGTTGTTCCTTGAAATGAGAAGAATCAAAATTCGACTTTTCTTCCAAAGTAAAGATGTATTTAGCTAAATCAACTTTAGAGAATTTGAGGAAGTAGTTTATTACCTCTTGAGGATTAGTTTCCTCATTATCCGAGTCTCGTGTTCGAGTCTAACTCTTTTTCGACTTCGAGTCGGTGATCGCCATCGGACACTTTGAGTCATCTCGAATCCTCGTCGTCTTCGAGATGATTCCTCATCGCTCCATGTTGCCATCATGGCCTTTTTCTTCTTCCTGTCCCGTCTTCGTTTTGGACAGTCCTTGACTATGTGGTCTTTGCTGCCACATTCAAAACATCCGGAATTCTTAGACAGAGATAACTTTGAAGAAGAAGAAAACTTACCTTTTCTATCTCTTTTGTCTTTCTTATAGAATTCTTCTTTTGGTCTTTTGTCCCATCTTTTGTGCTTCATCATTTTCTTGAAGCCTCTTGCAATGAGTGCCATGGGATCATCCTCCGATTCGGAGGAGCTCGGATTGCTTCTTTGGATTCCGAGGCTTTAAGCGCAATGTTCCTTTTGGAAGTACCCTCAGCATCTTCTTCTTCCGTGTGTATCTCATGAGTCGAAGCTTTCCGATGAGCTCGTCTCGGCTTCAAGAGTGAGAGGTTCCGAGCCTCTTCTATGGCAAGTCACCTTAGGACCCCATCGTCTCTTGGGTAGGCTTCGAGAATTTTTCGACACATTTCTTCATGGGAGATCTTCTTTCCCGGAGATTTGAGATTGTTGGTGATCTCGAGTGAAGCGTATGAACATCCGAGTAATGTTCTCTTCGGCTTCATTTTGAAAAGCTCATATTTGTGAAGATATGAGTGGGTCGAACAGGATGAATACTTAGATATTGGCTTCTATAAAGGTCGAATGGCTTATAATCAAAACTCAAGAGAGTTAGAGAATTATACCCGAGTCTTTAATCTTCCGCTTTTTATGAAAGGCATTCCACACTTAAGATAGAAAGTTGTCGGTTTAAAGAGTTAAGTTTTCATAAAGATTTGATCGAGCATAACAGTAATCAATCAAAGCATAAAATATTTATATAAGTTCAGCTCAGATTAAAACATAACTCAAAACATGTTACTTAAAGTAATTAGAGCAAGGATGTTAGCGAGTAAAGTATCAAAGCAATAAGAATATTTATAGAAGTTCATTTTTTCGATGACTTGGAATGTTCTTAGAGAGGTTAAGTCACCCTAGAGTGGGGAGTGAATAGGGAGATAAAAGATTTTTGAGGAAAATCAAACTCTTTTGCACATAACTGAAAAAGAAACAAATTTTGAGTATAGATTAGACTTAGAAAGTTAAACATTCAGAATTACGTGAAAACCCTCCTGGGGCATAAAATCATGGACATTGCTAATCTAAGCACCAATTCAAATCCACTAATTGAATCCTAAATTACAAAGGACTAACTCTAACTAGAATTGCTCCCTTACACAATTCCTTTACAAGTTTTTCCTAGACTCGAAGTTCCCTTACTAATCTAGTACTTTCTGGCTGAGATAACCCTTACAGTTAGGAACAATCATGCCGAGTTAGCCCTTACAGCTCAGCTTAAGGAACTTAGAAAGAAAGTAAAGTGTATAAGTGATTACAAGACTTTCTTTACAACTTAGAAAGTAAGAAATTACAGCTTAGGAGTTGTAAGCCAAAGATTGAGTAAGAATGACTAAGTAAGTGTTAAGCAAATGTGTTCAGCAATCTTCAAGCTTTGTGAAGTGGCTTCTATTTATACGCACCAAGCGCGTAATGACCGTTGAGACTCGTTCCGGATTGGTGAGCTTCATTAGTCGTTGTAACGACTAGTCCGAGTCACTAAGAAAAAGATCCGTTGAGATGTGAACGTTGTGTAGTGATCCTTGGTTCAAAAGATGATCCAATCATCTGGTGGTCATTGAAATCTAGGGTGGAAACAACCGTTACACCAAAGTTGCAGTCTTCTAGTTTTGGAAACAAACAACCCTAACACGGTGTCCGAGCCATGTCCGTAAATGGTTAATCTCTGTCTACTCGCTTTTTAATGGCTAAAAACCGATTGCTTTCATAATTCAAAAGAAGATTAGGCTTGTTTAAACAATATATGAAAGTAAATCAAAGTTTTACTCAAAGTATAAAATTACCGTGGTCCAAGATTAGGCATAAATTATAATTAAAAAAGACTAATTAAGCACTTAATTATCATCAGCTTAAAAGACAGGAATTTTTTGAGTCTAATATTTATTAGATTCAGATTCCATCTTGAGTCAATCCTTAAAATGATCATGTTAGAAAGAATAAGATATCCGGATGTTTAAACTTGATCGAGCAAATAATTCTCCATAGATAAACCGACTTAAGAATTAGAATTAACGCCGTAATTAATTTTCACTTAAAACATGAAGTCAAGTACTCGGAATAAAAGTTTTTGAGAGAGTATTTACTCATGCGATTGTTCTAAGTTGTATTTGAGTGGGTCGAAACACCGTTAAGAATGTTTTGCTTAAACAATGGTTTCTGAGTCGGTCGTAACAAGATGAAAACTTAGATAATGGCTTCTATAAAGCTCAAAATTACTTAGAATCAAAACCCAAGAGAGATAGAGAATTATACCCGAGTGTTTAATTTCCCCTTTTTCATGAAAGGCATTCCATACTTAAGATAGAAACTTGTCAGTTCAAAGAGTTAAGCTTTTATAAAGATTTGATCGTAGCATAAAAGAATCGATCGTAGAGTAAAATATTTACATAAGTTCAACTCAGATCAAAACATAACTCGTAACATATTTCTTGAAGTAATTAGAGCAAAGATGTTAGCGAGTCAAGTATCAAAGTAATAAGAATATTTATATAAGTTCATTTTTTTCGATGACTTGGGATGAAGGTTTCCTATTGGAGAGGTTAACTCACCCTAGACAGGGGTGCATAGGGTGATGAAATATTTTTATGAAAAATCAAACTCTTTTGCACGTAAAAGAAAAAGAAACAGATTCTAAGTCTCGATAGGACTCGGAAAGTTAAACACTCATAAATATGTAGAAACCCTTCTTAGGCAGAAAACCACGGATAGTTCTAATCCAAGCACCAAGTCAAATCGACTAATTGAATCCTCAATTACAAAGGACTGATCGTAACCATAATTGCTCCCTTACACAATTCCTTTACAAGTTTTTCCTAGACTCGAAGTTCCCTTATCTAATCTAGTACTTCCTGGCTGAGATAACCCTTATAGTTAGGGACAACCGAGTTAAGTTAGCCCTTTCAGCTCATTCAAGGCACTTAGAAAGAAAGTAAAGAGTATAAGTGATTACAAGACTTTCTTTACAACTTAGAAAGTAAGAAATTAAGGTTTAGGAGTTGTAACCTGAAGATTGAGTAAGAATCACTAAGTAATTGTTAAGAAAATGTGTTAAGCAATCTTCAAGTCTTGTGAAATGGCTTCTATTTATAAGCACCGAGGCGTAATGACCATTGAGACCCGTTCCGGACTCGGTGAGCTTCATTAGTCATTATAACGGGTAGTCCGAGTCACTCGAAAAAGATCCGTTGACATGTGAACATTGTGTAGTGATCCTTGGCTTAAAAGATAATCCAATCATCTAGTGGTCATTGAAATCTGGGTGGAAACAAGCGTTAGACCAAAGTTGCAATCTTCTAGTTTTGGAAACAAACAACCCTAACACGGTGTCCGAGCCATGTCCGTAAATGGTTAATCTCTATCTCGCTTGTGTTTAACGGTTAGAAACCGGTTGCTTTCAAAATTCAAAACTAGATTAGGCTTGTTTAAGCAATTTACAAAAGCAAATCAAAGTGGTACTCAAAGAATAAAAATATTTTGGTCCAAAATTGGGCACATATAATAATTAAATTAGAGTAATTAAGCACTTAATTATCTTCAACTTAAAAGAGAGGAATTGTCTCGAGTCTAATATCCATTAGGTTCAGATTCCATCTTGTGTCAATCCTTAAAATGATCATGTTAGAAAGAATAACATATTTCGATGTTTAAACTTGATCGAGCAAATAATTCTCCTTAGATAAACAGACTTAGAAATTAGAATTATGTTGTAATTGATTGTCACTTAAAACATGAAGTCAAGTACTTAGAATAAAAGTTTTAGAGAGATTATTTACTCAAGCGATGGTTCCGAGTTGTGTGTGAATGGGTTAGAAACACAAGAAATATGTTTTGCTAAAACACTAATTTCGAGCGGGTCAAAATAGGATGAAAACTTAGGTAATGGCTTCTATAAAGCTCAAAATGACTTAGAATCGAAACTCAAGAGAGATAGAGAATTGTACCCGAGTCTTCAATCTTCCTCTTTTTATGAAAGGCATTCCACACTTAAGATAGAAACTTGTTTGTTCAAAGTGTTAAGTTTTCATAAAGATTAGATCGGAGCATAAAAAAATTGATCGAGCATAAAATATTTATATAAAGTTCAACTCGTAACAAAACATAACTTAGAACATGTTTCTTGAAGTAATTAGAGCAAAGATGTTAGCGAGTCAAGTATAAGAGCAATAAGAATATATAACTCAAAAACATATATGCTCGTAAATGGGCGAATTTCATTCATTACGAGAGACATATGTACAAGAATAAACTAAGATAAACTCGTGAAAATAACAAAAGGAAAAAACTCCCGCTAAACCAAACATCTATTTTTCTATATTTTCTTTCCCCTATGCATTTCAACAAAAATATAACAAAATGAGGGAGGAAAGAGATAGTAATTACTGAAGACGTTGGACAAAAGATAAACCGAGTTTGAAAATTATGAGGGAGGGGCAGCTTGTCTCAAGGATGAAGAGTGACTCGTGAGCCTGCGCCTATAAGCTTGAGTTGAAGTAGCTGGGCGAGGTGGCTAGAGAATGGGTACATCTAGAAGTGGATAAATCCTAGTTCCGTGAACCAAAGGCAATTCGTCCTCTTCTTCTTTTTCTTCCTTAAAGACTACCGTTGGTCGTGATTCCGAGGCAGGGGCTTTGGATTGACCAGCTTCACCAGCCTCTTTTGAGGCGCTCCGAGTGTGATCTAAGGATATTACCTCAGGTTCTTTGTTGCCCTGGTCCTCAGGCCGAAAACTTCTTCCTCTTTTTCTTTTTCCTCTTCTCCTCCTCAGCCTCTCCTCCTTCAGCTTCTTCTTCAACTTCTTCTTAAGGTTCTACCGATTTAGACTTAGAAGGGCTGGAGGACTCCTCGATGTTTCATAGGATTCCGGGTCCTCTCGATGCCATTGATCTTCTCTCTGGAGGCACCGAATCGATCACGTTGTTGCTTGATCACCTCCTTGGTGTACTTAGATTGGTGTACTACTGATTTAGATACGTAAACCTAGCTTCTAATTTCATCCGAGTCACAAAAAGTTCTTTTTGGAATGAGGAGGCTCTTTAGCGTATTTGTCAAAGAAATCATCAGCGATTCATTGAACGAAACAAGATTGGAATTGGGAAAGAGAGTTTTTACATTGAAAAGTTTGTGAAGTAAGCCAAGATTGATTTGAACGGTCTTACCTTGGACGAGAGAAGTGATGACGCCTTCATTGGCGATCATGTGAGTGTATAACTTAGACACAAGGTATGGATAGATGTACTCACGAAACAAAGATAGTTGTACACACCGGTTTTGGCGATGTGTTTCAACCAGGACAAGGAGGTTTTAGGGAAGAACTTGTCGTCCAAAATGAACTGTTAGGCAACAAAGTGTTTTGGTCCTTATGAGACAGAGCTTTTCCTTTCGAAGCCTCAAGCACAAGTAGATTTGGTTCCGGCCTTCTTGGTGGCCGAACCTTTTTCTCGAGTAGCTCCTCTCTTAGCCATGGTTAGAGAGTAGAGATTGAGGGAAACGAGAGAAAGAGTAGAGAACATAGAAGATTGAGAATTAGAGAGACAAGTGAACATGAGTGAGCGAGAGAATTTTTAGAGCAAAGAAAGTGAGAGAGTAAGCAATAAGTAGGCAAAGCGGAGAAAAGGAAGTGAAGCGATGCTATTTATAGCAAGAAAAGGCTTCCAACCGACTTTCTAACTCAATTACCAATCAACGGTTATCGGATCGTTGAGTCTCTTAGTGCAAGAACGGCTAGTTTCTCCAACAGCTTTCTTCCAACGGCTAGTTTCGCTGTCCTGTTCGCGTGACACGAGAGAGAGACAGACAGAGAGAGATAAGAAAGAATTTTTGAAAACATATATGAGATTCTCAATTTATCTAGAGATGACCTCGGAATTTCGATATCCATTTTGCTCATAATCCGACTCGACTCATTAGGGTGTTTGAGTGACTCGTAACACTCGTAAAATTTATAACTCACAGCTCGGCCTCATTCCGAGTCAATCGACCCATTTGTTATCTACTCAAGGTACATAACACTCAATTATGAAATAATAACTCATGCAATAAATCACATAATCATGCCAAGTTCGTTCCTAATAAAGCAAAAGTGATTTTCACTCGGAGGCTTAGTGAAAATATCAGTTAATTGAAATTTTGTAGGAATAACGCAAGTTTAATATCACCTTTTTAGAATGGTCTTTCGTAAAATGATACCCGACCAAAATATGCTTTGGCTTGGAGTGCTGAATTGGATTCTTGGTGATGTTGATTGCACTTTGATTGTCACACTTGATTGGGACAGATGTGAATGATAACCCAAGATCCTTCAAGTGTTGCTTTATCCAGAGAATATGAGCACAAGCAATCTCCAACTGCAATGTACTCAACCTCAGCAGTTGATAGAGCAACCGAGTTATACTTCTTTGAATACCAAGGGATGAGGGATTGACCCAAAATTGGCATGCTCTTATTGTGCTCTTTCTATCAACCTTGAATCTAGCATAGTCAGCATTTGAATATCCAATGAGAGTAAGTTCTGAGTTCTTTGAAAACCATAGACCAAGATTCCGAGTCCCCGCAAGATATCTAAAAATTCTCTTTACCGCAATGAGATACGATTCCTTAAGATTAGCTTGAAATCTTGCACAAAGGGAGACACTAAACATGATATCTGGCCTACTAGATGTGAGATAAAGCAAAGATCCAATCATACCTCTGTAGAGTTTCTAATCTACAACTTTACCTTTCTCGTCCGAGTCTAGTTTCAAACTACTACTCATAGGTGTTGCTACAATGCTTCACATCTTATAGCTTGTATTTCTTTAATAACTCCTTGGTGTACTTAGATTGATGGACATAGATGGCATCCTTGTCTTGTTTGATTTGCGGACCAAGAAAGAAATTGAGTTCTCCCATCATGCTTATTTGGAACTCCTATCTTACTAACTCGGAAAACTCTTCACATAGAGTTTCATTAGTAGCTCCAAAGATAATATCATCAACATATATTTGAATGATAAGAAAATCATTCCCCTTGGTTTATGTGAAAAGAGTTTTGTTAATCGACCTCTTTGGAAATCATTTTCAACCAAGAAATTGCTTAGTCTTCCATACCTAGCTCGAGAGCTTGTTTAAGACCATATATAGCCTTATGCAATTTGAAAACATGATTTGGAAATTCTGAATTTTCAAATCTAGGGGTTGCTCAACATAAACGTCTTCCGGAATATAACCATTGACAAAAGCACATTTGACATCCATTTGATAAAGCTTATTGTTTATGCTATATGCAAATGCCAAGAAAATTCCGATTGCCTCAATCCTAGCAACAGTGCCAAGGTTTCCCATAATCAATTCCTTCTTTTTGGTTATATCCCCGAGCAACTAGTCTAGCCTTATTTCGATACCAACCTTTCTCATCCAGTTTGGTCTTGAAAGCCCATTTGGTTCCTATTACTCGAGTGGTCGAAGGTCATTTGGTCAAAGTCCGGACTTGGTTTCTTTCAAATTGATTTAGCTTTTCTTGCATGGCCTCTACTCATTCAGGATCATTTAAGGCTTCTAGTGCATTTTTAGGTTCTCGTTAATGATACGAATGCAGAAAATGCACATAGATTTTGCAAAGAAGAATGAGTTCTTATGCCATTGTTGATATCGGAAAATATGTTCTCAAGTGGGTGGCTAAATGCATATTTGAAAGCTCTACCTTTCCTCTGGTTTGCCAAGTTTGTTGGTTGAATAGGTTGATCTTCGGTTGGTTGCTGTTGCTGAGTTTCTACATTGGCTTGATCTTCGACGATTCCGAGCCGGCTCTTGAACTTGTGCATTATGAGTCACAACATTATGAGTTGGCTCATTCCGAGTTGCCTCAATTCTTCTATTTTGACACTTTCTAAGCCCAACTTTGGCAATGTCATCTTTATCTTTGTCAAGCTTGAGATCGGAGAAGATGGATTCACTTATCCTACCAATGTTAATCTCATCAAAGACAACATGGATATTTTTTTCAACTTTGTTAGTCCTTTTATTAAAAATACGATAAGCTTTACTATGAGATGAGTAACCCGGAAATATACTTTCATCCGATCTAGCATCAAACTTAGTCAAATGTTCCTTACCATTGTTATGCACAAAGCATTTACATTCGAATGTTATGAAGTAGGATATGTTGGGTTTCTTTCCCTTGTAGAGCTCATATGGTTTCTTTGTTAGGATGGGTCCGATGAGGCATTGATAAGTGTCATTTTTGCATTAGATATTATAGGAAGTTGCTTGTCATTTTTGGGGATTTATGTTTATATTTATGTACTTTATGCCCCATTTATGCGTTTCACTTGGGATTTGCGTTTTGGTCTATTTCTGCAGCCTTCCTAATGATTTGGACCTGATTTTAGCCATATTTCAGTCCAAGGCTATTTTGATTCTATGTTTCTAATGTCCTTATTGAAAGAGTTTTCCAATGACATATTATAAGCTTAATTTCGTTGAGGAACGGAAAAGATATGAGTTGGAAAGTAAGAAGGGGTGCGGTAACGGACACTTTTTTACTCTTTGAATGATGTTTCTTCCCACACTTATGAAGCAAGCATAATGATGAAAGAATTAGAAACTAGACTTAATGAGCTTTCCGGAAAATCAAGAATCGCCTCATTTGGACATCGGACGAGGAAGTTATGATCGAATCAATTTGACACATCCTTCCAACGAACCAACACGGGCAGCCCGTTTCGGAGGAAACGGCCCGTTTTCATTGTCCCCGTCCAGTTTTGGCATGCCAGCATCCAACACGGGCAGCCGGTGTCGGAGGACACCGCTGGTGTTGGAGGTAAAATATGCCGAGACGCTTCGGTTTTGACGGTTTCGGCTCTTGATTGCTTCTTAATGGCTTATTTAAGATGATATTCGGCCATTCCTGAATGAAGCCAGTCTAGAATCCTCCATAGTTCATCCTCCATTCTCCTTTCCTCCATTCCTTCACATCAAACCAAAAAAGCTTTGAAGATCGAAGAAGAAGATTGAAGCGATTGCGGGGTTCCATTTGAAGTCGAGAGATTCAAGCGAGCACTTCAAGCCTATCATCTACTTGTTTATTTCTTGTCTGTTTGAGGTTTGATTTCAATGTATTGGATATTATTTAAGCTTTCAATAAACATGTGTGAGTAGTTTAGTTTTTCTAGGGATTTGTAATCCGAAACAATGTAGTTTGATTAGTTTTCTATGATTTGTGCTTGAATTCTGATTTTGATTCAATAGAAGGTTTTGTTCATCATGTTCATGAGTGTTTTGAAGGCCTAGGATGCTTGTGATTAGAGATTAATCTATCATGTACTTGAAAAGTGAAATAGAATAATCCGACAACCAACCTTTTTACCTAATTTATGAAATTGAGAAAAGAATAGTAAATTAGGGGATCATTTTGATAATTTGAAATCTTTAACTTTGATTAACTTAAAAGGCATACGAAAGTTGTTTGATAGGTTAATTAGAGCAATTCTATTAAGCATCGAAAGAGCGGTAGAATTTTGTGATTATCGATCCTTAATTTATTTGAATGAATGATTGCGAAAATTATGTTTAAATAATCAAACTCATTGTTAGGAAAGCAAATCCCTAGATGTTTTTACCCATTGATTTAAGTTTAGATTAATTTATTTGATTTTAATATTTAGAACTTGTTTAGAGAAACAAACTTCAAAACCAGATTAACTTAGCAATTGAGTAGAGGGCTAGTTTAGTGCGTTGCTAGAACGAGTCCTTGTGGGATCGACCTTGACTAGTTACAATTTATACACCGTGCGCTTGCGGCCTGTCAAGTTTTTGGTGCCGTTGCCGGGGACTCTATTTTTAGTAGCCATTAGACGAATACTCTCAAATTGACTAAGTGTTTATTTTCTTTTTCTGTTTTGATTGCGTTGGTAGTTTTGTTTTTGTTCTTGCTAGGTATTCTCTCTTTACATGCAAAAAGCTCAGCTTGTTCGAATTTGATCCAGAAATAGAGCGCACCTTCCGCTCTAGACGGAAGAAGCAAAGGCTAGAAAAGGCTAGGAAGAAGCAAGAAGAAAGCTCCAAGCAATAAGCCCAAGATGGCCGATGAGGAAAGAAGAACTTTTGGGCAATATGTGACACCCAATGTCACTAATCCACCGTCGGCCATCAATGTCCCGAGTGTAACGACGAATGACTTTGAATTGAAAAATTCGCTCATCAACTTGGTGAGGGCAACTCCTTTCCATGGCCTTCCCAATGAAGACCCCAACCGGCTCCTTCGCATTTTTCATCAAGCATGTGACACTTTCAAGGTGAACGGGGCTTCACCGGATGCAATCAAGCTGGGATTGTTTCCATTCTCTCTTGAAGGAAGGGCATGGGAGTGGCTAGATTCTCTTCCGGCGAACTCCATCAGCACATTTAATCAACTTGCAAGTGCCTTCTTGGCAAAATACTTCCCACCAAGCAAGTTGACCAGTTTGAGGAACCAAATTTCCACCTTTGTTCAAGAGCTGGAGGAGACGTTGTATGAAGCATGGGAGCGGTTCAAGGATCTCCTTCGCCAATGCCCCCAACATGGATTTGAGTCATGGGTCCTCATTCAAGCTTTCTACAATGGGGTAGATGATCACTTGAGAGCCACCATTCTTGCGGCGGCGGGAGGAAACATTATGAGCAAGTCCGTCGATGAGCTCCACACCTTGATTGAACGAGATGGCACTCAACAGACTTTCAATGGTCCAAGCCCCGTTCCAAGAGAACGGGAGGTAAGCTTGATGTTGATGTAGTTTCTGTCCTTTCTGCTAAGATAGATGCTATAACTCAAAAAATGGACCGTCCGAATGTGAATGTTGCCCCTCCCCTTCCAGGTGCTTCTTATAATTCATATGAGCATGAGACCTTGTTTTGTCCTGTGGGTATGGCTAGTAATGGACCAATCAACCAAGCCAATTTTATTGGCAATCCGAACCCGAGGCCAAATTTTGACCCATTCTCTAATTTCTACAACCCAGGATCGAGGTATCACCCCAATTTTTCCTACCGAACAACAATCCTATGGGTCCACAACAAGTGCCAAGACCACCCGCCCTGGATTCCAAAGACCTAACCAACCCCAAGTGCCCCAAAAGTCTAACTTGGAGGTCATGATGGAAAACATGCTTTTGGCTCAACAAAAGCAAGATGAGATTATCAAGCAATTGGCTTCTAAAGTTGAAATCTTAGCCACTCACAATAAGATGCTTGAAACTCAAATTGCTAGCCAAGCAAGCTCTTCCTCTAGCCCTCGGGGTAAGCTTCCTAGCCAACCGATGCCTAACCCTAGGTAACAATGTAATGCCATAACTTTGAGGAGTGGGACACAATTGGCGGGGGCTAAGGGTGCTAGTAGTAAGCATGTGGTCATTCATGTGCAAAATGAGAATGATGAGAATGATGTGAGTTTGCATGATGTTGTGAATGAGGAGGTGTCTTTACCCTCTAAAGAACCCTTAGTTGATGTTGTTATGCAAAATGAGAAGGAGACTCCTAATGGCCGACCAAAAACTCCCGAAAGAATTTACATTCCGCCTTTACCATTCCCACAAAGAATAACTAAGGCTAAGCTTGATATGCAGTTTGGGAATTTTTGGAGATGCTTAAGAAATGCAATATGAACATTCCCTTCATTGATGCTTTGACTCAAATGCCCTTGTATGCTAAATTTTTGAAAGAGATCCTCTCCAAAAAGAAGACATTGAATGAGCATGAGACTTTTGCATTGAGTGAGGAGTGTAGTGTGGTAGTCTAAAATAAGCTTCCGAAAAGCTTAAAGACCCGTGTAGTTTTTCCATCCCATGCCCGATTGGGAATGTGTCCATAGATCGTGCTTCATGTGATTTGGGGTCAAGTGTGCGCTTGATGCCCTATTCTTTATATAAGAATTTGGACATAGGTAAGTTAAGGTCCACCACCATTTCTCTTCAATTAGCGGATAGTTCCGTGACATATCCTTTGGGTATTTTAGAGGACATTCCCGTCAAAATTGGTGATTTCTTTGTGCCTGTGGACTTTTTAGTTCTTGATATAGCTGAGGATACCCGCACCAAATCATTCTTAGGAGACCTTTCTTGGCTACTGCTGGGTGTAAGATTGATGTGAAAGAGGGTAAATTAACCTTTGATGTAGGGGAGCATCACGCTGAATTTGAATTTTTAAGAAACATGATGTTTCCCCATTTCTGCTAAATGTTGTAGTGTTGAAATAATTGATGAAGTAGCATGTGATAAACCTTTGCATGAGGGGCATGAACTTGTCAATGCTAAGGTGGTGGAGGTTGACAAATTTCCTCCGCCAATGTTTGACAAGGGCATGTCATATGTGTTTAATGACGTTTGTTTAAATGAGTGCATTAGGTTGAAGCTTGCTTTGGTTGATGCTCCACGCATTGGAGCTCTTGATTTGGACCTCAACTGGAAGGTCAAATGTGATGGTGGCCCGTCTGATGGTGACCGCCCACGACGAGAGTAATTCTTGATAAGCTATTTGGAGGCGGATGATTGGAGTTGGGTCTAGCTAATGACCTTAAAGAAGCACTCGCTTGGGAGGCAACTCAAGGTGATTTTTTTTCTTTTTAATTTTTAGGTAGTTTGCATTTTTCGTAAGAGTTACCATTATATGCACTTGAAAAGTGATTGTTCTTTCTCCTTCCATCATATTGATTCTTAATTGCATTGAGGACAATGCTTTATTCTAGCATGGGGGAAGGTTTTGCATTCATGTGGTGCATGAAGAATGATGCATATAGTTTCATTTGCATCCATATAGTTGCATTTACTTTAGTTTTCTTAGTTTTCTTTTATTTATCTTTTGTCTTTGTTTCATTTTGTGATTTCTAGGTTTTGCACTTACATTTAGGTTGCATGTAGGGGTAGTTTTATAGCTTTCATTAGAAAATCAGGAAAAAAATTAAATAATGTGAAAAAAAGAAAAAAATTAGATTAGACTTTAGGTTAGTGAATAAATCCTCGGGTGATGGTTCTTAGGCTAGGTAGTTTTTCTTTTGACTTTGTATAATCTTGTATAGCCCGTTTGTGAATAAAAGTTTTTGAAAAAAAGGTTTGTAAGGGAATCTTGGTTTAGAATTGCACTTTGATACGGATGATTGATTACCCTTCTTGATCTTTTGATGTGAGACTGACATGTGGAACATCTTGAATTAGGATTGGTTGTTGAGCCTTAACCCGTGAGACCATTAAGCCTTAAAAGACTAATAATTTTTATTAGTCTCATGTTTTCCATGTGTGACTCTATCTTGGTTGCAATCTCTAGAACTTTCTTTGAATCTCTTCGAAACCGCAATTTGTATTTGCATTGACAATGTGATAGAAGCATTCAATTGTTGATTTTGTAAGCTACATGAACCAAAAAGCCATCCTTACTTGTATGAATTACCACTTTTAGCCCTTTTCTAGCCTTTGACCGCTCTTTTTTATTGAACCTGCATTAACAAGCCTTGGCCAAATACATTTCTCCTACCCTTAAGCCATTTCTTGGAGTGTTTTGAGTGTGATATGGGTTGATTGTTGTAAATTTTGTGGTTTAGTTTGTATGCCTGGACAAACAGAAAAAATTGAAAATAGAAGAAGAAAATTTCTAAGATGGAGGTGATGGAGCAGTCCGAGTCAAGGATGGTCGACGTGCGGTGCACCTTCACCGATAAGATCTTGAAGATGTAGACGAACGAGGCGGGGTCAGCACTGGTATCTCCGGAATGGGCTCAACTCCGAGTGGCCGACCCGTAACTAAGGCGTCCAGAGGCTCATCCTCCCGGAACTCGACCGAGGGAGGTGCTGGCTGTGTTGCTGAGCTTATCACTTCGGTTGGGGTTCCGGAGCACCTTGGCCCTCGGCGCTTCGACTCCCATTTCTGCTTCCTTCTCCCCTTCTTCTTTCTCCTCGGACGGAGTCGCCTCGCCTACGAGCTTCGCTTCTTCTTCTTCTTCTTCTTCTTCTTCTTCTTCTTCTTCTTCTTCTTCTTCCCGTACAGAGGGGATTTAGCCGGACTCGAGGACTCTTCCGAAGTATCCGAGTCGGCCGGATCCCGAGCCGCCTTGGAGCGCCTTTCCGAGGGAGCTCAAGCATCTCCTTCTACTCCTTGATCAGTGCTTTCATCTCAATAAGCATGTCTTGCTGCTCTCGGATTTGGGACTGAGCAGCTTTCTAATTGATGGTCATAGATCGAAGAACAGATCTTAAATGATCGGAGGGTATCCTTGAGTTCGGTGGACACCAAGGAAAGCTTGTCCATTATGGCAAGTGGACAAAGCAGAAGAAAGAATCTAAGAAACACATGTGGTGGAGGCACCACCTAGTGGAGGAGGTAGAGAGGGGGATTCGAGTCCGAGTCCGAGGTGGAGAAGGAGGCCTCAGTTATGAGTTATGGACCCTAACACCTGGTTGGGTCTCTTGGTATCCATACCCAAGAAGTTCTTTCTTGTCAACGACAATGGCAGCCTCGAAACCACGTTAGGACCCGAGGGAAGAGGAACTTTGAATTGTTTGAAGATTAGGGCGAGAAGGGCCCCGAAAGGAAATGGGGTGGATTTCTTTGTCCGAGTCCGAGCATGCACAGCTGCCATTTGCTTGACTATAGCAGGAAAGAGGTCTACTTCGTAGCCCTCAAGAATGTCATAAAGAGCTTTAAGGTGCTTGGAGTTAGGGTTCTCCTTGCTTGAATGCTCGTGAGAAGAAGGTCCTTATCAGCAGAAAGCATAGAAGACGAGCTTCGACTTGAGTTGAGTCAAGGAGAAGTTTTTCGTGACCCAGGGAATTCTTTGGCATATTTTTCGAAGAATTCATCAAGCAACCTCGTTGAAAGGTATGGGGTTGTTGTTGAGGAAAAGAGAAGAGACTTTGAAGAGTCGGTGGAGATGAGAGGTGTTGATGCGAAGTGTAACATTTTGAACTCTAGAGATAAGGATACCCTCGGAGCTGGAGAGGTTAGAATAGAACTCGAAACGAGTTCGGGTAAATGAAATCACCGAAACAGAGGAAATTGTAGACCCCTGTTGATTTGATGTGAGCCAACCACGAAAACTTTATGGTCGGGAAGAATTTGTCATCCAACGTTAGATGTTGGGTAACAATGATTTTTAAAGGATTGGAGGGGCCTTCCGGCTTTTGGTACAAGGTTTCTTGGTGGCGGAACGGGGTGGTAACCTCTTTTCAAGCATGTTTGATGAAGAAAAGAGAAGAAAGATGAACTTTTGAGAAGGAGCAGAGAAAGAGATAAATAGCTCAACGAAAGTGAGCGAGTAAAAGAAAATGAAAGAGTGGAATGAGAGAGAGAGAGGAGAACTAAGAGTGACAAGTGCTTACTTGAGAATACTTCCACTTAGCTTGTGAGCGACGAAAACTTTCTTCGATCGTAGAAGGAGTTTATGTGAGTTGAAGTAATTAAGAGAGTGAGAGTAAGTAGAGAGTAAAGTAGCGAAATGAAGGACAAAAGATGCTATTTATAGAGAAAGAATCGTCCTTCGATGTTCATTCCGACCCAGCTCTTCAACGATCGCCTCGGACCGGTGTGACTGTTCCGCTCTCCAACGGTTAGAATTTTAGCATTTGTCTCCCAACGTCTAGTTGTCCGATCGATGCACACGAGAGAGAGAGAGAGAGAAAGAGAGATTTTAAAAGAAATTTCTAAACTTCTAAACCGATCTAGAGATGATTTCGAAGTTTGATGTCCATTTTTCTCAAAGTCCGAGTCTAACTCAGTGAAGTTTCTGAGTGACTCGAAACCGCAGACAAACTATAACTCATAGCTCGGTTTCACTGGTTCAACTAAACTAATGGCTATTAGAGAGAAAGCATATAACATATAATCATGTAATGTAATCACACTCGTAAAAGCACATAATTATGCATTGATCATGCTAAGCTCATTCCTAATAAAGCAAAACTGATCCTCACTAAGTTACTTAGTAAAGATATCAGCTAATTGAAGTTTGGTAGGAATGAATTCAAGTTCAATATCACCTTTCTCGAATGGTCTCTTAGAAAATGATACCCGACCTCAATATGTTTTGTCTTTGAGTGCCGAACTAGGTTCTTGGTGATGCTGATTGCACTTTGATTGTCACACTTGATTGGAATTGATTTGATTGTAAGTCTAAGATCTCTCAAGTGTTACTTGATCCATAAAATCTGAGCACATCATGCTCCAGCTGCAATATACTCAACTTCAGTAGTTGATAGAGCTACTAAGTTTTGCTTCTTTGAGTGCTAAGATATCGGGATTGACCCAAAACCGACAGGCTCTTGAGGTGCTCTTTCTATCAACTTTGTATCCAGCATAGTCAGCATTTGAGTATCCAGTGAGAGTCGGTTCCGAGTCTCTAGTGTACCATAGACCTAGATTCCGAGTTCCCGCAAGATATCTGAATATTCTCTTCACCTTAGTGAAATGTGATTCTTTTGGATTAGCTTGAAATCTTATACACGGACATACACTAAACATTATGTCTAACCTACTAGAAGTAAGATATAGCAGAGATCCAATCATACCTAGATAAAGTTTCGATCTACTGCTTTACCTTTCTCGTCCGAGTCCAGCTTTATGCTCGCTACTCATTGGTGTTACTTGCATGTTTCATATCTTGAAGCTTGTACTTCTTTAGCAACTCCTTGGTATACTTTGATTGATGCACATAGATGTCGTCTTTGTCTTGCTTAATTTGTAGACCAAGGAAGAAATTGAGTTCTCCCATCATACTCATTTGAAATTCCTGTCTCATTAACTCAAAAAATCTCGATAAAGAATTTCATTAGTAGCTCCAAAGATTATGTCATCAACATAGATCCGAGCAATAAGAAAGTCTTTCCCCTTGGTTTTTATAAAAAGAGTCTTGTCAATCTAACCTCTTCTAAAATCATTTTCAACCAAGAAATTGCACAGTCTTTCATACCAGGCTCTGGGTGTTTGTTTATGACCATAGAGAGCTTTTTGCAATTTGAAAACATGATTTGGAAATTCTGAGTTTTCAAATCTAGGGGTTGCTTAACATAGACTTCCTCTTCAATGAAACGATTGAGAAAAGCATATTTAGCATCCATTTGATACAATTTGATATTCATGCTAAATGCAAATGCCAATAAGATTCTAATAGCTTCCATTCTGGCAACAAGTGCAAAGGTTTCCCCACAATCAATTCCTTCCTCTTGATTGTAACCTTGAGCCACAAGTCTAGCCTTATTTCGACTACCAACCAACCTTCATCCAGTTTGTTCTTGAAAACCCATTTGGTACCTATGATTGGGATAGTATAAGTGTTACCCGACCTCGGACTCGAGAGCTTTGTCTCTTTGGTGACTACATTAGAAATATAGCAGTTGGTCCGAGTGAACCTTACCTTTTGACCTTCGTCACATACCTATGATTGGGTGGTCGAAGGTATGTGAGCATGATTGGGTGGTCGGGAGCTTCGTCTCAAATTTTAGCTTTTGATTTTCGATCTTTGAATTTCGCCGAATTTGAGTTCGATCTTGGATTGTTGTTTTATTGAATCTGGACATTCTATTATTCAAAGCTGGACTACGAATTTGTGGAAGTACTTTGCTCAAATCGGGACATTCGTTCTACCAAGCATAATTCTGAATTTTCGCATATTATTTTGATGATCGTTAATTCTGTTTTGGTTCGAATATTATGTTGGTTCTTGCATTTAATCTGGTTGTGATTTGTTTGGTTGTTTATACTTAAGTATTCTAGTTCCAGTTCGTTGCTTTATTCTTGAACAATTAACTTCTTTGTTGAATTTGGATTTTAGGTTCTTAGTTTAGGTTATTAATACTCGGTTTAGGTTATTTCAAATTTCAATCTTAGTTTATTAAGGTCAATCAATAGGTTTTCAAGTGTCGTTAGATTCGTTTCGCGATTTGATTTTGATTTGGTTCATCTCTATGGTTCAATAAATTCCCGTATCTGTCCTAAATTCACTTCAACAATAAGTGGTTTCCTATTAGTGAGAGGCCACGGGAACATGGCACCTATTGCATTGCTTGAACTTCACCGAGCGAGTTGGAGGTTTCCATACTCCTCTCGATCATTGCATAAACTATTATAGGGCTGGACCGGGCTGAAGTAAATCCAAACGAGGACTTTGCGAGAAGCCCCTATTATTACAAGTAAGAAAAAAAATAAAATATTTCGAACCAGTCGGTGAGGTTATGTAGGTGGCGCCGACCAAGATCTAGTAGTGTAGGGCCGGTGAGGCTAAAAGTCTCCGGCTTCACCAAGCCAAAGTCTCGCCGCTATAGGTCCGTCAAAAGTTTCATAGCTTAGTTATAGCAACGGCGCGCCGGTGTTCATCCGTTGCTTGTTGGATACAGGAGCATTTTGACTCGCTAGGGGGCTATTTACTTGTGCTTCTAGACCTAAATCTCAATCGAAAAGAGAAAAAGAATTTATAATCGGCTCTTTTTCTTCAAGCATGCGCGAGCCACAAAGAGCTAGAATTATATCGGGATAATGAGGAACAACAGAGCCCTTTTTTATAGAAGATTAAGATCTATCGTTTTTATTCTCCGGTCTTGGTACTTTTTTATTTAGGGAAGTCTGAATACACAACTTTTGGGGGTCAAATTAGCAACAAACCCAAAATCCAAGATCCGGATAGAGTCTTGCTCAATAAAGAGAGGTGTCAATTTATAAGATCACAATATAGTCCCCTTGCTATTCTATTAGTAGCTAGCGCAGGGATTCGCAACAGCGCGGGCGGGACCCGCAGCTAGTTTCATCTCGCTAGTAAGAGAAGCTGCGGTGAATGAATCCTTCTTAGCATGCTTTAGGGTTAATTGAGGATATGTAGATTTTTTCCAATGCTCGTGGTTCCCTCCGCTCCGTTCTCGGGTTGGGTTTTTTGCCTTTTTCTTTTTTATTTTAATTTTGCTCCTGTTGGGTCTGTAAATAATGATGAACTAGACCGTGCGGGACCATAATGATTTTACTATTTATTGTATACAGATATGGTTGGTAGAGCACCTTCTGTTGGTGCATGCACCAGCAAGAGTGGATCAATACCTAGCTACACTATTCTGCCAACAAGCAACGGTTGAGTGATTTGACTGGCCATACAATTCTTTGGTGGGAAGCATGGTTTAGAGTCGGGCATCCCATCGGGTGGTATATCTAACATTGGAGGGTGTCCCAATTTAGGACACATACTCGAACAACATCCTTTTGTTTATTGGGTTTAGAAACCAATACATGCTACTTCCTTGAGCGTGTAATGCGGCAAATGGGACGAGTCTAGGAGATCCCTTATTTGAATTACATCTCACCTACCTCTTTTGAACTATTTGTAGGCTTTGGCAGCTCGAGGCGGGTACTGCCATGGATCGATTACTTGTCAAAGCTATTGAGGTTGCTAAAACCCGCAAGTAACCGATCTATCGTAGTATCTGAATTTTATCCGGAATAGATAAAAAGGTTGACCCCAAACGACCGAAGGCATCGAAGGTTCAAGAATGAGACCCAAGAGGAGCTATTCTCGCTGCAGACACCTCTTCGATTCATGAAGTGGTTCTACGGATAGACGAATAAGCTCACAGGAGAAAGGCATAAGCTAAAGAAGCCGAGGAGAGGAGGGCTCGTAGGATCAAAGAGCTAAAGAAGCAAACCAATGAGGATGCAACTGAGTCTAGCGATGCAAAAAGAAGAAAGTAAAAATTGACTAGGGCTAAAATTAAGAAGAAATAAAATTTAGGGAAGTTTTTAGTTTTGCCTCTTTAGAAGAATTTATATTTCCAAGTAGTATGCTTGTTTTATTTCCTTTTTTATTTAGATACGTATTAAGGTAAGTAGTAAGCTTACCTTTAATTAACAATAATAAAGTAAAAGGTATGTTTTATGTTTCATTTATTTTATCGCTCACTTAGAGGAAAAATAATTGAACCGCCCTTAAAATTAGTGCAAAATATTTTTCTTAAAGGTTTTAATTAATTAATTGGACTGTCCGATTATACCTCCCTAAAAATAACAATTAAATATAAGATACTAGCTAGAGGGATTTCTTGACCGGACAGCCCACCGTTGTTCGGACTATGGCCGGTGCTCGCCAAGATGCGATCTGGTTGGGTTTGGCTTAGCGAATTTTGGGAACTGTTTAGTGTCATGCTAAACATAATATTTCTTTAACTAATCATAGTTTGTATATTGAAAGATTTCTTCACCGTCTAAATTAATCAATTTAACCATCCTCCCAATAGTATTTAACTAAGTATGAATAGGTTTTTCCAGTTGAGCCTAAATTTTCCCCGAGGATCCTGAATTGGTGCCCAAATCTCCAATTTACAAATTATGAGGCTTAACCTTTTTGTTAAATGCCCTTGATATACACGCTTGGTATATTTGGACATTATGTAAAGTATTTAAGCGTCTTTCATGTAGTAACACTAACTCCTTGTAACGTTCCTTAGCCCATTCCGCTTCAAGAATCTGACTTTTTGTAATGATTCGTAATGAAAGAATGATAATTTCTATTGGAAGAATTGCTTCCATACCATATACTAGGGAGTAGGGTGTTGCTCCGAGTTGAGGTTCTAATGGAGGTCGGGTAGCCCCATAACGCGAAGGGTAATTTATCGGGCCAATCCTTATAACCGACAACCATTTTCTCCACTATCTTGCAGATACTCTTGTTGGCGGCCTCGACTGCTCTATTGGTCCGAGGAAAATAGGGAGAAGACATATGGTGTTTGATTTTGTACCTGTCTAGTAGGTCTCGCTACTTCCTTCTTAAGGTGACCACCATGGTCCGCTACTTCCTTCTTAAAGTGACTACCATGATCGGTAATCAATTTATGTGGTACCCCATATGGACATATAATGTCGCGAGTTATGAACTTCATCACATACTTTGATGTTAAGGTTGCATAGGAGGCTACTTCTACCTTCTTGGTAAAGCGAGTCAATTGCTATTAACACGAACTTTTGACAAGTTGTTCCTTTAGGGGTCACTTTGCCGATGATATCAATGCCCCACACTAAAAAGGGCCAGGGGCAATGCAAGTGTTGTTAAAAAGGATGGTGGTTGGTGTTGCAAGTTTGCATACACTTGACACTTGTGACATCTCTTAACAAATTCATAACAATCCGTTGCCATGGTTGACCAATAATATCCTAGTCTCCGAATTTTTGAACCAACATTTTTCCATATGGGGTTCACGTTCCCCACTATGAATATGAGTCATTATGCGCTCCGCTTCATGTTGATTGACACCAAATAAGCTAATTCTAGTGTTGGTTTTCTTGTACAGTTGCCCTTGGTTGATGAAGCACTATGTCTGCTAGCATACGAATGGCTCGTTGGGCTCTAAGTATGGAGTCTAGTGGGTGTCCTTGGTTTTCTAAGTTTCATAGATGTCATGGTACCAACTGGTTTGGTCATTACTAGACACTTCGAGTACGTATATGTGTGCAGAGTTGACTCTATCGTTCTATGTGAATGGGCATTTAATGAATGCTCGTAGGGATATCAATCATGGATACTAACTTGGCTAGGGCATTCATGAATTAGTTGTCATCCCTAGGATGGTATATGTATAATATACTATCGAAGTATTTCATTAATTCCATCAAATGTGCCTAGTAGTGTGCCAAGGCTTCACTCGCGTACCTTGCACTTTTGTGAAATCGATTAATGATCGGATCGGAATCACCGAACACCCTAATGTTCTTGGCACTGATTTCGTAGCAGCTTGAAGTCCTATGATGCATGCTTTGTATTTTGTAGCGTTGTTGGTGACCTTAAAATCTAACTTGATTAGGAGTATGTCCTCCCTTTGGCGAGACTAGGAGGATCCTTACTCTAAAGCCCTTCCGGTTGGAAGTGCCGTCAAAGAACATTGTACACATGTCGACCTTTACTTGTAGAATATTTTTATATGGAAAGTTGAGATGTTCAGGTTGTGATTCAGTTATTGGTAGATCAGTTAGGAATTCTAATACTACCCTTCCTTTGATTGCCTTTTGAGGGACACACTTGAGTTCAAATGCCGATAGCATAATTGACCATCTAGCTATCTTGCTAGTGATAGTTGGTTGGTTGCTCAAGAATGTACTTAATAGGATCCATTGGAGCTACTACATGTGCCTTGTGGGCCAACATGTAGTGCCTAAACTTCTTCGTAGCCCGGACTAGAGCTAATGACATTTTCTTTAAGGGTGCATACCGAGTCTCGTAATCTAAGAATTTCTCGCTTAGATAATACACTACATATTCTTCCTTTCTCGTCCCATTAAGCTAACATGACTCCTATTGTAGTTAATGTCATAGCGAGGTATAGGAGCAAAGGCTTCCTTAATTGGGGTGGAACTAGCACTGGTAGATTAGCCAACACTACTATAGGAACCCCTTTTAACTACGGTTAAAAATGACCTTTAAATACGGTTAATCGGCGTCGTGTATGTGGTCGTCGTTGTATGTAACATCTTTAACTACGGTTCAAAAATCATAGTAAAAGATCACCTATGACGACGGTTTAGATGGAAAAATCATCATCATCGGTCACTCCAAGACGACAGTTCTTACATTAGAACCATCATCATAGGTCCTGCATAGAAAATTGCCAAAACATGTAGGCGGGGCATATGACGACGTTTCTAATGTAAGAACTGTCGTCATAGGTCTGTATTTTCTTATTATAGTTGTTTTTGTTTTTCTATCCCCCTGTACAAAATACATGCCAAAATACATCACAACTTATTACATAGCAACAACCAATAGCCTCAATTTTTCAACATATACAAAAATTTCCAACTTACTCGCAACCATAACAAAAGTTCCATCTTGAACACGTTCGCAATGTAATTCCATCTTTCACAATAAGTTCCAGCAAAGAATATTTATAAATAATGTGAAATATAATACAAAGAGTACTCTTCTTTCAATATTTAATGTCAAGAAGTTAATCTCTCCTCTTGAAACTTTATGGTATACACCGATTTCAATGTTTTTGCCCCAAGAAAAATCTCTATTTCCTAAAGTGATGCTTTTGTAGTAAATCTAGTTATGTGATTTGTCTTTATGATGATATTGCTTGCTTGGAGTTATGGCAGATGTAGCCCGGATAAAATATATACATCATATTTGCAGTTCGCGCTACCTCCGCACGGACTCCAAACAAGCAATATAGCCATAAAGACAAACACATAACTCAATCTACTAAAAAGTATCACATTAGGAAAATAGAGATGGACTTTTAACGAAGTACTTAAAAAGGAATAAACAAACAGGACATCTCACCAGACAATCTCTATTTCCTTAGTCATTAATTGTCCCAAAGTGATGCTCCTCTTATGTACTTGCTCGCTTAGAGTTCGTGCGGGGGTAGATTGGACAACAAGAAACTTAATAACTGTGAAAAATATTAAGCGGGAGCAGAGACTAGAGATTAGCAACCAAAACCGAGGAAAACATTAAGCAACAATTATCCACAAGAAATATGCATTAGAAACTTTACCCGAAAGGATTAGTCCTTTTGATCCTCATCGAATGAGGATCTTCTACCCTTCCATTAGAGAGCTTAGCAACCAAAATTGAGAAAAGTGTTAAGCAACAATTATTCATAAAAAACATTACCTGAATGATGGCCTTCGTCGAATGATGATCTTCTACCCTTTCAATTGGACAACTTAGTTCTTATTTTGATCCTCGTCGAACAATCATCTGTTTACATGAATATTACAAGTTAAAAATAATGAAAAGTAAGCTGTAGTTTCTAAAACAAGCAACAATATAAGATATCATTCGAATAAAATTTGCACTCGGAAAATGGGCTCACGGAAGTCAACATAGTCTAGCTCCTATATCTCCTAAATGACTCCATAATATGACATTTTAGCTACAACGGGATTTGTGTCCTGGGAGCTGGAAACATGAAATGCATGAGCCTCCAATGTGACCCCACTATTTTGCGAGGTGCTTCTATTGTCCCGGCTCTTTGTGTAGAAAGAGTATCCATTGATGTCATACCCACATTAAGATATGACTTCCAACTGCGGCCCTCTAGCCAAGCTTACTAATGTTTGCGAGATATGTTCTCATGATTCTTCCAATTGGCTAGTGATGACTCTATTTCGAACCGGTTGACAAATGTGCGATTATGATGGGTCGAGTACCCACGTCTCATTTTTTTCTAGGTACTCGTCTCCTTATGAGGGATTTGTGCTCATCAATGAAGGGGTGCACTTCATCGTTGTTTTGTAGAATATAAAGATGTGCTCGATCCCTCATATCACGACCGATTATTAGAACTATCAACCCTAGTTTCCCGTGCCCATTGATCTTTCACATAAATCGATGTTTTGGAATACTAACTCCTCACTGTGTGTGCCTCAACAATGCACGCTTTCGGTCGGTACCAGCTTCGACATATCCTTTGAGAATTCGCATAAAATGTTCAACGAGGTACATCCATCGGTAAAAACCGGCTACTGAATTGCACTTCTCTCACCAAATGGACAACTAGGTGCACCATGATATCAAAAAAGAAGGTGGGAAGTATATCTCAAGTTGGCACAATGTAATGAACATGCTTGGATCGAAGATCATCCAATTTCTCCAAATCAATGACTTCGTTGCATATGGCATTGAATAAGAAGCAAAGTCTTGTGATCGCCTGTTTGACATGTTTCGACATCACGACTCGAATAGCAACCGATAGTATTTGTTGCATCAAAGCATGACAATCGTGAGATTTAAGACCGATTAGTCTCTAATCGGACATCAAAACGAGTCTATTGATGTTTGAAGAATATCCCTATGGCACTTTGAATTTCTTCAAGGTCTCACACAAACATTATTTTTCCCTTCTACTCAATGTGTGAGACGCCGAAGGCAAATATGTTCTCTTCCCCTTTGGTTGTGGTGCTAATTCGTCCCGTATTTTCATTTCACACATATTGAGTCGTGGTTTCTCTTCATCCTTGGTCTTCCCGGTATGTTCATAAGAGTGTCAATGAGACTTTCATAGATGTTTTTCTCTATATGCATTAAATCAAGACTATCTCTCACATACAACTCTTTCCAAAATAGAAGATCAAAAAATATTGATCTCTTTATCAACACACTTGTTTTCGGATTGACGTCGGTATGGCTTGACAAAATCTATTTCAAGATCCTTCACTTACTCATAAATTTGATGTCCTATTAATGGAGTTGGAGCAGAAACCATTTCGATTTTACCATTGAAAGTCTTCCTTTTTCTTATGATATTGATTGGAAAAGAGAAGAAACTTTCTGAGTCCGAGATATGCCGTCTATTTTCCGTGCTTAAGTTGATAACAGCAAGCACCCTCTCGCACAAATGGGTTATGCCTTGTGGCCTTTGACGGTGTATTCGGACAAGTTTCCGTACGCGGGGAAGTCATTGTGGTGAAGATCATAGCTCGCCATGTAAATTGCTATAGACGGTATGCATTTGTAGACTCCTAAAAAGTGTCATCCTTTTCTCTCGTTTTTTATTTGTTGGCCCGATGATGAAATCCCGAGTCCTGTTTGAGGATTTTGATCATGGGCTGTGTTTGATTGGTGCAACGAAAGCCGATAAACCACAAAGAACTCCCAACACCACATAAATAGCCTTACGCCTTGGGTCGATCCAAAACTCCCTTTTCTTTCGGACGATCCAAAACCGGCCCAAGCCTTCGGAGACAATAGAGTCCAAGTGCTGTGTACCGCGAAATTCCGGACTCATAACACTAAGTTTCACTTTCTCCAACCGGATAAGGAATTGAAGACCTCAAGACGACGTTAGACGCTGCATTTTATGATCACAAGCATCAAAGTGTTGCATTTTGGCTCTAAGACAGTCCACCCGAGACTAATAGCACGCATCGGGCATCAAAATTGAAAACTGCCAAAAATAGTAACTTGTCAAAAACGAAAAGCTACCAAAAATGGAAACTTTCCATTTTTGGAAAGCTCATGCGGCCATTGCCTCGCCTTCTAAAAAGGTTAAGTGAAGGTTTGCTCGGGGAGAGTCTCGAGTCACCCTAGAGGGGGTGAATAGGGTGATAGAAAATTCTTCGCGAAAACACACTCTTTTTTTTTTACGTAAAAGTGGCAAAGACAGTTTCGAGTCTAAACACAGGGTCGAAAAGATTGGACTCGAAAGCAATGAATCGAAGAAACAAGAGCGAGTTAGGGCATGTCCGAGTCTAGAATGAACTCGGAAAGAGAACACAGAGATTTTACGTGGAAACCCTCCTGGGGCAGAAAACCACGGCCCGTGTCAATCCGGACACGAAGTCAAATCCACTATTTTGAGTCCACAAAATACCGTGAACTGATCGAACCCGAGTTGCTCCCTTGGACAACTCTATACAAGTTTTCCTAGACTCGAAGTTACCTTATCCGATCTAGTACTTCCTAGCTGAGATAACCCTTACAGCTAGGGACAACTAAGCCGAGTTAACCTTTACAGACTTAGTCAAGGGACCTTACAAAGAATGTAAGAAGAGTTTGTAATCGAGTACAAGACCTTGCAACTCGAGAGTAATGAATTACAGAGTGGGAGTTGTAAGTTGAAGATTGAAAGTAAATACAATAACTTTGAGCAAGTATGTGTATAAACAATATGTTCGGCAACCTTCATGTCTTGTGAAGTGGCTTCTATTTATAGATAACCAAGCGAGTAGCCGTTATCTTCATCTGCTGACCGAGAGTCTTCCGTGATCTGTTGATAATGGCTTTCGAGTCACTCGGAAAGTATCCGTTGAAATATGGACGTTGGACAACGGTTTAACTCTCTTGGAAGTCCCAAAACCATCGGTTGTGTCTTGAAAAATAAGGTGGAAACCACCGTTAGGTTTGGCGTTCCAGTTTTCCGGATATGGAAGCGGACGGCTTCGACACAATCTTACGGGACTAAAGCAGGGAGCCGACAAGCCATATCTCGCTGGTGATTTGACATTTTGAAGCCGGCTACTTTTGTAGTTTGAAAAGATATCCTCGATTGAATAACCTACAAAAGTAAAACACCTTCGGTTCTCAAAGTATAAAATACTTTGGTCCAAGGTTAGACACGGATAATAAAATAATTATGATAATTACGCAATTGATTATCCGAGTTAGAAAAGAAATGGAATTTTACGAGTCTAATATCCATTATACTCGAATTCCATATGACTTAGTCTAAGCAATAGATCAAGTTCTATAAAGAATATCAAAGTGAGAAAAACTTGAGATAGACTAAGCATGAAATGAACTACGAATGCCGACTATGCAAACAATGGAGTAGATAACCGAAGTCGATTCTGAGTGAGAAACAGCGGAATACTCGGTATATTCAAAATGCGATTAATCGAGTGAGAGTGGACTCGGAATAAAGAACCAGCTTTCTGAGTCGCTAACCGAAAAGCGATAAGAGAGATAAGTGAGGGTCGAATCACTTAGAGAAAATACTATTTTACTCAAGTAAGTTTCTAAGGCACGAGAGAATGCCTTGGAATCAAAACTCTATATGTATAGAATCGTTATACCTGATTCCTTTTGCATGACTCGGAAGAATATTGAGCAGATGTCTCGAGTCTTCATTAAGTGCAATGTTGCATTTGTCCCCGGAGACTCCCTTGGAAGCACGCTAGGGCACGAAACCCTAGGCAGCCTCTTGTGGTTGGCGCCCGCCTCCCGGTTCTATCCGGTTTTCTCCCTTCTTTATCTCAATTCTATTGGGTTCAATCACAAGGTATTCCTACCCGATTTTGAACCCTATTCTAGACAACTGGCCGAGACCTAAACCTAGGTCTTCCCTTGACCTAACCTCTCCGATAAATAAAGACGTATGGCTCTCATTTCGGTATGGCTTCCTGCCTTAGCATCACACTACCGCATTCCACCTAAATGGCTCAACCCTCAATGTTACTCTGCTGAAATTCGTCTAAAAGCTTCGAATACTCCATTCCGTATTCCGATCTCTTGGTCCCTTTTCAGCCTCTTCTCACTTTGCTTCCATCATACTCCTTACATCCAATCCCTAAACTCCATCAGCCACACATCTAGTTACCTATCTCCATAAATACTCACAAAAAGCCCCTTCAAATCACCACCGTCGCATCAAGAGATCCGGATCCGCAGGTGGGACAACCTGAGGGCACCAGATTCAATCTTCAATAGTTTATTTTACTTTTATGCTTTCTTTTATTGCTTTCAGTATTGTGGACAAGTGATGTATCACTTTTAATTCCTCCCCACCTAATGTAATCTCTTTATTTTCCACTTTCCTTTCACTCGACCCTTTCTTTCTTTTTTGCTTTTACTTTCTTTACCGCTGTCTTTACTTTCCGCCTTTATTGTTTTCCTTAGTTATGTTTTGGTTGCTTTAGTTCTTTTTCGCATGTTGTCGCTTGCTTGTTTGTTTTGCATTATTTTAACGCACTACTCGAACTAGTAATGACCGTCTTTGGACGGACATAACGAAAGGGTTTGTCCTTACGTGTTGTACCCTCGCCCCGAATCCGATTCTCGGTTCTAAGACCGATGGAGTCATTTTTAGCCTTTTCTTATCGTAGTTTTCCCATATTAACATTGGAAGAGCAAGTTTTACTCGTTGTTTTTGTTAGTTTTTCTTTCCTAAAAATTGATCGGCGATACCCTTTTATTTATTTCTTGTAAATCTACATCCCGGTTGATTTTTAATTTGTAGGATAAAAAAGATTAAGGTTTCGGATCTGCCAACCAGGGCGGAGGTCGAGGCCGACCCTGTTGGCCCATGCCTCGGTCGGCGCCGCCACCACTAGGAATAGGCTGCCACTTGTGCCTTGTGGTCGGCAGGCGAGGCTTCGGTCCGCATTGGTGTTTTCACACCGATCCGGCCCTAAAGCCTCTTGGTAAAACACTAACCCTAATCTTATTTATCCTTTAATTCGTATACAATATCCCGTGACTTCTTAAAATAATTGCCAAAATAAAAAGATTAATAGCACCGCCATTTAACTTTATTTAATTCACTTTAAATTATATTCAATAAAATTCGAAAATCTTAATAAAAGATTCATCCCCACATTCCAAAATCGACTTTCAAAAATAATCTTTAAAAAAGAGACCGACACAAGTGGGGAAGCTCGGTGGGCCCCGACCGGCCGTGGTTCCTACAGAGTGGCGACTCCTGTGGCGATAAAACTTTTTATTAAGATGACGAAACTTGAAAATTTGAATAGTGTGTTTTAATGATGTGCTTGCATTTAGCAACCTTTGAACTAGTTTAAATATTGTTTTGGAGCACTAGGAAAACTTTATTGTACCCACTGTTTAACCCTTTCCGGTAAGAGGCTCCCACCACTTTCTCTACGAGCCCAACTAGGCTTGATTTGCCAAGGAAATTGTACGTCCTCCAAAATAGCATGCCATCTTGGGATAAACGATTTTGGTTCATCGAGAGGCGCCAGAATTCTGGTTGGTATCCTTATCCGTGCAACCCATGGGGACCAAATTTCGGACTACGTGTCACCGCGTATCCGAACTCTTGAACTCTTTGACCATAGACCCTTTGACTATTAGGTCACCTTGCCTTCATTTCCGTGCTTGGATGAGTGTGTTTAGATTTAATCTTCTTCTTGTAAGCCTTTAGGCATATGTGAGGGGCACCGAATAATCCTTGCATGTGTGTAAAAATAAAAAATAAAATAAAATTTTGAGTCGGTACAATTTTGTGTCTTTTAGCCAAAAGTCCAAAATTACCTTCCGCTTTTAGGTCGGTCCATTCATTCCATATTTGAATTAGCTAAATCAAAATTCATCTCTCTTAAGGTTGGTCCATTCGTTTCTTTTTGCATTAGTCAAATTAAAATAATCTCAAAATAGGTGAGTCCATATTTGCATTCCTCTTTTTGCTTTTAGCTAAAGTCAAATTCATCTCAATTAAGGTGAGTTCATTCATTTCATTTTACATTAGTCAAAAATAAATTCATCCCAATTAAGGTGTCCATTCATTTTATTCTTGTATTAGCCAAAATTAAAATTCATCTTTAATTAGGAGAATCTTTCATTTACATTAGCCAAAGTTAAAATTCATCTCGGATTAGGTGAGTCTACTCTGCATTTTCATTTCTCATTTAGCCAAAACAAATTTATCTTCTATTAAGATCAATTATTTATGCATTTCAGTTCCGCACTAGACAAATCATAGAATCATCCCGCATTAAGTCATGTGCATCGTTGCATACATTCCATTCCATTTATTTATGTGCATCCAAATAAAAGAGCATATCATTTTCTTTTCTCTCGAGGATCAATCGTTCCTCGGTCTAGCATTTAAGCCCTATCCCCCTAGAAGTTCTTCCACGAGCCAATCCTCGAGTGTACTCTTTTGGGATGCATGATAAGAAATCCTATACAAGTTAGGAATCTTGGCATGAAGCATATGGGAAGTAAGAAATCTAATTCAACACCGATATGTCCCATATTAGTACGTACCACACCAGTACGTTCCCCATCTTTACTTGTGACACCAGCTCGCCACCCAAGGTCTAAACTCAATCCTCCTCCAAAAATGGCCAACCAGCCAGGGCAAATTCCCATCATGACCCTACTCAAGGAGTCTGTTACAAAACTAGAGGCTAAGCTTGATGCCCGGGATAAACAGATCGAGTCCGTATTTGAATCCCTTAGTCTCATACGCAAAGAACTGGAGAGGAAATCAAAGTCCAAAGGGAAAGGAAAAGAAGGAGAAGGATCCCGCCTCGAACCTCAACCCAAGTCTTAATCCGATCCAAGAATACATCGGATAGAGAAGATGTTGCAAGAGTCATCAATGTTCAACTACCACTATCCGGCCTGGGGATTGAAGTAGAACTTCAGGTGCAAATGATAGGCGAGGTTGGAGGTTCTTGATGATCGCCTGACTAGATCCTTTTCATATGGCTGATTAATCATATAGGCAGCTGTCGCCCTCCAGCGAGTAAGGAAGTCGGTGAAGCTCTCGTCGTCTCCTCGCTTGATTAGCCCTAGATCCCGAAGAGTTATTAGTAGATCAATAATATAAGAGTATTGATGTCGGAACTCCCGGTAAAGATCTTTCCAGTTTGTGACCTTGTGTGAGTCAATAGCACTTGTACCATTTTGTGACGTCGTTGCTAAATGTCCACGCAAAGATGACATGGTACGTTTCCTCCGATACATTTTTCAAAGTCATTGCCCCTACAAAGTTTCTCACATGATGGTGAGGGTTCTCTGTTCCATGAAACTTGATGGTAGAACTTCAAAGCACTCAGAGACACTTGCATGCTCATAGAAGAAGAGCAAACATCTTACAAGAAGACCATCCATTGAGCCCACTACTCATCAAGGATGTGAATAAAGCCTCGCATTTCCCTTTTTCACATATATTTTATGTTTATTTGCTTTGTCCCTTTTCCTTATCCATTGTATTTCCTTTTCCTGTCTTCCAAAAAAAAAAAAAAAACCAAATAAGCTATTCCTTTTAGAACTACGAAGGCTCGATTTCCGCTATAGCGGATACTTAAGAAGCCCACGAGGTTCGGCCCCAAACCTAATCATGATCCCAATTTCCATTTCCAATTCCCAAAATTCAAAACCACTTTGCCATATCCAAAGGAAGATAAACCCATTAGGAAAATGCATCGAATCATCGAGAAGCATGCCAGTCAAATTCAACACCAAACCGTTAGGATCACGGTTCACCACTAGCAATTGTACATCACAGTTCAAGCGACACATTCTTTAGGCTCTACTTTAGGGAGTGGGGGCTAAAGTGTAATTTTGTCTTTGTCTTTTTGAACTTTTTGCATCATCTTAATAAAAGAATGCATTTGTTCTTAGAATAGAGTCTTGCATACATCTCCTTTGCATGAGTCAAACTCCTAAAAATACAAAAATTAAATAACAAAGCACTCTACAAGGAATTATTCAATCAAGCAAGCATCGAGCATCAAGTATCGGATGAACATCAAGGAGGTCACTAGTACAGTCACCTTCGAAGAGGATCTTCTATCGGCTAATCAAAGTTCAACAACACTCTAACGTTCAAGAAAAACTAGACACAAGCACCTAAGAAGAACGTGGGGCCTCCTGATTAGAAGGGTTATACAACCACAACAACTCCAAGAACACTCGGGGAAGACCCAAATCAAAAGAGTTATTAACATACAAACTAAAAGCTCAAATTTAGAATGGGGCACATAAGGAAACGTCATATTTTCAAGCAAGCAAACTTCAAGTCATCCAACGACCAAGTTTAGGTAAGAATTTCTACATAAAGATAAGCATTCGTTCCTATTCGACGAAAGTGGATAGAAGTTGAATCTCGAGCCCAACAGCGAGTCAAGGTTCAAACACAAATAGTCAAACTTCAAGCCTAACAACGGTCAAGGTTTAGACATAACTCGGCCGAGCTTTAGGCCTAGCAGCGGTCAAAGTTTAGACATAAATTAGTCGAGCTTCGGGCCCGAGAGCGATCAAGGTTCGGGCACAACTCGGTCGAACTTCGGGCCCAACAGACTGTCAAGGTTCATACATAACTTAGTCGAGCTTCAAGCCCAACAAGTGGTCAAGGTTCGGACACCTCAATCGAGCTTCAGGCCTAGCAGCGGTCAAGGTTCGGACACAACTCGGTCGAGCTTCGGGCCCAGCAGCGGTCAAGGTTAAGACATAACTCGGTCGAGCTTTAGACCTAACAATAGTCAAGGTTCGGACATCAATCCCTTCCTTGAGCTTCAAGCCTAACAGCGGTTAAGGTTCGAGACACCACACCAAGGCTTCGGGACGACACCATGGCCATGTTAAGGAACCATACTTGAAACATGATCCGGTTACAAATTATCTTCGAGTAACACTAAAAACTATTTACAATTGATTATTAACTAACGAAACTGTTAGTGTAGAAAATTTCAGCCAAGCTTCCCGGTGGTCAAGGTCAAGATACCCTTAACCTAATCACCGAGTGGTAAAATTCAGGCACCCCACTGGACTTCATACTTTATAACCCGAGTCAAGTTCAAGCTCCTCGCCAAGCTTCGGACTAAGCAGATGGTCAAGTTTGAGCACACCAATCCGAACTTCGAGTCTCTAAGAAGCGAAGTTCAGGAATCGACAACCAGGACTTCGGACTTCATCGATCAAGTCCGGGCCCATCAAAAGCTACTTAATTTCGGACGCATCAATTGAATCAGATTTTGAAACAACGCCTGTACCAGGTAAGTACCCTTTAGTGTCTACTTTGACCTTCGTCTTTTAGACTTACCAAAGTGGGGCTAACCGTAGACACCTAAAAAGTGTCGTCCTTCTCTCTATTTTTTATTTGTTGGCCCGATGATGAAATCCCGAGTCCCGTTTGAGGATTTGGATCATGGATCGTGTTTGATTGGTGCGACGGAAGCCGAGAAACCACAAAGAACCCCCAACACTACATAAATAGCCTTACGCTTTGGGTCGATCCAAGAATCCCTTTTCTTTTGGACGATCCAAAACCGGGCCAATCCTTTATAGACAACGAGTCCGAGTGTCGCGTACCGAGAAATTCCAAGCTAAGAACACTGCGTTTACTTTGTCTAACCACACAAGGAGTCGAAGACCACAAGACAACCTTAGACGCTGCATTTCATGATCACAAGCATCAAAGTATTGCGTTTTGGCTCCAAGATAGTTCACCCGAGACTAAGAGCATGCATCCGGCATCAAATAAAAACTACCAAAAATAGAAACCTGCCAAAAACGAAAACCCGTGAAAAATGGAAACTTTCTACTTTTGGAAAGCTCATGTGGTTGGCGCCTTCCTTCTAAAAAGGTTAAGTGGAACACTACATTTGTCCCCTGAGACTCCCTTGGAAGCACGCTAAGGGACGAAACCCTAGGCAGCCTCATGTGGCCAACGCCCGTCTCCTGGTTCTATCCAGCTTTATCCCTTTATCCGGCTTAATATCAAGATATTCCCGCCCGATTTTGTATTATGTTCTGGATGGCTGGCCGAGACCTAAACCTAGGTCATCCCTTGACCTAACCTCTCCTATAAATAGAGACGTATGACTCTCACTCCTATATGGCTTCCTGCCTTAGCATCGCGCTACCGCATTCTACCTAAATGGCTCAACCGTTAATGTTACTCTATTGAAATTCACCTAATAGCTACTAAATACTCCATTATGTATTTTGATCTCTTGGTCCCTTTTCAGCCTCTTTGCACTTTACTTCCCTTATACTCCTTACATCCAATCCCTAAACTCCATCAGTCACACACCTACTTACCTATCTCCACAAATACTCACAAAAAGCCCATTCAAATCACCACCGTTGCATCAAAACATCCAGATCCGAGACCCAGATTAGCAGGTGGGACAACCCGAGGGTACCAGATTCGATCTTCAACGGTTTATTTTACTTTTTTTACTTTTATGCTTTCTTTTATTATTTTCCGTATTGTGGACAAACGATGTATCAATTTTAATTCCTCCCCACCAAATATAATCTCTTTATTTTCCGTTTTCCTTTCGCTCGGCCCTTTCTTTCTTTTTTGCTTTTACTTTCTTTACCGCTTTCTTTACTTTCCGCCTTTATCATTTTCCTTAGTTATGTTTTGGTTGCTTTAGTTCTTTTTCGCATGTTGTCACTTGCTTGTTTGTTTTGCATTATTTTGACTACTCGAACTAGTAATGGTGTCTTTGGACTGGCGTAACGAAAGTGTTTATCCCTATGTTTCGTACCTTCACCCCTGAATCCAATTCTCGGTTCTAAGACCGATGGAGTCATTTTTAGCCTCTTCTTGTCTTAGTTTTCCCATACTAAGATTGGAAGAGAAAATTTTACTTTTTTTTTTTTAATTTTTCATTCCTAAAAATTGACTGGCGACTCCCTTTTATTTATTTCTTGTAAATATACATCCTAGTAGTTTTCTGATTTGCAGGATAAAAAAGATTAATGTTTCGAATTTGCTAACCAGGGTAGAGGCCGAGGCCGACACTGTCGGCCCTCGCCTCGGCCGGCGCCAGCCACCACCGGGAATAGGTCGCTGCCCGTGCTCGGTGGTCGGAAGGCAAGGCTTCGATCTAGATCGGTGTTTCCACACCGATCCGGCCCTAAAGTCTCTCGGCGTAACCCTAACTCTAATCTTATTTATCCTTTAATTAGTAAATAATATCCCGGACTTCTTAAAATAATTGATAAAATAAAAAGGTTAATAAAACCGTCATTTAACTTTGTTTAATTCGCTTTAGATTAGATTTAATAAAATTCGAAATCTTAATAAAAGATTCATCCCTACATTCCAAAATCGACTTTCAAAAATAATCTTCAAAAAAGAGACCCGACACAAGTGGGGAAGCTTGGCGGGCCCCGGCCGGCCGTGGTTCCTACAAAGCATGGTAAACTTAAACACCTTTATCCCACAAAAGTTTGAAATCTTCAACAAGAGGCGCCAAGTACACATCTATATCATTTCTTGGCTGTTTTGGCGCGTAAACGATCATTGACAACATAATGTACTTGCACTTCATACACAACGATGATAGTAGGTTGTAAATAACCAAAAGAACAAGCCAACTCGCTGTGCTTGCTACCGAGGTCACCGTGGGGGTTTATTCCGTTCGTACAAGGACTCAGGCGTAGATTCCGTACTTCCTTATCAAATTTCGGGAACAATGAATTGATCTTCTTGCATTGAGGAGAATTGGCATGATGACATATCTTGTCATCACGGACTTTTCCGTCGGCATGCCACGTCAAGTTCTTGGCATCGGCTGCACTTGAAAACAAGCGCTTAAACCTCGGTATTATCTCGCAAGAGTACCATAAAACCTTTGTGGGAGGTCCCTCAACACTCTCTCCATCGATGGATTTCATTTTGTATTGAGGTACACCATACTTAGGACATTCGTGTCTATGTGTATGTTCGTTTTGGTACAATATGCAATCGTTCGAGCAAGCATGTATCTTCTTATACCCTATGCCCATAGGACACATCATCCTCTTTGCCTCGTATGTATGGCTAGGAAAGACATTTCCTTCGAGAGTATATCATTTAGCACACTCGGTAAGTCCGTGAAACTTTTGTCACCCCAACCATTATTCGTTTTCAAGTTCATCAACCTCAACACAGACTGTTGAACGGGTATATTTATCACACCTCGGGTAAAGAGGCTTCTCCGAATTGGCTAACAATTGCTCCAATATATGTGGTTGATCGACTAACTCACATTTTACTCAATGAACTAGATTTGTAGGTTGATCTTCTAATTCCTTACTACTGCCGGCTTCATTTTCATCATACCCTTCATCTTCCTCTTATATGACATTATTCATGGATGACTCCTCCTCTCCATGCCATCCCATACCTTATAAGTTGTGTCAAACCCATGCCGATATAGGTGACCTTTTATAACCTTAGGGGGCAATCTTGAGGAGTTGAAACACCTTAAACACGAACATAATATAGACTGTTTTCCGAATTTGGCCCCATGTTCGACAACAATCTCTAGGAAGTTGTTAACACCATCACAATATTCTACACTCCTCCTATCGCCATAAACCCACGCTCGATCAATACCTTACCCATAAACATGAGAAGCAATTCACCACATATAGTTCAATAAATACGTACTTATGCACAAATAATATGACATGAGCCTATGATCCTTCTACAAGTGATAGATGGTCCTAAATCCATTCAAGAATAATATGACCCTAGACCGTGTAGCAAAATCTTATCATACATTTGACAAAATTTCAAGCAGCATTTCCCCTTTGTCCTTCAAGTACCACATATGAAAACGAAATGGCTAATGTGTATATCCTTACTTAATTGTATGGTAACATAAGTAAAGATATACACATCAAACCCATCATCATCATCATTGCACCCGAAGAACTAGAGGGGAAATGAGCACCGTGATATCTTATCAAATGTATGATAAAGATTATAATAGCAACACAACCTATTATCATATTATCTTTAAACTATCTAACTCGGAAAATTCAAAAACCTATACATACCAAGCTAATATCCTAAGCACTATACACACATATATGCACGTCATCGCGACCTACGATAACTTGTTAGGTATAGATTTTTGAATGGGTTCTCTAAGCTTATGAAATGCATACGATAATTTAATGAAAAACATATATTGGTAAGCACAATAAGAACAATTACACAATTAAGCATGTCATTTATCAAATTAAATGTCGGGAAGAAGAGCAAAAGTCTTCAAAAAAGATTACACACAATATTATTTTGAGGGACTACTCCTAGAGACTATTTGAGAACTTTGCTTCAACAAGAGAGTATGAGGAAGAGACCCTAAACTCTAACCGTATTGAAGACTCATACTTTACAGGTATATCATTCTGAGTACCGTCATCAAGGAATCAGTACAGTACTTCATCTCTTGTAAGTTTTGATTACAAGTCATTCTAAGTGCTTTAGACACTCTTCTTAGTGATATAGACTCTTTTCTAAGTGTTACGTAAACTATTGCATATGTTTTCACTTGATTCCGACTAACTTAGAAAGCATACTTTGGCTTATCTTTTGACACATAGTTCCGAGTCACTCGGACAACACTCGAACTTATCGCATGTTCAAATATTTGCTCTAACGTGCATAAACTCGAGTCTAACTTTGTATTCTAAGTTTGATTGAATTACAGTGTTAATTCATCCTTCTAAGTCGAGCATGTCTCTTTTGAACTGTGCTTGTCTAGATCAAGTTTCATTACTCCGATATTCTTTATCGGACTTGTTTTACTTCTAGATCGACTCGGATGGAATTTGAGTATAATGGATATTAGACTCGAGAAAATTCCACTCTTTCAGGACTCGGATAATTAGGTACTTAATGATCTTAATTAAATTATTATTTGTGTCTAATCTTATACCAAAGTATTTTATACTTTGAGAACAAAATCGATTTACTTTTGTAGGTTATCTAAACGAGGTTATCCTATTTTTGAAATACAAAAGTAATCGGCCTCAAGCTGTCAATCACCTAGCAGACAAGGCTTTTCTATTTTTGACCAAGGCCCAAAACCGTGTCGTGGTTGTCTGTTTCCAAAACTGGAAATCTTCAACGCTAAGCTCAACGGTGGTTTCCACTCTATTTTTCGGACACCACTAGTGGATTGGGACATCCCAAGGAGTCAAGAGCCGTTGCGCAACGTTTACAACTCAACGGATCTTTTTGAGTGACTCGAAAAGCCGTTACAATGGTCACGGAAGACTTCTAATTAGAAGATAGTCACAATGCCTAATCTGCCTGGTCATCTATAAATAGAAGCCACTTCACAAGATAAGAAGATTGCTGAATATATTACTGAAATTATCTCTCTTTGTATAATTCTCATTCAATCTTCTACTTACAACTCCAACTCTATACTCGAACATCTTTCCGAGTTGTTAGGTCCTCGTAATCAGTCACAAACATTTATTCTTACTTTCCGAGTAAGGTCCCTTGACTGAGCTGTAAGGGTTAACTCAACTCAGTTGTCCCTAACTCGTAAATGTTACCTCGGTTAGGAAGTACTAGATCGGATAAGGGAACTTCGAAGTTTAGGAAAATCTTGTAAGGAATTGTCTAATGGAGCAATTCTGGTTGAGTCTTTCTACTATATTTTGTGGATTCAAAATAGTGGATTTGACTCGGTGCTTGGATTAGCACCGACAAGTGGTTTTCTCGCCCCGAGAGGGTTTCTCGAGTTAACACTTTTCTTAGTCCAATCTAGACTCGGATCTGTTTCAAAGTTAGTTTTTGAATTTAATCTTCCAGTCTTCGTTCAAATTTCCTCATTACCCTGTTCACCCCCCGTAGGGTGACTTAGTCTCTCCAAGAGCAAACCTTCAATTGGTATCAAAGCCTAGCCTTTCCGAAAGGATCTAACCATCCAAAGGTCTAAAGATCAAATGGCTCGTAACAATGGAGAGTTCGATGAAGGAAGGTCTTCCAGCAGACCACCAAAGTTCAAAGGATCTAACTTCATGCACTCGGAAGAAGCTCATGGAATGTTTTCTGCTAGATCACGATGAAGATGTTTGGAACATCATACAAGTAGGCAACTACATTCCAATGAAGATGGAAGAAACAAGACTCGTGCCCAAAACAAAGCCCGAGTACACTCATCGAAGAAGCAAAGAAGTTCAAAAAATACTTCAAGGCGATGAACATTCTAATATGCGCCATCACTGAGAAGAATACAACCGAGTGTCGACCGTGACACGCCCAATATCTTCACAAGTACGAGCTGTTCAAGATGAAGCCGAAGAGAACATCACTCGGATGTTCATCCGCTTCACCGAGATTACTAACAATCTCAAATCTCGGGGTAGAAAGATTTCCCACGAGAAAATGTGCAGAAAGATACTTAGAAGTCTACCCAAGAGAAGATGGGGTCCCAAGGTGACAGCCATCGAAGAGGCTTAGAACTCCGTCCGTACTGAAGCCGATGAACTCATTGGGAAGCTACTCACCCATGAGATCCACCTGGAAGAGGAGGATGCAGAGGTCAGCACTAAAAAGAACATTGCACCGAAGGCCTTAGAAACCGGATAAGCAAATCCGAGTTCCTCCGATTCGAAGAGGATCCCATGGCACTTATCGCCATAGGCTTCAAAAGAATGATGAAGCACAAGAGATGGGATAAGAAGCCAAGAGAAGAGTTCTATAAGAAAGACAATAAGGATAGAAAAGGTAAACATTCTTCCCCTTCAAAGTTATCTTTAACTAAGAACTCCTACTGTTTTGAATGTGGTAGCAAGGAACACATAGTCAAAGATTGTCTAAGGAGAAAGAGGGACAGAAAGAAGAAAAAGGCTATGATGGCCACTTGGAGTGATGAAGACTCATCGGAAGATGATGAGGACTCGGATAATTCAAAGTGTCCGATGGCACTCTCGGACTCGAAGTTGAATCGTAGTCGACTCGGATCACTCGCACAGTGAGGAAACAAATCCTTAGGAGGTAATTGTATACTTCCTAAAGTTTTCCAAAGTTGATTTATCTAATATATTTATACTTTGGAAGAAAAGTCCAATTCGATTCTTCTCGCTTTAAAGAACAACTTGAGTCCGTTACTTCGAGAGCATCTCTTTCAAAAATGAATTAAAAAACCGAAACTTACTCTAAGAGAACTCAAGACTAGTGCTCAATCCCATGAAACCGAATCCGAGTCACCGAGAAGAGAAAATGAACATCCGAAGCAAGAGCTCAATGAGTCTCAAGAGCTTGTTTTAAAATTTACTCAAGGTTAGAAAAACCTTGACATGCTCTTAGGGTCTCAATGTGTCTCCTTCAAAAAGAAGGACTTGGTTTTAACAAAGAGGAGGAATCCAATTCCTACTCGGATATTTTCAAAAATGATTCCAGAATCGTGAAGTTCAGGAAGGCCGAGGATGGTCCCATTTATAAAAATGAAACGAGGACTAAGCCCACGACCAGTTTATAGGAGAAAACCTTCTCCACCGAATTATAAAAGAAAAGATTTTCAAAAGAAAGAGACATAGACATTGTTCTCTAAAAGAAAGACTCGGAATTTGACCAAATCCAAAGTTATTCGGATCCGAGTTCCCAAGAGTTTTCTTCCTCGTAAAAGGACCATAGTAAAGGGAGTTACTCGGGTTTGTTAGAGGAAGTGAGAAAGGTTAGTTTGTTTCGACTTACAGGTGGCTTAGAAAAGAACAAAAGGACACTGGTACTGGATAGTGGATGCTCACGTCACATGTCAGGAAATCAAAGACTCTTTTCCGAGTTAGAAGATTACAAGGGAGGCAAAGTCACATTTGGAGATGACAGCAAGGGTAAGATAATTGGGATAGGCAAGATTGGAAAAGGAGACAATCTGGTCAGCCTTGTCTACCTGGTTAAGGGATTGAAGTATAATCTACTCAAGCATCTCTCAATTGTGTGACAAAGGTCAAGAGGTAAGATTCACTCGGACCAACTGCTATAATTCCGATGAAACTACCAAAGAGAATAAGCTCTAAGGTAAGAGATCAAGTAATACCTATACTATTCCTCTTTTTGACCCAAGCCAAAATCTATCTTGTTTAAAAGCATCTTTACATGATGATTCATGGACATGGCATCGTAGACTAGGTCATGTTAGTATGCACACCATTAAGAAACTTGCATCCCATGGTTTAGTCGGAGGATTGCGTAATCGTGCATTAAGAAAGATAAAATTTGTGAAGCATGCACAAAAGGGAAACAGAGTTAGATCATCTTTCAAATCTCTAAAAACTGTTTCCACATCCAAAGTGCTTAAAATGTTGCATATGGATTTATGTGGTGAAATCCCTATCAAGAGTCTCGGAGGTAAATCATATGTGCTTGTGATTGTTAATGACGACTCACGATTCACTTGGGTTTATTTTCTTAAGCATAAAACGAAGCTTTCAAAGAGTTCAAGCAAGCTCTGCAGAAAATCCAAGTTGAATCTCGGACTCGGATTTAGAGAATTCGAATCGACCGTGGAAGGGAGTTCGACTACTCGAATTTGCAGAGTTCCGTGATAAGAATGACATCTCCCATAAGTCCTCAGCACCAACAACTCCTCAACAAAATGTAGTAGTGGAGAGAAAGAACCGAACTCTTGAGGAAATAGGAAGGACAATGATGATTGAACATGATTTACCTTACTATTTCTGGCCGAGGCGGTCAACACAACAAACTACACATTAAGCAAATGCCTCATCAGATCCATCCTGAAGAAAACTCCATACGAGCTCTACAAAGGGAAGAAACCCAACATTTTATACTTTAAGCCTTTTGGATGTAAGTGTTATGTTCATAATAATGGTAAGGATCACCTGATCAAGTTTGATGCTCGGTAAGATGAAGGTATTTTTCTTGGTTATTCATCTCATAAGTAAAGCTTACCGCATTTTCAATAAAAGAACTAACAAAGTGGAAGAAAGCATCCACGTTGTTTTTGATGAGATTGAACAAGGAAAACCAAGTGAGTCAACATTCTCGACACTGAAGCTCAGCAGAGATGATGATCTTGATGAAAATGAGCTCATCAAGAATCAAATCAAAGACACTCAAAACGAAGTGACTCGAACAACATAACTTAGAATGAGACAACTCAAGAGCCAACTCGGAATGTTGAAGGTCAATAAGATGAACAAGCTCAATCGTAACGGACTTCGAAGAGCAACAAATTCAACCTACAAATCTGGTACACCAAAGAACAGAAAAAGTATTCAAATATGCTTTGAGCCACCCACTCGAAAACATTTGTCTAATATCAACAAGTGGGGTAAGAACTCGTTCCTCTCTACAAAATCTATGTGCATTCATTGCATTCATTTCATTAATTGAACCCAGAAATGCACTAGAGGCCCTAAATGAACCTGAATGGGTATAGGCCATGCAAGAGGAACTCAATAAATTTGAAAGAAACAAAGTCCGGACTCGACCAAACGACCTTCGACCACCCAGTCATAGGCACCAAATGGGTTTTCAAGAACAAACTGGATGAAGGTGGGTTGGTAGTCGAAATAAGGCTAGACTTGTGGCTGAAGGTTACAATCAAGAAGAATGGATTGATTGTGGGGAAACCTTGCACCTATTGCTAGAATTAAAGCTATTAGAATCTTATTGGCATTTGCTAGCATGAATATCGAATTGTATCAAATGGATGTTAAATGTTCATTCCTTAATGGTTTCATTGAAGAGGAAGTCTATGTTCACCAACCCCTGGATTTGAAAACTCATAATTTCCAAATCATGTTTTCAAATTGCAAAAAGCTCTCTATGATGTTAAACAAGCTCCCAGAGCTTGGTATGAAAGATTGAGCAATTTCTTGTTTGAAAATGATTTAAGAGGTCAGATTGACAAGACACTTTTTATAAAACCAAGGAGAAAGACTTTCTTATTGCTCATATCAATGTTGATGACATAATTTTTGGAGCTACTAATGAAATTCTCTGTCGAGATTTTTTCGAGTTAATGAGATTGAAATTTCAAATGAGTATGATGGGAGAACTCAATTTCTTCCTTGGTCTACAAATCAAGCAAGACAAAGGTGGCATCTATGTCCATCAATCAAAGTATACAAAGGACTCGTTGAAGAAGTACAAACTTTAAGACGGAAAACATACAAGCAACACCTATGAGCAGCAAGCATAAAACCGGACTCACACGAAAAGGTAAAGTAGTGGATCGAAACTTTATTGAGGTATGATTGGGTCTCTGCTATATCTTACTTCCAGTATTCCGGACATAATGTTTAGTGTATGTCCGTGTGCAAGATTTCAAGCTAATCCCAAAGAATCACACCTCATTGCAGTGAAGAGAATATTCAGATATCTTGCAGGGACTCAAAATCTAGGTCTATGGTATTCTAGAGACTCAAAACCGACTCTCACCGGATACTCGGATGCTGACTATGCTGGATACAAAGTTGATAGAAAGAGCAACTCAGGAGCCTCGCCAGCTTCGGGTCAATCCACGATATCTTGGCACTCAAAGAAGCAAAACTCGGTAGCTCTATCAACTGCCGAAGTTGAGTATATTGCAGTTGGAGCATGTTGTGCTCAGATTTTATGGATCAAGAAACACTTGAGAGATCTTAGACTTTTATTCAAATCAATTCCAATCAAGTGTGACAATCAAAGTGCAATCAGCATCACCAAGAATCCAGTTCAAGCACTCAAAGACAAAACACATTGAGGTCATGTATCATTTTCTAAGAGACCATTCTGGCAAAGGTGATATTGAACTTGAATTCATTCCTACCAAACTTCAATTAGTTGATATCTTTACTAAGGCACTTAGTGAGGATTAGTTTTGCTTTATTAGGAATGAGCTTGGCATGATCAATGCATAATTATGTGCTTTTCCGAGTGAAATTACATTGCATGATTATATGTTATATGCTTTCTCTCTTTAATAGCCATTAGTTTAGTTGAAGTAGTGATATTGAGCTATGAGTTATTGTTTGCTTGCTGTTTCGAATCACTCGAAACTTCACCGAGTCGGACTCGCATTTTGAGAAAATTAGACACCAAACTTCGAAATCATCTCTAGATGAGAGGAGAATTTCGAAATATCTTTTCAAATTTCTCTTTTCTCTCTCTCTCTCACGCGCATCGATTAGACAACTAGCCGTTGGGAGATAATCGTTGGAATTCTAACCGTTGGAGAGCAGAAGCGATCACACCGGTCCGAGGCGATCGTTGAAGAGCTGGGTCGGAACAAACACCGAAGGATATTTCTTTCTCTATAAATAACATCCTTTTTCCTTCATTTCTTTACTTCACTCTCTACCAACTCTCTCTCTCTCTCTCACTTACTTCAACTCGAGCAAGCTCTCTACGTTCGAAGAAGATTTCATCGCTAGTCAAGATAAGTGAAAGTAATCTTAAGTAAGCACTATCATTCTCAGCTCTCTCTTTCTACTCTTTCATTTTTTTCTCTCGCTTACTTTTGCTCGAGCTATCTCTCTCTCTTTCTCTCTTTCCCTCTCTCAAAAGTTCATCTCCCTCTTTTCATACAAACATGCCGAAAAGAGGTTCCCACTCTAATTTTCTTGGTTGTGCAACCAAGAAACCTCAAACTAAAAGCCAGGAAGGCCCTTCCAATCCCTCAAAATCGTTGTCACCCAACATCTAACATTGGATGACAAATTCTTCCCGACCACAAAGTTTTCGTGGTTGGCTCACATCAAATCAACAGGGGTTTACAATTTCTATTGTTTCAGCAAGTTCATATACCCGTAACTCGTTTTGAGTTTTACACCAATCTCTCTAGCTCGAGGGTATCCTCACCTCCGCAGTTCAAAACATCACAGTTCGCATCAACACATCTCTTCTTCATCGTCTCTTCAAAGTATCCTCTCTCTTCTTGAACAGCAACCCCATACCTTTCAGCGAGGTTGCCGATGATTTCTTTGAAAAATATGCCAAAGAGTTTCCTGGGTCATGTAAAAATTTCTCCGTGACTCAACTCAAATAAGAAGCTTGTCTTCTATGCTTTCTATCGATGAGGACCTTCTTCTCTCAGCATTAAAGCAAGGAGAACCCCAACTCCAAGCATCTCAAAGCCTTGTATGACATTCTTGAGGGCTACGAAGTAGACCTCTTTCTCGCTATAGTCGAGCAAATGGCAGCCGTGCTCGCTCGGACTCGAGCAAGAAGTCAACCCCACTTCCTTTCGAGGCTCTTCTTATCCTAATCTTCAAACAATTCAAAGTTGCTCTTCCCTCAGATCCTAACACTGTTTTTGAGGCTACTATTGTTGTTGGCAAAAAGGAACTTCTTGGGTATGGACACCAAGAGACCCAACCGGGTGTCTAGGTCCATAGCTCGAACCGAGGCCCCCTTCTCCGCTCGCACTCGGACACAATCCCCTTTTCCTTTACCTCCTCCACTTGAGGTCTTTCTCAAATCCTTTCTTTTGCTTTGTCCACCGCAATGATGGACAAGCTCTCCTCGGTGTCCACCGAATTCAAGGACACCTTGCGATCATTCAAGACTGTTCTTCAGTCTATGACCATCAATAAGAAAACTACTCAATTCCAAATCGAGAGCAAAGCAAGACGTGCTTTCAACATGAAAACACTAGTCAAAGAGCAAAAGGAGATGATTGAGCTCCTTCAGAAAGGCACTCCAAGGTAGCTTAGGATTCGGTCGACTCGGACACATCGAAGAATCCTCGAGTCCAGCCAAATTCCCCTCGAAGGGGAAGAAGAAGAAGAAGGAGAAGAAGAGGAGCCTGCAGCTGAGGCAGCTCCTTCCGAGGAGAATGAAGAAGGGGAGAAGGAAGAGGAAATAAGAGCCAAAGCAGCTGAGGGCCAAGGTGCTCCAACACTCCAACCTGAAGTGATCGACTGAAACAGTGAGTCCGAGTGGGTCGGTAAACCCCGCCGACCATGGTCGGCCGGCCAGCAGAGCCAGCACCTCCTCGGCCGAGTCCCAGGAGGATGAACCTCCGGACGACTTACTTCGGGTCGACCACTCGGAGCCGAGCCCATTCCGGAGATACTAGTGCTTCCCTTGCCTTATTCATCTACATCTTCACGATCTTATCGCGAGCGCGCACCGCCCGTCCACCATCCTCGACTCGACTACTCCCTCCCCTCCATCTTAGAAATTTTCTTTTTCTATTTTAAAATTTTTTTGTCCAAACATACAAATTTGTATCCTCTTGATACATTCTTCCTCTTGTTGTTTTTCTTTGAAAGGCAAGGGGAGAATATTTAGAAATTTGTTGTCTTGTTTAGGGGGTTTCTCTCACCCTCTTTTGTGTATATACTATTATGAATATTAATGAAGTTTCAGTTTCATGCTTATTACTTTTTGAGTTTCACTTATTTTTGAGTTTCAATTTCTTGCTCGATAATTTTCTTTGCTCTAATACTTCAGCTTTTAGCACTAATGCAATCTAAGCTTAATTGCTCCGATAGAATCTAAGTTTCAATCACTTATATCACTTCAACTCGGTCTATATCACTAAGCTTATTTGCACTCGTTTCTCTGATTTATTTCTTGAGAAAGAATAAAAATCAGATCTATATCACTAACAAAGTTTCTATCTAAGTATGGAATGCCTTTCATCAAAAAGGAGAGATTGAAGACTCGGACTTTGCATGTATATCATTCCGAGTACCATCAAGGAATCAGTGCAGACTTCATCTCTTGTATGTTTTGATTACAAGTCATTCTAAGTGGTTTAGAAACTTTTCGAGTGATAAATAATCTTTTTGAGTGTTACGTAAATGATTGCATATGTTTCCACTTGATTTTGACTCGACTTAGAAAGCATACTCTTGCTTATCTTTTGACACATAGTTCCGAGTCACTCGGACAACACTCGGACTTATTGCATGTTCACATATTTGCTCTAACGTGCATAAACTTAGGTCCGACTTTGTATTCTAAGTTTGATTAAATTACGAGTGTTAATTCATCCTTCTAAGTCAGCATGTCTCATTTGAACTGTGCTTGTCTAGATCAAGTTTCATTACTCGATATTCTTTATCGGACTTGTTTTACTTCTAGACTAACTCAGATGGAATTTGAGTATAATGGATATTAGACTCAGAAAATTCCACTCTTTCAGGACTCGGATAATTAGGTACTTAATTATCTTAATTAAATTATTATCTCGTGTCTAATCTTAGACCAAAGTATTTTATACTTTGAGAACCAAATTGATTTACTTTTGTAGGTTATCTAAACGAGGTTATCATATTTTCGAAATACAAAAGTAACCGGCTTCAAGTCGTCAATCACCAGCAGACAAGGCTTTTCTACTTCGACCAAGGCCCGTAAACTATGTTAGGGTTGTCTGTTTCCAAAACTGGAAATCTTCAATGCTAAGCTCAACGGTGGTTTCCACTCTATTTTTCAAACACCACCAGTGGATTGGGACATCCCAAGGAGTCAAGAGCCATTGCACAACGTTCACAACTCAACGAATCTTTTCCGAGTGACTCGGAAAAGCCATTACAACGGTCACGGAAGACTTCTAATCGGAAGATAGTCACAATGGCTAATCTGCCTGGTCATCTATAAATAGAAGTCACTTCACAAGATGAGAAGATTGCTAAATCTATTGCTGAAATTATCTCTCTCTCGTATAATTCTCATTCAATCTTCTACTTACAACTCCAACTCTATACTTAACATCTTTCCGAGTTGTTAGGTCTTGTAATCAGTCACAAACATTTATTCTTACTTTCGAGTAAGGTCCCTTGACTGAGCTATAAGGGTTAACTCAACTCGGTTGTCCCTAACTCGTAAAGGTTACCTCGGTTAGGAAGTATTAGATCGGATAAGGGAACTTCGAGTCTAGGAAAATCTTGTAAGTAATTGTCTAAGGGAGCAATTATGGTTGAGTCTTTCTACTGTATTTTGTGGATTCAAAATAGTGGATTTGACTTGGTGCTTGGATTAGCACCGACCGTGGTTTTCTCGCCCTAGGAGGGTTTCCACGTATTTTATGAGTTAACACTTTATCGAGTCCAATTTAGACTCGGATCTGTTTCAAAGTCGGCTTTTGAATTTAATCTTCCAGCTTTTGTTCAAATTTCCTTATCACCCTATTCACCCCCTTAGGGTGACTTAGTCTCTCCAAGAGCAAACCTTCACATACTTTTTACAATTTATATTTTCTCCCTTTTGATACTTAAACCCTAAAGCACAAATTTTTCTATTTCCTCAAACCCTAAACCATAAATATTTCTATTTTCTCCCTTTGGATACAAATGTATTTTTATTTACCATCCTTAACTATCATTCTATTTTCCTATAATTAAATCCTAAACTACCTAAATTCATTTCTCAAAATCTCAAACATTTCACAAATTTCCAACTTAATAAACTAAACAAATGTTACCCGCGTTATCAATATTCAACATTTCAACAAAGATTCACCATTTCAACAATCTCAACCATTACCCACATTCTCAACATTCATATAATTACCCCAAATACATTCAACATTTAACTATATAAATCTTGTAAATAACTTAAAGAGAAAAAAAAGAAATAATAAAGATTCATACCGTAAGAACGAAGAAAACAATGGCGAGAGTGAGTGAGAAGATTCACGACGAAACACACACAGCCACCGATGCAAATACATTGTAAGAGAAGATACCTACAAGAAAGAGGAGAGACGACATGATATAGTGAGCAAAACAAAACATTGAACAAGAAGAGGACAACAGCGAGGATAACTTACCGGCGACGATTACTTCGAGCAAATCTAGATCGAGTAATAGTAGACGAGAGTTAGACTTTGGAGAGCGAAAAGACCGAGAGTAGATAGTAGATAGCAGATGAAGTGGGTGTGGAAATAGCAGGTATGTTCTCGGGGTTTTTAGATTGCATCTTGAAGACTCAAAAGTCTAAAACATTCCGAGTACTACATGACCTCATCCCTCCGAATTTTTTATTACAAGTCATTCGACTCGTCATAGAAACTCCTGTATAAGTTTTCATGTTTCTAACCGACTCGAAAACACATTCTTGTATATCTTCTACATTGATGTTTCGACTCACTCGGATAACACTCGGATCTATCACATGATCAAATAATTTTTCTAACACTTTTATTCTGAGTTCGACTTCACACTTCAATGCAAAGTGAATTACGAGTGTTAATACCTCTTTCTAAGTCAGATTGTTTGTTTGAGAATTATTTGTCTAGATCGAGTCTTTATACTTTGATGATTCTACTCTTTTAACTTGATCTTTCTTAGGATTGAATCTGATGGAATTTGAGTATATTGAATATTCGACTTAGAAAATTCCACTTCTCCGGGCCTAAGATAATTATGCACTTAATTGTCTTAATTAAATTATTATCTCGTGCCTAATCTTGGACCAAAGTATTTTATACTTTGAGAACCAAAGTGGTTTACTTTTGTAGCTTACTCAAATGAGGTTATCTCATTTTTAAATTACAAAAGTAGCCGAGCTTCAAGCTGTCAATCACTTGCAAACAAGTTTTATCTACTTCTAAACAGGGCTCAAACACCGAGTCGGGGTTGTCTTTTTCCAAAATTGGAAAATTCCAACGCTAAGCTCAACGGTGGTTTCCACCCTATTTTTAGACTTCACCAGTTGAGTGGAGCACCTTTAGGAATCAAGAGTCGTTGTACAACGTTCACATCCCAACGGATCTTTTCGAGTGACTCGGAAAAGTTGTTACAACGACGATAAAAACATCTCGCTAGAACCAAGACACAACGGTCACTCTGTTTGGTTATTATTGAAACACATTACTGAAGCAAAAGTCATTGTTTACATATTCAATCTTCAATTTACAACTCCCGACTTGTAATTAATACTTTCTAAGTTGTAAAGTCTTGTAATCCATTATATATTTTTCTTACTTTACGAGTAAGGTCCCTTGACCGAGTCGCAAGGGTTAACTCGAGTTAGTTGTCCCTAGTCTGTAAAGGTTATCTTAGTTAGGAAGTATTAGATCAGATAAGGGAACTTCGAGTCTAGAAAAACATAGTAAGGAATTGTCTAAGGGAGCAATTCGGTAGAGTCGATTCGTTGTATTTTGAGGATTCAAAATAGTGGATTTGACTTGGTGCTTGGATTAGCACTCGTCCGTCGTTTTCTTCACCTGGAGGGTTTCCATGTAATTCCGAGTGTATACTTTTCTCAGTCCAATATAGACTCAGAATCAGATGTTTATCTTCTTGCAAGCAAAAAGAGTCCGAATTTGTTAAAATTTCCTCATCACCCGATTCACCCTCCTCTAGGGTGATTTAGACTCTCGAGGAGCAAACCTTCACATCTAATAGACATATGACGACGGTTCTTTCAATGAACCGTCATGATATGTGACATTTAACAACGGTTCGATAAAAGAACCGTCATTAAATGTCTTCAGCAATACATATGACGATGGTTCATCCGAAAGAAACGTCGTCATATGTGTTACACAATTCCAGATTATTTACAAAAATGCCACCGATCTATGTTTCCTGACGGTTTGTCCTTTTAACCGTCATTAAAGATGAAGGTTTGCTCGGGGAGAGTCCGAGTCACCCTAGAGGGGGTGAATAGGGTGATAGAGGATTTTCTTAGAAATTCGAACTTTTTACTAAAGTAAAGACAGAAACGATTCCGAGTCAAAAGCTTAGTCGAAAGGTATGGACTCGAAATGCTATAAAGAGTACAGAAGCAAATTAAGCTAAAGCTTTGAGGTCTGTCCGAGTCTAGAATGAACTCGGAAAGTAAACACTCGGAGATTACGTGGAAACCCTCCGTGGCGAGAAAACCACGGACCGTGCTAGTCCAAGCACGAAATCAAATCCACTATTTTGAGTCCACAAAATACCGTAGACTGACCGAACCTGAGTTACTCCCTTAGACAACTCTTTACAATTTTTCCTAGACTCGAAATTCCCTTATCCGATCTAGTACTTCCTAGCTGAGATAACCCTTACAGCTAGGGACAACTAAGCTGAGTTAACCTTTATAGCTTAGTCAAGGGACCTTACTCGGAAAGTAAGAAAGTGTTTGTAACTAAGTACAAGACCTTACAACTCATAAAGTAATGAATTAAAGAGTGGGAGTTGTAAGTAGAAGATTGAGAGTAAATACAATGACTTTTCTCAAGTACGTGTATTAACAATAGGTTCGGCAATCTTCAAATCTTGTGAGTTGGCTTCTATTTATAGATGACCAGGGCGAGTAGCCGTTATCTCCATCTCGCTAACCGAGAGTCCTTTGTGACCGTTGATAAGGACTTTCCGAGTCACTCGGAAAGTATCCGTTGTGATATGAATGTTGGGCAACAATTTAACTCTCTTGGAAGTCCCAAAACCACTGGCGGTGTCTTGAAGGATAAGGTGGAAACCACCGTTAAGCTTAGCGTTTCAGTTTTCTAGATTTGGAAACAGACAGCCACGACACAATCTTCGGGACTCGGGACGAGAGAAGGTGAAAAGCCATGTCTCGCTGGTGATTTGACGTTTTGAAGCCGGTTACTTTTATATTTCAAAAGTGTATCCTCGTTTGAATAACCTACAAAAGTAAATCAAATTTTGGTTCTCAAAGTATAAAATACTTTGGTCCACGATTAGACACGAGATAATAATATAATTAAGATAAATAAGTCAGTCATTATCTAAGTAAGAAAAGGAATGGAATATTCCGAGTCTAATATCCATGAAACTCAAAATTCCATCCGACTTAGTCTAAGCGAAGAATCAAGTTACATAAAGAATATCGAGTGAAATAACTTGATATAGACTAAGCATGATTCAAACTAGAAGCGCCGACTATAACAGAATAAGACTTATATCATGAAGTGAGACTCGAGTGCGATTATGCGAAATATTAGTCAATTTATCATACAATATATCTAAATGATGAGGGACTCGGAACCGAGTAAGATATGCATATCTCGTTTTCCGAGTCACACAGAGACAAGCAAGAATACGAGAAGTAAATGCTATATCACTTAGAAAATATGCTGTATTACTTCATAAAAGTTACTAAGGATCGAGAGAATGCCTTGGAAATAAAACTCTATACTTAAGAAGTTCTTATACCTAATTCCTTCGGTACAACTCGGAAATGTGTTGGGCGATGTACGAGTCTTCAAAAGACCTCGTCGTTAAAAGTGGTTTCGTAGTAGTGCAAATATTCCTTGACCTTCTCGAATTCTTTTTGGCACTTTTCATACCAAATTGGCTCAACTCCTTTTTAAGCTTCTTGAAGATGGGTTCACATATTGTAGTTAGTTTAGATATGAAATGATATGTAATCTAAACGTCCTTAGAAACCCCGTATCTCCTTCTCTCGTCTTCGGTGGTGGAATTTCTTGGATGGCTTTAATCTTGGATGAATCAATTTCAATTCCTCTAAGACTTACTACATAACCTAGCAGTTTGCACGAGGTTACCCCAAATGCACACTTTTGTGGGTTAAGCCGCATGTTATACTTTCTTAGTCTTTCGAAGAATTTTGTAAGGCTAGGTAAGTTACCTGCCCTATCCATGGACTTGATAATCATGTCATCCACATAAACCTCGGCTTCTTTATGTATCATATCCTGCGAGTAATGTTGTGGTTGTCCTTTGATACATAGCTGCGACATTCTTAAGCCTAAAAGGCATTACTACATAACAATATATCCCACATTAAGTAAGGAAGGTCATTTTCTCCATATCTTCTTCAGCCATCTTCACTTGATTGCACCTAGCATAGCCATCCATGAACAAGAGCAAAGCATGTCCCACTGTGTTATCTACTAGAATGTCGATAGGAGGCAATGGGAAGTCATCTTTAGGGTTCGCCTTATTTAAATCCCCGAAATCGATGCACATTTGGACCCTGCCATCTTTCTTTGGAACCGGCACTATGTTTGCTACCCACTGAGGGTAATGGACCACTTTGATGAACTCGACTTCCAACCGCTTCTAGACCTCTTCCTTAATTTTTAGTTCCTATTCGGGCTTCATTCTCCTAAGCTTCGACTTAACCGGCTTAGCATCTTCATAGAGTGGAATTCTATGTTCCGCTAAACTTGGATCTATCACCGATATGTCTTTTTGGAACATGCAAAGACATCTATGAATTTTGTAAGGAGTGAAGTGAATTTCTTATGCTCTTCCGGATTCAATGTTTTCCCAATTTTGACCTCTTGAGGTTGATCTGCCGATCCTAAGCTAATTGTTATTGTTTCGTCTATTATTGGTGAGCGATTTTCATGATATTCCATAGCTTTTATTAATTATTTAAGGATTTCTTATTGATCATTAGAGGAAAAACAATTTAAAATAGGAGGAGGCAAAGAGTAAGCATAAAGATTCATCTTATTGAATGAAGGAATAAGAACATCGGACTCGAAGCAAAAATTACGGAATTAGAAGATGAACTAGAAGAACTGGAAATAGAAATAATTGAAGACTCAAATTTTACAGCTCACTTTTCCGAGTTCTATCAAGGGAATCGGATATAAGATTTTCTCACTTACGAAGTTTTGATTCCAAGTCATTCCCTGTGCCTTAGAAACTTTTCCGAGTGATATAGTATTTTCCCAAAGTGTTTATAGAAATTATTTCATGTATGTATGCAAAACTCTATGTGACACGAAAAGGATATCCGCACTCACTATGTTACACTCGGTTCGAGTCACTCATCACTTAGAATTATCGTATGTTCAAATGCCGGTATTCGTATAACCGTACTCGGGACTAACTTCATATTACAGGTGTTATTCCGTAAGAGTCAACGCTTTTAGTTTGAATCATGCTCGGTCTAGATCAAGTTTATTTCCTCCGATATTCTTTAGTTAACTTAATTCTCTTTTAGACCGACTCGGATGGAATTTTGCGTATCATGAATATTAGACTCGTAAAATTCCATTCCTTTTCCGACCTAGATAATTAGTCACTTAATTATCTTAATTATATCATTATCTCGTGTCTAAACTTAGACCAAAGTATTTTATACTTTGAGAACCAAAATTGTTTTACTTTTGTAGGTGATTCAAACGAGGCTATCCTAAATTTGAATTACAAAAGTAACCGGCTTCAAAATGTCAAATCACCGACAGACAAGGCTTTTCCACCTCGACCTAGCCCCGGACACTCGTGTCGGGGTTGTCTACTTTTAGAAATGGAAATCTCTAACACTAAGCTCATCGGTGGTTTCCACCTTACTTCGAAGACACCGCTAGTGGTTTTAGGTACTTCCAAGGGAGTCAAGAGCCGTTGTCTAACGTTCTTATTTCAACGGATATTTTCCGAGTGCTCGGAAAATCCTACACAACGGTCATAAAGGAACTTCCAGTCAGAAGTTGGACACAACGGCTAAGTTGCTTGGTTATCTATAAATAGAAGCCAAATCTCAAGACTTGAAGATTGTTGAACCAATTGTAAAAATACATACTTGATCAAAAGTCATTGTATTCATTCTCAATCTTCTTCTTACAACTCCAATTTTGTATTTTTTATATTATGAGTTGTAAGGTCTTGTATTCAGTTACAAACTCTCTTCTTACTCTCTAAGTAAGGTCCCTTGACCGAGTTGTAAAGGTTAACTCAGCTCAGTTGTCCCTAGCTGTAAGGGTTATCTCGGCTAGGAAGTACTAGATCGGATAAGGGAATTTCGAATCTAGGAAAAACTTGTAAGGAGTTGTCTAAGGGAGCAACTCGGGTTGAGTCGATCTACTGCATTTTGTGGACTCAAAATAGTGGATTTGACTTCGTGCTTAGAATAGCATGGTCCGTGGTTTTCTTCCTCGGGAGGGTTTCCACATACTTTCGTGTTACCGGTTTTCGAGTATACTCTAGATTCATATTGTTTACTTGTTCAGTCTATTCTCGCTTCTATATTGTTTACCGATTTCTAAGTTAGGTCTTTTCTTTGTTCATCCTTGCCTTCAACTCTACTCGACAAATTTATTCCTTAATCGAAGCAAATTTCATCATCACCTTATTCATCCCCCTAGGCTGACTTAGCCTCTCCAAGAGCTAACTTTCAATTGGTATCGAGCCTAGCCTTTCGGAAAGGATCTAACCATCCAAAGGTTTAAAGATCAAATGGCTCGTAACAATGTAGAGTTCGATGAAGGAAGATCTTCCAGCAGACCACCAAAGTTCAAAGGATCCAACTTTGTGCACTCGGAAGAAACTCATGCAATGTTTCCTCCTGGATCATGATGAGGATGTGTGGAACATCATACAATAAGGAGTTACCTTCCCATGAAGACAGAAGAAACAAGAATTGTGCCCAAAACAAAGGCAGAGTTCACAGCTGATAAAGCTGAAAAGTTGAGAAAGAACTTCAAGGCTATGAACATTCTTATGTGCGCCATCAGCTCGGAAGAATATAACCGAGTGTCCGCTCGTGACACAGCCAAAGAAGTGTGGGACACACTCGTCAACACTTATGAAGGTACAAGCCAGGTCGACAAGCAAAGATAAGCCAATATCTTCATAAATATGAGCTATTCAAGATGGAGCCATAAGAAAACATCACTTAGATGTTTATTCGATTCACGAAATTACCAATAATCTCAAATCTCTGGGTAAAAAGATCTCCCACGAAGAAATGTGCGTAAAAATACTCGAAGCCTACCAAGAAAAGATGGGGTTCCAAGGTGACAACTATCGAAGAGGCTCGGAACTTATCTCTACCGAAGCCGGATGAACTCATTGGGAAGCTTCTCACCCATGAGATCCACCTAGAGGAGGAGGATGTAGAGGTTAGCACTAAAAAGAACATTGCAGCTGAAAGCCTTAAAAACCGGAGAAGCAGATCTCGAGCTCCTCCGACTCGGAAGAGGATCCCACGCCACTTATTGCTAGAGGTTTCAAGAGAATGATGAAGCACAAGAGATGGGATAAGAAGCCAAAACAAGAGTTCTATAAGAAAGACAAGAAGGATAGAAAAGGTAAATACTCTTCTCCCTCAAAGTTATCTTTAACTAAGAACTCTGGATGCTTTGAATGTGGCAGCAAGGAACACATAGTCAAAGATTGTCCAAAGAGAAAACGAGACAAAAAGAAGAAAAAGGCTATGATGGCTACATGGAGTGACGAGGACTCATCGGAAGATGACGAGGACTCGGATGACTCAAAGTGTCCGATGGCACTCTCGACTCGAAGCGAAACGAGTCGGACTCGGATCAATCGGATAACAAGAAAGTTAATCCTTAAGAGGTAATTGAGTAGTTTCTCAAATTCTCCAAAGCTGATTTAGCTAAGTATATTTTCACTTTGGAAGAAAAGTCCAATTTTGATTCTTCTCACTTTAAAGAACAACTTGAGAGTCAATTTCCTCTGAGAGCATCTTTTTAAAAATGAGTTGGAAAACCGAGACTCACACTCGGAGAACTCAAGACTAGTGCTCAAATAAATGAGACCGAGTCCGAGTTACTCGAAGAGAAAATGAGCAGACTAAAGCAAACGCTCAATGAGTCTCAAGATCTTGTTTTAAAGTTTACTCAAGGTCGAAAAACCTTGACATGCTCTTGGGATATCAATGTGTCTCCTTCGAAAAGAGGGTCTTGGTTTTAACAAAGAGGAGGAATCAAATTCCTACTCGGAACCTTTCAAGAAGGATTCCGTAACTGTAAAGTTCGGGAAAGTTGAGCACGGTCCTACTCATAAGAAAGAAAAACGACTGAGCCCAGACTAGTTTATAGGAGAAAACCATCTTCATCGTTTTCAAAAGAAAACTCTTTCAAAAGAAAGAGACACGGACTCGGTTCTCTAAATAGAAGACTCGGAATCGGACTAGACCCAAAGTCATTCAAATTTGGGTTCCGGAAAACCTTCTTCCTCAAAAAGGACCTCAGTAAAGAGTGTTACTAGGTTCGTTAGAGGAAGTGAGAAGGGTTAGTTTGTCTCTATTTTGCATGTTACTCGTAAAAGATCAAAAGGACACCGGTACCTTGACAGTGGATGCTCACGCCATATGTCGAGAGACTCGGGACTCTTTTCCGAGTTAGACGAGTACAAAGGAGGAAAAGTCGCATTTGGAGATGATAGCAAAGGCAAGATAATTGGGATACGTAAGATTGGAAAGGAAGGAAATCGGTCAGCCCGAGTATACCTTGTCAAAGGATTAAAGTACAACCTGCTTAGCATCTCTCAATTGTGTGATAAAGGTCAAGAGGTAAGATTCACACAAACCAACCGTATTATATCTCGATGTCGCTACCAAAGAAATCAAGTCGTCACGTAAGAGATCGGGTAATACATATATTATTCGTCTTTCGACCCGAGTTAGAATTTATCTTGTTTAAAAGCATCACTTCATGATGACTCATGGAAATGGCATCGTAGATTAGGCCATGTTAGCATGCATACTATTAAGAAATTGACATCTCATGGTTTAGTTAGAGGATTGCCCAATTGTGCTTTCAAGAAAGACAAAGTTTGTGAAGCTTCGCACAAGAGGGAAACAAATCGGATCATCATTCAATTCCTCGAAGACAGCTTCCACATCCAAAGTGCCTAAACTGCTACATATGGACTTATGTTGTGAAATCTTTGTTAAATCATATGTACTTATTATTACTGATTATTACTCACGATTTACCTGGGTGTATTTTCTCAAGCACAAAAATGAAGCATTCAAGGAGTTCAGCGAAGCTCGCAGAAAAATCCAAGTTGAGTCTCGGACTCGGATCCAGAGAATTCGAACCGACCATGGAAGGGAATTCGACTACTCGGAATTTTCGAGTTTTGTGACAAGAATGGTATCTCTCACAACTTCTCGAGCACCAAGATCTCCTCAACGGAATGGAGTAGTGGAGAGAAAGAACAGAACTCTTGAAGAAATAGCTAGGACAATGATGATTGAGCACAATCTACCCTACTATTTCGGGCTGAGGTAGTCAACACAGCCTAACTACACGTTGAACAGATGCCTCATCGGACCCATCCTGAAGAAAACGCCATACGAGCTCTACAAAGGGAAGAAACCCAACATTTCTTATTTCAAACCCTTTAGATGTAAGTGTTTCGTTCATAACAATGGTAAGGATAACCTGACCAAGTTTGATGCTTGGTCGGATGAAGGTATTTTTCCGGGTTACTCATCTATTAGTAAGGCTTATCGCATTTTCAATAAGAGAACTAACAAAGTGGAAAAAAGTATCCACGTTGTGTTTGATGAGATTGAATAGGAAAAACCCAGCGAATCATCCTTCTCGGATCCGAAGCTCAGCAAAGAAGATGATGATAAAATTAAGCCTATTAGGATTCAAACCTAACTAGCTTAGAATGAAGTGACTCGAACGAAGTGACTCGGAATGAGACAACTCAAGAGGCTGCTCGGAATGTTGAAGGACAATCGATGAACAAGATCATTCGTAACAAGCGTCCGAAGATCAAGCGGTTCAGCCTACGGATCTAGTGAATCGGAGAACAGGTAAAGCATTTAAGTATGCTTCTAGTCATCCACTAGAAAACATATTATCCGATATCAATAGTGGGGTAAGAACTCATTCCTCTCTTTAGAATCTATGTGCATTCACTACATTCATTTCATTAACCGAACCCAAAAATGCACTAGAGACCCTAAATGAACCTGAATGAGTAGAGGCCATACAAGAGGAACTCAATCAATTCGAAAGAAACCAAGTCCGGACCCCGACCAAATGACCTTCGACCACCCGAGTCATAGGAGCCAAACGGGTTTTCAAGAACAAATTGGATGAAGGTGGGTTGGTAGTCGAAACAAGGCTAGACTTGTGGCTCAAGGTTACAATCGGGAAGAAGGGATTGATTGTGGGGAAACCTTTACACTTGTTGCTAGAATTGAAGCCATTACAATCCTGTTGGCATTTGCATCTAGCATGAATATCAAGTTATATCAAATGGATGTTAAGTGTGCCTTTCTCAATGGTTTTATTGAAGAGGAAGTCTATGTTGAGCAGCCCCTGGTTTTGAAAACTCAGAATTTCCAAACCATGTTTTCAAACTTCAAAAACTCTTTATGGACTTAAACAAGCTCCCGGAGCTTGGTATGAAAGACTGAGCAATTTCTTGGCTCAAAATGATTTTAGAAGAGGTCGGATCGACAGGACTCTCTTCATAAAAACCAAAGGGAATGATTTCCTTATCGCTCGGATATATGTTGATGATATAATTTTTGGAGCTACTAATGAAATTCACGTGTCGAGACTTTTCCGAGTTAATGAGACAGGAATTCCAAATGAGTATGATAGGAGAACTCAATTTCTTCCTTGGTCTACAAATCAAACAAGACAAAGATGGAATCTATGTCCATCAATCAAAGTACACCAAGGAGCTGCTGAAAAATATAATCTCCAAGATGCAAAGCACGCAACTACACCTATGAGCAAGCAAGCATAAAACTTCACTCGGACGAGAAAGGTAAAGCAATAGATCGGAAAATCTATCGAGGTAGGATTGGATCTTTGCTATATCTTACTTCGAGTAGACCGGACATAATGTTTAGTGTTTGTCTATGTGCAAGATTTCATGCTAATCCAAAAGAATCACATCTCACTGCGGTGAAGAGAATATTTAGATATCTTACGAGATCTCGACTCTCACTCTGGATACTCGAGATGCTGACTACGCTGGACACAAAGTTGATAGAAAGAGCACTTCGAGGAGCTTGCCAATTTCTGGGTCAATCCTTAATATCTTGGCACTCAAAGAAGCAAAACTCGGTAGCTCTATCAACTGCCGCGGCTGAGTATATTGCAGCTGGAGCATGCTGCACTCGGATCTTATGGATAAAGCAACACTTGAGAGATCTTGGACTTTCTTTCAAATCGGTTCTAATCAAGTTTGACAATCGGAGTGCAATCAGCATCACCAAAAATCCAGTTCGAGCACTCAAAGACAAAGCACATTGAGGTCGGGTATCATTTCTTAAGAGACCATTATGAGAAAGGTGATATTGAACTGAATTTCATTCCTACTAATCTTCAACTAGCTGATATCTTTACTAAGCCTCTTGGTGAGGATCGGTTTTGTTTTATTAGGAATGAGCTTGGTAGGATAAATGCATAATTATGTGCTTTCTATGTGAAAACATCATTGCATGATTATGTGTTATGTGTTTGCAAATCTTTGATAACCATTAGTTCAGTTGACTTAATGATACTGAGCCAATATTTATTATTTGTTTTCGGTTTCGAGTCACTCGAAACCGAGCCGAGTCGAACTCGGATGTTGAGAAAAATGGACATCAATTCTCCGAAATCATCTCTAGATAAGTGGAGAATTTCAGAATTTATTTTCAAAATCTGTTTCTCTCTCTCGCACGCCGTGATCGGACAACTAGCCGTTGGGAGACAACCGCTGGAATTCTAACCATTGAGGAGAGAACCGTCACACCGGTCAAAAGTGACTCGCTGAAATAGCCGAGTCGAACGAATGCTCGAAGGACGATTACTTTCCTATAAATAGCGACTATTCTCCTTCATTTCGTTACTTTACTTTTCACTTACTCTCTCTCTCTCAAAATCCATATTTCGTGCATAAGCTCTCTACATCTACAGCGATTTCTTGTTATTTCAAGCTTCGTGAAGATCTTCTTAAGTAAGCTCAGCTATTCTTAACTCTTTCTTCTACTCTTTTACTTTTTCTCTCTTCGAGTTCTTCTTTCCTCATCCTTCTCAAGCCATTCTACTCTCTCTTTTCCCTCAAAGATAACAAAAAGAGGTTCTCACCTCGACTTTCTTGGCTCCTCTACAAAGAAGCCCCGCACAAAAGCCAAGAAGGCCCTTCCACTTCTAAACCTCTCGTCACCCAAAGCATCTTGGGCTGGATGATAAGTTCTTCCTAACCACCAAATTTTCGTGGTTGCCTCACATCCAATCAACCAGGGTTTATAATTTTCTTTATTTCAGCGAGTTCATATACCTCGAACTCGTATCCGAGTTTTACACTCATCTCACCAGTCCGAAGGTGTTCTAACCTCCAGAGTTCGGAACATAACAGTTCGCATAAACACTTCCCTTCTCCATCGTCCTGTTCAAGGTTTCTTCTCTCTTCTTGAACAGCAATCCAATTCCTTTCATTGAGGTCACTGACGACTTCTTTGAAAAGTATGCCAAAGAGTTCCCCGGGTCACGCAAAATTTTTCTGTGACTCAGCTGAGGTCGAAGCACGTCTTCGTGTTTCTTGCCGATCAGAACCTTCTTCTCTCAGCACTCTAGCAAGGAGAATCCTAACTCCAAGCACCTCAAAGCTCGTTTGACATTCTTGAGGGCTACGAAGTAGACCTCTTTCCCTCTATAATTGAGCAAATGGCAGTTGTGCCAGCTCAACTCCAAAACAAGAAGAACACCCCTCTTCCCTTTGGTGCTCTTCTCACCCTTGTTTTCAAACAATTCAAAGTTCCTCTTCCCTCGGACCCAAACGTTGTTTCGAGGCTGCCGTTGTTGTCGTCAAAAGGAACTTCAGGGGTATGGATACCAGGAGACCTAACCCGGTATCCGGGTACACAGCTCGAGCCGAGGCCATCTTCTTCGCCTCGGACTCGTAAAGATGCCCCCTTTCTCTTCCGCCCCACCTGATGGTGCTTCCACCTCAGGTGCTTCTAAGTCTCTTTCATCCATTTTGTCCTCTCGCCTTCATGGACAAAATCAACTTTGTGTCCTTGGAACTCAAGGACATACTCCAGTTATTCAAGATCGTCTTTCGCCTATGACCATAAACCGTAAAACTACGCGAGTCTCAAATCCGAGAACAGCAGGACTCGCTTATTGAGATGAAGGCCCCGGTGAAGGAGTAGAGGGAGCTGATAGAGCTTCTCTAGGAGAGACGGTCCAAGGCAGCTTAGGACCAAGGTGATTCGGACACATCCGAAGAGTCCTCGAGCCCGGCCAAGACCTCCTCGGATAGAGGCAATGAGGAAGAAGAAGATCAAGAAGAAGCGAAGCCAAGGAGCTCGCGGCCGAGGCAGCTCCTTCTGGCCATGGGGAGGAACAAAAGGAAGAACAAGGAGCAACAACTGAGGGTCTAAGTACCCCTACCGCTCAACCGGAAGTGATCAGCTCGGACAGTGAGTCCGAGTGGATGAGAAGACCTTACTCGCACAAGGGCAATCCGCAGCGGGTCGACCGAGCGGACTCCTCCAGCTGACAAGTTCCAAGAGGATGAACCTCTAGATCCCCTCGTTCGGGTCAGCCACTCGGAACCGAGCCTTTGCCGGAGATCCCTGTCTTCCCTCCGCCGCGCTCAAGGACATCGTCAAGATCCTATCATCGCCGGTGCTCCAGTCATCCTTCCTCTTCCACTCAGACGAACCCATCCCCTTCTTAATTTCTTCATCTTTTATCTACAGTTTTTTTTGTTTTGTCCGGACACCAAACTTGTACTTCTTGTATTCTTCCCATTCTTTTTGTTTTTTTTTTTTGCTGAAAGGCAAGGGGGAGAATAGATAGAAAATTTGTTGTCTTGTCTAGGGGAGTCTCTCTCTCTCACTCTGTACATATTTTCTTTCAATTCAATGAACTTATGCATTTTGTTTCACTTTTCGAGTATAATGATAAATGTAAGCATTTATGAGTTTCCATCAAATATGTTATCTTACTTAGTATCTATTTTGTTGTTTCATGTTCTAATACTTCAATATGCTCTAATTTAGTTGACGCTATGCAACCTTGTCTTACTTCTTGTGCAAAGTCTACAAAAATAGATCTATATCACTAACAAAGTTTCTGTCTAAGTATGGAATGCCTTTCATCAAAAAGGGGAGATTGAAGACTCGGATTTTACACCTCACTTTTTGAGTTCTATCAAGGGAATCAAGTATAAGATTTTCTCACTTATAAAGTTTTGATTCCAAGTCATTCCCTATGCCTTAGAAACTTTTCTGAGTGATATAGTATTTTCCCAAAGTGTTATAGAAATTATTTCATGTATGTATGCATAACTCTGTGTGACTTAGAAAGGATATCCGCACTCACTATCTTACACTCGGTTCGAGTCACTCATCACTTAGAATTATCCCATGTTCAAATGCCGGTATTCGTATAACCGTACTCGGGATTGACTTCACATTACAGGTGTTATTCTATAAGAGTCGGCGCTTTTAGTTTGAATCATACTCGGTCTAGATCAAGTTTATTTCCTCCGATATTCTATAGTTAACTTGATTCTCTTTTACCCTAACTCAGATGGAATTTTGAGTATTATGAATATTAGACACAGAAAATTCAATTCCTTTGTCTGACCTGAGATAATTAGGGACTTAATTATCTCAATTATATCATTATCTCGTGTCTAATCTTGGACCAAAGTATTTTATACTTTGAGAACCAAAATTGTTTTACTTTTGTAGGTGATTCAAATGAGGCTATCCTAAATTTGAATTACAAAAGTAACCGGCTTTAAAATGTCAAATCACCAGCAGACAAGGCTTTTCCACCTTCGACCTATCCCCGGACACTATGTCGGGGTTGTCTATTTCCGAAATGGAAATCTGCAATACTAAGCTCATCGGTGGTTTCCACCTTACTTCGAAGACACCGCCAGGTGGTTTTAGGTACTTCCAAGGGAGTCAAGAGCCATTGTCTAACGTTCTTATTTCAACGGATATTTTCCGAGTGACTCGGAAAATCCTACACAATGGTCATAAAGGAACTTCTAGTCAAAAGTTGGACACAACGGCTAAGCTGCTTGGTCATCTATAAATAGAAGCCAAATCTCAAGACTTGAAGATTGCTGAACCAATTGTAAAAATACATACTTGATCAAAAGTCATTGTATTCATTCTCAATCTTCTTCTTACAACTCCAATTCGTATTTTTATATTATGAGTTGTTAGGTCTTGTACTTAGTTACAAACTCTCTTCTTACTCTCTAAGTAAGGTCCCTTGACCGAGTTGTAAAGGTCAACTCAACTCGCTTGTCCCTAGCTGTAAGGGTTATCTCAGCTAGGAAGTACTAGATCGGATAAGGGAATTTCGAATCTAGGAAAAACTTGTAAGGAGTTGTCTAAGGGAGCAACTCGGGTTGAGTCGATCTACCGTATTTTGTGGACTCAAAATAGTGGATTTGACTTCGTGCTTGGATTAGCACGGTCCATGGTTTTCCGCCCGGGAGGGTTTCCACGTACTTTCGTGTTACCGGTTTTTGAGTATACTCTAGACTCGGATTGTTTACTTGTTCGATCTATTACGCTTTTATATTCTTTATTGATTTCGAGTCATGTCTTTTCCGAGTTCATCCTTGACTTCAACTCTACTCGGACCAATTTATTCCTTAATCGAAGCAAATTTCATCATCACCCTATTCACCCCCTCTAGGGTGACTTAGCCTCTCCAAGAGCTAACTTTCAATAATAACCCTAGTGTTAGACTCGAAACATAATGCTTTCCTAGTATGATAGCAAATTATCTTCCTTAGTGTTAATCCAAGTAATATGGTTAGACCCTTCGGCATCCACGTCGGTGACAAACTTGGACGGATCAAACTGCTGGTACAACATGGATTGGGAAAGTACCGAAACTAAATTCCCCTTAGGCTTTTCCGCCCGTTTGAATAACAAACCAAAAATGTTATTTTCAACTAGATTAGTCCGAGTCATGTGTGGTCTGTCCCTCTTAGAGGAGGTAGGGTGCCTCTTTTTCTAGCACATGGTAGTCGTTAAAGACTTCTAAACCAAGTTCAGAATACCCTTCTTTTTTGGGTAGTAAGGTTGAGGAAAACCATAGTAAGGGAAGCCATCCCCTTCTTTTAGGAATTGCCCATTTAGTGTTTGAGGAAAGGGTTTGATTGAACGGACTATGAATGATGGAGTCTTCTTAGTTTCTATCTACCACTTTGCTTGGGCTATTTCCTTAGCGGTTAGATGATAACCTAGCCTAAACTTATAGTTATTGGTGGGTTCAAGGGGTGGAAAGATTGGGTGGTACGCCCTCCTACCTAAAGCTAAGCGAGGAAAATACCCCTTCTTCTTTAGCGTCGAGTGGACAATAGAGTTGATGTAAGGATTAAAGTTGAAAGGCGCTTTATCCTTATCTATAGCGAGTGATAGTTTCAAACCCATAGAGCTCCTCATCATCGGCGTCGTATTTAATTTTGACAACGAGACTCTTTAGAGGTGATGGTGGCATTGAGATTGTCTCTATTGATGGTTAGTTCTTGACCTTTAATTATCATCTTAACTTTTTGATGCGGTGTCGAGGGAACTACCTGGTGGTTGTGTAACCAAGGGCGAGAAGAAGGTTGAAAGTGGCTGGAATATCAAGGACTTAGAAGTTGATATTGTTCACCATAGGCCTGGCATTAATCGAACGAGTCACCGTTCCCAAAACTATTCTTACGGAGTTATCATAGTCTTGAAGATGAATAGTTTTCTTAGAGAGTTGTTTCTCTCTAATACCTAACCTTTTGGCAGTCCTCCAAGGAAGGACATTTATAGCGAGATCCGTTCTACTAAGGTTAGAGGGACAAACTTGTTAATGTAAGTTACGATTAAGTAAAGGGCATTGTTGTGTTCGATGCCTTCTTCGAGTAGATCTTTCTTGTCAAACGTGATGGTACCACCCCGTTATTAACCAATCCTGCTACTTCCTCACGCGTAGATTCAAGAGAAACCTTAGTTTTCTAAGTGCATCAATTAAGTCATGCATATGCTTCGGAAGGCGGATATGAGTTGTCAAATGGAGATATCAACTTTACATTTTTAAACCTGTTTCGGGATTGGGTCTTCCTCTTTAGTAAATTATTTTCCTTGGGGCTTCCTAAGTCTTATGTGTACCCATTGGTATATTATGTCGTCTGGATCTAGTAAGGAATTGAATTTCTGGACTCTTTGGTTCTCCCCAAAAGTCATCTTCTTCTAAGGGTGATGTGTCCCGAAGTTATCATCACTATTGTCTTTAGTTTCGTACACATCTTCTTTATCATTTACCCACAATCCATGGACTTACGGGTCTAAAGAAGCTAAGCTAGCAAGTGGTTTCAACTCATTGATGTCTTGAATAAAGCGAAATGGATCCCACTTGACCCGAAATGGGTTCAAAGATATATCTAAGATACTTGTTGAATGGATTCTTGTTGTTGTTAGGTTTTTGAGTGGCCTTAGCAAGAGAGAGCTGACCATTGTAGAACATACTCTCCAACTTGTTCTTGAATATCCAACATTGCTCTATGTTGTGCCCTCGTGCACGATGGTATTTACAAAATTTTCTCGTGTCACGGTTTTCGATTATTTCGCGGTTTCTAATTCTGCTCTTATAGGTGGAAACTCAATCTTCCCTTTAGACAATAAACGATCAAGGGTTTGAGGGTAAGTAGTATCTATAGGAGTGTGGTCATTATATCTATTAAGGGCATTGACATCTACACCCCTGCTGGTATTGCCTTGATTAGAGGTTTTCTTGTCCTTGGATTGATTGTTACCTCTATATCCATCCATGACTTTTGTGGTCGTGGTAGACAATTCTTCTTCTATCAGCATGCCCGCATCTCTAAGAGTCGTGAAACTCATGAATGGTAGGAATTTGAGGTGCTTGGTTATAAGTCTGGCTGAAGGTTCTTCAATATTATCCTGACTTGCTCCTTCTCGGAAGGTCGAGTCCACCATTTGGGTAACCTTTACCCTCCATCCGGTGAGAAATTAGTAAAACTCTCTCTCTCCCTTGTTTGATCAATTCCAAGTCTTTAAAATTGACAGGTATATTAGTTTTATAGAAGTATTGGTGTACGAACTCCTTACACGGATCATTCCAATTGGTGACCTTAGGTGGGTCGGCTACATTATACCACTTCATTACATCACTGTGGAAGGTCCATGGGAAGATGACATGGGAATTGTCTTCGAGTACATTTTTAAGAGTCATTGCTCCTAAGAAGTTGTGAACATTATGATGGGGATTTTTCGAACCACAAAACTTGATGTTTGGCATGGTAAACTTGGGAGGAGCTTCCTTTTGGAGAGTGAAGTAAATCCTGTGAGATCAAAGTAGTGACTCTTGAATATCAAAGACTCCCTTAACATTTGTTCTATCTTATCTATGCGTGAATCAAACTTAGGCTTACGTTCGGGACTGGTTTCGGGAGAAGGATCAGGTGGAGGGCCTCCTCCTCCTATTTCTTCCTCACCGTCTTTCTTATTATCCTCGAGAGACTTTAGGATGACTTTAAAAGTGTCCGATATGGATTCTATCTTCTTATCCCGAGCCTCAATTTGGGCTTCCATCTTGACTGAGGATTCATTGAGTAAGTTGACGATGGGAGTTTGTTTTAGTTCTCCGTCCATTAGAGAGGAATTATTTTTGGGAACTTTCCTACGATGAAAAATTGGTCGAACCGGTGTTGTGTGCATCGAGGTGGGTTGCATTGGTGTAGATTGAGGTGTAGAGTGAGAGGAAGAGGTACCGGACTCCTTGCTGAGGCGTGCTAACCTTTTGTAGCTCGAATTTTTATGAAACCCAATGACGGTAGACTTTCCTATTCTCCAGCCCAAAGGATAATGCTTAGGACCATGTGAAGGAAAAACAACTTTTGGGAGGAAGGGGATTAAGTGTGAGACTCAAAGGAGCTAAGAAAGAATGATTTTTATTTAGATGCAAATAAGGAATGCGGAACGGTAATGAAATATAATGATGCTAATAACTTAGTTTGGGATAATTTGTGATTTGGGTAATACACAATTGGAATGCACAAATGGCTCCTCTTAATTGAAGATGAATTTATTTTGGCTAAATGCAATATGAAATGGAAAATTGGACTCACCTAATTTGAGATGAATTGATTTTAGGCTAGATGTAAAATGAAATGCAAAATTGGACTCACCTAATTTGAGATGAATTTATTCTTGGCTAGATGCAAAATGAAATGCGAAATTGGACTCATCTAATTTGAGATGAATTTATTTTTGGCTAAATATAAAATGGAATGTAAAGATGGACTCACCTAATTTTGAATGAATTTATTTTTGGCTACAAGTAAAATGAAATGCAAAATTGGACTCACCTACTTTGAGATGAATTTATTTTTGGTTAAATACAAAAATGGAATGTAAACTTGGAATGAAAATGCTAAAAAGCCAAAACCCTAAAAAACGTGTCGATTGAAGAGAAAAACGGTCCCTGGCAGGACTCTCCTGAGTTGACCGGTGGTGGTCGGCACGTAGCTAAGCTCGGCGACCGGTGGCTACCTAAAACCTAGAGTGATGAATTTTTGGGATGACTTAGAAATGCAATTATAGACCGACCTAGAAAAAGAAGGTGATTTTAGACTTTTGGCTAAATATGCATATATTGGACCGACTAGAGGAAATTAATTATTGTATTTTATTCACACCCATGTAAGGGTTATTGAACTCTCCTAACCTAACTTAAAGGCTCACAAGCAAAAGATTAAATATTAAAAACAGCCACATTCAGCGAAGCATGCAAATGAAGAGAAAAAATGTTGCCTAGACAACCAAGGATCTAAGGTCAAAAAGAGGGATGAAACTAGGTAGGATACATGGTGTCTCTTAGTTCGAGCATTTAGTCCTCCAAGGGATGCACAATAGGAAAAGCATGAATCCTCGGTGCCTCTCAGTAAACCAAAGAGAGCGTATGAGGGAAGAGGTACCACTTTGCTAACAATCAAGCCTAATCGGGCCCGTTTCGGTTAGCGGTTCGAAGCTCTTCCAAAATTGTTCTCAAGGGTAAAGGCTAAACGTTTAAATTAAAAGCAAATAAGTTCAAGGTTGCCTAAATGCAAGATGCCTAGTGCAAAACACATTACGAAAACTCACAACTCAAACTTTTAAGTCTCACCCTCTTTAATAAGTGATACGTCCCTAGTGGAGTCGCCATTGTAGGAACCATGGCCCCGTCCCTTGGGACTGAGTTTCCCAAGAATGTGGGGTCTCTCATTTTTATTTGAAAATAATTTTTAGAAGATATTTTTAGAATCGGAATGTATCTCTTATTAGGATTTTTAATTTTTATAATCCGATTTAAAATAGGTTAAATAAAGGCGATTGGCGATTTTATTAATCATTTATTTTAGAAATTATTTTTAGAAGCCTCGTGATATTATTTCACAACTTAAGAAAATAACAAAATATAATAAATTCATTTACTGCTGCAAGACTTTTGGGCGAAACCGGTGTAAAACACCGGCTTGGACTAACGCGTTACCCGGTGACCGTTCGGCGCGGCGAGAGCAGCACCGTGCGATCGCCGGCTGCAACCATAGGTCATGACTTAGGTGACCAATCTCAGTCCATGGCTCAAATTGTCAAAAACAAAAATATCCTTTTTTTGTCATTTTCAGCACGAGATGTCGAGGAGCAAATTAAAGAAAAACACAAAAAAAAGGGTCGTCATTCGGTTTTAGGAAATAAAAACTAACAAAAATAAATAAAAGGCTCTTTCAATCTTAGTATAGAAAACACTAAGCTTGGAAGAGGTTTAAAACTTGACTCCATCGGTCTAAAACCGAGAATCTAGATTCGGGGACGAAGGTACGAAACATAGGGATATGCCCTTCCGTTACGCCCGTCAATAGACGGTCTTTACTAATTTGAGATGTGAGTCTAGGGAAAGTGTTTCGATAAAGCACACAACATATTACATTCAAAACTAAATCAACCAAGGAATGCTTAGGAAAGCAATAAAAGCATATACGAAATCGGTAAACAAAAGTAATAAAGAAAAGCAAAAAGGAAAGCGAAAGAAAGCAAAAAGAAAATAAAAATATTACGGCGGGCGGGGACGAATTAAAAGCGATTACATCTCTTCTCCACAATACCGAAAGCAATAAATAACGTAAATTAAATAAACCGTAAAAGACTAAAAGCAAATCTCTATTTATAGTGGAGAATTAGGTCACAAGATGACCTAAGGAACAACTTAAACAATCATCCAAATGGAGCAGACAAATTGGCCAAAAATTTAGAAAAACCGGACCAAATTTCCTATGAACTAGGATCCCACGGACAACGCCGAAATACGCGAGCCGATCAAAAACGGCATCGTCATTGTCAAACCGTCCTTACGTGTTGCGGTTGGTCTTTGGAGCAAAACACAACGTTTGGGCGAACACTCCCTGAAACGCAGCGTCGGTCAAGAACAACATCGTTTTGTGAAGTCGAACTTCGTGTCTCGGTTGGACGTTTGGAACAAAATGCAACATTTTGGCGATGTTTGCCATGAAACGCGGCGCCGGTCAATGCGATGTCGTACGAGACGATTAAGCTCGTGTCTCGGTTAAACGCTGAATATGAAACACATCGTTTATCCTCTAGCATGGCTTGATGTGAGGCATCGGCGAAAGGTTAACCTTGAGCATTGACCGAGCTTGGACTGGGTAAAAGAAATGGCTTCCGTCATGCTAATCACACTCCGACCGTGATTCGAATCCGCAAATAGGATTGGGATTTCATCACCGAACCGACTAAATAAAACACGAAATAAAAGAGATAAGAGTGACACATTCTAGGTGTCTATAATTCTCTCCGCACAAACCGAGAAGAACTAATCACTAAATCCGAAATAATACCCTAATCAAATTACTATTTTAATGTACTAAATTAGCAAATGGTAATAAAAAATTTCAAATTCAAAAGAAATAAACTGATTAAAGTTGCTAAAAGGATGTCGATCACTGATAATGACCGAGTGTTTTTGATGTGTTGTGCTTTATTCCTCCAAAAACAAATTGAGTCACAATTACAAAAACTAAGTCACCCATAGTTTGTCTAATCTCGTTTTCCTCCATATCTTGCCACCTTCTATTTGTGGGTTTTAATTCCAGAAATGAGAAGGCCATTCTTGGCCATAGATGATAACCTACGTTGGAAATTTTTCAATTAAAAGTTTCAAGGGTTAAAAACACCTGTAAAGCATATTGACATGAAAGTTACACTTCGACTCTACTATCCAATTTGCCTTAAACTTCATAATTTGATTCAAAATACACAATGAATTCGAGAAAATTCAATCCAACAATCAATTTTCCTAGCAAGAAACTCTAATTTGAAGCTCCAACACAAAAACAAGAAAAATCCGTATATTGAACTCAATAGTCATAGATCCAAGCTCAAATTCAAGCTCAATGTTCAAAATTGACATTACATCAAAAGAATCACCTGTTCTATGGGAAATTAGTCACCCATCAAGGAAGGAGCAGCCACAACAATTCAAACTCAAGCCTAAATTAGGGTTTTGGCGGACGTCGGAAGTGGAGGCCAAATTCGGTGGTTAGGAAGGCGATGATGGAAATAGCGAGTGATGGAAACGACGCAGGAGATAGAAAGTTAGAGAGAAAGAGCGACGGAGAGAGAGAGAGAGAGAGAGAGAGAGATATATATATATATATATATATATATATATATATAAAGAGAAAAAGAAAAGAGAGAGAGAGAGCGGGGGAGGGGAGGGGGACGGCGAGGAAGAGCGAGATGGAGTGAGAGAGAGAGACAAGTGAGAGATAGATAGAATTGGGGTTTCATAGTTTGACCCCTTTTTATGACCCGTTATTGACCCTTTATTGGCCCTTTAATGGCCCATTTTTAAGCGGCACTTTCACCGCCTTATCCTCTCATTAATAAAAATGGACTTTAACCCTTTTTCCTTTACTCGACCCTACTGGCCGAATGGGGCCCCTACCCATTGCCCAATCCTAGTCATCGCACAATGACCAATTTAATTAACTAAGTATTAACCATATCAATATGCTAAGCAATTTAAATTGGAGTTTTTGGTTTATTTTTAAATATTAAATCTTTCTAGAAATCTATGAAATTGAAACACCTAGGGATTACTTCCCTAAAATGCTTATATTCGGTAATTAAACATGTGCTTGTCATTCATTGGGATGACTAAAAGATCGATCATTAAATGACTATCACAACTTTCTTTCAAATATGGAGTGAATTACTTGAGTTAAATCAATTACCTATTCTCATGGGCTTTTAATTTAATCAATTTACCTATTCTCATGGGTTTTCAATTTAATTAATTCATAAACATAGATTATCAAATTAATATCCTAATTAGTAATTCTATCTCTTGACATAACAAATTAAGTGTAATCTTAGTTTTTCGATGTTAAACTTCTCCTTTTAGTACTTCATTCAAGCAACTAGAATACATGCAAGAAAATGGCCAATAATCTCATAATAGCATAACAACTCTAAGATAGATAGAAACATTCCAAATAAAATTTAAGCACAAAAGTTCAACTACTAACAAGATAACATTATTAAGTTTAACGAGATCCTTAGATTAAATAAGACTACTCACACATAATTTAAACTAATAATGAAACGAATATGGTTTGAATTAGACAGAAAAGAGATAAAAGGTAGAAAAGAAGTGCTTAGTCTCCAGCAAGTGTTGCTTGAAACTCTTGGTGTGAACAATTTGATATCTCGATCTTCAAACCTTTCTTTAACTTGACACACATTTTTCTTGACTCTCTCAACTCTCTTTCTTAAATTGTGAAAATGGTGGATAAAGCTTAGTTAGTTAAAATGGTGGATGGGGATAATGATGGATGCCAAAATTGCTGCAAAATTCAGCTTTAATAGCACAACAGGCAATCAAGAGGTGTAACAGTCAAAATTAAAGAGACACGGTAGAAAATGCATCCAACACGGGTCGTGTCCACCGACATGGGCTACCTGTGTTGGCAGCGAAATGCTTGATTTTGATGGAATCTATGCAAGATCGGCTGTTCACATGGAAACAACCCACCTGTTTTCGTAGCAAGGTAGGCGAGCAAGAGGACATCCAACACGAGCCTTGTCGGCGAACACGAGTTGCCCGTATTAGCTGTTGGAGCTACAGATTCTTGGGAATCAAAGGAAACAACCGCTACGATTGTAGGGTTAGACCATGTTGGCTTACTCAACGCTCAAAAACCAGCTAATCATGGGAATCTTTGGTACTGGTGATCAAATATGCACAACTCATCTCAAAACGGAAAAAACACAAGCATAAAGCCAAAAATGGAGCATAAAGAAAAGCATCAAAATGCCATAAGAGAGTATGCATTTCAACCACTTATCAAAATTCCCTACGTGTAACCATTGCTTGCCTTCACGTAAGGTCAATACACTAGAATGATGTCCAACAAATGAATAACAACCTCCTCGAGGTTAGGCAACCATAAGTATCATAAGGAAGATGATGGCAACAATATCCTATAAGCACATGAAACTTTTTTAAAAATTGAAAAGAAACAAAATTTTCAAAAACCATAGTGAAGACCACAAGGACAAACTTGATTAACAATCCAACTCATCACTTAAACAAATCATATTGGCACACATAGAATGATGGAGCTAGCAAGACCAAGTAGAACCTTACTTTGGAAACGTGAAAACACTCCACTCATTCATTTGGGCTTATACAAGTTTCACTCAATCACTCTCACAACAATGCAAACTACCATAAGCTTGGTAGAAGTCTCTGTTCGCCACTACTAAAATGTAATATACATGATGACAATCAAGAGACAATCAAATGGTTGTAACGGAGCTTAGGCACTCGGGTAAGAAACACTACTACAAGAACCACTTTTAGCTACAATTAAAAACGACATTTAACTACGGTTAATGTATGTGGGCATCGTTGTATGTACTACCTTTGACAATGGTTCAAAATCGTAGTCATAGGAAACTATATGACAACGGTTCACATAGAAAAACCGTAGTCATAGGCTTATCTATGGCAACGGTTTCTTCATCTCGAACCGTCATCATAGGGCTTCCTCCGTAGTTGATGAAATTATTTACAGAGCACCTATGACAACGGTTCGGATGAAGGAACCGTCATCATAGATAAGCATATGACTATGGTTTAGGTGAAGAACAGTAATCATAGGTTCTAACCGGACCTTTTGACTACGGTTACGCTTTAATAACCGTAGTAATAAGTCCGATTTTTTAAAAATAATTTTTCTTATGTTTTCTTGCCCTCTATACAGTACAAAAATCATATACAAACACATATACAAACCACAATCCAATACACTCTTCACCGGAATATATACAAAACAACATACTCAACACATTTTGTATATGGTACAAGACAATGTAAAAATATATATACCTATAAGCTGTATGACTACTAAAATCACAAACTTAACCAATCAAATAATGAAGAATAAGCTGTAAATATATACCTATTTCTTTATGCGGTTATATACAAACTCGCCCAACCTTATTTTAACTTGTTGAGCACTTCATCTATATAGGGAGTGGGTGGCTTCTTTCCAGGAAATATTATAACCAATGCTTGTAAAAGACATCTTAATTAGGTCAAGTGCAAGTATTAATCAAGTTGAAAAAAGAATATAATCAATTAGAAGTGCAAGTATACCTCTTTGGGACTAAATGAGGTTCTCTTTCATGTACTAGAGAATGTAGAAGCTGCACTCCACGTTACGTGGTTGTTTATGGCACTACAATAATAAAATAGATTCCCAACACATAGAGAATTAATTAGTACTTCATTTAGCTAGCAAGTAATAGGAAATGTAAAATAATTATAGTAGACTCTAATAACCAAGAGAACCTCACCTTGACGGGACCATTAGTGGCTGTGATTTCTTCATTCGTTTGTCTTTGATGCCTATGTCATAATAATAATGGAGTATAACACTATTTTTCAATCGGAAAAATAAAATTCAAGTTAGACATACCATTGAACGATTACTAATTAACAAAACAACATAAAATGATTAAAAGTATGAACTCATGTTTCGACGACGTCCTTGATATCTTCCTTCACGTCACGACCCGGAGGATCAAGCCAGTAGGCAATATTAGCCATTGGATATAGGTCAACAAGCATCCAATGGTGGCTACATAACCACAAATAACACATTTTTATATAAGTATGTATAACACCATATAAAAATTTCATCGGTTTATTAGTTCATTTTGTACACTTGCCTTTCATTGAATGCTGCCAAGTACCATGTTTTATCCTCCGAAGTATGTTTCATGATGTGGAAGATATAGGTGACTTGTTCTTCACGATTCAGCCTAACTCCTTGAATAATGGGATTAGTGTTTAGAAACCGAACGAAGTCCTTCCTAATCTCGTACAACCGCTTTACATATTAATTGTATGTAGTTAGAAATTGAAATTAATAGTAAAAAAAAAAAGAACTGATTATGAATATATTAACTAACATCATGCCAAGTGTAATAGCAAATACGCCAATGTCCTCCATGCGCAAAATTGCAGTATGTCGTCCGAGAAGACATAGACCAGGCATATCCACTTCACGTTGCCCAAACACGTGACCCGATGCACTACGGATGAATGGTTCCTCCGGTGACGAGTCTTCACATAACTTTCCAAAGTAGCACACCGATCCGTGCGGGACTCCTCAATAGATTTGACAGAAGACTTCTTCGGACGACGAACGGGCACCATTGAATGTTAGCTTGTGCCACTGGTGCCCTTCATCCCACTCTCGGCTCTGTCCCCGATATCCTAGTGAATAATCAATACAAAAATCGAAATATATATATGTGATATTAGCAATAGCTAAATCTAATATTTTTAATAAAAATGAATTATCGTAGTGAGAATGACCAAACTCTTGGGCCAACGAAGAAAAGCGTTGACTGCGTCTCGTCAACGAGTGTAGAGCTCGGTCCTCGGATCGGTAACTTGCACTCGCCTTTCCCGTGCATCACCTCTTTCACACTCACCCTCACCTCATGAGTTGCAAGGGGTGTCCTATGAATGACAATATCCGACCTCCACGGAAAACAACACCCAATGCCACAACATGCTCTAGAGGAGGGTGATGAGAAGTTAGCTTGCAATTCGCCAGTCTGCATAAGAATAAGTATAACAATTACAATAATGGGATAACCTTTGAATATAGAAGTTAAATAACCTAAAAACCCTGAAAATAAACGGACATAGTTTCCCCTTAAAAGTAAGCATTTTTCCCGGGCTAGCGGCCCTCATCCGAAACAACAAAAACATACTAATAAATAAATAATTACTCAACGGCCACACGCCGGAGTTACACAACAACCACACAATATACACCATTCATTCAATAAGATTATACACCAATTAGTTAAAAATATAAACATGCATGTAAATAACGACACTCATCCGAAACAACAAAAACATAGCATATGTAAATATTCAACAAGATTATATATTAATTAGTCAAAATATAAACATGCATGTAAATATAATTAGGTTGCAAAATCTGAATTACCTCCGCTAAAGCTTCAAATTGGTCGACAGGTGAGCTCGCGTTCACGCTGGCCGATGTGTGAGGTGAGAATGGACGTACATCATCAAAGTTGGTAGGTAACGACAAACCCGTGTTGGTGAAGTACGACCTCATCTCGGGATCGCATCTTTGCCCATATCTCGCGCCCTCATCTCTTCTATCCGTGCAACCATTTGGGACATTTGGGACAACATTTGGGACATTTGGGCCTCAATATATGCTTGGCTGGAAGAGACGAGGCACTTTTAGGTGTCTACACCCACCCGCCCAACGACAGCTCGAACACGACCGGGATGCTCATCTCTTTGTAGGTCCAAGGCTAGCTTGTCCCTCCTCCCGATGGTGTCGGCGACTTCGAAGTCGATGTCTATGACAAAGACTCCTATATGAAGAAAAAATATATTATCATTTAACAATTCATAAATATTAACCGATAAGTTCTAAAAATAACTAAAGGAAATAGTAAAAAACTCACAAGTCGGCCGGAAATAGCTTCTACATCGGCAGTAGTGAAGGTTCCATCTTTCTTCATTCTTCCTTCAAACCATAGCTTATCCCTATTAACAAGGAGTTGCGAAGTATCTATGGTGGAACCTTCACCGGATGTGGTTTGAAGTTGTTCAAGCTTTTGCTTGTACAACCTCTCCTCCAACTTCGCATATCCCTACGGGACAAGACATGACACATTGCTCTTAATCCTCTTCTGGTTGGCTTCACCTATCGCCTATGCAAGTAATAGACAACGAAAATATCGAGTTCATAATAGTTAAATTGAAAATAGTTGTATATATCACAGACAATTTCTTCCTTTTTATATCAATTCGACAAGTGAAAATATCGAGTGCATAAGACAACTCCCCTCTCATTGTCCTTTACATTTGCCCTTCTTAAGTATATCTCACCACTTACATTTATAAAAAACCAACATCACATTATTTTTATATGAGATTGAATATTGAATAAAGTTGCATACTTGTTCAAACCCTTTATTTTCTCCTTAGAGCTACCCATTAACTTTTTATATAATCATTGATGATGTAGTATCAAAAAAGGTATCAAAATAATGAAATTACCATGTATTTCGGAGAGGTGACATATTGAAACGATCTCCAGTCCTTCTCGGTAATATAAATGTAGACCTTGCGGGGTCTACCTTCTTGTTTTATCTTCCTTGTTTTGTAGACCCATATAGCGGCAATGCGGTATTTGAAGTCTCTAAACTTTTCTATCGCTGACATGAGGGTCCTGTGTTTCACGGAAGGGATCTCATATTCATTAACGTTCAAGTTGAACGTTCTTTGAAACACAAGAACAATATGCATTAGTGCATATATATTAACCATTGACAATATAAGTTGCAATACTAAGTTGAGATGTGGTTCATTTACCCGAATATCGTTCCAAAGGTTGTCCTTAAAGGAATCGGGGACATCAACCCATTTTTGTAGTTGATGTTCATGTGGGAACGGGTTGGGGCACCAACGTAGCTCATAAAGGGAGCTTTATGCTCACCTACGATATTTCCGTGGCTATTGAAATCGACCCGTGTAAGGAGAGTTGGATCGTCTCTATTCGGACCAACTTCTCCTTGTTCATCATAGTTCGCCTCCTCAATTTTTTTGTACTTTTAGAAGAATCCATTTTATACTACAAGCAATTATACAACTCTTGATAAATAAACATGTACAACAACTTTTCTAAGATTTTCATATGATATCCATTTATAATTTATAAGATTAATCTACAAAATTTTCTCTAAAACACAGATGAAATATAAGACTCCTATATTACACTTTCAAGTTTAGATCTAAAATTGTAAAATACTATCTACACTTTTGAGTTTCATGAAAATGCCGAAAATGACAAGGCAAACAATAACAAAATTAAAAACCCGCTATGGAATTCAGGACAAAATGCTAAAGATGAAGCGAATGAAGCTAACCTGGTGGTGCCCGGAAGAGAAGTAGGCGAGAGAGATGCACCCACTCGGAGAGATTCAGGTCGGCGAGAGAGGTGCAGCCACGTGGAGAGAGTGAGGTCGGAAAGAGAAGTCGGCGAGAGAGTGGTGCAGCCACAACCGAAAACATGGAGAGAGTGAGTGGGGGAGTGCAACCATGACCGGAAACCGCAGAGAGAATGAGTGGGACCGAGAGTGTAAAAAGTGAGACTCGACGTTGATCGATGGTTTTTTGTGTGCGGAACATTAGACTATGGTTCACTACCAATAACCATCGTCTAAAGTTCTTATACTACGGTTCTTTTATTGAACCGTCGTCATAGATGTACCTACGACGTCGGTTCGATAAAAAAATTGTGGTCTAAGATTCATTATAAACTTTAGACGACGATTTTTATGTTGAACCGTTATCATATATACATTAAAAACCGCATTTTTTACGAAAATGCCACCAGTCCATTTTTCATGATGGTTTGTCCTTTTAACTAACGTTAAACACCATTTGTTAAAAGTGGTTTTCGTAATAGTGAAAGGGACATTGCATTTTAGGAAAATGAGGAGACTACAACAAAATTGATTTTTTCTAGTAACTTTTGGGTGGCAAAGCTAAATCGTCTAAATGTATGACGACGGTTCAGATAAAGAACCGTGGTCTAAAGTTCATTATAAACTTTAGATGACGGTTTTTATATTGAACCGTCATCATATATACATTAAAACTCGCATTTGTTTTACGAAAATGCCACCGAGTCTATTTTTCATGATGGTTTGTATTTTTAATCGTCGTTAAACACTCGTTGTTAAAAGTGATTTTTGTAGTAGTGATAGGGATATTGCATTTTAGGAAAATGAGGAGACTACAACAAAATTGATTTTTTCTAGTAACTTTTTGGTGGCAAAACTAAAATTGCTACAATTGTTTCGAATGTTAAATTTATAGTAGCAAGATAAAAATTGCCACAAAACAAGTAAGTATATTGTGGCAATATTCAAACTTGCCACTAATGGTCATACTGATCAGCAATAATAAACGACATGTGCATGAAAAAGAAGCAAAAACCCATGTTCGGACGTACAGGGACGAGGGGTTAGAACCCCTTTGTTCTTCTTCCTTGATGAATCATTGTATCGATCGAGCAATATTATTATTATTATTATTATTATTATTATTATTATTATTATTATTATTATTATTATTATTATTATTATTATTATTACTACTACTATAAAATTGTTAAATTACTACAGTATATTTTTAAATTAAAATTAAAATATAACAGATAGCTATAAAATTTGCTACTAATATAATTCTTTTGTAACAAATACTAATTTTGTGACAAATACAACTTGCTACAAATGGCAGGGTATAGTGGCAAAATATTATTTTGTAGCAAGTTACTATTTGCCACAAAAATATACAATTTGTCGCAATTGTAAATTTGCAACAAAAGGCTTTTGTAACGGACATTTTGTGGCAACTTTTGTGGCAATTTTTAAATTGCCACAAAAAGTATATTGTGGCAAAATCAGGGTATCTTGTGGCAAATTTGGTTCCAAAAAATCAAATTTTCTTGTAGTGTAAAAAACCAAGTAGATATGAGCTCCTAATGCTAAAACCAACAAAAATGCGCAATTACACCTCATCACATCCTAAAGTTAACTTCAACAAGTACTTTGGAAAAATCTTATCCAACTAAAACCAAACTGATTATTCCACGTGCCAAACGTTTTATTAATTGCTTGTTTTTTCCTTTTTTCTCCCTTTTTTCTTCTTGCTTTCTTTCAAAATTTTTCTTAATTTGTTTTGTTGTTTTGTTCAACAAAGTCTTAGCATTAAGAATGTCAAACAAATCTTATAACTCATTTACACCAAAATACTCATCCTTACAACCACAACGGGACATTATTTTTTACTCAATTCAAATTGATCCCTTAACTCAACAAATGAACCAAAATTTTATCACCAATACATCAAACCCCAAAAACATCCCTACCATCACTAGTTTGAATCTCCATTAGACTTGGCTTAGGTAAAAGATCACGTGTTTGGCCAAAGACTAATTAGGATGGTTCTAAACAAATGAAATAGTCAATTAAGCTCAAAGGATATATCAAAAGGTTAATAACTTATATCAATGTGATAATTTGGCTATTGTAGCTCATAAATGAAAATAATGCCTCAATCACTTTGTTAGAATGCATATACACATATGATTTTCAAGAGAATTTAAATGAGTTCTAGAGATGCAATCATAGGAGAGAGTCACATAAGAAGAAACATGAGACCGATTGTAATATTTAGTCCATTCAAGGCTCAAAATCTCTCCGGACCTCTACGACAACCTCATCCAGCTCAAAAGGGTTTAACATGTCAATATTTTATAAGAAACCCAGGGTTGTTGATTTTCATTCATCCAATATGGTAAGAATCATGAAGTTGAAAAAATGGTTTTTCAAAACTTCTAACACTTTAGGCACCAAGGACATCAAATGAATCATCATCGAGCTTCATCGTTTTTTATTTTTTTGTTTTTTTGTTTTTGTTTTTTTCTTTTTTAATATGAAAACCTACATGATATAGTCGTAAACGCAAAACTAAATGCTAAATGCTCAAATGTGAAAGAAACATACTCTAGCCTAAATGTCATGCAACTATATGCAATCCGACCAACCATTATACATAGATTGATATTATCGAATCCTCCATGCTTGGACAAAGCATATTCGTCAATGCAAGCACATTCAACAAATAGAGATGGGCGTAAAGAAACATCACTTATCAAGTGCATATAATGGTAACTTTTATACAAAATGCAAACAACATAAAAGTTCAATAGAGGAAGTTAACCACCCCGAGAGAGGGGGTGAATAGGGTGTTGAAGGATTTTTGAAGAAATTTGAAGTTCGAAGAACAATCCGCTTAGAAAGAAGAATCAAGTCTAGAATTGAAAGTTCACTTAGAGAGGATAAATCACCCTAAGGAGGGACGGGGTTGAATAAGGTGTTAAAAGAAAATTGCGAAAATTGAAGTTCAAAACTAAGATAACAGACTGCAGAAAGAAACCGACTCTAGAGTGACTTAGAAACACAAAAGTATGAAGACAATTGTTTTATAAGGAAACCCTCACAGGGCAGAAAATATCAGATTGTGCTAATCCAAGCACAAAGTCAAACTCCACTATTTGAATCCACAAATAAAGAGTTAAAAAATACTATGATTTGCTCCATTAGAAAAATCTCTTATAATTTTCCTAGCCTACAAATTCCCTTATATTACCTAGTATTTCCAAGTTGAGATACCCTTTACAAGTTGGGACAATTGAATTGAAGTAATCTTATCTACTCGGTTAAGGGATGACTTAGAAAATAGTTTGAGATAAGAAAGAGATTATGAGAATTTTCTTACAAGAGATACAACTCGTAAATAAATGAGAATGCTAGTAAGAATTGTAAGTTAGAATACCGAATGATTAAGTTAAGCTCTTGGTTCCCACAATCTTGTAAGTTTTGTATCAAAGCTTCTATTTATAGGTTGCTTGGGAGAAAGTCGTTGAGTCAATCAGCTGGAAGCACTCGGTCGACTAGCCATTATAATAGATAGCTCGAGGACTCAATTTCGAACATTGTTAAATAAGCCATTGAGTCTAGGTCCTAACTTCTAAAATATGTTCTACCAACTTAAAATATCCGAAAGATCGGGGTAGAAAAGAACATTAGACACGAAATGTGAAATTACCAAAACGGCAAAAAGCTTGTCGACTTAATCGAAGCTGTTTAACATTTCTAATTCTTTTGTCTACGGTATTTCGAGTGGTAAAGAAGTCATTGTTTTTCTTTTCTTTGTGATTAATCAGCTTTAGAAAACTTATAAAAATAAATTAGAGAATGATACTCAAAGTATAAAGATACTTTGGTCCAGGATTATATTAGGATAAACATAGTCACATAATCAAAGAAGTTCGAGAGAATTTTATGGATTTCGGCTTGTGAACCCATAAAAGCTTTGTAGATAAAATGAATTTGTTCTCCAAGAAATAATGTGGAGTGACAGAAGGGGATTTGTATTCTCCTAATTTGAGGGAGGATCCAGCTTTGATTTCGTGGTATGCTTTTTAAGGGCCTTAGGATTAGAGATTTAAAAGGCAAGGCGAGAAGAAGTTCTCAAGTTTTTTTAAGACCAAAGCTACCTCAAGTTCTTGGTTTATCTTGGTCATTTTTGTGACTTAGAGACAGAAGGAGAGGGAAAGGAGTAGAAGTAGAAGTAGAAGGAAAATAAGACAAAGACTAAGAGAGAGAGAAAGAGAGAGAGAGAGAGAGAGAGAGGGAGAGTTAAAAACTCAAGTATGAGTGAGTGAGTTGAGTAGAACTTAGGAAACTAAGTTAGCTTGAGAGAAGTTTGAGTTGGATGAGAGAGTGAGAGTCTTCGAGAAAGAGAAGGAAAATTATGAAATGAATGAAAATAAGGAGAATTTATAGAATAAACACTCTCAAACGGCTAGAAATGCAAGATTGAGTTCCGGTGCTCTCCAATGGCTATAATCTGCAACGCTTAGGTTCCAACGTGTTGATGAGTCGGCAATTCCAATAGCTAATTTTGTGACCAGAAATAGGTGAGAAAGAGAGGAATAATTCACAAAATATTTATCCAAGATTCTCTATTAATCGGAGATGATCTCGGATATTTTAATGTCCATTTTGATTTCAAATAAATATGATTTAGTTAGTCATTTGAGTGCTTTGAAAAACTCGGATAACCAATGACCGAGCCTCGGCTTCATGAATTTTAACTAAGCTATTAGTCTATCAGCTCTCACATAGAAAACATGTTCAATAAGATAAACACATAATAACTCACTCAAGTAAGCACATAATCATACATTCAACATACCAAACTCATTTCTAATAAAGAAAAACTAATCTTCATCTAAAGGTTTTCCGAAAATATCAGCTAACTAAATCTTAGCAGGAAATAAATTCCAACTCAATATCACCTTTCTCATCATGATCTCTTAGAAAATAGTACTTGACCTCAATGTGTGCTTCATTTCGGAGTGCTGAACTGGATTCTTAGTTATGCTTATTGCACTCCGATTATCACATTTGATAGGTATGGCTGAGAAGCTCAGTCTAAATCATTCAATTGTTTGATCGATAACAATTGAGCACAACAAGGTCCTATTGCTATGTAATCAGCCTTAAGCGTTAACAAGGTAACTAAGTTTTGCTTCTCCGAGTGCCATGATATCAAGGAGTGTCTAAGAAATTGACATGCCCCTGATGTACTCTTCTTATGAAGCTTATATCGAGCATAGTCGGCATTAGCATAGCCGTCGAGGGTTAGACCTCGGTCTTTGGAATAAGAGAGATCTAGTGATTGAGTACCCGCAAGATATCTAAATATTTTCTTTATTGCACTCGAGATGAGATTATTTTGAGTTAGCTTGAAATCTTGCATAAAGGCATACACTAAATATGATAGCGGTCTACTAGAAGTTAGGTATAGTATAGATCAATTCATATTTCCGAAGATTTTCTAATCTACTCGACTTACCCATCTCAGTCCGAGTCCAGTTTTGTGTTGCTTGCCATTAGTGTAATTGTTGGTTTACATCTTAAAGTTTGTACTTCTTCAGCAACTCTTTCACATACTTGGTTTGACAAACATAAATTCTATCTTTCTCTTGTTTGATTTTTGATCCAAGGAAGAAATTTAGTTCTCCCTTCATGCTCATTTGAAATTCTGTCTCATTAACTCGGAAAATTCCGGGCAAAGAGTTTCATTAGTAGCACCAAAAATGATATCATCAACATAAATTTCAATGATTATAAAATCTTTCCCCTTGGTTTTCTAAATAGAGTTTAATCAATCAAACCTCTTTCAAAACCATTTTCAACCAAGAAACCACTTAATCTTTCATACCAAGCTCGAGGAGCCTGTTTCAAACCATAAAGTTCTTTTTGTAACATTGAAATACTATTTTGAAAATGAGTATTTTATTTAGGGGGTTCTTTAAAATAAAATTCTTCTTGAATATAACCATCTAAGGAAGCATGTAACATCCATTTGATAAAGTTTGATGCTCATGTTTGATGCAAATACAAGTAAGATTCTTATGGCTTCAATTCTAGTAATAGGTGCAAAGGTTACCCCACAATCAATATCCTCTTCTTGATTATACTCTTAGGCAACTAATTTGGCGTTATTTATAACTACTGAACCCTCCTCATCCAGTTTGTTCTTGAACACCCATTTAATTCCTATAATTGGGTAGTCGGTTGGTCGGTTAGTCAAAGTCCAAACTCGGTTTCTCTCAAACTGAGAGAGTTCCTCTTGAAGACTCAGGTATAAATCTCTATCTCTCTTAGGTTTTGATTCTAAGTTATTCTAAGCATTATAGAAACTCTTATCTAAGTTTTCATTATGTCCTAAGCGACTCGAAAGCGCTTTGTTGCATATCTTCTACACTAATGTTTCGACTCACTCAAACATTACTCAAAACCATTGCATGCTCAAATAATTTCTCTAACACATTTATTTTGAGCATTCACTTTGTATTTTAACGAAAAGTGAATTACATCATTAATTCTTTATTTTAAGTTAGTTTATTTCCTTGAGGATTATTTGACCGGATCAAGTTCTTATACTATGATATTTTACTCTTTCTAACTTGATTATTTAAGGATTGATTCAAGATGGAATTTGAACATATCGTATATTAGACTTAGAAAATTCTATTCTTTTAGGCCAAAGATAATTAAGCATTTAATTATACTTATTTAATCATTATCCATGTTTAATCTTGGACCAAAGTATTTTATACTCCGAGAACTAATGTGGTTTGCTTTTGTAGGTTATTCAAACGAGGCTAATCTATTTTTGAATTTCAAAAGTAACTAGCTTCCAGATCGTTAAACACCAGTAGATAAGTTTTAGCTATTTACGGACATGGCTCAAACATCGTGTCGGGGTTGTTTGTTTCCAAAACTGAAAAACTCCAACTCTAGGCTTAAAGGTTGTTTCCACCACAGTTTTCAGTCACCACCAAGTACTTGGACCATGTTTTGGAGTCAAGATCTATTGCACAATGTTCACATCCCAACGAGATCTTTTCTTAGTGGCTCGGAATAGCCGTTACAACGGCTAGTGAAGATTTTAGTCCGAACCGGGACTCAACGGTCCCTCTGCCTGGTTGTCTATAAATAGAAGCCACTTTGCAAGGCTTAAAGGTTGCTAGAATTATTATTGAACCTATTATTGGATTCATTCTTACTCGGCCTTCTACTTACAACTCCAACTCTGTAGTTCATATTTTATGAATTGTAAAGAAGGTCTTGTAATAAGTTACATACTTCTCTTACTTTCTTAATAAGTCCCTTGACTGAGCTGTAAGGGTTAACTCAACTCAATTGTCCCCGATTGTAAAGGTTATCTCGGTCAAGAAGTATTAGATCACATAATGGAACTTTTGAGTCCAAGAAAACTTTGTAAGGAATCGTTTAAGGGAGCAATTTTGGTTGAGTCAGTCCTTTATATTTTGTGGATTCAAAATAGTGGATTTGACTTGGTGCTTAGAGGGTTTCCATATATATATATATGTGTTATTGCTTTTACGAGTCAAATCTAGACTTAGAATCTGCTTTTGGTTTGTTTTGGTGCAAAAATTGTTTAATTTTCTTCATCACCCTATTCACCCCCTCTAGGGTGACTTAGACTCTCCACGAGCAAACCTTCAATTGGTATCGAGCCTTACCTTTCAAGAGGATTTCACCATCCAAAGGTGTAATGATCGGATGGCTCGGAACAATAGAGAGTTTGATGAAGGAAGATCATCCACTAGACCTCCAAAGTTTAAAAGGTCAAACTTTGCACATTAGAAGAAGATAATGGAGTGTTTCCTGATGGTCGACGATGAAGATGTTTGGAACATCATCCAAGCAAGCAAATACATCCCAATGAAGATGGAGAATGGAACTACTATACCTAAAGCCAAATTTGAGTACACCACTCGAAGAGACTAATAAGTTTCAAAAGAACTTCAAAGCTATTAACACACCGATGTGTGCCATTAGCATAGAAGAATACAATAGAGACTTAGCTCGTGACATAGGCAAAGAGGTGTGGCACACTCTTGTCAACACCTATGAAGGAACAAGCCAAGTGAAGCAGGTGAAGATAAGTCAATACCTTCATAAGTATGAGCTGTTCAAGATGGAGCTAGAAGAAAACATCACTCGGATGTATGTTCGGTTCATAGAGATTACTAATAACCTCGAATCTTTGGGTAGAAAGATCTCTCACGAAGAAATGTCTAGAAAAATTCTAAGAAGTCTACCAAAGAAGAGATGGGGTCCTAAGGTGACAGCCATTGAAGAAGCTCAGAACCTCTTTCAACTCGGACCGGACGAGCTTATTGGAAAGTTACTTACCCACAAGATTCATCCGGAGGAAGAAGATGCTGAGGTTAGCATTAAAAGGAACATTGTGTTGAAGGCCTCGGAAAGCAAACGTGACAGTCTAAGCTCCTCAAAATCGGAAGAGGATCCTATGGCACTCATAGCCCGTGGATTCAAGAGAATGATGAAATATAAGAAGTGGGAAAAGAGGTCAAAGGAAGAGTCTTACAAGAAAGATAGGAAGGACAGAAAAGGTAAATATTCATCCCTTTCAAAGTTATCTTTATTTAAGAACTCTGGTTGTTTTGAATGTGGCAACAAGGAGCACATAGTCAAAGATTGTCCCAAAAGAAAGAAGGACGAGAAAGAAGAAGGCTATAATGGCTACTGGAGCGCCGACGACTCATCCGAAGAAGATGATTCGACCACTCAAAGTGTCTTATGGCACTTACAGACTTAGAAGCTGAATCCGAGTCGGACAATGAGAACTCGAGATATTGAGGAGGTAATTAAATACGTTCTCAAATTCTCAAAAGTTGATTTAGTCGGATATATTTATACTTTGGAAGAAAAGTCTAATTCGACTCTTCACGAGTTCAAAGAAAAACTTGAGTCTCTTACTACCGAGAGCAATGTTTTGAAAAATGAGTGAGAAAATCCGAGACAAAATATGAAGGTACTTAACTCTAGTGCTCAAGAAAATGAGACCGAGTCCGAGTCACACGAGAATAGAGAATGAGCAATCGAAAAGGAAGCTCAATGAGTCTCAAGAGCTTGTTTTAAAACTCCCTCAAGGTCGGAAAAACCATGATCTTTTACTTGGATCTCAATGTGTCTCATTTAGAAAAGAAGGACTTGGTTACAATGTCTGAAGAAGAATCTAATTCCTATTTAAATCTTTTCAAAGCCGATTCTAGAACTGTAATTCTCTTTGCATTGAAATACGCAATCGAGTACTCGGAATAAGATAGTTAGAGAAATTATTTGGGCAAGCGAAGTTCGAGTGATGTCTAAGTGAGTAAGAAACATCGGTGTAGAAGATATACAATAAAGTGCTTTCGAGTCGGTCGAACAGGATGAAAACTTACACACGAGTTTCTATAGTACTTAGAATGACTTGAAATTAAAACTTAAGAGATATAAGATTTATACCCGAGTCTTCATGTAATACTCGGAATGACTTAGAGTTAAAAACTAAGTCTTCAATCTCCTCCTTTTTGATGAAAGGCATTGCACACTTAGATAGAAACTTGTTAGTACGAAACATGAGTTTTCATTTTCACTATGCAGAACATATAAGAGCGAGGAGTGACGGATGAGAGATATTCCATACTTAGAAAATGTATTGTAGATCATATCATCACTCATAATAGTTATGCAGAAAATAAATCGGAGCAAAGAAATGAACAGATTATATCGTAACAGTAAAAGTAAGAAGAAATATCTAACTCGAAACATGTAACTCGTAAATAAGTCCATTCGGAGGAAAAAAAATTCATTCATTGCTCAAAGAAAGAGAGGGTGAGCTCCCCTAAACACAACATCAAGATTTTTATATTTCTCCCCTAGCATTTCATCAAAAAGGAGGGAAGAAAATATCAAGTGAGTACAATTTATGTTGGACAAAAAAATAAAGAAAATAGACTGGGGGCTTGGTTGTCGGGAGGAGGAGGGATGGGCAGTGCGTAGACACCGATATGCTTGAGAGGAGGTGGATAATCATGGTGGCGGCAGCACAGGAATTTACGAAGTTGCTCCGTCCCGGTTATGTAAGCTAGAGGTTTATCCTCCTCACGCTTATCCTCCTGGATAACAGCGGAAGGAGGTGCTTCGACTTAGCAGCTATGGATCGACCAACGCCCAGACTTCTTCGACCCACCGAAATCATTATATGAGGAGATCAATTCGGTTCTAGAGTCAGTTGCACCTTGGCCCTCAGGCTGAGTGGCCTCTTCTCTTTCTTTCTCATTTTCCTTCTCCTCATCAGCTGAGTTGCTTCGACTTTCTTTATTTACCTCAATCGAGGTAGTCTTGGTTGAGCTGGAGGACTCTTTAGAAGTATCCGATGTTTACGGGTCTTAGGCGGTCTTGGATCCGCATTCTTGAAGAAGTTGAAGTAGCTCGCACTGCTCATTGATGATGCCCTTGAGTTCGATCAATATTTCCTGGTTCTCCTGGATCCGACACTAGTCGATCTTCTAGTTGATAACCAGGAATTGAAGGACATTTTTAGAGATCGAGAAGTGTCTCGAAGTTCTTCGGACATAGAAGAGATTTTGTCTACCAACACGGTAAACATAACAATAGAGGTCGTATGAGGTGGTTGAGAAGTGGAGGGACCAGCGAGAGGAGGAGGAAGTGGTACAAGAGTTTGAGTTTGAGTGGGAGGGAGTGAAGGAGGTTTGAACTTATACCTATGGACCCGGACACCAAGCTTGTCTTCCTGGTACCCGTAACCCGTAAGCTCCTTTTTGTTAACTACAATGGCAGCCTCAAAAACAAAATTTGGATCCGAGGGGATGGTAATCTTGAACTGTTTGAAAACAAACATGAAGAGAGCTTTGAAGGGAAAAGGAGTGAATTTTTGGACTGAGCTGGCATGGAGGCCATCTCGCTCAATAATGAAAGGAAAGAGGTCTACATCGTAGCCCTCTAGAATGTCAAACAAGGCTTTAAGAATCTTGGAGTTAGGATTCTCCTAGCTAAAATGATGAGAAAAGAAGGTTCTCATCGGAATGAAACAGAGCAGACCTTGCCTTTGATCTCATCTCGAGTCATAGAGAAGTTCTTTCATGACTCGGGTACTTCTTTGGCATATTTTTGAAAGAAGTCATATGCAACTTCCATGAAAGGAACAGGATTAGAGTAAAGAAAGAGAGAAGAAACTTTGAAAAGTTTCGAAGAAGAGGGAGGTTAATGCGAACGACCTTCCCTTGGACTTTGAAGGTGATGACACCCTCGTGAATAGGACATGTTAGAATAGAACTCGGCCGGAAGTTCCAGATTGATGAAATCACTGAAGCACAAATAATTGTAGATTCTAATGTCCTGAATGTGTTTTAACCACGAAAACGATGTGGTTTGGAAGAACTTGTCATCCAATGTAAAGTGTTGGGTGACAAAGATTTTCAAGGGGTTAGAGGTACCCTCTTGAGGAGTTTTGGTGCGGGTCTTTTTGGTAGCAAACCCCAACAATTTAAGTGTTGAACCTCTTTTAGGGATAGTGAGATTTTTCGAGAAATAGAGAGCACACGAGAGAGAGCAAAGAGAGAGAGAGAAAGAGAGCGCTTAGAATTCAAAGAGAGAGCAAGAATTCTTAGAGAGTAAGAAGGCGAGTGAGTAAAGTAAAGAAATGAAGGTAAAGGGATGCTATTTATAACGAAAAGAAACGACCTTTGGCCTTCGGTCCGACTCGAAGCTCTAACAACGAGTCTCAAACGGGTGTGACATTCTCGCTCTTCAAGGGGTAGAATTCTAGCGAGCTTTCTTCCAACGGCTAGTTTTCTCTTATCAAAATGCGCGGAGAGAGAGAGAGAGAGAAGAAAGACTTTTCGAAAATATTTATGAAACTCTCCATTTATCAAGAATAATTCAAGAAGTTTAATGTCCATTTTGCTCGAAAATCGAGTCCGACTCGAGTGTGGTTTCCGAGTGACTTAGAACACTCGGAGACCTAATAACACATAGCTCAGTTCATTTGTTCAACTGATCCATTTGTTATTAAAATAAAAGAAAACATATAACACATAATTATGCAAAGAAAGTTCACTTAGAAAACACATAATCATGCATTAATTATGCCAAGCTCATTCCTAATAAAACAAAACCGATCCTCATTAAGTGGCTTAGTAAAAATATTAGCTAACGAAATTTCGTAGAAATGAATTCAAGTTCAATATCACCTTTCTCAGAATGGTCTCTAAGAAAATGATACCGACCTCAATATGCTTTGTTTTTTAGTGGTGGACCGGATTCTTGGTAATGCTTGATTGCACTCGATTATCACACTTGATTCGAATAGATTTGAACGATAGTCCTAGATCCTTCAAGTACTTGCTTGATCCACAAAATCCGAGCACGATAACGTCTAACTTTAATGTACTCGACTTCAGCAGTTGATAGGGTAATAGAATTTTGTTTCTTTAAGTGCCAGGAGATGAGGGATTGACCCAGAAATTGGCATGCTCCTGATGTGCTCTTTCTATTAACTTTGTATCAAGCATAATTAGCATCCGAGTATCCAGTGAGAGTCGGTTTTGAGTCTTTTGAAAACCATAGACCAAGATTCCGAGTCCCTACAAGATATCTAAAAATTCTCTTCACCGCACTGAGATGTGATTCTTTTGGATTAACCTAAAATCTTGCACATAGGCAAACACTGAACATGATCTCCGGGCTATTAGATGTGAGATAAAGTAGAGATCTCGTAGACCAAAAAGAAGTTGAGTTCTCGCTATCATACTCATTTGGAACTCCTGTCTCATCAACTTAGAAAACTTTTGACATAGAGTTTCATTAGTAGCCCCAAAAATGATCAACATAGATCCGAGTAATAAAAAAATCTTTCCCTCGGCTTTTATGAAAATAGTTTTGTCAATCGACCTCTTTTGAAATTATTTTCAACCAAGAAACTACTTGGTCTTTCATACCAAGCTCACGGGAGCTTGTTTAAGACCCGTATAAAGCTTTTTGCAATTTGAAAACATGATTTGCAAATTCTGAGTTTTCAAATCTAAGGGGTTGCTCAACAAAGACTTCTTCTTGAATGAAACCATTTAGAAAAGCACACTTGACATCCATTTGATAAAGCTTGATATTCATCCTAATGCAAATGCCAACAAAATTCTAATTGCCTCAATTCTAGCAATAAGTGTGAAGGTTTCCCCACAATCAATTCCTTCTTCTTGATTGTAACCCTGGGCAACGAGTCTAGCCTTATTTTTGACTACCAATCCTTTCTCATCTAGTTTGTTCTTAAAAATCCAATTTGTTCCTATGACTCGGGTAGTTAGATGGTGGTTTGGTTAGAGTCCAAACTTGGTTTCTTTTAAATTGATTGAGTTTTTCTTGCATGGCCTCTACCTATTCAGGTTCATTTATGGCTTCTAGTGTATTTTAGGGTTTAGTCAATTATATGAATGCAAAAATTGCACACAGATTATGCAATTAAGATCGAGTTCTTACCCCACTATTGATGTCGAAAGTATGCTTTCAGGTGGGTGGCCGGATGCATATTTTAAAGTTTAACATGTCCTTTGATTTACCAAGTTTGTTGGTTGAACAGTCGATCTTCATTTGGTTGATCTTGCTTGAGTCTCATTGACTTGTTCTTCAGACATTTTGAGCTGGCTCTTGAGTTTGTTCGATCCGAGTCATAACAATCTCAGCTTGCTCCATTATGAGTTGCCTCGGTAATTATGTTTTGACTCTTTACGAGCTCGGCTTGAAAAAGGTCGTCTTCATCTCTGTTCAGTTTGAGATCCGAGTATGTGGACTCACTTATCCTGACAAGATCAATTTCACCAAATACAACATGGATACTTTCTTCCACTTTGTTAGTTCTTTTGTTAAAAACTCGATAAGCTTTGATATGAGATGAATAACCTAGAAATATACCTTCATCTAACCTAGCATCAAACTTAGTCGGATGCTCCTTACCATTGTTGTGGATAAACACTTGCACTCGAATGGTCCGAAGTAGGAGATGTTGGGTTTCTTCCCTTTGTAAAGCTCGTAGGGTGTTTTCTTTAAGATGGGTCCGATGAGGCATCTATTGAGTGTGTAATTTGTTGTGTTGATCGCTTCGACCTAGAAATAGTAGGGTAGATAATTTTCAATCATCATAGTCCTTCCTATTTCTTCAAGCATTCTATTCTTTCTCTCCACTACTCCATTCTGTTGAGGAGTTCTTGGTGCAGAGAAGTTGTAAGAGATGCCATTCTTGTCACAAAATTTCGCAAATTCCGAGTAATCGAACTCCATTCCATGGTCGGTTTGAATCCTTTTGATTTGAGTCCGAGACTCCACTTGAATTTTTCTGCAGAGCTTAGTGAACTCTTTGAAGGCTTCATTCTGGTTCTTAAGAAAACACACCCAAGTAAATCTTGAGAAATCATCAACAATAACTAGTATGTACGATTTACCTCCAAGACTTTTCACAGAATTTCACCACACAAATCCATATGACGCATTTCAATCACTTTGGATATAGGTACGAGTTTGAGTGGTCCGAAAGATGATCCGAGTTGCTTACCTTTTGTGTCCGCCTCACATATTTTATCTTTCTTAAATGCACGATTAGGTAAACCCCTAACCAATCCATCACATGCAAGTTTCTTGATAGTATGCACGTATCTGTTATGACCTAGTCTACGATACCAAGTCCATGAATCATCATTCACGAGATGCTTTCAAACAAGATAAATTCTAACTTGAATCTAAGAGAGGAATAATGTAAGTGTTACCTAACCTCGGACCTGCGAGCTTAGTCTCTTTGGTGACTGCATGAGAGATGTAGCGAGTTAGTCCGAGTGAACATTATCTCTTGACCTTTGTCATATAGGTGAGAAATGCTAAGGAGATTGTATTTGAGTCCTTTAACAAGGTAGACTGGGCTGACTGTGTTGATTCCTTCACCAATTTTACCAATCCCTACTATCTCGCCTTTGTTGTTATCTCCAAATGTGACTTTTCCTCCTTTAAGATCTTCTAGCTCGGAGAAGAGTCTTGAATCTCCTGACATGTGGCGTGAGCAACTACTGTCTATGTACCGTTGACCTTTCTTCTTCTTCCGAGTTACCTAAACTAACCCTTCTCACTTCCTCTTACTAACCCGAGTAACTCCCTTTATTGCGGTCCTTTTCTAAGGAAGAGCACTTTTGGGAACCCAGATTTGAATAATTTTGGGTTTGGTTAGATTATGGGTCTTCCTTCCGAAAACCGAGTCTATGTCTGTTTCTTTTGAAAATCTTTTCTTTTGTAAACTGGAGGAGAAGGCTTTTTCTTGTAAGCTAGTCCGGGCTTAGTCCTCTATTTATTTGTATGAATGGGACCATGCTCAGCCTTCCTGAACTTTATAGTTACGGAATCCTTTTTGAAAACATTTAAATAGGATTTTGATTCCTCTTCTTCATTGAAACCAAGTCCTTCTTTCCTGAAGGAGACACACTGAGAGCTTAAAAGCATATCAAGGTTTTTCGACCTTGAGTGAATTTTAAAATAAGCTCTTGAGACTCATTGAGCTTTCATTTCAATTTCTCATTCTTTGTTACGAGCGACTTAGACACAGTTTCATTTGTTTGAGAACTGGTCTTAAGTTCTTTCGGATTTTGTCTCGATTATTCCAATTCATTTTTCAAAACATTGGTCTCATAAGTAAGAGACTTAATTTGTTCTTTGAACTGGAATTTGTCGAGTGGACTTTTCTTCCAACGTAAAAATATATCGTGCCGGATCAACTTTAGAAAATATGAGAAAGTATTCAACTACCTCATCAATATCCGAGTCCTTGTTGTCCGACTCCGATTCAACTTCGAATCCGTTAGTGCCATAAGACACTTAGAGTCATCCGAGTCATCTTCTTCGGATGAGTCGTCATCACTTTAGGTAGCCATCATAGCCTTCTTCTTTCTGTCCTTCTTTCTCCTGGGATAGTCTTTGACTATATACTCCTTGCTACCACATTCAAAGCAACCAGAGTTCTTGGATAAAGAGAACTTTGAGGAGAAGAATATTTACCTTTTTGTCCTACTTATCTTTCTCATAAAACTCATCCTTTGGCCTCTTTTCCTACTTCTTTTATTTCATCATTCTCTTGAAGCCGCGGGCTATTAGCACTATATATGGTCCTTTTCTGATTCGAGGAGCTCGGACTTTCACGTCCGCTTTACGAGGCCTTCAGTACAATATTCGTTTGGTGTCGACGTCCGCATCCGCTTCCTCCAGGATGAATTTCGTGGGTCGATAACTTGCGAATAAGCTCGTCCGGCCTTAGTTAAGAAAGGTTCCGAGCTTCCACAATGGCTGTCACCTTAGGATCCCATCTCTTCTTTGGTAGACATCTTAAAATTTTGTTGGACATTTCTTCGTGAGAAATTTTTCTACTGAGAGAATTGAAATTACTGGTAATCTCGGTGAATCGAATATACATCCGAGTGATGTTTTCTTCGGCTCCATCTTGAACAGCTCATATTTATGAAGATATTGACCTATCTTCGCCTGTTTCACTTGGCTTGTTCCTTCATAGGTGTTGACAAGAGTGTCCCACACCTATTTGGCGGTGTCACGAGGCTAATACCCTGTTGTATTCTTCTAGGCTAATGGTACACATCGAGTGTGTTCATAGCTTTGAAATTATTTTTGAATTTCTCGGCCTCCTCGGTGGTGAACTCAGATTTGGCTTTAGGTACAAGAGTTGAATTCTCCTTCTTCATTGGAATGTAGTTGCCGGCTTAGATGATGTTCCAAACTTTTTCATCGTTGTCCATGAGGCAACATTCCATCATCTTCTTCCAATGGGCAAAGTTTGACCCTTTGAACTTTGGTGGTCGAGTAGATGATTTTCCTTCATCGAACTCTCCATAGTTCCGAGCCATCCGATCTTTATACCTTTGGATAGTGAGATTCTCTTGAAAGGTTAGGCTCGATACCAATTGAAGGTTTGCTCGTGGAGAGTCTCAGTCACACTAGAGGGGGTGAATATGGGTGATGGAGAAAATTAAACGATTTTTGCAATAGATCGGCTAAACAGCAGATTCCGAGTCTAGATTAGACTTAGAAAAGTGATAACACGGATTTACGTGGAAATCCTCCTTGGGCGGAAAACCAGGAACAATGCTAATCTAAGCACCAAGTCAAATCCACTATTTTGAATCCACAAAATACAAGGATCGACACTACCGGAATTGTTCTCTTAAACAATTCGTTACAATGTTTTCCTGGACTCGAAGTTCCATTATCTAATGTAGTACTTCCCGATTGAGGTAACCTTTACAATCGGGGACAACTAAGTCTGAGTTAACCGTTACAACTCAGTCAAGGGATCTTACTCATAAAGTAAGAAAAGAATATGACTGATTATAAGACTTTCTTTACAACTCGAAAAATATTAAATATAGACTTGGAGTTGTAAATAGAAGATTGAATATGAATGAAAACAATAACTTCGCTCAAGTAATGTGTTCAACAATGATGTTCAGCAATCTTCTAGTCTTGTAAGGTAGCTTCTATTTATAGCCAACCAGGCAGTAATGACCGTTGAGTATTGGTTCTGGATAGAAGCCTTCACTAGCTATTGTAAAGGCTCTTCCGAATCACTCGGAAAAGATCTGTTGGGATGTGAACATTAAGCAACGACTCTTGGCTCCAAAAGATGGTCCAATCACTTGGTGGTGACTGAAAGTTATGGTGGAAACAACCGTTAAGCCTAGAGTTGGAGTTTTCCGGTTTTCAAAACAGACAACCTCGACACGGTGTCCGAGCTATGTCCAAGTAGGTAGAACATGTCTACTGGTGTTTAACAACTAGAAGCCGGTTACGTTTTTATTTCAAAAAGAGTTAGCCTCGTTTGAATAACCTATAAAAGCAAACCACATTGGTTCTCAAAGTATAAAATAGTTTGGTCCAAGATTAGGCACAAATAATAATTAAATTAGCATAATTAAATGCTTAATTATCTTTGGCCTAGAAGAGTGGAATTTTCTCGAGTCTAATATTCAATATACTCAAATTCCATCTCGAGTCAATCCTAAGGATGATCAAGTTAAAAGGATAGAACATCGAGTTTAACAACTTGATCTCGGTCAAATAATTCTTAAGGAAATAAATAAACTTAGAATAAGGAATTAACATTGTAATTCTCTTTGCATTGAAATACACAGTTAGTACTTTGAATAAGAGTGTTAGAGAAATTATTTGGGCAAGCGATAGTTCTGAGTGATGTCCGAGTGAGTCAAAAACATCGGTATACAAGATATGCAATAACGTGCTTTACGAGTAAGTCGAACATAATGAAAACCGACACATGAGTTTCTATAGTACTTAGAATGACTTGAAATCAAAACTTAGGAGAGATAGGATTTATACCTGTGTCTTCATGTAAAACTCGAATGACATAGAGTTAAAAGCCGAGTCTTCACGTGGTTTTCTCGCCCTTGGAGGGTTTCCACGTATATCCGTGTTATTGCCTTTCGAGTCCAATCTAGACTCAAAATCTTTTTCGGTTTGTTTTGGTGCAAAAATTATTTAATTTTCTTCATCACCTTATTCACCCCCTCTAGGGTGATTTTGACTCTCCACGAGCAAATCTTCATCTCTTGCACGACCTCTACCACTTGTTAAAATAAGGATTCTATGACATTCTTAAGTTGAATCATGAAGATGAATGAAGCAAATGCACAAAACTTACATGAAGAAGAACGAGTTTGTACACTTGAATTAATGTATGATATAATGTTCTTTGGAGGATTACTAGAATTATATTTGAATGCTCTACCTGTCCTTTGATTTTACCAAATTAGAGTCTTAGATGTTACTTTCTCAGTAGGTTGATCTTAGTTCCTTCTTGAGCTTGTGGATCTAAGCCGAGTCTTGAACTGGGTTAGTTGGTTCCTCAATTCTTTTGTTTTTAGCTCAGCTTAAATAAAATCATAATCATCTCTCGCTCAATTTGAGATATGAGTAGGTTGATTCACTTATCCTACCATTATCAATTTTATCAAAGACAATGTGGATACTTTCTTCCACTTTGTTACCTCTTTTATTAAAAATACAATAAGCTTTGTTATGAGTTAAATAACCAAGAAAAATACCTTCATTTCATCTAACATTAAAATTAGTTAAGTTATCCTTAACATTGTTGTGTATGAAACACTTAGACCCATAAGGCTTGAAGTAGAAGATGTTGGCTTTCTTGCCTTTGTAGAGCTCATTAGGTGTTTTCTTAAGAATTGTGAGAATGAGACATCGGTTTAAGGTATAATTCGCGGTGTTGACTCGCCGGCCTAGAAGTAGTAGGGTGGATAATTTTTAATCAACATTGTCCTACCAATTTCTTCAAAGGTTCTAATCTTTCTTTTCACAACTCCATTTTGTTGAGGTGTTTTTGGTGCTAAAAAGTTATGAAAGATCCCAGATTTGTCACAAAAATTTACAAACTCGAGTAGTCCAATTCTCTTCCATGGTCAATACTAACCCTTATAATCTGAGTTCTAGATTCCACTTAGATTTGTCTACAAACTTTGGAGAACTCCTGGTATGGTTCCTTCTTGTTCTTAAGAAAACAAAGCAAGGTAAATCTTGAATAATCATCAATAATCACAAGTACATATGATTTACCTCCTAGACTTTTTCCTTTTGTACATGCATAACGAATTTTATCTTTATTAAATACACATTTAGAAAGTCCTTGGACTAACCTTGTGAAGACAATTTCTTAATTGTATGCATATTGATATGACCTAGTCTATGATGCCATGTCCATGAATCATCATTAACTTCCTGCATTGTGACATGATAAGTTCCGAGTAAAATTGCTTAAAGAGATGGTGTAGGTGTTACCCGACCTAATACTATAGGCACCTAAAAAGTGTCGTCCCTTATCGCATTTAATTATATATTTCATCCTGTGGGCCTGACGATGAAATCGCGAGTCCTGTTTAAGGATTTGGATCACAAACTGTGATTGATTGGTTCGACGGAAGCCAGTAAACCACAAAGAACCCCCAGACACCACATAAATAGCCTTTTGTCTCGGGTCAATCTAAAAATCCCCTCTTCTTTCGTACGATCCACGATCGGACCAAGCCTATAGAGACAATTGAGTTCGAGTGCTGTGTACCGGGAAATTCCATGGTTAGAATATAGCATTTTACTTTTTTCCAATCGGACACGTAGTTGAAGACCTTAAGATGGCATTAAAACGTTACATTTCATGATCACAAGCATCAAAGAGCTGCGTTTAAGCTCTAAGATAGTCCACTCAAGACTAGGAGCCGATGTTCTTATTCCTTACAAACGCACCTTTTCAAAACTCATAAAAGAGCCCTCTCTTCTTCAATTTACCACCGTCGCATCAAGAGATCCAATGTGAAGATCCGGATCAGTAGGTGGGACAACTTGAGGGCAAGGATTCAACCTTCGAATGGTTTACTTGTTTCTTTTATGTTTTATTTATCGCTTTCCGTATAGTGGATCAAAGTTGTATTGTATTTTAATTCCTCCCCGCTCGATGTAATCCTTTTACTTTCTCGCTTTTGTTTTCTTTTCGCTTTTATTTTCTTTACCACTTTCTTCATCACTTTCTTTTACTATGTTTGGTTGCTTTAATTTTGCTTAGCATGTTGTTGTATGCTTGTGTTTTTCACATTATTTAGATTCACTACTCGAACTAGTAATGGTCGTCTTCGGACAAGTGGATGGAAGATTTTATCCCTACATTTCGTACCCTTGCCCCGAATTTGATTCTTAGTTCAAAGACTGATGGAGTTAATTTTTAGCCTTTTTCGGTCTTAGTTTTCCCATACTAAGATCGAGAGAGCAATTCTCACTTTTGTGTTTTTGTTAGTTTTTCTCTCTTAAAAACCGATCGGTGACTCCTCTTTTGCTTTATTTCTATTTAAATTGTATCTTGGCTTTTTTCTGATTATAGGGTAAAACAAAAGAGATTTTGATATGCCGATTACGTCAAAGGCCGAGGCTAACTATCTCGGTCAAGGTCCCTAGCCAACGCCTCGACCGTCGAGGCCCGGGTCCAAACGAGAGTCTTCACACCGGCTCGACCTAAAGCCACATGGCAAAACCGTAATCCCGGATTTTTTTATTCTTCAATTAAGGAAATAATATCCCAGGACTTCGAAAATAACTTTTAAAATAAAATAATTAATAAAACCGCCACTCAAATCTGATTTAATTCATTTCAACCGAATTTAATAAAATTCGAAAATCTTAATAAAACGTTCATCCCCACTTTCTAAGTTCATCTTTCTAAACCCTAAAATCATATCCTATCTTCGAAAATCAAAAGAACTTTCTAAAAGCCAATGCCAACCATTCGTGAGGAAGCTCGGTCGGTTCGACCGTGTTTCCTACAGATGGCGGCTCCACTGGGGATAAATTTTTTATTAAGAGGGCGTAACTTCAAAATTTGAGTAGTGTGCTTTAATAGTGTACTTGCATTAGGCATCCTACATTTAGCAATCTTTTAACATAGTTTATTATTGTCATTGGACCCTAGGAAAAGTTTATTTTACCCCTATTTAGCCCTTCTACTAAGAGGTTATGGTACCCAATTAGGCTTGATTACCAATGGAAATGGTATCGTTTCCCTTGTAGCACGCGATCTTGGGTCAAACCGCTTGGTTCACCGAGAGGCATCGAGGATTTTGGCATTTTTCTTGCCATGCCCCACATGGAAGACCAAATCCTCGGACTATGAGTAACCATGTATTGGACTGAGTCTAAACCTCTTTTGACCATAGATCTTTTGACTATTAGGTGGTCCCCTATCTTCACTTGCATGCTTGGATGAGTGTGTTTGTCTTAGATTTAATCCTTTCCTTGTGAGCCTTTAGGAATAGGTGAGGAATTCTGGTTAGCCCTTGCATGGGTGTAAATAAAACACTTTAATAAATTTCCTAGAGTCAATACATTATGTGCAGTTAGCCAAAAGTCAAATTACCCTTTTTCCTTTTAGGTCAGTACATTGCTTGCATTTTCGAGTACTAAAATCTTTTTCAAGCAGTTAGGTAGTCATCGCCAGTCGATCTAAGAGGGTCTTACCAAAGTTCCTTATATCTTTTGATTAGTTAGTCCGACTTTTTAACCTTCCATTTACATTCTCATGTTACATTTCCATTTTACATTTTCATTAGCCAAATTAAATTCATCTCAAATTAGGTGAGTCCATTTTGTATTTCATTAGAGTCCATTTTGTATTTCATTAACCAAATTAAATTCATCTCATATTAGGTGAGTCCATTTCGTATTTCATTAGCCAAATTAAATTCATCTCATATTAGGTGAGTCCATTTTATATTTTCATTAGCCAAATTAAATCCATCTCAAATTAGGTGAGTTCATTTTGCATTCATATTTAGCCAAAGCAAATTCATTCCAAATATAAGGAAATGCATTATCATCTAGCTAGATAAAAAAATTTTCCACTAAGGATCAATCATTCCTTATGCATTAGCCGAATCATAGAATCATCCCAAACTAAGTCATACATCATCACATGCACTTTATTTTTCGTCGCATTCCTTATGTGCATCCAAATAAAATCTTCCTTAGTCTCTTCATGTCTTGCGCTTAAGTCTCTTCCTCCCAAAAGTGGTCTTCTTTCACATGGTCCTAAACCTCATCCTTTGGGCTATAGAATAAGGAAGTCTACGTAAATTGAATACTCGTAGGCATCCGAGCTCTAAAAGATTAGACCACCTAACCAAGGAGTACGACACCTTTTCTCCTCATTCCGCATTACGGTCAACTCCGCAGTCTTCACCGGTGCGACAATGAAGACTCAGATTTTAATTCTAATATTTTGTGAAAGACTCGGTACAAACTTCTATCTCTCTTGAGTTTTGATTGCAAGTCATTTTGAACATTATACAAACCCATATCTAATTTTTCATCTTTGTTCGAGACTAAATTTTAATCCATGTGTAGATCAAATAGAACGGATGTTAATGAAGTCATCCATGTCAAGCAATCATTATTTTGATCATAATCGATTGACTTATATCCCTAAGAGTAAGCTACCTCCAAAGTTTACCATGCCTCGATATCAAGTTAAAAGGTTCCTAGAATCCCTATCATCATGTGTGCATCTTCTTAGGAGCTATGACTTTTAAGAACATTCTATAAGACAGTTACCACATTATCTTCCCATGGACTTTCGATACTAATGTAATGAAGTGGTATAACGGGGTTAACCCACGCAAGGTTGCCAACTGGATTGATATGTGCAAGGAGTTCCTACATTAATACTCCTACAACACTAATTTTCCACTCACTCTTAGAGACATGGAATTAATCAAACAAGGTGAGAAAGAGAGCTTCACAGACTTCCTCACCGGTTGGAGAGCAAAGGCTATCCTTATGGTAAACAGACCCTCTCGTGAAGGATCAAGTTAGGATCATAGTGAAAAATCTTCGACCTAATCACAATCTATATCTCAAGTTCCCGCCAATGATGAACTTCTCAACCCTTAGAGATATTGGTTGGCTGATAGAAGAAGAGCTGTCCACCACGGCCACAAAAGTCGTGACAGGGTATAAAGGTAATTATCAATCCAAAGATAAAAAACCTCTAATACAAGTAACACTGGCAGGGGTGCGGATATCAATGTCCTGAACGGATATACTGACTACACTCCTATTGATACCAATTATACTCAATCCCTTGACTATCTCTTTACTAAGGGAAATATAGAACTGCCACCCATTAGAGCGGAATCGAAACTGCGAAATAGTTAAAAACTTGGAAGCGGGAAAATTTTGCAACTAGCGTCGTGCATGAGGACACAACACTGAATAGTGTTGGACATTCAATAACAAAATAGAAAGCATGTTTCGAAATGGCAAACTCTTTTCGCCTAAGGCTGCCTAGAAACCATGTAACAAGCAAAAATCCTTTCAGTGACACCGTAACTATTTTCACTAAACCTACTCCAGGTCAATGGGACCGATTTTTCTTCATCCAAGATATTGATGAGTCCAAACCACTTCTTAGCTTGCCTCCTTTAGATCCATAACTCCATGGGCCGTGGGTAAGTGATGAAGAGGATGTCTACGAAACAAGAAACAACAGAGTGACAACAACGATAATGACTTCTAGGCACACCACCCTTAGAAGAAGAAGACATTTTAGGAGAACCTAAAGGTCCAACGAATCCAATTCCTTACCAGATCTGTATGACATAATGTACCCCTAGGTCCACAACAGATTCGAAAGCGCCAAAAAGCCTCGAAGTTACAAAAGAAGAAGACCCAATCCTTATAACGACTTCATAAGTTAAAAGCCGATATCTTAATTTGGCAACTAATATCTCGCTTCCTAGAAACATAGGTAGGCTTTGATTGATGCACTTAGCAAGATCGAGGTCTCTCTTGAAACCATGCCAGAGGAAGTAGTAGGATTGGTTAACAAGTGGGGATGGAACCATTACCTTTGATCAAAAGGATCTCCCAAAAGAAGGCGTTGCACACAACAATGCCCTTTATTTAACTATAACTTGTATCGACAAGTTTCTCTAAACAAACTCGTCCATCTTTGAGCTTATGATAATTCTAAGAGAACAGTCTAGGAATAGTGAGCTTGCCAATTAATATAGGGCTAGTAGAAGGGAACATCAAATTCCAAGTCCTAGATATCCCAGACTACCTTAAATTTACTCCTAAGACACCCTTGGTTACATGATCATTAAGTCGTGCCCTCTACACTGCATCGAGAAAATTAAAATGATCATCAAAGGTCATGTTGTAATCGTCAACGGGGATAATCTTTATGCTACTATCACTTCCAAGGAGTTTATGGTTGAGATCGAGCACGATGCCAATGGCGAGGAACTATATGGGTTCAAGACCGTCATTGCCTTAGACAGGGATCAAGCACCTGTTAACTTCAACCCTTGTGGCACCTAGTGTCTATTGGATGCTTAGGAAGAAGGGGTACTTTCCAGGTCAAAGGGTATATATACCACCCTTTTTCTCCTTCAGCTTTTCCTTCTCTATCTTCTTCTTCTTCAGACTTCTTCGGACTTAGGCTCGGAAGAACTAGAGGACTCTAAAGGTTGTGCTTCTTCGACTCCGAGTTCTCTCGCTGCCTTAGACCTTCTTTCTTGAAGGTGACGAATTTCCTATTGCTGTTGCTGAATAACCTCCTTGAGCTCGGCAATCAAGGCTTGACTTTACTCAATTTGAGTTTGAGCCTAGTTTTGGAATTGAGTCATAAGTGGCATGAAAGCCTCGTAAGGCTCCTAGAGTTATTTACAACTCTTTAGCCAGAGAGACAAACCGAGTGGCCACCTTTTGAAGTAATTCAATTGAAGGGGCAAGTTGAGAAATGGAAGGTCCAACAAGAAGAAGTGGAACCTCGGTACCAGCCTAAGTCCGAGGTGGATGAGGATGAGGAGCTAGTTCTGAGGAATAAACCCGGACACCAGGTTGGATTTCCGATATCCAAGGCCAATGAGTTCACCTCTGCCAAAATAGACAACGAGGCTCTAAGCACTTGTTTGGGTCGGAAGGGAGATCGACCTCAAACTCAAGCAAAAACACCTAAAAGAAGAGCTCTAAAGGGATAAGGAGTTTTCTTTTGTCGGATGGAACGTAAGCAATTTGTTCTTTTGGTCGAAGGATTCTCTTTTGAAAGAAAGTAGGAGAAGAAGGTTCTCATCGAATGAAGCCTGAAGTTTGGCTTCGAAGTCATCCGAGTTATAGAAAGGTTCTTTCCGGATCGAGGGATTTCTTTAGCTACTTGTCAAAGAAGTCATCTGCTACTTCATTCAAGGGGATAGGATTAGAATGAAGAAAAATATATTTCACATTAAACAGCTTGTGAAGTCGAGCAAGGTTGATACGAATCAACTTGCCTTGGATGACGAGGGATCACATTATCTCTTGTTGTCATGTGAGTATAGAACTTAGTAACGAGTTCGGGTAGATGTACTCACAAAAACACAAGTAGTTAAAAACACCAGCTTTGATGGTGGGTTTTAACCAAGGAAAAGAGGTTTTGGGGAAGAATTTGTCTTCAAGAAAGAAATGTTAAGTGACGAATACCTTTGAATCATTTGAGGCGGGGCTTTTCCCTTGGCTTGAGCATCCTCGGAATGAGTTGATTTAGTTTTCGCCTTCTTTGTGGCCGAAAATGCCTCCATAGCTGAACCTCTCTTAGGAATATTGAAAGCGAAAGAGAGTGTTTGAGAATTTGAGAGTAAAGATAACGAGAATCAAGAGGACAGATGAGTAGAAAAAGAGAAAGAATTTGAGTGTGAGAGTGACTGAGTGCGAAAGCAAAGAGAGTGAGAGTGTGAGCAATAAGTACGTAAAGTGAATGAATGAAATTGAAGCGAGTGCTATTTATAAAATAAATGTTTTCATTGAACAACCACCTTTCGACTCAGCCTACCAAGCAACGATTATCAGATTGTTGAGTCTCCCGATGAGTAACTCGCTAGTTTTCGAAGCAACTTTCTTCTAACGACTAGTTCTTCTTAGTGTTTGTGTGACAGAGAGAGAAGAAAAGATTTTCGAAAATTTTTCTAAGATTCTCCATTGATCTAGAGATGATCACAGAATTTTAATGTCCATTTTTCTCATAAATTGAGTATGACTTAGTGATGTGTCCGCAGTACTCAAAACACACTCGTAAAACTAATAACTCATAGCTCGGTCTCATTATATGTCAACTGATCCATTTGTTATTGACTCAAAGCATATAACAATCAATCAAAGTAAAATAACTTTTGCATTAACTCGGATAATCATGCAATTAACATGCCAAGTTCATTTCTAATGAAGCGAAATTGATCTTCACTCGGAGGTTTAGCGAAAATATCAGCTAATTGAAATTTTGTAGGAATAAAATCAAGTTCATTATAACCTTTCTCAGACTGGTCTCTCGGAAAATGATATACCCGATGTCAATGTGTTTCATTTTTGAGTGCTTGAACTGGATTCTTGGTGATGTTGATTGCACTTTGATTCTCACACTTGATTAGGATAGATGTGAATGACAGTCCTAGATCCTTCAAGTGTTGCTTGATTTAGAGAATCTAATCTACAACTTGACCTTTCTCATATGAGTCCAGGTTTGTACTCGCTACTCATAGGTGTTGTTGCATGCTTCACATCTTGTAGCTTGTATTTCTTCAATAACTCGTTGGTGTACTTTGATTGATGAACAAAGATGTTATCCTTTTCTTGCTTGATTTGCAATCAAAGGAAAAATTGAGTTCTCCCATCATACTCATTTGGAACTCCTGTTTTAGTAACTCGGAAAACTCTTAGCATAGAGTTTCATTAGTAGCTCCAAATATAATGTCGTCAACATAGATCCGAATGATAAGAAAATCATTCCCCTTGGTTTTTGTAAAAAGACTTTTGTCAATAAGACCTTTTTAAAATCATTTTCAACCAAGCAACATCTTAGTCTTTCATACCAAGCTTTGGGAGCTTGTTTCAAACCATATTCGACCTTTCATAATTTAAAAACATCATTGGGAAATTGAGAGTTTTCAAATCTAGGGGTTGCTTAACATAAACTTCTTCTTGAATATAACCATTAAGAAATGCACCCTTAACATCCATTTGATAAAGTTTAATGTTCATGCTTGGATATGTAAATGCTAAGAGAATTCCGATTGCCTCAATCCTAGCAACAGGTGTAAAGTTTTCCCCACAATTAATTCCCTCTTCTTGGTTATATCCTTGAGCAACTAATCTAGCCTTATTTCTAACTACTAACCCTCCTCATCTAGTTTGTTCTTGAAAACCCATTTGGTTCCGATTCATCGGGTGCTCGGAAGGTTGTTTGGTCGAATCCGGACTTGGTTTCTTTCAAATTAAGTTAATTCTTCTTACATAGCCTCTACCCATTCAGGTTCAAATAAGGCTTCTAGTACATTTTTAGGTTCAATTAATGAAATGAATGCTGAAAATGCACATAGATTTTGTAACGAATAACAAGTTCTTACCCCACTTGTTGATATTAGAAAGTATATTCTCGGGTGGGTGATAGGATACATATTTAAAAGCTCTACTCGTCCCCTGGTTTACCAGGTTTGTTGGTTGAATGGTTTGATCTTCGGTTGGTTCAGTTTCTTGAACATCTTTGACTTGATCTTCAGTAGTCCGAGTTGGCTCTTGAACTTGCTCATTCCGAGTCACCTTATTCCGAGTTGGATCATTATGAGTTGTCCCAGTTCTTTTGTTTTGACTAATTCTAAGCTCAACTTCAGTAATATCATCTTCATCTCTATTAAGTCGAAGATCTAAGAAGGTGGATTCACTTGTCCCACCATGGTTAATCTCATCAAAGACAATGTGGATACTTTCTTCTACTTTGTTAGTTCTCTTGTTACTATGAGATCAGTAACCCGTAAATATACCTTCATCTAACCTTGCATCAAACTTAGTCGGATGTTCCTTACCATTGTTATGCACATAGCATTTACATCCGAATCGTTTGAAGTAAGAGATGTTAGGCTTCTTTTCCTTATACAACTCATAGGGTATCTTCTTCAAAATGGGTCTTATGAGCCATTTATCGAGAGTGTAATTTGCTATGTTGATCTGCCTCAGCCTAGAAATAGTAAGGTAGATAATTTTCAATCATCATTGTCCTTCCTATTTCTTCAAGAGTTCTCTTCTTTTTCTCTACTACTCCATTCTATTGAGGAGTTCTTGGTGCTGAGAAGTTGTAGGAGATGTCATTCTTGTCACGAAGTCTTGAAATTTTGAGTAATCGAACTCCCTTCCATGGTCCTTTCAAATTCTTCCGATCCGATTTCGGATTCCACATGAATTTTCCTACAAAGGACTCAAAGCCGACTCTCACCTGGATACTCGGATGTTGACTATACTTGGATACAAGGTTGATAGAAAGAGTACATCAGGAGTATGCCAATTTGTGGGTCAATCCCTTATCTCCTGGTATTAAAAGAAGCGGAACTCGGTCGCTCTATCAACTGCCGAGGCCGAGTACATTGCAGTTGGAGCTTGCTGTGCTCGGATTCTCTGGATGAAGCGAGCACTTGAAGGATCCGGGATTACCATTCGGATCTATCCCAATCAAGTGTGACAATCAAAGTGGAATCAACATCACTAAGAATCTAGTTCAGCACTCAAAGACAAAGCGTATTGAGGTCATGTATCCTTTTTGAGAAACCATTCTGAGAAAGGTGATATTGAACTTGAATTTATTCCTACTAAATTTCGGTTAGTTGATATTTTCACTTAGCCTCTTCGTAAGGATCAATTTTTCTTTATCAAGAATGAACTTGGGATGATCCATGCATGATTATGTGATTTATTGCTTAAGTTACTTTTTCATGATTGAGTGATATATGCCTTGAGTATTTAACAAATAGATTAGTTGACTTAGAATGAGATCGAGCTATGCGTTATAGATTTTCCGAGTGTTCCGAGTCACTCAAACACTTTACTCGAGTCGGACTCATATTATGAGCCCAATGGACATAAAAATTCCGAGGTCATCTCTAGATAAATAAAGAATCTCAAAAATATTTTGAAAAGCTGTTTCTTCTCTCTCTGTCTCTGTTAGCGAACAGTCGGCAGAAACTAGTCGGTGGAAGAAATTCATTGGAGAAACTAAGCGGTACTGCGCAGAGTGATTCAACGGGCTGAGAACCGGTTCTTGGTATTTGAGTCGAAAGTTGGTTGGAAGCCCTTTTCTGCTATAAATAGCACCGCTTCACTTTCTTTTCTTCACTTTACCACCTTGTTGCTCGCACCTTTGCTCTTTTCACTCACAACCTCTCTCTTACTCACTCGTGTTCTCTCTCTCATACTCAAATCTCTTTGTTCTCTATTCTCTCTCTACTCTCTAAATCACTCTCTAATCTCTTCGCAAAGATGCCTAAGAGAGGAACCGCTCAAGAAGAAGGTTCGGCCACCAAGAACGTCGGAACTAAGTCTACTTAGTCCGAGGTTTCACAAGGCAAAGGCAAAGAGCCCGCCTGAGATCCACCGAGCACTTTATCACCTAACACTTTATCTTGGACGACAAGTATTTCCCTAAAACTTCTTTTTCTTGGCTGGAACACCTCCTCCAAATAGGACTCGTATTAATATCTTTGTTTGTGTGAGTACATTTACCTAGACCTAGTATCCGAGTTCTATGCTCACGTAATCGCCTTAGAAGGCATCATCACCTTTATGGTCCAAGGAAAGACTGTTTGCATCAATCTTTGCTTACTTCACACACTTTTTGATGTGAAGGCCCTCTTTGTTCATTCTAATCCTATTCCATTCAATGAAGTCGTTGACGAGTTCGTTGAAAAATATGCCAAAGAGGTTCCTGAATCCGTAAAGAACTTTTCTATGACTTAGATGAAGTCGAAGCTAGGCTTCAGTGTTTTATTCCGATGAGAACTTTCTTCTCTCATCATTCTTGTAAAGAGAACCCCAACTCCAAAGTTCTCAAAGTTCCGTACGATATTCTTGAGGGCTACGAAGTAGACCACTTTCCTTTATTCTAGAGCGGATGGCAACCGTGCTCGCTAGCTCTAAGAAGTCTGCTCTATATCCTTTCAGGGAATAACCACTATTTTTAAATAGTTTTAGATCCCTCATCCCTCTCGACCCCAATGCTTGCTTAGAACCTACTCGTCTGTTTTGGCGAGACAAAGCTTACGGGTCTAAGATACTACGAAGTTAAACCCGGTGTCTAGGTTCATGAGTCCGAGTTACCTTCTCCACCTCCTCCACCTCGGACTCGGACTACTCTAAAGGTACCACTTCTACCAACTGGACCTTCGCTTCTCAGCCTATTCCTTCTGTTGAGTTATTTTCTCAAATAGCCAACAAGTTTGCCTCTCTAGTTGAAGAGTTATAATCATCTCTCGAAGTCATTTAAGGGCTTCATTCCAAGCATTATTTTTGATGCAGAAACAAGAACAGACCTCAACTCAAAGAGAACCAAGAGCTGATTTCGAGCTTAAGGAGGTCATCAAGGAAAGATGAGAACAGATCGGATGCCTCCAAGAGCGTATGTCTAAGGCAGCTGAGGATTTAGAATCCTCTAAAACTTCGAGGAGTCCTCCAGTCCTTCCAAATCCAAATCAGCATATGCTCGAAGAGGAAGTCAAGTAGCAGCAAAAGAAGTAGAATAAGGAAATAGTGAAGGAAGATAAGAAGAAGCAACACAAGAGGAAGAAAGCTGTTCAGCTCGAGGACTAGGGCGTGATCTCCTTATATCACACTAATAGTGCCTCGAAGAGGCTGGCGAAGATGGTCAATCTAGAGCCCTCGCCTCGGAACCTCTATCATCAACTCGTCTTTCAAAAAGAGATAGAAGAAGAAGAGGAATATACTCCTTTGGTTCATAGAATTAGGATCTGTCCACTTCCCGATGTACAAATTCTATAGCCACCTCGCTTGGCTATGTCCGGACAAGCTTATTGGCATAGGGGCACAGACACGCTCTTGAAGACAGACTCACTCCTCCCTCTTAATTTTCTTTTAACTCAAATTTTATTTTTGTCCAACATCCTTTATACTTCCTTGCTCTTTCCTCCCTATTTTTGTTCTTTTTGCTGAAATGCATAAGGGGATAGAAAAGATAGAAAATTATATGTTTTGTTTAGGGGAGTTCCCATTTCCTTTTCCGAGTTAAGAGTGTATTTTTTCTTACTTTTGTATATATATTTCTTGCACTTAAGGAAATATCAATTTCTAAGCACATCTATTTCCGAGTTACATTTTTGTCCGCTTCCGATACTTGACTCTTTAACATATCTCGCTCTAGTTACAACAAGAAATATGTTATGAGTTGTGTCATGATCTCGAACTGCAATTATAAATGTCTTTTGTTCTAATTGAGATTTTCTTTTGCTCGATCAATTAATTATGAAAACTTAACTATTTAAACATACAAGTTTCTATCTTAAGTATGGAATGTCTTTCATCAAAAAGGGCGAGATTGAAGACTCGGGTATAGCATTTTATCTCTCTTGGGTTTTGATTCTAAGTCATTCCGAGCCTTATAGAAACTCATATCTAAGTGTTCATCCTGTTATGACCCACTTAGAAACCAATCTTTTAGCATAACACTCGAACTCGTGTTTCGACCCACTTAGATATCACTTAGAACCATCGTATGAGTAAATAATTTCTCCGCCACATTTATTATGAGCAATGACTTCATGTTTCGAGTTAAAATGAATTACAACGTTAATTCTAATTTCTAAGTCAGTTTATTTGTGGAGAATTATTTGCTTGATCATGTTTATGTATCCTATTACTTTATTCTTTATGACTTGATCATCTTTAAAGATTCACTCAATATGGAATCTGAACCTAATGGATATTAGACTCGTAAAGTCCACTCCTTTTAGGCTAAAGATAATTAAATGCTTAATTACTCTAATTAAATTATTATCTATGCCTAATCTTGGACCAAAGTATTTTTATACTTTGAGTACCACTTTGATTTGCTTTTGAAGGTTGTTTAAACAAGCCTAATCTAAAGTTGAAAAGCAAAAGCAACCGGTTTCTAGCAGCTTAAACACTGAGCAGATAGAAAACAACTATTCCCGAACTTGGCTTAGACACCGTGTCGTGGTTGTTTGTTTCCAAAACTGGAAAATTGCAACATTGAGTCTAATGGTTGTTTCCACCTCAGTTTTCAATCACCACCAGATGATTGGACCATCTTTTGGAGCCAAGAATCGTTGTACAACATTCACATCTCAACGGATCTTTTCTAAGTGACTTAGAATAACCGTTACAACGGCTAGTGAAGATCACCAGTCCGGAACAAGTCTCAACAGCTCTTTCTTCCTGGATGTTTATAAATAAAAGCCATTCCACAAAGACTTGAAGATTGCTGCTGAACATATTGCTATACACTTGCTTAGTGTACTCTTACTCAATCTTCAACTTACAACTCCTAATTTGTAATCTCTTACTTTCCGAGTTGTAAAGAAAGTCTTATAATCACTTACATTCTTTTCTTACTTTCTTTCTAAGTCCCTTGACTAAGTTGTAATGGCTAACTCAGCTCGGCTTGTCCTTGATTGTAAGGGTTAACTCGAGTCAGAAGTACTAGATCGGATAAGACAACTTCGAGTATAGGAAAAACTTGTAAAGGAATTGTCTAAGGGAGAAACTTTGATAAGAGTCAGTCCTTTGTACTTGGGGATTCAATTAGTGGATTTGACTTGGTGCTTTGATTAGCACAGATCCGTGGTTTTCTACCCCAGGAGGGTGTCCACGTACTTCTAAGTGTCGGTCTTTCCGAGTCCAATCTAGACTCGGAATCTATTTTTGTTCCGTCTCGTGCAAAAAGAGTTTAATTTTTATCTAAAATCTTCCATCAACCTATTCATGCCCCCTCTAGGGTGACTTAGCCTATCTAAGAGCAAACCTTCGTAAGGGTTTATCCCTACGTTTCGTACCCTCGCCCGAATCCGATTCTTGGTTCAAAGACGGATGGAGTCAATTTTCAACCTTTTTCGGTCTTAGTTTCCTAATACTAAGATCGAGAGAGCAAAGTTTCACTTGTATGTTTTTGTTAGTTTTTCTCTCTTAAAAACCGATCGGCGACTCCTCTTTTGCTTTATTTCTATTTAAATTGCATCTCGTCTTTTTTCGATTGTAGGGTAAAAACAAAAGATTTGGATTTTCCAGCTAGGCCAAAGGCCTAGGGTAACTGTCTCAGCCAAGGGCCCCGGCCAGCGCCTCTTACCGTCGAGGCTCGGGTCCAAACTATTGTTTTTACAACGGTCCGACCCTAAAGCCTCACGGGAGAACCCTAGTCCCTGATTTTTTTGTTCTTTAATTAAGGAAATAATATCCCGAGACTCGCTAAAAATAACTTATAAAATAAAATAATTAATAAAACCGCCATTCAAATCTAATTTAGTTAATTTGAACTCAATTTAATAAAATTCAAAAATCTTAATAAAAGGTCCATCCCTACTTTCTAAGTTTCATCTTTCAAAACCCTAAAATCATCTCCTATCTTCAAAAATCAAATGAGCTTTCTAAAACCCGATGCCAACCATTCGTGGGGAAGTTCGGTCGGTTCTAGTCGTGGTTCCTATAAATACCAGAGAGCCTAATTTTATTTGTTGTCGTATCTTAGAAGAAACAATTGGTTTGAGTGAATCTTACCTTGTTACCTTTGTCGTAGAGTTGAGATATACTCGAGATGATTTGACTTGAGCCCTTCAACAAGATAGACGAGGATTAACCGAGTTGTCTCTATATATCCAATTCTTCCAATCTCTATAATCTTCCCTTTGTTAATGTCTCCAAACATGGCTTCTCCACCATCCATATTCTCTTACTCAAATAAGAGTATTGAGTTCTTGGTTATGTGTCTTTAGCATCCACTATTTAGGTACGAGGGGTCCTCCTTCTTGGTGTGAAGTTTCTACAAAATAAAACACACTAAAGTTTTTCACTACCTCTAATAAACCTAGTAAGTGTCCTTTCTAAGGTCAATTTTCAAGGGAGGGAACTCGTGGGAACCAAAATTTTAATCATCTTAGGTTTGGTGTAATTTTGGCTCTTCTTCTTTGGACATTGGGTCTTAGTTTTTTTTTAAATATTTGTTTTATGCTGAGTGCTGGGATACTTTTTTTGGGTAAACCTTCCTATGCTCAGTTTCTTTTCTCATTGATTGAGTGGGACCATGCTTAGCTTTTCTAAACGTGATTTTTAGAGAATCACTATTGAAAAGACTTTCATAGGAGTTATCCTCCTGTTCGGAGTTGAAACCCAGTCCTTCTTTTCTAAAAGAGACAGGTTGAGAACCAAGAAGTAAATCAAGGTTTTTCTAACCATGAGTACGTTTTGAAACAAGGTTTCGAGACTCTTTAAGCTTTTCCTTTAAGAGCTCATTATCGGTTTTAGGCTCTTAGACTAAGTCTCATTATCATGTCAGCTGATCTTAAGTACCTTTAAACTAAGTCTCGGTTTTTCCAAATCGGTTTTAAAACTTTGTTTTCAATTTTAGGAGACTGAAATTTTCTTTAAATAAAGAAGAATTAGAAATGTTTTGCCTCTAAATTGAAAATATACTTAGCTAAATCCTTTTTGAAAACTTGAGAAAATAGTCAATTACCTCTTAAGGATCTATTTCCTCGAAATCAAAATTTTTTTGTTGTGATTTAGCCCCTTCTTCCGAGTCGGTTATAGCCATCATACCCTTGCATTGATCCTCGGTATCATTATCATCGTCCAATTCGTCTTCACTTTATGTAACCACTTGACTTTCTTTACATTGTACTTTTTCTTCGGCTTTGGGTAGTCTTTCACATAATGCTCTTTGCTGCCACACTTAAAGAAACTAGATTAGTAATGAGAGAGGAATTTAGAGAGGGAGAGGATTCACCTTTCTTTTCTTTTCTAAAGACCTCATTTCTAGGCTTTTTCGCCACTTCTTGTGTTTCTTCATTTTCTTAAAACCTTTGGCAAGAAGGACCATGGGATCTTCTTTTAAGTCTAAGCCACTCGGACTTGGTTCAACTTCATCTAAGGCTTTTAAGGCAACGTTCTTTCTCGTGCTGACCTTAGATTCTTCTTCTTGAAGTTGTAACTCATGAGTTAGTAACTTCCCAATGAGTTCATCTCTCTTGAGCTTCCTAAGGTCCTAGGTCTCTTCGATAGCCATCACGTTTGGACCCCATTTCTTATTTAGAAGACACCATAGAAGTTTTCCGACCGAGTGATTTGAGATTGTTTACAATCTCGGTGAACCTTATATACATCTCGGTGGTGTTCTCATTCGCCTCCATCTTAAATAATTCATATATGTCCACGTATCGACTTATCTTGGTGTGTCTAACTTGACTTGTTCCTTCATAAGTGGTCACCAAAGTATCCCACACTTTTTAGCCATATCACAAGCTGAGACTCGTTGAACTCGGATGAGTCTAAAGCACGCATAAGAATGTTCATGGCTTTGTGATTCTTCTTATGCCTTTCCTTCTCATCGGTTTTGAATTCTGTCTTCAACTTTGGCACAGTTTTACTCCAAACTTGCTTCATAGGGATATAGTTTCCATCTGTGATGATATCTTAAACTTCCTCATCTTGGTCTTCAATGAAGCATTGCATCAACTTCTTCTAGTGAACAAAGGTGGAGCCCTTAAACTTTGGTGGTCTAGTAAATGATCTTTCAACACACTCTACATTAAATGAGCCATGATCTTTAGACCTTTGGAATGTTACTTTAAGAAAGGCTAGGCTCTTATGTCAATTGAATGTTTACTTGGAGAGGATAAATCACCATAGACGCCGGGGCGTGAATAGCGTGATCAAACAAAATTTTGGAAATAGAAGTTTGAAACCGATATAACAACTTAGAAAAAAAATGATTCTAGAGTGACTTAGAAACATGAAAGAATGAGGATAGAATTTTTTTTTTTATGAGGAAACCCTCTTGTGAAAAACAAATCAGAATATGCTAATCCAAGCACAAAGTGAAACTCCACTATTTGAATCCACACATACAGAGTTAAAAGACCACGCAGATTGATCCCTTAGACAAATCTCTTACAATTTTCCCAAGCCCAAAAATTTCCTTATCCGACCTAGTATTTCAAAGTTGAGATACCCTTAACAACTTGGGACAACTAAGTTGAAGTTATGTTATCAACTAAGTCAAGGGATTTCTTAGAAAAGGGTTTGAGATAAGAAAGAGATTATAAGACTTTTTTACAAGATATACAACTCAAAAAGATATGAGAATACTAGTGAGAGTTATAAGTTAGAAGAGTGAATGAGTAAGTCAAGCTCTTAGTTATAAGAATCTTGTAAGTCTTGTATCAAGGCTTCTATTTATCGAATGCTTAGGAAAAAGTTGCCGAGTCTATTAGTTGGAAGCACTTGGGTTAGCTAGCCGTAGCAAGAGACAATCCGAGGACTCGGTTTCTCGACCATTGTTAAATTAATCATTTTACATACTCCAAATATTTGAAAGATCAAATAGAAAAATCGTTAGCCGTAATTTCTGCTTTTCTATCCGTAGTCTTTCAACGGTGAAGAAGCCATTATTTTTCTTTTCTTTGCGATTAATCTGCTCTACAAAACATGCAAAAACAAATTAGCGAATGGTAGTAAAGTATAAAGAAAGTTTGGTCTAAGATCATATTAGAATTAGTCAAAACAAAACATTTAAAGACTAAATTTCTTTAATATATTAAACTAGAATTTTTCATGTCTAATATTCAATATGTTCAAATTCCACATATGTCTTAATCAAAGAATACACTTAATAAAAAATAATTCAAGAGATATTTAGACATATTTAACTCGTTTACCAAGTTAATTGAATCTCGAATAATAACTCGGGCAAAACAAAATTAAGACAAATAATTCTAGTTTAATTCATGAAGCATGCCAATTTAAAAGTGAAGTTATAAATCTGAAATTATTTAGGAAAACTTAATGTCCGAGTCATACTCGAGTTGGTCATTTTCCGAGAGCTGAGTGGCTCGGTTAAGCTAAGTTAGAGTGATTGAGCCGGTTCTACTTTCTGAAGTAAAACTAAATCCTTAGACGTTTAAGAGAAAAACTTCTATGTTTAGAGTCTTAGGTTAGTCACCTTTTAGTTGAATTCATCTTGTGAATTTCTTTTGGATCCACTTGATTAGTCTTAAGTTTAGATAAATGACTTTAACTCAAAATTAAGGGGTCGAGTTAATCATTCCCGAGTCTTCAAGAATGACTTAGAAAGGAGATGAAATAATAGACATGTAGTTTTACGAGGAAACCTTCCGACGTAGAAAACCTCGGATAATGCTAATCCAAGCACCAAGTCAAAATCCACTAGTTAAATCCTCAATTACAATGAATATGACTACCCGATTTGCTCTCTTAGACAAATCTATTACAATATTTCCGAGGCCTAGAAATTTCCTTATCCGACCTAATACTTCGAAGTTGAAATTCCCTTATGTGTTGTAAACTAGATGTGTATGATCAATTAAATTCCCTTATGTGTTTAAATTCCCTTAACAACTTGGTAAACTAAGTTGAAGTTTCGTTAGCAACTAAGTCAAGGGAAATGAGAAAAGTGTTTGAAGAACAAAGTGAAGTTACAAGATTAACTACTACAGGAACCACTTTTAACTACGGTTTTGAAAGACCTTTAACTACGGTTATCCAGCGTCGTGTATATGCCTATAATTGTATACGGGCATTTTTTACTACGATTCAAAACCGTAGTAAAAACCACATATTACTACGGTTTGTTTGAACAACCATAGAAATAGAGTACCTATTACCACGGTTGTAAATTAACCGCAGTAATAGACTAATATATTACTACGGTTGTTCACTAAGAACCATAGGTATAGGTCTATAAGACCCCGAAAATTTCAGGTGTTTGCTTACTAGTGAATTAAATTGTTACAAGTTAAGTGAAAAATTCAAAATTATTAAATTAACTGAATTAAAATTTTTCCGAGTCGAAACTAAAACCCGAGAACCGAAACCGAGCATGGGTTAGCTTATTGGGCTTACTGAAATTGAAGTTGGGCCCAATTTGTCAAAGTCCAAAGCAGAAAAATAAAAAAAAGGAAAGGAAAATGAGAAATGTGGGTGACTCGCATTTGAGGAGGAGAAGTTGGCGATAAATAAGCAAGGAAGAGAAAAGGGTCCAATGGAAAATAGGCAGCAAAGCCCATTATGTGTAATTAGGAAAAGAGGAGAGAGAGTGGGACCGAGACATTAGAAGGAAAGAAGCGAAGCGGGGAATGAAAAGAGGAACGGGAAAATAGAAACAAAGGAAGGCGAGGGGAGTAGAGGAAAGCGAGAGAGGGAGAAAGTGCGAGAGCCAGCGGCCCGTGGCCGCCTGAGCGGCGAGGACGCCGGCGCTGGTGGGCGAAGGGAGAGTGAGGGCTCGGGAGGCCGAGCAGAGCAAAAGAAGAAAGGGGAACGAAAGAACGCGGAAGAAAGCGAGAAGAGGACAAGAGCTAGAGCAGGGACGAGAGAGGAAGAGGAGCACGGCGTGCTGCGCGGCCGGCGAGCGTGAGAAGGGATCCAGCGAGACCGGACATAACCGAGGCCAGTGGTTTGAGAACACTGAAAACAACAGAGCGAGAGGGAGACAGCGAGAGTTTGAGTGAAGGTAGAAGAAGTGGGCGCCGGGAAGAAGAAGGAAGGGGGAACCGAGAGGAAGAAAGGGAAAGAGGAAACAAAAATTGAAACCCAATTCGAAACCTTCCAAAACTGAAATTCTTATAACCTCTAAGAATTCAAGGTGAGTAATCTGAATTCATCCTCCAAAATAAAATGAATTAGGTGGATTGAACATGAATTCGAAGTACAAAATTGGAAACCCTAGGTTTAATTGAAGAAGTTAAAGGCTTAAATTCACTAAATTAAGCAACTCACGAATCAAAGAGCATGTTGTGATTATGTGATATCTAGTTCTGAATTTGTGATGTTTAAGTATTATTGAGCATGATTATTGAGAATTGGATGAGATTAGCTTCAGCAGAATTAGGGAGAAAAATCATAAAATTAAGTTCATGACTTATGTGCAGATTTTCGAAATTATGTATGTCTGTCCGAATTTCTGTGAATTCAAGTGTAGCCCAAATTTCCTGAAAATTTTATTGTAGCTTCGTGGCAATTTATGAAAATTTCCTGTAAACTTTGGTATGCATTGGATAAGTAGATTGGGAGATATGCAATTTTGAGTGAAAATGTCCTGTTTTGAGCAAAATCGGAACTAAATGAGTAATCGAATTAAGAACTGAAGTTTAAGAAGCTAAATGGCTAGATTATAAAGATATATATCGATTAAGGAAAGTTATAGAACCATAAACCACCTATGCGGGATATTAAGCAATCATGAAAACGATGAGTTCATTGATTAGGAATCCTAATTGACATGCTTATATGATTATATGTTCATCTTGAATAACATTGATTATAAATGACATAAGCATGTGTATGTGAAATGAATTGATTGTGCTTGAGTTGGAACTTGCTTATGTGAATTATTAGTTACGAAGATTTTACGTATGAAAACGTTGAGCTTGAATTATATGAATTAAGTGTATCTTATGTATAAGTAATAATAAGATAAGAAACATAAACAACTAAAGAAGGGAGAAAGGATTGTGTTATTGATCTAATACCCCACGAATTAAAGCACCCTCTGAAGCTATGGCCATAGAAGTGTCTCGTCAAACCGAAGCCACGAATTGAATTGCTTCCAAGAATTATTGACAGTATGCGTCCTTTAGAGTTGAGGCTGCCTCGAGGCCACGAATTGTTTTGCCTTGAGGCCATGAATTGTATGCCTCCAAGAACTGGGCCCACGAATTGTTTTGGCTCCAAGAACCGGGTCTTTAAAGCGGAACATAAATCTTCTTTCCATTCGAAACTAAGAAGACTTAAAGAATTACGATATGAAGAATCGAATGATCGTGCATAATGAACAAGAAAGAAAGAAACAATGATTTATGAAATGCACGATTGAACTCAAGAAAAAGAATAAGAGGAAGAACGAATCCCGATTTTGTAAGAAATGAATGCGATAAGAACTAAGATATGAATTACGTGATGAATGATTTACATGATGAATGATTCTATGACTTACTTGCGTAGAAAGATGAATGAAGTATGTTTGATTGAATTCATGAGTAATTGATGTCATTATGTTTCTCGGCAAGTTGGTAAGTTTAGAATCTCGCATGTCTTAAGCATGTATGATCCGAATCGCATGTTATGAATGAATTGTGAACTTACGTGTGTTTGTTAATGAATTAATGTGCAAAGTGAAACTGGGGTTGGGTTTGGATTATTCATTGGGCTAGTGGAGCTCATAACCTCACCAACATTTCGAGTACGAAGTTAAGTCTCCCCGGAGTTGCTTTTGGCTTTTAGAAGAAGCGAACCATCGGATAGGACTTCTCTGGACTTATTATGTACTTTATGTTTTTCATGCTTGTAAAGATCGGTGTATGTGAACTTAAGTTTTGATTAAGAATGTAAAAGCCCTATGTGAATACTCCGAGCGTGTGGCTCGTCGAGTTTGTGTTGTGTTTCTCCGAGCGTGTGGCTCGTTGAGTTTAAGATTGTGTTTCGTGCGGGGTCAAGGCTTTAAGCCTATGGGATTAGCCATAGTACGAGAGGAAATTCGTCGAAATTTCCGGAAAAACCTTCGAAAACCTAGAATCGCGCTTCCGCCAATCCAAGAAAAGGTTATTAACCCTAACTTGAGCTCTTAAGCGGCCTTAGGGGTTCCTCTCAGGGAACCCTGGCATGTAATACTCCTAGGGTGGGTCTAGGGGTGTTACAAGGTCTAACCCCAAATCCCACTCTTCCGGCCAAAATATTAAGCCCAAACTTATTACTATGGTTCTTAAACAACCGTAGTAATAGGTTATATTCGAACCTATTACTATGGTTGTTCCGTAATAATAGGTATGAATTTTTTAGAATTTTGTTTTGTTTGCTTACCCCTGTATAATACAAATAACATATACAACCATTTAAAACTATTTACACAAACTCTTTTCGAATATATACAAACCGAGAATCCAACAGTTTTAATCGGAATATATACAAACCAGATTTATCACACAAAGTAGTATGGTACACAATTAAATAATAAAGAAAGTGTAAATATATACCTATGTAACTGTCTTTATACCTATGTAAATATATACCTATGTAATTGTCTTTATACCTATGTAACTGTATACCTATGTAACTCACAAACGTGACCAATCAAATAATGAAGAATAAGTGTAAAATATATACCTATGTAACTATCTTTATACAGCTATATACAAACTCTGCCCAACATTGTCTTAACTCGTCGAGCACATCATTTGTATAGGGAGTGGGGGACTTCTTCCCGGAAATATTGTGACCAATATTGTAAAAGACATGTTCATTACATCAAGTACTTAAGCTGAAAAGAACATTAAAAAGTTTAACATTTTCATAATCAAATACAAGTGCAAGTGCAAGTACCTCTTTGGGATTAGATGTGTAATCCTTGAAATCGAACTAGGTCACAATATCTTTCATTTACTAGAGAATGTAGAAGTCACACTCCACATTCCCCTTTTGTTTAGGGCACTAAAATTATAAAATTCCCAACACGTGGACAATTCATTAGTACTTTATGTATCTAGAAAGTAATATGAAATGAAAAATTAAACTTAACGCTAACTAAGCAAAAGAACCTCACCTGTTAGCAGGGACAATATGTGGGTTTGATTTCACACGTGAGGTCTCGCGCCTCCTGTACAATAATATAGTATGAGAGCACTATTTTTCAATCGAAATAATAAAATTCAAATTAACATACAATTGACAAGAATACTTAACAAAAAAATTGATTAAGGTTTGAAATCACGAGTCGAGTATGGTATTGATATCTTTCCCCACGGTATGACCTAGAGGATCGAGCCGATACGCAATATTACTCCTTGAAAATATGGCAGCAAGCATCGAGTGTGACCTACACCGACACAAATAACACATTCATAAATATGTAATACCATTACAACTTCATTTAAGTTTATTTGTACACATACCCCTCAGGAATGACGCCAAGTAATATTTTTCTACACATTCTTTTGCATGACTCTCAAGATATAATCGGATTGGTCCTGAATTCCCCGCCCTATTACTTGAATGGCATGAGGGTTGTGAAACCGAACCGACTTATTTCCTATCTTTTGGAGCCAACTATTACATATTAATTGTATATAGTTAGAAAGGAAAATTAACAGCTTAAAAAATGAACTTATAAATATAGTAACTCACATAATGCCAAGCATATTAGTGGATGTGGCGATCTCTTGCGTCTATAAAAATTGGATCATGTTGTCCGGAAGACATGTACAATCATGTCCTCATCATCCCCGTCAAATACCCCAAACATGTGACATGGCACTTTGATTTCCAACATTGTATCTTCCGAGAAAGTCTTCACAAAACTTTGCAGAATATAACACCAATCCGTATATGACTCGTGAATGGGTAAGAAAGGGGACTGCTTTGGACGACGATCGGGCGCCCTTTGAATACTTGCTTTTGCCAATTATGGGAGTTGGAGTGTCCTTCGTCCTACTCTCGGATCTGTCCCCGATATCCTAGTTCGACCATAATACACGAACGATAAATATACAAGTGATATTAACAAAAGTTAAATCTAATATTTTCAAAAACTTATCACATAGAGCATGACTAAACTCTTGGGCCAAGGAACGAAAATGTTGACCGCATCGTCAATAATGTGGAGGTCTAATGATCTGGATTGGCAACTCATAGTTGCCTTTCCCTTATATGACTTCTCTCACACTCACTTTTACCCGATCGGCTAAAACCGGTGCCCCATAAACAACGGCGATTGGCTTCCACGGGTAAACAACACTTGATGCCATAATATGATATTGGGAAAGGTGATGAGAAGCTAGCTTGCACTACGCTGGCTGCGTAAGAATTAGCATAACAATTACAATCATGAGATAACCCTTGAGAAACAAGTTAAACTATCAAAGAATCTTAGAAAATAATAACCCTCATCCGAAACAACAAAAACATGCTATAACTAATTACTCAACAGCCACATGTTGAAGTTCCACAACTACCACATTATATACACCATTCATTCAACAAGTATACACCAATAATTAGTCAAAGTATAAACATGCATGTAAATCTAATTAGGTAGCAAAATCTTAATTGCCTCCACAACCGTTAAGCCTAGAGTTGGAAATTTCTAGTTTTGGAAACAAACGACCCTAACATGGTGTTTGAGCTATGTCCGAAGTAGCTAAAACTTGTCTGCTGGTGATTAACAACTAGAAGCTGGTTGCTTTTGTAATTCAAAAATAAGTTATCCTCCGTTTGAATAACCTACAAAAGCAAACCACATTGGTTCTCAAAGTATAAAATACTTTGGTCCAAAATTAGGCACATATATTAATTAAATTAGAATAATTAAATACTTAAATATCTTTGGCCTAAAAGAGTTGAATTTTCCGAGTCTAATATTCAATATACTCAAATTCCATCTAAGTCAATCCTAAGGATGACCAAGTAGAGAGAGTAAAATATCCGAGCACAACAACTTGATCCGGTCAAATAATTCTCAAAAAATAAACTAACTCAAAATAAGGAATTAATGCTTGCAATTCTCTTTGCGTTGAGATACGCAATCAATGCTCACAATAAAGGTGTTAGAGAAATTAATTGAGCATACGATAGTTCCGAGTGACATCCGAGTGAGTCGAAACACTATTGTAGGAGATATGCAATGAGGTGCTTTCGACTCGGTCGAATAGGATGAAAACTTGTACAACAGCTTTCTATAGTCCTCAAAATGACTTGAAATCAAAACTTAAGAAAGATAAGATTTATACCCGAGTCTTTATGTAATACTCAGAATGACTTAGAGTTAAGAAGTGAGTCTTTAATCTTCCCCTTTTGATGAAAGGCATTCCATACCTAAGATAGAAACTTGTTAGTATGAAACATGAGTTTTCATTTTCAATGATCATAACGTATGAGAGCAAAGAGTGACGGATCGGAGGCATTCCATACTTAAAACATGCATTTCAAATCATATCATCACTCATAATAGTTATGCGGATAATAAATCGGAGCAAAGAAATGAACAGATTGTATCGTGGTCGGAAAAGCAAAAGAGATATATAACTCAAAAAAAGTCCGTAAAAAGAATTCATTCATTACTCAAAAAGAGGGTGAGCTACCCCTAAACAAAACATAAGATTTTCTAGATTTTCTCCCCGAGCATTTCATCAAAAAGGAGGGAAGAAAATAGCAATCTAGTGTAACTGATATTGGATAAAAAAGGGGGCGTGCTGTCGAGAGGAGGAGGGACGGGCAGTGCACTTGTGCCGATAAGCTTGGGAGGAGGTGGATGATCACGGTGGCGGCAACACTCGGATTTCCGGAAGTTGCTATGTCTTGGTTCTTTGAGCCAAGGGCATATCTTCCTTAGGTTCATCCTCTTCAAAGACAATAGAGGGTTGTGCTTTTGACCCAACAACTTTGGACTGACCAACGTCCCCAACTTCTTCTAACCCACTCGGATTGTGATCTTAGGAGATTAGTTCCGGTTCAGCATCTCGCTGCACCTTGGCCCTTAGGTGGGGCAACCTATTGTTTTTCTTTCTCCTCTTCCTTCTCCTTCTCAGCTGAGCTGCTCCTTCTTCACTGCTGCTACTGCCTTCTTCTTCACTGCTGCTACTGACTTCTTCTTCTACCTCAGCAAAGGTAGACTTAGCCGGGATCGAGGATTCCTCGAAGTATCCGAGGTTTCGAGTCCTGAGCAGCCTTGGACCTGCGTTCTTGAAGAAGTTGGAGCTGCTTGTGTTGCTCATTGAGAGTGGCCTTGAACTCGAGCAACAGATCTTGATTCTCCCGGATATGAGACTACCCGGTCTTCCGGTTGATAACCAGGCTTTCAAGGACATTTTGGTGAGAGCAGAGAGTGTCTCAAAGTTCTTCGGACACAAAAGAAATTTTGTCTACCAATTTAGTAAACAAAGTAGCAGAGAGAGGTGGTCGATAAGTAGAGGGACCAGCAGAGGGAGGTGGAAGTGTTAGAAGAGTTTGAGTCTAAGTTGGAGGGGTGAGGGAGGTTTCAACTCGGACTTATGAACCCGGACACCGGGCTTGACTTCCTGGTACCCATACCGAGATGAGCTCTTTTCGCCAACCACAATGGCAGCCTAAGAGACAACATTTGGATCCGAGGGGAAGGGAACTTTGAACTGTTTGAAAATAACAATCAAAAGGGCTCGAAGGGGAATGGAGCATATTTCTTTGATTGAGGTGGCATAGAAGCCATCCGCTCAATGATAGAGGGGAAGTCTACGTCGTAGCCCTCTAAGACATCAAATAAATCTTTGAGAATCTTTGTGTTAGGATTCTCTTTGCTCGGAATAATGACAGAAAAAGGTCCTCATCAAAATAAAATAGAGTAATCTAGCCACAATCTTCATCCGAGTCACCGAGAAATTCTTTCCCGACTCAGGAACTTCCTTAGTATACTTCTCGAAGAATTCATAAGCAATCTCCATAAATGGTATGAGATTACAGTTGAGAAAAGAGAAGAGACTTTAAAAAGTCTATGAAGAAGAGAGAGGTTGACATGAACAACCTTCTCTTAAAACCTTGAGGTAATGATTCCCTCGAGTAGGACATATTTAAATAGAACTCGGCAACGAGTTTCGAGTAAATGAATTCACTGAAGCACAAATAATTGTACACACCAGCGCTTTTGATGTGCTGCAACCACGAGAAAGAAGTGGTTGGGAAGAATTTGTCATCCAACGTGAGATGTTGGGTGACAAAAATTTTCGAGGGGTGGAGGTACCCTCTAGAGGATTTTTGGTGCGGGGATTTTTGGTAGCAGACCCCAACAAATCTGGTGCTAAACCTCACTTAGGCATGGTGTGATTTGAGAAACAGAGAGAGATAGAGAGAGAGAGAGAGAGAGAGAGAGAGAACGCTTAGAATTGAGAGAGAAAGAGAGAATACGAGTGAGTAGAAATGCGTAGAGTAGAGAGCAAGAAGGCGAGTGAGTAAAGTAAAGAAATAAAGGTAAAGGGATGCTATTTATCGCAAAAAGAGATGACCTTCAATCTTCGTTTTGACCAGAATACTAAACGAGTACTCTCGGAGCGGTGTGACGTTACGCTCTCTAATGGCTAGAATTCCAGCAGCTTTCTTCCAACGGCTAGTTTTATTTGATCGAAACACATGGCATGAGAGAGAGAGAGAGAGAGAAAGAGAAAGAAGAAAGACTTTTCGAAAACATTTCGAAATTTTGTATTTATTTAGAGATACAAAGTTTGATGTCCATTTTGCTCAAAAATTGAGTTTGACACAGTATGTTTTCCGAGTATCTCGGAACACTCAAAAAACCAATAACTCATAGCTCAGTCTCACTCTATCAACTAATCCATTTGTTATTAAAATAAAAGAAAACATATAAAACTTAATTATGTAAGGATAATTCACTAGAAATCACATAATCATGCGTCAATCATACCAAGCTTATCCCTAATGAAGCAAAACTAATGAAGCAAATCACATAAGTGGCTTAGTGAAAATATCAGCTAAGTGAAATTTCGTAAGAATGAATTCAAGTTCAATATCACCTTTCTCAAAGTGGTCTCTTAGAAAATGATACATGTCCTCAATATGCTTTGTTTTTTAGTGCTTGAACCGGATTCTTTGTAATGCTAATTGCACTCTTATTGTCACACTTGATTGGGAGAGATTTGAATGATAGCCCTAGATCTTTCAAGTACTACTTGATCCATATAATCTGAGCACATCAAGCTCCAACCGCAATGTACTCAACCTTGACAGTTGATAGAGCTACGGAATTTTGTTTCTTTGAGTGCCTGGAGATAAGAGATTGACCCGAAATTGGCTTGCTCCTAATGTGCTCTTTCTATCAACTTTGTATCTAGAATAATCAGCATTTGAGTATCCAGTGAGAGTTAGTTTTGCGTCTTTTGAAAACCATAAAGCAAGATTCGGAGTCCCCGCAAGATATCCGAAAATGCTCTTCACCGTAGTGAGATGTGATTCTTTTGGATTAGCTTGGAATCTTGCACAAAAGCGGACATCGAACATGATATCTGGCCTACTAGATGTGAGACAAAGTAGAGATCCGATCATACCTCTATAGAGTTTCGATCTACAACTTTACCTTTTTCGTCCGAGTCCGATTTCAAACTGTTACTCGTAGGTGTTGCTGAGTGCTTTACATCTTGTAGTTTGAACTTCTTCAAAAGTTCCTTGGTATACTTGGATTGATGGACATAAATGCCATCCTTGTCTTGTTTGATTTGTAGACCAAGAAAGAAGTTGAGTTCTCCCATAATACTCATTTAGAACTCCTATCTCATCAACTCGGAAAACACTTGACATAGAGTTTCATTAGTTACTCCAAAAATAATATTATCAACATAAATCGAGCGATTAGAAAATCTTTCCCCTTGGTTTTTATGAAAAGAGTTTTATTAATCTGACCTCTTTTGAAATCATTTTCAAGCAAGAAATTGCTTAGTCTTTTATACCAAGCTCTAGGAGCTTATTTAAGACCATATAAAGCCTTTTGCAATTTGAAAATATGATTTGGAAATTCTGAGTTTTCAAATCTAGGGGTTTCTCAACATAGATTTCTTCTTGAATAAAACCATTCCAAAAGGCACATTTGACATCCATTTGATAAAGCTTGATATTCATACTAGATGCCTACAAGATTCTAATTTCCTCAATCCAAGCAACATGTGCAAAGGTTTCCCCACAATCAATTCCTTATTCTTGATTGTAACCACTGGGCAACAAGTTTAGCCTTATTTCTAACTACCAACCCTTCCTCATCCAGTTTGTTCTTGAAAACCCATTTGGTTCCTATGACTCGGGTGGTTAGATGGTCGTTTGGTCGAGTCCGGACTTGGTTTCTTTCAAATTCATTGAGCTTTTCTTGCATGGTCTAGACCCATTCAGGTTCATTTAGGGCTTCTAGTGCATTTTTGGGTTTAGATAATGATATAAATGCAGAAAATGCTCATAGATTATACAAAGAAGATCGAGTTCTTACCCCACCATTGATGTCCAAAAGTATGTTTTCAGGTGGGTGGCTAGATGCATATTTGAAATCTTTACCTATCCTTTGGTTTACCAAGTTTGTTAGTTGAACAGCTGATCTTCAGTTGGTTGATCTTGTTGAGTCTCATTTATTTGTTCTTCAACGATTCCGAGCTGGCTCTTGAATTTGTTCGATCCGAGTCATAACATTCTGAGTGGCTCCATTCCGAGTTGCCTCGGTAATTCTGTTTTGACTCTTTCTAATTTCAACTTCAGCGAAGGTCATCTTCATCTTTGTTAAGTCTAAGATTCGATTATGTGGACTCACTTATCCTGCTAAGATCAATTTCATCAAAGACAACATGGATACTTTCTTCCACTTTGTTAGTTCTCTTGTTAAAAACACGATAATCTTTATGAGATGAGTAGCCCAGAAATATACCTTCATCTAACCTAGCATCAAACCGAGTCAGATGCTCCTTACCATTGTTGTGGACAAAGCACTTACACCTCAATGGTCTGAAGTAGGAGATGTTGGATTTCTTTCCATTGTAAAGCTCGTAGGGTGGTTTCCTTAAGATATGTCCGATGAGGCATCTGTTGAGTATATAATTTGTCTGTGTTGACTTTCTCAGCTCGAAATAGTAAGGTAGATGATTTTCAATCATCACAGTCCTTCCTATTTCTTCAAGAGTTCTATTCTTTCTCTCTACTACTCCATTTTGTTTAGGAGTTCTTGGTGCAGAAAAATTGTGAGAGATGTCATTCTTGTCACAAAATAAAGACTCGGACTCCGAATTTATATCACTCTAAGTACTATCAAGGACTCAGGTATAAACCTCATCTCTCCTAAGTTTTGATTACATGTCATTCGAGTGTTATAGAAACTATTGCATATGTTTTCATTCGATTTTAACCGACTCGAAATCACATTCTTGTTCAAGCAACTCACAATGATGCTTCGAGTCACTCGGACACTACTTAGACTTGTCACATGTTCAAACATTCTCTCTAACACATTTAATCTATGTTTTGACTTCATATTCTAAGTTAAAATCAATTACGGTGATAATTCAACTTTCTAAGTCAGCATGTTTGTTTGAAACATACTTCTCTAGATTAAGTACTCATACTCGATATTCTCTTTATAACTTGATCTTCTCTAAGATTGACGCAGATGGAATTTGAATATAATGAACATTAGACTCGTAAAATTCCACTCGCTAGGTCTCGAATAAATATGCACTTAATTATCTTAATTAAATTATCATCTCGTGCCTAATCTTGGACCAAAGTATTTTATACTTTGAGAACCAAAATTTATTTACTTTTCTAGGTTATTTAAACGAGGTCTTCCTATTTTTGAATTACAAAAGTAACCAGCTTCAAGATGTCAATCACCAGCAGACAAGGCTTTTCTACTTCTCAACAAGGCCCGGACGCCGTGTCGTGGTTGTCTGTTTCCAAAACTGGAAATCTTCAACGCTAAGCTCAACGGTGGTTTCCACCGTACTTTTCAAACACCACCAGTGGATTAGGACATCCTAAGGAGTCAAGAGCCGTTGCACAACGTTCATATCTCAACGGATCTTTTCGAGTGACTCGAAGAACCGTTACAACGGTCACAAAGGACTTCTATTCGGAAGATAGTCACAACGGCTAATCTGGTTGGTCATCTATAAATAGAAGCGAACTTTCAATACTTGAAGATTGCTTGAAACTATATCTTTTGTATAATACTCATTCAATCTTCTTCTTACAACTCCCGATCCGTACTTAACACTTTTCCGAGTTGTAAAGTCTTGTAATCAGTCACATACTCTTTCTTACTCTCTAAGTAAGGTTCCTTGACCGAGTCGTAAGGGTTAACTCAGCTCGGTTGTCCCTAGCTGTAAAGGTTACCTCGGTTAGGAAGTACTAGATCAGATAAGGGAACTTCGAGTCTATGAAAATTCTGTAAGGAATTGTTTAAGGGAGCAATTATGGTTGAGTCGGTCTATCGTATTTTGTGGATTCAAAATAGTCGATTTGACTTGGTGCTTTGATTAGCACTAGTCGTGGTTTTCCGCCCAGGAGGGTTTCCACATAATCTGAGTTCATACTTTTCCGAGTCCAATCTAGACTCGGATTGTCTTGATTATTCAGTTTAAACTTTAACCCCTCCATTATTTTAAAATTTCCTCATCACCCTATTCACCCCCTCTAGGGTGACCAAGAATCTCCAAGAGCAAACCTTCAATTGGTATCGAGCCTAGCCTTTCGGAAGGGATCTAACAATCCGAAGGTTTAAAGATCAAATGGCTCAAAACAATGGAGAGTTCGATGAAGGAAGATCTTCCAGCGAGACCACCAAAGTTTAAAGGATCAAATTTTGTGCACTCGAAGAAGTTAATGGAATGCTTTCTACTGGATCACGATGAAGATGTATGGAACATCATACAAGAAGGCAACTACGTTCCAATGAAGGTGGAAGATACAAGACACGTTCCTAAAGCAAAATTTGAACACACCATCGAAGAGGAAGAAAAGTTTAGAAAGAACTTTAAAGTGATGAATATTCCGATGTGCGCCATCGACTTAGAAGAATACAACAGAGTGTCAGCTTGTGACACAGACCATAGATGTGTGGGACACTCTTCTCAACACATATGAAGGAACTAGTCAAGTAAGACAAGCGAAGATAAGTTAATATCTTCACAAATACGAGCTGTTCGAGATGGAGCCGAAGAAAACATCACTCGGATGTTCATACGCTTCACCGAGATTACGAATAATCTCAAATCTTTAGGTAGAAAGATATCCCACGAAGAAATGTGCGTAAAAATTCGAGAAGTCTACCCAATAGAGGATAGGGTCCAAAGGTAATCGCCATCGAGGAAGTTCGGAACCTCTCACTATTAAAGCCGAAGAACTCATTGGGAAGCTACTCACCCATGAGATCCATCTCGGAAGAATAGGACGCCGAGGTCAGCACTAAAAAGAATATTGCGCTAAAGGCCTCGTAAAGCGAGAGGAGAAAATCTAAGTTCCTCGGACTCGAAGAACATCCCATGGCACTCATTACTCGAGGGTTCAAAAGAATGATAAAGCGAAGAGATGGGAGAAAAAGCCAAGAGAAGAGTTCTACAAGAAAGATAAGAAGGACAGAAAAGGTAAATATTCTTCCCCTTTAAAGTTATCTTTAACTAAGAACTCGGCTATTTTGAATGTGGCAACGAAAGATCACATAGTCAAAGATTGTCTAAGAAGAATGAGGGACAGAAAGAAGAAGAAGGCTATGATGGTCACATGGAGTGATGAAGATTCATCTGAAGAAGATGAAGACTCGGACGACTCAAAGTGTCCGATGGCTCTATCGGACTCAAAAGTTGAATCCGAGTCAAACTCGACAACTCGGACAATGAGGAGACGAATCCTCAGGAGGTAATTGAATATTTCCTCAAGTTTTCCAAAATTGATTTAGCTAAATATATTTATACTTTGGAAGAAAAGTCCAATTTCGATTCTTCCCAATTTAAAGAACAACTTGAGTCACTCACTTCGAGAGCATTGTTTTGAAAATAAATTGGAAAACCGAGACTTAATCTAAGAGAGCTCAAGACTAGTTCTCAAGCTATGAGACTGAGTTTGAGGCACTCGAAGAGAAAATGAGCATCTAAAACAGAAGCTCAATTGAGTCTTAAGAACATGTTTTGAAATTTACTCAAGGTCGAAAAACCTTGACATGCTCTTAGACTCTTAGTGTGTCTCCTTCGGAAAGGAAGGACTCCGTTTTTACAAAGAGGAGGAATCTAATTCCTACTCGGATCTTTTCAAAAAGGATCCAAAACTCGTAAAGTTCAAGAAGGTTGAGCACGGTCCCATTCCTAAGAATGAAAGGAGGACTGAGCCCGGACTAGCTTATAGGAGAAAACCTTCTCCACCTGTTTATAAAAGAAAAGATTTTCAAAAGAAAGAGACACGGACTCGGTTTTCTAAAAGGAAGACTCGGAATTAGACCAAACCTAAAGTTATTCAAATTTGGGTTCCCAAGAGTCTACTTCCTCGAAAAGAACCACAAGTAAAGGGAGTTACTCGGGTTCGTTAGAGGAAGTGAGAAGGGTTAGTGTGTTTCTAACTTGCAGGTAACTCGAAAAAGACAAAAGGTCATTGGTACTTAGATAGTGGTTGCTCACGCCACATGTCGGAGATTCAAGACTCTTTTCGATTTAGAAAAGTACAAGGGAGGCAAAGTCACCTTTGGAGATGACAGTAAGGGCAACACAGTTGGGATGGGCAAGATTGGAAAAGGAGACAATCTGGTCGACCCGACCTACCTTGTCAAGGGATTAAAGTACAATCTACTCAAGCACATCTCAACTGTGTGACAAAGGTCAAGAGGTAAGATTCACTCAGACAAATTGCTATATTTCTAATGCAACTACCAACGAGACCAAGCTCTTAGGTAAGAGGTCAAGTAATACCTACACTATTCCTCTTTCGATCCAAGTCGAACTTATCTTGTTTAAAAGCTTCTCTGCATGATGATTCTTTGACATGGCATCGTAGACTAGGTCATGTTAGCATGCACACCATCAAAAAGCTTGCATCTCATGGTTTAGTTAGAGGATTGCCCAACTGTGCATTTAAGAAAGATAAAATCTATGAAGCATGCACAAAAGAGAAACAGTCGGATCATCTTTCAAATCTCTCAAAACTGTTTCCACATCCAAAGTTCTTGAATTGTTGCATATGGAACTATGTGGTGAAATTCCTGTAAAGAGTCTCGGAGGTAAATCATATGTACTTGTGATTGTTGACGACTATTCACGATTTACCTTGGTTTGTTTTCTTAAGCACAAAAATGAAGCTTTCAAAGAGTTCAAGCAAGCTCTGTAGGAAAAATCAAGTTGAGTCTCGGACTCGGGCCAAAAGAATTCAAACCGACTATGGAAGGGAGTTCGATTACTCGGAATTTGCGAGTTTTGTGATAAGAATGGTATCTCCCATAACTTCTCAGCACCAAGAACTCCTCAACGAGAACGGACTAGTGGAGAGAAAGAATAGAACTCTTGAAGAAAGAGGAAGGACAATGATGATTGAACATGATCTGTTTTACTATTTCCGGGCTGAGGCAATCAACACGACGAAACTACACATTGAACAGATGCCTCATCGGACCCATCGTGAAGATAACTCCATACGAGCTCTACAAAGGGAAGAAACCCAACATTTCATACTTCAAACCCTTTGGATGTAAGTGTTATGTTCACAATAATGGTAAGGATCACCTGACTAAGTTTGATGCTCGGTCGGATGAAGGTATTATTCTTGGTTATTCATCTCCTAGCAAAGCATATCGCATTTTCAATAAAAGAACCAACAAAGTGGAAGAAAGCATCCACGTTGTTTTTGATGAGATTGATCGGGGAAAACCAAGTGAGTCAACATTTTCAGATCTGAAACTCAGTCGAGATGACGATCTTATCGAAGATGAGCTCGAAAGAGTCAAGGAAAAGCAACTCGGAATGAGGTAACTCGGAATATCATGACTCATACTCGAATCAGCTCAAGGGTCGACTCCGGATGCTGAAAGTCAACCAGATGAGCAAGCTCAATTAGATCGGATCACTCGAAGATCCACCAATTCACCCTACGGATCTGGTGAACCGGAGAACAGTAGAGCATTCAAATATGCTTCAAGTCACCAACTCGAAAACATTATGTTTGATATCAATAGTGGGGTAAGAACTCGTTCTTCTTTGTAAAATCTATGTGCATTTACTGCATTCATATCATTAACTCGAACCCATAAATGCACTAGAGGCCCTAAATGAACCTGAATGGGTAGAGGCCATGCAAGAGGAACTTAATCAATTTGAAAGAAACCAAGTTTGGACTCGACCAAATGACCTTCGACCACCCAACCATAGGAACCAAATAGGTTTTCATGAACAAATTGGATGTGGAAGGGTTGGTAGTCAGAAATAAGGCTAGACTTGTTGCTCAAGGTTGCAATCAAGAAGAAGGAATTGATTGTGGGGAAACCTCGTGCACCAATAACTAGGATTGAAGCAATTAGAATCCTATTAGCATTTGCACCAAGCATGAACATTAAACTCGTATCAAATGGATGTCAAATGTGCTTTTCTTAATGGTTTGATTCAAGAGGAAGTCTATGTTAAGCAACCCCCTGGATTTGAAAACTTATAATTTCCAAATCATGTTTTTAAGTTGCAAAAGGCTCTTTATGGTCTTAAACAAGCTCCAAGAGCTTGGTATGAAAGACTCGAGCAGTTTCTTGGTTGAAAATGATTCTAAAAGAGGTCAGATTGACAAAACTCTTTTCATAAAAACCAAGGGGAAAGACTTTCTCATTGCTTAAATTTATGTTGATGATATAATTTTTAGAGTTACTAATGAAAATCTCTGTCAAGATTTTTCCGAGTTAATGAGACAGGAATTCCAAATGAGCATGATGGGAGAACTCAATTTCTTCCTTGGTCTACAAATCAAACAAGACAAAGATGGCATCTATGTCCATCAATCAAAGTATACCAAGGAGTTGCTGAAGAAATACAAGCTTCAAGATGCAAAACATGCGGCAACATCGATGATTAGCGAGCATAAAACTAGACTCGGACAAAAAGGTAAAGCGAGTAGATCAAAAAATCTATCGAGGTATGATTGGATCTCTCCTATGTCTTACTTCCAGGAGACCGGACATAATGTTTAGTGTATGTTTGTGAGCAAGATTTTAAGCTAATCCAAAAGAATCACATCTCACTGCGTTGAAGAGAATTTTAGTATATCTTGCAGGGACTCGGAATCTAGGTCTATGGTTTTCAAGAGACTCGTAACCGACCCTCACCTGGATACTTAGACGCTGATTATGCTAGATACAAGGTTGATAGAAATAGCACCTCAGGAGCATGCCATTTTTGGGTCAATCCCTTATATCTTGGCATTCAAAGAAGTAGAACTTAGTTGCTCTATCAACGGTGAAGCCGAGTATATTGCGACTGGAGCATGTTGTGCTCGGATTTTATGGATCGAGCAACACTTGAGAGATCTTGGAGTTTCATTCAAATCAATTCCAATCAAGTGTGACAATCGAGTGCAATCAACATCACTAAGAATCCAGTTCAAGACTCGAAAGACAAAGCATATTGAGGTTAGGTATCATTTTCTAAGAGACCATTCTAAGAAAAGGTGATATTGAACTTGAATTCATTCCTACCAAACTTCAACTAGCTGATATCTTTACTAAGCCACTTAGTGAGGATCAGGTTTGGTTTATTAGGAATGAACTGGGAATGATAAATGCATGATTATGTGCTATTCTAAGTTCTCTCTCTATCTCTCTCTTCGAGTTACCTCTTCGCTCTCCCAAAGTTCATCTCTTTTCTCTCTCAAACTTCCATAACCATGCCGAAAAGAGGTTCCGCTCTAGATTTTCTTGGTTCTGCAACCAAGAAACCTCGAACCAAAAGCCAAGAAGGTCCTTCTAACCCCTCTAAAATCCTTGTCACCCAACACCCGACGTTGGATGACAAATTCTTCTCAACTACAAAATTCTCGTGGTTGAACCACATTAAAACTACAGGGATATACAATTTCCTCTGTTTCAGCGAATTCATCTACTCTAACCTTTCTAGCTCGAGGGGATTCTCACATCCGGAGTTCATGACAAAATAGTTCGTATTAACGTCTCTCTCCTCCACCGCTTATTCAAAGCTTCCTCTCTTTTCCTCAAGAGCAACCCATCCCCTTCAACGAGGTTGCTCGATGAATTCTTCGAGAAATATGCCAAAGAAATCCCCGAGTCATGCAAAAACTTCTCCGTGACTCGGATGAAGTCTAAGGCACGTCTTCTTTGTTTCCTGCCGATGAGAACCTTCTTCTCTCAAGCATTCCATCAAAGGGAATCCAAATTTCCAAGATTCTCGAGGCTCTATTTGACATACTCGAGGGCTACAATGTAGACCTCTTCCCAAAGAATCATTGAGAAAATGGCCTCTGTGCTATCTCGGACTAAAAAATAACTCCACTTCCTTTTGGGCCCTCCTCACCTTCATCTTCAAAAATTCAAGGTCTCGCTCCCTCAAATCCTAACGAGGTTTCTAAAGCTTCCATAGTGGTTGGCGTAAAAGAGCTTCTAGGCTATGGATACCAGGAAACCCAACCGGGTGTTTGGGTCCACGACTCGGAACTAAGGCAACCATCTCCTCCGCCTCACACTCGGACTCCTCTCTTTCTCCCTCCTCCACCTGGTGGTCCATCCACCTCAGGTCCCCCTCCTCAAGCCACTATCACTTTGTCTTCCACAATGATAGACAAGCTCTCCTCCGTCTCTTCAAAAATCAAGGACACTCTCCGATCATTCAAGACTATCCTTCGACCTATGACCATTAACAAAAAACAGCTCTAATCTCAAATTCGAGAGTAGTAGGATGTGCTCCTTGAGATGAAGGCCCCGGTTAAGGAGCAGAAGGAACTAATCGAGCTCCTCCGAGAAAAGCGCTCCAAAGCAGCTCAAGAGCTAGAAAGCTCGGACACATCTAAAGAGTCCTCAAGCCCTGCCAAATCTCCATCCGGAAAGGCAGCTAAAGAAGAAGAGGAGGTTGCGATCGAAGCAGCTCCTTCGAGGAGAAGGAAGCGAAGAGAATGAGGAAGAAGAAGGAGAAAAGGGAGAAGGCTGAGGGACAAGGTGCTCCCGCCCTCAACCGGAATTGATCAGCTCGCATGGCAGCTCCGAGTGAGTCGAAGACCCCGTTGAGGCTGGTTAGTCGCAGCTAGCCAAACCTAAGGAAGCGCCACCCTCTATCAAATTCCAAGAGGATGAACCTCTGGATGATGTTGTTTTGGGTCAGCCACTAAGAGTTGAGCCCATCCCGGAGATACTGGTTCCGCCACTGCCAAGATCCTCAATATCTTCACGTTCATATCGCGAAGGCATACAGAGCACGTTCATCCACTTCGACTCGCAGCAGCTCCCACTCCACCATCTTAATTTTGTTTTTTTCTCTCTCTTCTGTTTTTTTTTTTTTGTTTTTTGTCCGGACACAAATTGTATCTACTTGATACATTCTTCCCTATTTTGTTGTTTTTGCTTGAAAGGCAAGGGGGATAATATTTAGAAAATTTTTTATCTTGTTTAGGGGAGTTTTTCTCACCCTTTCCCGTGAATATATTTTCTATACTTACAAATATATAAATTAAGTTTCGAATTTGTGACTACTCGCTTTTCTTCTTTCCGAGTTTACATATCTTAGTGTATTGTGCTCTGATATTTCAACTTATCTATTTATTTTTGCTCCGATATAACTACTCAAAATTTTTTCATTCACCATTCTAAGTCCAAATCACTTCATTTATTTCTCTACGATATTTTACTCTAAGCTCTAATACATTCTCTCGCCACATGAATAAGAATGAAAACTCTTGATTATTCCACTAACAAAGTTTCTATCCGAGTATGGCATGCCTTTCATCAAAAAGGGGAGATTGAAGACTCGGACTCGAATTTATATCATTCTCAGTACTATTAAAGACTCAGGTACAAACCTCATTTCTCCTAGGTTTTGATTACAAGTCATTCTGAGTGTTATAGAAACTATTGCATATGTTTTCATTCGATTCCGATCGACTCGGAAATCACATTCTTGTTCATCAACTCACACCGATGCTTCTAAGTCACTCGGACACTCGCTTAGACTTATCAAATGTTCAAACATTCTCTCTAACACCTTTAATCTATGTTCGACTTCATATTCTAAGTTAACGTCAATTACAAGTGATAATTCAACTTTCCAAGTCAGCATGTTTGTTTGAAACATACTTGTCTAGATCAAGTACTTATACTCGATATTCCTTTTATAACTTGATCTTCTCTAAGACTAACTCGGATTGAATTTGAGTATAATGAATATTAGACTCGGAAAATTCCACTCTTCTAGGTCTCGGATAATTATGCACTTAATTATCTTAATTAAATTATTATCTATGCCTAATCTTGGACCAAAGTATTTTATACTTTGAGAACCAAAATTTGTATACTTTTGTAGGTTATTTAAACGAGGTTATCCTATATTTGAATTACAAAAGTAACCAGACTTCAAGCTGTCAATCACCAGCAGACAAGGTTTTTCTACTTCGAACAAGGCCCGGACGCCGTGTCGGGGTTGTCTGTTTCTAAAGCTGGAAATCTTCAACGCTAAGCTCAACGGTGGTTTCCACCCTACTTTACATACACCACCAGTGGATTGGGACATCCTAAGGAGTCAAGAGCCATTGCACAACATTCACATCTCAACGGATCTTTTCGAGTGACTCGGAAGAACCGTTACAACGGTCACAAAGGACTTCTATTCGAAGATAGTCACAATGGCTAATCTGCTTGGTCATCTATAAATAGAAGCCAACTTTCAATACTTGAAGATTGTTGAACACATTGCTGAAATTATATCTCTTTGTATAATACTCATTCAATCTTCTTCGTACAACTCCCAATCTGTACTTTAACACTTTTCCGAGTTGTAAAGTCTTGTAATCAGTCACATACTCTTTCTTACTCTCTAAGTAAGGTCCCTTGACTGAGCTGTAAGGGTTAACTCAACTCAATTGTCCTTAGCTGTAAAGGTTACCTCGGTTAGGAAGTACTCAATCGGATAACTGAACTTCTAAGTCTAGGAATATTCTATAAGGAATTGTTTAAGGGAGCAATTCTAGTTGAGTCAATCTACTATTTTTGTGGATTCAAAATAGTGGATTTGACTTGGTGCTTGGATTAGCACCGGCTTTAGTTTTCTGCCCCGGAAGGGTTTCCACGTAAATATGTGTGAGACCCGAATTTTGAGTAGATTAATTTTATAGTTAAATTAAGCTAAGTATTTATACGTAAATCTATTTTATATGATTGTTATGTACTTGTCTATTTATATAGCGTAGTTAATAAAGGTAATTGCTCGTTCGTCGCTATTAATGATAGAAGCCCGGGGCAAACTTGCCAAAAAAAAAACATTAATTAAGGGGAGGATTAGTGTACTGCAGCAGGTGCTGGCTGCACCTAATGGAACCACCGAAAAGGGAAAGAAAAGAGTAGAGGAAAAAGGAAAGAAAGGGGGACTAGGCGGAACCGGGAAACGAAAGAGAGAAAGAGAGAGGTCGAGCGAGAGAGTTAGAGCGAGACCGAGAGGGCAAGCGAGAGCAAAGGCGAGGAAGAGAGGCCGGAGACCAGCACGCCGAACGGCGAGCGGCGGTGAAGCGGCCGGCGAGCGCAAGGAAACGGTCAGGCGTAAAGGAGGGCGAAACCGAGGCCGGGAAAGGGACACGAACGCGAGGGCAGAGAGGGAGGCAACCGGTGGGCGCGGGAACAGTGGCCGGCAACGGCGTCGAGCACGGAGGAGGGCGGCAAGACCGGGGCTAGCAGCGAGAGGAAGAGGAAGGAAAGGAGGAACCGAACCGAGGGAGCCTAAATCTCGGAAAACCAAGCAAACCGTCAATCCCCGAATCGAGGTGAGTAGTCTTATACTCTAAACTATTAGTAATTTCGAAACCCAAATGAGTTTGTTGTGATTATTGAATGTTTATATGATGGAACGAAGCTAGAAAATTGTTAGAACTGAACTAGGTTATGAGAAAATCGAATGGAATTGTTAGAGTCCGAATCGAAAACGGAAGGAGCTTAGAAGTTGGGTAGAGCAGAGTTGAGACGCTGAAAATTTAGAAGGAGTTAGGGCTGCATAGGTATAAAGAGTATGGTGATGATCTCAAATGGCACTTAAGGGCAAAGAAGTGGTAAATTGGGGGTAAATTGTGAATCGATGTTCCAGCTTAATGTATAGAGACTCCCTAAGTTCTTGTGATAACGATATGTATTAGGAAACGATGATTTGAGTATAAAGGAGGGACACGACTTCATCTTGATGGACACACAATTGAGATAGAGAAATAGCAAGTCTGGAAAGTCTAAGGTGAAATTGAGTTTAGAACATAGCTAAGTCCTTGAAGATTAAATCGAGTTTGAAGTTAAACATAGCAAGAGGGACTTAAGTGATAAAGTGAGATCAAGAGTGGTGTGGTTGAGTATGAGCAAAGAAGTTGAGTTACAAAGTAGAGGCATAAAATGAGTAATTAAGGTAAAAACAACGAATTGTGAAAAGTAGAACATTGATTTAGGTGATGTCTACTTGTGGTTATTGTGGCTTAGAAAAGAAATAAATACTACTCAATTAGGGAATTGAGAAAGATGTATTTGGGAATGAAGTTGAGAATGCATATCCATGTTGAATTGTTGTTATCTCGTGCAAGGGATTGTGAAATTACGTTCAAAAGTAGTTTTAAGAGGAGTTTTGTGTTTTACGAGAAATGATCCTTGAATGCAACTTCTTGTGAACTGCATTTCAAACGTGAATGTGTTTTAAAGAAGCGAGAACATATTTGCGAAAGTAAATCAAATTTGAAAAAGTGAATTTTTAAGGGTGACACGTGGTGTCACGCCTTCCTTGATGTAAAATCGATTTGAGAAAGTCGTGAAAGAACGTGATAAACGAGTATGTGCAAATTGTTTTGAATCAACTGGCTACGGATCGTTTAGCATACCGAAGGGTTCGAACCGGGGACGCCCAACTAGAAACTTCGAGGGAAGGGTTCTAACGAGGGTCCTACAGTGGCGGGATGCCCGATCCGAGACTTCCTAGAAGATAGGTCCCGGAGCCTTTTATTTGGGGTCGCGCCCAACGAAATAAGAGAAATCGGAGAAACTAAGAGAAATTATGAGAAAAGAAGTGCTAGTTCGAATCCTCGAAGGCCTAGAATGTTGATTCAATTCGAAACAGAATTATGATGAATGTGAAACCGTGTTTTAAATGATTAAAAGAGTCTTGATCTTTACGTTGCAAGAGATTTCATTGAAAGTATATAGATTTGTATTATGTTATTACTTTTTCACCGATTTCATTATTATGAGGAATATATGTAAAGAATTTCCATTTTAAGGGTGTAAGACTCCGGTGAGCCCGTGGTTTATTGCGCATCCCCACAAATCCCCCTCTTCCCTCCCGGTTGCAGGTACCCCCGAGGCGAATGGCTGGAATGCTTGTCTTTGGTGGCGATTATGGCTGCAGTCAAGTCTATGTGTTTCATGTTTAGTATATTGTATCTATTCAGCTACTTATGTAAATAGACAGTAATGTATAGTAAGTTAGATGTATGTATAGAGACCGAACTAGTAGCTCTAGCAAGCCGTAAATCTCCTTTCTCTGGCAATTTTGATCTTAAGTGGTTGTAAATCTAGTTTTGTTGAGTTCATGACTTGGGTTGTAAACTAGTTCGAAATGTGAAATTTTATGGTTGTGAATATACTCCGGCGTGTGGCCGTTGAGTCGTGTACTCCGAGCGTGTGGCTCGTTGAGTTTTACTCGTGACTTTCATGTAGGTTTTAAGGCTTTTAGCCTATGGGTTGGGCCATAGTTCAAACAGAACTCGCCAAAATTTTTAGGAAACTTCTAACCCTTGGGGAGAATTTCATTTCTTACCCTTAAGTTGGATTAAGACAGCTAAGTCAACACCTGAGTGAGCCTTGGGAGTTCCTTTGAGGTACTCGGCGGTGTAATAGTCCTAGGGTGGGTTTTGGGGTGTTACATTTTATGGTATCGTAGCATTAGGATCACCCAATTTAGCTTCAATTAGGCTTCGTGTCTTAAAACATAGGATATGTGTGCTATATGTGAATATATGTGCATCATTTGCTACCTTACTTTTTTTTTATCGTTATTCGTATTCACGCATTTGAGATAGGCATCCCTCTATTAGATTTTTATAGTGATCACGCACTTAGTTGAGGCATCGTTTTGTTTTGATCACTCTAGATGCCTCCGCGAAGAGAACAAGTTCCACCTCCACCCCTCCAACTCTGGGGCCCACAAGCAATGGAGATGGTTTGCCGCTTTAGAAATTAAAACCTCCTAAATTTGCTTGGAGAAACAGACTCCACCGGTATACGAGGAATGGGTACCGACCATGGAAGGTCTTTTCGAGGTAATGGAGTGCACGGAACAGTTTAAGGTGCAACCGGCCACCTATCGGCTTGAAAGCGAAGCCCGATTCCAGTGGCATACGGTTAAGCCCGATGAGGGAGGGTTACACTATGAGTTCATACTTTTCCGAGTCCAATCTAGACTCGGATTCTCTTGATTATTTAATTTAAACTTTAACCCTTTCATTATTTTAAAATTTCCTCATCACCCTATTCACCCCGTTCTAGACTCGACCAAGACTCTCCAAGAGCAAACCTTCACGAAGTCTCCAAATTCCGAGTAGTCGAACTCCCTTCCATAGTCGGTTCGAATCCTTCCGATCCGAGTCCGAGACTCCACTTGAATTTTTCTGTAGAGCTTAGTGAACACTTTGAAAGCTTCATTCTTGTTTTTGAGAAAACATACCCAAGTAAATGGTGAGAAATCATAACCAACAACAAGTACATACGATTTACCTCAAAGACTATTCACAGGAATTTCACCACACAAATCCATATGAATTAATTCAAGCACTTTGGATGTAGATACAGCTTTGAGTGGCTTGAAAGATTATCTAACTTGCTTACCTTTTGTGCATGCCGTAAATATTTTATCTTTCTTAAAGGCATAGTTAGGTAAACCCCTAACTAGTCCATGAGATGTAAGTTTTTTTATTGTATGCATGATGATATGACCTAGTCTACGATGCCAGGTCCATGAATCATCATTCACATATGCTTTCAAACAAGATAAATTCTAACATAAATTATAGAGAGAAATAGTGTACGTACTACCCGACCTCGGACTTGAGAGCTTATTCTCTTTGATGATTGCATCGAAATGTAGTAGTTGGTTTGAGTGAACATTACCTCTTGACCTTTATCACACAACCGAGAAATGCTAAGGAGATTGTACTTGAGTCCTTTAATAAGGTAGATCGGGCTAATCGTGTTGTTTCATACACCAATTTTGCCAATCCCTACTATCTTGCCCTTCGCTGTTATCTCCAAATGTGACTTTTCCTCCTTTTAGATCTTCTAACTCGAGAGAAGAGTCTTGAATCTCCCGACATGTTGCGTGAGCAGCAAGTGTCTAAGTACCAATGACCTTTCTTCTTCTTTTGAGTTATCTCGCAAGACAAAAACGAACTAACCCTTCTCATTTCCTTTTACGAACCCAATAACTCCCTTTACAATGGTCCTTTTATGAGGAAAAGCACTTTTGGGAACCCAGATTTGAATAATTTTGGGTATGGTTCGATTTTGAGTCTTCCTTATAGAAAACCGAGTCTATGTCTCTTTCTTTTGAAAATCTTTACTTTTGTAAACAGGAGGAGTAGGCTTTTTCTTGTAAATTGGTCCGGGCTTAGTCCTCTGTTCATTTGTATGAATGGGACCATGCTCAGCCTTCCCGAACTTTACAATTCGGAATTAGTTTTGAAAAGATTGGAATAGGATTTTGATTCCTCTTCTTCATTGAAACCAAGTCCTTCTTTCTTGAAGGGGACACACCGAGAGCCTAATAGCAAATCAAGGTTTGTCCGACCTTGAGTAAATTTCAAAACAAGCTCTTGAGACTCATTGAGCTTTCTTTTAATTTCTCATTCTCTTTTTTGAGTTACTCGGACCTAGTCTCATTTGCTTGAGTACTGGTCTTAAGTTCTTTCAGATTTTGTCTTAGTTTTTCTAATTTGTTTTTCAAAGCATTGCTCTTATCGATGAGAGATTCAAGTTGTTCTTTGAACTAGAACGAGTCGAATTGGACTTTTCTTCCAAAGTGAAAATATATCGTGCTAGATCAACTTTTGAAAATTTGAGAAAGTATTCAACTACATCATTACTATTTGAGTCCTTGTTGTCTTACTCGGATTCAGCTTCTAAGTCCGTAAGTGCCATAAGGCACTTTGAGTCGTCCGAGTCATCTTCTTCACATGAGTCATCATCACTCTAGGTAGCCATCATAGCCTTTTTCTTTCTATCCTTCTTTCTCTTGGGACAATCTCTGACTATGTGGTCCTTGCTCGCCACATTCATAGCAACCAGACTTTTTCACTCGACATCTTCTTACCGAGATATTTTAGGTTGTTTACTTTCCCAACTTGGTTATACCTTTAGCAATTTCCATTTTGAATAGCTCGTACTTGTAGAGGTACTAGTTGATTTTGGTACGCTGACCTAGCTTGTACCTTCATAGGTGGTCACCAAAGTGTCTCGCACTTCTTTAGTTATGTAATAGGCTAAGACCCTATTAAGCTCAAACGATTCTAATGCGCACATTAAGATGTTCGGAGCTCGAGTGGTTCTTCTAATGTCTTTCATTTTCATCTATGGTTAAGTACATCTTAAGTTTTGGCACTATTTCACTGCCAATTTGCTTCAATGGGACATAGTTTCCATGTAGTTATGATGTCCCATGCTTCTTCATTTTGATCTTGTATGAAACATTGCATCGGTTTGATCCAATGGATAAAGTTGGAGGCCTTCAAATTTTATGGCATTGTGAAAGACCTTCATCGAAATCTCCAATTTGATGAGTCATGGTCTTTAGACCTTCAGAGTGCTAATTCCTTGAGAGAAGGCTAGGATTTGATACCAATTGAAAGTTCAATAGGACAAGTAAATTATCCTACGAGGGGGTGGGGACTGAATATGGTGTTCAAGGATTTTTACAGGAATTTTAAGTTCATAAGAATTCACATCTCAAATAGAAGAACCGAATATCGAATGACTCAAAAAGGAGATGAAATAATAGACAAGTAATTTTATGAGGGAATTCTCCTGGGCAGAAAACCTTGGATAATGCTAATCCGAGCACCAAGTCAATATCCATTAATTGAATCCTAAATTACAATGTATATAATTTCCTAGATTTGTTCCCTTAGACAAATCTATTACAACTTTTCCTATGCCTAGAAATTCCCTTATTTGACCCAATACTTCAAATTTGAAACTTCCTATCAATTTGGGAAAACTTATTTGAATTTACATTATCAACTTAGTCAAAGGAAACGAGAAAAGCGTTTGAAGAATAAAGAGAAGTTATAAGATTTTTCTCACCATAAGGAAAAGAGTATAGCATGAGTTTTAAACTAGATGTCTATATTCAATTAAGCTCATCATTTTGTTGGCGAGAATCTTGTGCAAGACTTCTTTAAATAGTCTTCTTTGAAGAAAAAGTTGCTTGAGCTTTTAGCTAGAAGAACTAAGTCAGCTGAGTCCGAGTTGTTCTAGGTTTTCCAGCTTTTCTATCTGCATATCTTCAATGGTGATAAAGCATTTGTTTTTGCTTTTTTTTTTTGATAAATTAGCTTTAGAAAACCTACAAAAACAAATTAAAAGTGGTTTTCAGAGTATAAAAATACTTCGGTGCATAATTACATTAGAATTAGTCTAAATAAAGTGTTTAAAGACCAATTATCCTTAATCCATTAACCTAAAATTTTTCACGTCTAATATTCACTATATTCATGTTACGAGATATGTCCAAACTCATAAATAAGGTGGTCAATCTTAATGGGTACATGAGTTATTTAGTCATTTTCTAATTTTGCCATGTTAAATAGTTATAGCGTAAATGAATATGGCTTAAGTAAAATTAGAACAATTAATTCTAGTTCATTTAATGAAGATTTCCATTTTCAAAGTGATGTATGAAATGTGAAAATGCTTTAGTAAACATAATGTTTGAGTTATACTCGAGTAGGTCGGTTTCGATAACTAAGTAGCTTAGCCAGGCTTATTTAGTATGGCTGAGTCAATTCCTTCTTTCCGAAATACAATTGATACTAAGAATTTGGTAAGTATTCTTTTAAGACATAAATCGTAGGTCAATCATTGATATGTTATGTAAAATAATGATTATTATATCAAATCACTTTATCTTATGAATTTCTTTTAGGATGCTTCTTTACTTAATCCTAAAATTAGATAAATGTCTTGTATTCAAAACATATAAAGGATCATTTAGCTCATACCTAAGTCTTCACAAACTAAAAATATAAAAAGGAAAGAAATCACCTTAGGTTACCTCCCAAGCAGCGGTTCTTTAAGGTCATTAGATAAACTCAGCTCCAGTCATCCATCAAAGGTTAGAGGAAAAACTAGAGAGAAAGGGGACTTTTCAAGAAACATCCCTCCTTTGTCGCAAACCTCAAGATCGAACTCATATAAAAGAGGAATCATTGAAGGAAGAGATAGTGCTCTTCCCTCTTATACATGTGGTACTTCCAAATAGCCTTATCAAGGGGAACACGTTTAGTCTTAGGATGTCACCATCATATAGGCCACCATCATAAAGTCCACATTTGACTTCCCAATTAAGGTCCAAATCAAGAGCTCCTACTATGGAGCACTAAACAAAGCCAACTTCAACCTAGCATACTCATTTAAACAAACTTCATAAAACACATAGGACATGCCTTTGACAAGCATTAACATAGGAAAATTCTCAACTTTTAACCACCTTAGTATTGAAAAGTTCATGTCCTTCATGCAAAGAATTATCATATGCCACATTTGTGACTGTCACCTAAACACCAGTAACATATAGCGAAGTGGATGAAGTCCCATGTTTGTTAAAAAATTCAAATTCGAGTGTTATGTTCACCCACATCAAAGGTCAATCTCCCTCTTTCACATCAATCTTACACCCATAAGTTGCTAAGAAAGGCCCCCATGAATTATTTGGATACGAGTATCCTTAGCCATATCCAGAATCAAAATGTCCACAGGCACAAATAAATCTTTAACTTTGACAAGAATGTCCTCTAAAATACCCAAAGGATATGTCACAGAATGATCCACTAATTGAAGAGAAATGGTGGTGAGTCTCAACCTAAGTCAAAAGATTCTTGCATGAAGAATAGAGCATCAAGCTCACACTTGAACCCAAATCACATAGAGCACGATTAGTAGACACATTCCTAATCAAGCATGGGATAGAGAGACTCCCCATATCCTTAAGCATTTCAGGAAGCTAATTTTTGACCACTACACTACAATCCTCACTCAATGCTATAGTCTCATACTCAATTATTGTCATCTTTTTGGAGAGGATCTCATTCAAAAATTTAGCATACAAAGACATTTGAGTCAAAGCTTCAATGAAAGGAATGTTCATATAGAACATCTTAAGCATCTCAAAAAACTTCTATAAATGCAAATCAAGCATAGCCTTAGCTAACCTTAAGAGAAAAGGCAAAGGTGGAACATAGGGCTTAGGGGAAGGAATTTTGGGTGCTTTACTCCCATCTTTAGATATATCATCACCACTCCACTTATTTGGCTTATTAGCAGTTTTTCTATGATTAGGTGCTTCACTCCCATCTTTAGACATATCCTCACCATTGAAATCATTTGGCTTATTAGGAGTTTCTACACATGGTCATTCTCATTTATCACAAAATCTATAGCTACCTGGGGACCCTCAAGGTGTATTACATTCCTCAAGATATCGGCATTGTGTTGTTCCCTAGGGTTGATGGTAGGTTGGCTATGAAGTCTACTAAGAGGGTTAAAGGAAGAGGTAGCTTGGGAAGCAATTTGCGTGTCAAGCATTTTATTGTGTGTAGCCAACATATCAACTTTTTAGGTCAATTGCTTAATGTGTTCCCTATTTTTGCTAATGAGCCACTAGCAAACTATCCACCATAGCCTCCAAGTTAAGCTTTTAAGGGACGGGTTGTCTTTGGAACCCGGGGTAGGTCTAGCATTTATGTGGGGCATTGGCATAACACTAGCATTATTCCTATGTTGACAAATTAGGATGGTTTTTCCTACTCGGGTGGTAAGTATTAGAAAAGGGGTCATAGGTTGGCCTCAATTGGAAGTTACTCTTTTAATTTACTTAGTCACTAGGGTCTTGGGCAAATGGGCTCCCAACATGACAATTCGATGCAAAATGCTCAACTAAACTACAAATTTCATAGCTAAGGGAGGAGGGATATTGATTCATGGGATTCATGCTCAAATTATCAAGTTTGTGAGTGTAGAAACCACAGATAGAAAATGGACTGCACCAAGCTTCCCCATGATTGTTTGGCGTCGGGTTTTAGAAAGCTTTAAAGAATGATTTTAGGGTTTTTGAAGATGGTTTTGAAAGTGGGGATGAACCTTTTATTAAGATTTTCGAATTTTATTAAATCCGATTTAAAGCGAATCAGGCAAAGTTTGATTCACGGTTTTATTAATTATTTTATTTTGGCAATTATTTTTAGAAATCCCGAGATATTATTTCTAAACCGAAAATAGGAATTAGAGTTTCGTTTCTACCGTGAGGCTCTAGGACCAAACTGGTGTGAAAGCATTGGTTTGGACCCGAGTCCCGCATGCTTGACAAATCGGTGCAGGCGGCAAGCTGCACCAAGTAAATTAGCATCGGCCTGCGGCTTGGCTTACCGGATCCGGAACCTATTTTCTTACTTGTTCGATCGAAATAGTGGGAAGCATATTAAGAGAAGTAAATGGAAAAGGGAGTCGCCGATCGGTTTTAGGAGAGAAAAACTAACAAAAATAAAATAAAATGCTCTCTCGGTCTTAGTATGAAAAAACTTAAACCGAAAGAGGCTAAAAAATAACTCCATCGATCTTTGAACCGAGAATCGGATTCGGGGCGAGGGTAGGAAACATAGGGATAAACCCTTCCATTCCGCCGTTTGAAGATGGCCATTACTAATTCGAGTAATGAATCTACATAATGTACAAAATCAAGCAAACAACTTGCGAGCGAAATTGAAAGCAACCAAACATAGCTAAGGAAAGCGATAAAGGAAGAAATAAAGAAAGCAAAAAAGAAAGCGAGAACAAAAAGAGAAGAAAAAACAAAAAGAAAAGAAAGGGCAACGCGACAAGAAAAGAAAGCGAAAAGCGAAAGATTACATTGGGCGGGGAGGAATTAAAAGTGATACATCTCGAATCCACAATACGTAAGCGAAATAAGCATAAAAAATAAATAATTAAACCATTATGAGGATCGAATCCGTGCCCTAAGGTCATCCCACCTACCGATCCGGACCTCGGATTTAGATCTCTTGATGTGACGGTGGTGAATTAAAGAAGGCTTTTTATGAGTATTTGGTGTAGGTAGGTAAATGATGGAGTTTAGGGATCGAATGTAGGGAGTATGATGGAAGTAGGATGAAAAGAGACCAAGAGATCAGAATACCAAAAGGAGTATTCAACAGCTCTTAATATGGTTTCGATAGCATAACGATAAGGGATGAGCCATTGTGAGAATGAGAGCCAAGGCTCTCTATTTATCGGGAGAGGTTAGGTCAAGAAAATGACCTAGGATTAGCTCGACCAGCTGTCTAAAAGCAGCAGCAAAAACCGGGCCAAGATATCTTGAGATTAAACCGGATAAAGCAAGGATAAACCGGATAAAACCCTTGGAAGGCGCCGGCCACAAGGAGATTTCTAGGGTTTCGTGCCCTTCCTTGCTGCCTCGGGAGTCTTCAAGTTGGAACACAACATTTCTACTCGAACCTTACACTACGGTTCTTATACCGAACCGTCGTTATAGACTTATCTATGATGACGGTTCATTTATCGAACCGTAGTCTAAGTACTTTAGACGATGGTTGTTGGTAGTGAATCGTCGTCTAAAGTACTCGCACCAAAACCCTCGGCCAACGCCGAGTCTCTCACGAGTCTCTCATTTTTCGAGTCCTATACTCTCTCGCTTCGATTCCCTTCTCTCCACGGTTATTGGTGGTTTCCGGTGCTACTCTGCGGTTTCAGGTCGTGGTTGCACTCTCTCTGTGTTTCCGGTTGTCCCCGCACCACTCTCTCACCGACTACACGGTCAGCCCGTATTGGTTGCTTCTCGGCCCAACTTGTGTGTTTCCATCCGAAAATTGTTGTACATGTTTGTTTATCAATAGTTTTATAATTGTTTGTAGTAAAAAATGGATTCTTCCAAAAGTACAAAAAAACGAGGGGCGAACTATGATGAACAAGGAGAAGTTGGTCCGGAGTAGAGACAATGGAACTCTGCTTACATGGATCGATTTTGATAGGCACGAAAATACTTGTAGGAGAGAATACAGCTACATTTATAAGCTACATTGGTACGGCAACCCGCTCCCAAGTGAACATCAACTTCATAAAATGGGCTGATGTCCTGATTCCATTAAGGACAACCAATGGACGATATTTAGGTACATGAATACATCTCAACTTAGTATTGCAACTTATATTGTAAATGGTTAATATATATGTACTAATCCATATCGTTCTTGTGTTTCGAGAGAACATTCAACTTGAACGTTAATGAATCTCGGATTCCCTATATGAAACACAAGACCCTCATGTCGGTGACGAAAAGTTTAGAGACTTCAAATATCGCATTGCTGCTATATGGCTCTACAAAACAAGGCAAATAAAATAAGAAGTTAGACCTTGGGAGGTCTTGAATTTTATCACCGAGGAGGACTGGTGATCGTTTGAGTCACATGTCACCTATCCTAATACATGGTAATTTCATTCAATATTGAATCTCATATACAAATAGTGTGATGTTGGTTTGCTATAAATGTAACTAGTGAGATATACTTGAGAAGGGAAAATTTAGAGGACAATGAGAGTGGAGTTGTCTTATTCACTAATATTTTCATTGTCGAATTGATATAAAAAGTTAGAAATGTAAGTGTTATGCACTCGATATTTTCATTGTCTTAATTACTTGTGCAGGCGATAGGTGAAGCGAACCTAAAGATGATTAAGAGCAATCTGTACCCTCATATATTGTCCCGTGGGGATACGCAAAGTTAGAAGGGAGGTTGTACAAGCAAAAGCTTGGACAACTTCAAACCACATTTGGTGAAGGGTCCACCATAGATACTTTTCGTTGTCTTAATTACTCGTGTTTGAGCCGTTGGGCGGGTCGGGATAGTTGAGCACTTTGGGACTAGGAAGAAGCGCCACGTCTCTTCCAACCAAGCACATATGGAGGCCCAAATGGTCATAGTGTAGTCCTAAATGGCTGCACAGATTACTACACATATGGAAGAGATGAGGGCACGAGATGTGGGCGGAGATGCGATCCCGGATGAGGGCGTACTTCACCAACATGGGTATGCCGTTACTAGCAACTTTCATAATATACTTCCTTTCTCACTCCACACACCAGCCACCGTGTACGCGAGCTCACCTGTGGACCAATTCGAAGTTACAGCGGAGGTAATTCATATTTTGCAACCTAATTATATTTACATGCTAATTAATGTATAATCTTGTTGAATAATTACTTATAGTATGTTTTGGTTGTTGCGTAACTCGGCGTGTGGTCGTTGAATAATTACTTATTTAGTATGATTTTGTTTTTCTCGATGAGGGCCATTATCCCGAAAAAATGTTTACTTTTACGGAGAAACTCTATTCGTTTACTTTCGGGGTTTTTAGGTTATTTAACTTCTATGTAAAATGTTTACTTATTCTTATGCAGTGGCGAATTCCAAGCTAGCTTCTCATCACCCTCCCCTAGAGCATGTCGTGGCATTGGGTGTTGTTTTCCCATAAAGGGAAGATATTGTCGTTCACGAGCACCCCTTGCAGGCGATGCGGCGAGGGTGACTCGAAAGAGGTGATGCATGGGTAAGGTGAGTGTGAGTTACCGATCCGGGGACCGGACCTCAACATTGTTGACGACACAGTCTACACTTTTCTTTGTTGACCCAAAAGTTGGGTCATCCCACTCGCGATAATTCATTTTTATCAAAAATATTAGATTTAGTTGTTAATATCACACACACACACACACACACACACACACATATATATATATATATATAAAACTATGAATAAGGTGATGTACGGGAAATGCGAGTGTGAGTTACGAGATCCGAGTGACCGGACCTCCACATTGTTGACGACGCAGATCTACACTTTTCTTTGTTGGCCCAAGAGTTGGGTCGAACCCACTACGGTAATTAATTTTTATTAAAAATATTAGATTTAGTTGTTGTTAATATCATATATATATATATGTATATATATACATATATATGTATATGTATACATATATATGTATATATATACATATATATATATATATATATATATATACCACTTCGTAACGCCCCCAACTCGTAATCACCGGTGTTAGACTAATCAAGCCGCTAGCCGATGATTAGCGCAGCGGAAAGGAAGGTCGGGAGTCGTCACCGCCGCCCATGTCCGTAGACAGGGCAAGGCTTGGTCCGATGGTGTTAATAATGTACATAAATATAACTTAGCGATGGGCAATTAATAAAAGATACGATCGAAACTTATAAATATTTACAAATGATAACACGACTCTTGATCGACGGATGACTTTCCTAATTGCTAAACCAACCAACAGGTCTCCCTGCGAGCCGCTACGTCCGAGTATTTACATCCCGAGATTTCTGAAAATTACCTAAAACAAAACAAGAAATAATTTCGCAATGTGAGTCGAAACTCAATACGCTCATTATTATGCTTGTAAAATATAAGTTAAAAATATTTGGGTTGAGCACGTGCATTTCAATTCATTTTATAAATGAGGGAGAGTGAATAATGTAAAACTGTTGCTAATTAATTATCCGTGTGGTTACCCTTGCGATCATCGGGTTTCCCTAAATGTGTACACACCCGGACCGATCGGGAAGTCCAGTTGGTGCGGCGCGATTATGGTGTGCCGACTTTGAACAATGGTAAAGTATCAATGGGCGGGTCCACTTTAACATGGCAAATACTTGTTGCAAATGATTCTTTGTTGGTTGTTAATGGCGGCCATATCCGACCTTGATTTTTGAATGAAAACTTGAAAGGCATAATCCATGAACGTACTCGATATTGTGGGTAGTATACTTGTTTTTGGTGGGATTTGTACAGGACCCGAGCAGACTTCGATTTTGATGGCCCTTAACATAAAGTTTTGAAACACATTTCATTAATAAGGATTTAGTTTTGGCCATAATCACCTTATGTTATGGTAGTTGGTATGATTCATAAATATTTGGTTCATGCTTTATGTTATTGAAAGTTTAGCTAAGCTATTTTACCTATGAATGCAAATAATAATCTTTAACATGAATTATTTTAGAAATTAAACATGCATGTTGATATCTTTAACTTAGCTAATTATAAGTTTACTAAACATGTATTTATTCATTGAGTGTTTATGGTTTATGCATAAATTTTACTAAGCATGGATTAATATTTTTGGTGATTTACACATGCAATCATGTACTAACACTAATTTATTTATTAGTTAAACATGCTTTAGGAATTAACTAATTACTTTAAGTTTATAGCTAGGTTAATCTTTGGTTAATCACTTAAACATGCACCTAATAACTAAATAAATTCCTATTTTAACAATACTCATGTAATTAATATGCTACTTATTTAACATGCATGTAAGAATTTAATTATGAACTTATTATTAATATGCTAATTTACTTTTACTTAATCATGCATGCAAGGTTTAATTTACAATTATACATGTATTAGTGTGTTACTAACTATTACTTAACATGCATGCATAATTTGATTATGAATTTAAACATGAATTATTAATGAACCAATTATCAATTTTATTTACTTAACTACAAGGATTAGAACATGCATGCCTTAATTAAATTTTCATCCTTACTAATCTGATCATAACTTTCTGTGTATTTCATATTTTATCTAATTTTAATTAGTTTTAAAAGCTAAATTAGGTTAAGAAAATCTTTAGGGTTAGGGTTTTTACCTAAGGAAGAAGAATAGAGCAAGGGTGGTGGTTGCAGGTGGAATCCGGCGGCGGCAGGCGGTGTTCCGGTGGCGGAGGTGGTGCCGGAGATTGGTGGTGGTCCTTGGCGGCGGTGGCGTGGCAGTGGTAGTGGTGGTGATGGTGGGTTTTTGAGGGAGTTGGTTTTTAGGGCATATATAAGGGAGAGAGAGAAAGAGAGTGTGTATGTATGGGGGCTGCAGTGGTGGTGCTGGGTGGCTGCCGGCGGTGCCTGCAGGTGGCGGCGGTTAGGTTTCCGGTCGGTGGTCAGGTGGTGGTGGCCATGGGTGATGTGGCGTTGGTGGTGTTTGGAAGTGAAATGAAAGGGAGATTAGTAGAAGATGGTGGTAAAAAGCCGATCGACGGAGGGGTTTCGGGAGCAATTTCCCGGCAACTGGGTCGTCGGAACGGTGCTCGGAAGGGTTCTTTTCGTTCAGTGCAGCATGGAGAGGGGTTATGATCAGTTGGGATTGAAGGAGGAGGTCGGTGATGGTCTGTGGAAGGGGCCAAAGTGAGGCTGGTGGTCAGCTGCAGAGAGGAGAGAGAAAATGCTTGAGATTATTGTTTTAGGCCCATTTTTGCTGCTAAAACACCCTATTTATACTAAATTTTGATGGTTATCTGCATGATTAAGCTGGTATGGGCTGAGTTTGTGGATGACACATGGTGAGGATGCATGCTAATCAAGTGCTTGTCAATTGCTAAACAAGGCTAGGTGTGATTAGGGGTGTCAAGGCTTCATTTGACCCCTAAAAATCCAATAATTCCATTTATTATTTTTATTATCATTAATCTCATCAGCTGGCTGCTTAATATTTTTATTTTTATTATTTTTCTCATAATTATCTTTATTATATCTAGTGTTTTAATAAATTTTATTTATTTGCTTTAAGTAAAAATTTAGGTTAACTAGCAATTGGCATTAGATGCTCATGTACATAAGTGTGTTTAATTAGTTTTGGGTGATATATTTTATGCATACCTATAGGTGTAGGAATGCCTATAAAAATGTTTATAAAAATTTGATTTAGATTAAATGTTTATAATTGAAAGAATCGGACATGAATTATGAGTAATATTTGAGGAGTTAATACTTTATGAATTTTATTGTAAATATTGGCCATCCATCGTCAGTCAGCCTACGTTTGGGTCCTGCAAAAATAAATTTGATACACATGTAGATATATAACATAATATGAAAATATCTTGGAATTGAAATGTACGTGCTCCTTATTATTGATGGATTATGTTAATACGTTATATTTAGGAACGGGGTGTTACAGTCCTTCCCCCTTAAAATAAGTTTCGTCCTCGAAACTTGTAAACAAGATGATCCTTTAGTGGAATAATGTTTCTTCATCGCCTATTCTATTGGTTAGTCCAGTAATCGGGTAACCACCGATATTGGGTATTGATCTTTTCCTTTAACCTTAGGTGTGGTTACCACTCGTAACGCCCCAAACCCGTAATCACCGGTTTTAGTCTAAATAAACCGCTAGCCGATGATTAGCGCAGCGGAAAGGAGGTTAGGGACATTACCGCCGCCCTTAACAGAGGAAAGGGCAAGGCTTTGTATGCATTTTACCCAAGGTTATACCTTGCTAGGAAACTACAAATTATGCAACAAGTACATGTTAAACCCGATACGAAATCAACTTCACTTGACCACTAATATCCCAACTTGCTATTGCGAGCCTCTAAGTCCTGAATAGACCTTTGCTTCATACCTTCAACATCTTACCTAAAACAAAACAAGAAAACATTTTCGAAATGTGAGCCGAAGCTCAATACGTCCATTATCATGTCTGTAAAATAAAGGTTATGAAATAGTTGAGTTGAGCGCATGCATTTCAATTCATTTGTAAATGAGGGGAGTGAATAATGTAAACTGTTGCTAATTAATTATCCGTGTGGTGACCCTTGCGATCATCGGGTTTCCCTAAATGTGTACACACCCGGACCGATCGGGAAGTCCAGTTGGTGCGGCGCGATTACGGTGTGCCGACTTTGAACAATGGTGAAGTAATGATGGGCGGGCCCACTTTTATATGGCAAATACTGTTTGCAAATGATTCCTTGTTGTTGTTGATGTTGGCCATATCCGGCCTTGATTTGTAAATAAAACATTGAAGGGCACGATCAATTAATGTACACGATGAATTGAAATTGGTTGATGATTTGAACTTGATTCCTTTCCTTGTGATGTTTGAGCAGGACCCTTGAACGTACGTTGACCGATGGCCTTAAATAAGAGTTAGTAGAGTAAGGTTTTGTTTAGGACTTATATTCCTTGATTTAGGTTTAATAATGACCTATCTTATACCCTTAGTTATGATGATTTATCTTTAACATGATCTACATCTTATATTCTTAGTTCGTTCAAGCTTTACTTTTTATTTCTAATTTATGTGTTAAGCTACCTCTACTTATGAATGCACATAGTTATTTGCTGTGAACTTATAGAATCTAAACATGCATAATAACACTATTAACTTATTTACTAATAATTTCATGAATTCTTGCTGATATGCATTATTTATTATGTTTTTACTAACTTAATTATTAATTCATTTACTTAAGCATGTATTTAGGAAATTAGTCATCTAAGTTATAGCTATGTCAATATTTTGTCTATTTATTAAGCATGCACATAATGAGCTAATTAACCTTATTTATGCTTATTCTTATTCCTTCTAAAATTATTGAACCATAAATTCTACTAAAATTATCTAAACTAAATTATGCATGCATTATATGAATTATTTTGTAATGAACTATTTTAATTTTATTATGCTATTTTTATCTAGAATAATTTAGTTATGACTCTAGTAAGATTAATCTGAATTTTTACCTTAACTAAACTATGCATGTATAACTTCAATTTTATTTTCTTGGCTAAGTTAATTCCTTGTTATTTATAAAAATGATTAACTTAAATATTGAAAACTTTAAATTATCAAAGCTTAGGGTTTAGGGTTCACCTAAAAAGAGTGAAGGGAGGCCAAGGTGGTGGTGGTTGCTGGTGGCCACAGGTGGCGGCAGGAGCGGCGTTCAGGCGGCAGAGGTGGTGCTCAGGCGGCAGAAGTGGTGCTGGTGGCAGTGATGGTGGCTGGTGGTGGCTTAGGTTTTCAAGGAATGTGGGTTTTTAGGGCATAAAAGGAGAGAGAAAAAGTGTGTGCTTGGTGGCCGTTGTGGTGGTCCGGTGGGTGGCGTTAGGGGCAGTGATGAGTGGTCTGCAAGTCTGGCTGGTGACGGGAGGCAGGTGGCGCCCGTGGTGGTTGTGGTGGTGGCTAGAAGTGAGGGTGAGGATACAAAAGATAAGGTGAAAAGTTGGTGATTAGGGTGGTTTTGGCTTGGCTTTTCCGGCGCTGTGGTGGTCGGTGGGCTGGACTGAAAGTGGCTATGGACTCAGTGCAAGGTGGTGAACGATTATGGTTGGAGTTGGCCGGCTATAGGGGTTGGTGGCCGGCTGTGGATGTGGCCGAAGTGGTGGTGCTGGGCAGGTGAGGGAGGAGAGAGAAAATGGGGTAAAATCATATTTTTGGGTTGGATTTTTCTGATTTAATCAAGCCTATTTATACTAATTGTGGTGCTTATCTACATGGGTTAGCTGGCTATTTATATTAATCCTTGCTTGACACTTAGCTCATGATTCATGTTTTGTTGGGGTGATTTGGCTAGCTTAGAATTAGGGTTAGTGTAATTTGATGGCAATTTCCTATTAGACCTACAAATTCATTATCTATCCAAATTAATATTTGATGATTATCTGGATTATTATGCTTATTACCAGCATTGTCATTGTACTTATCCATTTTTATTTTTTTATTTTCATTTTTATTTTTATAGTTATAATTTTTATCATTTTTTTCTATTATTATTTTTGTTAATATTATAGTTTTATTGTTATTTTTCTAATGTGCTTTAAAGTATGTGATTGTCTATAATTTAGGTTAGGTTAATTTTATTAGCAAATTACTTCTTGAGATTGATATTTGGCTGTTTGATTAGTTGTTCATAAATTGTGCTAATTGTTTATGTAGCTATTATGTATGTATATATATGTATAAAGTTTGAACTTCATTAGAAAATATTTATGATCTAAGTTAGGGATTTAAATATGGCTTATGTGAATATAAGTATTAGATAATATGTTGAAATTTTACGAGAAATGTCGGCCATCGGTTGTCGTAGTTCATATTTAGGTCCTGTAATAAAAATTTTGATACATATATATATGATATGAAAATATTTTGGAATTGAAATGCACGCGCTTTTATAATTGAACGTATTAGATATAATACATTTTAAAGTTGGGTTGTTACAGTCTTCCCCCTTAAAATAAGTTTCGTCCTCGAAACTTGCAAGTAAGATGGTTTTGAACTGAAGGGTAAACCTTGGATTATCAATGGTGTATATATGTTCGAAAATTTGCGAGTATATCAATCCTTATAGGATATTATGTTTGATCTCTAATCGTCTTGATATAGGTTGTTTATAGTTAGTTTCTTGCTTCCATGCCTATGAGGTTTGTACCATCTCAATATTTTCGTCATCCTATGTGGTAATTCTTGGTTATTTAGTGAGATGAGCATTTATCACTTTGCTCTTTGGGAATAATTGCTCGGGTCTTTGGTTAAGATTTGTATTCAAAGGATTTCAAGCTTTTGTAAGGTGTTGTCCTTACGTATCACAAGTCTTAGGAATTTACCTTCCTCAATCTTGTTATCATGCTTTTGCTGTCCCACTTGATTTCACTTCAACTTTAATGGTTTAACTTCAAAGTAGTCAACAATCCTATATTTCTTGGGTACTTGAAGGTCTTACTTCTCTGCCTTGATAATTTTTGAAACATGAATTGGTTGTGTGATGATCATGGTGTTTATATTATGCTGAGTTTTTGTACGTAAGGCATCGGCTATGACATTGGTCTTTTGGAAATAGGATTGAACTCCTAACTTTATAAGCCTTTAAGAGTCCCAGCTACCTAACGAGATATGACCTTGGATTAGTCCCGAGTTATTGAAACTAAGTTACGGAGGTTTTAAGTTATTGAGGTCCAGCCTCTTTTCTACCATCCTTTCGTTATGTCTGCTCACTCAATTGTAGGGCCCGAGGAGCAAATCATATTAGAAAAGGGGCAAAAAGTGGGCTTGGAAGTGATTATTAAAATTATCGGTTGTTTTGTTTTTGAAGCTCTATTATACATGATATATTCCTTTTTATTAGGGAGGATCAATATTAGAGTTAACTTATCTTTTAACGTTTGGAATATCTTGTTGTATTAATTAAACCGCTTAGATTTAGTGGATTCCTATAAGAGTTTAGTTATATGCGGGATCCCCTTTGAGAAGTTTTGCACAAATCCTCAATAATATATAACTAACCTTGGAAACTCCTTACGTGAGAGACATTGGTCTTTCTAAGCTTATTTTGTAACTATCTCTACCTTACATCGGTCTATCTTTATTCAATTTTTGGATATAATCTCCACATTTTACCTTGCTCACCAAAATCCAAATCCTGCAGGGTTTAACATATAATTAATGTTTCCTCCAAACTTACGACATTATTCTCGAATGATAGACATTTTCGAACATATATACACCATTGATATCCTATACACCATAGCACTTTCATTCTAAATCTAGATATAATAAAGATAATTATGAGAAAAATAATAAAAATAAAAATATTAAGCAGCCAGCTGATGAGATTAATGATAATAAAAATAATAAATGGAATTATTGGATTTTTAGGGGTCAAATGAAGCCTTGACACCCCTAATCACACCTAGCCTTGTTTAGCAATTGACAAGCACTTGATTAGCATGCATCCTCACCATGTGTCATCCACAAACTCAGCCCATACCAGCTTAATCATGCAGATAACCATCAAAATTTAGTATAAATAGGGTGTTTTAGCAGCAAAAATGGGCTAAAACAATAATCTCAGCATTTTCTCTCTCCTCTCTGCAGCTGACCACCAGCCTCACTTTGGCCCCTTCCACAGACCATCACCGACCTCCTCCTTCAATCCCAACTGATCATAACCCCTCTCCATGCTGCACTGAACGAAAAGAACCCTTCCGAGCACCGTTCCGACGACCCAGTTGCCGGGAAATTGCTCCCGAAACCCCTCCGTCGATCAGCTTTTTACCACCATCTTCTACTAATCTCCCTTTCATTTCACTTCCAAACACCACCAACGCCACATCACCCATGGCCACCACCACCTGACCACCGACCGGAAACCTAACCGCCGCCACCTGCAGGCACCGCCGGCAGCCACCCAGCACCACCACTGCAGCCCCCATACATACACACTCTCTTTCTCTCTCTCCCTTATATATGCCCTAAAAACCAACTCCCTCAAAAACCCACCATCACCACCACTACCACTGCCACGCCACCGCCGGTGGTGGTGGCCATGGGTGATGTGGCGTTGGTGGTGTTTGGAAGTGAAATGAAAGGGAGATTAGTAGAAGATGGTGGTAAAAAGCTGATCGACGGAGGGGTTTCGGGAGCAATTTCCCGGCAACTGGGTCGTCGGAACGGTGCTCGGAAGGGTTCTTTTCGTTCAGTGCAGCATGGAGAGGGGTTATGATCAGTTGGGATTGAAGGAGGAGGTCGGTGATGGTCTGTGGAAGGGGCCAAAGTGAGGCTGGTGGTCAGCTGTAGAGAGGAGAGAGAAAATGCTGAGATTATTGTTTTAGGCCCATTTTTGCTGCTAAAACACCCTATTTATACTAAATTTTGATGGTTATCTGCATGATTAAGCTGGTATGGGCTGAGTTTGTGGATGACACATGGTGAGGATGCATGCTAATCAAGTGCTTGTCAATTGCTAAACAAGGCTAGGTGTGATTAGGGGTGTCAAGGCTTCATTTGACCCCTAAAAATCCAATAATTCCATAAGGATTGATATACTGCAAATTTTCGAACATATATACACCATTGATAATCTAAGGTTTACCCTTCAGTTCAAAACCATCTTACTTGCAAGTTTCGAGGACGAAACTTATTTTAAGGGGGAAGACTGTAACAACCCAACTTTAAAATGTATTATATCTAATACGTTCAATTATAAAAAGCGCGTGCATTTCAATTCCAAAATATTTTCATATCATATATATATGTATCAAAATTTTTATTGCAGGACCTAAATATGAACTACGACAACCGATGGCCGACATTTCTCGTAAAATTTCAACATATTATCTAATACTTATATTCACATAAGCCATATTTAAATCCCTAACTTAGATCATAAATATTTTCTAATGAAGTTCAAACTTTATACATATATATACATACATAATAGCTACATAAACAATTAGCACAATTTATGAACAACTAATCAAACAGCCAAATATCAATCTCAAGAAGTAATTTGCTAATAAAATTAACCTAACCTAAATTATAGACAATCACATACTTTAAAGCACATTAGAAAAATAACAATAAAACTATAATATTAACAAAAATAATAATAGAAAAAAATGATAAAAATTATAACTATAAAAATAAAAATGAAAATAAAAAAATAAAAATGGATAAGTACAATGACAATGCTGGTAATAAGCATAATAATCCAGATAATCATCAAATATTAATTTGGATAGATAATGAATTTGTAGGTCTAATAGGAAATTGCCATCAAATTACACTAACCCTAATTCTAAGCTAGCCAAATCACCCCAACAAAACATGAATCATGAGCTAAGTGTCAAGCAAGGATTAATATAAATAGCCAGCTAACCCATGTAGATAAGCACCACAATTAGTATAAATAGGCTTGATTAAATCAGAAAAATCCAACCCAAAAATATGATTTTACCCCATTTTCTCTCTCCTCCCTCACCTGCCCAGCACCACCACTTCGGCCACATCCACAGCCGGCCACCAACCCCTATAGCCGGCCAACTCCAACCATAATCGTTCACCACCTTGCACTGAGTCCATAGCCACTTTCAGTCCAGCCCACCGACCACCACAGCGCCGGAAAAGCCAAGCCAAAACCACCCTAATCACCAACTTTTCACCTTATCTTTTGTATCCTCACCCTCACTTCTAGCCACCACCACAACCACCACGGGCGCCACCTGCCTCCCGTCACCAGCCAGACTTGCAGACCACTCATCACTGCCCCTAACGCCACCCACCGGACCACCACAACGGCCACCAAGCACACACTTTTCTCTCTCCTTTTATGCCCTAAAAACCCACATTCCTTGAAAACCTAAGCCACCACCAGCCACCATCACTGCCACCAGCACCACTTCTGCCGCCTGAGCACCACCTCTGCCGCCTGAACGCCGCTCCTGCCGCCACCTGTGGCCACCAGCAACCACCACCACCTTGGCCTCCCTTCACTCTTTTTAGGTGAACCCTAAACCCTAAGCTTTGATAATTTAAAGTTTTCAATATTTAAGTTAATCATTTTTATAAATAACAAGGAATTAACTTAGCCAAGAAAATAAAATTGAAGTTATACATGCATAATTTAGTTTAGATAATTTTAGTAGAATTTATGGTTCAATAATTTTAGAAGGAATAAGAATAAGCATAAATAAGGTTAATTAGCTCATTATGTGCATGCTTAATAAATAGACAAAATATTGACATAGCTATAACTTAGATGACTAATTTCCTAAATACATGCTTAAGTAAATGAATTAATAATTAAGTTAGTAAAAACATAATAAATAATGCATATCAGCAAGAATTCATGAAATTATTAGTAAATAAGTTAATAGTGTTATTATGCATGTTTAGATTCTATAAGTTCACAGACAAATAACTATGTGCATTCATAAGTAGAGGTAGCTTAACACATAAATTAGAAATAAAAAGTAAAGCTTGAACGAACTAAGAATATAAGATGTAGATCATGTTAAAGATAAATCATCATAACTAAGGGTATAAGATAGGTCATTATTAAACCTAAATCAAAGAATATAAGTCCTAAACAAAACCTTACTCTACTAACTCTTATTTAAGGCCATCGGTCAACGTACGTTCAAGGGTCCTGCTCAAACATCACAAGGAAAGGAATCAAGTTCAAATCATCAACCAATTTCAATTCATCGGGTACATTCATTGATCGTGCCCTTCAATGTTTTATTTACAAATCAAGGCCGGATATGGCCAACATCAACAACAACAAGGAATCATTTGCAAACAGTATTTGCCATATAAAAGTGGGCCCGCCCATCATTACTTCACCATTGTTCAAAGTCGGCACACCGTAAGCTGCGCCGCACCAAGCTGGACTTCCCGATCGGTCCGGGTGTGTACACATTTAGGGAAACCCGATGATCGCAAGGGTCACCACACGAGATAATTAATTAGCAACGAGTTTACATTATTCACTCCCCTCATTTACAAATGAATTGAAATGCATGCGCTCAACTCAACTATTTCATAACCTTTATTTTACAGACATGATAATGGACGTATTGAGCTTCGGCTCACATTTCGAAAATGTTTTCTTGTTTTGTTTTAGGTAAGATGTTGAAGGTATGAAGCAAAGGTCTATTCAGGACTTAGAGGCTCGCAATAGCAAGTTGGGATATTAGTGGTCAAGTGAAGTTGATTTCGTATCGGGTTTAACATGTACTTGTTGCATAATTTGTAGTTTCCTAGCAAGGTATAACCTTGGGTAAAATGCATACAAAGCCTTGCCCTTTCCTCTGTTAAAGGCGGCGGTAATGTCCCTAACCTCCTTTCCGCTGCGCTAATCATCGGCTAGCGGTTTATTTAGACTAAAACCGGTGATTACGGGTTTGGGGCGTTACGAAGTGGTATCATATATATATAGATATATATACATATATATATATATATATATATGTATATATATATATATATATGTATATATATATATATATATGTATATATATATATATATATGTATATATATATATATATATATATATATAGATATATATATATATATATAGATATATATATATATATATATAGATATATATATATATATATATATATATATATATATATATATATATATATATATATATATGTATGTATGTATATGTGATATTAACAACTAAATCTAATATGTTTAATATATCTATATATATATACATATTAAACATATTAGATTTAGTTGTTAATATCACATCTATATATATATATATATATATATATGGCGAGTGTGACGACGCATTCTACACTTTTCTTTGTTGGCCCGAGAGTTGGGTCAAAACCACTACGGTAATTATTTTTTATTAAAATTATTAGATTTAGTTGTTGTTAATATCATTTATATATATATATATATATATAAGGGAGGGTTCATATGCACACCCCTTTTAGGTGAGCACTCTTTTTGTGTGAGTATTTCTAATCTCAACCGTTCAATGTAAATTAAAGGGTCTAGATTAAAAATATTTTTTTAAAAAAGGATAATATTTTGTTTTGGGCGTGAGGGAGGGGGACAGGTCTGAAGGAACCATTCATTAGACTATTCCTCTTTCATTCTCCCTCTTTCGCTCTCCCTTTTCCCTCGCCGAATCTCTCTACCGTAGGAACAACACGTCGTCGTCCTCTCGCCGCCGGCATCCCGTCATCATCGTCGTCCCGCCGTCTTTTTCTTCCCGGCGGTGCTCTCTTCTTCTCGCTCTCTTGCTCGATTAGAGGGGTTTCTCGCTCTCTCACATGGACTTATCCCCGACGGCACCTTTGTCTTCCCGGACTCCGGCCTCCCCACCACAATCAGGTTCATTATCTATGTCTTCCCTCTCCCAGAAATTAGATCTAGGGTTTTGTATAATTGATGCTAAATTTTTAGTTTCCATTTGTTGGGCTTGTTTGTGTTAATTTGGGCAATTAGTTAACCGTCTCTCACTCCCCGCCGGTACCTCTCTCGATGTCCTCTTTGTCTTTCACTCGTTAATCTGTCCAGGGAATTGAATCTAGTGAATTAATTTGAATTTGGTCGGTTTCAATGATGCTTGAGTTTGTGGATTTTGTGTTGTATATTGCCCTCTCTTCGAATGGATTCCATCAATCACAATCTTGTAGAAATAGAATACAACATCAACAATACACCTAGTATACCTAAGCTACTTCCTTAGAGAATCCTTCTTGTGCAAGTGCATCCATGACATACTGCTTTGACGGAACCTTCTCGAAGGAAAGAATAACATAGTCAAGCATACTAAATTACTCGGAATAAAGCATGCATATGAATGAAAACAATAACCCCATTCTCCTCCCCTCAAACAAGCACATATGGAAGCAAGAATTGATACATAATCCAAGAAGGCAAAGATGGAGTAAAAGGCCTAACCTTTAAGATATTCCAAGAGACCAATATGAACAGGTCTTTGAGATTTACGTGTCAAAAAACCAATAACGATAGGAATTCATCCCTAATACCTCCAAGGCCATCACTTCTCCTCTCTCTCCCCGAGCCCAAAAAAAGGACGAGATTTGGACTCCGCCACCGTGTTATAGTAAGTAAACAGATGCATTACGAGAGTAGACTTGCCAAACCTAGCATAGTCCTAAGACTAATTACATCCAAAATAGAGACTATTCGCAAAGTCAATAACTTCAAGAGACTAATTCCATGAATATGTGTAAACAAAGAATTCAAATTCAAAGGCTGAAGATCGAAGACTGAAGTACACGAGTAAATGAGGGCAACTGTTGAATATCAAAGTAGTTAACAAATCTTCTTAGGCATTCTCGTAAGAAAAGAAATTAGTTCTGCTGGATAATCCTCCCGATGACCACCAGGTCTCACCTTTCCCGGGTAGCATCCAGAACCCAAAGCTTCTAGTGATCTTCAGTAGTAAAGGCTCAACACACACATATGACAAAGAAGGGACTTCAAGTTTGAATGGATCATGTTCCGAGGCATTCTACACTAGCAGAGAGATGACTGGCCACCAGCAAGTACTCGTATTTTGTAATACAACACGAGTGTAGTATGTCACTCGTGCACACCAAGTAGAGACTTGAGAAAATTTGTCTATCAGCATGAATAGGGAAATTGTTGTTTTTCTCTTCTTTGTGTTCTTCTTTTTGCAAGTGATTTTTATGGAGCCTATTAGCTTAATGGAAGAGCACTTGTGTAAAATACACAAAAGGTGTAGGTTCAATTCCTACATAGGCTTTGTTTGTGTTCAATTAGTTCAGAGGAACATACATGTGGGTTTGAATCCAAGCAACTTATGCACAAGATACACTATAGCTTATGCACTTCATTTCTAGGAACAACGAAGACAATATCTCTTTTTTATTTCAGCTTTAAAAACTAGTGACTCATAGCGACTCACCAGATTGCACAAATAGCCTACATGGGATTTGAACCCATATCTCTGTGTACAATTACACGTTGCTCTACCATTGAGCTAATAGGCTAGCAAAAGAATGATTTGAACACAAACAGAACACTTGAAGCAAATAATCTTGCAAAGAAAAACATGTTATATTATGAAGATGCCCCACCTAGAATACTTGAAACAAATAATTTCAACAATTCATGTGATTCCTTCCTTGTAAACTATATTTGGTCTCCAAAGCGTCTATGTTACTTGATTATTTCAAGCAAAGCGAGCTAATACGCATGTTATGAACTACGAGCTAGTTATTACTATTACGGATAATAGCTGGAACAATGCAACATAACTCCAATAAAATTGTCAACACAATGTGATCAACTAATTTGAAGGTTCTATGTGAGCGAGGAATGAAAATGATAAGTAATTTGAAGGTTTTCTACAATGCACTCAACTTTTCTTCACAACTCAACTTTTCGCTACAATGCGGACAACAAAAACGGCAACTACGCTGCAGATAATTCAGTCAACCCAATTAAGTTAACTAATTCCTAGTGATTAATCTCCGGACAGATTCATCAATCTCGGTGAAATCAATTCACAAAACACTAGCAATTATACTCCCTCGACTCAACTCAATTCAATTGAATTCACTCGCATTGATTAGCAATCCACAAGTTAGCAATATACACCACAAAATCCACAAACTTAGCATCTAGAAATGACCAATTCCCCAAATTAACTAAATTCAATTCATTGGACATATTAACGAGAATGAGAGATAGAGAGGGCAATATACAACACAAAATCCACAAACTCAGCATCATTGAAACCGATCAAATTCAAATTAATTCACTAGATTCAATTCCCGGACAGATTAACAGAGTGAAAGACAAAGAGGACATCGAGAGAGGTACCGGCGGGGAGTGAGAGACAGCTTAACTAATTGCCCAAATTAACACAACCAAGCCCAACAAATGGAAACGAAAAATTTAGCAACAATTATACAAAACCCTAGATCTAATTTCTGGGAGAGGGAAGACATAGATAATGAACCTAATTGTGGCGGGGAGGCCGAAGTCCGGGAAGCGAGAGGTGCCACCGGGGATGAAGACAACGTGAGAGAGCGAGAAACCCCTCTAATCGAGCGAGAGAGCGAGAAACCCTCTAATCGAGCGAGAGAGCGAGAAGAAAAGAGCACCGCCGGGAAGAAAAGGATGGTGGGACGACGACGATGACGGGATGCCGGCGGCGAGAGGACGATGACGTGTTGTTCCTACGGTAGAGAGATTCGGCGAGGGAAAAGGGAGAGCGAAAGAGGGAGAATGAAATAGGAATAGTCCGATGAATGGTTCCTTCGGACCTGTCCCCCTCCCTCACGCCCAAAACAAAATATTATCCTTTTTAAAAAAAATTACTTTTAATCTAAACCCTTAATTTATATTGAACGGTTGAGATTGGAAGTGCTCACATAAAAAGAGTGCTCACCTAAAAAGGGGTGTACATATGAACCCTCCCGTATATATATATATATATATATATATACACACACACACATATACATATACATATACATATATATGTATATATGGCGAGTGTGAGTTACCGATCCAGGGACCGGACCTCCACATTGTTGACGACGCAGTCTACACTTTTCTTTGTTGGCGTAAGAGTTAGGTCATCCCCACCACGGTAATTAATTTTTATTAAAAATATTAGATTTAGTTTTTGTTAATATCATATATCTATTAGGAGTATTTGCTTTATGTTTCTTAAAATTCCAGTTAGGGAGTCCTATGACTAATCCTTCTAATGCAAGGTCCTTAATGGTACACATGCTGATATGACCTAATCTATGATGCCATGTCGATGAATCATCATTAACAAAAGCTTTGAAACATGTCAAATTTTGAGTAGAGTTAGAAAGAGGAATAGTATAAGTGTTATCTAACCTCAAACCAGAGAGCTTTGTCTCATTTGTGGTAGCATCAATAATGAAGCAATTGATCCGAGTGAACCTTACCTCTTGACATTTGTCACATAGTTGAGTGATAATTACTAGATTATATTTGAGTCCTTGACAAGGTAGATAGGACTGATTGAGTTGTTACCATGACCAACTCTACAAATACCTACAATCATGCCCTTGTTGCTATCTCCAAATATGACCTTTCCTCCTTTGATCTTCTCTAACTCGGAGAAGAGTCTTAAATCTCCGGACATGAATCGTGAGCAATCACCGCCTAAGTACCAGTAATCTCTCTTTTCTAAGTTGTGTGCAAAATAAAAACAAACTAACCCTTCTCACTTCCTCTTACAAACCCAATAGTTGTCCTTATTAAGTTCGAGTCATTGAGGAAGAACACTTTTGGGGACTAAGATTTGAATAATTTTAGGCTTGGTCCGATTTTAAGTCTTCTTTTAGGAAACTAAGTTTAAGTCTCCTTCATTTGAAACCCTTTCTTTTTGTAAACAGGTTAAGAAGACTTTCTTTTGAAAACAGGTATGTGCTAAGTCTCTTTCCTCTTTGAATGAATAGGATCATGCTTAGCTTTTCTAAAATTGGTCTTTCCGGAATCATTTTTTAAAAGATTTTGGTAGGAGTTATCCTCATGTTCATCATTATATCCAAGTCCTTTTCAAAATGAAATACACCGAGAACCTCGAAGTCAATCAAGGTTTTTCTAACCTTGTGTAAGTTTCAAAACCAACTCTTAAGACTCTGTGAGCTTCTGGTTCAATTGCTCATTCTCTGTTCTAAGCCGGTCCGACTCGGTCTTATTATCTTAAGAGCTAGTCTCTAGTATCTTTAGGTTGAGTCTCAAGTTTTCCAAATCGGTTTTCAAAATATTGTTCTCAAACTTAAGAGACTCCAGTTTCTCTTTAAAATAGAATAATCAAAATTGGACTTTTCCTGTAAATTAAAAATATCTAACAAAATCATGCTTTGAGAACTTAAGGAAATAGTCGATTACTTCCTAAGGGTCGGTTTGCTAAGTGTCCGAAACTTCACTGTCTCGACTCAAATCTAGCTTCGAGTATGTTAGTGCCATGAGGCACTTTGATTCATTATCTATGTCATCATCTTCTTCTTATTCATTGTCACTCCAGGTTGCCATCATTTCCTTTTTCTTCTTTCGATCCTTTTTACTTTTTGGACACTCCTTGACTATATGTTCCTTGCTTCCATATTCAAAATAGCAAGAGGTTTTAGTTAAAGCTAAATTAAAAGAGGGTGAAAAGTTACCTTTCTTTCCTTCGTAAGACATCATGCTTAGCTTCTTCCGCCACTTCTTATATTTCATCATCCTTTTAAAGCCTCTAACCAAAAGTGCCATGGGGTCTTCCTTAGAATCTGATGAGCTTAGACTTAGACTAGGTTCCTATGAGGCTTTGAGAGCAATGTTTCATTGGTGCTGACCTCATATTCTTCCTCCTCTAAATGTAACTCATGGGTGAGAAGTTTCCCTATCGGCTCATCCGATCTCGGCTTGGTGAGGTCCTGAGCTTCTTCAATAGTTGTTACCTTTGGTCCCTATCTTCTCTTTGGAAGGCTCCTCATTATTTTTCTAACGATCAAATCATTGGACATATTCTTTTCAATGGACTTGAGATTATTAAAAATCTCAGTGAAGCATATGTACATATGAGTTATGTTCTCATCATCCTCCATCTTGAACATTTCGTATGTGGTTACTCGTATCACAGTGGATACTCTGTTGAACTCCGAGGCATCAATGGTGCACATGAGAATATTTACTGACCTTAAATTTCTTTTGTGCTTCTCATTCTCTTCGAAGTGAATTTTGACTTCACTTTGGCTACCGTTCGAGTGCCATCCAACTTGGTGGGAATATAATTGCCGCCACATATGATTTCTTGACTTCCTCGTCGTAGCCTTGGATTAAACATTCCATGATCTTCTTCAAGTGGGCGAAGTTGGATCCTTTGAACTTTGGTGGCCTTGTGAAAGACCTTCCTTCATCGAACTCTCCACGGTTAAGAGCCATTTGATCTTTAGACCTTGGATTCTTAGATCCTTCTAAAAGGCTAGGCTGTAATACCCATTGAAGGTTTGAGCTCTCGGAGTCCGAAACAACCAAGAGGAGGGTGAATATGGTGTGAAGGAAATTTTGTGAAAATAATAAAACTTGATGCTAAAGTCAAAACTCGGAAAGGATGAGTTGAGTCTATATTAGACTCGAAAGAATAAGCAAAAGAGAATTTATGTGGAAACCCTCTAGTGTAGAAAACCACGGCTAATTTCAATCCGGATACCAAGTCAAATCCATTATTTTGAATCCACAAAATACAAGGACTAACTCTCGAATTATTCCCTTAGATAATTCAATATAATTTTTCCTAGGCATAGAAGATCTCTTATCCGCCCTAGTACTTCCTAACTATGATACTCTTTATAGCTAGGTACAATTGAGCTGAGTTACCCCTTATAGCTAAGTCAAGGGAAATCAAAGAAGTAAGTAAGAATGTAACTAATAAGAAGACTTCTTGTTTCAACTCGGAAGTTGAGAAAAGTAAGTACAGAGTCGAAAAGCTAGAAAGATTGAGTATATAAGTTGAGAGTTGTGTTCTATCAATCTTCTAAGTCTTCGTTAAGTAGCTTCTATTTGTAATCAACAAAGCAAATAGTCATTGTGCCTTAGGCTTGACTGAAGAGAATTTCTAGCTATTGTAATGGTTAGTCCGAGTTCCTAAAAAAAAATTTTTAAAAACCTTCTATGCATCGATCCTTGGCTCAAAAAGTGATTTAACTCACTAGTTGTGACTGAAATGTAGGGCGAAAATAACCGTTAGACTCAAAGTTGAACTTTACCGGAAATGGTAACAAACAACCCCGACACCATCTTTAAGCCTGCCTGAAAACATGGCTTTTATGTCCGTTGGCATTTAACGGTAAGAAGCCGGTTATTTTAGATTTTCGAATTGAGATAAATCAACTTTTATCAACTTGGAAAAACAAACCAAAGTGGTACTCAAAGTATAGAAATACTTTGGTCCAAGATTAGTTAATGATATTAATTAATTCAAATAATTTAAATGCAAAATATCCTTAATCGTATTCCATTTGGGTCTATCTGTAGATGATGAATGAGTTAGATAAATATATAGACACAATTCATTATTCGTCAATCCAAAATAATTTTAGTTAAATAAATCGGCTCAAATTAGAATAAACACTCGTAGTTCCGATTTAATCTTTAAAACAAGCATGTTAAATTAAGAAGTTAAGCTCAAAATTATTTAGGCATGATTTTTCGTCCGAGACTATCTAAGTGGGTTAGAAACCCAAAACTAAGTGGTCACTCGGGACGAGCTGTGTAAGTGGGTTAAACAGATATTAAAACTTAAAGATAATGTTTCAAAGGTATGAGAATGACTTGAATTCAAAGCTGTAAGAGAGATAGGTTCATATCCGAGTCTTCAAATAGAAGTGATTAATCTCCGAGCAACTCGATCTCTCCATCTTCAACCCTTCCTTCAACTCGAGCATGAACTTTTTTAAATCTTTCAACTCTCTCTCTCTCTCTCTCTCTCATCTCGATGGTGAAAATGGTGGATGCCAAAACTATTGCAAAATCCGACCTTTAATAGCATAATAGGTAATTAACAAGCATAGCTGTAAAATTGAAGCGACATAGCGAGAAAATGCAACTAACACCGGCTGTGTCCACCAACACAGAGTTGCCAATGTTGGCTGCGGCAATGCATGATTTTAACTGAAACTCTGTAATCGTGCTCGTTCTCATGGAAATGGCCCACCCGTTCCGGTAGCAAGGTAGTTGTGCAAGAGGACGTCCAACATGGGCCATGTCGAGCAAACACGGGTTTCTCATGTTGGCTACTAGAGCATCAAACTCTTAAGAAACGAAGGGAAGGATCATTCTAACTGTAGGGTTAGCCTACTTAACACCCAAAACACTAGCTAATTATAAGAATACTTGGTATTGGTGATTAAATCTAGACAACTCATCTCAAAACACCAAAAAACAAGTGTAAAGCTAAAAATAGAGCATAAAAATGCTCCATTGAACTTAATTTCCCAAATAAAAGCATCAAAGCTCTATAAAAAGCTATGCATTTCGTGCACTTATCAATATTTAGGCGAAGGAGAAACATAGGAGGAGGATTTAGAAAGGAAAAAGTAGAGAAAAAGTTGTTAGTCATAGAAATAGGTATGCATTTCATCCATCCTTTTAAGGCCTTTAAGACAAGTACGACATTGTTAGAGAGTACTTAGATCTGCTTGTTTTCGATTACATGATAGAAGGCTATTTCGCACAAGGAGATCAGGAATGACAAATTTTGTCCACATAACGTATGCAAAGATATATATATACCCTTTCTATTAAAAATATGTAACATTTACACCCTAAGATGTAAGTCTTCAAGAAGGAAGACCTCTTTTTAAATTCAATATAATAAGCGCAACCTAGATTATAGTTAGCAACATTAGTCTTGTGTGTTCACAATGCTACATAAAGGATAAGTAACTCATTTGTCTTTGACAAGTACATGGAGAGATCTCGGAAGTCAAGTAGTTCTACCTTACCCGATAAAATCATTGATGATGAGCAAAAAGAGATACTACTCGACTCACAAGGCCCACGTCTCTTAGAAGATTTCCACATGCACCTACCGTCAAAGATCTCTAAAAGGCCTCTTGTTAGAGTCACGTGGATCGTATGATGTCTTAAATCCCTTATGCTATAGTAGGTGACTCTAATACACATAACATGTTGGATGATTCCACGAATGCAACATGCAAATATGCAATTGCATAACCCAGGATAACCTTTAAGGTATCCCAAGATAGCAAGCTAAAAAACTCGAGGTAGACAACGGTCACCACGCGCTAACTGCGGTGATCATCACGACCTTTAGTAGTCAACACAAGAAACCCATGTTGGAGAGGATGACCCGTGTTGGCCGTTGTAGGAACTAGTTGTAACACCCCAAAACATACCCTAGGAGTATTACATTGTCGAGTTCTTCACAAGGAACTCCCAAGGCTCATTCAGGTGTCGGCTTGACTTTCTAATTCCAACTTAAAGGTAATAAAGGTAGTTTCCCAAAGGAATTTGAAAATTTTCTCAAAATTTCGGCAGAGTTCTATTTGTAATATGGACTATCCCTAGGCTTAAAGCTTTAAAACCTTGCATAAAATTCATAACATAACTCGATGAGCCACACACTCAAAGTATACAACTCAACGGCCACACGCGGAGTCCAACCAATCATACGTTAAAACTTAAAACAATCTAAATGGTTCATTATACATCTGGTACAAACTATATGAACTAAATTACAAACTATAATACTTAGAAGTATAGGAAATGCACGTCGGCAACTTGAGTCACTTCCACAAACAGACAAACGGCAGACAGGAGTCCAGAATATGCTAAGCACGGATCACACCTTCTAAGAGTGTACCTGTAACACTAAGGAGGGGAAAATGGGGAAATTTGTGGGGGTGAGCAAACCACGGGCTTATCGGAGAGTCTTACACTCTTAAAATGGAAATTCTTTACCCATATTACTCATAATAATGAAATCGGTGAAAGTATAATAACATAATACAAATCTAGAAAATTTTCAATGAAATTGTTTGCAACGTAAAGATCATAACTCTTCAATCATTTAAAAGCACGATTTCACAATCACTAACAATTCTTTTAGAACTGAATCACCTTTCCGGACTTTCATGGACTCGAACTAGCGCTTTATAATTTCTAGGGCGCGACCCCGAACAAGGGCTCCCAAGACCTATCTTCTAGGAAATCTCTTTTTGGGCATTTCGATCCCCGGGACCCCTGTTGGAACCCTTCCCTTGAAGTTTCTGGTCGGGCCTCCTCACGGATGAGGACCCCGGTTCGAACCCTTCCATATGCTAAGCGATCCTAGCCAAGTTGATTCAAAACAATTTGCACATAATCATTCATCACGTTTGCTTCAAACAAATTTCTCAAATTCGTTTTAACACAATTGAAGGCATGACACCACGTGTCACCCTTATAAATTCACTTTCTCAAATCCGATTCACTTTCTCAAATAAGTTTCGCTTCTTTAGAGCACATCTCAAGTTCAAAAGGCATTTCTCAAGAATCATACTCAAGTAGCATTTTGCATAAACATTTGAACTCTTTTCAAAACTAATTTTTGAGTACTATTTAGAATCAAATCACTTCACGTGTCAAGCATTTTTATACTAAGACTTAACATTCCAAACTAGCACACTAACTCAAGGATTTACCCAAGTACTTGACATCTCATATTCATCCATATGCTATTCAAGCAAGTCTCCTATTTTCCATATACGTGATTCTTGCTTCACTCTATTTTCAAAGTCATCAATCAATATAGATACCTATTCCCTTAATACTACAAATTCCCACTCCTTTCCTACACTCCAACATTTGTATTGTTTAACTTAATGTATTTTTTAGCACAACGAACTCAGCAACTAAAACTCTACTAAAACTCTTCTGAGCCACAATTACCACAAGTGGTAAAACCATACATAATCACAACCATCATAATTTAACCCAAATTGTCACAACTCGTCATAAACTACCATATTCAATTCGAACCCACATATTGTATCTTCCTAATATTTCCTTTCACTAATTTAGTTCCCATAAGCCACAATATCAACAAATAATTATAGCTTAGCCCAAAGGTCGCAACTCTTCACATAATATCATCCCTAACTCAAATTCGTAGATTATATTTCCATATTATTATCCAACTCTTCCTTGCTCATAATTAACTATATAACTCTTATTCTCATTACACCACTCAAATTCCTTTAGTTCCGCTTATCTTTAAGTTTAGTTCAAACTCAAGGATTGAAGTATATCTCTAACTCAATTTATCCCAACGATTGTTTTCTACCTATATACCTTAATTATACATTACTTAGGATGCACTTATACTCCACTTTTACTCCAAATCTCAAATTCACAAGATAATTACTTAGAATCCAACTTAGAAACTTCAGGAAGTCATACACAATTCAACTATCTCGTCAACTAATGTTCTACAACCGAAATCACAAGAATTCCAATGTCACTAACTCGAACTCCCAATATCACCCATGAGGTCTTAACAATCTAATTCAATCGGATTCTCCAATGTCCCAATTCAACCCCTTAATACCCGATCGATTCTCTTAAGTTCTAATTCATCCCTAACTACTTCCTATAGCACAACCATTCAATATTCACAACAAACATTCAATATTCACAATAAATCCATTTGGGCTTCGAAATTAATAATAGTTTAGAGTATAAGACTACCCACCTCGAATTAGGGATTGAAGATTGCGAATTTCGAATCAGCATAGGTCGGTTCCTCCTTTCTTTCCTCTTCCTCTAATGCTAGCCCCGGTTTCGCCGCCTTCCTCTATGCCCGACGCTTGCTCCGACCATGGTTTTCTTGTTCGCGAGCCACCGCTCTTTCTTTCGCCAGCCCACTGCTCCTTTCTCTCATCGGTCGCCGCCTTTTTTGTTCAGGCGTGCCTCTTCTTCTTTCTTTCTTCCTCTCACCCGGGCCCTCGATCTCCGGCGTTTTCCTCCTTTGCTTGCGTTTCGAGTTCGGTCTTCTCCCTCCTTGTGCTCACTAGGCGCGGCGTTCTCGCTGCTCGGGCGGGCCACGGGCCACCGGCCTCCCGGCTCTCGCGCTCTCTCTCCCTCTCTCTCTCTGCTTCTCTTGCTTGCCCTCCCTTTCCCCTGCGTTCGCCGGCCGCCTTTCCTCTCGTTTGTCGTTCAGCAACAGAGCATCGGTTCCCTGTCTAGACACTAGTACCCTTTTCTTTTAGGTGCCCGCAACCCAAATTTGACATTTTCGAATCCTCGGGAAATACTAAAGTCAAGGAGGAACTCTATTATTCTCGTCGGGATAATTGTTAACCTGGACCGCATCAAGTTAACAAGGAAACCCGGACCGCATCGGGAGTCCCATGGTGGGACCGCATAAACTAAGCTTCCCCATTAGTACTAGACCATCAACCTAGACCACATTAGGAATCCTGTGGTACTAGACTCCTTAGCTCTTAAAATCATTCAACAACACTATATGTACTTTAATGAGGACACTTAGAAGACCGCATTTCCAAATTCCCATCTAAAGTCACACTTTTTAAGAATCAACTCAATTCAATCTCGTTTCAAAGCATAACCTTTGAAAGAGTTTAAAACCATTTCAATTTTCCTTTCAAGGCATTCGGATCACAACTAAACCTCATAAACAATTGGATTGTGCTATTGTAGATCAAACCCGTTTATTTTCCAAAACTCGCAACTTGAATTCAATTCTCAATCATTTTCTAAGATTATTCAAAACATTCCGAATAGATTTCGCATGATTAGAATTTGCCCAACGTATGTAAATTATATTCAAATCAACATATACTTCTCAAATCCAGAGTACTCATAAATTCTAATTAAAAAGCATATATATTCAATTCAAGTACACTTTTTAGGTTTTGGTTCAATTCAACCTATTTTGTTTACTTCAAGCTTATATTTCCACTATCTCGTTATACGACGACTCCCCTTTATCAAATCCAAATTCGAGTCCTAGTAATCCTCAATAAAAAATAATTCCACACCAACGCGATATTAGTCATTCACCACTTTAGAAGCTTAGACACTACATGCTGGCCCGCACGGTCCACGTAGTAGCACCAGTAGATCCCATCAAATAAATTATTGAGCAACCAACCATTAGTGGCAAGATAGCTAGATGGACGAGTCATGCTATCAGATTTCAAACTCAAGTATGTCCCTCAAAAGGAAATCAAGGGAAGGGTAGTATAAGAATTCCTAGTTGATCTACCAATAACCGAATCATAACCCGAACATCTCGACTTTCCAGTAAGAGAACATTCTACAAGTAGAAGTCAACATGCGGACCATGTACTTTGATGGCGCTTCCAATCTCACGGTTTGCTCTTAGAGAGGCTAAGTCAACCTTGAGGGCGGTGAATAGGGTGATGGAAGATTTTTAGAAATTACAAACAATTCTACACAGAATAGTCCTAGAAAATAATTATGAGTCTAGAACGAACTCGAAACAAGTCAAATATAGAAATACATGGAAACCTTCCCGGGGCAGAAAACCACGGACAGTGCTAATCCAAGCACCAAGTCAAATCCACTATTTTGAATCCATAAAATACAAGGACTCGACTCTTTACAAAATTGCTCCCTTATACAATTCAATTACAAGTTTTCCTAAACTTAGAAATTCCCTTATCTAATCTAGTAATTCCTAACCGAGGTAACATTTACTACTGGGCACAACTAAGTTGAGTTAGCCCTTACAACTCAGTCAAGGGACTTAGAAGAAAGTAGAAAGAGTAGAAGTGATTACAAGACTTTCTCTTTATAACTATAACAGTAAGAATTACGGAATTGGAGTTGTAAGCTAAAGATTGAGTAAGTATGCACTAAGTAAGAGCTAAGCAATGCATTTAACAATCTTCAAGTCTTGTAGAGTGGCTTCCATTTATACACAGTAGGGCGGATTAGCCGTTGAGACTTGTTCCGGACTGGTGACTTTCAATAATCGTTGTAACGGCTAGTCCGAGTCACTCATAAAAGAATCTATTGTAATATGAATGTTGTGTGGTGGTCCTTGGCTCAAAAAGTGGTCTATCCCTCTGGTTGTGGCTAAATTATGGGGTGGAAACAACCATTGGACTCAAAGTTGAAGTTTATCGGATTTAGAAACAAACAACCCTGACAGGGTGTCTAAGCCATGTCCAGAAATGGCTGATTTTTGTTTCTTTGGTGTTTAACGGCTAAAAACCGATTGCTTTTGCTTTTCAAAAATAGATTAAACTACTTTAATCAACCTGCAAAAGCAAATCAAAATGGTACTCAAAGTATAAAAATACTTTGGTCCAAGATTAGGCAAAGATAATAATTAATTCAAAGTAATTAGGCACTTAATTATCTTCAACCTAAAAGAATGGAATTTTTTAGTCTAGTATTCATTAGGTTCAAATTCTATCTTGAGTCAATCCTTTAAATGATCAAGTTAGTAAGAATAAATAAGCAGAATACATAAACTTGATCAAGTAAATAATTTCATTAAGTATGCTGACTTAGAAAATATAATTAACGTTGTAATTCATCTGCAGTTTGAACACCAAGTCGAGTACTCACAATATAAAGTGTTTGTGAAATTATTTACTCATGCCATTGTTCCGAGTTATTTCTAAGTGAGTCGAAACCCGGTTAAGAGTGATATGCTTGATAGATGGTTTCCGAGTGGGTCGGACAATAATAAAAACTTAGATATGAGTTTCTTAAAGGCTTAGAGTGATTTTGAATCAAAACTATAGAGAGATAGAGAGTTATACCTGAGTTTTTAATCTCCCCTTTTTCATGAAAGACATTCCATACTTAAGATACAAATTAATCGGTTCGAGAGTTAAGTTTTCATTGTATGTTGATCGGAGCAAGAAAAATAATAAAGAGTATTAAACAACTCAGCTTAGATCATATACAACTCGGAACATGCTTCTTGAAGTAAACAGAGCATACTTGTCACGGAATAATGAAAAAATATATCGAGTAAATAAGAAATCTACTTAGAAATAGATATACTCAGAAATTCAAAGAAATTACATAGAAACTTAAACAAATAGAGAAACAAACGAAGAAAACTCCCCTAAACCAAACATCTCTATTTTCTATCTTATCTCTCCCCTATGCATTTCAACAAAAATAACAAAAAGAGGAAGAAAAGAACAATTAAATACAAAGATGTTGGACAAAACAAAACAAAGTTTGAATTCAAGAGGGAGGAGAAGCAGTTTGGCAAGAAGTAGAAGAGCAAGGGGTTCGCCTGCGCCTGTAGCCTTGAGTAGAGATAGCTTGGCGAGGAGGCAATAACAAAGGTAGATTAGGTAGTGGAATTATACGCTGCGAGACACATGAAGAGCTTCCTCTGCTTCTTCTTCTTCGAGCCCTCAGCAGCCCACTGTTGTAGGTTGTGGTTCCGAGGTAGGGGCCTTAGACTGGCCTATATTTCCATCCTCTTCGAGGCCGATCGAGTGTGATATGAGGAGATCAACTCAGGTTCTTTGTCGCCCTTACCCTCAAAATGAACCGCTTCGATATCCTTTTCTCCTTCTCCTTCAGCTTCTCCTTGTCCTTCTTCTTCTTCTTCTTCGACTTCTTCCGACTGTTCGTGTGACAGAGAGAGAAGAAAATATTTTAGAAAAGATTTCCAAGATTCTCCATTTATCTAGAGATGATCTTAGAATTTTGATGTCCGTTTTGCATAAACCGAGTCTAACTTAGTGATGTGTCCGAGTGACTCAAAACACACTCAAAAATTTAATAACTCATAGCTCGGTCTCATTCCGTGTCAACTGATCCATTTTTATTCACTCAAAGCATAAACAATAAATCGAGTAAAATATCTTATGCAAAACCTCATATAATTATACAATTAACATTCCAAGTTCATTCCTAATAAAGAAAAACTGTTCTTCACTCAAAGGTTTAGTGAAAATATCAGCTATTTAAAATTTTGTAGGAATAAACTCAAGTCTAATATCACCTTTCTCAGAATGCTCTCTCGGAAAATAATACTTGACCTCAATATGTTTCATTTTTTAGTGTTGAATTGGATTCTTGGTGATGCTAATTTAACTTTGATTATCACACTTGGTTGGAATAGAAGTGAATGACAAACCTAGATCCTTCAAGTGTTGCTTGATCCGGATAATCCGAGCACAGCAAGCTCCAGCTACTATGTACTCAGTCGGAGCAGCTTGATAAAGCAACCGAGTTTTACTTCTTTGAATGTCGGGAGATGAGGGATTGAACCAAAAATTGTCATGCTCCTAATGTGCTTTTTCTATCAACTTTGAATCCAGCATAGTCGGCATCTAAGTATCCAAGTAAGGGTCATATCCGAGTCTTTTGAATGCTAGAGACCAAGTCTCCGAGTCCATACAAGATATCTAAAAGTTTTCTTCACCGCAGTGAGATGTGATTCCTTAGGATTAGCTTGAAATCTTGCACAAAGCTAGACACTAAACATGATATTTGGCCTACTAGATGTGAGATAAAGTAGAGATCCAATCATACCTAAGTAGAGTTTCGATCTACAACTTTACCTTTCTCATCTAAGTCCAGTTTTGTACTACTACTAATAGGTGTTGTTGCATTCTTCACATCTTGTAGCTTGTACTTCTTCAATAACTCCTTAGTGTACTTTGATTGATGGACATAGATCTCATCCTTTTCTTGCTTGATTTGCAATTCAAGGAAGAAATTGAGTTCTCCCATCGTATTCATTCAAAAGTCCTATCTCATTAACTCGGAAAACTCTTAGCATAGAGTTTCATTAGCAGCTCTAAATATAATGTCATCAACATAGATTTGAATGATAAGAAAATCATTCCCCTTGGTTTTTGTGAAAAGATTTTTGTCAATAAGACCTCTTTTGAACCAAGAAACCGCTTAGTCTTTCATACCAAGCTCCGGGAGCTTGTTTCCAACCATATAAAGCCTTTTGCAATTTGAAAACATGATTTGGAAATTCAGAGTTTTCAAATCCAGGGGTTGCTCAACATAAACTTCTTCTTGAATATAACCATTAAGAAATACGCACTTAACATCCATTTGATAAAGCTTGATGTTCATGCTAGATGCAAATACTAAGAGAATTCTGATTGCCTCAATCCTAACAATAGGTGCAAAGGTTTCCCCAACAATCAATTCCCTCTTCTTGGTTATATCCCTGAGCAACTAATCTAGCCTTATTTATGACTTCCAATCCTCCCTCATCCAGTTTGTTCTTGAAAACTCATTTGGTTCCTATTACTAGGTGGTCGGAAGGTCGTTTGATCGGAGTCCGGACTTGGTTTCTTTTAAAATGAGTTAATTCTTCTTGTATGGCCTCTACCCATTTAGGTTCAAGTAAGGCTTCTAGTATATTTTTAGGTTCAATTAATGATATGAATGATGAGAATACACACAGATTTTGCAAAGAAGAACAAGTTCTTACCCCACTATTGATATCGGAAAAGATGTTCTCGGGTGGGTGACTGGATGCAAATTTGAATGCTTTACCTATCCTCCGATTTACCAGGTTTGTGGGTTGAAAGGTCTGATCTTCAACTAGTTTAGTATTTTGAACATCTTTAACTTGATCTTTAGTAGTCCGACCTAGCTCTTGAGCTTGCTCATTCCGAGTCGTCTCATTCCGAGTTGCCTAAATTCTTTTGTTTTGACTCATTCCGAGCTCAACTTCAGCAATATCATCTTCATCTCTATTGAGCTTGAGATATGAGAAAGTGGATTCACTTGTCTTGCTATGGTCAATCTCATCAAAGACGACGTGGATACTTCCTTCTACTTTATTAGTTCTCTTGTTAAAAATTCTATAAGCTTTACTATGAGATGAGTAACCCAGAAATAGACCTTCATCCGACCTTGCATAAAATTTAGTATGCACATAGCATTTACATCCAAATGGTTTGAAGTAGGAGATGTTAGGCTTCTTTCCCTTGTATAGCTCATAGGGTGTCTTCTTCAGAATGGGTCCGATGAGGCATTTGTTGAGTGTATAATTTTCTATGTTGACTACCTCGGCCAAGAATAGTAAGGTAGATCATTTTCAATCATCATTGTCCTTCCTATTTCTTCAAGAGTACTGTTCTTTCTCTCTACTACTCCATTCCGTTAAGGAGCACTTGGTGCTGAGAAGTTGTAGGAGATATCATTCTTGTCATAGAAGTTTGCAAAGTCTAAGTAATCGAACTCACTTCCATGGTCGGATCGAATTCTTCTCATCAAAGTCTCGGACTCCACTTGAATTTTCCTCCGGATCTTAGTTAACTCTTTGAAGACTTAATTCTTGCTCTTCAGAAAACACATCCAGGTAAATCATGAGTAATCATCAACAATAACTAGCACATATGATTTACCTCCTAAGCTTTTCATAGGAATTTCACCATACAAATCCATATGAATTAATTCAAGTACTTTGGATGTAGAGACGGTTTTGAGTGTTTTGAAAGATAATCTTACTTGCTTTCCTTTTGTGCATGCCTCACAGATTTATCTTTCTTAAATGCATAGTTAGGTAAACCCCTAACTAATCCATGAGATGCATGCTGATATGGCCTAGTCTATGATGCCATGTCTATGAATCATCATTCGAGAGAACCTTTCAAAAAGATAAATCTTGACTAGAATCCGAGAGAGGAATGGTGTAAGTGTTACCTAACCTCGGACCCGAGAGCCTTGTCTCTTTAATGACTGCATCAAAAATAAAGTAGTTGGTCCGAGTGAATCTTACCTCTTGACCTTTGTCACATAACCGAGATATGCTCGGAAGGTTATACTTGAGCCCTTTGACAAGGTAGACTGGACTAACCGAGTTATCTCCTTGACCAATCTTACCAATCCCAACTATCTTGCCTTTGCTATTGTCTCTAAATGTGACTTTTCCTACTTTTATATCTTCTAACTCGGAGAAGAGTCTTGATTCTGGAGACATATGGCGTAAACATCCATTGTCTAAGTATCAACGGCCCTTTTGTTTCGAGGTACCTGCAAAATAGAAACAAACTAACCCTTCTCACTTCCTCTCACAAACCCAGAATGAGTCTTTACTATGGTTCTTTTCGAGGAAGAGCACTTTTGGAAACCCAATTTGAATAATTTTGGGCTTGGTCCGATTCTAAGTCTTCCTCTTAGAAAATTGATTCTCGTGTCTCTTTTCTTTTAAAATCTTTCCTTTTGTAAACATGTTGAGAAGACTTTTTATGAAAACTAGTCTAAGCTTAGTCCCTTTTCTTTGTGAATGAATAAGATCATGTTCAGCCTTCTTGAATTTAACAATTCTAGAATCAGTTTTGAAAAGATTTGAATAAGAATTAGATTCCTCTTCAACATTATAACCAAGACCTTCTTTTCTAAATGAGACACACTGAGAGCCAAGTAGAAGATCAAGGTTTTTATAACCTTGAGTGAGTTTTAAAATCAACTCCCGAGACTTATTGAGCTTCTTTTCGGTTGCTCATTCTCTATTCCGAGGCACTCGGACTCGGTCTCATTATCTTGAGTACTAGTCTCAAGAACTTTCAGATTTTGTCTTAATTTTTCTGATTCCTTTTTCAAAGTGAAGCTCTAAGTAGTAAGAGACTCTAGTTGCTCTTTGAAATCGAAGAGTTAGAATTGGACTTTTCTTACAAAGTAAAGATATATCTAGTAAGATCAAGTTTGGAAAACTTGAGGAAATAGTTAATTACCTCTTGAGGACTTGTTTCCTCAATATTTAAATCATCACTATCTCGACTCGGATCCAGCCTTCCGAGTCTGTCAGGACCATTAGACACTTTGAGTCATCGGAATCATCATCTTCGAGCGAGTCATCATCACTCCAGGTAGCCACCATAGCCTTTTTCTTCTTTTTGTCCTTCTTTCTTTTTGGACGGTCTTTGACTATGTGCTCCTTATCGCCACACTCAAAACAGCCAAAGTTCTTAGTTAAAGACAAATTAGAAAAGGATGAATATTTACCTTTCTTGTCTTTGTTGTAGAACTCCTGTTTTGGTCTCTTTTGCCACTTTTTGTACTTCATCATCATTTTGAATCCTCGAGCAATGAGAGCCATGGGATCTCTTTCAAAATTTGAGGAGCTCGAGACTTTGTCGTCTGTCTTCTAAGGCCTTGAGTGCAATGCTCCTTTGGTGTTGGCCTCAGCTTCCTCTTCATCTAGGAGCAACTCATGAGTGAGTAGCTTCCCAATAAGCTCATCTGGTTTTAGCTTGGAAAGGTCTTGAGCTTCTTCAATTGCTGTCACCTTGGGACCCCATCTTCTCTTTGGTAGACTTCTCGGAATTTTTCTAACAACTTCTTCGTAAGAGATCTTTCTACCCAGAGATTTAAGATTGTTGACAATCTCGGTGAAACGAATGTACATCTAAGTGATGTTATGCTCGGACTCTATTTTAAACAACTCATACTTGTGAAGAAATTGGCATATCTTTGCCTGCTTAACTTGGCTGGTTCCTTCATAGGTGTTGACCAATGTATCCCATACCTCTTTAGCTATGTCACATGCAGACACTCTGTTGTATTCTTCGAGTTGATACCGCACGAGTAGAGTGTTTATGGCCTTGATGTTCTTCCTATATTTTTCATTCTCTTCGATGGTGTATTCCGATTTCTCTTTGGGTACAACGCTTGTTCCTTCCATCTTCATAGGAGTGTCATTTCCATGCTTGATGATGTTCCGGACATCCTCATCACCGTCCCGGATTAAGCACTCCATTATTTTCTTCCAAGTATGTAAAGTTTGATTCCTTGAACTTGGATGGTCTCGCTGAAAGATCTTTCTTTATCGAACTCTCCATTGTTCCGAGCCATATAATCTTCGGACCTTTGGATTGTGAAATTCTCTTGAAAGGTTAGGCTCGATACCAATTGAAGGTTTGCTCTTGGAGAGGTTAAGTCACCCTAGAAGGGGCTGAATAGGGTGATGGAAGTTTTTAGAAATTACAAACGAGTTCTGCATAGAATAGACCTAAAAATAATTCGAGTCTAGAATAAACTCAAAAATAAGTCAAATATAGAAATACATGGAAACCCTTCGGGACAGAAAACTACGGATAGTGCTAATCCAAGCACCAAGTCAAATTCACTATTTTGAATCCACAAAATATAAGGACTGACTTTTTAGAGAATTAGCTTACTTTGTGTCAATCAACATGATGCAGAACACATAATGACCGATATTCATGGTGGAAAGTGTGGACCCCATATGAATGGAAGAATGTTGGTTCGGAAAATTCGAGAGGTTAGGGTATTATTGGTCGACAATGGTAACAAATTGTCATGAGTTTGTTAAAAGATGTCACAAATGTCAAGTGTATGCAAATTAGCAACACCAATCACCTTCTTTTCTAACAACACTTGCATCACCTTGGTCATTCTCGGTTTGGGGCATAGACATCATCAATAAAGTGACCCTTAAAGGAACGGACACGAGTTTGTGTTAGTAATAATTGACTACTTTAATAAGTGGGTAAAAGCAGCCTCATATGCCACCATAACATCAAAACAAGTGGTGAAATTCATAACTAATAACATCATTTGCCGATATGGGGTACCACATGAACTAATTATCGACCATGATAGTCATTTAGAGAAAGAAGTAGGCGATCTATTGGACAAGTACAAAATCAAACATCACAGGTTTTTCCTTATCGCCCTCAAATCAATGGAGCGATCGAGGCCGCTAACAAGAATATTCGAAAGATAGTGGAGAAAATGGTTGTCGATTACAAGGATTGGCCCGATAAATTGCCCTTTGCTCTATGGGGCTACCGAACCTCCATTAGAACCTCAACGGGAGCAACACCTTATTCCTTAGTATATAGTGTGGAAGTAGTCCTTTCAATAGAAATTGTAATCCCTTCATTGCAAATTCTTGCGAAAGTTGCATTCTGAAGTAGAATGGGCTAAAGCGCGATACAAGGAGTTAGTATTACTAGACGAAAGACATTTGCGAGGCTTTTGCATAATGTCCAAATGTACCAAGCACATATATCGAGGGTATTTAACAAAAAGGCCAAGCCTCGTAATGTACGGATAGGAGATTTGGTCGTTAAAGAGATTAAAGGACCAATCCAGGACCCTAGGGAAAATTCGGGCCCAACTGGCAAGGCTCATTTATGATCAGTCAAATACTTGCTAAGAGGAGCGAGTTAAGCTAACTAATCTAGTGGAGAAGAAATTTTTCAATATACTAACTTGGATCATTTAAAACAATACTATTTTTAGCATAATACTGAACAGCTTCCGTAATTTTCCAAGCCCAACCCAACCAGGCTATAGCCTTGGTCGGTGTCGGCCACCATCCGGACAACGGCGGAATGGTCGGGCCGAAAAATCCCTCCGGCTGATGTTTTACATTTTATGTTTAATTGTTATTTTTATGACGGTCCAATTAGAACGTTAAATCATTAATGAATACCTCTAAGTGGAACATTTTATGTTTAATTATTATTTATAGGGTGTTCCAATTAGATGGCCCAATCATTAATTAATTCCTCTAAATGGAATATTTTATGTTTAATTTTTTTTTTTGGGGCGGTCCAATTATTAATTAATTCCTATAAGTGAGCGATAAATGAATGAAGCATAAAAAAGTGAGCATAAAACTTACCTTTTGTTTTATTAGTAATAAAGGGTAAGCCTATTACCGACTCGAATATATAGCTAAATAAAAAAGGAAAATAACAAGCATAATACCTAAAAAAAAATTTGTTCTAAAGAGGAAAACCTAAAAATTTCCTAATCCTTGTTCTTTCCTAATCTCTACCCTAGTCGATTTTCACTTTTTCCCTTTCTCACCTGCTAGACTCTACTACATCCTCCTAGGTTTGCTTTATCACCTCCTTGATCCTACGAGCCCTTCTATCTTATGCTTCCTTAGCTTCATCTTCTCTCTGCGGGACCACTTCACGAATCTAAAAGGGTGGTGCAGCAAGAATAGCTCCTTTTGGATCGCTTTCTCTAGCCCTCGGTGCCTTGCATCGTTTGGGATCGGTCTCTTTTATCCACTCCGGATAAAATCCAGAGACTGCAGTAGATCGTTTGTCTGCAGCAACCTCGATAGGTTTGTCCAATAATCAACCCACTTAGGTACCCCGTCTCGCGTTACCAAAGCCTTCAAAAATCTTAAAAGAGGTAGGTGCGATGCAATCCAGGTAAGGGATATCCTGGAATCATCCCATTTGCCGCGTTACACGATTAGGGAGGTAGTACGTACTCGGTTTGAAGACCCGAGCAAACGTACAACCGAATGCGTTTTGGTGTGTGTCCTAAATTAGGACACCCTCCAATGTTCGATGTACTACTCAACGGGATGCCCATCTTTAAACCAGGTCTCCCACCGAGAAGCTGCATGATCGGTCAACACACCCAGTCATTGCCGCTAATAGAGTTGTGTAACCGGTACTAGTCCGCTTTTTGAGTCCGCGCACAAATTTAAAGTGTCACACCAACTAGATTTGCGCAACACGGATAATAAAATTAATAGTGTCCTGCATGGTTGGATTCATCCTAATTTAAGGCCCAATAGGAGCAAAATCAAAATTAAAAAAGGGGAAAGAAATAGAGGAAAAGGGGAGACTTGTGAAAAGCCGAGGGTGTTTTTAGCCCCACCGGTGCCGAATAGCCATCTCTTTGCCAACACCACCCTTCTAGCCTCACCTGCTGATTCCCGCATATTTTACCGCTTACTCGCAATAACAGGGGCTAACTCGAAGTCTCCGTTTAGATTTGCTTCAACCCGGTCCAAGCTTAAGATAGTCTCTGCAATGATTAGAGGAGTAAGGGAGCGGTGATCCTCCAACTGTTCGATGAAGTCCAAAAGCACAGCAGCCACCATATCCCTATAGCCTCCCACTAATAGGAAGCCACCTATCAAGCAAGTAATTATATCCTTATAATGGTTACGAACAAGGAAACATAGTTGAATTAAGATGAAGCAAGCAAATTAAAAAGGACCATAGGATTTCTACATCTCCTTAGTTTAAGGAACAAGGAATTTCATTGAAAATAAAATTCTTTATATTTATAACATGAATTCAGACCCTACCTCTTTTCAAGAGGCTATAAAGTCACGAGATGCTCCTTCGGATGAAGCAATCCAAGATGAGATGGACTCGATAATGGCAATAATGGAAAATAATACTTAATTTTTTAAGTGATCTTCCCCCGGATATAAACCTATTACATCAAAATGGATCTTTAAAAGGAAAATGAAAGTAAATGGTACCATACAAAGGTTTAAAGTTGGGTTCTTCCCGGATTCTTGTCTTACTTCCAAGCAACCAACTTGGGTAGGTCTGTAATCAGCCACCACGACCCGTGTTGACTACTATGAATGATTATTGGATTGGGGTAAGATTGAGTATGCAATATCCCAATGGATAGGAACAAGGAACTACATCATATCCAGTTTTCCTAAGTCAAGAGTCTTCTATAAAGACCATTGAGAGAAAGAGAAATGTAACATAAGTTTCATCCTTGTGAATGACAACAAAACCCTCATGGATGATGTAGCACTTTATCGCTAAGATCATTTGTGGTTATGACAAATAGATCTCAAGGAAAATGATTCATTCAAGATTAGTGAATTTATCAAGTACCACATTTTACATACTTTCCTAACATAACAAGGAAAAGCCCCGAGCCATGATTGTTAATAGTTGGTACCATAACAAGAGTAAAGATGGAAAAACTGTTCTGTAAAATTATATTAACTGTGCAATCATGATTCCAATCAGGCAGTCACCTGGCTGCATCTCTGCAGAGTGATGTATAACATTGCATCGCCTGCCTCCAGTGCTACAAAAAATTTGGTCTGTTGAGCAACTCTATAAATGATCAACTGATACCCTTGCTGCAATTAAAACTTTTGGATCTCAAAAGCATTAAAAGCACAACCAAGCCACACAATCTAATTCATAGTTTAATCAACAGTCCAATATTTCAGAATAATTAACCCTAGACAACAGGTTACAAGAGGAGATGATCCTCCTTAATCTTAATGAGAACTACACCATCTTATCTACATGTAATGCTTGTGAAAAAACCCCAAGCAATTGAAACATTCTAGGTAGACAATTAAGAAACTGAAAGAAGAAAAAGAGGTGAGGGGTGTAAAAATAAAGAAAACATGATAAATTATAATCCCTGCCAGAATGATCTATTCTGACTCAAAATGGAATTCTGCAGCAAGTGCATCAATCTTCCACATAGTGGTGAATGCAAGGAGATTCACAATGACAATTTGAATTCTAGGCAAGTTTCATCATATCATTTCAATCTACTCTCTTTTGGTATAGCTCTGAATCTTAGGACCTAGCAGCTCCACTTCCAAGGGTAAGTTCAAGATCATCCATTCCGACATCATGAATTTGCTCCCCTTCCCATGGCGTCACCTTCATATTCTCAGCTTCAGAAACTTTTGCTCTCTCAACAGGATCATTAAGTGACATTTGTTGGACCATAGGCCTAACCAAATTAAAGGTAGGAGAAGTTGGAATGGGTGGTCTTGCAAACCTTTGGAAGCTAATCCATTGGCCAGAATCAATTGTAGAACAATCAGACTCATCACATTCGGGGATAGTAGGCGGGGTAAATGTCCGCCGTCTAGTAGGGCTCGAGGGTGCAGAAGCAGCAAATAATGGATAATTAAACGATGAAAACGAGGCCATTGATTCCTTAGCTATAGCCTCAAAGTTGAAAATCTGCTTTGGGGCTGTCTTAGATGTTGGTGACGATAGAAGGGGAGTTACAGGGGCACTATTTGAGATCCGAAGAGGAGGGAGATTTGAAGGGATTGAATTGCAAAGGAATGAGAATGGATGAGACTGAGCATTGATGTCATTGAGAGTCGGGCTCTGCGGAGCAGATGATGAGGGGCTGGGTTGGTAGGATGGGATTGGACTTGGAAATGCTGAAGATAAAGGGCTCGGTACTTGTGAAGAACAGGCACTAATATTGGTGAAATTAGCCATCATCTCAGGTGTGGGCGGCTTCATGCCCTGCAGAGTATCACACAAGCAGTCACTCAGCATTTGCCAATTTCCATTTGTAGAAATCCAAACAACTAGCACACATTTACCATTTATGAAAACATCAACTTCCACAAACCTACCTTATGACATCCACAAATCTCGCTCCCATTTATTAGGCACTTAGGGTTTAGTGAACTTTTCAAAGCTTAATTCAACTACCAGCTAGGATAAAACCATTTTTAGCATCTTTCCCAAATGACAAAGCATTAATCAAATCAATCCCCTGCTCAAAATATACAGAATTAACTCATTTTCAACCAATATAAGCATGAGATTAAAACAACATTAACAATGCACAAATAAATCACTTTCCCACAAAATAGATCGAATTGGTGCACAATCAGAAGGGCAGCCGAAAGAATCGAATTAATAGCAGAAAGAAACACACAAATTGAACAGATCTGCAAGAATCGAATATGAAAATGGGGCGAGATCGATAGAGAAGAAAAACCCAAAAACCTTGCGGTAGGTGGTGCCATCAGGCTCAACGATCCAGCCAGCTTCAGCACAGAGAGCTTTCAAGACTTCATTGTTATCACAGTGCTTCGGAAGATTGTAGTTTCCCTGAGCTCTAAGCCCTGCAAAAATCTTAGCTGCAATAGCCCTTCTCCTCCTCTCTCTCCTGCGATTGTTCTCCCTCTCTCTCCAAGATGGCTTCCTCCTCGCCGTCGCACTTCCGCCGCCGCAACCGCCCTCAGTCGCCATGCCCACCTCTCCCTCTTCCCCTCAGACTCTCTCTCTCTCTCTTTCTCTTTCTCTGTCTCTCTCTCTCTCTCTCTCTCTCTCTCTCTATCTGAGCCGGGCTTGTGTGTGAAATCTGAAAGGACTTGGAATTGAGAGAACATACACAGAGAGAGAGAGGCAAGCCATGAGGTGTGCGCTTTGGTGCTGCTTTGTTGGATGTGTAGAAGAATCTCTCGGATGAAATATTATTAGGTGGGACCACCACATAAGCATTTGTCTCGACTTTCTTTCTCTTTTTCCTTTTTTTTTCCGGTCACAATATTGACGACGGAAGGCGTCTTCTTTTTTATCGGAGAGTATTTATATGTAATTTAAAATTGTCAGCACAAAATACCTTGGTCTTATTTGACAATTAATTATTAATTATTAGCTGTTAATTGATTGAAATAACTATTAGTTAATTAGATTAGTTATTTATATTAGTTTATATTTAGCTGTTTGAGAAAAAGTGTTGTAATATTAGTTATTTTACAAAAAAGATATGACACAAAAAAACTAATTTATAAGAAGTTAATCATAAAAAGTTATTGAAATTAGCTTTTTAAAAATGAATTTTGAGAACAAAAAGTTATTATAAAAAATCAACTTACTAAACATTATAGTATTTTTACCAAGTTAGAAAGCCAAGACTCATTTTAAAAGCTTTTTTTGGGTTAAAAATTCATTAAAAATTATTAGTCAAGCATGACCCTTATTTCGAGAAACTTTTATTAAAAAAAAACACTGTAAGAAGGAATGAAAGTATTGGCAAGAATCTCAATTGAATTATAAAACCATCTGATTTTTTTATTAAATTTGTTTGAATTCATTTTTTTGTTTTATATCTTGATTTGTAGAGATGGCTTAATTTATGAATTTGATTTGATTTACTTTTTTTTCAACAATTGTATTTTAAAGAACTCCTATGTTTATGAATATTTGCAATGTCAAATATCGTTATTTTGTACCTGAACATTATGTTGTAAAATAAATTAGTTTTATAACCCATGTCTATTTATATATTTTTAAGTGTAAACTTTTTTTGTATTTTTATATTTTCAATTATAAAAAATATGACAAGTCTTATAAAAATATTAAAATTACCATAAATATAGTTTTTATAAACAACTTTTTTGATTATGGAATCCTCATTTGGTACACATCGTATCACATAAGTTACATTTTAGGGTTTTTTTTTTATACCTAAAATAGGGATCTTAATATTACTTCAAATCAATCTTTCCAAAGGCCACCCCTTAGAAAATATTTTTCAAACAATTGTTCCGTTCCACTATCAAGACGCAATCGAGCAATTAAATGTGCAACAAATATTATCCCCTTTTTTTAACGTGATTAGCAAGAATAGAAACACAAGAAGCAACAAGTTATCTAGTATCCTCCAAGATCAAAGCAGTTGGTGCCAAGCCTTGTTTGCTATAATGGACTTTCGAGATTAGGCTAACAGAGTCACTTTCAAGCATAGTCCTTTCATAACCCGCCTCAATCGGCCTCCTCAACTTAAAAAGCATAGTTGCCATCTCCGCTTCTGGGACCATCCATCGAACTGTTACCTTCCTTACCTGTGCAAACAAAATTTGGCCCCATTTGTCTCTCACCACGATACCCAAGCCCGCCGAAGAGTTATCAGAGACCGAAGCATTAGCATTGAGTTTCACCATCCCCATTGGGGGCACTTCTCATCTATCAGAAGATTAAGAAATACACGGAATATTCATCGTCCCCACTTGCGCCCTATACTTCGTCTCCTCCTTAATAAGTTGCATAAAGCTCTGAGTCAAGGACACTCTATTCGGACTCCCACCATTAAATACCACATCATTACGAGCTGCCACTATTATGACCTGGCTTTCATCTATTTTGGCCAGAATCTTGGTGAAGAAATCATGAATGGAGTTTTCTAGGCCCTTCCGAAATGAGACCAAAGAGGTTAATGCTTTCCCATGCGTTTTTGGGAAGTTCACAATCCACAAAGAGTGTAGAAAATTATTTCTGTCTTCTTTGCACAACAATGACATTGTCACCCTCCCTAATATGGCATCAATACAACTTTGCATTAACACCAAGGATTTCCCACGAGGGTCTCCACAAAAATGTTTCAATTTCGGTATTGTGTCTAAACTCCATATGAATTTACACCATGCCCACTCCTCTGAACTTGCCTTTTAAAACCAGGTTGATACATGGCCCAATCTCCCAAGTCAATAGGAAGATTTCATAGTGAATTTTCTATCTTTACAGGGCCACCAAAATCTCACATCTTGTGGCAAGCGAGTGCTAATCGATAAATTTAGAATAAGTTTTGCATCTTCCTTCATGAAGGTTTGCTCGTGGAGAGTCTAAGACACCCTAGAAGGGGCGAAGTAAATAGGGTGATGAAGAAAATTAAACAATTTTTACACCAAAACAAACCGGAAGCGATTCCGAGTCTAGATTGGACTCGGAAAGGCAATAACACGGATATACGTGGAAACCCTCCCGAGGCGAGAAAATCACGGATAGTGCTAATCCAAGTACCTAGTCAAATCTCCCCTTTTTGATGAAAGGCATTCCATACTTAAGATAGAAACTTGTTAGTTCAAAACATGAGTTTTTATTGTCAATGATCGAGACAGAAATAATGGTCTCTCACGTAGCGAGCAAAGAGTGACTGGAGATACTTATAAGTTGTAGTTTAGATCATATCATAACTCGTAATAGTCCTCGCGGATAATAAATCGAGCAAAGAAAGAAAATAAATAAACAGATTGTATCCTTAGCCGATAAGTTACAAAGTTAAATATCGAGCATCGGGGCAAAAATATAATTCGAAACAAGTATGCTCGGAAAAGTAACAATCATTAATTGCTCGAAAAAGGGAGGAATTCCCACTATTAGAAAATCGCCATATAGCGACGGAAACAACGATGGAAAAATGTCATTTAGCGATGGAATTTCACAATTAGCAACGGAAAAATTCCGTTGCTGATTTTCGCATCGCTAAAAATTAGCTACTGAAATTCTACGATTCCGTCGGTGCTTAGCGACGTCGCTATTTCATCGCCAATTTTTTAAAAAATTTAACAATTTTGTGTATTTTTGAGTGTTTAATACAAAAAGTCTAGAACGAAATACAAATCCAAATAATCCAAGCATCTGTAACAACATCAAATTCAATTTTAATTCAAATATAAAAATCATATACAAACACAAAGTCATAAATAATCCTTTAATTCACCAACATCCATAAAAACTAATTGAAAAAAAAAACCAAGAGTATTACATTATTTACAAACACAAGTTATGTTCTTCATCTTCCTTTTCCTCTTCTTCTTCCTCTTTCTCATTATCTTCACCTTCTACCTCATTTTCATTCCAATCATGCCTATCAACATAAGTTATATTAAATCCTCTAAAATTTGAAATTTTATAGTAAATAAAGTAAATTATAAATACAACCAACAATGAGGGAGGATGGAGAAAGCATACCTACAAGAGGTTAAAGGTGGTTAGTTGGTGACATGTACGGCGGTGAACGACGGTGGTAGACGATTACAAAAGGAGGAAAGGTTTTCAACCTCTTGCTCTCTTACACTCTTACTTCTCTCTAATTCTCAATCTATCTCGTCCTTATGGTTTGTCGAGCCTCGTTCAAGTCAGGATTTTATTTCCAACATAATGACAGATCGGCGACGGACGCAGATCCGTTGCTATTTGAAAAATTTAGTTAGCGACGGAATCGGTTCGTCGTTAATTAAAAACTTTTTAAATTTCAACACTCGGAGAAATTTTAACAGCTCGCCAACGTAAAATTTTTCAAATTTTGAGTTAATGATGGAAAAATTTTATATATTTGAAAAATAAAAATAGGCGACAAATTAAATTTTGAAAATTTTGGATTAGCGACGGAAAATTCCGTCGCTAATTTAAATTTGAAAAATTTTATATATTTTCAAATTAAAATAGGCGGCAAATTTAAAATTTTAAAAATTTGAATTAGCGACGGGCTAATTTCGTCGCTAATTAAAAAAAAAAGATTTAGCGACTGGACTCGATTCCATCGTTAAATTAAAAAAATTAAAAAATTAGACTTAGCGACGGAATCAGCGATCGGGTTGATTCCGTCGCTAATTAGAAAAAAATTTAAAAAAATTTATTTCATAAATCCATCGTTAATTTTTCCATTTCCATCGTTAGGTCCGTCGTTAATGAGTAAAATAGCGACGAAATTTTTTCCGTCGCTTGTTAAGTTTTATCCGACAAATGTCGACTCGTCGCTAGTTTCCGTCACTATATAACGTTTTTGTAGTAGTGTCCCCTAAACCGAACATCAAGTTTTCTATATTTTCTCCCCTAGCATTTCATTAAAAAGAGGGAAGAAAATATCATATAGGCACAACCGATGTTGGACAGAAGAAAATAGAAACAAAAACAAAGAAAAGAAATGAACTAAGAAGAGGGGGCTTGATGTCCGGAGGAGGGACGAGCAGTGCACCTGCGCCTGTGTGCCTGCGTAGAAGTGGATGAACAGGCGGCCGTAGCACTCGGGATATCCGGAATTTGCTCTGCATCGGTTTTGTGAACCAAGGGCACATCATCTTCGAGCTCATCTTCCTCGAAGACACTAGTGGGTTGTGCTCGGGGACGGTGTCTTTGGACCGACCAACTTCGCTAGCCTCTTTTGACCCACTCGGAGCATGATCTAAGGAGATCAGCTCCGGTTCTTGTTCTTTAGCACCTTGGCCCTCGAGTTGAGCGACCTCTTCTTTTTCTTCTCAACTTCTCCTTCCTCGACCAAAGCTTCTTTCTCAACTCGCTTCCTCGCCTTCCTCTTCTACCTTAGCCGAGGTAGACTTAGCTGGGCTGCAGGACTCCTCGAAGTATCGGTAGCTTTCGATCTTCGTTCTTGAAGAAGTTGGAGCCGCTTGCGTTGTTGCTTGATGATGTCCTTGAGCTCGATCATCGGATCCTAGTTCTCCCGGATCCGAGACCACGCGGTCTTCCGGTTAATAACCAAGTTTTGAAGGACATACTTGAGAGAGCGGAGAGTGGTCTGAAATTCTTCGGATACAAAAGCAATTTTGTTTATCAACTCGGTAAACATGGCAGTAGAGGGTGGAGGAGGTGGTAGAGAAGTAGAGGGACCAGCAGAAGGGGGTAGAAGTGCTCGGTGTAGTCCGAGTCTTAGTGGTGGAGGAGAAGGAGGTCTCAACTCAAACCCATGAACCCAAACACCGAGTTTGACTTCTTGGTACCCGTACCCCAAAAGATCTTTTCTACTAACGACATTCTAACCGTTAAACAACCCTAACACGGTGTCCGAGCCTTGTCCTGAAACAATACTTTTCTCGTTTGCTTGGTGTTTAACGAGTTAGAAACCGGTTGTTTTTGGTTTTGAAAATGAGATTAAAATACTTTAATCAACCTACAAAAGAAAATCAAAGTGGTACTCAAAGTATAAAATACTTTGTTCCAAGATTAGGCAAGGATAATAATTAATTCACAATAATTAAGCACTTAATTATCCTTAACGTAAGAAAATGGAATTTTTTGAGTCTAATATTCAATAAGTTGTAATTTTATTTTGTGCCTATCTTTTAGATAAGGAAGAAACTAAACATATTGACACACATTGCATCAAATTGACGAGGTAAATAATTTCGGTAATAAATCGAACTCAAAGTAAGAATTAATGCAATAATTCTTTTCCAAGTGAATTCAGAGAGTCGAGTTCGAATAATATATACATGCGAAATTCTTTACTCATGACAACTATCCGAGATGCATCGAGTGGGTTAGAAACTCGGTGTTGTGTGTTTTACTCAAGAATTGTATTCTAAGTAGGTCAAATAGTATTGAAAACTTAAAGATGAACTTCTTAAAGGGTGAGAATGACTTGAATTCAAAAGCATAGAGAAATAGAGAGTTATACCCGAGGGCCTTTAATCTCCTCCTTTTTGATGAAAGACATTCAACACTTATAACATGAGTTAGAAGTTCGGATAGTTAAGTTTTTGTTACTCGAAAAACGAATGAATGTAAGATGTTCTTAGTGAAAATAAGTCGAATTCATTATTAGAGCAAATTGATGTAAAACAAATGTCGAGAGTCAACATCTATCGAGTATTCATTAGAGTGAATGAAATAAATATGATCAATTATTAGAGCATAAAGCAAATATGAATCACACAAGTTAATGATGCTCATAAATAGCATAATTTCATTACCGAGAGAAATAAATACAAAGACACACAAGACAGAAACCAAATAACTATTTGTCCATTCTCTCTCCCTATGCATTTCATCAAAATAGAGTAAAGAGGGAACAAAAAGAGATACGGAAATGTTGGACAAAACAAATTTGAAATCAAGAGGGAGGTGGAGCAAGTATGAGTGAAGGAGGAGGAATGAGGACCCTTTCTTCTGCGACGATAGCCTTGAGATAAAGCCGTCGGCCGTGGAATGGGTGTCAAGAAGAGAGGAAGTTCTTGAGCTTGAAGTGCAAACCTTTGAACTATAGCTTGTGCTTCCTCTATTTCCTCTTTTGAGCCCTCGGCTCCTTCATCTTGAGATGGCTGGCGGAAGGTTGTGAAGACTCAAGTATAACTCTCTATCTCTCTGTGGTTTTAATTTCAAGTCATTCTTAGTCTTTAAGAAGCTTATCTTTAAGTTTTTAATATTGTCTAACCTACTCGTAAAGCATCTCTTGAGTAGAACACACTTCACTCGGGTTTCGATCCACTTTGATGCAACTTAGACATTTGTCATGAGTAAATAATTTCACGAACATATCTTATTCCGGGCACCGACTTCATGAGTTAACCGAAAATGAATTACTACGCTAATTCTTATTTTTAAGTCAGTTTATTCAAGGAAATTATTTACATGATCAATTTGATGCATGGTGTCTATATATTCTTAATATCTTAATTATTTAAAGGATGGACACAAGATGGAATTTGAACCTTTTGAATATTAGACTCTAAAAATTCCATTATCTCGAAGTTAAGGATATTTAAGCACTATGACCGAGCTACAAGGGTTAACTCAGCTCAGTTATCCCTAGCCGTAAGGGTTATCTTAGTTGGGAAGTATTAGAATAGATAAGAGAATTTCGTATCTAGGAAAATCTTGTAATTGAATCATCTAAGGGAGTGGATTCAAAGTAGTGAATTTGACTTGGTGCTTAGATTAGCACTATTCGTGGTTTCACGCCTAGGGGTTTCCACGCATTTTATATGTTCAGCACTTCCGAGTCCAATCTAGACTCGGAAAATTTTTTAGGCCTTTCCTTTGCATAAAACTTTGTAATTTCGCAAAATTTCCTTCACACCCTATTCACCCCCTCTAGGGTGATTCAAACTCTAAAGAGAAAAATTTCAGGTTGAGCCTAGGATTAACCAAGATCCCCAACCTCTTCTAAGGCATACTCGGTGTGTTATGAGGAGATTACCTCAGGTTCCTTCTCTCCTTGGCCTTTAGTTTGGCCTACTCCAACTTCTTCTTCTTCCTCTCTTTCTTCTTTAGAGTTAGATTTTGAGTCCTCAGCAGCCTTGGATCTGTGTTCTTAAAGATGGCTAATTTGGTCTTGCTGCTGATCGATGACTTCTTTCATCTTAGAGATCGGAGCTTAACTCGATCTATCTCGCTTCCGAGCCGTGCTCGAAGCCGAGTCAATATAGGCACGAAAGCCTCGGAAAGCACCAGCGAGTTGATTGTATGTCTTTGGCAATAGCAACAAATTGTGAGGCCATCTTCTTAAGTAAATTTGTAGAAGGGACCGGCTGGGAAGAAGATGGATAAGCTATCAAAAGAGGAGTTTCGAACTCTTTTGAGTATGAGGAGTAGGAGGATAAAGTTCCGAAGTGTGAACCCATATACTAGGTTGAATGTTTGCTCTTGGAGAGTCTTAGTCACCCTAGAGGGGGAGGGGTGAATAGGGTGATGAGGACATTTTAACAAACTTGGAAGATTTAAGCTTGAAAAGAGTACTCAAGACAATATGAGTCTAGATTGGACTAAGAAAAGTGTAAACTCGGATATACGTGGAAACCCTCCTGGGGCGTAAAACCATGGACAAGTGCTAGTCCAAGCACCAAGTTAAATCCACTATTTTGAATCCACAAAATACCGTAGATTGACTCAACCGAATTGCTCCCTTAAACAATTCCTTATAGAGTTTTCATAGACTCGAAATTCCCTTATCCGATCTACTACTTCCTAAATGAGGTAATTTTTACAACTAGGGACAACTGAGCTGAGTTAATCCTTACAGCTCGATCAAAGGACCTTACTTAGAAAGTAAGAAAAGTATGTAACCGATTACAAGGCTTTACAACTCGGAAAGTATGAATTACAAGTTGGGAGTTGTAAATAGAAGATTGAGTATGAATAGAATGACTTTTACTTATGTAATGTGTTTCAACAATAATTCCAAGCAATCTTTAAGTCTTGAGAGGTGGCTTCTATTTATAGATGACCAAGCAGATTAGCCGTTGTGACTAGTTTCTAAACAGAAGTCCTTTGTGACCGTTGTAACGGTTTTTTAAGTCGCTCGAAAAGATCCGTTGAGACATGAACATTGTGCAACAGCTCTTGACTCCTAAGGGTGTTGCAATCAACCGGTGTTGTCTAAAAAGTGGGGTGGAAACCACCATTGAGCTTAGCGTTGAAGTTTTCCAGCTTTGGAAACAGACAACCCCGACACGGCGTCCGAGCCTTATTCGAAGTAGAAAAGCCTTGTCTCGCTGGTGATTGACGACTTGAAACCTGAGCTACTTTTGTAATTCAAAAATAAGATGATCTCATTTAGATAACCTACAAAAGTAAATAATTTTAGTTCTCAAAGTATAAATACTTTGGTCCATGATTAGGCACGAGATAATAATTTAATTAAGATAATTAAGTGCATAATTATCTCTATCCTAGAATAGTGGAATTTTCCGAGTCTAATATTCATTATACTCAAATTCCATCGAGTCGGTCCTAAGAAAGATTAAGTTATAAGAGTGAAAACAGCAGAGTATACGTACTTGATCCGGACAAATAATTCTCAAACAAACATACTTACTTAGAAAGATGAATTAATGCTATAATTCACTTTACTTCGAATATGCAATCGTAACTTAGATAAGAAGTGTTAGAGAGATTATTGAACATGCGATCAATCTTAGTGGTGTCCGAGTGATTCGAAACATCAATGTGAGAAGATAGACAAGAACGTGTTTTTGAGTCGATCGGAATCGAATGAAAACTTAAACGGGAGTTTCGTGGTACTCGTAATGACTTGTAATCAAAACTTAGGAGGAATAAGTCTACCTAAGTCTTTATGTAGTACTCGGAATGATCTAGATTCGAGTCGAGTCTTCAATCTCCCCTTTTTGATGAAAGGCATTCATACTTAGATAGAAACTTTGTTAGTAAGATAATCATGAGTTTTTATTCTTACTCGGTAGAATATCTTAGAGTATAGAGTAATGAGTGAAGTGATTTGTACTTAGAATATTTCGCAGAGCACTCATATAGCTAAGAATCGTGAGTAATTATATAAGAGCAATATAACAGAGCAAATCTAAATAATAAGGAATTCAAACTCGGAAAGAGTGAACTCATAAATCGGCTTGCTCGAAAATAACACTTCATTCATATATATACGTAAAACAAGGAAAATACACGTAAAAGAGGGTGAGAAAACTTCCCTAAACAAGACAACAATTTTTCTAATATTATTCTCCCCTTGCCTTTCAAGCAAAAACAAAAATAGGGAAGAATGTATCAAGCTGATACAATTGATGTCTGGAAATAAAAATAAAAAAAAATTAGGATAGTGGATTTGAGGCGGATGAGCGTGCGGTTCGCTTGCGCTGGTATGCTTGATGTTAAAGATATGGGTGGCGGCAGATCGGTATCTCTCGGAAGTGGCTCAGCTCTAAGTGGCTGATCCGAATTAGGTCGTGTAGAGGCTCATCCTCTTGGAATGTTGCAGAGGGGGTGTTTCTTCCGGCTTGACTCGCTGCGGACTCGTCCAACATCCGCCGGGTCTTTTGACTTACTCGGACTACCGTCCGAGCTTATCAATTCCGGTTGAGGAACAACAACACCTTATCCCTCGGCTTGTTCCTTCTTCTCTCCTTCTTCCTCCTTCTCTTCTTCCTTCTCTTCCTCCTTTTCTTCCTCCTTCTCCTCGTAAAGAGTTGCTTCAGCCGTAACTTCCTCTTCTTCTTCTGCTGCCTCTCCAAAAGGAGACTTGGCAAGGCTCGAGGACTCTTCGGACGTGTCCGAGTTGTCCGGGTCCCGAGTGGCCTTCGATCACCTCTCTCGGAGGAGCTCAAGCATATCCTGTTGCTCCTTAACCATATTCTTCATTTCAAGGAGCACATCTTGTTGCTCTCGAATTTGAGATTGGGTTGTTTTCGATTAATGCTCATGTTCTAAAGAACAAGTTTGAAGGAGCCGAGAGTGCCCTAGAATTTTGTGGACACGAAGTGAGCTTGGCTAGTAGTGTGGTAGACAAAGTAGCAGCTGCTTGGAGAGGGGGCCCGAGGTGGAAGCACCGCCAGGTGGAGGAGGGAATGAGAGGTGAGTCCGAGTCCGGGGCGGAGGGGAAGGGGAAGGGGAAGGTTGCCTCGGTTCCGAGTTGTGGTCCCGGACACCGAGGTTGGGTTTCCTGGTACCCGTATCTAAGAAGCTCTTTTCCGACAACAACGATGGCGGCCTCGGACACTTCGTTTGGGTCCGAGGGGAACGGAACCTTGAATTGCTTAAAAATAAGGGTAAGAAGGGCTCCGAAAGGAAGAGGGATGGATTTCTTTGACCGAGCTGGCACGGTGGCCATCCGCTCAATTATAGCGGGAAAAAGGTCTACGTTGTAGCCCTCGAGAATGTCGAACAAAGCTTTGAGAATCTTTGAGTTAGGATTCTCTTTGTTGGAATGATGAGAGAAGAAAGTTCTCATTAGTAAGAAACACGAAGTCTAGCCTCGGTCTTCATCCGAGTCACGAAAAATTCCGACATGACTTAGGGACTTCCTTGGCATATTTTTTGAAGAACTCATCAGCAACCTCGTTGAAGGGGATGGGGTTGCTTGTTGAGAAAGATAGAAGAGACTTTGAAAAGACGATGAAGGAGAGAGAGATTTATGTGTACCACAGTGTTGTGAACTCTTGAGGTGATGATCCCCTTAGAGCAAGAAAGGTTTGAGTCGAACTCAAGCAACGAGTTCTTGGTATATGAACTCATTGAAACATAGAAAGTTATATACGCCAGTGGTTTTGATGTGTTTTAACCACAAAAAGGTTGTGATTGGAAAGAACTTGCCATCCAACGTGAGATGTTGGGTGACTAGGATTTCGGAGGGGTTAGAAGGACCCTCTTAGTTCTTAGTTCTAGGCTTCTTTGTTGCAGACCCTAGAAAGTCTAGAGCGAAACCTCTCTTGGGCATGGTTGAGGTGTTTGAGAAGAAAGAGAGTGACCTCGAAGAAGAGAGAGAGACAGAGAGGATCGAGAGTGTTGAGAACGCTTGAGAACTCAAATTGTGAGAATAAGTGCTCAAGAGTTTAGGTTAGCAGAGAGTAAAGTAGCGAAATCAACGAAAAGGGATGCTATTTATAGCTAAAGGAATGTCCTTCGATATTCGTTCGACCCAAACCTCTAACGGTCGCCTCGGATCGGTGTATATGTTATGGTCTCCAACGGTTAGAATTCCAGTGTCTGTCTCCCAACGGCTAGTTTATCGATTGATGCGCGCGGTAGAGAGAGAGAGAAAGACAAATTTGAAAAGAAATTTCTGAAATTCTCCACTAATCTAGATATGATTTTAGAAGTTTGAAGTCCAATTTTCTAAAAAGCCGAGTCCGACTCAAGCAAAGTTTCGAGGGACTCGAAAGCACAAACAGATAATAACTCCTAGCTCGAGTATCACCGGTCAATCGAACTAATTGTTATTAAGACAAAGAAAGGAACATGCAACACATAATCATGCAAGATAATTTCACTTAGAAAAATGCATAATTATGCATTTATAATGCCAAGTTCATTCTTAATAAAACAAAACTGATCCTCACTAAGTGGCTTAGTAAAGATATCGACTAATTGAAATTTTGTACGAATGAATCAAGTTTAATATCACCTTTCTCGGAATGGTCTCTCGGAAAATGATACCTAACCTCAATATGCTTTGTCTTTGAGTGCTGGACTGGATTCTTAGTGATGCTCATTGCACTCTTATTGTCACACTTGATTGGAATTGATTTGAATGACAGTCGAAGGTTTTTCAAGTGTTGCTTGATCCATAGAATCCGAGCACAAGCATGCTCCAGTTGCAGTGTACTCAGCTTCAGCGAGTTGATAGAGAAACCGAGTTTTACTTCTTTGAGTGCCAAGATATAAGGGATTAACCTATAAACTAGCATGCTCTTGAGGTGCTCTTTTTATCAACCTTGAATCCAGCATAGTCGGCATCCGAGTATCTAGTGAGGGTCGGTTCCGAGTCTCTTGAGAACCATAGACCTAGATTCTAAGTCCCTGTAAGATGTGATTCTCTTCACCGCAGTGAGATGTGATTCTTTTGGATTAGCTTGAAATCTTGCACACGGACATACACTAAACATAATGTCTGGTCTATTGGATGTGAGATATAGCAGAGATCCAATCATACCTCAATAGAGTTTCTAATCTACTCGCTTTACCTTTTTCATTTGAGTCCAGTTTCATGCTCGCTACTCATTGGTGTTGCTACATGTTTTGCATCTTGAAGCTTGTACTTCTTCCACAACTCCTTGGTATACATAGATTGATGGACATAGATGCCATCTTTATCTTGTTTGATTTGTAGACCAAGAAAGAAATTGAGCTCTCCCATTATACTCATTTGGAATTCCTGTCTCATTAACTCACAAAAATCTCGACATAGATTTTCATTAGTAGCTCCAAAGATTATATCATCAACATAAATTTGAACAATAAGAAAGTCTTTCCCCTTGGTTTTTATGAAAAGGGTTTTGTCAATCTGACCTCTTTTAAAATCATTTTCAACCAAGAAGCTGCTAAGTCTTTCATACCAAGCTTTGGGAGCTTGTTTAAGACCATAAAGAGCCTTTTGCAACTTGAAAACATGGTTTGGAAATTCTAAGTTTTCAAATCCAGGGGTTGCTCAACATGGACTTCCCTTGAATGAAACCATTCAGAAAAATACATTTGACATCCATTTGATATAATTTAATATTTATGCATGATGCAAATGCCTATAGGATTCTAATTGCTTCAATCCTAGCAACCGGTGTAAAGGTTTCCCCACAATCAATTCCTTCTTCTTGATTGTAAGGTAGATTGTGTTCAATCATCATTGTCCTTCCTATTTCTTCAAGAGTTCTATTCTTTCTCTTCACTAACCCATTCTGTTGAGGAGTTCTGGGTGTTGAGAAGTTGTGGGAGATACCATTCTTATCGCAGAACTCTGTATATTCTAAGTAATCGAACTCCCTTCCATAGTCGGTTCAGTTCTTCTAATATGAGTTTGAGACTCTACTTGAATTTTCCTACAGAGCTTGCTGAACTCTTTGAAAGCTTCATTTTTGTGTTTAAGAAAACACACCCAGGTAAATTGTGAGTAGTCATCAACAATCACAAGTACATACGATTTACCTCCGAGACTCTTTACAGGATTTTACCTCATAAATCCATATGCAACATTTCAAGCACTTTGGATGTGGAAACATATTTAAGAGATTTGAAAGATGATCTGACTTGTTTCCCCTTTGTGCACGCTTCACAAATTTTATCTTTCTTAAATGCATAGTTAGGCAAGCCTCTAACTAAACCATGAGATGCAAGCTTTTTAATGGTGTGCATGCTAACATGACCTAGTCTACGATGCCATGTCCAAGAATCATCATGCAGAGATGCTTTTAAGCAAGATAAGTTCGACTAGGATCGAAAGAGGAATAGTGTAGGTATTACCCGATCTCTTACCCGAGAGCTTAGTCTCCATAGTAGTTGCATCAGAATTATAGAAATTGGTCCGAGTGAATCTTACCTCTTGACCTTTGTCACATAGTTGTGAGATGCTGAGTAGATTGTACTTTAATCCCTTGACAAGGTAGATCAGGCTGACCAGGTTGTCTCCCTTTCCAATCATGCCTATCCCAACTATCTTGCCCTTACTTGTCATCTCCAAAAGTGACTTTTCCTCCCTTGTAATCTTCTAACTCAAAAAAGAGTCTTGAATCTCCTGACATGTGGTGTGAGCATCCACTGTCTATGTACCAATGAGCTTTTGTCTTTTTTGAGTTACTTGCAAGTCAGAAACACACTAACCCTTCTCACTTCCTCTAACAAACCCAGTAACTCCCTTTACTGTTATCCTTTTTGAGGAAGAAGACTCTTGGGAACCTAGATTTGAATTGCTTTGGGTTTGGTCCGATTCTAAGTCTTCCTTTTAAAAACCGAGTCTGTGTCTCTTTGTTTTGAAAATCTTTTCTTTTATAAATGGGTGGAGAAGGTTTTCTCATATAAACTGGTCTAGGCTCAGTCCTCCTTTCATTTTTATGAATAGGACCATGCTCAGCCTTCCCGAACTTCATAGTTCAGGAATCCTTTGAAAAGATCCGAGTAGGAATTAGATTCCTCCTCTTCGTTAAAGCCAAGTCCTTCCATTCCGAAGAAGACACATTGAGAGCCTAGAAGCATGTCAAGGTTTCTCTAACCTTGAGTAAATTTCAAAACAAGCTCTTGAGACTCATTGAGCTTTTGTTTTAGATGCTCATTTTCTCTTCGAGTGTCTTAAACTCAGTCTCATTAACTTGAGTACTAGGCTTGAGTTCTCTTAAAGTAAGTCTCAGCTTTTCCAATTCATTTTTCAAACCAATGCTCTCGAAGTGAGAGACTCAAGTTGTTCTTTGAATTGAGAAGAATCGGAATTGGACTTTTCTTCCAAAGTGTAAATATATTTAGCTAAATCAACTTTGGAGAACTTGAGGAAATATTCAATTACCTCCCGAGGATTTGTCTCCTCGAGTGTCCGAATTGTCGAGTTTGACTCGGATTCAACTTCCGAGTTTGCTAGTGCCATCGGACACTTTGAGTCGTCGGAATCTTCATTTTCTTCGGATGACTCTTCGATACTCCACGTGGCCATCATAGCCTTATTCTTCTTTCTGTCCCTCTTTCTTCTTGGACAGTCTTTGACTATGTGATCTTTGCTGCCACATTCAAAATAGCCGAGTTCTTAGTTAAAGATAACTTTGAAGGGGAGGAATGCTTACCTTTTCTGTCCTTCTTATCTTTCTTGTAGAACTCTTCCCTTGGCCTTTTTCCCATTTCTTGTGCTTCATCATTCTTTTGAAGCCTCGAGCAATAAGTGCCATGGGATCTTCTTCAGAATCCGAGGAAATCAGATTTTCTCCTCTCGCTTTCGAGGCTTTTAGTGCAATGTTCTTTTTGGTGCCGACCTCGAGCATCCTCTTCCTCCGGATGGATTTCATGGGTAAGTAACTTCCTAATCAGTTCGTCTAGCTTTAGTTAAGAGAGGTTCTGAGCTTCCTTGATGGTTGTCACCTTGGGACCCCATCTTCTCTTGGGTAGACTTCTCATAATCTTTCTGCACATTTCTTCGTGGGAAATATTTCTACCCAGAGATTTGAGATTGTTAGTAATATCGGTGAAGTGGATGAACATCCGAGTGATGTTTTCTTCGGCTCCATCTTGAACAGCTCATATTTGTGAAGATATTGGCTTATCTTCGCTTGTTTGACTTGATCTGGTGCCTTCATATGTGTTGACTAGAGTATCCCACACTTCTTTTGCTCGTGTCACAAGCCGACACTCTGTTGTATTCTTCGAGCTAGTGGCGCACATCGAATGTTCATCGCTTTAATATTCTTTCCGAACTTTTCTGCCTCTTTAGTGGTGTACTCGATCTTTGCTTTAGGCACGAGTCTTATTTCCTCCATCTTAATTGGAATGTAGTTGCCTTCTTTACGATATTCCATACATCTTCATCGTGATCCAATAGAAAGCATTCCATGAGCTTCTTCCAAGTGCACGGAATTTGATCCTTTGAACTTAGGTGGTCTGCTGGAAGATCTTCCCTCATCGAACTCTCTCGTTGTTCCGAGCCATATGATCTTTAGACCTTTAAATTGTTAGATTCCTTCCGAAAGGCTAGGCTTTGATACCAATTGAAGGTTTACTCTTGGAGAGTCTTAGTCATCCTAGGGGGATGAATAGGGTGATGAGGAAATTTTAATAAACTTGGAAGATTTAAGCTTGAAAAGAGTACTCAAGACAATCCGAGTCTAGATTGGACTCGTAAAAGTATAAACTCATATATACATGGAAACCCTCTTGGGGCAGAAAACCATGGACAGTGCTAGTCAAAGCACCAAATTAAATCCACTATTTTGAATCCACAAAATACAGTAGACGAACTCAACCAGAATTGCTCCCTTAAACAATTTCTTACAGAGTTTTCCTATACTTAGAAATTCCCTTATCCGATCTAGTACTTCCTAACTAAGGTAACCTTTACAGTTAAGGGCAACCGAGCTGAGTTAACCCTTACAACTCAGTCAAGGGACCTTACTTAGAAAGTAAGAAGAGTATGTAACTGATTACAAGACTTTAAAACTCGGAAAGTATGAATTACAAGCTAGGGGTTGTAAATAGAAGATTGAGTATGAATAGAATGACTTTTACTTAAGTAATGTGTTTCAACAATAATTCCAGCAATCTTTAAGTCTTGAGAGGTGGCTTCTATTTATAGATGACCAAGCAGATTAGCCGTTGTGACTAGTTTCTAAACGAAGTCCTTTGTGATCTGTTGTAACGGCTTTTCTAAGTCGCTCGAAAAGATCCGTTGAGACATGAACATTGTGCAACAGCTCTTGACTCCTAAGGGTGCTGCAATCAACTGGTGTTGTTCGAAAAGTGGGGTGGAAACCACCATTGAGTTTAGCGTTGAAGTTTTCCAGCTTTGGAAACAGACAATCCTAACACAGACGTCTAAGCCTTGTTCGAAGTAGAAAAACCTTGTCTCGCTAGTGATTAACAGACTTGAAGCCGGTTACTTTTGTAATTCAAAAATAAGATGACCTCATTTGGATAACCTACAAAAGTAAATAGTTTTGGTTCTCAAAGTATAAAATACTTTGGTCCAAGATTAGGCACATATAATAATTTAATTAAGATAATTAAGTGCATAATTATCTCCGGCCTAGAAGTGTGGAACTTTCCGAGTCTAATATTCATTATACTCAAATGCCTTCGAGTTAGTCGTAAGAAAGATCAAGTTATAAGAGTGAAAATATCGGAGTATACATACTTGATCCGGACAAATAATTCTCAAACAAAAATACTGAGTTAGAAAGATAAATTAATGTTGTAATTCACTTTACTTCGAATATGCAAGTCAAAACTCGGATAAGAAGTGTTAGAGAGATTATTTGAACATGCGATAAATATGAGTGGTGTCCGAGTGATTCGAAACATCAAAGGAGAAGATAGACAAGAATGTGTGTTGTGAGCCAGTCGAATCGAATGAAAACTTAAACAGGAGTTTCTATGGTACTCGAATGACTTGTAATCAAAACTTAGGAGGGATGATGTTTGTACTCGAATCTTTATGTAGTACTCATAATGATCTAGATTTAGAGTCCGAGTCTTTATAGGTGAAATTTCCTTGTATCCAAGATCAACTAGCTCATCCCGACCTACATAGATAGATGGCTCAAGACACTTAAGAGGATCATTAGGAAAATCCACTTTGAAGTGAGAAAATGCTGTAGAAATTAAAGCTTAGAAAAGAAGGGGTTTCTTCCGATAGGTGGGAACAAAAGCTATTTTCTCAATAATGAAAGGGAAGAGGTCAACCTCATACCCTTCTAGAATATCATACAAAACTTTGAGAACCTAGTCTGTTAGGTGTTAGCTTGTCGTACAGCTTACAAATTAAAGCACTACTTAGGCTTATAATTAACAATATAGCATAGGAAAGTAGGGATCAAATCCACGAGGAAAGATATAATAACATGCCAGCTTCAATCTAATTAAATTTACTACTCTTAAAAACAAAATAGAAAATATAAATTAAAAAAATTCAATAACTAAAAATCATAGAAAATTATCTAACAACTAAATAAATAATTTATACCTAATAAAAAAAACTATAATAATCCAGAAATATTTTTGTATATTTTTTTAGAATAATTAAAACAGAAAACTAAAGCAGAAAATAAACAAATACTAAAACAGAAAATTAAATAAGTAAAATTCTGCACTAAATTAATTACGAAAATAAATAATAAAATTACCTAGAATATTAACACTAATTTTCTTGACCTAACCAGAATTAAATCTGAAAAATTATCACATTAATTCCAAAAATTCTAAAATTTAATCACATCAAAATAGAACTCTATCTAAACCCTAAAAGAAAATAAAAGATGAAAAATAATAAAAGAAACTATTTTAAAACTAATTTCTAACAAATTGACTCAAAAATAATAAAAACTGACAGTAAAAATAATCTGAAAATTAAAATATATAAAGACTCAAAATTAAATTAAAATAAAATTACTAAAACTAATCTAAAATACTGATCTTGAGGGGGTAATGAAATTGATAATAAAAGACTATAAATTTATAAATGAAAATTGACAAACTAAAGAAATAACTAAAAAGCAAACAAATAATTATCAAAGATATCAAATTTATAAAAACACTTAGTATAATCTATATCCACCATGTAAATTATTATTTATCATTAACACACAAATTGATCTACCCATGAGCTAAACCGTAGAAGACAACCACTAGCGGATCTTCCCCATTTTTTCTTATTTATTAGTTTACTTAGGTCTAACCCTAATATAAACCCTACTAATATTGATAACCCTAGCACTAGCACTAGAATTAAATTAAATTAGAGCATTAAGTATTAGAAAAATATCATCTAACACCTAATAACCAATCTACTAGCAAATTAATTTAAGAAGGATCTATGATAATTTCCTAATTAAAAGAGATGAGTTTGAGCCGTCCATGATTAACAAGAGTCATACTTATGGCTAAAAGATCAAGCGATTACGTACTTAAACTTTTTAAACTATCGCATGAATTTATATAAAACTAATTAGTGTGCACTCTAATTAATTAGACATAAAATCATAAACATTAAAATCAAATTATCATAGAATCATAAATCTAATCAATAAGACAATAAAGATCGAAACTTTGTTTCAAAATAAATAATTTAACATGGTTTCAAGTAGATTATACTAAGTATAAAAAACTACTCAAACATAATGTAATTTAAAGCACGTAAACTAAATAAAATAGCATCTTTAATTTTAAACTGACAATAAAAATTCAATCTTTACTAATAAAAAATTACAATACTAAATAATACTACCGATATTGGATGATGACATTCATAATTAACGATGAAGTTGATTGCACGAAGATGTCCGATGATTAATGTCTGGCGTGAAGTGGTTGAATGGATTATGATGATGGTGGAGTAAGAAAGAGTTGGCAAGGGATCAAAGTGGAAGTGATTGATAATTAAATTGATGAAGATTGTGGTGGGCAATGAGATAATTTGTGATAGCGTGAAGTAGGAAAGTGGGCAGCGACGGCAATGGGCAGCAACGTGAGAGGTAGCGAGAGCAACGAGAGGAGGTGATGATGTGAGGATTTGGCAGCGAAGGAAGGTGGGCAACGGCTGGGGTGTTATGAGCTGCGTGGGAGATGGTGATGGGCGGCCAAGGGTAGCGTGAGGAAGGGCTGGGCGGCCAGCCAAGAGGGGGAGCAAGGGCTGCTTGGGGATTCTCCTCTTGATGATGATTACAAGTGATATATATATATATATATATATATATATATATATATATATATATATATATATATATATATATATATATATATATATATGGTAAAAGTGTTAGGGTTATTCCTCTTTCTTCTCTTCCAAGTTTCTTTTTTCTTCCAATTAGGATTTCTTAAAATATAATATCATAAAATAGATATTTTATGACATATTATATTTCCGGACCGACTTCATATCTTTTCTTGGATGTTCGTCCGTAGGTATAAACCCACTTTTAACGTCTTTTCTCTTCTTCCCCATTTTATTTGATAATTACCTATAAATAGACAAAATATGATAAATTAGATAAAATAAACTATATAATATAAACTAAATAACTACTAAAAATATGTATAAAATACGACTTAACAAATCCCCCACACTTAGATTTTGGACGTCCTCGTGCAAAGAAATCTAAGACTCGATCTAATATTACGGTTTCTTATAAAGATACACATAAAACATAAAGTATACACTAAGTTTGCCTTACTTTCAAAAATAGTTTGATGAGAATTCGTCTTTCCCAAGCAAGTGAAAAACTAAACATTTCATTGTCATCACAGAGTTTATTCATCAGCCTCACAATATCTCTTTCATTTAAGCAACAAGTAAAAATTATCCATCTTTTTTAAACATGTATATTCTGGTGAAGAGGTCTAAAATGTTTTAGGATGGGAAAAATTAAGGTGCAGTATGGTTATAGAGACACCGAATCAGCAGATAACTCACTAAAAATTGATAATAAACTTGTTTTGCAAACTTTTTCTCTTCTTTTTTTTTTTAATTATATATGTAACTCCATTCAAGCACATATTCGAGGCCCATATAGGGTCTTAGAAATATAACACTCCCTATCTCCCACTCACCCAAACAGAGGTGCTAGAGTTAATACTTTATTTTTTTCTTTTTCTCTTCGTTAGTATGGTTCGAGCCATTGATCGGCCCAAAAGGGGCATGACTCTCCCAGCATGGGTTACTCCATTCATAAGGCTCAACTTGAGACCTAAACTTAAGGGGAAATGGAGCCGAGCCACCAACTCCGACCCATGTTGGTAGACTAACATTTTGTTTTTTCTTTTGTTTTGTTTTTTTTGAAAGGCAAAATAAGAAAAATCAAAATTTCAATGAGTCAATCTGCTAAGTTTAGTAGTCTAGGTGAACGGTTTAAGTCAATTTATTGCCTCTATCACGATCATATAACATGATCAAATTGACGGAAAATTATGATTGTTACTAATTGAAGAAATATATAAGGATCAACTCAAACAACTCGTAATGACAATTAACATGTTCAAATTTCTCACTTACAAAGGGAAAGAACAATTAGAAATAGAAAGATTTAAGCAAGTTAACCTAGCATATGTTCATGCTCATGCATTTCTTTACAAGAAATTTATTTATTTTTTCAAAAAAATAAGATAAAAATAAATGTATAAAATTAAAATGCCGGATGCACTCCCCACACATAATTCATGCATTATCCCTAATGCATGCAAAATAAAAATAAAAATAAAATTAAAGTAAAAATTATAGAAACTTCCCTGAAAATGTTGGGTTGCCTCCCAACCAGCGCCTTTGTTTACCGTCTTTGGCTCGACACCTCTGCAGCTCAAGGATCATTTAATTGCATTTCCCACACTAAACAGATCCGGTCTCCCGCATACTTGCAATTAGTGGGAAATTTCTTGTGAAAAAGAGCAGATGTATTCTCCCCTACACTTATCTTTTTGTTCCTGTTCAATTTTAATTTGTTCGTGAATAGATCTTTAAGGAAGATAGCATAACGAGGTTCTCGTTTCATGGTATCCGGAAGAGGAATGTTGATTTCTCGCCTTCGTAGATATTTCTATGATGTCTTCATTTACCTCGTCTATCGTAAGAGTTGTGCTTATTAATCTACTAGGAAACGATGGGATAGGCTTGTAAAGATCTTTCTTATTTTTACCTATTACCTTAGCATTAGAGGTGTCATCTTTGTTATGGTCAAGTTCAGATTCCTTAACCTCTAATTCTGGCTCTACCTCTATGTTTTTGTAGGTTCCTCTAACTCTTTCCCATTATTAAGTGTTATGACACCGACATTTTCTTTTGGATCTTGGAAAGGTTGAGATTTCATTTGGGCTTGCAGATTACTAAGCATGGTATCATTGGCAATCTGTCTCTCTTGAACCCGCTTAATGGTCATCTCTAAACTTTGGAACCTAAGGTCAGTCTCCTTTTTCTCGGTCATCCATCTTCTTAATGATTTACTCTAAAAGATAATTAGTTTTGTCCTGAGCAATGGATTGATCAAATTCTAGAGGGTTTTCTTCAAATCCATACCTAAGGTTAGAGTAGTCATTCCATTCTTCATAAGTGTTGGAGAATGTGTTATAATTCATTCGACCTTGGTTGGAAAAAATATCATTCACTTGCCCTCTTTGTTGTGTAGGGCATGAATTAGCAACATGACCCTCTAAACAGCAAATACTACAAACTACTACTTCATCTGTTTGGACTAATTTGTTCAACATAACAGTAATTTGAGACAAGCTGGGTCTCTACAGGTGGACCTAAATTGAACTCATTAACATCCCTAAATTGGGCATTTTCAATTCCAAATTGTTGAGTATTTTGGGCCATAATATTAAACAATTCTCTACCCCGAGCTGGAGTCTTATTAAGGCCCCTCCACTAGCAACATCTACCATATTTCTATCTATTGGCAATAAACCTTCATAAAAATATTGAAGCAATAAATGCTCGAAATTTGATTTTGGGGATAACTAGCACATAATTTATTTAAACGCTCCCAATATTCAGAAAAAGTCTCCCCAATCATCTGTTTAATGCCACAAATTTCCTTTCTATCTGGACCCTATCCTGGATGCAGGAAAACTTTTCTCTAAAAATGTGTATGAACTTGGGTCCATGTAGTGAATGCTGCAGGGGTAGGTAATAAAACTAATTTTTAACCTTATCCTCGAAGTGAAAAGGGAAAGACTCTCAACTTAATTTGGTCTTGGGTAATTCCCTCAAGTTCCATAGTGGAACATGTAATAATAAACTCATTGACATGACGATATGGGTCTTCACTAGGCAATCCATGAAATTTAGGTAACATATTTAAAAATCCGAGTTCAATTTTAATGGTCGGTCCAATGCAGGATATAAGATGGGTAGAAGTTGTGTATCCAAGTTAGGTGAAACAAGTTCACGTAAAGTAGTCATCTCAATAATTTCGAACTTACGAAACAGGATCGAAACACTTACTTGGCTTCAACTTCGTCAAATTTATGCTCCTTATCAAAATAAAACAAAACGCTAAAAAAACTACGAAAATAAATTATTAGAGTCACAAAGAAGTAATAAAAGTAGTAAATCTAAATTAAATAAAAACTAACAACTATTATTTTCTTTCCCCGACAACGGCGCCAAAATTTGTTAGCTTGTCATACAGCTTACAAATTAAACCATTACTTAGGCTTATAATTAACAATATAGCATAGGAAAGTAGGGATCGAATCCACGAGGAAAGATATAATAACATGCAAGCTTCAATCTAATTAAATTTACTACTCTTAAAAACAAAATAGAAAATATAAATTAAAAAAATTCAATAACTAAAAATTATGGAAAATTATCTAACAACTAAATAAATAATTTATACGTAATAAAAGAAACTATAATAATCCAGAAATATTTTTGTATATTTTTTTAGAATAATTAAAATAGAAAACTAAAGCAGAAAATAAACAAATTCTAAAACAGAAAATTAAATAAGTAAAATTCTGCACTAAATTAATTACGAAAATAAATACTAAAATTACCTAGAATATTAACACTAATTTTATAGACCTAACCAGACCCTAAAAATATAAAAATAAAATTTAAAACCGAATTTACGAGTTTATTTAACTAAAAATCTACAGTAATTAAATTCAAGAATAAAATCTGAAAAATTATCAAATTAATTCCAAAAATTCTAAAATTTAATTACATCAAAATAGAACTCTATCTAAACCCTAAAAGAAAAATAAAACATGAAAAATAATAAAAGAAACTATTTTAAAACTAATTTCTAACAAACTCGACTCAAAAATAATAAAAACCGATAGAAAAATAATCTGAAAATTAAAATAAATAAAGACTCAAAATTAAATTAAAATAAAATTACTAAAACTAACCTAAAATACTGATCTTTAGGGGGGTAATGAAATTCATAATAAAAGACTATAAATTTATAAATGAAAATTGACAAACTAAAGAAAATAACTAAAAAGCAAAAAATAATTATCAAAGATATCAAATTTATAAAAACACTTAGTATAATCTATATCCACCATGCAAATTATTATTTATCATTAACACACAAATTGATCTACCCATGAGCTAAACCGTAGAAGACAACCACTAGCGGATCTTCCCAATTTTTTCTTAGTTATTAGTTTACTTAGGTCTAGCCCTAATATAAACCCTACTAATATTGATAACCTTAGCACTAGCACTAGAATTAAATCAAATTAGAGCATTAAGTCTTAGAAAAATATCATCTAGCACCTAATAACCAATTTACTAGCAAATTAATTTAAGAATGATCTATGATAATTTCTTAATTAAAAGAGATGGGTTTGAGCCATCCATGATTAACTAGAGTGATACTTATGTCTAAAAGATCAAACGATTACGTACTTAAACCTTTTAAACTATCGCATGAATTTATATAAAACTAATTAGTGTGCACTCTAATTAATTAGACATAAAATCATAAACGTTAAAATTAAATTATCATAGAATCATAAATCTAATCAATAAGACAATAAAGATCGAAACTTATTAACATGGTCTCAAGTAGATTATACTAAGTATAAAAAACTACTCAACATAATGTAATTTAAAACACGTAAACTAAATAAAAATAACATCTTTAATTTTAAACTGACAATAAAAATTCAATCTTTACTAATAAAAATTACAATACTAAATAATACTACCGATATTAGTTTCTTCAGCCTCGAGATGATGACGTTGATGATTAACGATGAAGTTGATTGCACGAATATGTCCGATGATTAATGCTAGCGTGAAGTGGTTGAATGGATTATGATGATGGTGGAGTAAGCAAGAGTTGGCAAGGGATCAAAGTGGAAGTGATTGATAATTAAATTGATGAAGATTGTGGTGGGCAGTGAGATAATTTGTGATAGCGTGAAGTAGGAAAGTGGGCAGCGACGGCAATGGGCAGCAACGTGAGAGGTAGCGAGAGCAACGAGAGGAGGTGATGATGTGAGGATTTGGCAGCGAAGGTGGGCAACGGCTGGGGTGTTATGAGCAGCGTGGGAGATGGTGATGGGCGGCCAAGGGTAGCGTGAGGAAGGGTCAGGCGGCCAGCCAAGAGGGGGAGCAAGGGCTGCGTGGGGCTCCTCCTCTTCATGATGATTACAAGTGATATATATAATATCATAAAATAGATATTTTATGACATATTATATTTATGGACCGACTTCATATCTTTTCTTGGATGTTCGTCTATAGTTACAAACCCACTTTTAACGTCTTTTCTCTTCTTCCCCAATTTATTCGATAATTACCTATAAATAGACAAAATAGGATAAATTAGATAAAATAAACTATATAATATAAACTAAATAACTACTAAAAATATGTATAAAATACGACTTAACATTAGGGTTCTCTTTTGAATGGATAGAATGAGAACACATTTCTCATCAAGATAAAATACATCGGACCTCATCCGAGTCACGTAAAAGTTCTTTCCGGACTTGGGAAAAATTCGGCATATTTGTCAAAGAAATCATTAGTGATTTCATTGAAAGGATTAGGATTTGAGGTTCGGAAAGAGAGTCCGAACATCAAAGAGTTTATGGAGAAGAGAGAGATTAATGCGAATAACTTTCCTCCGAACCGGAGAAAAGACTAATATGAAGTGTTTGAGAGATTATTTGAACATGCGATAAATCCGTGTGGTGTCCGAGTGATTCGAAACATCAATGCAAGTTGATAGAGAAGAGTGTGTTTTCGAGTCGGTCAGAATCGAATAGAAACATATGCAATGGTTTCTATAGTACTCAGAATGACTTGTAATCAAAACCTATGAGGGATGAGGTTTGTACCTATCTAGTTTCGGAGCTTCAGTCTTCACTAGGCTCAATTGTGGTTTCCACCTTGCTTTTCGAGACAACACCGGTTGATTGGAACACCTTTTAGAGCAAATAGCCTTTGCCCAACGTTCACAATCCAACGGATCTTTTCTACGTGACTTAGAAAAGACTTTACAACGGCTAGTAAAGACTTTAGTCTAGAAATCGAGCTCAACGGCTACTCTGCTTGGTCATCTATAAATAGAAGCCACTTCACAAGACTTGAGAATTGCTGAAATTATTGATCAATATATTGCCTAAATCTCCTAGTGCATTACTTAGTCAATCTTCTACTTACAACTCCAAGTCTCGTATTTAATATTTTCTGAGTTGTAAAGAAAGTCTTGTAATCAATTAAATTCTTCACTTACTTTCTATGTAAGTCCCTCAACTGAGCCGTAAGGGTTATCTCAGCTCAGTTTCCCTGATTATAAAAAATACCTCAATCAGGAAGTACTAGATCGGATAAGGGATCTTCCGAGTCTAGGAAAACATTGTAAGGAATTGTCTAAAGGAGTAATTATGGTAGAGTCATTCCTTTGTATTTTGAGGGTTCAAAATAGTGGACTTGACTTGGTGCTTGGATTAGCACTGTCCGTGGTTTTCCGCCCCGGGAGGGTTTCCACGTATTTCGAGTGCTTGCGTTTTTAAGTCCAATCTAGACTCGGACTCACTGTTGATTTCTTTCTTAGCACAAATTATCTAAGCTCTTTTAAAATTTCCTCATCAACTTATTCACCCCCTCTAGGGTGACTTAGACTCTCCAAGAGCAAACCTTCAATTGGTATCGAGCTTAGCCTTTCAAGAAGGATCTAACAATCCAAAGGTCTAAAGATCGGATGGCTCGTAACAATGGAGAGTTCGATGAAGGAAGGTCATCCACCGGACCACCGAAGTTCAAAGGGTTAAACTTCGTGCACTCGGAAGAAACCGATGGAGTGCTTTCTGTTGGACATCGATGAAGAGGTTTGGAACATCATCCAAGAAGGCAACTTCATTTCAATGAAGATGGAAGGCTTAAGATTTGTTCCTAAAGAAAATCTGAGTACACCAGTGAAGAAACAGAAAAGTTCGAAAGAACTTCAAAGCAATGAACACACCGATGTTTGGTATCGGTTCGTAAGAGCACGACAGAGTGTTAGTCCGTGACACAACCAAAGATGTGTGGGACACTCTTGTTAACACACACGAAGGAACAAGCCAAGTGAAATAGGTGAAGATAAGCCAATATCTTCATAAATATGAGATCTTCAAGATAGAGCCGTAAGAAAACATCACTCGGATGTAGAGCAAATTTCGAGGCTTAACTTTCTTATTAAACGCCCGGATATACATACTTGGTATATTTGGACATTGTGCGGGCGTTGAGGCACCGCTCATCCAATAGTATCAATTCTTCGTAACGTGCTCTAGCCCATTCCGCTTCGGAATTTGGCTTTCAGCAATTATCCTTAGTGAGGGAATGACAATTTCTATCGGAAAGACCGCTTCTATGCCATAAACTAGGGAGTAAGGCGTTTCTCCTGTAGAGGCTCTAATAGATGTTCGATAACCCCATAAAGCGAAAGGCAGCTTGTCGGGCCAATCCGTATAAGTAACTCGCCATCTTTTCCACTATTTTATGAGTATTTTATTAGCGAGCTTCGACTACTCCATTACTTTGAGGACGATAGGGGAGGATCTATGATGTTGGTGAAGACTCGGACACTCGCTCAACACATTTCCGAGTTGTATCGAAGGAATCGAGTATAAGAACTTCTTATGTATAGAGTTTTGATTCCAAGGTATTCTTTGTACCTTAGAAACTTTTCTAAGTGGTTTGGTATATTCTCTAAGTGATATAGCATCTACTTCATGTTTTTCTTTCCTGTCTCTAAGTGACTCGGAAAACAGACTTTGCTTGTCTCACTCAATTCCGAGTCCCTCATCACTTAGATATATCGCATGCGGAATTGACTAGTATTTCGCTTTACCTCACTCGGATCTAACTTCGTGTTATAAGTTCTATTGTGTTGGAGTCGAGCTTCTAGTATGAATCATGCTTAGTCTAGATCAAGTTTGTCTCACTCGATATTCGTTGTATAACTTGATTCTTGCTTAGACTAACTCGGATGGAATTTTGAGTTTCATGGATATTAGACTCGGAAAATTCCATTCCTTTTCCGACTCGGATAATTACTCGACTTAATTATCTTAATTATATTATTATCTGTGTCTAATCGTGGACCAAAGTATTTTATACTTTGAGAACCAAAATTTGATTTACTTTTGTAGATTATTCGAGACGAGGATACACTTTTTGAAATACAAAAGTAACCTGGCTTCAAAATGTCAAATCACCAGCGAGACATGGCTTTTCCTCTTCTCTCGTCCCAGTCCCAGAAGATTGTGTCGGGTCGTCTGTTTCCAAATCTGGAAAACTAAAACGCCAAGCTTAACGATGGTTTCCACCTTATCCTTCAAGACACCGCTAGTGGTTTTGGGACTTCCAAGAGAGTTAAGAACCGTTGCCCAGCGTTCATATCACAACGGATACTTTCCGAGTGACTCGGAAAGCCTTTATCAACGGTCACAAAGGACTTCTCATCGGAAGATGGAGATAACATCTATGCTGCTTGGTCGTCTATAAATAGAAGCCAACTTTCAAGACTTGAAGATTGTCGAACCTATTGTTAATACACGTACTTGAGCAAAGTCATTGTATTCATTCTCAATCTTCTACTTACAACTCCCACTCGTAATTCATTACTTTACGAGTTGTAAGATCTTGTACTTAGTTACAATCACTTTCTTACTTTACGAGTAAGGTCCCTTGATTAAGTCGTAAAGGTTAACTCAGCTTAGTTGTCCCTAGCTGTAAGGGTTATCTCGGTTAGGAAGTACTAGATTAGATAAGGGAATTTCGAGTCTAGGAAAACTTGTAAAGAGTTGTTTAAGGGAGCAACTTGGGTTCGGTCAGTCTACGTATTTTGTGGACTCAAAATAGTGGATTTGACTTCGTGCTTGGATTAGGACGGTCCATGGTTTTCTGCCCCAGGAGGGTTTCCACGTAATTCCTGTGTCTTTACTTTCGAGTTCATTCTAGACTCGAGACACTTGCAAGTCATAAACAAACTAGCCTTTCTCCCTTCCTCTAACGAACCCAAGTAACTCCCTTTATTGTGGTCCTTTTCGAGGAAGAAGACTCTTGGGAACCTAGATTTGAATAACTTTGGGTTTAGCCTAATTCCGAGTCTTCTTTTAGAAAACCGAGTCTGTGTCTCTTTTGAAAATCTTTTCTTTTATAAACCGGTGGAGAAGGTTTTCTCCTGTAAGTTGGTCCGGGCTTAGTCCTCTTTTCATTCTTATGCATGGGACCATGCTTAGCCTTCCTGAACTTCACAATTCGGAATCATTTTTGAAAAGCTCGAGTAGGAATTGGATTCCTCCTCTTTGTTAAAACCGAGTCCTTCTTTTCTTAAGGAGACACATTGAGACCTTAAGAGCATGTCAAGGTTTTTCTAACGTTCGAGTAAATTTCAAAACAAGTTCTTGAGACTCATTGAGCTTTTGCTTAAGATGCTTATTTTCTCTTCTAAGTGACTCGGACTCAGTCTCATTGGATTAAGCACTAGTCTTGAGTTCTCTTAGAGTAAGTCTCAGTTTTTCTAATTCATTTTTCAAAGAAATGCTCTCGAAGTGATAGACTTAAGTTGTTCTCTAAATTGAGAAGAATTAGAATTGGACTTATCTTCCAAAGTATAGATGTATTTAGCTAAATCAACTTTGGAAAACTTAAGGAAATATTCAATTACCTCCTGTGGATTGGTTTCCTCAATATCTAAGTGATCCGAATCGACTCGGATTCGGCTTTTGAGTCTCGCTAATGCCATCGGAGACTTTGAGTTATCTGAGTCTTCATCTTCTTCAGATGATTCTTCATCACTCTATGTGGCCATCATAGCCTTCTTCTTCTTTCTGTCCCTTTTTCTTCTTGGATAATCTTTGACCATATGATCCTTGCTGCCACATTCAAAATAGCCGAGTTCTTCGTTAAAGATAATTATGAAGATGAAGAGTGTTTACCTCTTCTATCCTTCTTGTCTTTCTTGTAGAACTCTTCTCTTGGCTGTTTATCCCACTCTTGTGCTTCATCATTCTTTTGAAGCCTCTAGCGATAAGTGCCATAGGATCTTTTTCTAAGTCCGATGAACTCAAATTTTCTTCAAGTCTTTTGCTTAAGTATGTGTATTGACAATGGTTCCAGCAATCTTCAAGTCTTGAGAGTTAGCTTTTATTTACAGATGACCAAGCAGCTTAGTCGTTGTGACTAGCTTTTGATTAGAAGTCCTCTCGTGACCGTTGTAATGGTTCTTCTAAGTTACTCGAAAAGATCCGTTGAGATGTGAACGTTGTGCAATGGCTCTTGACTCCTTAGGATGTCTCAATCCACTGGTGGTGTCTCGAAAATTAAGGTGGAAACCACCATTGAACTTAGCGTTTAAGATTTCCAATTTTGAAAATATACAACCCCGACACAATGTGTGCGCCTTGGTCGAAGTAGAAAAAGCCTTGTCTACTAGCGATTTGACATCTTCAAGCTGGTTACTTTTGTAATTCAAAAGTAGGATAACCTCGTTTAAATAAATCTATTTTGGTTCTCAAAGTACAAAATACTTTGTTCCAAGATTAGACACGAGATAATAATTTAATTAAGATAATCAAGTGCATAATTATCCGAGTCATAAAAGAATGGAATTTTATGCGTCTAATATTCATTATACTCAAATTCCATCCGAGTCGGTGTGGAGAAAGATCAAGTTAGATAAAGAATATTAGAATAAGAATACCCGATCTAAACAAATATAGTTCAAACAAAACAAGCTGATTAGAAGAGATGAATTAACGTTGTAATTCACCCGAACTTGGAATATGAAGTTAGACCTGAGTTTAAACGTGTTAGAGTGACTGTTTGAACATGCGATGAATATGAGTGTTGTCCGAATGACTTAGAACTACAAATGTAAAATGATAAGCAAGGGTATGCTTTCGAGTCGATCGAAACAAATGAAAACCTATGCAATAGTTTTTTAACACTCGAGAGGAGGTTACGTATCACTCGGAAAAGTTTCTATAGCACTTAAAAAGACTTGAAATCAAAACTTACAAGAGATGAAGTTTGTACCTGATTCTTTGATAGTACTCGGAATGTTATACATGCAAAGTCCGAGTGTTCATCGACTACTCGGAATTTGCAGAGTTTTGTGATAAGATGGGTATCTCTCACAACTTTTCAGCACCTAGAACTCCTCAATAGAACGGAGTAGTAGAGAGAAAGAACCGAACTCTTGAAGAAATAGGAAGGACGATGATGATTGAAAATGATCTACCTTACTATTTTTGGGCCGAGGCGATCGACACGATGAAACTACACACTCGAACGGATGCCTCATTAGACCCATCTTGAAGAAAACTCCCTATGAGCTTTACACGGGAAAGAACCCTAATAATGGTAAGGATGTCGGTGCTTTGTTCATAATAATGGTAAGGATCACCTGACCAAGTTTGATGCTAGGTCGGATGAAGGTATATTTCTAGGTTACTCATCTCACAGTAAAGCTTATCGTGTTATTAACAAAAAAACTAACAAAGTGGATAAAAGTGTCCACGTTGTGTTTGATGAGATTGATCAAGGAAAAACAAGTGAGTCAACCTTCTCGGATCTGAAACTCGGTTGAGATGAAGATGATCTTGCTAAAGCTGAGCTCGGGAAGAGTCGAAGAAAGCAACATAATAAGATAGTTCATAACAGCGTGACTCGGATCGAACCAGCTCAAGAGCCGGCGCAGAATCGTCGAAGGACAAGCAAATGAGAAGACTCAGCAAGCTCAAAGTAATGAAGATCAACCAGTTGAACCAACGAACTTGGTGAAGCGGATAACAGGTAGAGCATTCAAATATGCTTCGAGCCACCCACTCGAGAACATTCGCATGCGAAATTAACAAGTGGGGTAAGAACTCATTCCTTTTTGCAAAATCTATGTGCATTCATTACATTCATATCATTAACAGAACCCAGAAATGCACTAGAGGCCCTAAATGAACCTGAATGGGTAGAGGCCATGCAAGAAGAGCTCAATCAATTTCAAAGAAACCAAGTCCGGCTTTGACCAAACGACCTTCGACCATCCAGTTATACGAACCAAATGGGTTTTCAAAAATAAACTGGATGAGGATGGGTTGGTAGTCAGATATAAGGTAAGACTTGTGGCTCAAGGTTATAATCAAGAAGAATAGGTTGATTGTGGGGAAACCTTTGTGCCGATTGCTAGGATTGAAGCAATTAGAATCTTATTGGCATTTGCACCCACCATGAATATCAAACTCGTATCAAATGTATGTTAAGTGCGATTTTCTGAATGGTTTCATTCAAGAGGAAGTCTATGTTGAGCAATCCCTGGATTTGAAAACTCATAATTTCCAAATCATGTTTTCAAATTGCAAAAGGCTGTATATGGTCTTAAAAAGCTCCCGGAGCTTGGTATGAAAGATCGAGAAACTTCTTGGTTCGAAATGACTTCAAAAGAGGTCATATTGACAAAACTCTTTTCATAAAAACCAAGGGGAAATATTTCCTTATTGCTCAAATTTATGTTGATGATATTATTTTTGGAGCTACTAATGAAAATCTCTGTCGAGAGTTTTCCGAGCTGATGAGACAGAGGATTTTCAAATGAGCATGATGGGAGAGCTCAATTTCTTTCTTGGTCTACAAATCGGACAATACAAAGATTGAATCTACATCTGTCAATCTAATTATACTAAGGATTTGTTGAAGAAGTACAAGCTTCATGATGTGAAACATGCAGCCACACCTATGAGTAGCGAGCATGAAATTGGACTCGGATGAAAAAGGTAAAGTAGTAGATCGAAACTCTATAGAGGTATGATTGGATCTCTGCTATATCTCACATCTAGTAGACCGGACATTACGTTTAGTGTATGTCCGTGTGCAAGATTTCAAGCTAATCCAAGATAATCACATCTCACTGCGGTGACGAGAATTTTCGGATATCTTGTAGGGACTCGGAATCTTGGTCTATGGTTTTCAAGAGACTCATAACTGACCCTCACTGGATACTCGGATGCTGACTATGCTGGTTACAAGGTTCATAGAAAGAGCACATCACGAGCATGCCAATTTCGGGTCAATGCCTCATATCTTGGAACTCAAAGAAGCGGAACTCGGTTGCTCTATCAATTGCTTGAAGCTGAGTACATTGTAGCTGGAGCATGTTGTGCTCAGATTCTGTGGATCAAATGACACTTGAAGGATCTTGGACTCTCATTCAAATCTATTCCAATCAAGTGTGACAATTAGAGTGCAATCAACATCATTAAGAATCCGAGTTCAGCACTCAAAGACAAAGCATATTGAGGTCATGTATCATTTTCCGAGAGACCATTCTGAGAAAGGTGATATTAAACTTTAATTCATTCCTACAAAATTTCAGTTAGTTGATATTTTCACTAAGCCACTTAGTGAGGATCAGTTTTGCTTTATTAGGAATTAGCTTGGAATGATTAATGCATGATTATGTGATTTTTTTAAGAGAAACTTTCTTGCATGATTATGTGTTATATGTTTTTCTTTTGTCTTAATAACAATTGGTTCGATTGACTAAGTGAAACTAAGCTATGAGTTATTAGGTCTCTAAGTATTATGAGTCACTCGAAACCATACTGAGTTATACTCGGTTTTTGAGCAAAATGGACATGAATCTTCCGAAATCATCTCTAGATAAATGGAGAATTTCAGAAATTTTCTTTAAAAATCTTTGTTCTCTCTCTCTCTCTGTTGCACGCATCGGTCAAAGAAAACTAGCCGTTGGAAGAAAGTCGATGGAATTCTAACCATTGGAGAGCAGAAACGTCACACCTGTCCGAGGCGGCCGTTGGAGCTTCGAGTCGGACTTAAGGCTGAAGGACATTTCTTTTTGCTATAAATAGCACCTCTTTACCTTTATTTCGCTACTTTACTCACTACTTACTTACTCTCTAAGCATTCTCGCTCTCACTCTCTGCATTCTAAGCGCTCTCATTCTCTTTACTCTCTCTCTCTCTCTCTCTCTCAAGTTCGTTCGATTTCTTCGGACATCCTAAGGGACTCAGCCCAAGATTTTTCTGGGGTCCGCTACCAAGAAACCCTGCACCAAAACTCCTCAAGAGGGTCCCTCTAACCCCTCTAAAGTTTTTGTCACCCAACACCTAACATTGGATGACAAAATTTTTCCCAACCACCTCGTTTACGTGGTTGCAACACATAAAAACCACTCGTAGTATACAACTTTCGTGGTTCAATGAGTTTATCTATCCCGAACTCGTAATCGAGTTCTACTGTAACAAGTCTTACTCCGAGGGAGACATTACCTCACGAGTTCAAGACAAGGTTGTTCACATCAACCTTTCTCTCCTACACGAGACTTTTTAAAGTCTCTTCTCTATTCATGAACTGCAATCCCATCCCCTTCATAGAGATTGCGGTTGAATTCTTCAATAAATATGCCAAGGAGGTCTCGAGTCACGTAAAAACTTCTCCGTGACTCGGATGAAGACCGAGGCAAGGTTACTCTGTTTTCTGCTGATGAGAACTTTCTTTTCTCATCACTCTAGTAAGGAGAATCCCAACTCCAAAATTCTCAAAGTTCTTTTTGACATTCTAGAGGGCTACGATGTAGACCTCTTTCCAGCTATTCTTGAGCAAATGGCTTCGTGCTAACTCAATACAAAATATCTACTCCTTTCCCCTTCGGAGCCCTTCTAACTGTTGTCTTCAAACAGTTTAAGGTTCCCTCCCCTCGGATCCTAATGCAGTTTCTAAGGCTGCCATAGTGGTAGGCAGGAAAGAGTTTCTACGCTAAGGATATTAGGAAGTCAAGCCTAGTGTCCGGGTCCACGGGTCCGAGTTAAAGCCCCCTTCACCTCCTCCCACTCGGACTTAGATTCCTCTCGTTACTCCCTCCTCCACCAGGTGGTCCATCTACTTCTAAACCACCTTCTTCAGCCTCCGAGGTCTGTGTTTACCATTTTAGTAGACAAAACCTCCCCTATGTCCGAAGAGCTTTGGGGCACTCTGTCCGCTCTCTAAAATCCGTCCTTCGTAACCCGATGATCAACCAGAATGTCAAACAAAGCTTTGAGAATCTTTGAATTTGGATTCTCTTTGCTTGGAATGCTGAGAGAAAAAGGTTCTCATCGGCAGAAACAGAGAAGACGAGCCTCGGTCTTCATCCGAGTCACGAAAAATTTTTACGTGGCTTAGGGACCTCTTTGGCATATTTTTCAAAGAACTCATAAGCAACGTCGTTAAATGGGATAGGGTTGCTGATGAGGAAGAGGGATGAAACTTTGAATAAGCAGTGGAGGAGAGTGATGTTAATACGTACAACTTTGTCACGAACTCTGGAGGTGAGAATCCCCTCGAGCTAGAAAGGTTGGAGTAGAACTCGACGACGAGTTCTAGGTAGATGAATTCGCTAAAATAGAGGAAATTGTATATCTGTGTGTTTTTAATGTGGTTCAACCACGAGAATTTTATGGTTGGGAAGAATTTGTTGTCCAACGTCAGGTGTTGGGTGACAAGGATTTTAGAGGGGTTAGAAGGACCCTCTTGACTTTTGGTTCGAGGTTTCTTCGTTGCTCGAACCAACAAAATCTAGGGCGGAACCTCTTTTCGGCATGGTTAGGGAATTTTGAGAAGAAAAGAGAGTGAACTTTGAGGGGACGAGGAGTTAGCTCGAAGAAGAGAGAGAGAGAGAGAGAGAGAGAGAGAGAGAGAGAGAGAGAGAGAGAGAGAGCTTAAGAGTGCTTGAGTGTACCGAGTTTACTTGAGAGCGAGAATACGAGAGTAAGTAAGTGACATTGTGTGTGAGTAGAGAGTAAAGTAGTGAAATGAAGGAAAATAGATGCTATTTATAGAGAAAGAAATGTCCTTCAGTATTCGTTCTCACCCAACTCTTCAACGGTCGCCTTAGACCGAGTGTGTCCGTTTCGCTTTCCAACGGTTAGAATATAACACATAATCATGCAAACAGATAATAACTTCTAGCTCAGTATCACTGAGTGAACTGAACTAATTGTTATTAAGAAACAGAAAGAAAAAATATAACACATAATCATGCAAGATAATTTTTGATAAAAAAATATAATCATCCATTTATCATGCCAAGTTCATTCCTAATGAAGCAAAATTGATCCTCACTAATTGGCTTAGTAAAGATATCAGCTAGTTGAAGTTTTGTAGGAATGAATTCAAGTTTAATGTCACCTTTTTCAGAATGATCTCTTAAAAAATAATATTTGACCTCAATATGCTTTGTCTTTGAATGCTCGAACTAGATTCTTAGTGATGCTGATTGCACTTTGTTTGCCACACTTGATTGGAATTGATTTGAATGAAAGTCCAAGATCTCTCAAGTGTTGCTTGATCCATAGAATCCGAGCACAGCATGCTCCAGCTGCAATGTACTCGGCTTCAGCGAGTTGATAGAGCTATTTGAAGACTCGGACATCGCTCTATATCTCTCCGAGTCATGCAAAAGGAATCGGGTATAACGATGTTATTTATATAGAGTTTTGATTCCAAGGCATTCTCTCGTGACTTAGAAACTTACTTGAGTAAAATAGTATTTTTTTTCTCTAAGTGTTTCGGCCTTCAATTATTGCTTTTCGGTTAGCGACTCGAAAACCGGCTCTTTATTCCGAGTCCACTCTCACTCGGACTATTCGCATTTTGAGTGTATCGTATTCCGCCGCTTCTCACTCGAATCGACTTGTGGTTATCTAATCTATTGTTTGCGTAGTCGGCATTCGTAGTTCATTTCATACTTAGTCTATATCAAGTTTTTCCCACTCGATATTCGTTACGGAACTTGATTCTTTACCTAAGACTAAGTCATATGGAATTCCGAGTATCATGGATATTAGACTCGGAAAATTCCATTTCTTTTCGACTCGGATAATCAATTGCGTAATTTTCATAATTATTTTATTATCCGTGTCTAACCTTGGACCAAAGTATTTTATACTTTGAGAACCGAAGGTGTTTTACTTTTGTAGGTTATTCAATCGAGGATATCTTTTCAAACTACAAAAGTAGCCGGCTTCGAACGTCAAATCACCAGCGAGATATGGCTTTTCACCTTCCCTCGCTTTAGTCTCGGAAGATTGTGTCGGAAGTCGTCCGCTTCCATATCCGGAAAAGCTGGAACGCCAAGCTTAACGGTGTTTTCCACCACATTTATCAAGACACAACCGATGATTTTGGGACTTCCAAGAGAGTTAAACCGTTGTCCAACGTCCATATTTCAACGGATACTTTCGAGTGACTCGGAAAGCCTTTCACAACGGTCACGAGAGGACTCTCGGTCGGCGAGATGAAGATAACGGCTACTCTGCTTGGTTATCTATAAATAGAAGCCACTTCACAAGACTTGAAGGTTGCCGAACATATTGTCTATACACTTACTTGATCAAAGTTATTGTATTTACTCACAATCTTCAACTTACAACTCCCACTTTGTAATTCATTACTTTCGAGTTGTAAGGTCTTGTACTTAGTTACAAACTCTTCTTACATTCTTTGTAAGGTCCCTTGACTAAGCTGTAAAGGTTAACTCAGCTTAGTTGTCCCTAGTCTGTAAGGGTTATCTCAGCTAGGAAGTACTAGATCGAGATAAGGTAACTTCGAGTCTAGGAAAACTTATAGAGTTGTCCAAGGGAGCAGCTCGGGTTCGATCGGTTCACGGTATTTTGTGGACTCAAAATAGTGGATTTGACTTCGTGTGCTGGATTGACACGAGCCGTGGTTTTCTGTCCCGGGAGGGTTTCCACGTAAAATCTCTGTGTTCTCTTTACGAGTTCATTCTAGACTCGGACAGCCCTGCTGTACTTGTTTACTCGATTCATTGCATTACGAGTCCAATATTTTCCGACCCCGTGCTTAGACTCGAAACTGTCTTTGCCTCTTTTCGTTAAAAAGTGTGCGTTTTCGCAAAGAATTTTCCATCACCCTATTCACCCCCTCTAGGGTGACTCGGACTCTCCCGAGCAAACCTTCACTATTGAGTTCTACTACTTTGAGTGCCAAGATATAAGGGATTGACCTAGAAACCGGCGGGCTCCTGAGGTGCTCTTTGAATCAACCTTGTATCTAGCATAGTCAGCATCCGAGTATACGAGTGAGGGTCGGTTCAGAGCCTCTTGAGAACCATAGACCTAGATTCCGAGTCCTTGCAAGATATTTGAAAATTCTCTTCACCGCGAGTGAGATGTGATTCTTTTGGATTAGCTCGAAATCTTGCACACGAGATATACACTAAACATTATGTCCGGCCTACTGGATGTGAGATATAGCAGAGATCCAATCATTCCTCGATAAAGTTTCGATCTACTTGCTTTACCTTTCTTGTCCGAGTCAAGTTTTATACTTGCTACTCATTGGTGTTCGTTGCATGTTTTTCATCTTAAAGCTTGTACTTCTTCAGCGAACTCCTTGGCATACTTTGATTGATGGACAAGATGCCATCTTTGTCTTGTTGATTTGGAGAGCAAGGAAGAAATTGAGTTCTCCCATCATGCTCATTTGGAATTCTGTCTCATTAACTCGGAAAAATCTCGACATATATTTTCATTAGTAGCTCTAAAAATTATATCATCAACATAGATCCGAGCAATAAGAAAGTCTTTCCCCTTGGTTTTTATGAAAAGATTTTTGTCAATCTAACCTTTTTAAAATCATTTTCAACCAAGAAAATGCTCAATCTTTCATACCATGCTCCGGGAGCTTGTTTAAGATCGTAAAGAGCTTTTCGCAATTTGAAAACATGATTTGGAAATTCTGAGTTTTCAAATCCAGAAGGTTGCTTGAACATAGACTTCCTCTTGTATGAAACCATTCAGAAAAGCACATTTCACATCCATTTGATATAACTTAATATTCATGCTTAATGCAAATGCCAATAGGATTCTAATTGCTTCAATCCTAGCAACCGAGTGCAAAGATTTCCCCACAATCAATTCCTTCTTCTTGATTATAACCTTGAGCCACAAGTCTAGCCTTATTTCTAACTACCAACCCTTCCTCATCCATTTTGTTCTTGAAAACCCATTTGGTTCCTATGACTGGGTGGTTAAAAGATCGTTTGGTCATAGTCCGAGACTTGGTTTCTTTCAAATTGATTAAGTTCCTCTTGCATGACCTATACCCATTCAGGTTCATTTCGGGCCCCTAGTGCATTTACGGGTTCGAGTTAATGATATGAATGCTGTGAATAAACATAGATTTTGCAAAGAAGAACGAGTTCTTACCCCATTGTTGATGTCGAGACAGGACGTTGTCGAGTGGGTGACTCGAAGCATATTTGAATGCTCTACTTGTTCTTACCCCATTTGATGTCGGTCAGGATGTTGATGTCGAGACACAAATTTTATCTTTCTTAAATGCACAGTTAGGCAAGCCTCTAACTAAACCATGAGATGCACGCTTTTTAATGGTGCGCATGCTAACATGATCTAGTCTACGATGCCATGTCCAACAATCATCATGCGAGAGATACTTTTAAGCAAGATAAGTTCCAACTTGGATCGAAAGAGGAATAGTGTAGGTATTACCCGATCTCTTACCCGAGAGCTTAGTCTCCTTAGTAGTTGCATCGGAATTATAGCAATTGGTCCGAGTGAATCTTACCTCTTGACCTTTGTCACATAGTTGTGAGATGCTTGAGTAGATTGTACTTTAATCCCTTGATAAGGTAGACTGGGCTAACTAGGTTGTCCCCCTTTCGATCTTGCCTATCCCAACTATCTTGCCCTTACTTGTCATCTCCAAAAGTGACTTTTCCTCCCTTGTAATCTTCTAACTCGGAAAAGAGTCTTGAATCTCCGACATGTGGTGTGAGCATCACGGTGTTTAGGTACCAATGACCTTTTGTCTTTTTCGAGTTACTTGCAAGTCGAAACACACTAACCCTTCTCACTTCCTCTAACGAACCTAGTAACTCCCTTTACTTGTGGTCCTTTTCGAGGAAGAAGAGTCTTGGGAACCCAGATTTGAATAACTCCGGGTTTAGCCTCGATCTCGAGTCTTCCTTTTAGAAAGCTGAGTCCGTGTCTCTTTCTTTTGAAAATCTTTTCTTTTATAAACCGGTGGAGAAGGTTTTCTCCTGTAAGCTGGTCTAGGCTCGGTCCTCCTTTCATTCTTATGAATGGGACCGTGCTCAGCCTTCCCGAACTTTATAGTTTTGGAATCCTTTTTCAAAAGATCCGAGAAGGAATTAGATTCCTCCTCTTTGTTGAAACCGAGTCCTTCTTTCCTGAAGAAGACACTTTGAGAGCCTAAGAGCATGTCATGGTTTTTTGACCTTGAGTAAATTTCAAAATAAGTTCTTGAGACTCATTGAGCTTTTGTGTCGGATGCTCATTTTCTCTTCCGAGTGACTCGGACTCGGTCTCATTAGCTTGAGTACTAGTCTTGAGTTCTCTCGGAGTAAGTCTCGGTTTCTCTAATTCATTTTTCAAAGCAAAGCTCTCAAAGGTGAGAGACTCAAGTTGTTCTTTGACTCGGGAAGAATCAAAATTAGACTTTTCTTCCAAAGTATAAATATATTTGGCTAAATTGACTTTGGAAAACTTAAGGAAGTATTCAATTACCTCTTGAGGATTTGTCTCCTCATTGTCCGAGTTGTCAAAGTCTAACTCGGAATTAGCTTACGAGTCCGATAGTGCCATTAGACACTTTGAGTCGTCCGAGTCTTCATCTTCTTCAGATGATTCTTCATCACTCCATGTGGCCATCATAGCCTTCTTCTTCTTTCTGTCCCTTTTTCTTCTTGGATGATCTTTGACCATATGATCCTTGCTGCCACATTCAAAATAGCCGAGTTCTTAGTTAAAGATAATTATGAAGATGAAGAGTGTTTACCTCTTCTATCCTTCTTGTCTTTCTTGTAGAACTCTTCTCTTGGCTGTTTATCCCATCTCTTGTGATTCATCATTCTTTTGAAGCCTCGAGCAATAAGTGCCATGGGATATTCTTCGAGTCCGAAGAACTCAGATTTTCTTCTTTGCTTTACGAGGCCTTTAGCGTAATATTCTTTTTAGTGCTCACCTCGGCATCCTCTTCTTCCAGATGTATTTCATGGGTGAGTAGCTTCCTAATCAATTCCTTTGGCTTTTGTAGTGAGAGGTTATGAGCTTCCTTGATGGCTGTCACCTTGGGACCCCATCTTGTCTTGGGTAGGCTTCTTAGAATTTTTTGCACATCTCTTCATGGGAAATATTTATACCCGGAGATTTGAGATTGTTTGTAATCTCGAGTGAAGCGTATGAACATCCGAGTAATGTTTTCTTACGGCTCCATCTTGAACAGCTCGTATTTGTGAACATATTGACTTATCTTCGCTTGTCTCACTTAGCTTGTACCTTCATATGTGTTGACAAGAGTGTCCGACACATCTTTGGCCGTGTCACAAGCTGACACTCTGTTATATTCTTCCGAGCTGATGGCGCACATCGGAATGTTCATCGCTTTAAAGTCCTTTCTCAACTTTTACGCCTCTTCGAGTGGTGTACTCGAACTTTGCTTTAGTCACGGTTCTTGTATCTTCCATCTTCGTTGGAATGTAATTTCCTTCTTGTATCATGTTCCAAACATCTTCATCGTGATCCAATAGAAAGCATTCCATGAGCTTCTTCTAGTGCATAAAATTTGATCCTTTGAACTTTGGTGGTCTATGGAAGATCTACCTTCATCGAATTCTCTGTTGTTACGAGCCATTTGATCTTTAGACCTTTGGATTGTTAGATCCTTTCAGAAAGGCTAGGCTTTGATACCAATTGAAGGTTTGCTCTTAGAGAGTCTTAGTCACCCTAGGGGGTGAATAGGGTGATGAGGAAATTTTAACAAACTTGTAAGATTAAAGCTTGAAAGTAATAAACAAGACTGTCCGAGTCTAGATTGGACTCGAGAAAAGTATGAACCCATAAGTTACGTGGAAACCCTCCTGGGGCGGAAAACCACGGCCAGTGCTAGTCCAAGCACCAAGTCAAATCCACTATTTTGAATCCACAAAATACGGTAGACCGACTCAACCAGAATTGCTTCCTTCGACAATTCCTTACGGAATTTTCCTAGACTCGGAAGTTCCCTTATCTGATCTAGTACTTCCTAACTAAGGTAACCTTTATAGTTAGGGACAATTGAGTTGAGTTAACCTTTACAGCTCGGTCAAGAGACGTTACTCGGAAAGTAAGGAAGAGTATGTGACTGATTACAAGACTTTACAACTCGGAAAGTATGAATTACAAGTTGGGAGTTGTAAGTATAAGATTGAGTGTGTATACAAAGACTTTCGCTTAAGTAATGTGTATTGACAATAATTCAAGCAATCTTGAAGTCTTGAGAGGTGGCTTCTATTTATAGATGACCAAGTAGATTAGCCATTGTTACTATCTTTTGAATAGAAGTCCTTTGTGACCGTTGTAACGGTTCTTCTTAGTCGCTTAGAAAAGATCCGTTGAGATGTGAACGTTGTGCAACGGCTCTTGAATCCTTAGGATGTCCCAATCCATTGGTGGTGTCCGAAAAATAGGGTGGAAACTACCGTTGAGCTTGGCGTTGAAGATTTCCGGTTTGGCAACGGATAACCCCGACACAACTTCGGGCCTAATTTAGAAGTAGAAAAGCCTTGTCTGCTGGTGATTGACTGTAACACCCCAAAACACCCCCTAGGAGTATTACATCGCCGAGTTCCTTGTAGGAATTCCCAAGGCTCTGTCAGGTGTCATTTCGGCTTTCTAAGTTCAACTTAGAGCTAATAAAGGTGGTTCTCCAAAAGAATTGAGATTTTCTAAAAATTTTGGCGAGTTCTATTTGTAATTTGGACTACCCCATAGGCTTAAAGCCCTAAAATCCTGCATAAAACACATAATAAAACCCAACGAGCCACACGCTCCGAGTATACAACTCAACGGCCACACACCGGTGTCCAACCAATCATGCGACAAACTTAAAACAATCTAAATGGTTCATGGTACATTGGGTACAAACTATATGAATTGAATTACAAAATACAATACTAGGAAATATTAGAAATGCACATCCATGACATGAATCACTCAGCAAGTAGCAAACATCGGTCGACGGAGTCCGGAATAAGCTAAATACCGCACACATCTCCCGAGAATGCACCTGCACATCTGGGGAAATTTGTGGGGGTGAGCAATAAAGCACGGGCTCACCGGAGTCTTACCCCTTAAAATGGAAATTCTTTACACATAATACTCATAATAATGAAATCAATAAAAGCATAATAACATACTACAAATCTATATACTTTTCAAAGAAATCTCTTGAAATCGTTTTCAACGTAACGATCATAACATTTCAATCATTCAAAAGCACGAATTGCAATCATTTTGGGAATTGAATCACTTTAAACAAGGTGAATTCATCTACACTTTCTTTCAAATAGTTTCAATCGGACATTGGATCACTTCTACTAAATAACTTCTCATAAGTCATTTGCAATGAATCTCTTTTGGTGAATCACTTCCCGGGTTTGGGACTCAAACTAGCACTTCGCAATTTCTCATAGTTTCTCCGATTTCTCTGGTTTCTCCGGGGCGCGACCCCAAAAAAGGCTCCGGGACCTATCTAGGAAGATTCCAATCGGGCGTCCTACTACACAGGACCCATAACTAGCCACCCCTAGCTAGAATCCTTCCTTGTGCTAAACGATCCAGGCAAAGTCGATTCACAACCGCTTCTTTAACATGTTCACTTATCAAGCTTGTTTGAAATAGCATCCTCAAATCAATTTCACTTCTTAAAAGTACGTTTTCACGTTTGAAAATCATATATCACACAAGTCACATTCACGTGACATTTTGCGTAAAACATAGAACTTCTTTCAAAACCAACTTCGAACAACGTTTAACACAATCACTTGCACGAGATAGCCACAATTCAACACGGATAGTCATTCTCGGCTTCTCTTCAACTAAACCTTTCTCAATTCTCCCATATAGTAAGATTAATTCCTTTTTCGAGCAACAATAACCACAAGTAGTTACCATTAATCTCACATGTCCCAACTTCTCATAATTTACCATCTTTACTTCAATGTTTTCCGATTATGCCTCCACATTACTAATCAACCTCTTCTTACTCATATTTACTCGGATAGCTCTCATTCTTACTTCACTACTAAAATTCCTCTAGCTCCCTTCATCTCTAAGTGTAATTTGCTCTCATCTTAGGTTTCTATTTCATTAATCGTTCTTTCTCGTCCAAACTCAATCATACAGACTCTTAATCTCTTTTCATTGCTCCACTTCCGCTAGTTCCGCTTATCTTCGAATTTAGTTCAACCTCAAGGATTTAATTATCTTTTGAACTCAATTATCCTAATACTCACCCACCTCTCACTCCCATTCCTCAATTGTGCATCACTCGGTGTGAACTCACACTCGTATTTTATACTTAACTCTTTATTTCCCGATATAAGCCGTTACCTTCCAACGCAAAGAACTTAGGAAATCTCTAAGGTTCAATCGAAGCATAAATTCGTAGTTTAGACCCAAATCATCATTTCTTCATTTCTAAGTGCTAATTGAGACCTTCACAATACTCTTTATACCTACACAACCTAACTCCTAAACTTTCAGCATCTCAACTCAGCCCTAACCAACTACTAAGCTCCTTTAGGTTTCGATTCACACTTAACAGTTCAATTCGATTTTCTCATAACCTAATTCAGTCCTAACCACTTCCTCACTTCATTCTATCACATAAACATTCAATAATCACAACAAAACTCATTGGGTTTCGAAATTACTAATAGTTTATTATAAGATTACCCACCTCGATTTAGGGATTGACGGTTTGTTGACGTTCGAGTTTCCGGGTCGGTTCCTCTCTTCCTTTCTTTTCCCCTACTGCTAGCCCCGGTTCTGCCGCCTTCCTCCGCGTCTGCTGTCGTCGCCGGTCACGGTCCTGCGTCCCCGGCTGCCTCTCTCTCTGCCCTCGCATTCGTGTCCTCTTTCTCGGCCTCGGTTTCTCCCTCCTTCGGGTCCTGGTCGTTCCCCTCGCTCACCGGTCGTCTCACCTCCGTTTACCGTGGAGCTCGCCGGTCTCCGGTCGCTTTCCCCTGCTCTCGCTCGCCTTCTCCTTCTCGCGCTATCTCCCTCGCTCCGCCCGAGTCCTTCGCTCTCTTCTTTGCACTCGCGCCTACTCGCGTCGCTGGCCACCACCTTTGTTCTCGCAGTGGTTGCCGGTCCTCCCCCTTAGTCTCCTTCGTCGCGGGCTCGCCTCCTCTCTCTCTCTCTCTCTCTCTCTCTCTCTCTCTCTTCCGTTCGGTGCTCCTCTCCCCCTCCTGTTCCGCTTGTTCAGCTTCTATTTGGTTCTTCTCTATTTGCCCACTTGTCCCTCTCTCTCTTGGTCTTCTCTCTCTGCTCGTGGCCTCTCAAGAATCAACCACCCCATCCATAATACACTAATCCAACTCCTTATTTCCCTTTTTTTCAATATAATTAAACTCACATACGTAGTATAAGCGGTCTTGGGTTTTAATTATCGGGTTCGAGAAGGGAATCGGGAGGTAATAATATAATCCGCTAATTTGTTTATAAAAGTGAGCACGATTAAGAAGTCGTGCTAAATAAAATAATTTACGCATCGATTACCAAATTTAATTAACCTACTAGAAATTTCGAGTCTCACATTGATAGCTTGAAGCGAGTTACTTTTGTATTTTAAAAATAGGATAACCTCGTTTAGATAACCTACAAAAGTAAACAAATTTTGGTTCTCAAAGTATAAAATACTTTGGTCCAAGATTAGGCACATATAATAATTTAATTAAGATAATTAAGTGCATAATTATTCGAGACCTAGAAGAGTGGAATTTTCCGAGTCTAATATTCATTATACTCAAATTCCATCCGAGTCAATCTTAGGAAAGATCAACTTATAAAGAGAATATCGAGTATGAGTGCTTGATCTAGACAAATACATTTCAAACAAACATGCCGACTTAGAAAGTTGAATTAATGTCGTAATTCACTTTAACTTAGAATGCGAAGTCGAACTTAGATTAAAAGTGTTAGAGAGATTGTTTGAACATGCGATATATCTAAGTGGTGTCTAAGTGACTTAGAAGCATCAGTGTGAATTAATGTCTAAGAAAGTTATTTCGAGTCGGTCGAATCGAATGAAAACATATGCAATAGTTTCTATAACACTTAGAATTACTTGTAATCAAAACCTAGGACGGATGAGGTTGTACCTGAGTCCTTGATATTACTCAAAAAATATAAATTCGAGTCTAAGTCTTAATCCATGAATTAGTGATCCTTGCCTGAGGTCTACGCTAGGGTTCGTTGTTTCACTGGGAGGGGGCCAAGGTGCACTTCCCTCGAGTGATGTGACTCATCCGTAGGTCGTTATGTTGGATAGTTTTTCATCTACATGTTCACCTACGTAAACCTTATTACGACTTCACTTCCTCTAAATGATAAGTTTAGTGGACATTTTGCGACATTGCCGACAGCGAACCTCCAACGTCGCCGTAATTCGAACACTTTACCAAACCATTCAATCGGTGAGAGTGACGGGCGGTTTGTAAAAGGGCAGGGACATAGTCAACATGAGCTTATACGCTGAATAGGAATTCCTGGTTGATGATCAACAATTGCAATGATCTATCCTCATCATCCAAGACTATAGACTTCTTGAATAAGTTAGTGTAGCATGCTTGCAACCAAGAAACCCCGTATTTTATTCTGTGGGCCCCATATTTGGATCTTGGATTGTGATCGATTGGAGCGACATAAGCCAGTAAACCACAAAGAACCCCAACACCAAATCCCTCTTTCTTTCAGAGCGATCCAAGAATCGGGCCAAGCCTTCAGAGACAACGGAGTCCAGTGCTGTGTACGGGGAAATTCCGAGTTCAGAATACTGCATTTTAATTTTTTCCAATTAGACAAGGAGTCGAAGACCTGAAGGCGGCATTAAAGTGTTGCATTTCATGATCACGAGCATCAAAGTGCTGCATTTAACCTCCATAAGATAGTCCGCACAATACTAGGAGCTTTTCACCTCAAAACGACATCATGGTCGGTGCCTACAACCCTAGAGTATTACGTGAAACATTGCGTTTTGGCTTGGAGAGTCCCTTGGAGACACACTAGGGCACCAAACCTTAGGAGCGCCTACCAGCCAAGCTCTTTCAAGTTCTATCTTCTTTATCGGGTTTAATCTTACGAAGAATTTGGCCCGGTTTATTTGTAGTTATTGTGACGGTTGACCGAGGGCAAACCCTAGGTCATTTGTGACCTAGGTGCTCTCCTATAAATATAGAACGTTGGCTCTCATTCCCATACGGCTTTCTCCTATGTGTAATTGTAGAAAGCTAACCTGAGCACTCATAACTAACAATACTCGCTAAAATTACTATCAATCATTCATCTTTTCTCTAGTTATCGTCGTTGAATCCGTGCAAAGAGCTAAAGAATATTCGGTGCTATTTTGATCTCTGGGCACTTATTCAACTGATCTTTACTATTCCCTATATACGTTCACAAAAACAAGCCCTTTTTCTTTTGTTTTTCGTTGTTGCAACAAGAGATTCAGCGGTGAGATCCAGATTATAGCAAGGTAGGACAACCCGAGGGCAATCATGCAGCCTTCAAATGGTTTATTATTTTTGACACGTTATTTACTGCTTTCCGTATTATGAATTAAAGAGATGTAATCGTTCTTTTAATTCTTCCTCACCCGATGTAATCTTTTAGTTTTTCGCTTTTCTTTTTTTTTTCCTTTCTTTAACGCTTTCTTTATTTCCTTTCCTTTATTTATGTTTGATTGCTTTTAATTTATCATTTTAGCATGTTGTATTTTATGTGTAGCACGTTATTTTAATATACTACTCAAAGTAGTAATGGCCGTCTACGAACGGGCGAAATGGTAGGGTTTTCCCTATATTTCGCGCCCTCGCCCCGAATCCGATTCTCGGTTCAAAGATCGATGGAGTCAATTTTAGCTTCTTTTGGTCTTAATTTTCCCATACTAAGATTAGAAGAGCAAGTTTTTGTTTTTGTTAGTTTTCATCCTAAAACCGATCGGCGTCTCCCTTTTTTATGTTTTATTCTTATTGAATCGGATCTCGGTTATTTTCCGATTGCAGTACAAAAAAGACAGGTTCGGATCTAGCAACCAAGGGAGAGGTCGAGGCTAATTTCTTCAGCCGTGGGCTCTAGCCAGCGCTCGCCATTGCTTGGGTGCAAGCTAGCACCCGCACCGAGTGAGTCGGCAGTGAGGCTTCGATCGAGATTGGTGTTTTCACACCAATCTGGCTCTTAAGCCTCACGATAGAACCAAAGCCCTAATTTTGTTTATCCTTCAATTAGTAAATAACATCCCGGGAATTATGGAAATAATTTATAAAATGAAATGATTAATAAAATCGCCATTCAAATATTGCCTAAATTAGACTTAATAAAACTCAAAAATCTTAGTAAAAGATTCATTCCCACTTTCTAAAAGGCATTTTTAAACCTTAAAATCATTTTCATAAATTTTAAAAACCCTTACGCCAAGGTAACATGGGGAAGCTCGACCAAGTCCTGGTGTGGGCCTCGAGGCCGTGGTTCCTATAGTGGCGGCTCCACTGGGGATAAATCATTTATTAAGAGGACGAAACTTGAAAATTTGAGTAACGAAACTTGAAAATTTGAGTAGTGTCTTTTAACGATGTGCTTGCATTAGGCATCTTGCATTTAGGAACCGTTGAACTAGTTTAAATATTATTGTGGACTTATAGGAAATGTTTATACCGCCCTCGCTTACCCTTTCTAGAGAGTGGCTCCCACTTGGTTCCTTTTGGCTAGCCCAACTAGGCTTCATTGCTCGAGGAAACGGTACCTCCTCCCTCATAGCACGCATTCTTGGGTCAAACCTTTTGGTTCACCGAGAGGCACCGAGAATTCTTGCTGATTTCTGTCGTGGCCCACAAGCAGGACCAAATTCTCGGACTACGTGTCACCATGTATATAACCTTTTGAACTCTTTAACCATAGAACTTTTGGAGTTTTAGGTGGTCCCTTTGATTTCATTTGCATGCTTGAACGAATGTGTGTGTTTTAGATTTAATCTTACGCTTGTGAGCTTTAGGGATAGGTGAGGAGCGCTACTTAAGCCCCTTTGTGTAGGTGAAAATAAAACACTTTAATAAATTTCCTAGAGTCAATCCATTATGTGTGCTTAGCCAAAACACAAATTCTTTTTCTATTATGATGAGTCCATTGTTTGCACTTCCGTGTCATACTAAAATCTCCTTTTTACGGAGTAAGTAGTTACCAACTCGTGAAAGGGTTTTACCGAAAGACTCTTCTCTTTTAGTCGTTTAGTTTTTCTTTCTTTTACATTAATATTTTGCATTTACAATAGCCAAATAAAATCATCTCATATTAGATGAGTCCATTTAAAGTAGCCAAATAAAATCATCTCATATTAGGTGAGTCCATTTGCATTAGCCAAATAAAAATCATCTCATATTAGATGGATCTTATTTGCATTTAGAATTCATCTCCTTATTAGGTGAGTCCATGTGCATTCATTCTTTGCATTTGCATTTAACCCGAGAAAAAAAAACAAAATCATCTCAAATAAGAAAAGGCATTTTCAATTAGCTAGAATAGAAAGCATGTTTTCTTTCAGGATCAATCATTTATTAGATAGATTATCATCCTAACTAAGTCAAGCATCATATCATCATCGCATTATTTATGTGCATCCAAACAAAAACATCCTTAGTTTCTTCAGGTCTCGCGCTTAAATCCCTTCCTCCCAAAAGTGATCTTCTTTCACATGGTCCTAAACCTCATCCTTTGGGGCTGCAGAATAGGGAAATCTACGACAACCGAGTATCGTCGAAATCTAAACTCTACAAGATTATAACACCTCACCAAGGAGTCTAGCACGTCCTCCTTTCTTTCTACTCCGCGGTCTACACGGCCGTGACAAGCTTCGCTGCACACTACACCATCTCGGTCTATTCCTTGTCATAAGTTAGTACCTAGAAAGAGTTCCTTTCCAATGTATCTTAACCTAAAGCGAGTTCCTTAATCTCGGTGTACTTAATGAAAATATAGCCATGTTGGAAATTAAATTGAATGATAAAGATGAGAAAATGGCATCTATATCAAGGGATATTAAGACTATCATAACAACTATTGAGGACAAGTAAGAGAGATGAGAAAGTTGAACATTTGAGAAGGGAAGAAGCCTTGATTCCGCCACCTCCACCTATCTCGGTCTCCTCTAGGCAGTCCCAAACACGAATCCCCTAAACATGAATCCAAATCTTAACCTGATCCCTATATAGATAAGATAGAACGAATATTAAGGGAGTCATCCATGTTCAATAATCACTACTTTGATCATAAGGGATTCACTTCAATCACTAAGGGTAAACTACCTCCAAAGTTTACCATGCTTAATATTAAGTTCGAAGGTTCCGAGAATCCCCATCATCACATACACAACTTCTTAGGAGTAATTACTCTTAAGAACATTCCCGAAGACACTTACCACATTATCTTCCCTTGGATGTTCGACACTAATGTAATAGAGTGGTATAACACGGCTGACCCACGCAAAGTTACCAACTAGACTGATATGTGCAAGGAGTTCCTCCATCAATACTCGTATAACATTGATCCGCATGTTGCCCTTAGAGACTTGGAACTAATCAAGCAAGGCGAGAAAGAGAGCTTCATAGATTTCCTTACCGGACGGAGAGCAAAGGCAACTCATATGGTTGATCGACCATCCGCGAAAGATCAAGTTAGGATCATTGTGAAAAACCTTCAGCCCAATTACAATTAGCACCTAAAATTCCTACCCATGATGAACTTTTCAATCCTTAGAGATGCTGGTTTTCCGATAGAAGAAGAGTTGTCTAACGGGACCACCAAAATTACGACTAGGTATAGAGGTAATTATCATTCTAAAGGTAAGAAAACCTCCAATACGAGCAATGCTAGCAGGGTGCAGATGTCAATGCCCTCACCAGGTATACCGACTACACTCCTATTGATACTACCTACACCAAAGCCCTTGACCATCTCTTGGAAAAGGGAAAGATAGAATTGTCACCCATTAGAGCGAAATAAAAAACTATGAAACAATGTAAAACTTAGGACATGGGAAAATTTTGCAAATACCATCCTGCACGAGGACATGATACCAAACGAGTGTTGGACATTCAAGAACAAACTAGAAAGCATGTTCCGAAATGGCCAACTACCCTTACCTAAGGCTGCCCAAAACTAAGCAACAATAAGAATCCTTTTATTGGCACCTTAGCCATTTTCACTAAACCCTATTCCAAGTCGAGTGGGATCCGTATGTTCTTATCCGAGATGTTAACAAGTCAAAACCACTTCTTAGTTTACCTTCATTAAATCCGAAGTCTAAGGGTTGTGGGTAAGTGATGAAGAAGATGTCTATAAAATGAGAAGCAATAGTGACAACAATAGTGACGACTTACGGGGCACACCACCTTTATAAGAAGAAGACTTTTGGGGAGATACTAAAAGTCCTACAATCCAATTCCTTATTAGATCTGGATGACACAATGCACCCTTGGGTCCACAACAGACTTAGGAAGCTCTAAAAGAGACTGAAGCTATAAAAGAAGAAGATCCAATCTTTAAGCAACTCCGAAATTAAAAGTTGATATCTCAATCTAGCAATTAATATCTTCTTCCTGAAACATAGACAAACCTTAATTAATGCAATCAATAAGATCAAGGTCTCTCTGGAAACTACGCCGGAAGAAGTGGTAGGATTGTTTAATAGTGGGGATGGAGCTATTACCTTTGATCGAAGGATCTCCCGGAGGAAGGTGTTGTACACAACGAGTGCCCTTTATTTAACCATAACTTGCATCAACAAGTTTGTTCCCCTAACGTTGGTAACCAATAAATCAATAGTAAATGTGTGTCCCTAGAGAAATGCTAGAAGGTTAGGAATTAGAAGCAACAACTCTCTAAATAGACTCGTCCATCTTTGAGCTTACGATAATTCCAAAAGAACAGTCTTCGAATGCAGTGACCTTTCCAATCAATATAAGGCCAGCAAAAAGGAACATTGAATTCTATGTCCTAGATATCTTATCTACCTTCAATGTACTCCTAGGACGTCCTTGGTCACATGATCATCAAGTGGTGCCCTCTACACTACATCAAAAAGTCAAGATGATCATCAAAGTTCAAGTTATAACTGTCAATGGGGATAACCTTTACACTACTATCACATCTCAAGAATCTGTAGTTGAGATCGAGCACGATGCTAATGATGAGGAACTGTAAGGATTCGAGACTGTCGCTGCCTTAGAAAAGGATGAAGCACCTCTTAACTTTAATCCTTATAGCAACCCTAGTGTCCATCCGATGCTTAGGAAGAAGGGGTATTTTCTATCTGCAGTCGATGGGCATACCACCCTACATTTCTACCTCTTGAACCCACCAATAACAACAATTTTAGATTAGCCTATCAACCTACACCTAAGGAAATAGCTCAAGCCAAGTGGAAAATTCACACAAAGAGGACTCGCACGGTACACGATCCGCTCTATCAAGCCTTTTTCCTCTACTTTAAATGGGTAGTTCCTAAGAGAAGGAGACAACTTCCTTTATTATGGTTTTCCTGAGCCCCACTATATCAAGGAAAAGGGTATCCTAGTACCCGGTCCGGATAATTTTTTATGATCGCTATATTCTAGAAAAGAAGGCACCCTACCTTCTTAAAGAGGGGCAATCCACATCGATCGCACCAATCAAACTGGGAACAATCTTTTCGATCTTCCGTTCGGACAAGAGGGTAACCTAGAAGGGAATTCAATCTCGATACTATCACGAGCTATGTCGCACCTGCAGTTCGATCCATCCAGGTTCATCACCGACATTGATATTGAAGGATCCAAGCATGTCACTTAGATTAACGCCGAGAGCCGGGAATTTGCTATCGGCGTAGAAGCGCATCCTCTTTCCGAGTTTAGTACTAGGGCTTGTATTTCTCCCTCTTTTATTTCCAATTCTTTTCCTAATTCTCGTCATTTCTAATTTTGTGTCTTTAGTTTCTAATTCTAATGTACTCATTGCTTCATTCAATAAAGTGAACCTTTCCGCTTACTCTTTGCCTCCTTCTTGCTTTTAATTTTTTTGCATCTAATGATGAATAAGAAATCCCAAAAAAATTAATAAAAGTTGTGGAAGATCATGAAAATCACTCACCGATAATAGAGGAACTAATAAAAATTAATCTGGGGTCAAGTCATCAACCCTAAGAAGTTAAGATTGGGAGAACCTTGGATCCAAAAGAGTAGAAGCAATTTACTTCACTCCTTACAGAATTTTTAGATTTCTTTGGATGGTCCTATAAAGACATGACGGGTATGGATCCGAGTATAGCAGAATACAAAATCCCTCCTTACGAAGATGCTAAGCCGGTTAAGTAGAAGTTGAGGAGGTTAAAACCAGAATGGCCTTTGAAGATAAAGGAAGAGGTCCAAAAGTAATTAGAGGCTGTGTTCATTAAGGTAGTTCACTATCCTTAATGTGTAGCAAATATAGTTCTAGGTCCGAAGAAAAACGGCACGGTTCGTATGTGTGTCGACTTCAAGGATTTGAACAGGGCCGGTCCTAAAGATGATTTTTCGTTGCCTCTTAACGACCTCCTTGTAGATAATACAACGGGTCATGCTTCGCTCTCATTCATGGCTAGTTATGTTAGATATAATTAGGTGAAGATGCTTAAAGAAGATACGGAAAAGATAACGTTTATCACTCAATGGGGTACTTATCGTTATGTGGTGGTGATGCCATTTGGGCTCAAGAACGCCGGCGTAGGGTATCGGAGGACAAGCAACAACCTTACCGCATGATATGATCCATAAAGAAGTTGAAGTTTACGTGGATTACATGATCATAAAGTGCAAAGATAAGGCAGGGCACCTACCCGACCCTAAGGAAATTCTTCCAGAGACTCAAGAAATACAACATGCCTTAACCCTCAAAAGTGTGCCTTTGGAGTAACCTCGGGTAAACCGCTAGGCTATGTTGTTAGTCTTAGAGGAATTGAAGTTGATACATCCAAGATCAAAGCCATCTAGGAGATCTCTCCGCCAAACACAGAAAAAGAGATAAGGGGTTTCCTAGGACATTTACGAGTACATTAGTCTTTTCATATCAAAACCGACTATGGTCTATGAAGCTATTTTTAAGAAGTTAAAGAAAGGATGTGAGCCCATTTGGGATGCCGAGTACCAATAAGCATTCGAAAAAGTTAAGGAATACCTGGCTAATCCTCCAATGTTAGTTCCACCCCAATCAGGGAAACCTTTACTCCCGTATTTCACCACGATGGGAACGACTATGATAGCCATGCTAGCTCGCCGAGATGGGAAAGAAGAACGCGTGATCTACTATCCGAGTAAGAAGTTCCTAGATTATGAGACTTTGGAGTAGGAATTCTTCTAGTCTTATCGAGGGAGCACATACTCCCATTTCAGTTAAACTAGACTTTGAAGTCACCAATCAAACTGTAGAGTACGAAGCTTACATCACAGGACTTGAAGCTACTATAGAGATTGGTGCCAAGAATATCGATGTTTTTGATGACTCTAGTTTGATCATCAATCAGATTTTGCAAAGGTGGAAAGTACGTAGTGAAGCCTTGGCACCCTACCAAGCATATGTAATAGAATTATCTAAGTACTTTAAGAGCATCTCTTTCACTTACCTTCCTAAGGATTATAATCAATTTGCAGATGCATTAGCTAAGTTAGCATCCATGATCAATATCCCCACTGGCATTCATTCAATACCCGTTCACATTGAGCGATGGAGTCACCCTACACACATTTGTACATTAGAAGTGTCTAATACTAACCATACTAGTTGGTATCATGACATATATCGATATTTGGATAAACAAGAGTATCCCTTAGACTCCACACCTACAGCCCAACAAGCCATCGGGATGTTGTCTACCCAATTCTTCATCAATCGTGGGTAATTTTACAAGAAAACCAATTTTGGGATTAGCTTACTTTGTGTCAATCAACATAAAGCAAAGCACATCATGGAAGAGATTCATGGTGGGGAGTGTGAACCTCATATGAATGGTAAGATGTTGGTCTTGAAGGTTCGGAGACGTGGTTATTACTGGTCAACCACGGCGGCAGTCGTCATGATTTTGTTAGAAGGTGCTATAAATGTGAGGTGATTACAAATTTACAACACCAATCACCGTCATTTCTCATAACATTACCTTTTCCCTGGCCATTCTCGGTATAGGGAATAGACATCATTGGCAAGGTGACCCCTAAAGGAACAAGCTATCATGAATTTGTGTTAGTAGCAATCGATTACTTCACCAAATAGGTAGAGGTGGCCTCTTATGCAACTTTAACATCGAAACATGTAGCCAAATTCATTCTCCCATGAGCTAATACGTGATCATGGTAGCCATTTTAAGAAGGAAGTAGCATATTGGTTAGATAAGTACAAAATCTAACATCATAAATCTTCCTCGTATCACCCTCAAACCAACGGAGCAATTGAGGCTGCTAATAAGAATATTCGCATGATAGTGGAAAAGATGGCGATTACCTATAAGGATTTCCTTGATAAGCTACCTTTCGCTTTGTGGGGTTATAGAACTTCTATCGAACTTCTACGGGAGCAACGCCTTACTCTCTATTTTATAACATGGAAGCGAGTCCTTCCAATCGAGATTGCCATTCCCTCATTGAGGATAATTGCTGAGAGCGAGATTCTAGAAACCGAATGGGCCAAAGCTCGCTACGTAGAGTTAGTACTATTGGACAAAAGGCGCCTCAACACCTTGCATAATGTCCAAATATACCAAGCTCACATATCTAGGGCATTTAATAAGAATGTTAAGCATCAAAATCTGCAAATCGAGGATTTGGCGCTTAAGGAGATAAGAGCGCCAACTTAAGACCTACGAGGGAAATTTAAGCCCAATTGGCAAGGCTGATTTATACTTAGTTAGATCTTATTGGGTTCCGAAATATACGGACTCGGTTCTCTACACGGAAGACTCGGAATCGGACTAAGCCCAAAGTCATTCAAATCTGGGTTACGAAAAACCTTCTTCCTCGAAAAGGACCACAGTAAAGAGTGTTACTGGGTTCGTTAGAAGAAGTGAGAAGGGTTAGATTGTCTCTGTTTTGCAGGTTACTCGAAGAGATCAAAAGGACACCGGTATCTTGACAATGGATGCTCACGCCATATGTCGGGAGACTTAGGACTCTTTTCCGAGTTGGAAGAGCATAAGGGAGGAAAAGTCACTTTTGGAGATGATAGCAAAGGCAAGATAATTGGGATAGGCAAGATTGGAAAGGGAAGCAATCTAGTCGGCCTAGTTTACCTTGTCAAAGGATTAAAGTACAATCCGCTCAGTATCTCTCAATTATGTGATAAAGGACAAGAGGTAAGATTCACTCAAAACAAATGTTACATTTCGATGATACCACCAAGGATCAAACTCTCGGGTAAGAGATCAGGTAACACTTATATTATTCCTCTTTCGACTCTAGTCGAATTTATCTTGTTTAAAAGCATCACTTCATGATGATTCATGGAAATGGCATCGTAGATTAGGCCATGTTAGCATGCATACTATTGAGAAATTAGCATCTCATGGTTTAGTTAGAGGTTTGCCTAACTGTGCTTTCAAGAAAGACAGGGTTTGTGAAGCATGCACAAAAGGGAAACAAGTCGGATCATCATTCAAATCATCGAAGAAAGTTTCCACATCCAAAGTGCTTGAACTGCTACATATGGACTTATGTGGTGAAATCCCTGTCAAAAGCCTTGGAGGTAAATCATATGTACTGGTTATTATAGATGATTACTCACGATTTACCTGGGTATGTTTTCTTAAGCACAAAAATGAAGCATTCAAGGAGTTCAAGCAAGCTCTGCAGAAAAATTCAAGTTGAGTCTCGGACTCGGATCCAAATAATTCGAACCGACCATGGAAGTGAGTTCGACTACTCGGAATTCTCGAGTTTTGTGACAAGAATGGTATCTCTCACAACTTCTCAGCACCAAAAACTCCTCAACAGAATGGACTAGTGGAGAGAAAGAACAGAACTATGGAAGAAATATCTAGGACCATGATGATTGAGCAAAATCTACCCTACTATTTCGGGCCGAGGCAGTCAACACAGCCTAATTACACTTTGAATAGGTGCCTCATCGGACCCATACTGAAGAAAACACCATATGAGCTCTACAAAGGGAAGAAACCCAATATTTCCTATTTCAAGCCTTTTGGATGCAAATGTTTTGTTCATAACAATGGTAAGGATCACTCGACCAAGTTTGATGCTCGGTCGGATGAAGGTATTTTTCTGGGTTATTCATCTCATAGTAATGCTTATCGCGTTTTCAATAAGAGAACTAACAAAGTGGAAGAAAGTATCCACGTTTTGTTTGATGAGATTGAACAGGAAAAACCTAGCGAATCATCATTCTCGGATCCGAAGCTCAGCAGAGAAGATGATGATAAAACTAAGTCTATCAGGATTCAAACCCAACCAGACTCGGAATGAAGCAACTTAGAATAATGTGAATCGAACGAGACAATTCAAGAGTCTGCTCATAATGTTGAAGAACAAGTTGATGAAGAAGAACAAGTTGATGAAGAAGATCACTCGGAATAACTTTCGAAGATCGAGCGGTTCAACCTACGGATCCGGTGAATCGGAGAATAGGTAGAGCATTCAAGTATGCTTCTAGTCACCCACTCGAAAACATATTATCTTATATCAACAAGTGGGGTAAGAACTCGTTCCTCTCTTCGGAATCTATGTGCATTCACCGCATTCATTTCATTAACCGAACCTAAAAATGCACTAGAGGCCCTAAATGAACCTCGAATGGGTAGAGGCAATGCAAGAGGAACTCAATCAATTTGAAAGAAACCAAGTCCGGACTCGACCAAACGACCTTCCGACCACCCAGTCATAGGAACCAAATAGGTTTTCAAGAACAAATTGGGTGAAGGTGGGTTGGTAGAAACAAGGCTAGACTTGTGGCTCAAAGTTATAATCAAGAAGCGAGGATTGATTGTGGGGAAACCTTTGCACCTGTTGCGGAATTGAAGCCATTAGAATCTTGTTGGCATTTGCATCTAGCATGAATATCAAGTTATATCAAATGGATGTTAAGTGTGCATTTCTCAATGGTTTTATTGAAGAGGAAGTCTATGTCGAGCAGACCTCCCGGTTCCGAAAACTCGGAATTTCCAAATTATGTTTTCAAACTTCAAAACGCTCTTTATGGTCTTAAACAAGCTCCCGGAGCTTGGTACGAAAGACTCGAGCAATTTCTTGGCTCAAAATGATTTTAGAAGAGGTCGGATCGACAAGACTCTCTTTATAAAAACCAAGGGGAAAGATTTCCTTGTTGTTTAGATTTATGTTGATGACATAATTTTTGGAGCTACTAATGAAATTCTATGTCGAGACTTTTCCGAGTTAATGAGTCGAGAATTTCAAATGAGTATGATGGGAAAACTCAATTTCTTCCTTGGTTTACAAATCAAGCAAGACAAAGATGGAATCCATGTCCATCAAACAAAGTACACCAAGGAGCTGCTGAAAAAATATAATCTCCAAAATGCAAAGCACGCAGCTACACCTATGAGCAAGCGAGTATAAAACTTGACTCGGACGAGAAAGGTAAAGCAATAGATCAAAACTCTATCGAGGTATGATTGGATCTTTCGCTGTATCTTACTTCAAGTCGACCGGGCATAATGTTTAGTGTCTGTCTATGTGCAAGATTTCAAGCTAATCCAAAAGAATCTCATCTCACCTGCGGTGAAGAGAATACTTAGATATCTTGCAGGGACTCATAATTTAGGTCTATGGTACTCAAGAGACTCGGAACCGACTCTCACCTGGATACTCGGATGCTGATTATGCTGGATACAAAGTTGATAGAAAGAGCACTTCAGGAGCTTGCCAATTTCTAGGTCAATCCCTAATATCTTGGCACTCAAAGAAGCAAGAGCTTGCCAATTTCTAGATCAATCCCTAATATCTTGGCACTCAAAGAAGCAAAACTCCATAGCTCTATCAATTGCCGAGGCTGAGTATATTGCAGCTGGAGCATGCTGTGCTCGGATTTTATGGATAAAGCAACACTTGAGAGATCTTGGACTTACTTTCAAATCGGTTCCAATCAAGTGCGACAATCGATTGCAATTAGCATCACCAAAAATCTAGTTCGAGCATTCCAAGACAAAACATATTGAGGTCGGTATCATTTCTTGAGAGACCATTCTGAGAAAGGTGATATTGAACTTGAATTAATTCCTACTAATCTTCAATTAGCTGATATCTTGACTAAGCCTCTTGGTGAGGATCAATTTTGTTTTATTAGAAATGAGTTTGGTATTTAAATGCATAATTATGTGATTTATATGTGAAAATTTCTTTGAATGATTATGTGTTGAGTGTTTAGAATTCTTTAGTAACCATCGGTTCGGTTGACTTAGTGATACTCGAGCCGGTAGTTATTTTTTTCTTCTTCGAAACCGAGCTGAGTCGGACTCGGACGTTGAGAAAAATGGGCATCAATCTTCCGAAATCATCTCTAGATAAGTGGAGAATTTCAGAATTTGTTTTCAAAATTTTTCTCGTTCTATTTCTCTCTCGCGCGCTGTGATCGGACAACTAGCCGTTGGAAGACAAACTGCTGGAATTCTAACCATTGAGAAGAGAACCGTCACACCGGTCCGAGGTGACCGCCGAGGAAGCCGAGTCAAAACGGATATTGAAGGACGATTATTTTTTCTATAAATAGCGCCTACTCTCCTTAATTTCTCTACTTTACCTCTCGCACAATATCTTTACTCTCTTTCTCTCTCAAACTCAACTCTTCGTGAACAAGCTCTCCGTACTACAAGCAACCTGTCAAGCTTCGTGAAGATCGTCTCAAGTAAGCTCACTCGCTCTCAACTCGTTCTTCTACTCTTTTCTTGTTTTTTTCTACGAGTTCTTCTCTTCTCATCCTTCTCTAGCTTTTCTACTCTCTCTTTTCTCTTAAAAATGACTAAAAGAGGTCCTCACCCCGACTTTCTTGGCTCGCCACAAAGAAACCCCGAACCAAAAGCCAAGAGGGCCCTTCATCTTCTAAGCCTATTCTCACCCAAGCATCTTACACTCGGATGATAAATTCTTCCCAACCACCAAATTCTTGTGGTTTCCCACATCCAAACAATTGGGGTTTATAACTTTCTTTGTTTCAGCGAGTTCATCAACCCCGAACTCGTATCCGAGTTTTACACTCATCTCACCAGCTCCGAGGGTGTCCTAACCTCCGGGGTTCGAACATCACAGTTCGTATAAACACCTCTCTTCTTCATCATCTGTTCAAGGTCACTTCTCCTTCTTGAATAGCAATCCAATTCCTTTCACCGAGGTCGCTAACGACTTCTTTGAAAAGTAAGCCAAAGAGTTCCTTGGGTCATGCAAGAATTTTTCGTGACTCGGCTAAAGTCGAAGCACGTCTTCCGTGCTTCTGCCGATGAGAACCTTTTTCTCTCAACACTCTAGTAAGGAGAACCCCAACTCCAAGCACCTCAAAGCTCTCTTTGACATTCTTGAGGGCTACGAAGTAGACCTCTTCCCCTCCATCATCGAGCAAATGGCAGCTGTGCCAGCTCAACTTCAAAACAAGAAGAACACCCCTCTTCCTTTCGGTGCTCTTCTTACCCTTGTATTTAAACAATTCAAAGTTCCTCTTCCCTCGGATCCGACCGTAGTTTCGAGGCTGCCATAGTTGTAGGCAAAAAGGAACTTCGGGGTATGGATACCAGAAACCGATCCTCGTGTCCGGGTTCATAACTCGGAGCCGAGGCCCTCTCGGACTCGAGAAGAAACCGCCCTTTCCCTTCCCGCCCCACCTGGTGGTGCTTCCACCTCAGTGCCTCTAAATCTCTCTCTTCTATTTTGTCCTCTGTCTTCATGGACAAAATCAGCTCTGTGCCCTTAGAATTCAAGGACATACTCCGGTCACTTAAGACTGTTTATTAGTCTATGACCATCAACCAAAAACAGCCTCAGTCTTAAATCCGAGAGCACCAAAACTCGCTTATCGAGATGAAGGCTCGGTGAAGAAGCCGATAGAGCTCCTCCAGGAGAGACGGTCAAAGGCATCTCGGGACCAAGGCGACTCCGACACATCCGAAGAGTCCTTGAGCCCTGCCAAGTCATCCTCCGACGAGAGGAGAGGAGGAAGAAGAAGATCAAGAAGAAGCGAAGCCAAAGAGCTCGCTGGCTGAGACAGCCTCTTTCTCGGCCAAGGGGAGGAACAAAAGGAACAACAAGGAGCATCAGCTGAGGGAACAAGTGCTCCTCAAATTCAACTGGAAGTACTCGGCTTAGACAGCAGTCTGAGTGAGTCGAAGACCTGGCTGCACAAGGACACTCAGCAGCGGGTCAGCCCGAGCAATCCTCTCCAGCCTACCGAGCTACAAAAGGATGAACCTCTGGATCCCCTCGTTTTGGGTCAGCCACTCGGAACCGAGCCTATGTCGGAGATCCTCGTCCTCCCTCCGCCGCGCTCAAGCACATCGTCAAGATCATATCAGCGCCGGCGCTCCGCTCGTCCTTCTTCTTCCACTCCGACAACTCCACCCCCTCTTAATTTCTTCTTCTTGTATTTATATTTTCTTTTCTCTTTTGCCCGGACATCAAACCCGTATTTCTTGTATTCTTCCCGTTTTTTTGTTTTTGCTGAAAGGCAAGGGGAGAATAATTAGAAAATTTGTTGTCTTGTCTAGGGAGAGCTTCTCTCTCTCACTCGTACATATTTTTTCAAATTTAATGAAAATATACATTTTGTTCCAATTCTGAGTGTAATGATAAATGCAGGCATTTTTTAGTTTTCCATCTAATATGTCTCATTGCGTAGCATCATTAACAATTATTGTTCTAGATCTCTTTCTTGCTCGATATCTATGAGAATTTAAGTTTTTTTCCGAGCGAGTCTACGGACTCAATATTTTATCACTAACAAAGTTTCTATTTAAGTATGGAATGCCTTTCATCAAAAAGGGGAGATTGAAGACTCGGACTTTACATCTCACCTTTCCGAGTTCTATCTAGGGAATCAGGTATAAGATTTTCTTACTTATAAAGTTTTGATTCCAAGTCATTCCTTATGTCTTAGAAACTTTTCCGAGTGATATGGTACTTTTTCTAAGTGTTATAGAATCTATCTCACTCATTTATGTATGACTATGTGTGACTCGTAAATCATCTCTGCATGGTTCACTTAGTTCCGAGTCACTTAACACTTAGACATATCGCATGATTCAAACCCTATCTTTTCACGCGCTCCGACTCTGGTATTTCGGTTTGAATTATGCTTAGTTTAGATCAAGTTTGTCTACTCTGTTATATCATATTTAACTTGATTCACTTTTAGATCGACTCGGATGGAATTTTGAGTATCATGAATATCGGACTCGAAAATTCCATTCCTTTTTCGACTCGGATAATTAATAAATTAATTATCTTAATTATATTATTATCTCGTGTCTAATCTTGGACCAAAGTATTTTTTACTTTGAGAACCAAATTGATTTACTTTTGTAGGTGATTGAAACGAGGCTATCCTATGAAGACTCGGACACTACTCAACGCATTTCGAGTTGCATTAAATGAATCAGGTATAACCATCTTGTACTTATAGAGTTTTGATTCCAAGGCATTCTCTCGTGTCTTAGAAACTTTTCTAAGTGAATTGGTATATTCTCTAAGTGATATAGCTTTTACTTCATATATTTTCTTACTTATCCTTAAGTGACTCGGAAAGTCGATTCTCTCGTTCCGAGTCCCTCATCACTCGGATGTATCGCAGATTGAATAGATTAGTATTTCATCTTTTCTCACTCGGAATCGACTTCGGTTATAAGCTCTATTATGTTATAGTCAGTACTTTTAGTATGATTATTACTTAGTCTATATCAAGTTTTTTTACTCCGATATTCTTTACTGAACTTGATCCTTCACTTAGACTAAGTCGGATGGAATTCTAAGTATCATTGATATTGGACTCGGAAAATTCCATTCCTCTTCCGACTCGAGATAATTAGCCGTTTAATTATCATAATTATTTTATTATCTCGTGTCTAATCTTGGACCAAAGTATTTTATACTTTGAGAACCAAAATTGATTTACTTTTGTAGGTTATTCAAACGAGGATACACTTTTCAAACTACAAAAGTAACCGGCTTCGTAACGTCAAATCACCAGCAGACATGGCTTTTCACCTTCTCTACTCCAGTCCCGTAAGATTGTGTCGGGGCCGTCTCGTTTCCAAATCTGGAAAACTGGAATGCCAAGCTTAACGGAGGTTTCCACCTCACCGCCGACAAAACCGTACGTTCATATCACAACGGATACTTTCGAGTGACTCGAAAGCTTTTGTCAACGGTCACAAAGAACTCTCGGTCAGCAGATGAAGATAACGGCTACTCTACTTGGTCATCTATAAATAGAAGCCAACTCACAAGACTTCAAGATTGCTGAAATTATTTGTTAATACACATACTTGAACAAAGTCATTGTATTTACTCTCAATCTTCTACTTACAACTCCCAATCTGTAATTCATTACTTTCGAGTTGTAAGGTCTTGTACTCGACTACAAACACTTTCTTACTTTCTCTGTAAGGTCCCTTGACTAAGCTGTAAGGGTTAACTCAGCTTAGTTGTCCCTACCGAGTAAGGGTTATCTCAGCTAGGAAGTACTAGATCGGATAAGGGAATTTCGAGTCTAGGAAAATTTGTATAGAGTTATCTAAGGGAGCAACTCGGGTTTAGTCAGTTCACGGTATTTTGTGGACTCAAAATAGTGGATTTGACGTCAAGCTTGGATTAGCACGGTTCGTGGTTTTCCGCCCTAGGAGGGTTTCCACGTAACTTCTAAGTGTTGTCTTTCCGAGTTCATTCTAGACTCGGATCGTTATACTTCTTCCGCTTGATCCGCTTATTTATTCTTGATAGCATTTACGAGTCCATATATTTCGACCTCGCTAACCGACTCGGAACCTGTCCTTGTCTCTTCCTTATCAAAAGAGTTAAAGGTTTCACGAAAAACTTTCATCACCCTATTCACCCCCTCTAGGGTGACTCGGACTCTCCCCGAGCAAACCTTCATCCTATATTTGAAATACAAAAGTAACCTGGCTTCAAAACGTCAAATCACCAGCAGATAAGGCTTTTTCCACCTCCGACCTAGCCTCGGACACTCGTGTGAGGGTTGTCTGTTTCTAGAAATGGAAATCGCAACGCTAAGCTCAACGGTGGTTTCCACCTTACTTTTGAAGACACCGCCGGTGGTTTTAGGCACTTCCAAGGAAGACAAGAGCCGTTGTATGACGTTCACATATCAACGGATATTTTCCGAGTGACTCGGAAAATCCTACCCAACGGTCATAAAGGAACTTCTGGTCGGAAGATGGACACGACGGCTAAGCCGCTTGGTCATCTATAAAAGGAAGCCAACTCTCAAGACTTGAAGATTGTCGAACCTATTGATAATACACATACTTGATCGAAGTCTTTGTATTCATTCTCAATCTTCCACTTACAACTCCCACTCGTAATTCATTATATTATAAGTTGTAAGGTCTTGTACTTAGTTACAAACACTCTCTTTCTTACTCTCTAAGTAAGGTCCCTTGACCGAGCCGTAAGGGTTAACTCAGCTCAGCTTATCCCTAGCTGTAAGGGTTATCTCAGCTAGGAAGTACTAGATCGGATAAGGGAATTTCGAGTCTAGGAAAAATTGTAAAGAGTTGTCTAAGGGAGCAACTCGGGGTTCGATCGATCTATCGTATTTTGTGGACCCAAAATAGTGGATTTGACTTCGTGCTTGGATTAGCACGGTCCGTGGTTTTCTGCCCCGGGAGGGTTTCCACGTACTTTCGTGTCTTCACTTTCGAGTACATTTTAGACTCGGACAGCACTCAAAGTTTCAGCTTAATCTACTTCTTTGCTCTTCTCTCGTATTCCGAGTTCATACTTTTCTAACCTTAATATAGACTCGGAATCTGCATCTGTTTGCACTTTGTTTAAAAGAGTTTGATTTGAAGAAAAATCTTCCACCACCCTATTCACCCCCTCTCTAGGGTGACTTAGTCTCTCCCTGAGTAAACCTTCATATATCTATGTATTTGTCTTTCCGAGTCCATTCTAGACTCGGAATCTACTTTATCTAAGTGTTTGCGCAAAAAGTGTTCAATTTTCTTCATCATCCTATTCACCCCCTCTAGGTTGACTTAGACTCTCCTAGAGCAAACCTTTAATTGGTATCAAAGCTTAGCCTTTCAAGAGGATCTCACCATCCAAAGGTCTAAAGATTAGATGGCTCAAAACAATGGAGAGTTCGATGAAGGAAGATCATCCACTAGACCACCAAAGATCAAAGGGTCAAACTTTGCACATTGGAAGAAAATGATGGAATGCTTCTTGATGGATAATGATGAAGAAGTGTGGGATATCATCCAAGGAGGCAACTACATCCTAATGAAGACGGAGAGTGGAACAACTATGCCCGAAGCCAAATCCGAGTTCACCACTAAAGAGACTTATAAATTCATAAAGAACTTCGAAGCTATGAGCACATTGATGTGTGCTATTAGCATAAAAGAATACAACAGAGTCTCAGCCTATGACACAGCCAAAGGTGTGGGATACCCTTTTCAACAACACCTATCAAGGAACAAGTCAAGTGAAGCAGGCGAAGATAAGTCAATATCTTCACAAGTATGAGATGTTCAAGATGGAGCCGAAGAGAACTTTGCTCAAATGTATGTTCGGTTCATAGAGATTACTAATAATCTCAAGTGTCTAGGTAGAAAGATCTCTCACTAGGAAATGTACGGAAAAATTTTGAGAAGTCTACGAAAGAGAAAATGGGGTCCCAAGGTGACAGCCATTGAAGAAGCTCAAAACCTCTCTCAACTAAGGCCGGACGAGCTTATTGGGAAGTTACTCACACACGAAATTTATCCGGAAGAAGAGGACATCGAGGTCAGCACTAAAAAGAACATTGCACTCGAAGGCCTCGTAAAGCGGACATCAAAGTCCGAGCTCCTAAGAATCAAAAGAGGATCCTATGGCACTCGTTGCTCGCGGCTTCAAGAAAATGATGAAGGACAAAAGTGAGAAAAGAGACCAAAGGAAGAGTTCTACAAGAAAGATAAGAAGGACAAAAAAGGCAAATTCTCATCCCCTTCAAAGCTATCTTTAACTAAGAACTCTGGTTGCTTTGAATGTGGCTGCAAGGAGCACATAGTCAAAGATTGTCCCAAAAGAAAGAAGGACAGAAAGAAGAAGGCTATGATGGCTACCTAGAGTAATGATGACTCATTTAAAGAAGATGATTCTCACGATTCAAAGTGTCTTATGGCACCGACGGACTCAAAAGCCGAATATGAGTCGACAATGAGAGCTCGGATATTGAGGAGGTAATTGAATACTTTATCAAGTTCTCCAAAGTTTATTTAGCCGGATATATTTATACTTTGGAATAAAAGTTAAATTCCGACTCTTCACAATTAAAGAAACAACTTGAGTCTCTTACTACTAAGAGTAATGTTTTGAAAAATGAGTTAGAAAACTTGAGACAAAATATGAAGGTACTTCGGACCGGTGCTCAAGAAAATGAGAGTTGAGTCTAATGAACGAGAGAATGAGCAACCGAAAAGAAAGCTCAATGAGTCTCAAGAGCTTGTTTTCAAACTCACTCAAGGTTAAAAAACCTTGATCTTTTACTCAGCTCTCAATGTGTCTCATTCAGGAATGAATGATTTGGTTACAATGCTAAAGAGGAATCTAATTTCTACCCCAATCTTTTCAAAACCGATTCCGAACCGTAATGTTCGGGAAGGCTGAGCATGATCCCATTCATAAGAATGAAAAGAGGACTGAGCCCATACCAGCTTACAGGAAAAATCTTTCTCCCCTTTTTACAAAAGAAAGGATTTTCAAAAGAAAGAGACACAGACTCAGTTTTCTAGAAAGAAGACTCGGAATCAAACTAGACCCAAAATCATTCAAATCAGGTTACCAAGAGTGTTCTTCCTCGAAAAAGACCACAGTAAAAGAAGTTTTTGGGTTTATAGTGAGAAGGGTTAGTTCGTTTTTGTTTTGCGGGTAACTCGAGAAGAAGATGGGTCACCGGTACTTGGACAATGGATGCTCACGCCACATGTCAAGTGATTCAAGACTCTTTTCTAAGTTAGAAGATCTTAAAGGAGGCAAAGTCACATTTGGAGATAATAACAAAGGCAAGATTGTAAGGATTGGAAAAATTGGTAAAGGAAACAACTCAATCATTTCAGTCTACCTTGCCAAAAGACTGAAATACAATCTCCTCAAGCATCTCTCGCCTATGTGACAAAGGCCAAGAGGTAAGGTTCACTCGGACCAACCGCTACATTTCGATGCAACTACCACAAAGACTAAGCTCTCGAGTCCGAGGTCGGTAACACCTATACTATCCCTCTCTCAAATTCAAGTCATAATTTATCTTGCTTGAAAGTATCTTTGAATGATGATTCATGGACTTGGCATCATAGACTAGGTCATATTAGCATGCATACTATCAAGAAACTTGCATCTCATGGATTGGTTGGGGATTACCTAACTGTGCATTTAAGAAAGATAAAATCTATGAAGTATGCATAAAAGGGAAATAAGTCAAATCATCTTTCAAACCACTCAAAACTGTCTACATCCAAAGTACTTGAATTGGTTCACATGGATTTGTGTGGTGAAATTCTTGTGAAAAGCCTTGGAGGTAAATCATATGTACTTGTCATTGTTGATGATTTTTTATGATTTACCTGGGTTTGTTTTCTCAAGAACAAGAGTGAAGCCTTCAAAGAGTTCACTAAGATCTGCAGGAAAATTCAAGTGGAGTCTCAAACTCATATCGAAGGATTCGAACCGACCATGGAAGGGAATCCGACTACTCGGAATTTGCAGATATCTCGTGACAAGAATGGCATCTCCCATAACTTCTCAGCAACAAGAACTCCTCAACAAAATGGAGTAGTGGAGAGAAAGAACAAAACTCTTGAAGAAATAAGAAGGACTATGATGATTGAAAATGATCTACCATACTATTTCTAGGCCGAGGCAATCAACATAACAAATTACACACTCAATAAATGCCTCATTAGACCCATCTTGAAAAAGACTCCCTACGAGCTATACAAGGGAAAGAAACCCAACATATCCTATTTCAAACCATTTGGGTGTAAGTGCTTCGTTCACAAAAATGGTAAGGAGCATCCGATTAAGTTTGATGCTAGGTCGGATGAAGGGATATTTCTTGGTTATTCATCTCACAAGTAAAGCTTATCGTGTATTTAACAAAAGGACTAACAAAGTGGAAGAAAGTATCCACGTTGTCTTTGATGAGATCGATCTTGGCGGGATAAGTGAATCCACATACTCATATCTCGAGGCTTAACAAAGATGAAGACGACCTTGCTCGAAGCCGAGCTCGTAAAGAGTTTAAACAGAAGGACCGAGGAAACTCAAAATGAGGCAACTTAGAATGTTGTGACTCGGACTAAACAAGCTCACGAGCCAGCTGAGAATATCGAAGAACAAGTTAATATAGAGATTCAATAAGATTAACCAATTGAAGATCAACCTATTCAACCAACAAACTTGGTGAATCGGAGGACGAGTAAAGCTTTCAAATATGCATCCAAGTCACCCACCTAAGAATATAATATCTAGCATCAACAATGTGGAAAGAACTCGATCTTGTTTGCATAATCCATGTGCATTTTCTCGCATTCATATCATTAAGAGAACCCAAAAATGCACTAGAGGCCCTAAATGAACCTGAATGGGTAGAGGCCATGCAAGAAGAGCTTAATTAATTTGAAAGAAACCAAGTATGGACTCGACCAAACGACCTTCCGACCACCCAGTCATAGGAACCAAATGGGTTTTCAAGAACAAACTGGATGAGGAAGGGTTAATAGTCGAAATAAGCCTAGACTTATTGCTCAGGGTTATAATCTAGAGGAAGGAATTGATTGTAGGGAAACCTTTGCACCTGTTGCTAGGATTGAGGCAATCGTAATCCTGTTAGCATTTGCATCTAGCATGAACATCAAACTTTATCAAATGGATGTCAAATGTGATTTTCTGAATGGTTTCATTCAAGAAGAAGTTTATGTTTAGTAACCCCTTGGATTTGAAAACAGAGAATTTCTAAATCATGTTTTCAAATTGCAAAAGGCTTTATATGGTCTTAAACAAGCTCCAAGAGCTTGGTATGCAAGACTCGAGTAGTTTCCTGGTTGAAAATGATTTCAAAAGAGGTCAAATTGACAAAACTTTTTTCATAAAAACCAAGGGGAAAGATTTTCTTATCATTCGGATATATGTTAATGATATCATTTTTAGAGCTACTAATGAAACTCTATGTCAAGAGTTTTCTTAGTTGATGAGATAGGAGTTCCAAATGAGTATGATGGGAGAACTCAATTTCTTTCTTGGTCTACAAATCAAACAAGACAAGGATGGCATCTATGTCCATCAATCTAAGTATACAAAGGAGTTATTGAAAAAGTACAAGTTACAAGATGTGAAGCATGCAAGCAACACCTATGAGTAGCAGTTTGAAATTGGACTCGCACAAGAAAGGTCAAGCCATAGATCAAAAACTTTACAGAGGTATGATTGTATCTCTACTCTATCTCACATCTAGTAGGCCGGATATCATATTCGAGTGTCTGTCTTTCCGTAAGATTTCAAGCTAATCCAAAAGAATCATATCTCACTACGGTGAAGAGAATTTTCGGATATCTTGCAGGGACTCAAAATCTTGGTCTTTGGTTTTCAAAAGACTCATAACTAACTCTCACTGGATACTCGGATGCTGATTATGTTCGATACAAAGTTGATAGAAAGAGTACATCAAGAGCATGCCAATTTCTGGGTCAATCCCTCATCTCCTAGCATTCAAAGAAACAGAACCCGGTTGCCTTATCAATAGCCGAGGCCGAGTACATTGCGAGTGGAGCTTGTTGTGCTCGGATTCTGTGAATCAAGCAGACACTTGAAGGATCTTGGACTATCATTCGCATCTATCCCAATCAAGTGTGACAATCAAAGTGCAATCAGTATCACTAAGAATCCAGTCCAACACTCAAAGACAAAGCATATTGAGGTCGGATATTATTTTCTCGAGAGACCATTCTAAGAAATGTGATATTGAACTTGAATTCATTCCTACTAGGTTTTAATTAACTAATATTTTCACTAAGCCTCTTAGTGAGGATCAATTTTTCTTTATCAAGAATGAGCTTGGCATGATTAATGCATGATTATGTGAGTTATTACATGAATTATCTTTGCATGATTGTGTTTTATATGTCCGGATAACGAATTGATCGATTGACTCCGAGTGAGATTGGATCGTGAGTTATTATTTTTCGAGTGATCGTATTCACTCGTAAAAGATACTCGAGTCGGACTCGGCTTATGAGCAAAATAGACATCAAACTTCCGAGATCATCTCTAGATAAATGGAGAATTTTAGAAATGTTTTCAAAAACTCTTTATTCTCTTTATGCCACACGTTTCAATCAAAAGAAACTAGCCGTTGGAAGAAAGTTGCAGGAATACTAGCCTTTGGAGTGCGAACGTCACAACGGTCCGAGAATGTTGCTTGGTATTTAGGTCAGAATGAAGGTTGAAGGTCATTCTTTTTGCTATAAATGGCACCCCTTTACCTTCTTTTCTTCACTTTTCCCACTACTTACGCTCTCTGCTCTCGACTCTTCTACTCACTCGTGCTTTCTCTCTCTCCCTATGTATTCTCAATTCTCTTTGCTCTCATCTCTTTACTTTCATTCTCTCTCTCTCTGTCATTCACCATGCCAAAGAGAGGAACTAGTCAAGAGATGGGTTCAGCCACCAAAAACACTCGAGGAGGTACATCAAATCCTCCTCAAGCATTTTGTTGCCCAACGTCTAACGTTGGATGACAAATTCTTCCCCACCATTTCATTCTCATAGTTGCACAACATCAAAGATACCAGGGTATACAACTATCTCGTGCTTCGCGAATATATCTATCCGTAACACATTGCCGAGTTCTATGCCAATATGACTACATCCGAAGGTGTCATAACCTCGAAAGTTTAGGGTACAGTTGTAAGAACTAATCTCACCCTTCTTCACAAACTCTTCAAAGTCACATCTCTCTTTCTCAATTCCAACCCAAGTACCTTTCATGGAAATCGCAGACGATTTCTTTGAAAAGTATGCAAAAGAGGTGCCTAAGTCACAAAAGAACTTCTCCGTGACTCAAATGAAGTCCGAAGCAAGGTCGCTTTGCTTCATCCCGATGAGAACCTTTTTCTCTCATCATTCTAGCAAAGAGAATCCAAATTCTAAGATTCTTAAAGCTTTGTTTGATGTTTTAGAGGGCTACGAAGTAGACCTTTTCCCAACTATTCTTGAGCAAATGGCTTCTATGCTCGCTCACTTAAAGAAATCCGCTCCTTATCCCTTCGCAGCCTCTTCCGATCGTTATCTTTAAGCAGCTCAAAGTTCCCCTTCACACAAACTCTAACGCTTACTTAGAAGCTGCCATTTGTATAAGCGTAAAAGAGCTCCTGGGTTACGGGTACCGGGAAGTAAAACCTAGTGTCTTGGTTCACTGGTCCGAGTTACCACCTCCACCTCCTCCACACACTCGGACTCGGATCGCACCAACTTCTCTACCCCCAACTCGCTGGTCCTTCTACTTCTCAACCTTCTCTCTCTACTGCAAAGTTTGCCAAGATGGTAAGCAAATTTGAATCCGTGATCCGAAGCATTTCGTGCCACTCTGCGCTTCTTCAAAAATATTATTCCCAACCTGATTATTCTCTAAAAACTCCACGAGTCTCGGATCGAGGAGAACTAGGATCTCATGTTTGAGCTCAAGGGGATTATACAAGAACATTGTGAGCAGCTTCACCTCCTCCAAGAACACAGATCAAAAGCTACCGAGGACTCGGAGACATCCGATACTTTTGAGGAGTCCTCTAGCCTAGCTAAGTCAACCTCAGCCGAGGTGGAAGAAGCCAAAGCCGTAGAAAGAGAAGCCGAGGAGAAGGAAGTAGAAAAAGAAGAAGAAACGGCTTATCAACCTGAAGGCCGGGCGCAAAAGAACCGGAATTGATCTCTTCGGATCATGTTCTAAGTGGCTCGAAGAGGCTGGCAATGTCGTTCGATCAAAAGCCCCGCCTCCGAAGCCCAACCTATAGTTGTCTTCGAGGAAGAAGCTCCTAAGGATGATATTTCCTTGGTTCACAAAACCAAGCACTGAGCGGATTCCTAACATTCTAATGCTGCAACCTCCTCGCTTATCCACTTCTACACAGGCATATAGGCGCAGGTGCACTACTCGTCCCTCCTCCTCTAGACAACCTACCCCTTCTTCTTAGTCTTTTTTTAACTCAGATTTCATTTTTAGTTTTGTCCAACATCTCGTTGTACTTTTCTCGCTATTTCCTCCCTACTTTTGATGAAATGCATAGGGGAAAAATAGAAAACTTGGATGTTTGGTTTAGGGGAGTTCTTCCCTTTGTCCGAGTTCATTTTATTTTGTTCTATAAACATTTATTTCGAGGAATAAATGTTTTTTTTCTCTAAGCATACTTGTTTCTAAGTTACATATTTATCTTGCTTTGATACTCAACTCTTTAACGTATTTGCTTTGGATACAATTTTTTTCTTTGCTCGATGAATTATCCGTAAATATATTCCGAGTTACGATTTGATCCGACTCGCATTTTATAAGTATCTTTAGTCTCACTCTAAAGAGAATATTGTTTCCTATTCCGATCAATTTACAATGAAAACTCATTTTTGAACTAACAAGTTTTAATCTTAAAGTATTAAATGCCTTTCATCAAAAGGGGAGATTGAAGACTCGGGAATAACTCTTTATCCCTCTTAGGTTTTGATTCTAAGTCATTTTGGGCATTATACAAACTCATATCTAGGTTTTCATTCCGTTTCGATCGACTCGTAAAGCACTTCACCGCATATCTCTTACTTGTGTTTCTAACTCACTCGGACATCAATCACAACCATCGTATGCTCAAATAATTTCTCAAACACATTTATTTTGAGCACTCACTTTGTATTTCAAAGTAAAATGAATTACAATGTTAATTCTTTATTCTAAGTCAGTTTATTTCTTGGAAGATTATTTGATTGAATCAAGTTCATGCTTATTGATGTTTTACTATCTAACTTGATTACTTTTGAAGGTTTGCTCCTGGAGAGTCTAAATCCCCTAGAGGGGGTGAATAGGGTGTTGGAAGATTTTTAGAGAATTAAACTCTTTTGCACGTGAATAGATATAGAAGCGATTCCGAGTCTAGATTGGATTTAAAAAGTATCAATTCGTAATTACGTGGAAACCCTCCTGGGCGGAAAACCACGGCCGGTGCTAGTCCAAGTACCTAGTCAAATCCACTATTTTGAATCCACAAAATACAGTAGATCGACTCAACCGAATTGCTCCCGTAGACAATTCCTTACAAAGTTTTCCTAGACACGAAGTTCCCTTATCTCGATCTAGTACTTCCTAACCGAGGTAACCTTTACAGCTAGGGACAACCGAGCTGAGTTAACCCTTACAGCTCGGTCAAAGGACCTTACTTAGAGAGTAAGAAAGAGAGTTTATAACTAATTACAAGACTTCATAACTCGGAAAGATGTTAAGTAGAGACTTGAGTTGTAAGTAGAAGATTAAATGAGTATTATACGGAGAAATATAATTTCAAGCAATGGGTTCAAGCAATCTTCGGGTCTTGTGAAGTGGCTTCTATTTATAGATGACCAAGCATATTAGCCGTTGTGACTATCTTCCGATTAGAAGTCCTCAGTGACCGTTGTAACGATTCTTCCGAGTCGCTCGTAAAAGACCCGTTGAGATGTGAACGTTGTGCAACGGCTCTTAACTCCTTAGGATGTCCCAATCCACTGGTGGTGTCCGAAAAGTAGGGTGGAAACCACCGTTAAGCTTAGCGTTGAAGATTTCCAGCTTTGGAAATAGACAACCCCGACATAGTGTCCGGACCTTGGTCGAAGTAGAAAAAGTCTTGTCTCGCTGGCGACTTGACATCTTGAAGCTCGGTTACTTTTGTAATTCAAAAGTAGGATAACCTTGTTTAGACAACCTACAAAGGTAAACCAATTTTGGTTCTCAAAGTATAAAATACTTTTGTCCAAGATTAGGCACAAATAATAATTTAATTAAGATAATTAAGAGCATAATTATCCGAGTCCTAAAAGAGTGGAATTTTCCGAGTCTAATATTCATTATACTCAAATTACATTTGAGTCGATCTAGACAAAGATCAAGTTAGACAGAGAATATCGGAGTAAGAGTACTTGATATAGACAAATATACTTCAAACAAAACATGCTAACTTAGAAAGATGAATTAACGTTGTAATTCACTTTAACTTAGAATATGAAATCGAACTTAGTTTAAAAGAGTTAGAGTGAATGTTTTGATCATGTGATGAATCCGAGTGATGTCCGAGTGACTCGGAACCGTCGAGTGAATTGATGAACACAAGTGTGCTTTTTGAGTAAGTCGGAATCGGATGAAAACATTCTCGCAACACTCGGAAAAGTTTTTATAACACTCGTAATAGTTTCTATAATACTCGAATGACTTGTAATCAAAACTTAGAAGGGATGAAGTTGGTACCTGATTCCTTGATGGTACTCGGAATGATATACATGTAGAATCCGAATCTTCAATCTCCCCTTTTTATGAAAGGCATTCTATACTCGAGATAGAAACTTTTTAGTGAAACAATCCTGTTTTTCATTCTTTCTCAAAGAGTATATCGAGTTTAGAGATAGAATCGCAAACTTAGATTATTTCGAGTTATTATACTTATGTTTGATCGGAGCAAAGAATGAAATATCGCATAGAAATCAATGAAATGTTGCAAACTTAGAGTATTGCTTATATCGAGTAGAGATAAATAAATCGGTGGATATATCGGATCAAGATACTCTAAGAAATTGAAACTTAGAAAGAAGTTAAACTTAGCAAGTAAATAAGCACGAAATTAGAAACTTCATTCATATAAACTTAGAAAATATATACAAAAAGGGTGAGAGAACTCCCTCTAAACAAGACAACAAATTTTCTTTGCCTCGGTTCGAGTCGTGGACCCGGACACCCGGTTGGATTTCCTGGTATCCATAGCCAAGAAGCTCTTTTCGCCAACTATATGGCAGCCTACGAAACCGCATTAGGATCCGAGGGAGTGGGACCTTGAAGCTGTTTGAAAATGAAGGTAAGAAGAGCCCCAAAAGGAAAACGGGTAGATTTCTTTGTCCGAGCTGGCACAGAGGTCATCCGCTCAATGATAATCGGGAAGAGGTCTACTTCGTAGCCCTCTAGAATGTCAAAGAGAGCTTTGAGAATCTTAGAGTTCGAATTTTCTTTGCTCGAATGCTAAGAGAAGAAGGTTTTCATCAGTAGGAAACAAAGAAGACGAGCTTCGGACTTCATCCGAGTCACTGAAAAGTTTTGCGTGACTCGGGGATTTCTTTTACGTACTTCTCGAAGAATTCATCAGCAACCTCATTAAAAGGAATAGGGTTGCTTTTGAGGAAAACAGAAGATACTTTGAATAAGCGGTGGAGGAGAGAGACGTTGATTCGAACAATGATATCTTGAACTCCGGAGGTGAGGATCCCCTCGAGCTAGAAAGATTTGAATAGAACTCGAAACGAGTTCTAGGTAAACAAAGTCGCTGAAATAGAGGAAATTGTAAACCCCTGTGGTTTTGATATGGTTCAACCACGAAAATTTTGTGGTTAGGAAAAATTTGTCATCCAACGTCGGGTGTTGGGTAACAAGGATTTTAGAGGGGTTGGAAGGACCCTCTTGGCTTTTGGTTCTAGGTTTCTTGGTTACATAACTAAGAAAGTCCGGGTGAGAACCTCTTTTGGGCATGGTTGAGGAGTTTTTTCAGAAGAGAGGAGATGAGCTTTGAAAGAGAGAGCGAGAGAAGACAGCTCAAGAGAGAGAGAGCCGAGAGCTTTCGGTGCTTACTTGAGATGATTTCTTGCTTTGCTTGACATAGAGAAGGTTTGCTTTTCGAAACGCTGAAGTTACTTGTGAGGTTGTGTATGAGAGAGTGATAGAGCAAAGAGTAAAGTAGCGAAATGAAGGAGAATGGATGCTATTTATAGCGAAAGAATTATCCTTCGAGTATTCGTTCGACCCAACTCTCCAACGGTCGCCTCGGACCGGTGTGATTGTTCTCGCTCTCCAACGGTTAGAATTCCAGTCTTTGTCCGCAACGGGTAGTTCTCTCGATTGATACGTGTAAAAGAGAGAGAGAAAAGAGAAATTTTAAAAGAAATTTCGAAATTCTCCACTAATCTATAGATGATTTTAGAAGTTTGATGTCCATCTTTCTCAAGAACCGAGTCTCACTTAGTAGAGTTACTTGAGTGACTCGAAACTACAAGCAAGCAATAACTCAAAGCTCGGTATCACTGGGTCAACTGAACTAATAGTTATTATTAAAACACGGAAAAGAAACATTTAACACATAATCATACAAAGTAGTTTCACTTTAAAAAGCACATAATCATGCATTAATCATGCTAAGTTTATTCCTAATAAAGCAAAGCTGATCCTCACTAAGTGGCTTAGTAAAGATATCAGCTAGTTGAAGTTTGGTAGGAATGAATTCAAGTTCAATGTCACCTTTCTCAGAATGGTCTCTTAGAAAATGATACCGACCTCAATATGCTTTGTCTTTGAGTACCGAACAGGATTCTTAGTGATGTTGATCGCACTTTGATTGTCACACTTGATTGGAATTGATTTGAATGATAGGCCAAGATCTCTCAAGTGTTGTTTGATCCATAAAATCCGAGGACAGACATGCTCCAACTGCAATGTACTCAGCTTCAAAAGTTGATAGAGCTACTAAGTTACGCTTTTTGAGTGCCAAGATATAAGGGATTGACCTAGAAATTAGCATGCTCTTGAGGTGCTTTTTCTATCAACCTTGTATCCAGACATAATCAGCATCCGAGTATCCAATGAGAGTCGGTTCCGAGTCTCTTGAGTACCATAGACCTAGATTCCGAGTCCCTACATGATATTTGAAAATTCTCTTCACCGTAATGAGATGTGACTCCTTTGGATTAGCTTGAAATCTTACACACGAGACATACACTAAACATTATGCCTGGCCCACTAGAAGTAAGATACGAGTAAAGATCCGATCATACCTCAATAGAGTTTCGCTCTAATGCTTTACCTTTTTCGTCCGAGTCCAGTTTTATACTGTCTGCTCATTGGTGTTCTCTGCATGTTTTCCATCTTGAAGTTTGTATTTCTTCAGCAACTCCTTGGTACACTTTGATTGATGGACATAGATTCCATCTTTGTCTAGCTTGATTTGTAAACCAAGGAAGAAATTAAGTTCTCCCATCATGCTCATTTGGCATTCCTATCTCATTAACTCGGAAAAATCTCGACAGAGATTTTCATTAGTTACTCTATTTATTTTATCATCAACATAGATCCGAGCAATAAGAAAGTCTTTCCCCTTGGTTTTTATAAAAAGAGTCTTGTCAATCTGACCTCTTCTAAAATTATTTTCAACCAAGAAATTACTTAGTCTTTCATATCAAGCTCTAGGAGCTTGTTTGAGACCATAAAGAGCTTTTTGCAACTTGAAAACATGATTTGGAAATTTTGATTTTTCAAATCCAGGGGTTGCTCAAAATAGACTTCCTCTTCAATGAAACCATTAAGGAAAGCACATTTAAAATCCATTTTATACAATTTGATATTCATGCTTGATGTAAATGCCAATAGGATTCTAATAGCTTTAATCCTAGCCACTGGTGCAAAGGTTTCCCCACAATCAATTCCTTCTTCTTGATTGTAACCTTGAGCCACAAGTCTAGCCTTGTTTCGACTACCAACCCACTTTCATCCAGCTTGTTCTTGAAAACCCATTTGGTTCCTATGACTGGGTGGTCGGAAGGTTGTTTGGTCGGAATCCGGACTTGGTTTCTTTCGAATTGATTAAGTTCCTCTTGCATGGCCTCTACCCATTCAGGTTCATTAAGGGCTTCTAGTGCATTTACGGGTTCGAGTTAATGATATGAATGCAGTGAATGCATATAGATTTTGTAGAGAGGAATGAGTTCTTACCCTAGTGTTGATTTCAAACAGGATATTCTCGAGGGATGGCTCGATGCATATTTGAAAGCTCTACCTATTCTCCGGTTCACCAGATTTGTAGGTTGAATTGGTTGATCTTCGATGGTCCGATCCGATTGAGCTTGCTCATCCGGTTGACTTTTAGCATTCCGAGCTGGCTCTTGAGTCAATTCATTCGAGTCGATTGTTCCGAGTTGCTTCATTCCGAGTTGCTTTTCCTTGACTTTGTCCGAGTTCATCTTCGCGAGGATCATCGTCTCGACCGATCTTCGGATCCGAGAATGTTGACTCACTTGGTTTTCCCTGATCAATCTTATCAAAAACAACGTGGATGCTTTCTTCCAATTTGTTAGTTCTTTTATTGAAAATACGATATGCTTTACTATGAGATGAATAACCAAGAAATATACCTTCAATCGATCGAGCATCAAACTTGGTCGGGTGATCCTTACCATTATTGTGAACATAGCACTTACATCCAAAGGGTTTGAAGTATGAAATTTTGGGTTTCTTCTCTTTGTAAAGCTCGTATGGAATATTTCTTCAGGATGGGTCCGATGAAGCATCTATTCAGCATGTAGTTTGCTCGAGTTGATCGCCTCGACCTAGAAATAGTAAGGTAGATCATCTTCAATCATCATTATCCTTCCTATTTCTTCAAGAAATTGGTTCTTTCTCTCCACTACTCCATTCTGTTAAGGAGTTCTTGGTGCTAAGAAGTTGTGGGAGATACCATTATTATCACAAAAATCTGCAAATTCCGAGTAATCGAACTCTCTTCCATGGTCGGTTCGAAGTCTTTTGATTTGAGTCCGAGACTCAACTTGGATTTTCTCGCAGAGCTTGCTGAACTCTTAGAACGCTTCATTTTTATGCTTAAGAAAACAAACCCGGGTAAATCGTAAGTAGTCATCAACAATCACAAGTACATATGATTTACCTCCGAGACTCTTTACGGGAATTTCACCACATAAGTCTATATGCAACAATTCAAGTACTTTGGATGTGGAAACAGTTTTGAGAGTTTTGAAAGATGATCCGACATGTTTCCCTTTTGTGCATGCTTCACATATTTTATCTTTCTTAAATGCACAGATCAGGCAAACCTCGACTAAACCATGAAATGCAAGCTTTTTAATGGTGTGCATGCTAACATGACCTAATCTATGATGCCATGACTAGGAATCATCATGTAGAGATGCTTTCAAATAAGATAAATTCTGAATAGGGTCGAGAGAGGAATAGTGTAGGTATTACCCGAGAGCTTAGTCTCCTTGGTAGTTTTATCATAAATATAGAAATTGGTCCGAGTGAACCTTACCTATTCACCTTTGTCACACAATTGAGAGATGCTTGAGCAGATAGTACTTTAATCCCTTAACAAGGTAGACTGAGTTGACCAAATTGTCTCCATTTCCAATCTTGCTCCCAACTATCTTGCCTTTGCTATCATCTCCAAAAGTGACTTTGCCTCCCTTGTATTCTTCTAACTCAGAAAAGATTCTTGAATCTCCCGACATATGGCGTGAGCATCCACCGTCCAGGTACCAATGACCTTTTGTCTTTTCTCGAGCTACCTGCAAGTCATAAACAAACTAGCCCTTCTCACTTCCTCTAACAAATCCAGTAACTCCCTTTACGGTGGTCATTTTCTAAGGAAGAAGACTCTTGGGAACCCAGATTTGAATAAATTTGGGTTTGGTCCGATTCCGAGTCCTCCTTTTAAAACCGAGTCTGTGTCTCTTTCTTTTGAAAGTCTTTTCTTTTATAAACCGGTGGACAAGGTTTTCTCCTATAAACTTGTGCAGGCTCAGTCCTCCATTCATTCTTATGAATGGGACCGTGCTCGACCTTCCCGAACTTCACGGTTACGGAACCCTTTTGAAAAATCCGAGTAGGAATTAGATTCCTCCTCTTTGTTAAAATCAAGACCTTCTTTTCTAAAGGAGACACATTGAGATCCTAAGAGCATGTCAAGGTTTTTCCGACCTTGAGTAAACTTTAAAACAAGTTCTTGAGACTCATTGAGTTTTTACTTCAAATGCTCATTTTCTCTTCTAAGTGACTCGGACTCGGTCTCATTAACTTGAGTACTAGTCTTCAGCTCTCCTAGAGTAAGTCTCGGGTTTTCTAATTCATTTTTCAAAGAGATGCTCTCGAAGTGATAGACTCAAGTTGTTCTTTAAATCGAGAGGAGTCGAATTGGACTTTTCTTCCAAAGTATAAATACATTTAGCTAAATCAACTTTAGAAAACTTGAGGAAATATTCAATTACCTCCTGAGGATTCATTTCCTCATGGTCCGAGTGGTTAGAGTCCGACTCATATTCAGCTTCCGAGTCCGATAGAGCCATCGGACACTTTAAATCATCGAGTCTTCATCTTCTTCGGATGAATCTTCATCACTCCATGTGGCCATCATAGCCTTCTTCTTTTTCTGTCCCTCTTTCTCCTTGGACAATCTTTGACTATGTGATCTTTGCTGCCACATTCAAAATAACCGGAGTTCTTAGTTAAAGATAACTTTAAAGGGGAAGAGTGTTTACCTTTTCTATCCTTCTTATCTTTCTTGTAGAACTCATCTCTTGGCCTTTTCTCTCATCTCTTGTGATTCATCATTCTTTTGAAGCCTCGAGCGATAAGTGCCATGGGATCTTCTTCGAGCCCGACAAACTCGGATTTTCTTCTCTGCTTTCTAAGTCCTTCAGTCGCAATATTCTTTTTAGCGCCGACCTCGGCGTCCTCTTCTTCCGGGTGAATCTCATGGGTGAGTAGCTTCCCAATAAGTTCGTCCGCCTTTAATAAGGAAAGGTTCCGAACTTCCTCGATGGTTGTCACCTTGGGACCCCATCTTCTCTTGGGTAGACTTCTCGGAATCATTCTCGCACATTTCTTCGTGGGAAATCTTTCTACTCGGAGATTTGAGATTGTTAGTAATCTTAGTGAAGTGGATGAACATCCGAGTGATGTTTTCTTCGGCTCTATCTTGAACAGCTCGTATTTGTGAAGATATTGGCTTATCTTTGCTTGTCTAACTTGACTGGTGCCTTCATATGTGTTGACTAGAGTATCCCACACTTCTTATGCTTGTGTCACAAGTCGACACTCGTTGTATTCTTTTGAGCTAGTGGCGCACATCGGAATGTTCATCGCTTTAATGTTCTTTCTAAACTTTTCCGCCTCTTTAGTGGTGTACTCGATCTTTGCTTTAGGCACGAGTCTTGTTTCCTCCATCTTAATTGGAATGTAGTTGCCTTCTTTTACGGTGTTCCATACATCTTCATCATGATCCAATAGAAAGCATTCCATGAGCTTCTTCCAATGTACGAAATTTGATCCCTTAAACTTTGGTGGTCTGCTGGAAGATCTTCCTTCATCGAACTCTCCATTGTTCCGAGCCATTTGATCTTTAAACCTTTGGATGGTTAGATCCTTTCTAAAAAGCTAGGTTACGATACCAATTGAAGGCTTGCTCCTAGAGAGTCTAAGTCCCCCTAAAGGAGAGTGAATAGGGTGTTGGAAGATTCTTTAGAGAATTAAACTCTTTTGCACATAATAGAGACACAAACATATTATGAGTCTAGATTGGACTCGAAAAAGTATCAACTCGAATTACGTGGAAACCCTTCTAGGGCAGAAAACCATGGCCAGTGCTAGTCCAAGCACCAAGTCAAATCCACTATTTTGAATCCATAAAATACAGTAGGTCGACTCAACCGAATTGCTCCCTTAAACAATTCCTTACAAAGTTTTCCTAGACTCAAAAGTTCCCTTATCCGGTCTAGTACTTCCAAACTAAGGTAACCTTTATAGCTAGGGACAACTAAGCTGAGTTAACCCTTACAGCTCAGTCAAGGGACCTTACTTAGAGAGTAAGAAAGAGAGTTTGTAACTAATTACAAGACTTTACAACTTAGAAACATGTTAAGTACGAGACTTGGAGTTGTAAATAGAAGATTAAATGAGTATTATACAGAGAAATATAATTTTAGTAATGGGTTCAGCAATCTTCGGGTCTTGTGAAGTGGCTTTTATTTATAGATGACCAAGCAGATTAGCCGTTGTGACTATCTTCCGATTAGAAGTCCCGAGTGACCGTTGTAACGGTTCTTCCGAGTCGCTCGGAAAAGACCCGTTGAGATGTGAACGTTGTGCAACGGCTCTTGACTCTTTAGGATGTCCTAATCCACTGGTGGTGTCTGAAAATTAGGGTGGCAACCACCGTTGAGCTTAGCGTTGAAGACTTCCAGTTTTGGAAACAGACAATCCTAACACGAGTGTCTGGACATTGGTCAAAAGTAGAAAAAGCCTTGTCTCGCTGGCGATTTGACATTTTAAAGTCGGTTACTTTTGTAATTCAAACATAGGATAACCTCATTTAGATAACCTACAAAAGTAAACCAATTTTGGTTCTCAAAGTATAAAACACTTTGGTCCAAGATTAGGCACACATAATAATTTAATTAAGATAATTAAGAGCATAATTATCCGGGTCGTAAAAGAGTGGAATTTTCTGAGTCTAATATTCATTATACTCAAATTCCATCTGAGTCGATCTAGAGAAAGATCAAGTTAGACAAAGAATATCGAGTAAGAGTACTTGATCTAGACAAATATACTTCAAACAAAACATGCTGACTTAGAAAGATGAATTAACGTTGTAATTCACTTTAACTTAGAATATGAAATAAGAACTTAGTTTAAAAGAGTTAGAGTGAATGTTTTGATCATGCGAAAAATCCGAGTGATGTCCGAGTTACTCGGAACCGTCGAGTGAATTGATGAACATGAGTGTGCTTTTGAGTCAATCGGAATTAGATGAAAACATTCCGTAACACTCGTAATAGTTTCTATAATACTCGTAATGACTTGTAATCAAAACTTAGAAGGGATGAAGTTGGTACCGATTCCTTGATAGTACTCAAAATGATATAGATGTAGAATCTAAGTCTTCAACTTTTAGGATTGACTCAAGATCGAATTTGAACGTAATGGATGTTAGACTCGTAAAACTCCACTCTTTTAGGCCAAAGATAATTAAGCACTTAATTACTCCGATTTAACTATTATCTCTACCTAATCTTGGACCAAAGTATTTTATACTTTGAGAACCAATGTGATTTTCTCGTTGTAGGTTATTTAAACAAGGCTTATCTATTTTTTGAATTATAAAAGCAATCGATTAATAACCAGCAGACAAGTTTTAGCTATTTTTGGACATGGCTCACACACCGTGTCGTGGTTGTTTGTTTCCAAAATTGGAAAACTCCAACTCTAGGCCTAACGGTTGTTTCCACCTCGGTTTTCAATCACCACCAGTTGATTGGACCATCTTTTGGATCCAAGAGTTGTTGCACAACGTTCACATCCCAACGGATCTTTTCTAAGTGACTCAAAATAGTCGTTACAACGCCGAATGAAGATTTCAGTCCGAAACAAGACTCAACGATCATTCCGCCTGGTTGTCTATATATAGAAGCCACTCCACAAGACTTGAAGATTGTTGTAGCTAGAATTATTACTGAATTTATTGCCTAACATTTAGTGCCTTCTTACTCAATATTCTACTTATAACTCAAACTTTGTATTTCATATCTTCTAAGTTGTAAAGAAAGTCTTGTAATTAGTTACACTCTTTTCTTACTCTCTTTGTAAGTCCCTTGACCGTGTTGTAAGGGTTAACTCAGCTCGGTTGTCCCCGATTGTAAAGGTTACCTCGATCGGAAGTAGTAGATTAGATAAGGGAACTTCGAGGCCAGGAAAACTTTATAAGGAATTATTTAAGGGAGCAATTCTGGTTGAGTCGAGTCCTTTGTATTTTGTGGATTTAAAATAGTGGATTTGACTTAGTTCTTGGAGTAGCACTGTCCGTGGTTTTCCGCACTGGTGGATTTCCACGTATATTTGTGTATTTGTCTTTCTAAGTCCATTCTAGACTCAAAATCTGCTTTATCTAAGTGCTTGAGCAACAAGTATTTAATTTTCTTTATCATCCTATTCAACGCGCCTCTAGGTGACTTAAACTCTCCTAGAGCAAACCTTCGAGCCCGAAGCTTGACGAAGATGATGTTTGAACCTTGACCGCTCCTAGGTTTGAGACTCGACCGAGGTGTTTCGAACCTTTACCACTATTAGGCCCGAGACTCGACTCGGGTGTGTCCGAACCTTGACCGTTATTGAGCCCGAAGCTCGACGAGGTATCCGAACTTTGACCGTTGCTCGGGTCTAAAGCTCTGGGGTTATCCGAACTTTGACTATTGCTAGGCCTAGTGCTCAACTAGGATGTGTCCGAACCTTAACCGCTATTTGGTCCGAGACTCAACTAAGATGTGTCCGAACCTTGACCGTTGTTGGGCCCGAAGCTCGGCTTCTATCCACTTTTGTCATAATAGGGACATATGCTAATCTTTATGTAGAAATTCTTGCCTAGACTTTGTCGTTGGATGACCTGAAATCTAGGGAATGCTTGCTTGAAAATATGACGTTCCATGAGGTTATGTGCCTCATTTTAAATTCGAGTTTTTGTTTGTGTGCTAATAGCTCCTCTTTTTGTATGGTAGAAGATTGGTATATCCCCCGAGTATTCTTGGAGTTGTTGTTGTTGTATGACCCTTTCGATCTTGAGCCCCCACGTTCTTCTAAGGTGCTTATGTCTAGCCCTTCTCGAATGTTGAGAGTCGGTAAGCTTCGACACTCTCGGTTGAATTCTTTAAAGGTGGTGATGCCGATGACCTTCTTGATGCTTGATTCTTGATTGAATAATTCCTTGTAAGGTGCTTTGTTATTAAGTTTTGTATTTTTAGGAGTTTGACTCATGCAAAGGAGATGTATGCAGGACTCTATTCTAAGAACAAAGGCATTCTTTTATTAAGTTGATGCAAAAAGTTCAAAAAGACAAATATAAAAATGCACTTTATCCCTCACTCCTTAAAGTAAAGCCTAATGAAAATGAGTTGCTTCAACTATCATGTACTATTGCCGATGGTGAACCATGGACTATGAACCCGATGGTTTGGTGCTCGAATCGATTGGCATGCTTCTTGATGATTTGATGCATTTTCCCGATGGGTTTCTCGCTCCTTTGGATAGGGAAAAGTGGTTTTGATTTTGGGAAATTGGAAATGGGAATTGGACATTAGGAAAAGATTAGGATTTGGGCCGGACCTACGTATCCGCTAAATTAGAAATCAAGCCTTCGTAGTTCAAAAAGGAAGGTAATTTGGTTTGGTTTTTTTATTGGAAAATAGGAAAAGAAAATAGACATATAATGGATATGGAAAGGGAAATGGAAAAAGAACAAATATGAAAGGGAAATGCGCTCTTTATTGGTGTCCTTGATGAATAGTGGGCTCATTGGATGACCTCTACTCGGATTCCGCTCTTCTTCTATGAGTATGCCGAGTATCTCTTAGTGTTTTGAAGTCCATGATAGGCAAGAACTTTAGGTGTTAATGATATGTAGGCTTCGGGTTCTTGATGATGATTCTAACCTAATCCTTTTCGGATGGTCGAGCAATCATATGGGCAGCCTTCACCCTCTAGCGAGTAAGGAAATTAGTGAAGTTCTCCTCGTCTTCTTACTTGATTAGCTCTAAGTCCTGAAGAGTGACTGGTAGATCTCTATTGTAGGAGTATTAATGTAGAAACTCCTTGCACGGATTAGTCCATTAGGTGACCTTGTGCGGGTCAATAGCATTGTACCATTTCATGACGTCTTCGTCAAACGTCCACGGGAAAATGACATGGTATGTATCCTCCGGAATGTTCTTAATAGTCATTGCTCCTAAGAAGTTGCAAACATGATGATGGGGATTCTCGGAACCTCTAAACTTGATATCGGGCATCGTAAACTTAAGGGGTAATTTCCTTTAGGGATTGAAGTCAATCCCTAGGCTTGATAGTAGTGATTGAACATTGAGTACTCCTGCAGCAGCTTCTCTATCCGATCTACTCTAGGATCGGATTGAGGTATGGGTTGAGGTTCGGGCGGGATTTTTCTCCTTCTTTTCCTTTCCCTTTGGACTTTGATTTCTTCTCCGGTTCTTTGCGTATGAGACTAAGGGTTTCGAGATATAGACTCGATCTTTTTATCCCGAGCATCAAGCTTAGCCTCTAGTTTTGCAATAGACCCTTTAAATAAGGTCATGATGGGAGTTTGCTCTAGCTGGTTGGCCATTTTTGAAGGATTAGGCTTTGCCCACGGGCGCCGCACCGGTGTTACTAGTAAAGGTGCGGGACGTCCCGATGTGGTATGTGCTAATGTGGGACGTATTGGTGTTGAACGTGTTGGTGTTGAAGTAGATTTCTTACTTCCTAGATGCTTCGTGCCAGGATTCCCGACTTGCATAAGATTTCCTATCCTATATCCCAAAAGAGTACGCTCGGGATTGGCTTATGGAAGAATTTTTAGGCGAGATGGGACTTAAGTGCTTGACCCGAGGAAAACTCATCCTAAGAGAAAAGAAAATGATATGCTCTTTTATTTATATGCTCTTTTATTTGGATGCACATAAAGGGATGTAAAACAAATGGAATGTATGCAATGCCGCTTATGACTTAATCGGGGATGATTCTATGATTTGGCTAATGCATAACCGAAATGCATAGATGATTATTCCTTATGGAAGATGAATTTGTTTTAACTAAATGAGAAATGAAAATGTAAAACAGACTCCACCTAATTTGAGATGAATTTTTTGTTTTGGCTAATGCAAAAATGAAATGAACGGACTCACCTTACTTGGGATGAATTTTTGTTTTGGCTAATGCAAATAAAGTACTCTCCTAATTAGAGATGTAAATGAACGGACTCACCTTACTTGGGATGAATTTTTGTTTTGGCTAATGCAAATAAAGTACTCTCCTAATTAGACATGAATTTAATTTTGGCTAATGCGAAAATGAAATGAACGGACTCACCTTACTTAGGATGGAGTTTAGTTTTGGCTAATGTACAAAAGAGTTCACCTGATTGAGATGAATTTAGTTTTGGCTAATGTAAAAATGACATGAACGGACTCACTTACTTGGGATGAATTTTTGTTTTGGCTAATGCAAAAATGAAATGCAACATTGGACTCACCTACTTTGAGATGATTTGAATTTGGCTAATGCAACATGAACTCACCTATTTGAGATGAAATTTATTTTTGGCTAAAAAGGACTTACCTATTTGAGATGATTTTGACTGTTGCTAAATGAAAAAAAGGAAATATGGACTCACCTTAAATGAGATGAAATTTATCTTTGGCTACATGAAAAAATTATATTATTAGACCAACCTAAGTAGAAGATTAAATCTAAAAACAAACACACTCATCCAAGCATGCAAATAAAGAGGGTGCCACCTAATAGTCAAAAGATCTATTGTCAAAAGAGGTTTAGACTCCGTACGATACATGGTGACTCATAGTCCGAGAATTTGGTCTTCTATGTGGGGCACGTAAAGAGAAAAGTCTAGAATCCTCTCTCGGTGAACCAAGTGCTTTGACCCAATAGTGCGTGCTACGAGGGAAGAAGTACCGTTTCCGTTAACAATCAAGCCTAATTGGGCCCGCCATGGATTCGAGTGGGAGCTTCTTACCGTAAGGGTCAAACAAGAGCTAAAATAAACTTTTCCTAAGGGTCCATTGACAGAAATAAACTATGTTCAAAGGTTGCTAAATACGAGATGCCTAATGCAAGAACATTATTAAAACACACTACTCAAATTTTCACGTTTCTCCCTCTTAATAAAAAATTTGTCCCCAGTGGAGCAGCCACTATAGGAACCACGGCCAGCAAGGGCCACCGATCTTCCCCACGAATTGCTTGGCGTAAGGGTTTTAGAAAGTTGAAAAGAATGATTTAGTGTTTTGAAGATGAATTTTAGAAAGTGGGGATGAAACTCTTATTAAGGTTTCTAAATTTAATTCAATTTGATTTTAAGCAAATTAGGCAAAGTTGAATGGCGATTTTATTAACTCTGCCATGATATTATCTCTTAACCGAAAAATAGAATTAGGGTTTATTAACTCTGCCACGAGGCCTTAGGGTCAAACCGGTGTGAAAACACCGATTTGGACCGAGCCGTGTCTGCGACCACTCGGTGCGGCCAGCGCACGGCCGGGGGCAAGGCTGAGGCGATCGACCTCAACCTCTACCTTGGCTTGGCAGATTTAGAATCCTTTTACCACTGTTCAATCATAAATAGCCGGAAGCATATTTGAATGGAAATAAAGCAAAAGAGGAGTCGCCAGTTAATTTTTAAGAATGAAAAACTAACAAAACATAAAAAAGTTTTCAAATCTTAGTATGAGAAAACTAAGACTAAAAGAGGATAAAAATGACTCCATCAGTCTTAAAATTGAAAATCGAATTCGAGGGCGAAGATACGAAAATTAGGGATAAGCCATTCCGTTCGCCTCGTCCAAAAATGGCTATTACTAGTTCGAGTAGTGAATTGAAATAATGCAACAAAAGCAAGCAACGTGACATGTGATACTCGAAATTAGAGCAACCAAAGCATAGTAAAAGAAAGAGATAAAGGTAAAAGTAAATAAAGCGGTAAAGGCATAAACGAAAAGCGAAGGTGAAAGAAAAGCAAAAAGGAAAAGAAAGTGAGAAATCTTAAAGATTACATCGGGTGGGGAGGAATTAAAAGCGATACAATTCTCAAAATCATAATATGAAAAGAGATAAAGCACAAAAGTAAATCATTAAACCCTTAAACATCAAATCTGTGCCCTTAGGTTGTCCCACCTACCGATCTAGATCTCAATTCAAGATCCGGTGATGCGACAGTGGTGGATTGGAGGGGCTTTTTGTGAGTTTTGAGTGTAGGTAGGTAAAGGAGATGTGTGAATGATGGAGGCTTTTTAGTTCGGATATAGTTGGAATGGGAAATAGAATGGGAAGAGGCTGAAAAGGGACCAAGAGATTAGAATACGGAATGGAGTATTCGGTAGCTCTTTGGCGAATTTCAATAGAGTAATATTGAGGGATGAGCCATTGTGAGAATGAGAGCCAAGGCTCTCCATTTATAGGGAGAGATTAGGTCAAAGAAATGACCTAGGGTTAGCTCGGCCAGCCATCCAAAAGCAACAGCAAAATCGGGCCAAGATAATCAAAAGATTGAACCGGATAAAGAAGAGATAAGACCGGGTATAACCGGGATGGTAGGCGCCGGCCACCAAGGGATTTCTAGGGTTTCATGCCCTAGCGTGCTACCAAGGGAGTCTCGGGAGCAAAACGCCGTCTTCCATTTAACATTAATGGGGTGACCGGAGCCGACCACAATGTCGCTTTGAGGGGAAAAGCTCCTGGTCTCGTGTGGACTGTCTTGGAATAAATGCAGCACTTTGATGCTCGTGATCATGAAATACAACGTCTTAACGTCATCTTCGGATCTTCGACTCCTTGTTTGATTGGACAAAATTAACATGTAGTATTCGAACATGGAATTTCCCGGTACACATCACTCGGACTTCGTTGTCTCTGGAGGCTTGGCCTCGATCTTGGATCATCCGAAAGAAAAGGGCATTTTTGGATTGATCCAAGGCAAAAGGCTATTTATGTGGTGCCGGGGGTTCTTTGTGGTATTCGCTTCGTTGCACGAATCAAACACGATCCGAGATGCAAATCCTCAAATAGGACTTGGGATTTCATCATCGGGTCAACAAATAAATAAAAGACAAAAAGGCATGACACTTTTTGGTGTCTACACCGGAAACATCCTTTTGTGTGCCTCGCTAGGTCAACCAACACTTATTATTTCCCGACCGTGTGTTGCAGCAAATGGGAAGAAAGTAGGTGATTCTTGTATTGGATCGCATCCGGCTTGCTACCTTGGAAGGATTTAGTAACTCTAGGCGAGCAAAGTCGTGGCTTGAATACTCGAATGAATCTACCGAGGTTGTTGACACCTGCAGCATACCGAACACTACTATATCTACCTATTATCTAGAGTGGATAATAGAAGTGGATCCCCAACGGCGTAAGGCACCGAGAGCTCGAGAGATAGATCCCGAAGAAGTTGTCCTCCCCGCCGCACTACTCCAAATTCACGAAGTAAACCCTCGGCTATCCGAACATGTTGGTAAAAGAGAATCTTAAGCCAAGGAAGTCGAAGAGCTAAAGAAGAGTACCCAAGATGATAGGGCTGAGTCTAGTGACCCCAAAGGAAAGAAAGTAAAATAGATTAGGGCGTAGGTTTTTGTTTTTAGATGAATTTTAGGAACGAATAAAAGAATAGGAAGATTAGTTTTGCCTCTTTAGAATAATTTATATTTCGCAAGTAGTGTGCTTGTTTTATTTTCCTTTTTATTAGCTATGTATTCAGGTAAGTAGTAGGCTTAATAAAAGTAAGTATTATACTATACTTTTAAATAAATTGGATCGCCTAATTAGACCGCCCTTAAAGTTAATATGAGTAATTAAAGAATTAATTACACAGGTGGATCGCCTAATTGGACTACCTAGAAAATAAATAAACAAAGAGACCATCTAATTGGACAGATCGAAATAAATAACCATAGGGGTAAAACTAAAAGGGGATTATTTCGACCCGGCCAGCCCATCGTTGTCCGGGTGGTGGTTGACGCCTGCCACGGTGTGGCCTAGTTGGGCCAAGTCCGGCCTAGTTAGGCCAGGCGTGGCCCATCTGTCGAGGGGTGTGCTAAACATAATATCTTTTTAACATATCAAAGTTTGCACACTCGAAAGACCTCTTCACCATCCAAATTAGTTAATGGCACTACTCCGCCCAAGCAATATCCGACTAAGCACAAATGGGCCTTGCCAATTAGGCCTAAATTTTTCACGTGGATCCCGAATTGGTGCTCTAATCTCTTTGAGAATCAAGTCTCCAATTTGCAGCTTTTGAGGCTTTACTCTTTTATTAAATGTCCTTGATACACATGACTAGTATATTTGGACATTATGTAGGGCGTTGAGGCGCCTCTCATCCAAGCAACACTAACTCTTAGTAGTGTGCTTAACCCACTCTACTACGGAATTTGACTACGAGCGATGATCCTTAATGACAAAATGGAAATCTCTATTGGAATGACTGCTTCTATGCCACAAACTAGGGAGTAAGGTGTTGCTCCCATGGAGGTACTAATGGAGGTTTGATAGCACCATAAAGCGAAAGGCAACTTATCCGACCACTCCTTATAGCCGACAGCGATTTTCTCTACTATTTTACGAATGTTCTTGTTAGCGGCCTCAATCGCTCCGCTGGTCTAAGGATGATAGGGAGAAGACTTATGGTGCTTGATCTTGTATTTATCCAACAAGTCTGCTATCTTCTTCTTAAAATGACTACCGTGGTCACCGATTAACTCGTGGGGCACCCCATAACGGCAAATGATGTTCCGGGTGATGAACTTAGCTACCTGTTTTAATGTCACAAGGGCATAAGAGGTTGCTTCTACCTACTTGGTGAACTAGTCAATTGCTACTAACACAAATTCATGACCACTCATTCCTTTAGGGGTAAAAACCTTTGCCAATAATGTATACTCCCAAACCAAGAATGGCCGGGGTGATGCAAGTGTTGTGAGAAATGATGGTGGTTGGTGTTGTAAATTTGCATACACCGACACTTATGGAATTTCTTAACAAACTCATGGCGTCTGCTCCCATGGTCGACCAGTAATTTAGGATATTAAATCTTTCGTGAGACTTTAGGGCCACATTAGTGTGAAAACACTAATCTAGATCGGAGCCACGACCATCGACCCACCCGGTGCTGGCCGAAGCCATCACCTCGCAGTTAGGGGCACCAGCCACAGGCCACAGCTTTAGGAATCAGCCGTGGCCTTCGGCTCGGAAGACAGAATCGGAAGCCCAAATTTGTTTACCTACGTCGGAAAAATCGAGATGCAATTTCAATAGAAATAAAACACAAAAAGAAAGGAGTCGCCGATCGGTTCTTAGGAAAGAAAAACTAATAAACACAAAAATGGAAATTTGCTCTTCCGATCTTAGTATAGAAAAACTAAGACCGAAAAAGGCTAAAAGTGGCTCCATCGGTCTTAAAATCGAGAATCGGATTTGGGGGTGAGGATATGAAACATAGGAAAAACCCTTTCATTCTCGCCCATAATAAGATGGCCATTACTAGTTTGAGTAGTGCATTAAAATTGCGTACTAAATACAAGCACACAAAGCATATTAAATGAAATTAAAGCAACCAAAACATGAACTAAAGCAATAAAAGCAAATAAAAGGAAAGTGGTAAAAGAAAGTAAAAGCGAAAGAAAAGAAAAGCGAGAAACTTTAAAGGTTACATCGAGCGGGAGGTAATAAAAAGTGATACAACTTTCCGATCCACAATACGGAAAGCGATAAAAGCATAAAATAAATAACCTTTTGAAGGTCGAATTGATTCCCTCAAGTTGTCCCATCTGCTAATTTGGATCTCCGCACTGGATCTCTTGATGCGACAACAGTGAATCAAGGAAAGAGGCTTTCTATTTGTGAGTTTTGAGAAGGTGAGTTCGTAGAGAATAAGAAAGATCAACTGAATGAATGCCAAGAGATCGAAATAACTGAATATTCATTAGCTCTTAGCAAGGATTCGAGTGGTGCTATGTAGTAATATGACTGTTTGAAGTTACTTTTCAGCAGAGTAACATTTTTAGGAGAAGGTCGTCTGAATTGTTTTGACAGACGTGATGCATAGGCTGAAGCCGTCATCGAAATGAGAGCCAAGGCTCTCTATTTATAGGGAGAGACCTAGGTCGAAATGACCAACGGTTGCTCTCGGCCAGCCGTCCAAGGCTCAGCAGAAAAATCGGGCCAAAACCGAAGTGATAAGACCAAATCGAATAGTATAAAATTGGATGCACGTAAAGGGATGCAAAACAAATGGAAAGGAATGTATGCAACGAATGCTTATGACTTAATCTATGATGATTCTATGATTTAACTAGTGCGGAACCGAAATACATAGATGATCACTCCTAATGGAAGATGAATTTGTTTTAGCTAAATGAGAAATGAAAATGCTAAGTAGACTCGCCTAATTTGAGATGAATTTTTGTTTGGCTAATGCAAATGAAAGACCCTCCTAATTATAAATGAATTTAATTTTGACTAATGCAAAAATGAAAATAACGAACTCACCTACTTTCGGATGGATTTTAATTTGGTTAATGCAAAAAGGAATGCAAATATGGACTCATCTATTTTGAGATGACTTTGACTTTGGCTAAATGCAAAAAGGAAATGCAAATATGGACTCACCTATTTTGTGATGAAATTGACTTTGGCTAATGCAAAAATGAAATGTGGACTCACCTTAATTGAGATGAAATTTATTTTGGCTAATGCAAACATGAACTCGCGGACTCACCCTAAGAGGGATGATTTTTTTGTTTAGCTAATGCAAATAAAGGATGAGTGGACCGACCTAAAAGGGGAAAAAATGGACTTTTTGGCTAAAATGCACATAATTGGACCGACACAAAAACAAATTTATTTTTTATTTTTGCACCCATGCAAGGATTATTCAGCGCTCCTCACCTATCCCTAAAGGCTCACAAGTACAATATTAAATCTAAAAACACACACCCATTCAAGCATGCAAATGAAGTCAAGGTGACGTAATAGTCAAAAGTTCTATGGTCAAAAGAGGTTTAGACATGGTAGGATACATGGTGACATGTAGTCCGAGAATTTGGTCCTCCATGGGTTGCACGGATAAGGATACCAACCAGAATTCTCGGTGCCTCTCGGTGAACCAAAGGGTTTAGCCCAAGAGTGCGTGCTATGAGGGAGGAGGTACCATTTCCTCGGGCAATCAAGCCTAGTTGGGCCCACTTAAAGGAACCAAGTGGGAGCCTATCTCCGAAAAGGGTAAACAGGGGGTACAATAAAGTTTTCCTAGTGGTCCAAAACAATATTTAAACTAGTTCAAATGTTACCAGGATGCCTAAGGCAAGCACATCGTTAAAACTCACTACTCAAATTTTCAAGTTTCACCCTCTTAATAAAAAGTTTATCCCCAGCGGAGTCACCACTATAGGAACCACGGCCGGCAGAGGCCACCAAGCTTCCCCACTTGTGTCGAGTCTCTTTTTAAAGATTGATTTTGAAGACGGTTTTAGAAAGTCGATTTTGGAATGTGGGGATGAACCTTTCATTAAGATTTCCGAGTTTTATTAAATTTGATTAGGCAAAGTTGAATGGTGGTTTTATTAACCATTTTATTTTAGTAATTATTTTTAAAATTCCGAGGATATTATTTCTTAACCGAACGATAAATAAAATTAGGGTTTTGAATCTACCGTGAGGCTTTAGGGCCGGATCGGTGTGAAACCACCAATATGGACCGAAGCCCCGCCTATCGAACACTCGGTGCAGGCGGTAGCCTGCACCCGTGGTGACCGGCGCTTGGCCGGAGGCCGGTGCTAAAGAGATCAGCCTTACTGTTCGATCGAAATAGCCGGAAGTAAATTAATAGAAGTAAACCAAAAAGAGGGAGTCGCCGACCAGCTTTTAAGAAAGAAAAACTAAATAAAATAAAATAAAAAATTGCTCTTCCAATCTTAGTATGGGAAAACTTAGATTGAAAGAGGCTAAAAATGACTCCATCGGTTTTGAACCGAGAATCGGATTCGGGGTGAGGGTACAAAACGTAGGGATAAACCCTTCCGTTCCACCCGTTTGAAAACGATCATTACTAATTCGAGTAGTGAGTTAAAATAATGTGACAAAACACAAGCATACAACAACATGCGATAAAGAATTAAAGCAAGCAAGACATAATTAAGGAAAGTGATAAAGGCGTAAATTAAAGGAAAGCGGTAAAGGTAGAAATGAAAAGTAAAAGCGAAAGAAAAGTGAAAAGGAAAAGAAAGCGAGAAATCTAAAAGATTACATCGGGTGAGGAGGAATTAAAAGCAATACATTGTTTGTCCATAATACGAAAAGTAATAAAGAAAGCATAAAATAAAAAAATCGTTGTGAAAACTGGATCTGTACCCTCGGGTTGTCCCACTCGCTGATTTGGATCTCGGATCCGGACCTCTTGATGCGATGATGGCAAATGAGAGGGGCTTTTGTGAGTTTTTGGTGTATTTAGGTAGGCGGATGTGTGACTAATGGAGTTTAGGGATCTAATGTATCGAGTATGATGGAAGTAGAGAAGGAATACGGCTGAAAAGAGACCAAGAGATCGGAACACAAAGATGAGTATTCGGTAGCTCTTAGGTGAATTTCAAGCAACGTGGTATTAAGGCAGGAAGCCTTGTGGGAATGAGAGCCAAAGCTCTCTATTTATAGGGAGAGGTTAGGTCAAGGAAGTGAGCTAGGGTCAGCTCGGCCAACCGTCCAAAGCTAGCAGCAAAAACTGGACCAAGATCAAAGTGATAAGACCTGGATAAAGCAAAGGACGGAACCCGATAAGATTTAGTTTACGGTGCCGGCCACCAAGAGTGTTGCCTAGGGTTTCACGCCCTAGCATGCTTCCAAGGGAGTCTCTGGGCAAAACGTAGCGTGCCGCTTAAACTTTTGGGATGGCAGGCGCTGGTCATAACACCTTTCTAAAAATGAAAAGTTTCCATTTTTGGCAAGTTTTCATTTTTGGCGCTTCTATTTTTGGCGAGTTTCATTTTTGATGCGAGGTGTGTGCTCCTAGTCTTGGGTGGACTATCTTGGAGCCAAAACGCAACACTTTGATGCTCGTGATCATAAAATGCAGTGTCTAAAGTCATCTTGAGGTCTTCAACTCCTCATCCGGTTGGATCGAAGTGAACGCAAAATTTTGAGCCCGGAATTTCCTAGTACGCAACACTCGGACTCCGTCGTCTCTAGAGGCTTGGCCCGGTTTTGGATCGTCCGAAAGAAAAGGGGATTTTGGATCGACCCAAGGCAGTAAGGCTATTTATGTGGTGCTGGAGGCTCTTTGTGGTTTATCGGCTTTCGTCGCACCAATCGAGCACGATCCATGATCCGGATCCTCAAAAAGGACTCGGGATTTCATCATCGGGCAAACAAATAAAAGATAGAGAAAAAGATGATACTTTTTGGTGTCTACACCCGTGTTAACCTTTTATTTTATAAATGCATCCCTTCTAAAAGTATATGTGTGTTGTACGTATTAGCTATATAATTACTACTATTAATTGTAACGCCCCAGCTACCATCCCTTAATAATTCTCTAACTCAAGAACATTAGGTCAGGTCGCAGCGGAAGTTAACGTCCGAAGGCGTTACCGCCGCCCTAACAAGAGGACAAGGCTAGATTGAAATACCATAATAACTAGTGTCCAACAGCTAGGCTTCGGTAGGTTTGGGTAACGTTAAATGTTACGTTGTAGAGTGTCATGCCGATTACTTAAGTAAATTAACCCCACAGATACAGTTCTAGTACATATTTACAGACATTAGTGGCCAATACAAAAGGAATTACGCCATGTCTAGCTACAACCCAAAATCAAACCCAAAATTAGTGAGGTTGAGCATCACCGGGGCATCTAACCCATCACAGGACAATGGCAATGAAATATCCGGCTATGTCTTGCTCCCACCAGAGCTTCTTAGGCGAAGGGTCATGTAACGATGCCTTTCCTAAAAACAAAACATCAAAATAATTTAAAGAATGAGTCGAACTCAGTACGAACATTCCCGCACGAGTAAAATAATTTTGAAACATATTGATTGAGCGCGCGCATTTCAATTCATTTTAGTTTGAAATCGGGGGAGAGAATATAATTAAAACTTGCTTGCTCGGTTATTATCCGAAAGTGGAACCCCTTGATAATTGATACGATCTTAGTAAGGTGCACACCTCCCGGGTCGACCGAGAACCCGAGTTGAAGCCGTGCGGGTTGGGCGTAAGCCCCGATAATTGATGGGCATAAGCCCCGATAATTGATAATTGGGCGGGGACCACTTGATTAGGTGGCAAAACTTAATTTACAAATGATTCATTATTAGTTATATATATGAGAAATGTTGAGATTTGATGAAACATATGAGTTTTCGAAAGGTACGAGCAATGAACGTACTCGAGCCGAGGATGTTTGCTTTCTCCCCTTTTTATGAAAATTTAAGTTACTAACTTTCCGGCAATCGAAGTGGCCTCGCTCTGCTTTCAAATAGATTTCCCTTGTTAATAAGGTTTTTCTTGAATTTTAATACTTGAATTCGTATAGTCGTTGGTAATTTGATTTATTTTCTTTATTTGTTATGTAATCAATTAAGCTAAGATTTTTGTTACTCCACTCCCTTGCACTAATTCTGTTTGGATCATGATTGAGCATGTATTCGTTAAGGTAGTCGACTAAATCAAGCAGTGATATTCACACGATGTGATGCGTTACGGACTCAAATTAAGAAATGAAATTACGCATATACATGTATATATATACTTATGCATGTATACAAGTACCTAAACACTTCATAGTTAATATTGTTATTATTATTATTGCCGTTGTTATTGTTATAAATAGATGCAACTAATTCGATTAATTATCTAAGGCTAACTTATCTTCGACCCATATTCCTAACGTAATTTCTTTATTTCTCACTTCATCGAGTTCAAACCCATAACTAAGTGATTACTCAACCTACCAATGCCTTTCTACATGGAGGCTTCACAATTAACCATGTTGCTCAAATTCATACATATATCAACTTAAGGTCGGGGCATTACTTCCCCACAACTCACATTCGCAATCACAATTACGCATGCTTAACATTTGAACTATTTCCTCAAATTTCTGCAGTTACACATTAGCCAGCTCAACCTATGTATATACTCCGCCCTACGTTTGCTCAATACAGTCATTCTCCAAAATCTCGTAATTCATCCAATACTCAATTAAATAAGTAAACATCCCTAATTTCGTTCTCTACATTATAATTTCTCAATAACAGTTTCATTCCTTCGCATTTATCCATAATCAATCCATCAAGCCACAACTCTACCATCCACACCAAATCGAATTTCTCAAAATCAATCCTCAAATTCACTCAACACATACTTCTAAGTCATATGCTTCAATTTATAGTTACAATTGCCTAAATAAATCGGAACTTGATAATTTAGGGTTTAGCATGTTTACCTTCAGATTCGAAGAGGAGAAGTTGAGGAGGACGAGCGAGAGGTGATGGTGGTCGGCAACCGCACCGGCAACCGCCCGGCAGAGGTGGCGATGAACTCCGGCTAGTGGTTGGCCGTCAGTGGCCGCGGCAGGAAACCCTGCAGCGCCTAGCGGGAGGCAGAGAGAGACGGCGAGAGCGCGAGAAAGGGAGGAAGCGAGATAGAGAGGGACGGGGACGACCGGCGCCGGTCTCCCGCCGGCGTCGCCACTGTGGCTGGCCGGAGAAGTGCCGCGAGGAAGAGGAAGCAGGGAAAGGGAGGAGCAGGGAAGCAGGGAACGGGAGGAGCACGGGAAGCAGGGGAACGGGAGGAGCAGGGGAATGAAGCAAATGAAGGTTTGAAACCGAGCTTGCCCAATTGTCTCGATCTTAACCGCCTTCCTCTTTTTTTTTTTTTTTTTTCCAGATTATTCTATGTCCGGATTTTTCTTAAAAAAATCTGGCTTATTTATTTTATTTTTACTTTTATTTATTATTATTATTATTGTTACTTTTTAATTTTATTTTAACCATGACGTTCACAAATTATAACTTTATTATGAGGTTTCTATTAGGGCCACTTCGTTGCCTTAACGGCATAGCGCATGTATGAAAAAAATACTTTAAATATAAAATGTCGAATTGAAGTGCACGCGCTCAATCATATAAATCTTATAATTAATGAATTAATTAAATAAACAATGTGGTTTAGGGTCGGGTTGTTACATTAATCGAGTAGCATGTACCATCAAACAAACAATTAATGATCAATCCGCAGCTTTACGATCCGAATTAATTCTTAATTACACATGTATGGCTTAATCTTTGAGACAAGCACATGACTACTTGAAGGATCAACCACGTAGCACCCTTCATCGGACACCTACGTGCTTAAGCCACTACGAGCCAAAGGAGGGTCAACACACACACGACCATCGCTCCCGCTTAGTGTTTCAATTGAGCATTACCACCCATGCTGTGGAAGCACACCCACAATATTGTTTTGTATCCCAAAGCACAGCTAGAGCACATGGCCCAAGTCGCATGTGCATAGAGGCAGCACATGGATGGTCGATCGCACCGGCTTGAAAGGCTCACCCCGCGGCCCATGGGGGTCGAGCAAAAGTTCATCTAATAAGGGTCGGTGCTTGCCTTCACAAGACATGTAATATAAGAAACCTTCTTTTAACTAGGGCTTGCCCACCCCTAGATTAACCTTTGAAGAGGATCGTTGGCGCGTGGTTCACGGCTAGGAGTCTCGCCAACACAAACAAGCCAAACGCAACTTACACATCCCCTGCGAATCCGCTAAGACACAACCCCGCACGTCCCGACACCTACAACATATTATAGACACGGAAAACGTGTCACTCTTATCTCTTTTATTTCTATTATTTATTTGTTGGACCGTTGATGAAATCCCAGTCTTGTTTAGAAACTCACATCATGGTCGGAGTTCGATTGGCGTGACGGAAGCCACAAAAAATCCATCAACACCACAAAAATTAGCCTTTTGCTTTGCCAGCCCATAAACCCATTTTCTTTCAGGCGAACCATGTCCGAATCGGGCTCCCAATCAGGAGACTAAGGTCGACATCATGTTTTAGTTAAACTTGCGCATTAAACGCAAAGTTTCACTCCAAGAATTCCGAGCATGACATGAAAACCTCAAAGTCCGTATGACTTCGTGTTGGCTCAGCGTCGTGTTTTTAGCATTAACTCACTAAAATGTTGCATTTTGTTCTCAGTAACCAACCAAGGCACAGAACTTGAGAAATCAATATGACACCGTTTATAACCGGTGTCTGCGTTTTATGGCTTAAACTACCAAACCGAGGCATCGCGTTTGGTTCTCGTGCCCAACCGAGGCACGAAACCCGGAGATGTGCGTATCTTAATTCCTATACCAGATTTTGGCTACATTGACTCCATATGCAATCTATAGGCTAAAATATCCATACAAATAATGAAGAGGTACGGAGACAAATGATCCCCTTGTCCGAGAACTCTTGAAGGTCTAAAGTAGCCACATGATTCATCATTAATAATCAAGGAATACATAACGAAAGTAATGCACTCTCTTATATAATTAAGGTAGATGTCATGAAAACCCAATTCCTTTAAGCAAGCAAAAATAAAATCTCATTCAATTCTATCATATGATTTTTCCATATCTAAATTACGTCCAACATATGCCGGTTTCCTTTTATATTACCAAACTTATTGATGATTTCATGTGCCAAAAGAATATTATCATGTATATCTCTGTTAGAAACAAAGTCACTTTGGTAAGGACTAATGATTCTTTGTAGAACCACTCTTAATCTATTAATAATAACTTTGGAAATAATTTTATACAAGCTATTGCACAAGCTAATTGGTCTAAGTTACGTTGTAACCGAAGGGTTAGACACCTTTGGAATAAGAGCAATAAAGGTGTGATTAACTTCTCTAAGTAATTTACCATTCTTTAAAAAATCCAAAACACGAGTGAATAACATCCTTCCCAATAATTTTCCGAGTGTTGTTGAAAGAAACCTACCCCAAATCCATCGGGTTCGGGAGCTTTAGCCGATTCATTTGAAAAACAGTAGTTTTAACTTCTTCCGGAGTAAGCTGGTGCAATAAGTCGGTGATTATCCGTATCCGAAATTAGAGACATCATATTAACATTAATCGGACAAGAACTTTGTCTTTGTGAAAGGAATCTATTAGAGAAATCTTTAACAAATTTCTATTTAATAATTTCTCTGTCACTAATCCGGACTCCGATACATCTTTATTTGAGAGATGTTCATTCTTTGTTTCCTAACGAGTACAACATCTATGAAAGAATTTAGAATTCGATCACCCTTAGTTAACCACTCTTTCTTGTAATATTTCCCCAATATTTTTGATTAAACATGATCAATCTCTCTCTTTACTTTATTAGTCTTGAATGTTAATGAAGTAGTCTAAAGCTACACGGATCAACAATTAATCTATCTTCAACCTTTTGCAACTGCGAGGAATTTCTCTCTACCCACTCGGAGATAATTGTTGCATGTATTTTTAGCCCACCTTTTAAGGTTAACTTTAATATTTTTTAATTTACAAACTATTTTGAACATACTCCTTCCTCTATGAGAAGTATTCCACTCGATCCTTAATGATCTTTTTAAACCTCATCGTAACTAGATTGATTATTCCGGAACCGAAAACTCCTCCGCCAATTCCGTGATTTTTCGAGGATCCGTATTAAGTACAATATAACAATGATCCGAACATGAAAAAGGTCCATGTGAAATTGAACAATTTGGATATAAATTTATCCAATCCCTTCTTGCAATTGCTTCTATCCAATCTTTCATAAATGACTTGACCTCCGAGGAATTTTTTCCATGTATAAATCCTACCAACAAAAGGAATACTTTTGTAGGACCCTTAATTTTGGGTTAGCTAGTTATATGAGTTAAACTAATTATTTAGCCTTAATTGAATAAAGTAGGTCGAATGACTAAAATATATATATATATATATATATTCATGAATTTATTTGAGCGAATTATTATTAGTGAAGCGTAACTATTATTAGTAAAATGTATTAATTTCTTCCTCTTAATTTTTCCGCCCGACCTAGCTAAATAAATACCCGAAACTGTTTATGTTACGTGTGTGGGTTTAATTATTATGAGGGTTAACAAAAGAAAAAGGGCAGAGGAATGTAATAAGGAGTATTAAGGGAGGGCAATTCGGTGTCAAGATAAGAATGGGCTTAGTGTAAATTGGGGTGTGCTGGCAAGTGGTGAAGGAGCTATAGCAAAAGGAAAAGAGGAAATTAAGTGAAAGAGAGGAAAGAGGGCTCGGGGAGCCGAAGCAGAAAATAAGAGGAGGAACAAAGGGAGAGGGAAAGGCGGAAATGGAGGACAAAATAGAGTACAAAGGGAGAGGGAGAGGGACAGAGCGCAAGAGCTAAGAGGCCGGTGGTCCGTGCCCCGCCTGAACGGCGATAATGCCACGGCCAGTGAGCACAGGGAGGGAGAAGATCGGACCCAAAACGAAGCAGAGGAGGAAAGCGCAAGAGACCGAGGGCCCGAGCGTGAGGAAGAAAGAAAGAAGAAGAGGCTCGCTAGGGTGGCAAGAACGGCCGTCGACGAGCAAGAAAGCGCCGGCGAGTGAGAGTCCGAGCAAGAGCGAAAGACTGAGAAGAAGAGAAAGCGAAAGCGAGGGAGCAGAGACAAGAAAGGGCGAGAGACTCTGACTAGAACAGGGGAACGAATGGGAACAGCGAGAGGGAGACGAGGCCGACTATCAAAATAAAGGTGGTCGACGAGCAAGGGAGCAACGTTGACCGGTGAACAGAGGGGGAAACGGCAGACGAGCGAGACCAAAACCGGGCAAAAAACAGAGCAGGGTGAGACACAGAACACGAAAGGTTGGGAACCCGGGAACGAGAAACAAAGAAAGATGAAGGGGGAGGCAGAACTCCAAACCAATCGATTTCAATCCCTAAGAATTCAAGGTGGGTAGTCTTATACTTTAAATTTATAGTAATTTCAAAATCCAATTAAATTTTGTTGTGAATATTAAATGTTTATGCTATAGAATGAATTTAGGAAGTAGTTAGGGCTGAATTAGAACCTGAGAAAATATGATTGAGTATTTAGGGGCTAAATTGGGACATTAGAGAATCTGATTGAATTAGATTGCTAAGACCTTATGGGTGATATTAGGAGTTCAGTTAGTGACATTAGAATTCTTGTGATTTCGGTTGTAGAAGATTAGTTGAGGAGATAGTTGAATCATTTATGACTTCCTGAAGTTTCTGAGTTAGATTCTAAGTAATTATCTTGTGAATTGGAGATTTAGAGTAAAAGTGGAGTAGAAGTGCATCCCAATTAATGTATAATTAAGGTATGGAGGTAGAAAGCGGTCGTTGGGATAAATTGAGTTAGAGATACCTCAATCCTTGAGTTTGAACTAAACTTGAAAATAAGCGAGAACTAAAGGAATTTGAGTGGTGAAATGAGAATAAGAGTTATATAGTTAAGTATGAGCAAGGAAGAGTTGGATAATAATATGGAAACATAATCTAAGAATTTGAGGTAAGGATGAGATTATGTGAAGAGTTGCGACCTTTGGGTTAAGCTATAATTATTTGTGGATATTGTGGCTCTTGTGAACTAAATTAGTGAAAGTAAAGATTAGGAAGATACAATATGCGGGTTCGAATTGAATATGGTAGTTTGTGACGAGTTGTGACAATTTGGGCTAAATTATGATGGGTTGTGATTATGTATGGTTTTACCATTTGTGGTTATTGTGGGTCGGAGGAATTTTAGTTGTTGAGTTCATTGTGCTTAAAAATGAATTGAGTTAAGGAATATGAATGTTGGAGTGTAGGAAAGGAGTGGGAATTTGGAGTATCAAGGGAATAGGTATCTATATTGATTGATCGTGACTTTGAAAACGAGTGAAGCAAGAATTACGTACATGGGAAATAGGAGACTTGCTTGAATAGCATATGGATGAATATGAGATGTTAAGTACTTGGGTGAATCCTTGAGTTAGTGTGCTAGTTTGGAATGTTAAGTCTTAGCATAGAGATGCTTGACACGAGAAGTGATTTAATTTTAAATAGTACTCAAAAGTTAGTTTTGGAAAAAGTTCAAATGTTTATGCAAAACGCTACTTGACTATGATACTTGAGAAATGCTTTTCGAACGTGAAATGTGTTCTAAAGAAGCAAAACTTATTTGAAAAAGTGAATCGGATTTGAGAAAGTTGTTTGAAACGAACGTGATGAATGATTATGTGCAAATTGTTTTGAATCAACTTGGCTAGGATCGTTTAGCATACCGAAGGATTCGAAATGGGGTGCTCATATGTGAGGAGGCCTGGCTAGAAACTTCGAGGGAAGGGTTCCAATAGGGTTCCTAAGGATCGGGATGCCCAACCGGAGACTTCTTAGAAGATAGGTCCGGGAGGCTTTTATCCGGGTCGCGCCCGGAGAAACTAAGAGAATTATGAGAAATTATGAAGTGTTAGTTCAAGTCCATAAATCCCGGAAAGTTGATTCGGTTTTAAAAGAATTGTTAATGATTGTAAGATCGTGCTTTTAAATGATTGAAGCGTTATAATCTTTAAATTGCAAACGATTTCATTGAAAAGTATCTAGATTTGTATTATGTTATTATTTATTCATAGATTTTATTATTATGAGTAGTATGGGTAAAAAATTTCTGTTTTAAGAGTGTAAGACTTTCCGGTGAGCTCGTGGTTTGCTCACCCCCACAAATTCCCTCTTTTTCCCTCCCCAATGTTGCAGGTACACCCTCGTAAGGCATGTCTTATACTTTAGCATACACTCGGACTCCTACCGATTGTTGTTTGCTATTTGCTTGAGTGATTCAAGTTGTAGACGTGCATTTCCGATATTTCTAAATATTGTAGTTTGTAATTTAGTTCATATAGTTTGTACCGGATGTATCATGAACCATTTAGATTGTTTTAAATTTTAACGTATGACTGGTTGGACTCGGCGTGTGGGCGTTGAGTTCTATACTCCGAGCGTGTGACTCGTTGAGTTATATTATGATTTTTATGCGGGGTTTTAAAGCTTTAAGCCTAGGGTATAGTCCTTATTACAAACGGAACTCTTCCGAAATTTTTAGAAAATGGTCAACTCTTTTGGAAAATTTACTCTATTACCTTAAGTTTGGAATTAGAAAGCCAAACCAACACTCGAAAGAGCCTTGGGAGATACTTTGAGAAACTCGGCGATGTAATACTCCTAGTGGGTGTTATGGGATGTTACAACTTCCCCCGTATATTATTGATAAAGTTTCTTAACCTTTGAAAATTAACCAGAGAAAGACTTTGAACCCCATTTTGTCATTGAAACTTTCCAATTCATTAAAATCTGCAATAATACCCCGAATATGATTCTAGAAAGCATTTTTATCAATAGCTTGAGTTAGTCCATAAATCCCTGAAATGATACTCTTCTTTTGATTACTTTTGTCAATTACATGAAAATAAATAGTCCTTTGATCTTTGACCAACATATTATCTGTTACATTGGTTGAATTCTATAGCACCCACATACCTCCACAATGATTATGTGGAAGAACAAAATCATAATGCTCATAGTCTAAAGAAGAAATATTTTTTCAGTATTAACAGCATTGTTCATTGTCTCGATTAAAAAAGAATATATGAACATAATTTTTGATTCAAAATCAAAATCTCTGGCTTGACTTGTAGTTTTTATACCTTCTATAAAAGGATCCCAATATACATCAATATTGGGATCAAGGAAAAAGATCGAAACAAAATTCTACCCCTAAAATAAAGTAGGCCCCAAATAATCCAAAAGCTAAGACCAAGGAAATCACCCAAAAAATGCATAACATAAAAGGCAGAGCTAATAAAACTAACTGAATTTCCACTATAAGGCATCTAATTTGAATAAAACCACCTTGCAGATATTGAAATATAATGTTTTTGTTAAATCCCAGTGAGCAATGATAAAAAATAACTTGTAAAATACTCCAGCCAGGCACATACACCGTAATTAGCATTACAAAAAAATTGACAAGAAATACTAAAACCATCTTCTCAGAACAAACCAAAATATAATCAAAAGGCAGCTAGATAGAAACAAATTGCATAGCAATAGTCGGGCCCTTTCCAAGGTGGTCGGATAAAGAGCCTTGGGAAGTTCAGGTGAACCTAAACATCCTCTCGCCCGTAAAAATACATCATATACCATACAAAAATTGAATGTCAAATGGATACAATCTTGAACTTGAGTAGATAAGGACCTCAACATGATCTTCTCCATAACCCTTAGGGTATTCCTCATACATGTGTATTCAGGCTTATAACAAACATCTGCTGCAGAAGAACACTATCATAAATCAAACGCCTTTTAACATAAGATTGGTTAAATCCCAAACAACAATTGCTAAACAGGACCTGCGAACTAAATCGAGTGCAACCATGAGATACAACCCATGTCATAAAAACATAGTTGACAATTATCACAGTCTCTAACCAAAAACATCCCTTATCCAACCCCATAAATAACAAAAAATAAAAGCAAAGAGCAACCAAATAGAAACAACTTGCATATCAAAAATCGGGCCTTTTTGGGGTGGTCGGAATAAAAGCCTTGGGAAATTCAGGTGATCCTGAACCTCCTCTCACCCATAAGAAGACATCACAAACTATCAAAATAGAGAACAACAGTTGATAGTCCCACTGGACTTGAAGCGAAAGTGTCAATCCATCCAACAACCTTCCGAGTCCATGCCAAGTTGCACCTTCTTGCACCTGGAACTGTACACTCCAACCAATTCAGTCTCGACTTGCAACCAAAAACCAAAGAGATAAACAAAAGGAAAAGGGTAAGTCAATGGAATAGACAAACAATCCAATCCCGAAGCAAAGACCAAAAGCAAGCAATAAAACTCCATAAATAATCAAATCACACTCAAAACCAATAATAGAGTTTGTCAAAAATATAGTCTCAGGAACACAAGTTATCTCATCATCGAATTTCAATGTACTAGGAGGCACAACTGAAACTGGCTTCCAACCCAGAAAGAGGGCAACACAATATAACATCAACGCTACCATAGTAACAAGAGTGCATGAAAACAAATCTGCCCAGGCAGAAGATAAACATAAACGAAGCAATCAAACTCACAAAACTGAATTTGGAATCTCACATAAGTCAACATTAAAAAACATTGCCATATCAGCTTCTTAACGACTAGCATTTTGCCAAGAAAAATAACATGATAACAGTACAGGCACAAATTCGAAAAGAGGGAATGACAGGGAAGAAGCAAAGCAGATAAAGAAAGAAAGGAAGAGAAAACAAAGAGTAAGTAAAGGAATTCGTACCTCTGTGGACACCAAAACAACGAAAAGGCCAAGATAATTACTAGGCAAAATTCCAGAGAAATAGCTTGAAGGACGGCGAAAGCTGAATCTCGCTGCAGAAGACTAACTTTGGGTGAAAAAGCAATTGTCCAAGTCTATAGATGCGTCTGATTGGAGAGAAGTAGACAAGGAAGAAGAACCTAACCAGATCGAGAACAAATACTACAAAGTAGACTATCAGTGGTTCCACCCCAACCAATTAGCCGCCATATAGATGTAAACAATAGATCTTGGTGCTCAACAGTTGAAAATTGACAAAAAAGTGAATACATAAACAACAATGATATGACCAAAGTACAAATTAAACCCACAAGGAGCCGAAATTGAGGACGCTAAATCGACATCACATTCAAGGATGGAGCAATTGAACAGAGATCCACTAAAAATGAACTCAATCAAACCATGGGGTTGGTGAATTTTACGGACTTGGTCTGAACTGGGGTTCTAAAGGAGACCGAAAGAAAGGGAACGAAGGAGGGGATGAAAACAGATTATGAAGAACTTAGTCAAACACAGAGAAATGGCTGAAGATGAGAAAATGAGCCGATGGAGACCATAGCAATGGAACAAGAAGGTTGCAGAAGCGGCTGAGAAGAGGTGCTGAACGTGTTAGAGCAAAGGATATATATATATATAAAAGAGATGCTCCATCTCTTCCTAAAATTGGGAGGCTTAAAACAAACAAAATTACCAGGCATTTATTAAGTACTAGAAGATGTTTCCCCACCCTTGACTTTCTAGATTTGCACTTTGTTTTTCTTATTCATAAATTCTACTTATTATTTAACATATACCAACCAATAAAAGTGTACATTAAGAGCTTGTTTGGTTGGATGTAATCAAAGTGGTAATGCAATCAAATTGGTAATGGTGATTACGTTATCATATGTGGTTACAACTTTGTAATGCAATCGAAATTACATTGTAATCACATTAACCTCTATCTATGCAATTATAATTACTTGAACATTTACTAAACAATCATGATTACATTTATCTTTGTGATCAAATTTTAACACACTTCCAATAATTCTTAAGAGAAAATTTTAACTTTAATATTTTGGATTTAAAATTTAAATATTCAATTAAAAAGATAAAAGAAGCTTAAATTAAAATTTTTAAATCAATTTTTTTTACTTGTTAACACTTATTTTTAATTCAATAAATATTTATCATAAATAAAATAATTTTAATTTTTTTATCCATGAAAAAAATTTAAAATTTAATTATATGGTAGAAGAGATTAAAAAAACTCAAATATAAATTTAGAGTTTAAAATTTTGTTATATCTTCACTACGATAAACATTTATTACCACTAGAATAATCCAATTGATTTTTTTGCCAAAAAAAAATTTAAAATTAGGAAATATGATATAAAAGATTAAAAAAATCTCAAATATGATTTTGAATTTAAAATATTTTCGTGTGGATAACATTTATGTTTATTACTATATTTATTGTTATTAGAATAATATAGTTTATATTTTCAATAAAATTTGATTATTTGATAGAAAATATTTTTAAAAGCTCAAAACTAAATATATAACTCAAATTTTTATTTAGATAGCATTTATCTCCATCACAACAATTTAATTACTAACTTTTGTCATTTAAATAATCCATTACCACTGTGATTACATTACACTTTTTATATAACCAAACATAATAATGTAATTGTTGTCCCATTACATTGCATATTTAATTATATTACATAATTGATTACACTACTACCCTATTATATTATATCCAACCAAACGTCACATAAATGAACATCTAAAAATATTGTAGATAAGTGCTTGCTTAGTAGCACTGGCCACTTTTTCTGTCCTTCCCCACTGCTTTTTTTTTTTTTTTTTTCTGACGTCAATTCTTATAAGGTTTACCTAACAAATTACTTGCCCACCACCCAAACACAAAAAACAAAAAAAAAAATGGGAAGATCATTCAAAGTTGGCAGGAATAGATGGAAGTAAAACAGAACTCTGAAGCGAGATCCGATCATTAAATGGTCGGTATTTTTCATTTAACCTGCTTTAAACGACGTCGTCGGAATACCATCCGCATCAGCGATTCAAAGTTCAAACAATTATCTTGATATTGTATTTTTGGGGGCGGGGAGTGGAGGAGAGAGATAGAAAGCGACTTGTAAGCAGCAGAACAGAGGCGACTTTTTAGAGAGAGAAATTGAGAAAGAGAGAGGAAGGGGGGAATGGGGTTGGCGGTGAAGAAAAGGCTGAAGAGTGAGGAGGTGAGGTGACTATTAGATCTTTATTAATTGCTTCTTTCAATTATGAGTTTATTTAGAATAATTCTTTGATTTAATTTGGAGGTGGCGATACTGTTTCTGATGTATTAGACTGTAAAAATCGAGTGGTTCTTGTTTGAATTCTGAAGAATTTAATGCAAGAATGAAAAAGCATTAGAAAATTCTGAAATTACGAGTTCATATTGTTGAATTTTGGTCCAGCGTGTATTGCTCTCTGTGTATGGGGTCGTTGGTATGAATTGTTGTGATTGTTCATGCATTGCCTTCTGTTGGTATAATTGATAAAGTGTGTTCAATGTTGAGGTTGGAGTTCTGGTTGAAAGTAGATTGAAAATTGGGTTTGTGGGTAGGCTATAATTAATGTTTTTACTTCGTTAGAACCATCAATTGGATCTTCATTCAGCAGGATTCGGTGACATTGGTATGAAGTAGAGGAAAAATTGGCAGTACATAGCCCTCTTTTAGTTGATTTGACAAATGTCTTTTCATGGAATGTGGGGCGAGATTTCATGCAATTAGTTAGTTCATGAATCATATAAAGTCATAATGTATTGTTGATGCATAGATGTGTCTTGAAAGGAATTGATGTTTGTGGATTGTAGTGCTCTTACAGTTTATGGATTGTAGTTTAGTATGTGCTAAAGAGCTAGTGCTCCTCAAGTAGGCAATTTGCTCTTTAATCCCTTGACTTAGGGTCATAGAACATTTGGCATGCTCAGTCTTACTCTTGGTTGAGTTGCCCGGATTTAGGGCTTGGATTGTAGTGAATTAAAGCAAATTGCCTTTCTAAACTTCCTCTGCTTCCTTTTCATGGAGTAGTAGGTAGTCAATGGTTTCTAAATCTAGGGTCTACTGAACCTGTCCCTCTATAATTTTGCAATTCAACAAAATTTAAGGGTAAAATTGCTACATGAGACCCCCTCATACCCAGGTTGGTGGTGGGACTTTCGGGTATGGATTTGGATTTTGGTGATGCTTAAATAGTTCATAGGAACAATAAAAAATCAAGTCCTGTGCGCAATTAGAAACTGATTTATTGATTAGGAGATTCTTTGTTCATAAGAGAAATCCACTTTCGTAGTTTTGGTTTTTGTTTTGTGTCATGTGTCTATAACCAAGAAATGACGTCGAAGTCTGATTTTATACGTGTTGAATTTCTGGTTAAATGTATATTATTGAGAAATTCTCATGACCCTGTTTCCTGTTATGAGCTATCGTTACTGGAAAACACAAATTTTTAAGCCTGGTGGACTTGGAACAACATGAGTATGTGAAATGTGCATCAGCCCTTGGCTCATCTCTAAAGATGAACTGAAATGTGTGACTGTGTTTCCATTTGGGACCATTGGTCTTGTATTATAGGTTATGTCAAGGAAAGAACCACATCTGCATGTGGGTTGAACAGTCTTGAAAATAATTGCATGAATTGTGCAATTGCTCTACAAATTACAAGTTTCAGTCTGATAATTTATGTTATAAGGGCATGAGAAATACTGCCAGATAAGACTGCTTTGTGTGGGAGGTTGCTTTAAGAGCTTCATACCATTCATTCCCATATAACTAACTATTTTGACCAGTGACTGTCAGTTGATATTCTCTTTGTTTGCTGTTTATTTCTTTTGGTTTCATTTAGATTTGAGCTCGCGAGGTGGCCTCTGTCGCATTTTTTCAGGGCTTGTCCTGGAATTGTCTGATTCTCTTCTTTTCAAGTAATCAACCCTAATTTCATTTTCTTAACCATTCTGTTCCTGATAAATTTTCTTTATTTTAATCTTGTTATTGTCTTATGAACATTGAGAAAAATTAATCCTTTTTCTTAAATATTAGAAAATCTAATGACATTCAAATGTGCTGTACTTTCTTCAAATGCAGTTATACTGAAGATGAAGGTTTAGAAATTTAAAGCTTGAAGATGGAAGTTGGCAAGCCTGTTAGATCTGAAAATAAACCAAAGCACCATCCTATGACCCCTTTTCGGGTTTTAAGGGGTTTGATATGTTTAGTGGTGCTTCTTTCCACAGCATTTACATTTCTTGTGTTCTTTGCACCTCCTGCAGCTGTCTTATTGCGGCTTTTCAGTATCCATTATAGTAGGAAAGCTGCATCAGTTCTGTTTGGTCTTTGGCTGGCATTGTGGCCCTTTCTATTTGAGAAGATAAACAAAACTAAAGTCATCTTCTCTGGAGAGCATGTCCCTGCTGGGGAGCGTGTCTTGCTTATTGCGAATCATCGAACAGAGGTTGATTGGATGTATTTATGGGACCTTGCACTGAGGAAAGGACGCCTGGGCTACATCAAATACATTCTAAAAAATAGTTTAATGAAACTCCCTATCTTTGGTTGGGGATTTCACATTTTTGAGTTTATCCCTGTTGAAAGGAAGTGGGAAGCTGATGAGCCGATCATGAACCAAATGCTTTTGACATTCACTAATTCCCATGACCCCTTATGGCTTGCACTTTTCCCTGAAGGAACAGATTTCACGTAATATCTCGTATTTCTTCTTCTACAAATTACTGTTTGTGCTCTGTATTGGTGGCTGTCATAATTTTTTATTTTTATTTTTTATGGTAGAGTTAGCTAGTGGCTTTTTGGGTTGATGAGTAGGGTGGTACTGCAGTTGATCATTGTCATTATATTCATGGCATGCGAAAAAATCCTAAATCAAACCAATACTTTAGAACCATGCTTAGGTGTGTATTGGATAAAAATTTTTGGTGTCTAGCCTGTAATATTATCCACTCTCTGCCTTCTGATAAGTAGAAATTTAAGAACTTGTTTAATGTTGCCAACTGTCTAGCCTGCTAGTTAGTACAACTGTTTCTCTTGCTGTGTAGTTCATTAACTGAAGAAGTTAACTGTTTTAGTTCTTTGGCAGAGAGGAGAAGTGCGAACGAAGTCGAAAATTTGCTGCTGAGAATGGGTTTCCTGTGTTGAGTAATGTTTTGCTTCCTAAAATCAAGGGCTTTTGGGCTTGTTTGGACACTCTTAGAAGCTCCTTGGATGCAGGTTTGTCTCTTGTTCAATAATTGCCCTGATACTTATGTTGATAGCCTTATGTTCATATCTCAAATTTCAATACTTTATTCGTGCTTCAAAATAGCTTTTGTTTATCCCGTCAATTTCATCTTCTCATACCTACTTCAAAATCACTAGGCAAGACAATGACTATGGAAATAAGACTGGGGTGACACTTTTGTGAAGTCCTCATAGCCATTCTTGTTTGAATGGACATTGTGTAATGTGAAATAAGTCTTAAGGTTTGCAAAGTCAGTTGGTAGTGGCCAAGAGGTCAATAGAGAGCTTTTCAACATCATGAGGATTGCTAGGACGATTACTGTGTTAGTGGTCGTCTCTAGTGCTTCTTCACAAAGTGATCGTCTCTAGTGCTTCTTCACAAAGTGATCGTCCTAGTCTATTCATGCATGTAAAAGTTGTAATGAGTGAACATGCTTTTCAAGACATCCATAAAATTGGATGCTAAAAATTAGAGTGTAAAATAGGAACTATAATCACTTGGTGTTCCTTGAAAATGACTATGGACTGCTACTACTTTTGTAATGAGGAAATAGCTCCTGTCCTGCTGGCCTATTGTCTTTCTTTTTGAGGATGATGTTACCTTGTTACCGGCATCCATCTTCATTAAATTCTTGTTTTTCTAGAATACTTAATGACTTCGTTTGCCTGTAGTTGTTTACCAGCAGTATAAACCTCCTTATTTATGCTTTTCAACCTTGCTAGTTGCTAATCATTTTGAGACCATATTGTAATCTCAACATTGTATACTTTTCCTTGTTTACTTTTCTTTTATTTTTTTCTTAGTCCTTTGTATTATAGAAATTTGAACAGATATATCTGTTGATAAATGAACAGATATCTTTGTTGACAAGTGAACAGATAGATGTATACAACGTTAAAAAATAGATAAAATCGCAAACTACTTTCTTTTAAAAATATTCCCATGCTATTGCCTTTTTAAATATGTTAATGATGCATGTGAAACTTTTGAAGAAGTGATGATAGACATGATTAACATCCTTATAGGTTTTTTCCTCTGGAAAACGCTAGTTCATTCCACCATCAAGCACCCTATTAAAATCAGGGTCTTACAATCACTATGTCAGCATGTTTCAATCTATCATTACATCACATAATTTCTCCGACTTGCAAAATTTTTTCCGATTTTGCTGAGAAAATGCAGTGTGCTTGTTATATATCCTCCTTGATTGTTGTGACCAACTTCCCAGCATCCGGTTTTTAATTTTTGAAGATGACGGGATTCCTCAGCACCCACATTCTATAGTCCTTAGCAGCAAAAACAACTCTGTAAAGGCCAAAAGTTTTGCCTCCTTGCTTGGTCATTCATAGTTTTTGTTTTAAAGAAATTTTCAGCCATTGCAAAATTTGCAGTCTCACTTATGTTGCAAAGTTGCAAGAGAACATCAAATGTTCTTGAGTCTTCTATCTTTCTGGCTTAAAGAGCACTCAACCTTGATATGAGGGATGCACTTTGCCAGCTTCCAAGTGTAGCTTATTGGGCATGATATGCTGCATAATGATTGAATGTGTGGGTATATTTACTATTTGACACCAGATCAGGCCACCATACTTTCTGGCTTTTCCGCAAACCCAATTGTATCCATTTTTTGGAAGAATATACAACATTACTACCATAAATCCTACTATTATTCTGATAACTAGAGGCAAAAGTAGCTTTAAAATTATTGATCTTCCTCCAATACCAATAGTCAACTGGCACTACATATTTCAACAAGTTGTGCCTCTTTAAGTACTGTACATGGAACCATTTTACCCATAATGTATCTTTCTTGGCAGCTATAAGCCATACATGTTAATAATTAGGGACTTATTCAATTCCCCAAAACCCTCAGCCCTAAACCTCGGCTTTTTGGTTGACATTCCAAGCTACTAGAGGCCTTCCTTTATAAATTTCTTCATAGCTCGATACTAATATCCTGCACAATCCCTTTGCAACCAAATCACCAACCGTATTCCATCTACTCTTGAAGAAACTACTTGAGTAACCATCATGATTTTTGAGCTCAGGATGGGAAAAATCGCCTCTTCGGTATCTGCTGCTGTAAAAGGGTTACAGAGATGGACCTGCTGTTCCAAAGAGATTATTGCCATATTCAAAAATATTCCCAGGGAAATTTATCTTGTCATCATCATGATCCCCCAGCATTCCTTTGAAAAATCAACCATTTGTTCATCAACTGCATCCTTGTCTTCAAATCTCTCAGCAGTAAAGCAAATTTACATGAGTGGCCAGTTTTCTTTTGCTTTTCAGCAGCAATGAAAAATTTAGTTTATTGATTATCAGAAGGGTCAGTCCCTTCTGGTCTGTTCTGCAATTAACCTCAATGATGCAGAGAGAATTTCAGGACATGCCTCCCTGCCCTGGACTTCAATTCAATGCAACTCTTGATTTAAGAGGTCCAACAGAACTCTCCTTTGTATATTGTTGTGCTTAGCTTTCAAGATGTCCCTTTGTTGATGTATGTTGCTATAATAATCTCTATTTAGAGCTTTCAGAGACTTCTTCAAAGCAGCTAGCTTGACTTACACATATGTCCTTGAATTTCTATTGAGAAAACTTCCTTCACAATTTCTTGATCCGGATGCTCTGTCCACTTATCACAAAATTTTAAAGGGCCTCCTTGATGATTGTAATTTTGAATGGATAACACTATAGGGGAATGATCGGATGTTGCCCCTGGGATTCATTCAGCTTGTGTGTCCATAATTAACACCCATTCTGCATTTATGAGGTATCAAGGATATTAATCTTACAAAATATTATGCTACCACTTTCATGCCTTGGCACGATGTATAAAAAAAATGCTCCACTGGAATGTGCCTTCCAATTCACAGGTATCAACACTCAAATCCCAAGGTCACTGATGTAACCTCTTTATCTCCAATTCCATCATTAAGATTAAGTAAACTATTAAAATATCAACTTCACAGCAAGCTGGTGATATATGCTAGCCTACAGGGCACAGCTACTTCTGTAAAGTTGTTCTCTAGGTATCCTGATTGAAACAGTACACAAAAGTAACATAAAGCTCTTACCAGGAGCATGGTTGCTGATTTTACAATGCTCATATTGTGCAGAGCTGGCGATAATATCCACAATTTATGTGCTTCAGGTCTCCACAGGAGTCACAGGATCCAGATCCTCCCATGGGATGATGATTGGTCTTTCATAAATCTCCCTCAGCCAAAAAACATTATATTGTCACAAATATTTTGATTCTGACTTTAGTCTGTACCATAGCAAACACACTTACATTATTAGCTGAACAAAGGCCCTCACATCCTCTTGTTTATTGGGCCCCTTGAGTGCTCTCACCTTCCAACATAATTTACAGCTTCTGTGGGAAGCATCCAAAATCAACCTTATTGTTCCCATCCATAAGCTGCATCAAATTTTTGATTCTGACTTTAGTCTGTACCATAGCAAACACACTTACATTATTAGCTGAACAAAGGCCCTCACATCCTCTTGTTTATTGGGCCCCTTGAGTGCTCTCACCTTCCAACATAATTTACAGCTTCTGTGGGAAGCATCCAAAATCAACCTTATTGTTCCCATCCACAAGCTGCATCAAATTTTTCAAACTGCTCTGCAATTGCTGTATACGATCAATACTGCTACCTGTCATCTCTCTTTGACTGGAGATGGATCAACCAGCTTCTATTATCCCTTCTTGCTACTGTTACAAATCAATACTCATGTTTGATTTTGCTTTAAATTATGTTGTGGTTTGCTTGGGTTTTGAACTTCCGCCCTTTTGTTGTCTGTTTGGGTACCCGGACGTTCTGCTTAATGAGGACCCCTTCTCATCAACTATATCAAATTTATCAGGATAGTTCCCATCATTCATTACTTCCGCAAGTAATCTAGAATATTTAACCTTTTCTTCTCCATTGTAAGCTTATTTGTTTCCAATGGTCTACCAACTAGGTTGCCAAGCTTGCTTAATTAGATGAGCTCCAATATTCAGCATCCAAACCAGGGAGTTGTGTCCAAATGGGTAGTAGTTTCTGTTTTCTCTATTAAGCACAAGATGCTCAGTCCATGCCTTCATGATCATTAGTTTTTCATCAGAGTAAATTCCTTTCTTTGAAAGTGTCTGGATCCTTAATGCTATGACATTTAACAAGGAATAAAATCCTCTCCATTGCAACAATTTTGTCAATATTGTTGTGGTCATTCTATATGCTATTTAGAAAGCCAGGCGTCACCTTAAATAGTAGATTAGCTCCAAGAGCGGCAGCAAGGTAGAGTAGTCTTCCTGACTTCCAGTGCTCCATCTCAATGATTGATATATTGTAGTTCAAAAAAAAAAAAAAAAGATATATTGTAGTTGATTGTGCACATGTAGTTCCATTAATCTGCATACATGGAACGTCGTTGAGTTCCATGCCTTCATCACTCACAATGAAGAGTTTGATTCTGGACTTACTGATTTAGGTCACCATATTCTGTATCTCATTGGAGTCTCACCAACCGTCTCCCATAATTAGATTAGATCCTGCATTTCCCACAGTTGGGCTGGGTTTTGAACTAGAGTCACTATTCTGTGGCTTCTCTGACCAATTTCTTTGTTACCCAATGCACCCTACATTGTCATATTTTCAGAATCCAAAATCTAACCCCTATTCACACTTTTGCTGAAACATTAAGCCTTGTGCATTGCATGTGTTTAAAAGCTAGTTTTCAGTTATGCTTGTGTGTCAATGACAGAGGAGAGCAGAATAAACATTATGCATGCTTCAGTATCTTGGTTAATATCTGCATTTAGAAAAAGGGGAGGGGGCAGGGGAGAGACTATGTTCCATTTAGGTATAAGAAGTTGTAAGGAATATAAAATATTGTATATGACTTGATCAAAATGTTTTAATGTATTTTTATATTTGTGTTCGGCATATTTGTATTTTAATTTATGAATTTAACGTAAAATTATAAAATTATAAAATTTGTATATTTGGTATAACAATTGCATGTCTGAGTTTGATGATTTGTTTTATTTTTATTTTTAGAAAAAAAGAAATTATGTTTAATATTTATGAAAAGAGTTGTTATAGATGCATAGTTGAGTACATTTATTTCAAATTTGCATATTAAAGTCATTTTCAACTACGTATTACATGAAAAATTATTTATACATCAATAAAAATCTTTTCATAAATATCAAACATAATTTATTTTTTTCTTAAAAAAACAAATAATTAAACATGAATATATGCATTGGGCATCACAAATATATAAATTTTATAATTTTATAAATTACATTAAATTCATAAACAAAAATACAAATATGTTGCACATAACCATAAAAATACACATATGACTACGTCAAACATTTTTATCAAATAATATACAACATTTTCTATTATTTATGGCTTCTTACGACTCCTTACATTTTTTACAGCTCCTTACCACTTATGTTAAATACAACAAAGCATATATAACTCAAATGATTTTGTCACATTCAACTTGACTATTCAACTATAAACTCAAACTATTTGTTTGTAATATTATTCATGTTAACTAGCTCAAATGAACATGATATTTCTTTGGTATTAATTATTTGTTGGAATTTATTTGTGAATTTCTTAAGACATAAAATTAAATTAATGTATTAAATGAGTATTAATTATCAAAATCCTTACACACCTATCCAAATAGACCCAATATACCCGAAATATTCAATGGGAGTATGACTATAGGAATGGGGAAAATAGGGTGTGGATATAGCTGTATCCATCAAACACATGCCCCACGACTATCCCTAGTAGACAAACTTTACACACATAAATATTTACCAACAAAAAAATTTTCATTAAATGATAGAAAAATAATTCACAACAAATTTTGAAATGAAAAATAATATGTAGCTGGAAGGAGTTGTAAAAAGCTGGTGTGCTCCATTTAGCTTTAGTTTACAGCCTTATAGTTCCTCACAGCTACATATTATTTTCCACTCTGAAATTGTTCTAAATTTTTCTATCATTAATGAAATGTTAGATATATCGAGTTTCAAGGAGGTATGTATGGATTTTAATAATTAATACTCATGGGGTACATTAATGTAAATTTATGTCTTAAGAAATTGACAAATAAATTCAACAAATTAATTGTAAAAAGTACCATCCATTTCATTTATGATGAAAATATTAAAAAATTTTCATTAAAGTTTTTGAGTCAGATCAGTCAAACTAAATTTGAAGAAATCGTTTCAGCTATTTCATCCCTAAATTGATCCATTTCATGTTTGTTGCTATCATTGTACAACTCAAATTTAATCCCTAAATCGATCCAATTCATCCCTAAATTTGAAAAATTCCTCTTTCACACCTTCCGGAGGACCATAATCTTTAAATTCAGGGACATGACGACGGGTTTTCTTTTCTATGTAAGGAGCTAAATATCCAATAGTATCTAAATATCTAGTAGTATTTAGATATGCTGAGTATGATGAGGGAGGTCAAATATGGCTGTTAGGGTGACTGTTGTGATGAGGGAGGTAGAGAGGGCAGATATGGGGTTGTCGAGAGAGGATCCCTCGGTGCTTAGGGAGGTTGTGATCGAGGAAATAGGAAGGTAGAGGCAGGATGAGTGTTTGAGAAGATAGTGGTAAATGTTACTCATAAATGTCTTTACTGCTCACAAATTTAAAAATGGTCTTACCTTCAAACAATATAATGTTCGTTTTATATAAAAAATACGAACCCAAATTATTTAATTCGTTACCCAATTTTAATTGGTTACAGAAAATATAAGTTGATTGAAATATTATGGTTTTTAACATTATGGTTTCTAAAATTAGGATAAAATTATGGTTTTTCACATTTTCATTACCCAATTTTTTAATCAAATAAATTCTGATAATATTATAATTTTAATATTTTTCCCTTACCAATCAATACAAATATGAATTATGCACATGACATTTGAGATTGCAAAAACAAAAATAATTTGCATTGCAAATTTATGAATTTATAAATTTTATATTTTACGTTCAATTCGTAAAAAATTATACAAATATGAACACATTTAACATTTTTATCATATTCAATTTCTTACAGCTTCTTCTTAGAGCAAAACTCCTTACACCTAAATGGAACAGAGTCACCTTACAACTCCTTACGGTTAAATGGAATAGGGCCTTAAATGAAACAGAATCACCTTACAACTACTTATAGCTAAATGGAATAGGGCCTTAAATGGAACAGAATCACCTTATAACTCCTTACAGCTAAATAGAATAGGGCTAGGGCCAAGCTGCGTCTTACAGCTAAATGGAACTGGTAAAGCCTTATGCTAAAGCTAAATGGAACAGAGCCTTAATTTAACTTTAACTCATTCTAGTAGGTTCGTGTACATTGGTTATATTTAAAAGATGATCTTGTTTCTCACCTTACGAATCTATTCTTCTGTGTACAAGCAGAAAATTTTAGTAACCATACATAACCCGACATAAATTCTAGATTTGAAAATATAACCTTGTAATGCAGAATTACAGTGCCGGTTTCTGCATTTGCAACTTCTGTGATATGTGTTCAACCTTTTGCTGAGCTTTTCCTTGGCAAAGAAGCAGCAGGAAATGAGTGTCTGGTATCCTGTGAATGGTCTGTATTGCAAGTTGTATCATGCCACCTGTACCACTTCTTTCTCACTCTCCAATTGTTGTAAATCTGAGGTCTGTAGCTGCACTATTTCTCATAAAGTTTTTTCCTAAATTCCATATTGTATCATTATAATTCTTTATTAGAATATACTTATTGCGTGCGCCTTCATTTCCTCACAACACATTTTTTATTGACCAAAAGGTGTATTTTTGAAATCAACTTTTATCATTGTATGCCAGTATATCAAAATTTATTCAAGAGAACATAACAAGTGATGCATCTGGGTGCATTTTTGTAAACATGCTGACCATTTTTAGGTTGAAATCATTAATGTGGACTGCGAGACCAAAGCAAAGAAAAACCTATATGCCAGACTCTCAGTTTAGTTACTCTAGTAGAACAGAATACACATCATCATAGAGGAAGCCCTTGACAAAATCAAACACTGTCCACAATGCCCTTTTTGTCTTCAGGCAGTTATTACCTAAGTACTTTTTTAAAGATTGGTTCTTAAGTAGATTCTGAAATAAGAAAACTGATTCTCCGAAGCAGGGCCTGCTTATACTGTCCATTTCAGAATCACAATCAGTCTGTCACATCCCTTGTTTTACAGCTAAGGTCAAATTCAGGTCCTTCTTAGAGAGACCCATACGCACCAAAAAGATGGTTTCTAAAAATCAAATATCTTTTCCTTAGAGCCCTTTTCCCTACTGCATAACCTTCAAAGCAGTCAATGAGAAAGGGAGCCTTAGCAACTTCTTTAAGTCGTTCTCTGTGAGGTGCATGATGTCTTTGCTATGACTTCTATTTTGAACACAGTAGCGAATCTCCCTAGTCAGTGACAAAGAAAATGGGGGTTTACTGATATTGAACAAAGTTTTATTCCACTGTTCGAGGCTGGGTGAGCGTTCATGCTCTTATTTTAATATTTAGTATCCCCGAACTTGTCATTGTGAAGTTGAATGCTCCCTTATTTACTTCATTTTTGCAAGAGGTGAATTGCAATTTTCAGGGAACTTAAATATAGCTACATTGTCATGCTTCCTCGAAAATTGCGTTCGCTAGGTGGTTCCTGCACAAATGCATTATTCATAGGTTACCAGACATTACAGTTTTTGTTATTCCGAGCAAAATTGAGCTGTGCTAAAATGCTCGTTTGCCCTCAAGATCTGTTTCCAGATAAATCAACTTCAATTATGTCAGTGTCCTACAGCCCTATTAATTATGTGAATAATGTTTTCCCTGCTCGCGTCAGTTGGAAGTACTAAGTTCTGGTACAAAAGATAAGGCAGCGGGCTTTTGGCTTTCTAGATCTCGCGTCTTAAAATCCGTGCATGAGCAAAACCATTGTGAATGGTTCATGGGGAAAACAAGGATGCCAACATTCCTTGCTTTTTCATCTCTGGAAATTGTTCATTTCTGATAAGTTTGTTTTTGTGCAGTTTATGATGTGACTATTGCATACAAGAACAGTTGTCCTAATTTCCAAGACAACGTATATGGAGTAGACCCTTCAGAAGTTCACATTCATATTCAGCGCATTCCATTGAGTGAGATTTCTGAATCTGAAGAAGGTGCTGCTGCTTGGTTGATAGATGCGTTTGTGCGTAAAGAACAATTGTTGACAGATTTCAGTGCTCAGGGACATTTTCCTCACCAGGGAACTGAAAGAGAGCTATCCACCATCAATTGCTTAGTAAACTCTTTCATTGTCTTGGCTGTGACCATCTTGTCTATGTATCTTGCCTTCTTATCTGGCTGGGTAAGAATATATGTTGTCTTAAGTTGTGCTTATCTAGCTTCAGCTACTTATTTTAACTTTAGACCGTCACCCATATTCGGCAATTTCAAGGCCATGGTATGTAGAGAAAGCTGCAAGAAATCAGTCTAGAATTTTTTTTGTTTTTTTTTGAAATTTCAAGAACTGTGGATTGTTCCTTGTTCCATTCCCAAGTTTTACATGTTATATTTAATGCATCAAGCATTCTACATGCACAGACACATTGGACATCCAAAGTATACTTGTTTTTTTCAAAAAGAAACTCCGAGGTACCTTAACTTTTAGGCCAACAATATTTCTGAACCCATAGTTATCAAAAATTATTTTAAGGTGCCTTAAATTATTGGCCAACTAGATACATGGTCTGAATCCGGCCTTGAGATTGACTTCTCCGACTCTTTGAGAGGGAAATTTCAATGTTTGATTTGAACACCTCATATTGCCCTTGTTTTAACCTAAAAGAATGAATTTTTTTCTTTGTAATTCTCCCCCTTCCAATGGTTATTTTCTTCCTTCTCTTCCATCTACGTGAGTTTTCGTTTCTCTCCTCTCGCTTGTTCATCTTCCATGTCTTCCCTTTGCTTGCTGTTTATTCTTGTTCTTTAAAGCTTGTTTTTTTCCCTTCACCACTCCTGTCCCGTCCTCTATTTCTCTATCCTCTTTAATCTTCATTTGTTTGTCATTTTGACAACCCTTATTCATTGCCCTGCTTCCATTTCTTCCCCTGCTATCTTGGGTTGACCCATTTTTAGAAATGGAGTTAAAATTTGGTAAATTTCCTTAAATTTGGGGTTCATTGTTGTATTTTTCCTATGAAGATTTCAACTAGTAAAAATGGAAAACATATCATCTTTAGGGAGCAAGTGACTCATGCCCAATATGTCAAATGGTGGGAAGGAGGGTTTCACATTCAAGGGAAAATCAAGATACTTGAAGTGCTTAAGGTGAGAGAAATTCATCAAATAGGTAAATCTAAATTGAGTGTGAGAGGACCATTTTTAGCTTACTAAGTGAAATCAAGAACGAGGTTCAACAATTAAGAATCATGTACAAGTTGATCGAGAAGGGTTTGAACATTGTTATCATGTTATTAATTGGTATGATTGTAGTGGTTCGATTTGTCCTTGTTTGATTGTTATGACAATGTTGTGGAGAAGAAATAATATTATGGTAATGTCATTTTCAAGTAACGAGTGAATTATGTGGTGTTTGTTGATTGCATTCTAATGTTTGTTCACACTTTGAATGAAAAGAAAATAAAATTAGTATAGTAATACCAAAATAAGAAAACATATGCTTTTGAATGTAACAAATACAAATTGTTCAAGGTTAAGCAAAATTCGAAACACTATTTTAATCACATAATCTTCCCACAAATTGAAGAGATTAGCTTGTAATCCCAATGCACTTGCCACTTTTAATGAGTTGAGGACTTGAAGGATCCGATGGAGCAAAGGTAGAGGGGGTCGAGGCGGGTGGAGTAGATGGAGACTATATTTTCCTTGCCTTGCCATGCCATGAGCTTCGGAGGTCTTTCCTTAAACCCGAGTTGATGTTGATGGGGCAAATGGAGTTATACTTGTTTGGCTTTCCCTTAGCCTCGCCATGAGGTTTAGGCTCCTTGTTTTTAGGTTGGCTTTTTCTCTTCCTCAAGAATCTTCAAAATTCATTCTTGCCTTCCCACAAGTACAGGGAATTGTGACTAAGGTTAAGGAATTTAGTTCTCCCGTGTACCAAAGTCAACAATAAAATTTATACAATATTTACCCTTCAAATAAAAGGGAAAAGGGAAAATTTGAATGAACAGATACATAATGACGCCAATTCCTTCTAATTTATGTGACAGCTTGGAAATCGGCTTTAGGATAAGGTTCCGGTTCTCTTCTCTTATGTTCTTATGGCTCGTTAGCTTAACCTAATGGTGAGAGGGATCTAACTTAGGCAGGTTCCTCTCTTCCCACATCGAAGGATCAACAATAGGATAATCATGTGGTTCTAGAGGTTTTTATATGTTTATATACTCGAAACAATCATTCACATAATCATCCAATGAGTGTTTCATTCTTAGAATTCACCTTGCTGCATGTTTGCAAGGGATCCCTATATGCTGCCACCTTATGGTTATAGAACTTATCATTCAACCTAACCGTGAAGCTGGTTTGTCCTTCTTTCACATCAAATTCTCCATTGCCTGCATGTAATATGCTTGAACAATTCCTAATATCCACCTTAATCATTCTCAACTTCTTCTCAATAAAAGGCACCAATTTGCCTTTTCAATTTTGTGTCTTTTAAGACCTCTCGACAAACCTATTACCAATTAACTTTATGATTTTCTCAAGCATGGATAAGTAAGGCAATCCTTTATTTTTCATAATGGTATGATTAAAACTCTCTACAAAGTTATTGATATTATCCTCACACTTCAAATTCACATCAACCTTAGACCTAGCCCATCCTCTAATGGCTCATTGTCTCTAAGCCAACGGTATGTAGTTGGATCTTGTTTCTTAAATTTTTTCCATCGCCTTCAAATACATAAAAGGGGAATAGGCATTTGCAGCAATGTACAAGTATGCATGGAACCAAGCACCTATATAAAAAGAATTCTAAAAATTGTGCCATCGGAAAGCATGCCAAAAGAAGTTCTTCAAATAAGATAGGATATTGCCAAAGTATAAGTTAAACAAACTGGAAAGCATGCTAAAGTTATAAAATTGTCACAAAAAGTGAGCAAAGTTCTTGAAGTAATGGATAATGCATATCTTCCTTGAAGTTGTTGGCATGACTTTTTTAATGCATTTATTAGCCCTCGATACAACAAGTAATGTAAAATTAGTTAACACAAAATATTATGAATAAAAATAAAATGTTATAATTGAAACTAAAAATTATAACTGTTTAAGGAATTTGAATTTACTTTGTGCCTATATGAGGTTATGGTGCATTGAATTGATCCTCCATTACATCAAGTGCCCTTAAAAAGTCACTCAAGAAGAAACTTCATTCTTCTTCATTCTCAATTTCAACCACTCGTATATGCTAATGAAAACTCGACCATTATTTCCCTCCAAAGCCATGACGAGTAAGGAGGACTCCCTGTATACTCCTTTAAGGTGAATGACATCTATGTCAATCAAGGGCCTACAAAATTTCTCGAATGCAGCAATAGAAAGACCAACATAAATGAGCATGTGTTTGGAAACAGGATTCTTAACATGCCCTTGCTCCAACCAAGTGATGACATAAGCGGAACATGGATTTTTACTTTGAACTCTTCAACATATTAAGGCAGGTACTTGAATCCCTCTTCATGTTTCTCTTCAATAGTTTCCCTTAACGATCTTCTTTCCATCCAACAAATATAATATGGGACAAAAATTGAAAATTTCTTCATGATTATTGAATGCATTCCCTTCACATCCATTTTTAAGGAAGTAATGAAATAAGGCAGGAGTTTTTCATCAACCCAAGTTGAGTTAGCCATCCTCTTTCTCTCAGGCTTGTCACACACATGCTTCCCAATGTGTGACTTCGCCATCCGGATAGTCCTGTCAACTAGCACACTGCAATGAATCCTCCAACTACACACCTTGGATCCTCACATCTCTTTATATACCTAATCTCCTCATTTTCTAGTTTCTTCATTATGAATCCATCAAAAATAAAATACTCCCTCATAACTGCAAGTAAATGGTCCTTGTAATTGAAAATATGACCTATCATCAAACTTATCTTTCCATCCATGTTCGTCTTCCACAAACACCCTTGACCTATTACCTTAGCCATTTTGTTAGCAATCAAGCTCCTATCTTCATAGTTGTCAATAATCGACACCTACTTGCATCCTCTTTTTATTTTCCAATTCCAAGTCTTCCTCTGAATCACTAGATAATATCTCCTCATCTAAAGATCCACTCAAGCTGAAATCCTCATCATCACTTTCATCGGAAGGCAAACAAGTATCTATGAGGGTTACTGCAATCTGATTGTTGGAACCTCACTTTCATCACCAACATTCCAATGAGGCTCTTTTGACAGTGATATTACATCAAAATCAACTAACTTTTCTAGTCCAAGCACAAGGAAAAATTTAGCATTAGTTTCTTTAGGCTTGGACTTAGTTTTGGAAGAGGTAGTTTTGGCTTGGGTTGACCTTTTCTATGATTTGCTTGCCTTAACGAGTGGGTTGTCTAGGGTTTGACTGAGGTTTAGAGGACCTTGTCCGTGGTTTGGTTGGGCTAACAAGGGGGTGGTTTGGTTGGGCTAACAAGGGGTTGTACAACATTAGAGTTGTCTTATTAGAGACCCTTATATGTCGTTTAATGAGAGGGGGAGCTTTTGGTGAGGTTTGCGTTTTGGACTTTGGTGAGGTTTGAGTTTTGTGCTTTGGAGAGTTATGAGTTTTGGGCTTTGGTGGGACGACTTTACTGGAGAATTTGCCAAAGATTTTCTAAATGATCTTCTAGGTTTCAACTTAGCGAGGTTAAGAAGAAAGGTGCAGATTAGTGTGTCCGCCCATTTGTTTGCTTGATTGGCTGTTGGGTCCTCATCAAACACCATAATTTCTTCTTCATTTATTGATTGTTGGGATATTAAAGATACGTCATTTTCTAAATAGGCATTCAACCTATCAACACTCACAACTATTTATTGGGCTCCACAAGGCTTCTTCAATCAACCATAAAAATGGGAATATATGCCAAGTTATGTTGACCCCCTTAAGAATTCACTAACGTAGTCCACTCACTATTAGTGTTCACCATCATTCTATTCTTAACTCTATTTGGGGATGCCACATATTTGGGGAATTCTACACCAAACCTCCCACATCAATATCTAATATCCTTAGATAACTCGAGTGCCGTCGTACTCATTCAAACCGACACTAGAAACCTCTATCTCTTTATTCTTAAAATGAACCTTTAAGGTCACAATTTCAGTCCTTTTTGACACAATATAGAAGGGTTCAAAAGTTTGACACTAAAATATGCCAAAAACAAACCCAAAAACTCTACAAATCATCATTAGGTAAAACTTAAAACAAAGATTAATAAAAAAAGAACAAGTTTTCTGCAAAACACAATTTTTTTAATAAAAAAGTACACATTTTCAACATGGATTTCTCCAATCGAAGATAATTTCAAAAATTAAGGTACAAAAAAATCATCCTTCAACTAAACACTCAAATTTCACTCGCCGAAAACAAAGCAAAAACAAACCCCAACTTCAAGCACTTACCATTTTCAACCATCACATCCTTTTTTACCTTCGTTTTCGTCTCCTTTTTGTCGTCTATGGAGGATGATTTACGTAGTTCTTAATCGATAAATTTGCAGATTTGGGGGCAAAGGAGATGAAGAGGAGGGAGTGTGTGTGATTGAGAGAAGAGAAGACTAACCGACGGGGACAGAGTTAATACAAGGGCCTTTTGGATTTTTTAACAACTTCGTTTAACCTCGGGGACATATTTGAATCATATATACAGTTGGCACAATAATTTAAGGTGCTTTAAAATAGTTTTTGATAACTATGGGTCTAGAAAATAGTTGTCCCATTAGTTAAGGCACCTCAAAATTTTCATTATTTTTTCCTCACTCTATAAACCAAACACATGTTGTAGATCATCTTCTATATTTGCAAAGGAAATTTTCATAGTATTCCCAAGGTTGGGAACCTCGGTTGGGAACCTTGGTTGGGTATCCCTGGTGGTTAAGGAACCTCTAGGTGGAAACCTCTTAATCCAAGTGCATCCCAACCATAACATTTGCATTCATTTTCCTCGATCTCTAAAACAACCGATAAGCCTAGTCGTTACTATTTTGGTCATAGTTTTGTCAAAACTTTTATTGTCGAGTCATTTCCTAGCGCTAAATCCCAAATTTTGTGCAAAGTTTTGGGACCGAGCAATTTTCCTAGGGCAAAGTCGTCGAAGTCAAATAAAATCCCCGAGAACAAGAGAAATAAGGGCATGATGAATTCTATCGAGTAAAAGCATAAATCTTTCTATGAGCACCTATTGTCTTGGTAGCATGGATGGATCCAAAGTTACATAAAATGGATTAATCAAATTAGCCATTGGAATCGTCTCAAGGCCTTGTTAGTCTTTAGCAAGCCTTGAACATGGCTTCGTGGTTAGGTCAATGCTCGATATTTTTTAAAAAATTATATATACTTATATATATATATATATATATATATATATATATATATATATATATATATATATATATATATATATATATATATATATATATATATATATATATATATATATATATGATTTTTTAAAAATTATATAAAAAATTTTTAAAATAAAATTATATCTATGTTATCATTTGGTATTTCAATTTTATGTACAATTAGAATTTTTTAATGCACATATCAATAAGGAATTATAATCCCATGATCTTGAGGAGTATCCTCAAAAACATTTATTCAAATTTTAGAAAAACTAAGACAACGAAATATTGGATAATATAGATATAGTCCAATAAAAAAATATCTATTTAATTCAAAACATAGAAAAGAATGTTTTTTGAATTCAAAACATAAAATCTACAAAAAAAAAAAAAAAACAACCAATATGTTCGTGAAAGTCATTGCGAGAGATATCGAAGTCAACCGCGGAACTTCATTAAGGCTAAATTCTTATATGGTAGTTGTAGAAACCATGGTCCCGGGAGGGCCCCGAGCTTCATCACGAATTGGCGGGTTTTAAAATTTTTCATTTTCAAGATGGAAATGATTTTAGAGTTTTGAAAATTGATTTTAAAAAGTGGGGATGAACCTCTCATTAGGATTTTCGAATTTTATTAGTTGAATTAAAATGAATTAGATAGAGTGAATGTCGGTTTTATTAATTGTTTTATTTTGAAAATCATTTTCGAAATCGCGGGATATTATTTCTTAATCGAAAAATAAAAAAGCTAGCGTTCATAGATTCGTTGTGGGGCTTTTAGGGCCAAACTAGTGTGAAAACACCGGTTTGGACCCAAGCCTCACCCATTGGCCACTCGGCGCTGGCGAAAGCCAACACCTGGTGGTCGGCGGCACCGGCCAGGGCCGTGGCTGAGGTGGTCAGCCTTGGACTCGGCCTGGTTGGCAGATTCAAAACTCCTCTTTTTTATTGTTTAGTTAGAAAAAGCCGAGAAGAAAAATAGAAGAATTAAATCGAAAATAGGAGTCGCCAGTCAGCTTTAAGAATAAAAACTAACAAAAATGAAATAAATAAATACTCTTCCAATCTTAGTATGGGAAAACCAAGGTTGGAAGAGGTTAAAAACTAACTCCATAGTCTAGAACCGAGAATTGTATTCGGGGCGAGAGTACGAAACATAGGAATAAAGCCCTTCTGTTCCACCTGTCAAACGACGAACATTACTAATTTACATAACATATTAAACACAAGCATGCAACATAATACGATACGGAATTAAAAGCAACCAAAACATGATAATGAAAGCGGTAAAGGCATATATGAAAAGAGATAAAGAAAACAAAAGAAAAAACAAAAGCGAAAAGAAACGAAAGTGAGAAACTAAAAAGATTACATCGAGCGAGGATGAATTAAAAGTGAACAACTTTTCTCCATAATACTGGAAAGCAGTAAAACATAAAATAAATAACTGTTGCAAAGGCCGAATTAGTGCCCTCAAGTTGTCCCACATGCTGATCTTGATCTCGAAACGTGATATGATGATGCGAAGGTGGCGAATCAAAGGGGATTTTTATGAATTTTTGTGGAGATGAATAAAAAGATGCATGAAGAGTTGGAAATGAAGACTCAAGCATAACTCTCTATCTCTCCATGGTTTTGATTTCAAGTCATTCTAAGCATTTAAGAAGCTCATCTTTAAGTTTGTTCGACCCACTCGGATCATCTATTGAGTATAACGCTCTTAACTAGGTTTCGACCCACTCGGACATAACTCATAAAGATGACATGAGTAAATAATTTCGCAAACCCTTCATATTCCGAGTATCGACTTAAGGCTCTAGCTGAAAATGAATTACTGCATTAATTCCTCTTTCTTAGTCGGTTATTGAATAAAATTATTTACTTGATCAAGTTTATTCATTCTGATTATTCAATGTTAATAACTTGATCATTTAAAGGATTGCCTCAAGATGGAATTTGAACATAATGAATATTAGACTCGGAAGATTCCATTCTTTCGAGTCGAAGATAATTTAGCACTTAATTATTTAAATTAATCATTATCTTTGCCTAGTCTTGGACCAAAGTATTTTATACTTTGAGTACCGCTTTGATTTTCTTTTATAGGTTGATTAATGTATTTTAATCTCATTTGAAAAGAAAAAGCAACCGACTTCCTACCGTTAAACACCAGCAGACGAGAAAAACACATTTTTTAGACAAGTCTCAAACACCGTGTCAAGGTTGTTTGTTACCAAACCCGATAAAGTTCAACTTTGAGTCTAACGGTTGTTTCCACCCCAAATTTCAGTCACAACCAGTGGGATGGATTAATTTTTGAGCCAAGGACCAAAGTACAACGTTCACATTACAACAACTCCTTTTTTGAGTGACTCGGACTAGCCGTTATAACGGCTAATGAAGCTCACAAGTCCAGTAACAAGTCTCAACGGCCACTCGCCCTGCTAAGTCTAAATAGAAGCCTTCCTATAAGACTTGGAGATTGTTGGAACTGAATATAATCTACTCTCACTCAATCTTTTAGCTTACAACTCTAGTTGTTAACTTCTAACTTTCCGAGTTGTAAAGAGAAAAGTCTTGTAATCACTTCTACACTTTCAATTCTCTGTTAAGTCCCTTGATTGAGTTGTAAAGGTTAACTCAGCTCGATTGTCCCCTGGCTATAAAGGTTACCTCGGTTAGGAAATACTAGATTAGTAAGGGAATTTATGAGTCTAGGAAAAACTTGTAAGTGAATTGTCTAAGGAAACAATTATGTAAAGAGTTAGTCCTTGTATTTTATGGATCAAAATAGTGATTTGACTTGGTGCTTGGATTAACACTGTCCGTGCTTTTCTTCCCCGGGAGGGTTTTCATGCACCTTCTATGTTTTATCTATTTGTGAGTTCAATCTAGACTCAAAATTGCTTTCTAAGTCTTTGCTGCAGAATACTTTGTTTATTCTAAAAGATCTTCCATCACCCTATTCACTCCCCCTCTAGGGTGACTTAACCTCTCCAAAAGTTAACCTTCAATTTGTATCATAACCTAGCCTTGAAAAAGGATCTCATAATCCAAAGGTCTAAAGATCGGATGGCTGAGAACAATGGAGAGTTCGATGAAGGAAGGTCGTTCACCATACTAACCAAGTTCAAAAGTTCAAACTTCGCATACTCGGAAGAAGATGATGGAGTGTTTCATCTAGGACTGTCATGAGGAGGTCTAGAACATCATCCAACATGGAAACTTTACTCCCATGAAGATGGAAGGAACAAGATTTGTACCCAAGGTGAAGTCTAAGTTCACCACTAAAGAGAATACATGAAGAACTACAAGGCCATGAACACTCGATGTGTGCCAACTAAAAAGAATACAATCTAGTGTCTGCCTCGTGACACAACCAAAGAAGTATGGGATACATTGGTCAACACTTATGAAGGAACTAGTCAAGTGAAGCAAGCAAAGATAAGTTAGTTTCTCCACAAGTACGAGCTATTCAAATTGGAACTCGATGAGAACATCACTCAAATGTACATCCGCTTCACCGAGATTATCAACAATTTCAAGTCTCTTGGAAGAAAGATATCTCGCGAAGAAGTTGTCGAAAAATTCTGAGAAGTCTACCAAAGAGAAGATGGGGTCCCAAGGTGACGGTAATCAAGGAAGCTCAAGATCTTTCTTAGTTGAAGCCGGATGAGCTCATTGGGAAGTTACTCACTCATGAGCTACACCTAGAAGAAGAGGAAGCTGAGGTCAGTACCAAAAGAAACATTACACTCAAGGCCTTAGAGACAGACGACAAATTCCGAGTTCCTCGGATTCGAAGAAGATCCCATGACACTCATAGTCCTAGGTTTTGAGAAGATGATGAAATACAAAAAGTGGCAAAAGAGGCGAAAGTAGGAGTTCTACAAGAAAGACAAGAAAGGTAAATACTAATCCTCTTCCAATTTGTCTTTAATTAAGAACTCGGCACTTGGGCTTGTATTTCGAGTAGCAAGGGCGAGAATATACCTTACATAACCCAAGGCACTTGGGCTTGCATTTTTATGACCCACTCTCAATAATGTGGTCATGGTATGTCCTTTTGGAATCTAAATTTCAAGCTAAAATGGTTCAAAATTTTTACTTGTTTCTAACTTTAAAATTATGCCCAACCCACAGTTTGGTGTGGATCGTGGTGTGGGCCATAGTGAACCGACATTAGTTATGGCCGTGTTCAACCACTTTTGCTCGGCTAATCTTGATTTGCTTATCTTGTGGGTCATGTGTTGGAGCAGGCCAACTTTCATCTCTGGTCCCGAGTCGACTTCTTTACGGTTTTGGGGTTGCGAGAGACCCGAGTGTGAGGGAAGTCCTATTGGAAGGTCTATTTGGTTTTTGTTGGTACCTTGGTGAGTAGTTACGCCCTAGATTCACCACAACACATGGTCATCTTTTGTTCCACAGGATCTGCTGTGGACCATATTCTATCTTCACTCGATTACTCAGAAAGAGCAAGAGGAGATGACCACTAGGTATCCCTACACACATTTCTTGGATGCAAGTTTGTCCTATCCTTAGTATTTGGGGAGGATTATAACCTGAATCGTAAGCTTCAATTGCTCATTTACTTGGCTTCATTTCTAATATGAAAATTAATCTTGTGTTACTACAGATACTCCCATGCAAAATTTATATTCCCAGTCATGAGGTTGATGTATCTTAGCTAGGAGAGCCCCCACATATTGTCAAAATTCTTGAGTTCCTAGAGTCAAAGTGTGTAGGGCATCCGTTCCCGAAGAACTCGGAAAAAGGTAAGAGTATTGTACTCTTTATTTTTATTTGTATGCTAAAATGCCCTTCCTAACATGATGAAATTGCAGTATGATCGGGAGCAGTCTCAAAAGATGTCTATAGGATTCCAAACCACCCTGCGTGCATTGAAGGACTTGTTTTCGGGTCGTGCGCTCCAATAATTTCGAGTTAGTTAAAATGCTAACTCATGAGTTCGTAGCCAATGTGCTAATCAATCTTTTGTTTTTTAGGATTGCCACTTGTAACGCCCCCAATCACCATTACTTAATAATCCCCTAATTAGAGAGTATGAAGTATGGTCGCAGTAGAAGTTAACGACCAGAAGGCATTACCGCCGCCCTAAAAATGGGACCAGGCTAAAACAGAATACATATAAAAAAAAACTTGCATCAATCACTTACGCTTTAACAAGTCCTAATAGAAGTAAATATTTATGTCCCAAAGAGTTAAACCATACCACATGATTAAACCAACTCCCAACATACAGTTCCGAGATATTTTATATATTATACAAGCCCATGCAATTGTCTATCTAAAAATACACCATATGTAATACATTCCAAGGTCAAACCCAAAAACCGGATGTGAAGAAAATTACCGTGAGCTTCTAGACCCATCACGGATAAGTGATAACGATTTTTCTAGCTAAGTCTTGCTTCCGTTAGGCTTCTTAGGCAATGGCCCGAAGACTCGGACATCGCTCTATATCTTTCCGAGTCATGCAAAAGGAATCGGGTATAACGATGTCATTTATATAGAGTTTTGATTCCAAGGCATTCTCTGTGTCTCGAAACTTACTTGAGTTAAAAAGTATCTTTTCTATGCGATTCGGCCTTCACATATCTCTTTAATCGCTTTTCGGTTAGCAACTCGGAAAACTTGTTCTTTATTCCGAGTCCACTCTCACTCGTAATCGACTTGTGATTATCTACTATATTGTTTGCAAAGTCGCATTCGTAGCTCTTTTCATGCTTAGTCTACATCAAGTATTTCCCACTCGATATTCGTTATGGAACTTGATTCTTTACCTAAGACCAAGTCTTATGGAATTCCGAGTATCATGGATATTAGACTCGTAAAATTCCATTTCTCTTCGACTCGGATAATCAATTACGTAATTTTCATAATTATTTTATTATCTCGTGTCTAACCTTGGACCAAAGTATTTTATACTTTGAGAACCGAAGGTGTTTTACTTTTGTAGGTTATTCAATCGAGGATATCTTTTCAAACTACAAAAGTAGCCGGCTTCGAACGTCAAATCACCAGCAGATATGGCTTTTCACCTTCCCCGCTCTAGTCCCGAAGATTGTGTCGAAGCCGTCCGCTTCCATATCCGGAAAACTGGAACGCTAAGCCTAACGGTGGTTTCCACCTCATTTTTCAAGACACAACCGATGGTTTTGGGACTTCCAAGAGAGTTAAACCGTTGTCCAACGTCCATATTTCAACGGATACTTTCCGAGTGACTCGGAAAGCCTTTCACAACTGGTCACAGAGGACTCTCGGTTAGCGAGATGAAGATAACGGCTACTATGCCTGGTCATCTATAAATGGAAGCCACTTCACAAGACTTGAAGGTTGCCGAACATATTGTCTATACACTTACTTGATAGAAGTCATTGTATTTACTCTCAATCTTCAACTTACAACTCCCACTCTGTAATTCATTACTTTCGAGTTGTAAGGTCTTGTACTCGTTACAAACACTTCTTACATTCTTTGTAAGGTCCCTTGACTAAGCCGTAAGGGTTAACTCAGCTTAGTCGTCCCTAGCTGTAAGGGTTATCTCAGCTAGGAAGTACTAGATCGGATAAGGGAATTTCGAGTCTAGGAAAACTTGTATAGAGTTGTCCAAGGGAGCAACTCGGGTTCGATCAAGTTCACGGTATTTTGTGGACTCAAAATAGTGGATTTGACTTCGTGTCTGGATTGACACGGGCCGTGGTTTTCTCGCCCCAGGAGGGTTTCCACGTAAAATCTCTGTGTTCACTTTCCGAGTTCATTCTAGACTCGAGACAGCCTTAGTGCTCTTGCTTTTCCGATTCACCGACTTCGAGTCCAATTCTTTCTAACTTTGTCTTTAGACTCGGAATCTGTCTTTGTATCTTTTCTCGCACAAAAGTGCGAAGTTTCTAAAAGAATTTTCTATCACCCTATTCACCCCCTCTAGGGTGACTCGAGACTCTCCCGAGCAAACCTTCATGGCCTATTCACATATGCTTTTCCTAAAAACAAAAACAGTAAAATAATTCGAAGAATGAGTCAAAACTCAGTATGAACACTCCTGCACAGATCAAATACTTTTGAAACATCTTAATTGAGCGTGCGCATTTCAATTCATTTTAGTTCGAAAACAGAGGGGAGAGAATATGAGTCAAACTTGCTTGTCGGTTATTATCTATAAATGGAACCCCTTATATAATTGATACGATCTTTGAATAAGGTGCATGCCTCTCGGCCGACCGAGAACCCGAGTTGAAGCTGCGCGGGTGGAATTGAAGGGCGTAAGCCCTAATAATTGATAATTGATAATTGATTGGGGACCACTTTATTAGGTGATAAAACCTGATTTGCAAATGATTCATTATTAGTCATATATAAGAAATATTGAGATTTGTTGAAAATATGTGAGTTCTCGAAAGGTACGAGCAATAAATGTACCCGGATCGAACATCTTTGTTTGTCCCCTTTTATAGAAATTTAAATTACCATCTAGTTAGCAACAGAACTGGCCTCAATTCTGTTTCAAATAGATTTTTGTTGTTAATAACATTTCTCTTGAGTTTCAATAATTGAATTCGTATAATTGCTTGCGGTTTGTTTCATTTCCTTTATTTTAATACATAACTAGTTGAACTAAGATTTTTATTACTCAATTCTATTGCATTAGTCTCATTTGAAATCTTGTCTACAACACATATTCATCAAAGAAGTTGATCGGGCTATATTTATGTGATTTTATTCATTAGTCGAATCGGATTAAAGTTATATATGTATATATATTCAAACATTTATCTTAGTTATTAACACCTGTTTGACAAGCGTGAAATATGCTCATAATGGTTATTATTATCGTTACTATTGTTGTTGTTGTTGTTATTATTATTATTATTATTATTATTATTATTATTATTATTATTATTATTATTATTATTATTATTACACCATTAACTCAATTAATTATGTCGAACCAAAATTTTACTTTTAATCCCATCCTTATGTCACCTTTCACCTCATCTTATCATCTATTCCACAAATTAATCAATTTACCCCACAATTTAACTAATTTACTAAAATTTCACATATGTCAAAACACACTAATACAAACTTGTATGCATCTTTTCCTCGACAAAATCCACATCTACATATACAATTAAGTACACTAAATTTCTCAAAGTTTTATATATTTTCAACTCTACTTATTATCCAACTTCAATCTCTACATACACATTCTCTTTCTTTTGCTCAAATATATCCAATTCCAAAATACAATGAAAGCCATCAAATTCACTCAAAATCTATATCAAAACATCCCCAATTTAATTCACTAACTCATAACATTACAAATTCACCAACTCACAATTTCATAAGAGTAATATATTCATTCACTTTCACAACAATCATTCCACCAAAATCCCAAATCACAATTATTCACAATAACTCAAAATTTTCTAATTCCACCTTTAAATTCACACCATAAACATCCTTCAAACCCATATAATTCAATTAACAACTACAATCAATAAGTAAATAATGAAGTGTGATAATATAGGGCTTAGGGTTTTACCTTCAAAATCGAAAGAGTGGAAGCCAAGAAGAAGTGGAAGTCGTAGTGGTGCACGGCTGTGCTCCGTCGGCTACTTGTGAAGCATCGGAATCGACTTTCGGCGGCCGAGCTGCGGTCGATGGCTGGCCCACGAATGGGCGACAGCGAGGGATGGCAGGGCGAGAGAGAGAGATAGACAGGGAGCACGAGACTAGAGATAGAGAGGACGCGGCCGGCGACGCCGGCGTCGGCTTCGGCCGGCGTTGGCGGTGCCTTGTGGCCGGTAGAGAGGTCGCCGCTGGGAGGCGGAGCAGGGGAGGGGAAGGTAGAGGAACGGGAGAGAGAGGTAGAGGCAGTGACGAGTTTGTCTTGTTTGAGCCAATTGATTTTTTTTTCCATGCTTTTAGTTGCACTCGAATATTCGAGAAGTCCATTCTCGATTTTTCTCATCAAAATCAGTTTTATTTTATTTTTAATTTTTTTAGTGAGGCCATTATTTCCTTGAAAATAATACACACTAATAACTAATAATATCACAACTATCTTTCTCAACTAATAAATTACTCCTTTTATTTTATTTAAATTTATCATTCCTTTTTTTTTCTTTTCTTTTTTTAAATTACTTAATTTATTTTAATAATGTTGTTTATAAGTTGTACGATCTACTTTAAATATAATGGTTCACTTGAAATATAATATTAATGGTCTTATAACTATATACCTTCACATTTATATATATACATATATAAAACATATGTGTAAATTATAAACATTATTATGAAATTTTCATTGGAGGCCACTTCGTCGCTTTAGTTGCATAACACACATATAAAAATAATTTCAATATAAAATATCGAATTGAAGTGCACACGCTTGATTATATAAATTTTGTAATTAGTAAGATAAATAATGTGGTTTAGTGTCGGGTTGTTACACCACTCTAGGTCTCCCCCTCGGGAGGTTTCCTTGGCGATTTTAGAGTTCGTGCCCATACAACTAATTAACCTCATATGCCATCTAATAGCACTGCAAGAGCTGGCACCTCACGGTATGCATCTCGAGTACTCTTGCGGATGGAGTACTTCGAAGATGGACGAAACTCATATGGACCTATGCTTAGTTCATCTAAAGCAAGACCTAACTCATCCGGCCGGAGTCGACGTTATACCCTTGCTAGCGCTTGATCCTTATGGCAGGCCATATGATTTTCATCGAATGTCTTATAGTGGGCCTTATCATGAGGCCTCACAATCAACCTGGAGCTAGCTCTTCACACATAGCGGCGGATAGGCGAGCTTCGATAACGATTGAGGAGGATATGAGCAACTACCTTTTCGTTAATGCTGATGATAATGATGATGAAGGTTATTTAATAACCATCTGGTAGGGTACTTTTAGCTAATATTTATCTACTTTGTATTATGTTTGGACTTTATGCAAAAATATGAATGCAAAAACTCAACCTAAAATGCTTTCTTTATTTACATGATGTGAAAAAAATTGTAAATATAAATTCGAAAAAATTTGCACATAGCCCCCATTCCCCCTAAAGAAAATAATAGAAGAGAGAAATGGAAATGATAAGTTAAAGGAAGCATTGTCCTCGATGAACTGGATTGTGAACTGCGAATAAAATGGGTCAAGAGCAAGAGGACGTCCTAATTGCGGATGCTAGCCACGAGGCGGATCGGGGATCGGTAGATAAAGCCTGTGTTGTTAAAAGGACCGGGCTTACAAGAGGTTTGATGCAAGCACCGGGATTAGCGAGAGGTAAAACCTGAAAAGTTTCTATAAATAGTGTCGCAACGAGGTTTTCCGAAATAATACACTTGAAAAGCTAACGGGAACTTGCACGAAACAAATCCCAAACTACGATAACTTTCCATGGTTGAATTGACCCATTGGATGCATGACATGGGGGACATAGAGAAAGTAGGGATTGATGTCTACGAGCTAAACACCCTATTTAGCATTACACGGTGAAAATTCATTGGACCCTTCGAGGGTTGCGGTGTCCTTTTGGAATCCTGCGAAATGTCTTCAGATTTGGGGACATAGAATTATGCCCTCTCCCCGAGGAGTTCGACGTCGATCTTGGATTGCTGTGACCATAGGAACCAAGCTTGTAGTTCATACGTCATCAACTAACATGGTGGAAACCTACAGACCAACTGCTAGGTTTGAATATGAGGAATCTGGATTGGATACTATCTAGGGATGAGGTAAACCTGGTAAACTTGTTGTTTCACTTTCGCTCCATGTGTGAGGCGGAGTCCAGGACGTATTTGGAAGTGTCGAGCTATAGTTATGTGCATGCTTGGGTGGCTTCTTGCTGGTAGGAGGCCATAGAGATACTGCACCTACCACTATATTGAGTGTGGCGGAGTTACCATTTGTTGATCCCGTCAATCCTTGCTTGAGACATTCTTAAGACTAGACCGAATTAAGGCAAATCCTCGTTGAGATGCATGTAAGGATCGGAATGATCGTTGGAGCCCATCGGTGGCACCGAAATGCAAAGTCGGTTGACAGCAGGTACGCATGGCGCCGGTGAAACCTAACCCTAATTTTTTTTATTTTACCCCTATTGAGCCGTAAACTAGGACGAACTAGGCCGTGTAGGATACATTGTATTTCTAACTTTTTCATCTATTATGTGTAGATTTGGTTGGTTGAGCACTTTGGGCTGGTGTTAGAACTAGTAAGGATCAACATGTACTTGGCATCTCAGCCCGTCGGATGTCATGTCATGCAACGATAGAATCGATTGAGTTGCTTCTTGGTGGGAGACTTGGTTAAATGCCAATCTCCCTATAATATGGTATATTAAGCAACGGCGTGTGTCCCAATTTAGGACGCATACCGCAATGTACCCCTATGTGCGTTTTCGGTATTTAAATCTAGCATGCACTACTTCCCTAACCATGCTATGAGGCAAAATGGGTTGGGCGTAGGATATTGTAGGAACCACGGCCGGTGGCCACCCCGAACCAGGGCTCGGCCGGACCGAGCTTCCCCACGAATGGCTTTAGCTGCGTTTTTAAAGTGGAAAATGATTTTAGGATTTTTGAATATGATTTTTGAAAGTGGGGATTGATCTCTTATTTAGAGTTCGAATTTTATTAAATCAAGTTAAAGATGAATTAAATTAAATTGATTGGCAAAATATGGAGCCGCCGATCGGTTTTAGGAAAGAAAAACTAACAAAAACAAAAATAAAAATTTGCTCTTATGATCTTAGTATGGGAAAACTAAGACCGAAAAAGACTAAAAGTGACTCCATCGGTCTAAGAACCAAGAATCGGATCCGGGGCGAGGGTACGAAACGTGGGGTAAACTCTTTCGTTTCGCCCGTCCGAAGACAACCATTACTAGTTGAGTAGGGAATTAAAACTAACGTACTAAACACAAGCATGCAACATGCTAAATGAAACTAAAGCAACCAAACATGAATACAAGTGACAAAAAGCATATAAAAGGGAAATAGTACGAGAAAATAAAAGCGAAAGAAAGGAAAAGCGAGAAACTTTAAAGATTACATCGGGCGGGAGGAAATGAAAACGATACAATTCTTATCCATAATACGGAAAGCAATAAAAGGTATAAAAATAAATAACCGTTTGAACGTCGAATTGGTGCCCTCGGGTTGTCCCACCGGCTAATCTGGATCTCCACACTAGATCCGGTGATGCGACGGTGGTGAACCAAGAAAAGGGGGCATTTTTATGAGTTTTGAGAAGGTGAGTTTTTAGGGAATAGGAAAGATCAACTTAATGAATGCCAAAAGATCGGAATAACTGAATATTCGTTAGCTCTTAGCAAGGATTCAGTGGCGATGTTTAGTTAAAGGAATGCTTGAGGTTACTTTTTAGCGAGAATAATGCTTAGGTGAAGTTGTTCAAGGTAAAATGCAACAGCGTAGCGCTAAGGCAAAAAGCCATGCAAAAATGAGAGCCAAGGCTCTCTATTTATAGGGGAGGTCTAGGCCACAAATGACCTAGGGTTTGCCCTCGACCAACTCGTCCAAAGGCGAGCGGAAATGGGACCAAAAAGCGAGCCAAAACGAAGGGATAAGACTGGATAAAACCGAGATAGAATCCCGGTCGAGGGCGCCGGCCACCGGGGATCATGAGTATCAAAGTGCTGCATTTAAGCTACACGGGAATCCCCGGCTAAAAACGTAGCATTCCACTTAAGAAATCCGGGTCGGGGCGCCGACTATACGACGTTATCTTGAGGGACAAAGCTCCTAGTCTCGGGTGGACTGTCTTGGATCTTAAACGCAGCACTTTGATGCTCATGATCATGAAATGCGATGTATCGATGCCATCTTGAGATCTTCGGCTTCGTGTTTGATTGGACAAAATATGTAATGCAAAATTTTGAGCCTGGAATTTTCCAGTACGCGTGAACTAGATCCCGTTATCTCTGGAGGCTTAGCCCGGCCTTGGACTGTCCGAAAGAAAAAGGGATTTTTGGACCGATCCAAGGCAAAAGGCTACTTTTGGTGTTGGGGGGATTCTTTATGGTTTACTTGGTTTTCGTCGTACCAATCAAATTCAGTCCGTGATCCAAATCCTCAAACAAGACTCGAGATTTCATCACCGAGCCCATAATATGAAATATAGAATTGAAGGAGATAAAGGACGACACTTTTTAGGTGTCTACGAGATATACCCTATTTGGATTACGTTCCTCCCGCCTCATTTGATGTTACGAGCAGTGTTAGGTGAGTTTAGTCTTACGGTGAGTACTGGATGAACTTGCCATGGTTGGAAAAGCTCGCGGAAAAGCGATCTATGGTTGTCTCTGAATTCTACCTTGAGTGGATGAGGGTGTCCGATCCTACGAAGCATAGGACACCGAGTGCTTGAGAACGAGAACAAAGGAAGGATGCTTCGCTGCTGCACCCTTACAAATCCGGAAATAGCCCCGCAAGCTAATGAGCGGGCTTGCATAAGAGAAGCAGAGGCTAAGGAAGAAGAAGAAATGAGGGTTCACCGGATCGAGGAAGTAAAGAAACAAACCGAAGGAGATGCAACTAAGTCATACGACCCAAAAGGGAATAAAGCGAAGATAGACTAGGGTTTAAAAATTAAGAAGAGTTTATTTTTATTGGATTATTGTTTTGCCCCTTTAGAACTATATTTTTCAAGTTTTATGCTTGTTATTTCCCTTTTAGCTATACACTCGGATAAGTAGTAGGCTTATGCCTATTATCAACAAAGTAAAAAGCAAGTATTATGCTTACTTTTATGCTTCATTAGTATTTTTAATCGCTCACTAAAATAATACGATTGCAAGTAACGGATTGTAAAAATGGACGGTCCGAAAAATAGCCAAATACGGCAAAGAAGAGGCTAGTTGATCGAATTAGGCTTTGCCATTCTCCGGTTGACCATGCGTTGACCGGCTCTCGTTAGGGTCGTCACCTGGTTTTGGCCGAGCTCGATATTCGCCTAAGTTATTTAGGTTAGTGCTAAGCATAATATTTCTTGTATTGGTCCAAATTTGTGTACTCAAATGATTCTTCCCCATCTAAAATAATGCTCCTCCCAATAGGATTTGACCGAGGATGTAGGGTCCTCACCTTTTGGGCCTAAATTTCCTTCTCGGGTCCTGAATAGGTGCTTTTATTTCCTTAAGGATTATGTGTCTAACCTTTTTATTGAATGCCCTTGATATATGTGCTTGGTATATTTGAACATTATGTAGAGCACGTAAACATCGTTCATCTAATAAAATCAGCTCTTCATACCGTGCTTTGGCCTAATCTGCTTTTGGGATTTGGCTTTAAGCTATGATCCTTAATGAGGGGATGCCAATCTTTATGGGAAGGACTGCTTCCATGCTATAAACTAAGGAGTAAGGGGTTGCTCCTGTGGATGTCCCAATCGAGGTTCGATAGCCCCATAATGCAAAAGGTAGTTAGTTAGGCCAGTCTTTATAACCGTTAGCCATTTTGTCCACTTACGGATGTTCATGTTCGTTGCCACGACCGCCTCTGTTTGTCCGAGGGCGATAGGGAGAAGACTTGTGATGCTTTATTTTATACTTCTCCAAGTAAGTCTCGCTATCTCTTTCTTAAAGTGATTATCATGGTCACTTATTAACTCATATGGTAGCCTATATCAACGGATGATATTATAAGTTAGAAACTTGGCTACGTGTTTCGACCCATTTGGTGAAGTAGCCAATTGCTACTAAGACAAATTTGTGACCTCCCATTCCTCTAGGGGTCACCTTACCGATGATGTCAATGCCCCGAGTTGAGAATGACACGGTGATGCAAGTGTAGTAAGAAAATAAGGCGGTTCAGTACTGCAAATTTGTGTATATTTCACACTTGTAAAATCTTTTAAAAAATTCATGACAATTTGTTGCCCATGGTTGACCTATAATACCCTAATGGTTGGATTTTCTAAATCAACATTTTTCCGTTCATATGAGGTCCACATTCTCCGCCATGAACGTCGGTCATTATGCACTATGTACTATGTTTATTGACACAAAGTAAGTTAATTCCCGTGTTAGTTCTCTTGTATAGTTGTCCTTGATTTAGAAAATATTGGGTAACTAACATACGAATTTCCATCTGGGCTCTAGGTGTGGAGTCGGGTGGGTATTAGTGATCTAAATATTAGTAAATATCATAGTATCAACTTGTCCGGTCAGTACTAAACACTTCTAACATGTATATATATGGGGGCACACTTCTTCGTTCTATACTAATAGGCATTAAGGGAATGCCACAAGGAATGTTAATCATAGAAGCTAGTTTGATTAAGGCATCCGCAACCGATTATCATCCCTAGGCGGTATGTATATGAAATGTTGTGAAAGTGCTTCGCTAATTATATTAGGTGCACTTGGTAGGGTGCCAAGGCTTCACTTCACACCTTCCATTTTTGTGAGATCCGATTAATGATCGGACGCGAATTATTGTAGACCTTTATGGTTTCGGCTCCTATTTCTATTCCAGCTATTAGTTCGGTGATGCACGCTTCATACTCTGCAACATTGTTGGTGACTTCGAAGTCCAACTTAATTGAAATGGGAGTATGTGCTCCCTCCGGTGAGACTAAGAGAATTCCTATCGCAAAGCCCTTTTGATTGGAAGTGCTTTGTCGAAGTACATTGACCACATATGAAATTCTACCTATAGAATCCCCTCGTCTGGAAAGTCGAACGGCTCCAGGTTGTGCTTTAGTGGTCGGTAGATCAGCGAGGAATTCTGGTATGACTCTTTCCTTAATCTCCTTTCCGGGACATATTTGAGTTCAAATTCGATACATAATCGTCCATCGAGCTATCTTACTTGTTGACGGTTGGTTGTTCTAGAATATACTTGATAGGGTCCATTGGTGCTACTACTTGTACCAAATGGGCTAGCACTTAGTGTCCGAGCTTCTTAGTGGCCAAAACTAAAGCCATGGACATTTTCTCTAGGGAGTATATCGAGTTTCGTACTCTAAGAATTTCTTGCTTAGATAGTACACTACATGTTCTTCTTTTCCATCCTATTAAGCTAGCATGGCTCTCATTGTAGTCTTCATGGTGGCGAGATATAAAATAAATGGTTTTCCAGGTTGTGGTGGAACTAAAACAGTGGATTGGCCAAGTACATCTTAACCTTTTCGAATGCTTGCTTAGCACTCATTATCCTAGATAGGCTTGGCTCCCTTCTTGACCTTCTTGAATATTAGTTCATAGACCATAGTCGTTTTTGATATGAAACAACTAATGTATTGCGGACGTCTTAGAAAACCTCGTATCTCCTTCTTGGTCTTCGGTGGTGGCATCTCTTGAATGACTTTGATCTTGGATTGATCAACCTCGATTCCTCTAAGACTCGACTACATAACCTAATAGCTTGCCCGAGTTCACCCAATAGGCACACTTTTGAGGAGTGATTAGGAACATGTTGTATCTTCGTAGTTCGAAGAATTTCCTAAGGCTAGGTAAGTGCCCTACTTTATCCTTGGACTTGATGATTATGTCTTCAACATAAACCTTGGCTTCCTCGTGTATCATATAATGCAATAAAGTCTTGGCTGTCCTCCGATACATGGCTCAGACATTCTTCGATCCGAACGACATGACTACATAGCAATATGTCCCCTATTCAGCGATGAAGGTCGTTTTCTCCATATCTTCCTCGGCCATCTTAACCTGGTTATATCCTATATAACCATCCATAAACGAGAGTAAACCATGGCAACTCATACTTTCAACTAAAACATCTATATGGGGTAGAGGAAAGTCATCTTGGGACTCGCCTTCTTTAGATCCCTAAAGTCGACACACATTCTAACCTTTCTGTCTTTCTTCGAGACTAACATAACATTTGCTAGCCATTGAGGGTAGTAGATTACTCTAATGAACCCGACATCTAGCTGCTTTTGAACCTCTTCTTTAATCTTTAAGGCCCACTCATGTTTCATTATCCTAAGCTTCTACTAACTGGCTTGGCATCTTCATAAAGTGGAATTTTATGTTACGGCATACTAGGATCTATCTTCGGCATGTCTCTGCAGGACCAAAAAAGACATCTATAAATTTTATAAGGAGCGAAGTAAAGTGCTTATGCTCTTCTAGGCTTAGAGTTTTCCAATCTTAACTTCTTGGGGTTGATATGGAGATTCTAAATTGACAGAGTGATTGTTTCATCTATAATTGGTGAGCGACTTTCATGATCTTCCATAACTTCTATTAATTCTTTAGGGATTTCTTATTCATCATTAGAGACAAAACAATTAACAATAGGAGAAGGAAAGGGTAGGTGGAAAGAGTCATCTCATTAAATGAGGAAAGAAGTATATTAGACTTAGAAATGGATGTTGCGGAATTGGAGGAAAAAAAGACAAAATTGGAAAAAAGAAAACATAGCCCTAACCCTAGACTGCAAAGCGATCGCTCTCCTAGGATGAAGGCAAACTCTTGGCCCTGTCCAGTGAGAATACAAGTGATATGCTTGGACCCTTCTTTATCTATATCGATGATGAACATTGATGGATAGAACTTCGAGATGTGACATGGCCTTGGACAAGTATCGAAACTGTGTTCCTATCTAAGCGCTTCTCTTATTTGAACAAGTAGACCGAAGATGTTACTCTCTGCCAGATTGGTCTAGTCTAGAGTAGACTATTCTTTCTTAAGGAGGTAGGGTACCTCCTTTTCTAACATCTAACAGTTGTTGAAGATATCTAATCTTGGGACCAAGATGCCCTTCTCCTTCGGACAGTAGGGTTCAAGAAAACCATAATAAGGGAAGTTGTCCCCTTATTTCAGAAATTGCCCATTTAAGGTGCAAAGATGGGGCTTAATATAGTTGAATGTTAACGGTGTGGTCCTCTTAGCTTGTATTTCCAACTTAGCTTGGGCTACTTCCTTGGCGGTTAGGTGGTACCCTAGACCAAATTTGTAGTTATTGGTGGGTTCAAGGGGTGGATAAATTGGGTGGTATCACCTTCATCCCATAGCTTGTCCAAGAAAGTACCCCTTCTTCCTTAACATCAAATGGACGCTAGGGTTAGCGTAAGGATTGAAGTTTAGAGATGCTTCATCCTCTTCTACAACAACTACAATCTTGAATCCATACAGCTCGTCATCATTAGCATCGTGTTCGATTTCAACAACAAACTCTTTAGAAGTTATTATAGCATAGAGGTTATCTCCCTTGATAGTTACCACTTGTTCTTTGACGATCATTTTAACTTCATAGTGTAGTGTAGAGGGCACTACTTGGTGGTTATGTAACCAATGGCATCCTAGAAGGAGGTTGAAAATGGCAGAGATGTCTAAGACTTAAAAATCAATGTTCTTGACCACTGGCCCAACATTGATAAGGAGAGTCACCATTCCTAATATTGTTTTTTGGAATTGTCATAGGCTCTGCGATGAACAGTTTTCTTAGAGAGTTATTGCTCTCTTATACCTAACCTCTTAGTAGTCCTCCATAAGAAGATATTCAGAGCTGACCTGTTGTCTACTAGGGTTAAGGGTATGAACTTATTAATGTAAGCCATAGTTAAATAAAGGGCACCGTTGTGTGCAACGCCTTCTTCGAGTAGGTATTTCTTATCAAAAGCAATGGTTCCATCCATAGTGCTAGCCAATCCTAATACCTCTTTAGGTGTAATTTCAGGAGATACGTTGACCTTCTTAAATGCATCAATCAATGCATTTCTATGTATCCGAGAAGTAGATATTAACTGCCAAATGGATATATCAACTTTGAGTTTCTAAAGCTTATTAAGGATTGGGTCTTCTCTTTGATGGTTTCTTTTTCTTTTGGGGCCTCTTGAGTATGTTGTGAACCCATTGGTATGTTATGTCGTCCGGATCTTATTAGGAACTAAACATCAAAAGTCTTTAGTTCTCCCCAAAGGTTATCATCTTCTAAGGGTTGTGTGCCCTATAAGTTGTCATCATTGTCATCCTTAGTCTCACGGACACATCTTCATCACTTATCCACAATTCACATATTGTTGGGTCTAGTGGAGGTATGTTGATTTATGACTTAGGTTTATCTATGTCTTGAATGAAGACAGAAAGATCCCACTCGACCTAGAATGAGTTCGGAAAAGATGGCTAAGGTTTAGCTAAATGGGTTTTTGTTATTATTGGGTTTCGAGCGGCCTTAAGAAGAAGAAGCTGACCATTACAAAGCATGATTTCTAATTTATTCTTGAAGGTCCATTATTGTTCTATATCGTGACCTCGTACACGATAGTATTTGCAAAATTTTCCTGCGTCTCATTTTTTCGATTATTTTGCGGTTTCTTATTCTCGCTCTAATGGGTGGAAGTTCAATATTTCCTTTGGAAAGTAAGAGGTCAAGTGCTTGAGCATAGGTACCTGTTGAGGGCATTGACTTCGTACCCCTACTAGTAGCACTTGTATTAGAGGTGCTTTTGTCCTTATTCTATTAATTGCCTCTGTAACTCTGCCATGAATTTTGTGGTCGCGGCGGACGGTTCTTCTTCGATCAACATACCCGCGTCTCTAAAGGCACTAAAGCTCATCAAAGGCAAGAACTTTAGATGTTGATTATAGGCTAGTCGAAGGTTCTCCATAATAATCCTAACTTGCTCTTTTTCGAAGGTTGAACTACCATATATGGGTGGCCTTTTCCCTCCACCTAGTGAGAAAGTCGGTGAAACTTTCTTTTTCTCCTGGTTTGAGCAAATCTAAATCACAAAGGGTAACAGGTAGGTCTGTATTGTAGGAGTATTAATGTTGGAACTCCTTACAAAGATCAGTCCAATTAGTGACCTTGCGTGGGTCAATTGCATTGTACCATTTCATAACATCTTTATCGAATGTCCAAGGGAAAATGATATGGTACGTGCCCTCAATTCTGTATAATCATTGCTCCTATAAAATTACGAACATGGTGATGGGGATTCTCAAAGCTGTGAAACTTTATGTATGACATGGTAAATTTAGGAGGTAACTTTCCTTTAGGGATTAAAGTGAATCCCGTGAGATCAAAATAGTGACTTTTGAACATGAAAGACTCTCTTAGCATCCTCTCTACTTGATCTATACATAGACCACGCTTAGGTTTGGGTTTGAGATAATTTGTGTATTATTTCATTTAGTTGTTTATAGAATACTAGTTCTTGTAAGTATTTCATAGGTTTGGAGCAGTTTTCGACCCTCATACTTAATGATGATTAGTTTCCAGCATGGAGGAGTCCTCTTTCGAGTCCAGAGAAGCTTTATGCCTCACTCGGAAGAAGAAGAAAATAGATTAAGAAGATATCTTCTAAGTCAACCGCATTTCTAAGCCTCGAAACTAGCCCACTTTGCAAGCTAGTTCCTAGAGGCAGCCTACCTTTTGGAGCGGTTCAATAGGATGTCTCCTAGTGGCATTGTGAATCCTTTAAAATCTTTTCAATCAACTATAACATGTTAGGAGAAAAGGAAGAGTTCTTATTGGTCCACATTGTTGACACGCCCATAAACTTTTGCAGTTTCGGTTTTACGTTGTTAGCCTAATTAATCATTGTAATTAGTGTTAATTAATTATGATTAGTCAAAATTGATGGAAGGGTGACCGAGGAACACCATGCTATTAAAGAGGATCGCTCCCTAAGTCAAAACCAAGCTGAACTGAGGTCCTTTTCATAGCCAAGTCAAGCGTTGGAGGATTCTACCCAGCTTAGGCGCTTGGACAGGGCATTTAATTGTCCCATAACTCAACTTTGAGGAGGAGTTAGACCTCCTAATTTTGTGGGTTAATGCCTCTAAGGGCCCTTTAGAGGGGAGGGGGAGAAGGGGTGTTTGGGAATTTCAATCCAAGACAAAGAAAATATTTTTGAAGCCAAATTATCAAAGTCGGCACGATCGGACAATCGGCTTGACCAATGGTAACGTTTTGGGTCATATCTTCTTCATCCCTTAGTCAATGAAGGCAAGTAGCATAGTTATGGAAAGCTTACAACCCCATATTTCCAAGAAAACCTTTGGATTAGCATTTGGAGCTCTACACAAGAAGATATAGCCATTTGAAAGCATACTTAAAAGGGCCGAGGCGGATTGAAAATGACCTCGCCATCACTTTCAACCTTTTGTTCGCTGCCTCGTGTAACTTGTTTTTGCTATATACTTTATGATTTAAGGGATATATTAAGCTGCTTGTATTTTCAACCATTGGATGCTAAACTTTTGATTTGAACCCTTGGATGGATTGTGATTACCCTAAGAGTTCCACACCATAAATATATGTGTGAGAATACTTAAGGGACTTTTCTTGAATTAATGATTAAAGTTGAGCTTAGCTCCTTGCAATAAATTCTTGTTTTCTTATCTTATCCTTTTCAAGCTAAGTGCTGTTCTAACAATTCCTTAGTGAGTTTGAGTGGTGTGTCTTATCTCAAGCTTGCTTAGGTGCCCTAACTCTCCATAGGTGGTGTGTCTTATCCTAGGGTGCTTAATCTCTTTATCCGGTTACTTGACTTGCAGATTTCCCCTCTCCCAAACCCTTATCATTTTGCACTTCATATTTTCCCCTAATATTCCCCTACCTTTTAGCTATCATTCACCCAGAAATCAAGCCCATCCAAGACTGTTCTCAACCCCCTCATCAAAAGACTACAAAGCTGTCCAGATTGGGGATCTATGCGGGTAATCCTCATTTGTGACTTCCCCCTCTTTTGTTCTCGGTTTTGGATGCAGTTCAAAATCACCCCTCCTCTATTCCTACTAGTCTACTTATTCCCTATCAATTTCCAACTTTAAAATCCCACAAATCTGCCCTCCACCACCCCAAACTATAAACAACCACAAAATTGGAATTTCTTGTTGTATCCGGTTTGAGCCTTTTCTCTTTGTTTTCTCGCCACCCTCTCTCCCCTTGGCTCCTAGGTAAATCATTAATATTTCCTTAATAATTAGGAAAATTCCTCTATATAAGGCCTTTCTGTTTCTTGTCAGAACAACTTTTGAAATACATTTAAAATTATTGGTGGTTGATGCATTTATTGTGTCTTCAATTCAAAAAGTTTGAGTAAATCAAGCTTCGTCTTTGAAAAAATTCCTTAGTTGTTGTAGCTTGGTTTGGTAACCAAATGGGGATCTCCTAGGTCTTAGAAGTCCTTTGCTAGATCTAATCCCAGGCAACCTTTTTGCTGCCCCCATTTGATTTCAAGGTTGGACAAACCGTCCCTTCCGAGTCAACCATGCACTATCCCTTGTTCTTTACTTCAAACCCCAATTTTTCTAACAAAAAACTATGTTAAGGTACCTCAAGTTCTTGGGCAACTATTTTTAGACCCAATGTTCTCAAAAATGATTTTGAAGTACCTTAAATTATGGAGTAAACTATATTTAAGGCCCAATTTCGGTCAACGATGTAAGAAAACCGGGTGCTTAGGTGGAATTTTTAATAATTACACTTAAAACCCCCAAATTACCCTTTTCTCTCTCCATCAGCCTCAACTTCATCCGCTTTCTCCTCTCAAAGTCTCTCTCCTCTCTCTCGGTCTCCCATGGCAATGACATCAAAGAGTTCCACCATTAAAGAGCACTAAAAATGGAGGAAACAAAACCCCCTATCTCAACTAGATGAGCAAATCCAATTCCCAACCCAATATCCCTTCAATCATCCAATCAACTCAATGCAAATCCATAATTTCCTCTCTCCTCCTCTCAAGTCCAGCCAAGTCGTAGAGGTAGGTTTGCTCCGGTGAGCGTTTCGGCCAAGGAGAGTCATCGGGGTGAACGAGAGCAACAAAAAACGGGGAGAGAGGGATAACGAAGAGGTAGAAATAGGGAGGGAGCAAGTGAGAGAAGCGAAAGAGAGAAGAAAAGCTAAAATGGGGCGCGATAGGGATAGAGAAAGAAGAGTGAAGAGGGAGACCGAGAATGAGACAGAGGGTGAGAGAGCGAGAGAAAGACAGAGCAGGGGATGAGGGCAGGGGACGAGAGAGGGAAAAAGAAGTAGAGAAGATAAACGAGAGAGAGCAAGAGGCCATCGAGAGAGATAAAAAGGAGCTAGAGCAAGGCCGGAGCGAGAGAGAGATAGAGAGATAGAGAGAGAGAAATTATGGGTATAATAGATATTTTACACCTACATTCACCCTCCAGTGCTGGAATTGGGTCTTAAATATAGTTTACCCCATAATTTAAGGAACTTCAAAATCATTTTTGAGAACATTGGGTCTAAAAACAGTTGTCCGAGAACTTGAGGTACCTCGAGCATAGTTTTTTGTTTTTCCAACCACTTATCCTTGGTTTCCTCTCTAATTGTTTTATCAATTGTTGAGAATTGTTGTTACCATAGCTTGGATCCATCAAGTCACTCCTTACCCCAAGGACTTTACACTCCACTTCCCATTCCAACTCAGCCATGGGTGGATGTATGTCTTGATTTCATTATGGGTCTACCTCGGACCCAAAGAGGAAAAGACTCTATTGTGTTAGTCGTTTCTAGATTTTTAAAAATGGCTCACTTCATTTCTTGCAACAAGACCAATGATGCTACACTAGTTGCTAACCTATATTTCAAGGAAGTGGTGAGACTACACGGAACCCCAAGGACAATGGTCTAAGACGGAGATACAAAGTTCCTTAGTCACTTACGGGTCACATTATAGAAGAAAGCTGGGAAGTAAACTTAAGTACAATACCACTTGCCACCCTCGGACATATGGGGAAAACTAAGGTCACCAATAGAACATTGGGAGTCCTACTTAGAACTTTGATAAAGTCTAATGCTAAGGCATGGGATCAACTTCTTCCACGAGGTTGAGTTTGCTTACAATCGCATGCCAAGAAAGACTACCAATTGTCTCAATTCAAGGTTGTATATAGCGTGGAACCACTGTCACCACTTGATTTGACACTGAGAGCTTTTAATGAAAAGCCTCATGCTAATGCTATCAAGAAAGCTCCTCGGATCTAGGAGTTGCATGAGAAGGTGAAAGCGAAGATTAAGCAAGCTAATTAGTCTTACCAACGAGGCTAGCGCTAACAAAAATCGTAAGAAGATGGTTTTTAGGCCGGGTGATCCCGTTTGGATCCACCCGAGGAAGAAGAGTTTTTCCTTAAAAGCATGAGTCTAAGCTAATGCCAAGGGCAGATGGTCCTTTTCAAGTGCTTGAAAGAATAAATAACAATGTGTACAAGGTGAAATTGCCCGAGATACTATGGTGTCTCAGCTACATTCTTATTGTTGATTTATCTCCATACTTGGAAGATAGTTCACTCGAGAATTTGAGGGCGAATTCTTTTCAAGCCGGGGAGAATGATGGGGAGAGCAACCTAAGTCAAGCTCCAACCGATAAGTAGAACCAGTCAACGCAAGCGAGCACATCCGAGTCCACATAATCACCTGCTAGGTCTTCACTTTTAACACAAGCTTCAAGGGAGTTTTGACAACACTCGAAATACTTATCTACCTCCTCGGACAGGAGTAAGGGGCCGGATAAGACCGAAGTAAAACGGAGATAACAAGTCTAAGTTGATCTTTTCTGAGTTGATAGCCTTATGAGCTCGACTATTTTGCAGCTACACTCATATCTATGTGGGCACCATCAACATAAGCTAGAAAGGGAAAGTTAAGGATCAAAATGCAGATAGAACTTGATGAAATTGACTGCAGTTGTCACCATCACCAGAATTGTACTATTTTGTACATGATTTTGTTAGGCTGATTATGTTGTCCCCTCATATTTTCTATTGTCCTTATTTTACTTTTTGTCCCTGTTTTCGTCCTTTGTTTTTTTTTTTGGATGCATCACAACCTTTGATTGTAAAAGGGAATTTTAACCTTTGGATTAGAGTAATGTAACCTAGATCAAGGCCCTATAAATATGCATAGGCCTTCGCTTGTAAGGGGATCATATTTTAAACATTTGCCTATACTTGATGAATCCAAGGCCATAGGGTACATCATATCTCGAGTAGGAGCTCATCCAAGATCACATCAAGTTGGGCCAAAAGCATATTCCCCTCTCTCCACAAGCGCCACAACCCTGCAGCCCCCATGGCTTCTTTGACAATCTCTTCTATGAAGCGTTATTCTCAAATGAATAGGACTTTTGGCTTCAAATTTTGTAGAGATGTAGCTTATGATGTCTTCTAACAATGGGGCTTATGAGAATTTAAACGTAGATCGAGTAAAAATAAATTATACAGACAAATATTCAGAGTGAGCATTTTTACCCTGGCGATTCACCTCTGTTGAGTGTTTTGGGGATAACTTATTCAATATTTGGCTAATAGCGACAACAACATATGTTTTGAAAGCTTATTCTATAAGCTTTCTAAGGATACCTTTTGATTAAAATTTGAAGTGCTATGCTTGGGAGATATGGCTGAAGGTTTGCTCTTGAGAGTCCGAATCACCCTAGGGGTGAATAGGGTATGAAGGAAATTTTACAGAATTACAAAGTTTTCTACAAAGAAAAGACATAGAAAACTTTTCCGAGTTTAAATTAAACCTAGAAGTGCGGAACTCGGAATATACGTGGAAACCCTCTTGGGGCGAGAAAACCACGGACAGGTGTCTATCCGAGGCACTAAGTCAAATCCACTATTTTGAATCCACAAAATACAAGCACCGACTCTTACAGAATTTTTCCCTTAGATAATTTAATTACAAGTTTTCCTAGACGCGAAGTTCGCTTATATGTTTTAGTACTTCCTAATTGAGTTAACCCTTATAGTTAGGGACAACTAAGCTAAGTTAGCCTTTACAGCTTAGTCAAGGAACTTTATAGAGAATTGAGATAAGTAAGAGTGGTTACAAGACTTTCTCTTTATAACTCAGAAAGTAGAAACTTAAGTATAGAGTTGAAAACCTAGAAGATTGAGAGTTCAGTCCCAGTTTCAGCAATCTTCAAGTTCTGTAGGAAGACTTCTATTTATACATAGCAAGGTAGAGTGGTCTGTTGTGGCTGATTCTGAACTTGGAAGCTTCACTAGCCATTATAACGGATAGTATGAGTCACTCGAAAAGGAGTCATTGCAAATGTGGACATTGTGCTTAGGTCCTTGGCTCAAAAGGTAGTCCAAGCCACAAGTTGTGATTAAAATTTGGGGTGGAAACAACCGTTAAACTCAAAGTTGAAGTTTATTGGATTTGGTAACAAACAATCCCGACACGGTGTCGAGCCTTGTCCTGAAACAATGTTTTTCTGTCTGCTAGTGTTGACTAGTTAGAAGACAGTTACATTTGCTTTTTAAATCAAGATTAAAATACTTTAATCATCCTGCAAAAGCAAATCAAAGTGGTACTAAAAGTATAAAAATACTTTGGTCCAAAATTAGACAAGGATAATAATTAATTCATAAAAATTAAGCACTTAATTATCCTTAACCCCGAGAGAGTGGAATTTTCAAAGTTTAATATTCAATAGGTTCTAATTCCATTTTATGTCTATCTTTTAGATGATCAAGATATTAAGGTTATATAGACACCATGCATCAAATTAATCAGGTAAATAATTTCGTTAATAACTTAGAAATAGGAATTAACGTAGTGATTCATTTTCAGTTAACTCATAAAGTAAACACTCAGAATAAGATATGCACATGAAATTACTTACTCACGACAACTTTCTAAGTTGCATCCGAGTGGGTCGAAACCCAATGTTGTGTGCTCTTGCTTAAGAAATGCATTATGAGTAGGTCGGACAATGATGAAAAGTTAAAGATAAGCTTCTTAAAGATTGAGAATGACTTGAAATCAAAACCATAAAGAGATAGAGACTTATACCGAGTTTTCAATCTCCGCCTTTTTATGAAAGGCATTCGAGACTTATATCAACAGTTAGAAGTTCGGATGTTTAAGTTTTCATGGCTCGAAACATATGACTATAAGATGTCCTTAGTGAAACTAAGTTTGAATTCATTGTTAGAGCAAATTAATGCAAGAAATATCAAGGTATTTATCGGAGTAAAGATATGAGCAAGCATCGGAGCATGAGAGCAAAGCATAAAATCGGAGCAGTAAAAGACGATATATGTACAATACAAGTCAATGATGCTCAGAAATAAACAAAATTGCATTACTCAAAAGATAAATACAAGGATATAAAATGAACTCCCCTAAACCAAACATTTATCTATCCTTTCTCTCCCCTATGCATTTCATCAAAATAAACTAAGGGAAGTTAAAAATTAGATACGTAAATGTTGGACAAAAATAAAAATTTAAAATCAAGAGGGGGTGGAGCACTCGTGAGTGAAGGAGCAAGAATGAGAACCTCTTCTTCTACGACGATACTCCTAAGATGAAGCTGCTGGGTGTGGAATTGGTGGCAAGAGAAGAGGAAGGTCTTGAACTTGAACTGCAGATCATCGAAGTAGAGGTGCTACTTCTTCGTCTCCTCTTCCGAGCCCTCGGCTTGTTCAACTTAAGATGACTATGCAAAAGGTTGAGTCCGGGATTGACCAACATCCTCAACCTCTTCCGAGGTTGACTCTATATGTTCTAAGGAAATTACCTCAGGTTCCTTCTCTCCTTGGCCTTCGACTTATCCCGATCCAGTTTCTTCTTCTTCTTCTCGAGTTAGAGTCGAAGAGTTAGAGGAATTTGAGGATGATTCTTCTTCGAGTGAGATTCCGAGTCCTTAGCAGCCTTTGATCTACACTCTTGAAGACGACGGATTTGGTCTTACTGTTGCTTGACAACTTCTCTCAGCTCGTTGACCGGGGCTTTACTCGATCGATATGCTTCGAGTTGAGATCCGAAGCTGAGTCAAAATAGGCAGGAAAGCCTAGAATGCACCAAGAATTGATTGTAACTCTTTAGTAAGAGTAGTACATTGAGAGGCCACCTTTTAAAGTAATTTCATAGAAAGGGCAAGTTGGGAAGAAGATGGCTAGCAATAAGAAGAGGAGTCTTAGAACTCTTTTGAGTCCGAGGAGGAGGTGAAAGCTTAGAAGAATGAATCTAGACACCAAGTGAAGTCTCCTAATATCCTAGGCCAACTAGGTCAGCCTTGCCTATGCGGACGGCTGGCTCAAGACATTTGAGTGGATCGTCAGGGAGATCGACTTCAAAATGAGTAAAAATAGCAATGAGCGAGCTCTAAAAGGAAGAGGGGTTTCTTCTGATTGATAGGAACATAAGCTAGCTGTTCAATAATGAAAGGGAAGAGGTGAACCTCATACCCTTCAAGAATATCATAAAGAACTTTGAGAACGTTGTCTGTTGGGGTTGCCCTTTAATGGATAGAAGGAGAACACTATTCTCATCATAATAAAGCAAAGAAGTCTAGCTTCGTAACATTATCGGTGATTTCATTGAATGGAATAGGACTTGAGTTTAGAACATCAAAGAGTTTGTGAACTAGAGAGAGGTTAATTTGAATAACCTTCCCTTGAACAAGAGAAGAGGCTACATTGTCTCTTGCAACCATGTTAGCATAGAATTCGATGACGAGTTGGGCGTAGATGTAATCACGTAAACACAAATACTCAAAAGTACCTGTATTGAGGATAGGTTTGGTCCACAAGAGTTTAGTGGATAAGAAGAATTGTTCTTCAATGAAATAGTGCTGGGAAACAATGAGTTTTTGGTCATCGAACGTGAAAGCCTTTCGCTTAGAATGATCCTTTTGAGGATTCTCGAGTGAGTGGTTCGAGTTCTAGCCTTTTTGGTGGCTGACCCTCCTTCGGTTGTACTTCGTCTCTTAGGAATTTTGTGAGAAAGATTTTGATTTGAGAGAATGAAGTAGTAGGAAAATGAATCAATGAGAAAGAGTTGAGAGTTGAGAGTCCGAAATGGATGAGTGTCCGAGCAAGGTATCCGAGTTCGAGTGAAAAGAGAGTAAGAGAGCAAGAGATATCAAAGTGAATGAATGAGGATGAACATATGCTATTTATAAAACAATAGCTCTCAAAGAACAAAAGCCTTTCTAACTCAGCACTCGGAGTAACAACTATTTGACTGTTTGGCGTTCCAGCTTGCAACGATTACTTCTTGAAACTGCTTCCTTCTAACGACTAGTTTCCGACATTCGCATGAAAGAGAGAGAAAAAGAGATTTTCGAAAACATTCCCAAGATTCTTCATTGATTTAGAGATGATCTTAGAATTTGATGTCCATTTTTCTCATAAACCGAGTTTAACTCATTGATGTGTCCGAGGTACTTAGAATACACTCGAAACTTAATAACTCATACCTCGGTTTCATCATAGTTCAACTTATCCATTAGTTATTCACTCGGAACATATAATAAACAATCAAACTCATAGATTGTCATGCAATAAATCAAGTAATCATAATCATCATGCTATGTTCATTCCTAGTAAATCAAAATTGATCTTCACTCAAAGGTTTTGTGAAAAATATCAACTAATTAGAATTTGGTAGGAATAAAATCAAGTTCAATATCACCTTTTTTAGAGTGGTCTCTCAAAAAATCATACCTAACCTCAATGTGCTTTGTTTTTGAATGCTGAACTGGATTCTTGGTAATGTTGATGGCACTTTGATTATCACACTTGATTGGGAAAGATGTGAATGACAATCCTAGATCCTTTAAGTGTTTCTTGATCCATAAAATCTGAGCATAGCAACCTCTAGCTGTTATGTACTCGCCTCGGTTATTGATAGAGCAACTGAATTTTGCTTCCTAGAGTGCCACGAGATGAATGATTAACCCAGAAATTGACATGCTCCCGAGGTGCTCATTCTATCAACTTTGTATCCAACATAGTCAGCATCTAAGTATCCAAGTAAGAGTAAGATCTCGGTCTTTTGAATACTAGAGTCCGAGTGTCCGAGTCCCCACAAGATATCTAAAAGTTTTCTTCATCGTAGTAAGATGTGATTCCTTTGGGTTAGCTTGAAATCTTGCACATAGACAGACACTAAAAATAATATCTTGCCTACTAGATGTAAGATAAAGTAAAGATCCAATCATACCTCTATAGAGTTTCGATCTACAACTTTACCTTTCTCATCCGAGTCCAGCTTTAGTACTCGCTACTCATTGGTGTTGCTACATGTTTTACATCTTATAGCTTGTATTTCTTCAGTAATTCCTCGGTGTATTTTGATTGATTAACGTAGATGCCGTCCTTTTCTTGCTTGATTTGCAGTGCAAGAAAGAAATTAAGCTCTCCCATCATACTCATTTAGAACTTCTATCTCATCAACTTAGAAAACTCTTGGCATAGAGTTTTATTAGTAGCTCCAAAAATAATGTCATCAACAAAAATTTGACAAATGAGAAAGTCATTCCCCTTGGTTTTTGTAAAAAGAGTTTTGTCAATAAGACCTCTTTGAAATCATTTTCAAGTAAGAAACTACTTAGTCTTTCATACCAGCTCCGGGAGCTTGTTTCGAGACCATACAAAGCTTTTTACAATTTGAAAACATGGTTTGAAAATTGAGAGTTTTTAAATCCGGAGGGTTGCTCAATATAAACTTGTTCTTGAATATAACCATTGAGAAATGCACATTTAACATCCATTTGATATAGCTTAATGTTCATGCTAGATGCAAATGCTAAGAGAATTCTTATTACCTTAATCCTAGCAATAGGTGCAAAGGTTTCCCCACAATCAATTCCCTCTTGTTGGTTATACCCTTGAGCAACTAATCTGGCTTTGTTTTTTACTACCAACCCTCCCTCATCCAGTTTGTTCTTGAAAAACCATTTGGTTCCTATAACTGGGTGGTCGAAGGTCGTTTGGTCGAGTTCGGACTTGGTTTCTTTCAAATTGAGTTAATTCTTCTTGCATGGCCTCTGCCTATTTAGGTTCAAGTAGGGCTTCGCATTTTTAGGTTCAATTAATGAAATGAATGCTGAAAATGCACATCGGTTTTACAAAGAAGAACGAGTTCTTACCGCATCGCTAATGTCGAAATGGTGTTCTTAGGTGGGTGGCTAGATGAATATTTGAAAACTTTACCTGTCCTCCGATTTACCAGGTTTGTTGGTTGAATATTATGATCTTCACTGGTTTAGCTTGTTGATTTTCTTTATTAGCTTGATCTTCAATAGTCCGAGCTGGTTCTTGAATTGGCTCATTTTGAGTTGACTCGGTTCCTATGTTTTTGTTCATTCCGAGCTTAGCCTCTACTGTGTCATCTTCATCTCGATTAAGGTTGAGATTTGAGAAAGTGGATTCACTTATACTCGCCATGATCAATTTCATCAAAGATAATGTGGATACTTTCATCCACTTTGTTAGTTATCTTGTTAAAGATTGTATAAGCTTTTCTATGTGAAGAATAACTAAGAAAAATACCTTTGGTCGGATGTTTCTTACCATTGTTATGCACAAAGAATTTACATCTAAATGGTTTGAAGTAAGAAATGTTAGGCTTCTTCCCTTTGTAAATCTTGTAGGGTGTCTTTTTCAGAATGGGTCGAATGAAGCATCTGTTGAAAGTGTAGTTTATTGTGTTGATCGCCTCAGTCCAAAAATAGTAAGGTAGATCATTTTCAATCATCATTGTCCTTCCTATTTCTTCAAGTGTTCTATTCTCTCTCTCCACTACTCCATTATGTTAAGGAGTTCGGGTGCTGAGAAGTTGTGAGACTTGCCATTCTTGTTATAAAAATCTGCAAATTCTAAGTCATCGAACCGCCTTCCATAGTCAATTCGAATTCTCTTGATCCGAATCTCGGACTCCATTTGTATTTTCCTACGGATCTTAGTGAACTCTTTAAAACCTTTATTTTTGTTCTGTAGAAAACACACCAAGGTAAATCGTGAATAATCATCAATAATGACTAGCACATATGATTTACCTCCTAAGCTTTGACAGAATTTCACCACACAAATCCATATGTATCAATTATGTACTATGGATGTAGATACTGTCTTGAGTGGCTTAAAGGATTATCTAACTTGTTTTCCTTTTGTGCATGCATCATAGATTTTATATTTCTTAAATGAATAGTTAGGAAAACCTCTAACTAATCCATGAGATGCAATTTTCTTGATAGTATGCATGCTAATATGACCTAGCCTATGATGCCATGTCCATGAGTCATCATTCAAAGGCTTTTAAACATGATAAATCTTAACTAGAATTAGAAAAAGGAATAATGTAATTGTTATCTAACCTCAAACCCGAGAGCTTTGTCTCTTTGCTGACTACATAAGAAATGAAATAGTTAGTCTAAGTGAATCTTACCTCTTGTCCTTTGTCACACAATTGGGAGAATCTCGGAAGATTATATTTGAGCCCTTTGATAAGGTAGACTAGATCGACCGAGTTGTCTCGTTGACCAATTCCGCCAATTTTAACTATCTTACCTTTACTCGTTGTCTCTGAATGTGACTTTTCCTCCTTTCATTTCTTCTAATTCTAAGAAGAGTCTTGAATCTCCAGACATGTGGCGTGAGCATCCACCGTTTAAGTACCAATGACCATTTTTTTTTGAGTTACCTGCAAAACAGAAACAAACTAACCCTTCTCACTTCCTCTTACAAACCTAATAACTATTTTTACTGTGGTCCTTTTTGAGGAATAACACTTTTGGGAACCCAAATTTGAATAATTTTTGGTTTGGTATGATTTTGAGTCCTGTTTCTTGAGAATTGACTCTGTGTCTCATTCCTTTGAAAACCTCTCTTTTTGTAAACGAGGTTGAGAAGACTTTTTCATGAAAACTGGTGTGGGCTGAGTCCCTTTTCTTTTTGAATGAATAAGACCATGCTCAACCTTTCTAAACTCAATAGTTCTGGAATTAGTATTGAAAAGATTTTTGTAGGAATTATCTTCCTCTTCAACAATATATCCAAGAGCTTCTTTTTGAAATGAGATACACTGAGAACCAAGTAATAAATTAAGGTTTTTCTAACCTTGAGTGAATTTCAAAACCAACTCTTGAGACTCATTAAGATTTTGTTTCAATTGCTCATTCTCTGTTCTGAGACACTTAGACTTAATCTCATTATCTTGAGCACTGGTCTTAAGCACTCTCAGATTTTATCTCAAGTTTTCTAAATTATTTTTCAAAGAGGTGTTCTCAGCATTAAGAGATTTCAGTTTCACTTTGAATTTAGAAGATTCGAATTGAACTTCTCCTTCGGAGTAAAAATATATCTAGCAAGATCATGCTTGGAAAGCTTAAGGAAGTAGCGTATTACCTCCTAAGGGTTTTCTTCTTTCTGTCCTTCTTTATTTTTGGACAATCCTTGACTATGTGCTCTTTGCTTCCACACTCAAAATAGATAGAGTTCTTAGTTTAAGACAAATTTGAAGAGGATGAGAATTTACCTTTTCTATCTTTCTTTTAGAACTCTTGCTTAGGCTTCTTTTGCCACTTTTTGTATTTCATCATTCTCTTGAAACCTTGAGCTAGAAGTGACATGGAATCTTCTTCTAAATCCGAGGAGATCAGACTTAGACCTCTTTCTTTTGGTGCTAACCCTAGCTTCTTCTTCCTCCGGATGTAACTCATGAGTGAGTAGTTTCCCAATAAGCTCATCTGGCTTGAGTTGAGGCGGGTTCCGAGCTTCCTTTATAGCTGTCACCTTGGGACCCCATCTTCTCTTAGGTAGGCTCCTCGGAATCTTTCTAACGACTTCTTCATGAGTCATTTTCTTTCCAAGAGACTTGAGATTATTGACAATCTCAGTGAAGCGAATGTACATCCGAGTTATGTTCTCATCAGGCTCCATTTTGAACAGCTCATACTTGTGGAGATACTCGACTTATCTTAGCTTGCTTCACTTGGCTGGTACTTTCATATGTAGTGAGCAGTGTATCCCAAACTTCTTTGGCTATGTCACGGTAGATACTCTGTTGTATTCTCTTGGATCAATTACACACATCAGTGTGTTCATAACCTTGAAGTTCTTTCCGTATTTTTGTCTTCTTGAGCATTGAACTCTTACTTCACCTTAGGCATCGATAGCGTTCCTTCCATCTTCATGGGAGTGTAGTTGCCATTACAAATGATGTTCTAGACCTCCTCGTCATAATCCTAGATGAAGCACTCTATGATCTTCTTCTAGTGTACGAAGTTTGATCCCTTGAACTTGGGTGGTTTGGTGAAATATCTTCCTTTATCAAACTCTCCATAGTTAAGAGCCATCTATTCTTTATGCCTTGGATTTGTTAGATCCTTTGAGAAGGCTAGGCTCTAATACTAATTGAAGGTTTGCTCTTGAGAGTTTGAATCACCCTAGGGGTGAATAGGGTGTGAAGGAAATTTTACGGAATTACAAAGTTTTCTGCAAAGAAAAGACTTAAAAATTATTCGAGTCTATATTGAACTTAGAAGTGCGGAACTCATAATATACGTGGAAACCCTCCTAGGGCAGAAAATCAAGGACAGTGTCTAACCGGACACTAAGTCAAATCCACTATTTTGAAAAGGCTTATGCATTTTAAGTTGAGCTAAGCTCCTTACCCCTTAAATTATTGTTTTCTTATCTTAGTTTGACTAACTAAGTAGTGCTCAAGCAAGTCCAAAGAGTGCTAGTGGTGTGTCTATCTCTTACAAGCTTAGGAGCCCTAAACCCACTTGGTGGTGTGTCTTATCCTTGGAAGTTTAGTATTTCCATCCTTGATTATCTCCAAATTTGGCTCCTTGAAGTGGTGATCAAGGATAACTCAAACCCACTCCTTGAGGTAGAGTTCATCTTAGCCTTAGAAGAGTGTTTGAGGAGCCCAAAAAGTAAGATCTCTTGCCTTGACTTGATGTTTTCCTGTCCCCCTTTATGTTATAGGCTCTCCCGGTTTGGCCTTACTTCTCTCCACCCTCTCCCACTTAGGCTCCAAGGTTTCATCATATTTTGTATTAAAGCTTATGGCTACCCTCTTTGGCTAAGCTTCCCTAGCCTAAACATATCCCAAAAACTCAACCCAAAATCGGACATAAAAAACCCAAAATTGCCAAAAAGTTTCGCCACAAAAAAATAGTTTTGCCCATTTTTTCTTCTTTTCACCACCTTGAACACCTCTTTGCATTTGGTGTTTAGATCTAAAATGGCCCCTTCTTATTTGAGTTGGCTTTCCTACTTGTCCCAAAATGTTTTGGCTAACAAAATCAATTTTCTATCCGGTTTTACAAAGTGGAAGAAGCATTTGAAAATCCGAGCTTAGAGGAACATGAGAAGGTGGAAGTCTGTTGTGTCAAAGTTGAGAATTCATGCCCTCACTTAGTGGAGAAATTACAAGCTGAGGAAGAAGAAAGGCAAAAGAAAAGTGAAAACTTTGAGCAAGTTGAGAGGTAAGTTACTAAAAATTTTGGTCCACTTACAAATCTCCTCTTCCTAAGACCACACCCTTCAATAAGGGGAGTCTCATTCCTCTTCCCTCTAAACCTTCAGCCATGACCTCTTTTCCTTCACCTACACCTACTACCCAGCCACTTTTTCTGCCAAAACCCACTGCCCAACTTCCCCTCCACCACCCAAAACCCGTTTACCCAACCCCTACTGTTTAACCTTTCTTCCCACCTCAAAACACCCCAAACTTCCACAAAATGAGCCACCCTATTCCCTCATCGAACCTACTATCCAACCCCTTTTCCCTCTACCACAAAGCACCTTAATTGTCTACAAATAGAGCCCTTTGATGGAAATATTCCATCATCTCAAACTGCTAGCCTAGAACTCAAGGAGCAAAACATGTCCGACTCGGTTGGAGAATGGTCCAAGAGTTTGGCCATGCTGACCAAGAAATTGAAGAAGACTTTTGTTCTAGGACTATTGGGACTGGATCAATGCAAAGGAAGATCAACTACCCCAACATGATCAACTACATAAGCACTCGGAACCCATCACACTCGGCTTCTAAGTGACCTCTGTCTTAGTTTCTTTTAAACAATCTGTTTTATTTATGAACATTCTTTGTAATAATTTGAGACAATTTATATGTTATTTATTAGTTGCTAGTATGGTACTACTCTTTTGCAAGTATTTACATACTCATGGAGCAGCTTACAAGCAACAACTCGACTGGGTCGGACACATGAGCCATACTCCTTGTAGTTAATGATTGGCGGTTTTCAAGAAAGAAGGAGATTTTATAAGTCAAGGGAAGCTGCAAGCATCACCCAGAGGAAGAACAACTCAGATTGAGAAGCGAGTGTTCCAAATCAACCACATTTCGAGCCTCATAATTAGCCCACTTACAAGCTACTTTCTAAGTCGTAGACTACCTTTTAGAACCATCCAATAGGATGTCTTCTAGTGGTAGTGTCAATCATCATCAATCTTTTCAAGCAGCCATAGCATGATAAATGAAAAAGAAGAGTTTTTATTGGTCCAGGTAGCTGACACCATCAAACACTTATGCAGATTTTTTTTTCTAGCTTGATCAATCTCCGTAATTAGTGTCAATTAATTATGATTAGTCTCAATCTTTCCTTAATAATTAGGAAAGGTATTATGCACATAAAAGTTCCCCTATATAAGGCCTTCATGTTTCTTGTAAGAACAACTTTTTGATAATACCATTTTATTGTTATTGATGGTTTATGCATTTATTGTATCTTCAACTTAGAAAGTTTGAGTGAATCAAACTTTTGTCTCCAAATTTTCTAACTGTTGTAGCTTGGTTTGGCAACTAAGTGGTGATCTCTTAGGTCTTAGAAGTTCCTTGTTTGATTTAATCCCGGGCACCCTTCTTTGCTACCCCTATTTGATTTCGAAGCTGGACTATTATCCCTTCTAAGTTGGCCAGGAACTATCCCATGTTCTGTTTGCTATCCCTTAACTCCCAGACTTCTTTTCCTTGGTTCCCTTTCTAATTTATTGTGAACCTTGTTGAGTGTTGTTGGTGCCACGGTTTGGATCCATCATTTAGTATCGAGCTTTGGAGCCCCCTTTTGGCCTTACACCCTTCCAGCCCAAACACAACCCATTTAGCCATGAAACAAAATCAGCTACAAAGAACCCTATTACAATGTCATCCAGTCTTAATAGTAAGGAAAAGCTTGATCAAACCCCGAGAGGAAAGCAAGATTTGGAGGAACAAATTAAGTACCTAACTAAATAGTTAAAGAAATAGTTGAAAGAAAAATTTTAGAGTTTAAGAGACTTTAGAGAACCAAGTGTTCATGAAGAATCTAGAGGAAGTACAGATGAAGAATGATGGTTCCAAGCCGTGATAACAACAATTCTCAACAATTGATAAAACCATTGGAGAAGAAGCCAGGGATAAGAGGTTGGAAAAAGTGGGGTTTGAAAGTAGAGAATAAGGGATAATTCCTGGCTGACTTAGAAGGTATAGTTTGTCAAACCTCAAAATCAAACAGGGGTAGCAAAGAAGGTTGCATGTGATTGGATCCAGCGAGGGACTTCTAAGACCTAAGAGATCACCACTTGGTTGTCAAACCAAGCTACAGCAGACTAGGGAATTTTTGAAAGAAAAAAGTTTGATTCACTCTAACGTTCTAAGCTTAAGACACAATAAATGTAACAATCACCAATAATAATGTATTTTAAAAGTTGTTCTTATAAGAAGAAGGATGGCCTTAAATAGGGGACCTTTGCCTGCACAAAACCTTTTCTAATCATTAAGGAAAGATTAATACTAATTATAATTAATTAACACTAATTATAATTATTAATTTGGCTAAAACAGAAAACAGAAAACTACAAAGTGTTTTGACGTGCTGTGATTGGTTAAAAAACTTAAAAGGATTGACAATGCCACTAGAAGACATCCTATTGGACTGCTCTAAAAGGTAGGTCTGCAGTTTAGGAACTAGCTTACTAGTGGGCTAGTTTTTAGGCTTAGAAATGTGGTTGACTTGGAAGTTGTCTTCTCAATTTGATTTCTTCTTCTTCTTTAGGAAGCCTGCAAATCTTTAGAACTCATAAAGACTCCTTCTCCATGCTGGAAACTAATCATCATTAAGTAGGAGGGAGTGTGGCTTCCGTTTCGACGAGGCCAAAAATTGTTCTAAACCTATGAATACTTACAAGAAGTAGTATTCAATCAATTGAATAAAACATCATACAAATTGTCTCAAATTATTACAAACCAAGATTGTTCTTCAACAAAACAAACTAAATTGTTCAAGTAATAAATAACGAGATCACTCGAAACCGAGTGTGGTGGATTCTGGGTGCATCTTTAGTTAGTGAAGCTGGGATAATTGATCCTTCCTCTGCATTGATCCAGGCCCATTAGTCCCGGAAAAAACTTTCCTTCACTTCCTTAATCGAAAGGACAGACTCTTTGATCGCTTTCCTGCCGGCTTATAATTTCGTGTTCGGTGGCTTCGGGGTGGCAACTTGAGATGATGGAATATTTCCATCAAAGAAAAAGTTCAGAAGGAGTCTAAATCTTCAAAGGAAGACCTCATTCATATTCCCAGAGGTAGACATGAAAGGAGGCATGAGAGAAGAAGGTTTGATATAAAAGTTGACATCCCCGATTGTGAAGGTAATCTAGATCCTTATGTATTTTTGGATTGGTTTCATACTTGTTGAGAGAGTTTTTAATTAAAATCAAAGAAGGTGAAGTTACTTATATTAAAGTTGAGGCATCATGCTTCAATTTGGTGGTAGAATATGCAAAACAAGAGAGTTAAAAGAGGGAAAGAGAAGATTAAAACCTAGAGAAGGATGAAAAAGGAGTTGCAAGATAAGTTCTTGCCAAATCATTATCTATAGGACAACTTTCTTAAGTTACAAAGGTTGAGGCAAGGAACAAAGTCTGTTGAAGAATACACGAGGGAGTTTGAGTTCCTCATTTAGAAGTGTGATCTGTCCGAGAGTGACCCTAATACTTTGGTGAGATATTTGGCAAGATTGGAGGAGAAAATTGCAAGCATAATGGAGTTGCAACCATATACCATTCTTAATGATTTGAGCTCTCGGCTCACAAGGTGGATATGTAAAGGAGGTCAAGAGGAAAAGGTGAATCCACTAAGACCCCTTATAAGCCCAATAACTACTCTAAACCCCCATATTACTCAACCAAAACCACTCCATCCTCAAACCCACAAAACAAAGCTTTTACCCCTCAAACCCCAAAAAGCCCACAAACCCCTCGGAAAGCTAACCCCAAACCCATTGAGACTAAAAGATGTTTCATGTGTAAAGGACTAAGGCACTATGCCTCCGAATATCCTAAAAGAAGATTATTTCATTAGCTGAGTACCAAGCAGCCTCGGGAGAGTTCAAGGAGATGGGAGAAAAGTCGGAACCGGGATACAGCCCCCGGGAGAGTGATGAGCATGTTAAAGAAGGAGCGATGAAGGAGATCTTCTGATCCTCGGAAGAACTCTCACCGGGTTTGCTCGAGTCGAAAATCAGGAGCGAGAGGGAGAACATCTTCCACACAAGATGTACTCGTGAATGGTAAGGTGTATTCCTTAATTGTAGATAGAGGAAGTTGCACCAATATATCATCCAAACCTATGGTGCATAAACCGAAGTTACCCCTATGCCCTTATCCAGCCCCATATAACATTCAATGGTTAAACCAAGGCAAAGGTATTCAAGTTACCATCGGATGTCTTATTGCATTGTACATGGGCAAGTCATATAGATGAGATTTGGTGTGATGTAATCCGTATACTTACTTGTCATTTGTTATTAGGGAGACCTTGGTTGTTTGATAGGAATGTTATGCATGATGGTAGGTTAAACACCTACACTTTTGTAAAGGATAATAAGAAAATCACCCTCACCCCTCTTACACCCTACCAAATCCAAAAACCCAAAGAAAGTTATCGGGTTTCTGTCCTACTTACTGATTTACTTAAATCCCATTAGCATGAGTTTGAGTCACTCATATTAGAGCTTATGCTTGGACAGGAAGCTTCCCCACCAATTTTTGTTACCTATCCCTTATCGACCCCATTACTACAAAAGTTTTCCCATGTTTTTCCCACAAAGATTTCCCTGGCCTACCCCAAAAAGGACAATTCAACACATGATTAACCTTTACCCATATGTCCCACTACCTAACCGTGGACACTTAAAAAGTGTTATCCCTTTTCTATTTTATTTATTTGTTAGCTCGGTGATGAAATCCCAGTCCTGTTTACGAACTCCGAGCTTCAGGACATTGATCGAGCCAAGCTCGGGATACTCCGCTGAACTTCGGACCCGATAGCGGTCAAAGTTCGGACACCCTAGTCAAGTCTCGGACCTAGGAGCGGTCAAGGTTCGGACATCCCTTGTCAAGCTTCGGGCCCAAATGTGGTCAAAGTTCGGACACCTCCGTCGAACTTCGAGCCCAACAACGGTCCAAGTTCGGAAAATCCCGTCGAGCTTCGGACCCAACAGCGGTCCAAGTTCGGACAATCCCATTAAGCTTCGGACCCAACATCGATCGAAGTTTAGACACCCGGTCGAGTCTCGGACCCGGGAGCGGTCAAGGTTTAGACATCACTCGTCGAGCTCCGGGCCCAACAGGTGGTCAAGGTTGAGACACACCCTAGTCGAGCCTTAGACCTAGCACCGATCAAGGTTCGAGACAACCCCCATCGAGCTACAAGCTCAATCGTGGCCAAGGTTCAAACGTCCCTCAATCAAACTTCGAGCCCAACAGTGGTCATGGTTCACACAAAACGCCAAGACTTCAGGACCACTCTATGGCCAAGTCAAAATAACACGTTTGAAACATGATCCGATTACAAATCATTTTTAGGTAACACATGAAACTATTTACATTTTATTATTAGCTAACAAAGTTGTTAATGCGGAAATTTTAGCCAAGCATCGGACTAAGAAACGGTCAAGTCTAGGCCCCTCATTCGAGCTTTAGGACATTGATCGGGCCAAGCTCGGAATACCCCGCCAAACTTCGGATCCAAGAAGCGGTCAAGTTGAGGCCCCCACTGGACTTCAAAATTTACTACCTAAGTCAAGTTCAAGCTCCCTGCCAAGCTTAAGACTATGTGGTCAATTTTAGGCACACCAATTCAAGCTTCATGTCTTTAATTAGCCAAGTTTAGGAATCAGCCACCTAGGACTTCACACTCGGTTAGTCAAGTCAAGGATCCCCTATTAAAGTTCAAGTCAAAAGATATCTAATTTTAGACACATCGATTCAATGGGCATCCAAAGCAACAGGTAAGTACCCTTTAATGTCTATTTTGACCTTCGTCTTTCGGACTCGGTCAAACTGGGGCTAACAGTAGACACCTAAAAAGTGTCATCTCTTTTCTATTTTATTTATTTGTTAGTCCGGTGATGAAATCCCGGTCTTGTTTGCGAGTCGGATCATGATTGGAGTTTGATTGGCGTGACGGAAGCCGATAAACCACAAAGAACCCTTAGCACCACGTAAATTAGCTTTCTTCGCTCTAGGCCGGCCTACAAACCTATTTTCTTCCGGTCGGACCAAACCCAAGTCGGGCTTCCAACTAGGAAACCCAAACCCGCACCAAAAATAAAACCTATCAAAATTGAAACCCGCTAAAAATAGAAAATATCCAAAAGAGAAAGTTCCCAAAAATGGAAAGCCGCTTGATTGGCGCTGGTCACCTCCATTTTGGGAAAAACACATTGCTTCACTCTATCAATCAGCGACCAAGTGAGACATGAAACTCGAGACTTTCATACGACACCGTTTGTGATCGGCACCTCATTTTGGGCTCAACTTGCCAAAACGCCGTGTTTTGTTCCCACGAGTCATTTGAAACACGGAACCCCGGGAACTTCCACGCGACGTAATCACTTGAATCGCATCGGCCTTCTCGGTGCCCTTAACGTGATTCCCAGTTTAAGAGGATATTATCCGATTTTGCCTTTTATCCTCTCTCGGGAAATCCAGCGTGGTTCGGTCGGTTCCATTGCTGATTACATTGGTAATAGGTCATTGTGTCACCTAGGTTTCCTCTATAAATAAAGGGCCCAATCCCTCACTATGTAAGAGGTCATTAACCTAGCTACATGCTTCGCTGAAATGAGGTTAAGAGCTATTGAATGCTATATTAGTATTGTGGTCTTTTGGCTCATTTTCAGCTAATCATTACTCTCCCAAGCATCTCATCATTCTCCTGCACTACTCCACTACTACAAATTCCACAAAAAGCCTTCTTTAGTTTTGTTCATCCACCGCCACGCTTCCGGATCCGCTCGTGATTCAAGATTAGCAGGTGGGCCAACCTAAGGACACACATTTCATTCTCAATCCCGATTACGATTTATTTAATTTATTTTTTTATCGCTTTCCATATTGTGGACATAGATGTAATCGCATTTAATTCCTCCCCGCCCACTCGTAATTTTTATTTCTTTCTTTCTGTTTTGCTTTCCTTTCTTTGATGTCTTTTACTACTTTCCTATTTGCTATTTATCGCTTTCCTAGCATGTTTGGTTGATTTAATGTTTGCACATATTTTGTTGTATGCTTGCCTGTTTTAACACATTTCTTTAACTAACATCTCAAATTAATAAAGGTCGTCCGTTGACGATCGGAACGGAAGGGCTTATCCCTAAATTAATAAAGGTCATCTCGTTGCTCTATTTTTCTGTTTTCTTTAATTATGAAATAGCATCCAAAGACTTTCTAAAATTAATTTTGAAAATAAAGGATTAATAAAATCGGCAATCGTCTTTGCTTAATTTATTTTAAATCAAATTATAAAAATCAGAAATCCTAATAAGAGATGTATCCTCATTTCAAAAATTATCACCTTTAAAAAAATCATCTTTATTTTCAAAAAGAGAAACCATGCCAATTTGAGGGGAAGCTCGATCCCAATCCGGTTCCTCTACGGGGGACAGGGCCGATGGTTCCTACGCTAACAAACCAGCATAAGAAATGAACCCCAAAGATACAATCGAAGTACAGAGGCGGAGTTGATGACTTATCGGCTAAGGGAATGATTAGGAAGAGATCGAGTCCTCGTGCAAGTGCTCGCATTGCTCATTCCTAAGAAAGATGGTATTCGAGAGAATGTGTGCGGATAGTAGAGCCATCAATAAAATCACCATTAAGTATAGGTTTCCTATTCCCGGATTGGAAAACCTACTTGATGAGTTGTATGAGTCCTTACTCTTTTCGAAGGTGGACCTCAAAAGTGGCTATTACCATATCAGAATTTGTAAAGGGGATGAATGGAAGATAGCCTTTAAGACTAAGCCTATATGAGTGGCGTATGATGCCCTTTGGCCTTTCTAATGCCCCCAAGTACATTCATAAGGTTGATGAACCAAGTCTTGAAACCACTCATACGGAAGTATATGGTGGTGTACTTTGATGATATTTTGGTTTATAGCAGAACTGTCGAAGAGCATTCTGACCACCTCAAAAGAGTCTTACATATTCTATCCTAGGAGAAACTCTATGGCAACTTGAAAAAGTGCCGGTTTTTACCTTACAAGTTACTTTTCTTGGTTTTGTTTTATCTAAGCAAGGTATGAAGGTTTGCTCTGGGAGAGTCCGAGTCACCCTAGAGGGGGTTAATAGGGTGATGGAAAATTCTTTGCGAAAACGCACACTTTTTAACGAAAAGAGGCAAAGACAGTTTCGAGTCTAAGCACGGGGTCGGAAAATATTGGACTCGTAATGCAATGAATCGAGTAAATAAGTACAGCAGGTCATGCTCGAGTCTAGAATGAACTCGGAAAGAGAACACAGAGATTTTACGTGGAAACCCTCCCGGGGCAGAAAACCACGGCCCGTGTCAATCCGGACACGAAGTCAAATCCACTATTTTGAGTCCACAAAATACCGTGAACCGACCGAACCCAAGCTGCTCCCTTGGACAACTCTATACAAGTTTTCCTAGACTCGAAGTTACCTTATCTCGATCTAGTACTTCCTAGCTGAGATAACCCTTACAGCTAGGGACAACTAAGCTGAGTTAACCTTTACAGCTGAGTCAAGGGACCTTACAAAGAATGTAAGAAGAGTTTGTAACTAAGTACAAGACCTTACAACTCGGAAAGTAATGAATTACAAAGTGAGAGTTGTAAGTTGAAGATTGTGAGTAAATACAATAACTTTGATCAAGTAAGTGTATAGACAATATGTTCGGCAACCTTCAAGTCTTGTGAAGTGGCTTCTATTTATAGATAACCAAGCAGAGTAGCCGTTATCTTCATCTCGCTGACCGAGAGTCCTCTCGTGACCGTTGTGAAAGGCTTTCCGAGTCACTCGAAAGTATCCGTTGAAATATGGACGTTGGACAACGGTTTAACTCTCTTGGAAGTCCCAAAATCATCGGTTGTGTCTTGATAAATGTGGTGGAAAACACCGTTAAGCTTGGCGTTCAGTTTTCCGGATATGGAAGGCAGACAGCTTCGACACAATCTTCCGAGACTAAAGCGAGGGAAGGTGAAAAGCCATATCTCGCTGGTGATTTGACGTTCGAAGCCCGCTACTTTTGTAGTTTGAAAAGATATCCTCGATTGAATAACCTACAAAAGTAAAACACCTTCGGTTCTCAAAGTATAAAATACTTTGGTCCAAGGTTAAACACGGATAATAAAATAATTATAAAAATTACGCAATTGATTATCCGAGTCGGAAAAGAAATGGAATTTTCCGAGTCTAATATCCATGATACTCGGAATTCCATATGACTTAGTCTTAGGTAAAGAATCACGTTACGTAACGAATATCGGAGTGGGAAAAACTTGATATAGACTAAGCATGAAATGAACTACGAATGCCGACTACGCAAACAATAGATTAGATAACCACAAGTCGATTCCGAGTGAGAAGCGGTGTAATATCGATACACTCAAAATGCGAATAGTCCGAGTGAGAGTGGACTCGGAATAAAGAGCCGGTTTTCGAGTCGCTAACCGAAAAGCAATAATTGAAGGCCGAAACACTTAGAGAAAAAAATACTATTTTACTCAAGTAAGTTTCTAAGTCACGAGAGAATGCCTTGGAATCAAAACTCTATATAAATAACATCGTTATACTCGGAATTCCATATGACTTAGTCTTAGGTAAAGAATCAAGTTCCGTAACGAATATCGAGTGGGAAAAACTTGATATAGACTAAGCATGAAATGAACTACGAATGCCGACTACGCAAACAATAGATTAGATAACCACAAGTCGGATTCCGAGTGAGAAGCGGTGGAATACCGATACACTCAAAATGCGAATAGTCCGAGTGAGAGTGGACTCGGAATAAAGAGCCGCTTTTCGAGTCACTAACCGAAAAGCAATAATTGAAGGCCGAAACACTTAGAGAAAAAAATACTATTTTACTCAAGTAAGTTTCTAAGTCACGGAGAATGCCTTGGAATCAAAACTCTATATAAATAACATCGTTATACCCGATTCCTTTTGCATGACTCGGAGAGATATAGAGCAGTGTCTCGAGTCTTCAATCTCCCCTTTTGATGAAAGGCATTCCATACTTAAACAGAAACTTTGTTAGAGGAAAATGGATTGATTCCGAGTAGTTCGCTTATGAAAAAGGCATAGTGAGTAAATCGGAGCAAGTATATAATATATCGAGCAAAAATGAAATACAGTATGCTTTAACAATAACTCGTAAATATAAAGAACTCGTAAATTAGTAATGAAATGCATCACTTCAATAAAAAGAAATTTCAAGGGAATAAACTCTCCCTAAACAAGACAACCAGCTTCTACATTTCTCCCCTTGCCTTTCAAGCAAAAACAAGAAACAAAAAGAAGGAAGAAAAGTACAAGTAATACACATAAGTTGTCTAGACAAAAAGAAAATTTGAAAGAAGAAATTCGGAGACACCGAGGAATTGTGACTCAAGTGCATGGCTCCAACTAGGAAGGAGGGGATTTCGAGTGGAGGCGGAGGTGCGCCAGCGCTAATACGATCTTGACGATGTGCTTGAGCGCGGCGAAGGGAGAACCGGAATAGTTCTCGGGGCTCGGCTCCGATTGGCCGACCCGGAGAGAGTGGATCGAGGGGTTCTTCCCTTGGGACCTCGGGGCCGGAGGGGGCTGCTCCGGCCGACTCGCCGGAGGAGCGAGATCTTTCGACCCACTCGGATCGCTGTCCGAGCCGAGTACAGCAATTTGAGCTTGGGGAGCAGTCGCCACGGCCTCTTCTTCCCTTTGCCCGGAAGGGCTCGCTTCGACCGCAGGTTCCTCAAGCATCCTCCGCCGAATCCGCAGCTTCTTCCTCTCGCTTCCTCGGCTTCCTCGCTGTCCGAGGAGGTCGGCCTGGGCTCGAAGATGCCTCGGATGTGTCCGAGTCATCCGGGTCCCGAGCCGCCTTGGACCTTTCTCTCTCGAGGAGCTCGACCAGCCTCCTTCTCGCTCCTTAACCAGCTTCTCTCATCTCAAGAACGAGAGCTCGCCGCTCTCGGATTTGGGACTCGACCGGTCTTTTGGTTGATGGTCGACCTCGAAGAACGGACTTGAAAGCCCCGGCCATGTCACCGAGTTCGAAGACACAGAGCTGATCTTGTCCATGAAAACAGGGACAAGAGGGCAGAGAGAGTTTTGGAAGCACCGGAGGTGGAGGCACCACCAGGTGAAGAGGGAAGAGGAAGAGGGGTTGATTTCGAGTCCGAGGTGGAGAAGGAGGCCTCAGCTCCGAGTTGTGAACCCGCACACCGTGGTTAGTTTCCTGGTATCCGTACCCTCGGAGTTCGTTCTTGCCGACCACAATGGCCGCCTCGTACACCGCGTTAGGGTCGAGGGAAGAGGAACTTGGAATTGTTTGAAGACAAGGGTGAGAAGAGCACCGAAAGGAAGGGAGGTGTTCTTCTTGGTTTGGAGTCGAGCTGGCACAGCGGCCATCTCGCTCAATGATGGAGGGGAAGAGGTCGACTTTGTATCCCTCCGGGATATCGAAGAGGGCTTTGAGGTGCTTGGAGTTGGGGTTCTCCTTGCTGGAATGTTGTGAGAAGAAGGTTCTCATCAGCAGGAAACACGAAGCCCGGCTTCGACTTCAACCGAGTCACAAAAAGTTCTTTCCGGACCTGGGAATTCTTTAGCATACTTTTCAAAGAAGTCGTCGGCGACTTCAGTGAAAGGGATAGGGTTACTGTTCAAGAAGAGAGAAGAAACTTTGAACAGTGGGTGAAGGAGGGAGGTGTTGATACTAACAAGTAATGTTCCGAACCCCGAGAGGTTAGAACATTTTCGGAGTGGGAGAGATGAGTATAAAACTCATAAACGAGTTCAGGATAGATGAACTCGCTGAAACACAAGAAAGGGTAGACTCCGGTGGTTTGGATGTTGGACAACCAGGAGAATTTGGTTGTTGGGAAGAACTTGTCGTCCAGACGCAAGGTGCCTGGGTGACAATGGGTTTAGAAGGGGTTGAGCTTTCCGGCTTATTGGTGCGAGGCTTTTTAGAGGATGAAGAAACCCGAAAATCGGGATGGTTTCCTCTTTTAGGCATGGTGAAAGATGAAACTTTTCAAAAGAGAAAGAGAAGGAGGTGTAGAAGAGAAGATAACGAAAATGGTAGAAGAAAAGAGATGAGAGCAAGTCAAAACTTACGAGAGAGAGAGAGAGCTTCTTCGACGTCTCGCGTACGATCGAGGGAACACTGTTCACATAGAGAGCTTCCGCGAGAAGAGTTTCTGTTTGAGAGGGAAGGAATTTTAGAATAACGAGATGAAGATGGATAGTCGTTATTTATAGAGAATACGCACGCCCATTCACAATCCGTTAAGTAACTCCGTTCCGACTTAGCCTCGTCCATCGGTCATTAATGCCCGTGTGACGGTTCTTCTTCAACAGTTGAGATATCGGTGGTTTGAAATCTGCGGCTAAGATCCGATCACAACGGTCGAGAAAGAGAAAGAAAAAGATTTTGAAATTATAATCCGAAACTCTCCACTGTTCTAGAGATAGCTTCGTAAAATTTGATGTCCAACTTTCTCTACGTCCGAGTTTGACTCGAAAGAATTCTAAGTGACTCGAAACACGTAAATAACTATCAGCCCAAGTATCACATGATCAATCGAACTAATGGTTATTAACAACGAAAGCACATAGCACGATGAATATTCAAGAATCATAACACAAAACTAAGCATTTAACATACCAAGCTCATTCCGAATAAAGCGAATTGATCTTCACCAAGAGGCTTAGTAAAGATATCAGCTAATTGAAGATTAGTAGGAATGAACTCAAGTGTAATATCACCCTTTTCCGAGTGATCGTGTAAGAAGTGATACCCGACCTCAATATGCTTTGTTTTTTAGTGCTCGGACAGGATTCTTAGTGATACCGATTGCGCTTTGATTGTCACACTTGATTGGAACCGAGTTAAGAAATAGTCCAAGATCCTTCAAGTGTTGTTTTATCCAGAGAATTCGAGCGCAACAAGCTCCAGCGGCAATATATTCAACTTCCGCAGCTTGATAGAGCTACCGAGTTTTGCTTCTTTGAGTGCCAGGATATTAGGGATTGACCTGAAATTGGCAAGCTCCGGATGTGCTCTTTCGATCAACTTTGTATCCTGCATAGTCTCGCGTCCGAGTACCCGAGTCGAGTCGGCTCCGAGTCTCCGGAGTACCACGAGTCCTAGATTCTCGAGTGCCTGCAAGATATCTCGAATACTCTCTTCACCGCAGATGAGATGTGATTCTTTTGGATTAGCTTGAAATCGTGTGCATAAGCAAACACCGAACATTATATCTCGGCTTGCTTGAAGTAAGATATAGCAGTGATCCAATCATACCTCGATAGAGTTTCGATCTATCGCTTTACCTGTCTCATCCGAGTCAAGCTTTATACTCGTCGCTCATAGGAGTAGATGCGTGCTTTGCATCTTGAAGTTTGTATTTCTTCAGCAGCTCCTTGGTGTATTTTGATTGATGAACAAAGATTCCATCTTTGTCTTGTTTGATTTGCAACCCAAGGAAGAAATTGAGTTCTCCCATCATACTCATTTGGAACTCTTGACTCATCAACTCAGTAAAATTCTCGGCACGTAAATTCATTAGTAGCACCGAAAATAATATCATCAATATATATTTGAACAATGAGAAAATCTTTCCCTTTGGTCTTTATGAATAGAGTCTTGTCGATCCGACCTCTTTTGAAATCATTTTGAACCAGGAAGCCGCTCAGTCTTTCATACCAAGCTCTAGGGGCTTGCTTAAGACCATAGAGAGCCTTTTGAAGTTTGAAAACGTGATTTGGCAATTCCGAGTTTTCAAAACCAGGAGGTCGCTGGACATAAACTTCTTCTTCAATAAAACCATTGAGAAAGGCACACTTAACATCCATTTGATATAATTTAATATGCATGCAGGATGCAAATGCCAACAAGTATTCTAATGGCTTCTATTCTAGCTACTGGTGCAAAGGTTTCCCCACAATCAATTCCTTCTTCTTGATTGTAACCTTGAGCTACAAGTCTAGCCTTGTTTCTGACTACTACTCCACCCTCATCCAGCTTTGTTTTTGAAAACCCATTTGGTTCTTATAACTCGGGTGGTCGAAGGTCGGTTGGTCGAGTCCGGACTTGGTTTCTTTCGAATTGATTCAGCTCTTCTTGCATGGCCTCTACCCATTCGGGTTCATTAAGGGCTTCTAGTGCATTTTTGGGCTCATTTAATGAAATGAATGCAGTGAATGCACATAGATTATGAAGAGAAGAACGAGTTCTTACCCCACTATTGATATCGAGATGACGTTTTCTTGGGGATGACTCGGGAGTAAATTTGAATGCTTTACCAGCTTCTTTGATTCACCAGTGTTTGTGGGCTGAATTGCTTGATCTTCAGCAGCTTGTTCCGAGTCATCCTCTTCATTGACTTGTTCGTTCCGAGTGAATTCTTGAGCTATTTCATTCTCGAGCTTCCTCGTTCGAGTGATCTCCTTCCGAGTCTTTGTAAGCTCATCTTCGTCATCATCCTTTCGCGCTTCAGCTCCGAGTATGAAGATTCACTTGGTTTTTCCCTGTTCAAGCTCATCAAACACTACGTGGATACTTTCTTCCACTTTGTTAGTTCTCTTGTTGAAAATACGGTAAGCTTCGCTATGAGAGGAGTAACCTAGAAAAATACCTTCGTCTCGACCGAGCATCAAACTTGGTCGATGATCCTTACCATTGTTGTGGACAAAGCACTTACATCCGAAAGATCTCGAAATAGGAAATATTTGGCTTCCTCCCTTTGTAGAGCTCATAAGGTGTTTTCTTCGTAATGGGTCCGATGAGGCATCGATTGAGAGTGTAATTGGCTGTGTTTACCGCCTCTCGCCTGTAAATAGTAAGGCAAGTTGTGTTCAATCATCATCGTCCTTGCTATCTCTTCAAGGGTTCTGTTCTTTCTCTCAACTAATCCATTCTCGTTGAGGAGTTCTGGGTGCTGAGAAATTGTGAGAAATTCCATTCTTGTCACAAAACTCGAGAATTCCGAGTAATCGAACTCCCTTCCATGGTCGGGTCGAATCTTTTGAATCCGAGCCCGGGACTCCACTTGAATCTTTCTACGAGCTTGCTGAACTCCTTGAAGGCTTCATTCTTATGCTTGAGAAAACACACCCAGGTAAATCTTGAAAAATCATCAATGATAACAAGTATGTAAGATTTACCTCCGAGACTCTTCACAGAGATTTCGCCACATAGGTCCATATGCAGTAATTCAAGCACGTTGGATGTGGAAACTGTCTTCAGAGATTTGAATGAAGATCTCGACTTGTTTCCTCTCGGTGCATGCTTCACATACTTTATCCTTCTCAAACGCACGCTAGGTAATCCTCTAACCGGATGATGAGATGCAAGCTTTTTGATAGTATGCATGCTAATATGACCTAATCTACGATGCCAAGTCCAAGAGTCATCTTGAAGAGATGCTTTCAAACAGATAAATTCTGACTTGGGTCGAAAGAGGGATGATGTAGGTATTACCCGATCTCTTACCCGAGAGTTTTACCTCTTTGGTGATCTCATCTCGTGATGTAGCACTTGGATTGAGTGAATTTTACCTCTTGACCTTTGTCACATAGCCGGGATATGCTAAGTAGGTTGTACTTTAGTCCTTTGACAAGGTAGACTCGGGCTCACCAGATTGTTTTCATTACCAATCTTCCCAATGCCCACTATCTTACCTTTGCCTGTCATAACCAAAGGTCACCTTTCCTCCTTTATATGACTCCAGCTCGTAAAAGTGTCCTTGGTCACCTCGACATATGTCGAGAACATCCGCTGTCCAAGTACCAGTGTCCTTTTGATCTTTTCTGAGAGACCCGCAAAACAAAGAGAATCTAACCCGTCTCACTTCCTCTAACGAACCCAAGAACATTCCTTATCGTGGTCCTTTTCGAGGAAGAAGGTGCTTCGAACCCGGATTTGAATGACTTTGGGTTTACTCCGATTCTCGAGTCTTCTTCTTCTCGCAGAACCGAGTCCGTGTCTCTTTCCTTTTAAAGACCTTTCCTTTTGAAACAGAGGAAAATGGTTTCTTTTTGTAAATAGGTCCGGGCTTAGTCCTCCTTTCATTCTTGTGAATGGGACCATGCTCAGCCTTTTGAACTTCACAGCTTCGGAATGCTTTTGAACAATTCCGAGTAAGAATTAGATTCTTCCTCCTTGTTGAAACCAAGACCTTCTTTTCTAAAAGAGACACATTGTGATCCTAAGAGCATATCAAGGTTCTTCTCGTCCTTGAGTAAACTTTAAAACCAGATCTTGAGACTCAGTGAGCTTCTGTTTCAGCTTGCTCATTTTCTTTTCTCGAGTAACTCGGACTCAGCCTCATTAGTTTGAGCACTTGTCTTGAGTTCTCTCGAGTGTGTCTTAGTTTTTCCAATTCGTTTTTTAAAGAAGTGCTCTCGAAGTGATTGACTCAAGTTGTTCCTTGAAATGAGAAGAATCGGAATTGGACTTTTCTTCCAAAGTAAAGATATATTTAGCTAAATCAACTTTGGAGAATTTGAGAAAGTAGTTTATTACCTCTTGAGGATCAGCTTCCTCATTATCCGAGTCCGTGTTCGAGTCCGACTCTTTTTCAGCTTCTCGAGTCGGTGATTGCCATCGGACACTTTGAGTCATCTCGAATCCTCGTCGTCTTCGGATGAATCCTCATCGCTCCATGTTGCCATCATGGCCTTTTTCTTCTTCCCGTCCCGTCTCCGTTTTGGACAGTCCTTGACTATGTGGTCTTTGCCGCCACATTCAAAACATCCGGAATTCTTAGACAAAGATAACTTTGAAGGAGAAGAAAACTTACCTTTTCTATCTCTCTTGTCTTTCTTATAGAATTCTTCTTTTGGTCTTTTGTTCCATCTTTTGTGCTTCATCATTTTCTTGAAGCCTCTTGCAATGAGTGCCATGGGATCATCTTCTCGATTCAGAGGAGCTCGGAATTGCTTCTTTGGATTCCGAGGCTTTAAGCGCAATGTTCCTTTTGGAAGTACCCTCAGCATCTTCTTCTTCCAAGTGTATCTAATGAGTCGAAGCTTTCCGATGAGCTCGTCCGGCTTCAAGAGTGAGAGGTTCCGAGCCTCTTCTATGGCAGTCACCTTAGGACCCCATCATCTCTTGGGTAGGCTTCGAGAATTTTTCGACACATTTCTTCATGGGAGATTTTCTTTCCCGGAGATTTGAGATTGTTGGTGATCTCAGTGAAACGTATGAACATCCGAGTAATGTTCTCTTCCGGCTCCATTTTGAAAAGCTCATATTTGTGAAGATACTCGACCGATCTTTGCTTGTCTCACCCGACTTGTACCTTCGTAGGTGTTGACCAGAGTGTCCCACACCTCTTTAGCAGAGTCACGGGCAGAGACTCGATTATATTCTTCCGAGCTTATGGCGCACATGAGGATGTTCATGGCTTTGAAGTTCTTTCGAACTTCTCCGCTTCGCCGGCGTGAACTCAGCCTTTGTCTTGGGAAGGATTCTGAATTCATCTCGTCTTTGTTGGAATGTAGTTTCCTTGTTGTATGATTTCCCATACTTCTTCATCGTGATCCATGAGGAAACATTCAATAAGCTTCTTCCAAGTGACCGAAATTTGAACCTTTGAATTTTGGTGGCCTCGTTGGAAGATCTACCTTCGTCGAACTCTCCGATGTTCCGAGCCATCCGATCTTTAAACCTTTGGACCGTTAGATCCTTTCGAAAGGCTAGGCTCTTATACCAATTGAAGGTTTGCTCGGGGAGAGTCCGAGTCACCCTAGAGGGGGTGAGTAGGGTGATGGAAAATTCTTTGCGAAAACGCACACTTTTTAACGTAAAAGAGGCAAAGACAGCTTCGAGTCTAAGCACGGGGTCGGAAAATATTGGACTCGTAATGCAATGAATCGGAGTAAACAAGTACAGCAGGGTCGTCCGAGTCTAGAATGAACTCGGAAAGAGAACACAGAGATTTTACGTGGAAACCCTCCCGGGGCAGAAAACCACGGCCCGTGTCAATCCGGACACGAAGTCAAATCCACTATTTTGAGTCCACAAAATATCGTGAATTGACCGAACCCGAGCTGCTCCCTTGGACAACTCTATACAAGTTTTCCTAGACTCGAAGTTACCTTATCTCGATCTAGTACTTCCTAGCTAAGATAACCCTTACAGCTAGGGACAACTAAGCTGAGTTAACCTTTACAGCTTAGTCAAGGGACCTTACAAAGAATGTAAGAAGAGTTTGTAACCAAGTACAAGACCTTACAACTCGAAAGTAATGAATTACAAAGTGGGAGTTGTAAGTAGAAGATTGTGAGTAAATACAATAACTTTGATCAAGTAAGTGTATAGACAATATGTTCGGCAACCTTCAAGTCTTGTGAAGTGGCTTCTATTTATAGATAACCAAGCAGAGTAGCCGTTATCTTCATCTACCGACCGAGAGTCCTCTCGTGACCAGTTGTGAAAGGCTTTCCGAGTCACTCGAAAGTATCCGTTGAAATATGGACGTTGGACAATGGTTTAACTCTCTTGGAAATCCCAAAATCATCGGTTGTGTCTTGATAAATGTGGTGGAAAACACCGTTAAGCTTGGCGTTCAGCTTTTCCGGATATGGAAGCGCATGCCTTCGACACAATCTTCCGAGACTAAAGCGAGGAAGGTGAAAAGCCATATCTCGCTGGTGATTTGACGTTCGAAGCCCGCTACTTTTGTAGTTTGAAAAGATATCCTCGATTGAATAACCTACAAAAGTAAAACACCTTCGGTTCTCAAAGTATAAAATACTTTGGTCCAAGGTTAAACACAGATAATAAAATAATTATAAAAATTACGCAATTGATTATCTCGAGTCGAAAAGAAATGGAATTTTCTCGAGTCTAATATCCATGATACTCGGAATTCCATATAACTTAGTCTTAGGTAAAGAATCAAGTTCACGTAACGAATATCGAGTGGGAAAAACTTGATATAGACTAAGCATGAAATGAACTACGAATGCCGACTATGCAAACAATAGATTAGATAGATAACCACAAGTCGATTCTCGAGTGAGAAGCGGTGGAATACCGATACACTCAAAATGCGAATAGTCCGAGTGAGAGTGGACTCGAGTAAAGAGCCGGTTTTCGAGTCACTAACTGAAAAGCAATAATTGAAGGCCGAAACACTTAGAGAAAAAAATACTATTTTACTCAAGTAAGTTTCTAAGTCACGAGAGAATGCCTTGGAATCAAAACTCTATATAAATAACATCGTTATACCCGATTCCTTTTGCATGACTCAAAGAGATATAGAGCAGTGTCTCGAGTCTTCAAGGTATGTAAGTTGATGATGAGAAGATTTGAGCTATCTAAGATTGGTCATTCCTACTACTATCTCACAAGTAAGGAGCTTTCATGGATTAGCTTCCTTTTATAGAAGATTTGTCGGAGATTTCAACATTGTTGTGGCACCCATGACTGAGTTACTTAAAGAGAAGAGGTTCCGAGTGGAATAAAGTAGCTCGGAATTCTTTTAAAGAGATCAAACAGAGGCTAACTTCTGCACTAGTGCTAGCCCTACGTATTTCTCCGAGTCTGTTTGTAGTGGAGTGTTATGCATCCGAGTGTTAACATTGGAGCCCGTGTTAACCCAAGACAGCAAGCCTTTTCCTAGTTCAATGAGAAGCTTAATGACACTACGAGGAAGTACTCTACTCATGATAATGATGTGCCAAGATAACAGGCTACACTAAACCCGAAACAGAGTGGAATGATCCGAAATTCTAAGGAGGTCGAATAGACTCGAAACGGTAATAGAGCGAGTAAAACACAAAGAACTTAGTTAATCACCTGGTGATGGATGATTAACGATAGTAACCAACACTCGAGATAACAAGAAGAAGATATACTACAATTATCCCGGGATACAGTCACACCACCAAGGACAAGACTAGGGCACTAATCACACTTAGAGATACAGACCACACCACTCTAAGTATAACTAGACTCTTCGGACATAGCCTAATTATGCAACTAATTAGACAAGCAAGAGAGAATTTAGGGGTTGAAAGGAGCTCAACTCGACTTTACTTAGCTTATAGCCAAAGTTCAAAATTAGATATATCCCTCACAAGTGAAGGCCTATGCATATTTATAGGGCCTTGTTCTAGGTTACATCACTCCAATCCAAGCATTACAAATTCCCTTTTTACAATCAAAGGTTGTGATGCATTCAACAAAATAAAGGACAAAAACAAGGACAAAAGTAGCATAATTGCAGCAGAAAATAGGATAGCAGAAATAGGAGGGACCACGGAATTAGCTAACGTGAATGAAGACTCGGGTATAACTATCTATCTACCTATGGTTTTGATTTCAAGTGATTCTAAGCATTTAAGAAGCTCATCTTTAAGTTTTCAACTTTGTCCGACCCACTCAAAAACCATCTATTAAGTATACCACATTTAAGCTGTGTTTCGACCTACTAAGACACAACGCAGAATAATGACATAAGTAAATAACTTCACAAATACTTCATATTCTGAGTACTAACTTAGTGTTCAAACTGAAAATGAATTACATCGTTAATTCTCTTTTCCAAGTTAATTTATTGAATAAAATTATTTACTTGATCAAGTTTATGCATTATGATTATTTATTCTTATTTGCTTGATCATTTAAAGGTTTATCTCAAGATGAAATTTGAACCTAATGAATATTAGACTCAGAAAATTCCATTTATTTAGGTTGAAGATAATTAAGTGCTTAGTTGCTTTGAATTAATTATTATCTTTGCCTAATCTTGGACCAAAGTAAATAGTATAATTTTGAGGATGGTGACAGCTGTAGTCGATATCACCACATCATCTCTAATTTTTATCCTTAAACTTTCCCTTTCTAGCTCTACTCGAAGATGCCTAAGTAGATATGAGTGTAGTCGTAAAATTGTTTGTGCTCGAAGACTGTCAACTCAAAAAGAACAACTTAGAGTTATTATCTCCGAATAACTTCGGACTTATCTGGCCCCTTACTCCTGTTTGAGGAGGCAAACAAGTACTTCGAGTGTTGCTAAAACTCCTTTGAGATTTTTGTCAAAAGTGAGGACCCAACAATGAGATTCCGAGAACTCAAAATTATCAGGTGGCACTGGCTGGTTCTCTTTACCGAGTTAGAGCTCGACTTTGGGTATTGTCCCCATCAGATTGGAGACACTACCTCATTGGTTCTGAGTTCATCCTACACTCGGACCACGAAGCTCTTAAGTACATCCAAGGACAGCGATAAACTCAATCCAAGTCATGCTAAGTGGGTTGAGTATTTGACGTCTTACCACTTCAAAATCAAGCACAAAGCTGGACATCTTAACAAAGGTGCTAATTCCCTGATGTTGGAGTGAATTTAAGGGAGTACAAAATTTTGTCGAGCCACAAAGATGGAACCAAATTGAATTCAGATTGCTGACACGACTTGAAGACATAAAATTTGAAACTAACCTAAAATGACATGAACAAAAAATTAAATAAACGATAATATATATCACAATTCATCAACTCAAGTATTCAAAAGAGATTCAATCATAATTGAAATTAAGATCAAAGCATCAAAGGGCGGAACTCGGATTGCCATTATATCTAATAATAAATCGAACTAACGTAATTGAAAATGCAAAATTTAGAGGACTATACTAGTAAGAATCGAATGTCCCCGGTGCAACTCCACAACTCACAGTCCAACTTTGAATAATCAATTGCCCAGTTTTAGCAAGGCAAAGTGACAATCCACAAATCGAACCCAAGTTCAAGCAGAATTCCAAAACCGAAAATCAAATACTAGAAATTGAAATTTTAAGAACTTAAGATTTGGAAACTAAGTACTAAAAATTAAAAGCATGAAACTAAAAATTTGAAAAAACTAAACCTAAAATTCAAAAATTAAAACTTAGAAATTTGAAGAACAAAAACTAAACCTCAACTTGGGGCTTGCGGCTTCACGGCTCGTCACGCCGTCGCCGACCAACCTCCTTTTTTGTGCTCTGCTTCTACTCCTTTAAATTACTCGCTCTCGTTCCTCTCTCCTGGTTGTGGATAAAGTTTACCCAAGAATCTCTATTGTAGATAGAGTTTGAGATGGATTCAGATAGGGTTTCCTTGATGCAAAGCCGAATACGAAGAAGGATTGGGTTTCGGGTGTTATACTTGCATGAATTTGAGGCTTCGGGAGAGGGTTTCTTTGTGGTGTGATATTATGAGCCCCATGCAGTAGTAGTACAAAGAGAGGAAGGAGAGAGTGAGAATCCATATGGGTTAAGGTTTTGGGCATGAGGATGAAGGTAGAGGATATTAGAGATGGAGGTGGAGATGGAGATGGAGATGGATTCTCCGAGGTGGCTGAGACCAAAGAGGAGAGAGAGAGAGAGAGTTTGAGATAGGTTAGGGTTTCAATGGTCGGGTAGCCCAAGAATTTTTCAGAGGTGATGCCAAATACACACTTTATTGGTTTCATCTTTAGTTGCCATTTTCGTAATGTATCAAACACTTAGTGAAGATCCTGTAGATGGTCTATTCTGTTTGAGATTTAATTATAAGATCTTCAACATAACATTCCACTATTTTAAGTAGCATGTTATCGAAGATATCTTGTATTGCCCTTTGGTATGTCGCTCTAGCATTGTTTGAACCAAAAGGCATCACTTTATAGCAAAAAATGCCTTTAATTGTGCGAAAAGTTGTGGCTTCCTCATCTTCTAGTGCCATTTCAATTTGATTGTAACCTTCCATGTAGTACCTGAATGATAAAACTTCATGACCATTAGGAGAATCAATCATGTGTTCCATGATAGACAAGTGGGAAATAATCACTAGGGCATGCATTATTACGGTCCCAAAACTCTACATAAATATCTATAAGCTTATTTATCTCCTTTTCAATTTCAGGTATCAACTAGGGGCAAAAACGCCATTGTGGTTGCTTTTTGGAGAAACATCTTTCTTGATGGACACACGATGAACTGCGATTATGGAGCCTAGCCCAGGAATTTCCTTGTAACTCCATGAAAACACGTCTTTGCATTAAAAAAGAATATCAAAATACTTTTTCTTTTCTTTAGGGGAGAGTAAAGATTTGAAATATATAGGGCGTGGATCTTCTATTGTTCCAAGGTTCAACTCTTTCATCTCGTCAACCGTGACTTGCCCTCCATCTTCCAAAGTTTACACATTTTTAGTGAGTTTTATTTTCAAATTTAGATCATCACCCTCTTGCACAATGATATGATTAGGGGAGCTTGCTCTTCAAACTCAATTTTCCCTACTTGAGCTGGGATTAGCCTATGACCGGTAAGAACCATAGTACGTATTGTCGCCCTTAATGCTCCATTTGTCTTTACATCTAGGAGGGAAAGGCATTTCATACAAGAAGGGATTGAACCTTGAATTTCATTCATTTCACCAAGGCAATCAAATATAAAGGATTTCTCTTGTAGTGATAGTGAAATTGATGAATCCTCACATGTCTTAATTCTTACAAACATTGAAGGTTTTTCTCACTCCCGCTTTCAACCTATCAAAACTGGAAGCTTTAGAAGCCTTGTCTTTTCTAATTATACTAACCACACAAGGGCGTAGTTGTGATACAAATGGTTACAACCTGTCAAACATGGAAGACTTTGATTTAGAATTCATATCATTGTTGTTACCCTTAGTGACTTCCTCAGCTTCAATCTACTAGGTAAGTGAATTCTTGTCTTTATGTCACCTCGAGATTCTAACAGGTTTGGGTAGCACATATCCGATGCTAACTTTAAGGACGATAACTTCACCTTCATGAAATTGTATCTTCTTCTATGTTTCATTGAGGCCATAAGGCTTAACTTCAACAACCTGTCCCAACAAAGTAAATTTATTGAAGTCATAACCTGATTTCTTCATCAACTTGTATGCAATTGGGTCAAAACCATCTTGAGTGTGTGTCTCGCAATAAATTAGTCTCTTCTCGAAGCGAGCCCTTTAAAAAGCAATGGAGCCAGAACTAGGGGATTTAGCTATTTGGCTTGGGCTTGTTTTGTGAATTAAGAGCATACTTTTTTCTTCAAGGATACACCAACTGTCTTCCTTAAAATTTATGATAAATGTGGGCGAGCTTTTGGGAGTTATACCCTCGCTAAATGGTGACCCTCCATCCTTTTGAGGTGATTAATACACGAGCCGCATGTTTTGCTGCTACACTTATAGGTTTCATAGATATACTAACCTCTTTGACATCAAGTATTCGATTCACCTGCCCACTTTACACGAGGTTGTTGTGGTTTTTACGAACATTTGATATCACTACCACTATATTCCTTTGTCGTTGGAGGTGAATTTCCGGTCTTCTTAGCACCATCTAGGCTTGTAGAAGCGATAGTTGGTGGCACAATTTCTTTTGATGCAACACCCTCTTCGAAGAACCTCAGTATCAGCAAAGTGTGCATCGACAACAATGAATGTTTGTACATCACTATTTATCTTCTTTTCTCCATTTAGTAATATTTTAGGCATTGATGCAAGGTTGAAGCTACCACACCATGCTCATGTAACCAAGGTCACCCTAATAGCAACTTGTAAGAAGTCTTGGAGTCTATCACATGAAAGATGGAAGTTTTCGACCACTCACCCATTGCCAACTCAAGAAAGATCATGTTAAACACACGTTGGCCTTTTAAGTTGAACCCTTGTATTATCATATTACACTTGAAAAGCTCATCAAATGTGATAACCAAGTCATTCATGGTGGACTTAGGCATGATGTTGACAGCTGGGCCACTTGTCTACCAAGATACATTTGACCTTTTGCTCCTTTATGTAACCAATAACAAACAAGTGATTGTACAGTTTAAACACAACAATAAGTCATCATCTATAAATGTCACAGTTGTGTTACTGGTGGCACATTGAGTAGTTCCTCTTGTATGTTCTTCAATTTCCTCTACTTTGTTTGAATATAATTTGGCATGGCGCAAGGCAACAACAATTTGCTCACGTATCTCCCTAGATAGGTGGAAAATTTGCTTCCAATCCATTTATGTCGGTAAAGCATCTAAGACGACGATAACCTTATCATCTTTTCTTAAAGGAGACACTTTCGGAACATCTTACCTTTTACCGCCATTACCTTCTCTATCCTCATATCAAAACATGAATTCATATTAATGGTCACCATGTTAAGAGAACCTTTTCGAATAACTCATCCTACTTGATAGGACTAAACAACTCTTGGCCACAGTGGAGTGGCTCTTAATTTTATCTTGCCTTCCCTTGTGATAAAGTGTTGGCGATCGTGTATGCCTCTGCCGCATTTCCTTTCTTCTAATGACAAAAGTCCACCCTTAATTATCTTCATGAATGTCATTTTAGACAATATTAGTGTTTTTCAAAGGCAACAGATATCATCAACAAAAGAGCCACTAGTTTTAAACAACTAAACCGAATTGTATTTAACTCCTCTCTCAAGAAAGGAGCCAAGTATAGTTTAATATTAAGATGCATGTAGGGTGGAAAGTGCTTAAATTAGGCGGTCACATGATTTGATTTTGCTATATCATCCAAATCCAGAATGATCGTTTCGTCCTTAGTCAAGCCTATTCTTTGAGTGCAATGCACTTTTCAAGAGGGTGACCAACGACTTTATGGTAACGACAATATTTTGGGTTGGAGGTTCTCTCGACTTCTTCGGGATGTTTCAATTCGGGCAGCTGAATTACACCTTTCTCTAGTAAGTCATCTAACATCACCCGACAAGTCTGCGTTAGGAAATGAGTACTTCTCTTCTTGAAGTTTCCTTAATGTGAGGCACTCCTTTCCTATGGCCTGGAGAATGATGCTTTCTTTTCTTCTAGCTTAGCTTCCCTAAAATCCACATAAGTCCACCCGTGGAAACTAACATGACTTTCTTTGCTCGAATCTTTAAGGACTTGGTATTGTTCTTGAATTCGCCTTTCTCTTTTCTTAGTTCAGCAGAAGGAAAGGACTTGCCATGATGACAAGTTATAGTCATCTCCATGTCATGAGCTTTAGTTGGCACTCTTGAAAAGTCCCGGTTTACTCTTTTGTAGAACGTAGAGCAAATTCCACGCCATGCCTTAATTACACATCTCAATAGCGGAAGCTTTAGATAAACGAACTTCGGATTTGAGGTTCATGTGTCATCGATTGATGTAGTCTAGAACTAGCTCATCTTTCTATTTTTTACTGTTCCTCAACTCGGTCATACCGACAATACGTTGGGTATTACAAAACCTATTAAGGAACTCTTACTTTATTTTCTCCCAACTATTGATGGACTCTAACTCTAGGTTTGTATACCAATCGAAGGCAATACCCTTCAAAGTACGAAAAATTATTTCATGAACAAGTCACCTTTAGTGCTAGCTTTATTGCATCTTTCAATGAAGTAAGCAACATGTTGTTTAAGGTTGCCTTTTTCCTCAAACTAATGAAATCTAGAAGGTTGGTAATCATGAGGCATGCAAAAGGCATCAAAGGCATTCTTAATGTACGGCTAAGTGTAGCATGGCCTTCATATTAGCTATCTCTCCTTCCAAGTTACTAAAACCTATCACCATGAATGACATGGCAATGGTGTTGGAGGACTCAAATTCCTCTTTTGATGAGAAACCTCCCTTTGGTGGTGATGGAGATGACCCACTGCTACTCGTAGTATCCATTGGATTCACATAATGAAGATTGAAATCTAGTGGGACTTTGAATTTTTCCCATCTTACAAGAAATTTGTTACTTCATCTTTGAATTTACAGTAGACTTCTTCTTAGGAGATTGAATAGTAGAAATTTTACTTTTTTAGTCGTGTTGACATTGAAATCTTGGTTGTTGCATGATAGCAAGACTCGAAGGTGTCAATGCTTGTTTTGTGACATTTGCTGGAACAATATTGTCATGCTTCTTGTCATCACTCTTGAGATGGTGGCAACAATGGTGGCTCTTTTAGAGAGAAATTCAATGTTCATCTTCTTCTAAGGTTGTGAAGCAATCCTCTCTATAACCATATCTTCCTTTAAGGAGGTGATTGAAAGCTTCAAACTTTGGAGAAAGAGATGACAACCAGAGATTGGCCCACTGAGTTAGGAATAAGAGTACAAACAGGATCCAAAAACCCGCCTCGAACCTCGTCCCAATTTTTGTGGATATGGGTAGAAAAAATTAGAAGATTTTGAGTATAGGGATGATACGGGATAAACGGGTTCAGGTACGAGGTATAGGGTTCACCCGCCCCAAACCCGTATCTGGACAGGGGAGCACTAGGCCAACTAATAGCCCAGTTTCATTTTTGGACAAAAAGCACCCATTCTCTCTCTCTCTTCTCACCAATACCCTAATTTGATGTTCACGGTTTCATTTCCAGCCTCTTGCCCTCTCTTAGCTTTCTCCTCTCTCCTCCTCGGCTAAGCCGCTGATCCCTCCTCAACACTCGATCTCAACCAACTAGGCAACCCTCTCTCTCTCTCATTCTCTCTCCATTCCACTCTCTCCATCATGCCAGTGACCTTAAAGGAAGTCATGTCCTCGTCTCTCGTTATCACTTATTGACTCATCAATTGCTCTCACTCGCTCCTCTTCTTGCTCAGTCCAACTGGTCTCTCTACTCCATTATCTCCATCGCACCAGTGACCTTGAAAAATGTAGATGGGCACAATATCAAAGACTCTATTAATGGAGTCTATTACCTCGAATTTTGACAGACCAAACATAAAGACCTTGGGAGGTGGGTGGCCATTTTTAAGAAAAATTTGCTACCAATCAGTGACGGAGTGTTGAGACCAACGGGATTTGTTTGCTTTAGCAAGAAAAGGAGAAGAAAAAGTATTGATTTGATCGGCGGGTGGTCGGATGTGAAGGAGTAAGGAGCCCTTGTTCGTTTTGAGTGGGTGCCTCCGAGGTCGGTTGAACAGTCGACAATCGGCAGAAGATGCCGGCTTGAAGAGTGAGGTTGATCCCTGGAGGATGTGCATTGATAGTCGAGTTATCAACAAAAGAACAACTCGGTATTAAAAAAAAATAGAGGAAGCGAGAATCAAGTCAAGATGATACGGATCAACCCCACTAACTAAGAAAGAATCGCACCAAATTAGGCTCCGGAAGAGTTGAAAATGATAGGAACTCGAGCCAAACTCTAAGCTACTATTAATGGAGATTTTGAGCTCCATTTTTGTCTAAATTGAAAAGCTAAAAACAGGGAATTCTCAAAACAATAATATGTAATAAAATGAATAAGGAGGTGAGTGAAAATCGGTTAAATAGAACCAAGTAAGGGAAGTAGAAGATGTTAGAAATAAAAAATAAAACAGAATATAAGGCAACCAAGCCAAAGTTTTTCTTTATGCTTAATAAGCTCCAAAAGCTCTCAATAATGGTGGAAACGCGATGGCAAAACTCCAATGAAGTAATTAAGAATTTATGATGAAGACAAGAGATTTTTGTGCTATTCATCACTAATGTCCAATTACGGGAGTACAAAACCCGATGTGTATTATTGTTTAGCATCTATACATACCCGAATAATTCCCAATATACCCAAAATACCTGATGAGTATGAGTATGGGAATTGATTTTAAAAACCTGATATGTATGGATATAGGTACGGTACGGAGATGATTATTTTAAAATGAATATGGGTGCGGGTATACCCATCCCCACATCAAGCGTGCAAAATATTTGGAAACACAAAAATGTATAACAAATGTAATTTTTATATATTGATTTAGAAATATAAGGTTTAATCTTTGTATCAATAAATCTTTTAGTTCTTTGCCTAGTCTTTGAGGTTTGATTTTGTCTCTTTGATGACAGGTCTTTACTTGGAGTTGTTTTTCTTTTCACTTCTCTTCTTTCAAAAAAAAATTGGGGTAAGGTCCTATTTATAGGAAACCTCCCCTTATGGTCAAATAGGATACTTGACTTTCTTCCGCCTTATCTTGGACTTGACTTGGGACTCTTCAAAACGAGTTTTGACTTAAGAGGCTTTGGGCCTAACTTGGGAGTCTTCCTAGCCTTAATCAAGTTTTGACTCAGGAGTCTTCCACACCTTCATCGAGCTTTAGACTTAGGAGTCTTCCGGTTCATGATTAAACCTTGACTTAATAGCCATTTGGGCTTGGATCGGGCCTTAGAATTGAACACCGACTTAAGAGTCGCTTAGGCCTTCGATTGGCCCCGATCGGAAGTCAAATAGTTTAATTGGGCTAAATTCAAATACCCAAATTCAACTTTAATTTAGGACGTGAACACTATTATTAAGTTTTTACTGCCTAAATTTATATATTTATAAATTATTATATACTTGATCTAATTAATTATTAACAAATATAATGTTTATAAAACTCATTTTCTTTCATCTCTTGTACACCTTAATTCATCTCTTGTAAAAAAAAATGTTAGATAAGTTTAATTTTGCACACTTTTATCACCCATTTACCACCGAAGTTTACCCGTGAATGATAAATGGATGAATAAGATTGAATAGTTCAAGTGCTTTTCTTTGTGCGGATCCTATTATGTTATGAAAAGGGAACCTCGATCTCCGAACCTTTCCAGGCTTACAGCTGTCGGTGAACTTCTTTCGGACTTTTAGCCAAGCGAGTTCCATTGTCTGTTTAGTCTCCCGGTTTAAGTACTTTTTCCGAGTTAGTCCCTTACTCTTATCTTTGGCTTTGGGATGCCCTCTTTCCCGCCACTCCTTATTAGGTTACTTCCCTTTATTCTATAGTTAGTCAATTAGCGTGAAACTCCTCTTCCTTCAATCTCGCTCCTAAAGTAAAGAAAAAGTAGATAGAGCGGCGAGAAATGGGAGTAAGCCTTTAGTTTAGCTTTAGTCAAGCATCTTAGGTCTCAGACTCTTCGGATTCGTGTTCTGGTGCGGAGGACTTTCTCTTGACTGGCTTTCGGCTTGAAGTGAAGTTACTCTCCTCTAAAGAAAGGGGTGGGAACAAATCCTCAACTCCCAATCCCTTCGACTTATCCCATCGATCGGAACTGGCATCTAATCTAGCAGCTGTTCTGCTCTCTTTCTCCGGATTCTGTTTCGATGAAATCTCTCATCGTTGTTCGAGAGGAAAGACCTTCTTCGCGAACCTCTCCTCGATGCCATCGATGTGTGGGTTAGATAAAGTGGGTAATAGCTCATAATGGATACGAGTAATACTTCACTCAACCCAAACTCGATCCATTTCAACTCGTTATGGGTAAGGCCGGGCCGAGGCAGGGTCGGGGCCGACCATTACTATAAAAGGTCGGGCCGGCCGGGGAAAAATAAATGAGCTGGGCTGCGTCATGGGCCAGCTGACCCTGACCCGCCCATGGGCCGGAGCTAAATATGAATTGACATTAGTGCTTGGTTTTTTTTCCCATTAATATTAAGGACACTTATTATATTATTATCATCTTGAGCTGGAGTCAACTCATGATTAGCGTCATTTCTTTGAGAGAAATTTTTTTATCAAACTTAGGCTTACTCGCTCTTAATTATTAGCTCATTGCTAACCACTACTTATAGTTTCTCTCGCATAAATATTTATAACTACTTGCCGCCTCTTACTCTTTTTAACCATTTATTATTTCTTGTAATAATTTTTACTACTTAATACATTAAATCTTTACAGCTCCTTGTGCGTCTTACCACTAATTTTAATAGTCGAAACAAGAAGGAGAGGGGACAAAAACAAAATTTCAAATTGTGCTGAAATTAACGAGTTAACGACTACAAATGTCCGATGTTATAAACTCGTGAAATGAATATGCTCTTAAAAAATATATGAGTGTAAAAAAGTTAAATAAGTAAATTAAAATAATATATTAAATAGAATATGTGATGGTCGAAACAATTGAGATATAGATTATGGTTGATTATTGAAACACGAGCTTTCATCAATTTTGACGATAAAAAGACTTGGTTGGATGAACAATAATCACAGACCACGCCATGCTTAAAGGGAAAAAAATTGATTAACTATTATTTTTAATCATTAAATTCAGGACAGACATCCCATAAAATATAAAATAGTAGCTAACTATTTACTTAATTTAATTAATTAATTGGCGTGTAAAAGTGTACAAGAGATCTCAAACTCAAATAGATCTTTGAAGGAGTAAATTTGTTTAAATACTAATTTTGCTAATTAAAGGAATCTGCAGCCATCCAAAGATGGTTGGTTGCCAATATTCTGAATTTCTCACATCAAAAATGTTTTTTTAATTTTGTATAATGAATTACTATTTTATATTTTTATAACACGATCAAGTGAGAGGGCTCGAGTTTAGAAAACTCATAATAAGTGGTTTTGTATTATTGGCTCTTTTTGCTTTGACCCATTAATGGCCTGCGGTCGACCCTTTAATGGCCCATCTTCACATGACCCTTTTCAACCCGACTCTTTTATTACTAAACTTGGGCTTTGACCCCTTTTTTTTGTCCGGTCCTCGCTGGCCCAATGGGTACCCTACCCATTGGCTAGCCCTAGTTATGGGTAATGAGACTTTTTTTAAATCCTATACTGGAATTAAAATTACAATTTCATTTGGTTAGTGGAGTTTTAGATTGACAAAAATTAGATTGCAAATAATCTAAATAGCATTTGAATTAAAAAATAAATTCATTGATTTTTTTAGTTTTATTCGCTACTATCTATTTTATTAAAAGATAATAGTCTCTCTTTTTACCGTCAGTACGACATCACAATACACTAAAAAATTAACAACACTAAGTTTATTCTATCTTTTTTATTTATCAACATCTCCATTTGGCTTGTACATTCATTCATAAACTAAGCAATTAAAGTTTCACTTTTAGATTATGGTTAATCGATTTTCAAAATTGAGATCAAAATTTTATTTAACTAACCAATTTTTTTGAGAGAAACCTATTGGATTCATACTTTTTATTGGATTTTGAATTTTATTTGCTCACACCTTGTGAAAAAAAAAAATATGGGAACACTATAGGAATAGAACTCATAAATTCTTTTTTTATATAGAAAGAAAGAAATTCATTTAATTACGCAGAAAAACCATTACAAGCCTTTTCGGTAGGGATGGAAATGTAACCTAAACCTGAAAAATTCAATCAAAATTAACCCAGAATAAAGCTAGAATAGGTGATGAAAATGGATGACAAATGAATTTGGAGTTGGTATGAAATGAGCAGGTTACTATTTTTGGGCTGATCTAGGTATAGACTTCACCTACCCTACACCCGTACTCAATTTAATTCATATGATCATGTGCCTATATAAAAATTCCATATGTTACACATTTTTATGTTTATAAATTTTTGGCACACTCGGTGCGATAATCTCTACCTCTTATATCTTTTCGTAAAGTTTGAAGCTTTTAACCAAATCCTTGAAGGAAGATATGGTTTCAAAGAGGATTGTCTCTTAACCTTCAAAGAAGATGAACATCAGATCTCTCTCAAAGATCCACTGTTGTTGTCACCATCTCAGGAATGATGACAAGAAGCATAACAATGTTGTTCAAGCAAATGTTACAAAACAAGCAGCGACACCTCATCCTTGTTGTCATGCAAAAACCAAGATCTCGACGTCAACATGACTGAAGGAGTTAGTCAAATTTCTACCACTCAACCTCCTAAGCAGAAGTGTATACCATAGATTTGAAGGTGAAGCAATAAATTTCTTGTGAGATGGGAAGATTTCAAAGTCCCACAATACTTCAATCTCCATTATTATGAGATGAAACACTAAATAGATTCTTAGTAAAAATTAAAAAATTCCTATAAAACAATAAAAGTAAAACACTAAGTAATATTCTATACACACAGTTAAAGAATTATTGACACTTTATTATCTTGTGATATTGACAAATGATAAGAAAAGTCTCTCAGCTATTATAAATAACAAAGTAGTACGCTCGGGTATTGTGTGTTTAATAACTTACTAACTTATAATTTCATGAAAATAAATTGTGGCAAATTTGATACAACTTTTGAGGTAATTATTTCAAAAATAACGTTGTTTTTTTTTTTTGAGGTATTTTTAATGAACTTGATTTATTTTCTATATTTAGTAAATAATTTTTTATTTTAATTTAAAAGTAAAGATAATTTTATATCTCTCTCCCATCGTCCCTTTTTTGTCCTCTCTTCTGTGCACATCTATTTTCGATTAATCTTTATTTGTTGACATGGTAAGAAAGGTTTTGTTTTTCGAAAAAAAAAAATTTTATTTTTATTCGTATATTCCTTTTTCTTCTTTGGTCTCTTCTTTAGTTATTAGTTGAAATTTTAATTTTTTTGAAGTAAATTAGATTTGTAATTGAATCATAAAAATTTATTTTATATAGAGGTCTAGTTATGAGTAAACTAACTTTCTTAAAAATCAATACAACTTTCACTTATTTATCGGTTTTCTCAATTCAAGTAATATAATATAATCTAAGTCAAGTTTATATATATATATATATATATATATATATATATATATATATATATATATATATATATATATATATATATATATATAATATAAAAAATAAATAAGGGTAATATTATCAGGTACTCCTAAAAGTAACCTTTTACAATTAAACAACATTATAGATACCTTAGTATAGTAATTTATCGATACCTGAGGGACTTTTTTATGATTTGTTGATATTAAAGGGTACTAAAATGTCAATAATTTCACACTAAAAATAGTCATATTAAACACTAAACCGAGTTCAAAATCAAGTTTGTATGGCGGTTTAATTGGGAGTGAGTAATCCAAAGGTTCGTATGACGGTGAAAATTCTTCGAAGTTTGTGACAGTGAGTAATCCAAAGGTTTATATGACAGTGACTTATAGGAACCACCACCCATCCCCCATAGGGAACCAGCAAGATCGCCCACAAATGTTGGCTCTCTTTGGTTTTTGAAGATTCTTTTTTAAAATTGATTTTTGAAAGTTCATATGGAAAGTGGGGTGCACCTCTTGTTAAGATTATTTATTATGATAACCTAATTTTTAAAAAATTAAGTAAAAGTGTGATTGATAATTTTATTAATGATTTCTATTTTAGAAATTGATTTTAGAGAAATCCTGTGATGTTATTTCAAGGTTAGCAAAAAATAAAAAATTTTAGATCATATTTTGCCACAAAGCTCTTGGGCCAAACAAATACACCTGGTCGGGTCGAGAGTCGAGCTCGGCCTCCGGCCGGCACTAGCGTCGACCAACACTAACGGGAGTCCGGCGCCGGCTATGAGGCTGGGAAATCAATCTCGGCCCTATACCTTATTAAGGTTTGCTCTTTGAGAGTCCGAAACACCCTAGGGAGGTGAATAAGGTGAAAAGAAAATTTTGCATAAATAAATTTTATAGAACAAGTCGAAGCGAGATAGAATATTCTAAATCTAGAATGAACTCGGAATAGTTTAGAACAACAAGAAATACGTGGAAACCCTCATGGAGCAGAAAACCACATAAAGTGTCAATCCGGACATCAAGTCAAATTCACTATTTTGAATCCACAAAATATAAAGGACTAACTTCTCGAATTGTTCCCTTTGACATTTTAATTTAAATTTACCTAGGCACGAAGTTCCCTTATCTACCCTAGTACTTCCTAATTGAGTTAACCCTTACAGCTAAGTACAAGCTGAGCCGAGTTACCCCTTACAACTCGGTCAAGGGAAATTATCGAAGAGTAGAGAAAGTAAGTGTTTCACTGATTACAAGACTTCTTTGTTTCAACTCGAAGTTTAGAAAACTAAGTATGGAGTTAAAAGCTAGAAAATATTAAGTGTATAAGATAAGAATTCAGTTCCAGCAATCATCTAAGTTTTTTAGAGTGGCTTCTATTTATGGTCAGCAAAGTAGATAACCATTGTGTATCAATCTTGACTAGGAAGCTCCACTAGCCGTTGTAATGGATACTCGAGTCCCTTAGAAAGAGAACCGTTGTGAAGATGAACACTCGTACATCGGTCCTTGACTCAAAAAGTAATCCATCCCACTTGTTGTCACTAAATTTTGGGTTAGAAACAACCATTACACTCAAAGTTGAAGTTTTATAGAAATGGAAACAAACAACTCGACATAGTGTCTAAGCCAGTCCCGAAAATATGGCTTTTCCGTTGGATGGGGTTTAACGGTAAGAAGCCGACTGTTTTTACTTTTCAAAATGAGATTAAATACTTTTAATTAACCTGCAAAAACAAATCAAAGTGGTAGTCAAAGTATAGACATACTTTGGTTCAAGACTAGTTAAGGATAAGACTTAATTCAAATAATTAAATGTCTAATTATCCTCAAACTAATTAATGGAATTTTCCGAGTCTAATATTCAATATGTTTCAGTTTCATTTTGTGTCTATCTTTAGTTGATCAAAGAGTTAGAGGAATATATAGACACAATACATCAAATGTCAATATATAATTTCATTTGATAAGTCCGGCTTAAGTTCGAATTAGCGCAGTAATTTTGATTTAAGTTTTGTAATGAGCCGGATGACAAAACAAGTTGAGAATATGAAATTATTTAGCCGAGATGTCTGTCTAAGTTCTTTTTGAGTGGGTCAAAAACCCAAAGATAAGTGTTTCACTCAAGAATAGATTTCTAAGTGGGTTAGACAGAGATGGAAACTTAAAGATAAGCTTTCTAAAGTGTGTGAATGACTTGAGTTCAAAACTATAATGAGAGATAGAGTCATACCCGAGTCTTCAATCTCCCCTTTTTTATGGAAGACATTCAACACTTAGAAGTATAAGTTAGAAACAAAGAGAATTAAGTTTCACTGCACAAATAGTGATAAGCTGTTAGAATTGTCTAAGTTATCATAACATTAGCAATCCGAGTCATCGAAATGAATAATATGAGTTAGAAACAAAGATAATCACTGTAAGTTATCGAGCTATTTGACAAATTATCAGAACTTATCGGAATAACGAGATAAGGAATCATTGAAGAAAAGAAAATACTTAGAATTTTCATTGGATGGGAATAAATGGGAGCATACATCAAAACAAGTAAAGAAAAAAATTACTCCCCCTAAACCGGACAACTATCTCTCCCCTATGCATTTCATCAAAAAGAAGTAGTGGAGGGAGGAAAAACATAATGTTGGACAAAAAAATAAATTAAGGGGGGCAAAGCTGTTTTGATAGAGGAAGAGGCGGGCCCTAAAACTAGCGAAATAGAATCAATGAATATTGTCTGCCGTACGCATGCATCGATATCTCTATGATGAAGTAGTTGGTTACGCGATTGGCGGTAATGGAAGAGGAGGCAACGTTGAAGTGTCGGTCTGTTCAAGCCGATCTAGATGGACGATCGTGCGAACAAGGATTTGCTCTTCCTCATCTTCCTCTTCGAGCCCTCACCATGATCAGGCTGATTTGGTTGGGCTTAAGATCGACCAACATCCCTAACTTCCTCGGAAGATGATTTTGTGTGCTCAAATGAGATAATTAGCTTCTTTCTCCCCAATTGCCTTGTTCTCGCTCTAGCTTCTTCTCCTTCTTTTTCTTTTCTTCTTTTTCTTCTTTTTCTTTTTCTTTTTCTTCTTCTTGTTCTTGTTCTTGTTCTTGTTCTTCTTCTTCCGAGTTTGAGTCATAAGAGGTAGAGGACTCGAGAGGATGAGTTTTAATCTAAGTCCGAGTCGTTTACAACCTTTGATTTGCACTCTTAGAGGCGACTAATCTGCTCTTGTTGCCTTCGATGACTTTTTGAGCTTGTTAACCGAGTCCGACTACGATCAATTGCTTTTGAGTTGTGCTCTGAAGCTTGGTTAGAATAGGCATGAAATCCTAGAAGGCACCAAGAATTGATTATAACTCTTTAACCAAGGTCTGTAAATTGAGAAGCCATCTTTTGAAGGAGATAAGTAGAAGTGGCTGGTTGATGAAAAGGACCAACAGTTAGAAAAAGAGGTTCTTATGAACTTTTTTGGATAGAGAAAGAGGAGGGGAGGAGGAGGTATCTCGAAGTATGAAGCCGGACCCCAGTGTTTAGTTTCCTAGTAACCTAGATTCATCAGCTCAGTCTCGACAATAGAAATGGTCGGCTCTAGAAATTTTGTATCCTCATTGGGAAGTTTGACTTTAAAATGAGCAAAGATTTTGGAAAGAAGAGCTCCAAAAGGTAAAGGAGGCCTTTTATGATCCAAAGGAACAAAAGATATTTGTTCAATGATGAAAGGGAATAAGTCAACCTCATACCCTTCAAGAATATCAAATAATACTTTGAGAACCTTGTTGTTGGGGTTCTCCTTAGAAGGATAAAATAAGAACGCAGTTCCCATCGGAGAAAAGCAAAGAAGTCCGGCCTCGGATTTCAATTGGGCAACAGAGAAATTCTTTTGAGATTTGGGAATAGCTTGGACATATTTTTTAAAGAATTCATCTACTAATTCAGTAAAAGGAATAAGATTGGAGTTCAGAAAAAGACACCGAACGTCAAAAATTTTATGTAGAACTGGAAGATTTATCGATATGCTCTTGCCTTAGACAGATGAATAAATGACATTGTCCTTTGAAGACATGTTCAAGTAGAATTCTATGACTAGCTCGGGATAGATGTAGTCATAGAAGCAGAGGTAGTTGAAAATACTTGTTTTGATGAGTGGTTTGATCCATGATAGTTTGGTGGTAAAGAAGAACTTGTCTTCCAGAAAATAATGCTCGAGCAACGATCGAATGTTTTGGATCGTCAAAGGATAGGGATTTTCCTTTTGAGGTATCCTTCGAGGATCTTTAGGTTAAGTGACATGGGTTCTTACCTTCTTTGTGGCGAGAACCTCCTTCAGCAACATTTCCGCTCTTCGACATGTTGTGAGAAGTGGAAAATTGACAAGAGAGATGTAGAATTTATAGAGTAGGGGACAGTGCGAGATTAAGAGAATGGAATTCGAGTCCGAAAGAATCCGAGAGAGAGTGAGTTCTACGTTAGAGATTTGAGATTGACAGAGCAAGAATAGCAATGTGAACGAATGAGGGTGAACAAGGGCTATTTATAGAAAAAAAAAAAAAAGGCTCTCACTGAAGCAAAACCTCACTTGACCTAGTTGCGGACTAACGGCTAGTTGGGTTGTTTGGCATTCCAGTGTCCTTCCAATGGTTACTTCTTAAAACTGCTTCCTCCAATGGTTAGTTTCTTGACCTTTTGCATGCCAATGAGAGAAAAATAAAATTTTAAAAGTATTTCTAAGATTCTCCATTGAATTAGAGATAATCTCATAACTTAACCGAGTCCGACTCGATAGATTGTCCGAGTTATTGAGAACATACTCGAAACTAATAATCGCACCTCGGTCTCATGAAATTTCAACTGCACCACTAGTTATTCAGACAGAGCAAGTAAGAATCAATGAAATCACATAATATCTCATGCAATAACTCAAATAATCACGCATTCAACATACCAAGTTCATTCCTAATAAAATAGAATTAATAGTGAGAAGCTTCACTGGATCGAAAAGAGAAGCGGGCCTCTTAAACACTTACTTAAAAAGTGGAAGCTAGCAAGATGTCGATTACACACCTGGCTCTCTTTAGATCATTCTCTAATATTCAAGTGGTTGCCGCAAGGAATGTTCACTAAGTGATTTTATGAAGATATCGGTTAACCGAAATTTAGTATGAACAAATTCAAGTTCAATATCACCTTTTCGGAGATCTCTCGAAGTGATATCCGACCTTAATGTGCTTCTTTTTTAGTGTTGAACTGGATTCTTTGTAATGTTGATGGAACTTTGATTATCACACTTGATAGGAATGGATGTGAATGACAGTCCTAGATCCTTCAAGTGTTGCTCAATCCATAGTATATGAGCATATCATGCTCTAGCTGCTATATACTCAACCTCAGCTGTTGATAAAGCAACTGAATTTTGCTTCTTTGAGTGCCAGGAGATGAGTGATTGACCCAGAAATTGACATGGTCCTAAGGTGCTCTTTCTATCAACTTTGTATCCAGTGTACTCAGCATGTGAGTACCCAGTAAGGGTCGGACTTGAGTCTTTTGAGTATTAGGAACCAAGTGTCCGAGTTCCTACAAGATATCTGAATATTCTCTTCACCATAGTGAGATGTAATTCTTTAGGATTAGCTTGAAATCTTGCACATAAACAGACACTAAACATGATCTCCAACCTACTAGATGTAAGATAAAATAGAGAGCCAATCATGCTTCTATATAGTTTCTAATCTACTTGTTTTACCTTTCTCATTTGAGTCCAGTTTGGTATAACTACTTATTGGAGTTGTCTGCATGTTTGACATCTTGAAATTTGTACTTCTTGAGTAACACCTTTGTATATTTGGACTGATGAACAAAGATGTCATCATATCTTTCTTTCTTGATTTGCAATCCAAGAAAGAACTTGAGTTCTCCTATCATACTCATTTGAAATTCATGTCTCTTCAGCTCGGAAAACTCTTGACATAGAATTTCATTAGTAGCTTTAAAAATTATGTCATCAACATAGATGTGAATAATGAGAAAATCATTCCCTTGGTTTTTATGAAAAGAGTTTTGTCAATAAAACCTCATTTGAAACCATTTTCAACCAAAAAGCTACTTAATCTTTCATACAAAGCTCTTGGAGCTTGTTTCAAACCATACAAAGCTTTTTGCAACTTGAAAACATGATTAGGAGATTGAGAGTTAAAATCGAAGGGGTTGCTCAATATAAACTTCTTCTTGAATATAACCATTAAGAAATGCACACTTGACATCCATTTGATAAAATTTCATGTTCATGTTGGATGCAAATGCTAAGTGAATTATGATTGCCTCAATCCTAGCAACAGTGCAAAGGTTTCCCGCAATCAATTTATTCTTCTTGATTATATCCCTGAGTAACAAGTCTTACCTTATTTATGACTACCAAACCTCCCTCATCTAGTTTGTTCTTGAATGCCCATTTGGTTCCTATAACTGGGTGGTCGAAGTTCGTTTGGTCAAGGTCCAAACTTGGTATATTTCAAATTAAGAGAATTTTTCTTACATGGCCTCTACCTATTCAGGTTCAAGTAAGGCTTCTAGTACATTTTTAGGTTCAATTAATGAGATGAATGCAAAAATGCACATAAGTTTTGTAAACAAGAATGAGTCCTTACCCCAGAGTTAATGTCTAAGATGATGTTCTCAAGGGGGTGACTTGCTGCATATTTGAAAGTTTTACATATTCTCCGGTTTACCATATTTGATGGTTGAATGCTTTGTTCTACAGTAGGTTCAACTGCTTGTATCTCTTCCTCACCTTGTGCTTCTATGGTCTGAGCTTATTCTTAAGCTAGCTCATTCCGAGTTTGCTCGGTTCTCTTGTTATCGATGATTCCGAGCTCAGCTTCCACTAAGTCAACATCATTTAGGTTGAGCTTAAGGTAAAAGAAAGTAGACGCACTTATCCCGACATCATCAACTTCATCAAAGATAACGTGGATGCTTTCTTCCACTTTGTTAGTTCTCTTGTTGAAAATACGATAAGCTTTGCTATGAGATGAATAGCTAAGAAATATACCTTCATCCGACCTTGCATCAAACGTGGTCAAATGATCCTTACCATTGTTATATACAAAGCATTTACGCTCGAAATGTTTGAAGTAGGAAATGTTAGGTTTCTTTCCCTTATAAAGCTCATAGGGTGTTTTCTTCATAATAGGTCGAATCAAACATGTATTGAGTGTGTAGTTTGATGTATTCACTGCCTTAGCCCAAAAATAGTAAGGAAGGTCATTTTCAATCATCATGGTCCTTCATATTTCTTTGAGGGTTTTGTTCTTTCTCTCTATTACTCCATTCTATTGAGGAGTTCTAGGTGCTGAGAAATTATGAGAGATTCCATTATTGTCACGAAGTCTGCGAATTCTAAGCGGTCGAACTCCCTTCCATGGTCTGTCCGAATTCTTCCGATTCGAGTCTATAAGACTCCACTTGGATTTTCCTACGGATCTTAGTGGACTCTTTGAATTCTTCATTATTGTTCTTCGAGAAAACACACCTAGGTAAATCATGAGAAATCAACAACAATGACTAGTATATATGATTTACCTCCTAAGCTTTTAACTGGGATTTCACCACACAAATCTATATGAATCAATTCAAGCACTTTAGATGTAGAAACAATTTTGAGTGGCTTAAATGATGATCCGACTTGTTTTCTTTTCGTGTATGCATCACAAATTTTATCTTTCTTAAATGAGCAGTTAGGTAGTCCTCTCACTAACCCTTGAGATGTAAGTTTCTTTATAGTGTGGATACTAATATAACTAGGATGCTATGTCCATGAATTATCATTAGCTGAAGCCTTTAAACATGACAGATCTTAAGTAGAATCGAAAGAGGAATAGTGTAGGTGTTACCTGGCCTCGGACCGGAGAGTTTTGTCTCTTTGGTGGTTGCATCAGAAATGAAGTAGTTGGTATGAGTGAATCTTACCTCTTGACCTTTGTCACATAATTGAGAGATACTCAAAAGATTATACTCGAGTCCTTTAACAAGACAGACAGGACTGATTGAGTTGTCACCAAGTCCAACTCTACCAATGACAACACTCTTGTCTTTATTATTATCTCCAAATATGACATTTCCTCCCTTTATCTCTTCTAGTTCCGAGAAGATTCCTGAGTGACCGGATATGTGGCGAGAACATCCACTGTCTAGATACCACTGACCTTTCTATTTCCGAGTAAGCTTCCAAACAGAAACAAACTAACCATTCTCACTTCCTCTTACAAACCTAGTAACTGTTTTCACTATGGTCATTCTTTGAGGAAGAGCACTTTTGGGAACCCATATTTGAATGATTTTGGATTTAATCGATTTTGAGTCTTCTTCTTAGGAAACCGAGTCCGTATATCCTTCTTTTGAAATCCTTTCTTTTTGTAAATATGCTGAGAAGACTTTTTCTTAAAGACTGGTCCAGGCTCAATCCTTTTAGTTTTTGAATGAAAGAGACCATGTTCAGCCTTCATGTACTTAATTGTTCGGAATTAGTTTTGAAAAAGGCTTTTCTAGGAATTATCGTGTTCAAGCATTATAGCCAAGTCCTTCTTTTCAAGAAAAGACACACTAAGAACCAAGAATTAAATCAAGGTTTTTCTAACCTTGAGTAAGTTTCAAAACCAACTCCCGAGACTCGGTGAGCCTCTGTTTCGGTTGCACATTTTCTCGTTCCGAGGCAATCTAACTCAGTCTCATTGTCTTGAGTACTAGTCTTGAGTACCTTCGGGTTTTGCCTCGGCTTTTCTAAGTCATTTTTCAAAGATGTCTTCTCGGAATTGACAGACTTTAATTTCTCATTAAACATAGAAGAATTAAAATTGGACTTTTCCTCCAATGCAAAAATATATCTAGCAAAATCATGCTTGGAGAATTTGAGAAAGTAGTTGATTTTCTCCCGAGGATCTGTTTCCTCGGTGTCTAATGCTTCACTTTCGACTCGGATTCCGCTTCGAATCTGTCGAAGCCATGAGACACTTAGACTCATCATATATGTCATCATCTTGTTCTGATTCATCATCACTCCAAGTGGTTACCATTGCCTTTTTCTTATTTCTGTCCTTTCTTCTCTTTGGACAATCCTTGACTATGCGCTCCTTGCTTCCACACTCAAAACAACCGTAATTTTTAGTCAAAGTCACATTAAAAGGAGATGAGAATTTACCTTTTCTTTCCTTCTTGAAGAATTATTACTTAGGCTTCTTCTCGCTACTTTTGTATTTCATCGTCTTTTTGAATCCTTGAGCCGAAGTGCCATGGGGTATTCCTCGGAATCCGAGAAGCTTAGACTTGGACCAGATTCCTCCGAGGCTTTGAGAGCAATGTTTCTTTTAGTGATGGGCTCATATTCTTCTTCCTCTAGATGTAACTCATTAGTGAGTAAGTTCCCAATGATCTCATCCGGCTTCAGTGAGTAAGGTCCTGAGCTACTTCAACAGCAGCTACTTTTGGACCCCATCTCTTTTTGGTAGACTCCTTAGAATATTTCGACAATCTCCTTGTGGGACATCTTTCTTCCAACGACTTAAGATTATTGACAATCTAAGTGAAGCGGATGTACATCCGAGATATGTTCTCATCAGCCTCCATCTTGAACATTTCGATCATATGGAGATACTCGACTTGTCTTTGTCCGCCTCACTTGACTTATAACCTCGTAAGTAGTGAGTAAACAGGGTGTCCTAGACTTCCTTGGTAGTATCACAAGCGGATACTCTCTTGTATATAGCTGCATCTATGGCACACATCGGAATGTTTATTTCCTTGAAATTCCTTCTATGCCTTTTCTTTTATTCAAGAGTGAATTCTAACTTCACTTTGGCTACTGAATGAGTGTCATTCATCTTTGTGGGAATATAGTTTCTAGTGCATATGATTTCCAAGACTTCTTCATCATAATCGTGGATGAAACACTCCATGATCTTCTTCCAAGCATGCAAAGTTTGATCCCTTGAACTTTGGTGGCCTTGTGAAAGATCTTCCTTTATCGAACTCTCTATTCTTAACGACCAACTAATCTTTAAACTTGGATTGTTAGATCCTTTGGAAAGGCTAGGCTCGATACCAAGGTTTTCTCTTTGAGAGTTTGAATCACCCTAGAGGTGGTGAACAGGGTGATAAGGAAATTTTGCGAAAGTAAAATTTTATAAAACAAGTCAAAACTCAGATACAGATATCCGAGTCTAGTTGAACTTCAGTAATAGTTTAGAACAACAAGAAAAACGTGGAAACCCTCCTGGGGAAGAAAACAACGGAAAGTGTCAATCCGGACACAAAGTCGAGTCACTATTTTGAATCCACAAAATACAAAAGACTAACTTCTCATAATTGTTCCCTTCTATAATTCAAATTAAATTTTTCCTAGGCACAAAAGTTCCCTTATCTACCCTAGTACTTTGTAACCGAGTTAACCTTTACAGGTTAGGTACAACTAAGCTGAGTTACCCCTTACAGCTCGATCAAGGGAAATTACGGAAGAGCAGAGAAAGTAAGTGTTTGACTAATTACAAGACTTCTTTGTTTCAGCTCGAAGTTGAGAAAACTAATTACGAGTTGAAAACTAGAAAAGATTGAGTGTATGAGATAAGAATTCAGTTCCAGCAATCTTCTAAGTCTAGTAGAGTGGCTTCTATTTATAGTTAGCAAAGCGAGATAGCCATTGTGTATCGGTCTTTACTAGGAAGCTCCACTAGCCGTTGTACCTGGATAGTTTGAGTCCCTCAATAAGAGAACCATTGTGAAGATGAACACTCGTACATTGGTCCTTGGATCAAAAAGTAATCTATCCTACTTGTTGTAACTGAATTCTGGGGTGGAAACAACCATTAAACTCAAAGTTGAAGTTTTCTAGAAATGGAAACAAACAATCCCGACATGGTGTCTAAGTCGACTCGAAAATATGGCTTTTCACGTCACTGGCATTTAACGGTAAGAAGCCGATTGTTTTTACTTTTCAAAATGAGATTAAATACTTTTAATCAACCTGCAAAAATAAATCAAAGTGGTAGTCAAAGTGTAGAAATACTTTGGTTCAAGATTAGTTAAGGATAAAATTTAATTCAGATAATTAAATGTTTAATTATCCTCAAACTAATTAATGAAATTTTCCGAGTCTAATATTCAATATGTTTCGGTTTCATTTTGTGTCTATCTTTAGATGATCAAAGAGTTAGAGGAATATATAGACACAATACATCAAATGTCAATATATAATTTCAGTTGATAAGTCCGGCTTAAGTTCGAATTAGTGCAGTAATTTTGATTTAAGTTTTACAATGAGCCGGATGATAAAACAAGTTGAGCATATGAAATTATTTAGGCGAGATGTTTGTTTGAGTTCTTTTTAGTGGGTCAAAAACCCAAAGATAAGTGTTTCACTCAAGAATGGATTTCTAAGTGGGTTAGACAGAGATGGAAACTTAAAGATAAGCTTTCTAAATTATGTGAATGACTTGAGTTCAAAGCTACAACGAGAGATAGAGTCATACTTGAGTCTTCAACTTAGGTTGTCAAAATAAAACCCAAATTTAGCTATTTTTAACCTAAAATGCCATGAAGTAGATAGAGAGAAATGAAATAGAAAATAGGAAGCCGCCAGTTAGCTTTAGAAAATAAAAACTAATAAAAATAAAAAGATACTCTTCCAAACTTAGTATGGAAAAACTAAGCTCGAAAGAGGTTTCGAAGGAGACTTCATCGATCCCAACCGCAAATACAATGTTCGAGAGTGAAGGTATGAAATAGAGAGGGATGCTCTCCATTTATCCCTTCAACAGATGACCTTTACTTGTTTAAGTTGTGAGTTAAAAAATATGTTTAAACAGTCATGCACACAACATGTGAAGTGCGGAAATTAAATCAAACAAGGCATGCTAAGAAAACAAATAAATAAGCGATTAAGAAAGCAAAAAAAAAAATTACAGCGCGTGGGAAAGAATTAAAAGCGATTACATCTTTGATCAACGATACGAGAAAATAATAAATAACGTAAATAAATAAAACAAGTAGAGAGAATGAATTGAAAGTGGATCTAGTGCCCTCGGGTTATCCCACCTATCGATCTTGGATCATGAACTAAATCCAACAGCGTAATGGCAGCGTAATGAGCTCAAAAGAAGGGCAGAGAAGGCTATTTGTGGATTTTAGGAATTAGGAAATGTGTACGGTGGTATGACAAAAAGGATAGAGTGGAGAGTGGTAGAGAGTAACAAGAGTATTTTTAGCTTAGGGGGTTTATTAGCTAAAAGTTGAGCTAAAGATGGAATTATGTAACACCCAGCAACACCCCCGGGAGTATTACATCGCCGAGTTCCTTAAAGGAACTCCCAAGGCTCTTTCCGGTGTTGGTTTGGCTGTCCGAACTCAACTTAAAAGTAACACCGATGGTTTTCCCAAAAGAATCCGAGATTCTCTCGAAAATTTCGGCAGAGTTCCGTTTGTAACATGGACTAACCCATAGGCTTAAAGCCTTAAAATCCTGCATAAAAAGCATAATAAAACTCGACGAGCCACACGCTCGGAGTATACAACTCAACAGCCACACGCCGGAGTTCAACCAATCATGCGGTAAAACTTAAAACAATCTAACTGGGTTACTATACATTTGGTACAACTATATGCACTAAATTACAAGTACAGTCATTTAGAAACAAGACAATGCATGACAGCCACTTGGGTCGCTTCAACCGTCAACAATCAGCAAGAGTCCGAAGAGTGTTAAGTGTGGATTATGCTTCGAAAGTGTACCGCAACACTCGGGTGGGGACGGGGCAATTTGTGGGGGTGAGCAATAATCAACGGGCTCACCGAGTCTTAAACCCTTAAAATGGAAATTCTTTACACATAATACTCATAATAATGAAATCTGCGAAAGCATAATAGTGTAATAGAAATCTATATACTTTTCACTGAAATTTCCTACAATGAAAAATATCAAGACTCTTTAATCACTTAAAAGCACATAATCACATTCAAGAACACTTCTTTTGGTATTGAATCAACATTCTAGGCCTTCGAGGACTCGAACTAGCACTTCTTTAATTCGGGCGCGACCCCGACAAAAGGCTCCCGGGACCATTCTTCGAGGAAGTCTCGGAGCGGGCATCCTGTCTCTCCAAGACCCCTATTAGAACCCTTCCCTCGAAGTCTCTAGTTGGGCGTTCCCGGTTCGAACCCTTTGGTATGAACGATCCATAGCCGATCGATTCAAAACAATTTGCACATTCTCATTCATCACATTCACTTCACAACTTTCTCAATTGATTTGGTATCAAGGAAGGCATGACACCACGTGTCACACTTATAAATTTACTTTCTCAAATCAACTTTGCTTCTTTAAAACACATTCACGTTCAAAAGGCAGTTCACAAGAAATTGCATTCAAGAATCATTCACGTAAAATACAAAACTCCTTTCGAAACTATTTTTGAGCATCACGTAAAGTAATCACATAGCACGAATAATCACCATTCATTGCAAGCAATCATCCTCAACTCTTTTCCAACTAAGCTTTTCTCAATTCATCAGTTTAGTACGATTGAATCCATTTTTCGAGCCACAATAACCGCAAGTAGATATTATTTAACCCGACGTTCTCACTTTTCCCAATCCACTATCTTTACCTCATTTCCTCATTTTATGACTTCACTTTGTAAACCGACCTCTTTTGCCCTCATTCAACCATATATCCTTAAACTTACTTTACCGAATTTTCTCTATCTCTATTCGCCTTTTAATTCAATTCTCTCTCCAAGGTCTTAGACATGACTATGGCTTAGTTCCACTTTACCGTCCCCAACTTGCTATTTCCCAACCTCAATTTCCCATTTAATATCTCTTACCTTATTAATCGATTCTTGCTTGCCCATCCTCAATTATGTACCTCTTACTTACTTTTCATTATTCAATTCCCGTTAGCTACTTACTTTCACGCTCACTTCAACCTCGAGGATTTAAATATACTTTGAACGTAATTAATCTCACAATCACCCATTTCTCACTTACTTGTCCCAATTGCGCATTACTCAATACGAATTCATACTCCTCTTTATACTTCGACGTACCATTCCCCAATGTTCGTAATTAGCTCTTAATACCACAGGTTCAAGAATCCCTACAACTTAGTTAACTCATAATTCATATCTATATCCCACTCTTCATCCTTAATAGCTAATCGAAACTTCAATACTACTCCTTTGACCTATGTAATCTAACCTCCTCGGAATCAGCAGGTTCCAATTCAACCTTAAGTAACTATCAAATCTCTTCGAAATTCCCAATTTAGTTCTACTATTTTAACCCAAGTAACTCCTTTCATTTCACAACTCAGCCCTCTCAATTCCTTAAATCCATTCTAAGCTCTTATTTCAATCTTAAACAACGATTAGGTCCGTTTCGCAATACGGATATTCAACGTTCACAACAATTCAATATTCACAGAACACATTCAACATTCACAACAAATCCATTGGGTTTCGAAATTACTAATAGTTTAGAGTATAAGACTACCCACCTCGATTCGAGGATTGGAGGTTTGTAGTTTGCTCGAGGTTCGAGCTCCCGGTTCGGTTCCTTCTTTCGCTCCTTTTCCCTGCTCGCTAGCCTCGGTTTCCGCCGCCCTCCTCTGCGCCGACACCGTCGCCGGTCGCGGTCCCGCGCTCACCGACCGCCTCCCTCAATCCTCGCGTTCGCTTCTTTTATCTTGGCCTTGGTTTCGCCTTCCTCGGGGCTCGGCCGTTCTCCCGCGCTCGCCGGCCGCTTCACCCCGTTCGTCGTGGAGCTCGCCGGCCTCCGGCCTCTATTCCTCATCTTCGCTCTCGCTCGCCCTCTCGGTCTCTCGCTCGATTCCCTCGCTCGACCTCAATCCTTCGCTCTCTTCCTTCGCTCACGCCCACTCGCGTCGCCGACCGCCGCCTTCGATCCTGCGGTGGTCGCCGGTCCTCCCTTCGGTCTCCTTCACCGCGCGCTCGCCCCTTCTCTCTCTCTCTCTCTCTTCCGTTCGGTGGTCCTCTCCCCCTCCCCGTTCGCTCGCTCGCCTTCGCTGCTCGGGCTCTACCGAGCCTTCTTTGCTTCCCTCTCTTCCACCGCCTAATTTGGTTGGTTAATGATCCTTATTGGACCCCTAATTAGTTTTTATCCCATCTCTTCATAATTCAACTTAGTAATCTCCAACCTATATACGACAAGTCCATATCTCCTCCCTGCCGTCCTCTTACGCTGATGTATCCTAACTTCTTTTAATACGCCGACCCGAAAATTCCTAATCACCCAACATTTTAGCTCAACTGGAAAAAAGGGAGGCGATTTCCTTGATTTAGTTTATTCAACAATAGCTTCCGAAGGAGACTTTAGAGTAATAAGTCCGGCTGTAAATTAAATCGATCACTCAAACCCCTAGCCGCGGGAGTAATACTCAATAATTCTATGCTTTCCAGCTACTTTTCTTTAAATTTTCGGGTATTACAAATTATTTAGCAGCCAAAAATAAGCGGAGTAGCCCCTATTTATAGAAAAATTTAGGTCAAAGAATCAACCCAAGAAACCGCTCGACCGCCGGATATCAGCTGAACCAGGAACGCATTTATCGGCGAGGATAAAGAACCTGGACCGGATAAAATATGCCTAGACTGGAGGATCCGGAGACAAGCCGTGCCGGTCACCCAACGACGTCATGTGGGAGTTGGGAGCTGGGACCAAATGCAGCTTTTTGGCAAGATCATGTTGAAAACACGAGTGCTTGTCAAAACGGGCTTCGTGTCTTGGTTGGATGTTGGAACCAAACGCATATTTTGGTAGTTTAAGCCATGAAATGTAGCGCCGTTCAAAATGGTGCCGTGTGGATGCCTCGGGGTTCCGTGCCTCGGCTAGTCACTAGGACAAACATAGTGTTTTGGCGCCTAAAAATGCGTTTCGGTCTAAACGATGTCATACGAATGTCTCGGGTCGCGTGCCTCGCTTGACCGCTGAGTAAAAAAGTGAAACGCTGCAATTTTGCTCAATATGGAGGAAACCAACGCCAGTTTGGGAAGCTTTCCATTTTTACAACTGTCTATTTTTGGAAAGTTTCTATTTTTTGACAGGTTTTTATTTTTAACGGGTTTTTATTTTTTGCGGGGTTTTTTCTTTATGCGGGTTTGGGTTTCCTGGTTGGGAGCCTGAACTGGGCTTGGTTCGGCCGAAAGAAAATGGGTTTGTGGGTCATCCCAAGCAAATACATGATTTTTGTGGTGCTAATGGGCTTTTTTGGTTTAGTAGCTTTCGTCACACCGATCGGATGCCGACCATGACCCGAGTTCGCAAGCGGGACTGTGATTTCATCACCGGACCCACAAAACAAATAAAATAAATAGAAAAGAGGTGACACTTTTTAGTTGTCTACATGACCACAAGTTATGTAAGTAAATACAACTATATATGAGGTTTGTTCTTTCTTCGATTGAGTAGGAATGCATCGACAAAGCTACATAAGTTGCCCTTAGGATGCACTATATAACCCGAAAGTGAACACAAGAGATGTTAGATGTCTTTTAGTGTAAAGTACGAATGTGTTGAATTTTCAGTATTTTTGCCACAATGTTGTGGTGATTCTTAGATCAGTTGCCTTTCCTGAATAATATTTTTCAACTATAACTTAGTGTTTTGTGCATACTCTTGAATATAGGTTAGTGTTCCTCAAGACATTATGTACTGTTTCTAGGAGTAACATGTAGTGTTTTTGAATGAGTGTACTCCCTTGATATTAATTGAAAACTGATAGCTAGGAAACACTAAAATGATAGCTAGAAAACACTAAACCGATAGCTAACAAACACTAAACAATGTTGTATAAAACACTAAAAGTAAAACTAGGAAACACTAAACTGATAGCTAGGAAATACTAAACTGATAGCTTGGAAACACTAAACAATGTTCTATAAAACACTAAACTGAAAGCAGTAAAACATTAAGATGATAACTATGAAACATTAAACAATGACCTATAAAACACTAAATATTATTACGTAAAACACTAATAATGTTTTATAAAAACATTAATCAGATGCCTATAATTACTAACCTTGTTTGCTTGTTTAATTTTGTAGATCTGTGGTGGTTGAATACAATGTAATTGTTGAATATGTCCTGACTGCAATCAACACGAGAAAACAGTCCCAAAAGAAAAAAGGAATATGTTTCCTATGACGAGTAGACTAAAGGTGAAACATTCAGCCTCAAAAGGCAGCGAGAGAAAAGAGTCCTTCAAAAGAAAAAGGATAGAAAAAAGGTGACATTTGTTGATCAAGATATTGCTGCAATGAGTAAAGAACAAAGGTCTCCAAGAGAAGAACAAGAACAACCTCGAGCAACAAAACAAAACATTTCAAACCCTCGACGGTCTCAAAAAACATCAACCAAAATGTTGAGGAGCGAAAGATCGGTAGAAAAAGATGCAAAAAGAAAGAAAAACACATAAAAGGATGACAACTAATCAAAGCCTACTCAAAGAAGAAGAATGGATAAGATAATGATGGTTGAAACTAAGCAATCTCTTGATGAAATAAAGGAGAACAAAAATAAAAAAGTTTATGAAAAGCACTTCTCCACATGCATGTCCCCTGCTGGATTTTTAAAGATGCATAAGAGGGTTAACGATGCTCAAAGACAAGCCATAAAAGAAATGGGCTTTGGGGGATTTATGTATTTAGAAGTGAACAAAATCCCTGGGAAATTTGCTGCATGGTTAGTATAAAGATTTGAACCATGTGCGGTTTGTTTCAAGGTCACCGAAACAAAGGAAATAGAGATAACCGAAAGGGATGTTCACTTGGTGGATTGCCAATGTCGGGAAAAGAAGTCGTTGAAGTAGGCAAGGATTGCCCGGATGATGATTTTGGTAGAGTCTTGCAAGACCTAAGGGATGACTGGTCCCTCGAGAATGGCACACCGGTTCTAGCTAAGATGACTAAGTTTATACTACAACAGGTAGACGGTGGTACAAGGTTTCGGAGAAACTTTATTACGTACATGGTTGCCATGTTCTTCCATGGTCAACAACAACATTATTCATCAATGTTAATTTTAAAAATCTTTGTGATCTTACTCAGATAGCCTCATACAATTGGTCCAAGTACATGTTGGATTGCTTGATTGATGCAAAAAGAAGACAAATGTGCGGTTTTTAAAGGCTCGATCACCTTTCTAATGGTAAATGTATTTGATTGTCTTGGTAATTTATGTTAAACACTAAATATGTACCTATTATACACTAACCAGTTAGTTTTTTATTTGTGTTAATTTTAAAATCGGATATTCTACTTGGATAGAGTAATCTTAAGTAGAAAACCGTGCCAAGAGTGTTCCCAACAAAAACTAGTTGGACACCACATAAGGTCATGGAAAGGGTGGTTGAAGAAAGCAAGATGGGATTTGGCAGGGGTAAGATTGAACCCCTTTAGAAATCCTAAAGATTGACCTTGAATCAAGTCAAACAGAGAAAGCTGAAGAAGCTCAAGCAAAGCGGGCATGTCCTGACGAAATGGGGGTGAGAATACTTGAATTATATCTAATATTCATTTATGCTTTTTTTTTATAATATACATAACATTAACATGATTATATGTTGAAATCTGGAAAACACTAACATGATAGCTAGGAAACACTAAACTGATAGTTAGAAAACACTAAACTGATAGCTAGCAAACATTAAACAATGTTGTATAAAACATTAAAAGTAAAATTAGGAAACACTAAATTGATAGCTAGGAAACACTAAACCGATATCTAGCACACACTAAACAATGTTCTATAAAAACATTAAAAGTAAAACTAGAAAACACTAACATGATAACTAGGAAACACTAAATTGATAATTAGGAAACACTAAACTAATAGTTAAAAAATACTAAACAATGTTCTATAAAACACTAAAAGTAAAACTAAAAAACACTAAAATGATAATATGATGATAACTAGAAAATACTAAAATGATAACTTTGAAACACTAAAATGATAATAAGATGATAACTACAAAACAATAAGATTATAACTAGGAAACACTAAAATGAAAACTAGAAAATACTAAGATGATTAGTAGGAAACACTAAGATGATAACAAGCAAACACTAAAATGAAAATTATAAAACACTAATATGATAACTAGAAAATACTAAAATAAAAACTAGCAAACACTAAGATGATAACTAGGAAATACTAAAATGATAACAAGCAAACACTAAAATGAAAACTATAAAACACTAAGATGATAATTAGGAAACACTAAAATTATAACTAGAAAATACTAAGCTTTAGTATATAAAACACCAAAAGGGTACTACAAAAATACTAAAAGGTACTTTTAAAACACTAAATAAAATAGTGTTTAATACAACATTTACTAAATTGTTCTAACATCATTTATGCTTTTTTTTCCAACTGTGTGCGGAAAGATTTTGAGGGTATGATTAGTCGGGTAAAGAATTGCATTAGTGCATGTTCTTAATACTGAAGTTTTATGAAGTACATGACTGAAAAGTATAACGGAATTAACAAATCTAGAAAATGCACAACTTATCCATAGAAATGTTTTCTGGATTTTACGATTTTGATACGTGAAGATTCCAAAACTCCAACTAAACCAGAAAAGAAGGAATCAAGGGGTGAAAATAAAGAAAGTGCTACCGTGAAAGAGGATGGTGATGAAGAATTCTGGAGCAAACCTTCGGTTGTAGAAGAAGTTATGGACATTATGTCAAAATTAGAGAAGACAACACAACCGAAGATGAGAAAAATAAGAGATCCGGATATCCATTCATTCAAATTGATTCCAAACTCTCAAAGTCCTGACATTAGCCCTCATTTTACCAAATTAAAAGAGGTTAAGAGTGTGAAAATAATTATTAATGATATGGTGAAAATAAAGAGAAAACACCCAACTCTACCAAAAAGAAGCGAGATCTCCTCTTCAAACACATTCAACTCCATTAACTTCGATCTTTCCGATGAAGAAAGGTTGATAATTGAATATGCATTTAATGTTACGAAAAAATTGACAATATGTATATTCTTGTTTGAATTTAAAGACACTAACACCAATTTTTTTATTGATGTATGAGCTAATTTTGGTTGTTATTTTTTTAATTTTAGTGAAGAAATGTTCGATGCATGGGGCTTGATAGGCTATCGCAACAAATTTCAATCTATAGCACCCGGAAAGGAACTCAACTCCATCATTTTAACAATTTGGTGTGCAATGCTCAACAACAAAGAACATTATAGCAATTTGTTGTCCGATGCACCCATTTCAAGATTTTTCCTTCCAATAAAAGCTTTTGTAGGTATTCACTTATATTCCTTATTTATTTAATATATATTCACTCGCAAACACTAAACAATGTTCTATAAAACATTAAAAGTAAAATTAGTAAACACTAAACAATGTTCTATAAGTCATTAAAAGTAAAACTAGGAAACACTAAACTGATAGTTAAAAAACACGAAACCGATATCTAGCAAACACTAAAAATTGTTCTATAAAATACTAAAAGTAAAACTAGGAAACACTAACATGATAGCTAGGAAATACTAAACGGATAGTTAGGAAACACTAAACAATGTTCTATAAAACACTAAAAGTAAAACTAGGAAACACTAAATTGATAGCTAGGAAACACTAAACAATGTTCTATAAAACACTAACATGTTTTAACTTTTGCAAATCACAAATAGTTCTTTGAGCTTTCCAAACAACACTTTTGAAGGAAGATACAAAACGTTCAAGCAACATTCTGGATAGTGAATTGCATAGATGTAAATGGATTGACATGAAAAAGTGGGCATGTTAAAAATGATTAATTTTACTTTTATTACTGGAAAACACAACCAAGTTTTTTATTTTACTTTTTATACCGATATTAACTATGGTGTTTTTGAATTGTCTTAATATGTGGTGGCTCCAATATGGCACATGCACAACACTTTTTTGTGTATGGTTTTAATCTCAAGCACAAAAAATATGAAATCATTAACAATATGCTCGACCAAATAGAATTATGCCAATGCTTACGGTTCTTCACTTACTGAAATGGTAAATCCTAGTATTATTTGTTATGTTTATGATTTAACTTAATGATATTCTTGAAACTGAATTATACATATAATAAATATCATGTGTAGCAATTTTTCGTATGCAAATTTTTGGAAGAAAAAGGTCACCAAGAGGCCAACATTCTTAAAGACCTTAAACCACAACAATTAAAGATGAAATGAAGAACAACATCAAATGTTGTATATTGTGGTATTTTTGTATGAGGCATATGGAAACATATTGTGGCCATGAGAAGAATTGGAATTCTGGATTCACGAGGCAAAGATGCAAGTATTTCTCACTATAAATTGACTTTAATTATTAAGTTATAACTTTTGATTTATTTTTCTTTATTAATTTTTGTAGCAATCAAGGCTAAATACTCTACGAGTAAGATATTGCCATGACATCCTAATGGCCAAGGATAACAAATTACGGCAAGCCATTCTGAAGAAAGCAAGTGAACTCCATGAAAAACATCTTGCAATTGTTGTTAGTGATGATCCACAAATGTAGATTGACTTATATATTGTAATATTTTGCTATATTGAATGTATGATATTGTTAGTTGTAAAAAGTTATATTAGTGTTTTTTGACACCATTTAGTGTTTTTCGTAACAACATTAGTGTTTTAGTACTTGTGTCTGTTTGTAAATACCATGACTTTGCTAATCTTTGGCAAATGAAAGTGTTAATACTAAATGTCGGGTATTTTTATTATATGTTCAAATCTAGTAGGTTAAAAAATTCATCCGAAAACAAACACTAAAAATGTTTCTCTAAACACTAAAATGAAAACTATAAAACACTAAAGTAACTTCAAGGAAACACTAAAGTTTGTTCCGTAAAACAATAAAATGGTACTATGAAAACACTAAACAGAGTAGTGTTTACTTATATTCCGCTTGTTAGGAAACACTAAAAGCACTATTAGGACTGATTACTAAAAGCACTAAGATGATTGTTAGGGAACACTAAAAGAATTACGAGGAAACACTAAATTTCTATAAAAAAAAAACTAAAAAGTGCTATAAAACACTATATTAGTGTTCTCTAAACACTAAAAGCATACCTAGGAAACACTAAACTGGATACTAGGGAAACACTAAAACTATAACTAGCAAACACTAAAATTGTTTCTCAAAAACACTAAACATATTAGTGTTTACTACTGTGCTTCTTGTAAAAAGCATGAACTCACTGTGCTAATTTTGGAAATATAAAATATTAATTCAAAAATGTATTGATTACTGGTATGTTCAAATATAACATGTCAATACATAGATAATAGCCAGAAAACATTAAGTGTATCACTAGTAAACAATAAAAAGTGTTCTAAAAAACACTAAAAAGGAACTATAAAAACACTAAACTTTTTTCTATAAAACACTAAAAAGGTAATACAAATACTATACAGATGAATGTTAATCTTGATCATTACACTAAAAAACCACATAGGAAACACTAAAAGTATATTGAGAAACAATAGTGTAGACAAATACAAATCATGGAAAGTTTAAATCAACAATATTGATCCTTTCGGGCATGCTTAATGCCTTGACTTGTCCTCCTTCAAGCAAAATGCTTAACAGTCTATGCATTCCAATTAGATTTACAATAGTTGCATTAATCTGTGAAGTTGAAGTGGATGCTTGCATTAATCTGTGAAGTTGAAGTGGATGCTTCATTGTGCTGCATACAAAAAGATAGGAATATTGAATGGGAATAATACAAACTTTGGGGTTATTGGCCAAATTTAATACGAACAATTTCCTTGGCTACGAACGTAACCAACTTTGAGGCTATTTTCCAATATCGGAACACCACCAAGTTTTATGGGTGGCGACTCATCGGAAATCTAATGTGGCAAATTTTTTTGACACGTGGACGGCAGAGTCAATTTTTTGACTAATTTTATGAGACATAACTCGCCAGCTATGGAAGAAATTTTTTTAAAAAAATTTAAATCCTCATTAACTCTGCTATTCTCTCTCTCTTTCCCCGCTTTATCCCTCTCATGCTCTCTCTCACTCTCTCTTCTGTCTCTGTAAACCAAATCATCTAAACCTAGAAAAGCTGTCCTCCGTCTCTCTCTCTCATTCTCCTCCTCGCTCTTGCTCTCGTTTTCCCTCAAAATCAACAAGCATAACAATACCAATTCCTTTTTCAAAAAACAAAACACCAATTCCATCAATTATCCATTAAAAGGGACCAAATTGAAGATGTAAACAAACAAAAAAAGTTCCATTCACAAATTTCTAGTAGATATTCAACAAACCTTTGGTTGGGATCATCATCAATAGACCGAGGGATAGCACGGGACCAACCCATTCAAACGAAAAACTTGGCGGGTTAAAGCACCGCCCCTAAATTCCAAGAAATGCAAAGAGCTAGAAAGAGAGGTAACCCTAACTCAAAAAACAATGCCCTTGAAATGCGGAATTAGTGCAAAACTACAAAAAATGAAGCAATTTAGGGTGAAAATTGGAATCATGTACCGCGTCGAACTCGCCGGAGATAGAATTTGGGTTGGAGAAGTTGATACGAGGATCCGTGAAAGAATCGACCTTGTAAAATCATGGGAGATGAAATTTTCTCTGCCATTCCCATGAAGCAATGAATGAAGGTTTTGGATTTTGGATTTTGGAATGTTGGTTTCGCTCCTAAATGCCACACCCCACCACCGATGCAATTTTGAAATGTTGGTTTCAGCCTTGTAAAATCATGGGAGATGCGATTTTGGAATGTTCTTCCCATTCTCACTTTGTCTCTCTGCCAGTCTCTCGTTCCCCTCTTCTTCTTTCTTGTTCTACTTCCTTTATCTCTCGGTCTCTCGATCTCTCCCCGATATCCGCTTGTCGTTGTTCCTCTTCCTTTGAATCTCTCAGCCTCTCTGCTCGCTCTCCCTTTCTCATTCGATTTCTCTTCTCCGCTTCTTCTTCTTCCCTCTCTCGCTCTTTACTTCTCTCGCTCCTCTATTCTCTGCTCTTCCGGTCGCTCCCAACCCCCACTTTCCTCTCTTCGCTTCTCTCTCTCTCTAGTTTAAGGGATAAGCCACCGAACCCCACCTTCGCACTAATTTCCTCGTAATCCTGCGTTTATTCCCCCTCCTTACAACTGGCAATATATCTCATAAAATTAGTCAAAAAATTGACTCCACTGTCCACGTGTCAAAAAAATTGCCACGTCGGATTTCCGACGAATCGCCGCCCATAAAACTTGGTGGCATTCCGATATTGAAAAATAACCTCAAAGTTAGTTTTGTTCGCAGCCAAGGAAATTATTCTTATTAAATTTGGCCAATACCCCCAAAGTTTGTATTATTCGATTCAATAACCCAAAAAGATAACACAAATTATTGAAAGAGAATATGTAGGGAAATATAAATGTCTTGATTACTAGCATGTATTAATACTAAATGTCATGATTCCTAGTATGTTCAAACATAGCATGACAAAATAATAATCCGAACTACAAACACTTAAATGATTGCCAAGAAACACAAAATTGCTTACTATAAAAAACACTAAACAGGAACTATAAAAACACTAAACTTTATTCTAAAAATACTAAACTATGTTCTAAAAACACTAAATTGCTCACTATAAAAAACACTAAACTTTGTTCTAAAAAACACTAAACTATGTTCGAAAAACATTAAACTGTGTTCTAAAAAGCATTAAACGTTATTCTAAAAAACACTAAACTCGTGTTCTAAAAAACACTAAACTTTGTTATATAAAAATAATTTTTTATAAAATGAAAAGGCACACATGTTCAGGAAATGAACTAGAATTATTGTTCCTAGGCATCTTGGAATTTCTTAACCTAACTCGGTTGACAATTTTCTCAACGAGTGCTTTTCCTTCTCACATTCCTTTCTCCTTTCTTCCTTTGACTAACAGGGTTTCGAACCACCATATTATTAGTACTTCTTCGCTCTTCTTTATCAACAACAACATCCACAATAGAAACATTCTCGATTGACAATTTTTCTTTAAACTTTTGGAATGCTTTTTCAAAATTTTGTCTTAAATTAACGTTTCCCTCTAACAGCAGATGATCAAACTGTTTGAGAAGTTCACTTCTCCAAATTGATGAAGGTAAGATTATATATCGAGTATTCAACATACAATCTGTTGCAAGTTGCGCTTTCGTTCTCCACCTCTTTAGTATATACTTGTCGGGAATTTTCTTAACACACTTGACATTATATATTCTCAAAGCATGGTGACATAATATTGCAATCACAAGAGATGGTGTGATCACTAACATCAAAAGTGACAAAATGTTCACTGATTCTCTAGCACATGAGACACCTCGGTAGTGCTTGAAACACTTTCCTCGGATGTGCGAAGATCTTTCCAGCGACCTTCTCCTAAGATATACTCATCCCGAAAAGTCTTATACATGTTTATTGCATAAGTCATATTAGCTTGTTGTAAAATGGCAACATGAGGTCAGTACATATCACAATGTCCTTCCTTGTTGCCGACATTATCATCCATCTCCGTTTTCCTCCAATCACCGACAACATGTGAGAAAATGTTGTAAGAATCAAAACCCGACTATTTTGTTAAGGCGCCTTGATAATGAAGAGTTTGTACTCTCACTCCTTTGAGAGGACAAAACTCCTCTTGAAAAATGATTCTTTGCAAACGCAGGACACCATCCAAGGATGATCAATACAATTAAATTTAGTCACTAATCTGCATAAAAAAAAAAAAAACAAAGCAGTAACTTTAGTGTAGAATTGCATAAGGTTCGAGTGTAGTTTACTTATGTGTTTATTGTTTTTACCTTTTCCAACAAAGCTCAAACTCTTTCACTGCGTCACATCTAAACATAATATGATTAAACTTTATGCTAAAACCAACCAACATCCTCAAGTGGTTAGTGTGACACCTTGTGTTCTCTTGAATATACCAACAACAAAGTCTATGATGAGATCGTTGGAAAAACTTTAGCTATTGCATTAGCCATTGAAGCGACTTGGTAAATCATAATTGTCTTTGGAGCAATGTCGTCCATAGATTGGAGGAATGTCTTAAACAACCGAGATGAAACTCTTAGTTTTTTCATTCAATAGAAATCTACATCCAACCATTGTATTTCTTGCATGGTGGTTCATATAAACAAAGGGCGCACAAATCATATTATATTTGTTTGTGCGGTATGTAGTGTCATACTAACAAATCTCCAAAAAGAACATAATCGTATTTCATTTGAGAATCAATCCAAAAAAAAGCTCACCAAATGGTTATCAGCATCCAACTCAATAACATAAAAAATCTTTCTCCTTAAGAACTCTTTTGGAGAATGTATTTACCAAATGTTTAGCATCTCCACCTTCCAAAGTCTTCCTATCCTCCTTTTCTAAATTGTTATAAACATCTCTCTTAGTAAACCTAAGGGCAAGTGTTAAACCTTGTTTTTATCGATTTTTAAAGCATTATTTAACCCAATTCTGTGATGATTTCAATGATATTTATTCGGTTTTGGGTTAGATTTTGTTTATTTTCACCTTATCGTCACCTAAGCTTATAAATCCCTTTATTTCGGGTTTTTGGGCTTAAATTTGAGACATTCGAGACAAATTTGCTGAAAAGTGATGAAGAGGAGAGTTCGGGCCCGAGAGGAGGCAAGAAAGAAGCCTAAAACACATCAAGAGACGTTGCACGGCCCCTGTGCGAAGCCGCACAGCCGTGCGAGATCATCGAGCGAAGGGCCGCACGGCCCCTGTGCGCATTTCGCACGGCCGTGCGAGAAGCTACTGATTTTGAAGTCGTGCACGGCACCCCATGCATAAGCTGCACGGCCGTGCGAAATAGGCAAAGAGCTCAGGGTTTTCGCACAGGCCCTCGTGCAAAAGTCGCATGGCTGTGCGAAACTCATGGCAGAACTTCGCACGGTACCCGTGCGACCTTGCACGGTCGTGCGACTACATGTTTCCGCGGATATTTAAGTTTCCAAATTGTAATTTTTAGGGATCTTTTTCCAGAATTTGAAATTTTAGATAGGGTTTTCGAGAGGCAGCCCCAGGAGGAGACTCAAGAACACTCAATTTTAATTTTCTACTTCAAGTTTATGTATGATTGAATCGCTTCAAGTTTTTATTCGATAATCGTAATTTCTTCTCTTTATCTTTTCTTCATAATTTCTCTTCATTTCTCCATGGCTATGTTCCCTAAATCCTGTCAATTGTTTAGTATCATGTTTAGGGGTTAATTTCTCTACTTAGGTTGGGATTGATCCCTATTATAACTTGATAATCATGAATTGAATGCCAATTGAATTGTTCTATGCTTGTTAGGTTAGAATTCACTTCGCTCATCACTTTTTCGTTGATTGCCTCGAAAGAGGACTCATATGTTTTATTAGGGTTTTGTAAACATCAAAAGATGAAAACTTATCTAGAATAACGTTGTGAGCAATTAGAACTTCATTATGAAAATAATTAAGGGTTTAATCGGGGTTGTGAGATTCATTCTTTATGATTTTGCTCTTTGTTAATCCTATGAAAATAGGTGATTAGGTTGTGCAAGATTAGTCTTTGACCTTCGAAAGTAGGCGAAGATAGGTTTAATTTGGTGTCTCCCCCTTCTAAACTGCTAGCATAGGCAAATCTCAAGCGGTATTCGATGTTGATTTCAGGCATAGTAGTGTGATAATCCCAATCTAAGGCTTGTTATTCATTGATCTCTCATAGTTATTTTGTTTTTAGTTGAATCGAAAAACCAAATCATTGTCGAACCGAGCTTTGACCTAGATTACAGCTTTTAGGTGGATTTAGTATTTGAAAACGAGTTCCTTATGGACACGACCCGTACTTGTCGGTTCCTAGCTACAGCTACACCGTGCACTTGCGGTATATTATTTCTCACAACAACGAGGAGACCCTAATGTGTCATTTTTCAAAACACGAAAAACTTGTGCCACTTTCAACCCACTTTTCCTCATTTTTCTAAAATAATCAATATGAGCTTCCTCCATTTTCTTATGAGACTTATGCAAAAACACTTCATTACTTGACATGAAGGCATGATTGTGCTTCATCATATGAATGGTGCATAACCAATTGTCAAACTTATCAAGACGAAAAACAACTATTGTTGCATAATCGGTTCGAGTGTTTCTCTTTGAATATTTTTTATCTTCTTCTTTTGTAGGTCTTTTAACTCCTCATCTAGAGCAATACATGTGTCCCTCTCTTACAACATCAGTTTTCTCTTTATACTTAACATTCCCAAGACGCACACTAAAATCAATTTTGAATGCATATTCGGTGTATAAATCTTCAACATCTTCCAATGACTTAAAATTCTTACCAATCAACTCGACTTAGATGCTTCTATAGAGATACCATTTTAAAGAGAATGTAACATAAGTAATTGGTAGAAAACACTAAACATTATAGTAAAAACATTAAACATAGTATCTGTAGGAACACGGCCGGCCGGGGCCCGCCGAGCTTCCCCACTTGTGTCGAGTCTCTTTTTTAATTATTGATTTTGAAGATGGTTTTGAAAGTCGATTTTTGAATGTGGGGATGAAACTTTTATTAAGATTTCTGAATTTTAATAAATCTTATTTACAGACTAATTAAGCAAAGTTAAATGGCGGTTTTATTAACCATTTCTTTTAGGAATTATTTTCGAAGTCTCGGGATCTTATTTTCTAATTAAGGAATAAATAACATTAGGGTTTTGGTTCGTCGTAAGGCTTCAAGGCTAGAGTGGTGTAAAAACACCAATCTGGACCGAAGCCTTACCGGCTGACCCCGCGGCACGAGTAATAGCCGGCGCCGGCCAGACACTATGGCTGGTGGAACCAGCCTCGGTCTCTGCCAGTGGGCAAATCCAAAATCTAACAATATTGTTCCTGCAACCAGAAAACACCGAGATGCATATTTGAATAGAAATAAAGCAAAAAGGAGTCGCCAGTCAATTTTTAGGAAAGAAAAATTAACAAAAATAAAATTTGCTCTTCCAATCTTAGTATGAGAAAACTAAGGCTGAAAGAGGCTAAAAGATGATTCCACTGGTCTTTGAACCGAGAATCGAATTCGGGGCGAGGGTATGAAACGTAGGGACAAACCCTTTCATTTCGCCGATCCCAAGACGACCATTACTAGTTCGAGGAGTGAATTAAAATAATATCAAAACAAATAGCACACAACAAAATTTGAAGTGAAATTAAAAGCAACCAAACAATAATAAAGGAAAGTGATAAAAGCAAAAGTAAAGAAAGCGGTAAAGAAAGTAAACGTGAAAAAGAAAGCAAAGTGAAAATAAAAGACTACATCGGTCGGGGAAAATTAAAAGCGATACATCACGAATCCACAATACTGAAAGCAATAAAAGAAAGCATAAAAATAAATAAACCGTTTTGAAAATTGGATCTGTGCCCTCGGGTTGTCCCACCTGCCGATCCGGATCTCTTGATGCGATGGTAGTGAATTAAAATAGGCTTTTTGTGAGATTTTGTGGAGATAGGTAAACAGATGTGTGATAGATGGAGTTTAGGGATCGGATGTAAGGAGTATGATGGAAGTAGAGTGGGAAGAGGCTGAAAAGGGACCAAGAAATTCAAATACGTGAATGGAGTATTCGGTAGCTCTTAGGCGAATTTCAGCAGAGTAACATTAAGGGTTGAGCCATTCGGAGAATGAGAGCCAATGCTCTCTAATTATAGGGAGATTTTAGGTCAAGCAATGACTTAGGTTTAAGCTCGGCCAGCCATCCAAAGCTAGTAATAAAAAATCGGGCCAAGATCAAAGCGATAAGACCATATAAAGCAAAGGACAAAACCGGATAGAACCGGTAAATGAGGGGAGGTAGGTGCCGGCCAATCGATGTTGCCTAGGTTTTCGCGCCCTTGCGTGCTACCCCGGGAGTCTCGCAAGCCGGAACGCAAGCATTTTGAGGCAAAACGCACGATAGAGGACACCGATCGTGTTGGGCGTTCTAGAAGATTGTGGGCTCCTAGTCACGGGTGGACTGTCTTGGGGCTTAAACACAGCACTTTGATTCTCGTGATCATGAAATGCAACGTCTAACATCGTCTTGAGGTCTTCAACTCCTTGTTTGATTGTACTAAAGTAAAATTTAGTATTCCGAACTTGGGATTTCCTAGCGCACGACATTGAACTCCGTTGTCCGTGAAGGCTTGGCCTATTTTGGATCATCCGAAAAAAGGGGATTTTTGGATCGACCCAAGGGAGAAGACTATTTATGTGGTGTAAGGGGTTCTTTGTGGTTTATCGGCTTCCGTCACACCCATTAGACACGATCCATGATCCAAGTCCTCAAACAGGATCGGGATTATCATCATCGGGCCAACAAATAAAAAACATAAAAAAAGGACGACACTTTTTAGGTATCTATAGTTAGCCCCCACTTTGACCAAGTCCGAAAGACGAAGGTTAAAGTAGACGATAAGGGTACTTACTCGTGATCGGCGTTGCTTCGAACCTGATTTAATTGATGTGCATCGATCTTTGACTTGAACTCTAACAGGGGGCTTGAACTTGAATGGCGGAGTCCGAAGTCTAGGTTTGTTGATTCCCGAACTTGGCCGCTTAGAGACCCGAAGTTCGGATTGGTGCGCTCAAACTTGACTTTGTGCTTAGTCCGAAGCTTGGCGGGAGCTTGAACTTGACTCGGGTAGTCAAGTCCGAAGTCCGGCTAAGGTGCATAAACTTGACCTCTAGGGATTTGGTTAAGGGCATCTTAACCTTTACCGTTGGGGAAGCTTGGCTGAAATTTTCTACACTAACAATTTTATTAGTTAATAATCGAATGGAAATAGTTTTAAGTGTTACTCGAAGATAATTTATAATCAAATCATGTTTCAAATATGGTTCCTTGACTTGGCCATGGAGTGGTCCTGAAGTCTTGGTGTGGTGTCCGAACCTTGACCGCTATTAGGCCCGAAGCACGACCGAGTTATGTCCGAACCTTAACCGTCGTTGGGCTCGAAGCTCGACCGAGGTGTCCGAACCTTGACTATTGTTGGGTCCGAAGCTCGACCGAGTTTTATCTCGAACCTTTACCGTTGTTGGGCTTGAAGCTCAACCGAGTTATGTCGGAACCTTAACCACCGCTCGGGCCTCGAAGCTCGACCGAGTTGTGTCTCGAACCTTGACCGCTGCTTGGGCCTAAAGCTCGACCGATTTATGTTTGAACCTTGATCGCTGCTGGGCCCGAGATTCAACTTCTATCTACTTTCGTCTGAATAGGAATGGATGATTATCTTTATGTAGAAATTCTTGCCTAGGCTTGGTCATTGAGTGACTCGAAGTTTGCTTGCTTAAAAATATGATGTTCCATGAGGTGATGTGTCTCATTTGAAATTTGAGCTTTTAGTTTGTGTGCTAATAGCTCCTTTGTAAGGTAGACGATTTGTGTCTCAGCTTGAGTATTCTTAAAATTGTTGTGGTTGTGTAACCCCTTCGATCTTGAGTCCCCACGTTCTTCTTGGGTGCTTGTGTCTAGCTCTTCTTGAATGTTGGAGTGTTGGTTAGCTTTGATTAGTCGATGGCACGAAAAATCCTCTTTGAAGGTGACGGTGTCCGTGACCTCCTTGATGTTGACTTGAGGCTTGATGCTTGATGCTCGCTTGATGCCCGATGCTCGCTTGATTGAATAATTCCTTGTAAGGTGCTTTGTTATTAAGTTTTGTTTTTTAGGAGTTTGACTCATGCAAAGGAAATGGATGCAAGATTCTAATTTAAGAACAAATGGATTCTTTTATGAAGATGATGCAAAAAATTCAAAAAGATAAAGATAAAATTGCACTTTAGCCCCCACCCCTAAAGTAGAGCCTAAAGAAGGGTAGGTCGAGCGAACTGCGATGTACTCGCTGCTGGAGGTAAACCGTGCTCCTAATGGTTTGATGCTGAATTTGACTGGCATGCTTCTTGATGATTCGATGAATTTTCCCAATGGGTTTATGCTCCTTTAGATAGGGCAAAGTGGGTTTTTTTGGATTTGGGAAATTAGAAGCGGAAATTGGGATCAAAATAAGGCTTAAGGTTGGACCTCGTGGGCTTCCTACGTATCCACAATAATGGAAATCGAGCCTTCGTAGTTCAAAAAGGGATAGCTGATTTGATTTTTTTTTTTGTTTTTTATTTTTGGAAGATAGGAAAAGAAAATACAATGGATAAGGAAAAGGGACAAAGCAAATAGACATAGAATAGATATGAAAAAGGGAAATGAATGCTTTATTCACATCCTTGATGAGTAGTGGGCTCATTGGATGTTCTTCTAGTCGATGTATGTTCTTCTTCTATGAGCATGCCAGCGTCTCCGAGTGCTTTGAAGTTTATGATAGGTAAGAACCTCAAGTGCTGATGATATGTAGGTTGTAGGTTCTTGATGATGATTTTGACTCGATCTTTATCGGATGGGCGATTAGTCATGTGGGCAGCTATTGCCCTCCAACGAGTCGGAAGTCGGTGAAGCCTTCATCGTCTCCTTGCTTGATCAATTCTAAATCCCGAAGTGTGACTGGTAGATTAGTATTGTAGGAGTATTGATGTAGGAACTCCCGCAAAGATCCTACCAGCTTGTGACCTTGCGTGGGTCAACAACATTGTACCATTTCATGACATCCGTGTCAAATGTCTAGGGGAAGATGATGTGATAAGTGCCCTCCGGTACATTTTTCAAAGTCATTGCCCCTACAAAGTTTCTCACGTGCTCGGTGAGGGTTCTCTGTTCCATGAAACTTGGTGTTAGGCATGGTAAACTTAGGGGGTAGCTTGCCTTTAGGGATTGAAGTGAATCCCTGGGCTAGATAGTGGTGGTTGAACATTGATGACTCCCGTAACATCTTCGCTATTTGATCTATTCTTGGATCGGATTGAGGCCTGGGTTCGGATCGAGGCCTAGGTTGAGGTTCGGGACGAGATTCTTCTCCTTCTTTTTCTTTCCCTTTAAACTTTGATTTCCTCTCCAGTTCTTCACGAATGAAACTAATGGATTTAATTATAAACTCTATCATCTTATCCTCGTGTATCAAGCATAGCTTCTAGCTTAGCAACATGACTCCTTGAACAAGGTCATGGAGGGAGTTTGCTCTGGTTGGTTGGCCATTTTTGGAGGAGGATTAAGTTTAGATCTTGGATGACACACCGGTGTCACAAGTAAAGAGAGAAATACCGGTGTGGTACGTGTTAATGTGGGACGTATCGGTGTTGAAGTAGATCTCTTAATTCCGGTGCATCTTAGTGAACCAAAAAGGTTTAGCCCAAGATGGCGTGGTACGAGGGAGGAAGTACCAGTTCCTCGGGCAATCAAGCCTAGTTAGGCCCGCCTATAGGAACCAAGTGGGAGCCTTCCTCACAAAAGGGTTAAACAGTGGGTATAATAAAGTTTTCCTAGTGGTCCAAAATAATATTTAAACTAGTTCAAAGGTTGCTAAATGAAGGATGTCTAATACAAGTACATCATTAAAACTCACTACTCAAATTTTCAAGTTTCACCCTCTTAATAAAAAGTTTATCCCCAGTGGAGTCGCCACTCGTAGGAACCACGGCTGGCCGGAGCCCACCGAGCTTCCCCACTTGTGTCGGGGTCTCTTTTTAAGGATTGATTTTGAAGATGGTTTTAAAAGTCGATTTTTGAATGTGGGGATGAACCTTTTATTATGATTTCCAAATTTTATTAAATTTGTATTAAAGTGAATTAAGTAAAGTTGAGTGGCGGCTTTATTAACCATTTTATTTTAGAAATTGTTTTCGAAGTCCCGAGATCTTATTTACTAATTAAGGAACAAATAACATTAGGGTTTTGGTTCTACCATAAGGCTTTAGGGCCGATTGGTGTAAAACACCAATCTGGACCGAAGCCTCATCGGCTGACCCCACGGCGCAAGCAGATGGCCTATACCTAAGGGTGGTCGACGCTAGCCGGATCCAAAATCTAACGTTACTCGTTCCTGCAACCGAAAACACCGAGATGCAGATTTGAATAGAAATAAAGCAAAAGAGGAGTCGCCAGTTAGTTTTTAGGAAAGAAGAATTAACAAAAACAAAATTTGCTTGTTCCAATCTTAGTATGAGAAAACTAAGACCGAAAGAAGCTAAAAGATGACTCCATCGGTCTTTGAACCGAGAATCGATTCGGGGCGAGGATACAAAACATAGGGACAAACCCTTTCGTTCCACCCATCCGAAGACGACCATTACTAGTTCGAGTAGTGAATTAAAATAATGTCAAAAAACAAGCACACAACAACGTGCGAAGTGAAATTAAAAGCAACCAAACAATAATAAAGGAAAGTGATAAAAGAAAAAGTAAAGAAAGCGATAAAGAAAGTAAAAGTGAAAAAGAAAGCAAAGCGGAAATAAAAGATTACATCGGTTGGGGAGAAATTAAAAGCGATACATCTCAAATTCACAATACATAAAGCAATAAAAGAAAGCATAAAAATAAATGAACCATTTTGAAAACTGGATCTCGTGCCCTCAGGTTGTCCACCGCTGATCCGGATCTCGGATATGGATATCTTAATGCGACGGTAGTGAATTAAAATAGGCCTTTTGTGAGTTTTTGTGGAGATAGGTAAACAGATGTGTTATAGATGGAGTTTAGGGATCGGATGTAAGGAGTATGATGGAAGTAGAGTGGGAAGAGGCTGAAAAGGGACCAAGAGATCATAATACATATTAGAGTATTCAGTAGCTCTTAGGCGCAACCGAGTAACATTGTTGAGCCATTTGGAGAATGAGAGCCAAGGCTCTCTATTTATAAGGGGATGTTAGGTCAAGCAATGACTTAGGTTTAAGCTCGGCCAGCCATCCAAAGCTAGTAGCAAAAACCGGGCCAAGATCAAAGCGATAAGACCACATAAAGCAAAGGATAAAACCGGATAGAACCCGGTAAATAAGGGGGGCAAGTGCCGGCCAACCGTGTTGCCTAGGGTTTCATGCCTTAGCGTGCTTCCCGGGAGTATGCAAGCTGGAACGCAGCGTTTTGAGGCAAAAAGTATGGTAGAAGGCGCCGACCATGTTGGGCTTTCTAGGAGATTGTGGGCTCCTAATCTCGGGTGGACTGTCTTGGGGCTTAAACGCAACACTTTGATTCTCGTGATCATGAAATGCAACGTCTAACATCGTCTTGATGTCTTCAACTCCTTGTTTGATTTCACCGAAATAAAATATAGTATTTTGAACTTAGGATTTCCCAAAGACACAACATTGAGCTCCGTTGTCTCCGAAGGCTTGGTCCGGTTTTAGATCGTCCGAAAGAAAAAGGGATTTTTGGATCGATCGAAGAGAAAAGGCTATTTATGTGATGTCAGGGGTTCTTTGTGGTTTATCGGCTTCGTCACATCCGTCGGACACGATCCATGATCCAAATCCTCAAACAGGACTCGGGATTATCATCATCGGGCCAACAAATAAAAAACATAAAAAAGGGCGACACTTTTTAGGTGTCTACAAGTACTAAAAAACACTAAACACCGTGCAAAAATGCAAGTAAAAACATAGAGTCTTACAAACATAATAGGTGTAACACTAAATATTATATTGAGAAATACTAAACACTATTCTACCATACACTTAAGTGCTCGATAGAAAACACCAAATATTATACTAAAAAATACTAAACATTCTAACATAAGCAATTGAGAAAACACTAAATATTGTAGTAAAAAAATTAAATATTCGTACTAAAAAACATTAAACACTCGTGCAAAATATACACTAAAACCGTAGATCATTACAAACAGAATATGTGTAACACTAAATATTATAGTGAAAAACACTAAACACTAGCTACCATACACTAAAGTGCTTGATAGAAAAAACTAAACATTATACTAAAAACACTAAATACCGTGCAAAAATACACCGAAACCGTAGATCACTACAAACGTAATAGGTGTAAAACTAAATATTATAGTAAGAAACAAGTAAACACTATTCTACCATATACTAAAGTGTTTGATAGAAAACACTAAATATTGTACTAAAAACACTAAACATTCTAACATAAATAATTGGTAGAAACACTAAATATTGTACTAAAAAATACTAAACATTGTACTAGAAAATATTAAACACTATGCAAAAATACACTAAACACTATTCTACCATACACTAAAGTGCATCTCAATAGAAATGTAACATTAGTGATTGATAGATAAAGTAAGCCGATTTGTATAATATGGAAAACACTAAACACTATTCAATAATAAAAATTAGGTTTGACAAGTAAAAACACTAAAAACTATACAATAATACACTAAAAACGTAACTCATTAAAAATAGAATATGTTTAACAATAAATATTATCCTGAGAAACACTAAACATCATTCTAGCATACACTACATATTATCCCGCCCACTCTAAAATACACCGAAGTGCATCTCATTCAGAAATAAAATACGGCTAACTACAAAAATAACGACAAATTTGAACAAAACATCTTCAAAAACATAAAAACTTCATCAACTCAAAAAGTCATCAATGAATAAGAGAGAAGAAAACAAAATCGAAGTACCTATAAAAACATGTTCATCACCAATGGTGGAATTCTTTGAATCATCAAGACGACATGTTCTGTTCATTGAGGGTAGAAATCAAGCTTCCTTTGCATTTAATGGCGGAATTATATGGCAAGATTCGTAGTTCATTTTGTGGTTGTGACTCATCACTCACGTAAATCAATGAACACTCTATATTATCTTTGTTATCGATCGAGAATGGCGTAAATCAACGAAAATCATGATTAGATCTATTGAACAATGGCGTAAGAATGAGGATGGATGATGGTGATGGCAATGATCATTGTAGATTCTGTTTTACAACGATGATGGTGATAGTGCTCGTTAGCAACGACTGTTTGAGGCAACAAAAAAAAAAAAAGGGAAACCGGGAAAGAAAAGAAAAGTGCGTACTGAACGAAACCAAAATAAAAGGAAAAAGGCGAGTGTGTACTCGCATCATGCGTGAGGGCGAGGGTGTGTGCAAGAAAGTTGGGCCAAGGTTGTACATAATAATTTTTGGAGGGAGAGAAGAGAGAGAGACCGAGAGTGAGAGAGAGGCGAGTGAGTGACAATGAAAGAGAGAAAGTGGGGAGGTGAGAGAGCGGCTCAACTCAAATTAACACTAATTTGACCAAAAACATTAAGGTTTTTTTAAAAAATTCATCGGGTATCCTTTGGTAAACAAAAATTACGTAGAGGTACCCAAGGTTTGATGTAGCTATTTCAAGGTTCCTCAGGTATGAAAAATTACTCTTAGGTACTCCGACCTTTGTAAAAAATTATCTAAAGGTACCTTTAGATTTGGTGTAATTAGTTTAAGGCCCCTTAGATGTGAAAAGCTACTTCGAGGTACCTTGACTTTTGTAAAAATTATCCAAAGGCACCTCGACGTTTGGTGTAACTATTTAAAGGCTACTCAGGAATGAAAATATATTCCTAAGTACATTTCCCTTTGTTGTTATGTTTTCTATTGTCCATTTTCGGCATTGACATCAAATATTTGATATGTTGAGTAGGAAATTCAAATTTTTTGTTAAGTACTAATTTTACTTCGCTTTCAATAACTCGAAACTTAAAACATCAATATTTTACATTCTTCCATCTAACAAAATAAAACTTGTAATTTTTTATGTTGTGATTTTTATAGTTAATACTTGTTGTAAAAATTTTGTACTTACAAAATTTATAACTTTTTATGTTGTGATTTTTACAAGTAATTTTTTGATTATTTAAAATTAAAATTAAAAACGTTGCGATTGTCTCCTTTGGTATAGTCATATAATGTGAAGACAATAAGATATGGTAATCTGGGAAATGTATGCTTCAATTAACTTTTATTGAGATAAAATGAAATAGCATCTACAAAACCTAAGTCTTTCATTTAAATGATTGGAAATTCAAAATAGGTTTAATCCTATTAAAAGTTAAAAAACACACATGACATGTCTTTTTAAAACCCCTAAACTATATCCTTTTAGCAAACCAATTTTGAACAAAAGAAAAAAGGAACATTCACAATGTAGAGAGCGAGAGGATTAGGAGTTTTGAAAAAATAAATTAAATTTAAATTAAACTTAAAAAAATTAACACAGATGACGAACAGATTAAGCTAAGGAAGGAGAGATACATGATTAGGGGTTTTGAAAAAAATAAAATCAAAATAAAAAATTTTAAGGTTATTTGGTTAAATTTCACGAGCCTCGTTAAGGGTAAAATAGACTTCTTATATTTCCGATAACTTTGTGGGTTGGAAAAGGCTCACAAATAATATTACAGCAAAATTTAGGGAATTTAGGAGTAATTTTTTATATTTGAGGAATTTTAAAATATTTATTCTAAATCTTAGGGTACTATAGATAATTTTTTATAAATGTTAGAATATGTGTGAGTAATTTTTCAGATATCATGTGCGTAATTTTTTGTTTTCGTAAATATTCCAAAATTAAAATGCTTTCAAAATTTTGGCGTGCTTATGTTTCAAGGACCTGCACTGCACGATTCTCCTCGTTCGATTCGAACGGGGGCTCGGCCGCGCCAACACAGCGTGCGAGAGAGTGAGGCAGAGAGACAGAGAGAGAGAGGTGTCAGTCTCCTACTGAGCTCGCCTCTCGCTTCATTACACTACGATGCTCAGGCAACTTCGTTGAGAGCAAAACACGGTAAAGGAGAGGTGTATGTGTACCAAAGTGGGAATAAAATTTTCTCTAAGCGAGCTGATTAGGGTTTCCGAGGGCAACAGGGTCGCCACTTAGCCCCGTGAGCCTCAAACTAGTACTGAATCTTTCCGCCAATTGAGCCGGGTAGGGTTGAATTAGGGAATGCTGAATTTGATTGTGGGTTGGAGCTAAAAGAGAGGGATTTTGAATTTCCGCTTTTGGTTAACAATGGTGGGCATGTTGAAGCTGCCCAGAAGCTCATTTGCAATAACGCCACACAAGGTGTCAGTGTGTGTTCTCATTCAAATCTACGCAACTCCTGGCTCCTTTGTTCCTGACCTTTTCTCTTCGATTCCCCACCACAATTCCTTCGGCTTATTTTTATTGGCATTGATTAAGGTGAATATTCTTCTCAAAACTTCACATTTTAGTGCTTGTGTGTTTGTTTATGTTGGCTATCAGAAAATTCGCCTAGGTGATTGATCACAGTTGGGTAGTTTATTTGTATTGATTATCAACTATGCACAATTTAAGCTGCCCAGGTGATCATAGTTGGATAGTTTATTTGTATTGATTAACTATGCACAATGTAAAATACCAAATCAGAAATGATTACTAGACTTTAATCATAGAGTCTTTAATTGATGAGGGGCAAAAAACGATAGAATAATGAATTCACTTTTGGTTTTGTGGAGCGTAGAACATGGAATTTATTTTAGTTGAATTAAGTTGAAAAGAACATGGCCTTAGGGGTTTAACCCCTTGTTGGAAGTTAAGGCATCTTAGGGACTCATTATTCTTCTATAAAGCTTCGTGTGGGCTATGATGGAATTCGGATAATGTATTCTCTCTTATTAAAAAATGACTATGTCAAATAAAACTCTAGAGATCTGAATGTACCTATTCGGGGTTTTACTGCAGCGTTCTACTGCTGCTAGACCTTTGTATGGCCATACATTCAGCACAGGGTGGAGTTGGTCGTATAAAATGGGTTAATTTGCTAAAACATACGTCTTCCTGATCAAAGGTGCATTTTAGGGAATGAAGTGAATGCAACTGTATACTTGGTTTATTTTCGCAGAGAAGGGATACTATCCCCTAGATGTGATGGATTTGATGGTGGTCAAATTGATCTGGGATTATAGATTGTGACTCTTAAGTTTAGGTTATTCTTAGACTAGTAGTTTGTTTAGTAATGATTCTCTATTGTGCTTTGTGCATGTTTTTGCATTATGTGGATGCTGCATGAGCATTAATGCACTCTGAAGCATTTCTTTATTAGTGTTTTTCCCTTTTGCAATCTTGTTATTTCCACCTGTCAATGTTGAGTAAGTTTGTCTTTTGTATTTGGTTGCAATTCTCTTAATTTGTTATTGTAAAGCCTGTGTACCACCATATCTTGGACCATTATCTTTCTCCATGTTCTTTTTCCTTTGTACTCCCTCTGTCTCATGAAGATTCTTCTACTTTCTGTTTTGTTCGATTTGGTCCATGATGGCTATCCTAAACATTTATTTAGGAGAAGTTCATTTTCAAAATTTTATGATAAGTGAAAGGAAAAAGAAGGAAGCATTGTGGTTTTTGGTTGGCGTGTGTGGATGATGGGTGTGAATTGATAAGAAAATCTTATATCTTATTCATTGTTTATTTAATAGATTATAAGTTAAGAGGCGAAATAAAGTTACATTTTAATCCATTTTCCTTTCCTTCATAATTCCAACAAATTGGAACGAGGAGAAAATGGGAAATTGGTGGAAAAACTTTGCTTCGTTTTTTCTTTCCTTTCAGGCTTATTTGTGTATCTGAACATAGGAAGATGACTATGTTCTTTTTCCACTCTTCTTATTTAAACTCACTGTAAGACTTGGCAAAGTTAACTTCTCCAATTCTACTTAACCCTTTTTTTTCTCATTGAGATCTGATTCTATTTAACTTTAAGACTAAAGATCTGAATCCAATGTGCTCTTGTCAGTGTGTGGGTTTATAATATTGCTCCACGATTTTTCTTTGTTGGAAAATTGGGGCAATCACTATTGGTCAGTGGGAGTAGTTTTGTCTGCTCCCCAGTTGCTCTGCATCAATATTAGGTGTATTGTTTTCTTTTTAGTGCTTCATTCAATTTCTTCTAACGGTTCAGATTCTAGTTTCTTCTTGTTTCTAATCTATAGCTATCACTTAATTTTGTTAAGTTATTCCTCTGATGTGAAATTTTCTCCTTTAGTATACACATCTCACATGTGTGACACTTGTGTACATTACTTATTGGTGGGCCTGGTGGCACAACTTTCTTTTCAGTCTTATGATGATATTTTGGAGCCAAAGCTGGATGACCTTATTTCTCAGTTGAGAGAAATTGATGGCTTACTTGACCAAAGATTAACCCACAGATTGTCATCACTGTCATCACCTGATGAATTGTTCAATCTTTTCAATGAATTGCAAGGTTGGATTGCTTTCTTCTTAGTATATTTTCTTGTCAGCTTATCACTAAAAATACCCGCCCCGAAAAAAGAAAAACAAAATTGTCTTTTTGGTTGCCATTTCGGTTTTAGGTTTGGATTGTGACATGTGGAAAGCTTAATTGTTTTCTCAGGCATCCTAGGAGGACCTGACTCAACTGTTCTGGAAGATGATCAGATTATTTTGGATCCCAGCAGCAATCTTGGAATGTTCTTGCGTCGATGCCTACTTGCATTCAACATGTTGACATTTGAGGTAACTGACTTACTGCGGGTATGAGATCAGTATTGCATGTACAGGGACAATTTGTGTTTTCCTCCTCAATTTCTGTCTTTTCCTGCAAAAGAGGGATATCTTACTCAAGTAAACCTTGATTTGATTTAGTGCTGTTAACAGCACAAAGCCCAAGCTTCAGGCTTTATGGCTTACGCCAATAACCTCCCCCTCTCCTTTTTTGGTGTCGCATGAATTCTTTAGACGAGTTCGGTAAACTAGCTATTTTAGTAGTGATTAGCTATTTTTAGACCTGTCAATTCGGGCGGCCGGGAGGTGGTTAAAATACGGGTTGGGTGTATTTCGGGTTCGGGTAAAATAAGGTTCAGGTTTATTTCGATTTTGCGGGTTTCGGGTCAATCCAACGGGTCATGAACGACATATTTTTCTTATTCTTATATCCAACAAAAATTAGACTAAGACATTCAAATGAACGTTGCATATCAAATAATTGTGATTTCATGATGATAAACTCAATCCAAATATTTAGATTGAATAAATAGAACTAAACACTTACAAGAGTAGTTATAGCAACTTCAAATACTCAAATTAGTGGATTTAATTGAAAAAATCACGTCAGCATAGTTATGATTCAACTAATTATATCTCAAAGTTCTACCATCTTATCTCACTGTCATAACGAGTTTAAAAAAAAAAAAAAATTGAAGAGCTTTTCCGTCCCCAAAAAAATAAACCAGGAACTTTTACCTAAAAATTTCTAACCTTAGTGACAGAAGCAAATAGAGGTTAGGTTCCACAAATTCAAGGGTTTCACATGTCAAATTAAGTGATAAACAACGATATTTTCCTTTAATAATTTGTCATTTGAACTTCGAGATTAAAACATATACACTAATTAATTAGCAAATTGGATTCATTCATAAAGTCTACTTCTGGCAAATAGAAGAGTTGCTTTCTCTCTCTTTCTTCAAGTAAAATCTCAATAAATTATGAATTGGAAGTGAATCTTAATGAAGTATGAATTTTGGGTCTCCATCATAGCGTACTTCAAAGCTTGGGAGTTTGCTTGCTGTCTCATGGGTTCATGCTGAAGATTCAGATGTATTTTGTGTCAAAGATTCAGAAGGATGTACTCTGGCTGAAGCCCATAGGGCTGCGCCGGCGATGGAGCAGTATTCTATACGGTGGTTTTGCAGGTTGCTTTAGAGAAAATGAGAAAATGGGGTTTGAGGAGGAGAGAGAAAGTAAGATCAGGTGGTTATGGGGTTTTGGGGAACCTGAATGGTTTTTGGGTTTTTTAGTGTGATGTTTAGAACTGAAATGCTCCCATTGACGATAGTTGGAAGGTTTTTTTTATCGATTAGAGAGATAAGGTAATAGAAAGAGGGGATACAGGAGGGAGACTGGATAATGGAGAAGACAAGTAGAGGAGCTGAGAACCATGGGAGAGAAAGAGCTGAGAGGCAGAAGTTTGTAATCTAGTGTCTAAACCCTAGGGTCTTATTTTGCCTTCCCCACTTGGACTCCTTTTAGCCTCCTTTTTGCTCTTTAATTTTAAAAGCTCAAATTTTCATTTTACAGCTTTGCTTCACGCCCAGTAGCCATGAGTGAATTTTCAAGCGGCTGACCAATGGATCGACACGGTTTGACCCACCCGAACCCAAAAGTCTCCTGGTTGTTTGGGTTCGGGTAATTTTGGGTTTCGGGCCGGAATTTCATGTCCAAAACCCTAAAATATCCGACGGGTTCGGGTCTGGTTCCGGTCAGGTCAGTCAGTAGCCATGAGTGAATTTTCAAGCGGCTAACCAATGGGTCGACCCGGAACCCGACCCCTCCGAACCCAAAAATTTCCCGGTTGTTTGGCTTTGGGTAATTTTGGGTTTCGGGTCAAAATTTCTTGTCCAAAACCCTAAAATATCGGGCGGGTTCGGGTCTGGTTTCCAGTGAGGTCAGTTTTTGCCGGATGTGGTAGCTGTTTAGTAGTTGTTAGTTGTTAGAGTGGTTAGTGGTTGAACTAGCTGTCTAATATGGAAGTGTTTGGTAGAAGTAGTTATTAAGACATGTAATTAATGTAAAATGACGTTTAAGGACATGAGCATCATTTTAGTTATTAATAAAGTGCAATTGATGTGAAAAGGCATCAACTATTCATAGTTTGTATGTGCTACTACTATAACAATTATTATTAGTAGTACTTATTATTGTTGATATACTAATATCAACATTAAAATGTATAAGCTCGTATAATTTTTATTTATTCTTTCTTTGAGGGAGTACTTTTAACTATTATATCAAAAAATAGAAAAACTATTAATCGATTGAACTAATGATATTCATATGTATGAATAATATTCTCATTATTTTGATTGTTGTTGTATATTTATTTTTTTAGTATTGAATTCCAAAAATTTTGCTAACCTAAAGAAGTATATAGCAAACTTTATCATGTATGTATAACAGACAAATATGATTTACTACATTTCACTTCATGTGCATAAAATACATGCGTGACACTGAAAGTAAATTGTGAAGTTATTATCAAAAGATTGTCACTTCACTCGATATACCAACCAAAAATATTTTTTGACAAAAAAGGCTAATTGTGTTAATTAACTTCAAACCACTACCCAGAGGCTATGATACGTTTGAGTAATGTTTCGAGAACACAGCCTTAATAGTTCACCTCTACTTGAAACACTAATTTGCCAAACACTTATAAATGAAAATAAGTAATGGTCTAACTATTTGAAATCACTAACCACTAATTAAACCACCGCTGCCGAACACCCTTTGTGCCTTTGGTCTTCGAAATTCCAGTGCTTTTCATTATCTGTTGTCTTCATGGTGCTGTTCCTCTAACACTCATGAATAATGTCTTAACGGATGTACCTTTGTTTTTATCCTTTTGTATGCTAATGCAGGGGTATGCCATCTGCTATCAAATATGGAGTCATATTGTAAAGAATCATTTTCTGGTTCACCGTCATTTGATTTGACTCGTTTGGATGCTTCCAATGATGAATATGAGAGATCGCTAGATTATGAGAATATGGATCTTGATAATTCTGCTTCCCAAGAAGTTACCCCAGCAGCTGAAACAAGAAAAAGAGCGGGCAAAAGAATATCATTCCATCTTCATGTGCCGAAAGTCCTTGATGAACTTGCTGAAGGTATGTCTTTCATTGGTTCATATTCAAGTACAATTCAAGTACAATAGATGTGCAGTAATGTGGTATGAGGATCCGGTGTTTTATCTTTTCCTGTTTGTATGGATGTGACTTTTGTCTCAAGGTCTTTTGAAAAAGGCAGTTTAACTATTTTTTCTCCTAACATTCAACAAGATAGCTCTCAAACAGGGCAGACTGCCTGTGTAATGCTGACAAAAAATATTGGAGCTGGGATCATTACAATATGCTCATGGTTACTTGTATTTGATTGTTTACTCTTTGTTGATAAGGTTTAAAATGGACAATTTTGAAAACTGCTTGACTCTTTACACTCAATATCTTCCTCCATCTGTTATGGGTAAATGTGTACAATTCTACTTGTAGTTTACCTTCCGAAGGGCTTGGTTTACTTAATGTTTATGGTTGCATTATGAAGGTTTGCTCTTGAAGAAGTTAAGTCACCCTAGAGGGGGTGAATAGGGTGATGGAAGATTTTTGAGTAAATCAAACTCTTTTGCACGGAATAGAGACAGAAACAGATTCCGAGTCTAGATTGGACTCGGAAAAGTATAAACTCGGATATACGTGGAAACCCTCCTTGGGTAGAAAACCACTGGACGAGTGTCAATCCGGACACCAAGTCAAATCCACTAATTGAATCCTCAATTACAATGAATATGACTACCCGGATTTGTTCCCAAACAAATCTACTACAATTTTCCCGTGCTCGGAATTTACCTTATCCGAGTGACCTAGTACTTTCAAGTTGAAGTTACCTTATCAACTTGGGATCCTCCAATTTTTCCCAAGGTTAGAAGTTTCCTTATCTAACTTGGTACTTCCAAACTGAGATAACCTTTACAGTTTAGGACAATTGAGTTGAGGTAACCTTTACAACTCGGTCGGAGAGAAAGAGTAGAAGAGTAGTAAGAATTGCAATACAATTAACTCGAAAAAATACAACTCGGAATATTAGAATTACAGTTTGGGAGTTGTATGCTAGAGAAGATGTTCAATATGGTCTCTCTCTTTTTCCATTCGTTAATTGAAATCTTGTGCTAAGGCTTCTATAAATAGTCCGCCTCGAAGAGATGGCCGTTGAGCCTCCAACGTCTTTCTGTTGAAGCCTGTCCGAGTCAACTAGCCGATGTAACGGATAGTCCGAGTCACTAAGATTTCTGGACCACCTAGAAATAGTTGTTGTGCCTTGGTCCTAGCTTCCAACAACTCTTTTTCCAACTTTTGTAAATTTTCTAGAAATTCCAGCTTTTTGTCTAGCGAGTTGCTTTAACGGTCGAAGCCTTTTGTTTTTGCTTTTTCTTCGGATAATTGACACTAGAAAAACCTCGCAAAACATTAAGCACAATGGTTCTCAAAGTATAAATATACTTTGGTCCATAATTAGATAAGGATTAGTCTAAATAAAGCATTTAATAACTAATTACCTTAATCTATTAATCGGAATATTTCAAGTCTAATATTCAATATATTCGGATTCCGGATATGCTAAAACTTATAAATAAATCATTCAATTTTAATGGGCACAAGAGTTATATAGACATTTTACAATTACGCATGATTAAACAAATAATAGCGTAGGCAAACTAAATGTCCGAGTCCGACTAAGTGGGTCAGAATCCGAGTTCGGAGTGGGTCAAAATCTGGTTCCGAGTGGGTCGGATCCGAGCCCGAGTTCCGAGTGGGTCGGAATCCGAGTTCCGAGTTCCGAGTTCCGAGTAGGTCGGATCCGAGTGGGTCGGAATCCGAGTTCCGAGTTCCGAGTAGGTCGGATCCGAGTGGGTCGGACTTACTCGATCCGTCATAACTAACTCGGATTCTACTTTCTAAGTCCGAGTCCGACTTAGTGGGTCGGACTTAGTCGGATAATCTTAATATGCTTAAGTCTGAGTTTAGTCAAGAATAAGTCATATTGAAATGATGAATTGTAAAGCATATGACTTAGTTAAATGAATTTCTTTTAGGATGCTTCTTGCTTTATCCTAAATTTAGATGAATGCATGAAATCAAAACACATCCAAGGGGTTAGTCGATCATACCCGAGTCTTCACATTAGAAAAAGAACTTATTCCTTTCTGTGTAAATCATAATCGTAGCAACCCCCAAACACCTTGCAAAGTATACTTGTCAAATGTTTGCCGTTGATGTTGGAACCCTCAAGTGGATTTGATTTTATAATCTAATGGAAAATTATTTTGATTTTCGAGATATGAGATCATTGCCGAGCCTAGCTGATCTTTTGTTTTTTGGTTGATATTTTGTTTTGATACATTAATGGAAAATGAAGAATGTGCTTAGTTTCGAATAGGGAAAATCAGGGAGGTATGACTTTAGAAGTGGATCCTCTTGTTACTGCAGGAGTTGAGGTTCCAGCGGATAAAAGACGTAACACTAGAGCCACTGATGTGAGCCCATTTATGGTTCCTGGAACCCATGTTTTGGATACTTTTGATGCTAGTGCTGGTATATTCTTGCGTGGACACTTGCAGTTGCATGGATACTTGCTGGTACAGGCCGATGACATTGAAAAGTATGCATTCTTTGATGTTTAATATATTCTTTTCTTTTGTGTATATGTATTCTTATCTGGTGTTAGTTTTGTTGCTGAGTTGTATACTTATTTCAGGCATGGCAGTTCATTTCCTTTAAATACTCTTGAATCTATTCTAAAACAACTTCAGAAGTTGGCACCTGAGTTACACCGTGTAAGTATGTCATTGTGCATTAAATTCATTGTGCCAGGGGGATGGAAGCCTCACTACATGGCTGTGTCAACAGGCAAGGTGTATTAGTGAGAAAGATGTTAATTTTCAGGCTGACAGTGTTCTGTTCCCCTAAGCAGGTTCATTTCTTGCGCTATTTGAACATGCTGCATCATGAAGATTACACTGGTGCTTTAGAGAACCTCCATCGGTATTTTGATTATAGGTGAGTATGCTATTTGTTTTTTCCCCTATTACTTCATGACGTTGTCAGGATAAGAAGTAGTGGCTTGATTCTCTACCGTTTTTCTGTCCTAGACACCACTGTGTTATGACTTCCACTTTCACTTTGGTTTAATTGCTGTTTTGTGTCTACTATTCTATGCTTATATAGTCTATCTAGTTGAACTTGTATTTCCCCCTAGGTCTTGGGTGAGACCGTCTCACATAATAGATAGGGTGAGACACACACTTTTATGGTGACTTTTGATATTTATGGTAAAGTAACCCCTAGATAAATAGTTATTCCTGAATTAAATCGTCACTCTAAAATGAATTATTAATCACCCTAAAAACCTTCGTAAAGCCATCCATTCAGGAGTCCATTTTGCCAAATCTCTTATGCAATATGGTTTCACAAAGAATTTCGGATTTTTAAAGGCATCTCTGATCTAATTATTTGATAAATAATTTTAAAACATAGGAAGACACAAAAGGGAATCACCCAGGTACAATGGGACGGAAAAAGTGAAAATCATCATGCCCTCATTTAAGCTACCATGAATAACTTATCTCGTGAATTTAAAAAGTCAAAATGCACTTTATTTTAACTATGCAAGATCCTAAAGAATGTTGGTTGGAACTCTTCATATGGCAATGATTTACCTTCAAAAACATATGATTCTTTCCCTCCTAGTACTCCACCAAGTAGCCAAAGAAGTGAACTTCCAAACTCCTAAAGCCAAACTCTTCTTCGTCCTCCTTTTCTTTTTCTTTCTTTTAGTACCTTTAATATGTAGACCATCAATACACTTATGACATTCCTTAATGTGAAAGCAAAGAAACCCTTGGATGATGAAATAGGAGGTAGTTTGTCGTTCTTCCTCCCTTAAGCACATTGTACACATTTTTGCTGAGCAAAACTTTTCCTTTTGTGCATATGATTTGTTGGGACTTTTCACTTAGTGGCTGCCAAGCTAAAAACGTGTAGGCTGAGTCTTCTTTTAGAGAACCGGGTGGAGAAGGCTTTTTCCTGTAAATTGGTCCGGGCTCAATCCTCTTTTCATGAGAGTGAATGGGACCGTGATCCGCCAACCTTCTTGAACTTCACTGGAATCGGTTTTAAAAGATTAGAATAGGAATTAGATTCCTCTTTAGCATTGTAACCAAGACCTTTTTGAATGAGACATACCGAGAGCCTAATAAAAGATTAAGGTTTTCCGACCTTGAGTGAGTTTTAAAATCAGCTTTTTAGACTGATTGAGCTTTCTTTCGGTTGCTCATTCTCATTCTCTGTTCCGAGTGTCTCATACTCGGTCTTATTGTCTTGAGCACAAGTCTCGAGTACCTTCGATTTTGTTTCAAGTTATCTAACTCATTTTTCAAAACATTACTCTCAAGTGGGCAGGCCCCCAGGTGGGTAGTTTGGGCTGGGCCTAAAAACAGAGGGTCAAGGCCCATTTATTTGGTAAAGGGTCGGGCCCTAAAGGGTCATCTAAAAGGCGGGTCGGTTGTGGGCCAATTCAATGACCCATCTCCTCTCATCTCTCATCTCTCACCCCACACTCTCTCTCTCTCTCTCTCTCTCTCTCTCCCCCATCTCCTCTAGCCCATGGCAAATTCCATTAAAGGAGAGATAAATGAGAAAGACAAGTGTCTTGGAATTCGTTTACATTATTAATGTATCATTGTATTGATTATATCGCCTTTCTAATATATATATATATATATTTATATATTAATTTGTATGTATTGTTTTTTAAAACATACGGAGTAATAAAGTGGAAAAGGTATAAATCATATTATAAAAATATTTTATGAATGTCATCTAGCAATCTAGTTAGTGCAATTACTAAAATTTTTAGAGTAGTTATTTAAGATATAAATTTTAATTTTTTTTTGGTAAATTTTGTAACACTATCATAACTAATTTAATAATTTTCATGTGTTAGTATTTGCTATTGTGTTCGATATGGGTTGAAACAGAGAAACAAGAAGTTTGTCAATTTCATCGATACAACTAAAGTTAACAATAAATAGTAAAAACCGATTAAATTAGTTATAAATGATAAGATTTAGTGATAATAAATTGTAAGAAAACGTGAAAGGAAGCGATAAGAAGACAATAAGAGGGAAAGAAGTGGTGGTTGTCTTTGATGAGGGCGGAGTTGGTCAATGAAAAGACTTAGAAGCTCTAATCTTATTTAATAAATCATTTTTAAATATATTGATGTTATTTTGTATAATGTAAATGTACCTAAGTTTGAGGATGATATTGGATCCCATAGAACCGCCTGGTATAAGCACCATAGAGTTGCCATGGGTCGTCTGTACAATCGGCTTGTATTAGCTATGTCTTTAATGGAATTTGCCGTGGGTTGAAAATTAAGAACTCTGTTGCCCTACAAGTTGTTTCAGGACGAGTTGCTAGTGCTTCATGCTACCAAACCAAGCACTAACATCAATTCATGTTTAGCTCGGCCCATGGGCGGGTCATGGGCGGCTGGCCCATGACCCAGCCCAGCCCATTTATTTTTTCCCCGGCCCGACCCTTTATAGTGATGGGCCGGCCTTGACCTCGCCCGGTCCAGCCCTACTCTCGGCATTAAGAGACTCAAGATGTTCTTTGAAATTTGAAGAATCGGAATTTGACTTTTCTTCCAAAGTAAAAATATATCTAGCTAAATCAGCTTTGGAGAACTTAAAGAAGTATTCAATTACCTTATGAGGACTTGTTTCCTGTTGTCACAGCTCTTTTCGAGTCCGTCGGTGCCATAAGACACTTCGAATCATCGGAATCATCTTCTTAAGATGAGTCTTCATCACTCCAGGTAGCTATCATAACCTTTTTCTTCTTTTTGTCCTTCTTTCTCTTTGGACAAGTCCTTGACTATACGTTCCTTGCCACCACATTCAAAGCAACCAGAGTTCTTAGTTAAAGATAACTTTGAAAGGGATGAATATTTTCCTTTTTGTCCTTCTTATCTTTCTTGTAAAACTCTTCCTTTGGCCTCTTTTGCCATTTTTTGTACTTCATCATCTTTTTGAGGCCTCGAGCAATGAGTGCCATGGGATCCTCTTCGAGTTTGAGGACTCGGACTTTGTCGTCCGCTTTCGAGGCCTTCGACGCAATGTTCTTTTTGGTACCGACCTCGACATCCTCTTCTTCCGAGTGAATCTCATGTGTGAGTAGTTTCCCAATGAGCTTGTTAGGCTTTAGTGGAGAAAGATTCTTCATTATGAGTCTCTTCAATGGCTGTCACCTTGGGGCCCTATCTTCTCTTTGGTAGACTTCTTTGTTGGGATATAGTTTCTATTCTTGATGATGTTCCGGACTTCATCATTATCCAATGGAAAACATTCCATCATCTTCGTCCAATGTGCAAAGTTCGACCCTTCGAACTTAGGTGGTCCGGTAGATGATCTTCCTTCGTTAAACTCTCCATTGTTCTCGAGACATTTGATCTTTAGACCTCTCGGATTGTGAGATCCTCTTGAAAGGTTAGGCTCGATAACAATTGAAGGTTTGCTTTTGGAGAGGCTAGATCAAGTATTGAGATGCTAGTTTCCTTCTCTCTTCTCTTCTAAATATTTATCTTTCCCTCTATAATTCTTCTCTCCCTTCTAAATTCCCTCTTCTTATCCCTTTTTCCCTTCCCGTTCTCTATCGGGTAGACAAAGACATTCAATAACTCGGAAGGCATGTCCAAATGCTCTTCTATAAAGTCAACTCTCATCCTTTTGACAAAAGCTCTTATTTCTACATAACTATTCTCCCGTTGCACCTCATCATGATTGGATCAAACTGATCTACATTTATATGGGGCACCTAGAGGAAGACCAACTCAGAAGTCAGAATGCACTCATCCCACAACCAAAAGCTGCCAATGATGAACTTATATTTCCTTACCGTTTGAGATGAGAAATAAGTTGTTTCAAAAATTTTCTTACTTCAAGAATTGAACGAATGCATATAAAAAAATCTCAAATGTCTCATTGAGTCTGTAAAAAATCAAAGATTGAAAGAATACATTTGGAAAAAAAGTCGCAAGTGGAAAGACTGAAATATTGACAAAGAGATCACACGTATAGGTTTGATTTTAAGCGTCACAATCTTAAGAAACAACACCAGAAAGCTAGCATATAGTAAGGAATCATAGACATGGGGGAAATTTCAAATGAATAAATAGTTGGACATGATTTATGTTGTAGAAATCTTTGTCTTTTGGATTTTGTAGATAATATTATGCATGAGAGCTTGAGGTATAATGACACTTGTATTGATCACTTGCTCCTCTTCTTCATCGGTGACATCTCCTTGGTTTTCTATCGATGCATTTTTTTGGCTTCTCATAAAACATAAGTAATGAATGGACATTGCTAACATACCAGGAACTATTAATACTGGATATGCAGATGTAAAGCTAAGAATCTAATATCAAGCTTAAAAGAATGATTAATTGCCTAGTGACAAGAAAATGGGTGAGGTAAGGTCAGCAGTCTTAATCATGGACTTCCATGGACTCCTATCAATGGCCATGTACTTATTAAGTTGCATGCTTGCATATTGGAGAAATCACGTTTGATGACCTATTCTTAGTTTTTTTAGCGCTTGCTGTTCCCTTACAATCAGTAAAGTGATGACGACTTTCATGGTGCATTTAGATGTCTCCTCCTGGCATGCCAGACCTATTTGTGGGCCTTGTTCTCCACATCTGATTGAAGGAAGATACTGCTACTATTTCCTTGGGCTAATGCCCCAACCCTGCCCTCCCACCCCCAAAACAAAAAAGAAAATTCAGTGAAGTTAGTTAAACTTAGTAATTCTTGGAGCATGCCCTTCTCTTTCTGGATCCCAGAAGTTTTTGTATAACAAGTCTTGCAACTAATATAGAGGCAAACGTTTCTACCACTAAGCTGACGTTATAAAGCTGAGAACTGAAGTGCAGGGATGGAGGGTTTTGATCTTTGTTCATCATCCTCTGAGAAAGACTTTGGGAAATATGAAGTTGCTCTGCTGTGCTGTGGAATCATGCATGTTCACTTTGGGCACCCTAAGTTAGCTTTGGAAGTAAGTATGCACAATCCCATGCGTTTGCATGCAAGTATCAGTATTGTATATCTATTCCTTTACATTTTTTTGTTGGCAAATGTACAGGTTTTGACGGAAGCAGTCCAAGCTTCACAACAGGTAATGGTGACAGATCTATCTGTTTGAGCCTTAATGATACTATGAAGACAAAATGTTTCCTTTTTGTTCTTTTTTGTCCTTTTTCTAGCCTGAATAAGCTTAGAAGGAACCCTAGGATACTGATTGGAGGTCGTTATTGTGCATATTACTGTTTGAGCCTTAATGATACTATGAAGACAAAATGTTTCCTTTTTTGTTCTTTTTTGTCTTTTTCTAGCCTGAATAAGCTTAGAAGGAACCCTAGGATACTGATTGGAGGTCGTTATTGTGCATATTACACTTTGTCTTTTTTGTCTTTTTTCTAGTCTAACGACCTGTCATATGATTGTACTATCATAATGGTAGACAATTTTATTCTTACAAAGTTGTCTTGGTTAATTCTTGACCATAAATTTACAGGAACTTGTAAATTATAAAGGAACTTATCAACTTTTTGGTTTCAATGCAGCTTAATGATGATTCATGTCTTGCATACACTTTGACTGTAATTTGCAACTTGCTTTCCCAATTTGGTATGACAAGCACCACACGATTACTGGGATCATCATATGCACCCATGACCAGCATTGATTCTTCCTTAACTATCCATCAACAGTTATATGTGCTCTTAAGAAGAGCTCTCAATCGATCAGAGTCTCTAATGCTGTCGCCTTTGGTTTCTGCCAACCATCTTGAAATGGCTAAATTTGAGATGATGGTAAGAATTTAATGTCATTTCTTGTGTCAGAACCTCTTTTGAATTGTTTAGCCCCCCTCCAAACAGCAATTGTATCTTGTTGCCGTCAAGTGATTTTTCAAATTATGCTGCAAGTGTATGACATAGTTGTAGCTATAAGCAAATATGGGTTGATCTCAAACATGCAACTATTCTAGGGATGGCAACGGGCGGAGAATCCTCGTCCCCATTGGGGCCCCGTCCCGTAGTGGGGAAAAATCCCCGTCCCGAACGAGGTCGGGGGCAAATTTTTATTCCCTAGGGGGACGGGGATGGGGGAAAGAAATTTCCCTCCCCGTTCCCCGCCCCGTTCCCCGTTTTTATTTTCAAAAAGGAAGGGCATTTAGTTAATTTCACTTCTCCTAAACCCTAGCTATAAAATCTACCCATCCCCCTAGGCCCCAATCCTCTTTTTCTGAGCCGCTCTGTGCTCTCTCTCTCCTATCTCTTTCCTCTTTCCTCTATCCTCTATTTTCAGCTGCTGTCTTTCCTCTCTGCACTCTCTCTCCTGTCTCTTTCCTCTCCTCTCCTCTGAGCACTCTCTCCTCCTCTCTTGTCTCTCCTCGCTCTTTCCTCTCTTCTCTCTCTCTCCTCTCTGAAAGTGCAAAGAAGAACAACCCACCATCATAACTCTTCAATCTCCTCCATGCGCCTAACCTTATGAGCATCTCGATCGGCTAAGCCGCTTCATACAGCACGAAGCCACCACGAACCAGCCGACATAACTCAAATTTGTTTTTTTGGGTCCTAATTGATTGAATTCAAATTTGTTTCTCCGTTTGTTGACGGAGATCAGGGACCCACCAGAGGTCAGGGATCCGCCAGGGACGGGGTGGGGTTCTGGCAGCAGGGACAGGGACATGAGGGCATCCCCGACACCCCCCTGCTGTTGCCATCCCTAAACTATTCCTGTCGAGTTACCAAAATAAAAGTCCACAAACTAATGCCTAAGTCTGATGAATGCTTCTTCATGATCGCCCCTTCCCTTTTGATACTAAAACTCCAGTTGTCTTTTTTCCACTTGAACTGTCCACGCTAGTGACTAAAGCTGTGGTGATAAAGCTGATTTTTGCTCGGTTACTCTTGCTGGGGTGTGTTGGAAGGCTTGCTGAGAAATGTGATCATGCTCCGTTCTTGGATGTTATGGGCTGTGTGACCATTGTGACTTGATCAATCAGGCTTTGATGGCCTGGTTGTGACATGGATTGTACTAATTGAGCTGGAGTTAGAGTCATGATGATGATTAAAGTGACCTTTAGACGCTTGGGCTTTTAATCATAGTGTTGATGATTATTTGTGTGGCTTGCTTCATTATTTTCTTTTTCTCGTTCTTCTACCCTTTCCCCTTTTTTCTGCCTTTCTCTTTTGTTTTCCAAAAGTTGGCAGACTTTGTCAAATGATTCAGCCCGATTCTATTAAATGGGTTGTCTTACCTAGCACATCATTACAATTACCCTTTCTTGTTCACCTTTTAAAAGTAATTCGACATTACTGCATTTGTTCTAGGAAGAAAACAAAAACGAAGCGCTGGAGTAATAAGGTTTCATAGCGTAGAAATTACAAATTATGAGGTTGAAAATATATAAGAATACATCACAGCTTGTTAATTTGCTATTGAGCTAAACACAACCGACTGGCTTTAAGTTATATATTGCTGTTTAAATTTGACAATTACAGTGTTTTTCTTCCTTTTTCTTGGTTTCCACTTTTTTGAATGAGAATCAAAATATTGTATTAATGTGACACCAAGGGGATACCATCGATGTACAAAAAGGACAGGTATAAAAGATCATGATGCCTTGAAACTCTTCTAAAAGAAATTAATCTATAAAAAAAAAGACATCTTTGTATTACAATTGAGAACTGAACTCCCAACCATATTTAGGATTTTCATAAAGTAAAGCGTGAATTCTTGATATGACGTTACCTTTCCCTAAAAGATCCGTTGATTCGTTTTCCTCTAAGTACTGTACAAGATAGCTAGTGGAATCATCTTAACTCAAGCGGCCTCTCTATGGCACCAACATATTCCTAACATTCAGTGCTTGCACTAAACTAACCTCCTTGAAGGAGAAAGATAAACACTAAAGTGAGGAAACCCACCAACAATGAACAAGGAGGTAGTTTGCCCAATCTTCCTCCTCAAGGCACATAGTGCACCTCCTTAATGTCTTAATCTCTTTTAAAGTGGATTCAAAATCCTGGGGATTTGCCATAGTTGAAGGTTCCATGGTGATGTTGTTAAGAGTTGTTTCTTAAAATAGCTTTGATTTATTGTTGTAGGACTCGGAACATCCCGTTGTTGGACAAATTGGTGTAGCAATTCTCTTTAAAGTGTAGTTCCCATTGATGTAGAGTGGTCAATATGAGGATATGGGACCTTGATTGGGATTGATGCTTCTCACACAAGTACGTGGAAGTGTTTTTAATAGGTATCATCATTATTCATTATACTTTGGCTTGGAAAATTGCAGTGCTAGAGATGGAGAATGATTATGTTCTATGGAGAGTCACATGTGGGACTAGGATATTACCCAACAAGACTCCTACAAAAACAAGTTTTGGAGATATTTTGATGTAGGCAACTTTATCCTGGTTAGCAAGGATTCTAAATGCGGTTTCGATTGCGATTGTGGTTTCAGTCCCAATGCAGCAAACTCGCTCTAATGCGACAAACGTGTTTCATTTCGCGGGGTAAAAATGCAGTTCACTCATCTTGAAAACCTCACCGATGCGGCTGTTCCGTCTTGTAACTGCCACAATTTGAATCCATGCTTGTAAGCACAATGATTCTTTTGGAGAGACATGCTAAAAGAAATTTTGGAAATAACCTTAGTATTCTTAAAACATTTGGAGAATACTGCACGAGAGCTAGAAAAAGAGCAAAGATAAACTAGCGTGAATTTAAATGCCACGAAAGCATTCAGTCCATAAGAATGACAACTAGAAAGTCAAGTTGCATACAGTAAGGAGGCATAGACATGGAAGGTGATGCCAAGTAAAACACTGTGTATGTTTTGTTAATATACTAGTAATGGATAATAGAAAATATGATGATTGAGGCATTTAACTTTGTTGGATTTTGTAGACAATATCATTCACGAGCACTTGAAGGCATAGTGATTTTGCTATTGCCCCTTTCATACGTGGGTGACATCCTACTTTAGTATAATTTTTGGTTACCTTTTTTACAAAAAAAAACGTAAAAGGGATAATAGAGGACATGCAAACCAAAATAGTAAGACTCCAGTATGTAACTTGAAGTAGATGGGTACCTACGTAATGAGGTTATATCGACCTTGTCCCTCCCCCTTCAAAAAAAAAATAATAATAAAAAAAGCAAAAAACGGAATTTGCATCCTTGGTAAGTTGCATATGGGCCAAATCTTGTCTAATGATTTCTCCTGTTATTCTCTCAGGTCTCCCTCTTCTCTTATGGTCCACTAAAGTGATTCTCTTATACCTTGTCAGTGGTACATTTGCATGTCTTCTATCCTAATCTTTTGAGTCTTATTTCAGGCATCTTAGCCTCAAAATGGACATACCTACCTTGCTCTTGATCAAATTGTTCCTGCTTCCACAAACTTATCCACTTTTTGCACATTTCCTGTGATTGGATTTATGGTGTAGGAGGCACAAATTTACGATATATCTGTTGCAATTTTATATGGGTGGATTGTATCTTGGACTCTGATTCTTTTCCTTATGCCTAGGATCAATCTCCCATGTCCAGCCAAATAAACTTATTCCAGTTTCTTGATATCGATATATTTAGGTAATTTGAAGTTGTGTTAGAGGAATCTTTTATATGAACCAATGTTGGGAAACATAAACAATGAGGCATGTTGCAAGTTAGGACGCTAAATAAAGTAATTTCACTAGTTGTGTCTCATGTATGATGTAGTGGGACTGGGAGTTACTGTTCCCATTTTGAGGTGGATACACACATGTAGAACATACATGTACAAGCTTGGAGCGGGTTTTGGAGCATACATAATTTAGTACATTGGTGTTCTGATGTAATACATGTACTTGTTTCATCAACCTTTTTTTTTCCACTCACCTTTTTTTTGTACTTTATACTTTTGAGTGTATGATCTAATTGAAATATCTGGAAATTGCACTTGTATTTTTCTGTTTCCAAAGTTACAAAACCTTTGCCTTATGATTTATGTGCAGCATGTGCAAAGACCTATGCTATCTTTTGGCCCCAAAGCTTCTGTTAGTCTTAGAACGCGCCCAGCTGATGTTTGCAAGGTATTCGGCACCTTCATTCATCTAGCTTTCATAAGTTCAGAACCAGTATTCTTGTTCACAGCTCTCTTCCTCCCATTCTTTGCAGGAATTAAGATTAAGTTCTCATGTCATGAGTGAATGTAGCAATGAAGGCTCAGCAATATCTCGTGATGGTTTTTTTGCTACGTCGTGGCTTAAGAACACGCAGAAGCCATTGGGCCCTTTAATTGTCAATCCAGAAAATGCATCTATAGATGATTGCAACCCTTTTGAGTTTTGTGCTCAGCGTAGTTCAATTCCCAACTCGGTGCTGCAACAATTTGGTTCTTCATTTTTGCTTCGTGCCACAACTTGGGAGATGTACGGCAGGTGAATACTGATGATATATTTATCCTGTGCTTGTATTATGCAAATCTTTGGAGTTCTGAATGGAACTACGTGCTTTGTACTTTATTTTCTCATGACTGTGTTTCGGGAGCAAATTATGATACTGATGATTGAGTAGCATTTTAAGCTATTAAGAAAAATTCATGACTTTTGATCCTTATGAGTCACATTCAAGCAATTTTGGGATGGACCTGTCTGTATGGGTAGTGCAGTCATATTGATATCTTCCTTGTTCCAGTTGTAATCTTGTCCTGCAATAGTCGCTTTGACATCATGTTTTGCCTGCAATCTCTATCAGCACCTCGCTTGCCAGGATAAATGCACTTGTTTATGCCACTTGCTTTGCTGATTCTTCAAGGTAATCTAGCTTGTTTTCTTTAAGCTGTTTGTGCTACGTATCGCAAATTTCATATTGTAGCTGATAATTTCTTGTGTTTATTGTCCTATTGGCTGTTTCAGCTTGGATAATCTTGCCTTAGCTTGCATGAAGCTTGTCCAACATTTGGCAGCATATAAGGGCTACAAGGGTGAGCATTTATTTTAAAGTTCTTGGGTTTTAGGAAATGCTACTGATTGTGGTCTTTGTGTTTTGTCCTCTATAATCTTGTTAGCCCTGTTCCTTTTAGCTGTAAGGCCTGTAAGAAACTCCAAGTGTAAGCAACTGGAAGGAGCTAACCGTAAGATAGCTGTAAGTTTAATTGTAAAAAGCTATAAGGAGCTGGAAGTTAAAACTAAAAAAACAGAGCCAAAAGTATTAAGACGAATTCATAAGAAAGAAAATAGTATTTGTAATCCATAATACGTGTTGTATGCAGAGGCATTTTTGGCATTTCAAATAGTAGAGGAGAAGTTTCATGTCATCTCAAAGTCACGAATCTCACTATTAAAACTTCAGCTGCTACATGAGCAAGCTTTACACAGGTTTGTTTCTCTAGTTGTTTGCGTGAAGTGAGCTGACCGAACCGATGACCTGAAATCGAACCGAACCAAACCAAATCGACACTTAAAAAGCCAAATTGAGATGACCTGAACCCGACCCGAACCCGAACCGAACCCAAATATTTTCCCTGAAGTGTTTTTGTCTCTACAAGACAAGCTTATTGAACCAAAAATAACTCGACCCGAATCCAAACTTGACCCAACCCGAAACTCAACCGAATTGTAATGATCTGAACATGACCCGAACCGAATTAACCCAAACCGAAACCAACCCGAATGACCCTATTGCCAGGTCTATCTGGGTCTTTGTGAATTTTAGGTATTCAAACTTATAATTCCTGTTTCCCATAGCATGGTTACTGGGAACCCTAATTAACTCTGCAGTCTGTGTACCAAATCTCATCGATCAAAACCAAATGTTAGGCTAGATTTGTGTAATGACTAGCTGTTCTACATTTCTATTTGAACAATTTGAGAGACATTCTTTGTAATTATGTCTGACAAAAAGTCTTCTCTGAATTTTTGCGGTTTTGAGACCAAACTCTTGGACAATTATTCTTGGCCTTGTACATTCGTGAAAGTAGGTAGAGAAAGATGAATTTCAAATATTTTGTGATAATTCATTTGATAAGACTTTTTCTAACTTTTTAATTAGTACAACATATATTTACAAGTAACAGTTAAATGTCAGCAAGATTTGGCCTTAAAAAAGTGAAACTGAGAGGGTAAGGGAGTATTTATGTAGATTGTAGCTTTTAGAGATGCTGAGTTGATTAAGGCTGGATATATCTTGGTCTCTTGAGCAGAGGACATCTGAAGTTTGCTCAACAGGTATGTGATGAGCTCAGTGCATTGGCGTCACCTGTGACTGGTGTTGATGTTGATCTTAAAACTGAAGTAAGCCTTCGCCATGCTCGCACTTTACTTGCAGCCAATCAGTTTAGCCAGGTTCGAATCTTCCTTTGCTCTTCCTGCGCTAGACTCTTTTCTGTTTTCTTTGAAATGTGGTAATATTCAACTTGAGTTTAGTACTGGCCATACTTTCTTCTACCAGCTACCATGTTGGAATTGTAAGCGTGGATTCTTTTCACCATTTGATAGTTGACTCCAAAATGCATACTGCCTATCCTTTAAACATGAAGTTTGATTCTACAAAGTCATGCTACAAAACCATTCAATGTTTGAGAGCTTCTCATAATACAATCATTTAACTAATCAATTGTTGCCCCATGATGCACCAAGCTATCGTGGAAGCCTCTAGATTTGTTGATACTGCACACAAAAATCAAGTTCAGGAACCGAGTAGGCATTCTGCATTACATTTCATACCTATTTGTGCATTACATTTTGAACCTATTTCCCACCTTGGGAAGAGGGAAATTGGTTACTCATTATGGCCTTATGGGGTACTCGGTTTCATTCTGTATGCATCATGTCCATATACTTGTAGTTCTGCAATAGTTTGAGGCGGACTTACATTGCGGCTAACAGGGTTCCTAGCAACCGTTAGTTGTAAAAATTGTATTAAAAAATCCTTGAAGTTTGAAATGGGCACCCAAAAAATTTCTTGGTAGTCCAGAAGTCTACTTATCAAATCTTAAGAATCTCAAAAGTGGGACACCTTTTGTTCGGTCTTGTTAAAGGGCTACTTTTGGTAGCTTAATTTATCCATATTTCAAACATATTATGGTTTGTGAGATTTCAGATTTTTCCGGACTTGATCCAAATTTATTTAATTTTTGGGCCCTTTATCTAGATTCATGTATTATTAATGCAAGATCTCAATTTATCCAGATAACTGTACTAAAATGAAATTTGGATCTTCTATAAGTCAGATTGCAGATTTTAGACTTTAATTTCTCGAGATCCCAGATGTATGCCTTTTATTTAGATTTTCATATTCTGGGTATTAGTTGCCACACATCTATTAAATGAAAGAGATGCCCAACTGAAGTCTTTTTCTATTTCTTTCTGTGCACCATTAACCTAGTTTAAAGCGTTGTTTCTATTGGACCCAATATCTAGGTGTTGGTAACCTACTAATTGGTGATAAAAGAAGTAGAAAACAATTCAGTAAGTCCTTTTGCTAGGGTCCTAAATAATTCGGTGTTAGTTGCCAGGTTGTAAAAGAGATGAAAGACAGTTCAATGAGCCATTTTGCTTTGTTTCTCCATATTTAAATAAAATGATTCATTTTGCTTTGATCCTCTATATTGAGTAAAAATGATTTCCCTAAAAGTGAGTTTTTCAATTGCCTAGGTTGTGGGCAAAAACACAATGCTAATCTTGTGTATTTAGTTGCAGATGGTGGTTTCTTATGTTTATGTTTAGAGGGATACTTTAAGATTTATTGCTAAAAACCAGTTCATGTTTAATGGCAGGCAGCAGAGATAGCACAATCCCTCTTTTGCACATGCTACAAATTCAACATGCAGATTGAAAATGCATCCTCTCTCCTTTTACTTGCTGAAATCCACAAGGTACTAGCAATGCTTTTATAAAACTTTTCACATTGTGTCTGCAACTTTCTGACCTGGTAAGGTCTTGAGTATCCCTATTTGCTGGTCTGTCATCCATCAATGACAATATTTGGACATGGAGACTACACCTCTCTATTCATTGATCTTCCAAGCTCTTATGCTGCTATCAGCCTATCACTGTATGCCTCCTCCCCCCCAAAAAAAAAAAACCGAATAAAAAGAAGGAAAAAACAAAGAGAAGGAAGATCCTGGAAAGAATAAAACTTAGTGTGTTTTCTTTTGATTGTGGCAGAAATCAGGAAATGCAGTGCTAGGCCTCCCTTATGCATTGGCAAGTATTTTGTTTTGCCAGTCATTTAACTTGGATCTTCTCAAAGCATCTGCAACCCTCACATTGGCTGAGTTGTGGCTTTTACATGGACCAAGTGAAGCACAGAGAGCTTTAGCACTTCTTCATGGAGTTTTCCCCATGATTCTCGGTCATGGAGGCTTGGAGCTCTGTGCACGTGCGCATATTACAGAGGCGAAATGCCATCTTTCTGATCCAAGTTACTCAGGTGTTAAACCCCTCTGTCTCTCCCCGACCCCCTTCCTGGCTTGTTTTAAATATACGCATGTTCACATGATATATTACCTTAATAACAGTAAGATGATAAGATTGCTCAAATCGTAAGTTTGTTGTCACAAGTCACTCTTTCCTCATAAGCTTGCTGCCAGTTGGAAAGTATTTTCAAATTTTCCACACTTAATTTTCCTGTAAGTTCTGTGACATAGATTATTCATGCAGTCACAAATGCAAAGGCCTGCTGATTGTCAGACATGTATCTTGCTAATTTTGTGCTTGAACATTTTTGTCAGTTCATCATGAGCCCGATTTGGTGCTCGACCCTCTAAAGGAAGCCTGTGAGCAGCTTGAACTTTTGGAGGTCAGTGTTCTTACAACACCTTGTATTTGGGCTCTTAGACTGCCACTGCACCCAGGTGGTAGCGATGTGCTAGCTGGCTAAGCTTCAGTTTGCTTTTAATTTCTTACCATATATGTGGGAACTTCAGTTTGACGGCCACTAGTCTTTCTTCTTTTGAGGTCTCACTTGACGAAAAGCTTAGTACTATTTCACTTCGCTCTTCCAGTTTCTGCCCTTTTTTGTTCATGAGTAGAAATGTAGAATATACCATTCTCGCTCAGTTGCTTGATTTTATTCGGTTAAAAATGGCTTCCCATTTCCAACCAATAAAAACACTAATTAGTATCATAATTTGAATTTCAAACATTGACGTTTCTTGACTATACACATGCGACAGAAGGAGTACCATGGGTCCTTGGTCAAAAGCTAATGTTATGCTAGTATCATATACTTGGTTGTTGGACTCTTAGATATTCTTTTGAAATGCAAAGATAAGTCGGTGCATGCTATTTTGTGTAGTACCATGAGCTGGCTGCCGAAGGTTTCTATTTGATGGCTATGGTCTTCAACAAGCTGGGCAACTTACAAGAGAGAGAGAAAGCTGCAGCTTCCTTCAAGGAGCATACTCTTGCTTTGAGAAAACCTCAAGAATCAGCACATGACATTTTAAACATAATTTAGGTGAATCATATGTACTACTTGTTCTTGTATCTCTGTTGAGATGTCATAGAAGCAGCACCGAGGCCCTTGATCTACTTGGTAGTTGGCTTTGGTTATTGTGTAGTATGTTCTATAGGAAAATTAAGGTTTTAGTGAGCATAGTTACCCTTGACACGTTTAATCATGCTAGGACTTGCTGCATGGGATTTTGAACAGAAATTGAAATCTCTAAATTATATGCTAGGTTTGATGCCTTATCTCACCAATTTTCTGTTTCCAGAAATAAGTTGCTTTTTTCTTTTTACATTAAGGACTGTGAATTCCTATCTAGGATGTCCAACAGACCATGTGCAAGGGGAGTTCGGGGAGGCAGGACAAGTCCTACCAAAGCCGACGCATAAAGGTGTATTTGCTTCACCCACACAAGCATTCATACTGACTAATGTATTGTTAGAGGTGGAACTAGGAAAAAATTATGGAGGAACACGTTTTTTTTTTTTGGTCTTTGAATTAGTTGGAGTTGGAATTGTAGACCTAGCATTGGTTCTCTCAATTTACACAAGTTTGAATTCCGGGTTTGGTGGAATGGCTTTTATCTTAAATCCTTGCAGTCCGGAAGGGATTACACATATCACATCATTTAAATTAACTTGTGTTATTTATTTAGGGTTGCTTAATATTGTCCAACCCTCTTATTTTTTTTATTTTGTTTTATGTTGGCGTCTATTATGATAAAATGTTTGTGACAGAAAAAGAAAAGAATAATAAATCCCAACAAAAAAAAATAAAATAAGTTGGTCTTACTAAATAATTTAGGTGATTATCTTATTGAAAACTTATTCTATTTAGTAAAAATGTAAAATATCCAAGGCTAATATATTGGATCATTCTCGAATATTGTTAAATTGATTGATAATGGAATTTTTTAAACAGCGATTTTTTTGGAAAAAAGTTTAAAAAAGTTGGAAAATAAGCTATGAGGTACAGAGCACATAATTTATACAATAGAAACAGTTGAATACTATAAACTTATTGATGTAAAGATGGTACTCTTAAATTTTTTTCAATATTTTTCAATTCAAGGGTGACCATAAAAAATTATTAGGTAGACCTTTGAATACCGAAGGTAGGTACACGGCGTAGGTCACGCGCGTACTCCACAAGTCTATATATATATATATATATTTTTATCCTAAACTAACATGTATTGTTGTAATTGGGTTGTCGGCATGAGGTTTGGGCTGATAACAAGCAGGTTAGAGGTTCAAATTCTTTTTTGAAATTTTGTGAAATATTTTTCTCACTTTTTTTATTCTAGATAGATTCTCACTGTCTGACGGTGAGCTCTCCTTTTCCTCAGTTTTTGTAATAATAGTAAGGCAGTTGCCCTCTATTATTACATTCTTGTAACCTCTGCTGATAGCTTCTTTAATGGCAAAGACACAAGCCCGAGCCTCCTCCAACTCCGGGCTCAGTTGACCCAACCCTTGGGCTACCGCCGCTTGAACTGTTCCTAACAACCAAATTCCAGCCATGACCCCAGTCACCAAGCAAGGTTGTGTCGAAATTGATTTTCAGCAAACCATCTGGCGGAAGTTCCCACTTACTCGAAAGGCTCACATATGTTCGGGTAAGGCATGAGTTCAGATCTTGATAGTCAATCACCATACGCACAACTTGACCCCAATTAGGTGCACATCTTCAATCAGCCGGCTAAAGAGGAAGGTATTCTGGGTGTTCCAAACAGCCGGGCAACAGCCAGGAATTCTGCCTATTTCTCCACACCGAACTGCTGCTTAGCTTGCATAAAGATGTCCCACGTTGAGGCAAAGGTTTGTGAAAGAACCCAGCTATGAAACTCACTAAATCTCCAGACAGTTTCAGCTAGTGGACAGTCACCAAAGAGTGGATATCAGTTTCCTCAAACGCTTTGCAAACCGCACACCTCATTGAGAAGTTAAGGATTCTCGACCCTAATCTATATGAAGTCGGCAATGCTCTAGCACAACACCTCCAAGTGAATAGTTTCATCCGTGGTGGTACCTTACGAGCCCATATCGAATTCCAGCCCACATTAGACTGTCCAGCGTTACAATAAGCTTGGTTCATGTGCTGACACTTCGTATGTAAGTTTGATAGCCGATTCTCCATTCGGTGACCCATGCCAAATCCTCCTATCAGGTGGCCAATCTTCGCAAAGAGGAATTATTTTGATTGTTTCCACATCAATCGGGAGGAGCACTTCATTCAGCATATCAATGCGCCACTCTCTTTTATCTCTATCAATAAAATCTCACTCTAAGGAGGGAGAAGTGAGGATTGTAAGGAGTAACAAGCCTAAACGTACTAGGTCTTGGGAGCCATTGCTCTTCCCAGATATTGACCGAGTACCCATCTCCTATCCTCCATCTTGAACCTTTAGCTACAACCCATTTCACTCCCCAAAGACTCCGCCACACATAGCTCGGTCTATGCCCTAAAGAATCGTCAAGCATAGCACAATTAGGAAAGTAAATAGCTTTCAGTAATCGCCAAACTAACGAACCTTCACTGTGCATAATACGCCAAAATTACCTTCCCAGTAGAGCTTGGTGGAAGACTTCTAGATTTTTGAAACCAATCCCTCCAGCTGACTTGCCCATTGTCAACTTATCTTTTCGATGAAGGTGTATCTTGCGCGATTCCAACGACAACTGACCCCACCAAAACTTGTTCACAGCCGCTTGAATTTTATTACATAGCTCTTTCGGGAACTTAAAAATACTCATTGTATAGGTAGGGATTGCTTGAGGCACAACTTTTACTGGCACTTCTCTACATGCCCACGAGAGTTGTTTACCCATCAAACCATGTAACCTTTTGATAACACGGTCCTTCACAAAAAGAACCGGTTTCCACTTCGATCTCCCCACCTTTGTTGCGAGGCCTAGGTATTTTTCATAGGAGAGGACCTCTCTAATATCCAGGCTAATAACGATGCTATCCCAAATTTGTTGAGGTGTACTATGGCTAAAAGCAACATCAGTTTTAGCATAATTAACCTTTTGACTAGAGGCTTTCTCATACTCCTCTAGAATATCTCTAATCACTTCGGCTTGTTGAACATTAGCCTTATAGAACACCAACGTATCATCAGCAAAGAGGAGGTGGGAGACAGTTGGCGCTGCTTGACACACTCTTTGATCCTCAAGGCGTCCCTCCAACATAACATGGTTCAGTAAATACGAAAGTCCCTCTACACAGAAAAGGAATAAATAAGGGGATATTGGGTCACCTTGTCGGAGTTCTCTGGAAGGCTTAACGAATCCTCTCGTTTCTCCATTAACTATGAACAATAAGGTAGTAGAGGTCACATAACCCATAACAATATCCACCCAATTATTCGCAAAACCCATGTGGATTATCACACTTCTCAAATAACACCATTCTACACGGTCGTAAGGTTTAGCCATTTCAAGCTTAATGGCCATGCTACCATTAATGCCAGAGTCATTATGCATGGAATAAAACACTTTGAACGCAATGATAGCATTATCCGTGATAAGTATTCCCGGTGTGAAGGCACTTTAGGCATCCGAAATAATTTGTTGGAGAATCACCTTTCAATCTATTAGTGATAACTTTAGTAACAAGTTTGTAAACCACATTGCAAAGACTAATAGGGTGGAAATCTTTAATATCAGTCGGTTTGTGCTTCTTCGAGATAACGATGACATGGGTTTGGTTAAGACCCTCTGGGAATGGCGCACCATTTAGAAGTTTCAAGACTGCCTTCGCAACATCCTCACCTACGTCAGCCCAAAAATATTGGTAGAAGAAGGGATTCATAACATTAGGTCCTGGAGTTTTCCGGGGTGCATATGAAAAACAGCTTCGTGAACTTCCTCAATTAAGGGCGCTGAAACCAGTCATTCATGTCCTGGGCAACCCGTCCCGAAATATGATTAATGACAGGATCAATCCGGGTTGGATGATCTGAAGTGAATAAATCTCCAAAGAAGTCTACTACAATATGTTCTAACTCCTCCACCCCTGAATGAACAACTCCATCTCTGTCTTTCAACTCAGTAATCATATTATTATAGCGATGAACATTAGCTCTAGTATGGAACCAAGCTGAATTTTTATCCCCAAATCTAAGAAACTCCACTCGAGACCTTTGCCACCACAACACTTCTTCTCGCCTGCGACAGTTACTAATTTCTTCAAGAATTTGTCTCCTTTCCTCAATATTACTAACGCTAGCCAACAGATCCGACTTACACTTGATGCTCCTAAGAACATTTCCAAACTCCTCTATGTTCCACCTAAGAAGAAAGGACATACAACGTTTAATTTTTTGACACAAGAGACCACCAAATCAACACTATCCTCCCTCCTCCATGAGCTCAAAACAAGCTCCCTACAGCAATCATCATCAGCCCACATAATTTCGAAGCGGTTATACCTCTTTCTTCTCCACAAGGTCTCATGGGACCACGCTAGTTTAATTTGGATTGGAAGGTGGTCAAATAACTTCTCTTGCAACTGTTCAACTCGGAAAGCCAAGAAGATACCTACCCATTCCACAGATGCACTGAACCGGTCCAATCTCTCTTCCACCGCCTATCTCCTTCTTGTATATTATCCCATGTAAACTCATACCCATTGAAGCCAAGATCATGTAAACCACAGCTAGCAAAAGTATCTTGGAATTTGTCCAGAATCACTTGGTTTTTTGAAGCACCTCCTTTCTTCTCAATGTTATAGAAAATCTCATTAAAATCACCCCCCACAAGCCAAGGCAACTTTGAGTTATAGCTCAAGTCCATGATTAACTCACACGTATTCAGCTTAAGTTAAGCCTCACACCATCCATACGGTCCAGTAAATCTTCACTGGGGGTAATCCTCTCCAATTTTTATAGCAACGTCAATGTGATGTAGCGATTAAAATAACAGTTGCACATCAGTGCTCTCTCTCCAGAGAAGAGTGAGTCCCCCAACCCTTCTTCTAGAATCCACAAATTAACCTCTAAAAGCCAGTCCAGGAAGCGAAAGAAAACGAGCACCAAAAGCCTGCATCTACTACTAAGCTTGGTCTCCAAAAGAAAGACCACATTCGGCTTTGTCCTACGTACAAAATTGTGTAGGTCTCTCCCTGCCTGGGGGTCGCCAAGTTCCCAGCAGTTCAGACATATAAAACTTATTGCGCTTTGCTGGGCCGTTCGCGGCCTCCACTCCGTTTTCAGCTTCGCCTTGTTTATCTGTCACAACACGGACCTTTCTTTCTCCCATTCTACAACCCCGGATATTAACACTCTTTCTCTTCATAGCTTCCCTATTATTTCCATCAATCGCCATATCAGATATTTCCTCTTCAGCCATAGTTTGGGTATGCCCATGAAAGTTAAGTTTGGACTAAATTCTACTAGCATGCCGCCTCCTCTTAACTCTAGTAGTTTTGCTCGTTCTTCCTTCCACTCATTATCTCCAACTCTTATTTTCCTCTTGATCGCTAATCCTCTGATTTTCGGGCCATACAGAAGCTCTAGTTTAGGGGCAGAGCCATCATGTTGGTCACAAGCTTTAAAAACATGCCCTAAGACGCCACACACATAACAAAAATCTGATAGTTTGACATATTGTAACGCGATCCATTTGGGGTTACCATCCGCCACTATTCACATCCCTCTATGTAATGGTTTGGTGATATTAATGTCCACCTTAATACGTAGGTACTTAGATGGTGTCAGTAGGTCCTCCTCATCAATTTCCACAAGTATACCTAATTTCGACGCTAGAAACTTTGCAAAGGCCGATGTTTTCCTCTTTATCGGTAAGTCACAAACTTTCACCCAGTATCTCACTTTATTGAATGTCATCTCGGACGGTTGTTTATTAACATCCATAGGTTGGAGAAGTAACATACTCCTGCCAAACGCCCAGGGACCATCATTCATTACCGCATCTAAATCCAATTTGGAGAAGAATTGGAACGTGAATAAGTTCTTGGCTATGTCCTATATAACAACACCCTTCGCCGGACACCAAACTTTATTCATCGTAGACTTGAAAGCTTCTGGATTAAATTGGTTACTAGTATGAAGTTTCCCAACTAGACGTAGAGCAATTTGATTGTCCACGTTCTCCCCTCCTGGTTCCTCAAACTCTAGAATTTCGTCCTCCAAGGCAGTTAGATTCATCACCTCTAGTAGCGACTCCAACTCAATCGCCATCAGTTCGGGTTTTACCACACTTGCAAAAAACACAGAGAAATAGAGACTACAAGCCCTCATGCCTGGAGGGGAACGAACCTCCACAGGGGAACGAAAAACTCCACCAAAATCCATACCACGAGGGCGAAGAACTCCTCACCAAGTCAGAACTGGCGAGCACTAGGGTTTTGCCTATGAGGTTTCGACGTAGGGGAGGAGTCTATAGAAACTTTTGCTTTTTAAAGGCCCTTTTATTGGTTATTGTAGTATCATCCGACGAATTTTATTGGTTGTTTTTACTTTATTTATCATCTATGTAATTAATAATAAATAAATATTTCATTCATTATTGTTTTAATTAATTAATCTATCGTGAAATTTTACGTTTGAAAAACAAATTTAGGTACACTAATTCTATGGCAAACCACAGGCTACTAGCTAACCTTAGATTATATGAGCTTTTAAAGCTTATATGTCGATGAAGTGTTATACTTGTTTTGCACAATAACTCTCCATTAGTAATCATTTGTGATGTGGAATAACTCCGAATAATTCACATAAGATGCTATGTTAATTTTGAATTGGATAATATTGGGTCCAAGGTCAGGTATTAACTTCACATTAATGAGGTCCAACTCTCTAAGTGAAAGGTAACACTAATGTTGTCGATGAAACCCATTTTACCCTCCTTTTATGTGTCCTATAAATATTAGTTCATGTACAAAACGCAAGTCACAATCATTACACAAATACCTTAAGAGAGGATATACATTATTCTCTTTAGAAATCGTAACCATCTTGAATCAATCTCCCCTAATTTTTATAAAGATCACATCTTTACTTATATTTTTTAAAGGTCTGACCTTTCGGTCCTAGATATTGAACTTTTTCAAATATCGAGTCTTTACTCATCCTTTATTCTCTCTTCGACTTAAGCATTGGAGGGGCATTCCCTAGGATCCAACTCCCGGGGTCTACCTCTGTGCATGTCGGGAGCATATTAGGCAGGACACATGATCATCCGAGACTTCCAGGAATGTAAGTCCACTCTTTTGACTCATTGATACAAATCATCATCTAAGTTTTCTTCGAAATAATTTGCACTATACTGAAGGCTAATCAATTCCTTTTAAAAGGTCATCTCCATGAACTAGCATTGTAGTTGGATCCATATCTCTATACATCCTTTATTTTTCAATATACCATGAACCCTTTAAGAACTCAATCTCTAATTAAGACAGACTTAGTAATTGGACTCTAATTTTGGTTTTTAGTTGAGTCAAGTTAATGTCGGACTTTAAATTTAGTTTCTATTAGAGTCTATTCCTTTATTCGAACTCGAACTTTGGTCTTAAAAGGATACAAAAGGATTTTTTTTTCGATCTTTAATTTTCAGTCCCAAATGAGGCGAATTCTTATAATGCCACTTTACCAAAGGACATTCTAGTCATTGTATTATTTGACAAAAACAATCCTCACAAATTAACCATGGATACCACAAATAGGGGTATTATCTATATAGTATTATCCTTGGATATCCATGAATGATTAATCTTAATCATGGTTCACCAACCCAATTATGACTTGGAACATCTAGGCCTCGTAGTAAACCAATACGGGTTATGGCCTGTTCAAACCTAGGTTGACAATGAAGGAGCCACATCACTAGGCATGAACGTAGGTGCACTTACAAATCTAAATGATAAAGTGATGCATAATACATACCAGTAAATAAAGGAAATTCTATCTATGACCTTGAACTATTGCACTTTCTATAATATCTTACGAGTTTGAATATTTTTCACTAGATAACCATTTATTTATTGCAATATATGTGGAGTGATAAAAGAGATGACGTGGCACGTTTAATTTCACAATGTTTCCGTTATGCCATTGTTTTAATTTGAAGTGTGCTTCCCACGAACCTAGCATTCTTCCTTGACATAGTATCTGTCCTACTCTCACCCTTCATCTACTCTTGCTTCAACAATGAGAAGCAAGAAATCTCCAGCAACCAAACCCCTGGGCCTTCTTTTTAAATTTTTTTTTTTGAAAATGACTTGGGACGGTAGATATCTAAAAAATATTGTCCATTTTATATTTATTTATTTATTTTTATCCGGTGATGAAAACCCAGTCTCATTTGCATGCTCGGGGTCAAGATCGGATTAAAGAAGAGTGGCGGAAGCCAATAGCCCACAAAAGGCCAACCCACACCAAAATTTTCTTATAAATAGAGGGCCTCTCCTCCCTTATTTGACATATCTTTCCTCCATCATTAGCAGTTGGAAAATCCCTCCAACCTCGCTGAAACTCTCTCCCCTCTTTTTGTCTATTTCTCTCTTACTCTATTTGAGTACTCCTTTTCTAAACCTCTCAAAAAGGCCTTCTTTTACCTCTTTTCTTGCCATCGCCCTATCTTCGGTCTACCGAAGTCGACTGTGATTCAAGCGTAGTAGGTGGGTCTACTTGAGGGTGCCATTCCACCATTCGAAGTTTATTTTTGTACCTTATTTAATTTAAGTTATTTATCGCTTTCCGTATTGTGAATTCAAGATGTAATCTCTTTACTTTCCTCTCAACTCTGCTATAATCTTTTATTTCTCACTTTCCTTTCTTTTATTGCTTCCTTCATTCCTTTCATTTAATTACTTTATTTATCTCTTTTAAGCATGTTTTGTTTGCCTTTAAATTCTACCTATTGCATGTTGTTTGCTTGATTTTTTAAACACGATTCAAATTCACCTTTTCAATTAGTAGAGACCGTTTTTGACGAGCGGAATGAAGAACATCCCTCATTATTTCGTACCTTTGCTCCCGAACACCGGATCATTGGTTTAAGACTTATTGAGTCTTTTTTAAAAGCCTTTTATTATTTTGAGTTTTTGTACAAAATTTGGAAAAATATTTTCTTTATTTTGGTTAATTTTTATTCCTAAAACCGACTGGTGACACATTTGTTTTGGTTTTTATCTTTAAATTACTTCTCGGCATTACGGTGAAATAACAAGAACAAATTGGTCAATTTGGCATCTTAAGTTATCCGACGAGACCGAATCCTCGATCCTGGCCGGATAGCTGGCGCCGGTTACCAAACAAAGCAGGCGATAGCTAGCGTCGGTTGGTAACCTAGATTAGCTCCTAGAACGAGCGGTTTTCATTGTCCGGCCCGAGCAACTTTGCGGCAGATTGATTCCCTTAATTTTTCTAATTATTTTTTCTTAAGAAATAACTCCCGAGACTTCTAAAACCACTTTCGAGAATAAAATAATTTCCTAAAACTGCCAGATGAACCTTTCCTAAAAATCTCTCAATCAAAAGCCTTATCATTCGCTTGATAAGCACACATCGCGTGAAACCGACATTCATGGGGAAACTCGATCCGCTTCCCTAGGGAGACGAGTGTGGCTCCTATAGTGGTGACTTCATTAAGGACACTTATTAAGAGGATGAGATTTGAAAGTTGAAATTATGAGTCTTTAGCACATTTGCATTAGGCATTTTGCATTCTTTTAGGCGCTTTTGGACAATATTTATTCTTTATTTCAACCTTTAGGCTTTAGCCTTAAGAACCTTTTAGAGAGGTCGAATCATTACCTTAATAGGTCCACTAGACTTAACACTTAAAGGTGGTTACTCTCCACTCATAGCATGTTTTCTTGATCTTTTGATTGAGAGGACTTGATAATTCAAGTCCAGTTTTGCAACCCATATGGGATAAAATTTTTCAAATTATAAGCCACCATGTATCTGAATTAGAACTACCCCTTTTTTAAACCATAGAACATATATATTAAAGATGTAGATGAAACCCCGCTTGCGGATGTATTTAACGATCTAGAGTAAAAGGCAAAGAAGGTAGGATTTCAATTACGTGAGTTCCCTATTTTAAGTTGTTGTACAAACATGAAGTCCTTTACTTTGAATTGTGATGAAGATTTGGTGAAGATGTTGAACTTGTTTGGAAAAAAATAAAATAAAATAAAGGGAGATAGATACTTGGTTTGGTTATGGTGAAAGAGCAAGTGAGATTCTTAGTCTTGCTAGGTTATTAAGGAAATCAAGTGGGATGCATATTTATGTGATTTCACCTATAACCCATGTTTCACCTCCTAAGGTGAGAAGCAAGTTACAATGTAGGAGGAACGGAATGACCGGTACTATGAAGTAGAAAATATTGGTACAATATACTCAATCTACACCAACCTCACCTAGGAGGAACCCTAGATTGAACATGTCATTTGGAAATGAACCATTGTCACCAGAGGTTAACGAGGCAACCTATCCTATTCATGTATTTACTCCTATTTCAAAGGATGCTTACCTTGTTGCTCCTTCGTCCTTTTATAGTCTTAGAAAAAGTCCAAGGTTAAATGTAACCACCTTTTATACTCCAATTACTGAAACTGCCAAAATTGATGACCCTATTCCTTTAAGAAGCACAAGGTTGTTGACATTTGAACAAAATCAGTCTAGCCCTCCAATAGATTACCTTATTACTACCACTCGATCCTGCTATGAAATCTTACGGGAAATCAAATGGCTCTTTTTCAAAGACTAATATTTTCATTCCAATAGTTACAACAAAATGGTTCTTCATCCACTATCCCCTCAAGTAGGAGATTACTCGCGAGCACTCGCAATCATGAAGGGCTTGTATGTTCCTAAGTCTAGGAGAACATTCCCTTATGAGTCAATGAGTTCTACTTTAAATAATTAGGACACATCTCAACCTTCTAGTAGTAATTCCATACCTAGAAGTTCTAGTGTGAGGATTATGGGGGTTAGACAAACAATTCTCGGAATACCGATGCAAAAGATGATGAGAGTTTAGATGAAGAGAATTTATATATAGATGATGATTATGAAGAAGGACAAAGTAGTAAAGTTGAGTTGTTAGATGATTAGAGTTTAGACGAAGAGGATTCCGAGTTATTACTTGAATGCATCGTTGACTCATGAACCTCTTAGGGGAATTCTTGAGGCCCTTTAGATGATGATAATTATATTCAAAGTTGTATACAAATGGACAAAATGAGAAATATGGGAGTATAATGCTTAAGCCTTGGATGATTTTTGTTGATAAAGAATATTTCAAGACTGTGCCCAACACAAATTATATTCAAGAGGGGGCAACATATATTGTAATCCACTCGAGACCTTGTGAGATTTATATTAGTTTGTTTAATTGCAAGTTGTGACTTAAAAATTCATACCACCAGGTTTCTTGATGGGGTGACTTGGGTAGTTAAAACCGTCACATGGGAAAAACATTGTTATGGTAAACTTGAAGGTCATAATACTTTAGCAAATGTTGAATGGGAATCTAAGGTTTTACAAGAAGATATCAGGCTAACCCCGACAACCCTGGTAATTCACTTAATTAGTTGCTTGGAAAAACATTGTTATGGTAGACTTGAAGGTCATAATCTTTTAGCAAATTTTGAATGGGAATTTAAGGTTTTACAGGAGGATATAAGGGCTAGCCACGACATCCCTGCCAATTCACTTAATCAATTACTTTAAGAAAGAGTTCCTTGTATAATATGAAAGCAACAATCGTTAAAGAAATTCAAGGTGGTCATAATGATCATACATCAAGATCCTTGGTTATTGTGACGTTATCAAATCCGAGTAATCTAGGCAGTGTTGTACACATGCTTTGGAGGAAAATATCTAGATAGAAGGGCAACATTATTGAAAGATCTTTGGTGTTTAATAAGATCTTAATTTTCTTTGTTACATAATGTAAAGATTTGATTGAGGGTTATAGAATGCTAACTAGGGTCGATGGAACTCATCTAAAGGGTAACTATGAGAAGTGTTATTGTTTGCAGTTACCTTAGATGGGAACAATGAGCTTTTCCGAATTACACATGCTATGGTTGACTTAGAAACTACATAAATATGGTCATTTTTTGTACCATATAAGACATGCTTTGAAAGATGTGTTGCATGATCAATTGACTATAATGTCTAACGGACAAAAGGTATGTCGAGTTTTTCATATTTTTGCAAACAAGAGATTGAGTAAATAATATAATTGATTCACGATATTTTCATTGCATAGGATTTGGATCTAGGCTTAGATAATGTTTGGCCACTAGAAACAATGAGGTATTATCGTAGGCATCTTTGTATAAACTCCAAGAAGGACTGACTTGGAGTATTAATGCATTCACTGTTTTGGAGGGTTTGCGGTTCCTACTCGGAATTCACATTCAAGAAGGCCATTGAGAGGTTAATGAGGGATGCTGGGATAGGGGCTATGGTTCAATGATCTTGGAAAACAATTCAAACTTTGTTGAATCATTCAACTCAAAACTTGGGACTGATAGATGTAGGCCTATGCTAACTTTGTTAGAAGGTAATTGATTAATTAATGTCTTGGTTTTATGTATTTCAACACTACACTATGATTCTGACATGAAATGCATTTAATCATGTAGGTGTGAGGAGATTGAACATGGTAAGACTTGCAGATCAGACAAGAGAATACATATGGTTGGAATGAGAATGACATTTTCCCTAACATTGTTCAACTCCTCAAGGTACAAACTATCGACTCAAAGACGTGTAGGGTTTTTACGGCTGGGAAAGGGAATATGAGATTCATGAAGGAGTGACGCACCTCCTGCTATCTTTGAGTAGAAGAAATTATGCTAGTGGACAATGGCAAATAAGTTGCATTTCCTGTAGAAATGTTATTAGGGTTATATTGCATAACATGGAGTCATCGTAACATTATTTGAGTGAATGGTACTCCATTAAGAGGTATAGGATTGCATATGGAATGAACATAAACCCAACCACTGACCATGAATAAGAACTACCGTTCATTGAGTCATGTCCAATGAAAAGAAGGATTCGAATACCTCTAAGACATAGAAGGGGAGAATCGAGGCGAGAAGAGGAAAGGGAAGAGAAGTTCCACAAATCAATGTAGTAAATATAAAGCTTTTGGACATAACTTAAGATCCTGCAAGGAAGGTCCAAAAAGGAAAGAAGCAATACAAAAACCAAATAGAGGAATCTAGCTATTATTGTTGAAAGGAAAACTAAATCAAAGGCCAACAAAGGTAACTTTACCAACAAAGAGGTTCCTGTCATTTCAAGGACTACCTTTGTCTCAGCTTAGTCAACCATATTTATCACAGGCGGGGACTTCCCAAGCTTTAACTTCATTTACTATTAGAAAGAGGACGTCTACTCAAGTGGAGAAACCTAGCATTATAAGAAGCACAAGGAGGAAAACCAATAACTAATGTCAACTTTGTTGTTTATTTAGTTACTTATTTAAGACAACATTATTATTTTTTAGTTTTAACCATCTATCTCAACTATTATTTTGGATGTATGTGGCCATTATATGCGTGCCTTGGATTATATGCTAAATTTTCAGTATTTCAATTTATATATTACTATTTCACAAAGTTACAATTACAAGTAACTACTTAATTGAGAAAAATTTTATTGATTCATGATCTTAAAATTATACATTCTTATCCCCACTTAATTAGACCAACTACATTCTACAAAACACAACATCCTACTAAATAACCCCCAAGATACATATCACTTGTTCATTATTATTATAACTAAAATTACACACAAAAACACAACCAATTTTAGAACAAAAAGAAGACAGTCTATTAAACCCATAACCACCTTCCTTAGTTTCAACACTTTCTCTTTAATTTCATCAAATCTATCCATCAAGCTTGCTAGTTCATTCTCCCCATATCAATAATAAACAATAAAATTTAGGGCAACAACAAAAAACACAGGGAGTGGAATAAGGGGACACACTAATGATGATAGGCAATGGATTTTTGGGTATCATGGTGGTATTTCTAGTTATGTGACATGGATGCCACAATTCAACTTCAGTAGGTTAAACACTAAGCGGGCGAGTTGATAGTCATGGAAGAAATACTCACTGGCTAAAGAATGAAGTGGGGTTTATTAGGTTCACACGATGTTAGGTAGACCAATTATGTACTTTTTGAAAGAAAGATAGAACCAAGAAAATATGGAAAAAATGACTTGTAAATTTGTTGCACTTATACATGTCTATAACCTTTCAATACCTATCTTTATTTCTCGATCTTGATGGTCGATACGTCAAGATTGAAAAGACTGGTATGGTTAAGCTTGGTCCTAATAGTTGGTTAAAAGATGTGTTGTACATACTTAAATTTAAGTGCAACCTTATTTCTGCCCAATAGTTAGCGGACCATGAAAATTGTGTTATCTCTTATGGGTCTAATTTTTATGTCATACGGAACCTCACCTCGAAGATGTTGATTAGAGTAAGTGATTCGAGGAACGGGGTGTACCACTTGGAGACTATGCGTTGTGGCATAGATCTTGTAACAATCAAGAAAGTAGACCCCGAAAATGGCATTAAAGGTTAGGACATCCTTCGCACGGTAGTTTGGCTCCATTATCTATGCTTCGTTATTTTACGTTGAATAAAGATTTTGTGGAATTTTGTGATATGTGCCGGAGGGCAAGACAAACACAAAATAGTTTTTCTTTAGTGACTCTAGAGTAGTGACTCTAGAGTAAGTGGATCTTGGTGGATACATGGAGCCTAATGGGTGTTTTGGGCTCTGGAAAATTGCATTATGGGGAAAGAAATGGCGAGCACGGGTTAAGTACATCGAGCATGGGGCGTGTCGGATGAAAAGACGAAGAGTCGTATGGGCAGCAGCCAACACGGGCTGCCCATGTCAGCCGACACAGCCCGTGTTGTCTGCATGAGGTGTCCGTGTTAGCCGGCACGGCCGGTGCGGCTACCCGACTCCTTGTCTCTTCGGTTTTGGCCATTTTTCTTTGGTTTTAAAGTGTTTATTGCCCGAATTAATGCGTGTAAATGCTTATTTTGGCTATATAATGATGTATAATCCTCCATTGTTGTATAAGAGTAGTAAGAGAAAGTTGTAAGTTAGGTAAAAGCTTAAGTGTAAATTCCTTTAAACTACTCAATTTCTAGTGTATTAGTTCATGGTTTTTTCCCGAGTTTGGGTTTTTCCACATTAAAATCTTGTGTCCCACTTTTGTTATTTCTTTTGTTCCTTGTTTATTGTTTGAGTGAGCTCCCGATCCCAAGAGATCTTTTGATGCGATATATTGAACTTGTGGGGCCCATACCATACTTCTTCTTTATCTGGATATCATTATTTTTTGTGCATCATGGATGATTTTAATAATTTGCAACTTGGGTATATTTAATTATAGACAAATTGGAGGTTATGAGCGTATTGTAGATTTTTGTTATATGGTTAAAACACAGCTTGGGACTCATGTTAAAAAGTGCATAGTGGTAATGGGATAAAATTTACCAAAGGAGATTTGCAAACATACTTTTTGAAATGAGGAATGTTTCATGAAACCTCATGTGTAGACACCTCCAACAAAATGGTCGGGTTGAACGAAAAAATCATCACCTCTTTAACATGGCTACGACCCTATGTTTTCAAGCATCATTACCTATATGGTTTTGGGGGTGTGTGTTCTTACAACTGCTTATCTCATTAACTACACACCAACCAAATCACTTAATTTGAAGAGTCCCTATTAAGTCTTGTTTGAAAACCCCCTTGTACATTCATTTGTGGGTTTTCGGTTGTTCATATTACAACCACACATATGATGATATCCGATACATATTCGATGATTGCGCTACTAGATACATATTTTTAGGTAATCCGCAAGGGAAAAAGTGCTGACATTTTTATGATCTTGCAAGCAAAAGCATTTTTGTGTCTTGTAATATGATCTTCCATGAGAACATATACCCATTTGCTTTGTCTCACTTATCTCCCACTCATTCATGCATCTCTTTCATCGATCCTCATATTCAATCCAACGACCTTATTTTGTGAGCCTAAGCCTCTTTTATTTCACTTCTAGACCTTGTTTTTTAAACAACCTCCAATTTATTGCTTCCTATTGGGCCCAATGAGCCTAATAATGTACTTGCCAAAATAGGGCCTGTTGAGTCTACTCTGTCTCGCCCTTCTTATCCAATTCTACAGCCCCTAAGTCCGGGCCCAAAGTTGAAACTCCAAAACTTGATAATGAGGGGAGTCTTCACCGAGTCTTAAACCTATCATACAAAGTCGTCCTTAATGGGATGGCCAATCGTCCAACCATCTTCACGACTATGTCCTGTCACTTTATCGGATCGAACACCCCTAACCCATCATTGTCGTATGATGCATCTTCAACTACTCCTTATCCCCTGTCTCATTTTATTGCCTATGATAAGTTTTTAGAGTCTCACCATTCCTATTTAGTTGCCATTACTTGTAAGGAAGAGCCCCGCCATTTTTCTCATGTTGTTGAAGATGCCATATGGCATGAGACAATGGCCAAAGAAGTTTCACCTCTCGAGGAGAATGACACTAGGAACTGTGATTGCTTCCTCTTGGTAATAAGGGACTTGGGTGTATATGGATATCTAAAATTAAATATTATGCATATGGGCGGGTTGAACGTTTCAAAGCCCGACTTGTCATATTAGGAAACCATCAAGTCGATGAGGAGGATTACAATGGAACTTTTGCTTTAATTGCCAAAATGGTCACTGTTCGCACTTTGTTAACTCTTGCGGCAACCAAGTGGTGGAGTTTACATCAGATAGATGTCCCAATGCCTTCATGGAGATCGTGAGTGATTCTTCAAAATTACTACTTCACTGCATACCTATGGCTTTTAGCAATCTCCGTTGGATCATTCATTGTTCACCTTTACCCAAGGAGATACCTTCATTGCTCTCTTAATGTATGTAGGTGATTTAGTTCTTACTAGGAATGATCTCCAATGATGTGCTATCTTCAAGGATACATCAATATTCACTATTATAGGAACCACTTTTAACTACGGTTCAAAACGGCCTTTAACTACGGTTATCCGGCGTCTTGTATGAGGTCGTAGTTGTAAGTGTGCATCTTTTACTATGGTTCAAAACCATAGTAAAAGATGGCCTATGATGACAGTTCATATGAAGAACCATAGTCATAGGTTAGCCTATAACGACGGTTCTTCAAGAAAACCATCATCATAGGTCAACTTATAACGACGATTCTTTAAGAGAACCGTCGTCATAGGTATCTATAACGACGGTTCTTCAAGTGAACCATCGTCATAGGTCTGTTTTTTTTTTATAATTTTTTTTGTGTTTGCTTGCCCCTGTACAGTACAAAATATATATCATATACAACCATTTACACAAACTCTTTCCGAATATATACAAACCACAATCCAACAGTCAGAATATATTCGGACAACAGATTCATGACACATTTGTATGTATACCTATGTAATTGTATACCTATGTACATATATACTTATAACTGTATGACTATGTAAATTAAAAACTTGACCAATCAAATAATGAAGAATAAGTGTAAATATATACCTATGTCTTTATATGGTTATACACAAACTTTTTCTAACCTTGTCTTAACTCATTGAGCACTTCATTTGTATAGGGAGTGGGTGGGTTCTTTGTCTGGGAAATATTGTGACTAATGTTGTAAAAGTCATATTAATTAGGTCAAGTGCAAGTGTTAATCAAGGTGAAAAAGAACATTAAAAAATTTAATTTTTTCATAATCGAATACAAATGCAAGTGAAAGTACTTCTTGGGATTAGATTCATTTACATCGAGTTGGGTCACAATCTCTTTTATGTACTCGGAGAACGTAGAAGCCGCACTCCACATTCCCCGATTGTTTATGGAACTACAATAAGTAAAATAGATTCCCAACACAATTTGAATTAATTAGTTCGTACTTTACGTAGCTAGCAAAAAATATGAAATGAAAACAATTAAAGTAGACTCTAGGAAAGAGAACCTCACCGTTACGGAGACAATTTGTAGGTTTGCTTTGACAGGTGAGCCTCTCAAGCCTCCCTTACAATAACAATGTGCTAGAGCACTATTTTTCAATCAGAAAAATAAAATTCAGATTAGACGTACAATTGAAAAAAATACTAATTAACAAAAAATGCATAAAATGATTAAGGTATGAACTCACTCGTCGAGTACATTCTTGATATCTTTCCTCACGGGTTGACCTAGAGGAACAAGCCAGTATGTGACATTTCCCTTGGAAATAGAGCAACAAGCATCTAATAATTGCTACATAAACACAAATAGCACATTTATAAGTATGTATAACACCATAAAAACTTCATATAAGTTTATTTGTACACTTACCCCTTAATTAACGGCATTAACATTTTTTGGAGTGCGCATTATGTTTCATGACTTAGAAGATATAATCGGCTCATTCATTTTGTTTCTATCCAAATCCTTGAATGGAATTGAGGTTGAGAAACTGGACGAACTTGTTTCCCAACTTGTGCAACCACCTTATATATTAATTGTATGTAGTAGAAATTGAAATTAATAGTTAAAAAAGAACTTATGAATATAATAACTCACATAATGCCAATCATAATAGCGGATGCGCTGATCCCTTGCGTCTCCAAAAGTTACACTATGTCGTCCGGGAAGACATAAAGGGTCATATCCTCATTGTCTCCTTCACGTTACCCAAACACATGACTCGACACGCTGATTGGAAATGATGTATCTACTAACAAAATCTTCAAATAGCTTTGTAGAGTAGCACGCCAATCCATACGACACTCGTGAATGGATACAAGAAGGGATTGCTTCAGACAAGGAATGGGCCCCGCTGAATACTTGCTTGTACTAAATGGGGGAGATGGAGTGCCCTTCATCCTACTCTTGGATCTGTCTCCGATATCCTAGTGAATAATCAATACAAAATTAGAAATATATAAATATGATATTAACAACAATTGAATCTAAAAAAGTTGCATTACCATAGAGAGGATGACCAAACTCTTAGGCCAACAAACAAAGGTGTTAGTCTGTGTCATCAACGAGTGTGGAGGTTCTCGGTCCGGATCGGCAACCGATAGTTGCCTTTCCGTGCATGACCTCTCTCACACTCACCCTTACCTCATCACCTAAAAGGGGTGCCTCGTGAACAACGAGTGTTTGGCCTCCACGGGGAAAACAACACACGATGCCACACGATGATGTAGGGAAGGGTGATGAAAAGCTAGCATGCACTTTGCTGGCTACATAAGAATAAGCATAACAATTACAATCATGGGATAACCTTTGACATAGAAGTTGAACTATCTAAAAATCCCGAAAATAAACGGACAGAGTTTCCCTAACATTTTCCCGGGATAACGGCCCTCATCCGAATCAACAAAAACATACTATAAGTAATTACTCAACGTCCACATACCGGAGTTCCACAACAACCACATAATATACATCATTCATTCAACAAGATTATACACCAATTAGTTAAAATATAAACATGCATGTAAATAATGACACTAATCCGAAACAACAAAAACATACTAGAAGTAATTATTCAACAAGATTATACACCAATTAGTCAAAATATAAACATACATGTAAATATAATTAAGTTGCAAAATCTGAATTACCTCCACCATAACTTTGAATTAGTCGACAGGTAAGCTCGCGTTTGCGCTCGCCGGTGTGTAGGGTGAGAATTGACATAAATAATCTAAGTTTCTAGGTATCAGCATGCCCATGTTGGTGAAGTACGCTGTGACGCATTCATTCATTTGGGCATGCATCTAGGCTCGCATCTCTGCCCTCATCTCGCGCCTTTATCTCTTCCATCTATGCTTCCATCTTTGCAGCCATTTGGGACATTTGAGACTGTTGGGACTACATTTGGGACTCGTATTTGGGCATGCATCCGGGCTCGCATTTAGGCCATTTGAGCATCCATATGTGCTTGGCTAGAAGAGACGGGGTGCTTCTTCCTAGCCCCAAAGTGCTCAACTATCCCCACCTTCCCATCTATGGCTCGAGTACGACCGGGATGCTCATCTCTTTCTAGGGCCAAGGCTAGTTTGTCCCTCCTCCCGATGGTGTCGGCGATTTCTAAAGTCGATGTTTATGATAAAGACTCCTGTAAGTAGAAAAAAACTATCATTTGGCAATTTATAAAATATTAAAACCAATAAGTTCTCAAAATAAATAAAGAAAATAGTAAAAAACTCACGAGTCGTCTGCACAATAGATTCTACTTCGATCGTAGTGATGGTTTCATCTTTCTTCTTTCTTTCTTCGACCCATAGCTCGTCCCTCTCGATAGTAAGCTACAAAGTATCTATGATGGAACCTTCACCGAATGTGCTTTGAAGTTGTTCAAGCTTCGCTTATACAACTTATCCTCCAACTTCGTGTATCCTCCACGGGACATCACATGATGATACACATTGCTCTTAATCCTCTTCCAATTGGCTTCACCTAGCGCTCGTGCAAAATATCAGTACATAAGAGTTAAATCATAAAAAATAACAAATGATGATAAATTACCATGTATTGTGGAAATGAGATATATGCTTCAAACATACTCCAGTCCTCCTCGGTGATGAAGTTGAAGACCTCCCGTGGTCTACCTTACGCCTTTATCTCGCTTTGTTTTGTAGACTCATATAGCGGTAATGTGATATTTGAAGTTTTTAAATTTTCATCCGCCAACATAAGGGTCTTGTGTTTCACCAAGTGGATCTTAGATTCTTTAACATCTAAGATGAACATTTTCTAAAACATAAGAACGACATGTATTAGTACATATATATTAAGCATTTATAATAAGTTGCAACACTAAGTTGATCCGTAGTGCATTTACTCGAATATCGTTCCAAAGGTTGTCCTCAACGAAATTATGGACTGTGGCCCAATTTTTGTGGTTGATGTTCACATATATGTTGGTTGCTACACCAACGTAGCTCATAAAGCGATCTACGTGATCACCCACAACATTTTCGTGCCTATTAATTTGGACCCGTGTAAAGAGAGTGGATCGTCTCTACTCCGGACCAACTTCTCCTTGTTCATCATTGCTCACCCCTTGATTTTTTGAACTTTTGGAAGAATCCATTTTATAATGCAAGCAATTATACAACTCTTGATACATGAACATGTACAACAATTTTCGGACGGAAACACGTAAGTCGGGTCGGGCGGCGACCAAGCACGGGGTTGATCGTGTTGTCCAGCACGACCCGTGTTGATCGCTCGCCTCCCGGTTCCTCGATTTTGGCTGTTTTCTTCGGTTTCTTTGTGTGTTATGTTTTTCTCCTCTCATTGTCACTTATACTTGTATGTCTCCTTCCCTACCTTGCCCTCAAACACCCTAAGAAAGTGGACAAACCGCATTTTATTAGTAAGCAGTAACAATGTCCGTAAGCCTACAATGCCTCTAGATTCAACAATAACATTTAGTGTATGCATGCCCTCACCTTTTATAGTATTTAACAATGTATGTATTTCAACTCGGGGTATAAGTTTAGACAAATTCCTAGGACCTTACTTAAGCCCACAATTGTGATTCCGTTAAGGACTAAGATTCAAGCCCCAAAACAATAACAATAATTTGTCAAGTTTAATTCTGCTAAACGAGAGTTTAATTACACCTTTGACGACCATAAAGCATGCCACATTTACACATTTTATTTACAAAATAAGAGAGGGAGATATGAGTTACATATGGGCGAATGAGAGTCGGAGAAAGGGTGCAGTGACAACCGGAAATCGTAGAGAGAAGAGACAACAGAGAGAGTGAGTGGGAGTCACGCTAGAAACCACCAATGACGGCGAGGAGACAGCGAGAGAGAGTAAGTGGGAGCAACCGAAACCGTAGCAGCAAGAGATTGAAGTGAGAATGAGTGGAGAGATTAAAAGTGAAAGTGAGAGTGAGAGTGACAGGGCCGAGCGCTTTTATGCACTCTATAATGATCGGTTCAATGAATAAACCATTATTAAAAGTTAGCTTTTACCTTTTAACAATGCTTCATTGAATGAACCGTTATCATAAATAAATATATGATGATGGTTCAATGAATGAACCGTCGTTAAAAGTTAAAAGCTAACTTTTGACGACGATTCATTCGTTGAACCGTCATTATATGTACATTAAAATCCGTTTTTAACAAAAATGCCACCGCTTCATTTTTTACAATAGTTTTTCATTATAACCGTCGTTAAAGACGCTATATTAAAAGTGGTTCTTATAGTAGTGCTTTTCAGCTGAAGGACCTATGTCCCTTAAAGTATTTTCTTGTTATTGAAGTTGCTTGAGCTCATGTTAGGTTATTTTTGCGTTAGAGGAAATACACTCTTGATATCCTAACAAAAATGGGTATGCTCGGAGAGAAACCCACTTGTTTCCCATGTAGCGATAGCGTAAGCTCCCCTCTAATAAGGGTGACCCACTTTATAATCTTTGCTAACATCGATGCCTCATTGGTAAGCTTATTTATCTCATAATCACTCACCTAGAGATTACCTATACAGTTTATATCCCGAGTCAATTTATGTAAGATCTACAGCAAGGACACTACGGTACTATCGTTATTCTCCTTTGCTACTTCAAGTCTTGAAAGAATGCTCTTGCCTTCCACTAATGATCTCTGTCTCCATGTTTACTCGTGACTCTAATTAAGCTAGCTTTTTAATGAACCGTTGATCGATCCATCGGTTATTTTCTTAAGTTAGGACTACTTCTATATCTTGGGAAACCAAAAAGCAACCTATTGTGTTCCGGTCGTTCGTCGAAGCTGAATATTATACCATGGAAAATTCCACCGTGAAGCCATTTGGATTTGAAACTTGCTTTTACTATTTCATATTTTAGTTCCCGAAGCTCAATTATATTGTGATAACCAAGTTGTCTCGTGTCCAATGTTTATTGAGTGTACCAAACATTTTAAGATTGATTACCATTTTATTCGTGAGAAGTTATTATCTTGGGAAATTGTTACTCGATATATAACCACTATAGAGCAACACGCTAATATCTTCACTAAGGCTTTGGGGGCACCGAGCAGTTTCGCCATCTTCTAGGTAAGTTGGGTGTTTCCAACTATCACGCTCTACCTTGAGGGGCATTATTAGGATAATGTTTTGCATTATGTACAACCGCATTTTCCTAAAATAAGAGGTTAGGTATCTTTAAGCTTCTATCTTTGTAAACCAAGAAGATCTCAACTTCTTGTAATCTAATGCTTCAAATATATATAAGATGATATGGCTACAGGAGCAACCACAAGGAAAAGTTTCTCCCAAACTCCTAATTTGCAGACTTCATACATATATTGAATGCATTTGAACCTAGAAAAGGGAAAAGATAAAGGGGTGAGCAAACTACTGCTTAATGGCACGTTCTCGGCTCTTAAAAACCAAAATAGTTTAACACATTCATACATAGTAATTAATACACGAAGCACACACACGCAAACCCCCGAAGGTTTGAGCTCCGAGAGTCCGAATCACCAGTAAATAAGGGTAAATAGGGTGTGAATGAAATTTTGCGGAAAAATAAGAACTTTGTGCTCATTCGAAATGAAGGCTGGGTCTATATTAGACTCGGAAAGAATATAATAGAAGATTTTTATGTGGAAGCCCTCTCAGGCGAGAAAACCACGGCTAGTATCAATCCGGATAACAAGTCAAATCCACTATTTTGAATCCACAAAAATATAAGGATCGACTCTCCGAATTGTTCCCTTAGCCAATTCAATACAAGTTTTTCTAGGCATAGAAGCTACCTTATCTACCTTAGTACTTTTTAACCGAGATACCCATTACGACTAAGTACAACCGAAGCTGAGTTGCCCTTACAGGTCGGTCAAGGGAAAATACGGAAGAATGTGTAGAAGTAAATGAGAGTGATTACAAGACTTCTTAGTTCAACTCGGAAGTTGAGAATCTAAGTACAGAGTTGAATGCTTGTTCTAGAAATCTTGTAAGTCTTGTGAAGTAGCTTTTATTTATAAGCAACAAAGCGAGTAACCGTTGTGTCTCGGGCTTGATCGTTGAGAACAACTAGCCGTTATAATGGATAATCCGAGTCCTCATAAAGGGAACCGTTGTGGAAGTATTCGAGTGCATCAATTCTTGGCTTAAAAATTAGTCCAACCCACTTGTTAAAGTTGAAAAATGGGGTAGAAACAACCATTAGACTTAAAGCTAAAGTTTACCATAAATGGTAACAAATGTACCTTAGCACGGTGTTTGACCCCGCCTTAAAACAATGCTTTTTGTCTACTCGCTGTAAATAGTAAGAAGTTGGTTGTTTTTCTTTTCAAACTGTGATTAATCAACTTTAATCAAGCTGTAAAAACAAAATTAAAGCGGTACTCAAAATATAAAAATACTTTGTTAAGATATAGGTATAACTCTCTATGTCTCTTAGGTTTTGATTTTAAGTCATTCTCGACTTTATAGAAACTTATATATAAGTTTTCATCCTGTTTTGACCCACTCGGAAACTAGTTATTCAAGCATAACATTCTTAACCGTGTTTATGACCCACTCGGACACTACTCGGACCAATCGCATGAGTAAATAATTTCTTTAACACTTTATTCTCAGCACTAACTTTTTGTTTCAAGGGAAAATGAATTACTGCGTTAATTCTTATTTCTAAATTAGTTTATTTAATGAGAATTATTTACTTAATCAAGTTTATGAATTCTGATATTTTATTATTTCTAACTTGATCATTTTAAGGATTGACTCAACATGGAATTTGAACCTAATGAATATTAGACTTAGAAAATTCCATTATTTTAGGTCGAAGATAATTAAGTGCTTAAGTACTTTGATTTTATTATTATCTTTGCCTAATTCTAGACCAAAGTATTTTTATACTTTGAGTACCACTTTGATTTTCTTTTGTAGGTTGATTAAATAAGCGTAATCTACTTTTGAAATACAAAAGCGATCTGTTTCTAGCCGTTAAACACCAGCAGATAGAAATCACCCATTTCCGGACATGGCTCATACATTGTGTCGAGTTATGTGTTTCCAAAGCTGGAAAACTTCAGCTTTGAGTCTAACGATTGTTTCCACCCCGATTTCAATCACCACTAGAGGGTTGGACCATCTTTGGAGCCAACGATCACTACACAACGTTCATATTTCAATGGATCTTTTTTTGAGTTACTCGGACTAGCCGTTATAACGACTATTGAGGCTCACCAGTCCAAAACAAGTCTCAATGATCATTCTGCCTTGGTGCTTATAAATAGAAGCCACTCCATAAGACTTGAAGATTGTCTGCTGAATACATTGCTTAACACTTAGTTAGTGAATTCTTATTCAATCTTCGACTTACAACTCCTAATCTGTAATTTTTTACTTTATGAGTTGTAAAGAAAGTCTTGTAATCACCCACACTCTTTGTACTTTCTTTGTAAGTCCCTCAACTAGGCTATAAGGGTTAACTCAACTCATTTGTCCCTAACCGTAAGGGTTAACTCGGTTGGGAATTACTAGATCGGATAAGGGAACTTGTAAGTCCAGGAAATCTTGTAAAGGAATTGTCCAAGGGAGCAATTCTGGTCGAGTCGATCCTTTGTAATTGAGAATTCAATTAGTGGATTTGACTTGGTGCTTGAATTAGCACTGTCCGTGGTTTTCTCGCCTTAGGAGGGCTTCCACGTACTTCTCTGTGTGTTTCACTTTTTGAGTCCAATCTAGACTTAGAATCTGTTTCTTAGTTTGTTGTGTGCAAAATAGTTTGATTTTTCTGAAAATTCTTTAGTCACCCTATTCACCCCCTCTAGGGTGACTTAACCTCTGCAAGAGCAAACCTTCAATTGGTATCGAGTCTAGACTTTTAAGAGGGTCTCACAATCTAAAGATCTAAAGATCATATGGCTGAGAACAATGGAGAGTTCGATGAAGGAAGATTGTCCACCATACCACCTAAGTTCAAGGGGTCAAATTTCGCACACTCGAAAGAAGATGATGGAATGCTTTCTTCTAGATAATGATGAAGAAGTATAGAACATCATCAAGAATGGGAACTTCATTCCAATGAAGATGGAATGAGTCGGATCCGTGCTTAAGGAAAAGTCGAGTACACTAGTGAAGAGAATGAGAACTTTAGAAAGAACTTCAAAGCTATGAACACTCGATGTGCGCTATCAGCTCGGAAGAATACAATAGAGTGTCAGCCTGTGACACAACTCTCGGATGTATGCCCAGTTCACCGAGATTACCAACAATCTCAAGTCTCCGGGTAGAAAGATCTCTCATAAGGAAAGAGTCGAAAAATTTTGAGAAGTCTACCAAAGAGAAAACGAGGTCCCAAGGTGACAACAATTGAAGAAACTCACAATCTCTCTCAATTGAAGCCAGATGAGCTCATTGGGAAGCTACTAACCCATGAGCTGCACCTAGAAGAAGAGAATACAGAGGTCGGCGCCAAAAAGAACATCACACTCGAAGACCTCGGAAGCGGACGACAAAGTTTGAGCTCCTCGGACTCAAAAGAGGATCCTATGGCACTCATTGCCCAATGCTTCAAAAAGATGGTGAAGTACAAAAAGTGGAAAAAGAGGCCAAAGGAGGAGTTCTACAAGAAAGACAAGAAAGATAAATACTTATCTACTTCTAAGTTGTCTTTAACTAAGAACTCTGGTTGCTTTTAATGTGGCAGCAAGGAGCACATAGTCAAGGACTCGTCCAAAGAGAAAGAAGGATAGAAAGAAGAAAAAGGCTATGGTGGCTACCTGGAGTGATGGTGACTCATCCGAAGATGATGATTCGGATGATTCAAAGTGTCTAATGGCACCGATAGACTCGTGAAGCTGGATCCGAGTCAAACAGGTGACAACTCGGATATCGAGGAAACAAGTCCTTGGGAGGTAATTGAATACTTCCATAAGTTTTCCAAAACTGATCTTGCTAGATATATCTTTACTTTGGAAGAAAAGTCTAATTCTAACTCTTCGATTTCAAGATATATCTTGAGTCTCTTACTCGCTGAGAGTATTGTTTTGAAAAATGAGTTATAAAACTTGAGACAAAATCTGAAAGTACTTGAGACCGAGTGCTCAAGACAATGAGACCGAGACCGAGTGCCTTAGAATAGAGAATGAGCAACTAAAAAGGAAGCTTAATGGGTCTCAAGAGCTAATTTTAAAACTCACTCAAGGTCGGAAAAACCTTGATCTTTTACTTGGCTCTTAGTGTGTCTCATTTAGAAAAGAAGGTCTTGGTTACAATGTCTGAAGAAGAATCTAATTCCTATTCAAGTCTTTTCAAAACCGATTCTAGAATTGTAAAGTTCAGGAAGGTTGAGCACGGTCCCATTCATTCGAACAAAAAAAGGATCGAGCAAAGACTAGTTTATAAGAAAAGGCCTTCTCAACCTGTTTACAAAAAGAAAAATTTCAAGGAAAGAGACACGGACTCAGTTTTCTAAAAGGAAGACTTAGAATTAAACCAAAACCTAAAATTATTCAAATTTGGGTTCCCAAAAGTCCTCTTCCTCGGAGAAAGATCACGAGTAAAGACAATTACTGGGTTTATGAGAGGAGAAGGGTTAGTTTGTTTCTATCTTGTAGGTGACTCGTGAAACGGAAGGGTCACTGGTACTTAGACAGTGGGTGCTCACGCCATATGTCTAGAGACTCAAAACTCTTCTCGGTGTTAGAATACTTGAAGGTAGGAAAAGTCACATTTGGAGATAATAACAAAGGAAAGATAGTTGGGATTGGCAAGATTAGTTAAGGAAATGACTCAGTAAGTCCAGTCTACCTTGTCAAAGGGCTTAAGTACAATCTTCTTAGCATATCTCAACTATGTGACAAAGGACAAGAGGTAAGGTTCACTAAGACCAATTGCTACATTTATGATGTAGTCACCAAAGAGAAAGCTTTCGGGCCCGAGGTCGGGTAACACTTATACCATTCCTCTTCAAATTCTAGTCAGAATTTATCTTGCCTCAAAGCATCTTTGAATGATGATTCATGGACATGGCATCGTAGACTAGGTCATATTATCATGCATACTATCAAGAAAATTGCATCTCATGGATTAGTTAAGGGTTTACCTAACTGTGCATTTAAGAAAAATAAAATCTGTGAAGCATACACAAAAGGAAGGCAAGTCGGATCATCTTTCAAACCACTCAAAACTTTGTCTACATCCAAAGTACTTGAATTGGTTCATATGGATTTGTGTGGTGAAATTCCTGTGAAAAGCTTAGGAGGTAAATCATATGTGCTAGTTATTGTTGATGATTATTAACGATTTATCTGGGTGTGTTTTCGAGGAACAAGAAGGAAGCCTTCAAAGAGTTCACTAACATCCGTAAGAAAATTCAAGAGGAGTCCGAGACTCGGATCGGAAGAATTCGAACCGATCATGGAAGGGAGTTCGATTACTAAGAATTTGTTTGTGACAGGAATGACATCTCCCATAACTTATCTCGCACTAAGAACTCCTCAACGTAATAGAGTAGTGGAGAGAAAGAACAGAACTCTTGAAGAAATAGGAAGGACCGTGATGATTGAAAATTACCTACATTACTATTTCTAAGTCGAGGCGATCAACACAACGAAACTATACACTCAACGGATGTCTCATCGGACCCATCTTGAAAAAGACACCCTATGAGCTATATAAGGAAAAGAAGTCCAACATTTCCTACTTCAAACCATTCGGATGTAAATGCTATGTGCATAACAATGGTAAGGAACATCTGACTAAGTTTGATGCTAGGTCAAATGAAGGTATATTTTTGGGTTACTCATCTCATAGTAAAGCTTATACGAGTTTTTAACAAAAGGATTAATAAAGTGGAAGAAAGCATACACGCTGTCTTTGATGAGATTGATCTTGGCAAGATAAGTGAATCCACCTTTTTAAATCTCAAGCTTAATAGAGATGAAGATGACATTGCTAAAGCTGAACTCGGAAAGAGTTAAAATAGAAGAATTGAGGCAACTTAGAATGAGTTAACTCGGAATGTTGTGACTCGGAATGAACAAGTTCAAGAGCCAACTGAGAATGTTGAAGAACAAACCAATGTAGAGGCTTAGCAAGAGCAACCACCTGAAGATCAACCTGTTCAACTAATAAACTTGGTAAACCAGAGGATAGGTAGAGCTTTCAAATATGCATCTAGTCACCCACATGAGAACATACTTTCGATATCAACAAGTGGGGTAAGAACTCGTTCATCTTTGCAAAATCTATGTTCATTTTCAGCATTCATATCATTAATTGAACCTAAAAATGTACTAGAAGTCCTAACTAAACCTGAATGGGTAGAGGCCATGCAAGAAGAGGTAAATTAACTTAAAAGAAACCAAGTCCGGACGTTGACCAAACAGACCTTCCGACCATCCAATAATAGGAACCAAATGGGTTTTCAAGAATAAACTGGATGAGGAAGGGTTGGTAGTCAGAAATGAGGCCAGATTAGTTACTCAAGGGTATAACAAAGAAGAGGGAATTAATTGTGGGGAAACCTTTGCACCTGTTGCTAAGATTGAGGCAATCGGAATTCTCTTAGCATTTGCATCTAGCATGAACATCAAGCTTTATCAAATGGATGTCAAATGTGTATTTCTTAATGGTTATATTCAAGAAGAAGTTTATGTTGAGCAACCCTCTGGATTTGAAAACTCGGAATTTCTAAATCATGTTTTCAAATTGCAAAAGGCTTTATATGGTCTTAAACAAGCTCCTAGAGCTTGGTATAAAAGACTAAGCAGTTTCTTAGTTGAAAATAATTTCAAAAGAGGTTAGATTGACAAGACTCTTTACATAAAAACCAAGGGGGATGATTTTCTTATCGTTCGGATGTATGTTGATGATATTATTTTTGGAGCTACTAATTAAACTCTATGCCAAGAGTTTTCTGCGTTAATGAGACAGGTGTTCTAAATAAGCATGATAGGAGAACTCAATTTCTTCCTTGGTCTGCAAATCAAACAAGAAAAGGATGGAATCTATGGCCATCAATCTAAGTACACCAAGGAGCTATTGAAGAAATACAAGCTACAAGATGTGAAGCATGCAACAACACCTATGAGTAGCAGTTTAAAAGCTGGATTGAGACGAGAAAGGTAATGTCTGTAGATCAAAAACTCTCTAGATGTATGATTAGATCTCTACTTTATCTCACATCGAGTAGGCCGGATATCATGTTTTGTGTCTACCTTTGTGAAAGATTTCAAGCTAATCCTAAGGAATCACATCTCACTACGGTGAAGAGAATCTTTAGATATCTTACGGGGACTCGGAATCTTGGTCTATGGTTTTCAAAGGACTCGAAGTGACTCTCACTAGATACTTAGATGCTGACTATGTTGGATACAAGGTTGATAGAAAGAGCACATCAGGAGCATGCCAATTTCGGGTCAATCAGTCATCTCCCGACACTCAAAGAATTAGAACTCGGTTGTTCTATCAATCTGTTGAGGCCGAGTACATTACAGCTGGAGCTTACTTGTCTCGGATTCTCCGGATCAAGCAACACTTGAAGGATCTTGGATTATCATTCACATCTATTCCAATCAAGTGTAACAGCCAAAGTATAATCAGTATCACTAAGAATCAAGCTCATCACTCAAAGACAAAGCACATTGAGGTCGGGTGTCATTTTCTCGAGAGACCATTCTGAGAAAGTTGATATTGAACTTGAGTTTATTCCTAAAAAATTTCAATTAGCTTATATTTATACTAAGCATCTTAGTGAAGATCAGTTTTGCTTTATTAGGAATGAGTTTGGCATGTTAAATGCATGATTATCCGAGTTATGGCATGAATTATTCTACTATGATTGATTGTTTTATGCTTTGAGTAGATAACAAATGGATCGGTTGACTCGAATGAGACTCGAGCCCCGAGTTATAAATTTTTTGAGTGTGTTCTAAGTTACTCGGGCACCTTACCGAGTCGGACTCGGATTTTTAGCAAATGGACATCAAAATTTTGGGATCATCTCTAGATAAATGGAGAATCTCATAAATGTTTTCGAAAACTCTTTCTTCTCTCTCTCTCTATCACACGAATAGCTAGCAGTAACTAGCCGTTGGAAGAAAGTCGTTGAAGAAACTAGCTAGTATACGTTGAGAGACTCAACGGTCCGATAACCGTTGCTTGGTAACCGAGTCGAAAGTCGGTTGGAAGCCTTTTCTTTCTATAAATAGCACCATTTCACTTTCTTTCTTTTACTTTACCTACTTATTGCTTACACTCTCGCTCTCTTTGCTCTCAAAGTTCATTCACTCTTGCACTCATTCTCTCTTTCGATTCTCAATTTTCTGTGTTCTTTACTCTTTCTCTCGTTTCTCTCAAACACTCTCTACTCTCTAATAATGCCTAAGAGAGGATCTATTGTGGAAGGAGGTTCGGCCACCAAGAAGGCCAGAACCAAGTCCATTAGTACCGAGGCTACACAAGGCAAAGGCAAAAGCGTGCCTCGGAAGACCTAAAGCATATTGTCGCTCAACACTTCATTCTGGACGACAAATTCTTTCCAAAAACGTCCTTCTCCTGGTTAAGACACATCCTCAAAACTGGTGTGTATACTTATCTTTGTTTACGTGAGTATATTTAGCCAACCTTATGTCCGAGTTCTATGCTAACATGACAGCAAGCGATAACATTATTTCTTCGTTGTTCAAGGTAAGACCATTCAAATCAATCTCACTTTACTTCACAAACTTTTTAATGTGAAATCTATCTTTCTCAACTCTAATCCAATTCCTTTCAATGAAGTCGCCGATGACTTCTTTGCAAAAACGCTAAAGAACCTCCTCGGTTCGTAAAGAACTTTTCACGTGACTCGGATGACCTTAGAAGCCAGGCTTTTGTGTTTCATTCCGATGAGGACATTCTTCTCTTATTATCGGTCTAAAGAGAACCCCAACTCCAAAGTTCTAAAGGTTACGTATGACATTCTCAAGGGTTACGAAGTAGACCTCTTTCCATTCATCTTGGAGCGAGATAGCCTTTGTTCCTTCCGACTCTAAGAAGACTCCTTATCCTTTTGGAGTCCCTCTACCTTTTGACCCAAACTCTTTCTTGGAACTTGCCGTTTATCTTGCCAGGAGTGAACTCATTGGTCTTGGATACCGAGAAGTCAAACCCGGTGTCCGGGTTCACTCGCCTGAGTTACCTCCTCCTCCTTTACCTCGGACTCGGACTACTCCACAAGTCCCACTTCGACCGTTGGACCTTCTACTTCTCTACCTGTCCCTTCGTTGAGCTTCTTGAGAAGGTCGCCAACAAACTTGCTTCTCTAGCTTTAGAGTTGAAATCAACTCTCGGCTCTTTCCAAGCTTTCATCCTAACTCTAACTCGATGCAAAGCCAAGCTTAGACTCAGCTCAAGTAGAGTCAAGATCTGATTTGTGAGCTTAAGAAGGTGATCAAGGAGTAAAGTGATCAAATTCAACACCTCCAAGAGAGAAGATCAAAGGCAACCGAGGACTCGGAATCCTCCGAAGAATCCGAAGAAGAAGCAAAAGAAGGACACGGAAAGGCTGAAGGAGGAGGAGAAGAAGAAGAAGAAAAGGAGGAAGGAGCTGCTCAACCTTAGGACCAAGGTAACAAAGAACCTAAGGTGATCTCTTCTTATCACACTTAAAGTGCCTCGGAAGAGCCCGGTGAACTTGGCTAGTCTAAGGCCCCCGCCTCAAAACCTCGGCCCAGTAGCGAGTCTTTGAGGATGAAGAAGAAGAAGAGGAAGATCCGGCTCTGGTTCCACGTAACCCGGATCCCTCCACTACCGGATCTACCTATTCCGATGTTACCTCGCCCAGCTACTTCCACTAAAGCATATAGGTGCAGGCGCACGGCTCGATCTTCAACTTCTTGATAGATTGCCCTTCCCTCTTGATTTCAAACTCAATTTTTCATTTCTTTTATTTATTTGTTGTCCAACATCTTATGTATTTACCTATTCTTTCCTCCTTCATTTTGTTATTTTTGCTGAAATGCTTAGGGGAGAGAAAAGATAGAAAAATAGATGTTGGTTTAGGGGGAGTTTTTCCGTTAGTTGTTTTCTCGAGTTTATCTTACTTTGTTCTTGTATAAATGTTTCTTGCAATGAATAAAATTCGCTTATTTATGAGAATATTTGTTTCGAGTATATGTTTTATTTTTGAGTATATGTTTTATTTCCTCCGATATTATCTCTTGACTCTTTAATAACCTTGCTCGATCCGAGCTATGTTCCGAGTTATGTTTTGATCTCGAGCTGAATTGGTAAATACTCATCATTATTTTTCTTGCTCCGATTAATACTCGTGCTCGATCAATTCTCTATGAAAACTTAACTCTCGAACCGATTAGTTTCTATCTTAAGTATGGAATGCCTTTCATTGAAAACGGGAGATTGAAGACTCGGGTATAACTCTCTATGTCTCTTAGGTTTTGATTTTAAGTCATTCCGAGCTTTATGAAAACTCATATCTAAGTTTTCATCATGTTCCGATAAACTTAGAAACAATTCATTCAAGCATAACATTCTTAATCGTGTTTTTGACCTTCTCGGACACAACTCAAAACAATCGCATGAGTAAATAATTTCTCTAACACTTTTATTCCGAGCACCGACTTCTTGTTTCAAGTGAAAATGAATTATTGCGTTAATTCTAATTTCTAAGTCAGTTTACTTACTAAGAATTATTTACTTGATCAAGTTTATGAATTCTGATATTTTATTTTTCTAACTTGATCATTTTAAGGATTGACTCAAGATGAAATCCGAACGTAATTAAGTGCTTAAGTACTTTAATTTAACTATTATATTTGCCTAATTCTGAACCAAAGTATTTTTATACTTTGAGTACCACTTTGATTTGCCTTTGTAGGTTGATTAAACAAGCTTAATTTGCTTTCGAAATACAAAAGCAGACGGTTTCTATCCGTTAAACACCAACAAACGAAATCACCCATTTCGAACATGGCTCGAATACCGTATCGGGGTTGTTTGTTTCCAAAACCGAAAAACTTCAGCTTTAAGTCCGACGGTTGTTTCCACCCTAGATTTCAATCACCACTAAAGGGTTGGACCATCTTTGGAGCCAAATATCACTACACAATATTCACATCTCAACGGATCTTTTTCTAAGTGACTCGGACTAGCCATTACAACGACTATTAAGGCTCACCAGTCCGAACAAGTCTCAACGATTATTCTTCCTTGGTGCTTATAAATAGAAGCCACTCGACAAGACTTGAAGATTGTCGCTGAATACATTGCTTAACACTTACTTAGTGCATTCTTATTCAATCTTCGACTTACAACTCCTAATTTGTAATTTCTCATTTTCTAAGTTGGAAAGAAAGTCTTGTAATCACTCATGGTCTTTCTACCTTCTTTGTAAGTCCCTTGACCGAGCGGTAAGGGCTAACTCAGCTCGGTTGTCCCCGACTATAAGGGTTAACTCGGTTAGGAAGTACTAAGTCGGATAAGGGAACTTATGAATCTAAGAAAACTTGTAAAGGAACTGTCTAAGGGAGAAATTGTGGCCGAGTCAGTCCTGTGTAATTGAGGATGCAATTAGTGGATTTGACTTTGTGCCTGGATTAGCATTGTCCGTAGTTTTCTTCCCCATGAGGGTTTCCACGTACTTCTCTGTGTGTTTCACTTTACGAGTCCTTCTTAGTCCGTTATGTGCAAAACAGTTTGATTTTTCTGAAAAATCTTTCATCACCCTATTCACCTCCCCTCTAGGGTGACTTAACCTATCTAAGAGCAAACCTTCACTTTTGGTTCAAGATTAGACAAGGATAGCAATTAATTCAAAAATTAAACGTTGAATATCCTTAATCTAATTAAATACAATTTTTATGTCTTATATTCAATATATTTCAAATCCATTTGTGTCTATACTTGAATGATAAATGAGCTAAAGAAATTATACAAACACAATTCAGTGTTTGCCATTTCAAAATAATTTTAATTAAATAAATTTGGTCTGTATTTAGAATTAATGGAGTAATTCTACTTTGAAATATAAAACAAGCCAGTTAAAACAACAAGTTAAGTTCATGAAATTATTTGGGCAAGTATTATGTATGAGTGCTGTCCGAGTGGGTCAAAAACCCATGACTGAGTATTCACTTAAGAAAAACCTTCTGAGCCGGTTAGACAGAGATGAAAAGCTCTAATATAATATTTCTAAGGTATAGGAATGACTTGAATTCAAAACCATGAGGAGAGATAAGTTCATACCTAAGTCTTCAATCTCCCCTTTTTGATGAAAGACATTCAACACTTAGAAAGTGGAGATAGTAGCTTAGAGCAATATGACTTAGACATAATGAAGTTAAAGCTTAAAAAGTATTATCATTGCATAGTATATAATGTAAGTATTTGATTATTCCGACATACCAAATGTAAATTCATAACTTAAAATCATAGCATAATATGATCATTAAAGCAAAGAGATTATGTAAGTTTGAGTTAAAGATCATATGAATATATCATAATAGAATATGCAAGTATCGTAGTAAAAGAATAGGTTGTATCAAAGAGAAAATGAATAACGTAACTGTCATTGAATCAAAGGAGCCGATGATACAAAAGAAAAGAAAAATCAACCATACTAAAAAAATAAACACAAAATAAAATAAACACCCTCTAAGCCAACTAACTATTTCTTCCTCTATGCATTTCATCACAATAATGGGAGCATGGAGAAACAAAATGTTGGACAAAATAAAAGAAAATAAAATCAAGAAAGGGGTGGAACAGTCTCGAGTAAAAGAGGATGGCTTGGGTGCCCTGCCCCTTTGGCGATATACTCGAGAGGAGCTTGGGGACTGCATGGTCGATGATGGCGGAGGTGGAGGAAGTGATGAAGAGGGTTCTAAGGGAGCATGCTGAGTTGCTCTCCTGAGATGAATCAAGGACTGCTTTTCTTCTTCTTCCACTTTAAGCCCTCAAGTGGAATAGATTGAATGGGCTTTGGAGATGGAGGGGCCGCTGAGTTGCCAACATCATCTACTTCCTCAAAAGTGATTTTTGTGTCCTCGGACGAGAACTCTTCTTATCCTGCAGCTTTTGGGGATTCTTCCTCTTAATTAGAGGACTCTTCTTCTTCTTCTTCTTCTTCTTCTTCTTCTTCTTCTTCTTCTTCTTCTTCTTCTTCTTCTTCTTCGTTGGATGCTCTCGAAGGTGCTTGATCTGCTTTTCCTGCCTTTGGATGGCGTTTTGTAACTCATTAATCGAGCTTTACATGATTAATTTACTTCGAGTTGTGGCTTGCTGTCTGGGTCGAAACGGTATGAAGGCTTGGAAGGTGCCTAGGGTTGAGTAAACTCTTTCGCTAGAGCATCAAACTTAGAAACCATCTCGCTCAAAAAGTTGAGCGAAGGGAGAGGTTGAGAATAAGATGCAGTTGCTAGAAGAGGATTTTCTGAAGTACTCTTCTTACGCAGATAGGGAGGACGAGCAATCTCGGAAGAGTGTGTCCGGACACCAGGGCGGTTTCCTTGTATCCTAGATTCGAAGCTTGTTTCTTCCGATAGAAATGGTTGGCTCCAAAATTTAGTGGGATCCTTTGGGAGTTTAACCTCGAAGTGAGCAAGGATTTTGGTGAGGAGGCTCCAAAGGGAAGAGGGGGTTTCTTCTAGTATGTAGGGACAGAAGATATTTACTCAATTATGAAAGGGAAGAGGTCAACGTCATACCCTTCGATAATATCAAACATGACCTTGAGAACCTTGCTATTGGGGTTCTCTTATAAAGGATAAAAGGAGAACACGGTTCTCATCGGGAAGAAACAGAGAAGTCGAGCCTCGGAATTCAATTATATAACCGAGAAGTTTCTACGAGCCTTAGGCGGGGCTTTAGCATACTTCGAGAAGAATTCCTCGATAAGTTCAACGAAAGGAATTAGATTAGTGTCAAGGAAGAGACACTGAATATTGAACAGACTTGTGGAGAATAGAGAGGTTCACGACAATTCTTTTATCTTGAACCAAAGAGTAAAGAACATTGTCATTAGTGGTTAGATTCGGAGAGAATTCTACAACTAATTCCGTGTAGATGTAGTCACGAAGTAGGTGAAGTCAAAAACCCCGCTTTCTTGAGTTTTTCGACCCAAGAAAGCTTGGTCAAAGAGAAGAATTTTTCATCTAAGAAATAATGTTGGGCGACGATGGATTGTTTGAGATCTTCGAAGGCTAGGGCTTTGCCTTTTGAGGTTTCCTTTTGGGATTCCTCAGGCTGAGAAAAATGACTTGGGAAGTTGTTCTAGCCTTTTTGTGGCTGAACCTCCTTTAATGGTTGCACATCTCTTAGGCATTTTGATAAAGATGGATAGAGAGGAAATGAGACAAATAGAGGTAGTAGTAGAAAAGATGTGAAAAAAAGTGAGAGAAAGAACAAGTGAAAGCTCGAGTCTTATGAGATTAAGAAGAGAGTTTCGAGTGTGCAAGAAGTTCCGAGTGAGAGTTTTAGAGAGTGTGAGAACAGAGTTAAAAAGTATGTGAATGAGAATAAAAGAGTGCTATTTATAGACAAGTGCTCTCAGCGGATAGAAACGGTAACTTATCTAGTTATCAATGTAACGACTAGTTAAAACATTTGCTATTCCAAGCATCTCTCAATGGTCACCTTTTGAAACCGCTTCCCAACAGCTAGTTTCCAGACCGATTGTATGTGAGAGAGTGAGAGAAATTTTTGAAAAATTTCTAAGATTATCTATTAAATTAGAGATGATCTCGGAAGTTTGATGTCCATTTTCTTTCAATCGAGTCCGACCTAATTATCTATCTCGAGTGCTCAAAAACAACTCATTCGCTCACAATTAAGGCTCAATTTCTTGAATTTTCAACTAAACTTTCAGTTGTTCGGACTATACTCAATGAAAACATGTATGATTTAAAGGCTTTATTCTTATTCTTTAGAAAACAAACCCGAGTAAATCGCGAGAAATCATCAACAATGACAAGCACATATGATTTACCTCCTAACCTTTTGATAAGAATTTCACCACATAAATCCATATGAATCAATTCAAGCACTTTTGAGGTGGTAATAGTTTTGAGTGGTTTAAATGAAGATCCGATCGACTTGTTTTCCTGTTGTGCATGCATAATCAGATTTTATCTTTCTTAAAGTTGCATTTAGGGAGTCCTCGGACTAACGCTTGTGAAGCAAGTGTATTAATGGTATGCGTACTTATATGACCTAATCAACGATGCCATGTCCATGAATCATCATTAACGAAGCTTTTAAACATGATAGATTTTGAGTAGGATCGAAAGAGGAATAGTTTAAGTGTTACCCGACCTTTGACTAGAGAGTTTTGTCTTGTTTGAAGCAACATCAGTAATGAAGCAATTGATATGAGTAAACCTTACCTATTGAACTTTGTCGCACAACCGTGAGATACTCAATAGATTATACTTCGGTCCTTTAACGAGGTAGATTGTGCTGGCTGAGTTGCCACCACGACCAACTCTTCTAATGCCTACAATTTTGCCCTTGCTATTATCTACAAATGTGACTTTTTCTCCTTTCATCTTCTCAAGCTCGAAAAAGAGTCTTGAATCTCCAAACATGTGCCTTGAGCAACCACTCGTCCAAGTACCAATGATCTCTCTTTTCGAAGTTGCCTACAAAATAGAAACAAACTAACCCTTCTCACTTCCTTTTACAAACCCAGTAATTGTCCTTACCGAGGTCGGTTTTGAAGAAGAGAACTTTTTAGAACCCGATTTGGATGATTTTAGGCTTGGTCCGATTCCGAGTCTTCTTCTTAAGAAACCGAGTCTCCTTCTTTTAAAAATCTTTCCTTTTGTAAGTAGTTTTAGAAGACTTCTTTTTATACACGTTATGGACTCAATCCCTTTTTTCTTTAAATGTATAGGACCATGCTCAGTTCTTCTAAAATTGATTTTTCTGGAATCATTTTTTAAAAGACTCTTGTAGGAGTTATCCTCCTATTTAGCGTTATATCTAAGTCCCTCTTTTCGGAAAGATATGCATTAAGAACCTAAAAGTAAATCAAGGTTTTTCTGACCTTGAGTAAGTTTCAAAACACAATTTTGAGACTAGGTGAGCTTCTTTTTCATATACTCATTTTCTCGTTATGAGGCACTCGACTCGGTCTCATTATCTTAAGAACTAGTCTCTAGTATCTTCATGTTAAGTCTCGGTTTTTGAAATTAATTCTTATAACTTTGTTCTCGAGGCTTAAGAGACTCCATTTTTCTTTGAATATAGAAGAATCGAATTGAAATTTTCCTCTAAAGTGAAAATTTATCTAGCTAAATCATGCTTAGAGAGCTTAAGGAAATAGTCAATTATCTCCTAAGGGCCAGTTTCCTAAGTATATGATGCTTCACTTTCTAACCGAGATTCAGCTTCCATGTCTATTAATGCCATAAGACACTTTGATTCATCATCGGTGTTATCATCCTCTTCGACTCGTCGTCACTCTAGGTTGCCACCATTGCCTTCTTCTTCTTTAGATCCTTTCTTCATTTTGGGCAATCCTTGACGATGTGTTCTTTGCTTCCACATTCAAAACAACCAGAATTTTTAGTTGAAGATGAATTTGAAGGGGATAAGAATTTACCTTTCTTCTCCTTTTTAAAGATCTCATGTTTTGGCTTCTTCTGCCACTTTATGTACTTCATCATTCTTTTGAAGCCTCCGGCCGAAGTGTCATGGGATATTTTTCCGAGTCCGATGAGCTCATACTAGGACCAAGTTCTTCGGAGGCTTTAACAAAAATATTTCTTTTGGTGTTGACCTTAGATTCTTCCTCCTTTAGATGTAACTCATAAGTGAGAAGCTTTCCCCATTGAGTTCATCCGGTCTCGGCTTGGTGAGGTCTTAAGCCTCCTCGATAGCTGTCACCTTTGATCCCCATCTTCTCTTTGGAAGACTCTTTAGAATCTTTCTAACAATCTCCTCGTTGGACATTTTCTTCCCATGAGATTTGAGATTGTTGACAATCTTAGTGAAGCGAATATACATCTAAGTTATGTTCTCGCTAGCCTCCATCATGAAATTTCGTACTTGTGGAGATACCGACTTATCTTCGCTTGCCTTACTTGACCTGTGCCTTCATAGGTGGTGACAAGATTGTCCCACACTTCCTTAGCCGTATCACAAGCGGATACTCGTTGTATTCCGAGGCATCTATGGCACACATCAGGATGTTCATGGCTTTGAAGTTCTGCTCGTGCTTTTCGTTTTCTTCATAAGTGAATTCTAACTTCACTTGGCTATAGTTCCGGTGCCATCTAACTTGGTAGGAACATAGTTTCCATTATAGATGATTCCTCGAGTTGTTTTTGATAGTCTTGGATGAAGCATTCCATGATCTTCTTCCAGTGGGCGAAGTTGGACCATTTGAACTTTGGTGGCTTGGTGAAAAACCTTCCTTCATCGAAAGCTCCATAGTTATAAGAGCCATCCGATCTTTATACCTTGGATTGTTAGATCCTTTTAAAAGGCTACGCTCCGATACTAATTAATGGTTTGAGCTTAGATAGTCTTAATTACCCTAGAGGGAGATGGTGGAATACGGTGTAAAGGAAATTTTGTAGAAAAATAAGAACTTTTTGCTCAAGTCAAAATTCAGAAATAAAGGCTCGATCTAGATTGGACTTAGAAAGAACAGAACAAAAGATTTTTACGTGAAAACCCTTTCGGGCAAAAAACCACGACTAGCATCAATTTGGATACCAAGTCAAATCCACTATTTTGAATCCACAAAATACAAAGACTTACTCTCCGAATTGTTCCCTTAGACAATTCAATACAAATTTTCCTGGGCACGTAAACTACCTTATCTACTGTAGGAACAACGGCCGCCCGGGGACCCCACCGAGCTTCCCCACTCATGTTGAGTCTCTCTTTTTTAAGGATTGATTTTGAAGATGGTTTCAAAAGTCGATTTTGGAATGTAGAGATGAACCTTTTATTAACATTTTTGAATTTTATTAAATCAAGTTGAGATGAATTAAATCAAATTTGATTGGCAATTTTATTAATCATTTTATTTTAGTAATTATTTTAGAAGTCCCGGGATATTGTTTACTAATTAAAGGATAGATAAGATTAGGGTTAGCGTCCTACCGAGAGGCTTTAGGGCCAAATTGGTGTGAGAACACAAGTCCGGACGAAGCCTCGCCTCGCCAACCACCAGGTACGAGCGCCTGTTCTCGGCATAGGGAGCGTCGGCCAGAGCGCGAGGCCGACGAGTCAGCCTCGGCCTTTGACTTGGTAGGCATATCCGAAACCTTAATCTTTTTTATCCTACAAATCAAAAAACAATCGGGATGTAGATTTAGAAGAAATAAATAAAAGAGAGTCGCCAGTTAGTTTTTAGAAAAAAACTAACAAAAACAAAATTTGCTCTTCCAATCTTAGTATAAGAAAACTAAGACTGAAGGAGGCTAAAAATGACTCATCGATCATGAACCAAGAATCGGATTCGGGGCGAGGGTACGAAACATAGGGATAAATCCCTCCGTTCCGCCCATTCGAAGATGGCCATTACTACTTCGAGTAGTGTATTAATCAAGATGTAAGAAAGCAATCAAACAACATGCGAAACAAAATTAAAGCAACCAAACCATAACAAGGAAAATGATAAAGAAAAGTGATAAAGAAGGCGATAAAATAAAGAAAAACGGGAAATAAAATATTACATCGGTCGGGGAAGAAATTAACGCGATTACATCTCTTAAACCACAATACGGAAAGCAAATAAAACTAAAATAAATATAACCGTTTGAAGGCTGAAATATAGCCCTCGGGTTGTCCCACCTTGCCGATCTAAATCTCCTCGCCGGATCTCTCGATGCAATGGTGACATTCCAAAGAAAAGAGCTAATTTTATGAATTGTGTCTAGGGTATGGTAGTAATCAGTTGAATGAGTTCCCTGAGATCGGAATAATCGAATATTATTTAGCTCATTGCACAGATTCAACGGTGAAAGATGAATGTTTCAGCAGAGTAATGGTTAGATGAGACATTCAAGTTGGCTTTCAGCAGCGTGATGCTAAGGCAGAAGCCGTTCGAGAATGAGAGCCAAGGCTCTCTATTTATAGGAGAGGACCTAGGTCACAAATGACCTAGGGTTTGCCTCTTATCAGCCATCCAAACAGACTAAAATAAAACTAGGCCATTCCTTATGAGATAGAACCTAGGTTAAAGGGAGGAGGCCAGGCACCGCCAACTTGACCCCCTAGGGTTTCGTGCCCTAGTTGTGTCTCCCAATACTCTCCAAGCTCAAAACGCAGCGTTCCATCATGCTTCTAGAAGGCGGGTGCCGGGCATGACGTTATTTAGAGGGGAAAGCTTCTAGCCTTGTGTGCGCTGTCTCGTGAAGCTCAAACCGTAGCACTTTGATGCTCCCGATCATGAAATGCAACGCTTTAACGTCGTCTTCCGGTCTTCAGCTCCTTGTCCGACTTGGACAAAAGTAGAATGTAGTATTCTGTACTTAAAATTTCCCGACACACATCATGGGACTACACAATCTCTAAAGGCTCAGCCCGGCTCTTGGACAGTCCGAAAGAAAAGAGGATTTGTGGACCGATCCAAGGCAAAAGGCTATTTGACTGGTGCTCGGGGTTATTTGTGGTTTATTGGCTTATTGCACCAATCGATCACACTCCGGAATCCAAATCCACAAATAGGACTCGAGATTATCATCATCGAGCCAACAAAACAAAACACGTAAATAACGAGATAAAGGACAACACTTTTTAGGTGTCTATAGTTAGCCCCCACTTTGACCGAGTCTATAAAGACAAAGGGTCAAAATAGAGACTAAAGGGTACTTACCTCGATGTCTATAAGGCATTGTGTGATGCTTGGAATTGGTTGTAGTCAAACTTGAACTCCAAAGTGAGACCTAAACTTGATCGCGATGCATGCGTTCGAAGTTCGATAAAAGGATCCTAAGCTTGGCTTGATCAAAGCCCGAAGCTTGGCATGTTTCGATGCTCGAAACTTTGATCGTCTTTTGATCCGAAGCTTGGCTAAATAATCTGCAGTGCTAGCATATTTGTTAGTGTATAATTGAATTGACAAAATACCAATGTTTTTACCTGGATAATTCGAGTCAAAACATACCGATAAAACTATTCCGGAAAGGCTGATTGGTGGGTCCGAAATCTCCCACTTGCATGCGTAAGGGACGAAAATCACATGGTCCAAGAGGACAAAGCTACTCGGACTAGGGAAGTGGGCTAGGCTGCAAAAGCTATCGCCGATTCGACTCTTCGGTGCCTTGTGGCCGGCGCCCACCAAGCTTTGGTAGGCGTGGCCCCGGCGTGCCTATCCGGATTCCTTTGGTTTCCCATTAATTGTTTGACCCTTGTTTTATATGCTTAGATGCCTTGACCGATTTAGGCTATAAAAGGGTGCATGGTGTGTTTCATTTTGCACACCAATTTTTCATCTTACTCTTGTTATCTTCTTATATTTCCATGCTTTGCTCCTTAATGAAAGTTAGTTGGTTCTAAAGAGTTCTTTTTCTCTAAAATTTCTAGAATAAAAGCTCAGCTTGTAGGAAGAACTGGGGCTGAGAGTGTAACTCAAGAGTCTTTCCTTGAGCACGAATGACGTCCGCAAAATGAATGGGATCCAAGTGATCTTCTAGTTGAAGTTGAAAGCCATGTTTCCTCATTTGCCATCTCCTCTTCGATAAGCTAATTGGCTAAAACCTCTTCATTTGCTCATTTAGAGAAAACTTCTAGCCAAAATCTTGTTGGATTTTGTCTTGCAAAAAGGCTCAATTCGAAGCAGTGGAGCCATCCCAACGTTTATGGAGACCTGTCGGAGGATGCACTTTTCTCTCGAGAACGTCATGTATAATGCTCGGGTTTGGACCTCTCTACATCTCTTTATGCCATCTTATTGATAGAAGGGATAGGGATCCTATTAGAGCCATTAGTGAGCGGTTTTGGGATACCACCAACACGTTCCACCTCCCCTTCGGTGAGATGACAATAACTCCTTTCGATTTTGCTATTTTATCCGGTTTAGGTTTTTCAGGGGAACCTTTAGCTTATGATCAAAATTTGTACAAAAACCGTGACTACCTCCGTCACCTTTTTTGGTCCCGTAGTAGAGAGATTTACACATAATAATCACTTCAAATATACCATTCTTTTTGAGCCTTTTGAGGATGAAGTTTTCCGGCCTCAACACTCTTTTTAACAACAAATTAGGATTGTGCTTGCTCTCCTTTTGAGCACGATCCTCTTCTCCGATCAAGCCGCTAAGATTCATGTTCACTACTTGGTGAACCTAGTAGATCTTGATAGAATAAAGGAGCTCAATTGGGGTGCTCCCTCATATACTTGCCTTATTAGGGGCTTTCATGCCGGTGTGCGGCATACAAAGCCATAACCGGATTCCACCAACTATGTTCCTTTAAACGGCTTACGGAAGATCATTGAGGTATGCTCAAATTTTTCTTTCTTCAATATTTACTTTTCATCTTGTGTGGATAAAAATGATTTACTTGATCTGTCAAAATGTAGTCGTGGTTGTACGAATACTTTCCACATCTCTCTCCTGGATTAACAAATTGGCTCGCGTTTTCGGCGTCCATATCATGGGTTAGAATAAATCTTGAGGAGAGGGTTACTCCTCAAATTCGAGTTAACACAGGCCTCCTTTTGTTCCACTCGATCCTCCTTCGACCATGTTCTATTTTCATTCTCTTTCTCCGGCCAAGCAAGCGACGGCCATGGTGGGGTATCTGTTTACCTCACTCTTGAATTTACACACCTTTCACGCCCATCATGCATCTCACATCATGACCCAACTAGTAAGTGCTCAACTCCTCTCTTATAATCTTGTATTTGTTGTATAGAAATTAATCATCATCTTTCTTTTGTAGCTCACTCCTGCCGACATTCACATCCCGATTCTCAATGTAGATGAAACTATGCCTAGGGGACCTCCTCGTTTCGTCACAATTCCTGAAATCCCGGAAAAGGAATGTGTTGCACATCCTTTTCCTAGATGAGGGGTAAGAGTTATGTGCTCTTTTCCTTTTAGTTACATGCTAAAAGTATCTTCCTCATTGATTACCTCAAATAAACTTTTTCGATACGACCAGGAACAATCTAGGACCATATCTATTAGATTGCGATCGACTTTTCATGGAATCGAGAATTTCTTTACCGGTCGATCTTTCTCTACTTCTCGAGTAAGTCCTCAATTACTGTAGTGCTAAATTCTTTAAGCTTTTAGTGATTTGCTAATCGCTTCCTTGATTTTGTAGAGTCACCGATCGAGAGTCACTCTTTTTGGTAATCTACCTAATGTGCCCGAGACATCATCCCAAACTTATGAACAACAAATGCCTTCTAGTAGTAATGCTAGACAAGGCTCGTTGCGGCATTCTTCGCAACATACTCATCATAGGATTCCATCCAAGGCAAGACCTAGTGTTTCCGGGCCTAATACCTCCGATATGGGACAAGGTTTCTCCGAGGAGAGCATGAACATCTTACCTTTGCAAGCCCTTAATCAATGCGGGAACCCTCTTTGCTTCCCTCGGTCTTCTTATAGCAGACCATCACATGGGGCTTCTCGGTCTTGGGACCATGGAGGTGGTTCGTACCAAGGTGATGAAGGTGGTCGATTCTCAACGTTTGTCTTGGAGTACTTTGGGAATTACATCTTTAATGATGACTCCGATGGTGATGCGTGGGAATTACCTCTTGCAGGGTGTTCGTTTTGTTAATATATTATTTATTTTGCAATGAAGACTCTTATGCAATGAGATGAAATGGAAGACTCGATTCTAAAAATGCGTTCTTTTATTTAGTATAATGCACAAATCTTAAGGAAAAAAAACAAAGACAAAATTTAAAAAAATGGGCACTAGCCCCCATTCCCCCTAAAAGAAAATAACAAAAAGAAAAAAAGAAAATCTCAAGTTCATAGTCCAAGTAAGATGCGCTCCACGGGCTGGGACGAGAAATAAAAAATGACCAAGGACCGCTCGGGCCGCGAGAAACCACGAAATAGGCTGGGCCCGAGATGAGGCCTGTGCCGACCATGTATGAGTCCCACAAGGATCTGTAGCGCTTTGTTGTTCTAATCATAATTAGGATTCGAAGAACTCCGGGAAAAAGCCTATAAATACGATCACTCGGCAGAATAAGAAATACACACACGAAAGCCTTCACCTAGCCGCAAAATATCCTCGCTCTTATGTCCATCATACAACCATGGATTTCATGATCGAAGTAACCCGGTAGATGCATGAGATAAGTAACATGGATAGGTTGGGGTTAACTAATTATGGGTTAAATGTCCTCTTTTGCATTCGCCACGTAAAAATTTATTGGCCATTCTTAAGGGCTGCTCGTAGCTTATTGGGATCACCATCACCATGATTTTAGGTTCGGGGATAAGGAACTGTGCCCCTGCCTAAAGAGTTTGATGCCATACTAGGTAGTTTTAGGGTGGATCTTTATTAGGAATCGGGTTAGGAATATCTTCTACAACTAAGTAAAAAGCATTTAGGGTGGATCTTTATTAGGAATCGGGTTAGCTTAACCAATCCGATGAAGCATTACCGCAACGTGTATGCTTATGTTGAGTCCACCATTATCCCGAGACGGAGAGCCATAATTACTTGCCCGATAGGGGATTCCTACCAATAGGGGGTCACGAGGACTTGCCACCATCGTCACTACTAAGCCTGGTGGAAAATTTAGAGGATTAATGTTCCCTAACTCCACTAATAGTTCTTGAAACGATCATTGGATTAGACCGAGTTGAAGTCAACGCCGAACGCAATTTCTGCGTTAGCCCCCTATTATTGCAGGTAAGCACTAAAACAAACGCAAGTAAATAACAATAAACCGAGCGGTAACTCACTTCTACCAGCGGAAACGAGTCCCTTCGCTTCGTCATTATTTTTGTTATTTTGATTTTACTCTTGTTGGGCCCGAAAGGGTCTACTTGGACCGTGTAGGACACTAATTTTTGATTTTGTATTTGTGATGTGCGGATCTGGCTAATGGAACATCTAAAACTCATTGAAGTTCCTCCTAAGTTGGACACGTACCTAGCAACTCACTTTTGCCAGCAGAAACGAACATCGGCGGTAGTCAATCGTCCCGCTTCCCGACGGGAAGAATATCTCAAAAATCACAACAATGACCTGTTATGGTATTTTAAGCATTGGAAGGTGTCCCAATTCAAAATGCATACTGCACAGACATCCATACATTCATCAATTGGGCTTGGAGGAGAGCACATATTACTTTCTAAGTCGTGCGGTGCGGCAAATGGGTAGAGAACAAGCAATACTGTTACGGGATTGCATCCGGCCCGCAACTTTTGACTTGTTCGAGAGGACATAATAACTCTAGAGAGATTGGGTCATGGCCCAAGTACTTGGAGAGGTCTTCCGAAACTATTGACTCATGCGACCTTGCTTGGCACTCGATAGAATTGCAAATACTTGTTGTTTCTCCCTGTTATCCGAGTGGATAATAGAAGTCGACCTCGAGCGACGAAAACCACTAAGACTTAGATAGCTAAACCCTAAAGAAATTGTTCTCGCTGCTGCCCCTCTGCAAATTTGTGAAGTAAGCCTTCGGATGGCTGTACACGCTCGCCAAAAGAAACTGAAGCTAAAGAAAATGAAGAAAGGAGAGCCCGACGAATCTAAGAGCTAAAGGAACACACCCGAGACAAGGAATCGAGTCTAATGATCCTAAAGGAAAGAAAGTAAAAATAGACTAGGACTCGAATTCTTAGGAGTTTTAGATAGAATAAAAGGAGGATTAGTTTTGCCTCTTTAGAATAGTGTTTATTTTGTTTTACAAGTAGTATGCTTACAATTAAATTCCTTTTATTAGTTATGTATTCATGTAAGTAGTAGGTTTACCCTTATTGAATAAAATTAAGTGTTATGCTATACTTTTCATATCTTTATTGCTCACATAGAGGTAGAATAATAATAGTAAAGAAAACCCAACATATATATTAGACTGTCTAGTTGGATTGCTCAAGCAAATAAACAAACCAAAGAAAACTGGAAGAAAGAACAGGAAAATCATGGCCCGACCAGTCCACTGTTGATCGGGTGGTCGCCGGCGCCCGCCTTGGCCAAACCTAATTGGGTTGGACTCGACCTACTATATAGGGTAAGCTAGGCGTAGTACTTCTTCAACCGATCCAGATTGGTATACTGAAAAATCTCTTCTCCTTCTAAATCAGTTAATTTCTACTGCTCCGTCGAGTAAAATCCGAGTAAGTATAAATGGGTCCCGCCAGTTGGGCTTAAATTTCCCTCGTGGATCCTGAATTAGAGCTTTGGCCTCTCTAAGAACTAAATCCCCAATTTGCAAGTTGTGAGGCTTAACCTTCTTATTGAATGCCCTGGATATACGAGCTTGTTATATTTGGATATTATGCAGGGCATTAAGGCGCCTCTCATCCAGCAACACTAATTCCTTACAACGTAGTTTAGCCCACTCGGCTTCCGGAATCGACTCTCAGCAATTATCCTTAACGAAGGAATGACAATCTCAACTAGAAGGACTGCTTCCATGCCATAGACTAGAGAGTAAGGCGTCGCTCCAAGTAGAGGATCTAATAGAAGTTCTATAACCCCACAAAGCAAAAGGTAATTTATCCGGCCAATCGTTATAAGTAACTCGCCATTGTCTCCACTATTCTTCGAATGTTCTTATTGGCGGCTTCAATTGCTCCGTTGGTCCGAGAACGATATGGAGAAGATTTGTGATACTCGGATTTTATACTTATCCAACAAATCCGCTACTTCTTTCTTGAAATGACTACCATGGTCACTTATAAGCTCATGGGGCACTCCATAATGACAAATAATATTTCGGATGATGAATTTGGCTACATGTTTCGACATCAAGGTTGCATAAGAAGCTACTTCTACCCATTTGGTGAAGTAGTCGATTGCTACTAACACAAATTCGTGACCACTTGTTCCTTTAGGAGTCACCTTGCCAATAATGTCTATTCTCGAAACCGAAAACGGCCAATGTGAGGATAATGTAGTGAGAAATGACGGGGTTGGTGTTGTAACTTTGCATACACCCGACATTTATGGCACCTTCTAACAAAGTCGTGACAATCCGCTGCCATAGTTGACCAATAATAACCAAGTCTCCGAACCTTCTGGACCAACATTCTATCATTTATATGTGGTCCGCATTCTCCTCCATGAATCTCTTCCATGATGCGCTTTGCTTCATGTTGATTGACACAAAGTAAGCCGATCCTAGAGTTAGTTTTCTTGAACAACTGTCCTTGATTGAGGAAGAATTGCGCAGCCAACATCCCGATGGCTGGTTGGGCTATAGGTGTGGAGTCTAAAAGATATTCTTGCTTATCCAAATACGGATAACTATCATGATACCAACTGGTATGGTCAATATTAGATACTTCTAAGGCGCAGACGTGTGCGAGCTGACTCCGTCGCTCGATGTGAATAGGCATTGAGTGAATGTCAACAGAATATTGATCATGGATGCTAACTTAGCTAGTGCATCCGCAAATTGATTATCATCCCTAGGAAGGTAAGTGAATGAAATCCTCTCAAAGTGTTTAGATAATTATGTCAAATATGCTTGGTAGGGTGCCAAGGCTTCACTACGTACCTTCCACCTTTGCGAAATTTAGTTGATGATCAAACTGGAATCACCAAAAACCCCGATGTTCTTGACCCCGATCTCGTTGCAGCCTTCAAGTACCTGTGATACAAGCTTCGTACTCTGCAGCATTATTAGTGACCTCGAAGTCTAGCTTAACCGAAATGGGAGTATGTGCTCCCTCCGGTGAGACTAAAAGAATCCCTACTTTAAAGCCCTTCGATTGGAAGCGCCATCAAAGTACATTGTCCAAACGTCCACCTCTACTTGTAAAATATCTTCATTTGGGAAGTAAAGGTGTTCCTTTGATCTCTTTTTGAGGAACAAACTTGAGATTGAATTCCGATAGCATAACAGTCCATCTCCCTATCTTACTACCTGATAGTCGGTTGCTCAAGTATGTACTTAATATGATTCATGGGTGCTACCACATGTACCGTGTGGGTCAACATGTAGTGTCCGAGCTTCTTGATAGCCCAAACTAAAGCCAAAGATGTCTTCTCTAATGGTGTATATCTAGTCTCATAGTTCAGGAACTTCTTACTAAGATAGTAGATCACGCGTTCTTCTTTTCCGTCCTATCGAACTAACACGGCTCCCATAATTGTCTCTGTTGTGGTAAGATACAAAAGAAAAGGTTTCCCTTACTGGGGTGGAACTAACATTGGAGGATTAGCCAGTATTCCTTAACCTTCTCGAATGCTTGTTGGCACTCGGTATACCAAATGGGCTCGGATCCTTTCTTTAACTTCTTAAAAATAGGTTAACGGACCATAGTCGGTTTTGTTATGAAACGACCGATGTACTCGCAAACGTCCTAGGAAGCCCCTTATTTCCTTCACCGGACTTGGTGGAGGGATTTCCTTAATAGCCTTGATCTTGGATGGATCAACTTTAATTCCGCTAAGACCGACAACGTAGCCTAACTGTTTACTAGAGGTTACCCCAAAGGCACACTTTTGAGGATTAAGGCGCATGTTGTACTTCCCGAGTCTATGGAAAAATTTTCTCATGTCTGGGTAAGTGCCCTGCCTTGTCTTTGGATTTTATGATCATATCATCCACATGTACTTCAGCTTTTTATGGATCATATCATGCAGTAGAGTTGTGGTTGTCCTCCGATAAATTGCACCCGTATTTTTTAGCCCAAATCGCATCACCACATAGCAATAAGTCCCCCATTGAGTGATGAAAGTCATCTTTTTCATTTCTTCCTCAGCTATCTTCACTTGATTATACCTAGTGTAACCATCCATAAATGAGAGTAGAGCATGACCCATTGTATTATCTACCGGAAGATCGATATGAGGTAGCAGGAAATCATCTTTAGGACTGGCCTTGTTTAAATCCCCGAAGTCGACGCACATACAAACCCCGCCATCTTTCTTCGGGACTGGAACTATATTCGCTACCCTCTAAGGATAGTGAACTACCTTAATAAACCCAACCTCCAGCTGTTTTTGAACCTCCTCCTTAATCTTTAAGGCCCATTATGGTTACATCCTTATCAACTTCGCTTAATTGGCTTAGCATCTCCGTAAGCGTAATTTTGTGTTCTGCTATATTTGGATCTATACCCGGCATGTCTTTGTAAGACCATGCAAAGACATCGATGAACTCGTGAGGAGTGAAGTGAATTGCTTCTGCTCTTCTGCATCCAAACTTTTCCAATCTTAACCTCTTGGGGTTGATCGGTTGACCCAGATTGATTGTTATTTTCCTCTATTATTGGTGAGCGATTTTCATGATCTTCCATAACTTTTATTAATTCTTTAGGAATTTCTTGTTCATCATTAGAGGCAAAACAATTAAAAGCAAAAGGAGAAAAGAAGTGAGAAGAAAAGTTCACTTTATTGAATGAGGAAACGAGTACATCGGACTCAAAAGCGAATTAAAACTAGAAGCAATATAAGAAGAAGAAGAAATACAAGTCCTAACACTAGACTCGAGAAGAGGGTGCGCTCCTAGGCAACAGAAATTCTCGGCCCTCCTCGGCATCAATCCAAGTAATATACTTGGACTTTTCTATGTCGATATCGGTGACGAACCTAGACGGATCGAACTCCGGATACGACATAGCTCGTGACAGATCGAGACAGAGTTCCCTTCTAGATTACTCTCTTGACCGAACAAAAGGCCGAAAAGATTGTTTCCAGCAAGATTGGTCCAATCCGATGTGGATTGTTCCTTTTTGAGAAGGTGAGGTGCCTCCTTTTCCACAATATAGCGAGTCATTGAAGATTTCTAGACCGGGTACTAGGATACCCTTCTCCTTGATGTAATAGGCTCAGGAAACCATAATAAGGAAAATTATCTCCTTCTCTCGAAATTGTCCATTCGGGGTATAAGGAAAGGGCCTAATAGAGCATACTGCGTGTGGTACGGTCCTTTTTACTTGGATTTCCCACTTGGCTTGAGATATTTCCTTAGTGGTAGGTTGATAGCCTAGCCCAAAGTTGTAATTGTTAGTGGGTTCAAGGGGTGGAAAAATAGGGTGGTATACCTTTTAACCTGCGAGTAAGACCTGCAAAATACCCCTTCTTCCTAAGCATCGATTGGACACTAGGGTTGCCATAAGGGTTAAAGGTAAAAGGTACTTCCTCTTTTTCTAAGGTAGCAACGGCTTCAAATCCGTACAATTCTTCATCATTAGCATCATGTTCGATCTCCACTATAGACTCTTTGGAAGTGATAGTAGAACAAAGATTATCCCCGTTAATAGTTATGACCTGACCTTTGATGATCATTTTGACCTTCTAATGCAGGTGTAGAGGGCACTGCTTGATGATCGTGCAACCAGGGGCGTCCTAGAAGTAGATTGAAAGTAGCTAGGATATATAAGATTTAGAATTCAATGTTCCTCTCTACTGGCCCAATATTGATTGGTAAGGTCACTGTTCCCAAGACTGTTCTTCTAGAGTTATCATATGCTCGGAGATGACCAGTTTGCTTAGAGAGTTGTTGCTCCCTAATTCCTAACCTCTTAGTAGTTTGCCGAGGATACACGTTAACCGTTGATCCGTTGTCGACCAAGGTTAAGGGAACAAACTTGTTAATGCAAGTTACTGATTAGATAAAGAGCATTGTTGTGTGCAACGCCTTCTTCCGGGAGATCCTTTTAATCAAAGGTAATGATTACATCCCCACTCGTTAACCAATCCTACTACTTCCTTTAGCGTGGTTTTGAGAGAAACTTCAATCTTACTGAGTGCATCAATTAAAGCTTGTCTATGTTTCTAGGAATTAGATATTAATTGCCGGATAGAAATGTCGACTTTTAATTTCGGAGTTGTTTAAGGATTGGGTCTTCTTCCTTTGTAACTTCATGTTCTTTTAGGGCTTCCCGAGTCCGTTGTAGACCGAAGGGCGCATTGTGCCGTCTTGATCTAGTAAGAAACCGAATAGCGGGGCTTTTACTTGTTTCCCAAAAATTTTCTTCTAAGGGTGGTGTGCCTCGTAAGTCGTCACCGTTGTTGTCATCATCTCTCGTTTCGTAAACATCTTCTTCATCACTTACCCACAACCCCTGGACTTCGAATCCAATGACGGTAGATTAAGAAGTAGTTGTGACTCATTAACATCTCGAATAAAGATAGAAGGATCCCACCGACCTTGTGTGGGTTCGGTAAAAATGGCTAAGGTGGCACTAAAGGGGTTTTTGTTATTACTTGGTTTCGGGCAGCCTTACGCAGGGGTAATTGGCCATTTCGAAACATATCTTTTAGTTTGTTTTTTAATGTCCAACACCGTTCAATATTATGTCCTCATGCATGATGGTATTTGTAAAATTTTCCCGCGTCTTAATTCTTAAACTATTTTACGGTTTTTTATTCTCGCTCTAATAGGTGGCAACTCTATTTTCCCTTTCTCCAAAAGACGGTCAAGGGCTTAAGCATAGGTAGTATCCATAGGAGTGTAGTCGATATACTCGTTGAGGGCGTTGACATCTGCGCCCCTTGTAGCATTGCCATCATTGGAGATTTTCTTACCTTTGGAATGATAGTTACCTCTATATCCGGTTGCGACTTTTGTGATCGCGGTGGATAGTTCTTCTTATATCAAGCAAGCCAGCATATCTTAGGGTCGAAAAGTTCATCATGGGTAGGAATTTGAGATGCTGATTGTAATTGGGTTGAAGGTTCTTCACAATAATGCGGACTTGATCTTTCTCGGAGGGTCGGTCAACCATGTAGGCTGCCTTTACTCTCCATCCGGTCAGGAAATTAGTGAAGCTCTCCTTCTCACCTTGCTTGATTAACTCTAAGTCCCTAAGAGCAATAGGTAGATCTATGTTATAGGAGTATTGATGTAGGAACTCCTTGCATAAATATATCCAATTGGCAATGTTGCGTGGGTCAACCGCGTTATACCACTTCATGACATCGATATCAAATGTCCAGGGAAGATGATGTGGTAAGTGTCTTCAGGAATGTATTTAAGAGTCACCTGCTCCCAAGAAGTTGCGTACATGATGATGGGGATTCTCGAAACCTTTGAAATTAATATCGGGCATGGTAAACTTAGGAGGTATTTTACCCTTAGGAATTGAAGTGAATCCCTTATGATCGAAATAAGATTGCTGAACATGGATGACTCTCTCAACATTCGTTCTATCTCGATCTATACGGGAATCGGACCGAGTTTTGGATTCAGGCTCAAGAGATTCATGTTTAGGATTATCTGGAGAAGATTGGATGGGTGGAGGTGGTATAATCATAGCCATTTCTCTTTGCACACGCTCGCCTTCTTCGGCCTCTTCCCTTCTCCTACGTTCAGCTTCCTCATCTCTCTAACTAGCCTCCATAGCCCTTATGATGGTCTTAAGATCTCTTGATACGAGAGGATATCTATTCCTCCCGATTACTTAACCTGGTTTCAACCTTAGCTATATTCTCATTAAGCATACCGAGGTTAAGATACTGTTCGGGATTAGGATCCATTCGAAGGGAACTCTTTTTAGGTATGTCTTAGAACAAGGAGTGGATTGTGATGGTCTAGTATGCACCGAAGCTTGTCGCACCGGAGTAGACCGTAGAGTAGAAAGAAATGATGATGTGTCGGACTCCTTGGCTAGACGTTCTAATCTTTTAGAGCTCGGATTCCGACGATACTCGGTTGTCGTAGACTTCCCTATTCTGCAGCCCAAAGAATGAGGTTTTAGGACCATGCGAAAGAAGATCACTTTTAAGAGGAAGGGACTTAAGCGCAAGACCCAAAGAGACTAAGGATGCTTTTATTTGGATGCACATAAAGAATGCAATGATGAACGACTTAATAAAATGCTTCCTAATTGATAATGTGTTTCCTTATTTGAGATGAACTTTGGACTAAATGCAAAATGAGAAAAGCGGACTTATCTATCCTAATATGAAATGATTTTTCTTTCTTGGCTAATGCAAATGGACTCACCTAAGATGAGATGATTTAATTTGGCTAATGCAAATGGACTTACCTAATATGAGATGATTTTTTTGGCTAATGCAAATGGACTCACCTAATATGAGATGATTTTTTTGGCTGATGCAAATGGACTCACCTAATGTGAGATGATTTTATTTGGCTAATAGACTCACCTAATATGAGATGATTTTATTTGGCTAATACAAATGGACTCACCTAATATGAGATGATGCAAAATGAAATGTGAAAATGCAAAAGAAAATAAAAGGATTGGACAACAAGAAAAGGAAACTTTCGGTAAGGCCCTTTCACCAATAAGCAACTACTTAGGTTATTAGAAAGATAATTTTGGAACGACACGGAAAAATGCGAACAATGGACCAACCCTATTAGGAAAAACGCATTTTGACTTTTGGCTAAATACACATAATGGACCGATTCTAGGAAATTTATTAAAGTGTTTTATTTTCACCCATGCAAAACTCTAATCAAGTACTCCTCACCTATTCCTAGAGGCTCACAAATAGAAGATTAAATCTAAAACACACAATTATTCAAGCATGCAAATGAAGTCCGAGGTAAAACCTAGAAGTCCAAAAGTTCTATGGCCCAAGAGTTCAAGAGTTTGGATGCATGGTGACATGTAGTCCGAAATTTGGTCCCCCATGGGTTACACGGATAACGATACCAACCAGAATTCTATTGCCTCTCGGTGAACCAAAAAGGTTTAGCCCAAGATGGCATGCTACGAGGAAGGAGGTACCGTTTCGCGGGCAATCAAGCCTAATTGGGCCCGCCTACAGGAACCAAGTGGGAGGCTCTCTCCATAAAAGGTTAAACAATGGGTACAATAAAGTTTTCTTAGTGGTCCAAAATAGTATTTAAACTAATTTAAAGGTTGCTAAATGCAGGATGTCTAATGCAAGCACATTATTAAAACACATCACTCAAATTTTCAAGTTTCACCCTCTTAATAAAAAGTTTGTCCCCAGTGGAGTCGCCACTATAGGAACCATGTTTGGCCCGAGGGCCCCGCCGAGCTTCCCCACTCGTGTCGGGTCTCTCTTTTTTAAGGATTGATTTTGAAAATGGTTTTAGAAGTCGATTTTGGAATGTGGGGCTGAACATTTTATTAAGATTTTTGAATTTTATTAAATCAAGTTGAAATGAATTAAATCATATTTGATTAGCGATTTTATTAATCATTTTATTTTAGTAATTAGTTTAAAATTCCCGGGATATTGTTTACTAATTAAAGGATAAATAAGATTAGGATGTCGAGAGGCTTTAGGGCCAGATTGGTGTGAGAACACCGGTCTAGACCGAAGCCTCGCCTACCAACCACCAGGCATAGGCGGCGCACTGTTCCCGGCTGTGGCGGGCGCCGGCTAGAGGCAAGGGCCGACAGAATCAGCCTCGGCCTCTACCCTGGTTGGCATATCCAAAACCTTAATCTCTTTTATCCTGTAAATCATAAAACAACCAGGATGCAGATTTACAAGAAATAAATAAAAGAGAGTCACCGAGTCGGCTTTTAGGAAAGAAAAACTAACAAAAATAAAATTTTCTATTCCAATCTTAGTATGAGAAAAACTAAGACCGAAGGAGGCTAAAAGATGACTCCATCGGTCTTGAACCGAGAATCGGATTCGGGGACGAGGGTACGAAATGTAGGGATAAATCCCTCCATTCCACCCATCCGAAGACGGCCATTACTAGTTCGAGTAGTGTATTAATAAAGATGTAAGAAAGCAAGCATACAACATACGAAACAAAATTAAAGCATCCAAACCATAACAAGGAAAACGATAAAGAAAAGCGATAAAAGAAAGAAAAAGGGAAATAAAAGATTACATCAATTAGGAAGGAAATTAACGTGATTACATCTCTTAAACCACAATACGAAAAGCAAATAAAACTGAAATAAATATAACTATTTGAAGACTGAAATATGGCCCTCGGGTTCTCCCAACTTTTTGATCCGGATCTCCTCACCGGATCTCTCGATGCAATGGTGACAATCCGAAGAAAATGACTAATTTTATGAATTGTGTCTAGGGTATGGTAATAATCGGTTGAATGAGTGCCCAGAGATCAGAATAATCAAATATTCTTTAGCTCTTTGCACGGATTCAACGGTAAAAGATGAATGTTTATAGAAAATTCGACGAGTAATGGTTAGATGAGAACATTCAAGTTGGCTTTTAGCAGCGTGCACTACTACAAAAGCTGTAAAATAGCGACGGAAACCAATCTGTCGCCGGGTAGCGACGTAATCGGCGACGGACACCGGCAAAAAATGACAACTGGATCATACAACGACGGAATTAGCGACGGAACATAAATTCCGTCATTGTTTGCACTTCGCGACGGAGTAGCGACGGAATATTCCGTCGCTACTCCGTCGGCGATAATTCGTACATCAAAAATCCCCGAAAGAAAAAAAAATTAATTGTAGTAATTAGCGACGGAATATTCCGTCGCCAATCCGTCGCTATCGACAATTTTGTAATTAGCGACGGACCAGCGACGGACTGTTCCATCGCTAATTACGAATAAATCCAGAATCGGCGTCGGCCGGTTCCGGATTTCGCAAAGCAATAGAGAGAGAGCGAGACCGAGACCGAGACCGAGAGCACCGCCATTAGCCGCGACACCACCGCCATCAGCCGCTACCGCCGGCGACTACGCACGCCGCCATCGCCTGTTGCCGTCGCCTCCCTTCCGCCGCCGATTCAGGACCCCCAAGGCCGAAAAACCACCGGTCTCGGCTTCGTTTCGCCCGACCCCTGCACCGCCGCCGCCGCCGCTCGGGCGGAGGACGCCGCCGACCAACCGCCGCCGCTACCGCCTCATGCCCGAGCTTCGCCGTCGCAGCCTGTGCCACCGCCGGTGCCGCCCATAAATTTGAGGTATTTTTGTGTTGATTTTTGTAGATTTATGGTTTTACAAAATTGATATTGAAATTGATGAATATATGTAATTTGTGGGAAATTAATGTTGTTTGTGAATGAATTTGAGAAGAAAAATGTGAAATTGTGTTGCTTAAGGAGTAAATGTTATTGAAGTTTAATTTAGGGTTTTAAAAATATAACTTGAAATTGACGAATATACGTACTTTGGTGGGAATTAATGTTGTTTGTGAATGAATTTGAGAAGAAAAATGTGCAATTGTGTTGTTTGTGGAGTAAATGTTATGGAAGTTAAATTTAGGGTTTTGAACATTGTAACTTGAAAGTAACGTATATATGTAATTTAGTGGAAATTAATGTTGTTTGTGGATGAATTTGAATAGAAAAATGTGCAATTGGGTTCTTTATGGAGTAAATGTTATTGAAGTTAAATTTAGGGTTTAAAAAATGTAAGTTGAAATTGACGAATATATGTAATTTGGTGGAAATTAATGTTGATTGTGGATGAATTTGAATAGACAAATGTGCAATTGTGTAGGATTTGTGGGACATTATTGTTGAAGTTGAGGGAAATGGTGTTTTTGATTTATATATGTGTAATTGTTTGTTGTTTATTTGTGTGAGGTTCTTGACGCTAATTAGGTATGCTTATAGGTATGATTGCTTTACTTGTATGATTAGTGTAATTATATGTATATGAGTTTATTTATGCTAATTAGGTATGATTACTTTATTATGAAATAAATATTTAAGAGTAAAATATAAAAATTATAGAAATCTATGTATATTAAAAAATTTATAGATGCATAATGGTTATATATAGATTATGTTCGTTATAGAAAATATGTAATCATATACCATCTCCATGTGTTGGTATTTTTAACTAATAATGTAATAAATTGTTAAATTTCAATCAGAATATATATGGACGGGCCTACGCATCGTAGATGGATGTATCGTAGGTTATTACCCGGTAGAGTTGGGTATAGACAAGAGTTTTTAGACGGGGTTGAGGAGTTTGATGCACATGCTAGAAGCCAATCGGAATTTGTGCATAATCAACAATATAGGTGTCCATGTCGCAAATGCGGAAATCGGAAGTATAAGGATCCCGATGAAGTTAAGTTGCACCTCTATCAATATGGTTTTCTTCCAAACTATTGGTATTGGACTAGTCATGGAGAAATAGATCCTCATTTACATGAGGATCAAACAATGGTTTCTAACGTATTCAACGACGACAGTGGCGCCAATCATATGAACTACGGCGATGTCGAAACAAATATCGATCGTATGAATGATATGGTCACGAGATGCCATGATCTCAAATCAAAACTCCACAAGTGAGCCTCCAAATACCCATGCCCAAAGTTTCTTTAATATGGTTGAGGCTGCGCAACAACCTTTGTGGGCGGGAAATGAAACTCACACTCGAGTTGTCCGCCACTTGTTAGAATGTTGAGCATTAAGTCCGACTACAACATGCCTCAAAATTGCTTTAATGAAATTGCTCAACTTATGAAGGAGATTTGTCCGCCCGATAACCGAGTTCCTCGTGACATTCACCATGTAAAGAAGGTCATTAAAAATCTTGGGATGGATGTTCAAAAAATTGATTGTTGTCGACAAGGTTGCATGTTGTTCTACAAAGAGGACAGTGACCTTGATTCATGCAAGTTTTGTGGTCATGCGAGATGGAAGCATCAAAGGGAAAGACATGGCAAAAGTCAAAGAACTCCATTTGCAAGGATGCATTACTTGCCGTTAATACCAAGACTTCAACGCTTGTTTGCTTCAAAAACCACGGCAGAACACATGAGATGGCATTATGAGAATGTAAGAGAAGATGGTGTCCTCTGTCATCCTTCGGATGGTGAAGCATGGAAACATTCCGATAGAGTTCACCCCGAATTTGCTATCGAACCTAGAAACATAAGACTTGGTTTGTGCGCGGATGGGTTTAATCCATTCAGCCAACCTGCAAGGTCTTATTCAATCCGGCCGATCGTTGTTACGCCATATAATCTACCACCAGAGTTATGCATGACGACGCCTTATATGTTCTTGACATGTATCATACCAGGGCCGACGAATCCGAAAAATAAAATTGATGTGTACTTGCGACCTCTTATTGATGAGTTGAAAACACTATGGGAAGATGGTGTTGAAACATATGATATTTCTAAAGGTGAGAACTTTCTCATGAAGGCTGCGTTGATGTGGACCATTAATGATTTCCCGGCCTATGGTATGTTGTCCGGATGGAGTACGCATGGTGCCATGTCATGCCCGGTATGTATGAATCAAAAAAGCACTTAAACTTAGAAATGGCCGAAAATTTTCATGGTTTGATTTTCATCGGCGGTTTTGCCCCGAAGTCACACGTTTCGAAGGAACAGCACATCGTTTACAAAAGGCAAAACCGTACATTCGGGTCCTCCTCGTCGTTATACGGGGAAGAAATAAAACAATGGGTTGAAAACTTCCCCAAAGTAACGTAAGCGCAGAAATTAACATTTCGGGGTTTAAGAAGGATCATAATTGGACAAAACAAAGCATATTTTGGGAGCTGCCATATTGGAAAGATCAATTTCTCCGCCATAACTTAGATGTGATGCACATTGAGAAGAACTTTTTGAGAATATAATTAACATTGTTATGGATATTCCTGGTAAAACAAAGGATGACATCAAGGCAAGAATGGATTTGGAAGAGTTGTGTGATCGTGTAGAGTTGAATTTAAAGCATGGAGTCACCGGTAAACTTCTCAAACCGAAGGCAAAATATGTGTTAACGTTGGAGCAGAAGAGGGCAATATCCGAATGGGCAAGGGAGTTGAAAATGCCGGATGATTACTTGCTCTAACATTTCATACCTTGTCGACCCAAACTCCACTAAGTTCCATAGCATGAAAAGTCATGATTGTCATGTTTTCATGGAGAGCCTTCTTCCAATAGCATTTAGTGCACTCCCGGACGAGGTTTTAGCGCCTCTCATTGAAATTAGTGAGTTCTTCAAGAACCTTTGCTCATCTGTTTTACGGGATGCGGAGTTAGAGCAAATGCATCGAAATATTTCAATAACCCTTTGTAAATTGGAAACAATATTTCCTCTTGGGTTCTTCAATGTGATGGAACACCTGCCGGTTCATTTAGCGGAGGAAGCAAAATTGGGTGGTCCGGTACGAGTATCGGTGGATGTATCCATTTGAGAGGTTCTTTGGCCGATTGAAAAGATCCATAGGAAACAAATCGAAGCTCGAAGGGAGTATCGCTGAAAAGTACGCCCGATTTGAAGAAACACATTTTGCCTCTTACTATTTCGGCTCTAATGTGCCTTGTATGCGCACTAGAAGTCGACGAAATGAGGACTATGAAGTTCCAAACCACAATCCTACTCTTTCGGTATTCATACCAAAAGGTGCTCCAATTGGGAAGTGCGATCCGTGTTTCCTTGATGATAAGGAAAAGACGGCCGCACATCCGCATGTTTTACTGAACTATGCCGACGTTAAACCTTACCTTGAGTGAGTTTCTCTTGTCTAATGAACACCCGTTTCAATAATTTTATAGTTTAATTCGAACGATGATGTCATCTTAATAAAATCTTTGAACTTAGCCTATTCGAACACCAAAAACGAGCTATGTATGGTGATGTTAGTGATGCTGCAATTGATGCAATGGTGGAAAGTGAGTTCGAAGAGTGGTTCAACTGAGTCTGTGAGTATCATATTTTGTTACTTATTACTCGTGCCACAACTTTATTAGTATCGGTTGTTCCATTGTAATAAACTAAACAAACACTATGTTATTGACACAGATTCATTGTTATCAAGTATATCATGATGAAAAGCATGTTTACTTGATGCAACTAGCTCAAGGTCCTTTAAGGAGAGTGAAAACATGGACAGCGTACACGGTGAATGGAATGTTATTTCATACTAAGGCTCGAAATGAAGGGAGAATGACCTTCAATTGTGGTGTCCGTGTGAAAGGAACCGATGGAGGACATGTTCAAAATAATTACTACGGCATCTTGCAAAAGGTTGTTGAAGTTGAATATGTTGGTGAACCAATAAAAAGGTGTGTGCTTGTTTAAATGCGATTGGTTTGACCCTAGTCGTCCTCGGGAACTCGGTGCCATAAATTTAGTTCGTATGTCGAAGTGCATCGTACAAGGCGGTATCATAAGTACGATCCTTTCATATTTGCTAGCACTGCAACTCAGGTGTATTATATGTCATATCCACAAGGGGTCCCTAGAGAAAAGCTGAATTGGTTCGTCGTTATGGCATCAAAACCAAGGGCCGAGTTGATGACCAATATACTATTCCCCGTGCATTCCAAGAGGATAGTATGGGTACAATCGATCCAATAATAGAAACTTTGCCGAAACTTTGGTTGATAACTCAAGCTCAGCAGAAGAATTAGTTGATGATTTTATTTTAAACCGAGAAGATGAGATTGAGGATGTTGGTGAAGAAGAGGAAGGTGAAGAAGACGAAGAAGGGGAATGGGATGATGACAATATCACCGATGATGAAGAAGAACATACCCTATTCAATGACGCCGAAGAGGATAGTGAAGAAGATGATGATAAGACTGATGATGAGGATGATGAGTAGTTGATAATGTGCTTTTGTTGGGTTTGTTTTTTATTGTACAACTTTCATTTATGTTGTCATCGAATGAATTCTTATTAATGTAATGAAGGTGAAACCATTGAAGCGTACTTTATTCACATGCTTCGATTTATATCTAACGCTTACATGTGCATATGTTTACTATTGTTTGTATGTTGTTCTATATGAAATCACTTGAACCGTTGGATGTATACTAATAGTGTGAATTACTTGTTTATGTACAGAAAAATGGAGAGAGGTAGAGGCAGAACCAAAAGATCGGCTACTCGGGAAGGGCTAGAAACACCTCTACCGATGGGGAAGGTAATGATGTCGGCACTTCTACCCCCTCTCAAAACCCTCGGAACCTTCAAACTCCTGCCGGTGGAACACTATCTCCACACTCCCCTCACAACCAAACTCCATTGGGGGTCATTTATTCCCAACCCTCCCTTTTTCCAACTCCCAAATTTCCCACACATGCAAAACCCACTGGGTGGGCCTTTCTTTCTAAACCCTCCATATTCTCAGCAACCCCATATGTACTCAAACCCGTTGAGTACATATACATATCAACAATATGGTACAAATAATGTACCATGCATCCACGTTGGTTCCGAATAACGGCCACCACAAATGCCTACAAATGAAGGACCAACTGATACGGGGAACGAGGATCCTTGTCTTCAATCAAGTAGCGCTAGCAGCTGAGAAAAAATCCGAATTGAGCCGGATGGTGAAGGGTGAGTGTGATAATAAATAATAAAATAAAATAAGCATATTAGTTATTAGTTGAACTAACTATTTTATATGTTGAATTAATTAGGTTCTACCCCATTGACAAAGTTGTGGGTACGATTTCCCACATCTTCCAAAGCAAATACGATGGAGCTTGGCCTACATGGGGTAAAGTCCCTCGATCACAACGTGATCAATGGTTTTCTGAGTTTAAGGTAATGACACATCATTAGTTTTCTCCAGTTCGAGATAACATAATCACTTATTGTGCATATTCGAACATTATATTTTAATTTCATAACGTATAAACGACGTTTTTATTTATATAGAAATTTTTCACGTGGTCCCCAACCGATGAAGTCCAAATCGAAGAAATTTTGAAAAGAAAGGCGAGTGATCGCTTGAAGGACTTCATGCTCAAGGCGAGGAAAACTAAGAAGAAGCCGAAATGGTTGGGTGACAACTACTGGCGCGAGTTGCTCGAATATTGGGAAACTGCTAAGTACAAGAAGTTCTGCGAGCAAGCTCGGAAAAACCGTCATGCTGATCGGGGGGACTTGGTTCATCACTCCATACGTGTGGCTCAATCCCTATGACGGAGCATAAGCGGCGATTTGTACGTACCCCTTTCTTATTGATTACGCATGCAAGCTGTTAACATGTTCATATTGGTGAATTGATTCTCTACTAACTTGTTTTCAATTTTAGATGAAGGAGCTTAAAGGAGTTCAGCCTCTACCGACCCAACTATTTGCACGCACGCACAAAACAAAAAAGGACGAATGGGTGGACAAAAAATCCAAGGCCATTTACGTGAGTAACCGTATATATGAATTCCGCATATTTTTCTATCTATTGTTTTCGTTAACAACTCGTGATATTTACATGCCTAAAATATTTATATTATATTCAGGAGAAGTTTCAAAAGAGTGGGAAGAGTTGCAAAACACTCAACCCACTCAAACTTCCAGATGATGACCCCAACTCTTCCGAGGATCATGTATCCACCCCTTCACAACAAGAGGTGTGGGTCAAAGCAAATGCGAACAAGAAAGGTCGCATTTATGGATTTGGATCCGAGGCTAGAAACTTGAAACCAACAATGTCCTTCAAATCACCGAAACCTTCTATTACGGATGACTCGGAATAGAGAGCAACGAGTGCATAATTTAAATTCGAGGTACATCAATGGATTGAGCATTGCCGGCTGCTTGAGTTACAAAATCGGCATCCGAAGGCACAGGTCGACAGGTTCACTGGGCCAATAGCACATATGAATGAATTTCTGCAGTCTCAGCAAGCATCCGGATCGCACCGTCGACCACCACAACCACGGGAGGAAGAGGAAGAGGAAGAGGAAGAGGATGAGGAAGAGGATGAGTGAATTCAAATGTGAACTTTTGTATATATTGGTGATCATCACTTTGCGAACTATTTACAAATTTGTTTTAACTATGTTATGGTTGTTGATGATGTTGAATATGTAAGTTGGATTTGTATATCCAACTTTGATGAATTATTTGTGGCCGGCATATATAAATGCCAAATGTAAGTGTCACATATGTGAATGGTGGATTTGTATATCCATTCACAATGTTCCGTACTAGGATAATGAATAATTAGCAAATAATATATTAAATTTTTCACGTAACAATGACGGTCTCCTCCACTTAGCAACGAAACTTAGCGACGGAATTTGGGGACATTCCGTCGCTAATACGGCTCTCGCCGACGGAAGTGGGTGATTTCCGTCGCCGATTTAGCGACGGAAATTTGGGCTTTCCGTCGCCTATTTCCGTCGCTAAATCAACGACGGAAATGTTTTCCGTCGCTGATATCTATCGGCTACGGAACGAGATTCCGTCGCTAATCCGTCGCTAATTGGCGACGGACTTGAAAATTCCGTCGCCGATATTTAGCGACCCTCTTTTCAGCCGACGGAACAGTTCCATCGCTAATTTCGTCGCTAATTGCGAAATTCCGTCGCTAATAACTAACATTCCGTCGCTATTTCCGTCACTAATCTGCTGTTTTCTAGTAGTGGTGATGCTAAGGCAGGAAGCCGTGTGGAAATGAGAGCCAAGGCTTTCTATTTATAGGAGAGGACCTAGATCACAAATGACCTAGGGTTGGCCTCTTGTCGACCATCCAAACAGTTGAAATAAAACCAGGTCATTCCTTAAGAGATAGAACCGGATCGGGAGATGATAAAACCGAGATAGAACTGGTTAAAAGGGAGGAGGTGGGCACCGGCCAATCGGACCCTCATAGGGTTTCGTGCCCTAGTTGTGTCTCTCGGGACTCTCCAAGCTCAAAACGCAGCGTTCCACCATACTTCTAGCAGGCGGGCGCCGGCCACATCGTCGTTTAGAGGGAAAGCTTCTAGCCTCATGTGGGTTGTCTCGTTAAGCTCAAACGCAGCACTTTGATGCTCTTGATCATGAAATGCAATGCTTTAACGTCGTCTTCGGGTCTTCGACTCCTTGTCGACTTGGACAAAAGTAGAATGCGGTATTTTATACTTGGAATTTTTCGATACATATCACGGGACGCCACAATCTCTAAAGGCTCAGCCCGGCTCTTGGACAATCCAAAGAAAAAGGATTTGTGGACCAACCCAAGGCAAAAGGCTATTTAAGCGATGTTGGGGTTCTTTGTGGTTTACTGGCTTACTTTGCACCAATCGATCACGAGTCCGAATCCAAATCCGAGAGGGATTATCATCATTGGGCCAACAAAACAAAACACGAAATGACGAGATAAAGGACGACACATTTTAGGTGTCTACATCTACCTTAGTAGTTTCTAACCGAGATACTATCTACAGCTAGGTACAACTGAAATGAGTTACCCCTTATAGCTCGGTCAAGGGAAAATACGGAAGAATGTGTAGAAGTTAATGAGAGTAATTACAAGAATTCTTAGTTCAACTTAGAAGTTGAGCATCTAAGGACAGAGTTGAATGCTAGAAAATTGAGTATAAGAGTTGGAAGTATTGTTCCAGCAATCTTGTAAGTCTTATGAAGTGGTTTTTATTTATAAGCACCAAAGCAAATAGTCTGTTGTGTCTCGGGCTTGATTGTTGAGAACAACTAGTCGTTGTAACGGATAGTCTAAGTCCTCATAAAGTCAACCATTGCGAAGTATTTGCTGTGCATCGGTTCTTGGCTCAAAAGCAATCCAACCCACTTGTCGAAGCTGAAAACTAGGGTGGAAACAATCGTTAGACTCAAAGTTGAAGTTTACCGAAAATGGTAACAAACCTTGACACGGGTCGCGAACCTAGCCGAAAACGAGTGTTTTTATCTACGGCTATAAACGGTAAGAAGCTGGTTGTTTTTGCTTTTCAAACTGTGGTTAATCAACTTTAATCAAGTTGCAAAAACAAAATCAAAGTGGTACTCCTAATATAAAAATACGTTGGTTTAAGATTAGATCGGGATAATAATTAACTCAAAAAATTAAACGTTGAATATCCTTAATCTAATCAAATGGAATGTTTAGGTCTCATATTCAATATATTTAAAATCCATTTGTGTCTTTACTCGAATGATAAATGAGTTAAAGAAATTATATAGACATAAGTCGGTTGTTACCATTTCAAAATAACTTTAATTAAATAAATCGACTATATTTAGAATTAACGCGAGTAATTCTATTTTGAAATATAAAACAAACCAAAATAACAAGTTAACTTCATCAAAATTATTTGGGTAAGTATTTTGTCCGAGTCCATCCGAGTGAGTCGAAACCCACGACTGAGTGTTCACTCAAGAAAAGTCTTATGAGTGGGTCGGACAAAGATAAAAAGCTCAAAGATAATATTTCTAAGGTGTAGGAATGAGTTGAATTCAAATCATGAGGAGAGATAAATTCATACCTCAATCTTCACCCCCAATATGTAAGGTAGACTCCATAATAATTGTCAAAGGACCGAGATTCGAATAAATTAAAGTGTGAATCAAAACTAGCTTATATTTAGATAGCATATCAAGTATATTAAGAGTGGCAAAAGAAAACCAGGAATTTCTAGAAGGTAGAAATCATATAACCCTTTAGTTTGCTATACTCGACCCACTAGATCCTTATCTCGGGGCAACCTAATTAGCCACACATCCCGGGGTGGAGGAAATGCGCAAAGTCGAGGCAATCTTGGGCTCACCAACCCAATACACACAACCCTTTCACAAAGGAAGGGAAATTATGCCCTCATCAAAGTTTGAATCCAAGAGAGGTTGGAAGGTTGTTTGCTCGCCACTAGGGCAACATCACTTCGATATTACTCTTAATGACATGAGTTCAATGCTTCTTTGTGAGTAATGATGATTGGTCGACTAGCGTTGCCACACAAGGTATGAAATATGTATAATCATTAGGAGATATACATCTTTGATTCATGATGTAAATGTTAGGATCGGGAGCTCACTCAAACAATAAAATAAGGAACAAAAGCATAACGAACTTAAGATAAGAGATTTTAATGTGGAAACCAAAAGCGGGAAAACACCACGAACGATGCACAAGAATTTTCGGTAGCTTTACAAGGAATTTTCTCTCAAGCCTAACCTAGCTTTACACTTTGCAAACCTGCTACTTCACAATAATGGAGGATTGTACACTAATTTATAGCCATAAACCGAGCATTAAACAATAAAAAAACAGAAGAAAATGGTTGCAAACGAAAAGCCAACAATCGACGTTGCGAACACGGACAGCTTGTGTTGACGGACATTCAGCCCCATGTTAGGCGGTGGCTGCGGCTCCTCTTTTCTGGTCATGCAAAACAATCGTTTCTCTTGTCCCTTGGATGGTGCCAGCTGTTCTAAGCCTTGAACAGACAATTAAGCTCCATATACCCAACAATCTCCCAATTGGAGACTCGATAACTTACCTCCTTGTTGCATCCCTCCGGCTCACCGAAACCCAGCATCTTCATCGGGAGAGACCAACCGAGGCTTGACATCACCTCAACGTTTTGGGACCTTCTCCTTGGATCAACACCCTTGCCGGAATCCCGCTATCCAAGCCCTTCTCAAGCCCATCATAATCATCACCCAACGTGAACTCCCACTCGGATTACTCGATCTCTTGCATACAATTTCCATGCAAAATTGGCTCACCGGCATTAGTCAACAAAACATAATGAAGAATAAGTTTATACCTTTGGGCTTTACCTTCCGTCGACAATGTCATCTTCTTCATTACACCCGATTCTTGCACTTTTCCTTATGGAGCACCCGCCCATTTGAATACCCAAATTTCTCATCATCATCACCAACTCCCACTGCAGCGAGAACCCATACCAAGTCTAACATCCCGAAGACTCCCACTTGGAACAATTCATCCCGACATTTGTAACTAAGACACTCGCACCAGACAATATAGTACAACGAGCCAGATTTTAAACCCTTAGTTACAACCAATGCCCCTTTAACAATTTTCCAGCCCCTATTGCAAAACTTTATCATATATCCCAACTCATCCAATTGACTCACCGAAATCAAATTCTTACCCAATCCTAGAATAAACCTAACATCATACAATGTCCAAAACCCCCACTTGAGGTTTTGAGCCTCACATCCCCCTTGCCTTGTATGTTCAAACTCTTCCCATTAGCAATGTAAACCTTGCCAAAATTTCCCGCAAAAAATTATGGAACAAGTTTACACTAGACCCGAATGATACGATGCCTCCGAATCCACAATCCAAGACTCTATAAGACATTCCACACTTAATACAAGTGTATCACCTACAACCTCAAGTGAATTCATTAAAATCCGGTCATCAATTATTTTAGGACTGTTTTTCTTAAAATGCCCCTTATCACCACGGCCCCAACAAACAGCCTCCCCGGGTTTTTACCTACCCCTTGCTTTGGACTTTGACCGATCCCTTTGATTCACATGTTTCTTCCTACCCCTCTCATCGGATGCATTTCCCGATGACTCCATTGTATCTTTCTTGCAAATGCTTTCACTTAAGATGACGTCTCGATTTTCATCATACTTTGAAGCATTTGACCCCCTAGCACTACTGACCGCAAAAACTATGGTATCCCATAAATCGGGTAAGGATGACAACACAAAATCAAAGCCTTAGCTTCATCCTCGAAGTTAATTTTCACCAAAGCAAGATTTGAAATAATCATATTAAACTCATTAATATGATCCGCTACACTAGTGCTATCATGCATTTTTAGATCGAATAAGCGACGCATACAAGAGGTTTCTCATATAAGTTTGACAACACCTCAAGCATTCCTTTCGTCATTGTTTGACCCATCACGTTGAACGCCACATTCGGCGCCAACATTAATCGTATTATTCCTAGTGCTTGTAGATCGAGCACCTCCCAAACCTTTTGTTCCATTTCGGTCGGCTTCTCTCCAAGAGGTTGATATAACTCCTTCTAGTACAACAAGTCTTCTATTTGCATTTTCCAAAATGTGAAGTCTTTTCCATTGAACCTCTCAATTTTGACCTATCGCTTTCCATGTTTGATGAGAACTCACTAACCTCACCTCGCTCCGATACCATTTGTTAGGATCGGGAGATTACTCACAAACAATAAAACAAGGAACAAAAGAATAACAAACTTGGGACAAGAGATTTTAACATGAAAAACCCAAAATCGGGAAAAAACCATGAACGATATACTAAAATTTTTGATAGCTTTACAAGGAATTTTCTCTTAAGCCTAACCTAGTTTTACACCTCGTAAATCTGCTATTTCACAATAGAGGATTGTAAACTGATTTATGGTCATAAACCGAGCATTAAACAAGCAAAAAGCGGAAGAAAAGGATTGCGGACGAAAAACCAACAAGCCGACACGATAGACACGAACAACCCGTGTCGGTCGACACTTGCCAACCCTATATTGGGCTGGCTGCTACTCCACTTTTCTGGTCTTGCAAAGCGACCGTTTCTCTTGTCCCTAGGATCATGCCAACTATTGTAAGCCTTGAACCTCAATTTTTCCGAGCACAAAACCCACATTAGGCTCCATACACCCAATTGTAAGTATACAAGGCTTATTGATAGGCAATATATAAGAACATTTGTAAGCGTTGATTGAGCATAGCAAACTTGACTATAGTGTGGAGACCGACATTCAATGATTTGAACTTTTCCCAATTTGACAAATAGATCTAAAAATGTTCTAATTCTTGTAAAATAATTAAAATCAAAGTAAAGATGATGAAAACAAATAAAGAGAATAAAACATGTAAAAACTTGCACTAGTGATTTCCAGTGAGGGAAAAAGAACCATAACCCTAACATTGAGTTCTTCCGTTAAAAAGAAAAGTCATTAGGCGTCCACACATCAAAGAAGCATGTCATAATTTTTTATTTATGACTGAACACTAATTGAAAATCAGTCCCATAAAAGAATTATGTAATATGAATTAACCAAAAGACTTGTTTATAAATAAATATAAACAAAAATTTAGTATCATCGAATTCTACCAATATCCGACATATAATTGTTATTGAACTTCACCAATTTAGAAACTAAATTGAATGCCGCCAACAGCAATGACCAAGGATTCAATGGTGGCAATATTATAGAGAGTGTTTTATTTATTTTTTGGGTAGCGGGCCACCTGTTGAACCCCTATCTCGGGGAAAATCCAACGGGTTTAACAGTGCCGGGGATAGAGGAGTGTCAGCCCATTAACCTCCACCACATAATATCCTCACAAATGAGAATATTGCTCCCACCCAAATTCGAACCTAGGTGGGTTGGGTGGAGGATAGAGCTAGTGGTCATCACGTCACTAGCCTCCTCGACATTATAGAGAGTGTTTATGAGTGTTGGTGTGTAGCTTAAGTATGCCTTTTTCATATATACGAGTACTAGTGTAAGTGCAGTGAAGAAGGGTTCCAGTTCTCCTCCACCTCCACCTCCACCTCGTTTCTTCTCTTCCTCGCAATGAGTGCATAAAGATCTTAACACCTCTTTTGTTGGTCATTGTTATACGTTTCGTCTTTGTTCGATGTGCAATCTTGAGTTGCACGTGGGGTTTGCTTTAACACTGTGTATTTGGATTTCTTAATAAACTGTTTTTAAAATGATGAAACCTTATTTATGAGATAATTATGAGGTATGAGAAATATAATGGTGGCTAATAGTATAATTGGTCTTTAACTAACGCAGATTGATACCTACACGGGTTAATTCAAATGATTAAATATTTATTTTTCTTAAATAAGATTTTATATTCGAGTTCTATGAATATAAAAAAATTATGAGACAGTTTTACCACTTATATGGGCCAATAGTAGTTTGACTTTAATGAAATAAAGGATTTAAATCAAAAATATAAATGATCTCGAAATAAATACATTAAACTCTGTATACAGTTTGTACACTGTGCTACATATGATGAGAGATTTCTATATATTAATTATATTCAATCCAAATCAAATCGAAGTGAATAATAGATTAGATTGGATTGGCTGAATTTGATATACATGCAGCTAATGTTTTGGTTTTATTTGATGTTCGATTCGATCTTGATTTGAATGTATATGTAAATTGAGATTTAAGTCTAGGACTCCTAGCCGCAAGTGTCTACAATGATATGTAATCAGAATTTGCTTCTCAGTTTGTTGCTTCGCACTTCAGAGCTATTTGAAACCATGAGAACGGACTTGTATTGAGAAATATGTCTATATTCTATTAATTTTGAAGCAGATTCGTTAATAATTTTTTCACAAAATAATTGTAACAAGCCTCTGAAAAATTTTCCCAAGTGCACAACTACTTTTTAAGTAGAAAAATCGTACTCTCTCCATCCCTTTATTTTGTTCCTAAATAAGAAGTTTTTTTTTGTCACAATAATATTGTCCTGGCAATAATGACTAATGGTACTTTTAAATTGCTCTTATTTAATACTCCTTCCGTTTCAAAATACATGTCGTTTTAAAGTTACAAGAGAATACCAAGGAAACACAAAATTCATGACAAATTTTGTGTTAAAAGACCAAGCTACCCCTATATTTTATTGGAAATGAAAAAATTAATAAAAAGAAGATAAACAAAGCAACTAATAAATTGGTAAACTAGTAATTAATATGTCATTGGAATTGTAAAGTAACAAGTATTGTGAAACGAGAAAAGTTAATTAAAGCGACATGTATTTTGAAACGGAGTGAGTAATAATGATTGACTATGAAAATAAATACACTATGAAATAATTTCAATTAAGGGGATTTTAAAAAGCCTATTTGCTAATTAGTTATTGGTTTCAACAACATTAATGTTTCTTAATTATAAATAAATAAATAAATATAAATATATATATATATATACATATATATATATATATATATATATGTGTGTGTGTGTGTGTGTGTGTGTGTATGTATTTTTAGGAAGAAAAAATTGGGACAAAAAGACAAAAATTTATAACCTAATAAAAGTTGTCAAAAGTTTCTATTTTAGATGTTCCAAAAATATTGTCAAACTTTCTCTATATAATTGAAAAAAAGTGATATTTTAGTTGAAAGTGGCCAATAATAAATGATGTTTTCTTAAATTTTTATCTTTCTAAAGTTTGACAACTTTTTAGGATCAAAGAGAGTATAATAAACTGCATGAAAATAATCTTTTTGTTAGCCAAATCTTTAATGCCAGTCAATACCTGCATTCATACAAATTACACCATGTGCCTAGATCTACATACTCAAGTTATTTATACCATATTCCTGTATGGTAATTTATTTTAATTTTTTCTATTTTTAAAGTTTTATTTTCCAAAAAAGATTAAATTATGTCCTAAAAATTGTATTATGTCATCGAATCCATAAGTTCGAGTTCATGATATAAGTTTTGTTACTTTCATCTTTCTTTTATTGTGCCTTTTTCCTAAATTTTTTCTATCAAACTTTTGTTCTTATATACTGCCTCTTCACTTTGCACACGATACTTAAGTTCAAACTAGCCAACATTGATAAGATATGTCACTATTATAAGATATAATGCCATGATATTTTTACATGAAAATAAGTAAATAGTGGTGAAGTCACGTGTGAGTAGCATGGACACTCACATAATCTACGCACAAGAACATGCAAGTTACAAGTGAGCTTTGGTTTCTAGGAAGTGCAAATTCTGCATTTTCACAGCACATTTCTGAACCAAACAAGGTAAAATTTGTACTTGGAGTTGATCCAGCCTTAGGATTTTATTTTTTTCCTCAATATTATTGGGGATATGTGAAATTGAACAACTTGAGTACAATTGGAATGCACTATTAAATTGGCTCCAACCTCAATTTCCAAGGTTGCTACTACCTTTATTGGCGCCGTCTTTGATATTTTTAACAATTAATTTATCTCTTTTGATGATCAATTTTCATGAAAATTATATAGCCATAGAGAATTGCAAGGGTCAATTAGGTGACACATGTGGAAGCCAAGTGAGCCAATGTGAAGTCCCCACAAATATCGGATTTTTCTCTTGGGATAATCATGCTTGAAAGATTCAACTATAATTGAGTTCAGGGAATGATGTCAAATGTCTATTGCTTGATTTTACTTAAATTTGAATTGTTAATTTTGTCTTGCTTGAAAAATTAAAATCGGGTATATGATGATGAATTTTTTTGATTTTATTTGGAGTATGGATATTAAATGTCAGACTTTGAGTATGAATACTCGTTCTAATTTAAGGATGTAAGCAGTAGTTTAAAGTTCTATTTGACATCAATTGTTAGGTGTTTATATCAGTTGTTATCTATTAGTTGTTTGCATTAATTATTTAAATTAGTTTTTATTTGAAAAGATGTTTGGTAAAATTGGTTGTTTAAGCAAAAAATGTTTGGTGAAATTTTATTTTTGTCATTCTCAAAAAAATTAAAAAATAATATCAAGCAGACAGCAGCAAGCAGTAGTAGTAGTGGTAGTAGTAGTATATAGTGTAACAAGGATTGGTGGTATATGATGTAATTTTTCAAACTTTTAAGAAAATATGTCATTTTATAAATGACTCTTTTAAAAAGTCTAGTGGGAAGAGTTGTTTGGTGCTAAACAGCTTGTTTACTCAACACTCATTTAGTTGTTTCACTTAGTCAAAATATGTTAAACTCTCCAAACAGTTCTTTTTCTTTCTAAAAAGTTATCAACCAAACATCCCTAAGTATTGTGATTTCACGGATATTAAGCTTTCTACAACTACTTTCGATAAATATTATATTGAAAATATAGGTAACACTCTCCTCATCTTGTGTATAATTATGCTCGGAAGGACTTCCAATATTTGCTTGCATGTATTGGCAGGGTTCGGAAGGTTGATGCCAAGCCACACAATGGTTCACTAACTATTAATAATATGCTTACCAATTTGGATGATGAGCAAAAGGATGCTGCAAAAGAAGTTTAAAATAAAACGTCAGAAAAAATCCATAAGAAAAACCACTAAAGGAGGAGGGAAAATCAAGAAATTAACTTTTGAACACTAGAAAAGCTAAAAACATTTATTTATTAATAACCATTAGTAGGGGAAAATTCACCATCAATTGCAATTTATAGTAAAAATTGTGAAGTGATTAAATAGGCTTTAGGCAAACCCAACAGTGTGAAGGCCACTTATTTTGTCAATGTAGGAAAATTTCCACTTTTATAATTCTAATACCCCGACGTATATGAATTACTAACAAGATCCGTATAATTAAACAGGAAAATGGCTACCCCAAGAGTAACATGCTTTGGTATCTTGTACAAGAACTAACCCAAAATTAACACATATATAAAATAAGCGAAATAAAACATAATTAAGGATGGGGTCTATGTTACTCAAAGGTGTAGGCATTTAGAAAAGTGGGCAATAATAGCATTCATATTGGTGCATATTGCGTTCAAGATGATGTCATTACATATCAATGCTTGGAGTTAGTGTTGTTTCTAGGAGCACTCATATTTTTATTAAGGTTGTCAATTGTGGCTTATGATCTTAGAGACAACAGAGGATAATTGGACCAGATAATTTCATTGAGATTATTTAAGAATACACACATGAAATGTTGAGGTTACACATTAAATTTTTGCTAGTAGATTTTATTTCAAAAAAACTTGCTAGTGGAGGAAGACTATCTAGACATAAGAGACATAGACCTAAAGAGAGCGTCTAAAATGGATCTTTCGTTAGAAATGGAATCAATGTAAGCGGGGTTCATACTTATTGTTGGGTTTATAGAGCCTAATGGGTGCCTTGGGCTCAAGAAAATCGCGTTACGGGGCAAGGAACGATGAGCACGGGTCATGTACATCGAGCACGGAGCGTTTCGGACGAAAAGGAAAAAGTGGGTCTGGACAGCAGCCAATATGGGCTGCCCATGTCCGTATACACTGTCCGTGTTGGCTACATGGGCTGCCCGTTCTGGCCGGCTGCCCAGCTCCCGGGTACTTTGATTTTGGCCATTTTGTGTCAGTTTCTTGTGAGTTAATGTGAGTTTAAGGCCTCTAAATGCTTGGTTTAAGGCTTGTAAAATATAGTTTGACTGGTTATGGTTATATAATCAGTGTTATCCTCCATTGTTGTATGCAAGTGAGTAGTGTATTACAAAGTGAAGCAAGTGAGTGCCTGAGGGAAATCCTTTGTAAATTACTCAAAGTCTAGTGCATCGATTTCGTGGTTTTTTTTTTCCCAGGTTTGGGTTTTTCCACGTTAAAATCTTGTGTCCCAAAATTCTTGTTCATTTTCTTTTGTCCAAAGTCTCATTATTGTGAACTCCGATCCTAACATTATTGTGTTTGAAGGAGATGATAAGATTCTCATACAAAATGTTCATAATGAAATTCAGACTCCATAGGGAATACAAACTTTAGTTCAATCTATTACATCTTTCCTTCAACAAGCAGTTAAGATAAATATTCATCATATATATACAAAGAAAGTAGCATAGTAGCATATTAGATGGCCAAGATTTGGATTATTACTCCCTTTGTAATCGAGAGTTAGCTTTTCTTCTTCCTCTCACGCAAATTTCTGAATATTTTAATTGATAATAACATAGTTTTTAAGAGAAAAACTACCTGATATTTGGCAAATATACTTTCATTATTTTTCAAAAAAAAAAAAAGGTTATCAATTGTGGGCATATTTTGTTCATAAATAAAAGGTGTAATATTATGGTTAAGTGCCATAGGAGTTTATGTCATTAAAAGGTTGTTTTATATCAATTGTTATTTATACGCATACAATTTTATACTTCCATAAATCATATAAATAGATATATATTAAAACTTGTCTATATGACAAATATATATGAAATAAATATATGACCAGGATTTGCATTGAGGAATATAATATAGATTAACGTTGAATGTTATATCTCATTTCCGTAGCTCTTTTTAAAATAATTCAGTAAGTTTGGAAAAAGGAGTGGAGTTTATACTAATCAGCATTTTCGTATTTTTCTTTTCTTTTTTGGGATAAACTGAACTCCTCAAAGCCTCAAGCATCCAGTAAAGACCACTATATGTTCGACGTGTGTCAATAAAATTCTTCAAGTGAACTTCAAGCTTTTCTATAGCTAGTGGAGACTTTCTACGATAGATCTACCTTATCAGCAATGAATTTTCTAGATCAGCAAAAAAATCGGGCGGAACTAATTATTTAGATTTGTCTAATTTAAAAAAAAAAAGGATTCGATTACAAATTCGTGTCCAAATAAAAAATTTGCAGTATTTGGTGGATTTTGGATTTCACTATTTAGGCTCAAGTTGTGTAAATTTAGTGACGGACTCGGCATTCAATAATTAGATAATCGGGTTTGAATATTCGATAATGCAATTTGTGAATAATTGGAGTTTATAATATTTTAAATCAAAAATTTGGATAATCAGGTTCGAACATTAGAAGTCAAGTCTTGTATCTATCATATAGATAATTTCAGTCAAATTTTCAAATTTTTACATGATAAATTTAGATTTTTTATTGGGATTTGGAGAAGGGACATTCTTGTTCTAATCGGGTTAGGATATCCCAATTTATAATCCAATATAGGGTCTAGATAAGATGTATCTATTCAATTGTTTAAATTGTCCGAACCTGAATTAATTTAGACCTGAAATTTTGCCAGCACTTCAAAATTTTCCTCATCGTTAATTTTCTCTACTCTGCTTTTTTGTTCTTCTCCTCGAACTTTTCTTGACAATCAACAATGACATTTCTTCTTCTTTTCTTCTTTTCAATCTCATTCTTACTTCCCTAGGCAATCGGCAATGGCAGATCGAGTCTCCTGTTGAGTAGACTGTGAAGAAGCTAAGGATGCTGTATTTTTTCAACTCATAGAAAACAATTGCCATTTTGAATTTTTTATGCTCTTTTCTGGAAAGAAAGATAAAAAATAAAAAGAAATATAAACAATACCATGTCTCTAGTCACGGTATAACATGTTGTATAATGGTGCTCGATTTTTTAGTTTCATAAAATTTTATATTACTAATTACATACTTTATGGATATTCACCTTAAAAAGATTTATAAAAAATTTCTGCGACTAGTAATGCCACGAACAACGTATCCAAAAGCTTGTGCCCGCAGCTAAGTGCCCTGGGATCATAATGCTATATGATCCGAGGACCATAATGTGACAATTGCATATTATTGCGTTAAGATCCTTCATTAATAGCTTTGTGCTAGAGTGTTATTAACTGAACTCAACTGAATAATCTATGCAATAGCTTTGTGCTAGAGTGTTATTAACTGGATCTCAACTGAATAATCTATGCAAAAGTTTCAGGAGTCTATTACAGCCCCTACCCGACTTGTATTTGGTTGGGAGAGGGGAAGCATAAACATCGGATTAGGTTTGATCGTGGTTTGACTCGACAATAAGTCTTTGCAGTGGCGGATCCAGGAATTTAGCGAAGGGGGTCGAAATAAATGAAATAATAGTATAGAAAAGTTAACATCTAATTTTAAAATTAATATTACACAACGATAACATTACATCTAATACAATACGAATTTATCAACAAAAATTAAACCTATATCGTAAAATTTGTCTAAACAAAGAATGAAGGGAAATTGAAAAATCAATGAAATCATATAAATTAAGAATAGAATCAAAGAAATTAAACCTAATATTACACAAATTAAATCTTAAATTGATATAGAATGAAAAATTGTAAAAGTTACGACTTACGGATCCGGAGAGAGCGAGACGGTTTAGGGAGGGAGACGAGAGACGAGGGACCGGACCGGGAAGTGCCGGGCGACGGGCCGGCGCCGGCGACAACCAGCCGTGCCGCCGTGTGCGTGGTGTAGTGGGCACCGGGCTGGAAGAGGGAGAGTGCGGTTGCGGTGCAGGAGAGGGCTGCGTGACCGCGAGAGGGTAGGAGGGGGCTGGGGCAAGTCGGCGAAGTCGGGCAAGGCGTGGGCTGCAGTGGGCGGTGTGGGCTGCGCCGCGGCGACCGGCCGTGGTGGTGGGGGAGGGAGCAGAGCACTCGGGCACGGGGTCGGGCAGAGGCGCAGAGCGAGAGGGCGTGGAAGACAAAGTAAAGCAGGGAAATAAAATTAAAAGCAAGCAAGGGGTTAAATTTTGAAAAAAAAAATGTGCAAGCAGGAGTCGAACACGAGACCTCCCCTTCAAATTACACTAACCTTACCAACTCAGCAAGTTGCCTTTTCTGATAATTTTCTCTACAGAAAAATTTTATTTTTTTTGGAAGGGGGTCAGTTGACCCCACCGACCCCGGTAGTTCCGCCACTGAGTCTTTGAGGCTTCATGATGTTGGAGTTGCTTCAAAGAGAGAAAACCCCTTCGCCCTTGTTTTTTGTTCACACAAAAAAACTTTCAAAAGCTATCTTAGTATACTTCTCTTCAACTTTAATATCTCGAAGACTTATAAGAGAGAGAATCTCTACACCACACACTTGTGCTGCCCGTCCGTCAGGTCGGGCTACAAGCATTGATTTTGCTTCATTATAATTTTTTAGCTAAATCTGTTATTAAATCTTTTGACATCGGTTAACATTTATTCTCGACAAGTGTCAATTAATCTTATTCTCTACCACAATAATGAGCATGTTTGGCCTAATTTTTTAAAAAATTATTTTTTTAAATGAATTTTTTAAAAAAACTTTTTGGACGAAAAATTAAAATATTTGACCTAAATTTTATATAAGTATTTTTTAAATAATTAATTTATTTGGTCAGAATTTTTAGAAAGGGAGACATAGAGGAGATATAGAAATAAAACAAACCAACAGAGAAAAAGAGAGGAAAGGAGAGAGATAGAGATAGAGGAGAGGACATTAAAAAAAAAGTGAAAAGAGAGGAGAGAGAGAGAATGAGATTGTGGGTGGTTGTGAAAGAGTTTTTCTAAAAATTAGAAATAGAAATAGATATTTGATATTTCGTTTATGAGGAGATTTTTTTCCAAAAACACTTTTGAAAATCAATTTTAATTTTTAAAAAATTAATGTTTGGCCTAATTTCAGTTTTTAGAATCTAAAAACACTTTGAAAATCTAGGCGAAACACCCACTTAATCGACTTAATTTTAATGAAGCTTGATGTACTCCTAAAAATCAGCCTCTTATTATTCCTGCCTTGTTTATAGTTTAAGTCATTTATTTATTGGCAATTTTCTTTTCCCTTTTAATATACAAAAATCCTTCCTCTCCGAAATTTATTATGGGTAATTGTTTAAAATTCCTCACCATTGTTCGTCCACATACATCATTCAAATAGCTAGTCGTGTACCCCTAGAGATCGATTGCTCATGAGTTCCTAGTATACTGCATAAGGGAGCAAATTCGATTTTAGGTCATTAATAGATTACCACGCCATGGCTACCTCTCTTTAATCAGATAAATTTGTTTAATTTAGTCGTTAGTCATATCTTATTTATTTTTCCAACACATGCTAGTGTAGTAACTGCCCTTCGATTTGATGATTTATCTAAAATTTCAAAATATAATTAAACCGATTAAAGTAGGGGGTCAGGCTTATAGTGAATAGGTGGTAGAACTCTCCTATCACATATTTTGTTCTTCATTCACAAATTCAAAACACTGTTTAAGGGAAAAAAGTGTGAAACTTGACTCGTTTAAGTTTATTTCTTACAATGATTTTGTTGAAATTGGATAGGTTTTCTCGATAAGTAAATTCCGAAAAGGAAATCTCATAGGAACCTTATTTAATTGAATTATTATTTATTCATTTTTAGTTTCTTAGGGTTGTCCAACATTTTATGAATGATAAATCTCAATTTATCTTTCTTTTATTTTTTTATCTAATAGTCTCTTTACAAATAAATATCATCTCTCCATTCGTAGGAGTTTTTTTATACCCTTTTCTAATAGGTGGTATTATATCTCACTTTTGGAGTTTCTTTTCATAGTATTATGTGTGTATGTGATTGAATCATTGATTGATTATGACTCTACAACAAGCGTCAATTTGTTAAATTTGATTAATACAATAAATTAAGTGAAAGAAGAACATTCAAAAGAATTTTAATTAGATCGTTTGATTGTAAAATTTATTATATTATTTTAATAATAAATTTATTTAAATTTAATACTTATTATATCAATTTTATATAACCTTCAATTAAAAAAATTTATCGATTAAAAAAATCATCATTTATTCTAAAAAGCAAACTTCAAACTTATATGGTAGCCCAATGTGGCGATAGTACATAATCTTCTTGTTTATGTGATATCCTACATGACATTTACCCCACTTTAAATATGATGTAATTAATTGTACGATTCAAGAAAACTAGTTCAAATTAAATTGACAAGCTTCTAAACCTTGGTGATAAATAGGCATTAAATTGACACGCTTATAAGCCTCGGTGATAAATAGGGTGATAAATAGGCATCCAAGCCACATTGATGTGAGTTCCATCACTATTGATTGGATGCCACCTCCATTATTCATCTAACACAAAGTAAAATTTTAAGCACCCAAAATTTAAATTAACCCAAAATAACCCAATCGGACCATTAATCGAAAGATGGATAAGACATAAATTAGTCCAAATAACTTGTTTTTCATATCTAATTTCAATATAATTAATTTTTATATAGAGTTATCAATCCTAACATGACAAAACAACACAAATTTAATTTAAAATTATCAAAGGAAGCACAAATCTAAAACCAAACAACCTAAACAAATATTCATAAAAGCAACATGCTTTCACCGGTTAGCATAAAAAGAAGTTATTATTGAATATTTTTAAACATATTTTAACCAAGTTATTTGCAAAACACACACAAATATATTAAAATGGTGATACGATTTGACCAAATTGTCAACTCTTCTAACTTAACATGCCAACCTAGTGTATGCCTTGTTTTCTATGTTTCTTGGGCTCGCAGATATTTAATATTACACATATGAAAGTGGTCCCCTCAAATCCATCTCTCAGTACACGAGCAACCCTCTATATATAGTGACCAATATTTGCTCTCATTTCTCATCTCCTTACTACACTCAACATCCCCCGCCCCCTTCTCTCTCTCTCTCTCTCTCTCTCTCTCTCTCTCTCTCTCTCTCTCTCTCTCCACTCCTTGTGTACATTTGGGAGATGGAACCAACATTCACACTCGAGCAAACAATCTGGTGGCTTTCTCTCTCTTCCACCATTGAAAGCTTATCAAAAAACTTGAAATGTTTGACTTTAGCCATCTTCCTCATTGGGTTCATTCTGTATCATGGGCTTTCCATTTGGGCCTTTCTTAGGCCCGGTGGGCCAGCCTGGAAAAATGGCCGTTACAATATGGGACGGCTCCCCATCCCCGGCCCTGCTGGACTACCCATTTTCGGGTGTCTCTTCAGCCTAAGCCATGGCTTGAGTCACAGGACCCTAGCCTCCATGGCTCAGGCTTGTGGAGCCAAGCAGCTCATGGCTCTGAGCCTCGGGTCCACTGCAGTGGTTATCACCTCAGACCCAAACATTGCCCATGAGATCCTGGCCTCGCCCCACTTCGCAGACCGCCCAATCAAGCAATCGGCTAAGTTGCTTATGTTTAGCCGAGCCATTGGCTTCGCCCCCAGTGGAGCCTATTGGAGGCTTTTAAGGAGAATAGCCGCATCCCACTTATTTGCCCCTAGGCGCATTTTAGCCCATGAAGGTGGGCGCATGCTAGAGTGCGCCTCTATGATAAATTCTATTTTTAAAGAGCAAGCTCTGCATGGGGTTGTTTCTCTTAGGAAACATCTCCAAGGAGCTTCCCTTAATAATATAATGGGGAGTGTTTTTGGTAAAAGATATGAATTGATCGAAGAAAATAGAATGAGTGCGGAGGCTAAGGAACTACATGAGCTTGTTAGAGAAGGGTTTGAATTATTGGGAGCATTCAATTGGTGTGATCACTTGCCATGGTTGAAGTATTTTTATGATCCTCATAGGATTGTTGAGCGTTGCTTCGCCCTTGTCCCTCGCGTCCATATGTTGGTTAAGAAAATCATTGATGAGCATCGTGGTCGTGGGAATACACGGAATGATTCATCTGAAAAATCAGACTTTGTTGATGTTTTGCTCTCTTTGGATGGTGTGGAGAAGCTTCAAGAGGATGATATGGTTGCCATTTTGTGGGTATGTGTTTCAAATATATACAGAAAAAAAAAAACTTCATTTGTAAGTCTAAACGTAAAAGAAAATGATGCATGATTACTAGTATATTTGACCCAAAAAAAAAAAAGAATCACATAAACCTTATTTCATTTCTCTTGGTTTTTAAGAAAATATCTTTTTTTATAGAGTAAAAATTGTCTTCATCTCTAACACAACAGGTTGATTCTTTCCCCATGTAGCAATAGTTTCACTCATGAATTACAAGTTATTATATATTGTTAACGATTCGTAATAATTAAATTTATAATTGTTATTATCTTTATATGTCTAGGAAATGATTTTTCGTGGGACAGATACAATTGCATTATTGATTGAATGGATCATGGCTGAGCTAGTTTTGAACCAAGGAGTGCAATCCAAGTTACAAAGTGAGATTGATGAAGCCATTGGAAATGCAGCAACAAACTCCACCATAGCTAAGTTACCTTACCTCCAAGCAGTGGTAAAGGAAACCTTGCGTTTACATCCTCCTGGTCCACTCTTATCATGGGCTCGACTGTCCACATCCAACGTCTCCCTTAGTAATGGCATGATAGTGCCTAAGGGAACTACAGCCATGGTCAACATGTGGTACATAACACATGACTCTGATGTATGGGACGACCCCATGGTATTCAATCCAGAGAGGTTCCTAGAGAGTGCTTGTGGTTTGGATGTTGATGTTCGGGGTAGTGACCTCCGACTTGCCCCTTTTGGAGCAGGTCGTAGGGTTTGCCCCGGAAAGGACCTAGGGCTCGTGACAGTGAGCCAGTGGGTGGCCATGTTGGTTTATAATTTTAAGTGGATTCGATGTGAGGCTAACCCGATTGATCTTAGTGAAGTTTTAAAACTCTCTTGTGAAATGAAGAACCCTCTCACTGCGGTGGCTGTCCCGAGGAAGTACTTTGACACTAAATTTACTAATTAATTATGCTAATTTTACACTTTTGTGTGTTTAATGTTTACTTCTTTTCTATGTGACAGTATGTAAGATAAATACTTGGATATGATGCCTTGAAGTATATGTCAACCCTGTTATACTTTTGTGTTTTATTCCACCTTTTGTAGTACCCTTTGTTTTGTCATTGTTGTAAGCTTGTAAGAGTGCAACTCCCCTCCCCCCAACGCGCCCATGTCAGCATGGTTTTGTGTGTAAGTGTGAACACATTAATATAATAAAGTTATGAATATTTTGTACGCAAGGCTTTTGTGCTACATGGATCTTTGTAATTGCTTTTTCTAAATAGTCACACGCATGGAACTTTTCATACCAAGTACTGCAATTTTTCTTCTCCTACTGTTATATTCTTAGTATTTTATCATTAGAAAGGCAAATTCAATCATTCTTTAATATAATTTTCAGATATTTTGAGATGTCAAATTTTAGTAGCGTATGTATATATTATTAAGATTTTTTAATTAGGATGTGTTTGATTTGAGATAAAATTATTTTTTCATAATGTTACATGTGAAATGCTTTTTCAAGGAAAGCAAATTTTTAACTTATTTTTAGTTATTTGGTAAAAAGAAAAATAATTTTCCAAGAAAAGAATTCAAAACTCAGAAATCAAATGTAACTGAAAAAGATGAATTTCATAGAGTACCCCTTTAACAATAGAAAGAGAGAGAGAGAGAGAGAGAGGGCAAATCTTCTCCTTCAACAATGATGAGAGAGACGGAGAGGAGGGATGGGGTGAAGAGAGAAAGAGGAGGCAAACCATAGTGATTGAAACCCTAGAATTCGCGATGGAGTGTGCAATGTGAAGGAAATGAATCTCCTACTTCCACTATGGCAAAAGAGAGAGAAAGAAGAGATAAATCAAAGAGTCTTCAGCAACGGAGTCGCGAACAGGGGAGAGAGAGAGAGAGAGAGAGAGAGCTACAAGCAGGAGAGTAGGAATGGAGCAATGGAGAGAGAGAGAGAGAAAGAGAGAGAGATGGAGTCTTGAGCATCAAGAGAGAGAACTGCAAGGAAGGATGGAGGCGTAAGGAGATGTGGTTCGGAGGAAGAGACAGCAGCGTGAGGAGGAAAACAGGAAAATGTTTTTCTTTACCTAAGAGAAAACCCATTTTCATGAAAAACCTTTTTATGAAATTTTTGGTACCATATAGATGAAAATTAGAAAATTATTTTTCGAAAAATAATTTTCTCCCTAATCAAACACACCATTAATGAAAAATAACAAAAAATTAAAAAATTAAAAAAATATTTTTTTACTCAGCTAAAATTAAGAGATTAAATATTTAAAAACACCATAATAACTATTAATACATGACTATTTAAAACATCTGTCAATTACGTATACTAATAGATACAATGAAACAATCCTATTGTGACGTTTGGTTGGATGGAATATAAAAGGAGTGTAATGTAATCAATTATGTAATGTAATTAGGTATGTAATGTAACGAGATAATAATTACATTACCATATTTGATTATATAAAAAGTGTAATGTAATCACAAAGATAATGGATTATTTCAATGACAAAAAATAATAATTAAATTATTGTAGTGGAGATAAATGTTATCTAAAAGAAAATTTGAGTTACAAATTTAGATTTGAATTTTTAAAAATATTTTCTGTCAAATAATCAAGTTTTATTTCTTTCATTGCAAATATTAACTATATTATTCTAACGGTAGTAAATATCGTAATAGATATAAATGTTATCCACATGAAAAAATTTTAAATTCGAAATCATATTTGAGATTTTTAAAATTTTTTTACCGTATTTTCTAATTTTAAATTTTTTGATGGCAAAAAGATCAAGCTGTATTATTCTAGCAATACAAAAAAACTTGCGATCAGCGTCGGAATTTAAAGACCACAACAAAATTCGACTCGACATGCGACGAAATTAGCATCGGAACTTACAAGAGACACTTGTTTGAGTCGAAAATAAAAACGGACTCTATTAGCTTCCGATTTTAGAGTCGGATTAAATTCCGATGCTAATTGGCGTCCAAATTTAGAGTCGGATTACAATTCCGACTCTAATTGGCGTCTCGATTGTTAGGTCCGACGCTAAAGTTGACTAATTCCAAAAACTTAGGACGACTTTCCCCTTCCAATTCTCAATCCCCAACTCTCCTCCTCCTATCCCTCCCCCTAAATGCCAACCCACTCGCACTCCTCTCCGGCGGCGACGTCTTCGCTCCTCTCCAAGCACCGGCGTCTTCGCTCCCATCCGGCGCCGGTTTCTTCGATCACCGGCGTCTTCGCTCCTCTCTCTCTCTAAGTCTTGCTCCATCACTCTCTCTCTCGAAGTCTCTCGCCCAGCCGTCATTGCCCCGAAATTTTGCGGCCGGCGTTCCTCCCGACCTCCTCCCAATCCGCCACTCTCTGCCGGCGTTTCGCTGCTACCAATTCTCGTTCGTGGTGCCCCGAGCTCCTTCGCATTCCCAACCTCCCGAGCATAACATTTGGAAGCAATTTCAATTTTCGGGTATGTTTTTTGTTTACTGAAATTTGACATTTGGTTCTCCAAATCCGTGAATTCTTCATAATTTCTATTCTTTCGTGTATGGACTAGTTTAAAGTTGCTGTTGTTTTGATTTTCATTACCGCAGAGTGGAAATTCCGGGTGGAGATCATGTGGGTTGGGAAAAGTCTCCTTGTATTTTGCACTTCGTGTGCTTGACATTGAGAAATTAACTTGTTTAGTGATTGAAGGTGGTCTCCAAATCTGACAATTTTCCATAATGCATGCCAAATGTTTGATGAAATGCCGCAAAGAAATATAAACAAAGATGAAGCATTGGTTTGTTTTGTTTTTTAAGATACAACTGGATATACTCCGGCTTAGAAGGCATGTTCTAGGTTTGCCTTTCTTTGCTTTGTTTCTAATGAAATTTATAAGAGATAAAAAAAAAAGGGTTCATTTTTTAAATGAGTAAATTGATACTTCATTGAATAAATACAACATATCTGTTTATACTTTCAGAATAGACTGATACATCCGAACCATTGCAATCAGATGAATGATATTGTGTATAGTAAATTTGTTCTTTTAGTATTGGAAACTATATATGTTTGTGCCTTTAAGTATGTACAGTTAATTTGGAAAATTTTGACGTTGGTTGTTGATAAATTGCACAATTAAATGAGAAATTCGTGCCATTTGTGATGATCCAAAGCCAGCCTTTCTTCTATAGTAGTTTGGTTGGAAATTTTGTTGAAGCCTTTGGGTTTCAGTTTGCTTTGGAATGTGATTTTGGCATTTCGCTGTGCTGCTATAGTAATTTGGGTCGTCAATGAGGCCTTCTCTATTCTAGTGATCAAAACTAACGTCATGATAGTGTATGGATCGCATAATCAAGTATGGGTCCACTCAGACAATCGAGGACGGGTTCAGTCTCTTCAATACACACTTCAAACACACAAGAACAATTACAAGGAAAACGTGAGAAAACAACCAATAAAGTAGGAATATAATGTAGAATATCTCAGTAACGATCTAAATCCATTTCTATTCACAATTTCTCAGCACCAATTTTCATGAGTTCATCTGTGAAGACTCTGCTAAGTAACAAACCATATGCCCAGAAAAGGCACAAAGAGGAACTTAAAATTCTCGGTTGTCACCTCATTACATGATCACCCTAAAAAACAGTTCCTTTCCAACACTTTCAGTTGTACTCGAGGCTAAAAACCTGCATAGCAGTGGAGGCTGAACACAGAAAGTAACTTCAGCTCTAACAACTAAACCACCACCGCCAAGCACACAAAATTCTATGTTCGCCCTCACCTACGAAAAACCACAAGTCCTTTTGTGCTTGGATTGCATCAGCAGCCGACAACTCTAGATTCATGAATAGACCACAATTTTAATCTGCTTCTGTGTTTTAATTTTGATTTCTTTTTGTTTGCCTTGATTGACACAATGCTGACTTGGGGTTCACATCCACCGATGCACTAATTTTGTACACCTAATGTAAAATTAAGTAACACCTTATGTAGAAAGAATAAGTGTTAAAACAAGATGTGGTTTAGTATTGTATTTGCACTAATAAAAATGGTTACTGTTCCTTTTGTGTGGCTTTCATCCTGTTCAATTTTATTTTGCGGCATCTCTGTGAGAATTGACAAAGAGTTTAAGGAACTGAATTCACAATCTGTTCAATTTTAATTTATTTTTTTGTGTATATTAATTTATTTTTGAATATATATACTTAAATCTTCTTTGCATGACATTATTCGTTATATATACAAGTATGCCTCGAACAAAAGGTTTTGCGTTAAATCATGGTGCGCCTACTTCTGGTTCCGATTCCAATATTGGGGCCGATCAAGCTATAGTCCAGGCTCAATCATCATCATCACAGGGAGATAGCTCACAACAAGGGGCAGCTTGTAGGAAAAGAGTTTTGGCAAAGGATGATGATAACTGGTGGTATGTATCGAGTAATTTTGTTTATTTTTCGTATTCTTTGGTTACTTTTAACTTAATAATTTTATTGCAGGTTCACTAAGTCGAAGTTGTCCCGAGCTATATCGGATGATATCAAGAGTTTCTACAATGGCCAGTGCACATGTTTATCAAATCTCCCTAAAGAAGAGCTCCAACTTTTGTGGAGGACTTTTGAGGTAAAAAGCTTGAAAACAATTGGATATATATAAGTAGTTTTTAATATTTTCAATTTGTGTTGGGTAATATTTTTGTAAAATAGGGCAAGTATACTTGGGCTCCAGAACTTTCTCAAGAAGTGTATGCGAGTAGAAGAAGAAAGTTGGTAAAAATTTGAGGAACTTAGTGAGCAAGGCTGGAAAAAGGCCCGGTGATAAACCAATAACTTGGTTGTCGGTTGAGGGGCGAGAGAGGTTGAAGGGCCTAAGAAGTACCTCTGAATTTCAAAAAAACTACCCAATACTTCAAGAATAGGGTAGAAGGCCCAAAAGCGGGAACCTTACATAGCCAAGGGTCGGTCTCAACCGCGAGATCTCGCAGTCCAAATGGTATAAACTCTAATATTTTGGTTTTCTTTCATTTTATACACATAATTTAGTTTGTGTAACTTTATTGCATATTTTGTATGCCTATATCAAGGAAGGGAAGAATCCTACCCCCTCTGCATTGTTTGTAAGAAGTCGTAGTAAGGAAGATGCTCAATGTGGAGAGGTCTTCGTCGACGACCAGGTCGAAATCTCTGTGGGTAAGAATATTATCTCCATAAACCTTTACAAGCAAATAGAGTGAGTGAGCACTCAATTGTAGGGGTTATTCAATATATCAATGATTATCAATATTGAATGGACAATGGATGATTTCCCTTTGCAGGAAAATATGAAGCGATTAGAGCCGAGCGTGGTATTCGGAGGGGACAAAAGAAGCAGAGATCCTCTACTATGAGATATCAGGTGGGTGGAGTAAAAATCAACCATCTATGGATTGGGTAACTCCGCAACAATGTTCTATGAGAAACCTACTGCCTCGACATCCTCTACGAGTGCTACCTATAATTCCTCGACTTATTCTCAGCTACAGTCACAACTTCAATCAACCCAAGAACAACTTGATCAGCAAAGAAAATTAATTGAGAGTCATCAAAAAGGCATAGAAGAGCAAAGAAAAATGGTCGAGAGTCGAGCAAAAGGCCATGGAAGAAGCAATGAAACTCATTCAAAACCTCCAATCACAAGTTGACAGGATGTCCGGTGGTTCTAACTAATTTATTAGCATGGTTTGTTTATTGAACTTTGAATTGATTTGTTGGATAAAATTATTATATAACTTAGAACTTAATTGCGAATGTTTATTGTTTTTATGAATACTTGGTGGTTTGTGGATAATTGTGCAAAGAATGAATCATAGTGTATTTGTGTATTCGTGGATTGCTTTGTGTAGAGAAGAAGTCATAATTTTATGTAAATGTTTTGCAAGAAATATATGTAAAAAGGGCATACAAAATGTAAACGAAGCTTCGGCATATAACTGAACATTTAGCGTCGGATTTTACCGTCCGACACTAATCCGACGCTATTTGAGTCAAAATATCCGACGCCAAACTCAAAAATCCGACGCTAAAATGAAGAAAAACAGAGCGAAATTAGCGTCGAATACAAAATCCGACACTCGTTAGTGTTAGATTAGTCCGACGCTAATTTGTCACATCCGACGCTAATAGCGTCGGATGACAAAATCGGACGCTAAATTTTTAGCGTTCTGCGTCGATTTTTATCCGACTCTAATCCGACGCTAAAGACGATTAGCATCGGATTTTCGTTATTTGGCGTCCGATTTTGTCCGACACTAATTTACTCGTGTTTACTTGTAGTGTAGTGGCGATAAATGTTTGTCGTAGTGAAGATAAATATTATCCAAATAACAAAATTTTAAACTCTAAATTTATATTTGAGATTTTTTAATCTCTTCTATCATATAATCAAATTTTGAATTTTTGACTAATAAAAAATACCAACTAAAATTATTTTATTGATGATAAATATTTATTGAATTAATGATAAATGTTAACAAGTAAAAAAATTTGATCTAAAAATTTTAATTTTAGCTTATTTTATCTTTTTAATTGAATAATTAAATTTTGAATCTAAAATGTTGAACTTGAATTTTCTCTTAATGATCAACTGATCATATCATATATTAAGATAATAGAAGAAAGAAAATCAAGTTCCTTCTCAAAGGATAAATTTTTTTCTTGCCAAGGAGGAAGGAAAAAAGGATATGGAATAGAGAGGGCGAGAGAGAGAGAGAGAGAGAGAGAGAGAGAGAGACTTATTGCAAGTGTATTAAATTTGATCACAAGCATGAATGTAATCATGTTTGTTTAGTAAATGTTTAAGTAATTGTAATTGCATAGATAAAGGTTAATGTGATTATAATTCAATTTTTATTGCATTACAAAATTGTAACCAAATATGGTAATGTAATAACCATTACCAATTTGATTGCATTACCACTTTAATTAGATCCCACTACTACAAAAACGATATATAGCGACGGAAACAGCGACGGAATCGACATGTGTCGATAAAATTGGATTAGCGACGGAATTAAATTCCGTCGCTATTTTAGTCATTAGCGACGGACCTAACGACGGAAATTGAAAAATTAGCGACGGATATTTGGAAAAAAAAGTTAAATTTTTTTATAATTAGCGACGGAATCAGTCCGTCGCCGATTCCGTCGCTATATATATTTTTAAAATTTTTTAACTTAGCGACGGAATCAGTCCGTCGCTAAATGTAATTTTTGATTTTTTTAATTAGCTACGGATTTTTCCGTCGCTAATTCCGTCGCTAATTCAAAATTTTTAAAATTTTCAATTTGCCACCTACTGTAATTTGAAAAATATAAAAATTTTGAAATTTGAATTAGCGACGGAAAATTTCCGTCGCTAGTCCGAATTTTCATATTTAAATTTGCCACCTATTTCATTTTTTAAATTTTTAAAAAATTCAAATTTTTAGTTGGCGACAGACGGTTCCGTCGTCGATTCCGTCGCTAAATAAAAATTTGAAAAATTTTACGTTGGCGGGCTATTAAATTTTCAAATGTGTTGAAAATTTAAAATTTTTAATTAGCGACGGAATTTCCCGTCGCTAATTCCGTCGCTAATTAAATTTTTTAGTAGCGACGGATTAAATCCGTCGCTAATCCGTCGCTATTTTCGATATAAAATCCAAACTTCAACGAGACTCGGCAAACATAAGGACAAATAGAAGTGGGAGTGTGAGAGAGCGAGGGAGAGGCGAATCGATTGTTCGCCAACGCCGTTCGTCGCCCACCTTCGCCACCGCCGTTCGCCGCCCGCCTCCTCCACCGCCACTGCCGTACACGTTACCAACTAACCACCTTTAACCTCTTGTAGGTATGCTTTCTCGATCCTCCCTCATTGTTGGTTGTATTTATAATTTACTTTGTTTACTATAAAATTTCACATTTTAGAGGATTTGATATAACTTATTTTGATAGGCATGGTTGGAATGAGGTAGAAGATGAAGATAATGAGAAAGAGGAAGAAGAAGAGGAAAAGGAAGATGAAGAACATAACTTGTGTTTGTATAATTTACTTTGTTTACTCTTGTTTTTATTTTCAATTAGTTTTTATGGATGTTTGAAGTTGGATTATTTATGATTTTTGTGTTTGTATATGATTTTTGTATTTGAATTAAAGTTAAATTTGATGTTGTTATGTTACCGGATTATTTTCGATTTGTATTTAATTGTAGATTTTTGTATTAACCACTCAAAACTATACAAAATTGTAAATTTTTTTAAAAAATTCGCTAAAAATCAGCGACGGATTAGCGACGGAATTTGATTCCGTCGCTAATCCACTCAACGACGGAACGAGCAAAATCCGTCGCTGATTGGATTAGCGACGGAATCGTAAAATTCCGTCTCTGATTTTTAGCGACGCGAAAATCAGCGACGGAAATTTTCCGTCGCTAATTCCGTCGCTAATTTTGAAATTCCGTCGCTAAATAACGTATTTCCGTCGCTATTTACGTCGCTATATGACGATTTTCTAGTAGTGGGATCCAACCAAACATGCCTTATAAGACATCAATTTGATAGCAAAAGTTACACATTTATCTTACAACTAAGGGAGACCACAATCATACATTGTTTTACACAAACTAAAAATTTTTCTCATCTATGCTATCCCATCCCACCAGAATACATTATACTATACCTTAACTTTTCTATCAGACAAAAAACAAACAAAGTACCCATTGAGTAATCGAAGATTTATTCTTTGCACAAGGGATAGAAATGAACGTGCATTATGCTTGGTTTGTTCACATCATCTCATTGCTATTTATAGGAAAATAAGGACCGATTTTAATGCAGAAGCGATCGGATCGATTGTTGTTTGGTAGCCCACGAGTGAATTCTAGAGTCACGAGACACATCAGTCCGGTTGTATGTCTAAGTTTCGATTTTACCGGCATTACCCGGTATAGTGTATCTTGCAGCTACCAGAGTTGCCGAAACATCCATGAATCAAATCCGATGACCCCTTTGGTGGTTGGCCTTAACGTGAAAGAGAATAGAGATAGTAGTGTCTAATATTGGAGAAATTACAACTGGTTGGATACTAACAAAGATCTCTAAACATCTCTTATTTAAGCAGATTAAGGAGGATCAATTCACAATTAAAACCACTTATTTAATGTGATTCCTTAATTAATTAAATTATATTGATTATATATATGGCCGTTACAAAAACAATCAACAATGTTGGGTAAGTGGTCTTGGTCTAGTGTTTAAGACTCGGATTATGGGTACATTAAATCTCGGGTTTAATTTCTTCCTTTCCTTTATATTGTAATTATATTGTATTGTCTTTTGTGATTCCTCTATACCAAAAAAAAAAGAAAAATTAAAAAATTATCTTTTATTCTTTTAATTTTTCTTTTTCTTATCTATCAACAAATAATTTTATTTTTCTTGGTATGATAATATATTTTTACATTTCCTTTTTCGTACATATCCTCAATTGTTTTTATTTTGTCATTATTTGTTTTTCTACATCGGATGAGTGAAAGGGAAGGAGAGAATCAAACCTAAGATCTAATGTATTTAAACCTCAGTTTTAACCATACCTCATTTGCATTCACTTTTGATTCTAACTATTCTTTCGAAAATTTTATGTGTTCTTTGGAGTTTGATATGTTTGTTTGTTTTTTTTTTTTCAATCAAATTATCATTGTCATTTATAAATTTTATCAAATGTCTTGTAAGAGAAAAAAGACAAATGTTTTATCCCCTCAATTCCAATAGGACATTTTCTCTCAATTAGACGACTTTAATTTTCTCTCTCAAATATAAAATAATAGATAAAATTATTAGATTAAAATAAATTATACTTCTATATAATTATTTCTTATTAAGTTATTATAGAGAAATACCAATAGTATATATATTAAAAAAAACTAATACTATATAATTATGATTCATAAATCAATTTCAAATCTATTAAATGAATAGGTTTAATAACTAACAACTTGATATAATGTATGGGTTCGTTAAAGTTGGTGTAAAAGCAAGATCACAAACAGTAAACTCTTTGTGCATGGTGACGTATGAGATATGATTATAGTTTGGATTTATGTACCCAAAGTTTATGTCTATATAATGAGTTGCTAACTCTTATCGACAAATTGGTGTGGGAAAAGAAATCTACCATTCGCAATTATGTAATGGGGAAACAATTAAGCATGCAATAACCAACAAATTAGACAGTAAAGATTAAAATGGTGGATCCGATTTTGCCTCTCAAAGCTACTAGCTAGATATGAAGATGTTCGCTTTTCCTAGCCCCTAGGAACATTTGTGGAATTTTGTTTTTGGCTATTTCTTTGATTTGGACTATGATTTGGTTTTTTTTTTAATTTTCTGTCTAAATAAGAGTTAAATTATTATCAATTTATAAGGATTATTGTTCGTCCAACGTATATTTTTCATTTATAAAATTTGAGCCTAAAACTTTACCTTAAGAAAAGAAGTATTGAATCACTTATAAGAAAAACTATCTTTAGCATCATATATATGTCGTACTGTATTATCTTTTTCTTAAATTGGTATAATTCTTTCAAAAACTTCAGAATGGTACAAATGTTTCTTTTATGCCATCTTGAGTAATTTGATACTGGGAGGGCTATTTGAGTTTCACACTAATTTTCAAGTTAAATGAGCAAATTAAAAGTGGATATCAATTAGTGCAAAAGAAAAAGGTTTTTGGAGTTGTTACCAAAGAGATGAGATCAGATCTCTTATTAGACATTGATGTTTGCGCCTCATCACACAAAGAAAAAAGGAGCAAAATAACATAACTGTAAATCAATAGTTGAAACTTGGGTATGTATGTTAATGTTTATACAACGTCAACTATAGGAGAACTTATACTGTAAAATGATTGAACAATATTGGTTTCATAATATAACAATTAGTAGTTGAACGACAAAAATTCTAAATAGTTATCTGTTTTAGCTTTTGTAACCGCATTTATAACCCTTTATTACTTGGGTCACAACCGATAATCACTAATATTGGACATAACAAATAACCACTAACCGCTAATCGTAATTATTAAGTAACCGCTAACCAGTAATATGCAATTGTAACTGTTAGTAATTGCCGGTAACCTAACCACTCATTGTAACCGCTACTCGCTCATTATAACCGCTAATCCTAACCGCTAATTGTAACCTTATATTTGATTGTTATATTATTGTTGTTGTTGTTATTGTTGTTGTTATTGTTATTGTTATTGTTGTTGTTATTATTATTATTATCTACTACTGCCACTACTGCTACATCATTGATCATTATCATCATCATTATTATTATTACAATAAACTTTTAAAATTCAATATAGCCGCTAATCGTTAATTGTAATCGCTCATAACCACTAATAACTACTAACCCACTAATTGTAACTACTGGTAATCTCTAATGACTAGTTTTAACAATTAAAACCAATTCTCAAATGTAGAATTTATATGTGAGAGTATTCATAATTTGAGTTTATGTAATACCCGTAATTTTAAGAAAAAGCGAATTGAAAAACATAGAATTATCGAATATTATTCCCCATGACTAAGGGGATTGAGTGATCGATTTTATTTACGGCCGGACATATTACATTAGTATCCCTTTGTAGGCTGGCGTTGAATAAATTAAATTAAGGGAATTGCCTCCTTTTCTATCTAGGTTAAACCGTTTGATGATTAGGAAGCTGTCGTGGTCGGCGTATTAAAATGAGTTAGGATGCAGCGAGCATTAAGAGGACGGAAAGGAGGAGATATCGACTTGTCTTATATAGGTCGGTGATTACTTAGTTGAATTATGAAGAGATGGGATAGAAATCAATTTGGAGTCCAATAAGGATCATTAACCGACCCAATTAGGCGGTGGAAAGTAAAAGGAGAGGAAAGAAGGCTCGGGAAAAGAGGCCGAGCAAAAACGAGAAAGAGGAAGCAGAAACGGAGCAGGGAGGCGGGAGAACGGGAGAGATCGAGAGGAGGTCGGTGGCTCTGCTCGGCGACCGGTGGGCGAAGGGAAAGTGAGGGGTCGGGAAGGCGAAAGAGAAGAGAAACGAAGCGAAGGAAGAATGGAAGAGGGAGGACCGAGCGCAGAGAGAGAAAGAGAAGGCGAGTGGTGCCGGGGTCGAGGAGAGCGAGGGGTGGTCGACGACCACCGCGGACCCGAAAACGATGATCAGCGATGCTAATAGGCGACAAGCAAGGGAAGAAAGCGAGAGACTGGGGTAGAGCGAGGAGCGGAGGAAAGACTGGAACAGAGACAAACGAGCGAGAATTCGGGAGGCTAGAACCGGGAAAAGCAACGACGGCAAGGGGAAAGACGGCGGCGAACGCGTGAGGGCTGGACCGAGGGCGGCGGAAACCAGAACCGTTGAACCGGAAGCAAGAGGAAGCGAGAGTCCCCGAAACCGAACATAACCGAACGCAGAGCGAGACGAGCAAGCAATTTGATCAATTCCAAACCCGAGAATCCAAGGTGGGTAGTCTTATACTCTAAACTATTAGTAATTTCGAAACCCAATGAGTTTTGTTGTGATTGTTGAATGTTTATGTGCTAGAATGAAGTGAGGAAGTGGTTAGGACTGAATTAAGTTATGAGAAAATCGAATTGAACTGTGAAGCCTGAATTAGAAACGTCAAGGAGCTTAGTAGTTGGTTAGGGCAAAGTTGAGATGCTAAAAGTTTAGGAGTTAGGTTGTGTAGGTACAAAGAGTATAGTGAAGGTCTCAATTAGCACTTAGAAATGAAGAAATGATGATTTCGGTCTAAACTACGAATTGATGCTTCAATTGAACCTTAGAGATTTCCTAAGTTCTTTGCGTTGGAAGGTAACGACTTATATTGGGAAATAACGAGTTAAGTATAAAAGACGAGTGTGAGTTCACACCGAGTGATGCACAATTGAGGCATAGGAGTGAGAGGTGGATGAGTATTAGGATAATTGAGTTCAAAAGATAATTAATCCTTGAGATTGAACTAAATTCGAAGATAAGCGGAACTAGCGGAAGTGGAGTGATGAAAAGAGATTAAGAGCTCGTATGATTGAATTTGGACAAGAAAGAGCGATTAATGAAATAGAAACCTAAGATGAGAGCAAATCACACTTGGAGATGAAGGGAGCTAGAGGAATTTTAGTAGTGAAGTAAGAATGAGAGCTATCCGACTAAATATGAGTAAGAAGAGGTTGATTAGTAATGTGGAGGCGTAATCGGGAAACATTGAAGTAAAGATGGTAAATTATGAGAAGTTGGGACATGTGAGATTAATGGTAACTACTTGTTGTTATTGTTGCTCGAAAAAGGAATTAATCTTACTAAATGGGAGAATTGAGAAAGGTTTAGTTGAAGAGAAGTTGAGAATGACTATCCGTGTTGAATTGTGGCTATCCGTGCAAGTGATTGTGTTAAACGTTGTTCGAAGTTGGTTTTGAAGAAGTTCTATGTTTTACGCAAAATAATACGTGAGTGTGACTTGTGTGATATATGCTTTTCAAATGTGAAAACGTACTTTGAAGAAGTGAAATTGATTTGAGAATGATGTTTGAAACAAGCTTGATAAGTGAACGTGTTAAAGGAACTGTTGTGAATCGACTTTGCCTGGATCGTTTAGCACAAGGAAGGATTCTAGCTAGGGGTCCTGTGTAGCAGGATGCCCGATTGGAATCTTCCTAGATAGGTCTCGGGAGCTTTTTATTTGGGGTCGCGCCCGGAGAAACCAGAGAAATTAGAGAAACTATGAGAAATTGCGAAGTGCTAGTTCGAGTCCCAAACTCGGGAAGTGATTCACCGAAAGAGATTCATTGAAAATGATTTATGAGAAGTGATTCAAGTAGAAGTGATCCAATGTCCGATTGAAAGCATTTGAAAGAAAGTGCAGATGAATTCACCTTGTTTAAAGTGATTCAATTCCCAAAATGATTGTAATTCGTGCTTTGAATGATTGAAAAGTTATGATCGTTACGTTGAAAACTATTTCAAGAGATTTCGTTGAAAAGTATATAGATTTGTATTATGTTATTATGCTTTTGCTGATTTCATTATTATGAGTATTATGTGTAAAGAATTTCCATTTTCGGGGTGTAAGACTCCGGTGAGCCCGTGGTTTATTGCTCACCCCCACAATTTTCCCCCACTCCCGATGTGCAGGTACATTTCCGGAAAGTATGATCTACACCTAGCTTAGTTCGGACTCACTGATTGCTTGTTTGTGCTTGAATGATTCGAGTCAAGAATATGCATTTCTTATATTTCCTAGTATTGTACTTTGTAATTTAGTTCATATAGTCGTAACCGTTGTACCGTAAACCATTTAGATTGTTTTAAGTTTTACAGACATGATTGGTTGGACTCCGGTGTGTGGCCGTTGAGTTGTATACTCCGAGAGTGTGGCTCGTTGAGTTATATTATGCTTTTATGCAGGGTTTTAAGGCTCTAAGCCTATGGGATAGCCCATATTACAAATAGAACTCTGCCGAAATTTTTAGGAAACCTCATATCCTTTTGGGAAACCATCCTTATTGTCTTTGAGTTGAGTTTAGACAGCCAAACCAACATCGAAAAGAGCCTTGGGAGTTCATTTAAGGAACTCGACGATGTAATACTCCTAGGGGGTGTTTTGGGGTGTTACAGTTTATCTATAGACAAAATAGTAGTATATCATAAAACTAGTTTATATACAATTATATTTCAGTAATCAGTCAAAATTATGAAAAGAATATGTATGTTTAGTGGCTAATCAGTCAAAATTATGAAAAGAATATGTATGTTTAGCGGCTAATAATTTAATATCGTGTATTCAAATATTAAAGTTGATTTTAAAATGAGTTATTACAAAAATTGAAATATTTGTAAATGATAACCTATGAGATTATAATTCATCTGTATCCAAAATTTATTAAATAATATAAAATATACAGTGACCGTTGCTCTTCACGGGCTACATTATCCATGAACGCTATTAGTCGAAAAAATTATTAAACATTCTAAGTAAAATTATCAATGATTCAAATAAATTGTTAAAATAGACGTCCATAAAAATTAATTACTACTTTTAAATTTTAAAAAATTAAAAACTAAACACTATTAAATAAAATTTTAGAATCCGTTACTCATATATACTAAAAACTAAAATGATAGATCCCAATCACAACTAAGCATTCACAACAATACAAAGGCCAAAATCAACAAAATCTATCATTCACAATCATGTCGTAGGAAAACAATTAAGCATGAAATATAATTGTAGGTATATTTGTAAATAAGGACTGACCTTAGTAGTTGCGGAAGCGAATAGATCGATTGCCGTTCAACAGCCCACAAGTGAATTCCCGAGTCACGAACCCTCCGAGTCCGGTTGTACTCCGAAGTCCGGTTCGAGTGTCGTCCATAACGAGTATATCTGGCAGCTACTAGAGTCACCGGAAATAGCCACGTCTCAAACCCAAAGATCCTAAGATGGTCGGTCTAACTGTGAGGGAAAGTAGAGGATTTTCGAGGAGAATCCGAGAGAAGCAACCAATGCTCGTTCGTCTTTCTCGTATTCGCGTGTGTGTATCTCGTGTTTTCCATTACAGATTAAATAGGAGCATTCGCTCCTATCCTTATTGTTGAGAAGTTGAGTCGATCTCAACTTCACTTGCTATCCCACTTATCCAGGAACCTTTCCTAGATAAGGAGGGAGTCCGATTCGAGTGAAGTTAACGGGCCTAAGTGACCGTTTTATGAATCTCGTCCAACAGCTCCCACTCGGCCACATAGGCCGTACAACAAAATCTCTAATCCTTTATATCTCCTCACGTTTCATACAGGGAATGAGGCATGCGACCAAAAAGTAACTAGTAGTGTCATATTAAGTCACCATCTAACTAACATGACACTTTCATAAGGACAACTCCCCAAAACATTCAAGACATCACCTGTGGCATATATAATCCCTTTATGCCTACTGATATATCATATGATTATATTCCGAATATAATCGCTCGGGCTGATATGGTGAATACGAAATGGTTTTCCTTAGCCACTCATGATGTTACATCTCGGTAAGATTGCTTTCCTAATGTATTCCGCTGAGCTGTATATTTCTATAACTCTTGGAGTGTACATTAAAGTAGCAACATCCGACTTAGATTTCACATCATAGTCCTAAGTCAAAGGGAATTGTGTTTTGAAACAATAATGTTTCGGGATCACACAATGACAAGGAAGGGAAACTATTGTCACTCCACAAGGTCGTCTTTTTAGCACACACGATATGAAGTGTGTGTTATGATATAACTCCCACTAAGGTGAGCCTGTCACTTTTATATCATACGAATTACAAGTCCAAGTTTTTCCTAAAACTTGACTTGATTCACTGGATTAGAACACTCAACGTAATCCCGACACTTAAATTCGGCTAAAAGGCTTCAATATAAGGTTGTGTTATATTCGATTTTTCTTAAATCTCATCTTAGACTTACTAAGGCGACTATTCATGTATATTTTTCATACTTGTCCGAGTACGAAAAATTAATCAATATTGCACACCTAGTGCCAATATGATTTTAGTCTCATCCTAACCGCTACTCAAGCGTTAGTGTTGATTATATGTGTGACAAGATAATCGAAGCCTAGTGACATTCGAGATGTGCCAAATCATGCAACCAAAAAAAAAAAAAATTATGAACATTCAAAGAAAAAGAAACACCAATCTTTATTTCAATGAGAAAGTTCATCTAAAATGTATGTCCAAAAACAAAAATTACAAGATGTTTCAAATGACTAAACTCTACGAAGACCTAAACTCATCATATGAGTTTTGAACACATCTCTAGGAGTAGGTTTAGTCAAAGGATTAACGATCATCTTGTTAGTAGATAAGTATTTGACAACAATCTCTTTCAACTTTATAGCGTTCCTCACAAAGTGATAACGCCTTTTAATATGCTTAGCCTTCCTATGAAACTTAGGATCCTTAGCATATTGAATGGCAGCAGTGTTATCGCACCACATCTCGACAGGATCGTCAACTCTAGGAGAAAGGTTGACATCCTGGAGAAAACTCCTTAGCCATATTGCCTCATGAGCGGCAAGGCAACTAGCGACATATTCCGCTTCCATAGTTGACAAGGCTATGTAGTCTTGCTTCTTCCTGCACCAAGATATGGCTCCCCACCAAGGGTGAAAACGTATCCTGAGGTTGACTTGGACTCATCCAGGTCACCACCCCAATCTGCATCCGATTATCCCCTCGGTTTTATGTCCCTCCTTGATAACAAAGTACCAAGTCGGTAGTTCCACGAAGATAGTGCATTATTCTTTTGACGACTTGCCGGTGAGCGGAGTCCCGGGTTGTTTTGGTAACGACACCAATCCAACCGCAAAGCAAATGTCGAGCCGTGTACATAATATGGCATACATTAAGCTTCCTATCGCACTAGCGTAGGGAACACTACTCATATTCTCGCTTTTCTTTATCTGTTTTAGGACATTGCTCATGACTTAAAGTAAGACCCTTATCGACTGGAGTGTCAACGGGTTTGGAATTTTGCATCCGAAAACGTTCCAGGACTTTCTCGATATATGCCTTCGACATAAACCAAGAAGATTTTTAGAACGGTTCCTAATTATTTCCACACCAAGGACATACTTGGCTTCACCCATGTCTTTCATCTCGAAGACGGAAGACAACCACTTCTTAGTAGCGTTGATCATTTCTAGATTGTTTCCAGCCGGTAGTATGTCATCAACGTACAATGTAAGGAACATAATCCCTACTGTCGTCCTCTTGACATATACACAATGGTCTTCGAAACCATGGTTAAGCCATACGAAGTAATAGCTTCATGGAATCTAAAGTACCATGATCCGGAAGACTGTTTAAGACCATATACGGATCTTTTAAGATGACAAACTTTGTCCTCTTGTCCTTTTGATACAAAACCAATAGGTTGATCCATATAAATCTCCTCCTCCAGATTACCATTGAGGAAGGCGGTCTTTACATCCATCCGGACTAACTCCAAGTCCAAATGAGCAACCAGGGCTAGAAGTAGGTGAATAGAGGTCATTCTCACCACAGGAGAAAAAGTCTCTTCATAATCTACACCTTCAACTTGTGTAAATCCTTTCGCCACTAATCGGGCCTTAAACTTATCAATCGATCCATCCGCTTGACGTTTAACCTTGAAAATCCACTTGTTTCCAATGGCCTTACGTCCGGGAGGAAGATCAACCAGTTCCCAAACTTCATTCTTTGTCATTGAGTCCAACTCATCTCTTATGGCTTCCATCCATTCCGTATGGTTTGGTGAGTTTATAGCCTCTTCATAAGAGGTTGGCTCTTCTATTTCCAAAGGCATGCAACAGAAGATATCCTCCTCGATTTGAAAAAATCGTCGAGGAACTTTTCCTCGTTCGCTCCTTCGAATAATTTTAGGACTTGGTTCTTTTGTCCGACTAGGCTCGGGATCCCTCCCCTTTTCCTTTGAGCTGTGGGACTCGACTAACAGGAGAATCTCTCCCACTAATCCATTGGGATGTGGATGAGGGTTCCTGAGAAAGAGGACTCGACCTCGTGATTAGGAAGCTGGAGATTGAGGATGTTCCTCATTCTCTTGTTGGATCTCCTGTGTAGACATATTTCCATCATTAGAGATGGTAGGACCTCTCCCACTATCTCTATTGTCCGGTGGAAAACTATTATCCTCGGTGGCACGATGAGTGTACAAATCCTCCCCTTCACCGAGAGATAATTGTTGTAACTCATACAACTCTAAGTTCTTCTTAATTTCACCAATGCTTGGGAACTCATCCTCAATAAAATCGACATTTCGGGATTCTATTTCCTTCATGCCGCCGATTGGATGTTCTACATACATGACATATCCTTTTGAATTTTCCGGATACCGATGAACACCATTTTTGTAGCTCTAGGACCAATTTTCCCATGTGGATGAGTTGGGTTGTGCACATAGCCAGCCAAACCCCACGGGCGTAAATGGTCCAAGATGGGCTTTCTACCATTCCATAACTCATATGGAGTGATCGAAACACTCTTACTAGGCACTCGGTTCAGGATGTAAGTTGCCGTAAGCAACGCATCCCCCAAAAACTAATTGGCAAATTAGCTTGGGCCATCATTGTCCTGACCATGTCAAGTAATGTTCGATTCAGTCGCTCAGCAACTCCATTTTGTTGAGGAGTGCCCGGAATCGTAAGTTGCCTGCGTATGCCCTTTTCCTCACAAAATTCTTTGAACATATCGAAAGGTATTCGCGACCACGATCGGTGCGAAGAGACTTAACTCTACGCTCCAATCTATTTTCTACTTCCGCTACGAAGCGTTTGAACACATCTAAAGCTTCATAACGGTGTGATAAAAGGTACACATACCCATATCGTGAATAGTCGTCTATCAAAGTGAGAAAATAACTAGCACCATGATGTGCTTTGACATTCATAGGTCCACATATGTCGGAGTGAATAATTTCTAATGGATGTGACGCCCTAGAAGCCTTACCTAAAGGCTTCTTGGTCACCTTACCGGCTAAGCATGACTCACATCTAGGCAACCTAACCTTAGTGAGTCGGTCTAGAAGACCTTCTTTTGCTAGTCTAGTCATTCTATCTTGGCCAATATGACCAAGTCTTGCATGTCATTTAACAGATTCGAATTGGAATCAACAAATGAAACTAATGCGGAATTATCATAGCAAACGTCTAAATCCAAACAGGGAAATTGTTTTGAAAACTAGCATGGCCAAACAAATTGCCACCATAATAAATCTCTAAACCATCTTCTTTTGAAACAAACCGAAAAACTACTTTAACTAAGGAGACAAAGGAAATGAGGGAACATTGCACCCCAGGCCTGTAGAGAGCATTTAGTAGAAGTAACTTATTTCCTCCACGTAACTTGAGCTGATATGTTCCCACACCGAGAACGTCTTCAATTGTGCCATTCCCTAATGTCACGGTTTGTATGCCCACCGGATAAGGGTGAAACTCTACAAACCCAGCTCGGTCTTGAACTATGTGCTTGCTTGCTCCCGAGTCTACAATCCAATTAGGAAGAGAGTTAGCAACTAATGCATGGGAACTAACAAATAATTCGGAGACTTTAATGGAGGGGTCACCTTTTTGAGGCTCGGGACAATCCCTAGCATAGTGACCCTTCTTTCCACAATTATAACACTTCACACATGCCATAACTTTCTCTTTATTGCCCTTAGCCTTATGTCTGTTTCTTGGCATTTCAACCTGCAGGCCCGGGTTTCTTAGAGGGTTGAGAACTTGTCTTCTTCCCTCGTTTAAACTTGTTGCCTTTAGGTTTGTTTCCTTTAGCAACTAATGCAGCAGGAACGGGAGCAGGAGCATGTGACTTCATGTGGTCTTCTTCAAGTTCAAGATGATGAACAATATCGTCCACGATCCGGAGGTGATCACTATGCACCATCGGGGTCTTGAACGTTTTCCAAGGATCCTCGGATGGGATAGCACGAATCACATTCGTGACTTGATCACGCTCGGAGATGTCGATCCCTCCAGCCTTAAGATCACGAACCATTGCACTCAATGTTCGTGTATGTTCGATTATACTATGCTCCGGGCCAAAAGTGTATTGCATCCACGTAAGATGCAATTGGCGGAGCTTAGTAGCGAAGTTTGCCCGAACTTGATCTTAAGTTGATCCCACATATCTTTAGTTGTGGGACAGTTCTCGAACTCACCGATTAAGTCATCATGCATAAGGTTCAGTAGGGCATACCGCGTCGAGCGGTCCTTTTTGAATCACTCTCGATATGCTTTCAAATCCTTACGATCATCGTGCGGAACTAGTATCAACATCTTTGTCATCTTTGTCCTTAGTAGCGAGGGGATACATTTTCGCGAGTCAAGAACTCTAGCAGTTCTCGTTCATTCGAAGGAACTGAACCCTCGGATGCCAAATGTTATAGTTGGACCCCACCAACTTTTCAGTAGAGGCCATATCGAGTCATTGGTTTCGTTGCCATATCTACACGTAAATTTTTTTGGACATTTAGGCACATCTTAAAACAATTAAAATTTTCACAAAATTCTTTATTCAAGTCATATGATCGAAAATTTTGCTAAGCTCATAATCATCACATATGGAATGAACTAGAAATTTTAGAAAAATTAATTGACACTTTAATTTCATAGAAAACATATTCATATGAATTTTAACATTAAACGAATTAACATTGAATTTTACTTACCACAAAGGTAGTTAAGATGTAAAACTGATTTACATAAAAAACTTGTACGTGATATTATTAATTCACATGAAACATATTCATATTAATTCTAAAAACTAATTTATAGATAATATCACTTAACTCATATTATATAAAAACTAATTTTATAATTAATATGATTTCATGAAACAAATTCATATATATATATATATATATATATATATAGCTTGTAAAGCAAAGATATTGCTTCTTATAAAACTAATTTATATAACACTATATTAAACATATTTATATAATGTTCATGCTAATTTTCCACTTTAAAACATGTAATACGAAATTACATATATTAAACAAATAGCATGCCAAAAATCAAATAATTACACAAAACACACTTATGTAATTTACATAATATGAAACAGATTCATAAAATTAGCAGATTAAAATAATTTACATAAAATCATAAAATCATATTAATGTTTATTTAAATTTACACAAAATAAAATAAAATTTACGTACTCAACGTGTTAGATTATCAGCATGCTAATTGATTTAATAAAGTGGACCAATTTGTGACACGAAGACGCATGCCTCTGGAAACAGAAAAACAAAGAAACAAGGGCTGGGGAAAAATGAGGCCTCGGGAACAAATCTAAACACCGGGACTTGGTAAAAAAAAAAAACAAAAGAAGGGCACGCTTGCCCTTACCAGACCTTTTTTCATTTACTCACGCATGCCCTTTTCCAGAGACTTATTTCCTCTCTGTCCTCTCTCCCTCTCGGTCTCTCTGTCCTCCCTCCCTCTCTCGCTTTTACCACCGTAGTAGCCATGGCCACAAGAGGAAGGCCTCGGCTCTGTCTTCCACTATGTCCGGCGACACCAAGCAAAGGCCACGGCCTTTTCGTTTTCGACGTCCCAAAAAATACCCAAATGATGTAAATCCGCCCTTCTCCGCCGAGCCAAAATCGAGACCCACAAGCCTCATCCTTCCTTTTTCGACGAAAGTGCCACTCGCCACGGTATAGATTGGCCGCCAAGCAACCGATTAACACCGGTTTCGAGCGGTGGTAGTGACGGTGTGGTGGCGCGTGACCCACACGCGCCACCGTCGGGCTGTTTCGCAAAAAGGAACTCGGTGGACTTATTTCGGCGTTGGAGAAGCTAAAAGAGAGGAGGAACTAATCTCTGCGGCGGCGTGTGTTGGTACGCGCCACCCTTTTCCCGGCGGTCCGATGGGTTAGTCCGGTAACTACTCTTCTTCTACCTTCCTTTTTTTTTATTTTATTTATTTGCCTTTTGGGTCATAGAGGCCGGACCGGGGTGGGTTTCGCGTTGGGCCACTAATGGCCGAGCCGCGTTCGCGCTGTCGCCACCGAGGCGATTTGCGGTTTGTGCTTAGTAGTCGAGAGGGAGGGCGCCACGAGGCGTTGGTTTGGTAGTGACAGAGAGTCAAGTCGGGGAGGTTTAACGCGGTGTTAATTAAACGGGATTCAAATTTGTAATTAACAAATTATGCGGCCTAAACCAATCGGGCTAATAACTAGTCGGGGCTAGGAACTAGCAATCCAAAGTTCCGATACCATTGTAGGTATATTTGTAAATAAGGACTGACCTTAGTAGTTGCGGAAGCGAATAGATCAATTGCCGTTCGACAACCCACAAGTGAATTCCCGAGTCACTAACCCTCCGAGTCCGGTTGTACTCCGAAGTCCGGTTCGGTGTCGTCCATAACAGTATATCCGGCGGCTACTAGAGTCACCGGAAACAGCCACGTCTCAAACCCAAAGACCCTAAGATGGCCGGTCTAACTGTGAGGGAAAGTAGAGGATTTACGAGGAGAATCCGAGAGAAGCAACCAATGCTCGTTCGTCTTTCTCGTATTCGCATGTGTGTATGTGTGTTTTCCATTACAGATTAAATAGGAGCATTCGCCCCTATCCTTATTGTTGAGAAGTTGAGTCGATCTCCACTTCACTTGCTATCCCACTTATCCAGGAACCTTTCCTAGATAAGGAGGGAGTCCGATTCAGGGAAGTTAACGGGCCTAAGTGACCGTTTTATGAATATCGTCCAACAATAATAATACAAAGGCTAAAATCAACAAATTAGATATTAAAGATTGAAATGGTGGATCCCAAATCCTTGCTTTTCCTTTTCACCATGCCATCACACAGGAACATTTTTATAGACACTGCCAAAAAAAAAAAAAACAAAGTAATCAAAGGTTAAGAAACTGAAAACATCGGCTCAATTTCCAATGAAATCAATAGAGAGGAACGTGGACAAGGATCTTTATGTCCACTCTAATAATCTTAAGATTTCAATCTTTTAGAAAAATTTTGTCTCCTTAATTTGCAGGGTATAGGATCCGGTTCATCGGAGATCTGGTGAGTTTGATGTTTCGTTTGTGAGGGCCTATCATCATGTCCAAGTCTGGGTGTTTTTGGCTTTATAATTTGAGTTTTGTACTTGATCATACAAATGATTTTGTAGCTTAAGTTTATGTTTGGGTCAGTATTGTTAAGGTTGAAACTAAGCAGATATGGGGAAGCTTAATAGAAGGTAGATAATCAAAAAATTTTAAGAACGACACATAAGTAATGCACACATAGATTTATGTGCATGGACAATCTAAATTAGGAAAACCACGGATGATAATAAGTACAAGTAATTTATTATAAATGATGAGATTGTTTGGCCTAGGAGTCGTGCCCAAAACCCACCACAGGTAACCAGTATGGGTCTACTGTTGTGGGTGACCAGCTAGGTCTTTTGTCCCAGGCAACAGGTGCAGTCTTGACTAGAAAAGTCACGTTGCAGATCTTGCTGTTCAAAATAATTTTTTGAAAAATCAAAATTTATTATTCAGAATGAAAAAGATTAAAACAGGAGGTACTAGTCAATCTTGAATAAAAACTAACAAAATAAAATCTACCTTCCTAATTAGTGTTTAAACCAAAGGGACAATCGATTGGGATAAAAAAAAACTCAAATTAGGAAAAGTTTTTAAAAAGGACTCAATTAGTATAAACTAATGATCTGTTGTTCGATGGCGGCAGGAGGCTTCGTCATCGAAGTTGGGATGGAAGATTCCTTCAAGCAGGAGCAACAAATTTGGGGTCATCCTCAATTCTTTTAGCAGAGGCTACTGCTATGAGAAATGGTGTCAAAGCAGCAGTTCAAGCATGATTTCGTTCTATCATTTTGGAAGGAGATAACCTAACGGTCATCAAAGCAATTAAAGGAGAAATCCAGGTTCCTTAGGAAATCCATATGCTGGTTCAAGACACTCATCGTTTCCTTCGGATGTACAACGAAGTTTTTATTTATCACACATTTAGAGAAGGGAATCGGGTCGTCGATTGGGTAGCCAAGTTTGGTCAATGTATTTCTTCTACTTTAGTTTGGTTTACTATTCCTTCTTCTTCTTTCCTCTCCATTTTAATGGAGGATAATTTAGGTAGAACCCTTGCGAGAAGGGCTACCTAATAGTTGTTGTACTTATCCATTCAAAAAACAAAAAAATGATCCGGTGTTCGGGGACGAAGGTACAAAATGAGGAGGGTCGCTCCTCATTCTGTCCATTTCAAAAACGTCCTTTCTAATTAAATAAGAATTTATGAAAAACAAGCAAACATTATCATAAAGGCATAAATTAAGCAACCAAAGCATGTTGAAAAGCGATAAAGAAAGCAAATAAAAGAAAATAGTTTTAAAAAATAAATCGAAAGCTATTACTTCGGGCGGGGAGGAAAATAAATGAAATTATATCTTCTCAAAATCATTATACGAAACTAAAATAAAAAGACTTAAAGAAAGTAATATAAAAATTAAAAAAATAAAATTTGGATATCTACATCTTGTGCTCTCGGGTAGACCACTTATCGATCACCAAGTCTCGGTTGGATCTCGGTAGCATAACAATAGGGAGATGAGGGCTCAGGAATGCTTGCTGGCTTTTAGAGAGAGGGAGAGGGAGTATGAGTGGAGAGAGTAGAGAGGGAAATAAGATTGAGGATTCAGTAGAATAGGGGTAATTTTTCACTTGAATGGTATGTGAAAATGAAGGGGGTTTTATAGTAATAGGCTAGGTTTAGGGTTACCTCATTTTAGCCTCAAAGTAGTCAAAATCAATAGAGTCCAACTCCGAGAAAATAGATGAGGATTAGATGTGATTATTGAAGGTTGAATGAGTCAAAACGACGAGTTACTGGAGAAGGGGTGACCGGTGTAGGCCGGATAGCTGCATAAGAATTCTTGCCTTGCTTTGGCACAGTCCAAGGCTCAGGCTTGAGGCCAACATGGGTTGACTTGGGCAAATTTTGGGTTGTTTTGTGTTTTTCGCGTGCAAGCCTACTGATGACCTTGATTTTTGGGCTAAAAGAAGGAAAATTAAATTGTCTTGATCCAATCTAATTTCGAGCATACAAGTGAAACTCAATATTCATCATCGGGTCAATATTAAAATAAATTAAAGTATTAAAAATACTGTGAAACTTTTTAGGTGTCTACAATAGCTACCTAAAAACCTACTATATTCGATGGAAGACAAGGCTATCCAAGGAAAACCAAAAAATAGAATTGAATAAGAATAAAACACACCCAACATCCCCTTTTATTTAACCTTGATTTCAACAGAACCTAGAGACAAAACCTAAAAACCATCCCATTTCCTGCTTCTCTCTTCACTGAACTCCAAACCACTGATCATCACCTTATTAATCTTGCCAAAGTGAGATAAATTTAAAAGCTTTCTCAGTGGACTCTGGAAAGGAAGTAATAGTCAAAGGAGAAGATGTCAGATGCTGGTAAATTTTATGGTTTCTTTAGGGTTTAGGGCTTGATGAGTGTAAAGGTTTGAAATGTTGTTAATGGCTTCTCAAGCTGTTAAATTACGGTGTTGAAGTATGTTGGTGCTTGTTGTGTTTGAATTGAATGTTTATTGTGAAATTTGATATTTGTCACTACAAAAATTTTAAATTGAATAAATCTAAACCTATAGTTATTGAGTGATTTGCTCATGGGGAGATGCTTTTTGCTATGATTAGTTGTTTTTTAATGGATACTAGTGGGACGTCGCACGCTCACCTCAAAGTGGATTGGTTGTTATATAAAACATTAATTATAAGTGTATGATTTCATAAGTAATTAATTGAAAGATACGTTTTTTAAAAATCACTCACCTTTCTCGTACAGAAAAAAAGAAAAAAAGAAAAACTTAACTATTTCTATTTTTTTATAAGGATTACCATAAGCAACGACTGCTAATAGTAAAACCTCAATTTTCTTCTTGTTGAACGTTTTATTGTAGTTGGGGATGAAACACCTTGTAAGAAAAATATCATACGTAAATTGAACAATAGCATTAATGAAACAAAATGTTAAGATTTCTCTTATGTGAGTAGAGAAGATCCATACAAGTTAAAGAAACTCCTAAAATATTAACATATCATGACTTTTTGCGGGCGCTGATAAATTAGCAAGTTTTACTTAAGATATGACAGTATATAACTCATGATATGACTACATACATCCAAAAGCATAAATGTTGAGTAGATTGGGGTTTTTTTTTTTTTTTTTTTTTTTTGTACACATGGTATGTATAATTCAATTCATTGTAAGCCTCATATGTATGAGAAATTGTCTTTTTATTTAATTTGAAATTAGTGAATATTATGCATACTATTCAAATGAAATCACTAGAATTCCCCATTGAGAAATTGTGTCCATTTTTCCAATTGAGTATTCATCTTTTTTCTTTGCAGGGAACTGCTTTTATTAAAAATAAATACAATATTCGGATGAAAAAAATGTTAACTGTTTCCCTAAGAAAGTCTCCATCACGCTCAGCCACCCTTGCTAGCCATCACCACTGTACGCCATCGAAAATGTTGCCTATCCACCAAGCTTTTGACCAGTGGCGGACCCATGATTTTAAGAGAGGGGATCGGAAAAGATTGAATGAGAAGGCACAATTTACAAATTGGACAGTTGTGGGATCTTTAGATACAAATGAAAGAAGTTGAAAATAACTATTAACAAAAGTCCTCCCTGACACCTCCTCCTCCCCCTCCCCAAAAAAAAAACCACAAACTTTCATAGATAAGCCTGGCAAGGCTTCAAGTTTGGGAAACAATAGTGTAAATTAATGCCTAAAGGCCCACACCATACTCTTCTCAAACATCTAGCTAAACTAGTGAGAGTTTGATTTCGTAACAAATGGAGTAAAACATAATATAATCACCAATTTTTTTGAAAAGCAATGAATACAACTATAAGGAGGCTATCACAAGACTAATTAGTAGCATCTCGCAATTAGGGAGGTCATTGTTGAACAATGTATCGCTCTTAATTGGCATAACTTCTTCATTCAATGGTGAATTTTTGAATTTAGAACTTGAAGAATTGGAGAATTCTATACCTATCTTTTGAAGTATCTAAACATTGTGACCTATGATAAAAATTAAATAACAAAAATCAAACCTATATGGTGAAATTGGTCTAAAGAATGAATGAAGTGAAATTGAAAAATAAATAAAATCACATAAATTAAGGATAAAATTAAAGAAATTAAACCTAATATCACACAAATTAAACCTTAAATTGAATTGAAATTGAAAAATTTAGAAGTTATGAACTTACAGATTTGGGAATGAAAGAGAGAGTGTGGTGCGGGAGGGGAGAGGGGTGCCCACCGGCGACCGGGGGCGGTGTGCTTGCAAACATTTAGGGCTGGTGCCGGTGACCACTAACGGTGGTGTGGTTGGTTGGGAGAGAGAGAGAGTGTGGGAGAGGGAGGGGGTGAGTAGAGTAGAAGCACGAGAGGGGCGACTCCGGCCGGCCGGCACGAGTGGCGGTGGTGGGCGTGGGCAACGGCGGCGCACGATGCTCGCAACAGTTTGGGGCGGGCGGCGGCCACGGCCGTGGTGGGGGTAGAGTAGAAGAAGAAATCGTGGCTAACCAAGGGGAAAACAAGTGAACTAAAAGGGAAGGGAGTTCAAAAGTTGAATTTTGAAAAAACAGAGATTGTATGTTGGAGAGTTCGAACCGTGCACCTCTCTTTTACATACTAAGGCTCTTACCAACTCATCTACTTGTATTTTTCTATTATTATCTATTTTTTTGTTTTGATAGGGAGGTCAGCTGACCCCACTGACCCACCTTGGGTCCGCCACCGCTTATGACCACCTCTATACTAGTACATATTCCTTCTTTCTCGTCAAGCACTAGCCATCATTCCATAGCCCTACACCTATAGCCATCACTTCGACCACCACTAAGGTCATCATTACCAAGCGAGTGCTGATGGCAGCACTACTTGAACCCATAACCTCTCTACCTTCCATTTAATCGCATGTTGTTGGGTTTTAAAATAGGCGTTTGAAAGTCAATCGCGTGTAAACTCCGCATTAGGTTAGCAATATAGTGTCCGACTTGACCTCCCTGTTATTGGGAGCATAAACGACGTATTTCATATGCCCTCTAACACTTATTTTTGACTCGTAAATAATATAGTTTTAGGATTTTGTTTATTTTATTTTCTTTTATGGGAAATAAGACAAACTCAACAAGTTGTGGAAAACGGGGCAAAAACGATGGAATAATGGCAAATTGGAACACAATCATACAAGCCAAGTAGTTGTCGTTACCTCCAATGAGCTTCCACTATTCGAGATCATGTTTTGGAGCCTCCACGTCCAAGTATTCACATCAAAGAGCATAAATCGACACATATATATGCTATCGAGACGTCTCGATGCTGCCCTCGAACCCGAGCTAGGCCCGAAGGTTGTTAACCTTGTGGTATATTTAGGCTAACCCCATGAAAATAGGCAGTTTGACCACTTAATGTAGCTCATGACCCTTAAAAGTGGGCTTGGGTGAGCTTTCCGATGCAACCGACCATCTCAATTTGCTATCTTAAATTAGGTAGGTTAGGATCTTATATTGGCTTATTAGTTCGTTAATTGGTAAAATCACAACCGAACCACCTTTTTAACGTTCTTTAGTTTAGTTTTTGTTATTCAACTTCTCACATATTTGATTTGGTATAACTTGAGCCTCTCGAATTAGGCTTTAATATTTGAAACCTTACTTATTGCGGTTTGACACCCCGAGTAGTCATTTGAGGTAACTTTTATTTATGAGCGAGTATAAACTATGACGAACAAATTGGTGTTGTTGCTAGGAATAAGAGTTTTTCAATATTAGAGCTTGTTTTAGTATTTGAGACTAGGCCTCTATTTCAAAAATCCAAAAAAAAATTTAAAACCAAAATTTTGAAAAAAAAATCATTAAAATGTCGATTTTCCATTTCATTGAATTTGAGCATGAACCTTTTTGGTGCTATCTTGCTAGATTTAATGATTTCGTGCTCAATATATGGACGGCATGTATCAAAAATGGGAAATTTGCAATGTCATGCTTGAGGGTATAACTCATGAGACTCGAGCCACCCTTGAGTCCATAAGTTGTGATGTTCTTTGTGCTTTGAATGTCGATGAGTACTGGGACTTATTTAAGTCTTTGGCTCGATATCTATGGCACAATGAGCATGCTAGTCAGTCTTCTTGTTCTCCTCCCCCTTAATGATTTACATGTTCAATTTCCATGTGTCCATCATTTTGGGAATGCATATCATCATCAATCCTCTCATGCCCTTGTTATGTGTTTTAATTGTCAATCTTTTGACCATGACATGAATGCATGTCCATATCATATCTTCCATGATATTTGTGCTAGACTTGAAGGGATGATTTATAAAATAAATGAGCAATGTGCTAAATTTGATAGTGAAATGAGGGAAATAAATGAATGACGTATGCAAATTTTGAATGGAAATTAGGAGTATAACCTATTGCTTGAAACCGACACTTACTAACCATCTCTTAGGTCCGAGGTCAGTCCATGTGACGATGGTGAGTTTTATTTTTCTTTATAATCTAGACTAGAGAAAGAGTTTGACCCTCCCTTGATTCTCGTCAACCTTAGTTATTCAAAATAATTCACTACCTTGGTTGGAAGAGTTTGCATTGCTAGAGAAAGACTTCAAGGAGACTCCTCTAAAGGAGCCATATATTGATGATTAAGTGGAGACTACATCTCCTAGCCTCATGCTTATATATTTGCTCTCTCCCGAGCCACATAAACTTGTCCACATCTCATCCCCCTTATCCCCTTCCACCGACTTATTTGTTCATACTTGTAATAAGTCCCTAGGTGACATTAGAGGGCAATCCCTCCTTTGATCCACATTGTGCATACCTAGAGGACATGCCTAGGAAAGGCTTGTTGATACATCTATTTCGCCCCTTATTTGACTTTTCTACGACATTTGATAAATGTGAGAGGACGAGTCACTTTGTTCGCTACATCTTTACTAGTGTCCTCTTACCTCCATAACTCGAGATGCTTGCACTAACACACAACAAGCTCCTGTGAGTTTTGACAGCATCCGAGTTGAAGACCCGTGTCTTGAGACAAGGAGTGGCTGATACTCCTTGAGCCTCCTTAAGTAACATCTTAGAGAGACAGTTCGAGTACGGTATTTGACCTGGTATAATCATTCTTTCGCTCAATTTATATTTTATTTTCTTTTTTCTTAGTTGTGAATATCTAGGGTTGTGTTTATTTTTCACTTGTGAATATTTAGGATTATGATTTTGTTGGTGATCGGTTTGAGGATGAAATTTTGGATGTTGTTGAGCCTTGATGGCTAAAATCAACATTTTCATGATTTTTGTTTATATTTTTTATTTTTGTTATTGGTGGAATGATTTTGTATATATATATATGTATGTGTGTGTATGTGTGTGTGTGTGTGAGTGTGTGTGTGTGTGTGGGGGGGTCATTTTTTGTTTTGTGTGTTTTGTGTTTTATGTAATTGGCATAGTGACTCGGTTCCCGATGAGGACATTGTGAGATTTTGTTTGGAAGGGGGTTGAGAAGTCATGTACCCATGTTCATGTTTTTTGTAAAAAAAATTGCATTTTTGTATAATTTTGGGGATTATGTGCCTTTTTTATTAGTTTTTGATCTCTAGTTGTTTGGTTTCTAGCTTGTATATAGGTGCAATGTGCATAGTTGAACACTTAGTCTATGGTGTAATTTTTTATTGTCCATAATAACCCCACCTTATATATGCAATCTTGTGCCTACCTTGTACACCAAACCATCACCTTGGGGGTTAGGTTGCTAGGTTGATCTAGGAACCTTTTGTTTACTTAGTGACTATGTAATACTCATTAATAAGTGTGATTATGAAAAAAGAAGAAAAATGAATAAAACTAAGACCATTATCCATGGCCATTATCTTTATCCATATCTTTAATTGGCTTTGAATATGTGGTTGTTTTCGCTTGATTCTGGCACCTTTACTTGGTTTTTGAAGAAGTGCCACACACAAATTAACAAATAAAACCGCTAATAGGGGAGACAAACTAATTATGTACTTGCTTTGTGTTTTCTTGAGAGTATTTAAACACCTAAAAAATTTAAAAGATACCCACCCGGGCAAAGGGACACTTGGAGTCAAGTTGTGTGCGTGTATGTGTGCGTGTGTGCGTGTGTCAAATATTAAAACTCCAAAAAGAAAGTTGAGCATGAAACTCATCCAAGTAAGTAAAAGGGACTGTGTTAACTTTAGCAATTTGATTTCCGAGGTTGGATGACACTTTGCACTTGAGTATTGAGGTGTACGTATCGTATCATTGTATTGTATGGAGTGAAAAATAAGAATCCGAGAGTGCATTTGCGAATTAAGTGTGTCTTGATTGTGTGTTTTGCTTGTAAGCTAGTAGCTAGGGTGATAAAACTTATTGACGTGTGCATACATCCTCTTTTCTTGGTATACATCTCATGTTTTTGAAAAATCCAAAAATATTTCAAATATTTTGTGGCTATATCTTCTACAAACTCTCACAAGATCTCACTCGTCCACTTGGACTACGAAAGGGTTTAAAGGGCTTGTTCCATACACCAAATGAAATCGTGATACCTACGACATTGAGTTACAATTTTATTTTGTTTGTTTTTCTTTTTATTTTACTCGAGGACGAGCAAAATATAGGCGTGGGGGTATTTATTGGGAGTGTAAACAATGTATTTTTATACACCGTCTATTACTTGTTTTTGGCTTATAAATAATTTAATTTTAGGATTTATATTTATTTTATTTACTTTTGTAGAAAATAAGCTAAACCTGATGAGTAGCGAAAAACATGGCAAAAATGATGGAATAACGGCAAATTGGAACACGATTATACAAGCCAAGGAGTTTTCATTACCTTCAATGAGCTTCGTTATTCGAGATCAAATTTTGAAGCCTCCACATCCAAACATTCATGTCCAAGAGCACAAACCGATACATATACATGACCCCGGACATCTCGATACCGCCCAAGCAAACGTCAAAGGGAGAAGATACCGATTAGAGGTCTCATGGTGTTGCCCACGACCTATAGCTCAAACCGTGCCAGCCTTGTCTTTAAGGCTCTTTTCAATTTGCATCCAGAAAGTGACATGCCCATGTCATTTTCCATATTACAGCCCATGTCATTTTGACATGCACGTGTCATTTTGACATGCCCATTTCTCTTTCAGATTTCATCCAAAAGCATTTCGGTGAAGCACGTATCATTTTGACATGCCGGTGTCATTGAACCAGGGCCCTCGGATGCTTTTTTGGCTGTGTTTTATGCCTATTTAAGGGCCTTTTTGGTTAAGATTTTGAGGGAGGCATGTTGAGAGATCCCTTACTTAGGGTTGAGGAGTTAGATTAGTTTTGTAATTAGGTAAAATAAAACTTTATTAGGGAGATTAATTAGGTAAGATTAGTGTAGATTGATGTTGAAGATTGGGAACCATGAAGCTTTGGAGCTTAAGCAGCTAAGCTTTGTTCTTCTCTCTCTCTCTCTCTCTCTCTCTCTCTCTCTCTCTCTCTCTCTCTCTCTCTCTCTCTTTCTTTGTTCTTGTTAATTTTGTTAGATTAATGTTAGTTTAGTAATATTTTATTTAAATGTTTGATTTGTTAATGATTTATGTTTATTTGTCTGGTTTTTGCAAGTTAGTTTAGTTTTCTCTCTTCTCCCCATGTTTGTTCTTTATGTTGCTAGTTTAGACTAGGGTTGAAATTTCTTAATGTTTAGTTAGTAGTTTGGTTAGCTTTAGTTGTGATTAGGCCTCTGGTGGCTAATTAATCATGTGTTAGGGGTAGCCAAACCCAATTAATTATGTTTTGCAAATATAAGTTTTTCACTCATGTCTACCAAATATTCGATGAAATATTTGAAAAAGGTTTCATCTATATTTTTGGCGATTAGCTTCCACTGAAAGGTAAAGTTGATTTATTAGTATAAGAGAGTTGAATGGTTAGGATTTTGACATGAAAATAGCTCGAACCCGAGCTAGGTCCTGGAGTTGCTAATCTTATAGTCTATTTGGGTTAACCCCATGAAAATAGGCAATTAGACCACTTAGACTAGCTCATAACCCATGAAAGTGGGCTTGAGTGAGCTTTCTCGATACAACCGACCATCTCAATTTGCTAGTTTAAGTTAGGCGGGTTAGAACCTTGTATTGGCTTATTAGTTCATTAGTTGGTATAATCACAACAGAGTTACCTTTTAGCTTTCTCTAGGTTAGTTTTCATTTTCAACTTTTCGCATATTTGATTTGGCCTATTTGAGCCTTTCGAATTAGGCTTCGATACTAGAAAACCTACTCCTTGTGGTTCGACACCCCTAATACTCACTTAAGGTCATTGTTATTTGTGAGTCATATAAACTGCGACAAACACCTATCTTACGATAAGTTAATATGAGATGATCTCAAGTAATATTTATTATTTATTAATATAACATCGAGAATGCAAAGTAATAAATATTGTGAATAAAACAAGTTAGTTTAAGTAACAATTATTTTGAAATGGAGATCGTACTCTACAAGTAACTCAACCTTAGTTTATCTTGGTTTTATCAGTTGTTACTTATTAGTAATACTCCCTAACACTAAAAAAGTTATCAAATATCTCAGTTTTGAATATCTAATAATACTTGTCAATATAACAATGGTATCATAAACTTAATTATCTAAAAATTATATATTTATTTATTGCAACTAATAAGATGAAAATTTTTATCTAAAAATTTGACGTATTCATTAATTACTAAATAAAAATAAAAATAATTAAATAAATTTAAAAATTTTTACAAATAAATAATACTCACTCCATTTTACAATACTTGTCATTTTTGGGATATGAGGGAATACTAAGGAAATACAAAATTCATGATAAAATTTGTGTAAAAAAACCAAGTTGCCCCGAGATTTTATTAAAAATAAAGAAAGTCAATGAAAAAGAGAAAAAAAGTAATTAATAAGGACATAATTGATAAATTAGTGATTAATATACCATTGAGATTGTAAAGTTACAAATATTGTGAAACGAAAAAGTTAGTTTAAGTGATATGTATTATGAAACGAAGTGAGTATTTTCTTTTTGTATTTTTCCTAAATTTAATACTCTCTTCATTTCACAACACTTGTCACTTTTTGGTTGTGAGAAATACTAAAGAAACATAAAATTTATGAAAAAAAGATCAAATTACCCTAAGGTTTCGTTAGAAATGAAGAAAATTAATGAAAAAGAAGAGAAAAAAAGAGCAATTACTAAGGACAAAATTAGTAAACTAGTCATTAATATGTTATTGAAAAAAATAATGAAAAAAAAGGGAAAAAACAATTATCAAGGATAAAATTGATAAATTAATCATTAATATGTCACTGAAATTGTAAAGTGATAAATATTATAAAACAAAAAAAATTAACTAAAGTAATATATATTGTGAAATGGAGGAAGAAGCTTGTTAGGAACCTGGAGTAATTAATTTAATTACTCTGTAGTCAAATAAATCAGAAATGGAACATTAAGATTTCACACAGTAGGTCAAAAAATTCGCCTTGGAAATTGGAATGCCCAACACTAAACCAACGAACTAACATCGTGCATGTTGAATTAGGTTAATTAACGGCAAATATTAGGCAGTAAAAATGTTACTTTATGGACTAATTAGGTATGATTTTACGTGTTCCGCATTCCCATGCATCAACTCTCAATGAAGTCGTAGTCATTTTTTTGAGATAAGTATCTTCATTAATTAATTACGGGTTAAGTACTAAGGAACCAAACAAACAAGCCCATTTATTTTTGTCGGTGCAATTATTTTTATGTTAATTTGTAACTTAGAATTTAAACACTGGATCTTAATGAGTAAGGGACATTGCTGATTTGTTTAACTATTGTTTCTTAGATAGGATACAAACCTATACCGACCTACGATATATAGGCAGTTGGTGAGAATGAAAAGTTCCCCCTCCTCCCTCCCCTTCCCTATGGTTAGAACCGTACTAGCTAGATACCAAGATATTTGCTTTGCATGGGCCCTGGAAACATTTGTGGAATTTGCTCACTAACTAATTTTACTATTCTTTTAATTTTATAATATATATATTATTTTAACTACTTCATTTTAAAATACATATTATTTTAAATAATTTTTTTATTTTATAATATCTATTATTTCATAATTTTAATGACTTATTAATAGTTACTTTATCAATTTTTTTCTTATTAATTACATTTTTCCTCTCATTTTTTAATTGATTTTTTCATTTTTATTTAAATCTTAGGAGAATTTAGTCTTTTAATACAAATTTTGTCACAAATTTCGTATTTTTTGATATTATCTCATAACCTTAAACTGACAAGTATTTTGAAACGCAGGAAGTAATTTTTTATTTTATAATATCTATCATTTTATAATTTCAAGTTTATCAGTTTTGTCCTTATTAATTGTTTTTTCTCTCATTTTTAATTAGCTTTTGTCATTTCTAATAAAACCTTGGGGCAACTAATTTGCTAAACTAACTAATTTGACTACTCCGTTTCACAATACATGTCACTTTAACTAACTTTTTCATTTTATAATATTTGTTACTTTATAATTTTAATGACAAATTAATGATTAGTTTTTCAATTTTGTCCTCATTAATTGCTCTTTTCTCGCTTTTTTTAATTGATTTTTTCATTTCTAATAAAATCTTAGAGAAACTTAATCTTTTAATACAAATTTTATCATTAATTTTGTATTTTTCTAAATATTTTCTTATAATAAAAAAATAAGTATTGTAAAATGGAGAAAATATTTCTTAATTTGGACCATGATGTGATATTTTTTCCTTATTTTGGTTTTTTGATAAATCGTTAATAAAAGTCAGGTGTTGTTGAATTTGATGGTAATATTCACGTCAAATAACTAAATCAACAAAAGTTTAAAAACTGTTAGTTTAAGATTTTTAATGACTTGTTGTTTGGAGTGATGTGTGTTATCCTAAACAGATGGGAGGTCTAGGAATCAAGAAATATGGGGATTGGAATAAAGACTTTGATTGTCAAACAACTTTGGCAGATTTCACAGAATCTAAAATATATGTGGGGTGAAGTGGATACTTAGGCTCCATTTATGTAGGAAAATTAGAGAGAGATAAAAAAATGAAAAATGAATTTCTTTTTTTTATTTGAACTGAAGAAAAAGAGAGAAAGAAAAGTTTGATAGAAAAAATTATGAAAAATTTTATTAATTTGATCAATGATATTTTCTTTCCAAAATTGAGAAAAAAATGGAAGGAAATTTTCATATAAAGAGAGAAATAGAGAAAAGAGAGGGATTTGATTTAATTAAGGCGATTGAGAATTTTCTCTTTTCTCTCATGGCAATGATGGATGGGCAAGAAAAATAGAGTAATTTTAATTAATCAAGGCTAATGAGAATTTTCCTCTCAATTTTAAAAATACATGTCAATATATATACACTACTTTGTGCCCGTGCTTTTGCACGGAATTTTTAATAATAAAAAGTTATCTATAAAAATATAATAATTTTAATTTTAAGTATATATAATTAGAGCTCCATCCATATAACTAATTCTAGTTTGTGCTTTTGTTCTTATATAGTATATTAAATTTTAAAAGTAATTTATATATAATATAACACATATTAAGGAAAAAAATAATTTGATATTTATAAAGTGGAATATAGAGTAGTTACTCCCAAAGTGGAGAAAAAAAAATACATAATAGGAAAGATAAAATGATAAAAAGATACAATTAGAAATAAAAATAAAGAATTGCTTAATAAAATATATAATTATCATAAATGATATTTTTTAATCATTTTAATTTGAAATAAATATAACATAAAATTATTTAGAGGTATTAAGATTTGAAAATAAATAAACGCAAATGATGTTTTGCTTAACCATTTTAATTTAAATTTTTTGTTGAAAATAATACTAACTTTAGGGCTATTAATAGAAAATAATATGAATTATTTTATTGGACGTTAGCAATATAAAATTTAACTTCATTAATGCCAATAGAACAACAGTGAGTTAAAAAGTTGAGTTGTTGTTGCAATAATGTGATAAGCGAAGTAGCTGACATGGACGACATAGTTGAATATTTAATGTTGATTTTTTTATTTGTATCGACACATTTTAAAAATTGTTAAACAAATCATGTTGAACAAATTAAATGACTCGCTACCTAAATAAGCAACATTATTTAGAACTTCATCACTTTAATAAGTCACAACCCCTTAACTGGACAATGTTTTGCTGACATTAAATAAACTTAAATTTCATATCTGCTAGCATTGAAGAAAAAAATTCGTATTGTTTTCTTTCAATAGCCTAAAATTTATATTATTTTTATCTAATCCTTTTAGTTTTGTAATCTTAAAATATTTAATAACTTATATCATTGTTTTCCTTGAAATCATCCCCGAAAAAATTAAAAATTTTATATGACATACACAAAGTTCAACCATGTAATTTTTTAAAAGGTTCCTCTGTGTTTTACAAAAGAAAAAGTTAATATTGAGGTCATAACATTATAAGGGAAAAAATTACCCAAGTTTTTGGAACGATCAAATCATCTATCCACATTTTTTAAACTAAGAAAAAGATTTTTTTTATTCAATATTCACCCTAAAATTATCAATTATATTGTGAACCTAAATTTATATCACAGTTACCATAAATGATTAATCACTCATCATTTTTAATATAAAAACAGTTTCCCAACAAATAATTATATATTTGAATAATTATTTCATTTATTCATTATAATCTATTCGCTCATGTTAAAGTCCCTCCCAAAAAAAAAGTGGTTGTTCCCTTACCTTGTTATTTAGTAACTTGCTCCTTTTGAATTTCCTATCGTTATCAATCACCTTCACCTTAATCATCTATGTAAATTGAAACATGTGTTTTATAAATTATCATTATTGGTCTTATCAAGTCATATAGGAATATCATATACTTGCTTATAACAATTTAATTTTTTCATAATAAATGTCTATTCAAATTGCTACAATTAGGATTTTTTAAGTAGTATTCTTTCCTTTTATTTTATTGTCATCTTTTTTTATCATTATTTTATTGTCATCTTAACATAGATATTTATTTGATCAATAACAGATTTATTTCATATTAGTATTAGATTATTTTCCCCTTATTTATATGGTACTTTTACTATCATAATTTATTTTTCTATTCTTAACATCTTTTTCATTTTTCTTAAAGTGGTTTTATGAAAATTACTTAATGCTGCATAGTTTTTGAAATTTGAATAATATTGATAGAAAATAAATTCTAGAGGGTTGTAATGGCGGAATGCACTGCTGCAGTGTAAGAGTATAGTTTTGAAAAATACATTCAAATATATAATAAGATAAGATTTTAATTGTAATAGATATGTAAACCAATAAAACAAGGAAAAACTTATAACGACCGTCACTATACGACAGGTGACCATAAGATGCATTAATCTGCACCATACATGTGTATCACAATAATCACAACAGTTCATTTTTTTCTTCTAATTAAATTAAAAATAAATTTTAAAAATTTAATTAAGTATTTTAAAAATTAAATTAAAATAATTAATTATTATTATCTTTGGCAAACCATTTAATTAACCACCCTTGGGGCAAAAAATAACCCAATAAGCTCCTATCAAACTAACTGCCTTTTTTCCGGCAAAATTCCGTCGACAATAACATTTAATTAACTACCCTTGGAGATGGAGGTGGATGAAAAGAGTGCTGTTGATGAGATTAAACCAATCTTTGCTCACACGCTTAAAACGTAAAAGAGACTTCACTGGCAACCATATAAGTATTTCAGTGATCACATCCAAAGGAAGCTCTATCACCATTGTAGATTTGCGACAATCAAGAGTTCGAGGAAGAATTTCACTGAAGTATAATTACACCGAAAACATATTTGGAAAAAAACATTCGATTGTAGAGAATATATAGGGTTGTTGCAATCAACGAATAACCAGGGAAAGTGAGAAGATTAAGGATTCTCAAACACTAAGGATATCAGTATCTATCCCCACAATCCCAAGATATTTGATCCCAGACAAAAAGGAAAAGAATATCGTGAAAGAATCCCACTATTCAACGTAAAATTTTGCTGCGACCATCGCCGGCATTGTCGCCAGAATTTTGCCGGAAAAAATGGCAGTTAGTTTGATAGGAACGTGGTTTGAGGTTATTGGGTTATTTTTTTCCCCAAGGGTGGTTAATTAAATGATTTGCCAAACATATTAATAATTAATGATTTTAATTTAAGTTTTAAAATACTTAAATTAAATTTTTAAAATTTATTTTTAATTTAATTAAAAGAAAAAAATGAACGGTTGTAATTATTGTGATACACATGTACAGTGCAGATTAATGCATTTTATGGTGACTCGTCGTATAGCGACAGTAGTTATAAGTGCATCCATAAAACAAAGGATATTTATTTCAAAAAATATACATTGTTCTAGCAATGTTTGACTTATTTCATTTACATTTAGATATAGGAGTTTGATTATTCCCCCTCTTTCGGAGCTTTTGTCTGGAAGTCTTTTTTTGGGGATTAGTTGATATATAATAGGGAGGAAATTGTCATCATGGTTTATTTTTTATTTTCTTATTTTTTTAGTATTTCCCAATCAAAGGGAGAATATATGTTGGAGTTTCTTTTTTGTTTTTAAGTGTTATTATTGATGTTAAATGTTATATAGTATTAAATACTATATTGAGGGTTTCATCCAATAACTTAATAATCCATTTATTATATTATTATTTTTTTAAAATTAGTTTATCAATTTTTTACACGGCCAATAGCGATGGCCAATGTAACCATAATAATAATCAATGATAATAAAAACAAATCTAATATTCGGCAATTTTGGCTAATATGAAATCTTTGTACTTATTATACTTCATATATATTCAATCATTTAGAAAAATTTAGAAAATAAACAAAAAAAAAAAAAGAAAATTAAGAAAGGAGAAGTGAGAATAGACCAGTTGCTAGTCTGCTAGTGGATCCATTAAATGCTTGAAGCTCAATCTGATATAATTTTTTTTTTTGGGTGTAAAATCTGATATAATTGATAAGCTAAAGCCAAGAAGCTAGATAGTTTGCTTTTCAATTAATTGCTTTACATATATCATAGTGAGTGTGATCTATCAAATAAAGGGAAATTATGAACGTATAATTTTGGGAAGATTTTAAAACTAATTAAGCGTACATAATCTCTACAATGAATCAAGGATATTGGTAGAATAATTGGAAAGAATTGTATGCCTAATTAAGGAAAATAAGAGTAATAAATTAAGCCATTATATTTAATATGATAATTAACTTTTAAATCACCATAATCTTTTGAGTAGATCTTCTATTGCTTAATTTAATAAATTCAAAATTTAAAAATAATACAAAAAGAGGGAATGAATTCGGAAGCATTTGGCTTGGCGGGATTCAATGTGGTGCAAGAAGCAATTCAAAAAAATATTTCGCTCAAGAAAATATTTTTCATGGGAAAATGAATTTCTAAGTAAAACCATTTTCCTTTAATTGGTAAAAGAAAAATGATTTTCTAAAATAGTTACTTAAATGCAAAAACCAACTATAAAAACCCCATTATTATATGAAAAGAAAAAGTAAATAACTAATTCAACTTCAAAACTCAAATATATATATATATATATATATATATATATATATATATATATATATATATATATATATATATATGTTGAGCACCTAAATTTGATAAGTTTGTACATCTCCATATGATCAAACTTTTCCATGTATAAAATATAGAAATTAAAAAAAAATAATGTAAAAAAAACTTTTCATCTATGAACTTTACAACAAAAAAGGGAAAAAGATAAGGACAAAACTTGGAAAAAGAAAATGTAGATGGTAAAAGAAGAGAAGTTTAAAACTTAAAGTCCCATTGATAAGACTTTATTTTCCCTTGATTGAGGTAGAGGAAAATTAACTTCCTTCCTCATAAAAGGAAATTTATTTACCCTTGATTGAGGGAAATTATTTTCCCCGTAAAATATTTATCCACCACTTATGCTACCAAACGTCGGAAAATAGAATGATAATTTTCCGAAAAAATATTTTCCATTGAAACAAACACACCCATAGTATTAGATATTTGCACTTAATCATATATTTGAAAAAGCAAAAAAAATTAGCATAAAATGTTGGGATTATGGAGTCTAATGTTGTTTTAGGCTCGGAAAAATCGCATTACGGGCAAGAAACAAGCAAACACGGGCAAGAGGCTTCGAGCACGGATCGTTTCGGACGAAGTACTCGCAACCAGCCACGACCAGCACCAAACTCCGGGCTGGCCGTGTCCAGGGCACGGCCCATGCTGCTTAGGCACGGCCCGTGCCGGTTGTGTGGCCTTCGGGCTGCACGTTTCTTAAGTGTTTTTGGCCATTTTCTTTGTGTTAATGCGTGTTAATGCTCGGTTTATGGCTTGTAAATGCAGCTTGACCGACTATGGCTATATAATTAGAGCTATCCTCCATTGCTTGTATAGAGAAGTGAGTAGTGTATTGCAAAGTGAAGCAAGTGAGCGCTTGAGGGAAAGTCTTTGTAAATTACTCAAATTCTAGTGCATTGGTTTCGTGGTTTTTCCCTGGGTTTGGGTTTTTCCACGTTAAAATCTTGTATCTCAAATCTTCTTCATTTTCTTTTATCCCAAGTCTCATTGTTGTGAACCCCGATTCCTAACAATTGGTATCGAGCGAGGTGAGGTTGAGAGTTCACAAAATGGAAAGCGGTAAAGTACAGATTGAGAGGTTCGATGGAAAGGACTTTGCGTTTTGGAAAATGCAAGTGGAAGACTTGTTGTACTAGAAGGAGTTGCATCAACCCCTCTTGGGAGTGAAGCCCGCGGACATGGCGAAAAATGATTGGAAGTTTCGTGATCGGCAAGCGCTTGGGATGATTAGATTGACATTATCACGGAATGTGGCTTTCAACGTGATGGAACAAAAGACGACGAAAGGGTTGTTGGAGGCGTTGTCCAATCTCTATGAGAAACCTTCGACGGTAAATAAGGTATATTTCATGCGTCAATTGTTTGAATTAAAAATGGGTGTTAGCACTAGTGTAGCGGATCATATTAATGATTTTAATATGATTGTCTCTAATCTTGCTTCGGTGAGTATAAACTTTGAGGATGAAGTTAAGGCCTTAATCTTGTTGTCTTCGTTACCCGAGTCATGGGATACCATAGTATTTGCAGTTAGTAGTGCTAGGGGTTCTAATGCATTAAAGTTTGATAAGGTTCGGGATGTGATCTTGAGCGAAAGCATTCGCAAGGGAGGTACTCTAAAGTCATCGGGGAATGCATTGTATGTAAGGGTAGGGAGAAACAAGGGAAAAATGGTCGGGGAAAATCCAAAGCAAGGGGATAGTCCCAAAACCCGGGGAGGTTGTGTGTTGGGGTCTGTGAGGATAAGGGACATTTTAAGAAAAATTGTCCTAAAAAGTTTGATGACCGGAGTTCTATAAATTCCATGGAAGATATAGGTGATGCACTTGTGGTTAGTGCGGAAAGTCCTATTGAGTCTTGGGTGGTTGATTCCGGGCATCGTTTCATTCCGGGTCTAGAAAAGCTTGTTTCACAATTTTGTTGGGGAAAACTTGGGAAATTTTTTGTAGCAAATGGGAAGAGCTTGGACATTCTAGGCAAGGGGGATGTGAGGATCAAAACCTCAAGTGGGGGTTTTGGACATTGCAAGGTGTTAGGTATATTCGGGATTGGCAAAGAACTTGATTTCGGTAAGTCAATTGGATGAATCGGGATATCTAATGAAGTTTGGCAATGGTGGCCGGAAAATTGTTAAGGGGGCATTGATAGTGGCTAAGGGTATAAAATCTGCTCTTTATACTATACCGGGGATAGTAGTGACTTAGCTTTGGATGTCGGGGTTAACAATTCTAGTGGGAGTCTTCGGGATGAAGGACTTGGTGTGGGTTCTCGCTGTAGTGGGAGTTGATAAAGATGACATGGTGTTTGTTGGTACTACAAACGGGTCATCGGGTGCTCCACAAGGAAATTTGCAAGAATCGGGATAATGAAGAATGCGGCGTTGTCTACGTAAGGTAAAGCTCAAAGGTACAAATTTTGTCTTCATTATGTTTTATTGACTAACGCTAGTGAGCCAGTTGTGCATGGTGAAAGTGTTTAAGATGTAGATTGATCCGAGTGGGAGTTCACGTCGGGTGATGAAAATGGGCTTGAAGGCTTGGATAGCGGAAATACGGTGAAGGAGCTAGTCCAAGGTAAAGGTACCGAAACATTGAGGCGATTCAAGGCCTTGGTGGGTCTCTCATGTTGAAGGGGCCGAGGGGTTTCGGTGGCTAGATGGTTGCAACAAAAGGAGGTGAGTCATTAGTCTCCAAGTGGGAGATTGTTGGGATTATGGAGTCTAATGGTTGTTTTAGGCTCGGGAAAATCGCATTACGGGGCAAGAAACAAGTAAACACGGGCAAGAGGCTTCGAGCACGGATCGTTTCGGACGAAGTACTCGCAGCCAGCCACGACCAGCACCAAACTCGGGCTGGCCGTGTCCAGGGCACGGCCCGTGCCGGTTGTTTGGCCTTCGGGCTGCACGTTTCTTAAGTGTTTTTGGCCGTTTTCTTTGTGTTAATGCATGTTAATACTCGGTTTATGGCTTGTAAATGCAGCTTGACTCGACTATGGCTATATAATTAGAGCTATCCTCCATTGTTGTATAGAGAAGTGAGTAGTGTATTGCAAAGTGAAGCAAGTGAGTGCTTGAGGGAAAGTCTTTGTAAATTACTCAAATTCTAGTGCATCGGTTTCGTGGTTTTTTCCGGGTTTGGGTTTTTCCACGTTAAAATCTTGTATATAAAATCTTCTTCATTTTCTTTTGTCCTAAGTCTCATTGTTATGAACCCCAATTCCTAACATAAAAAGGACGTGTTTGTAAAGCAAAAATTTGGTTTAGTGGATTTACTTAGAAACCAAATTAGCATTAGAAAATGAGAAGGGAATGATCTAGAAAGTTTGTAAAGGATGGAAATATGCAGCTAATGGGAGTATACTTCCAAAGGGGAGGATATTAATAATATGGAATCCATAATAATATGTGCACATTGAGCGAGATAGATATGCAATTTATACACTACGGTGTTGTCCAATTAACAACTAAGATCAAATTTTACTCGGACTCGTGATTTATGCCCGTAATAAACAACAAGTATTGCCACTCAGTGGCAAAAATGAATGAGATTCCAAGGCTAATCAATATGGCATGGTGTATTTGTGGGGATTTTAAATCGGTTCTATATGTAGATGACAGAGTGGGTGGGGCAAATGTAACAGATGAGGATATTGCTGATTTTGCTGAATGCATTGATACTTGTGACTTGCATGTAATGCAATGTTATGGACCAAGATATACATGGACCAACATTCACATCTGGTCAAGAATTGATTGGGCTTTATCAAATACTGAATTGGTGAATTGTTTTTATTTTGTGCATGTCGAGTACATGGTACATGGGTTATCCGATCACACCCTAATTCGCTTTCTTTCCCAAGCATCCCCAAAGTCTACCAGCCAGTTTAGATTTTCTGAAATGTGGAACAAGGACCCACATGTCGAAGCTATTATCCAAGAAGTAATGAGGAAAACAACCAGAGCTTCAAAAATGGAGGAGATAAGGAGAATTTTGACTCGAGCTTAAAGGGCCCCTGAAGAAGCTAAATGGAGACAAGTTTGCTCGACATCCATCATCGGATGGATATTAAAAGAGCACAACTGGAAGCTATTTCAACCGAATATGATGAATAATCGTCAGGATGCAAAACTAAAAGAGGAAGAAAAAGGATGAGGAATAAATCTGTGGATATTATACGGTTTGCTTATATGCTTGAAAAGACAACAAAGTAAGTTAGATTGGGCCCAATATGGAGACCAGTGCAACAAGATATTTTTTTCAAATGTAAAGAGAAGGAGAATGTCCAACTTTATCTATGCAATATAGGGGTTGAATGGAGTTAGAGTGGAAGGTTTTGAAGAAATAGCACACGCTATGGTGCAATTTTATCAAAATTTGTTGGGCGTAAGACAAGACAACAGGGTAAAGGCTGTACTTGCAGTGTTCCAAGCTCGAAACCGCATCACTTTAGAGTAGCAAGTAGAACTCTGCAAACCATTTACTAATGATGATATAAAGGAGATGGTGATGAGTATACCAAATGATAAATCACTTAGACCGAGATGGTTTTAGCAGTAGTTTTTTCAAAAGCAGACTGGGAAGAGATTGGGGGAAAGTTTTGTGATGCGATCCATGAATTCTTCACTCAAAGGAAAATGCATAGAGGATGGAACACAACCAATCTTGTTATACTACCTGATTCTGGTATTTCTTGTGCAGTTCCAGCTCACCCGCCACATCACTAGCCAACTACGCCTAATCGGTCGCATAAGAGAGGTATCGGCCCGAGTCACCCCTTAAGAGTCGGGTAAAAGCCAAAGGCCCATTAGGGCTAGGATTTCCCTAAACCATGGTAAATTACTATGCTACCCCTTTAAAATCTCCCTATAAATACCCATCAACTGCCAACTTCATGGGGCATGTTCCACATTTCACAATTCTCATTTTCTCACAATCACACATTCAAGCTCTCAAACTCTCAACACAAATCCCAAGAGTTTTCTCATTTGGAAAATCTCTTCATTCCCAAGGAATTCCTCCATACACATCGAGGAAGATTTCCTCGATCTCTTCAATCAAGCCTATCACCGACTTGAGCATAGGAGGGGCGTTCCACGGGATCCACCTTCGAGGCTTCGCCTTTTGTAGGTTCAAGCAATCACCACGCGAAATCGGATCGATCATGCCACGTCCTCGAACCGAAACAAGTAAATCCTTTCTCCCTTCGGATCATCATCTACATCATCAACTCGCTTTTCTCGGAAACAGCTTTGGCGCGACGTGGGGAAGAAGGTAGCATATGGTCACCAGTGGCACTTGATCTCGATGTAAGATGACGCGCGACATGACCAACTTGTCGGTCTCTCACCCTCATCATTCAATGTCTACAGGGGCTAATCCCGCAGCGCCCTTCAAGCCGAGGATGCGAAATCATCTCGGCGGTCTATCGACAACCGCCACACCCGGCCGGAAGGGTACGTCACCCTAGGGACTCTTCGGAACTTGATAGAGACCCCTTAAAACGACTGTCGCACAACAAGTTCAAGAGAAGGTGCGAGCCACCATGGAGCAGCGCATGCCCATTATTCCCTTCCACTACACCCCGATTGTTGGGTATGGCACAACCCCCGGGAAGGTTAGCCTATTGGCCACTTCTCGGGCGGGATGCCCTCCCACGTAGCCCCGGAACAACCAACCGACTCACCAACTATGCTTGCTCCTGAGTAGCCAAGTGCCCTCCCGACAAGGCGTCACAAAGAAGGCGATGCTCAAGGGATTATCGAGGCAAAGAAAACTCTCCATAGAGCCAACGAGAAGATTGCCACTTCGCACACGGCCTCGACCCCTATGCCACCCACAGTAGGCGTTCGCCTGGTTTGAGGATCATGGCGACGCCTTTTCCCTAAACACGAGCAAGGGCCCCTGGGGGCGGAAGGTCCGCCTGAGTCCTACACGATCGGCTACACGTAGCCGCAATTCTCGCCGAGCCTACAATGCTCCAAGGCGTGACCAAGAGCGGTCTGTCGCTCGGGAGTGGGAGCGATCAAAAGAAAGGCGTCATGAGCAATCAAATCTAAAGGTTCCCGAGAAGTCGGAGAGGACCAGGCGCACTCCTCCTCGATCCGAGAGGAGGAAGAGTCCTTCCCTAGTGGAAGTTCCGCGCCACCAACCCCGTGATGTTCCCTGTCTCGGCTCGATTCAAGGCTGACCCAACATACTTTCAACACTCCATTTTCAAAGAAGATTATGAATGCCCCCGAATAAAGAAAATAAAGGTCCCAAACATCGACCCATACAATGGCACAACCGATCCCGAAGATCACCTAGCGTACTATAAGTCTCATATGTACGTGCGGGACGGGGATGATGCGACCTACTGCCGATTCTTCCGTGCTACATCGAAGGGAGTCGCGCAGAAATGGTTCAACAATCTTCCTCAAGGGAGCATCTCTTCCTTTTAAGAGCTATGTGAGAAGTTCATTGCGCAATTTATCGCGAGTTGCAAGCGTAAGAAGACTAGCATCCACCTCTCCAAGATTAAGTGTTAGGAAGAATTAAGTCTTAAATTTATTAATCGCAAGTGCACGGAGTAGTTGTAGCTAGCTGGCAAGTACGGGTCGTGTCCACAGAGAGTTGTGTTTTAAATATCAAAGCTATCTTAAACTTTCTGTCTAGGCGAATCAACACAGATGAGATATGTATGGTGATTAAACTAACCCGGAAAGCAAATAAAAATATGCTCGGGTTGTGATTTTACCACTTAATAAACTAACTAATCAAGACAAGCCTAAACCTAACCAAGTCTATACAAGTATTTAGGAGTGGTCGGTTGTACCATCAAAGGCCACTCAAGCCACACTTTCGAGGGTCATGAGCTAATCTAATTATTCTAACCACCTACTTTTGTGGGGTTAGCCCAATTAGACTACAAGAGTAGCAACCTATAGACCTAGTTAGGATTCGGACTATTTTCATGCTAAAATCCCGACTATCCTCTTTACCCACGCTAGTAAATTGGCTCCACATTTTAGTGATAGGCCAATCACCCAAAAATCAAGATGAAAATCCCTTTCAAGCATTTCATCGAACACGTGGTGGGCATGAGAAACAATCTCAAATAACAAGCATAAACTAGTTGGGTTAAGGCCTAAACAAGATTAATTAGCCATTAGGAAGGCTAATCACAACCAAAGCAATCAACTTTAACAACTAATTGATATAAAAACATCAAACAAAAATAAAAACTACACTAAAGAACAAACACACACAAACCGACTTGAATAAGAGCATAAACTAGATAATTAAACTCAAGCATGAAAACAAGTAATAAATCTAACTATAATTAACATCTAGACTAATAAAAATTGAATCTTGAAACTAAATTAAACAATCAAAGTATTAAACTAGAAGTAAAGAAGAAGAGAGAAAAAGAAAACTTATGCTTAAATTGAAATTGAAGGCTTGAATCCCAAAATCTTGTACAAATCTCTACACTAATCTCCCCTAATGGGATTTTATTTTGGCTAAGTAAGAACCCTAAGAGGTCCCTAAAATCCCTAAAAATCGAGCCCCCTTGAATTAGAGCCAAAATTGTCCTTTTATAACCTCGTAAAAACCGAGAAAAATCGAACCGGGAAGTTGCACGGCCGTGCAGGTTCTCGCACGGCCGTGCAGGGTCCGCACGGGTACTGTGCGAGTTTCGAAAGCTTCTGGTCGGTTCGCACGAGTGTGTGACTTTGCGCAGCCCCTTGTGCGACTTCCGCATAGCTGTGCGAAGTTGCACCGCCCTCGTGCACACCATTATCTTGCTCGTTTTGCTTCCTTTTTGGCTCAAAATTTTTGCTATTGTCTCGATTTGATTTATTACCTACAAAAGTAAGAAAAACAAGTAAAAATCCTAAAATTAAATTATTTTACAAGTCAAAAACTAAGTAAATAAGGGTATAAATGACGTAATATTTGGACAGAACATTAAGCAAGGGAGAAAGCGGACCCTTAAGGACTATGTCGAAGGTTTCATGGAGAGGCCGTCCTTATCTCCGACTTGTAAGACAGAGTCGCCTACGATGCCTTCCTTAACGGACTCAAAAGCGGAAGATTAAAATTTTTCCTCGCTGAACAAAAGGTGTCCACTTTAGCGAAGCACTCCAAAAGGCGGCCGACTTTATTCAGAGCCATAGAGATCTAGGCGAGAGGAAGGAGATGAGGTCGGGTAGAAAGGAGGAGATGGAACATTTAATCCTTGAAATGAAAAGAAGTCTTGGAGAAGTGAAGTGGACCACCGCTTTAACACCGACCCCCAAAGTATTCTCGATGGAGATCAAAGGGCATCCCATGCTCAAGAAACCACCTCCCATGTTCACTCCTCGTGAAAGCGCGAGCTTCTAACAAATATTGCGAATTTCATGAACAAATCGGACACAACACTACAGAGTGTCGTGCGTTAAAGAAGGCACTTAGGGAGTTGGCAAATAATAGGCAAATTGATCGCTTTCTCAAAAAAGATACTCATGGAGCACAAGGAGGTTCTTCAAGGCGAGGATATGGGTACTATGATGATGAAGACGCTACTAAGATTATAGCCAACATCGCTGGGGATTTGTAGGGGCACCACCTTTTCTTCTCGGAAGGCTCACTTGAGGTGAGCAACAAGTCCTAATCACCAGCCAGCCTCCACTTGTGAAGGTGCCCATAGTGACCTTCGGAGAACAAGATTTGAAAGGCATGGCCAACCCACATGAGGATCCTTTGGTCATCTCATCGAAGATTTCGGACGTCATAGTCCGTAGGGTCCTTATCGACATGGGGAGCTCGGTAGACATCATCACCATGGAATGCCTAAGTCGGTTAAAGTATACCCCTCGAATCTCATTTCCCTCGTTAATCCTATCGTCGGATTCGGAGGGCGGACGATACACCCCATAGGCATGATCCGCCTACCACTCGGGGTTGGAGAGAAACTCAAGGGCCGAAACATCGAAGTGAAATTCCTAGTAATTGACATCCCCTCCACCTATACTCGTCATCATTAGACGTCCCACCCTCAACCGGATCAAAGCGGTCGTTGCTCCATAACTTCTCCTTATGAAGTATGAGCTTGATGATGGATCCGTAGGTGAGATTTATGAAGTAAGCCTTCGACCTTTGATGGAGAAGCGAAAAAGGAGGGGAAGACTCATGATGATCCGAAGGGTAAGAAGCTAAAGGCGGAGCACCAACCAAAGTCTCTTAGACTATGATGGTGTGCTTTACTACCACGGAAGATCATGTCAAGGTCCGGCTTACACCTCTCGAAGACATTGAACTCATGAGATAATGATGCTTATGTAAATAGTTCGAGCTCATTGTTTGGCATTTGGGCCTTTCTTTAAAGACCCACCCAGCCTAAGTCCCAAAGATGTTGTAAAGGAATCATCCGCGATTGACGCGACTTTTTCGAAACCGCTCAACTGGGGCACACGGTCTTCCGTTGCATACGGACTTCGATCTTTTATTAATATAACGAGCAAGCTTTCCACATCTTTACGTCTCGCATTTTACTTTAAGACGATCTTAGGGGTGTGAATAGGGGCTAATATGAACCCCTAGAGTGCCCAAGCCCTAGGTTCCTTTTGTTGTATTTTCTTAACTTTGTCAAAGTTAAAAGAAAAGCGAGGGCTAATATGACCCCTTATGGCCGCTACATTGCTAGTTTTTTCGTTGTATGTTTTTAAATGCGTCGATTTTGGGTTCAACACTAGGGGCTAATACAACCCCCGGGACAGCCAAGTTGTAAAACTCAAAGAAGACCCAACTATGATGAAGGGTGATCATGTACCCCAAGCGGCAAGAAAGCAAAAATCAGCAACTATAAAAAAGAAACAACGAGGCAAGTAAGCATTGAGTAAGCATCCAACAAGCACCCAACTATGATAAAGTTCAAGCAGAATGAATCTAAAGTAGCAGAGTATCAAGTCATATGGCACACAGGACATCGTAAATAACTCATATCCTACTAAGAGTCATGGAAAAGGGGGCCAATCCTTGGAGCCATCTTTGGCATCCTTGTCAATGCCATCATCTTCGGGGATCTCCCCCTTCTCTCGGTGCTTCCTTCTCGGGGATGGACACGGCCGGAGGGCTTGACTCCAAAGTGAGACCATTAGAGCGAGATCCAAGCATAATACAAGTAAATGCCAAGTATGAAGAGATCAACTAGTCTTCGGATGCGTACATTCGACAAAAGAAGGCCTCTTGGATGAAAAAATATTGAGCGTATGCGACTCGATAAGCGAAGATCCCATAGGATCCCTAAGAGCATTACTTAAGCTCTCGATCACCGGAAAAATGCACAAGGTCAACGCCCTTGAAGAACACTTTTGTTCCGCAAGAAATTGCTCAAAGGCTATAAGGTTCAACATACGACTGGTTATCTCCGGATTGCGAGAAAGGTCAATCGAGTGCCCACATTTTTTCAAAAATGAAGGGAGCGATGGTTTGCAAGTTGAAGACGAAAAAGATTTTTGGCCGTCAAGGCTCACGGTCTTTATTATAGCCCAACGCTAAACGTCGTTTGATGACATCAAGCTCGGAGGCAAACGACGACCCCCAACGTAAAATTGCGACTTGGGCACAATCGGAGGTACCCTACGAAGGCCCATATTAAGGAGTCGATATATTTCAGCCTAACGTGGAGTCAACATAGGTTCACCGAAAATGGGTTCGATTTTCTCGATCAAAAACGGTTAATATATTTCGACTAACGGAGCCGGCGCCATCATATTTCCGCTTTGAATTAGGGTGATATTTTCCATCCGAAGGAGCCTACAATTTCTTCGCTCTAAAATCGAGGTCGGTATTTTTCCGTCTCTTTCGAAAAGTTTTACACATAAAATTGGGTGGGAATGTTTCCCCCAAAAATATGCCAACATTTTAAAAAAGAGGCGTCGCAGAGGGCTCGGTGCGAAGGGGGCTGCGAGGACTCGGTGCGAATGGTCGGCCGGGGGTCGGCCGAGGGGTCACCGCGGGGTGGGGTTGTAGGACTCGGTGCGAACGGTCAGCCAGGTGGTTGGTCCAGGGGTCGGCTGCGAGCGTGTGGGGGGCTGCGAGGACTCGGTGCGAACGGTCGGGCATAGGGTTAGCCGAAGGGTCGGCTGCGTGGGGCCCGCGACCGGGGGCGAATACTCGGCACGAACTGTCTGGGGAGAGGGGTCGACTATGGGTGGCCCTCTTTACCGGGAGGCAACGTAGTTATTTGGGGGGAGGTGTCACCGGTTAAAATAAAAAGTTACGTAACCTCGCAAAAACTCTCCGCAACGAAGCATATGATTTTGGAGCCGAAACGTCTCTCGACATCAAGCAACGACTTAGCCTCCATGAGCTAATAAGTCACATTTCCACCTCCACAGGGGGATATCGTTCGGAGTTACGCTCGGCGATAACTTAGCCACCCGGGAGCTAAAAATCGCAATTCTAACTCCGTAAAAGGAACACCCCTTAGAGGACGTACAATCATGCACTTCTAAGCCTACGAGAGCTGGAAGGTCGTGTAAAGACTCATGTCCGTGTTCGGTCCGGATATTACATTAATTATACCCTTATTATTAACTTAATTTTTGACTCATAAAATAATATATTTTTTTATAAATTTACTTATTTTATTTACTTTTATAGGTATTAAAGTTCAACCGAACAAAAATCGGAAATTTGGACTTAAAGATAAGAGAAGTATGATCTTGCACATTAAGACTCAAGATTTACTAGAAAAGCAAATAAAGGAAAAAAAAAAAAAGGGAATCCACGCATCGCCGTGAGGAAAAAGCGCAGGAATTGATATGGTAAACTTTGGACACTGATGTCATGATGACATCAGCATGATGTAATGATGACATTAGCTGACATCACCATCAATTTCTTCTGAACTCAAGTTTTGAGCTGCATATATAAAAGGTGACCACAACTTTGAGTTGGAGGACAATTAGGGCAGCCATAGGATTAGTTTTTTGGTTAATTTTAGTTTCATTCAATTGATTTTACTTTTGTAAATATTGAGATTTAATTTGTTTTAGTTTTAATTACTAGTTCGAAAATTCGGTTCCTCACAATTTTCAATTTCAATTCGATTCGTTTATGCTAACTTCTTCCCTTTTATCTTTCCTTTCTTTATAACTTGTTTAATTTAGTTTAAAGATTCGATTTTTATTATATTTTGATGTTAGTAATAGTTAGTTTAATTGTTTAATTTCATGATTAATTTTATTTTGTTAGTTTACGTCGTTCTTCGAGACAATTTTTTATTAGTAGTTATTAGATTAATTGTATTTCATGTTAATTAGTTGTTAATTTGTGTCACTTTGGTTGTGATTAGTCTCTTAATAGCTAATTGATCTCGTTTAGGCCTTTACTTACCTAGTTTATGTTAGTATTTTGGGATTGTTTCTCATACGTACCACATAGGTTCGATGAGATGTCCAAAATGGTCTTTTCATCTTGATTTTTAGGCGGTTGGTCTATCACTAAAAGGTGGAGTCAATTTGTTAGTGTATGATGTGTAGTGGCGGAAGCAAAGAAAAAGATGGAAAAACCGCAAAACACACAACAGGGCGGAATAGGACCTGCAGGTGCGGTTCTGGGGAAAAGGGTGAAAGGAGGGGTAAATGTGCTTGGATTTGGACGAAACTTGGAGGGGAGTGAGGTAACTGATGAAGGAAGGTTGTGGCCAAGTTTCGTGAATTTTGGATAAGGGGAACTACCTGAACAGATAGCCAGAAGTTGATGCTGCTGGCTGGATGTACAGATTGATACCCTTTGTTTGATTTTGATGTGGAGGACGGAAGGGTTCTTGGATGGGGCTGAAATTTGGAGGAATGGAAGTAGATGGACTGGAAGGATTGTGGTTAAAATTTGGCGAAAAATGGCTGAGGGAATTGGGAGATATGGAATGGCAAAGTCGCTGGATAGTACCTTGACTCGGGCTCGGATACGTAAACACCACCGAGTGAATCAAGGGCGCTCTCAAACGGTCCGGATACAGAAACACCACCGGGGTCTGGGAGACTCAAAGGACACCACCTAGATGCCAACCTAGGATACAACTTTGAGGATTTAGAGGCTCGAGAAATCCATCTCGAAAAAGAGTATAACACTCAAGGTTTGTATATTCATCAAAAGGTGTTTTACAATGGAGCATAGGTGCTGAATATATAATGCTTCATGTGAGCATTGACATAACCGAATTCAAGCTGAAAAATAAAGCAAAACAAAATGCTAACAAACAATATTCCTTTCCCTTCCTCCAAGCCAAGCTAGAGTAAATCCTAGCCAAGTATTTCAAAATTGGGAACATGTGGCCTAGGCTTGTTTTCCCCTTCTTCAAGCTTCTTGATTCTTTGATGCTTCTAGAATGCCTTGTCATCATCTTTCTTTGTTGCTCCATAACCGGCCATGGCCCATCTCATTTTAATATGGACCGGCTTCATTCAAGCATCAACTTATTCATGTACTTAAGCATAAAATGGCAATGTTCCTCGGTTTGACTTGACCATGCACTCTTGCTTTGCCTTGGAGGTTTTTGTGGCTAGTTTCAACTAACCTTCTTAACTAAATTGGTAACCAATTATTTATGAACAAAATTCATAAGAACTTAATGTTTTGGACTCAACACCCTCCGGAGTCCATTAGCACCAATCGGATGAGTTGTGAATTCTTCCCTTGATCATGAAACATTCAAGCATCTCCGACTGAACCTTAAGCATCCATGGCTCTTCCAAATGAATATCATTCTCGCTCAAAACATAAGGCCGGTCACTTTCCATCGGTGTAGGTAAAGAGAATAGTTAGGATTTAGGCATGAAAATAACCTGAATTCTTGCTAGGTCCGAGGTTGCTATTTTTGTAGTTTAGTTTGGCAACCCCACGAAGTAGGTGGTTAGAATAACTAAACTAGCTCATAACCCTCGAAAGTGTGGCTTGAGTAGGCTTTGATGGTGCAACTAACCACTCCTAAATACTTGTATAAACTTGGGTAGGTTTAGGCTTGACTTGATTAATTAGTTTATTAACTGGTAAAATCACAACCCGAGTATATTTTTATTGCTTTCTAGGTTAGTTTAATCATCATATATATCTCATCTCGTGCTGATTCGCCTAGACAGAAAGTTTAAGTTAGCGTTGATATTTGAAACACAACTCTCGTGGATACGACTCGTGCTTGCCTGGCTAGCTACAACTACGCCGTGCACTTGCGGTTACAATTTTAGAACATAGTTCTTCCTAACAAGTTTTTATGCACTTGCGGTAATAAATTTTAGAACTTAATTCTTCCTAACAGCCCGCATGGGCACTTGCACTCCTAACTTAAGGTTAGGGGTCGCGCTCTCCATGGGATGTTCCCTAGCGAGAATCATCCACTTCTAAGCCTAGGGACCTAGAACGTCGCGTAAAGACCCATGTCCACATGGGCACTTGCACTCCTCACTTAAGGTCGGGGGTCGCGCTCTCGTGGGATGTTCCCTAGCAAGAATCATGCACTTCTAAGCCTACGTGAGCTGGAAGGTTGCGCAAAACCCATGTCCGCATGGGTACTTGCACTCCTAACTTAAGGTTAGGGGTCGCGCTCTCCGTAAGACGCTCCCTAGCAAGATACTTGTGTTCACGCACTTTTAAGCCTCCGGGAGCTAAAACGTCTCGTAAAAGACCCACAACAACGTTACCGTGGGCAAACTCACTTTCTTCGAATCCAAGGCACATAGGGTCCGGGACGCCTTGAGGATCCTATAAGGACTACGAGAGGACTCATCCTACCCCGCAAGAGCCCTAGAAGGACCACGGGAGGACTCATCCTCCACGGAAAAGCCCCTAGAAGGATCACAAGAGAACTCATCCTCCCCGCAAGACTCCTTTTTAGCCCCAAGGGGCTAAGTAAAAATCATTCACCACAAACAAAGCATCAATAATGGGATAGAAAAGCGAAGGGAAGTAAGGCTGCCAAAGTAAACTTCATTCATTCGTTCATTCATTAAGGCAAGAGTGCGCAATGCGCCATTACAAGAGAAGCAAAAATGTCTAAAGTTCAAGATACTACGCTACAACGCTATGGTTACGCCACGACGCTACAGCTACGGTTATGCCACAACGCTACGGTTACACCACGACGCTACCGTTATGCTACAACCCTATGGTTACACTACTATGCTACGAGTTACAGTACTTAGATGGAAGGAGAGCCATGGCTACCACCTCACTTCTCCTTCGGAGGGTTCCTCTTCTTCTCTACCGGAAAGTTCCTCCTCTTCTCCTCTGGAAGGTACTTCCTCTCCTCCACGAGGAGGCTACTCCCCTTTGCCTTGGGCAAGTCCCTTCGGTCATGGTAAGAGGGAGTAGAAGGGCCATCCACCTACTCACCACTCTCCAACGGAAGATCGGACGATGAACCGACGGTCGGAGCGGCTCCTCCTCCCGCTGCAACGCTTGCCGAAGAATTTAGGTTCATTGACTAAAGCTCAATGATATGATCATGGTTGAACTCCACCCAAGCCTCAAGTATACCCCATTCGGGACAGAGTGCGGCTTGAAACAACCTAAGAAACTCCGCACCATCGTTTATCAACCTCGTCTTCAAAGCATCGTCGATGAGAAGCTGGTAGAACGCCTTCGAGACAAAAGATGGCCGGTGATGCTCAATCGCTGTTTGCTCAGCCTCATCTCGGTTGAAGCGAAGGCGGAACTTCTCATATCCGACAGAAGCGTCCCGGCGGTCGTTTTCTCCGAAACAAGAGAAAGGAGAAGAATGAAGAAGTTGAAATTTTCTATCTTCCTTAAGATTTACCCCTTATTTATAAGAACTTGGGGTCATAAAGGCATAGTGGAGTGGGCTCCACATTCCACCTACCTACCTTGGGAAGCATGCAGTTAGAACATAAGAGGCTAAATGATTCGGGTATTTCCCGGACAGTTCTAGCTCACCCGCTACATCACTAGCCAACTACGCCTAATCGGTCGGATAAGAGAGGTATCGGCCGGGTCACCCCTTAATGGCTAGGTAAAAGCCCAAGGCCCATTAGGGCTAGGGTTTCCCTAAACCACGGTAAATTACTATGCTACCCCTTTAAAATCTCCCTATAAATATCCATCAACTCCCAACTTCATGGGGCATGTTCCGCATTTCACAATTCTCATTTTCTCACAATCACACATTCAAGCTATCAAGCTCTCAACAAAAATCCCAAGAGTTTCCCCTTTGGAAAATCTCTTCATTCCCAAGGAATTCCCTCCACGCACATCGAGGAAGATTTCCTTGATCCCTTCAATCAAGCCTATTACTAACTTAAGCGTCGAAGGGGCGTTCCTCGGGATCTACCCCGGGCCTTCGCCTTTGCAGGTTCAAGCAATCGCCACGTGGAATCGGATTGATCGTGCCACGTCCTCGGAACCGAAGTAGTAAATCCTTTCTCCCTCCGGATCATCATCCACATCATCAACTCGGTTTTCTCCGGAAACACTACCAAAGGTAATTTGTCCTGAAACTGCTACTAATTTTCAACCAATTTCTTGCCGTAATGTCTTATATAAAGTTGTGTCAAAGCTGCTTGCAAAGAGAATTAGCATGATACTTCCAAGTATAATCCACCCTAGCCAGGGGTCGTTGTCAAGGAGAGAGAGTTCTTGTACAATGTTTTATTATGCCAAGAAATTGCAAGAGGCTACTCAAGGAACAATATCTCCCAAGATGTCTGTTTAAAATAGACATGAGAAAAGCCTATGACTCAATTTCATCGGGATTTTGTTGAGGAAGTATTGAATGGGATGAAATTCCTCGTTGAATTTGTTTCATGGGTTATATCATGCATAACTACTTGTTTCTTTCATCTGTTTCATTAAATGGAAGTCCCCATGGATTTTTGAGGGGAAGAGAGGTTTGAGACAAGGGGACCCTCTATCCCCTTTGCTGTTTGTCATTCCAATGGAATATTATTCAAGGCTCCTGGTGTTAGCTAGGCGAGAACACAACATTTAGATTCCACCCAAAATGCTTCAAATTATAGATTAATCACTTGTCTGTTTGTAGATGATTTGATTGTTCTCGTAATGTTAGAAAGGATTCGAGTGGAGTTGATAATGAAGACTCTTAGACAATTTGCTGAAACTTCGGGATTAGAAAATAACCATCGAAATCCATGATGATAATGGCTCGGATAGATGCGAGAGAGGAAGCAACAATTACTTGATTGTACAGGGTACATTGAGGGCCATCTCCCAGTAAAATACCTTAGACTTCCAATAATAGTCGGAGACCGAGCAAAGATGAATCTACGTTACTAATTGATAAAATAATAGCCAAGATGTAGATGTGGAAAACAAGACACCTCTCATATACCGACAGAGCTACCTTGATCAACTCTGTGCTCATGGGCCTACATAAGTTCTAGGCATCTCTATTCATGCTCCCCTTAGAAGTAATTGACATGGTAAGCAAAAGATGCAGGAATTTCCTATGGGGTGGAGATGGAGAATACAAAAGAGTCCCATATGTGGCCTGGTTTGAAACTTGCAAGCCTAAGGCTTTTGGTGGAATGGGAATTAAAAACCTCAAAGTATGGAATGAAGCTTGTATAGCAAAGATTGGTGGGATTATACCCCCAAGGGGACACTTGCTGGTATTGGGGAAAATTGTGCCAAATTAAAGATAACTTTAAATGGGATGCGGTTATAATCGAAATGGAGGTGGGGGATGAGAAGTATAGAACATACTCTGTTAGGTCGGGCTACAAATGGAGACTCCACTTTGGGGAGAAAATAAATTGGGCAAAGATGGTATGGTCAAGGCTGAACATACCCAAGCATAATTTTGTTTGCTAGCTGCTTTTGCATAAGAAAGTCCTCGTAAAGAGCGGATTGTGTAAAGTCATGACACTTGCCGACACAAATTGTGGTGTTTGGAAAAAGCCCTCGAAACAATAGACTACCTGTTTTTTGAGTGTGACTCGGCAAGCATACCTAAGAAGGGGTGGAAAAGCTGGGTTAGAGTGAAAATCAAAGCAACAGGCTTGGAGTAATCGATGGTGAGGCTTTAGAAGATCAAAGAGGAGAGATGGAAGAAACAACTCTGTTGGGCCGGTGAAACAACCATATTATACCATATATGGAAAATTAGGAACCAAAGGGTGTTCAACAATATTTTCGAGAGATTATGCTAAAATTTTACAAGAAATTAAGGAGCATATTAGAATGAGGGCAATTACTATAGCATGGAGATCTAAAAGATTCACAAAATGCGTAGATAAAATTCTGATGTAAATTGATGAAACAAGTAAAGAAGTGGGTGCTAGTCTTTGGTAAATATAGGGAAAGGAAGGTAGTATATACACGAGTGTAAAAATGGGTTGATATAGCCATGTTTCATCATAATTTTGATACACCTAACTCATTCCATATATATATATATATATATATATATATATATATATATATATATATATATATATATATAGGATTTTTAACATCTGTACCCCTCGTATTATGTCTGTAATCATTTTTCTACCCATATCCGATTGAAAATTATTTTTAACCCCCTTACGTTATTGACATATTAGAGTTATAGGTCAATTTGAGATTTTAAGTTGACCGAGAGAAGTTAAAAGACGAAAACGCCCTTAGAAAACCGAACCCCACTACACTCATATTTTATTTATTTATTTAACCCTAAACTACTTTATCTCTTTCTTCATTACTCTTACAAACACAATTGACCACCATATCTCGAGTCTCTCTCCTATCCCTCCTTCTCTCTTTCTCTCTTTCTCTCTTTCTCAATCTCTTTCTCCTTCGTCAGGCTAATGCTATCTTTGATCAAATCGCTGAATTCCCAACGCACAAGCTCTTCCTCAAGCAATGGCTCAAAGAAGAAGAACCGATTCACAATCGAATTTCCCTAAAAGAAAACCAAATTGATGGAGTTCGTAAAGAGCTCACAAACCTCTACACTTTGTTCTTCCTCTTCCACACTCTCTCTCTCTCTCCTCCTCATCATCTCTCTATCTCCCCACTGCATGTTTGCCCAAAATCATGGATCCCTTCGATTTGCTCCTTCATCTTGGCAATTCCGTATAAGACCGACGTCGAGATCCACCTCGAGAAGCTCCTGGAGAGAGAGAAAGAAGACGACAAGCTTCTTGGGAAGTGCGTCAATTAACTGCAGAAGAAGGGGGTCAAATTTGATCCGTTGAACGACGTGGATACGCTTCAACGGGCGAGGAGTATGAGGATTGAGAGTAAGGCGGTGAGGAAATGGTCCGTGAGGGATTTTGTTTCTTTGTTCTTCTTCTCTCTCTCCTGCCTTGTTTTGGTGGTTACAACTTATTAGGGTTATCTTGTGTGGTTAGATTATGGTTATTTTGAATTTTAGTATTTGATTTGTTGGGCTTAACTGAATTGATTGATTATTGTGGGGGATTTGGGGTTACGGAATTGAATGCGAGAACACTCGTTCTACTTTTGCTATAATTTTGGGGGATAACTAATATGCCGATTGGATTAATTATGAAATAATGTGAGTTAACTTCTATGGACATTAACTTTGTATCAAGTTAATGTTGAATTCTCATGATGTTTTATTTTAATTTTTTTGAGCTGATTTTTTCCTTTTAATGGGTCTAATCAGAACCATAGTCTAATGGAGGCAATGAAAAAGATTCAATAAATATATGAATTAGGGGAAGAGGGTATTTTCGTCTTTTAATGTCTTCGGTCAACTTAAAATCTCAAGTTTCCCTACAATTCTAATATGTCAATAAGGTCAAGGGGTTGAAAAAATTTTTAATAGGACATGGGTAAAAAAATGATTGCAAGCATAGTAGAGGGTACGGATGTTAATAATCCTATATATATATATATATATATATATATATATATATATATATATATATATATATATATATGAAATAGAGCGCCTTGCATGCGGAAGTATTTTGGATGTACAAGATAATCAAAAATTTGAACAAACCAAATGAAAGCACTATAACAATAAACACAAAGATTTTAAAGTGGAAACCCAAATTGGGAAAAAACCACGAACGACACAAGCAAACCGATTTCATTATTTATGAGGAAGTACAAGAATGATCTCAAAACCTGTGACCTTCCCAAAACCTGAGTTTACCCTATATCACAATGCTCTCCTCTCAATAGCCCATGTCTCAATTGGATACCCCCAATTGACTCTCACCAAAACCCCAATGCTAGTATGATTGGGTCTTTTTAGATGATTACAAAGGTGAACAAACCTTCCTTTAAATAGAAAAGAACCTAACCCCTAGGCCTATAATGTCCGCACTCTGCAATTATAAACCATTAAAAGTGAGCACTTAACACACAAAATAGACGAACAAAAATGAAGCCAAAACATTGCCGCAAAATAGTGAATGGCACGGTTAAGCGAGGCTTCGCACGGTCTAGGCCGGGCCATGTTGTCTGTCCGTGAATGCTTCGGTTTTTTTGTTTCTTCTTGTTGCGGCACCTTATGAAAGCATTATTAGGTGTAATTTTGAGCCACACCCATCAATCTACACCTTGGATCAAAATCCCGAAAACCATGCTTGTTACTCGTCAACGTACCTCTCCTTCCCGAGAAGTAGCACTCGGAGGGCTCCACCTCGCAGGGCAATCACAAGTTGTAGCCATCCACTAAATTCAAGCTTCCCTTGGACATATCTAAAGGAATAATCTCTATCAACCCCTTCTTCTTTACATGTTCCAACCGCAAATCAAACAAACAAATTAGTCTATCATTTGTCAATTTACTCGAAACCGCTAAACCCGCAGTTGATCCTTGAAAAATGTAGAGGCTCGCATACCTCCACTACTACAAAAACATTATATAGCGGCAAAAACTAGCGACGGAATACGACTCGTCGCTAACTAGCGACGAAAACAACGACTGAAACCGACATTTGTCGGATAAAACTTAAGTTGCGACGGAATTAGCGACGGAAGAAAAATTCCGTCACTATTTTACTCATTAGCGACGGACCTAACGACGGAAATAGAAAAATTAGCGATGGATTTCTGAAATAAATGTTTTTAAATTTTTAAATTTTTTTAAATTAGCGACAGAATCATTCCGTCGTTGATCCCGTCGCTAAGTCTAATTTTTAATTTTTTTAATTTAGCGATGGAATCAATCCGTCGCTAAATCTAATTTTTAATTTTTTTAATTAGCTACGGAATTAGTCCGTCGCTAATTCAAAATTTTTAAAATTTTAAATTTGCCGCCTATTTTAATTTGAAAAATATAAAATTTTTCAAATTTAATTTAGTGACGGAATTTTCCGTTGCTAATTCCGTCGCTAATCCAACATTTTCAAAATTTAAATTTTCTGCCTATTTTTATTTTTCAAATTTTTAGTTAGCAACGGACCGTTTCGTCGCTGATTCCGTCGCTAACTCAAAATTTGATAAATTTTACGTTCGAGGTTATTAAATTTTCTCCAGTTTTGAAATTTAGAAATTTTTTAATTAGCGACGGATCGATTCCGTTGCTAACTAAATTTTTTAAGTAGCGATGGATAGTCCGTCGCCGATCCGTCGTTATGCTAGAAATAAAATCCCAACTTCAACGAGGCTCGGCAAAAACATAAGGAGAGATAGATTGAGAATTAGAGAGAAGTAAGAGTATGAGAGAGCAAGAGGCTGAAAATCTTTCCTCCTTTCGTAATCGTCTACCACCGTCATTCGCGCTGCCGCCGCTGCCATCGCCACCACCGTACACATCACCAACAAACCATCTTTAACCTCTTGTAGGTATGCTTTCTCCATCCTCCCTCATTGTTAGTTGTATTTATAATTTACTTTGTTTACTATAAAATTTCGAGTTTAGAGGATTTTATATAACTTATTTTGATAGGAATGGTTGAAATGAAAATGAGGTAGAAGGTGAAGATAATGAAAAAGAGGAAGAAGAAGAGGAAAAGGAAGATGAAGAACATAACTTGTGTTTGTAAATAATGTAATAATCTTTTTTTTTTTTTGCAATTAGTTTTTATGAATGTTGGTGAATTGAAGTTGAATTATTTATGACTTTTGTGTTTGTAAATGATTTTTGTGTTTGAATTGAAGTTGAATTTGATGTTGTTATGTCTGCCGGATTATTTGGATTTGTATTTCGTTCTAGATTTTTGTATTAAGCACTCAAAATACACAAAATTGTTAATTTTTTAAAAAATTGGCGATGAAATAGCGACATAATTCTATGATTCCGTCAGCTGATTAGCGACGGAATTTGTATTAAACAAGAAATTCCGTCTCCGATTGGATTAGCAACGGAATCAAATTTCGTCGCTAATCCATCGCTAATCGGCGACAGATTTTTCCGTCGCTAATTGTGAAATGTCGTTGCTAAATAACGTGTTTCCGTCGCTATTTCCGTCACTATATAGCGATTTTCTAGTAGTGCTCGAACCCTTCAACAAAACTTTAGAGCCCCTTAACACCTTCAAGACTCCACTTTCAGCTGAATACCTTAACCCTCTAGTTTCAAGGGCACCCAAAGAGATTAGATTGTGTTTTAGATCGAGAATGTGCCGAACCTTAGTTAGGGTCTTTACGACACCATCATGAGTTTTTAATCTTGACTTCACCAATTCCAAGCAATGGAGCATTGGACACTATTACCCAAATTAACAACATCAAACTCAACACTATCATATATGGAAAACACATCTTTATTATACACACTCATGAAATATACAACCAGAATCTAAAATCCATTCCGAATCACTTCCCTTTTCATGAGAAGTAAGCAAAACATCACTATCTAACTCACTATCAACAATTGTAAAATCGGCCTCACCAACATTTTGAGATTTATGAGATTCTCGCCCCTTTTCTTTTTCCTTTGGAGACTTAAGTTTTTATGACCTGGTTTCTCACAATAATAACAATCTCTCTCAAACTTGTACTTAGATCCCTTCTTAGGACTCTCCCTTACCGACAAGCCTTCAGCTCTTTCACCACACACATCAAGGTCAACTTTTCCTTAGACAACAAATTAGTCCGAACATCCTCAAAAGATATAGTATTAGTTTTGCCATACAATAGGATTTCCTTAAAATGCTTATATGATGCGGGTAAAGACACAACCAATAGAATAATGTTATCCTTATCCTCAATTTTCACATCTAAACTCTCTAAGTCAATAAGAATTGAATTAAAATAAATTAGATGCTTATGAACGGGAGTACCTTAAGTCATAGAAGATGTATACAAATGTTCTTTAAACGAATCTTGTTGGCAAGACTCTTCGTCATGTAGAGTTCTTGCAACCGATGCCAAAGTCTGTCATAGTCGTCTTATCAAGCACCTTTCGCAGCACATGGGCGCCAAGCACACCGAAAGTGCCTTTTCTTCCAACTCCTCATAGTCATCATCTATCATCGTTCCTTGCTTTTGCGTCTTGTATGCAACCCATTGTTCATCGAGACATCATTTCGGGTTTGGCTCTATCACATGTGATGTGAGAACCTTCCATAACCCATGTTGGGTGAGAATCGTCTTCATTTGAACCTTCAGAGATTAAAACTAATCTCTCCATCAAACTTTTGAATATCAACTTTCATAATCGAAGACATCCTAACTTGTACTCGATACCACTTGCTAAGAAATAGAGCGTCTTAAATGTGGAAATATTTTGGATGTACAAGATAATCAGAAATTTAAATAAACCAAATGAAATCACTATAATAATGAAAACAAGGATTTTAACGTGGAAACCTAGCCCAAAAAATAACCATGAACGACACAAGCAAACCGATTTCACTCTTTATGACTCGATTTCACTATTTATGAGGAAGTACAAGAATGATCTCAAAACTTGATATCTTCCTAAAATCCGAGATTACCCTATCTCGCAATACTCTCCTCTCAATAGCACACATCTAAGTTGGATACCCCTAATTGACTCTCACCAAAACTCTAATGCTAGTATGATTGGATCTTTTTAGATGATTACAAAGGTGAACAACCTCCTTTTTAAATAGAAAAGGAACTAACCCCTATGCCTATAATGATTGTAATTAAAATCCATTAAATCCGAGCACTTAACACACGACACAAATGAACAAAAATGAAGCCAAAACGTTGGTGGCGAGAAGAGTGAATGGCATGTTCAAGCCAGCCTTAGCAAGGTTATGCCATACAGCAGGTCTAGGCCATGCCATTTTGCTGTCTGCGAATGCTTCAGTTTCTTTGATTCTTCTTATTGCAGCACTGTCATGACCTCATAGACTTGAGCGTGCCACTTTGCGAAAGTAATTTTAGACACACACACGCACACATGAACGTGAGTGCGCGCACAAGCGTACGCACGCACGCGCACACACATATATATAAATCAATAGGGAATGAGAATGCCATAATTAATGAATTTGACAATTGTTTTCTAAAAAATAAAGTAAGGACGGAAAAGGTGTTGTCGTTCTCTAGTTAACATGCACATTGTTGTTGAAAGTTACATACACATTGTTGTGGATGCCAACAACAAAATTGTCATTCAAACTAAACATGTAACGAGATTCATCCTCCTTAGCTGATGCATGAACTCATTCAATATATTTATATAGAGCAAAATCAATAGCGAATGAGAGTGCTAGCATCAAACTAAAGTAGGTGTTGAAAGTTACATACACATTGTTGTGGATGGCAACAACAAAATTGTCATTCAAACTAAACGAGTAACGAGATTCATCCTCCTTAGCTGATGCATGAACTCATTCAATTTATCAAATTTTTTACATAACAAGGCAAGCAAAATGTGTTTTTAACATATCTATCGAAAACATCATTTAGTGGAAAATCATATGATAAAATTTTAAAATTTTATTCCTTCATGTACTGTTTTTTATTGATTCCCTTGTTGAAATTTTATTTTCTTATAAATGTGAAAATAACATAAAAAGATCTCATTAGTGAAGATTTCCCTAATTTTTTAAAGTATGTATGATTGTTTTTCCACACATTTTTTTATCAAATTGTCAGAAATATTTTTTGGGTATTACATTTTATCTCAAATTATTAAGAATATATTTTTAAATTTTTTTTCCGAATTAATAAGAATTGTTAAGAATATATACCTGTGAATAAAAAGTTACCAAATCAAAAGGACTGAACTGTTTGGACTTTTCGTGATTTAAGCCCATATCTCAGGTCAATAAAACTACAATTTCTTGAATGGGCGGGCCACGAAGCCCACCTCATGGGAACGAGTTATATCAAAAATTCTTGAAACCATCTAAATCCATATCACAAATTAATAATGTCGTTTTAATTAATACTTTCCTTTAAAACATAAAAATTAAAAATCAGGTATAGGAAAAATGAAAAAGAAGTTATAAGAATATAAAAAGCTCAAATCCAATTCTATCAAAGAAAGAAAAAAAACCTCAAATCCAAAAGATTTGATTTTAAATATGACAAGCATTAAAGGTTTGGGATGAAGACTTAGTTTCTAACTTTAAGTCATTCTGATTATTACATGAATACTAAGGTATAAATCCTATCTCTCTTAAGTTTTGATTTCAATTCATTCCGAGTACTATAGAAATTCATGTGTAAGTTTCCATTATGTTTCGACCGACTCGTAAAGCACCTTATTACACATGTTCTACACTCGATGTTTCGACTCACTCGGATATCACTCAGAACTATCGCATGCTCAAATAATTTCTCTAACACTCTTATTCTAAGTATTGACTCGCATATTTCAACTCAAAGAGAATTACAGTGTTAATTCCTTATTCTAAGTCAGTTTATCTCCTTTATAATTATTTGACCGGATCAAGTTGTTGTACTTTGATGTTCTATTCTTTTAACTTGATCATCCTTAGGATTGACTCAGATGAAATTTGGGTATATTGAATATTAGACTTAGAAAATTCCATTCTTCTAGGCCTAAGATAATTAAGCATTTAATTGCTCAAATTTAATTATTATTTGTGCCTAATCTTGGACCAAAGTATTTTATACTTTGAGAACCAATGTAGTTTGCTTTTGTAGGTTATTCAAATGAGACTAACTTATTTTTAAAATAAAAAATCAACCGGCTTCTAATTGTTGAACACCAGGAGACATGTTTTATCCACTTCGGACATGGCTCACATATCGTGTCGTGGTTGTTTGTTTCCAAAGCTGGAAAACTCCAACTCTAGGCTTAACGGTTGTTTCCACCACAACTTTCAGTCACCACCAAGTGATTGGACCATCTTTTGGAGCCAAGAGCTATTGCACAATGTTCACATCCCAACGGATCTTTTTCTAAGTGACTCGAAGAGCCATTACAACGACTAGTGAAGATTTTTGTCCGTAACCAAGACTCAACGGTCACTCGCTTGGTTGGATATAAATAGAAGATACCTCATAAGACTAGAAGATTGCTGAACATATTACTTTCAGGAGAAGTTATTGTTTTCATTTTTATTCATTCTTCTTCTTACAACTCCAAGTATGTATTTAATATTTTCCGAGTTGTAAAGAAAGTCATGTAATTAGTCATATTCTTTTCTTACTTTCTAAGTAAGGTCCCTTGACTGAGCTGTAAGGGTTAACTCAGCTCAGCTTGTCCCCGATTGTGAAGGTTCTCTCAGTCAGGAAGTATTAGATTAGATAAAGTAAATTCCGAGTCTAGGAAAACATTGTAAGGAATTGTTTAAGGGAGAAATTCTGGTGGAGTCGAGTCCTTGTATTTTGTAGATTCAAAATAGTGAATTTGACTTGGTTTTTGGATTAGCACTATCTCGTGGTTTTCTCGCCTCAGGAGGGTTTCCCAGTAAATATGTGTTACCACTTTTCTAAGTCTAATCTAGACTCGAGAATCTGCTGCTTAGCTGATCTGTTACAAAAATGCTTAAATTTTCTCCATCACCCTATTCACCCCCTATAGGGTGACTTAGACTCTTCATGAGCAAACCTTCAATTGGTATCGTAGTCTAGCCTTTCAAGAGGATCTCACCATCCAAAGGTATAAAGATTAGATGGCTCAAAACAATGGAGAGTTCGAAGAAGGAAGATCATCTACCGGACCACCAAAGTTCAAATGATCAAACTTTGCCCATTGGAAGAAAATGATGGAATGTTTCCGATGGACAACGATGAAGAAGTTTGGAACATCATCCAAGCCGACAACTACATTCCAATGAAGACGAAGAATGCAACTCTTATACCCGAAGAATGCAACTCTTATACCTAAAGCCAAATATGAGTTCACCATCGAGGAGACCGAGAAATTCGAAAGAATTTCAAAGCTATGCACACACCGATGTGTGCCATTAGTACAGAAGAATACAACAAAGTCTTAGCTGGTGACATAGCCAAAGAGGTGTGGGACACTCTTGTCAACACTTATGAAGGAACAAGCTAAGTGAAATAGGCGAAGATAAGTCAATATCTTCATAAATATGAGCTGTTCGAGATGGAGCTAGAAGAATACATCACTCATATGTACATTCAGTTCACAGAGATTACCAATAATCTCAAATCTCTAGGTAGAAAGATCTCTCACGAAGAAATGTCCAGAAAGATTCTAAGATGTCTACTAAAGAAGAAATGGGGTCCTAAGGTGACAGCCATTGAAGAAGCTCAAAACCTTTCTCAACTAAGGCCGGATGAGCTTATTGGCAAACTACGGACCCATGAGATTCTCCAAGCTTTATTTGACATTTTAGAGGGCTACGACGTAGACCTCTTCCCCTCTATTATTGAGCAGATGGCCTCTGTGCCAGCTCAGTCCAAAAATTTGCTCCATTCCCTTCGGAGCCCTTTTGACTCGTTATTTTTAAACAGTTCAAAGTTCCCTCCCTCATATCCAAATGCAGTTTCGAGGCTGCCATTGTGGTTGGTAGAAAGGAGATTCTGGGTTATGGGTACCAGGAAGTCAAGCCTGGTGTTTGGGTCCATGAATCCGAGTAGAAACCTCCTCCACCTCCTCCCACTCGGACTTAGACTACTCTACCACTCCCTCCTCCCTCTGCTGGTCCCTCTACTTCTCAACCACCTCCTACAACCTCTAAGGCTATGTTTACTGTATTGGTAGACAAACTCTCTTCTCGTGTCCGAAGAACTTCGAGACACCCTCCTCTATCTCAAAATGTCCTTCAAGGACTGGTCATCAACAAGAAGACCGGACAGTCTCGGATTTGAAAGAACCAGGATCCGTTGATCGAGCTTAAGGGAATCATCAACAAGCAGCACGAGTAGCTCCAACTTCTTCGAGAACGCAGAAACTTCGGATACTTCTAAGGAGTCCTCCAGTCCAGCCAAGTCTACCTCGACCGAGGTCGAAGAAGAAGAAGCTACAGCAGGAGTAGCTCAGCCTTAGGAGGAGAAGGAAGAGGAGAAGGAGGAAGAGGAGAAAGAGAAAGAGGAGGCCGCTCGAGTTGAGGACCAAGGTGCAGCAGCTCCTAAACCGGAACCGATATCCTCATATCTCGATTTGAGTTGGTCGAAGAAGCCGGGGACGTTGGTAAGTCCATAGCCGCTAAGTCGAAGCACCTCCCTCCGCTGTCTTCCAGGAGAATGAGCCCGAGGAAGATATGCCACTGGCTCGAACAACCAGGACGGAGCAACTTCCGGACATCCCTGTGCTTGCCGTTGCCGCCGCCGCGATCATACACCCCTCCCAAGCTTATCAACGCTGACACACTGCCCGTCCCTCCTCTTCTCGACAGCCAACTCACCCCTCTTAGTCTATTTTTTTAAAATTTTTGTCCAACATCAATTGTACTCACTTGATATTTTCTTTCCTCCTGTTTGATGAAATGCTAGGGGAGAAAAATAGAAATCTTGATATTGTGTTTAGGGGAGCTCACCCTTTCTTTCTTTGAGCAAATGAGTGAATATTTTTTTCTTCCGAACGGACTTATTTTTGAGTTACATGTTTCGAGTTAGATATTTATTCTTACTTTTCCGCTTTGATATAATCTGCTCATTTCTTTGGTCCGATTTCTTTTTCCGCATAACTCGTTATGAGTGATGATATGATTTGTAATACATTTTCTAAGTATGGAATGTCTCTCATATGTCACTCCTCGCTCTAAAATGTTCTGCATAGGGAAAATGAAAACTCATGTTTCGCACTAACAAGTTTCTATTTAAGTGTGGAATGCCTTTCATAAAAAGGGGAGATTGAAGACTCGGCTTCTAACTCTAAGTCATTCTAAGTATTACATGAAGCCTCGGGTAAAAATCCTATCTCTCCTAAGTTTTGATTTCAAGTCATTGTGCGTACTATAGAAACTCGTGTGTAAGTTTCCATTCCGTTCGACCGATCGACTCGAAAGGACCTTATTGCACATATTCTACACCGATGTTTCGATTCACTCGGACATCACTCGGAACTATCACATGCTCAAATAATTTCTCTAACACTCTTATTCTAAGTATTGATTGCATATTTCATCTCAAAGAGAATTACAAGTGTTAATTCCTTATTCTAAGTCAGTTTATCTCCTTTATAATTATTTGACCAGATCAAGTTGTTGTACTTTGATGTTCTATTCTTTTAACTTGATCATCCTTAGGATTGACTCGGATAGAATTTGGGTATTGAATATTAGACTTAGAAAATTCCATTCTTCTAGGCCTAAGATAATTAAGCATTTAATTGTTCAAATTTAATTATTATTTGTGCCTAATCTTGGACCAAAGTATTTTATACTTTGAGAACCAATGTAGTTTGCTTTTGTAGGTTATTCAAATGAGACTAACTTATTTTTAAAATAAAAAAGTAACCGGCTTCTAATTGTTAAACACCAAGAGACAGGTTTTATCCACTTCGGACATGGCTCACATATTGTGTCAAGGTTGTTTGTTTCCAAAACTGGAAAACTCTAACTCTAGGCTTAACGGTTGTTTCCACCACAACTTTCAGTCACCACCAAGTGATTGGACCATCTTTTGGAGCCAAGACCTGTTGCACAACTTTCACATCCCAACGGATTTTTTCCGAGTGACTTAGAAGAGCCTTTATAACGACTAGTGAAGACTTCGTCCACAACCACGACTCAACGGTCACTCGCTTGGTTGGATATAAATGGAAGCCACCTCACAAGATTAGAAGATTGCTGAACAATATTGCTGAATACATTACTTGAGGAGAAGTTATTGTTTTCATTCTTATTCATTCTTCTTCGACAACTTCAAGTCTCGTATTTAATATTTTCCGAGTTGTAAAGAAAGTATTGTAATCAGTCATATTCTTTTCTTACTTTCTGAGTAAGGTCCCTTGACTGAGCCGTAAGGGTTAACTCAACTCAGCTTGTCCCCGATCGTAAAGGTTATCTCAGTCAGGAAATACTAGATCGGATAAGGTAACTTCGAGTCTAAGAAAACATTATAAGGAATTGTTTAAGGGAGCAATTATGTAAATTTTTATATTCTATGGATTCAAAATAGTGAATTTGACTTGATGCTTGGATTAGCACTATCCATGGTTTTTTGCCCTCAGGAGGGTTTCCACATAAATGTGTGTTACCACTTTTCCGAGTCCAATTTAGACTCAAAATCAGTTGCTTAGCCGATCCGTTATAAAAATCGTTTAATTTTCTCCATCATCCTATTCACCCCTCTAGGGTAACTTAGACCCTCCACGAGGAAACCTTCATGGGATGTACGATTATGTTTATTTTATTTTATAAATTTTCTATTTTTTACCTAGTATTTATTTAAAAATAATTTTAATTTAATATATATTTAAAATTATTTAGTAATGTATTTTTAGCACCATAGTTGTGAGCATATCTATCCCACCTAATAATATCAAAAAAAAAAAACGCCTAATAATAAATTTGGAATGATCCATGATCCATCTGCCAAATTTTTGTTAATATTGGAAATCAAAATCTTTTATTTTGTATATTAGGTTTGTTAGAAAAAGTAAAATTAGAGATGCCCAAAAAATCAAAATAATATTTTAAAAATCTTCTAATGATAGGTATAAAAATAAGAAAAAGCTAATATTATGAGCTAGTGAGTAGTGATATGTGATAATTAAAGAAGAAAGATTATTTTATTATAATATATTTATGTGATAGTGATATGAAATCTCTCTTTGTTTACAGAAACGATAAAAATGGTACAGTTTGCTTGTCGAAAACAGGATGTACACTAGGACTTATTGTTTTTGTTGTATATTTATATGACCATATAGATTTTTTTTTAGAATGGTGAGTAAACTAATGATTAGATAGTCCTTATCTTAAGGGTTCTACTTATTTTGTATTCAATAAGAATAGAAAGAAAAGATACATTAAAAATGGATAACCATATAAAAGTGAATGAAATAGAAAGTCCAAACTTAGCCAACCAATTAGTTGTTTGCTTTCCCTCTCTGAAAAATATGTTGAATGTGAACTTGATAGCAATGGCTGAGGTAAGCTTTGTATATTCGACCAGAGTTTAAATCTCCCAAGAGTTTGAACTTATTCCTTTTTTTTTTTTTTTAAAGAGAGGGCCAAAGACCAATAAAGGTTGGATTCAAATGCATGTTTCAGTGATACTTTAAGATATTTCATCAAAACTAAGTGATATTTAATTTGTTTGAAAAAAATTCAATAGACATTAAAACAAGATTAAGAGTCTGTTTGAAATGATGACTAAAATGACCATAAATAGCAGTAATAATAGAAAAGAGCAGAAACAAATATAAATTAGCAAAAACGAATAAAAACGATTAGTCGTTATAGTTGAAACGAACATAAATAAACATAAATGACCTGTTTTAGTTGTTACAACTATTATTTAACTTGTTATGAGTTGTTACGTAATTTTTAATATACTATTAAATATATTATTCATTTTATATATTTCACAATATCGAATATTTGGCTGAATAATAAATATTTAAAAAATTATGATTTATGATTTTTTTGAATATTTTATTTTACTTTGATGTTAATTTTACTCAAATAATTTATGACTACATAAATAATGAGTTATAATTGTAACTTACACATTGTATAATTTCATCCGATGCATAAAAATGGGATACCAATTTCCCTAGATCTAATATCATGTATGAAGGACCATCGATACAAGAGTTGCATGATGCTCGTAATAAACATACAATAAATTCTGTTAGGGATGAAATAGCTTATAAGATTAGTGGTGTAATTGGAGATGTTTGGTAGTGACTTGGACGGTTGTAACTTTTAATATTTTGGAGTAAAATAATATGTATATTCATAATATCCACATGCTTATTACATAACATTTGACATACCGTCATTTTAGTGACTCGTTTCACCATAATAATAACAATCATAATAATAATAATAATAATAATAATAATAATAATAATAATAATAATAATAATATCCACATTAATAATGATGATGATGATGATGATGATTGTTAAAAGAATATTTGATTTAATTAAATCTAAGTATACAAGTGTAGATGCTAATTGGTGATGTAGCGAGACTTGATCTTGCTGATAGAAAAATAAAATTTTCTTTGAAATCTCCCTCGTTTTGTTGATAGGAAGTGCAACAACACAAACAAGTAAAAAATATTACTGTATTTTAAGTTGCCCCTGAAAATGAATCGCTATTAATGTAACTAAGAAGTTTTTTTGCGTTTATTTTGACTAAATTTGTTTTGAATTTAACTTGTTAAAATTTGTTGCAAATCTATCCTAGTAAGAGCTTAATACAGAAAAACAAAAAAAAAAAAACATTTTGCAGATTATATAATACTAATGCAAATTTACATATAGGACCTAACCTAGGTACGATATATATATATATATATATATATATATATATTTGGTAATGGAGATAGATAAGCAATTAACATATGAGTGATTGTTGCTTCGCTTTGCGAGCTAAGCACTTGGCCACTTTGACTCGATTCCTATTGACTTTAATAATAGAAACCGACTCAAAAAGATGAACCAAACTAAGAATGACTCGGCATAAAACGTGAGACTCCTTGGAACACATCACCCTTGATTTCCAACCCCTGCTGTGCCGCATCTATGTGGATGGATACATTTTTATTTCCCTTGGAATGAGCCTCTTTCAGTGCACCATCAAGGCTTCTTGAAGTGCATTATGTAGATAACCTGTCCAAGTGCCCTTGCTGATGATCATATTATCGTCCCTAATAACCCATGCTGCCCTCGCTCCGCTAGATTTGATGTCCTATGCTCGTCCGTTAGAATAGTGAACTTTGGTTGTGTTGAAGCACCCGCCGTGAACATCAAAAGCCTTGATGGGTGGTGCTGATGCCGTGCACAATTCCCATACATATCTTTGACCACAATTGCGCGTTCGAATATGAAATGGAAGATTGAACATTGACCAAAATGTCCAACGGACAATGAGTCTTGTTGTTGAACTTGACATTGTTCCTTTCCTTCCAAATTTCCAACAGTGTGTACAGGAAGTAATTGAACCGAGATTCTTTCCATTTGCTTTTGTCTTTACTAAAGTAAATGATCCAATTCCTTCTCCAGACTCTTGAAGTCCAAATTATTCCCACACTCAATCTTGATCCCTAGCATTCCATTGGCCCAAATCCTTTTCACAGAGCTACGGTTTCTAAACAAAGGGTCCATTGTTTTGACTTCCTTCTTACAAAAACACATAGATCATTGACCTCTATACTTTTCTTTCTCATTACCAGGCCTAATGGGAGAGCTTTTTGTAATACTTTCCACCAAAAACCTTTAGTTTTGGTTGGGAAGGAAAAGCTCGATATGTTTTCCAATCCTTGCAAGACCCAGCTTCCGTAGGTTCGGTTCGCTTGTGGTGAGCAAGGTAAGCATAACCTGTTTTGAATGTGAACTCACCATCCGATGTGAACCTCCACAAAATGGTATCATCATCAATGTCTTCCTAATCGGTTGAGCCAGAATCCTAGTAGCCGTATCTTAGCTGAAAATCACGTACCCTCCTCACATCCCATTGACCTAAGTTGCTATCAATTAGTGTTGCCACTTTTTGATCACGGGGTAATCATGCCTTGTTTGCACATTCTTAAAGACTAACTCATTACTATTGGTCTAATTATGTTTTCCGATGATTATGTTATCGCCTTTTCCTATTCTCCACATAAGACCTTTCCTAAACTTTTCCACTGCATGACAAAGTCCCTTCCACCCCCATGATGCCTTATGTTCCTTTGGCTGCTGGTCGCAGAGCTGAATAGGTGAACTAACACCATACTTTGCTTTGCAAAATTCTCGCAATTATCCGGTTTTCGTTTATGAATATCCTCCATGCTTGCTTCATTAGCAATGCCATGTTAAGCTTGGATACCTCTCTAATTCCTAGACCTCCTTTCTCTTGGTTGAAACAGGACTTGCTTTCTTTTCCAAAGTCCCCTTTTCTTACCAGGTTTATCCCCCAAAAGAAAGTCACCATGAGAGAGTTGATCAATGACATTACCTTAATCGGGATCTTAAAGACTCCTAAAACGTGTTGGTTTAACGAGGTGAGGACTAGCTTTCCGGCATTGGATAGAAGGTCGAGTTGTCCATGATTCCATTCTTCTCTCGAATTCTCTCAATGAGGAAGTGGAAATGGGCTACTTTTGTAGCTTGAATTACCGGGATGTGCCCAGATTTTTATCAAATCACTACACAATATTGAAGTTAAACAACAATTTGAAACCATTAACTTCTTCCTTGGAGACATTTTTCGATAACATGATGGATGATTTGATCTTATTCAATTTTTGTCCCGAAGCCTCGTAAAAAGCACCGATGGTGATCTTGAGATTGCTTATCGAATGGAAATTCGCCTTCGTGAAGAAAATTGCATCGTTCGCAAAAAATAGATGTGACACAAGTAGGTGCACCTCTAGCTACCCGAATTCCTTGGATCCTACCCAAGCTTTCTTCATATTTCAGGCCTTCGAAAGTGCTTCCATAACCAACAGAAAGAGATATGGTGAGAGTGGGTCTCCTTGTCGAAGGCCCATCTCTAGAATAATAGTATCCGTTGGTTCCCCGTTGAACAACATGTTGTGTCGAACTATAGTGACACATTGCATAATGAAGTTGACCCACTTCATAGTGAAGGTTTGCTCCTGGAGAGCCACCCTAGAAGGAGGGGTGAATAGGGTAATGAGGAAATTTGATCAAACTTAGAAACTTTTTGCTTGGAAGATAATAGAAAGATGAGTCCGAGTCTAGATTGGACTCGAAATGTATGCACTCAAAAATACGTGGAAACCCTCTTGGGACAGAAGACCATGGACAGTGCTAATCCAAGCACCAAGTCAAATCCAATATTTTGAATCCTCAAAATACAAAGGATCGACTCAACCAGAATTGCTCCCTTAGACAATTCCTTACAATGTTTTCCTAGACTCGAAGTTCTCACATCCGATCTAGTACTTCCTAACCGAGATAACCTTTATAGTTAGGGACAACCGAGCTAAGTTAACCCTTACAGCTTAGTCAAGGGACCTTACTCGAAAGTAAGAGATGTAATCGATTATAAGACTTTACAACTCGAAAGTATTAATTACAAGTCGGGAGTTGTACGCGAAGATTGAATATGAAAACAATGACTTTTGCTTAAGAAAAGTGTTTCAACAATAGTTCCAACAATGGATTCAGTAATCTTCAAGTCTTGTGAAATGGCTTCTATTTATAGATGACCAAGCGGAATGGCCGTTGTGTCTTGGTTCCGAACGTAAGTCTTTATCGACCGTTATAACGGCTCTTCCGAGTCACTCGAAAAGATCCGTTGGGATGTGAACGTTGTGCAATGGCTCTTAGCCCCTAAAGGTACTCCAGTCAACTAGTAATGTCTGAAAAGCAAGGTAGAAACCACTATTGAGCTTAGCATTAGTGTTTTCTAGTTTTGAAAACAGAACAACCCCGACACGGTGTCCGAGCCCTGTTCGTAAGTAGATAAAGCTTATCTGCTGTTGATTGACAACTAGAAGCCGACTACTTTTGCATTTCAAAAATGAGATAACCGTGTTTGAATAACCTACAAAAGTAAACCACTTTAGTTCTCAAAGTGTAAAATACTTTGGTCCAAAATTAGGCACAAATAATAATTTAATTAAGACAATTAAGTGCATAATTATCTTAGACCTAGAAGAGTGGAATTTTCCGAGTCTAATATTCAATATACTCAAATTCCATAAAAGTCAATCCTAAGAAAGATCTAGTTAGAAAGAATAGAATCATTAGAGTATAAAGACTTGATGTGGACAAATAATTCTCAAACAAACAAACAGACTTAGAAAGCGGAGTTAACATTGTAATTCATTTTGCATTTGAAATATGCAATCAGAACTCAAAATAGTAGTATTAAAGAAATTATTTGAACATGCGATAGATTTGAGTGATGTCCGAGTGACTCGAAACATCAATGTAACGGATATACAAGAATGTGTTTTCCGAGTCGGTTAGAAATAAATGAAAACTTATACAGGAGTTTTTATTATACTCGAATGACTTGAAATCAAAACTTAAGAGGGATGAGGTTTATACCCGAGTCTTCATATAGTACTCGGAATGTCCGAGTTAGAATCTAAGTCTTCACATAGGAAGATTAATTTTCAATAATACCGCTCGGAGAAAATCCCATCTCACTAGATCATAAGCTTTACCGATGTCAATCTTGATTGCCGCAAGCTTCGTTCCTCTTAACTTCGCTTAATGAAGTCCAGGATTTCATAGGTCGTTAGATAACTATCGGTTATGTTTCTCCCTGGAACAAAAAAATTATGGTTCTCCCTATGATGTCACCCATGATTGTTCTTAGTCTTTTGACTAAGCACTTTGTGATAATTTTGTAGATGACATAGCAAAGGCTAATTGGTCAAAAATCTTGCATATCGAGTAGGATTATCCTTCTTTAGGATGAGAATGATATGAGTAGTATTAATTTCGGGGTCAAGTTGGCCGGAGTTGAGCGAGTCCAATACAGCTTCCATGACCTTCCGGCCTACGTGAGACCACATCTTTTGGAAGAATACGGTTAGAATACCATCTGGTCCCGAAGATTTCAAACCTCTTAATTAGAACACCGCTCCCTAACTTCATCTTGCTGGAAAGGCAGATTGATGACTTCTCTTTGTTGCTCCAAAATCTTTTTGGTGAACCCGACGAGGAAGCTATTGATGAGTCCAGTTTCTTCCCTAGCTGAGATATAGGACCTTTGAAAAGGTTGAAGAAATAGGTTGTAGTAATGTTCTTCATTTCTTCAACTTCTTGGGTGTCCACCCTATCAAAATTCTTCAAACTCTTGATATGAGTAACAACTTTTCTGGTTTTGAATTGTTTGAAGAAAAACCGTGTTTCTCTTTCACCTTGTTGTAGCCATTTCACCTTACCGCTTTGCTTCCAATACATCTCTGCAGTTTGAAGAGCTTCTTCAAGATGTGCCTTCTTTGTCCATAAGTTGGCCAGAAATGAATTTTGCAGTCCTATTTTTTCAAGCTCCAACATGATATCTTTAATTTGTTCCTGTTGGCTTTTGATGTCAAAAGGGTCTCTTCTTTTCCATTGAAGGCACCAGTTTTGCACCCAAATCTTGACTCCTTCAGCTTCTTTAGTATAAACTTCCATGATTGCAGTCTTTCCGGTGTGTTCCAAATCTCCTTGATTAGTTGTTACAGCTTCTTCCCTATATAAACACCATGCTTCAATTCGATAAGTCCGACATTTCCTCTTACTTGTTGCATCTTTGACGTGTATTATGAGGGGTCCATGATCCGAAGCTTGAATTGGAAAATTTTGAACAAAGGGATTGGGGAATTTAGCATACCGAGTCATATGAAGCTAGCGCCTTATCCAATCTTTCAAAAATTGTTTCTTCATTCTTCCTATTATTTGTCCATGTAAATCGAGGACCGAGTAAAAGACAGATCCTTAAGGTTAAGTAAAACTTTCCACTTGGAAAAAGTCTTCCCATCCTTTGATATATAATGAGCCATCCGGTTTATCAAAAGAGTTATCCACTTGATTAAAATCGCCTACCAAAAGAACATTATCTCCCAATTTCCCCATCTCATGTGCGAGGGCCTCTCACACGTCTTTCCCGTCCTAGCATCGGGGGCTCCATAAATAAAAACCACATACCAAGGACCACCTTTTTCATTGATACTACAAATGACAAAGTTCTTACAACTAAAAACAACGAAATTGAAATTGACTTCTTAGAAACAACAATAATACCCCTAACTTCCCTATTGAACTAACACCACAAACAACAGACATTCTTAAGAAAGAAAGAGACAAGTGCAACCACTTGTGGATCACACATAGTTTCAAAAAGACAAAATGCATCGGGGAGAAATTCGTGAGCTAGCCATTTTAGAGATCGAATTGTAGGGTTGCTCGCTGACAAAAGACCCCTACAATTCCAAGCACGTAACCTCATTACTCCTTTGGAGGCTTTTCCACGGGTGCCTCCATAAAACGAATTGATAATAAAGTACTCGACCGATTCTCGGTGTCGATCGATTCTCAGTGTCGACTTATGCTTCATAATTGTGATTATCATTTTCTTCTTTCTCATCATTCTTCGCCAGCTTTCTTTTCTTAATCTCTAAAACCTTGATAGTTGTGACTAACTCAGAACCAACCTCTTCCGAGACACAAAACTGCTCCCAGCTTACACTTCCTAGCCAGCTTTCTTTTCTTAATCTCTAAAACCTTGACAGTTGTGACTAACTTAGAACCAACCTCTTCCGAGACACAAAAATGCTCCTAGCTTACACTTCCTAGCTCAGGCATAGATATAACTTTCCTTTTAAGCTTTCTTCCCACAGCTTCTTTGAACACCGTACTACTTATAGAAATAGAACTAGGGTTGATGCCTTTACCCCTGCACTTCCTTCCCGATCGAAGTCTTTTTGTGACGACCATAGTTTTTGATTGAGTTGTCATAGGTTCATAAGGTTCCAAGACAAAAGATCTTCCTTTAGTTGCGAAGAATCTTATTGGTTCGAGAGGGTTCTATGTTATCCTTTCCCTCCACCATAGGTGGCCAATTTATTTCATTTGAACAATTTTCTTTTATACTCCCCTAAAGGATAATGTTTTGTTGTTGCACTTGCTTACTATGGTCGGAAGACATGGTGTCGTCACTAGTTGAAAATTCCAAGTATTGAGCTTAGATAAGGAATTTTTGAAGTGAACTCTTCTATATGAAACAGGTGTGTTCGAAAGGTGTGGGAATTAGAAGAGGATGGGTGGAGGTATTTATAGAGTGGCCAAGATGAAAAGAGAAACTCTATTCGGGATGGGTCTTGAGGAAGTCATTAAATGCTATGATATGGGGGTCCATAGAAGGGGTGGGAAGTCTAAATTTACCCTCATTAATATTTGAAGAAAGAGCCTCAATAGATTGAGGGGAAGTACATCTGTGAGTGAAAGAAGAGGTGGGATAAACCCCGAAGGAGCAAAGTGGGAAGAAAGGCCTATCTCGCGGGGAAATGGACTCGAGATTTGGTCCGTATGCTACATGAACTCTAGTTGTAGGGCGCTAGATTCAATCTCTTGTTATTCCACTGGTCTACTTGAATTCGGGGTCCGAACTCGGTGGCCCAAATGAGTAAAGTCAACTTCCATATTAATAGCTTCATTTAATGAAGCTTGACTTAATGTGTTCCGTAGCGTATTTGAGAAGATATGAGTTGAAGAAAATTTCCTTATTGTGGCTCCGTTTCCATCTCGTAATGAATTCTGTGGTCCCCTTTCATCTAACTGTCCTTGCACCTGGGAAACCCTAGCTTCATCTAGAGAGCCCGGTAATTTTGCCGATGCTACCATTGGTTGAGTTACTTCGGGTTCGGAATGTTGAATTCTTCAATATGGACAACCTCATTATTCCTAATTAACATATCTCCCTCCCTTCATTCTCATCACCCATGGCATTAACATCATCTTCCATGAACTCATGAATCTCTAAATTATCCGAATAAGGGGTTTGGTTCTACATCGCTCCAAAACTACCTTTGTCGATAAGAATCTTGATGTAGGTGGAAAAGCCTTTATTCTCGTTAGTATACATTCTTCTTCCTTCACTGGAGCGAGGATATAGCCCCTATTTTCGTATCTTAGCAACAAATGATCAAGTTGTCTTTGAATCTAGGCTTGACTCTTCCTGCATTGTGAGCTCTTATAACCCACGAATCCACACCGGTACTGCACCCTATATACGTTCTCATACCGGAAGTAAACCCAAAATGCTACATTATCCTCATCTTCCAAGGAGATCTCTGGTAGCAGAGGCTCTTTAAGGTTAAAGTACACCCTTATCCTCATATTAGGGTTCTAAAAATCATGATCATCATGAAACGCTATTTCGGATAACCCTTTAAAGAACTCTCCAAATCCTAAAGCAACTAATGGAGACCTTAGCCGTAGGGGTACTCCCTCTAGTTAGACCCGGATATGGACCTTATAGAACCCATGACTCCGGATACTTAGGTGAGGCATGCATTGTTTTAAAACAAGCAAATATCCTTCTAAACACACAAGTTTTGCCCTAACTAGGTCGTCTCTATCCTCTCGAGTTTGAGCAATGAAAGATAACGAGAGAACCAAATGAAAATACCTTAACAACAGCTCTAGTGACCCAAGCATTCATCGATGACTCGCTGAATTTCGAAACCGTCCATACTCCGGTATCCACTATCTTTTCGAAGACTAAATTGCTCCACTAAGCCTCCACATCTTTATCAGTCTTGCGAAAAGAGAATAAAGGTGCTGATTTGGTATAAGAATCTGGTGGTAAATCATTAGGGTTTTGCATCGTTATGCCTGGAGGTAAAAGTGAGAAGGAAGAAAATAGTAAGAAAAGGAATCCGTAGAGTTATCCAAAATAGGCCCAACAAAATAGAGAAAATCAGGGAATAATAAAAAGTGTGCAGTAATAAAGGGTAAAGCCCTAATGAGATAAACCCCGAAAGTGAATGCATAGTAGGTGAGGTAGGTGGAGAGAAACTTAAGTATGAGACTCTTCAATAGCAGTTGAAGAAAAACACCTAATCAACTTAAAACCCTTGTGTGATAAGCACCCCAACTGTGAAGACTGAAATAATCGTCGATAATCGTATTCCAACCACCTCCATATACCATCTCATCCACATCCCATCATTGTAGGTTACCCAGGAAGTAAATAGCATTGGTGAAAGAAAACAAAACTCCACCAGTCAGAAGAAGAGACATTAAATGATCATAGAAAAACACCACTTGAAAGAAAATAAAGATGAGGAAGGGAGACACTAAAGAAGAAACAAAGAAAAAGAAAGAAAAATCAACTAGGTTGTAACTAGAGAAGAACTAGATGGATAGTTAGTGGAAGTGGAGAACCCACAAAGACGAGAGAAAATCTCTCTCTACTTTCTCTCTCTAGGAGAGTTTCAAAATGCCTAGGTACAATATATGTGTCATATATTAACATACAAAATTCAAAACTAGATTGTGTATGCATTCTCCTTCTTGGTAGGAGCTTGATTTTCGCATTGTTACTTGTAATATCTTACATAACCATCCCTTTAAAAGAGAATGTCAAACAATAATTTACTTTATTTTTTGTCAATCAGTAATTTAAACATAACTTTACATACATCTACTATCCATTTATACGTCTTGGAGGACCCTCATAGGCAGTACTTCATCCTAAACAACAGCCTCCCATCACCAAGCTCTAGCCTCTCTAACCTCATCTCAATCTTCTCTATGCAATGTCTAACTGCCAAGGACATGACCTCTCTCTCAGGAGCCCACACCATCGGCCAGGTTCGATGTGTCGGCTTTAGGTCCAAGATTTGCTTCCTCTCACTAAGCTAATTGTTCTACCACTAATGTAATTGGAAATGCTAAATTGGGTCTGCTCGATATCATCAAAAGCCTTACAAAGTTTGACAATACTTATATAGGAATAATAAGGACTAACCTAAGTGCGAAAGTGATGAGATTGATTGTTGTTTGATAGCCCATGGAATGTATGTTCGACTCACGAACTCGCCAAACCTGGTTGAGTGTCCGGCGGCTATCCGAGTTGCCGGAATTAGTCACTACTAAAATCCAATAACCCGAGGATGATTAGTTTATGAATGAGAGAATGAGAATGGTAAGAAAGAGGAATCGGTTTCTAAGATTGGCTAGCTCACTCCAAGATCATTGAGTATCTCTGTTCAATGAGAGATATCATCCCATAATTAAATGATCGAATAATGATAATTAATTGCACTATTGATTCTCTTATAATCGAAAAGAATAATGACAATTAATTGCACTATTGATTCTCTTATAATCGAAAAGAGAATTATGTGGTCATTACAAAAACGGTCAATAGGTTATTTCAAAAACCTCGTTGCCAAACATGACCTTCTCCATTTAGATTAGAAGCTTTCAATTGAGGGTCACAAGATTCATTAGTCAAAAGTTATAGCCAAAATAATGCCACTTTTGTCAAGGATTTTGTGGCTTCCATGATGAAGATGGGTAATATTAGCCTTGTCACTGGTACTAATGGGGAGATTAGAAACAACTCTCGATTTGTTATTTGTTGTTAAAAGTCTTATTTGTGTTGTTTAATATTAATTAGGTTTGTTTTCAAGATAGGTGTGAGACTTAATGGGATAATGACTCATATAAACATGGGAGCTTGATGTTATATATATAGTAAAATAAGTACAAAATAATTTTACAATATATTCCTAATTATCCTCTGTTACACCTCTTAGTTTGATCGGGAGGACGCACAACATATTTCAATGTAATAAAAAATGCTAAGAGAAAAGACCTTTAGTAAACACATCAGCAATTTGTATCTTTGTAGGAGTATGACGAACAACTAAATCTCCTTCGATAACCTACTTACTAACAAACTGGTAGTTAGTAGTGATGTGTTTGTCTGCGATCATGCTTGAACAGGATTAGCAAACATATACATAGCACCGGTGTTGTCACAATACAACCGAACCTCGTTGAGAAATAACAACACCAAGATCATAGAGAAATTTACTAATCCAAATGGTCTCAACAACTCGTATAATCAATAGCCTTGTACTCAGCTTCAGTGGAAGACTTCGAGATAGTGGGTTGCTTCTTGGAGTGTCGGGTAATCAAACTGAATTGAGACCAAAGAAACACGCAGGAGACGACGTCGGAAGGAACCACAACCCATGAGACAAGGTATCCCGCAAATAACGAAAAATATGCTTGACAACATGGAGGTAAGTAGTGCGGGAGCATCTATAAAGTGGGAAACCACATGCAATGCACATGCAATGTCGGGATGAGTGATAGTTAAGTACTATAAAATGCCTAGTGTACTTCTATATTGATAAGGATTTGCAAGCAGTTAACCATAAAAAAAGATAGGGTGGTTCGAGGAGCAAAAGGTGTTCTAACGAGGCTTACATGTATGTAGCTGAAATTCCCATAAAAGGTTAATAACATACTTCGTTGAGTTAAGAAAAGTTCGAATGAGGTTGAACCACATGAATATGCTAGTAACAATGAGGATCTTCGAGATCTTTCATTACACAGTGCTAATAAAGACGACTAACAAAGGTTTGAAGTTGTGCTTCGGAGTCGTATGTCATAACAATGTCATCTACATAAATCGGAAGAACTAGAAAGTGTGAGTCAAAGCGTAAAATAAACATGAAGGTTCAACATGACTATATACAAAACCAATAGATAGAAGAAAGTTATCGAAGCAATAAAACCAAACTCGAGAGGATTGTTTTTCACCATATATGCCCTTTTAAGTTTATAAACACGCCTCGGAAAATCCGAGTGAACAAATCCAAAAGGTTGTCACATGTAAACCTCCTTAGTTAGATTCCCATGAAGAAAATAATTCTTGACATCTAACTAACAGATAGACCAATTAAAAGAAAAGAGTAAAGATAAAAGCAAGCAAACAAGTGACAAGTTTGACAACAGGATCGAATATCTCATGGTAGTAAATTCCAGCTTGTTGATGAAAGCCTTGGGCCATTAATTGAGCTTTATATCTCTCTATGCTGTCATCAAAAAGGTATTTTATTTTTGTAGACAACGAAAATGTGTCGCCCATATCTCCTTTATATCTGTTATTTTATTTTGTCATCCGATAATGATATCCCAATCCTGTTCGTGAACTCGAATCATGGTTGGAGTCTAATTGGCATGACGAAACCAATAAACTACAAAGAACCTATTCGAACCAAAATTAACCCTTTTTGCTTGGGCTGGCCCACAAATTCATTTTCTTTCCGATGAACAAAGCCTTGGTCAAGGCTCCTAATTCGGAGCAGGCCGGCGCCACGTTTCAAGCTTTATTACACACTAAATGTAGCATTTCACCTTCAACGTCTCAGCGTAACATGGAGCTCAAGCGTCCGTACAACACCGTTTTGACCAATGTCACGTTCCATGGCTTACAATGTCCAAACATTGTGTTTTGTTCATCTAGTGACCAACCAAGGCATGGAACTCCATACAATACTTGTTTTGACCAGTGTAGCGTTTCATGACTCACAATGCCAAAATGTCTGTGTTTTGCTCTAGTGCCCAATCGAGGCATGAAAATCAAGTTCACTAGATGACACTTTTTGAGGCTGGCACCGCGATCCTTGGCCTTTCCCATGGGATTTCCAGTCTAAGTTGATTTTATCCAATTTTTCCTCCTGGATTCACGCCATGAACCGGTCCAGTTCAGCGACTTGGACGATCGCTTGCATTCTTTTAGGTCATTTTTGTGACCTAATTTTTCTCATGTAAATAGAGAATTATTTCCTCTATTTTAGAGGAGGCCGATGCCCTAGCTATATGCTATTGAAATTAAGCTAAGAGCTACTGAATGCTCCATTTGTATTTTGATCTCTTGGCTCATTTTCAGCTAATCTTTACCACACATTGGAATGATCTCGCTATTTTATCCCATATCTTAATCCTCTACTTTTCACACTACTCTACCTCCATTTATACCATAAAATAGCCTACTTCAATCTTGCTTGTCCGCCGTCATGCGTTCGGATCTCGTTCATGAACCAACTCAATAGGTGGGACAACTTGAGGGTGCTTAATTTACTTTGAATCCCAATTATGGTTTATTACATTTATGCTTTTAATGCTTTCCGTATTTTGGATCAAAATGTAATAGCCTTTAAATCTTGCCTCGCCCGCTTAATTTTATCTTTCTCGCTTTCCTTTTCACTTTCTTTTATCGCTTTCTTATCTTCTTCTATTGCTTTCTTCACATGTTTGATTGATTTAATTTTTCCTATTCATATGTTATATGCTTGATTGAAAACGCATTATTTTAACTCATAATTGGAACTAATAAAGGTCGTTTGGTGATGGGCGGAATGGAGGGCTTATCCCTACATTATATACCTTCACCCACGAACAATAGATTCTTGGTTCTAGACCGATGGAGTCATTTCTTAAACTTCTTTGAACCTTAGTTTTCCCATACTAAGATTGGAAGAGCATTCCTTTTTACTTTTATTAGTTTTTATTCTTAAAACCGATTGTCGACTCCCCTTTTCCTATTTTATTTCTCTTAAATTACATCTCGACATTTCCAATTAAAAATGGAAAAAATGATCTTCTTTATGATAGCCAAAGCTGTGGATCGAGACCGATTCCTCGGTCTCGGCCTATGGTTGGTGCCGGTGACCGGACGGTGCTGGCTTTTGCCAGCTCCAGCCGATCACCGGGCTTGGCTCTAGGTCCGGACCGGTGTTTTCACACCTTTTTGGCCCAAGCCTTGAGGTAGAATGTGAATTATATCTTTTCTATTTTCTTAAATTATAAAATAATATCTCGAGACCCTCTAAAATTAATTTCTAAAATAAAATGGATATTAAAATTACCAATCACTATTTTGCTTAAACTATTTTAAATTAAAATTACAAAAATCGGAAATCTCAATAAGAAGCGCACCCCATTTTCAAAAATCATTTTCAAAACCCTACAAGAGCCACCATCACTCCGTGGGGAAACTTTGGCCTGGTCCTGCCCCGGCCCCCTCTCCGGAAGGGCCGCCCGCACGGGGCTGTTTGTTCCTACAGTGGTGACTCCACTGGGGATGTATCACTTATTAAGAGGGTGAGACTGGAAAAATCGAATTGTGGGTTTTCTTAATGTGTTTTGTATTAGGCTTATTACATTTAGGCAGCCTTGGATATAGTTGCTTTTAATTTCGGTCATTAGGCTTTACCCTTAAGAACGTCTTTTGGAAGAGTTCAAACTACTAACTCAGTGGGCCCACTTAGGCTTGATTATTGGCAAGGTGGTTACTCTCTACTTATAGCATGCTTTTCTTGGTTTTTACCGAGAGGCACCGATAATTCATGCTATTTCCTCTCATGCACCCTATGGAGGACTAAATTGTCGAACTATGAGACACCATGTATCCGATCTAGATTTATCCCCCTTTTGACTATAAAACCTTGGTTGTTTAGGTGGTCCCTTTCTTTTCATTTGCATGCTCGAATGAGTGTAGTTGGTTGAGTATTTAACCTTTTTTTTTTATGTGTCTTTAGATTAGGTTAAGTGTGCTAAATAAACCTTGCATGAGTGTAAATAAAATACAATAATTAATTTCCTTGAGTCGGTCCAATATGTGCATTTTTAGCCAAAAGTCCAAATTTGCCTATCCTTTTAAGGTTGGTCCATTAATTGCATTTCCGAGTCAATAAAAAAATCTCTCTTTTAGTATTAGTTTTTTCCAGCTGCCGGACATAGCCGGCGTCGACCTGCTTCGGTCAGCCAAGGAGGGTTCTGCGGGGACTGTCCTCTCTTTTCAGTTAGTTATAGGTTTTTTAGGCTTGATTTTTTACTTTTAGCATGGTTGCATTTTGTTCGCATTTAGCCAAAATAAAATTCATTTCAAATTAGGTGAGTCCATTTTTGCATCTAGCGAAAAATAAAATTCATCTCAAATTACGTGAGTCCATATGCATTTAGCCAAAAATAAAATTTATCTCAAATTAGGTGAGTCCATTTATACATCTAGCCAAAAATAAAATTCATCTCAAATTAGGTGAGTCCATTTTTGCATTTAGCCAAAATAAAATTCATCTCAAAATAGTTGAGACCGTGTCGCATACATCTTTGGATTAACGAAGTCTTTTCTTTTCCTTATGCATTAGCCAACTAAAATTCATCCCAATCTAAGTTATTAGCGTCATTGCATTCCCCTTTAATTGCTTTCCATGTCTTATGTACATCCAAATAGAAGCATTCTTTTCTTTCCTTTTCCTAGTCTCTTTAGGTCTAGCACTTGAGCCCCTTTCTCCCTAAAAGCTAGTTTTCTATACATGGTCCTAAGCAGTTATCCCATGGGCTGCAAAATAGGGAAGCCTACTACCATTGGGTTTCGTCAAAATCCGAGTTAAAAAAGGTTAGAGCGCTTAAGTAAAGAGTCCAATATCGCTTCCCTCGCTCTACACCTCGATCTATGCCAGTGCGACCAACCTTGGTGCACACAACACCGGTTCAATCAATTTTCCGTCATAGGACAGTATCTAAAAATAATTCCCTCGAATGGATAAAGAACCACAACCATCTCCTATCATTACCTTGCTCAATGAATCCTTAGGTAAAATGGAAGCCTAGATTGAGGCTCAAGATCACAAAGTAGAAACCATGTATGAAACTCTTGACCTTATCCTAAAAACTCTATAGAAGAATGAGAAAGAGAAAGAAACAGAGAAACAAAAAAATGAGGAGAAAGAGAGGGAAAGAGAGAAAGACGACAAGGAAGGAAAAGAACAAGGAGTCCCACGCCACCTCTAGAAACCGATCCCAAACCTAAGACTGATCCACGGATAGATCGGATAGAGACAATGTTAAGAGAGTCCTCCATGTTCAAGAGTCATTACTTTGACCTTATGGGGTTCACTTCAATCCTTAGAGGGAAACTACCTCCCAAATTTACTATACCGGATATTAAGTTTCATGGTTCCGAGAATCCCCATCATTTTCTCAACTTTATAGGAGCAATGACTTAAGAATGTACCTAAAGAAGCTTAGCCATCTTTTCTTGACCCATTCCAGGTCAATAGGATCCTTCTGTCTTTGTTAAAGATATCGAGGAACCCAAGCCACTAATTAGCTTACACTCACTACCAAAATTCCACCGATTGTGGATGAGTGATGAAGAGGACGTTTATAAAATTAACGATGATGGTGACGTTAACTTCGGGGCACACCACCCTTAGAAGATGATGACTTTTGGGGAGAGCCAAAAACTTCTGAAATCTAGATCCTTACCAGATCTGGATGACACAAAGCATCAACGAGTCCATAACGGACTCGGGAAGCCCCAAAAGGAAAAGAAGTTACCAAGGAAGAAGACCTAATCCTTAGATAGCTTCAAAAACTCAAAGTCGACATTTCCATTTGACAACTCATATCTACCTCCCAAAAACATAGAGAAGCGTTAATCGATGCACTTAGTAAGATTGACGTCTCTCCCGAAACCACGCCTGAGGAGGTGGTAGGATTGGTCAATACCGAGGATGAAAAAAAAAGGATCTACTTGAAGAAGGCATAACAATGCCCTTTATCTTACTATAACTTGCACCAAGTTTATGCCTCCGACCTTAGTGGACAATGGATCCACTTGTAAATGTCTTCCCTTGGAGGACTACTAAAAGGTTAGGCATAAGAGAGCAATAACTCGTCCAAGCAAACTGATCATCTCGAGGCTTACGACAATTCCAAAAGAAAATTTTTGGGAACAAGTGACTCTTCCGATCAATGTTGGGCCAATGGCGAAGAACATTGATTTCCAAGTCCTAGACATTTCAGTTACTTTAAATCTCCTTCTAGGACACCCTTGGTTACATGACCACTAGGTAGTGCCCTCCATACTGCACCAGAAGGTCAAAATGATTATTAAAGATCGGGTGGTAATTGTTAAGGGAGACAATCTTTGCGCCACTCTAAGGAGTGCTGTCGTTGAAATAGAGCACGTCGCCGATGATGAAGAGCTTTATGGATTTGAGGTTGTAACTGTTTTGGAAAAGGATGAAGCACCTCTTAATTTCAATCCTTATGTCAACCCTAGTGTCCATCCGATGCTAAGGAAGAAGGGGTATTTTCCTAGCTTAGCTATAGGCAGGAGGACATATCACCTAACTTTTCCACCCATTGAACCCATCAAAAATTACAAATTTGGTCTAGGTTAGCATCCAACTGCTAAGGAAGTAGCCCAAACTAAGTGGGAAACACAGACTAGGAGGATTATATCACTTAGAGTCCACTCTATTAAGCCTTATCCTCGCACCTTAAACGAGCAATTTCGAAAGAAGGGGATGAATTCCCTTACTATGGTTTTCCCGAGCCCTATTATCTACAAGAAAAAGGCATCCTAGTCCCTAGTTTAGAAATTTTCGAGTGCCTTCCACGTATTAGAAAACAAGGTACATTACCTTCTCAAAAGGAACAGATCCATCGAAGACTGGACCAACCTGGTAGAGAGGAATATCTTTGGTTTGTTGTTTTAAGAAGAAAAAGGCCTAGATGTGAATTCTATTTCAGATCTTGCTCTAAGCCATGCCACACCCAAAGTTTGAGCCATCGAAGTTCATCACTAATGTTGACGAAGAAGGGTCCAAGCATATAATTGGGATTAACGCCGAGGAGGGTCAAGAACTTGCTGTTATTTTAAGAGAGCAGTTTGTTTCGAGTCTAGGGGTAGGGCTAGTTTTATTTTTTTCTGATTTTGTTAGTTCCTCTTCCAATTATGTAATTTCTATTTCGAGTCCGATGTACTCCTTTCTTCATTCAATAAGATGAATCTTTTCGCTTACTCTTTTGCTCTTTCTACTCTTAATTGTTTTGCTTCTAATGATGAACAAGAAATCTCTAAGGAACTAATGAAAGCTATGGAAGATCATGAAAATCGCTCACCAAATATAGAGGAAACAATAACTATTAACTTAGGGTCGATAGATCAAACCCGGGAAGTTAAAATTGGGAAAACTCGAATCTAGAAGAGTAGAAGCAATTTACTTCGCTCCTTACGGAATTTATAGATGTCTTTGCCCGGTCCTATTGCCTGGCCCTACAAAGACATGCCGGGAATAGAACTAAGCATAGCGGAACATAAAGTTCCACTCTACGAAGATGCTAAGCCAGTTAAGCAAACATTTAGAAGGCTGAGACCCGAGTGGGCACCGAAGATAAAAAAGAGGTTAAAAAACAACTAGAACCCGAGTTTATTAAAGTAGTTCACTGTCCTCAATGGGTAGAAAATATAGTGCCGGTCCCAAAGAAAGGTGGCCGGGTTAGGATGTGCATCAATTTCGGGGATTTGAATAAGGCAAGCCTTAATGATGGCTTTCCACTACCTCATATAGACATTTTAGTTGACAAAACCGTTGGATATGCCTTATTCTCATTTATGGATGGTTGTGCTAGATATACCCAAGTGAAGATGGCCGAGGAAGACAGAAAAAACTACCTTCATCACTTAATGGGGACTTATTGCAATGTTGTGATGCCTTTTGGACTCAAGAATGTGGAGTTAGGGTTGTTCATCGGTCTTGGACCGGACCGGCCTGGCCTGGCCTGGACCGAAGACCGATTATCAAAAAATCAAGACCGAGGACCGGATCGAATAAGGTTAGTTCAGTCCAGGACCGGACCGGTGAAAACCCGGACCGGACCGAACCGGACCGAAAATATGGAAACATTTTGAATCAAGCAATTAGCACACCAATTGCTATAAAATTGTAACTCTCGTTCGCATCAAACAAGAAGTCCAAAACGAAGCATGATTACATGAAATACTAACGAAAATAGCACAAACTTGTAGAAAATAGGTCAAATCATATACAAATTCGGACTACATGTGCTTGTGAAGAGCATGGAAGAGGGCGGGGGTAGCAAAAAGGAGGAGGCTCATATCTGCATTTTATTAAACAATTGGTGGACACTCCATGAGGAATTCCAACCCACAAGCACCCTCTCTTAGAAGTGATTGGGGAAAACCCCTTTCATTCAGCAGATTCAACATCAAAGCCATTGCCAGGAAGACCCCATAAGTTGCTACCAAGCTAATGGCAATACCCCAATCCAGAAAATTCTCAAAACCAACCGCAATTTGACTACTTGAATGAATCTCGTAATCATCACTCCCTCTTCGATGCTTAATTTGCTTTGGAGGTGGTTGTGGCGATATCTAGCCGATTAGGTAGCCAAAGGATGAAACAAAGCTCTAGTTCAGTCCAAGACCAAATAAAATTCATCCTTTGGCTGAGAGGCAACACATAAAGGGTTCTTTTGTTAGTTTTATTACAAAGGGAGTCAACGAAGGGAGGGACAGAAGAAGGCGAGCAAAGGGAAGGACAGAGGGATGCACAATAGCAATGAAGGGAGGGAGAGAGGGAGACAGCGAAGGGAGGGAGAAAGGGTCGAGGAGAGAGGCGGAACCGAAGAGAGGGAGAGAGGGAGGAAGTGAGAGTAGTTAGGAGGCAGCGAGAGAAAGGAGGGAAAAAGGTGAGACCGAGTGCCGAAGGGACCCAAAAGCCAGCAAGCAAATAAAGCTAACCCCAATTTTTTAACGATCTTCATTCCGGATCAAAACCGGTGGACATAACCAAATCGAACCGAAGACTGAATAGAGGAAGTTTGAGGACCGAGGACCGGACTAAACATTGTTGGTCTAGTCTGGTCTTGTTCGGTCCACGCTGGTTTTCGGTCCGGTTCGATTTTGGACCCAATAATCCACAACTCTAGTTAGAGCCACGTATTAGAGAACAACCAACATTGTTGCAAAACATGATACATAAAGAGGCTGATGTCTATGTCAACGACATAATCATCAAGTTCAAGGATAGGGCGGGGCACCTACCTAGCCTTAGAAAATTCTTCAAAAGACGGTGGAAATACAACATGCGCCTTAATCCACGTAAGTACGTCTTTGGGGTAACATCGAGCACACTTGTTAGGCTATGTGGTCAGTCTTAGAGGAATTGAAGTTGATCCATCTAAGGTTAAACCCATCCAAGAAATATCATCGCTGAAGATAGAAAAGGAAATATGGGGTTTTCTAGGACACATGCGAGTATATTAGTCGTTTCATATCAAAACCGACTATCATTTGTGAACCCATCTTAAGGAAGCTCAAAAGGGAGCTAGGCCTATTTGGGATCGGGAGTGTCAAACAACATTCGAAAAGCTTAAGGAGTAATTGGCCAATCCACCAGTTCTAATCCCACCATAACCGTGAAAACCATTGCTCTTATACCCCACCACAACGAGACCGCAATGGAAGCCATGTTAGCTCAACAGGACGGGAAAGAGGAACATACGAGTGTATTATCTAGGCAAGAAATTCTTAGATTACGAGAACTAATACACTCCCTAGAGATGACATCATTGGTTTTAGTCCGGGCCACCATGAAGCTTAGACACTATATGCTAGCCCATACGGTACAAGTAGTAGCACCAATGGATCCCATCAACCATATTTTGGAACAACCAACTATCGGGAGTCAAATAACTAGATGGACGGTCATGTTATTCGAGTTTGAACTCAAATACATCCCACAAAAGGAAATTAAGGGGAACGTAGTATCGAATGCCAAGCTAATCTACCAACGGTTAAAGCACAACTAAAGCATTTTGATTTTCTATACAAGCGAATCTTACAAGTAGAAGTCGACATATGGACGATGTACTTCGATGGCGCTTCCAATCGAAGGGCTTTGGAGTAAGAATCCTTTTAGTCTCACTAGAAGGAGCACATACTCCCACTTTGGTCTAATTCGATTTTGAAGTCACCAACAATGGTGCGGAATACGAGGCATGTATCACCGGACTATAAATTGCTATAGAGTTAGGAGCCAAGAACGTCAAGGTCTATGACGACTCAAATCGATCATCAATCGATTTCACAAAAATGAAATGTATGTAGTGAAGCCTTGACACCCTACCAAGTGCATCCGATGGAATTAGCAAGACATTTCGACAACATATCATACACCTACCTTCCTAGGAATGACATTAGTTTGCATATGATTTAGCCAAATTGGAATCCATGATTAATATTCCTAGCGGCATTTATTTAATGACCATCAATGTAGAACGGAGGAGTCCGCTCGCGCACATATACGCATTGTAGGTGTCTAGTACTCGACCAATTTAGTTGATACCATGACATTTATCGATACTTAGAAATCTAAGAATACGCACCGGACTCCACACCTAGAGCCCAATGAGCTGTTTGTATGGTAGCTGCATAGTTTTTTATAAGTCAATTATAATTGTATAAGAAAACTAACATGTGAATTAGCTTATTTTGTGTCAATTAACATGAAGCAAAGCGTATAATGGCCGACGTTCATGGTGGAGAATGTGCACCTCATATGAACAGAAGAATGTTGGTTCAAAACTTTCAATGATTAAGGTATTATTGGTCAACCATGGCAGTAGATTGTCATAAGTTATTTAAAAGATGTCACAAATGTCAAGTTTATGCAAACCCGCAATACCAACCACCTTACTTTTTAACTACACTTTTATCGCCCGGCCATTCTCGGTTTGGGGCATAGACATCACCCTAAAGGAACTGAAGGTCACGAATTTATGTTAGTAACAATTGACTACTTCATCGATTGGGTGGAAGTGGCATCCTATGCGACAATAACATTAAAACATGTGGTCAAATTCATAACCCATAATACCATATGTCAATATGGGGTGCCGTATGAGTTGATTAGTGACCATGGTAGTTACTTCAAGAAAAAGGTAGCAAATTTACTCGACAAGTACAAGATCAAGCATCATAAGTCATCTCTTTATCATGCTCGGACCAATGGAGCAAACGGGGCCACTAACAAAAACAACGAAAGATAGTGAAGAAAATGGTCATCAACTACAAGGATTGGCTCGATAAATTACCATTCGCTTTGTGGGCCTACTCGAACCTCTATTAGAACCTTGACAGGAGCAACCCCTTACTTCCTGGTGTATGGCATGGAAGCAATCTTTCCAATAGAAATTGCCATCCCCTCTTTGTGAATTATAGCAGAAAGTAAGATTCTAGAAGCGGAATAGGATACAACGCATTATAAGGAGTTAGTCTTACTAGATGAAAGGCGTTTGCATGCTTGACATAATGTCCAAATATACTAGACAAGTATATCAAGGGAATTTACTAAAAAAGTCAAGCCTCGTCATTTACAAGTTGGAGATTTGGTTCTTAAGGAAATCGGAGCACCAATTCAGGAACCATGAGGGTAGTTCACGCCCAACTAGCAGGGCCTATACATACTCGGTCAAATATTACCAAGACGAGTAGTCAAATTAACGAACTTAGATGGAGAAAAAGTATTTTAGTACACTAATCTAGATCAATTAAAGAAATATTAGAATTAGCATAACACCTGAACAGTTCTCGCATTTGCTAGGCCCAGCCCAATCAGGCCATGACCTTGGTCGGCGCCAGCTACTCGTCCCATCAATGGAGGGATGGTCGGGTCAACATCTCTATCTGGCCATTATTTCTTTTTTCGACAATTAATTATTATTTAGCATGGTCCATTTTAGACGATCTGTTATAATTAATTCCTCTTCCTTTAGGTGAGCGATAAAACAAAATTGATACGACATAGAAGTAAGCATAAAACTTACTTTTTAATTTATTAATAATAAGGGTAAGCCTACTACTTACCCGAATATGTAGCTAGCTAAAAGGGAAATGACAAGCATAATACTTGAAAAATTAAATGTTCTAAAGGGGTAAAACAATAAGTTTCCTAACTTTTATTCTTTCTTAATTCTAAGCCCTAGTCAATCTTCACTTTTCTTTCCTTTCGAGCCACTAGACTTGGTTGCATCTCCCGGGTTCACCTTTTCAATTCTTCAATCCAGCGAGCCCTTTATTCTTCTTCCTCCTTAGCCTCTATCTCTCTTCGGCAGGCTCGTTCGTGAATCTGCGGGACCACTTCTCGAGTCCTCGGTGCTTTGCACCTTTCGAGATCAATCTCCTTCATCTACTCCGGATAAAATCCGGAGATAGTTGTAGATTATTTATTTACGGGTTTCAGCCACCAAGGTAGGTTCATCTAGTTTTCAACCCACGCAGTACCCGCCTTACCCTACCAAAAATATCCAGGAAGGCACACACAATATAATCGAGATAAGGAATATCTTGGACTCGACCAATTTATCGCATTACAAGGTTAGGGAAATAGTATGTACTCGGTTTCGAATCCTAGCAAATGTACAAAAGGATGCCTCCGAATATGTGTCCTAAATTGGGACACCCTCCAGGTGCTCGATGTATCACTTGATAGGATTTCGTGCCCTAAACCAGGACTCCCATTAGGATGCTGCCGTATTAGTCAGCAAAGCAAGTTGTTGTCATTGACAAAATTGGGTGACTAAGTATTGGTAAGGTTTTTAGGTCCTAGAATCATCTCAAAGTGCTGTACAAGCCAAATTTTCATAACACGAGATAAAAACAAATTAGTCGTGTCCTACACGGTCGATTCATCCTAATTCATGGCCCAACAGGAGTAAAATTAAAATAAAAAAGGAGATGAAAAGAAATGTCAATAGCTTTTAGCTCGCCGATGCCGGACAACTTTCCTTGGCTGGCACCGCCTTTGGCCCCAATGGCCTATTCCCGACCGTTTAATACTCGCTTACCAGTAACAACAGGGGCTACCTGCAAAGTCCTCATTTGTATTTGCTTTTTCTCGGTTTAGCCCAAGGATGGTTTCTGCAATAATCGGAGGGGTTAGGGAGTGATAATCCCTAAATTGTTCAATGATGTCCAACAATGCAGTAGGTGATAGATCCCTATGGCCTCCCACCAATAGGAAGCCACCTATTAGGAATGTGATAATGGCCCGGCGCCTCTTCATGAGCACCGATCTCGAAGCATACATAGGACGAAAGTGCGATATCGGATTAGTTAGATTCACTTCATCCTTGATTAAAATCCACTTCATATTTCTCGCTATTCAAACCTAACGAGACGTTTATAGGTTCCCGTCATATTAATTGATGGCGTAGGAACCACATGCTTGGTTCAACGGTGATGGATGCTTAGAATGACATTGAATTCTTCATGGAGGGGACACAACTCTTTATACTCGAACCCGAATATGTGATGTTCGGGATCCCGGAAGGACACTACGACTCTTAACAATGTGGAATGGATCCTTACCGCCTAATGTCTGAAGAGCGTGTTTAGCCTATAGTTCGATAAACCTAACCTATCGACATCATTCATGTTATGCATCCAGCAAGTCAACTCAATTATGATGTTGATTTTCTAAGAATCAAAGAAACAAGAAAATTAGAGTTTCGAAAACTTCTTTTGAGAAGTTGCAGTTGAATTCCGAAAGTGTGACTCTCGACAACCCGCCACTTGTCCCTTTTATAGTAGATTTTCAAGACCACAATCCTCCTCCCTCACGCCATTGAGACCTGCCAAGCTTAGATCGCGCTCTTAGTCGGTGTTGACCGAGACCGGCTCATTCATCGTCTTTTTGTTCGATTCGAGCATTCTTTACAAGTAGGCCAGTTTCTCATCATAACCCATTTCGCCAGTCCGAGTCATCGATGGACCATGCAACTTACCATTTCTCATTTTATTTCTTATTAATTTCTTTTAGGGGGAATGAGGGCTATGTGAATTTTTTTTTTCGAATTTGTCTTCGAATTTTTGTTCGCATCATATAAATGAAGAAAGCATTTTTTTAGATCGAGTCCTTGCATTCATCTCATTACATAGAGTAAAATAGTACAAAATACATTAATACTACACTATTAAAGCACCCTACAAGTGGTTATGTAATCTTTATCAATGTTATCATCATCGCCGAAGACATAATTGCTGATATCCTCAAAGGTCGATGTTGAAACTCGCATATCGTCTGCCGCATATGAAGAACTATCCCCATGGTCCCAAGTTGGTTGTGAGGCCTCATGATAAGGCCCACTATATGACATCCAATGAAAATAATATGGGTTGCCATAATGGTCGAGATCTTGCAACGGAATAACATCCATGCCGGTGTCGGAGGAACTAGACCCAACTCTAGAAGAACTTGGCCCGAGTATAGAAGAGCTTGGCCCCGCTTCGAAGCATTACGACCGTCCAAATGCTGGGATAAACATCATCAAGAACCAGCTCCAATAGTAGTACCGGTGGGCATCTATTGACCAAAGCATCATGAGAATAAGTCTTGGAGCTACCAAGAAAACCTTCCGAAGTAGGGGACCTAGAACGACAATCCTATAAGAGTAAAAGAGTAATTAGCACGTGTACTATGAACTCATGAGTTAGCCTTTAACTAACTAAACTCACCTGAAACGATTGGGACACTCGACCGGTAAATAAGTCCTTGAATGCTCGAAGTATAGACTAGAATCCGATAGACATCTTCCGAAATTGCTCCCGATTGTACTATAGTTTTGTCATGTTAGGAAGGGTATTTTAACATTAAAATAAAAGTAAACGAGCATGATACTCTTACCCCTTTCCAGTTCTTAAGAAGCGGATGCCCCACACATTCTAACTTAGAAGTTCGAGAATTCTTACAATGCATGAGGGCTTTCCGAGCGGAGACATATCAACCTAAAGACTGGGAATATGAACGGCACCTGGGAGAAGCAATCGTGATAAGATTAATTTCCATACCAGAAATATAATCATACAAAGATCAAATTGAGACTTACCAATTGGGTCATGATTCATCCTAAATATTGGGCATTGAACGAGCTCGCATCCAATAATTGCATATAAGGGTACTAGTTGGTTATGTCTTCCTACAACTCTTGAGTTATTGAGCGAAGTAAAACATCATTTGCGGCGAATCTTGGGGGACAAAAGGTGACCGCGTACCGTAGCAGATTTGAAGCGCAACCTCGCTCACCAAGGTACCAACAAAAATCGAATGGACCCTCAAACAAAATTCATCTCTCACTTAACTCTCTCGCAACCCCAAGGCTTGGAGGGAGCTGACTTTGGGACAAAGGATGGAAGTTGGTTTGCACACACAGGACCCACGAAATAACATGGCAAAACCATAATAATTAGGCGGTAAAGCATGACCACGTCCACAGGCCCACCACACGTTGTGGGCTAGGACAGAAATTGGAGTTAAAAATCGGGAATGTTTTGGGCCATTTTAGGTTGAAATTTAATGCATAAAAGTGACATACCGTGGCCACTTTGTTAAGGGTGGACCTCAAGGAGGCAATTTCAAGTGCTCTCTGCAACCCAAGATGAACTTTAGCCCATGCCACTAAAGGAGGAAAGGAAGGGTGATTCCTTGAACTGGGTGAAAATTGGGGAAAGTATTCATACAACCATGCCTTTACCACACAAGTAAGATTCTTATCCACACAAGATAAACATTTTGGAAACAAAGATGGATGAGCATACCTCGATGACCTTCCACAACCTGCACAAGGGCATGTAATTTTACAAGTCCTTCTCGGCTGTTGTGTGCCTAGCCTCAAGCACATAGGCCCCTTATGAGACAGGCATACGTGGGCATGCCCCGGTTGAGGTCTTTAATTTTTTCCACGTCCACCAAGTTCACCAAATAGTTGACATGTACTTTAGAGCCTTAATCATAAAAAATGGACGTGTATAGCATGAGCTTAAGCATTATCTAAAGTTGTTGTTGTGGATTATGTTAAGCCCACAACTCAACATTCTCAAAATCCTAAAAAGGAACGAATATTTGAAGTAATTGGCCCGAGGAAATTGGTTGGCTATAGCACCAAAAAGATGATGAAAATAGTCACGAGTTTTATATAAGTCTTGGTCATAAGCTAAAAGTTCTCCCAAAAACCTAAACCCATAAGGATGACAAAATCAAGAAGAGTAATAGTTATCTCCCGAAATGGGAGATAAAAGGTATTGGTGGTGTCCCGAACCGTTCACAAATGGCTTGGGTAGGGTCACTTTTTCTCCGATCACGTATGTGGTTTAAAGCAAGAAAAAGAAGGGCTAAACCCAACACCAATCATAATTTTCTCCAAAGGGTAATTCCGTTCCTTAAAGGTGTCAAAAAACTTGGTGATGGCTCCACTACTCCGAATGGTACCCCTCTACAAAAATGAAATTCAACTAAAGTCTTAGTTGAAGATGCCACATCAACATATGAAAAGGAGAAACTCAAGTCAAAGTGCTTATTGTGGTGGATATGGTAAGTGATGAAACATGGCTCTCGGCGTCCACCAAGAGGTCATTGAGTTTCATTCATGGTAAGGGCGCTATTCCCATTCTAGGAAGTTATCTTAAGTTAGGCCCTTAACTCTTGTCTTCCTACTAGGATAAGCCTATCTCCATGAAATTTTTGTAGAAGTTTTCCAAGAAAAGCAATTTAGTTTTCTCAAGGCAAGATGGGAGCAAGCTAGAGTAATAAGGAAGCAAGTTAGAGCAAGTAAGAAAAAGAAAAGAAAAGAGCAAATGCAAGTGTGCAAAATGAACACACAAGGCTCCCCTTTTGTAGGTAAATTTAGCCAACTTAACAAGACCAGGAGACGAAATTCAAAAATCAGAAGAAGACCAAGCATGGAAGACCAAATTCATGAGCCGAGACCAGCTCCGCCCAAAGCCTAGGCGACGCCCGCCATGAGTTCCGACTCGCTGTCGGCTAGACAGACAACCTTGCAAGTGTAGGCTATGCCTAGCTGATATGGTGTCCCATCGGGTGTGGTTGGAAGCTTTTAGGGTGTTGTGCATACAAGTGGATCCTTGGAGCTCAATACTTTAACTTTATTAGATTTATTTTTCGGTCTGTTTTTGATCGAATTATTCGAGTAAAAATATTGAATTTTTGTGAATACAATTATATACTAATGAATATGCTAGTACAAGTAGAAGTATTAAGCCAAGTTTCGATAAAAAGATGATCAAGCTTTAGCAAAAATTACCAGGCTTGAGGACTTTGATGAAGCCAAACTCAAGATCATTTTGTCGAATTTCAAAACGCATGAATCGCGATCAAGTCCAAGCCCCTTGTTTTACAGTTCAAGATCAACAACGACCAATTTCAAACATCTTGAATTGATTGGCATTTGAAGCAATTCTTAAAAGTGAGATAAGTATCCTTTATTGTCTACTTTGAACCTTCATTTTTCAAACTCGGTCAAAGTGGGGACTAACTGTAGACCCCGAAAACATGTCGCTATTATCTCTTTTATTTATGTTTTATTTTATTTTGTCCGCCCGGTCATTAAATCCCAGTCCTGTTTGCGAACTTAGGTCACGGTCGGAGTCTAATTGGCATGACGAAAGCCGAGTAAATCACGAAGAACCCATTAGCACCACAGAATTAACCTTTTTTGCTTGGGGCCCACATACCCATTTTTCCCAATCAAGAGAAGGCTAAATCCGTGATCCAGGATTTATCGCGCACTAAACACAACGTTTCATCGTCAACGTCCTAATGTGACACGGAGCTTAAGTGTCCGTATGACACCATTTTGACCGCTACCGCGTTTCATGGCTTACATCTCCAAAACGCCGTATTTTGTTCCTCCAATGGCCAAACAAGGCACGAAACTCCAAAGCGTCCGTACGACACCGTTTTGACCATCGTGGCGTTTCATGGTTCACAACGCTAAAACGCTGTGTTTTGCTCCAGCGCCCAACTAAGGCACGAAAATGAACTTCACTAGATGACACCGTTTTAAGACCGGAGCCGTGATCCTCGGCTATTCCCATGAGATTTTCGGTCCAGGTTGATTTTATTCGATTTTTTTCTCCTGGATTTACGCTGGACGGGTCTCGATTTAGCTGCTTAGATGATTGCTTGCATTCTTTTAGGTCATTTATGTGACCTAATTTTTCTTCTATAAATAGAGGATTGTTTCCTCCATTTTAGAGGAAGCCAATAGCCTAGCTATATGTTGCTGAAATTAAGCTAAGGGCTACTCAATGCTAAATCAGTATTTTGATCTCTTGGCTCATTTTCGGTTAACCTTTACTACACACTTGAACGATCTATTGCATTCAATTTCCTAATCCTCTGCTTTTCACACAACTTTACCTCCACAAATACTACAAAAGAGCCTACTTCAATCTTGCTCTTCCGCCTTCACGCTTTCGGATCTTGTTCGTGAACTAAATCAGCAGGTGGGATAACCCGAGGGCGCTCAATCTACTTTTAATCGCAATTATGGTTTATTTAATTTATGCTTTTAATGTTTTCCTTATTGTAGATCAAAATGTAATCGCCTTTAATTCTTCCCCTCTGTTTAATTTTATCTTTCTCGCTTTGCTTTTCACTTTCTTTTATCACTTTCTTTATCCCTTTCTTAACTCGCTTCTAATGCTTTCTTCGCATGTTTGATTGATTTAATTTTTCGTATTCGCATGTTGAATGCTTGATTGAAAATGCACTATTTTAACTCACAATTCGAATTAGTAGAGGTCGTCTGTTGATCGGCGGAATAGAGGGCTTATCCCTACATTTTGTACCTTCACCCCGAACACTAGATTCTTGGTTCTAGACCGCTGGAGTCATTTCTTAAACCTATTTGAAACTTAGTTTTCCCATACTAAGATTGGAAGAGTATTCCTTTTTACTTTTGTTAATTTTTATCTTAAGACTAACTACCGACTCCCCTTTTCCTATTTTATTTCTCTAAAATTGCATCTCGACATTTCTAATAAAAAATGGACAAAGTTGATATACTTTCTAAGAGCCAAGGCCATGGATTGAGGCTAACTCCTCATTCTCGAGGCTGTGGTCGGCGCCAATGACTAGACGACATTAGCTTTCGCCGAAACGGGCCGATCATCGGGCTTAGCTCTTGCTCCAAACCGGTGTTATCACACCTTTTTGGCCCAAAAGCCTTATGGAAGAATGTGAATTATATTTTTTTATTTTTTAAATTATGAAATAATATCCCGAGACCCCTTAAAATTAATTTCTAAAATAAAATTGTTAATAAAAATTTACAATCACTACTTTGCTTAAAGCTGTTTCAAATTAAAATTTAAAAAAACCCAAAAACCTTAATAAGAGGCGCATCCCATTTTCAAAATCCTAAAACATCTTCTCCGTTGGGAAACTTCGGTCCATTTTCGAGCCCTCCGGCCCCTCTCGGAAGGGTCGGCCCATACGAGGGCTTCTAGTTCCTACAATTTTACAAACCCACTTACTACCAACAATATTCTAACCTGGGGTAGATGTTACTAAGTCCCAAGTGTCATTGGCAAGGAGAGAAAAATACTCCATCATTACATGAACCCATTTAGATGATTTAGAAGTAACGAGAGAAGGAAGATGGTTGGACTTCAAATAGAGACGCGAGATAGAGAAAAGACACGTTTAGGTTTCATAATACCGGACTTTACTCTAGTTGGCATAGGGTGGCTATTGATGAGAGTAGAGATAATGAGACTAGAATGGGTGATGGGAGGATAAGACAAATCGGGCTCAACCCGAGTTGGGCCGGGAATGAAACAAGTAGCAGAGCGGAGACTAGATCTCCAGTGAATGAGCACATGCTAGAGGTTGGAGAAAGGGCTGGGAGTAGTAAAGGAAGGAGTACCCAACTCAAGACCACCTGTGAAGACAAACAGCCCGGACATGGACTTGATCCCGGATGGAAGTGGAGTGAGGGAGAAAGACGGCTGGGCCACGGGAGACAGAACACATCGATGGGCTAGCATAAGTTGTGGATGGCCCAAGGGTAGGAGTAAGAGAAGGTTTATCAACAATGGGCTGATCCGAGGAGGAAATACGAGGCCTATTATCCTGGGTGACACTAAGACTCAAGATACTATGAGGATTGAACACATATTGTTAGATCATGTATGGGACTTTGCTAAAGAGCTTAGGGAAGGGGTAATGCTTTTCATGGAAATGAACATGGCGCTTAACATAAAAACGCCCCCAAATAGGATCTAAGCACCGATATCCTTCATAGTTAGTAACATAATAAAAACACATGGTGAATTGATCGAGGTTGAAGTTTGTTGACAAACGAAACCAAGAAAATTTGGAAAGGAGGTACAACCAAACGGTTTAAGAAAAGTATAATCAAACACTCATTTGAATAAAACTTCAAAGGGAGAAACATGGTTTAACACAACTATGGGGAGCCTATTGATGGTAAAAATAGAAGTAGCTGCATCTAACAAAAAATAATCAGGCATGAAAACATCAAATAAGAACGTATCAATTATTTTTAAAAGATGGCAATGTTTCCTTTCTGCAATCCCATTTTGGTGCTAAGTATCATGGCATTTGCGAAAATAAATGCCACATTGATGAAAATGCTCAAAGATTAGAGAATTATCATAATCGCAACCCCTATCACTTTGAAACATTTTAATTTTGCAGTTAAATAGGTTTTCAACTTGAACTTGAAATTTAGTAAATAAATCATAGACTTTATTTTTATGTCGCATAGGATAAAGCCAAGTGAAATGTGAAAAGTCATCAACAAAAATAACATATATTAATAACCATGATGAGATAAAGCAGGAGATTGTCAAACATCGAGTGAATCAATTGTAAACACGAAACGAGTCTATGTTCGAGTAGAATGAAAAGGAAGTCTATGAGATTTAGCTAAATGATAAGTCGTATATGTATGTGAAAACAACTACTTCAAATTGAACAAAATTATTTTTGTTCAAAACATCTAAAACTTTAGCTCCACTTGTGACCCAACCGACAATGTTAAATGTCTCCGGACTTCGTCAAGGTATTGTAAGCAAGAAGAGAATAATGGTGTGCATAAACAGGGACAATATAGATAGGACCCGGACTAGTAGCATGAAAAAGTAATTCACCCATGATGTTTTCCTTGACACGAGCGTAAAATGAGTAAAAACCTATAGTTATAGTTATTGTCACGAAAAAATTGCCTAGTAGTAAATAAGTTATGCTGAAGGTGAAGGACATATATGACACTTCTAAGGGGAAAGGGACGCATTTGAGTAAAGATAGCAGCTAGTTTCAATATGAGCGATAGGAAAAGAGTACCGTCATCAACTTCAAGCTTAGTATGGCCAAAGTAAATAGACTTAGAAAGTAACTTACCATCATTTGAATTCATGTGAGATGTCGTCGCTGAATCAGTGGTACCAAACCTGTTCATCAACAGAGATAGGATTGGAAGTCCTGCAGAACATGGCGTGACAGTGCCGGTTTTGGGGTGCCGGTGCCGGTTTTGGGGTGCCAGTGCGGTGCAGTGCGGTTCTTGGCATGACCGTGCGCGCTTAGCATGACTATGCCGAGTGGATTTTTCCTGCAATTTCAGACAGAAAGGTGGCACAACCGTGCCAAGTTAATTTTCAAGCTCTATAAATACATCTGTTTCGACCCCTGAAAGGGGGCTCGTTATTTTTCTATTTTTTAGGGTTTTATTAGCAGCTTTCTCTATAAACTGTCTCTAAATTTTCTTAATGTTGTGAGCTCAAATCAATGCAAGTTTAAGCTTTTCAATTTCCATTTGATTCCTTCGCAAATTTCCTTGACTTTGATGTTAATTTCAAGTATTTTACTTCATGCTCTGTTTTGATTCTTTCCAAAACTCACACCAAAACCCCTATTTAGGTGAGAGAGAGAGGGTAAAAGTGATTAAAGACTCACCTGTAATTACATTAGAGACTTTTCCTCACTTTTGCAATCTTAATCACTACCTTAAATGCACTAATGCCATGGATTTTTCTCTTTTTCCCTTTTTCTTTAGTTTTTTTTCATTATTAGACCCACAAAATGATTGGCTTTGATTGGAGAATTGTGCAGGAAATTAGGCATGGAATTAATGTTGGAGATGCTTGCAATGGGTAACTTTTCCGTAATCCCTCTTTTACATTACTTGTTTAGTGGTGGCTATTTAGGACTGTTTTTATTTATCGCTCTAGTTGTGGATATTAGGATTGCTTTTCATTTGTGAATAGTTGTGATTTTGTTGGTGATCAGTTTGAGGAGAAATTTGGTTGTTGTGCCCCAAGTGGGTTTGATCACCATTAGGTAGCTTAGCTTAGTGTAATTGTTAGTTTTAGTCTTAAGTATTTGTTAATTTGGTAGATTAATTGTTTGTTAGTAGTTTAGTTCATTTAGTGAGTTCCCTTTCAATCAAATATTAGTGGTAGTTTCCATCCATCCCCGAGGACGATAATCTAAATCCTTAATCTACAAACAAACAATGAATGACAATGGTTGCGATCTTGTTTGTAATTTAAACGTTGCTATAGGAACCACATGCCTTCCGGGCCCGTAAGGGTTTTTGAAAATCGAGTTTTAAAAGAAGGAGATTAGGGATATAGTTGGAAAGTGATTTTGAATATGAGGATTGATCTCTTATTTAGACTTCCGAATTTTATTAAACCACTTTAAAAAGTTAAATCGATTCGATTGGCAGCTTTATTAATTATTTTATTTTATAAATTATTTTCAGAATTCCCGGGATATTATTTCCTAAGTAAAGAATAAAAAATAGAGATTAGGTTTTCCTGTGAGGCTTTAGGCCCAGGCCGATGTGGAAACACCGGTCCGGACCCAAGCCTCAACAACCGACCACCCAGTACGGCAGCGGCACCTACACTAGGCGGTCGGGGGCACCGGCCAAGGGTCCTGGCCGAGACAGTCAGCCTTGGCCTTTGGCCTAGCTGGCAGATCTAGGTCTCTTTATTTTAACCCTATAACCGAGAAAATAACCGAGATGCATTTTTTAATGGAAATAAAGCAAAAGAGGAGTCGCTAGTCAAATTTTAGGAGAAAATTAACAAAAACAAAATAAAAATTTGCTCTTCCGATCTTTGTATGGGAAAACTAAGACTGGAAAATGCTAAAAGTGACTCCATCGGTCTTAGAACCAAGAATCGATTCGGGGGCAAGGGTACGAAATGTAGGGAAAACCCTTCCGTTCCGCTTGTCTGAAGGCAGCCATTACTAGTTTGAGTAGTATATTAAAAGAACTGCTAAACACAAGCATTCAACATGCTAAATGAAATAAAAAGCAACCAAACCATAAACGAAAGTAATAAAAGCGAAACTAAAGAAAGCGATAAAGAAAAGTAAAGCAAAAGAAAAGAAAAGTGAGAAACTTAAAAGATTACATTGGACGAGGAAGAAATAAAAAAGTGATATAACTCTTCGATCCACAATACGGAAAGCGATAAAAAGAAAAATTTAAATAACCATTCGAAGGCTGAATGGTTGCCCTCAAGATGTCCCACCTGCTGATGTGGATCTCTTCATGCGACGGCGGCGAATCAAAGGAAAAGAGGGCTTTGGATTGAATTTCGAAAAGGTGAGTTTGTATAGAGTAGGAAAGATTAGCTGAATTAATGCCAAGAGATCGGAATAACTGAATATTCGTTAGCTCTTTGCACAGATTCAGCGGTGTTGTTTAGAAAAAGGAGTTTTTGAGGTTATTTTTCGGTAGAGTAATGGATGTGTGCTCTTTTTAACTTTCTCGCAGCATAATATATAGGAGAAAGTCGTATATAAATGAGAGCCACGGCTCTCTATTTATAGGGAGAGACAAAGGTCACAAATGACCTAGGGTTTACCTCGGCCAGCCGTCCAAGGTCGTTAAGAAAAACCAGGCCAAAAATCACAAGATTGTACCGGATAAGAGAAGATAAAACCGGATAGAATACCGTCGGGGCGCTGGCCACCCGGGCATGCCTAGGGTTTTGTGCCCTAGCATGCTACCAAGGGAGTTTCCGGCCAAAACGCTGCATTCCACTTAAAAGTCCAGGTAGGGGTGCCGACCATGTGACACCATTTTGAGGGGAAGCTCCTAGTCTTCGGGCGGACTGTCTTAGAGCTTAAACACAGACACTTTGATACTGGTGATCATAAAATGCAACGTCTAATGTCTTCTTGGAGATCTTCGGGTTCGTGTCCGATTGGACAAAAGGGAAATGTAGGATTCCAAACCCGGAATTTCCCGGTATGCGAGCACTGGACTGTTTTGGATCGTCCGAAAGAAAAAGTGGATTTTTGGATCGGCGCAAGGTAAAAGGCTATTAATGTGGTGTTGGGGTTTCCTTGTGGTTTACTAGTTTCCGTCGCACCAATCAAACACGATCCGTGATCCAAATTCTCAAACAAGACTCGGGATTTCATCATCGGGCTGACGTAATAAAATATAGAATTAAACGAGATAAGGGATGACACTTTTTAAATGTTTACAGTTGCTCATAAAAATCAATTTAAAGCGTAAATCATCCGACAAGATAGACCCGGAAGCATAGAAATAGTAGTAAAAAAAAGCATCATAATCGTCAGGCAAACCAGCAGCTAACTAAATTAGTTCTAAGTCAAAGACAGGGGATTAAATAGTAGCTAAAGCATCAGAAATGATCTTAATTGATCACAAATAATCTTTCCATAAACTGATGCTTACTCATACTAACATTAGTCAATGTTCATTTTAAATCAAGTGCACGGTAAAACTAGCCGTATTAAAGCGCAACTCGAGTCGTTGTCAAACATGAAAGACATGTTGATAGTTATGTACCTTGAAGGTTTGCTTGTGGAGAGTCAAAGTCACCCTAGAGAGGGGGTGAAGAGGGTGATGGAGAAAATTAAACGATTTTTATAACAGATCAACTAAGCCCCGGATTCCGAGTCTAGATTGGACTTAAAAAGTGATAACACATATTTATGTGGAAATCCTCCTGGAGCAGAAAACCAAGGACAGTGCTAATCCAAGCACCAAGTCAAATCCACTATTTTGAATCCACAAAATACAAGAATGAACTCTTCCATAATTGCTTCCTTAAACAATTCCTTACAATGTTTTCCTAGACTCGAAGTTACCTTATCCGATCTAGTACTTCCTGACTCGAGATAACCTTTACAATTAGAAACAAGCGAAGTGAGTTAACCCTTACAGACTTAGTCAATGGACCTTACTTAGAAAGTAAGAAAAGAATATGACTGATTACAAGACTTTCTTTACAACTTAGAAAATATTAAATACAAACTTGGAGTTCTAAGAAGAAGATTGAATAAGAACGGAAACAATAACTTCTCCTAAAGTAATATGTTCGGCAATATTGTTCAACAATCTTCTAGTCTTGTAAGGTATCCTCTATTTGTATCCAACCAAGCAGAGTGACCGTTGAGTCTTAGTTCTAGACAGAAGTTTTCACTAGCCGTTATAATGGCTCTTCCGAGTCACTCATAAAAAAGATCCGTTGTGAACGTTGTACAATGGCTCTTGGCTCCAAAAATGGTCCAATCACTCGGTTGTGACTGAAAGTTTTGGTGGAAACAACCGTTAAGACTAGAGTTGGAGTTTTCCAATTTTGGAAACAGACAACCTTGACACGATGTCCGAATCATGTCCGAAGTTGATAAAACCTATCTCGCTGATGTTTGATAGCTAGAAGCCGGTTGCTTTTGTACTTCAAAAATAAGTTAGTCTTGTTTGAATAACCTACAAAAGCAAACCACATTGGTTCTCAAAGTATAAAATACTTTGGTCCAAGATTAGGCACAGATAGTAATTAAATGCTTAATTATCTTAGGCCTAGAAGAATGGAATTTTCTTAGTCTAATATTCAATATACTCAAATTCCATCGAGTCAATCCTAAGGATGATCAAGTTAAAAGAATATAACATTAGAGTTTAACAACTAGATCTGGTCAAATAATTCTCAAGGAGATAAACCGACTTAGAATAAGGAATTACCACTCGTAATTCTCTTTGCATTGAAATATGCGATCGAGTACTCAAAATAAGAGTGTCGGAGAAATTATTTGAGCATGCGATAATTCTAAGTGATGTCTAAGTGAGTCGAAACATCAATCTAGAAGATATGCAATAAAGTTCTTTCCGAGTCACTCATAACGTAACGAAAACTTACACACGAGTTTCTATAGTACTCGGAATGACTTGAAATCAAAACTCAAGAGAGATAGGATTTATACCGAGTCTTCATGTAGTACTTAGAATGACTTAGAGTTAGGATCTGAGTCTTCATACCTCACTCAAAGCATCCCGGGATATCATAGCAAAAAGCAAGACATGCAACAACCGATAATGTGAGCCATTAGGATTGGTTTGAGGTGGGCCGATTGGGGATAACAAAAGAGTCGACGATTAAGGAAGAGAGTCATCAAAAACCCCAATCAATTAATACCTCACAATGATCGATGTGAATTATGTCCGCCAAGACAAGAAGTTATCAACCGCGGCAAAGATGGTGGTGATGTAATTGCTTATGTTGACAATCCGGATGGTGGACGGTAGTGATGGTAGGCAACCCATAAATTCCGAGGGAAAGCCATCGGTCGGCCAATAAGCGTTGCCACAAACAAAAAGAGAAGACACAACCCCAAAAGGAGAAGACATGCCAACCGATGATGGAGCAGAAGAACAACCCAATGAACTAGACTAGGAAGCCGTTAAGCCGACAACAAACGAGTCTAGGAACCACGATAACATCCTCGGCTTGAGGACTACTATCGAAGATAAGGTAGGGGCTGGGTTCTTAGCAACAAATAAGAGAAGAGAGACAGTGAGGGCTGGGAAAGAGACAGTGAGGAACAAATTATAAGTAGATACGAGAGATATTAAGTTGCGAGAAGATAGTTTGACCTTATTTTAAGAGACACTTATTTTTTTAATAAAGGGTACATCGACAATGAAATTTTTATGGTTTTATCATGGATATCTTAGTTTCTATTCAAATATAATAATCATGTTAAAATAGATATCTTCTTTGTGGAGCAATATTGACATTGAAGAATGTAGTTAGTGGCCATAAAGATGTAATACGTTTAAAGTCAATCGACAGTATATTTACACTAAGTATTTATTTTCATATTTTAGATCTATTCTTGTTAGAAAATTTTCACTGTAAATATTGTACACATTTTTGTCAATAAATCTCCGTTTTTTATTAAAAAAAAAACACTCTTTGTCGTTGTGTTTACGTATATATTTTTAATAAATCGTTTTTGTTATGTATATTACTTATATTACTTATAATTTGTTTATCATTAGTAAGAAGCTAAAAATGAACAAAGGGAACTAGAAGGGAATTAGTACTAGTTTTCTCATTGTTTGTCACTATTTTCACCAATGAACCATTTACCCCTCTTTCCTTTCTTCGTGGATCGACCCATGCTCTAGATAAACTCCATGTTTTGCCTTGTGAATACGACATCATTGTTAAAGACAACATGGGCCATGGGAAGTCTAGTTCTTATTATCTTGGGTCGTTAAAGCAAATTCAAGGGTGGTGTCGACATTTTCTTCATATACATGATTATACATTCTAGTTTATAATCATGTATATTACAACAAAATTTTAACAAAAAAGGAAACCGAAAATTTTGATACTTGAACAAATGAGTAAATCCCAACATTACCTCATTAAAATAAACAAATTTGGAGAAAAATTTGTCTTTATGAAAAGTTTTTGGGGACAGCCCTATATTCAAAAATCTTTCCAATTACGTACAATTTCTATCCATAAATTTTCTTCCATTTCATCCCTCAACCCTAAACCATAAATCTTTCCATTTTTCTAAACTCTAAACCTTACATCGTTTCTATTTCCCTAAACCCGTAGCCATAAATCTTTCCATTTCACTGAACCCTAAACCCTATTCCATAACTCTTTCTATTTCCTTAAACCCCAAACCCTAAACCATATATGATTCCATTTCCCTAAATATTAAACCCTAAACCGTAAACACATTTGTCAAAATCTCAAATATTTCAAGAATTCTCAACTTCAAAAACTAAACAAATACATTCAAAATTTGCCCACATTCTCAAACATTTCAAAAATCTCAAACTTAAAAAACCAAATATGTACATCCAACATTGAGAAAATTTACAAATAACCAATTTTGCAAATAACTTAAAGCAAAAAATAAGAGAGGGAGAGAAAATTTGCATATTGGGTATTACGACGTGAGAGTGAGTGAGAGGCGTAACGGAGCAGCCACAACAGTGAGAGCGAGAGCCGAGAGGACATAATAATAATGACGATGGTGAAGAGAGCTAGAGCACACTACAACAGGAACCACTTTTAACTACGTTTAAAAATGACCTTAGCTACGGTTAATTGGCGTTGTGTATGTGGCGGTTGTTATATGTAGCATCTTTTACTCTGGTTTAACAACCGTAGTAAAAGATAACCTATGACGATGGTTTTGATGTAAAAATTGTCGTCATATGTGAATATATGATGACGGTTTTCCAAAAAGAACCATCGTCATATAGTTACCTATGACGATGGTTATTACATTAGAACCGTTGTCATAGGTCCTGCTTACCAAAATATTTAGGCACGGGCATATGATAGGTCTATATTTTCTTATAGCTTTTTTGTTTTTCCGTTGCCCGTGTAAAAATACACTCCAAAATACATCACAACTTATACAGACAACAACCAACAACCTCAATTTTCCAACATATACAAAAATTTCCAACTTACTACAACCACAACAAAAGTTCTATCTTGAACAAGTTTGCAACTCAATTCCATCACAATAAGTTCCAACAAAGAATATTTACAATGATGTGAAATATAATACAAAGAGTACTCTTCTTTCAATATTTAATGTGAAAAAGTTTATCTCTCCTCTTGAAACTTTGTGGTATAAATTGATTTCAATGTTTTTGCCCAAGAAAAATGTTTATTATTTTCCTAAAGTGATGCTTTTGTAGTAGATTTAGTTATGTGCTTATCTTTATGACTATATTGCTTGCTTGGAGTTGTTGCGGAGGTAGTCCGGACAACATATATACATCATATTTGTAATTCATGCTACCTCTGCACGAACTCCAAGCAAACAAAATAGTCATAAAGACAAGCACATCACTCAATCTACTAAAAAGCATCATTTTAAGCAAATAACAGAGATGAACCATTTGACATAAATATTGAAATTATTTAAACCATGAAGTTTCAAGAGAGAGATTGACTTTTTGACATAACTACTAAAAAGGAATACACAAAGAGGTTATCTCACCAGCAATCTCTACTTCCTTTGTCATTGTCCCAAAGTGATGCTCCTCTTATGTACTTGCTCGCTTAGAGTTCGTGCAGGGGTAGACTAAACAACATACAACTTAATAACTATGGAAAACATTAAGCGAAGTAGAGATTACCAACCAAAATTGAGAAAAGTGTTAACCAACAATTATCCATAAGAAATATGCACAAGAAACTTTACTTGAAAAGGCTTAGTCCTTTTGATCGAATGAGGATCTTCTACCCTTCTATTAGAAAGCTTAGTCCTTATTTGCTTCTTAGAGTTTGTGTACGGGTAGAGGTTGTACAGCATAAAAGCCGAGGAAAACATTAAGCGGGAGCTAAGATTAGCAACCAAAACTGAGAAAAGTGTAAAGCAATAATTATTCACAAGAAACATTACCCGAATAATGACCCTTATCGAATGATGATTTTCTACCCTTCCAATTGGACAACTTAGTCCTTATTTTGATCCTCATTGAACAATCATCTATTTACATGAATACTACAAGTCAAAAATAATGAAAAGCAAGATGCAATTTCTAAAACAAGCAACAATATTGGCTATCATCCAGAACAAAATTAATGTTCTTACCGAGATGATATAATTATATGGTTTATGCCTTTTTCCCCCTCCTTTAGACTTATCTTTAATATATATGCCCTCTGGTCAAACCTTAAATAGAATTTTTCAAAATTGGGATCCTCATTTTTGACAGGTCGTCTTTCCACTACTACAAGAACCACTTTTAACGATGGGTCTTTAACAATGGTTAAAAGGACAAACCGTCATGAAAAATGGACTGCTAGAATATTTGTAAATAAGGGGCGTTGTTTAAGACCTATGACTATAGTTTTTTCAATTGAACTGTCGTCATACGTAGAGTTGTCAACTTTTGACTACGGTTCTATGAAAGAATCGTAGTCATAGATAGACCTTTTACTACGGTTCTATGAAAGAATCGTAGTTACAAGTTTAGGGTAATTTTAGAAGTACATTTGACCATGGTTCTTTAATTGAATCGTAGTCAAAAGAGTCCTCATATGACTTAATCTCCTACCCCCTTCTTTCTCATCCCCCTCATTTCTCGGATCCGACCCCCCGGGCTCTCTCTCTCCTTCCTCACTCTTCATCTTCCCCTAAATTCTTACCCCCATCCTCCACTCCCTCTCCTCTCTCCTTCCTCACCGAAAACCGCCATCCTCGCCCTCCTGCAATGGCTTACCCCCGCTCTCTCTCATCTCTCCTTCGTTATCAATGATTCACCAGCCTCGCCTTCCATAGTTTACGCATCGTCGTTAGTGCCCACGATCCGCCGCTGCCGTCGGTACAAGGAGAAGCAAGACGCCTTCTTGCCGATCCCTAACCCAAGCCTCTAATTTAAACTTCGGTAGCTAGTAAGTGTTCTATTGTTTCTTGAATTTCTAATCTCGTCGAATCGTAGTTTCGGATCTTGTATTCGTTTCCGATTTAGTTCTTAAAACCCTAAATTTTTTACTTAATTGTAGATGCATTCTTTTTTTAGATAATGGGAGAAACTAGAGAAAACGACGCTTACAAAGAGAAGCTCCTTAATTACGAAGTGGACGAGGAGAAGGTTCCCAATTCCGCTACCACCAAAGCCAATGGTGAAGTCGGCAAGAAGTTCGCTTCCTTTTCCCTTTCTCTTTCCGATGAAATATCTTGGAACTTCATTGTTAGATATGTAATTGAAGAGTTGAATGTCTCTTGGATCCTCATGGTTCATTGTTAGATGTGTAATTTTCTATTGTAATGAATTCCTTAACTAAGTTGGGAAATTTGTCAAAATTCCCCTTCAACAATTTCATCTGTTTTTAGATCCGACTTGTTTTTGTTCATTCGTTTTTTTTCCCTCTCTATTTCAGCTTTTAGTTTTAGTTCCCACATTTCAGATCTAAAAGTGGTATATTTTTAAAAAAAAAAAAATCAGACCTATAACGACTGGTTCTTTCAAAAGAATCGCCGTTATAAGTCACATATGATGACGATTCTTTTGAAAGAACTGCCATTACAGGTGACTTATAATGACGGTTCTTTTGAAAGAACCGTCGTCATAGGTATTCTTTTACTACAGTTTTGAACCGTAGTTAAAAGATATTACATACAACAACGGCCACCTACACGACGCCGATTAACCGTCATTAAAGGTCATTTTTAACCATAGTTAAAAGTGGTTCCTGTAGTGGTGTTTTTCCGTGCTTAAGTTTATCGGAGCAAGTACCTTCTATACAAATAGGGCATGCCTTGTGGCCTTTGACAATGTATCCGGACAAGTTTCCATACGCAAGGAAGTCATTGATTGTGGTGAAGATCATAGCTCGCAATGTAAATTACTCTTGACGGTATGCATCGTAAACTGAAACACCTTCATCCCATAAAAGCTTGAAATCTTCAACAAGAGGCGCCAAGTACACATCTATATCATTTCCCAACTGTTTAGGCCCGGAAATGAGCATTGGCAACATAATGTACTTGCGCTTCATACACAACGGCGATAGTAGGTTGTAGACAACAAAAAGAATGGGCCAACTACTATGCTTGCTACTAGGGTCACCGTGGGGGTTTATTCCGTCCGTACAAAGACCCAAACGTAGATTCCGTGCTTCCTTCCCAAATTCGGGGAACAATGAATCGATCTTCTTCTATTGAGGAGAACCGGCAGGGTGACGTGGGTTATCATCATAGACTCTTTTGTCGGCATGCCACGTGAAGTTCTTGGCACCGGTTGCACGTGAAAATAAGCGCTTAAACCTCGGTATTATCGATAAGTACTACAACACCTTTGCAGGAGGCTCCTAAACACTCTCTCCATCGATGTATTACATTTTGTATCGAGGTACACCACACTTAGGACATTCATGTCTATATGCATGTTCTTTTCGCTACAGTATGCAATCGTTCGGGCGGACATGTATCTTCTTATAGTCCATGCCCATAGGACACAACATCCTCTTCGCCTCATATGTACGACTGGGAAGGACATTGCCTTCCGGGAGTATATCATTAAGCATACTCGGTAAGTCCGTGAAACTTTTGTCACTCCAGCCGTTAGCCGTTTTCAAGTTCATGGCCTTAACACGAGCTTATAAATGGGTATATTTATCATACCCCGGATAAAGAGGCTTCTCTGAATCAACTAACAATTGATCCAATACATGTAGTTAATCGACTAACTCACGTTCTACTCCACGAACTAGACCTTCGAGTCGATCTTCTAATTTCATACTACTGCTGGCTTCATTTTCATCATACCCTCCATCTTTCTCTCGTATGACATTATTCACTTATGACTCCTCCTCCCCATGTCATACCCAAATCTTATAAGTTATGTCAAACCCATGCCGATATAGGTGACCTTTTATAAAGTTAGGGGACAATCTTGAGGAGTTGAAACACTTTAAACACCTTAAACACGGACGGAATATGGATCTGTTCTCCGAGTTTGGTGGCATGTTCGACAGACAATCTCTAGGAAGTTTTTAACACCATCACGATATTCTACACTCCTATCGCTATAAACCCACGCTCGATCATACCTTACCCATAAACACGATAAGCAATTCACCACATATAGTTCGATAAATAAGTACTTATGCACAAATAATATGACATGAGCCTAAGATCCTTCTACGGGGATAGATGGTCCTAAACCCATTCAAGAATAATATGACCCTAGACCGTGTAGTTATCATACATTTGACAAAAATTCCAACAGCATTTTCCCTTAGTCCTTCAAGTACAACATATGAAAACGAAGTGGCTAATGTGTATATCCTTATGTAATTATATGGTAACATAAGTAAAGATATACACATCAAACCTATCGTCATCATAATTGCACCCAAAGAATGAAAGGGGAAAAAAGCACCATGATATCTTGTCAAATGTATGATAAAGATTATATTAGCCACACATCATTATCATATTATTCTCAAATTGTCGAACACGGACAATTCCAAAACTTATACGTTCCAAGTTAATATCCTAAGCGCTATACGCACATTTATACACTTACCGTGACCTAGGATAACTTGTTATGTATAGATTTTTCAACTGGTTCTCTAACCTTATGAAATGCATACGATAATTTAATGAAAAGCATATATTGGTAAGCAAAATAAGCACAATTATACATAATTAAGCATGTCATTTATCAAATTAAATGTCGGGAAGGAGAGCAAAAGTCTTCAATAAAGATCGCACACGATATTCTTTTGAGGGACTACTCCTAGGATTATTTGAGAACTTTGGTTAGAGATGATAAAAGAGTCCGAGGACGAGAGAAGGTCTTTGTACCCTTAACTCTAACCATAATTTTTACAATTTATATTTTTGATCCTTAAACCCTAAACCATAAATTTTTCTATTTCCTCAAACCCTAAACCATAAATATTTTTATTTTTTCCCTTTGGATACAAATGTATTTTTATTTACCATCCTTAGCTATCATTCTATTTTCCTATAATTAAATCCTAAACTACCTAAAGCCATTTCTCAAATTCTCAAACATTTCACGAATTTCCAACTTAATCAACTAAACAAATGTTACCCACATTCTCAATATTTGACATTTCAACAAAGATTCAACATTTCAACAATCTTAAACATTACCCACATTCTCAACATTCACATACTTACCCAAATACATTCAACATTTAACTATATAAATCTTGTAAATAATTTAAAGGCAAAAATAAGAAATGATAAAGATTCATACTGTAAGAACGGAGAAAACAACGGTGAGAGTGGGCGAGGTGATTCATGGCAAAACATACACAGCCACCGACGCAAATACTTTGTAAGAGAAGGCAGCTACAACAAAGAGGAGAGATGAGAGGATATAGTTAACAAAACGAAACATTGAACAACAAGAGGAACAATAGCGAGGATAACTTACCGATGAGGATTACTCCGAGCAGATCTAAATCTGAGTAGTGGTGGACGAGAGTGGACTGAGAAGAGCGAAAAGTCCGAGAGTAGATAGCGAGATGAAATGGGTGTGGAAACAACATGTCAAGTCTCGGGTTGTTTAGATGGCATCCGATAGACATATAACAACGGTTCTTTCATAGAACCGTCGTCATATATGTTACACAATGATGATTATTTATAAAAATGCCACCAGTCCATTTTTCATGACGGTTTGTCCTTTTAACCATCGTTAAAGACCCATCGTTAAAAGTGGTTTATGTAGTAGTGACAACGAGTGGAGGGCAATGAGAAGAGAGCAAGAGTAAGAGAGAGTAGAAACCAGAGAGTAAGGAACTAGTGGGCAACAGAATAGAGATATGATTTGCTCGTCTTATTTTTTTGTTCAATATAACAGACTTTTTACTACGGTTCAATGAAAGAACCGTAGTAATAACGACACCTATTACTACGGTTCTTTCATTGAATCATAGTAAAAAGTCGAGATATGACCTATTACTACAGTTGAATGAAATAACCATAGTAATAGATGAATTTTATTTATAAAAATGCCACCACCTAAGTTTTTAGTTTGATTTTTGTTTTTCACCATTATAAAAGGCCGATAGTAAAAAGTCATTTCTACAGTAGTGATTTTAACTCAAGATGTTATGGAATCGTCCTTAATAATATTTTCCTCTTTGTATCTCAATTTAGTTCAATTGGTAAAATTTCTAAGATTTGTTACTAAAGATTTGTGTTTGAATTCCACTTACACTATTCTTTACGTTTTATTCCTTCCCCCAAAAACACAAAAAAAAAAAAAAAAAAAACTTCCACTATAGAAAAAGTGATTCACGAATCACGATATATAACATGTTGAACTCTTCTCGAAACCCTAACCCTAACAAGCTATTTCACCTTCCCTAATCAATTGATGATATGGTTCTCTAGGAGTTAGTGTGACCTGAAGAGGAACTCAACCATTGGTAGAGCTTCCCAAGCTGAATCATTAGTTGTGACTAAGAAGAAATAGAGAGAGAGAGAGAGAGAGAGAGAGAGAGAGAGAGAGAGAGAGAAAGAGAGAAAGAGAGAAAGGAGAGAGTATTCTCATTATAGACTTTAAGGATAATTGTCTCTGTACAACAAACATCTATTTAACATAAGCTAAATAGAAAGAAGAGGGAGATTTAGTTGTAACTACTTAACAAACTCTTTAACAAACTCGTATGAGGTTGTATCTACGAGTCATATGTAGATCACATGTGCAGATTGGTGTGATATCAATCGTTTCCCCTTAAAATCAAGCTTGTCCTCAAGTTAGCAGATTGAAAAAGGAAACCTCTTCTCAATGTCTGAATATAATTCCAAGTGGCTTGTTCTTTTGAGGTGTTAGACCATTGTATGAGTACATATACCACAGCAAAATTGCCCCTTTTTTCCTAATTTTCTATCCAACACAGCCACAAGTTCAGCCCCGATCAAACCTTCCTCATTAACCTCAAATAGATATCCTTGTATAGGAGCAAGTACCAACATGTTTTTTCAGTTGTGAAATATAAATAACAAGATGTACTCTTATTGTAGGAGGAATTTATATGCCACATGTCCAATCTTGGCAATAATAGCAAAAAGGACCTAGATACTTAGTTGCAAGTTTATGGCAAGTTCTCAGCTCTTCGTAACTCTACCTATAAGGCTACAACTTAAAATTGACAAGATCTCCCACCTGGAATTCCTTATCATATCTATGCTTATCAACATGTGTTTTCATTATGGTATAACCTCTTCCTAGATGGAACTTCAACATCTTAATACACTCTTCACTAGCTTTTAAGCTCCTATCCACCACCTTCACTCTACTATCCCTAGTGACATTATGTAGACATAAGGTACATGCAGAGATGGAGGTTGACTATAGACAACCTCACAAGGAGTAGTGTCATTGGCTTTGTACCCTCAACTAATGGAAGCCATAAGATCCATTCCTTAGGTTTCTTACGAGCTATACACCTAAGTAAAGTTTTCAAACACCTATCAACCACCTCAGTTTGACCATCCGACCGAGGGTAATAAGAGCTAATATGGGAAGACCCACCTTTTGTAGGGTGAACAATTTTGTCCAAAAGTTGCTCACAAAAATTTTATCCCTATCACTTACAGTTGTTTGAGGCAACCCATGCTAATTAAAAACTTACTCAAAATATCTTGTGCCACAACATCAGCACAAAAAGGGTGGAAAAGAGCCAAAAAAATGATCATATTTGCTCAATCTATCCACTACCACTAAAATGGTGTCTTTCCCTTAGATACAGGTAAACCTTCAATAAAATCCATAGATGCAAACTGAAACACCCTAGGTTTTGGCAGAGGTTGTAATGCTCTAGCAGGTGCTTGCAACAATTGTTTACATCGTTGACAAACTTCACATTCCCTTACCTAGTTCTTGACATCCTTCTTTAATCCTCTCCAATGAAACAAACTAGACAACTTCTTACTAGTCACTACTACACCAGAATGTCCCCTTAAAGAAGAGTTGTGCACTAGTTTCATGAGGTGTTGTCTTAGTAAATCGTCCTAGCCTACAACTAGGTTACCCTTCCTTTTAGTCAACCCCGACTCCAACCCAAAGGGCTTGGAATTTTTAAATAAATTGGTATCAATAATGCTCAAGGTAAGCTCTATCAATTGAGCACTCGAAAATCTAAAGAAAGCATCTTCAACGAGTGTTCTTAATGCCCTTTTTATAAACAATATCATAATCCATATCGAGGAGTTTAAGTATAATAATTTACTCGAAATGCTCGTGGATATTTTCTACTATAGGAAGTACTTCAAACTGGAATGGTTAGTTTTATGGTAAAATGCCTTCTAATGATGTAACACCCTGCTCCCGCCGGTGGAGTATTACATCGCCACAGTTCTCTAAATGGAACCCGTGAGGCTAAATAAGGTGTCGAGTTTAGTTTTCTAACTTTCATTTAAAGTAATGAAGGTGATTTTCCATGCTCTTTGAAAATTTCTCGAAAACTTTGACAAAGTTCTATATGCAATATGACCTATCCCTTAGGTTTAAAGCCTTAACCTCATAAAACAAAACAACAATAGAACTTAACAAGCCACCCGCTCGGAGTATACAACACCCAACTCAACGACCCCATGTCGGAGTACAACCAATATACAGGTACAACTCAAACGGATTGCTTGGTCAATGACACGGCTACCGTAGCTACATGAACTTGTTTATACATAGACAAAGAATAATCAAGCCAAGTACAACAACGAAAATCATACAAGACTTCACATCAAGCACGTTTCCATACGGAGTATGTTCAACTAAAACAGATATATTCCGATTGTTTGATCCAGTATCCGGAAAGGTAAGAGATAGATGGGGTAAGCAAACCATAAGCTTAGTGAGTAATTCTATCCCAAAATCACAATCGTTGTACATTATACGCATATATACAAGCCATAGAGTATTAGCACTTGAATAGCATAGTCCATCAATCATATTGTATCTTCCATTCATTGTTTCCAAACTCTAGTTTAAACACCCCATGTGCTCCTCGTATTTCTAAAAACTATTTCTCATATTTTCAATGAGCTTACTTAATGAATTGAACCAAATTAAAACACAATTTTAGCCATCTTTTAACTTTTTAGATTTTCAAAGTTGTCTTATCATCAACACAATTCAATCAACTCGTTTCGCAAACGGTTATTCAATGCTCCAATTGAATAAAGGTATTTTCAAACATCAAACAATTATTCAATTCTCAGAATCGAATATAAGCATTTTCAAACGGTAAAGTCAAGGAGGAACTCTTGTCAAGGAATACCGAACCATATGGTATCCTAAGGTCGGACCGCACGACCAAGTTGCCCATTAGTACCGGACCATTAACTCAAATCGAATAGGTTAATTAGGAGTACCGGACTACACGGTATCCTATGGTGCTACATTCCTTGGCTATTAAAACCACTCAACATTAATACACTTACTTTAAATAGGACATCGAGAAAGACCATATTTCCTAATTCCCATTTAAAGTTGCACTTCTCAAGCATTAGCTCAATTCAATCTCGTTTCAAGATACAACATTTTTGAGATTAAAAACCATCACAAACTCATATTCCAAAGCCATTCGAATCACAACTAAACCAAATAAATCGTTAAATTATGTTATTATAGATCAAACCATTTATCCTGTAAAACCAGGCAACTTGAATTCAATTTCTTAATCATTTTCTAAAATTATCAAAAGTATGTTGTGTAAATAGAACTTATGTAAACAGGCATAAAACAAGGCGTAAAACGAACCCGCGCAAACAAATGTAAATAAAACTTACGTAATTCGTATTTAAATTAACGTACACTTATCAATTACATAAAAATCATCAATTAAAGTTTAAAGCATGTATATTCAACACACTACAACTTTCAAGTTTGGTTCACTTTAGTTCATTTCAGTTCAATTCATTTTTTATTTACTTCATGCTCAAATTTTCGTTATTAGTTATACAATAAATGCACCAAATCCATATTCGAATTATAGTAATCACCAATTAAGAAGTAATCGCACACCAAGCATTACAATAGTAATTTATCACTTTCCCACTTTAATTGAACATCAATTCTTAGTATGAATTCTCATTCCCTTCCATACTTCAAGCCATCATATTCACAAACACAAGCTTCCGGGAACACACAGAGGTCACAATAGAACAATATTTTTCAATTGATAACATAAGTACTCTCTCTAAATCAATTCAATGCTAACTATTCCTAATTTTATTTCATAACTCTAATTAACAAGCATATATTAGCAACCAATTCATAATTGAATTTCATGTACGCATTCAACCATATAACTCTCAATTCCACTTCATGACTCAATTTTTGCAATTTTAGTAATCTTTATATTCAATTTAGTTTATACTTAGTTAGTAATTTTGCTACTTGCAAACTAAATGAAACAGGAACCTGCAACAATCTCTTTGTATCTTAATTCGCCTACTACAATACCAAAGTGAATCTCTACACCACAACTTATCATTCCAATTCCACTAATACTAACTTTGATCTATGGATTCATAAAGCAAGTAACAATTCAACATCAAAAACTCAAACCCCACAAACCCTCAACCTAAGTGATTTCTTCCGAATTCATCATGCTATATATCTCAATCCATTTTATAAATTGTACCAAATTAGAAAATTTAACAACACATTAATTTGGGCATTAGGATTTCTATTCATTCAAGATTTTGAATTACCCACCTTGAATCGTAGGGTTTGAACAATTGATTATGGATTCCGCCTTTTTCTTCCTCTTCCTCGCCCCTGCTCTCTACTTCGGTTCCCAAGGGCCTCTCACTCTCTCTCTCTCTCTCTCTCTCTCTCTCTCTCCCCATCCGTGCTCTATTTCTCTGTTTCTGCTATATTAAGGTCTCTTGCCCTCTCTCTTCTAGTTCTCTCTAATCCCGTCTTCAGTCTCTCACCTTTATGTCTGTCACTTATTGCTCTCGTTCCCCCTCCCGTCGCTACATACTCTCGGTCTCCCTTTGCTCTCGGGTCTCTCATTCTCTTTTTCTCTCGATTTCTCTACTCTTCGCTTGCTCTCTCTGGTCTCTGTTGTGTCCCTTTCTCTCGCTTAGCCTGGTTCCCAACTCTCTCCTTTGCTCTCGCCCTCTCCGCATCACTCTATGCCTCATTCTCTATGTTATGCTCCTCCTTATCTCTACCCTAGTGCTCGCTCTCTGCTCCGGCTCTTCCTACCTTGCTCTGTCTCTCTTTTACTCTCTTGCTCTCTAACTCTCACTCTGTTTTGTTTATGCTTTTCCAGTCCAACGACCTCACTCTCTCATTTAACTCTCATATATCTCTCCACCACTTAATGCGTTTTGTGCCCGGTTATTATTGGACCCCCAAGTTAATCTTCGTGTCTAATTTAAATACAACCAAATCCACCTCTTCACCTTCCCCTTTATTGCTAAGTAGAAATGTTAGAAAAAGGTTGAGCTAATATAATATTTACCGGGCCTACTCTAATAAGTCTAATGCGGGTTTAAATTTCTAAATTGGTAATCTTCTTTATTTATGTTATTCAACATTAATACACACGGAAGAATATCAAGTATTTAAATATAATCACGTGTATAATTAATTAATCAACCTAATTTATTTAATTAAAACTAATTAATTAACTTAGCTCATATAGTCACCTTAATTAAAATTACGGTTGACACATTTCTTCCCCCTTAAAAGAATTTAATCCTAGAAATTTGTATCAAATAGGTACTATCTAGAAGTAAAGGATAAGCATTATTAATACATGAATTACACTAGTATTACTTAACCTAGAATATAACTTAATTAGATAACTACTTCCGAACATGATCACTTTCATATAGAGGTTTTCTTTACATGTACTAGCATAACTTCCTTTTTAAATCTAACATTGAAAGTATTATTCACGAAGCTTTCAGGTTTTTAGAAACAAAAGCACAATCCAATCCAATGAAATTTGAACTTTAATCATTTCGATGTTGATAGAAGTTTGAAAAATAATAAAAGAAGTTAATGCGTTCCAGCCTGCTCTCTACCATCATTTCCATACGTCTACTCACTTAATTATAAGGCCTAAGGAGCAAATTGTGTCAGGAAAGGGCAAAAAGTGTACTTGGAAGTTACGATTTCAAAACTTGTTTTGAAATGAATACCAATATCTCAACAATATGCCTAATAATTAACAAAATTCTGGTTATGCACATATATACACATGACCTTTAAAGATTTTTGTATCTAATAATTCAATAACACCAGCTAAGATCATGTCAATGAATTCAAGTTAATTCAATTCCATTCAGAGCATCTATAAACTAGCTACTCCCTTATTTATATACTAGTCGTGCGACACAAGCTTACTAAGACCGAATATATTATAAACTTCTCAATTATGCACATTTGTATCACATTCTAGTTCCTATATTTATAATAAATCAATCAGATTGGGGCAATAACTCACCAATACCATTATGACCCGATTCTCTAATTCTTCTCACTTTTGTATCTTTTCCTTCTAACTCTCTTTACCATAATCACATTTTCATTCAAGTATTTTACACTTCTTTACACATACTCATTTATTACTCAAGCATGAACTTCCTAATCCCGGATATATAGTTAAAATCCACCTTATTTAGTTCATTTCTAGGGAAAGCATCTCAAGCTCAAGTTTCATTCACAATTTTGATTTGGTTCAATGATTCAGTGATTCCGGATGCAACCCAAACTACAATATATATCCTCAACAAAATACTAAATCAAATTTTGAACACTACCCAATCACCACAACAATAGCGTGTAGTTTCAAAACTCATTTGAACCTCTATACTTTAAATTCACGATTTTCTTCTACACTTCAAACCTCGGTTTTTCACTAAACTAAATTCAATTGCAAAATAAAAAATTGAGGTAATCACAGAGTTCAATCCTCACGAGCCACAATAACCACAAACTATCACAACTAGTTATAACTTAGCTCAAACAATCATAACTCATCATAAATTGTTATATTTGATTCAAATCCTCATATTACCTCTCCCTAACATGTCAATTTACTATTTAGTTCACATGAGCCACAATAATCACAAATAGTTACCATTCCCTAAATTTGACTCAATTTTCACAATTCCATTTATCTACGCAATTAATCTACTAATTTCATTTCTCAATTGAAGTTAATCTAAGGTTTAGCTCATTCCATAATTTCACAGCTCAACACACTTTAGAATGTAATTTAATCATATGGAGAATCAATTCACAGTTACACTCGAAGTTATCAGCTCCCATAATTTCGCAACGCTCAAGCACTCAAAAATAGACTTTCATAACATACTAGTCATAAGGTTTCGCATGGGCTGAAAATCGTTGTACTCGCACCGGATTTCACTAATTACTTTTCCAAAAGAAAACAACATGGTAGGTGGCCAACCAAAACACATATACGTACAATCCTCCGAAATAAAAGGCCACCCTAGGTTAACAATTTAGGCACATGAGCATACAACACCTTGTCACATATAAGTCACACATGAATAAACATCCTAATCATTTAGCACAAATAATCAACAATGCACATTTACATGCAAATGATGCAAAGCTATTGCTCCGATACCATAAATGTAACACCCCATTGCAGCTACCATTAATGAAGCATTACATCACCGGGGTTTCTCGAAAGGAACTCATAAGAGGAAATAAGGTGTTGGGTTTAGTTTTCTAACTTTCATTTAAAGTAATTAAGGTATTTTTATGCTCTTTGAAAATTTCCCGTAAACATTGGTAGAGTTATGTATTTAATATGGCATATCTCCTAGGCTTAAAGCCTTAAACCTCATAAAGAACCACAATCAAACTCAATGAGCCAAACGCTCGGATTATACAACATCCAACTCAACAACCACATGCCGGTGTACAACCAATATACAGGTACAACTCAAATGTATTGTTTGGTCAATGACACGGCTACCATGGCTACATGAACTTATTTATACATGTACAAAGAATAATCAAGCCAAGCACATCAAAGAAAATCATATAAGACTTCACATTAAGAACGTTTCCATAAGGACTATGTTCAATCGAAACATAAATCTTTTGATTGCCTAATCCATACCTGAAAAAGGAAGAGACAGATGGGGTGAGCAAACCACAAGCTCAATAGATAATTCTATCCCAAAATCACAACCTTTATACATTATACGCATATATACAAACCATAGAGTAATAGTAGTTTAATAGAATAGTTCATCAATCATATTGTATCTTCCCTTCCTTGTTTCCAAGCTTCAGCTTTAAACGCCCCATGTGCTCCTCATATTTCTCGAGTAACTATTTCTCATATTTTCAATCAGCTTACTTAATGAATCGAACCAAAGCAAAACACAATTTACTCATCTTTCAATGTTTTGGATTTTCAAAATCGCCTTGTCACCAATGCCATTCAATCAACTCATTTCGCAAACCGTTATCAATTCTCTAATTGAATAAAAGCATTTTCAAATGATCAACCATTATTCAATGCCCTAATTGAATAAAAGTTATACTTAGAGTATCAGTTCACTTGTCTAGACACTAGTACCCTCTTTATTTGGGTGACCGCAACCTAATTAACTTTTTCGAATCCCGAAAACTACTAAAGTTAAAGAGGAACTCTTGTTAAGGAATATCGGACCGAAAAATATCATAAGGTGAGACCGCATGACCAAGTCCCCCGTTAGTACTAGGTCATTAATTGAACCGCACAGGTTAATAAGGAGTATCGGACCGCACGGTGTCCTATGGTGCTAGACTCCTTGGCTCTTAAAACCACTCAACATCAATACACTTACTTTGAACAGGACATCAGCAAAGACCACATTTCCTAATTCCCATTTAAAGTCGCACTTCTCAAGCATTAGCTCAAGTCAATCTCGTTTTAAGACACAACATTTTAGAGATTCAAAACCATCACAAACTCGCATTCCAAAGGCATTTGAATCACAACTAAACTAAATAAATTGTATATCATGTTATTATAGATCATACCATTTATCCTATAAAACGCTAAACTTGAATTCAATTTCTCAATCATTTTCTAAAATTATCAAAAAGTATTTTGTGTAAACAGAACTTGTGTAAAAAGGCATAAACATAAGGTGTAACACGAACCTCCGTAAACAAATGAAAATAGAACTTATGTAATCGTATCCAAATTAATGTACACTTCTCAATTACACAAAGCTTATCAATTCATGTTAAAAGCATGTATATTCAATACACCACAACTTTTAGGTTTGGTTCAATTCAACTTCGGTTCGTTTCGGTTTAATTCGTTTCGTTTACTTCGGGCTCAAATTTTTGTCATCAATTATTGGATAACTCCCCTTCACCAATCCACATTCTAATTATTGTAATCACCAATTAAGAAGCAACTACTCACCAAGCATTACAATAGTGATTTATTACTTTCCGACCTTAATTAAATATCAATTCTCAGTATAAATTCTCATTCCCTTCCACATTTCAATACATCATATTCATAAACACAAGCTTCGGGAACACACCAAGTTCACAATAGAACAATAATTTGCAACCCATAACATAAGTATTCTCTCCAACTCAATTCAATGCTAACCATTCCTAATTTTTTTCAGAACTCCAATCTACAAGTATATATTAGCAACCAATTCATTATTGAATTTAATGTACGCATTCAGCCATATAAATCTCAATTCCATTTCATGACAATTTTCTACAATTAACGTAATCTTGAAATTCAATTTAGATTTAAGGAATCATCATTATTTCCGTTTCTAGTAATCTATACTTAGTTAACAATTTCGCTGCTTACAAACTAAACGAAATAGGAACCTACAACAATCTCTTTGTATCTCGATTCACGTACTATAATACCAAAGTGAATCTCTACACCTCAATTCATCATTCCAATTCCTCTAATACTAACTCTGACATGTAAATTCACAAAGCAAGTTACAATTCAACATCAAACACTCAAACCCACAAGCCCCCAACCTAAATTGTTTCTTCCTGATTCATCCACATGCTATATATCTCAATGCAATTTCACAAATTGAACCAAATTAGATAATTGAACCAAATTATATATCTCGCTCCGTTTTGTTTACGATTCTCCAGTCTAGTGGCCTCGGTCTCTCTTCTAACTTTCCTCTCCCTCTCCACTCGCATAATGGGTTTTGTGCCTAGTTATTATCAGACCTCCAAGTTAATCTTCCTATCTAATTTAAACACAGCCAAATCCACCTCTTCTCTCTTCTCCCCTTTTTTACTAAGTAGAAATGTTAGGAAAAGGTCAGGATAAAATAATATTTACCGGACCTACTATATTAAGTCTAACTCGGTTTTAAATTTCTAAATTGGTAATCTTCTTTATTTATTTCATTCAACATTAATACACACAGAAGAATATCAAGTATTTAAATATAATCACATGTATAATTAATTAATCGACCTAATTTATTTGATTAAAAATAATTAATTAACTGAACTAATATAATCACCTTGATTAAAATAACCATTGTCACAAATTAGATAGGATCTCCACTTCTCCACTTCATAAACCACAACTAATAATTCCTTCTTATAAGCTGACAGACTTTGGAGTTTAAGAGTTAAGATCTTGCTAATGAATGTTATAGGATGTCCTTTTTGCATCATAACAACACCAATACTGATACTAGAAGCATACGTCTCTATGACAAATTCTTCTTCAAAATTAGGAAAGGTCAATACAGAAGCCATCATCATGGGAGCCTTCAACTTGTCAAAAGCTTCACTTGCTGCTAGACACCAATTGAAATTGAAAGAGTTTTTCTTGAATGAGTTAATTAATGGTATACTAATAATGCCATAATTTCTAATGTTCCTATAATAGCCTGTCAATCTAAGAAATCCTCTCAATTATTTCACAGTGGTAGGAGCTGGGCATTTTTCCATTGCCTCAATCTTTAAAGGATCAGTGGCTACCCCTTGCCTAGAAATAATATGCCCAAGGTATTCCACCTAAATAGCCCCAAATGTTCACTTACTCATTTTGGCAAATAAAAGCTCAAAAGTAGTCTTCAGATGAGAAAGATACATCTCTTAGGTAGAGCTATAAATGAGAATATCATCAAAGAACACCAAAATGAATTTCCTGAGGCAAGGCTTGAAAACATGGTTCACAAGACCTTGAAAGGTTAAAGGTGCATATGTTAAGCCAGCAGGCATGACCATAAGCTCATAAGGTCCTTCATGAGTCCTAAAAGAAGATTTGGCAACATCTAGAGGATTCATTCTTACTTGCCAATATCTTGACCTTAAATCAATTTTGGAGAGGTACTGTGAACCATGTAACTTATCTAATAATTCCTCAATGACAGGAATGGGGAATTTATCCTTAAGAGTATGTTTGTTAAGTTCTCTATAATCCACACATATCCTCTGTGATCCATCTTTCTTTTTAACCAAAACAATTGGAGATCAAAAAGGGCTTTCGCTAGGCCTTGCTACCACTATCTCTAGCATTTCTTTCACAACATCCTCAATGGCATTCTTTTGTAAAGTAGGATATTTGTAAGGCCTCACATTCATAGGTTGGGTACCTTTTTTTAGCACAATCGTATGGTCATGACCTCTTTGTGGAGTTAAGGTCTTTGGCTCAGTGTATATATAATCATTCAATAGTTGAGAAAATAAAGGTTTAGTTACCTCAGGAATGGCAGAGAAGACCTTTGCTGAATAATGCTGCACTTGAATGGCGAAGATTTGTGGTACAGTTTTACAAGACAGAGAATATAGGGTATTTTGTATATTTTTACCTTTCATCCATTGGATAGTAGCTCTTTTGTTACCTCTAAGGGTTACTTTCCTGCCTTGATAGTTGAACTACATCTTTAGTTGCTCAAAATACCATATAATTTGCCCCAAAGTAGACAACCATTATATGCCCAATATCATGTCACAGTTGCCTCAAGGAGCTATCATTGCATCTGTTTGGAATTGTTTTGTTTCATATTGCTGAACTCATCAATTTTTCTCCGTTAGCCATAGAAACTTGAAATGGCATTGTTTTCTTGGTATCACAATTAAGCTTCACGGTTATAGCCACATCCAAGAAATTATGAGTACTAATGAAGTCTATCAAAATGTGTATTGGACTTTTCTTCACCTTGTTAGTTACCCTCTTAGTATGATATGTATTGAAACCATTTAGACCATGGAAGGATATATGGGGTTCTTCTTCCTCTACTACAGTTGTACAGTCTTCTATCTACTAACCATCCACTTCTTTAACCATTTCTACCTCCTCATTCAGGAGCTCAAGCCTATAAACTTGAGCCTTACACTTGTGTCGAGGGGTATATTTTTCATCATAGTAAAACCATAGGCTCTTAGCTCTTCTGTCCTTAATCTCCTTTGCACAGAAAAGTCTACTAGGTCTTCTTGTCCTTAATGTCCTTGGAAGGCTGTAAAAGAAGTTTTATGCTAATTTGTAAAACAGGGGTTTTTAGGAATGGCTTTAATTCTTCTTATAGAAGATAGGGTTGCTTCGTGCAATTTTGCTAAATAGTAGGCATCATGCCAAGATTGGATAGTGAGTGTAGCAGAAGCAAGAGCAGCCCTCTATGGCATTCAACTAGCGAAGCGCTTTAACTTTGAGAAGATCAACATTGAGTCAGATTGTCTTTCCCTTATTCAAAGAGTCTCTAAATCTTCATTTTCCTTAGTGAGTTTGATATTGTTTTAGATTATCTTATTTTTATGTCCCGTAACTTTATTAATTGCTTGTGATCTCATGTTAAGAGGAAAGGAAATACGGTGGCACAACATTTGGCAAAAGTACTTCCATCCAAACAAGAACAAATTTGGATAGGAACTCGTTCTATACAATTGAACACTATGTATGTACGGATTATTATCAATGAATTTAGACCACTTTTCCCTTAAAAAAAAGCTACAAAAATGGCTTTCCACTTTCTCCTTTTTTATGCATGATTTCATACATTATACATCAATATTATTTCATCTAGGGTTTTAATGGTGAGTTATACTTCAATTACCGCAATTGTAAGAACATTTAAGTTGGAGTCTTAAAATTTAGTGTCTAATGAAAATTATTAACCTCTTGTACAGTGTTGGCTAGGAGAATTGGGTGCATAATTGTTGCTTGGATCATATTTTTGGGCCAATTTTTGCTTGTTTTCATCAATTTCTCACAATAATTTTGATTATGTATACATTTTGATCACTCTGTATCATGAAATTTTGCCCAGATTGATTTGCCTATTGTCAGTGAAAACAGAAATACAACAAATGGCACATTCATAAATCAGTACTAAGTAGTAACACAATCTGTGACATGGATTCATTCAATGTTTTGTTGTGGCCGCATATAGTCATGTTGTCGCCCCTAGCCCGTCTTCGGTGATTTTTGACATATAGCCCAGATTTGGATGCCATTGGCAAATTTGAATGAAGACAGATGGGGATGAGCAGGTAAACGTGGCTTACACAGTGGCGGAGCTACTTGTTGGGCATGGATGTCCCTGGGACCTATTAGTTGAAATTTTTGAAAAAATTGTTTATCTGAATGGTAAAACTTTATCAGTTGATACGTTGAAAAATTCATTCAGTAGAGTGGCATTTGTCATCTGACGAAGGCAGGAGAGCAGCATAGCAAAGAGATAAAATTCAAGGCACCATAATCATAAAAATATGGCAAATAGTCTTTCCAAAATATGAAAATAGAATCACAGAAACAATATCCAATCGTCTGCCTGTGATGGTAATTTCAACAATCCCGGTCGATCCAAGTTCCTCCTTCACAGCGTCAAACATTATATTTTGGACTCAGTGCCCCTGTTGCCAAATGCAGTTTGAGTATACTCTTCTCTACCTTAATAAAAAGATTGAATGACACTGTTGCAAGGAGTCGTTTGTGGCTATCTAATTACTAATTCTACTGGACCTTCACATCCAGGTTTGCATAATCTCGCTTATTTCTGTAGTTTGCCCTGTCCAACAACAGCTTGCTCATGTTTGTACTCATGAGTTAAATTTGAGACTTGCTCATCTTAATGATGTCAAACTGAAGAGGGATCATAAAGTATCTGTAATCTTGAATTTTATCAACATGTTTTCTTTTGTGCCCTTTTGCATAAATGCATGTAAAGTTGAACTGAATGCAGTATTTGAGCATTGCTCAGGAGATATGGGAACTGTACCAGCATCGGCTTCCTCAGTTGCACAAACAACGAAGGGTGTGAGGACATGCAAAGATTGCATTTAGATCAGAAAGGTATGCCAAGTAGTCATTCTGAATCTGTAGATAGAAATAATCTCCAATCATCGGCCAGTTACGGTAATTTCAACAATCCCTAGTCGATTCGAGTCACTCTACCACAACGCTATACATTTTCGACTTGGTGCACCAGCTGCCAAGTGCAATTCGAGTATGTTCTTGTCTACCTTAATAAAAAGCTTGATTGCTACAATTGCAAGGATCCCTTTGTAGCTATACTAATCCCTCCTCCCCAAATGAGTTTCTGGCGGTTTGCTTCTCCTAGACCTTCACTTCCAGGTTTGAATATCTCGATTATTTCTATTTGCCTCGTTAAAAAATTATGCTCGTACATATTTGTACTCGTGAGTTAAACTTAAGACTTGCTGATCTTAATGGTGTCAAATTTAGGAGGAATCCTAAATTATATGTACTCTTGATTTGTTGACATGTTTTATTTTGTGTTTCTTGCATAAATGTCAACCCGAACTTAAAATAGTACTGCATGAACATTGCTTAGGTGACTCAGGAAGTGTACCAACATCAACTTCCTCAGCTCGATTATGCTTATAAGTGAACCATTTGTTATGCAATCAAATACGCTATTGGTGTTTTTTGTAATAACTGATTCACCTCAAAATAAGATATGAAAATGAAATGAGACATAATACGCCCCTGTATACTTAGTTAACTCTGTTAGTATTACTACTACTAATTACACTTAATTCAGTTTCATAGTTCATTTGTCATATGTTCGTTCACGCCCAAATTTATGATATGTACACTTCAGAAATTTCTCATCTCTTTCTGTCTCTAGGATGTGGTTCTACAATTATAGCAATTTCTTATTTTTCCAAGTGACGTTAACAGCTTGGCCCAAAAAAAAGCGTGTAGAGGCAAATTGTTTACTGTCAAGAAACATTTTGTCTATACGGATTCTTCGCATGATTTTTGCCATATCTATCGTAATTCGGCTCTAGTTGGTTGTGCTTTAAAGATATCATGGTAGAATGATATTAGCTGAGCTAGCTAATATCTTTATTATAATAGCTAGTGGTAAACTTGTGTTATGTATAGATTGTTTTAAAATGTTTATTTAAGAAATTAGTTTGCTCCTATTTAATATTTTATTTTATTATTTTTTTCTTTAACTAAATTTTGTTGTCTTCTGAATTTCCTCTCTTTTCTTTTCCTTTTTTTTTTTTATGATTGTTATTATCCGACAAAATATCTCTCAATATAAAACTATCCTCAACATATATAGCCTTTGTAGTTACTGATTTTCTTCTTGATGAAAATGAAACTAAGTTAGCATATATATGTCTAGCATTTTTGAAAATTGTAATTAATGATATTAACTCTTTACTCCCTAAATAAAATGTAAGAATGTGTGTAGACTCTTATTACTTGTTTTATACATAATTATTTTCCTTTTAGCATTGACAATCAGTGTAGCCCTAGTCTCATTATATGTATTTCAATATAACTTTTTTTAGAAATTATGTACTTATTTTTCCTACGATCAAGATTACATTATCCTATTAGATTGATATATTAGCATGAATTTCATAGAAAAATAAGAATCAATCAATTACTCAAAGACGCTCATTTGTATGTGAGGATAATATTGCAAGTTCAACTGCTTCATCCTATTATCTAAATCAACGACATTTCTAGAAATGTTGGGTGGATATTGCGGTGAATTCCATTTTAAATAGTAGAATATAATAAATACTCAAACTTTATTGTAAGTTCGTATTAATTTAGATAGGTCGAGTAGAAATTAGATATTATATATAACTTGAAATAAAGAGAGGAAGAAATTACATAATCTAATTTTAATTTATCATATTAAAAATAGGTCAATACAAAAAGGAAAAGAATATATAAGTTAATTTTGGGTTGAAGATGGTTATTTTCATGGCAAAGTTTTACTCCCTTTTGTAGCCAACAAAATTCTCTTCATATTACATTTTGCTTTAGAACAGTTAAGAAAATAAACGGTTAGTTGATTAGCTCTCCATTGATGGAGTGTTATGAGAATTAATATGAAATCAAAGCGTTATCAAAATTCCAAATTTTAAATTAGTTATGAGCATAATTTTTGTATAAATAATTGAGGAAAACCTATATTAATAACACAATACACATTCATGTTTGCTCACACAAAATTTCTAAGAGTTTGAACTGAATGCTTTTTATGTGCTATTAATTTATTTACAAATGAATCTTTATAATAATAACTAATCTTTTCATCAATAAGGATCACATTTCAGCTTATAAACGTTTTATGTATTTCATATTCGAAGAATTTCAATTTTCTATGAAGAAACCTTGTCAAATATACAAATAAATAAACCTAGTTAAAAGATTATGATAGATAAATATATAATTTTTTTATCAAAGATAAATATATAATGCACTTATAAAGTTTTTTTTGGGGGAGGGGATTTACTTTGAAATAATAGTAGTATCAATTAGGCAATTACCTAGTGGAAGACATAACAATTGGTAAGTATTACATTGCCCACTTATCAAGACTGATGTCATTGATATATGAGGTTTTATATTTGATTTTATCTCGCTCTCATTTTATTGTACTGTCTTTTAAAAATTATGTAGACAAAAAAAAATCATACTTCCACAATAAAAGATTCTTCTCATCAACTCGCTTTGGATGAATTCAACTTAGTAATATCAAACAATCGCAACACTCACTCATTATATATAACAATAAAATTTCCTTTTATGAGGGCATTTAAAAGATAGTAATATATAAACAGAAACAACTTTTCCATACACCTCATTAAATGTTAAGAAAATATAATTTATAAATTTAAATAAATATTATCCAATAAATAGTGCAATTTTATTATTAAAATCACACTAATTGTAGGTAAATAAAGCAAAGGATAAATATAAATACATGATGACATTCTTTGTTTGTTTTTTTTTTGGAAGATGACATTGCTTATTAATATTGAACAATTAATGTCTTTATTTAACAAATATATAGGCCAATGACAAATTGTCAATTCATCTTGAATTGCCAAATAAACTAACACCTCTCGCGACCACAGCATCTGCACTCACTTTTTTATATATATATATATATATATATATATTCATATGATCTTGAATAAATAATTGTCACAATAAAGTCACACCTGAAGCGGAAAATAAAGAAGTCATGCCTTCTAGTGATTCTTGAAAGACCACCTGTTAATGCCAAAACTAGTTTCTCCCCTTGACCCTTTTCTCACTTTTTGTTACAATGACAGATGGCTCAGTATCCGTAACTTCCTTAGGTAAGGAGATGACCAATTTATATCTATAACAATTTAATTAGATATGTCCATCAAGTAACATAATAAACGGACAACATTACTCGGTTATTGAAATAAGACTATATTAGATTAGATAATATCATAATCCCATAAATTAGGCAGATAATATATCCATCATAATTATAGGAGATAATAACCCAATATCAATACATTATCTTTTATCAGATCACACAAAAATAGAAAAATGTCTAACATTCTTCCACTTGGCCTGATAATTTAAAACATTATTACTCAATAGCATGTATATAAGAGCGTCCATCAAAATAATCTTTTTCATTAATCATAACTAGCTGTACTTTATCTTACTAAGTGATAGTTATGGTCGTTATACTCTATTCATTAAGCATACTCCCTTCTATATGTTACAACACTTTGTAATCTATACCAAACTTTTTAGACACATTAAATTATATGAAAATTCATCATGGTCCACACTATTCCAAGATTCTCATTATAACAAAACTAACATCATGTGTATACCATTATAACTAATAGGAACCTTTTAGGAAAAATTAGTTAGAAACATATAATTTAAGTTGAGAGTGTCAAAATCAACAAAATATTAAGCATCCTTACAACCAAGATCCATTATTTGCACATGTGCCTTAAAAGCCTTTGATTGTAAATATTTTGTTAAAGGATCTGCTATCATCATATCAGTTCTAATGTATTGAATACACTTTTTGCTTTCGAATCTCATCCTTGACGGATAAGTATTTTAATTCCATATGTTTAGCACCTCTTGAGCACTTATCATTCTTTGAGAAGAAGATAATAGCAAAATCATTGTAGTACATTATCAATGGCTTAGTGATTGAGCCAACTACCCCAAGTCTTAAAATAAAATTTCGAAGCCATAGTGCATGTATTGTAGCTTCATAACAAACCACTCGAATACTCGGACTTTATACTTACACTTTTCCGAGTTCCATCAAGGAATCGGGTATAAGACTTCATCTCTAACAGGGTTTTGATTTCAAGTCATTCCATGTTCCTCGAAACTTTTATAAGTGATATAACATTTTCTCCGAGTGTTATAGAAACTATTATATATGTTTACGCTTCACTCGACCGACTCGGAAAGCATACTTCTACATGCCACTTCACACTCAGGTCTAAGTCACTCAACACTCGGATATATCGCATGTTCAAACACTTTATTTCACGCGCATAAACTCGGGTCCGACTTCGTGTTCCAAGAATTACCATGTTAATTCATTCTTCTAAGTCAGCATAGTTTGTTTGAACTTTGTTTAGTCTAGATCAAGTTTGTTTACTCCGATATTCTTTATTTGACTTGATTCTCTTTTAGAGTAACTCGGATGGAATTTGAGTCTCATGGATATTAGATTTAGAAAATTCCATTCCTTTTCCGACTCGGATAATTAGTCATTTAATTATCTTAATTATGTTATTATCTCGTGTCTAATCTTGGACCAAAGTATTTCATACTTTGAGAACCAAATTGATTTACTTTTGTAGGTTATTCAAACGAGGCTATCCTATTTTTGAATTACAAAAGTAACTAGCTTCAAAACGTCAAATCACCAGCAGAAAAGGCTTTTTCCACCTCCGACCTAGCCCTAGACACTATGTTAGGGTTGTCTGTTTTCAAAACTGGAAATATGCAACACTAAGCTCAACGGTGGTTTCCACCTTACTTTTCAAGACACCACCAAGTGGTTTTGGGACTTCCAAAGGAGTCAAGAGCCGTTACTCAACGTTCATATCTCAACGGGTATTTTCCGAGTGACTCGTAAAATCCATTGCAATGGTCACAAAGGACTTCCAGTCAGAAGATGGACACAATAGCTAAGCCGCTTGGTCATCTATAAATAGAAGCCAACTTTCAAGACATGAAGATTGCTCGAACCAACTGTTTATATACACATACTTGAGCAAAAGTCATTGTATTCATTCTCAATCTTCTACTTACAACTCCAATTCCGTATTTAATATTTCTCCGAGTTGTAAGGTCTTGTACTTAGTTACAAACACTCTCTTTCTTACTTTCTAAGTAAGGTCCCTTGACCGAGCTGTAAGGGTTAACTCAGCTCGGTTCTCCCTAACCTGTAAGGGTTATCTCGGTTAGGAAGTACTAGATTAGATAAGGGAATTTCGAGTATAGGAAAACTTATAAGGAGTTGTCCAAGTGAGCAACTTGGGTTGCGTCGCCTACTGTATTTTGTGGACTCAAAATAGTGGATTTGATTTCGTGCTTGGATTAGCACGGTCCGTGGTTTTTGCCCCAGGAGGGTTTCAACATACTTTCCGAGTTATTACTTTTCTAAGTGCATTCTAGACTCGGACAGCTTTAAAGTTCTGTTTAATCTGTTTCTTCATTCTTTATTGAACTCTAAGTCGAGCTTTTCCGAGTTCATCCCGGAGTCCCACTCACTTCTAAGTTCTATCTATTTTAAATTTCAAGCAAATTTCATCATCACCGTATTCACCCCCTCTAGGGTGACTTAGACTCTCCAAGAGCAAACCTTCAATTGGTATCGAGCCTAACCTTTCGTAAAGGATCTAACCATCCAAAGGTTTAAAGATCAAATGGCTCGAACAACAGAGAGTTCGATGAAGAAAGATCTTCCAAGCAGACCACCAAAGTTCAAAGGATCTAACTTCATGCATCGGAAGAAGCTCATGGAATGTTTCCTCGCTGGATCACGATGAAGATGTCCGGAACATCATACGAGTAGGCAACTACATTCCCATGAAGACGGAAGAAAAAGACTCGTACCAAAGACAAAAGCCGAGTTCACTCGCTGATGAAGCAGAGAAGTTCATAAAGAACTTCAAAGCGATGAACATTCCGATGTGTGCCATCAGCTCGGAAGAATACAACCGAGTGTCCGCTCGTGACACAGCCAAAGAAGTATGGGACACACTGGTCAACACTTATGAAGGCACAAGCCCAGTCGCACAACCAAAGATAAGCCAATATCTTCATAAGTATGAAGCTGTTCAAGATGAAGCCGGAAGAAAACATCACTCGGATGTTCATTCGCTTTATCGAGATTACCAACAATCTCAAATCTCTTGGTAAAAGATTTCCCACAAGGAAATGTGGAGAAAGATACTCGTAAGCCTACCCAAGAAAAGATGGGGTCCCAAAGTAACAGCTATCGAAGAGGCTCATAACTTGTCTTGACTAAAGCCAAACGAACTCATTGGGAAGCTCCTCACCCATGAGATCCACCTAGAAGAGAACGATGTAGAGGTCAGCACCAAAAAGAACATTACACCGAAAGCCTCGTAAACCAGAGAAGCGGATCCGAGTTCCTCCGACTCAAAAGAGGATCCCATGGCACTTATTGCTAGAGGCTTCAAGAGAATGATGAAGCACAAGAGATGGGATAAGAAGCCAAGAGAAGAGTTCTATAAGAAAGACAAGAAGGATAGAAAATGTAAACATTCTTCCCTTCAAAGTTGTCTTTGACTAAGAACTCGATCTGTTTTGAATGTGGCAGCAAGGAACTCATAGTCAAGGACTCGTCCAAAGAGAAAAAGGGACAGAAAGAAGAAAAAGGCTATGATGGCCACATGGAGTGACGAGGACTCGGATGACTTAAAGTGTCTCGATGGCACTTTCCGACTCGAAGTGGAAACAGAGTCGACATAGATCAATCGAGACAGTGAGGAAGCATATCCTCAAAAGGTAATTGAATACATTCTCAAATTTTCTAAAGTTGATTTAGCTAAGTATGTTTTCACTTTGGAGGAGAAGTCTAATTCTGACTCTTCTCATTTTAAAGAACAACTTGAGTCAATTTCCTCTCGAGAGCATTTCTTTAAAAAATGAGCTGGAAAAACCGAGACTTACACTCGGAGAACTCAAGACTAGTACTCAATCCAATGAGACCGAGTCCGAGTTACTCGAAGAGAAAATGAGCAACTTAAGCAAAAGCTCAACGAGTCTCAAGATCTTGTTTTAAAGTTTACTCAAGGTTAGAAAACCTTGATATGCTCTTAGGATCTCAATGTGTCTCCTTCGTAAAAGAAGGTCTTGGTTTTAACAGAGAGGAGGAATCTAATTCCTACTCGGAGCTTTTCAAAAGGATTCCGAACCGTAAAGTTCGAGAAGGCTGAGCACGGTTCCATTCATAAAAATGAAAGGAGGACCGAGCCTGCACCAGCTTACAAGAGAAAACCATCTCCACCGGTTTATAAGAGAAAAGCTTTTCAAAAGAGAGAGACACAGACTCAGCTTCTCTAAACGGAAGACTCGAAATCGGACCAAACCCGAGTCATTCAAATCTGGTTCCGAAAACCTTCTTCCTTAGAAAAGGACCACAGTAAAGGGTGTTACTCGGGTTCGTTAGAGGAAGTGAGAAGGGTTAGTTTGTTTCTGTTTTGCAGGCCACTCGTAAAAGATCAAAAGGGCATTGGTATCTAGACAGTGGATGCTCACGCCACATGTCGGAGAGTCGGGACTCTTTTCCGAGTTAGAAGAGTACAAATGAGGAAAAGTCACATTTGGAGACGATAGTAAAGGCAAGATAATTGGGATTGGCAAGATTGGAAAAGGAAGCAATCTGGTTAACCCAAGTATACATTGTCAAAGGGTTAAAGTACAACCCGCTTAGCATCTCTCAATTGTGTGATAAAGGTCAAGAGGTAAGATTCACTCGGACCAATTATTATATTTACGATGATGCTACCAAAGAGATCAAGCTCTCGGGTAAGAGATTGGGTAACACTTACATTATTCCTCTTTCGACCCAAGTCAGAATTTATCTTGTTTAAAAGCATCATTTCTTGATGACTTATGGACATGGCATCGTAGATTAGGTCATGTCAAGCATGCATACTATTAAGAAATTGGCATCTCATGGTTTAGTCGGAGGATTACCTAATTGTGCTTTTAAGAAAGATAAAATTTGTGAAGCTTGCACAAAAGGGAAACAAGTCGGATCATCTTTCAAATCTCTCGAAGACAGCTTTCACATCCAAGGTGCTTGAAATGCTACATATGGACTTATGTGGTGAAATCTCTCGTCAAGAGTCTCGGAGGTAAATCATATATACTTGTTATTGTTGATGATTACTCACGATTTACCTAGGTGTGTTTTCTTCAGAATAAAAATTAAGCATTCAAAAAGTTCAGCAAGCTCTGCAGGAAAATCCAAGTTGAGCCTCAAACTTAGATCCAGAGAATTCGAACCGACCATGGAAAAGAGTTTGACTACTCGGAATTTGCAGAGTTTTGTGACAAAAATGGCATCTCCCACAACTTCTCAGCACCAAGAACTCCTCAACAAAATGGACTGGTGGAGAGAAAGAACAGAACCCTTGAAGAAATAGCTAGGACAATGATGATTGAACATAATCTACCCTACTATTTCTGGGCTGAGGCGATCAACACAACGAAACTACACCTAGAACAGATGCCTCATCGGACCCATCCTGAAGAAAACACCATACGAGCTCTACAAAGGGAAGAAACCCAATATCTCATACTTCAAACCCTTTGGATGTACGTGTTTTGTTCACAACAACGGTAAGGATCACCCGACCAAGTTTGATGCTTGGTCAGATGAAGGTATTTTTCTAGGTTATTCATCTCATAGCAAAGCCTATCGCATTTTCAATAAAAGAACTAACAAAATGGAAGAAAGCATCCACATTATGTTTGATGAGATTGAACAGAAAAGCCGAGTGAAACATCATTCTCGGATCCGAAGCTCAGTAGAGATGATGATCATGACAAAAGTGAGCCCATCAAGAATCAAATCCATGACACTCAAAATGAAGTCACTTAGAACGAAGTGACTCGGAATGAGACAACTCAAGAACCCACTCGAATAATGAAGGACAAACCGATGAACAAGGCTAACTCGGAACAATTTTCCGGAGATCAACCAATTCAGATTACAGATCCGGTGAACCAGAGAACAGTAGAGCATTCAAGTATGCTTCTAGTCATCCACTAGAAAACATATTATCCGATATCAACAAGTGGGGTAAGAACTGGTTCCTTCCTTCATAATCTATGTGCATTCACTGCATTCATATCATTAACTAAAACCAAAAATGCACTAGAGGCCCTAAATGAACCTGAATGGGTAGAGGCCATGCAAGAGGAACTTAATCAATTCGAAAGAAACCAAGTCCGGACTCGACAAAACGACCATCCGACCACCCAGTCATAAGTACCAAATGGGTTTTCAAGAACAAATTGGATGAAGATGGGTTGGTAGTCAGAAACAAGACTAGACTTGTGGCTCAAGGTTACAATCAGGATGAAGGGATTGATTGTGGGGAAACTTTTGCACCTGTAGCTGAATTGAAGCGATTAGAATCTCGTTGGCATTTGCATCTAGCATGAATATCAAATTATATCAAATGGATGTTAAGTGCGGATTTCTTAATGGTTTTATTGAAGAGGAAGTCTATGTTGAGCAGCCCCTGGATTTCAAAACTCAGAATTTCCAAATCATGTTTTCAAACCGCAAAAAGCTCTTTATGGTCTTAAACAAGCTCCCGGAGCTTGGTGTGAAAGACTCGAGCAATTTCTTGGTTCAAAATGATTTTAGAAGTGGTCAGGTTGACAAGACTCTCTTTATAAAAACCAAGGGGAAAGATTTTCTTATCGCTCGGATATATGTTGATGACATAATTTTTGGAGCTACTAATGAAATTCCGTGTCGAGACTTTTCCGAGTTAATGAGACAGAATTTCAAATGAGTATGATGGGAGAACTCAATTTCTTCCTTGGTCTACAAATCAAGCAAGACAAAGATGGAATCTATGTCCATCAATCAAAGTACACCAAGGAGCTGCCGAAAAGTATAAACTGTAAGATGCAAAGCATGCAGCGAACACCTATGAGCAATGAGCATAAAATTGGACTCAAACGAAAAGTAAAGCAATAGATCGAAGCTCTATCGAGGTATGATTGGATCTTTGCTATATCTTACTTCCAGTAGGCCAGATATAATGTTTAGTGTCTGTCTATGCACAAGATTCCAAGCTAATCCAAAAGAATCACATCTCACTCGCGGTGAAGAGAATATTCAAATATCTTACAAGGATTCAAAATTTAGGTCTATGGTACTCCGGAGACTCAAAACCGACTCTCATTGGATACTCGGATGCTGATTACACTGGGTACAAAGTTGATAAAAAGAGCACCTCAGGAGCTTGCCAATTTTGGGTCAATCCTTAATATCTTGGCACTCAAAGAAGCAAAACTCGGTAGCTCTATCAACTGCCAAGGCTGAGTATATTGCAACTAGACCATGTTGTGCTCGGATTTTATGGATAAAGTAACACTTGAGAGATCTTGGACTTTCTTTCAAATCAGATCCAATCAAGTGTGATAATCAAAGTGCAATCAGCATCACCAAAAATCCAGTTCAAGCACTCAAAGACGAAACACATTGAGGTCGGTATCATTTCTTAAGAGACCACTCTCGAAAGGTGATATTGAACTCGAATTCATTCCTACTAATCTTCAATTAGCCGATATCTTTACTAAACCACTTAGTGAAGATAAGTTTTGCTTCATTAGGAATGAGCTTGGTATGTTAAATGCATAATTATGTGTTTTCTATGTGAATATCTCATTGCATGATTATATGACATGTACTTACGATTCTTTAATAACCATTAGTTCGGTTGATCCAGTGATACTCGCGGAGGACTTGGTGGGGCTCGAGGATTCCTTAGAAATGTCCGAGTTACTAGTATCTTAAGCCGCCTTGGATCTTCTTTCCTGAAGGAGCTCGAGAAGCTCCTTTTCTCCTTTACTGCAGCCTTCATCTCAAGGAGCATGTCCTGCTGCTCTCGAATTTGAGATTGGGCGGTTTTCGGTTGATGGTCATAGACTGGAAGACAATCTTGAATGACCGGATAAGGTCCTTGAGTTCCAAGGAGGCAGAAGAGATTTTGTCAATGAAAGCGGTGGACAAAATGGAAGAAAGAGATTTAGAAGCACTCGAGGTGGAGGCACCACCAGGTGGAGCGAGAAGAGAAAGAGGCGTTTCGGTCTAAGTCCGAGGCGAAGAAGGTTGCCTCGGCTCCGAGCCGTGGATCCAGACACCAGGTTGTGTTTCCTGGTATCCGTACCCAAGAAGTTCCTTCTTGCCGACTACAATGGCAGCCTCGAAACGATGTTTGGATCCGAGGGAAGGGGAACTTTGAACTGTTTGAAAATAAGAGTGAGAAGAGCACCGAAAGGAAGAGGGTTGTTCTTCTTGTTCGAGTTTGAGCTGGAACAACTTCCATTTGCTCAATGATAGCGGGAAAGAGGTCTACTTTGTAACCCTCTAGGATATCAAAAAGAGCTTTAAGATGCTTGAAGTTGGGGTTCTCCTTACTCGAAATGTTGTGAGAAGAAGGTTCTCATCAGCAAGAAACACGAAAGACGAGCTTCGACTTTAGTTGGATCACGAAAAGTTTTTGTGTGACCTAAGGAATTCTTTAGCATACTTTTCAAAGAAGTCATCAGCGACCTCATTGAAAGGTATTGGGTTGCTGTTCAAGAAGAGGGAAGATACTTTGAACAGACGATGGAGGAGGGAATTATTGATTCGAACAGGTGATGTTCCGAACTTTGGAGGTTAGAATACCCTCGGAGCTGGAAAGGTGAGTGTAAAACTCGTAGACGAGTTCAGGATAGATGAACTCGCTGAAACAAAGAAAGTTGTAGATAACGAGATAAGCTTTAGAGAGAGAAGGAGAAAAGAGCTCGAAGAGAGTAAAAAAATTAAAGAGTAGAAGAAGAAAGAATTTGAGAGCAACAGAGCTTACTTGAGATGTTCTTCACGAAGCTTGAGATCATCGGGTGTCGCTTTAATCACAGAGAGCTTGTTCACGAAGATTTGATTTCGAGAGAGAGAGTAAGCAAAGAGTAAAGTAACGAAATGATGGAGAATAGGCGCTATTTATAAGAAAATAAACGTCCTTCGATATCCATTCCGACTCGACTCTTTCAAGCAATCACCTCGGACCGGTGTGACGGTTCTCTTCTTCAACAGTTAGAATTCCAGCGGTTGTCTCCCAACGGCTAGTTTTCCGATCACGGCGCCCGAGAAAGAGAGAGAAAGAAAGATTTTGAAAATAAATTCTGAAATTCTCCACTTGTCTAGAGATGATTTCGAAGTTTAACGTCCATTTTTCTCAAAGTCTCGAGTCTGACTCAGCTAAGTTTCGAGTGACTCGAAACTGGAAATAAATAATAACTATCGGTTCAAGAAGAAGAAGGAGAAGAAGCGGAAGAGCCTATGGCTGAGGCAGCTCCTTCCGAGCAAGGAGAGCGAGAAGGACAAGGAGTAGCAACCGAGGGTCCAAGTGCTCCGGAACCACAACCGGAGATGATCGGCTCGGACAGTAGTCCGAGTGGGTCGAAGACCTCGCCGACCATGGTCGAGTCAACAGCAGGTCAGCTCGAGCACACCCCTCCAGCTTGTTGAGTTCCAAGAGGACGAGCCTCTGGACGACCTAGTTCCGGGTCAGCCACTCGGAACTGAGCCGATGCTAGAGATTCTTGTATCGCCTTCGCCGTGCTCAAGCATATCGTCAAGATCTTATTAGCGCCGGCGCACCACTCGTCCTTCTTCCTCCACCCCCACTAATCCATCCCCTCCTTTTTTTCAGTATTTCATGTTTTTTTCTTTTCTCTTTTGTCCGGACATCAAATATGTAATTTCTTGTTGTATTCTTCCCATTTTTTTTTGTTCTTTTTGTCTGAAAGGCAAGGGGAGAATAGATAGAAAAAATTTGTTGCCTTGTTTAGGGGAGTCTCTCTCACCCTCTCGTAAATATTTTCTTTGATTGTAATGAAGTAAATGCATTTCATTAATAATTGTTGCTTCAATCATTACTATGTCTATCCGGAATTATTTCTTTTCTTAAATTTCAAGTCATTTTCCGAGCAAGTTTGCAAAATTCAGATTTATATCACTAACAAAGTTTTTATCTAAGTATGGAATGCCTTTCATCAAAAAGGGGAGATTGAAGACTCGGACTTTATACGTACACTTTTTTGAGTTCCATTAAGGAATCAAGTATAAGACTTCATTTCTCACAGGGTTTTGATTTCAAGTCATTCCATGTTCCTTAGAAACTTTTATGAGTGATATAACATTTTCTTTGAGTGTTATAGAAACTATTATATATGTTTACGCTTGACTCGACTCGACTCGGAAAGCATACTTCTACATGCTACTTCACACTCGGTTCCGAGTCACTCAACACTCGGATATATCGCATGTTCAAACACTTTATTTCACGCGCATAAACTCGAGTCCGACTTCGTGTTCCAAGAATTACCATGTTAATTCATTCTTCTAAGTCAAGCATAGTTTGTTTGAACTTTGTTTAGTCTAGATCAAGTTTGTTTACTCGATATTCTTTATTTGACTTGATTCTCTTTTAGAGTAACTCGGATGGAATTTGAGTCTCATGGATATTAGACTCAAAAAATTCCATTCCTTTTCTCGACTCGGATAATTAGTCACTTAATTATCTTAATTATGTTATTATTTGTGTCTAATCTTAGACCAAAGTATTTCATACTTTGAGAACCAAATTGATTTACTTTTGTAGGTTATTCAAACGAGGCTATCCTCTTTTTGAATTACAAAAGTAACCAGCTTCAAAACGTCAAATCACCAAGCAGACAAGGCTTTTTCCACCTCCGACCTAGCCCCGGACACTATGTCGGGATTGTCTGCTTTCAAAGCTGGAAATCTGCAACACTAAGCTCAACGGTGGTTTCCACCTTACTTTTCAAGACACCACCAGTGGTTTTGGGACTTCCAAAGGAGTCAAGAGCCGTTACTCAACATTCATATCTCAACGGGTATTTTCCGAGTGACTCGGAAAATCCATTGCAACGGTCACAAAGGACTTCTAGTCGGAAGATGGACACAACAGACTAAGCTGCTTGGTCATCTATAAATAGAAGCCAACTTTCAAGACATGAAGATTGCTGAACCAACTGTTTATATACACATACTTGAGCAAAAGTCATTGTATTCATTCTCAATCTTCTACTTATAACTCCAATTCCGTATTTAATATTTCTCTTAGTTGTAAGGTCTTGTACTTAGTTACAAACACTCTCTTTTTACTTTCTAAGTAAAGTCCCTTGACCGAGATGTAAGGGTTAACTCAGCTCAGTTGTCCCTAACTGTAAGGGTTATCTCAGTTAGGAAGTACTAGATCGAGATAAGGGAATTTCGAGTCTAGGAAAACTTGTAAGGAGTTGTCCAAGGGAGCAACTCGGGTTGAGTCGATCTACTGTATTTTGTGGACTGAAAATAGTGGATTTGACTTCGATTAGCACGGTCCGTGGTTTTCTGCCCCAGGAGGTTTTCCACGTACTTTCTGAGTTATTACTTTTCCGAGTGCATTCTAGACTCGGACAGTTTTAAAGTTCTGTTTAATCTATTTCTTCATTCTTTACTAAACTCTAAGTCAAAGCTTTTACGAGTTCATCCTTGACTCCCACTCACTTCTTAGTTCTATCTATTTTAAATTTCAAGCAAATTTCATCATCACCCTATTCACCCCCTCTAGGGTGACTTAGACTCTCCAAGAGCAAACCTTCAGCCACAAACTTAGCTTCCATGGTAGATATAGCAATGACATCTTATTTTGCACTTTTCCATCAAACTTCTCCTTTAGATATAGGAACAAATAACCAAATGTGAATTTTCTACTGTTAGGACATCAACCAAAATCGAATCCGAGTATCCAAGTAACTTCTAGAAGATTAGATTTATTATATATAAGCATGTAATCCTTTGTGTCTTGTAAGTACCTAAATACTTGCTTTGCAGCCTTCCAATGGTCAATGTCACAGCTTGCTTAGGTATCTCCCTAGCATCCCAATAGCAAAGCTAATATCCGACCTTGTATAATTTTGCAAGTACGTTAGATCGCCTACAACATAAGCATATGGAAAGATTCCATTGCCTTATGTTCCATGTTATTTTTCAGACATTGCATGAGACTAACCTTATCTCCTTTCTGAATTTGAACAATTCCAGTTGAACACATATCCATAAAAAATTCTCTACATTTTTTTCAATATAGGCTTTTTGAGAAAATCCTAATTTTCCTTATCTATCACAAAAAATATCAATTGTTATTACATAGGATGCGTCACCCATATCTTTTATTTCAAAATTCATAGAGAGACAAAACCTTAGTCTAATGCAATACGCTCAAATCATTAGCAGCAAGTGGTATGTCATCAACACATAGTACTAAAAAATAAACTTACTCCCACTAATCTTTCGGTATGCACACCTATCAACGATGATTTCTTCAAAACCAAAAGAACTAATGATGTCCTTACACTTAATATACCATTGCGGGAAGCTTGCTTTAGTTCATATATTGACTTCTTAAACTTGCAAACCATATGGTCCTTTCCTTCAACCAAGAAACGCTCAAGTTGGTCCATGTAAACTTCTTCCTCAAGATCTTCATTAAGAAAGGCGGTTTTTACATCCATTTAGTGTAGCTCTATATCATAATGAGCTACCAAAGCCATAATTATTCTTAATGAGTCTTTCTTTGAGACTGGAGACCCTATTTATAATCAACACCGTCCTTTTGTGTATAACCGTTGGCAACAAGTCTAGCTTTTTAACGTTTGATATTGCCATCTAGATCATGCTTGGTCTTATAAACCCATTTACGTCCAACTCGTTTATATCTATTTGGTAACTCAACAAGATCCCACACCTTTTTTGTTCCATATATTTGAGTTCTTATTTCGTAACATCGATCCACTAATTAGACTCATGACATTCTATAGCTTGTGAAAACGAAATTGCATAACTTTTTATTCTTACGTCAAGGTTCGGCTCACAAATAAACCAAATAATTATCGAGGATTGCTGATTTTCTTTCCCTTTGGGATCTTCTTAAGCTAATCCTTGTGGTTCATTTTGGTTGGTACATAATAGTGGTTAACTTCTTCATGATGTATATCTTCACCCAAATGTTGTTCATTATTGTTAACATGTTGTTCAACAATAGGAACATTAGTATTTGGAGTGTAGGTTTACAATGAGAATATTTACAGATAAAGGAGCACTTGCCCTTTATCTCATTTACTTTTGCAATATGTCATTCATTACTCCCAATAACCTCATCACATTTAATGAATTTGGTATTACCAGTTTCTATAGTTCTTGGACTATGATTAGGGCGAGTAAAACCTATATCTTCTACTAGAAAATAGATAATTAGTGACAGAAATAGCGACGGAAAATTGTGAAATAGCGACGGATTTTCAAAAATAGCGACGGACATAGCGATGGAAATATTCCGTGGCTAAAAGCCGGGTCGCTAAAATTTAGCGACGGAAATTCCCGAATCCGTCGTTAATTAGCGACGGACCGGCGACGAAACTGCTTTAGTAGCTAATATAAATCGGTGACGGAATGAAGTTTCCGTCGCCGATTTCCGTCGCTGATCCGCGCAGCTCTGTCAGCTGTTCACGTCGTTACCTTGGCAGTAATTCCAAAATACATTTTTTTAATAATTCGTTACCCTAGTACAAAAAATTGTGAATGGATATACAAATCCAACATTCACATGTGTGACATTTACATTTGGCATTTACATATGCCGGCCACAAAGTACTCATCCAAGTTGGATATACAAATCCAACATACATTTTTAAAATCATGAACAATCCAAACATATTTAAAACCAATTCACAAGTTCACAAAAACAACCATACAAAAGTTCACAAGAAACCATAAACATATGTGAAAAGTTTGCAAAATGTTCACCAATACACAAAAGCTCACAATGAATTCAGGGTCCTCACTCTTCCTCTTCCTCATCCTCATCCTCTTCCTCTTGTGGTTGTACTAGTCGACGGTGAGATCCGGATGCTTGCTGAGATTTCATGAATTCGATGAAGCGTGCTATTGGCTCAACGAAACTGTCCACCTTTTCTTTAAGCTGCCTATTTTCCAATCCAAGCACACGAGCATGCTCAATCCATTGATGTAACTCGAAGTTAAATTATGCACTGTTGCTCTCAAATCCGAGTCATCTAGAGTAGAAGCTTTCGGTGATTTGAAGGACATGGTTGGTTTTAAGTTTTTAGCCTTATATCCAAGTCCATAAATGCGACCTTTCCTGTTCGCATTGTCTTTGACCCACAACTCATGTTGTGAAGGGGTGGTGACGTGATCCTCAAAAGAGTTGGGGTCATTAGTAGAAGGTTGAGTGGGTTGAGTGTTTCGCAACTCTTCCTACTCTTTTTGAAACTTGTCCTGAATAATATATAAATATTTAAGGCATGTAACTATCACGAGGTTGTGAAAGAAAACCATATATTGAAAAATATGAAAATTGCATATATAAGTTAATTCACATAAAGGGCCTTGGATTTTTGGTCGACCCCTTCATCCTTTTTTGTTTTGTGGGTTCGTGAAAATAGTTGGGTCGGTAGAGGCTGAACTCCTTTAAGCTCCTTCATCTAAATACAAACTGGTGTTAGTATAGATTTAATTTACTAATATGAACATGTTAATAATTGCATGCGTAATCACTAATAAAGGAGTATGTACCAATCGTTGCTTATGCTCCGTCATAGGGACTGAGCCACAAGTATGGAGCGATGAACCAAGTCCACCTTGATCAGCATGGCCGGATTTTATGAGCATGCTCACAGAACTTCTTGTAGTTAGCGGTTTCCCAATATTCTAACAACTCTCGCCAGTAGTTGTCCCCAACCATTTCGGCTTCTTCTTATTTTTCCTTACCTTCAACATGAAGTCCTTTAATCGATCACTTCCTTTCTTCTCAAAATTTCTTCTTATTTGGACTTCATCGGTTGGAGACCAAGTGAAAAATTTCTGTATAAATGAAAAAGTAGTTTATAAGTTATAAAATTATAATATAATGCTCAAACATGCACAATAAGTCATTGTGTTATTTCTAATTCAGAAAACTAAAGATTTGTCATTAACTTGAACTTAGAAAACCACAGATCACGTTGTGATCAAGGAACTTTACCCCATGTAGGCCATGCTCCGTCATACTTGCTTTGGAAGATGTGGGAAATCGTGCCCACAACTTTATCAATGGGGAAGAACCTAATCAAGAAACATAGAAAACAGTTAGTTATCTATTCTACTATTAAGCTTAATTTATTTTATTACTTATTATCACACTTACCCTTCACCATCCGGCTCGATCCGAATCTTTTCCCGACTGCTAGCACTACTTGATTCAAGGCTAGCATGCTCGTTGCCTGCATCGGTTGGCCCATCATTCGTAGGCCTTTGTGGTGGCCTTTGTTCGGCACTAACGTGGATGCGTGGTATGTTGGTCGTACCATATTGGTTATATACGTACGTATTGGGCGGGTTTGAGTACATATGAGCGTGTTGAGAATATGGAGGGTTTGGGATGAAAGACCCACCCATTGGGCTTTGCATGTGTGGGATGTTTAGAGGTTGGAAATAAGGAGGGTTGGGAATGAATGACTCGCCCATTGGAGTTTGGTTGTAAGGGAGTGTAGAGATAGTGCTCCACGTACGGGAGACTGAAGGTTAGGAGGGTTTTGAGAGGGGGTAGAAGTGCGTACATCATTACCTTCACCATCAGCATCGACTTTTCTAACCCTTTCCCGAGTAGCTGATCTTTTCGACCTGCCTCTACCTCTCTCCATATTTCCTAACATAAACAACATAAAAACATTATTAGTAAACATCCAACGGTTAAAGTGATTCAATATAAAACAAAATATAAATATTAGTAAACATATAAACATGTAAGCGTTAGATATCAATATTCTTCTATTAAGAAATTACGCTTCAATTGTTTCACCTTCATTGCATTAATAAGAATTCATTTGATTACAACATAAATGAAAGTTATTCAATATAAAACAAACCAAAAAAAGAACATATTCAACTAGCCATCATCCTCATCATCAGTATCATCATCGTCTTCTTCACTATCCTCTTCGGCATCATTGAATATGAGATGTTATTCTTCCTCATCGGTGATGTTATCATCATTCCATTCACCTTCCTCATCTTCTTCACCATCCTCTTCTTATCCCAATAAACATTTCATTTCTAATTTCATACAACTAACCACTATTTATTAATAATTTGTCAAATGTTAAATAAATTTATAAGTAAAACCACAAACAATTGCACATATATAAATCACAAATAACATTTACTTCAACTTCAACAATAATTTCCAACAAATATAACCCCATATACTTTAAACAACACAAATTTTATACATAAATAACATTTACTTCAACTTCAATAATAATTTTCAACAAATCTAACCTCATATGCTTTAAACAACACATTATCTATATATAAATAACATTTATTTCACCTTCAACAATAATTTCCAACGAATATAACCTCACATACTTTAAACAACACAACATCTATACATAAATAACATAATTGCACATTTTTCTTTTCAAATTCATTCACAAACAACATTAATTTGCAACAAATTATATAAATTCATCAATTCGAAGTTAACTTATTAAAAACCCTAACTCAAATAACAATCAACAAAACAATACCTTGCACTAGGCGGCGGCACGGGCGACGGCGGCGTCCTCTAGGCGGTAGCGATAGCGGCACAAGGGGCGGGAGCAACCAAGGAGAACTCACCCATCTTTGGCCTTCAAGTTCCTCACGCGACGGATGAAGGGCGGCGGATGGAAGGAGGGGCGGCCGAAGACGGCGGCGGCGGGCGAACCAACCGTGGGAGGAGGTTGTCGATGGCTGGGCACTCTCGCTCACAATTTGCTCGGAGTGCTCTCTCTCTCTTCGCTTTCATTAATTCGGTCCGGCCAAAAGGCCGGATCTGGATTTATTCGGCGTTAGCGACAGAACGATCCGTCGTCTGTTCTATCGCTAATAAAATTTTTTTATTAACGACGGAACATCGATGGAATTTTCCGTCGCTAAAGACTAAATTAATATAATTAATTTTTTTGGTTTTCCTAGATCCGAAAATCCAAAATACCTGGCTACGGATTAGCGATGGAATGGCAACGGATAGATCCTTTTTTCGTCGCTGTCCGACACGGTTGTCAATTTTTGTCGGTTTTGTCGTTGATTCCAGTCGCTATGTGGCGACGTAACCGTATTCGTCGCTAATTTCCATCGCTATTTAACAGTTTTGTAGTAATGATCCTCTGGACTTTTCCGGGTAACCTATAAAGTAACCAATAGTCGCCCAAGTATCCAATTTATTTTCATATGGATTACATAAGCATGCTTTTGTTGGACAAGCCCGAACATAGAGGTGCCTTAGATCGGGTTTCCTGCCAGTCCATAACTCAAAAGAACACTTAGGAACCGCCTTACTAGGAACCCTGTTTAGTAAATATTCAACAGTTTTGAGAGCATGCATCCATAATGATGTAGGTAATTAGGACTTACTTGTGATACTCCTAACCATTTCTAATAATGTCTAATTTCGCCTTCCTGCAACACCATTTTATTGTGACGTTTCGGGCATAATATATTGTGCAAATATTTCGGGTTTCTCAAGGAACTTTGTAAATTGACCAAGACATTGTCCCATTTTGGTATATTTCCCATAATATTTACCACCTCTACCGCCTTCTTATCTAATTGTCTTTCAACGTCATTGACATAAATCTAAAAGGTATCAACCGCTTGAGATTTTTCATTAAGCAAATAGATATAGCCATAATGGGAAAAATCATTAGTAAAGGTAATAAAATAATTTTTCTCTAGCACAAGATGGAACGTCAAATGGTCCACAAATATCAGTATGTATAATTTTAAGAAGTTGTGTACTTCTTATGGCTCCTTTTTGCTATGTTTGGTTCACTTTCCTTTAATGCAATCTACACACACTCCTAGGTTAGTAAAATCCAATTGTCAAATGATTTTACTTTTCACCAATCTTTTTAAACTTTCATTTGATATATGGACTAAATGCTTATGCCACCAAAAAAAAAAACAGAATTCTCATTGTTGCAGGGATTCGGAGAAAGTATTATCAAGTTTTATTATTTAAACCATCAAGAATACAGAACTAATCAAATAAGTATTCTTAAATAAACTTAAACATCCATTTTTAAACTTAAGAAAACCCAGCAACATCAAATTTTGAAAAAGAAGTCAAATTTCTAAAAATTGAAGGTACATAGAGAGTTTCGCATAGGTCTAGGCGATGACTTGTATCTAACACCAAACGATAAGTCCTTATGCCTTCAACTAGAGCTTTCATACGATTTCCCATGTATAAAAAATTTTCACTTGAGTTTATGGTCTAGATCGTAAGAAATCCCTACATTATATTAGATGTATGAGTAGTAGCACCACAATCGGGAGCCACCAAGTATTTAGGAACATCAACTAGGTTTGATTCAAAACAGACTAAAGTAGAATTACCTTTCATTTAGAACCAAGCCTTACATTTCAGAAAGTCCTTCTAAAAGTGTCCTTTTTTATTACGAAGCGACACTTTAGTATTGTTTTGTCCTTCCTATCCTCATGTGAAACTTTAGCGAGGCTCCTTTATTTTCTTATACTTGTGAGACTTTACCTTAATAGCTCCTTGACCTATGAGGTTGACAGAATGACCACATTCATCTTGTTTCTTTAATCTCGCTTGCTCCTAAGTAAGCATAATGGACAATTCACTAACATTCCACATGCCTTTAAGACTATTGTAGTTAATTTGGAATGGTACATACTTAGGAGGCAAGGAGTTCATAACAAACTATAGTAAGAAAGAGTCATTCACAGCCATCCCCAAGGTCTTTCGTCTTACCCCCAAGGTCTTTACTCTTGTTGCAATATTGGTCATGTCGATGATATGCTCTTGCATGCTCTTCGATTCATTAAACTTCATGATTGTGAGCTCTATCATAAGAGTACCAACAAGCTGACTTGTCCACGGAACGGAGCTGTCTTCCACCAATTTAAGGAATTCTTTAGCATTTCTATTGGTGCAATAGTTAGTGTTGTTGACAATAATCATTCGCGTAAATATAAGGCTTAATTTGTTAGACCGTATCCAATCTTTATGGTATAATATTTCTTCATCGGTGCTAGTGTAATGCCCGTAGTTTTATTTGAGGTGGTTAAATGAGTTAAATTAATTAATTAGTTTTCATTAAATAAATTAGGTCGAATAACTAAAAGATATACGTGGATATATATTCGTAATTTTAATTACGCGAATTATTATTAGTTTGCGTAACTATAGTTAGTGAAATATATTATTTCCTTTCTCTTACTTTTTTGCCAAGATACATCTAAATAAAAACCCGAGACCTCTTATGTCACTTATTTGGGTTTAACCTAATTGATACTTAAAGAAATAAAAAGAAAAAGAAAAAGGGCAAAGTAGATGTTGGCTTGTGAAAGAGATTAGTGGAAAGAGGGAATTGTTGTCCTTTATTGGTGAAGCCATGTAGTAGTAAGAGTGGCTGGGGAGAGAGAGAGAATCGGAGAGGGGCACAAAATAGAGAGGAAGAGGAAGAAAGAGGGAAAGAGAAGGAGGCAGCGAGAGGTTGAGGCAAGCTGAGAGAGCAAGAGAAAAGCACATAACACGGAAGGAGAGTGAGGGGTTAGCGAGAGAAGCGAGTAGGAGAAGAACCAGGACCGGAGGGGAAGAGAGGACGAGAAATGGAGGGACTGAAATCGAGGAAGAGGAAGAGGAAGAGGAGGCCTGCGTGCCTCTCACATAAACGGCAAGAATGGCGGCCGGCGAGGCAGGGAGGTAAAGAGAGGGAACGAAAGAAAGCGGGGAGCGAGAGGAAGCAAGAGGTGAGAACTAGAGGAGAGGGGAGCGGACCAAACTAGAAACAAAGCGAGAGAGAGAACTTGAGAGGCTGGAAATCAGGAGACTTGAACCGAAGCGAGAAGAGAGCGAGAGACCCATAACCTAAAACAAGTACACAGAATGTGAGTGAGAGCAGAAGGGGTGCGCAGATAAGCGATTCAATCAATTCCTCAAACCCTAGAATTCGAGGTGGGTGGTCTTACACTCTAAATAGAAATCCAATTGAATTTTATGAATATTGAATGTTTATATAATAGAATGAATTTATGAAATTGTTAGGGCAAAATTATGACATGACATAATCTAATTAAGTTAGTTTGCTAAGGTCTTATGGGTGATATGGAGATTTCAATTAGAAATTGAGGATAAAGAAATTGTAATTTTAGGCATGATTAGGAGCTAATGTTTCGGTTGAACCCTTAGGGATTTTTGGAATTTTCTGCGTTGAGAGGTAATTATTAATATTGGGAAACAATGATTTGGAGTATAAAGCGGGAGTATAAGTTCATCATGATGGATGCATAATTATTAAGGCATAGAAGTGGAAAACGGGTGATCGTTGGGCTAACTGGAGTTTAAAACATATCTAAATCCTTGAGATTAACTAAACTTGAAGGTAATCGAAACTAAAGGAATTTGAGTGGTGAAATAAAATTAAAAGTTATATGGAAAAGTATAGGCAAGAAAGAGTTGTTTAATAATATAGAGACGTAATATGAGAATTTGAGGCAAAGATGACAATGTGGTAGGAGTTAGGACTTTTGAGTTAAGTTGTAACTATTTGTGGTTATTGTGGCTTAGAGGAGTTTTAGTTCCTAAGTTCGTTGTGCTTGACAATGAATTGAGTAGAATATGGATGAATATGAGTAGATGCTAAATCCTTCGGTGAATCCTTGAGTTAAGGTGCTAGCTTGGCATGTGAAATATTAATATGGAGATGTTTCGACTTGATTATAAATAATGCTCAAAAGTTAGTTTTGAAAAGAGTCCAAATGTTTACACAAAACAATACTTGAGTACGATTCTCGATAACTGCTTTTCAAACTTGAAATATGTTCTAATGAAATGAATGTAGAGGGGTGGCACGTGGTATCATGCCTTCTATGGTGTTAAACTGATTGAGAAACCGAATTTGGAAGGGTGGCACGTGGTACTATGCCTTCTAATGTGTTAGACTGATTTGAGAATGTTTGTTTGAAACGACTTAATGAATGTATTTTCATTGTTTTGAATCGACTTGACCAGGATCGTTTAGCATACGGAAGAGTTCTAACTGGTGTCCTTGTGCTGTCGGGATGCCCGATCGGAGACTTCCGCGAAGGGTTCTAATAGGGGTCCTTGTGTATCGGGATGCCCGGCTAGAGACTTCCTAGAAGATAGGTCTCGAGAGCCTTTATTCGGGCGCGCCTCGGTAACTATGAAGTACTAGTTCGAGTCCGTAAAGCCTAGAATGTTGATTTAGATCCAATTAGTCGTTAACGATTTTGAAACTCTGTTTTAAAGACTGGAATGTTATAATGATAAGATGCAAGGAATTTCCCTGGAAAGATATTGAGCTTCTTACTGAAAGTATTTGAAAGAAAGTGTTGGTGGTTGCACCACTTTATTTAAAGTTGATTAAACCATTTACAACTCCAAGGAATTTCATTAATGAGTATTTATGTTATCATCATGCTATTCTTATTTTCTTAATGATTACTAACGGTAGTATGTGTGAAGAACTTTTTGTTTTAAGAGTAGAAGACTCTCCACTGAGAGGATTGGTGCACACCCCCAACATATCCCTTCCCCACTTGTAGGTACTCTCTCAGGTGGCATGTCTCGTACTTTAGAATATACTAAACTCCTATGTGTTGGTTGTCTGTTTGCTTGATTACATTTCCGAGTGGCACAAGTTGTTGGCTTGCATTCCATGTAATTCTAAGTGTTGTAACTTGTAACTAAGTTCATATAGTTTGTATTAGCCATATCATGACCCATTTAGATTGTTAAATCTTAATGCACTTTGGTTGGTGTTAAACCTCATTTTTGTCGAGTTTTAAGGCATTATTTAACCCAATTTCATGATGATTTCAATGATATTTATTTAGTTTTGGGTTAGATTCTGCTCCTTTTCTCTTTATCGTCACCTAAGCTCGTAAATCTCTTTATTTCAGGTTTTTGGGCTTAAATTCGAGAGATTCAAGACAAAATTGATGAAAAGCGATCAAGAGGAGAGTTCGGGCCCAAGAGGAGGCAAGGAAGAAGCCTCAAGCACATCAAAAGACCTTGCACGACCCCCTGTGTGAAGCTGCACGGCCGTGCGGATCATCGAGCGAAAGACTCGAAGTGAAGGAGGTTCGCACAGCCCCTGTGCGGAAGTTGCACGGCCATGCGAAATGGGCACAGAGCATAGAAGCTGCGGCAATTTTCGCACGGTACCCGTGCGACTTTCACACGGCCGTGCGGATACTGTTACGGCGATTATTTAAGTTTCCTAATTGTATTTGTTGAGGGATTCTATTTCATAATTTTAGGATTTTAGCTAGGGTTTTCGAGAGAGCTCGAGAGGAGACTCAAGAACACTCTTTATTGTTCATCTACTTCAAGTTTTTATGATTGAATTGCATCAAGTTTTTCATTCGGTAATCGTAATTTCTTCTCTTTATCTTTTCTTTACACTTTCTCTTCGTTTCTCTATGGCTATTTTCCCCAATCTCTGTCAATTGTTTAGTATCATATTTAGGGGCTAATTTCTTTACTTAGGTTGGGATTGATCCCTATTATGCCTTGATAATCATGAATTGAGTACCAATTGGGTTGTTCTATGCTTTTTAGGTTAGAATTCACTTCGTTCATCACTCTTTCATTGATTGCCTCGAGAGAGGACTCATATGCTTTTATTAGGGTTTTGTGGAACATCGAAAGATGAAAACTTACCTAGAATGACGTTGTGAACGATTAGAACTTTGATATGAAAATAATTAAGGTTTTAATTGGGGGTTGTGAGATGCATTCGTTGTGATTTTGCCCTTTATTAATCCCATGAAAATAGGTGATTAGATTGTGCAAGATTAGTCTTTGACCTTCGAAAGTAGACGAAGATAGGCTTAATTGGTGTCTCCCTCTTCTAAACTATTAGCATAGGCAAATCTCAAACGGTATTCGATTTTGGTTTCGAGCATATTAGTGTGATTAATCCCAATCTAAGGCTTTTTATTCATCGGTTTCTCCTAGTTATTTTGTTATTAGTTGATCCAAAAACCAAATCATTGTCGAACCGAGTTTTTACCTAGATTAGAGTTTTTAGGTGGATTTAGTATTTGAAAACGAGTTCCTTGTGGACACGACCCGTACTTGCCGGTTCCTAACTACAGCTACACCGTGCACTTGCGGTATAATATTTCTCTCAACAGCTTGGACTTCGGCGTCCGCCCGTTGAGTTGTGTACTTCGAGCATATGGCTCGTTGAGTTATATTGTGGTTTTTATGCAGAGTTTTAAGGATTTAAGCTTAAGGAATAGGTCATATTACAAATGAAACACTCGCTGAAATTTTTAGAAAATTTTAAACTAAAATAGAAATTACCTTTATTACCTTTAAGTTGGAATTAAAAAAACCAAGTCGACATCTTAAGTAGCCTTGGGAGTTCATTTTGAGGAACTCGACGGTGCAATACTCCTAAAGTGGGTTTGAGGGTGTTACAACTAGTGTCGGTAATATTAGTAGATTTTTCAGCTAATATCAGTAATATTAGTAGGTTTTTTTTTTCTAAAAGTGTCAAGTCAAGATCCAACACACCTAAGTGGAAGTTGACTTGTTCCCTCCATGTAGAAAACTTTAGACTATTGAACATGGTAAGAGATGAAGCATGTCAATGAAGTGAAACAACTTTAATAAATAATAAATACTCATTAATAAATAATTACATAATTGAGTCATATGGCTAAAACATTAAAGTATATTATAATTTCCTTTGGGTAGATTCTACAATAGACACTTACGGTGCAAATGACATCAATAATTTCATGAGATAATTGATAAAGTCAAATCCACATACTATCTTTGGATATACAAATAAACTTGACCAAAATATTATTTTACCTCTATTATATCCCTAATCATAAAAATGATAAATTACCTTTAGATAAATCCTAAAATTTTAGTGATCAATGTGGTCATTGATCCATTTAATTTCAAGAATTGGCATTTCATTAGTATTAATTATGGATAAATGACTACGTTATTTGTGAATCATGATATGTATTAATCACATCAGTTTGGTCACTTTCGTGAGCATCAAATTGAAGTAATTTCATGACAGCCTTAGGTTTCATCGACCAATTACACAAATAAATGAATGTTATATTAGAATAATAAAAAATACTAATCATGGTTGTAGTAATAGATATCATTAATCAAAGCATCAATAGTCAATAGTCAATGAAATTATTCAATATCATGCTGCTAACCTAATTTCATCAATATTCTAATAAGCCAAGGAAACCTAATTCTTTTTTCTTTCATTAATAATCTAATAGCCAATTTAAAGACATGCTTAATCGACAAGAATAAAACATTGCGAAGATCAGTAGCATAAGAAATATTTAATTCGTAAAAGCACATCAATATTTCATTCATGCTGATTATTAATGATACGAAGGAAGTAATTCAATCAAGAATGAATCACTTAATAATTATAGGAGAGAAAAGAATTCAATTGTTAATCAATCAGTTATCAATAATCGGACAAATTAATCAGAGAGTGGAATTCAATCAAGATCAATCACATAATAATAATTAAAGAAATTATAAGTTCACGACGCATGGCTCATATCACATGTAAATCTTAATACACAAGGTTTATATGAAGATTATATCCTACATCATAGGATATTAAACAAATAATTGTCACAATAAAGTCATATCTGATTCGGAAGAAAAAGAAGTCATGTCTTCTATTAATTCTTAAAAGATCACTGTTGATCCAAGTAAACTAGTTTATCCCCCTTAATTCTTTTCTCACTTTATGTTACGAGAGATAGATGACTCTGTATCTCTAACTCTCATAAGTAGAGAGAAGATCAATTTATATCTATAACAATTTAATCCAGTACGTCCATCAAGTAATTGAATTAACGAGACAAGATGACTCAGCTATTAAGATAAGATAATATTAGATTAGATAATATTGCAATTCCATAAATTAAGCAGATATTAAATTAGATAATATGTAATCTCATCAATTAAGAAGATAGTATATCCACTAGACTCGGCAAAACCGACCCGAACCGAACGGGTCAACCCGAACGACCCGAAACCCAAACCGAACCGACATCCGAAACAGTTGAACCGATTTTGACTCGAAAACCGAAATGAACCGACCTGAACTGAACCGACCCGAAATGATCCGAACCGAAACCGACCCGAATGCAAAATAACCCGAAGCGAAACCGAACCGAACCCAAAATGACCCGAACCGAATCGGATCCGATCGATTTAACTCTGAATAAAAGTGACCCAACCCACTTTTTTTTTTTGTTGGGTCTCTCAGGATGGACTTTTGTGCCTATAGTGGTATAATTTTGAATCGATTTTGACCCAAAGAGTGACCCGATTACGATTAGATCCGAAATTAACCCGAATCGAACCCGAACGAGATTGACCCGAAGTTGAACCGAACCGAAACCGAACGAACCCGAACGAGATCGACCGAAGTTTACCCAAACCGAAGTTGACCCGAACCCGAAACCGAAACGGACCCGAACAAGATCGACCCGAAGTTAACCCGAACCGAATCCGAACCGAATGACCCGATTTCCGGTATAATATCCACCATAATTATAGGAGATAATAATCTAATATTAATACATTATCTTTTATTAGATCACACAAAAAAAATATGTAACCTATGATCCTTAATAATCAAACTTTGTCTTTCAGATACTTTAAGGGGGAGAAAACGGAATGATATGTATCTCAAGAGGTTAAAAGATCAAAATTACAATAAATAAAAGTGGAAATGAGAAAAATAACGTCGCTTGTGCATGTGTTGGTGTTATTAGCACCACCTCTAATCAACTGTGCAAAAGGGTCAGTTATGGAAAATTCTTCCATAGTTGAAAATTTTCACACTTAAATTAAATCTCAACCATTGATTTTTTTATATTAATCATGGTTAATTTTTTTAATTTTGCTGGAAAAAGCCCAATTCATCCACACCCCCTCACGCTCCCTTACACTCTCTGTAACCCGACACCAAAAAAAAACTAGTAAGCACCTTAAATTTTAGACCATCTATTTTTGGACCCAAAGTTATCAAAAATTAAATTAAGACGCCTTAAATAATTGGGCCAACTATTTCCCGGGTCCAATTCCGGGCTCGAGCTTGGACGTAGTTGTGAAAAGTCTAAAATAGCCTTCTTTAATCGCTGGAAGAGGAGAATTAACTCCACCATAACACGCCTACCGTTGTCTGTCATGTCTCCGATACTCTCAATCGCTCTCTGTCTCCCTCTCCTCCACTCCCAATTCTTCAACTCCGATCTGCAACTCGTTTGTAGAGGAAGAATCGTCCTCCATAGACGAAAACAGGAGACAAAGACGAAGGTAGAAGAAAAGGAGGTAGAAGAAAAGGAAGCCGAAAATGGTAAGTGGTAGAAGTTTCTTAATTTTTTTTTGCTTTGATTTCATTTTAGGGTCAAATTTGGGGGTTTCTGTTGAAAATTTAATTTTTATACCATAATTTTGTGAAATAATCTTTGAATGGAGAAATCCACTTCGACAATTTATAGTTTGCACAAAATTTGGCATTTTGCATGAGAACTTTCTCCGATACAATTTTGTAAAGTATTTTTAATCTTTGATTATTAGTGTTTAATTTTTTAGTTGATGATGATTTGTAGAGTTGCTTGGGTTCACTCTGCATTATAATTTTTTTGTTTTATTAATCCTGCTTTGTTGTGTTAAAACAGGGACTGAAATTGTGAAATTGAAGGTTTATTTTAAGGGTAAAGTCATAGAGGTTCCTAGGGTCGACCTTGATGAGTATAATAGCACCGAGTTATATAAGCATGTTAGACATTGGTGTGGGAAGTATGGTGTAGAGTTCCCCAAGTATGTTGGGTTTGAGTTGCATCCCCCAAAAAGAGTTAAGTAAAGAATGGCAGTGAACACCGACAGGTGAGTGGATTGCATTAGTGAAGTCTTGGGGTTCTGTACCTAACTTGCTGTGTATTCCCATTTACATGGTTGAATTGAAGCAACCTTGTGAAGCCCAACTTATAGTGCAGAGTGTTGAAAATTTGAATTATTGTTTAGGAAATGACCAACCTTCAATAGACAAACAAGAAATTGGGGTGTTTGATGAGGACCCAACAGTCAGTCAAGCAAACAAATGGGAAGACACTCTAATTTATACCCCATCTTGTCAACCTACTAATTTGATACCTAGGAGACCAATCACAAGATCTTTGGCAAATTCTCCAGTGAGGCCAACCTCACCAAAGCCCAAAACCGATACCTCACTAAAGCCCAAATCCGATACCTCCCCAAAGCCCAACACCGAAACTTCACCAAAATCTCCCCTTTCAGCAGACCACGGACAAGGGCCTCTACTAAACTATATAGCAGTCCTGGAGAAGCCCCTGTTAGCCTAACCAAACCACATACAAGATCCTCATCTACTCATTTAAACCCTGTACAGCCCACTGATAAGGCAAACAAACCACAACCAAAGTCAACCCAAGCCAAAACCGCCTCTCCCAAAACTAAGTACGGGGTTGCTGCTGACTGTTACCTTGTGCTTGGACTGGAAGAGTTAGATGATTTTGATGTGATGTCACTCGTCAAAAGTGCTTCAGTGGGATGGTGAAAATGAGTGGGGCGGTGGTAATGAAACCGAGGTTCAAATTGTTGGTGATGGGGATGAAGTTGCAGTGCTTAGGGATAATGGTTCATCTTCCGATGATAGTGATGATGAGGATTTCAGCATCGGTGGCAGTGTGGATGAGTTAGAGGAGGAATCTCTGGATGAAGAAATATTTTCTAGTGATTCAGAGGAAGACTTAGAGTTAAAAAATGAAAAGAGGATGCAAGTGGGTGCCCAAATCATTGACAGATCCTGAAGATAGGACCTTAGTTGTCAATAAAATGGCTAAGATAATAGGGCAAGGGTGTTTGTGGAAGAGGAATAGGGATGGGGGATAAGTTTGATGGCATGTCATATTTTCAATTGTAAAGAGGACTTACTTCTAGTTATGAGAGAGTATTGCATTGTAGAGGGATTCATAATGAAGAAAGAGAAAATGAGGAGACTAGGTACACACAGAGATGTGAGGATCCAAGGTGTACTTGGAGGATTCACTACTGTGTCCTTGTTGATAGGACTACCTGGATGGTGAAATCACACACTAGGAGGCATGTGTGTGAGAGGCCCGAGAGAAATAAGATGGCAAACTCACCTTGGGTTGCTCAAAAACTCTTGCCTTATTTCATTGTTTCTCCAAAATTGGATGTCAAGGGAATGCAGTCAATCATCATGAACAAGTATTCGACATTTGTGCCGGACTACATTTGTTGGAGGGCAAGAAGAATGTTAAGGGCAACTGTTGAAGGGAAACATAAAGAGGGGTACAAGTATTTGCCTAAATATGCTGAAGAGTTCAAGGCAAAAACCTAGGATCTGTTTGCGTCATAAGTTGGTTGGAGCAAGGCCCTAGTAAAAATCCTATTTTTAAACACATGCTCATTTGTGTCGGTCTTGCTATCACTGCATTCAAGCAATTCTGTAGGCCCTTTATTGGGATAGATGCCACTCACCTGAAAGGAGTTTATAAGGGAGAACTCCTTACTCGCAATGGCTTTAGATGGAAACTATGGTCGGTTTCCATTAGCATATGTAGTGGTTGACATTGAGAATAAAGAAGAATGGGGTTTCTTCTTGACTGGCTTTATAAGGGCACTTGATGCAGTTGAGGATCAATCTAGATATACAATAATGTCAGACAAGCACAAGGTAAGTTCAAATTTATTACATAGTTCAAATTTTTTTATTAAGCATATCATTTTATTTTTATTCATAATTCTTTTATATGTTGGTGTATTAGGGGCTTGTAAATGCATTGGAAAAAGTCATGCCAACCGCTTCAAGGAGGATATGCATTATCCATTACTTTAAAAACTTCTCTTCACTTTTTCCTGGTAAGTAACAATTTTTACATGTAAGTTTGTATTATAATTTTCTAACTTCTCTTCACTTCTTCAGTTTCCATTAGCATACTTTTATGTCCATTTAACTCTCAAGTTTGTTGTGCTTGATGGAACTTATTTTATGTATGCCTTATAAGTTTGCTGTATTTACTATAACTCATTTTATGCATACATATAAGATGTGAACTTGAATGATAAATTCTTTCTATAGGGTCTTATATCTCGCCAATGGCTTTCCATTTTGTCATGAAAAGCTTGTTTGTGTTTTAGTTCTCGAGGAGCCTACTCTATGGTCTGTTTCCATTAATTTTAGCCTTTTGGTTATGTTGGATTCTTCTTCACTTGCAAGTTACAAGATTTATGCTATTCCCATTCTTCTTTCATGTGTTTTTTAGTCATTTTATTGTACAGTTTTATGTTCTATGCAATGGTTCATGAAAATTTATTTAAAAATATTACTTGGGGCTGGGCCATTTTAGTCATCCACCATAACAGTTGAAGCAATTATCCGAAATTTGCTTCCTTTCTATAGGTGCTTGGTTCCATGCATACTTTTATATTGCGGCAAATGCCTATGCCCCTTTTGTGCATCTAAAGGCCATGGAAAAAATTAAGAAGCAAGATCCAACTGCATACCATTGGCTTAGAGACAAGTGAGCCGCTAGAGCTATGGGCTAGATTTAAGTTTGATATGAACTTGAAGTGTGAGGATAATACGAATAACTTCATAGAGAGTTTTAATCATGCCATTATGAAGTTTAGAGGACTGTCTTGCCTGTCCATGCTTGAGGAAATTAGGAAGTTAATTGGTCATAGGTTTGTGACGAGGTATGAAAAGCCACAAAGTTGGCAAGGTAAACTGGTGCCTTTTGTTGAGAGGAAGTTGAGAGAGGTAGAGGTGGATATTAGGAATTGTTCAAGCATACTTCATGCAGGAAATGGAGAATTTGATGTAAAAGAGGGACAAACCAACTTCACAGTTAGGCTGAATGATAAATTCCGTGATCGTAAAAAGTGGCAGACATACAGGAATCCCTTGTAAACATACAGCAAGGTGCATTGCAAGGATGAAACACTCATTAGATGATTATGTGGAGATTGTTACAACATAGAAACATACAAAAACCTCTACAACTACATCATTCATCCTATTGTTGATCCTTCTATGTGGGAAGATAGGGACCCGCCTGAGTTAGATCCCCCTCAACATCAAGTTAAGCCTGGCAGGCGAGCGGAACACAAGAGAAGAGAGACAGAACCTTATCCCGAGCATGATTTCCAACTCCCACATAAAGTGTAAGGGTCTGGCACCACCAGGTAAAATTCATGTTTTTCCCTTTCATAGGTGTTTCATAGCTGCAAATATTAATTTTTTTACCTGACTTTGCTACACAAGTGTACTAAATGCTTTAGGCTTGGACACAATTCTCGTACTTGTGGGAAGCCAAGGGATGAATTTGGAAGATTATTGAGGAAGAGAAAAAGGTAACCTAAAAATAAGGAGCCAAAACCTCATGGCGAGGCCAAGGAAAACCCAAACAAGCACAACTCTTCCTCCTTCCGCCTCTGCTCCCTTTACTTCTACTCAAGCCAAGGGAAAGTCTTCCAAAGCTCATGGCAAGGCAATGAATCTACAGTCTCCATCTGCTCCTTCTATAGCTGCTCCCTCCACTTCGCTCCCCTACATCTCCTCCCTTTGCCTCTGTTCCCCCTACATCTCCTCCATCTACCTCTGATCCATTATCAAGTCCTCGACTCATCAAAAGTGGAAGTGCATTGTGGTTTATATCTTGACCTATGTTGTTGGAAGATTATGTACTCAAATTTGTGGGAATATTATGTCATTAAGACTGTTTTTTATTCTTCTTTTGGTGTTGTAATATGTTGTTGGAAGACTATGTGATGAACTACTTTATAGGTTAAGAACTTGTAATCTGTTGTATTCACAAATAGATTTTACCTTATTTTGGTGTTGCAATGCTAATTAAATTATCTTTTCATTCAAAGTGTTAGTACAATTGAGTAAGGTACAAGCCTCATGAACCATCATACTTGTTTAAACAAAGGCTGCTAATAGGCCAAAATATACAAAGTGTAGTTAACAAGAGCCAATTCTAACATATCAATAACAAATGCTGCCAATTTTAATAAACAGAACATAATCACCAATATTATAAATTTCCTTATCATAACAATCAAACAACAAGGATAAATCCAACAACTACAATCAGTCCAATTAATAAGATGATAACAATGCTCAAACCTTTCTCGATCAACTTGTACATGATTCTTAGTTGTTGCAACTCGTTTTTGATTTCACTTAGCAAGCTAATAATAGTCCTATCACACTCAGCAATATTTGGATCTACCCATTTGATGAACTTTTCACATCTTATGCACTTCAAGTATTCCCTTCCCGGGTTTTCCCTTGAATGTGAAACCCTCTTTTTCCCAAAAGATGACATCTTGGGCATACCCCATCATTGCTCCGATTATATGCATTGCTCCTTGAAGATGATATGCCTTCCATTTTTACCAACCGCCACGAGAAAAAAAAAAAAAAAACCCCACAATCCTCAAGCCCAATATCGAAATTTTTTTTCCAAATTCGAAATTCCACAAACAAATAAGTGGATACCACACGGCAGGGGAAGAAATACAACAATAGCAATGAATAAGGGTTGATCCTTCTACAAAGGAGTGAAGATTAATTAGGGATAAAGACACAGAGGAAGTACTCCTAAAGTTGAAGAAGGAAGAGAAAGTACCAAGCTTCAAATACGCCCTCTTCTTCAAACCAAAGATGGAAAAACAGAGGAGAGAGAAAATTAAAGGACAAAACTCATGGAGATGGAGGTTGAGGGAGATGGAGGTTGAGGGGGATAACGAAAAAGGAGGCAAGCTATATAGAAGGAGAGAGGAATAACATGACCATTGCAATAAGGGTAATATGGGAAGTTCAACTCAAACAATCGGAAAAGTGAAACTCGGGCCCGAATTAGACCCAGGAAATAGTTGGCCCAATTATTTAAGGCGCCTTAATTTAATTTTTGATAACTTTGGGTCCAAAAATAGATGACCTAAAATTTAAGGTACCTACTAGTTTTTTTTTTTAACCCGACACCCCTAAAACAATTCTTCACTGGCTAAGCACCGGCCACCGGAGCCGCCACCGCGTTCGGCGCCGTAACCCACCCTCCCCGTCACTGCCACTCATTGGCGGACCCACCGGGGGTCAGTGGGGTCAACTGAACCCCATCTTAAAAAAACAATAAATATTTTATAGAACACAAATTAAACTGAAAACGAAACTAGCTGAGATGGTAAGAGTTATAATTGTCAAACGTGAGGTCCGTAGTTCAAATCCTAATGCAAGCAATCTCACTTTTTGTTTCAAAATTTTACTTCTTCCTTTCCCACTCTCTCTCTCTCTCTCTCCCACGACTCTACCCCTGCTCCGCTTTGCCCCCACAAGAGTTTTAATTGTCAAACATGGAAAGGCCGGAAGAGGGGTTGGGGTTTTAAAGCTTAAGCAAGCGAAGTAAGATAAAAGCACAACGAAGGAAGAAAGTCAACCATAGGAACCGAGTAATCTACCCAAAGTAGAAAAAAAGTCTATTCAAGCCTATCTTATCTAAAATATGGCTTTTCGAGGATGGAATAAGATTTATTTTTATAGCAATATCATCGTTAAGGGAATAGGCATTTAAGCTTTTCGCAAAAAAATGCCTTTATATCTTTCTAGTACTTTCAATTTCATGATTGTATTCCCGATAGAGATTGTTAGAGAGGGACCTAAGCGAGGCCAATGAGTGATACGAACAAATGGGTACCTGTTCACTAATTATTATTTAAAATTCACCGGGGCCTCGAAAAGCGTAAATCCGGATTAAGTCGTGCTGGAATGATCTTGCGTTGACTTTCTTTAAACGAGTTGGGAAGCGAAGCAACTACTTTTATTTTAAGAATTAGCTGCGTGAGGGCGAGTGCCACTGCTATGCTTTGCCCCCACCACCGGATCGGCCACCACTGCCGTCTTCTGCCGTGCTGCACTCGCTCCTCGCCCGAGTGCTCAGCCCGGCCGGTGTCGGAGGCCCGAGCCCTCCCTCTCCCACACACACTCTCTCTCTCTCTCCCAGCCAACAACCACAGCTGGAGACGATTGCAGCACACCGGCGCCATCCACCACCACCGCTAGCCACCCGCCCTGGTCGCCGGTGGGTCCATCCGCCACTGCCTCCTTTTCTCTCCCGCACCACACTCTCGCTTTCATTCCCAAATCTGTAAGTTCACAACTTTAAAATTTTTTAATTTCAATTCAATTTAAGGTATAATTTGTATGATATTAGATTTAATTTCTTCAATTTTACGATAGAGGTTTGATTTTTGTTGTTTAATTTTTATTATAGGTCAAAATGTTTAGATATTTCAAAAGATAGTTACAGAGCCCTCCAAGCGTATGACTCGTTGAGCTTGTGTTGTTAATACTCCGAGCGTGTAGCTCGTTGAGTTTATAAATGTGTTTTGTGCGGGGTTAAGGCTTTAAGCCTATGGGATTAGCCATATTACGGAGGAAACTCTGCCGAAATTTTCACTTGTATACTCTAGTATTTAGTTTATTTCGACCCCCTTCCGTAAATTCCCGAGTCCGCCACTGCTCGCCATCGCCACTATAATCGTCGGTGCATGTTCTCTGACCGATCTAATGCTTTAGTTTTGTTTTCTTAAGTTCGGTTCACTAAACCCCCTTTTCTCTCTCTCTGTCTCTCTCTCCCCCCTCCTCCTCGTCTCCCTCCCATCCATAGTATAGTATTATAGTTCAATGAAACATGGCGAGGCGTAGGACTCCCTGTTCGTTATCTCTGAATCTCTATCTCATGTTATTTTTGGGTTTACGTTATTGCAAATCAATGGCGGACCCCGCTCCGGTACCAACAATTTGTTCACCATCTACGACTTTAGCTACTCGAAAAGGCTTAAGTCTTATGATTGGCGTTATATTAGAGGTGGGTTTTCTTAAATTTTCAATTTTCTTTTTCCGTAGACTTTTTGGATGTTTTTGTTCCTAATCTTCACGTTCAAATTATTCATCATATGATCTTTCGAGATTTTCTAGCAGCCATGAATTTTATGAGGAAGTATTAGTTTTTAATGTTGCAATTTTAAGGTTGATTGGGCCACACTCGATTCGTCTATGATTTCATTCATTCTTTCCCTTCTAAAGCGATTCGTTCCCATTTCTCTGTTTGTGCCTTCATCGGGCATCCGGGTCCACTTCCGTTTTGGCTTTCACACTATTAACGAATCTCCGTTACGTAGCATCGAGAACGAAGGAGATAGAATGAGTCACCGATCCCCACATTGTTGATGAGAGAAGAAGCAAATAATATGCGGAGAAGATTCGACCACTAGTAGCACTTGCATACATAACAAACAAGAAGAAAGAAACTCGAAATTGAGGAGGGGGACGAGGAGATTCAAAAATTCAAAAATTGGGGTGGGGTGACTCAATAACATATCGAAATTAGGGAGAAGGGGGTGGATGATTCATCATATATGGTTAGCTTTCCAGGTGGTTTGTAGTCCCTAGAGAAGTTGCTGACGAGTTTGTCGTCTCCGGTGAGTTCATCGGGGCATGAGGCGAGGCGGACCAAGAGGGAGAGTGTAGGTATATATATGTAAAAGGACTAACCTTAATAGTGCGAAGCGAATGGATCGATTGCCGTCCGATAGCCAACAAACGAATTCCGCGTCACGAACACTCTAATTCCGGTTGTATTCAGAAATTTAGATCTACCAGTGTCACCCGGAATACTATAATCGGCGGCTACTAGAGTCGCCGGAAATAGCCACGTCTCAAACCCGAAGACTCTAAGATGGTAGGTCTAACCGTGACGGAGAGTAGAGGATTTCTAGGGAAAATCGAAAGATGCAACTTATGCTGTATTTGCGTTTCTCGCGCGTATGAATCTGTGTTTCCCATTACAGATTAAATAGGAGCATCCGCTCCTATCTTTATTGTTAAGAAGTTGAGTCTATCCCAACTTCATTAGCCATCCCACTTATCCAGGACCCTATCCTGGATAAGTGGGAGTCTGATTTAGCCGAAATTAACGAGTCCTTAAGTGGTCGTTTTATTAACTTCGTCCAACAGCTCCCACTCGGCCACGTAGGCCTTAAAAAATCTCTAATCCTTCACTTCTCCTCACGCTTCATACCGGGAATGAAGCGTGCGACCAAAAAGTAACCAGTAGTGTATAATATTAAGTCACCATCTAACTAACATGACACTTTCATAAGGACAACGCCCCCAAACCATTCAAAGACATCACTTATGGCATATATAATCCCTTTATGCCTACTGATATATCATATGATTATATTCCGAATATAATTGCCCGGGCTGATATGGTGAATATGAAATGGTTTTCCTTAGCCACTCATGATGTTACATCTCAGTAAGATTGCTTTCCTAATGTATTCAGCTGAGCAATATATTTCTATAACTCTTGGAGTGTACATTAAAGTAGCAACATCTAACTTAGATTTCACATCATAGTCCTAAGTCAAAGGGAATTGTGTTTTGAAACAATAATGTTTCGGGATCACACAAGTGACAAAGAAGGGATCCGTTTGTCACTCCTATAAAGGTCGACAAAAACACACACGAGTATGAAATATGTGTCATGGTATAACTCCCACTAAGTTGAGCATGTCGTTCTTCTATTCCATGCGAATCATTAGTCTAGTTTAACGAAAAACTAACTTGAGCCACTAGATTGACATACTTAATGTCAATCTTGACACTCACGATTCGGTTTTAAGGCTTTAACATGAAATCGGGGTATTTCATATTTCAACTCTATAGAGTCTCATCTTAGACTTACTAAGGCGACTATAAGAAAATAATACCTTATCATTCATACAACACAAGTATGAAGATATGATAAGGTTACACACACCTAGTGTTAACATTGTTCGGTCTCATTCCACCCGCTACTCAAGCGTTAGGGTGATTACCTGTGTGATCGGGTTAATCATAAGCGTGGTGACATTTTATCATGCCTAATCATGAAGTCACTAGTGTATAAGTATATGAAAAAAAGAAACACGATCTTTTTCATATACACTTCATACAAGACTAACATGTCTATCACAAAACAAGATTTATCCACAAGATAAAACTTGTTCCCTGAATTTAAAAAACAACAAGTAACAAATTTTGCTTACGCAATCATGCTTCCGACTGCGTTCGACATAGTTCATCCACTAAAGAAGAAGAAGCATTTTTTGAGGTTGACCACCTACACTTATCTAGGTTGCACCTATAGTCGATAATTGAGTATCATCTCATTGTTAACTGTAAACAATTTTGATTATTCGTACCACGAAGGTAATGCCATAAATTCTCTCGACTGGTTGCTAACGACCGAGAAAGAAATATTATTGTCGTAATGTCTTACAAAAAGAGCATAAAACAACAATAATTAAAATTTTTAAGCAATGTACATAACATGCTAAACGTTTAAGATTTATACGCACCATCGTAGATAATCTGCTTCTCTTTCTAAGGTATTTGATTAAGGCTTGAGTTTAGACTTTAATTAATCGAAGTGTCGGTGGATTTGGAGTAACGTACTAGATAGCGTTCTAAGAATTCCTAAATATCCACAAACTTAGCAATATCCCAGGATCTTCTTAGGACGATTTCTAGTAGTCCCCATGAGTAGGACAAACCAACCTTTGATTCGTGTCTTCCAAATTACAAATGGAAAACAACCACAACTTAGTGGCTTCAAAGACAACTACGAATTGTTTCCGGCCAAGAATGTGTCATACAAAAGAATTGAGAAGCATAATCTCTCTTATTGTTCTTGACACACAAGCCATCATAGTATTCAATTATACAATGATTTGGAAGATTGTTCAAGTCATTATATGAATTTCGCAAGATGACACGTTCTGTCCTCTTAACATTATTGTACCAAAACAATAATTAGATCCATATAAATTTGGGTAAAACAATCTAAAATGTCCATTTGGACTAACCTTATAGTCCAGGTGGGCAATTATGGCTGGAAGTAGTGAATAGAAATATATCTCAACGTATAGGATAAAAATATCTACACAGATCAATACCGAGTAGAAATTTCACTACTTTATGGACCTTAAACTTATCAATTAATCCATTTGTCCAATGTTTATCTTGGAAAACACACTTGTTCTCCAAACAATTTATATTGGATGACAGAGAAGTCAATTCTCAAAAAATATTCTTTGCATATGAGTTCATTTTACCCCTTAAACTATATCTTCATTTATTGTGCCTTGGTGAATCATTAACTTCTACAAAAGAGGTTAAGTAAAAATTACGTATTTGCCTAATGTGATAGAGGATTTCTTCCCTTTTTCTCTTTAGAGAATCACTCCCACTATCCTTGAGTATGTGAGATCTTCAATGTGTAGACTAACTTCACATTAAGAATTAAGGACTAAGAACAAAGCTTATTCTCAATATAATTCTCCCAATCGGACAAACTTTCACCATTTAGCAAAATAGGTAGAGAATCACTCCCACTATCCCTTGGATGTGTGGGATCCTTAGTGGGTAGACTAACTTCACATTAAGAGTTAGAGAATAAGAACAAAACTTATTCTCAAGTTGGATGATTCTCTCACAATTTAGAAAAGTATGACTTTTTTTCAATTGCATTCATATGGAGAAAATTATACTATCCTCGGTGTCTTTATGAACACACAAATTCTCCCACTCACCGAGAGATAGTGGTATATCTTTATTGTAACTCATACAATTTTATATCCTTTTTAAAATCACCAATATTTAAGAACTTATCTAAAAAAATCGACATTTCTAGTTTGTCAATACCGGTAGTGCTATCACCTAGATAGCTATTAGACCAAGTTTTCATAGTTGTAGCCTAGTTATTCGGATAACTAGCAAACAAATACAAAAAGAAAAAAGGAGGTCCAATAAGAGTTTCTTATACCATTCCATAACTTTTATGGTGTGGTGGATATATATGTACTTAACATAATGTGAGTCATCATTTATTTGACCATGTCAAAATGATGTGCGATTTCTGTGTTTCACAACATGCAAATGTTGAGTACGAGGAATCGAAAGTATATCCTTTTCCTCATCTGATTCTATAAACGCATTATAGAAGGATCATTCACTATCATGATTAATTCAAAATAAAGAGTCTTAACTTTTCATCTTAATCATCTTTATTCATGACATAAATCGTTGAACGTATCTAACGCTTTGTGTCAATGATACAATAGATACTCATACCTATATTGTGAATAGTCATTGAAATGAGGCAAAACTAAACTTTTCGATATTGCCTTGTCATCCAAGGTTCTATAAATGTCTAAGTGGATGAACTTTATAGGGTTTTTGATGCCATAGAAGTCTTACTAAAAGCACTTCTTGATCAAAATGCTAACTAAAACATGATTTCTAATTAGGTACTTAACCTTAGCGAATCATTCTCAAAGAACACTTAGATAGCTAACTCATTTTATCTTGGTTAAGGGAGACCAAGTCTAGCAAGACACTGTATACATTCAAAGTCACAAACCACAATGTGAAGCTAAAAAATTAAGCCAAGAAAAAATAACTAGCATTCAAGTCAAGAAAAAAATTTTATTTAAAACAAAAACTCTAATGAGCCAAAAACACATCGTCATGATACAAAATTAACTACTGTTTTTCCAAAGAAAACGTGGGAAAGTAATATGAAGAAGGAACACATTTTCTTCATATGATTTGCGAACTAGGTGCCCACTAGTTCTAGATTTGACTTGCTTTTAGATTGGTAGAAGAAATTGTCTTTACACGTTCTTCTTCCATCTCAAGCCACCTCTAAATCTGTACGAAGGTTTTCGAGTGATCACTATGAGTCATAGTGAGCTTAACCTTCTTCCAATGCACATTATCATCGGGAAGAGTCCAAATCACATTCATGACTTGTTCCTCTTCGGAGAATTCTCGCCCAGCAGTTTTAAGATCCCGAATCAATATATTCATGATTCGTACATGCTTAGTTATGCTACCACTGGAATCCATTTGATACCGCATCCACTTCATATTCAAGATACGTAATCTTGATGCAGAAATCACATCAAATCTATTTTTGAGTTTGTCCCTATGTCCTCAGCAATGAGACATTCTTCAAGATCTCCAATTAGATCGTTATGCATGTTATCAACATAATTTGTTGCGTCTTACAATCCTTTTTGCTCCGGGCAACATATGCTTGTATATCCTGCTGATCATTGCTCATCAGCGGTATTTACGAGTTTAGCAACGATAGTCGTTAAGGTTTCCAAAACCTTATGCTCACTTAGAAGAAATTGTATGTCTATATATAATTTCGAGTTGTATGTTAAGAGCCCTTTGGAGATATACAGTTGAAAAGGCTATTACGGCTTCCAAATATGGTTGACCGGAGAATTTGCATTTTCAACAATAATAGATCATCTAGAGATTTCAAACCGATTTTCGTATAAGGTTTTTGATTATATATATATATATATATATATATATATATATCTAGTGAGAACTACGAGTATGTTAAGAACTAAGAATTATTAATCTCAACTACTAAAATTTAATCTAAAGGTGTAAATTTCCCCACATCATCATCAACTCTAACCAACAACCCACAACCTCCACCCCCAAAACCACTACCCGTGCGCAACCGTCGCCGCCAAGAGCAATGCTCAACACCACCGGCCAATGGCTGACCGGCGAACAATGAACTCGGAATGAAGGTTGTCGTTAACCGGTGAATTCCATGGTGGTTGTTGTTAGCCAATTTCATGAGCAATTAAGGCCTTGATCGAGCACACACCATCGAACACTACCATCAAGCTTGCCAGAAATTCGTGCTTCTCCGAGTGGTGGGTTCACCTTCCCTTGCTTTTGTCACCCCCGGTGGGGTTTCGTTTAAATTCTAACGGGGAACCCATAAAATTAGCAAAAATTAATGGGTAATCATTCGGAGGCAAGATTATTAGCGAACGGATGGGCTGTGATGTTGGTCACCAACGTCGGAAAGGTTCGCCGGCTTCCAATGCCACCATCACGACGGATGCGGCCAAGGCCATCGGCGATGATGGATGTTACGGCATCGCGATCGTGGGTTTGTGGCAAATGAAGGAGAGAGAGAGGGTGATGGAAAGCGTAAATTTGGTAATTAAATAATTCACCGACTTGGCATATTCCCGTACCTTGTTTGAGAAATATATATATATATATATATATATGAGAGAGAGAGAGAGAATGTTTCTAGTAAGAACTGGACATTATAATGAGAACTAGGAACTACAAATCTATACATTACAATTTAATATAAAGGCTTTGAATTCGCCAAATCATCAATTCACCGATGTAATGATTTTTCAAGTACTTTCTTTCTCCAAAAGGGAAAGGAAGGGCTTAACAGATGCTCGATCGGGACCTTGTTAAAGTTCTCAAGCTCGTAAAAAAATCATACACTACGGTCCCAACCTTTCCAACAACCATGACTAAAGCCCTATAGCCACCATCACACGGCTCGTAGGAGAATGGTGAACCCAGATTAAGGGTTGTTGTCCACCGACGAGCACTCGTGGTGGTCGTCGTTGGTCACTTTGAGCACTATTGTACTCGTTTTCTCATACCCCCCGCTCTCTCTCCTCCCCAAGTTATCCACCATTGTTAAATTTTAATGCTTTGTCGAACGAGTTCACAACTACTCTTTAGGATTTTCATTGTTTTCCAGTGGTTTAGCTATCGGAAAATGCATAATCGGCATTTTCTTGTGCTTGTGCCCAAATAGTGGACGATGTTTTCTTGTGCTTGCTGTCGGAGATAATAGCACTAGAATCACCGGTAGGCGACGAACTATAATCCGCGTTCGCCCTCAACTGTTAGTCGCGTCGCATGGTATTGACGTTAGCCCCGGATCCTTAGTCACCGGCGTACTTGTGCCGAAATGGTGGGGAGGTTAGGGATAGGAGATTAGGTTTATGAATGAGTGATGACATGACACTATCTAAGTTGTTAGATTAAAAAATAATGGCCCGATTAAAAGTTCCTATCTCTCTCTCTCTCTCTCTCTACATATATATATAAAAATTTGGAATCTAATAATATGAACTTTGGCTTGTTTGAAACTAATAATCTGAATTTAAAAAATTGTCGCTAATACGTTATACTTTTGATGTTACCATTTCTTGTACTCTACCACCGAGTTTGACTAGCTCGTGGGATGATGTGGCGGTGGTAGAATCCACATGTATTACAAAGCATTAAAAAATAAAAAGAAAAGGAAATTTTTAATTTTTTTCAACACATTAGCCTCCTTTTGGGCAAAGCCTCCATATTTCACTATGATGCCTCATCTTTTTGGCAATCATCTCCATTCTGGTCACCCTCTTTTCCATGTTTCCAACCGGATTTTCCTTTTTAAAAGACTTTCATCCTGTTTCCCTAGCAAGCCACACCTTAGCCTATCTCCAATGATTGCTTCTCTCCATGAGTTGCTCCTAGTTGGAGGAGAGAGAAATGAAAAAGGGGGGAATGATGAGGTGGAACAACTCACTTGGAGTTGCTCCATGGAGCAACTCCAAGGAGCATCCGGTGGAAGGGCAAAAAGGAAGAGAGAGAGGGGAAAAGAGGAGAGAGAAGGAAAAGGGGAGAGAGAGGGAAGAGAGGAAAGCAGTGCGCATGAGGCACAGCCCAGCTGGGCTGTGTCCGGCGCGTGGCCCTCACGCGCGCGGAAGGCGGTGGGCGCCCGAGCAGCGGGCCCCATACGCTGCAAGTGGTTGTTTTTGGGGTTTTTTTATTTTCGTTTGTTTTTTTTAAATTTCGGAGGGTTTTTTTGTTTATGTGTAATCTGCTATAAACTAGCTATATTTTGATGAAATTTATTAGTTTTGGTTTGTATTATTTTATTTCGTACGTTTGAGAGTATTATTTTTATTAGTTTTGGTTTGTATTATTTTATTTCGTACGTTTTATGGTTGTATATGTATTATGTTGTATTTTTTATATATATTATCAATTTATTATTGTGCGAACTTCTTAATAAATAATAACAAATTCAAATTAATATTATTATTAACACAAACCTAAAATAATATAATACATTCATCATATTATTATTTCCATCATATTATTTCATTATTAATGTAATCTAAAATTAATTTATTAATACAACAATTATATTTATATAAAATATTTTATGTGGAGTCCATTTATAATATAAATTATTATGGAAGCAACTCACTGGAAGTTACTACCATTAACAATAGACAACAAAAGAGAACGAACTCCTTTCGCTTATGTAGCGACTTGGAAAGAACTCCTCCATGAGTTCATACTATCATGTGGGTAGCTTTAGTCCATATTCTCTCTACTCATTGGTCGTCATGTCTCAATCAGTCTCCTCCTTTACACTTTCGCCGTCGGCCTCTAGAACCATTTACGGAATTTATACCTATTCAATTCCGACAACCATGAGCACCATCATGTCTATCTTTGACACCTATCGATGATTTAGATATCTCGTCGAACAGCGAAGACGCGGAAGGAGGGTAGTGTATCTTACCAAAAAGTATGGAGATTTTCCAAAACCAAAGATCTAAGAATAGCAGAGTCGATGAACAGAAAGGGGAAATTGGGTTGGAAGATGTTATGAGAGATGTATAATTCAAGTATCAAGCATAACTGGAAACATGGTCGGAAATATTAGATGTAGCAGCAACTACGGTGCTCACCGGAATAAATGGTTAACGGGGTGAAGCTGTGAAGGACACTCCACCTACTCACCACCACCAACGACTCTATGGCAACGACCCCCTCCTAACACTACCTACCTCTCTCTCTCCTCCATTATTCATCATTTACAATTTTAGTTTTACCTCCAACCACCAAAATTTGTTTCTCTTTTCCAACCACTCTAATCTCCCTGAGCCAACCCAACCACCAAATTTGTTGCCAATATCGAAAGAAAACTAAAATTTAGGGTTGGGAGATGCAAGTTTTGACCTGAAATTTACAACCCGTGGTCTTTTGGACCGATGCATTGGGTCGGCTTATGAGCAACTTCGGTTAGGGTTTGACATAAGAACGAGAAAGATGAATGATAGGGGCTTGTGGTGGCTACGGGACAAGGGGCGGAGGAGGAAGGAAAAAGCGGGAGGGAGGGATCTTGCAGTGGCGTTTGTGGAGGATAGAGGTAGCATTGCAAGTGATGGTGGGGGCTCATCCATGGTGAAGAAGGGAGGAGAGAGATGGAGAGAAGTAGGGTGGGTTTTTTGTTAAAAAAATATATATTAGTTCCTTTTAAAATAAATTTGTTTAGTTTTTAATAATTCTCTGGTAATAGACATAGATTTCGTCGTCACCACATCATCCTACCATAGAGTCAAACTCGGTGGTGGGTTATAAATAGTACTAGCAAAAGTACAGGTCATCAGCGACAATTTCTGAAGTTCACATTATGAATTTTTAAACACGTCAAAAGTTTAAATTATTAGATACCAAAAATTATATATATATATACATATATATATATATATACATATATATATATATATATATATATATATATATATATATATTCGGCAAGAAGGTTATTGTTTCTTTATTACCAGGGATGACGAGTACAGGGGGATACAATGTGCATCAAAGCTATCCACTACCCCACATTACAACTATTGAATATCACTGCACTTTTCCATCTATATATTAGCTCTATACATCTATCTATGTCCCTTAATCTCTTTAGTATAAAGAGTGCTCTTTGTTTTACATTGTCTAATGTGGTTTTGAGTGTGTTTTCAGCTACTGACTTCCTGTCCTTGAACACACTTTTATTCGTTGTTGTCCATATGCTATATACCATTACATTTATGCTTGCCCACTGCAGGTGCTTCTTCCATTTTCCAGATTTTACCTTTTGTATTTTATCCATCCAGTCCCACAAAGTGCTTCCTGTATCTGGTAACTCAGCCCAAGCTACCAAATCCATCTTGATTTTGCTAGCAAAGAGGCAGTCATAGAATAAGTGCTCAGTGGTTTATGCTTCACTCCCACAGATCCCACACTTTACATCCTGATTTATACCTATTGCTTTATGTTTTGTAGCACAAAAGATGATTAAATCATCTGCAAACATTAGATGAGTCAATTGGAGCCTTTTGCATCCAGGGTGAAATCTAAACTCTACCTGTCTTGCTGCATGTACAAGTAATCTTGATAGATACTCTATAACTAGCACAAATATTAAATATTATATATATGCAAAATGGACCGGTCTTAAGCGCAGCACAACAGTTAGATCTTTACAAGCCTTTTACTAATGAGGATATTAAAAAAGGCTATGTGGTCCATACCAAATGCAAAGTCCCTAGGACCAGATGGATACAATAGTGGTTTCTCTAAAGAAGCATGGCATATTATAGGCCCTCATGTATGTGAAGCAGTGCAAGAGTTTTTTAAAAAGGCCAAATGAAGAGGGATTGGAATACAACCAACTTGGTGTTGTTACCTAAGGTTAGTAATCAACAATGTGCTGCTAATTTCAAGATTTTGCATCCGGCCCTAGGGACTTTGCATTTGGTATGGACCACATAGCCTTTTTAATATCCTCATTAGTAAAACGCTTGTAAAGATCTAATTGTTGTGTTGTGCTTAAGACCGGTCCTATATATATATATATATAGCTCGAGTCGCGTGTTGCTTCATAACTAATTATTTAAATAACTAAATGAAATTGTAGATAAATGTTTCTTATGAATATCTAATAAATTAAGCTCGTGTAGTATCTCGAAGGGTTGACATCATCTATGTCCAGCTCTAGTGGAGTGCATTTGAACTCAAATGAATGCAAGAGTCACCAGAAGCATACTTAAGATTCGTGACTTCAATTTATCCACATCATTATTTGTAGGAGTAAGTGTGCAATGTTCTTATGAAATTTCGATATGAAATTGCTCAAACCGTGAATGTCATTATGTATGAGAAATTTTGGTGGAATCCTTATCCAATATAACTCACTCTCTAACTGTAAAGAAATCCCCTACAAGCTACCATAACCAATATTTAATATTGAATATGCAAAATGACGAAATCGTTGGCACCATAACCAATATTTAATATTGAATATGCAAAATGACGAAATCGTTGGCATTCATCAGTGCTTAAATCAGGATCCCTCAACCTCATATTAATCCTAAAATGCATGACATAGCAATGAGACCAAAAATTTGATCGCGACAATGATGGAGCCACTATGTTAACCCTATTTCCCTTTGTGACAACAGAAAGTATTTGTTAAAAGTTACCACCAAAATAGCAACAATTTTGCCTCCAAAAGGTATATTTTTCTGATTACAAATGTCACTTAAGATATGGTCCACTGTCTCAAACACACGATAATGCATCATAGGGGCCTCATCCCAAATAATCAATGATGTTTTTCCGAATCAAGTTAGCCAACTCAGATTGCTTTTAGAAGGAACAATATAGTGTTTTCCTAGCGGGTGGTATTGTAGCATTTCTGCTGATGGATATCAATGAGTAATTTTAAACTCAAAAATATGCCAAGTTGTTCCAATGGTTGGAATATATCTACCATCGAGGTATTGTTTTATATCATTAACATCCCTAGATTGAGGTTATCTTCCTCCCTCCAGAGAATGAACATTCTCTTCAATGACAAGCAACGCCCGATCTAGACCTTTATGCATGTATTTATGAAGGTATTTGATGACTTTCTACTAGGCATAAGGTTCACCATTGATATGAGCATTATACTTCACACAAAGATAACGTTTATAGGGAACATCCTAATGATTGTCAATCTCCTTCCCATTTAAAATTCTTCTTCTACCATCATCTCTCCGCAAATATTTAACAAACCCGTTCTCTTCAATGGATGTCTTATTGCAAAAGGACTCCGAATAATGCTTACTACAATTTGAATCCTTAACACAGGGAGCATGGAGGAATATCCGGACCACATGGACAATGTATCATATGTTGCACAAATGAAAGAATCAATATCTTCAGCATTGCTTAGCTTGTCATCATGTGTAAGAGTTAAGAGAGTGTGAACCACTGGTAACCATTTCTTTTGAAATTTCAATGACATATATATCCGGAAAGGAATCAAACATAGAATTTCAAGAAGATAGGTTAAGGCCTTTAATAAAAATATAATAGTGTTTCTAAAAATTATAACAAACCTACAGACAACGAGTTCCAAATAGGTTTCTTTCTTTGAAATCTCACCGCAACTCTCGTAACCTCAATCGGAAAACATGTGCAATAATATATGTTCGATCATTTGCTCGTTGTTCCGGTTGTTGTTGAAAGGTTTCTTAGATTTCTTTCCAGTTTGGATTGCATGTGAATGAGATGAAGAAATCTAGATAGCCAATTTGTGAGCATAGTGTCATAGAATCAAGAAAATGTTATCTTATGTATTGTGGCCCTCCAAGTAAAGAGGACGGTGGTATATACTCGTCACCTAATAGCACTTGTATCTATACCTCCAGTAGTGATTGCATCTGTTAAACTAATATGTAAACCTCCATGTAATGTTCCTTGATGTCTTTTGAAGTAAAGCAACTACAATGGCTTTATTACGAGTAAAACAATCAACAAAAAATTGAAGGAACAAGCTACCTCCACAAAGTAAAATGTTAGCCTCATTAATGCGGAATTGTATCCTAAATGCATAGTACCGAAAAACCATCACATCATTGCTATTTCTACTTGATCTTGTAGCGATGAATTCGTGTTCTCTAACTATATGTTCCATATAGAAGTAGGAGGGGATACGATATAGCCATATAAGAAGGATGATGCCATAAATTCATTGGAGGTTTCCATCGGTTTTGTCCAGTATTATATCACTGCCTATTTCCTTTGCACTCTCACCCCTTATGATAAGGGCCATAACTTCATTAATAGTGTGTCTAAGATACTGTCCCCTGGACGTGATTGAAGTGTCAAAATGCGCATATCCTGTACAATGCCATTATTGAGGACATCTTTAGTATTTCTAGAAACTTATACATAAGGACTGCACTCATCTAACATGTGTTGGACACTACTAGAAATACTAGATTTTGTGACTGCAATTTTGTTACCGAATAAAAACAGTCACAATTTGTGACAATTTTTGTGATCACTTATAAGCGGTCACAATTTATGACCAAATTATCAGTAGTGAGAAATTCAGTCATATTTTGTGACTATTTTTATGACCAATTTAAAATCAGTCACAAAATTAAAATTTTAAAATTTTGTGACCATAAAATAATTTAATTATGGTCACAACATTGGTTAAGCTACTTTATTACAATAACAAAGCTTTCACCGGGCTTGATTTCGTGACCAAATTAAACCCTCGCGGCTCTCACTCTCCATCTCACCGTCAGGGCCTGATTCTGGCCAGCGACGCCTACGGCGGCCGGCGACACCGCAGCGGCCGGAGCTTCCGTGGCTGGTGGTGACGGGCAGGTGTGTCCCCCTTACTGTCTCTCGCGCTCCATATCTCTTTCTGTCACTCGCTCTCACCTTCAGGCGTCATTGTGCCCGGCAACGCTTGCGGCGGCCGACGACTCCACAGCGGCCAGAGATTCCGTGGCTGGCGGCGACTCCAGTGGTAGGTGTGTCCCCCTCCCTCCTCTCCCTATTCAGTCTCGATCTGAATGGAGCTTTTTCTCACGGTCTAACCTTCATGGGCAGCGTGGCCAGAGACTCCACCGGCGTCGGGCAACTCCACGGCAGGCGTCTCCTCCAGCGGCCGTTACCTCCATCTCTCCCCCTCCCTCACTCGTCCGTCTCATTTGATTGCGACTCGACGGAACTTTGACCTTCAGCTTCAACGTGGCCAGAGACACTAGCAGCATCCCACGACTTCACGGCGGGCGAATCCTCCACCGGTAGGTATCTTCCTCCCTCCCTCCCTCTTCTATCTGAATCTGATGGCTCTGTGTCTCGATGGCATCAATAATATAAGTGTTGAGGGAATTGTTAGTTTGCCAATTGCTGTCTCGATGGCATCAGTATTATGGTCAAATTAGTTTTGTGTTTGCTAGTTGAAATTTAGTAGTAATTGTTAGTTTGCCAGTTGCTGTCAATCAATGTTTAGCCAGAGACACACAGAGAGAGTTTATTGTCATGCCTGAAGTTGGCATCAGTAATATAAGTGTTGAGGGATGGGTGGAAGTTTTTGTACGTGAAAAATGGCCAAGTTTTTTGGGTTTGAAGTAATTTAAAGTCAGCTCAACTCTTACCCATGACTTGAAAATTTCAGGCACATAATGATAAAAATAATCTTTGATTTGAGCATCAGAATTCAATTCACTAGTGACAGCAGGCAATAACAATGTCATTTATGGACAAAAGTTTCACATGTATGAGTTAGTCTCATTTTGTAGACATATGATAACCCAAAAAGATTCTGCAACCTATGGATTGAGATTAGGTGTGCATATAGGTATTTGGTATAGTTGTTCACATAAGTGTCTTCATTTCTCAAATGCACATGCACAGTTTGCAGATGATCACAGCATGCCGTGTATTTATGTAAGCATATTATGAATTTGTTCTCCCTGCTGTTGAATTGTTTCATAACGATAATATTTAGGTCATTCAGTAGTCCTCTAATATAAGAAAACCAAACTTCTGATGAGTCTTTGCTTGTTAACACTGTAAGACTTTAAAAGTGGAATATCTTGTGTACAGTCTATTTCAGTTAGCCAAATTGCTTCCGGATGCTTTTGGGTAACGCTCTCTTCCTAGGGAAGATGAAAGAAAACTTGCCCCTGAAGGGGATACCAAAATCCATTTGGCTGAAAAGCTTGGTTCCTCAAATCAGCTGCAAGCATATAACATGTATGTGTGTCTAGAACGTAGCATCGTACATTGTTTGAAAACTTTGCATGATTAGAATGATGTGTCAAGTGTCTATATACATTTCATTGCATGTCTAATGTGAACATATAAAATGAAATGAAGAGTTCAGGCAACGAAGGCCAAAAGAGATCCCAACAGTCCACTAGGAAATCTAGTCCTGAAATTGTTTTTAAGTTGACTTTTTCCCCAATAATCCGTCTTTTTCCACGGAGCAGGATATTTAAAAAAAAAAAATTGAGATGGAGTTGACATTGTTTACTAGAGGCTGCCACCAATGGATATCATGAATTGCTCTCATGATGGCTAATTGCATGTCAGCTCCCTTTTGTGAGCCTAATCAAATTAGAGTTGCTGCACAATTCTCTTTCAATCCCACTTAACATGAATTGGTTTGAACCTTTGACCATGAATGAACAAATTGGAAGAGAGGGTGAGGGCCATTGCTAACCAGCTACTATATATGTATATGTATACCTGGGTTTTGTAAATCAGAGCATCCATAAAGAGCTGTCTAAATCTAATACATATACACAGTGATAATGGAGACCAAGATCAAGATCAGTGTTGTGGTTCTCTTCATGATTGGTAAGTTACCCCCTGCCCCTCCTAATAGGATATGCATAAGTTGGCCGCCCTATACAGGCCGGCCCAGGAGGTGGATACGAGCCAGGTAAGGGCGGGACAAGCCCAAGTGAGCCCTGGACTGAAACCCCTACAACTCCATCATGGGGAGAAATGTGAACCATGCATGGGATTCCTTGGACGACCATCTTATCATACACAACTAGTTAATTATGATTTTGATGTCTTGATAATCTGATGGTAGCAGTGATGATGGCGGGAGTGAGGGAACTGGAGGAGATGACAAGAAAGGCTGTCCGGAATTCTGCTATGTAAATCTGGACTACATGACTTGCGAAAGCACATGAGGTCAGCAGCTTTCACCCGAATGCAACTGTTGCCTTGCCGGTCCTGGCTGTACTCTTCACTTCAAGGATGGGAGCTCCAGGGCCTGTACTTGAATTAAACACTAGATTAATTATACTAAATGTACGCTATTAATTACTATTTGTATTTGGTTTCGTTGTGAATTGTAAGTTTAATCTTGATTAAGCAATAATAATAATGCTTACGAGCCAGATTATCATAGTACATGACTGTCTGGCTGCGTATGCTCTGTTAATCTCATCGTGTTATGAATAGTTTGTATTTCCATTGAAAATAATACATCAAGGGCTTCATCCTTCTTTGTGGTGTTTGAAATTTTCTCAAAATCGGTCACAAAAGCGGTCACAAAAAGTTAAGTACAAAACAGAATCGGTCACAAAATCGAGTCACAAAAGTGTTTAAGAATAAAACGGAATCCGTCGCAAAGCGGTCACAATTATATAACGGTCACAAAATCGGTCACAAAAGCTCTAAAGAATAACGGTCACAAAATCGGTCACAAATATTTTCGGTCACAAAATCGGTCACAAAGTGGTCATAATTTCTCACTGAAATAACGGTCGCAAAATCGGCGTGAAATACGAGAGCGGTTACAATAGCGTTTCATTAACCCCGGGTCTTCAACTGTAAGACCCCGAAATTTTAGGTGTTTGCCTGCTAGTGAATTAAATTATTAAAAGTTAAGTGAAAGGTTCGAAATTATTAAATTAAGTGACTTATTAATTTTCCGAGTCGGAATTAGAAGTCGAGAACCAAAACCCGAGCGTGGGCTAGCTAAATTGGGCCTTGTGAAGCTAGTTTAGGCCCGATTAAAATAATAAGGAAAGGAAATGAGAAATGGAGATTGCTTGGCATTTTTAGGAGGAGTTGGCAAATGATGAGAGCAAAAGAATTAAGGGTCTAATTGAAATGAAACAACGACTTAATTAGGTGTGCTTAGGAGAAGAGAAGAGAGAAATTGGGATTGAGAACAAAAGAGGAGGAACAAAGAAGCGAAGCGAAGCGGGGAAAGAAAAGAACGGGAAAGCGGAAACAGGGGAAGGCGAGAGAGGGAGTAGGGGAAGGCGAGAGAGGGAGAGAACGCGAGAGGGCGGTGGCCGCCTGAGCGGCAAGGCGCCGCTGCCGGTGGGCAAGGGAGAGCGAGAGCTCGGGAGGCCGAGCAAAGCAAAGGAAAAGGGGAGCGAAAGAAAGAAGAAGGAGCGGAACTAGAAACAAGGGAACGAAAGAAGCGAGCAAAGCGAGAGGAGAGACGAACAAAGAAAGCGAGATATTGAGAGGAAGAACGAGAGGGGTCGAGACCCCGAAGTGAGAGGCGAAGAGCGAGAGAGCCGAGAGGAATCGGGAAGCGAGAACAGGGCGAGAAGAACGAGGGAGTGAGAAAGAGAACCACGACGAAGCGAGGCGAGAGTAGCAAGGAATTGAGGCCGAGAGGTAGAAGAAGAAAGGGAAAGAGGAAACAGAAATTGAAACCCAATTCGAAACCTTCCAAAACTAAATTCTTAGAACTTCTAAGAATCTAAGGTGAGTAATCTGAATTCATCCTCTAAAATAAAATGAATTAGGTGGATTGAACATGAATTCGAAGTATGAAATTGGAAACCCTAGGTTTAATTGAAGAAGTTGAAGGCCTAAATTCACTAAATTAGCAACTCACGAGTCAAAGAGCATGTTGTGATTATGTGATATCTAATTCTGAATTTATGATGTTTAAGTATTATCGAGCATGATTATTGAGAATTGGATGAGATTAGCTTGAACAGAATTAGGGGAAAAAATTAGAAAGTTAAGTTCATGACTTATGTGCAGATTTTCGGTAATTATGCATGCTGTCCGAATTTCTGTGAATTCATGTGTAGCCCAAATTTCCTAAAAATTGTACTGCAACTTCGTGGCAATTTATGGAAATTTCCTGTAAAATTTGGTATGCATTGGATGAGTAGATTGGGAGATATGCAATTTTAAGTGAAAATGTCCTATTTTGAGCAAAATCAGAACTAAATGAGTAACTCGAATTAAGAACTGAAATTTAAGAAGCTATATGGCTAGATTAAAAGATATATATCGATTAAGGAAAGTTATAGAACCATAAACCACCTATACGCGATAATACGCGATCATGAAAACGATGAGTTCATTGATGGAAATCCTAGTTGGCATGTTTATGTGATTATGTGTTTATCCCGAATTACATCGATTATAAATGATATAAGCATGCGTATGTGAAATGAATTGATTATACTTGAGGGGGACTTGCTTATGTGAATTGCTTGTTTGAAGAAGTTACGCATGAACGTGTTGAGCATGAATTATATGAATTAAGTATATCTTATGTATAAGTAATAAGAAGATAAGAAACATAAAGAACTAAAGAAGGGAGAAATGATTGTGTTATTGATCTAAGACCCCACGAATTAAAGAACCCTCCGAAGCTATGGCCATAGAAGTATCTGTCAACCCGAAGCCACGAATTGAATTGCTTCCAAGAATTATTGACAGTATGCGTCCTTCGAGGAAGGGAGGCCGCCTTGAGGCCACGAATTGTATGCCTCCGTTAACCGAGCCCACGAATTGTTTTGGCTCCAAGAACTGGGTCTTTAGAGCGAGAACATAAATCTTCTTTCCATTTGAAACTAAGAAGACTTAAAAGAATTACGACATGAAGAATCGAACGATCATGCATGATGAACAAGAAAGAACGAATCGATGATTTATGAAATGCATGATTGAACTCAAGAAGAATGAGAAGAAGAATGAATCCTAACTTCATAAGAAATTAATACGATAAGAAGCAAGATATGAATTACGTGATGAATGACTTATTTGATGAATGATTTACGTGATAAATGATTTACATGATGAATGATTCTATGACTTATTTGCGTAGAAAGACGAATGAAGCATGTTTGATTGAATTCATGAGTAATTGATGTCATTATGTTTCTCGAGCAACCTGGTAAGTTTAGAATGTGGCATGTCATAAGCATGTATGATCCGAATCGCATGTTATGAATGAATATTGAACTTATGTGTATTTGTTAATGAATTAATGTGCAAAGTGAAACCCGGGGTGGGTTTGGGTTATTCACCGGGCTAGTGGAGCTCATGACGTCACCAACATTTTAGGTACGAAGTTAAGACCAGCGAGGAGTTGCCTTTGGCTTTTGGAAATAGCGAGACGAATAGGAGATGCCGGACTTATTGCATGTTTTTCTGTCTTTTGTTTGTAAAGATGTTGTAAAGACTGGTTGTATGTGAACTTAAGTTTTGACTATGAATATAAAAGCCCTATGTGAATACTCCGAGCGTGTGGCTCGTTGAGTCTATGTTGTGTTACTCCGAGCGTGTGGCTCGTTGAGTTTAAGATTGTGAATCGTGCGGGATTAAGGCTTTAAACCTATGGAATTAGCCATATTATAGAGGAAACTCGCCGAAATTTCCGAAAAACCTTCGAAAACCTAGAACCAGCGCTTCCGCTAATCTAAGAAAGGGTTATTAACCCCAAGTTGAGAACTTAAGCAGCCTTAGGGGTTCCTCCCGGGAACCCCGGCATGTAATACTCCTAGGGTGGGTCTAGGGGTGTTACATCAACCCTCCAACCTTTACCACCTCAAAAACCTCTCTTAAATTAACCTTCTCCATCTAATTTTTAGGGTAAAATTTTCAGATTCAGTTCTTTTAATTTAATTTCTTAGGTTAATTTTTCAAATTCAGCTTTTCATTTCTTTTAATTTAAGTATTTAAGTTGTAATTAGTTATTCTTTTCCTGCTTGGAGATTAAAAGTTTGATTATGGTATGTATGTAATTGATGCATGAAGACTAGGAAAAATTTGGTGAGATCTGGATATACTGAACTTGAAGAAAGATTGTGGAAAAAATCCCTGTACGGAGGACATTCATGAAGTAATTCCGAGTCCAGAATTACTTTTGGTTAGTTTAAATGGTTATTTGACCTAATCACGAGATTAAGGGAAATATTGATGCTAATTTCATATGCTGAGGGGTTATGAAACCGAAGTGACATAAGAATTAGCACCTTCGGGAAATTGATTATGCCCTTATAAACAAAACAAAGTTAAGAATTAAGTACATAAAAGAGTGAATAAAAGTATTTGCATAATAAATTAACTAATAATAGTACTTAAAAGTATAACATCTTTACTGAACACATATATTTGGGTTTGCGCCCGCAAATAGAAAATAAATAAACCTTATAGGTTAGAGATAACCTTAATACTATTTAGAAGAAAACTACGTATATTTGAGGTTAATCGGGGCCTAAAACTTTAATGACGATTCATAATTTTAAACTACAGGTAAGTAAAAAAATTAAATGACGATTCATAATTTTATGGGTTTATGAATTTGTAAGGTTCTTTTTGTTTTGTTTGGGTTCATAGGGCCTAAAACTTTTGATTAAAAGTAATCTCTTCAAAGTGTAACCTATATATTGTCAATGTCATATTCCCTGTCATATATTGTTTTCTCAAGAACTATGGTTACGAACTATGCTCACTCTTGACCAGTAGTTTAGTTACTTTTGTAACAATATCATTCTCTATTCAACCGCTAACTTTATTAGTATTACTACTTCTCATTGCAATTGATTAAGTCTCTCAATTTGTTAATCATGTCCGACAAAGCTCAAGAGTGTAAAATCACCTTAGAAAAACACAAAAACATAGAATAAGGCTTTTGTTGTTCAATTGATTCTTAGCATTTTTCTATTTCTCAGCTCCAAGTAGTAACTTTGCTTATCTCGAGTCTGTTTAAGTTTGAGTTGGATTCTAGCTTTTCTTCCTCTTGATTTTTGAATGCATTTTTTTAGTGTTATCGAAAAAGGATGATGGGGATCGATCGATTATGTAGCATAGACTCGCAACAAAATAAAATTTAAAAATAAAAATGGCCCATACAAGTCTTGAACACTGGGATCTTGGCGTCACTAGCACCACGCTCTAATTGACTAGGTAATGGGCTAATTCGTACAAATGGTTCATGAGATGTTGAAAATATACGAGCATCGAATTCATCTGCAGTGCAAACTATGACAACATAAAGAAATAGCATGAAGATACATACTTTTATAGGTTTTAAATTGTAAGGTTCTTTTTCTTTTGTTTGGGTTCATAAGGCCTCAAACTTTTGATTAAGAGTAATCTCTCTAAAGTTCAATCTGTATATTGCGAGTTTTGTATTTCCCTCTCTAATATTATTTTTTGAGAACAATTGTTAGGATCTATTCTCACTCGTGGGCAAGTAGTTCGGTTACTTTTGCAATGTTATCGTTTTCTATTCAATCGCTAACTTTATTAGCTCAATAGTGCAAAACCACCTTAGAAGAAATCAAAAAATAAAATGACGATTTTGTTGTTCCAATTATTCTTAGCGTTTTCTATTTCTCTGTTCCAAATAGTAAATTTTCTTAACTCAAGTCCTGTTCAAGTTTGAGTTGAATTTTAGCTTACTTTCCTCCTGATCTATTGATGGTTTTTCTGGGAGTGATTGAAAGAGGATGATGTGGAACTATTGATTGTGTAACATGGACACGAGAATAAAAAATTTTTAAAAATAAAAATGCTCCATATCGGTCTTAAACTTGCGACATTGGCATTATTAGCCGCACACTCTAACCAACTAAGTTAATAGGCCAATTCAAACAAATAACTAAGGAGATGTGGAAATTATATGAGAATCGACTTCATCTGGGGTGCATACTATGAGAACATAAAAAAATTGAACGACAATTTATAATTTTATGGGTTTATGAATTTGTAAGGTTATTTTTGTTTTGTTTGGTTTCATAGGGCCTAAAACTTTTGATTAAAAGTAATCTCTTCAAAGTGCAACCTATATATTGTCAATGTCATATATTGTTTTCTTAAGAACTATGGTTACGAACTATGCTCACTCTTGACCGAGTAGTTTAGTTACTCTTGTAACAATATCATTCTCTATTCAACCGCTAACTTTATTAGTATTACTACTTCTCATTGCACTTGATTAAGTCTCTCAATTTGTTAATCATGTTTGACAAAGCTGAAGAGTGTAAAATCACCTTACAAAAACACAAAAACATAGAATAAGGCTTTTGTTGTTCCATTGATTCTTAGCATTTTTCTATTTCTCAGCTCCAAGTAGTAACTTTGCTTATCTCGAGTCTGTTTAAGTTTGAGTTGGATTCCAGCTTTTCTTCCTCTTGATTTTTGAATGCATTTTTTTAGTGTTATCGAAAAAGGATGATGGGGATCGATCGATTATGTGGCATAGACTCGCAAAAACAAAAAAATTTAAAAATACAAATGGCCCATACAAGTCTTGAACCCGGGACCTTGGCGTTACTAGCACCATGCTCTAATTGACTAGGTAATGGGCTAATTCGTACAAATGGCTCATGAGATGTTGAAAATATACAAGCATCGAATTCATCTGCAAGTGCAAACTATGACAACATAAAGAAATAGCAGGAAGATGCATAATTTTATAGGTTTGTGAATTGTAAGGTTCTTTTTCTTTTGTTTGGGTTCATAAGGCCTCAAACTTTTGATTAAGAGTAATCTCTCTAAAGTACAATCTGTATATTGCGAGTGTTGTATTTCCCTCTCTAATGTTATTTTTTGAGAACTATTGTTAGGAACTATTTTCACTCCGGGCAAGTAGTTCGGTTACTTTTGCAATGTTATCGTTTTCTATTCAATCGCTAACTTTATTAGCTCAATAGTGCAAAACCACCTTAGAAGAAATCAAAAAATAAAATAACGAGTTTGTTGTTCCAATTATTCTTAGAGTTTTCTATTTCTCTGTTCCAAGTAGTAAATTTGCTTAACTCAAGTCCGTTCAAGTTTGAGTTGAATTTTAGCTTATTTTCCTCCTGATCTATTGATGGTTTTTCTAGGAGTAATTGAAAGAGGATGATGTGGATCTATTGATTGTGTAACATGGACACAGAATAAAAAATTTTTAAAAATAAAAATGCTCCATGTCGGTCTTGAACTTGCGACATTGGCATTATTAGCCGCACACTCTAACCAACTAAGTTAATAGGCCAATTCATACAAATAACTAAGGAGATGTGGAAATTATATGAGAATCGACTTCATTTGAGGTGCATACTATGAGAACATAAAAAAATTGAATGACGATTTATAATTTTATGGGTTTATGAATTTGTAAGGCTCTTTTTGTTTTGTTTGGTTTCATAGGGCCTAAAACTTTTGATTAAAAGTAATCTCTTCAAAGTGCAACCTATATAATGTCAATGTCATATTCCCTGTCATATATTGTTTTCTTAAGAACTATGGTTACGAACTATGCTCACTCTTGAGCAAGTAGTTTAGTTACTTTTGTAACAATATCATTCTCTATTCAACCGCTAACTTTATTAGTATTACTACTTCTCATTGCAATTGATTAAGTCTCTCAATTTGTTAAACATGTCCGACAAAGCTCAAGAGTGTAAAATCACCTTAGAAAAACACAAAAACATAGAAGAAGGCTTTCGTTGTTCCATTGATTCTTAGCATTTTTCTATTTCTCAGCTCCAAGTAGTAACTTTGCTTATCTCGAGTCTGTTTAAGTTTGAGTTGGATTCTAGCTTTTCTTCCTCTTGATTTTTGAATGCATTTTTTAGTGTTATCGAAAAAGGATGATGGGGATTGATCGATTATGTAGCATAGACTCGCAACAAAAAAATATTTTAAAAATACAAATTGCCCATGTAAGTCTTGAACCCGGGACCTTGGCGTTACTAGCACCACGCTCTAATTGACTAGGCAATGGGCTAATTTGTACAAATGGCTCATGAGATGTTGAAAATATACAAGCATCAAATTCATCTCGCACTGCAAACTATGACAACATAAAGAAATAGCATGAAGATGCATAATTTTATAGGTTTGTTAATTGTAAGGTTCTTTTTCTCTTGTTTGGGTTCATAAGGCCCCAAACTTTTGATTAAGAGTAATCTCTCTAAAGTTCAATCTGTATATTGCAAGTGTTGTATTTCCCTCTCTAATTTTATTTTTTTGAGAACTATTGTTAGGAACTATTCTCACTCTGTGCAAGTAGTTCGGTTACTTTTGCAATGTTATCGTTTTCTATTCAATCGCTAACTTTATTAGCTCAATAGTGCAAAACCACCTTAGAAGAAATCAAAAAATAAAATAACGATTTTGTTGTTCCAATTATTCTTAGTGTTTTCTATTTCTCTGTTCCAAGTAGTAAATTTGCTTAACTTAAGTCTGTTCAAGTTTGAGTTGAATTTTAGCTTATTTTCCTCCTGATCTATTGATTGTTTTTCTAGGAGTGATTGAAAGAGGATTATGTGGATCTATTGATTGTGTAAAGTGGACACGAGAATAAAAAATTTTTAAAAATAAAAATGCTCCATGTCGGTCTTGAACTTGCGACATTGGCATTATTAGCCGCACACTCTAACCAACTAAGTTAATAGGCCAATTCATACAAATAACTAAGGAGATGTGGAAATTATATGAGAATCGACTTCATTTGAGGTGCATACTATGAGAACATAAAATAATTGAATGACAATTCATAATTTTATGGGTTTATGAATTATTAAGGTTCTTTTTGTTTTGTTTGGGTTCATAGGGCCTTAAACTTTTGATTAAAAGTAATCTCTTCAAAGTGCAACCGATATATTTTGAATGTCATATTCACTGTCATATATTGTTTTCTTAAGAACTATGGTTACGAACTATGCTCACTCTTGACCATTGGTTTAGTTACTTTTGGAAGAATATCATTCTCTATTCAATCGCTAACTTTATTAGTATTACTACTTCTCATTGCACTTGATTAAGTCTCTCAATTTGTTAATCATGTCCGACAAAGCTCAAGAGTGTAAAATCACCTTAGAAAAACACAAAAAACATAGAATAAGGCTTTTGTTGTTCCATTGATTCTTTGCATTTTTCTATTTCTCAACTCCAAGTAGTAACTTTGCTTATCTCGAGTCCGGTTAAGTTTTAGTTGGATTCCAGCTTTTCTTCTTGTTGATTTTTGAATGCATTTTTTAGTGTTATTGAAAGAGGATGATGGGGATTGATCGATTATGTAGCATAGACTCGCAACAAAAAAAAAAGTTTTTAAAACACAAATGGCCCATACAAGTCTTGAACCCGGGACCTTGGCGTTACTAGCACCACGCTCTAATTGACTAGGTAATGGGCTAATTCGTACAAATGGCTCATGACATGTTGATAATATACAAGCATCGAATTCATCTGCAGATGCACACTGTGAGAACATAAAGAAATAGCATGAATATGCATAATTTTATAGGTTTTGAATTGTAAGGTTCTTTTTCTTTTGTTTGGGTTCATTAGGCCTCAAACTTTTGATTAAGAGTAATCTCTCTAAAGTTCAATCTGTATATTGCGAGTGTTGTATTTCCCTCTCTAATATTATTTTTTGAGAAATATTGTTAGGAACTATTCTCACCCTGGGCAAGTAGTTTGGTTACTTTTGCAATGTTGTCATTTTCTATTCAATCGCTAACTTTATTAGCTCGATAGTGCAAAACCACCTTAGAAGAAATCAAAAAATAAAATAACAATTTTGTTGTTCCAATTATTCTTAGCGTTTTCTATTTCTCTGTTCCAAGTAGTAAATTTTCTTAACTCAAGTCTGTTCAAGTTTGAGTTGAATTTTAGCTTATTTTCCTCTTGATCTATTGATGCTTTTTCTAGGAGTGATTGACAGAGGATGATGTGGATCTATTGATTGTGTAACATGGACGTGAGAATAAAAAATTTTTAAAAATAAAAATGCTCCATGTCGGTCTTAAACTTGCGACATTGGCATTATTAGCCGGACACTCTAACCAACTAAGTTAATAGGCCAATTAATACAAATAACTAAGGAGATCTGGAAATTATATGAGAATCGACTTCATCTAGGGTGCATACTATGAGAACATAAAAAAGTGAATGACGATTCATAATTTTATGGGTTTATGAATTTGTAAGGTTATTTTTGTTTTGTTTGGGTTCATAGGGCCTAAAACTTTTGATTAAAAGTAATCTCTTCAAAGTGCAACCTATACATTGTCAATGTCATATTCCCTGTCATATATTGTTTTCTTTAGAACTATGGTTACGAACTATGCTCACTCTTGACCAGTAGTTTAGTTACTTTTGTAACAATATCATTCTCTATTCAACCGCTAACTTTATTAGTATTACTACTTCTCATTGCACTCGATTAAGTCTCTCAATTTGTTAATCATGTCCGACAAAGCTCAAGAGTGTAAAATCACCTTAGAAAAACACAAAAAGCATAGAATAAGGCTTTTGTTGTTCCATTAATTCTTAGCATTTTTCTATTTCTCAGCTCCAAGTAGTAACTTTGCTTATCTCGAGTCTCGTTTAAGTTTGAGTTGGATTCTAGCTTTTCTTCCTCTTGATTTTTGAATGCATTTTTTAGTGTTATCGAAAAAGGATGATGGGGATCGATCGATTATGTAGCATAGACTCGCAACAAAAAAATATTTTAAAAATACAAATGGCCCATACAAGTCTTGAACCCGGGTCCTTGGCGTTACTAGCACCACGCTCTAATTGACTAGGTAATGGGCTAATTCGTACAAATGGCTCATGAGATGTGGAAAATATACTAGCATCAAATTCATCTGCAGTGCAATCTATGAGAACATAAAGAAATAGCATGAAGATGCATAATTTTATAGGTTTTAAATTGTAAGGTTCTTTTTCTTTTGTTTGGGTTCATAAGGCCTCAAACTTTTGATTAAGAGTAATCTCTCTAAAGTTCAATCTGTATATTGCGAGTTTTGTATTTCCCTCTCTAATATTATTTTTTGAGAAGTATTGTTAGGAACTATTCTCACTCTGGGCAAGTAGTTCGGTTACTTTTGCAATGTTATCGTTTTCTATTCAATCGCTAACTTTATTAGCTCAATTGTGCAAAACCACCTTAGAAGAAATCAAAAAATAAAATAACGATTTTGTTGTTCCAATTATTCTTAGCGTTTTCTATTTCTCTGTTCCAAATAGTAAATTTTCTTAACTCAAGTCTGTTCAAGTTTGAGTTGAATTTTAGCTTATTTTCCTCCGGATCTATTGATGGTTTTTCTGGGAGTGATTGAAAGAGGATGATGTGGATCTATTGATTGTGCAACATGGACGTAGAATAAAAAATTTTTAAAAATAAAAATGCTCCATGTCGGTCTTGAACTTGCGACATTGGCATTATTAGCCACACACTCTAACCAACTAAGTTAATAGGCCAATTCATACAAATAACTAAGGAGATGTGGAAATTATAAGAGAATCGACTTCATCCGGGGTGCATACTATGAGAACATAAAAAAATTGAATGACGATTCATAATTTTATGGGTTTATGAGTTTGTAAGGTTCTTTTTGTTTTGTTTGGGTTCATAGGGCCTAAAACTTTTGATTAAAAGTAATCTCATCAAAGTGCAACCTATATATTGCCAATGTGATATTCCCTGTCATATATTGTTTTCTTAAGAACTGTAGTTACGAACTATGCTCACTCTTGACCAGTAGTTTAGTTACTTTTGTAACAATATCATTCTCTATTCAACCGCTAACTTTATTAGTATTATTACTTCTCATTGCACTTGATTAAGTCTCTCAATTTGTTAATCATGTCCGACAAAGCTCAAGAGTGTAAAATCACCTTAGAAAAACACAAAAACATAGAAGAAGGCTTTCGTTGTTCCATTGATTCTTAGCATTTTTCTATTTCTCAGCTCCAAGTAGTAACTTTGTTTATCTCGAGTCTGTTTAAGTTTGAGTTGGATTCTAGCTTTTCTTCCTCTTGATTTTTGAATGCATTTTTTTAGTGTTATCGAAAAAGGATGATGGGGATCGCTCGATTATGTAGCATAGACTCGCAACAAAAATAAAATTTAAAAATACAAATGGCCCATACAAGTCTTGAACCCGGGACCTTGGCGTTACTAGCACCACGCTCTAATTGACTAGGTAATGGGCTAATTTGTACAAATGGCTCATGAGATGTTGAAAATATACGAGCATCGAATTCATCTGTAGTGCAAACTATGACAACATAAAGAAATAGCATGAAGATGCATAATTTTATAGGTTTGTGAATTGTAAGGTTCTTTTTCATTTGTTTGGGTTCATAAGGCCTCAAACTTTTGATTAAGAGTATCTCTCTAAAGTTCAATCTGTATATTGCGAGTTTTGTATTTCTCTCTCTAATATTATTTTTTGAGAACTATTGTTAGGAACTATTCTCACTCTGGGCAAGTAGTTCGGTTACTTTTGCAATGTTATCGTTTTCTATTCAATCGCTAACTTTATTAGCTCACTAGTGCAAAACCACCTTAGAAGAAATCAAAAAATAAATTAACGATTTGTTGTTCCAATTATTCTTAGCGTTTTCTATTTTTCTGTTCCAAGTAGTAAATTTGCTTAACTCAAGTCTGTTCAAGTTTGAGTTGAATTTTAGCTTATTTTCCTCCTGATCTATTGATGGTTTTTCTGGGAATGATTGAAAGAGGATGATGTGGAACTATTGATTGTGTAACATGGACACAGAATAAAAAAATTTTAAAAATAAAAATGCTCCATATCGGTCTTAAACTTGCGACATTGGCATTATTGGCCGCACACTCTAACCAACTAAATTAATAGGCCAATTCAAACAAATAACTAAGGAGATGTGGAAATTATATGAGAATCGACTTCATCCGGGGTGCATACTATGAGAACATAAAAAAATTGAATGACGATTTATAATTTTATAGGTTTATGAATTTGTAAGGTTATTTTTGTTTTGTTTGGTTTCATAGGGCCTAAAACTTTTGATTAAAAGTAATCTCTTCAAAGTGCAACCTATATATTGTCAATGTCATATTCCCTGTCATATATTGTTTTCTTAAGAACTATGGTTACGAACTATGCTCACTCTTGACCAGTAGTTTAGTTGCTTTTGTAACAATATCATTCTCTATTCAATCGCTAACTTTATTAGTATTACTACTTCTCATTGCACTTGATTAAGTCTCTCAATTTGTTAATCATGTTTGACAAAGCTGAAGAGTGCAAAATCACCTTACAAAAACACAAAAAACATAGAATAAGGCTTTTGTTGTTCCATTGATTCTTAGCATTTTTCTATTTCTCAGCTCCAAGTAGTAACTTTGCTTATCTCGAGTTTGTTTAAGTTTGAGTTGGATTCTAGCTTTTCTTCCTCTTGATTTTTGAATGCAATTTTTTAGTGTTATCGAAAAAGGATGATGGGGATCGATCGATTATGTGGCATAGACTCGCAAAAACAAATAAAATTTAGAAAAACAAATGGCCCATACAAGTCTTGAACCTGGGACCTTGGCGTTACTAGCACCACGCTCTAATTGACTAGGTAATGGGCTAATTCGTACAAATGGCTCATGAGATGTTGAAAATATACGAGCATCGAATTCATCTGCGAGTGCAAAGTATGACAACATAAAGAAATAGCACGAAGATGCATAATTTTATAGGTTTGTGAATTATAAGGTTCTTTTTCTTTTGTTTGGGTTCATAAGGCCTCAAACTTTTGATTAAGAGTAATCTCTCTAAAGTACAATCTGTATATTGCGAGTGTTGTATTTCCCTCTCTAATGTTATTTTTTGAGAACTATTGTTAGGAACTATTTTCACTCCGGGCAAGTAGTTCGGTTACTTTTGCAATGTTATCGTTTTCTATTCAATCGCTAACTTTATTAGCTCAATAGTGCAAAACCACCTTAGAAGAAATCAAAAAATAAAATAACGAGTTTGTTGTTCCAATTATTCTTAGAGTTTTCTATTTCTCTGTTCCAAGTAGTAAATTTGCTTAACTCAAGTCCTGTTCAAGTTTGAGTTGAATTTTAGCTTATTTTCCTCCCGATCTATTGATGGTTTTTCCGGGAGTGATTGAAAGAGGATGATGTGGATCTATTGATTGTGTAACATGGACACAGAATAAAAATTTTTAAAAATAAAAATGCTCCATGTCGGTCTTGAACTTGCGACATTGGCATTATTAGCCGCACACTCTAACCAACCGAGCTAATAAGCCCATTCATGCATATAACTAAGGAGATGTGGAAATTATATGAGAATCGACTTCATTTGGGGTGCATACTTTGAGAAGATAAAAAAATTGAATGACGATGCATAATTTTATAGGTTTATGAATTTGTAAGGTTCTTTTTGTTTTGTTTGGGTTCATAGGGCCTAATACTTTTGATTAAAAGTAATCTCTTCAAAGTGCAACCTATATATTGTCTATGTCATATTTCCCTGTCATATAGTATTTTTTAAGAACTATGGTTAGGAACTATGCTTACTCTTGGCCAGTAGTTTAGTTACTTTTGTAAGAATATCATTTTCTATTCAATCGCTAACTAGTATTACTACTTCTCATTGTACTTGATTAAGTCTCACAAGTTGTTAATCATGTCCGACAAAGCTCAACAGGGTAAAACCACCTTAGAAAAACACAAAAAAATAGAATAAGGCTTTGGTTGTTCCATTGATTCTTAGCATTTTTCTATTTCTCAGCTCCAAGTAGTAAATTTGCTTATCGCAAGTCCTGTTCAAGTTTGAGTTGGATTTTAGCTTTTTTTCGTCTCGAGTTGTTGATGGTTATTTTATTGTGATCAAAAGACGAGGACGGGGATTGATCGATTATGTAGCATAGACACGCCACAACACTTTTTTTTAAAAAATACAAATGGCCTATGCAGGTCGGTTTTTTGGTGTGATCGAAAGAAATGGGGATCGATCAATTATTTAGCGTAGATTCGCAACAAAAATTTAAAAAAATACAAATGGCCCATGTAGGTCTCGAACCTAGAACCTTGGTGTTATTAGCACCACTCTCTAACCAACTTAGAGAATGAGCTAATTCATATAAGTGGCTCATGAGATATTGAAAATATAAGAGCATCGATTTCATCTCGTGGTGAAAACTATGAGAACATGAAGAAATAGCATGAAGATGCATAATTTTATGGGTTTGTGAATTTGTAAAGGTTTTTTTTTTTTTTTTTTTTGTGCTTGGGTTCATAGGGCCTCAAACTTTTGATTCGAGTAATCTCTTTAAAGTTCAACTTGTATATTGTGAATGTTGTATTTTCCTATCAAATATTATTTTTTAGAACTATTGTTTCGAACTATGCTCACTCTTGGCAAGTTGTTCGGTTACTTTTGTAATGGTATCATTTTTTATTCAATCACTAACTTTGTTAGCTCAATTGTGCAAAACCACCTTAGAAGAACACAAAAAATAGAATAAGCCTTTTGTAGTTCAAATTATTCTTAGCGTTTTCTATTTCTCGGCTCCAAGTATTAAATTTGCTTATCTCGAGTTTGTTCAAGTTTGAGTTGGTTTTTAACTTCTTTTCCTAGGAATTTATAAATGGTTTTTTGGAGAGATCAAAAGAAGAGAATAGGGATTGATCGATTATGCAGCTTAAACTCACAACGAAAAATTAGAACATACGCAAATGGCTCATACAGGTCTCGAACCTCCAATCTTGGCGTTATTAAAACCACACTCTAATGAACAGAGCTAATGGGCCAATTCATTCAAATGGCTAAGAAGATGCGAAAAATATACGAGTATCGACTTCATTCACGGTGCAAACTATGAGATCATGAAAAAGTTAATTGAAGATCCATAATTTTATGTATTTGTGTATTTGTATGGTTGTTTTTTTTTTTTTTGTTTTATTTCGGTTCGTAAAGCCTCACACATTTGACTAAGAGTGATCCCTAAAAACTTCAACATGTATATTGTGAGTGTTGTATTTCCCTGTGAAATATTATTTTTTGAAAACTATTATTAGGAACTATGATCACCCTTTGTAAGTCGTTCGGTTAATTTTGTAAGGCCCTCATTTTCTATTCAATCGTTAACTTTATTAGTACTACTACTTCTCATTTTATTTGATTGAGTCTCACAATTTCTTAATCATCTCTCTTGTACAAAATTAGAAAGGTCTAGAGTGCAAAACCACATTATAAAACATAAAAAATGGAATAAGGCTTTTATTGTTCCATTGATTACTAGCGTTTGCTATTTCGAACTACAAGTAGTGAATTTGCTTATCTCTAAGTCTTTTCAAGTTTGAGTTTGATTTTAGATTATTTTCCTCTTGATTTTTCGATGGTTTTTGGGAGTGACCGAAAGAGGAGGATTGGGATCGATCGATTATGTAATGTAAACTCACAACAAAAATTTTAAAAGTACAAATGCCCCACATAGGTCTCGAACTCGTGACTCGGGCGTGATTAGCACCACGCTCTAACCAACCGAGCTAATGGGCCAATTCATACAAATGGCTCAAGAGATGAGGAAAATATACAAGCATCGACTTCACTGCCGTGCAAACTATGAGAAAATGAAAAAGTTGCATGAGCATATTTTTATGGGTTTGTGAATTTTTAAGGTTCTTTTTTTTTTTGTTTGGGTTCATAGGGCCTTAAACTTTAGATTAAAAGTGATCTCTTCAAAGTTCAGCTTTTATAATGTGAGTGTTGTATTTCCTTGTCAAATATTATTTTTTAAGAATAATTGTTAGGAATTGTGCTCACCCTTGACGAATAGTTCAATTACTTAGAGCATGAAAAAGTTGCATGAAGATGCATATTTTTATTGGTCTGCCATTTTCTATTCAATCGCTAAATTTATTGGTATTACAACCTCTTATTGCAGTCGATTAATTCTCATAATTTGTTAATCATGTGTCTTATAGTAAATCACAATACTCAAGAGTGCCAAGCTACCTTTAAAGAACACAAAAAATAGAATAACACTTTTGTTGTTTCATTGATTCTTATGGGTCGTTATTTATTAGCTCCAAGTAGTAAATTTTCTTATATCCAAAATGGCCCATGCAGGTCTCGAACCCGCAACCTTGGCGTTATTAGCACCATGCTCTAACCAACTGAGCTAATGGGCCAATTCTTACAAATGGCTCAGGAGATGTGGAAAATAAACGAGCATCGACTTCACCTTCGATGCAAACTATGAGAACATGAAAAAGTTCATGAAGATGCATAATCTTACGGGTTTCGAATTTGTAAGGTTCTTTTTATTTTGTTTGGGTTCATAGGGCCTATACCTTTTGATGAAAACTAATCTCTTCAAAGTTCAACTTTTATAATGTGAGTGTTGTATTTTCTTGTCAAATATTATTTTTCTACGAACAATTGTTAGGAATTGTTCTCAGCGTTGGAGAGTAGTTCAGTCACTTTTGTGAGGTCTGTCATTATTTATTCAATCCCTAACTTTATTAGTAATACTACATCTTATTGTACTTGATTAAGTCTCATAATTTGTTAACCCATGTCTCCTATACTAAATCATCGACCTCAAGATCGCAAAAATTCCTTAGAAAAACACAAAAAATAGAATAAGGCTTTTGTTGTTCCATTGATTCTTCGCATTTGCTATTTCTTAGCTCTAGGTAGTAAATTTACTTATCTCGAGTATGTTCATGTTTGGGTTGGATTTTAGACTCATAAGACAAAATTTAGAAAAATACAAATGGCCCATGTAGGTCTAGAATCTGCGACCTTGGCATTATTAGCACCACACTCTAACCAACCGAGCTCATGGGCCGATTCATACGAATGGTTTAGGAGATGTGGAAATTATACGTGCATCGACTTGACCTATGCTGCAAACTATGAGAACATGAAAAATTGCATGAATATGCATAATTTTATGGGTTTCGAATTTGTAAGGTTCTATTTGTTTTGTTTGGGTTTATAGAGCCTAAAACTTTTGATTAGAAGTAATCTCTTTAAAGTCCAACCTTTATACTCGTGAGTGTTGCATTTCCTAGTCAAATATTATTTTGTAAGAAAAATTGTTAGGAATTGTTCTCACCCTTGGCAAGTAGGTCGGTTACTTTTGTAAGGCTATCATTTCCTATTCAATCACTAACTTTATTAGTATAACTACTTCTCATTGTACTTGATTAAGTCTCTCAATTTGTTAATCATGTCTCTTATACTAAATCATAGAGCTTAAGATTGAAAAAATTCTATAGAAGATCACAAAAATAGAATAAGTTTTTTGTTGTTCCACGATTCTTAGTCTTTGCTATTTCTCAGCTCCAGGTAGTAAATTTGCTTATCTCGAGTCCTGTTTATGTTTGAGTTGGACTTTAGCTTCTTTTCCTCCTGATTTTTTATGGTTTCTAGAGGTGACCGAAAGACGAGGAGGAGTATCTATCGATTATTTAGCATAGACTCATAACACAAAATTTAAGAAAAAACAAAAATATCGTATAGAGGTCTCGAACTTGCAACCCCGGCTTTATTAGCGCCACACTCCAACCAATTGAGCTAATTGGCCAATTCATACAAATGGCTTAGGAGATGTGGAAAATACACATGCATCGACTTTACCTGCTGTGCAAACTATAAGAACATGAAAAATTGCATGAACATGCATAATTTTATGGGTTTCGAATTTATAAGGTTCTTTTTGTTTTGTTTGGGTTCATAGAGCCTAAAACTTTTGATTAGAATTAATTTCTTCAAAGTTCAACCTTTATACTGTGAGTGTTGTATTTCCCGACAAATATTGTTTTTGTTAGACACATTGTAAGGAATTGTTCTTAGCCTTGGCGAGTAGTTCGATTACTTTTATAAGGCTATCATTTTCTATTCAATCGCTAATTTTATTAGTATTACTACTTCTAATTGCACTTAATTAAGTCTTATAATTTTTTAATCATGTCTATTATACTAAATCACAAAGCTCAAGAGTGCAAAAATACCTTAGAAGAACAACAAAATAGCATAAGGCTTTTGTTGTTCCATTGATTCTAAGCGTTTGCTATTTCTCAACTCCGTGTATTAAATTTGCTTATATTAAGTTTATCCAACTTTGAGTTCGATTTTAGCTTCTTTTCCTCTTGATTTGTTGATGATTTCTTGGAGTGATTGAAAGAGTAGGAGGAGAATCAATCGATTATGGAGCATAGACTCATAACACAAAATTTTAAAAAGAAATACATATGGCCCATGCAGGTCTTGAACCTACGACCTTGGCATTATTAGCACCACACTCTAACAACCTGAGCTAATGGGCTAATTCATACAAATGGCTCAAGAGATGTTAAAAATATATGAGCAACGACTTCACCTACAGTGCACACTATGAGAACATGAAAAAATTGCATGAAGACGCATAGTTTTATGGGCTTTTGAATTTGTAAGGTTCATAGGGCCTAAAACATTTGACTAAAAGTAATCTCGTCAAAGTTTAACCTTTATATTGTGAGTGTTTTGTTTCCCTGTCAAATAATTTTTTTTCTAAGAAGAATTGTTAAGAATTGTTCTCAGCCTTGGCGAGTAGTTCGATTACTTTTTAAGGTCGTCATTTTCTATCCAATCGGTAATTTTATTAGTATTACTACTTCTCATTGCACTTGATTAAGTCTCACAGCTTTTTAATCATGTCACTTATACTAAATTACAAAGCTGAAGAGTGCAAAAATATCTTTGAAGAACACAAAAAATTTAACAAGGCTTGTATTGTTTCATTGATTCTTAGTGTTTGTTATTTCTCGAGTCCACGTAGTAAATTTTCTTATCATGAGTCTCTTACAAGTTTTAGTTGGATTTTAGTTTCTTTTCCTCATGATTTGTTAATGGTTTTCGGAAATGATCAAAAGAGACAGAATGGGATTGATCGATTATGTAGCATAGACTCCAAACACAAAAAAATTTTTTAAAAAATAATATGCCCATGCAGGTGTAGAACCCACAACCTTGGCCATATTAGCACTACATTCTAACCAACTTAGCTAATGGGCCAATTCATACAAATGGCTCAGGAGTTCTGGAAAATATATGTGCATCGACTTCACTTGTAGTGCAAAACTATGAGAACATGAAAATTTATATGAAGATTCATAATTTTATGGGTTTTTAAATTCGTAAGGATCTTTTTGTTTTGTTTGGGCTCATAGGCCTCAAACTTTTGAATAAAAGTAATCTCTTCAAAGCTCAACCTTTAAATTATGAGTGTTGTATTTCCTTGTCAAATATTTTTTGTAAGAACAATTATTAAGAGTTGTTCTCAGCCTTCACGAGTAGTTCGAGTTACTTTTGTAACGCTGTCATCTTGAATTCAATCGGTAACATTATTAGTATTACTACTTCGCATTGCACTTGATTAAGTCTCACAATTTTTTAATCATGTCTCTTATATACTAAATGACAAAGCTCAAGAGTTCAAAAATACCGTAGAAGAACACAAAAAATAGAATAAGGCTTTTGTTGTTCCATTGATTCTTAGCGTTTGCTATTTCGAGCACCGGGTAGTAAATTTGCATATCTCAAGTCTATTCAAGTTTGAGTTAGATTTTAGCTTCTTTTCCTACTAATTTGTTGATGGCTTCGGGAGTGATAAAAACGTAGGAAGGGGATCGATCGATTATGTAGCATAGACTCATAACAACAATTTAAAAAAATACAAATGGCACATGCGGGTCTCGAACCTACAACCTTGGCGTTATTAGCACCACGCTCTAACCAACCGAACTAATGGGCCAATTCATACAAGTGGCTCAGGAGATGTGGAAAATATAAGCATCGACTTCACCGGCAGAGTGCACAGTATGAGAACATGAAAAAATTGCATGAAGATGCATATTTTTATGGTTTTCCGAATTTATAAGGTTCCGTTTGTTTTGTGAGTGTTGCATTTCCCTGTTAAATGTTATTATCTAAGAACAATTGTTAAGAATTGTTCTCAGCCTTGGCGAGTAGTTCAGATTACTTTTTAAAGTCGTCATTTTATATTCAATCGGTAACTTTATTAGTATTACTACTTCTCATTGCACTTGATTAAGTCTCACAAATTTTTTAATCATGTCTCTTATACTAAATCACAAAGCTCAAGAGTGCAAAAATGCCTTTGATGAACACAAAAATATAATAAGACTTGTGTTGCTCCATTGATTCTTAATGTTTGTTATTTCTCAGCTCCACGTAGTAAATTTTCTTATCACGAGTGTCTTCAAGTTTGAGTTGGATTTTAGCTTCTTTTCCTCCTGATTTGTTGATGGTTTTCGGAAGTGATCAAAACGAGACGTAAGGGGGTCGATCGATTATGTAGCATAGACTCAAAACACAAACTTAAAAAAAAATAAATGGCCCATGTAGGTGTAGAACCCACAACCTTGGCGTTATTAGCACCACGTTCTAGCCAACCGAGCTAATGGGCCAATTCATACAAATGGCTCAGGAGTTTGTGGAAAATATATGTGCATCGACTTCACTTGTAGTGCAAACTATGAGAACACGAAAAATTGCATGAAAATGCACAATTTTATGGGTTTTAGAATTTGTAAGGCTCTTTTTGTTTTCTTTGGGTTCATAGGACCTAAAAGTTTTGACTACAAGTAATCTCTTCAATGTTAAACCTTTATATTATGAGTGTTGTATTTCCCTGTCAAATGTTATTTTTGTATAAACAAATGTTAAGAATTGTTATTTGCCTGGCAAGTAGTTCAATTACTTTTGTAACGTTGTCATTTTCTACTCAATCGGTAATTTTATTAGTATTACAACTTATCATTGCACTTGATTAAGTCTCATAATTTTTTAATCATGTCCCTTATACTAATTCACAAAGGTCAAGAGTGCAAAAATACCTTAGAAAAACACAAAAAAATTAGAATAAGGCTTTTGTTGTTCCATTGATTCTTAGCGTTTGTAATTTCTCGGCTCCAGTCGTAAATTTGCTTATCTCGAGTTTGCTCAAATTTGAGTTTGATTTTAGCTTGTTTTCTTGCTGATTTGCTAATGGTTTCTGGGAGTGATTGAAAGAGGAGGAAGGGGATTCATCGATTAGGTAGCATAGATTCATAACACAAAATTTTTTAAAAAATACAAATGGCTCATGCGGGTCTCGAACTCGCGACCTTGGCGTTATTAGCACCACGCTCTAACCAACTAAGCTAATAGGCCATTTCCTACAAATGGCTCAGGAGATATAGAAAATATACGAGCATCAACTTCACATATGGTGCACACTATGAGAACATAAAAAATACACGAAGATGCATAATTTTATGGTTTCGAATTTGTATAGTTCTTTTTGTTTTGTTAGGGTTCATTAAGCCTAAAACTTTTGATTAAAAGTAATCTCTTCAAAGTTTAACCTTTATGTTGTGAGTGTTGTATTTCCCTGTCAAATGTTACTTTTCTAAGAACAACTTATAAGAATTGTTCTCAGCCTTGGCAAGTGGTTTAGTTACTTTTGTAACGTCTGTCATTTTCTATTCAATAGCTAACTTTATTAGTATTACTACTTCTCATTGCAATTGATTAAGTCTCACAATTTTTTAATCACGTCTCCTATACTAAATCACAAAACTCAAGAGTGCAAAAATACCTTAGCATTTTGTATTTCTTAGCTCGAGGTAGTAAATTTGTTTATCTCGAGTGTGTTCAAGTTTGAGTTGGATTTTAGCTTTTTTTCCTCCTTATTTTTGTTGATGGTTTTTGGGAGTGATCGAAAGAGGAGGAAGGGGGTCGATCAATTATGTAGCATTGACTCATAACACAAAATTTTAAAAATAATACAAATGAGCATGTGTCTCAAACCTGCGAGCTTGGCATTATTGGCTTCGTGCTCTAACCAACTAAGCTAATGGGCTAATTTAGATGTATGTTTAACCAATAAATAACATAATAATAAGCACTAAAATGAACCTATCTTTGGGGTTTTCTTTGTAAATCATGTCCACTTTGGCTTCCTAGCTAAGAGTCCATAGCTAGGGAGGGAACGTTTTGCTTGTGTTTGATGGGCACATGGCATGGCAAAATTGTGGATGATATGGATCGTAGAGATATTGTAAGTTTCTCATTAGTGGTATTTTTGGTAGATTATATAATAAGTTTGATTCATACAACCATCAAAGGGATGATGTAATCGGAGATGACGCTTTTATCAAGAGATGTTGGTTTTGATTTTACTAGAGGTGTGTGAAAATTTTTCTTACCCTTGTTCCTTTCACCTATGTACAGTGGTTATATGAAATATCAACCTTTCTTATATAGTAAACCCACGAGTACGAGTAAAGTTGTACACTCCCGGCCCAAACCAAAAAAAAGGCGTGGCCAAGAAAAATCAGCCGGGCTTTTTGACAAGCAAATAAAAAGGAAAATTTTAAAAATTTAAAAATCATATAGACGATTTCATTTTCTCGATTCTAAACGCCGATCTCTCTCTCTCTCTCTCTCTCTCTCTCTGCTCGAGTTTGCTGCATCTTCTCGAACAATTTCGCATACAATCGACTAAATTTGCTATCGAAATTCGCAAATATTAGTGGAAATCAATCTTCTTTTTCGAATATTCACTAAAGATCAACCTACAATGAAGACATACATTAGACAAAGCGAAAAAAGCAACAAAAATTCTACGAGACAAAAAGTATTTTCTAGGTTTAGTTTTGTAATGATTTTACTAGTTTTACTAATTTTACTAATAATTGATCATCTAAACACCTAAAATCAAGAGCATTTTAGTGTTATATTCAATTTTACTGATTTTACTTGAGTCGTACACAATAATTATTCGTTTTTGAAAAAATATCAATCATGTTTAGGTTTAGTGTTATACGAGCATTAACTTGAATCTTGAAGTTTTGTAGTTTTTCCGAGATGTTTTCTTCATTTAATGTAAATGGCGATGAGGTTTGTATTAGTCCGAAGAATATTCAACAAATTAGTGTCGTTTAGAACACATTTTAGGGCTCGTATGAAGTTACATGAAAAACGAAATCTATTTATGTTTATGTTCATTTATGTTCATTTATGTTCTTTTATGTTCTTTTATGTTCGTTTATGTTCTTTTATGTTCATTTATGTTTCTTTCTTTCTTATTTTAATAACTTATTTATATTTGTTTATGTTCGCTTATGTTCGTTTACGTTCGTTTATGTTCGTTTCTGTTTATGTTTATATTTATGTGCGTTTTGTATGTAATTTTGAACTCGACCCTTAGTGTTGTTTAGCATGTGTTTTAGTTTACAATACGGATGTGTTGAATTTTCAATATTGTTGCGACAAGTTTGTGGTGATTCCTAGATTAGTTGTCTTTCCTAAATCAATATTCAAATATTTTGCAGCTATAATTTAGTGTTTTGTGCATACTCTTGAATAGGTTATTGTTCCTCAAGATATTATTTAGTGTTTCTAGGAGTGACATGTAGTGTTTTTGAATGATTGTACTCCCTTGATATTCTAACTTCATAAATACTATATATTATTTTATAAACACTTATAATTTGATTGTACTCTCTTAATATTCTAAATAAACATAATGAAAATCATATGTGCATATGCTTGGAATAAGTTAGTGTTCCTTGAAAACACTAAACAATGTTCCATAAAACACAAAACGGATAGCTAACAACACTAAACTGATAGCTAGAAACACTCGAATAATATTTTATAAAATACTAAAACACTAAACTGATAACTATCAAACACTAAACTGATAACTATCAAATACTAAACCGATAGCTAGCAAACAATAACAAATGTTCTACAAATCACTCAAAGTAAAACTAGCAAACACTAAACTGATAACTAGAAAACATTAAACTCATAACTAATAAATGATAAATGGGTAGCTAACAAATACTAAACCGATAGCTAGCAAACACTAAAAAATGTTCTACAAATCACTAAAAGTAAAACTAGAAAACACTAAACCGATAACTAGCAAACACTAAACCGATAACTAACAAACACTAAACCGATAGCTAGAAACCACTAAAAATATTCTATAAATCACTAAAAGTAAAACTAGCAAACACTAAATTGATAACTACAAAACACTAAACTCATAACTAATAAACACTAAATTGATAGCTAACAAACACTAAATTGATAGCTAGCAAACACTAAATTGATAGCTAGCAAACACTAAACAATGTTATATAAAATACTAAAAGTAAAACTAGAAAACACTAAACCGATAACTAGCAAACTGATAACTAACAAACACTAAACCGATTGCTAACAAACACTAAAAAATGTTTTACAAATCAGTAAAACTAGCAAACACTAAACTCATAACTAATAAACACTAAACTGATAGCTAACAAACACTAACCGATAGCTAACAAAAACTAAAAAATGTTCTATAAATTACTAAAAGTAAAACTAGAAAACACTAAACTAATAACTAGCAAACACTAAACTGATAACTAGAGAACACTAAACTGATAACTAATAAACACTAAACTGATAGCTAACAAACTCTTAAGTGATAGTTAGCAAATACTAAACAATGTTCTATAAATCACTAAAAGTAAAACTAGAAAACATTAAACTCATAACTAGCAAACACTAAACTGATAGCTAGCAAACACTAAACAATATTCTATAAATTACTAAAAGTAAAACTAGAAAACACTAAACTCATAACTAATAAACACTAAACCGATAACTAACAAATACTAAACTGATAGCTAGCAAACACTAATTAAAACTAGAAAACACTAAACTCATAACTAGCAAACACTAAACTAATAGCTAGCAAACACTAAACAATATTCTATAAATTACTAAAAGTAAAACTAGAAAATATTAAACTCATAACTAATAAACATTAAACCGATAGGTAGCAAACACTAAACAATATTCTATAACCGACTAAAAGTAAAATTAGAAAACACTAAATTGATAACTAGGAAACACTAAACAATTATCTATAAAACACTAAATATTATTATGTAAAACACTACTAATCTTCTATAAAAACATTAATTAGATTCCTATAATTATTAACCTTGTTTGCTTGTTTAATTTTGTAGATCCGTGGTGGATAAATGCAATAAAATTGTTGAATATATATTGGATGCAATCAACAGAGAAAACAATCCCAAAAGAAAGAAGGAATGTGTTTTCTACGAAAGTGGACTAAAGGTGAAACATTCAGCCTCAAAGGGCAGCGAGAGAAAAGAGTTCTTCAAAAGAAAAAGAACACAAAATGGTGACATTTGTTGATCAAGATATTGCTGCAATGAGTGAAGAACAAGAACAACCTCAGTAGCAAAAACAAAACATTTCAAACCCTCGACAATCTCGAAAAAACATCAACCAAATTGTTGAGGAGGGAGGAAATAAAGATCAACGAGAAAAGATGCGAGAAAAGAAAGAAAAACACAAAAAAAATGACAACCAACCAAAGCCTGCTCAAAGAAGAAGACCAAATAAGACAATGGTGACTGAAATTGAGCAATCTCTTGATGAAATAGAGGAGAAGAAAAATAAAAAGTTTATGAAAAGCACTTCACCACACGCATGTCCCCAGCTGGATTTTCAAAGATGCGTGAGAGGTTCAACGATGCTCAAAGACAAGCCATAAAAGAAATGGGCTTTGGGGGGTTCTTGCATTTAGAAGTGAACAAAATTCCTCGGAAATTTGCAGCATGGTTAGTGGACACATTTGATCCATATGCAATTTGTTTCGAGCTCAGTGAAACAAAGGAAATAGAGATAACTAAAAGGGATGTTCACTTAGCATTTGAATTGCCAATATTAGGAAAGAAAATGGTTGAAGTGGGGAAGAACTGCCTAGATGTTGATTTTAGAAAAGTCTTGTAAAACTTAAGGGATAATTGGTCCCTCGAGAATGGCACACTCGGTTCAAGCCAAGATGCCTAAGTTTATACTACAAGCAGCTAGACGGTGGTGCAAGGTTTCGAAGAAACTTTATTACGTACATGGTTGCGATGTTCTTCCATGGTCAACAGACAACATTGTTCATCAATGTTAATTTTAAAAAATCTTTGTAATCTTATTCAAATAGCACCATACAATTGGTTCAAGTACATGTTGGACTCGCTTGATTGATGTAAAAAGAAGACAAATGTGCAACTTTTTGAAGGCTCAATCACCTATCTAATGGTAAATGTATTTGATTGTCTCGCTAATTTCTATTAAACACTTAATATATACCTATAATACACTAGCCAATTAGTTTTAAAATAAGATGTTTTACTTGGATAGAGTAATCTTAAGTAGAAGAACTGTGCCAAGAGTATTCCCAACAATAACTCGGTTGGACTCCACATAAGCTCATGGAAAGGGTGGTTGAAGAAAGCAAGGTGGGATTTGATCGGGGTAAGATTAAACCTCCTCTAGAAATCCCAAAGACTGACCTTGAATCAAGCCAAATAGAGAAAGCTAAGGAAGCTCAGCAGAAACAGGCATGTCTTGATAGAAATGGAGGTGAGAATGCTTGAATTATATCTAATATATTCATTTATGCTTTTTTTACAATATAGATAACATTAACATGATTATATGTTGAAATCTAGATAACACTAAAAGTAAAACTAAAAAACACTAAATTTGACCTTGTTCCATTTAGATTTAGCTTACAGACCTTACAACTACTTACAGACTTTCCTTATAACTTCTTACGACTCCTTACAGACTTCTTAATTTTTCTTACACCTCCTTACAACTTCTTACAGCTCCTTAGAGCTTCTTACAACTCCTTACAACTACATATTATTTTTCAATATCGAAATTTATTGTGAATTTATTTTTCTACCGTTAATGAAAATATTTTGTTAGTGAATATTTATGTATGTAAAGGCGTCTACTAAGGATGGTCGTGGGATATGTATATGGCGGATATAGCTATACCCACATCCTATTTTCCCCATTCCTATACTCATACTCCCATCGGGTATTTCGAGTATATCGGATTTATTTGTATAGATGTGTAAGGATTTTGATAATTAATACCCATGGATACATTAATTTAATTTTATGTCTTCATAAATTAACAAACAAATTCTAACGAATAATTAATTTCTAAAGTATAATGTTCATTTAAGCTAGTTATCATGAATAATATTACATACATTTAGGTAAATTTTAAGTTTATAGGTGCATACTCAAGTTGAATGTGACGAAACCATTTGGGTTATTTCAACTCTATTCCATTTAGCATAAGTTATAAGGAGTTGTAAGGCTGAGTAAAAGATATAAGGAGTTGTAAGAAGTTGAAAGGAGTTAAAATGAATATAACATGTTGTATATGATTCGATAAAAATTTTTAATGTATTCATATGTGTATTTTTATAGTTATGTGCAACATATTTGTATTTTTATTTATGAATTCTATGTAATAAAATAATAAAATTTATATATTTGTGATGCCAAATGCATATATGTCATGTTTAATAATTTGTTTTTTCAAGAAAAAAAGAAATTATATTTGATACATATGAAAAAGTTTTTATACACACATAAATAATTTTCATCTAATAGGTAGCTGAACATGACCTTAATTTTACACGTTTAAAATAAATGTCCTCAACTACTAATTTTCGTAGTTGAAAACATTTAATAGTTGTGAACATGTATTTCAAACTTGTAAAATTAAGGTCATTTTCAACTATCTATTATATGAAAGTTATTTATGGATCTATAAAAACTATTTTCATAAGTATCAAATATAATTTCGTTTTTCTAAAAATAAAAAAGAAGAAAATAAATCATCAAATTGATACATACACATTTGGCATTACAAATATATAAATTTTACAATTTACATTAAATTCATAAATAAAAGAACAAAAATGTTGTACATAAATATAAAAATATATTAAACATTTTTATCAAGTCATGTAAAATATTTTATATTCCTTACACCTCCTTACAACTTCATACAACTTCTAATAGCTGCTTACAGCTTCTTACAACTTCTTACAACTCCTTACAGCTGCTACGGTTCCTTACAGTGGCTTACAGCTTCTTACAGTCTGCTTACATCGGCTTACATCTTCTTACAGTTGCTTACATCGGCTTATAACTTCTTACAGTGCTTACAGCTCCTTATAGCTGCTTACAAATCCTTACAGCTCGTTACGGTTTTCCTTACAACTCCTTACATCCTTACAACTAAATGGAACAGGGCCCCGATAGCTAAGAAACACTAAACCGATAGATAGAAAATACTAAATAATATTCTATTAAACATTAAAAGTAAAACTAGGAAACATTAAATTGATAGCTAGGAAACACTAAACTCATAGCTAGGAAACAATAAACTAATAGCTAGAAAACATTAAATAATATTGTATAAAACACTAAAAGTAAAACTATGAAACACTAAACTAATAGTTAGAAATACTAAATTGATAGTTAGAAAATACTAAATAATGTTTTATAAAACACTAAAAGTAAAACTAGAAAAATCTAAATTGATAGCTAGGAAACACTAAATTGATAGATAGGAAACACTAAACAATGTTCTATAAAACACTAAAAGTAAAAGAATCATTTACTAAACTATTCTAACATCATTTATGTTTTGTTTTCCAATAGTGTGTAGAAAGATTTTGAGGGTATGATTTGTCGGGCAAAGAACTACATTAGTGCATGTTCTGAATACTAGAGTTTTATGAAATACATGATTGGAAAGTATAAAAAGAATCAACAAATCCAGAAAATGTGAAGCTTATCCATAGAAATGTTTTACGGATTTTGCGATTCCGATACGTGAAAATTCCAAAACTCCAACTGAACTAGAGGAGAAGGAATCAAGGGGTGCAAATGAAGAAAGTGCTACCCTGAAAGAGGATGATGATGAAGAATTCTAGAGCAAGCCTTCGATTGTAGAAGAATTGATGGACATTATGTCAAAATTAGAGAAGACAATACAACCGAAGAAGAGAAAAACAAGAGATCCAGATATGCCTTCATTCAAATTGATTCCGGACTCTCAAAGTCCCGACATCAGCCCTCATTATACCAAAGCAAAAGAGGTTAAGAGTGTGGAAACAATTATTGATGAGATGGTGAAAACAAAGAGGAAGCACCCAACTCTGTCAAAAGAAGCAAATCTCCTCTTCAAACACGTTCAACTCCATTAACTTTTGATCTTTCTAATGAAGAAATGTTGATAACTCGAATATGCCTTTAATGTTTCGGATAAAATTGACATCAAGTATATTCTTGTTTAAATTTAAAGACGAGTAACACCATTTTTTTTTATTGATGAATGAGCTGATTTTGGTTGTTATTTTGTTAATTTTAGTGAACAAATGTTCGATGATTGGGGCTTAACGAGGCTATCACAACGAATTTCAATTTCTAGCCCCGGAAAAGAACTCAACTCAAATATTTTTACAATTTGGTGTGCAATGCTCAACAACAAAGAACATCATAGGCATTTGTTGTCTAATGCACCCATTTTAAGATTTTTCCTTCCAATGGAAGCTTTTGTAAGTATTCACTTATATTCCTTATTTACTTAATATCTAATCATTGCAAACACTAAACAATGTTCTATAAAATACTAAAATTAAAACTAGGAAACACTAAACTACTAGCTAGCAAACACCAAACAATGTTCTATAAAACACTAAAAGTAAAACTAGAAAACACTAAACTGATAATTAGAAAACACTAAAACTAAAACTAGGAAACACTAAGCCGATAGTTAGGAAACACTAAACCGATATCTAGGAAACAAGTAAACAATATTCTATGAAACACTAAAAGTAAAATTAGGAAACACTAAACTGATATTTAGGAAACACTAAACAATGTTTTATAAAATACTAAAAGTAAAATTAGGAAACACTAAACTGATAGCTAGGAAACACCAAACTAATAGCTAGCAAACACTAAACAATGTTCTATAAAACACTAGTATGTTTTAACTTTTGCAGATCATAAATAGTTCTTTGAGCTTTCCAAACAACACTTGTTGAAGAAAGATACAAAACATTCAGGAACATCCTGGATAGTGAGTTACGAGAGATGCAAATGGATTGACATTAAAAAAAAGTGGACATGGTAAAAATGATTAATTTTACTTTAATAGTCGGAAAACACAACCAAGTTTTTATTTTAGTTTTTTTATAATGATATTAACTATGGTGTTTTTTGAATTGTCTTAATAGGTTGTGGCTCCAATATGGCACAGACAATACTTTTTGTGTATGTTTTTAATTTCAAGTGCAAAAATATGAAATCATTGACAATATGCTCGATTAAGCGGAATTATGCCAATGCTTATGGTCCTTCACTTACTGAAATAGTAAATCATATTATTTTTTTATATTTATGATTTAACTTTAATGATATTCTTCAAACTAAGTTATACCTATAATAAATAACATATGTAGCAATTTTTCGTATGTAAATTTTTGGAAGAAAAAGGTCACCCAGAGACCTACATTAAAGACTTTGAACCACAACTATTAAAGATGAAATGGAGAACAACATCAAATGTTGTAAATTGTGGTATTTTTTGTACGAGGCATATGAAAACATATTTTAGGCATGAGAAGAATTGGAATTCTGGATTCATAGGCAAAGATGTACGTATTTCTCACTCGTAAATTGACTTTAATTATTAAGTTATAACTTTTGATTTATTTTGCTTTATTAACTTTTGTAGGAATCAAGGCTAAATACTCTACGGGGTCAGATATTGCCATGACATTATAATGGTCATGGATAACAAACTACGACAAGCCATTCGAAGAAAGCAACCGAACTACATGAAAAACATAGTGCAATTGTTGTCACCGATGATCCACAAATGTTGATTGACTTATATATTTTAATATTTTGGTAGATTGAATGTATGATATTGTTGGTTGTAAAAAATTAGATTACTATTTTTTGGACATCATTTAGTGTTTTTCAGAATAATATTTAGTGTTTTAAGTACTTGTGATGTTTGTAAATACCATGACTTTGCTAATCTTTGACAAAGGAAAGTATTAATAATACTAAATGCCGGATATTTTTATTATATGTTCAAATCTAGTAGGTTAAAAAGTTAATATGAAAACAAACGCTAAACATGTTTGTTTTCTAAACACTAAAATGATAACTATGAAACACTAAAGTGACTTCAAGGAAACACTAAACTGTGTTTTAAAAAATACTAAACTGTGTTCTAAAAAACTATAAACAGGAACTATAAAAACCCTAAATTGTGTTCTAAAAACACTAAACCGTGTTCTAAAAAAGACTAAATTTTGTTATAAAAACCACTAAACTATGTTCTAAAAAGCTGTAAATAGGAACTATAAAAACACTAAACTCGTGTTCTAAAAATACTAAATTATGTTCTAAAAACACTAAACTTTGTTCTAAAAACACTAAACTATGTTCTAAAAAACAGTAAAAGGAACTATAAAAACACTAAACTTTGTTGTATAAAACGCTAAATTGTGTTCTAAAAACACAAATGATTGCCAAAAACTCCTAAGTTTATCACTAGTAAACACTAAAAAGTGTTCTAAAAACACTAAAAAGGAACTATAAAAACACTAAACTTTTTTTCTATAAAACACTAAAAAGGTGATACAAATACTATACGAGATGAATGTTAATTTTGATCATAACACTAAAAACAACACCTAGGAAACACTAAAAGTATATTGAGAAACAATAGTGTGCACAAATACAAATCATGGAAAGTTCAAATCAATTTCGGACGTGCTTAATGCCTTCACTTGTCCTTCTTCAAGTAACATGCTCAATAGTCTATGCATTCCACTTAGATTTTGCAATGACATGCATTAATCTATGAAGCTAAAGTCGATGTTGCATTAATTTGTGAAATTGAAGTGGATGCTTTATTGTGCTACATAAAAAAAGGATAAATTATTGAAGGAGTAAATTGCTTACTATAAAAAACACTAAACGAGAACTATAAAAAACACTAAATTGTGTTCGAAAAACATTAAACCGTGTTTTAAAAAACACTAAACTATATTCTAAAAAACACTAAAATGTGTTTTGAAAACACTAAATAGGAACTATAAAAACACTAAATTTTGTTCTAAAAATACTAAAGCTGTGTCCTAAAAACACTAAATTTTGATCTATAAAAAGAACTTTTAAAAAAGATAAAATAAAAAGGCACACATGTTCAAGAAATGAACTAGAGTTATTATTCTAAGGCATCTTGGATTTTCTTAACCTAACTCGGTTGACAATTTTCTCCACGGTGCTTTTCCTTCTTATATTCCTTTTCCCTTTTTTCTTTGACTAACAGGGTTCCAAACGACCACATTATTAGTACTTCGTGCTCTTCTTTATCGAGTAACAACATCCACGATAGAAACATTCTCGATTGACAATTCTTTTTTGAACTTCGGAATGCTTTTTCAAAATTCTACCTTGAATTAACGTTTCCCTCGGTAGTCGACAGCAGATGATCAAACTGTTTGAGAAGTTCACTACTCCAGATTGATGAAGGTAAGATTATGTATACAGGTCGTGCTTCCCTTGTCCACCTCTTTAGTATATACTTGTCGGAATTTTCCTAACACACTTCATATATATCCTCAAAGCATGGCGACATAATATACCAACTTCGATAAATTTGTTGAAATCATAAGAGATGGTGTGATCACTAACATAAAAAATGACACAAAATGTCCACTGAGTATCATCACGATTCTCTGTCACATGATACACCTCGGTAGTGCTTAAAACACTTTCCTCAAATATGCGAAGATCTTACCAACAACCTTCTCCTAAGATATGCTCATCCTAAAAACCCGAACATGTTTATTGTATAAGTCCGTAAAATTGCAACGTGAAGTAAGTACATATAACAATGCCCTTCCTTGTTGCTGATATTATCATCCCTCTTTATTTTCCTTCAATCACTGACAACATTTGAGAAAATGTTGTAAAAATCAAACAACCCAGACTAATTTGTTCAAGCTCCTTGATAATGAAGAGTTTGTATTCTCACTCCTTTGAAAGGACAAAACTCCTCCTGAAAAATTATTCTTTGAAAATGCGAGGACACTATTTTGTCTTGATGTTGTACAGACCTTACCATGTAAGGATGATCAACACAATTAAACTCGATTGCTAATCTGTATAAAAAAAAAAAAAAAAGGCATAACTTTAATGTAGGATTGCATAAGTGTAGTTGACTTATGTGTTTAGTGTTTTTTACCTTTTCCAAGAAAGCTCAAACTCTTCAACTATGTCACATCTAAACAGAATATGATCAAACTTTCTGCTAAAACCAGCCAAAAGTGGTTAATATGACACCTTGAGTTCTATTGAATATGCCAACAACAAAGTCTATGATGAGATGTTGGAAAAACTTTGGCTATTGTATTAGCCATTGAAGTAGTTTGGTCGAGTCATGATTGTCTTTGGAACAATGCCCATAGATTGGAGCAATGCCCATAGATTGGAGGAATGCCTTGAACAATCGGATGAAACTCTCGGTTTTTCATTCAACGAAATGCACATCCAACCATTGTATTTCTTGCATGGTGGTTCATACAAACAAAGGGCGCACAAATCATATTGTACTTGTTTGTGTGGTATGTAGTGTCAAACACTAACAAATCTCCAAAAAGAATATAATCGTCTTTCATTTGAGAATCCCTCTAAAAAAGCTCACCAAATGGTTGTCGGCATTCAACTCAATAACATAAAAACATCTTTCTCCTTAAGAACTTTTCGGAGACCAAATGTTTGGCATCTCCACCTTCAAAAATCTTCCTATTCTCCTTTGTCAAATTGTTATAAACATCTCTCTTAGTAAACCCAAGGGCAGGAGACCCTAATGTGTCATTTTTCAAAACACGAAAAACTTGTGCCGGTTCCGACCCACTTTTCCTCATTTTTCAAAAATAATCAACATGAGCTTTCTCCATTTTTCTATGAGACCTATGCAAAAACACTTCATCACTTGAAATGAAGTCATGATTGTGCTTCATCACATGATTGGTGCGTACCCAATTGTCGAACTTATCAAGACAGAAAACAACCATTGATGCACAATCACTTCCAGGTGTTTCTCTCCGAATATTTTTGCCTTCTTCTTTTGTAGGTCTCTTAACTCCTCGCCTCGAGCAATACATGTGTCTCTTTCTTACAACATCAGTTTTTCCTTTATACTTAACATTCCCAAGACACACACCGAAACCAATTTTGAATGCATATTAAGTGTATAAATCTTCGAGCATCTTCCAATGACTTAAAATTCTTGCCAAGCAACTCGACTCAACCGCTTCTATAGAGATACCATTTTAAAGAAAATGCAACATAAATAATTGATAGAAAACACTAAATATTATACTAAAAAATAATAAATATTGTACTAAAAATACTAAACATTATACTAAAAATACTAAATACTATGCAACACTCGCGCTAAAGATCATTACAAATAGAATAGGTGTAACACTAAATATTATACTTGACAAACACTAAATACTATTCTACCATATACTAAAGTGCTTGATAGAAAACACTATACATTGTAGTAAAAAACACTAAACATTCCGACATAAGTAATCGGTAAAAAACACTAAACATTATACTAAAAACACTAAACATTGTACTAAAAACACTAAACACTATACAAAAATGCACTAAAGATCATTACAAACAGAATAGATGTAATACTACATATTATTACGATGAACACTAAACACTATTCTACCATACACTAAAATACTTGATAGAAAACACTAAACATTTTGACATAAGTACTTGGTAGAAAACACTAAACATTGTACTAAAAAACACTAAACATTCTGCAACAATGCACTAAAGATCATTACAAACAGAATAGATGTAATACTCGAATATTATAATGACAAACCCTAAACACTATTCTACTATACACTAAAGTGCTTGATAGAAAACACTAAACATTGTACTAAAAATACTAAACATTCTAACATAAGTAATTGGTAAAAAACACTAAATATTATACTAAAATTGTATAACATGGAAAATACTAAACACTATTCTAAGCATACACAAAATATTATGCTTGAGAAACACTAAAAACTATTCTAAAATACACTAAAGTGCATTTCATTGAGAAATACAATATGATTAACCTCAAAAATAACGACAAATACAACTCAAATTTGAACAAAACATCTTCACAAACATGAAAGCTTCATCTAATCGAAATAATGATCTTGTGTATAAAAGACATCAACGAACAAAAGGGAAAGAAAAAATTAAAGTATCTAAAAAAATGTTCATCACCAATGGCGGAATTCTCTAAATCATCAATGTTATGAATTGATGAAGATGACATGTTCTATTCATCAATAGTAGAAATTAAGCTTCCTTTGCATTCAATGACGGAATTATATGGCAAGATTTGTAGTTCATCTTGTGGTTATGGCTCATCACTTGCACAAATCACTCGAACACTCTATATTATCTTCGTTATCGATCAAGAATGACATAAATCAATGAAAATTACGATTAGATCTACTAAAGAATCACGGAAGAATAAGGATGAACGATGGTGATGGTGATGATCGTTGCAGCGATCTTGTTCTATTGACGAGCAACCGAAAAAACGAAAATAAGGAAAGAAAAGAAAAACGCGTACGAATGAAATTAAAAAAAAGGAAAATGTTAATGTGTACTACACTGTGCGTCACGGCGAGGGTGTGCACGGAAAAGTTGTGCCAAAGTTGTGTGTAATTAATTTTTTAGTACCCTAACATATGTGTCATTCCTTTTTAGGGTCTCACCTTTTTTACCTAATTTTAAGGTACCCTCACTGTTTGAACTTGTATAAAATAGGGCCTTAACTCCTGTAAGTAAGTGAGTAGACGATTATACCCTTCATAATTTTTTTAATTTTTCCCGCAACTCTCCCTCCCCTCCCTCTCTCTCACACACATTGCCCCTCTCATGCGGCATTCCTTTGCCCGATCTCCGGCACTGAGACCTTCGCCCTTCTCTCTCTCTCTCTCTCTCTCTCTCTCCCTCCCCCTCCCTTTCGCTCAACACCATAACCAAACCTCCACAAACCCTCGAAAATTAAAGACTTGGTCTGCCTCGTTTTATCTTCTTTTTATTCTTCGACTCCTTTGTTTTCTTTTACGGTGTAATAATTGTTCTAAATCATTTGAAGAATTTGGCTTCCTTCAACGATTTGGCTTTCTCCCATAATTTGATTTCGATTGATTCAATTTGAAGAATTATTGAAGCTGAACAAGAGATGCTCGAAACCCAAACCCTTCTCCCCAACAAGAAGAACAACAAGAGGCGGAACAAGAACTAGAAAAACAGACACCACATAATCGAATTAGAATCAACAAGGTGGCGAACACTCACAAGAGGATTAGACCCAAGAGAATCGGAATGAAGAAGATGGTGAAGACCTACAAGAGAATCAAAAATCAAAAGAAGTCGAAGAATAGTCGAAGAAGTAGAGGAACAACAAGACCTATAAGAGAATCAAAATCAAAAATTGAAAGAAGAAGAAGTAGAAGCAGTAGAGGAACAAGAAGAAGGGAAGAACCGGGACAAGAGAGAAGAAAAGCAAGTGGAAGAAAAGGAACAACAAGGGGAACAAAATGTGGAAATCAAAGATTTGGCCCCTCGTCTTCTCCTTCTTCTTCTTCAACTCCTTTGTCTTCCTCATTTTATCTCTTATCCTTTTCTTTTGATTTGGTTGCCTTCTTCTTCTTCTTCTTCTTCTTCTTCTTCTTCTTCTTCTTCTCTCCTCTCCTCTTTGCTCTTCCTCCTCTCCCTTTTCTTCTTGTCCTCATTCCTTTGCTAAATCATTTTTTTATAGAGTTTGGTTGAAAGCGGGAGAAAGAGAGAAGAGAGAAATGGGAAGAGACAAAGAGAGTTCTAGAGCTTGGTTGAAAGAGGGAGAGAGAGAGATGCAAACAAGACAAACATTAATGAAGGGTATAATTGTCTTATCACTCACTTATCCGACGGTGAATTCCTATTTTATACAAATATAACCGTTGAGGGTATCCTAAAATTAGGTAAAAATGTGAAACCCCGAAAAATGAACGACACATATATCAGGTACTAAAAATTAATTACACCCAAACTTTTAGATAATAATTTTTGCTAGACATGCTTAATTATCAACGTTACACAAAAAAAAAAAAATGGCAAGTTTGACCCATAGATTGATATTTGATGCTCACACGACACAAGAAGGCTCACGTCGAACCCTTCGACAAGTAAACGCGTCTCTTCCTCCCAAAACCCCCAGAAAAATCTCTCTTGCGAATCCCCATATCATCTCTCTGACTCTCTCCCTTTCTCTAGATCGACGATGGATGCCTTGGACTCAGTCGTTGATCCGCTCAGAGGATTCTCCAGAGACAGCGTTCGCTTGGTCAAGCGATGCCACAAACCCGATCGCAATGGTCTTTCTCATTGTCAATTCTTCATATTTCCACCAGAATTAGGGTTCTCTATGTTGTCCATTTTTGGGTCTCCTTAATTTTTTGTGTTTTTGACATTTTGGCGTTTGAATCTGGCGCAGAGTTCACCAAGGTCGCTGTTCGTACCGCAATCGGCTTCGTCGTCATGGGATTCGTCGGATTTTTTGTCAAGCTCATCTTCATTCCCATCAATAACATCATCGTCGGCTCCGCCTAGGTAAAAATCTCCCTATCTGTGATACATGTCGTATTCTTTTTGAGATTAGCCGTGGATTCAGAAATTGGCGATATATTTAATTGTTTGCGGATTTTTGCCGTTTTAACGATTTAAAAAGTTTTCCAATTGGTGGATTTGATCATTATTGTGCGAAATTTGGGATTTAAAATGACTAGTAATATATGATTGCCTCGCATGTGTCGATCTTTGTTGTGAAAGTATTTTCGTTGACCGTGTCTAGATTATGATTCTTGAAGATTGTCACTGATGTGATGGAAATTTATTTGATCCTTTTCGTTATTGGTGTTTCATCAGAAATGTGGGCTCATATACATAATTGATTTTGCTTATTCAAATGCAAATCGCCTGATAACTGCGATGAAATGGGGAGGCGAGGATTATGTTAGCTTTCTCCGTAATCAGTTATTTAGCTTGACCTGTCAGTTGGGTGGATATGTTTCGAGTAATAAACCTGAATGATTTAACCTGAACAATTTAACTTGAGCGATTTAACGAACGCTTATGTGCTAATAGATGATAAATTACCTTTTGAGCTTGGCTATTGCAATTTTCTTCTTGGACATTGTGTGATGGAATTTTAACAAAACGCTACTCTTAAAGGAAATTTTTTTCTACAATTAGTTGATTAGTTATTTGACCTATTTTTCAGGTGATATGAATTTATTAAACTGGGTGATTTGTGGTTAATGTAATCCGCCAATATTTACACTTGTTTAACATGGTAAATTTGAAGGAGTGATAATGAAAAAGGGAAGTATGTAAAGGATCACTTCTATTCCCAATAGATTCATATTGTTTTAATTCTGTATTTGTTAACTGACGGTGATATGCCATAGGAAAGGTGGGTGGAGAAAGCTTCTATCCCCAATAGATTCATATTGTATTGGTTTTGTGTTTGTTAGCTGAGTCTGATATGGGTGGAAACAGATCTAGCTACTTAAGATGTATCGTGTGTTTCCTGGGGTGATCTTGATCCGAATATCATCACTAAGTATCCTTTCTTCTTAGAGTTTCTGTTGTACTGTTTGTCTAATATAGCTTGTTATTTGGTCCGCACAAAGGGGATTAAGTTGTGACCATATGAAATGCTTTGCCTCTTTGATTGGGAACTTCAGGTTATCACCTTGACTAAAATGTGTTACCTTTCATTGTTGCAAATCACTTGATTCTGGTAGCTTTCTGGTTTTCTGTGTGCAGTGCAGTGCATTAGCTAATTTGCTTCATTTTGTTTCACAGGATATAATTACAGCGGTTCATCATGAGAGTGGAAGGCCAGTGGAATACAATTTGTTATTGTTGAGAATCTTAGCATAGATAGGACTCATAGCTCTATTTTTCTTATGCCGTCACAATTACGTGTTGTTTACTGTGAAGTCAGTTATTGGATTATTCAAGCAATCAGATTTTGATTCGATGTTTTTCTATTTTACCCCTAAATATGAGTTTCTTTATGTGCTTGAGCTCAGCTGCTTTTTTCATTTTTCTTCTCAGCTGCAGACTGTCGTTAGCAGACTGATGGCCTTCTGTATCGCAAAACCCCTCCGCCCACCTGAAATGGTTGGAAAATGGCTTTCACTCTTGCTTATGTTATCATAATTGCAGTTTCAAAACTTTTAACCGTGGAGTTCAAAATCTAAGTCGTTTGTTGTGTTTTATTCATATTAATTTGAATAGAGGTAACCACCAAGGTCGTTCCAGTGTTATTTGACCACCTTTTTACTCAGGAGACTTGGACGTTTCTTCGCTTTTGCTCCATATCCTTATCTATTGGGCGATTCCATAATAGTCTCTGATTATGATCGAATGCTAGAGACTCTAAGTATGACTTGAATTGATTTTTCTCGGACTTGGATTACCTTTTTGGGTTTGGTCATTGGTTTGATTTTTGTATGACTTGATTCATAAGCTTCAATGACTTCCGGTGCTAAGCTAGTTACACATAAACAACGGCTTTGTTGTTTGGATGGTGGAATGGACTCTAGCTCATCAGCTGCTGTGGTATGTACGCATTGTGGGCCTGCTGTATCCCTACTGAGAGGTGGTTGTTTCAAATTATATCCTAGTCCCGCGGCCATATACCCGGCGTTAAAAAGCAAAAACAGAAAATCCCTTCAAATCCCCCAATTTTTGCATCCCCTAGCTATCTCATGACATGTGGCCATTACTACTTGCTCGAGTCCATGATATAATCACTGGGTACTATATTAATGCTCTATTTGATTTTAACAAAATTAGAAGGAAAAAAATATGAAAAAAAAATTTATTTCCTTGTTTGAATTGAAGAAAAAGGAGAGAAAAAAATTGATGGAAAAACTCATGGAAAATTTTATCAATTTGGTCAATGATATTTTCCTTCCAAAATTGAGAGGAAAATGGAAGAAAAATTCACAAAGAGAGAGAAATGGAGAAAAGAAAGAAAATTCTATTAAAAAAAGTCATTAAAAATTTTCTCTCTCCTTTCAATTAATCAATGTTATTGACTATTTTTTCTCTCCTCTCCATGATAATGTAGTGATGGATAAGAAGTTGGAAAATGATTATACTTTTTTCCCTCTATTTTTCCTTGAACCAAACAAAAGAAAAAAATTAATTTTCCCTTAACTTTTTTTCCTCATTACTTTTTTCCATTTAAATTTTCTTTCCAACCTATTTTCTTCAAATCAAATAGAGCCTTAAAGTAGTTTTGTATAAAAATATATTTTTTCCTCTCCTAATTTCTAATTGAAAAAATAGATAATTTATATCTATATTTGATTGAGGTATAGAGAAATAATTTTATATTCAATCGAGTCATGTCGGTTTAACCCAATCCAACCAAGTAAATAAGGTCAACCGATCTAATTCGGTATAAACGGTTTGACCGGTTGACCTATTAACCTACTCGCCAACCGAATTAATGATCAGACCAATTCTCTTAACATAGTTTGGGTTGTATTTGCTCCTGCAAAGCAAGGGGAAAGCAAAATAAAGAGAATAGGGGCAGATTGTGTTGTATACTTGTGTGTGGGTCTATAGACTTTGAAGTAGAGAAAACTTTGCCCTATCGCAACCACTGAACAGGTATTCTATGATGGGTGGAGTATGTCAAGTCTGAGTAAAATCCAATCCATTTCATAAAAATCTGAACATTATATAGCGAATGCATCATTTCAATTAGCCAAATTCTTGTTTTTAATATCAACAATTCAAGTTTTTCATATTAAACATTTCTTTATTTATTAAATTCTAGAGTTATAACTGATCGGTGCTTATGAGTTTTGATGAGTGTTGATAGGTGTTAATGAGTGTTAAATTCATAGAAAATTATAGTTACTAGTGTTATATCCTTGCGATGCAAGGATTTTAATTATTTTTAATTTTAATTTTATTAATGCAAATAAATAATAAAATATATAATTTTAATTAAAATAGATGATGATTTTATAACAATATAATTATTATTTTTTATATAATTTTTAATTTTTAATTTCTATATTATTTATTACTTTTTAAAATTCTCTAATATGTCAAACTTTTTCCTTTTATTATCGATCGGTACATGAAACATCTTTAAAATATTAATTAATTTAATAAAAATTATATTACATTCTTACTAATTATTTTATACATATGCAATTAAATATTCATTTGTTTTATTAAGTATATGTATTATATTAATTCAACCTAAGAAGGACATTTATGTAGTCCAAGTAATCTTATATGGTTATTACATATGTGTTACTTACATAATCGTATGTTTTTCGTTTTAAACCAACACTTATACATTGATTCTCTCTAACTTTTTTAAATTATAAAAAAGTATACTAATACATATATTGAATGGTAATGTTCAAATGTGAACAAATTAGTTTTTGGATTAATGCAATTGTTTAATTTATGGGTACACAATTTCATACGAATTAATTTTTTAAGACATAATAATGCATATCTTATATAAACACTACGAATTAATTATACAAATTCCACATAAGCATCCTATGTGCCACTCATATAGAGCCCCTACCTAACTTTTAATATATAAATATAATATATAATTAACTCGTTGATCAACATTGAATGCGGATTATTAGTACTTATGATAAATTGAAATGAATAAGCCAAATCATAAAATAATCCAATCCTTATACAGATGAATACAAGCAAATATATATATCTATCCTTTTTTTTTTCTGTCCTCTTGACATTTGGTTTGTAAAATTTCCCTAATAAATCATAGAAAAACAATAAAAAGAGACCCATAATCTTTAAAAATTTTAGCACACAAGAAAAATAAGTGAAAAATTAATCATAAAGTACAAAACAAATCAAAACAACCTTTTAACTAAGAGATATTCCTTAATGTAATAGTCGATTCAAATATGTTAACATAATCCTTAGACTAAGATATATCCACAAAATTCTTATAAAAACAATGCTACATCCATAAAATTAGTTTAATGTGTCTCTTTCTCCTGTTTATGGACTTTAGTATTCTCGTTGTCATTACATTTTTGAGTCATTGTAGCCTTATAAGCTTTTATCGTGTACAATGACCTCGTCGGTAGCCATCCTTTGCACCTCCACCATAACATTAGTTCTTCCTATTGGCTATCTCCTTGTTTGCCTCTTTTTCTACCATTTTAACTCCCAAAATGACCATTTGACTATTGTATGGTGACCCAAAAATGTTATGTTCACTTTCATTTGTAGTCGTACAATCTTCAAGAATTGTTCAACTTATCTTTTATATTCTTTGTTCTTATTAAGATCTTAATCATCTATTATCACAAATAGTTGCTACTCAAAATACTTCACATTGTAAGATGGACAGGGAAAACGAATGAAGATAAAAATTCAGAACAATTATAACATAAAATGACTTTTGCATCCCCCCACATCTCTTTCTCTCTTTCCCCTCTTTATCCCCCACCCTTCTCTCTCTCTCCTTGGCTTCCCAACAAAGCTTATCCCCCTTTCCCTCTCGCCTATTTCAATTGCTCTATTTCTCTCTTCATTTCCTTCTTCATCTTTCTGTCTCTCTCCTCCCAATTTATGGTTCATTTACCTCCCGATTCGGATATTTCCCGGACAATACCAACTCAACCGCCATGTCACCGGATAACCGGGCCTAATCAGTCGGATAAGGGAGGAATCGGCCCAAACCAACCCTTGACGGGCCAAGTAAAAGCCCCAAAGCCCATTAGGGCTAGGGTTTCCCTAAACCATGGTAAAGTACTATTTTACCCCTTTAAAATCTCTTATAAATACTCATCTTTTCCCAATCCCAAGGCATGTTATACTATGTTCACATTTCACAAAGTCTCATCTCTCTCACAATCCTACCTCCAAGCTTCCTAAACTCTCAACATTCATCAACGTTCATCCACACTCATCCCGAGAACTTCCATCTTTGGAAAACTTCTCGACTCCCAAGGAATCCCCATGCAGATCGAGGAAGATCTCCTCGATCCAAACAACTTAGTTCACCACTAACTTCAGCGTCGGAGGGGTGTTCCCGGGATCCACTACCCAGGGCTTCGCCTTTTGTAGGTTCAAGCAGTCGCCACTCGGACTCGGATCGATCGTGCAACGTCCTCGGAACCGGAGCGGTAAATCCTTCCTCTATCCGAATCATCAATCCACATCATCAACACAGTTTTCTCCGGAAACAATTTGGCGCCTTCACGTGGGGAGGAAGGTAGCATATGGTTGCCGAGTGACACTCGATATCCAAAATGACTCGCGACACGAACAACCCACCTGGTCCCTCACACTCGGCGTTCAATGCCTACGGGGGCCAATCCCGCGACGCTCCTCAAGCCGAGGAGGCGGAATCATCTCGGCGGTCTACCGGCAACCGCCACACCTTGCCGGAGGGGTACGTCACCCTAGGGGCTCTTCGAACTTAATAGAGACCCTTAAAACGACTGTCGCAGAACAAGTGTAAGAACAGTGCGAGCCACCATGGAACAACGCATGCCTATCATGCCCTTCCACTACGCCCGACTCATGGGTACGACACAACCCCTAGGGAGGTCAGCTGTTGGCTACTTCTCGGGCGGGATGCCTTCCCATGCAGCCTCGGAACAACCAAGCTGAGGCACCAACCGCTCGTGCTCTCGAGCGGCCAAGTGTCCTCCCGACAAGGCGTCACAAAGAAGGCGATGCTCGAGGGATTATCGAGGCAAAGAAAGATCTCCATAAAGCCAACAAGAATATTGCAACTTCGCACACGGCCTCGACCCCTATGCTACCCACAGCGGGCGTTCGCACTGGTTCGATAATCATGGCGACGCCCTTGCCCCAAACACGGAGCGAGGACCCCGGGGAGCAAAAGGTTCGCTAGTCTCGCAAGATCGGCTACACGTAGCTGCAATTCTCAGCGAGCCTACAATGCTCCAAGGCGCGACCAAGAGCGGTTTGACGCCCGGGAGCGGGAGCGATCAAGAGAAAGGCGTCATAAGCGATCAAATCCGAAGGGTCCCGAGAAGTCGAGAGAGGACTAGGCGCAGTCCTCCTCGATCCGAGAGGAGGAAGAGTCCCCCACCGGTGGAAGTTCCACGCCACCAACCCCGCGCGGTTCCCCTCTCGGCTCCGATTCAAGGCCGACCCAACAGACTTTCAACACTCCATTTTCGAAGAAGATTATGAATGCTCCCCGAATGAAGAAGATAAAGGTTCCAAACATCGATCCATACAATGGCACAACCGATCCCGAAGATCACTTGGCGTACTACAAGTCCCACATGTACGTTCGGGACGGGGACGATGCAACCTACTCGTCGATTCTTCCCTGCTACACTAAAGGGAGTCGCGCAGAAATGGTTCAACAATCTTCCCCAAGGGAGCATCTCTTCCTTTGAAGAGCTATGCGAGAAGTTTGTCGCACAATTCATTGCGAGTTGCAAGCGGAAGAAGACTAGCATCTACCTCTCCAAGATTAAGTAAGGGAGAAACGAGACCCTTAAAGACTATGTCCGAAGGTTTCATGGAGAGGTCGTCCTTATCTCCGACCTGCAAGATAGAGTTGCCTACACTGCCTTCCTTAACGGACTCGAAGCGGAAGATTCAAATTTTCCCTCACTGAATAAAAGGTGTCCACCTTGGCGAAGCACTCCGAAAGGCGGCCGACTTTATTCGGGCCATAGAGATCTGCGCGGAGGAAGGAGATGAGGTCACAAAGAAAGGAGGAGATGGAAAATTTAATCCTCGAAATGAAGTGGACCACCGCTTCAACACCGATCCCCAAAGTATTCGATGGAGATCAAAGGGCATCTCATGCTCAAGAAACCACCTCCCATATCCACTCCTACGAAAGCAAGAGCTTCCAATAAATATTGCGAATTTCATGAACAAACCGGACACAACACTACGAGTGTCGCGCGTTAAAGAAGGCGCTTGGGGAGTTGGCGGATAACGGGCAAATTGATCGCTTCCTCAAAAAAGATACTCATGGAGCATAAGGAGGTTCTTCAAGGCAAGGATATGAGCACTATGATGATGACGATGCTACTAAGATTGTAGCCACTATCGTCTGGGGATTTGCGGGGGCACGACCCTCTCCTCCTGGAAGGCTCACCTCGGGAGCGCTCAATAAGTCTTGATCACCGGCCAACCTCCACCTCCGAAGGTGCCCACAATGACCTTCGGAGAACAAGATTTGAAAAGCATGGCCGCCCCATATGAGGATCCTTTGGTCATCACACTTAAGATTTCGGACGCCATAGTCCGCAGGGTCCTTATCGACACGGGAGCTCGGTAGACGTCATCACCATGGAATGCCTAAGACAGCTGAAGTATGCCCCTCGGAATCTCGTTTCCCTCGTCAATCCCGTCGTCGGATTCGGAAGGCGGACGATACACCCCATAGGCATGATCCGCCTACTAGTCGGGGTTGGAGAGAAGGTCGGGGCTGAAACATCGAAGTCAAATTCCTAGTGATCGACATACCCTCTGCCTACAATGTCATCATTGGACGTCCCACCCTCAACCGGATCAAAGCGGTCGTTGCTCCATACCTTCTCATCATGAAGTATGAGCTTGATGATGGATCCGTAGGTGAGACCTATGGAGACCAAAAGACCGCACGTGAATGCTATGTAGTAAGCCTTCGACCTTTGATGGAGAAGCGAGAAAGAGGAGGGAAGACTCATGATGATCCTAAGGGTAAGAAGCTAAAGCGGAGCCCCAACCAAAGTCTCCGAGACTATGATGGTGTGCCTTACCACCACGGAAGATTATGTCAAGGTCCGGCTTGCGCCTCCGAAGATATCGAACTCGGGAGATAATGGTGCTTATGTAAATAGTGCGAGCTCATTGTCCGGAGTGGGGGCCTTTCTTTAAAGACCCACCCAGCCATGTCCCAAAGATTTTGTAAAGAAATCACCCACGATTGACGCAACTTTTCCGAAAGTGCTCAACGGGGGCACACATTCCTCTCTTTTGTATGGACTTCGATCTTTTATCAATACAACGAGCAAGCTTTCTGCATCTTTACGTCTCATACTTTACTCGTAAGACGATCTTGGGGGCATGAATAGGGGCTAATACAATCCCCTAGAACACCCAAGTCCCTGGTTCCTTTCATTGTATTTTCTTAACTTTGTTAAAGTTAGAAGAAAAAGTAGGGCGCTAATATGACCCCCTAAGGCGATTACTGCTGCTAGTTTCTTTCGTTGTATATTTTTCATTGTGCCGATTTTAGGGGCAACACTGGGGGCTAATACAATCCCCTAGGACAGCCAAGTTGTAAAACTCAAAGAAGAGCCAACTATGATGAAGGCTGATCATGTACCCCAAGCGGTAAGAAAGAAAAAATCGGCAACAATAAAAAGAAGCAATGAGGCAAGTAAGCATTGAGTAAGCATCCAACAAGCATCAAGCAAGGATCGAGTGAAGATAAAAGTTCAAGCAAAACAAATCCATAGTAGCAGAGTATCAAGTCATATGGCACGCATGACATAAAAAATAACTCATATCCCACGAAGAGTTAGGGAAAGGGGTCCAATCCTCGGAGCCATCTTTGGCATCCTCGTCACCGTTATCATCCTTGGGGATCTCCCCTTCCTCCGGTGCTTCCTTCTTAGGGACAGATACAGCCATAGAGGTTGACGCCAAAGTGAGACATTCGGAGCGAGATCCAAGCATAAGACAAGTAAATGCTAAGCATGAAGAGATCGACTATGGTTTTCGGATGAGTACATTCGTCAAAAGAAGGCCCCTTGGATGAAAAAATATTGAGCGTATGTGACTCGATAAGCGAAGATCCCATAGGATCATAGAGGATCCCTAGGAGACATCACTTAAGCTCTCGATCACCGGAAAAAGCACAAGGTCTCCGGACTCAAGCAAAGGTTAATCGGGTGCCCACATTTTTCCTCAAAATGAAGGGAGCGATGGTTCGCAAATTGAAGACGAAGAAGATTTTTTACCGTCAAGGCACACAGTCATTATTATAGCCCAACACTAAACGTCGTTTGACGACATCAAGCTCGAAGGCAAACGAGAAGCTAACGAAGACCTCCAACGTAAAATTACGACTTAGGCACAATCGGAGGCACCCTACGAAGGCCCATACTAAAGAGTTGATACAATTTAAGCTTAACGGGAAGTCAACACGAGCTCATCGGAAAAGGGTCTGATTTTTCTCGATCATAAAACGCCTAATATGTTTTGACTAACGGAGCTAGGGCCATCGCATTTCCGCTACGAATTGGGTTGATATTCTCTGTTTGAAGGAGCCTACAATTTATTCACTCTAAATCAAGGTCGGTATTTTTCCGTCCCCTTCGAAAATTTTTACGCATAAAATTGGTTGGGAATGTTTCCCCAAAAATATGCTAACTCAAAAAAAAAAAAAAAAATCAAGGTCGAGAGCGCTAGGCCGGAGCGCCGGATTTGAACGGTCGGCCGGAGCGGTCGGCCCGAGCGGTCGGCTCGAGCGCTCGGTCAGTGCCCGGGGCCGTGTAACGCCCCAATTACCATTACTTGATAATTCCCTAATCCGAGAATATTAGGTAAGGTTTCAGCGGAAGTTAACGATCGAAGGCGTTACCGCCGCCCCAACAAAAGGACAAGGCCGAATTAAAATACCATAATAAACGAGTGTCTAGTGGTCATGCCTCGGCTACGTCGCAGGTGTCATCCCGACTACTCAAGTAACCAATCCCAAGCACGGTTACGCTACATATTTACAAACGTTAGTGACCATTACAACAGTCTACAATAGGTAATGCGCAATACTTAATTACAACCCGAAGTCAAACCCAAAATTAGCGTGGACAAGAATCACTGTGAGCATCTAATCCAAGCACGGAACAATGATAATGGAAAATCCAGCTAAGTCCTGCTCCCGTCGAGCTTCTTATGCAATGGGTCGTTCACTCGATGCTTTTCCTAAAAACAAAACATCAAAATAATTCGAAGAATGAGTCGAAACTCAGTACGAACATTCCCGCACGATTAAATAATTTTGAAACACTTTAATTGAGCGCGCGCATTTCAATTCATTTTAGTTTGAAATCGGGGGAGAGAATATAAGTAAAATTTTCTTGTCGGTTATTATCCGGAAGTGGAACCCCTTGGTAATTGATACGATCGTTGAACATGTGCTCACCCCAGGCCGACCGATAACCCGACCCGGGTATAATTGGTGGGCCTAAGCCCTGATAATTGATAATTGGGCGGGGACCACTTAATTAGGTGGCAAAACTTGCCTTGTAAATGATTCATTGTTATTTGTATATATGAGAAATGCTGAGATTTGATAAAACATGTGAGTTTTCGAAAGGTACGAGCAATGAACGTACTTGAACCGAGGATGTTTGCTTTCTCCCCTTTTTATGAAAATTTAAGTTACTAGCTTTCCAGTAACCGAAGTGGCCTCGGTTCCGCTTCAAATAGATTTCCCTTGTTAATAATGTTTTTCTTGAGTTTTAACACTTGAATTCATATAATCGTTGGTAATTTGATTTATTTTCTTTACTTGTTAAGTAATCGATTAAACTAAGATTTTTGTTACTCAACTCCCTTGCGCTAATTCTGTTTAGATCTTAATTGAGCATGTACTCGTTAAAGTAGTCGACTAGATCCAGCAATGATATTCCCACGATGTAATGCGTTACGGACTCAAATCCGAGAGAATGAAAACCCACATATACATGTATATATGTACTTATGCATGTGTACAAGTACCTAAACACTTCGTAGTTAATATTGTTATTATTATCATTGTCATTGTTATTGTTATTATTAGATGCAACTAATTTGATTAATTTGCCAAGCCCAATTTATCTTTCGATCCTTATTCCTAACATAATTTCTTTATTTCTCACTTCATCGAGTTCTAACCCACAACTAAGTGATTACTCAATCTACCAATACCTTTCCACGAGGAGGCTTCACAATTAACCAAATTGCTAAAAATTCATACATATACCAACTTAAGGTCATGGGCATTACTTTCACCACAAAATTCACATTCGCAATCACAATTAAGCATGCTTAATATTTGAACTATTTTCTCAACCTCTCGCAATTACACATTAGCTAGTTCAACTTATGCATATACTCCGCCCTACATTTGCTCAATATAGTCATTCCCAAAATCTCAAAATCCATCCAGTTACTCAATTACATAACCAAACATCCCTAATTTCGTTCTCTACATTATAATTCCCTAAAAGAAATTACCTCTACACACAATCAATCCATCCACTGCCATACCTCGATCATTCATACCAGTTTGAATATTCTCAAATCAATTTTCAAATTCACTTCACAAATATATCTCTAGATTATATACTTCAATTTACCATTACAATTGCTTAAACAAATAAGGAATTTGATAACTTAGGGTTTAACGTTTACCTTCAAATTCGGAGAGGAGAAATTGAGGAGGACGAACGAGAGGGTGGCGGTGGACGGCGCCGCACCGGCAACCACACGGCGAGGCGGCGACAAGCTCCGGCGGTCGCTGCGGCTGGGGTTAGGCTGCCAAGCGAGCCGCGGCAGAGGAGACCCGCAGCGCCTAGCGGGAGGAAGGGAGAGGCAGCGAGAGCGCGAGAGAGGGAGGAAGCGAGACAGGGAGAGACGAGAGGCGGCCGGCGCGGTCTCCGCCGGCGTCGGCCGGCGCCGGTGGCCGGAGAAGGCGCCCACGGGGAAGAAGAAGCGGGGAGGACGGGAGGAGGGAAGACAGTGAGGCAATTGAATTGAACTTGCCTGATTATTTTGGTTTTAATCGCCTCACTTTTTTTTTCTACTTAATTCTAGATAAATCAGTATCTGGATTTTTCTTTAAAAAATCCGGTTAATTTATTTCATTTTCATTTTTTTCTTTTCTACATTTTTTTTATGTATTTATTTACTTATTATTATTATTATTACTTTTTAATTTTATTTTAATAATGGTGTTCACAAATTATAACCTTATTATGAGATTTTTATTAGGCCACTTCGTCGCCTTAACCGCATAACGCATGTATAAAAATAATTTAAATATAAAATATCGAATTGAAGTGCACGCGCTCAATCATATAAATCTTGTAATTAATGAATTAATTGAGTAAACAATGTGGTTTAGGGTCGGGTTGTTACAGTCTTCCCCTAAAACAAGTTTCGTCCTCGAAACTTGAGCATTTGACAATAAGGCTTGCGAGACTTACCTTAAAATAAGTGGGGGTATTTATTTCTCATATCTTCCTCGGTTTCCCAAGGTGCTTCCGAGGATGTGTGGTTAGTCCACGAGTACTTTCACCAAAGGAATGTTTTTATTGCGGAGTTTCTTGACCCTATAATCCAATATTTTCACTTGGTTGCTCCTCATATATCAAGTTTTCCGCAATTTCGAGGGGTTTTGTCACAATATTATGACTTGGGTCGGGTACATACTTTCGAAGTCGTGAAACATGGAAGACATTGTGCACATGCTTGAGTTCGATGGTAAGGTTAACTTATAAGCCACTTGGATTCAACTTCTCTATGATTTCATATGGTCCAATATATCTAGGACTTAGTTTTCCTTTAATGTTGAACCGTCCGACTCCTTTCACGAGGGACATTTTTAGAAATACTTTATCTTCTACCTCAAATTCCAATGGCCTTCTTCTTTTATCTCGCATAGCTCTTTTATCGGCTTTGGGCTGCCTTGATGTGTTCCTGAATTTTCCTAACCCTTTTGGTTGTTTCTTGGATCAATTCAGGACCTAGAATCGATGCTTCATCCAACTCGCTCCAACACAATGGCGTTCGCACTTTCTTCCATACAATGCTTCAAATGGGGCCATTTTAATAGTGGCTCGATAAGCTGTTATTATAGGAAAATTCTACCAATGGTAAATCATCTTCCCATCCTCCTTGAAAATCAAGTACACATGCTCTCAGCATATCTTCTAAAATTTGGTTCACCCTCTCGGTCTGTCCATCGATCTCTAGGTGGTACGAACTGCTAAAATTTAATTTAGTTCCAAACGCTCGCTGTAAAGCTTGCCAAAATCGTGCTTGGAACCTTTTTTCCCTATCAGATATGATATCCTTAGGTATTCCATGTAGTCTCACCACCTCCTTGACATATAAGCGTGCTAACCTTTCCACACTCCGGTGTCGTGTATGGGTATAAAATGCGCAGATTTAGTAAGTCGGTCAATAATGACCCAAATAGCATTTTTCTTTAAAGTAGTAAGGGGTAATCCCATGACAAAGTCCATTGAGATCTAGTCCCATTTCCAAGTAGGCATCTCCAAGGGTCTCAACTCGCCCATAGGGCATTGACGTTCGGCCTTAACCATTTGGCAAGTCAAGCACTTATTCCACATATTCTGCGATGTCCCTTTACATATTATTCCATCAGAAGTGTTGCCTCAAATCCTTGTACATTTTTGTTCCTCCTGGGTGTATTGAGTATCGTGTATTGTGGGCCTCCTGAAGAATCCTTCTTTTTAATTCTTCTTTATTCGGTACACATAAGCGGTTTTGAAACCTTAAGGTTCCATCTTCATGTATTTCAAACCCGGGGATTTTCCCTTTTTAATATTTTGTTTAATCTTTTCCAACTCAACATCTTCATTTTGGCCCACTTGGATTTCTTTCATTATAGTAGGTTGTACCTCTATTCCTGCCAAGAATCCATCTATGTGTCCCTTTAAGACTAATTCAACATTCATATTCTGAAGGTCCTGTAATACCCTGGGTTGGGTTATTATTGTTGCATTCAAGCTATGTTGTGTCTTTACGCTTAATGCATCAGCCATGACATTTGCTTTCCCTGGACGGTATTGTATTTGTAAATCATAATCCTTAAGTAACTCTAACCAGCGGCGTTGCCTTAAATTGATTTCCTTTTGGGTAAAAATGTACTTCAAACTACGATGATCGGTATAAATCTTGCAAGTTGCCCCATATAGGTAATGCCTCCAAATTTTTAGAGCAAATACAACAGCGAGCCAATTCCAAATCATGGGTTGGATAGTTCTTTTCATATGGTTTGAGTTGTCGGGATGCATAAGCTATGACCCTGTCATCCTGCATTAACACGCATCCTAACCCATTTTTAGAGGCATCACTATAGACAAGTGTACTCTTTACCTTCGACTAGTAAGGTAAGAATAGGGGTTGTGGTTAACCTTTTCTTTAACTCCTGAAAGGCCTCTTCACATTTATCTCGACCACAGGAATTTTGTTGTTTTCTTCAACAAATTGGTCAATGGTGCAGACTATCTTTGAAAAATCCTGTACAAATCTCCTATAATATCCTGCCAACCCAAGAAAACTTCTCACTTCTGTAACATTGGTTGGTCTAGGCCATTCGAGTTACCGCCTTCACTTTGTGAGGATCGACTCTAATCCCTTCTTTAGACACAACGTGCCCTAAAAATGCCACCTCTTCTAACCAAAATTCACATTTTTGTAATTTAGCATACATTTGGTGTTCTCTCAAAGTTTGTAATGCTATCATTAGGTGCTCAGCATGTTCTTGCTTATCCTTAGAATATATGAGAATGTCATCAATAAATACCACCACAAATTTATCCAGATAAGGCCTGAAAATTCTGTTCATGAGATCCATGAATGCCGCGAGGGCATTGGTAAGCCCAAAGGGCATCACCGTATATTCATAATGCCCATACCTGGTTCTAAAGGCAGTTTTGGGTATATCTTCTTGTTTAATTCTAAGTTGGTGATACCCAGATTTCAGGTCTATTTTCGAAAACACTCCGACCCCTTGCAGTTGGTCAAACAAATCGTCAATTCTAGGTAGGGGATATTTATTCTTGACGAGTTATCTTGTTTACCTCCCTATAATCCACACATAGTCTCAAAGTTCCATCCTTCTTTTTCACAAATAGGACTGGAGCTCCCCAAGGTGACACACTCGGCCTAATGAATCCTTTTTGTAGCAATTCATCAAGTTGGGCCTTCAACTCTTTAAGTTCTGCTGGGGCCATTCTATATGGCGCTTTAGAAATGGGTTGTGCTCCGGGGATTAGTTCAATTTCAAAATCAATCTCTCTTTGAGGAGGTAGGCCAGGTAAATCCTCGGGAAATACATCTAAAAATTCACATACTATAGGTATGTCTTCTATGTTTATCTTGTCTTTCCTTTCCTCGGTAACATAACATAAGTACCCCGTGCAACCATGTCTTAGTAGCTTTTTAACCTTCATTACTGAAATTAAAGAATACTTTTTTGTATCTTTTTCACCATGAAAGCATACTTCCTTCCCTTTTTGCCCTTTTAAAATAACCGTACCGCCTTTACAATCTATTTTTGCCTCATAAGTTACCAACCAATCCATTCCTAGAATCACATCAAATTCCGAAAGATCAAATTGGATTAAGTCCACAGGAAATAACTCTCCGCTTATAAGTAGGGGCACGTGTTGGTAGAGAATCGGACATTCTACCACCTTTCCGTTTGGCAATCCAATGTGGCACTCAATTGGAATCTTATGATTTTCTAGGTGTAGCCGGGAGGCGCTGCAGGTGGATATAAATGAATGGGTAGCACCCGAATCAAATAAAACATAAAAAGGCTTTGAGTTTAGAAAGAGTGTACCAAGTAACAACTATTCCCGAGGCGGTCGCTTTGTTCCTGTTCATCAAGTATGCTCGCCCTACGGTCACCGGTTTTGGGGTGGTGCAAGTCCCTAACGTGGCGGCATCGGGGGCTTCGCAGTTCCCTTTTCTACAACTTTGCGTCTTTTTGGGCACGCGTTGACTAGATGTTCGGGGCTACCGCACCAAACACATTTATTGGTGCCAATGCGACATTCCGGTGTGGTATGATTGGTTCGGCCACACTTGCTACGGGGTTCAGGGCAGCTACAGTGCGATTCTTGCTAAAGCCAGTAGCGAGGTTTCTTTTGAGCTACACTCTCACGTGTATTGTCCCCCTTCCTCTTCGAGTTTCCGGGGTTTGAGGCCCTCAATTCACTCTTAACTCGTTCAACCTTGGCAGCTCTCTCATACGAGTTCTTGATAATCTTTGATAGGTTGACCAGACAAGTCGATGTCGAATATAGTGGGCCAAGCCTTCCTCGAATCTTAACATCTTCATCCTTTCGAGTAGCTACAAAGTCCGGGGCAAATCTAGATAGCTTCATGAATTGACTCGCGTCTTGTGTTACTTGTCATATTATTATTCATTCTCAACTCCAAGAACTCTTTTTCCTTCGACGTCGGACCGAGGTTGGGTAGAACTTCACTCTCGGCTCTTCTAGAAATTTCTCCCAAGTCAACTCACAACCTTGAAACTTGTTCCTCATAGTGCTCCACCAAATATCCGCCTCACCGAGTCAAGTAATAGGTCCCTATGTTGACCCTTTTTCTTCAGGAACCTCAACGATCGCAAATATCTTTTCCATCTCTCTAATCCATTCTTCTAACTCCACTTGGTTCGATTTTCCCATCGTAGGTCTTAGGATTGCGTCGAGCAACTCTATCAGCTAACTTGTCAGGCTTAGAAGTGGATTCAATAGGCTTAGAGGGAATCCTTTTCATTAACTTAGTTACTAAGTTCTTCCGAGTAGTCCGGATCAACGGTGTTAATGGAACCTCCTAAAGACACGAGGTTGGGTCTCACCATGGCTTTGTTGCGAGTTGGGAGGAGTTTCTAATGCTTGGTTCCTCAAGGTTGTTGCCCAAGTCTGCCGCCACATTCCGAGTGATGTTGTTACTTCCTGTCCCGGACATGTTGAATCACATAAATGCAAATTTGCTTAGTTGTTATGGTCCATATATATGTGTATGTATATATATATATATCTTACCTGTAAAACAAATGGTTACCCACTTAAAACACCACAACAGTTAGTTGAAACTATTTTCATTGCACTTACATATACAAATAACCCCAAAATTACACGTTAGGTTTCACACCTGCAAGCATTTACCACAGATTAGATTTTGTAACCTTCTCCCCCTTTTCTATCCTTCCTTCTATACACAAGAAGTCATAGTTAGCCCTCACTGAGGTTGCTCGGTCGACCCAAAATCAGGCGACATCACTATTTAAGTTAGGTTGGTTGGCCCGTCATATGTACATACATCATTTATACAAACATACCCAAAAATTATACCAACCATAGCCTACTGCCCTATATATACAAGTTCCCAACAAAACGGAGCCACGAGTCACAACACTAGTGACCTGCGTAGGGTCGAGATCCGGGTCCCATTAGTCTTCGTCGGCCTCGGAATCGAAGCGATATAAATCAACTCTACGTCACCTTGGTCCTCTCCTCCGCTCCCATACTCCCGTATCTCGGGGTCCTCCTCCACATCGGCCTCCTCGTCCGAGCTCAATATGACAAGCTCGGGCGACTTTGGTATGTTTATAACAACATGAACTCCTCCATAATCCTCGGGGCTGTCACATGGATCGTGCATGGGCTCGACTTCCGGGCTATCCTCGGAATCCGACTGCGGAGGGAAAGCTGGTGGTTGCTTGGGACCAGGTGCGGTGGGGGTGATGGTGATCCCTCTACAGGCTCGGGTGAAGGAGGGGGTGATGGGTCGCGCAGTAGGGGAAAGAAAAGCGTAATGTCTCATAATTAACGCCCTATGCTCCGGATTCTCTCTAACTAGGAGTTCATTGGTAATAGTGGCCCAAATCCCTCGTATTTGAAACCTAAGCTGTGTCGGCTCTAGGGTCCCCTGTCACCATGAAGTCATGATATCGAGACCTAAACTCATCCCACGGGGCTACAGGTGGCGGGGACCATAGAAGCCGACGCGCTCGCACAAGTGAGTCGTGAAACTCCGATAAAGGGTCCTGCATATGTTCTAGCATGCTAGCATAAAGATGAGATATGTGTGCAGCCACGGGGTGCCTGGTAACATGTAGACAGCATAGGGATCCAAAGGAGCTCCTGCATGATTCATCTAAACAAGCAAGGAAAATCATCCGAACCAACCGGGATTTACGGATCTTCAATAAATAATAAAATCAACGAGTCATATAATTGTCCATAACATCAAATTACAACACTTTAAAATCCTATATGTTAAATTATCAATCTTTGGAACTTTCATCGGTTGAGAAATCCTCAATTAAAGGAAAACCCAAGGCTTATTCAGGTGTCGGTTTTGCTTTCTAATTCCAACTTAAAGGTAATAAAGGAAATTTTCTAAAAGAGTCGATATTTCCTAAAAATTTCGGCAGAGTTCTGTTTGTAGTATGGTTTATCCCCTAAACTTAAGGCTTTAAAATCCTGCATAAAAACACAATATCACTCAACGAGCCACACGCTCGGAGTACACAACTCATCGGCTACATGCCGGGGTCCAACCAATATACATTAGGGTTTAAAACAACCTAAATAATCCATACTGCATCCGAAACAAATTATATGAACTTAATTACAAGCTGCGAGAACTTAAAAGCATATGATAGGCATGTCAGCTACTTAAGTCAATCCAATATTAACTATACTACATCCACAAGTCCCAAAACGACAATTCGAGTAAGTAATGGCCACGTAATTTTCCTAAAGGTCAAACCACGACACTTTAGGATCCTATCGCTCACAAGTGATTTCCAAACCTGTCTCGATACCACAACCGTAACGCCCCGAGTTACCATTACTTGATAATTCCCTAATCCGAGAATATTAGGTAAGGTTTCAGCGGAAGTTAAGGGTTGAAGGCGTTACCGCCGCCCTAACAAAAGGACAAGGCCGAATTAAAATACCATAATAAATAGTATCTAGTGGTCATGCCTCGGCTACGTCGTACGGTGTCATCCCGACTACTCAAGTAACCAATCCCAAGCACGGTTCGCTACATATTTACAAACGTTAGTGACCATTACAACGATCTGCAATAAGAAATGCGCAATACTTAATTACAACCCGAAGTCAAACCAAAAATTAGCGTGGACGAGAATCACTGTGAGCATCTAATCCAGCACAGAACAATGATAATGGAAAATCCAGCTAAGTCCTGCTCCCGTCAGGCTTCTTATGCAATGGGCTGTTCACTGATGCTTTTCCTAAAAACAAAACATCAAAATAATTCGAAGAATGAGTCGAAACTCAGTACGAACATTCCTGCACGATTAAATAATTTTGAAACACTTTAATTGAGCGCGCGCATTTCAATTCATTTTAGTTTGAAATCGGGGGAGAGAATATAAGTAAAATTTTCTTGCCGGTTATTATCTCGGAAGTGGAACCCCTTGGTAATTGATACGATCGTTGAACATGTGCTCACCCCCGGGCCGACCGATAACTCGAGTTGACGCCGTGCACGGGTATAATTGGTGGGCCTAAGCCCCGATAATTGATAATTGGGCGGGGACCACTTAATTAGGTGGCAAAACTTGCCTTGTAAATGATTCATTGTTATTTGTATATATGAGAAATGCTGAGATTTGATGAAACATGTGAGTTTTCGAAAGGTACAGGTAATGAAGGTACCTGAACCGAGGATGTTTGCTTTCTCCCTTTTTATGAAAATTTAAGTTACTAGCTTTCCGGTAACCGAAGTGGCCTCGGTTACGCTTCAAATAGATTTCCCTTGTTAATAATGTTTTTCTTGAGTTTTAACACTTGAATTCGTATAATCGTTGGTAATTTGATTTATTTTCTTTATTTGTTAAGTAATCGATTAAACTAAGATTTTTGTTACTCAACTCCCTTGTGCTAATTCTATTTAGATCTTAATTGAGCATGTACTTGTTAAAGTAGTCGACTAGATCCAGCAATGATATTCCCACGATGTAATGCGTTACGGACTCAAATCCGAGAGAATGAAAACCCACATATACATGTATATATGTACTTATGCATGTGTACAAGTACCTAAACACTTCGTAGTTAATATTGTTATTATTATCATTGTCATTGTTATTGTTATTATTAGATGCAACTAATTTGATTAATTTGCCAAGCCCAACTTATCTTTCGGTCCTTATTCCTAACGTAATTTCTTTATTCCTAACGTAATTTCTTTATTCCTAACGTAATTTCTTTATTTCTCACTTCATCGAGTTCTAACCCACAACTAAGTGATTACTTAATCTACCAATGCCTTTCCACGGGAGGCTTCACAATTAACCAAATTGCTCAAAATTCATACATATACCAACTTAAGGTCATGGGCATTACTTTCACCACAAAATTCGCATTCGCAATCACAATTAAGCATGCTTAATATTTGAACTATTTTCTCAACCTCTGCAATTACACATTAGCGAGTTCAACTTATGCATATACTCTTCCCTACGTTTGCTCAATATAGTCATTCCCAAAATCTCAAAATCCATCCAGCTTACTCAATTACATAACCAAACATCCCTAATTTCGTTCTCTACATTATAATTCCCTAAAAGAAATTACCTCTATACAGAATCAATCCATCCACTGCCATACCTCAGTCATTCATACCAGTTTGAATATTCTCAAATCAATTTTCAAATTCACTTCACAAATATATCTCTAGATTATATATTTCAATTTACCATTACAATTGCTTAAACAAATAAGGAATTTGATAACTTAAGGTTTAACGTTTACCTTCAAATTCGGAGAGGAGAAGTTGAGGAGGACGAACAAAGGGTGGCGGTGGACGGCGCTGCACCGGCAACCACCCGGCGAGGTGGCGACAAGCTCCGGCGGCGCTGCGGCTGGGGTTGGCTGCCAAGCGAGCCGCGGCAGAGGAGTCCCGCAGCGCCTAGCGGGAGGAAGGGAGAGGCAGCGAGAGCGCGAGAGAGGGAGGAAGCGAGACAGGGAGAGACGAGAGGCGGCCGGCGCTGGTCTCCCGCCGGCGTCGCTAGCGCCGGTGGCCGGAGAAGGCGCCCACAGGGAAGAAGAAGCGAGGGTAGGACGGGAGGAGCAGGGGAGGACGGGAGGAGAGGAGGCAGTGAGGCAATTGAATTGAACTTGCCTCGATTATTTTGGTTTTAATCGCCTCACTTTTTCTTTTTTTTTTCTACTTAATTCCGGATAAATCCGTATCTGGATTTTTCTTTAAAAAATCTGGTTAATTTATTTCATTTTCATTTTTTTCTTTTCTACATTTATTTTTATGTATTTATTTAGTTACTTATTTATTTATTTATTTATTATTATTATTACTTTTTAATTTTATTTTAATAATGGTGTTCACAAATTATAACCTTATTATGAGATTTTTATTAGGCCACTTCGTCGCCTTAACCGCATAACGCATGTATAAAAATAATTTAAATACAAAATATCGAATTGAAGTGCACGCGCTCAATCATATAAATCTTGTAATTAATGAATTAATTGAGTAAACAATGTGGTTTAGGGTCGGGTTGTTACAGTGCTGTGAGCGGGTCGGCGTTGAGGGGTTTCCGCGAGGGTTTGCAGCGAGAGGGAGCGCTGCGCGAGAGGTCGGTGCTTGGGGTCGGGTCCGGGGGCCGGGGGAAGGGGTCGAGCTTGGGGGTCGGGGGAGGGGTTGGTCCGGGTGGGCCTGGGTTCGAGCGAGAGGGAAGGAGCGAGAAAGGGGTCGGTTGCGCCGGGGGTGTCTTGGGGTTCGACTGCGCCGGGGAGGTGTGCGCTAGGGTTCGGCTGCCGGGGCGTGAGGGATCGGGTGTGGGGGTCGGTTCGGGTGGGGCTAGGTCCGAGCGAGAGCGCGGCGTGGGGTTGGGGATCGGTGCGGTGGGTCGATAGAGGGGGTCGGTGCCGACGGCCGGTGGGGCAGAGCGATCGGCGAGCAGCAGGGAGTTCGTCGGAGAAGAAGCAGACGATGCTGGGGGTGGGGTGGGGGTTATTCACGAGCAGCGTAAGTTTTTAGGTGGGAGTCGTAACGTAAGTATTTGGGTTGGAGCCGTAAACCCCTCAAAATTGAATTTTACGTTAACTTCTCAAAATACTTTCGCAACAAAACATATGATTTCACAGTCGAAACGTCTCTCGACGTCAAGCAACGACTTAGCCTCCAGGAGCCAATAAGTCATATTTTCACCTCCACAAGGGGACATCCTTTGAAGTTACGGTAAGCGATAACTTAGCCTCCGGGAGCTAAAAATTGTACGCCTAATTTCATAAAAGGAACACCTCTTAGAGAACACACAATCATGCACTTCTAAGCCTATGGAGCTGGAAGGTCGCGTAAAGACCCATGTCGAGCATGGGCACCCGCACTCCTAACTTAAGGTTAGGGAGTCGCGCTCTCAGTGGGATGTTCCCTAGCGAGAATCATGCATTTCTAAGCCTACGGGAGCTGGAAGGTCGCGTAAAGACCCATGTCCGTATGGGCACTTGCACTCCTAACTTAAGGATAGGAGGTCGCGTGCTCCGTGGGATGTTCCCTAGCGAGAAGCATGCACTTCTAAGCCTACGGGAGCTAGAAAGTCGTGTAAAGACCCATGTCCGCATGGACACTCGCATTCCTAACTTAAGGTTAGGAGTTCCCTAGCGAGAATTATGCACTTCTAAGCCTACGGGAGCTGGAAGGTGGCGTAAAGACCCATGTCCGCATGGACACTCTCATTCCTAACTTAAGGTTAGGAGGTTGCGCTCGAGAATCATGCACATCTAAGCCTACGGGAGCTGGAAGGTCGCGTAAAGACCCATGTCCGCATGAACACTCGCATTCCTAACTTAAGGTTAGGAGGTCGCGCCGAGAATCATGCACTTCGAAGCCCACGGGAGCTGGAAGGTCGCGTAGAGACCCATGTCCGCATGGGCACTTGCACTCCTAACTTCGGTTTAGGAGGTCGCGTTTTCCATGGGATATGCCCTCACGAGATACTTACGTTCATGCACTTTCAAGTCTCCGGGAGCCGAAAGGTTGCGTAAAAACCCATGACAACGCTATCGTGGGCAAACTCACTTTCTTCGAATCCGGGACACATATGGGCTGGGACGCCTTGAGGACCCTAGAAGGGTCACGAGAGGACTCATCCTCTACAGAAGAGCCCTCGGGAGGATCATAAGAAAACTCATCCTCCCCACAAGACTCCTTTTTAGCCCCAAGGGGCTAAGTAAAAATCATTCACCACAAACAAAGTGTCAACGAAGGGATAGGAAAGCGAAGAAAAGCTAACAAAGCGCGCTTCATTCATTCATTCCTTGAGACAAGAACGTGCAACGCGCCATTACAAGAGAAGCAAAGCGTCTAAAACTCAAGATTCTATGCTACTACCCTACCATTACACCGCTACGCTACGGCTTACACTACTCGGACGTAAGGAGAGCCATGGCTACCACCCCACTTCTCCTTCGGAGGGTTCCTCTTCCTCTCCGCCGGATTGTTCCTCTTCCTCTCCACCGGAAGGTTCCTCCTCTTCTTCGCTGGAAGGTGCCTCTTCTTCTTCGCAAGGAGGCTACTCCCCTTTGCCTTGGGCAAGTCCCTCCGGCTCTAAGAGGGAGTAAAAGGGCCATCTGTTGACTCTCCACTCTCCAATGGAGGGTCGGATGACGAGCCAACTCCGGGAGCGGTTCCTCCTCCCGTCGCAACGTTCACCGAAGAATTAAGGTTCACCAATTGAAGCTCAATGATACGATCGTGGTTACATTCCACCCAAGCCTCAAGCGTGTCCCACTCGGAACGGATCCTGGTTAGAAGCAACTTACCATACTCCTCACCATCATTTATCAACCACGGCTTCCAAGCATCGTCAATGAGAAGTTGGTGGAACGCCTCCGCGACAAAGTATGGTCGGCGATGCTCAATCGCTGTTTGCTCCACATTCCACCTACCTACCTTGGGAGGCATGCGAGCGAACGTGAGGGGCTAAATGATTCGGGTATTTCCTGGACAATACCAGCTCAATCGCCACGTCACCGGACAACCTGGGCCTAATAAGTCGAGATAAGGCAGGAATCGGCCCAAACCAACCCTTGACGGGCCAAGTAAAAACCCCAAAGCCCATTAGGGCCGGGGTTTCCCCTAAACCATGGTAAAGTACTATTTTACCCTTTAAAATCTCTTATAAATACTCATCTTTTCCCAATCCCAAGGCATGTTATGTTATGTTCACATTTCACAAAGTCTCATCTCTCTCACAATCCTACCTCCAAGCTTCCTAAGCTCTCAACGTTCATCCACACTCATCCCGAGAACTTCCATCTTTGGAAAACTTCTCGACTCCCAAGGAATCCCCACACGGATCGAGGAAGATCTCCTCGATCCATTCAACTTAGTTCACTACTAACTTGAGCGTCGGAGGGGTGTTCCCGGGATCCACCACCCGGGGCTTCGCCTTTTGCGAGTTCAAGCGGTCGCCACTCGGACTCGGATCGATCGTGTCACGTCCTCGGAACCGGAGCGGTAAATCCTTTCTCTCTCCGAATCATCAATCCACATCATCAACCCACATCATCAACATAGTTTTCTCCGAAAACACGTCCAATTTTAATGTCGATCTCTGTTTGCATCCTCTCTCTCTCTCTCTCCCTATTTCCTCTCTCGATACTTTCAAATCAACACCTTATTGCTGAAGGTCGATCGATTCAAAATTCAATAAAATGGCCTTCTCAAAGCTTCTCAAATTAGCTTATTTCCACCAAAATTAAGCTCCAAAATGATGTTGAAGAATAAATTTGAATATTTTCCACCAATTTCTTCATATAAATTCAAGCAATAACATGTAATAATTTTATGGCTCAAATGTGAAAGAAAACGGGAAGTCATACTTTTGATATGAATTTGGAGCCACCACAAAGAGTAAGGAGATTGTGAAATGAAAATTGGGATATTCAATTTTATCGCTAATGATGCACCAGCTCTTCATCAAAATTTGGAGCTACTACAAGAGAATGGGGTTTGTGAACTAGATTTTGGGTTGGCTGAGTTTGAACCTCCCTCCCTCCTTCGCCTCTAACTCCTAACCTAAATGTTGCTAACTCAAGTTCATTTCCCTTTGACTGAAATTTGTTTTTTTGTTGTTGATGCTACACACTTTCCGAGTTAGTAGACGAAATTGTGGTTGATTTAAGTTTTCTTTAGAGGGGGAGGGGTTAAATGAAGTTGAGGATGCTGGATATCGAACTGCATGTATGAACCTACCCATAATGGGTATATATTTCCCTTCTGCCCTTTTCTCTCTCCCATGTATTAGGCATGTTGATTGGAGGAGTAATGGGTTTGTTTGTGATTTGGGAAACTTCATCTATTTCATACTATAATAGGTGGTATTGGCCTTCAAAGAAAATATGGGGTTTGGGGGGTTGTTCTTAGGGTTTAGGAAGAATCAACTTGGTTAAAGAAGTAAGCAAGGGTCAATTACGCGCCTATTTGTGTGTCCTTGAAGATAATTTAAAGGATGAAATAGAGCATAAACATGAAAAAGATTAGCCTATTTACAATGTAAAATTGATTATAAATCCTCGATTCATCACATCCAGGTTTAAAACTTAGGGATTAATTAAATGCTTTTAGGATTTTTTTATTGTGAAAGCCAAGGGAAACCAATAGTTTTAACCATATGTCAAGAAACAAATCGAGTTATGTTTTCTCCATCTTCACCTCCCAAGCAGCACAATTATCTTATGAGCCATATAATTTTCCCTATTTTTAGTACTTTTTTTTACAAGGGTGTTGGTGGGCAAGGGGATTTGACAAGCGTCAAAACTAGCTTCATCACCTACAAAAATATTAGGTTAAGGCATTTTGTTACATTGGAGCATGCTAGATTTTGGTCATGTGTTCTTGCAAGCCAAAATTGAACCAACCTAAAATCAATTGTATCCTTTATTTGAGTAACATGTGTAATGACAAGGAGAGTTTGGTGTTGATGTAAAATAATAACGAGGAATACTTTTTCTTCATGTGTGTCTTTCAAAATGCCCAATTCTATCTTTGGGCACTGGGATTGATTATCCCTTAATTATTACGACCTTTTATTTGTTTTCTTTGGGAGTTTTTCTGTTTTCTTTTTTAATTGATCTTGTATGTGTGTTGTTCCATTTGTTGTTATTAGGATAAATAAATGGAATTAGGGATGACAACGGGGCGGGTCGGGGCGGGGGACACCTCCCGCCCCCATCCCCTCTTCTCTCTCCGACCCCGCCCCCACCGTCGGGGAGGGTTTAGGCCCCGTCCCCGTCCCCGCTAGACACCCGTTCCCCGTAGGGTCCCCATTTCCTCGAAATTAAATATCAAAACGCATAAATTGAAGACCCCAGATTTGAGAGGCAAGCAACAAAAATTCAGATCCGAAAGGCAAACAAGAACAAGGAACGAAAAATTCATCCGAGAGGCAACAAACAAAGATATTTCCTTTGTTGGTGGAGTGCTCGCCGAAAGTAGGTCGACCAGAAAGACAACGCAGTGAGATGGAAGAGAGAGAGAGAGAGAGAGGAGTCAGCGAGAGGAGAGGGAAAGAGAAGAAGACCGAGAGGAGAGAGACTTACCTTCATGAGAGAGAAATGAGAGGAGAGGCTTGAGAGAAGAGAGACAGAGGATGATTGAGAGGCAAAGGCTTGCCGGGGGAGGGGAGGGGAGGGTGATGACCGAGAGGGAGAGGTGAGGTCTAGACCGAGGGGAGAGAAGAGAGTGGGTGGGAAACTTATCTTTTATAGTTAGGGTTTAGGGAAGGGAAATTACTAATATAACCTTAGTTTAAATTTTTTAAAAAAAACGGGGACGAGGCGGGGAACAGGGCCGGGATTTTCCCCGGCACCGTCCCCGTCCCTGCTCGGGGGATAGGTTTTAGCCCCGTCCCCGCCCCACTCCCGTTGGGGGCGGGGATTTTTCCCGATTCGGGGCGGGGCCCGACGGGGTGAGGAATCCCCGCCCGTTGCCAACCCTAAATAGAAGATTGCTATCTCCAATTGTGTTCATCCGGAAATGGACGTAATATATACAAAGTTAAATTATATTCTATCGAGTTCTTATGATACAAATTAGACAAAACATTAACCTCCAGTGCTTTGTTTGATAGTAGAAAAATTAGGTGCAAAGGGGAAAAACTTATTGGATTACATTACTTCCCTTATTTTTTTATTTAAGTCACATGTGTTCTGCGAAAAAAGCTTATTGATCGTGTTCTATTTAAATGTTAAGTCATGAAAAACTTATTGAATTGTCTTACCTCCCTTATTTATGTATTTCAAGTAACTTGCATTGCCGCCTTACAAAGTATTTGAATGGTCTAGCCTCCTTTATTTACGTGTTTCGATGATCTGTTTTCTAAAGTTCAAACTTATTGAATCAAATGTCTACATCATTTAAATGAATTACTTATGTCGTTGCTCGTGTTGCTTCCACAATCAAGTTTTTCTCTTTTCCAATATGAATTACATATTTAACTACTTGTGTATGTTGGCATGTCAATCGAGTGTGGTTTTTGTTTTTAGTTTTAATAGATGAATACGTGTATACTCAAAATGCAATTACCAATCTTCAAGCCAACATGGGAATTTGAAAATGTTAAGCAACAATTAATGTAGAGCAATTTATGATACCTTGTGTAGACATTGAAAGGCAAGAGAAATACGTCGATTGTCAAATGCTTTAAAGTCTTATTTGATATAGCAAAATAAAATATCTCGATCGAAGTTTTGTCTATCAATGTTTGCTCTTGAAAGCATACCATATGATCCGATTTTCATTTTAATGTACAATGTTGTTCATATTATATGAGAAATGGTTTTACATGACAAGAAAGAATTCTTATTACGTGATGAAGAAGATGAACACGTACTTGAAACAACAAAAATTTTATAGGCAAGGTTATGTTTTTAGCTACCATAGCTCGGCCAAGTTTTGATGCAGAAGGGAATGAAATATTCTCTAGGAATATTGGGTTTTTTCCTTTTGTTACTCAAGAGCTGGCGAGAAGAAATAGTGCTAGTAAGGTTGCAGGGATTTTGGAGACAAAGCCTATGGACTTCGGTGAATAAGAAAGTTATGAGATCGTACATGCTGGAAAACATCATACTTGCCATCAAAGAAAAATAGGCAAGAGAGGATGCACAATTCCCTATGTTCATTCAACAAGATAATGCTAAAACATACTTTACTTGTGATGATCTTGAATTTCGTCGAGTAGTTACAAGGATGGAACTCTCTAGATTTGAATGTGCTAGACCTTGGATCTTTTAACGGTATACAATCATTAAAGTATAAGGAGTCCCTTAAAACTATTGATGAGCTTATTAATGTCGTTATAAGGTTATTCGAGACTTTCCTCGTAAATGAAATCAAATTGTATATTTGTAACTTTTCAACTAGGCATGAGTGATATAATGCTAAACAAGGGTACCCTCAAATACGAGATTCCTCATATTAACAAAACATTGTTAGAGGGGCAAGGTTAGCTCCCTATTTAACCGAAATGTGGGGCTAGCTTAGTGAAAGAAGTGTATAATTTTCTAAGTTAGACCATTTTTCTAAATGGACGTATTTGTTCTATAATTGTTTTATTCCCTATACAAATTAGAAATGAAGGTGGAAAGCGAACATGAACTAGTAACAAATGTGGTAAAAGAAACATAAAGTAGGAACGAAGGCGGCAAGCAAACATGAAAAAGAAACAAAGCTGGTAAAAGAAACGTAAAAAGGGAATTTAAAAAATTAAATGTTATAGGATTTTAAGGTGTAACACCCCAATACAAAACCACATACATAAGTAGTTAACAGCGGAAGACTTGTAAATTGGGAGACATTATCGCCGTTTTCATAATGAAAACAAGGCAAATTCATTTGAGCAAATTAATTATTCAAAAAATTTATGTAACAATCCAACCCAAATCTTCTTCATAGAAAATGAAAATTTCGAAACACCGAGGATCAGCTGGAGAGGAATCACGAGCCAAGAGACCAAGGGAGGGACTAGCATGTATGGGGTCAAGACGAACAGCCATACATCACTTCTCCTGACCAGCATTATCTTTTTCTTCCTCTTTAAACTTTAGGCGAGATTGTGAATAGTCTGTCATGCTCTCAACTCCCTAAAAATTTTAAAACATAAAACAATAGATGTGTGAGCTAAAAGCTCGATACGTTACCCTTATAAAATAGAATTATAATTTATGTGCTCTTAAACACATGCATGTCCTAAATAATTTTCCTTGAATAAACAGTTTGCAAGCTTGTCAATTGCCTATTCACTTTTCCGATTTAGCCATACTTAGGACCTGTACTATGAAACAATCAATTAAGACAATTTGGAATCCAACTCCTAGGTTCGTTGAACCATACAGAGTCGGCTGTAAACAATTGAACACTTATTGATTCCGTGAACAATTGAACAATTAACAATTAAATGCTCGCTAGCGAGCAACGTTGTCCGGACGTCCCCGGATCAACCATTTACGATTACGATTGCGGTTATAATTACGATTACGTTTACGTTTACGATTACGATTATATGCGGTCATAGACCATCATAACAATTAATAGGTCCTTTGCGTGGCCGAATCATGATAAAACTCTTAGAACATATTCATAAATGCAATGAATTGTAAGCACCAACTATTAATCTATAAAACTTTTTCTTTTAGTATAAATGTAAAGGCAATAACGTACCTCGGCGTGCCGAACACCTCACTTGCTGATTGTTTCTACAACACAATTTCAATTCGATTTCTGTTTCCAAAACGAATCTACTTTTGTGGATTACTAGTCTTTTAACAATATTTATATGCATTTACGATCACCAAAATTTTACTTTTTGCGTACCTATCCATATTGTTTCCTTTTGATCTCGATATTCATACATTTCCCGGAAATAAGCTATTTATGATATAGTTTGAATTTTGTATATAACAATTGATGAGTTTAATTCCCCATTTTTCAAGTAAAACTCAAGTTTGATCTTTTGCTTCTATCACCTCTAGTCTATGCTTAATGTAGCCTAACCTTAATTGTACCACTTGTTTCATCTAATATGCTCGAGATATCCTCTTATCCGTAAACCAAATATACTTCCTACTTAAGGTGTCGGTTTGGTTTTCTAATTTTCTTAAAATTTTGGCAAAATTTTATTTGCAACATTGCCCAACCATTAGACTAAAAGCCTTAAAAACCTACATAAAATCCACAATAAAACTCAACGAGCCACGCGCTCGGAGTACACAACTCAACGGTCACATGTCGGAGTATATTTACAACCACAAAAACCAAGTTTCAAACCAAGTATATAAACCAAGTTACAATCTCGTCAATATTCTCATTTTCTTGTGCTCAAGAACTTTTCGATTTTTATCAAGATAAGAACCTTCATACATATATATTTATAGCTAAGGCTTCGGTTAAGCAATTTAATCATAAAAATTTCGATTATCGGGAGATGGCTCCGTAAGATTAATTCCTTTATGAGTAGTACCAATAATCGGTTAATGATTTAGTGGGTAGTACACAAAATAGTGAAATTTATTAATATTTTAACATATTAACATTTAAATATTTTGAAAAGTACAAATAGTAACGTACCTGAGGTAGTTGTTCGTTCTCCTTTAAATATCGTTTTCGTTCTTTTCTTCGAAGATGTCATTTCCATCGCTTTTCTGTTTCCGTAAAGTAATTTGATTCGATAAGTTAGCTCTCTATTCAGATTGTCATACTACTTTTTCTTTTTCTTTCTTTTGTAAACTCTTACGTTCAATTTCTTTTTATTTCTCACTTGTCGCTCAAAGTTCATTTGGGCTTAAAACTCTCACAATTTTATAAAGATATATTCTTCCTCCCTTCTCAACTCGAGTCAACATTCTAAATTTCTTTCAATCCTAATCTCTCTTTCAATAATATCCAAAACCTTCTTTAAGATCATTCCTCACTTAGTCATTGATGTTTCATTAAAATCTAAGCAGTTATGGCCTTATTTTTCACCTCATCCCAACATACTTTAACAAGATCTCCGTTAATTCCAATAAAACCCTCAACTTCATCGGCGAATTTACATTTATTTCATATTTTCAATCCAAAACTTAGCATACCCAATTTCCATTTAATTCACACATATTAATATGCCTCTATACTCTCATCAAATTTCCCCTTTTCAAATTGATTCACTCTTGCTTAATCAAACCAAGATTCAATTACATTAGTTTACCCAAGTTTACCACACATACACAAATAAATTCAATCTTCCATCAATCTCCAATTACACATCCTTGAAAGCAACTCACAACAACATACATGTTCATATTCCAATCATACTCAATATCTTTCTTCCAATTCTTCCGTAACCAAATAATTCATTCATATTCATATAGAAGTTAAACAAACACATTCACAATTATAAATAAACCCAAATCAATTTCCAATTCCATATCCACACATATTAAACCCTAAATCTAATTTCATTTTCTCCCAAGATTCTTTCAATTCCACTACAACCAAGTTACAACTCATATTAACTTGTCTAATTCTTACTTTCCATCAAAGAAAAATGGCAAAGAGAGGACGCACTATGTCCTATGTTCCTTCAAGCAAGACAATGCTAAAAACACACATTACTAGTAATGATCTTGAATTTTGTTGAGTGGCTACCAAGGATGGTTTTGATACTCGCTTAATTAACCAACCTCTGAACTCTCTAGATTTGAATGTACTAGACCTTGGATCTTTTAATGGTATACAATCATTAAAGTATAAGGAGTCCCCTCAAATTATTGATGATTTTATTAATGTCATTATCAGGTGATTCGAAGCTTTCCCCATAAATGAAATCAAACTGTATATATTTGTAACATTTCAACTAGGCATGAGTAATATAATGCGAAAAAGGGTACCCTGAAATACGAGATTCCTCATATTAATAAAGCAATGTCAAAGAGGCAAGATCAGTTTCCTATTCAACTAAAATGTGATGCTAGCTTAGTGGAATAAGTGCATAATTTTCTATGTTGGACCATTTTGTAAACGTACGTACTTGTTTCATAATTGTTTTTTTAATTGCGTTTATATGTGTGTTGTTCTATTTGTTGTTATTGGGATGAATCGGAAGATTGCTAGCTCCAGTCGTGTTCATGTGGAGATGGATATTTAATATATACAAAGTTAGATTATATTCTATCAAGTTCTTATGATACATATCAAACGACATATTAACCTCTAGGCTCCGTTTGATTAGAGGAAAATTAGGTGGAAAAAAACTTTAAGGGAAAATACTTATTGGATTGTATTGTCTCCCTTACGTATTTCAGTCAAATGTATTCTAGCAAGAGAAAACTTATTTATCGCGTTCTATTAAGATGTTAAGTCATGAAAAACTTATTGCATTTCCTTGCCTACCTTATTTACGTATTTCAATAACCTTCCTTACAGTATCGCCTCCCTTATAGTATTAGTATTTGAATTGCTTTGCCTCCCCTATTTAAGTATTTCAATAACATGCTTTATGAAGTTCAAGCTTATTGAATCAAATGTATGGATTATTTGAATTACTTGTGTTGTTTGTGTTGTTTCCACAATCAAGTCTCTCTCTATCTAATTTGAATTATTTACTTATATTACTTGCTTGTGTACTTTGGCATGTCAATTAGTATGGTTTTTTTCTTATTTTAATAGATGAATACATATATATCAAAATGCAAATGGCCAACTTCAAGCCAATGGAGGAATTCAAAAATGTTAAACAACAATGAATATAGAAGAATTTATGATACCTTGTGTAGATGTTGAAAGGCAGGAGAAATACGTCAACATTAGAATGCTTTAAAGTCTTACTTGACTCGAGGAAAACAAAAAATCTCAGTTAAAGTTTTGTTTATCAATGCTTGTTGCTAAAAGCATACCACATGATCAAGTTTTTATTTAAGTGAACAATATTTTTCATATTAATGAGAAATTGTTTTACATGACAAGAAAGTCTCTAAATCACTACTTGTTGCGTGATGAAGAAGATCCACACCGTACTTCCAAGAGAAAAATTTTATAGGCAAGATTATGATTCTAGTTGCCATAGCTTGGCCAAGTTTTGATGTAGAAGATAATGAAATATTTTCTCGGAGAATTGGGGTTTTTCCTTATCTTACTCAAGAGCTGGCAAGAAGAAGTAATGCTAGTAAGGTTGCGGGAGTTGTAGAGACAAAGCCTATGGACTTCGAGTGAATAAGAAAGTTATGAGATCTTAAATGATAGAAAATTTCATACCTTCCATCAAAGAAAAATGGCCAAGAGAGGATGGACAATGTCTTATGTTCATTCGAGACAAGATATGCTAGAACACACATTACTAGTGATGCTCTTGAATTTCATCGAGTAGTTACCAAGGATGGAATTGATTTTCGCATGATTAACCAACCTCCGAACTCTCTAGATTTGAATGTTCTAGACCTTCTATCTATTAACAGTATACAATCATTAAAGTATAAAGAGTCCTCTAAAACTATTGATGAGCGTGTTAATGTAATTATGAGTTCATTCGAAGCTTGTTCCGTAAATGAAATCAAACCGTATATTTGTAAGGTTTCAACTATGCATGAGTGATATAATGTGAAACATACCCTCAAATACGAGATTCCTTATCACAATAAAGTAATGTTAAAGCGGTTAGATCGAGTTACCTATTCAACTAGAATATGAGGCTAGCTTAGTGGAAGAAATGCATAATTTTATAAGTTACACCATGTTTGTAAATATATGTACTTGTTCCTTAATTTCCTTAATTGTTTTGTTCGCTCTATTTTTTTAAATTCTCTTTGATTAATTGTTAACATTTTTAATACTTCTTGAATTGCAGAAGACTCCATTGATCCAAAATATTTCATGGTCCTTGAAATCTCGTTCAAGAAGGAATGGGGTTTGATTTTTTATATTTTTTTCTTACGTCGAGAATGTATATTTGTGATATAAACTGCATTATTATGATTATGGGGTTTCCGGTCCCGACCGGTTTTTTACGTGTAAACATGAAACCCAAAAATTCATAATTTTTTGGAAAATAGCTTTCAATTTTGCTTATGTTATCATAATTGCTGGGATTTTTTAGGGTTGTTGGGTGGGCGAGGAGATTTGACAAGTGTCAAACCGGCTTCATGACCGAGAAAATGTTTGGTTGAGGCATTTTGTTACATTGGAGCATGCTAAATTTTGGTCACATGTGTTCTAACAAACCAAAACTTAACCCACCCAAAATCAATTGTATGCTTTATTTCAATCATATGTGTTTTGACAAGGAGAGTTTGGTGTTACTTGTACAACAATCAAGGGGATTACGTTTTCTAACCGTATGGCTCTCAAACCGCCAAATTTTGTGTTTAGGGTTGGGATTGATAAATTATCTTAGTTGTTATGGCCTTTTATTTGTTTTCTTTTGGAGATTTTGTTTTTTGTCATATTAATTGAGTTTGTACTTGTGTTGTTTCATTTGTTGTTATTGGGATAAATCGACGGAGGATTGCTAACTCCAATAGTGTTCGAGATAGAGATAGGCATTTAATATATACAAAGTTAGATTATATTCTCTCGAGTTCTTGTGATACATATCAAACGACACATTAACCTCTAGGCTCCGCTTAATTAGAGGAAAATTAGGTGGAAAAAAACTTTAAGGGAAAATACTTATTGGATTGTATAGTCTCCCTTACTTTTGTATTTCAGTCACATGTGTTCTACCATGACAAAGCTTATTCATCGCATTCTATTTAAATGTTATGTCATGAAAAACTTATTTCATTTCCTTGCCTCCCTTATTTATGTATTTCAATAACCTTCCTTACAGTATTGCCTCCTTTACAATATTAGTCTTTGAATTGCCTTGCCTTCACTATTTTAGTATTTCAAGTAACTCTGCTTTCTAATGTTTAAACTTATTGAATCAAATGTATGCGTTATTTGAATTACTTGTGTTGCTACCTATGTTGTTTCCATAATCAAGTCTCTCTCTATCTAATTTGAATTACTTATGTTACTGCCTATGTATTTCGGCATATCAATTAGTATGATTTTTTTTTCTTGTTTTAATAGATGAATACATATATAATCGAAATGCAAATGACCAACCTTCAAGCCACTGAAGGAAAAAAAAATTGTAAACAACAATGAATATAGAGCAATTTATGATACCTTGTGTAGATGTTGAAAGGCAGGAGAAATACGTCAACATTCAAATGCTTTAAAGTCTTATTTGACAGAGGAAAATAAAATATCACGGCTAATGTTTTGTTTATCAATGCTTGTTGCTGAAAGCATACCAAATGATCCAGTTTTCATTTCCATGTACAATGTTGTTCATATTGATGAGAAATTGTTTTACATGACAAGAAAGTCCTTGAATCACTACTTGTTTCATGATGAAGAACATTTACACTCGTACTTACAAGAACAAAAATTTTATAAGCAAGGTTATGTTTCTAATTGTCATAGCTCGGCCAAGTTTTGTCTGTAGAAGACAATGAAATTTTTTCTCAAAAATTAGGGTTTTTCATTTTATTACAAAAAACTAGCAAGAAGAAGTAATGCTAATGAGGTTAGGAGGATTTTGTAGACAAAGGCTATGGACTTTAGTGAATAAGAAAGTTATGAGATCCTACATGATTGAAAAAGTCATACCTTCCATCAAAGAAAAATGACCAAGAGAGGATGCACAATGTCCTATGTTCATTCAACATGGTAATGCTAGAACACACATTATTAGTGATGCTCTTGAATTTCATCAAATAGTTACCGAGGATGGATTTGATATTCACATGATTAACTCGACCTCCCGAACTCTCCGGATTTGAATGTGCTAGACCTTGGATCTTTTAACAATATCCAATTATTAAAGTATAAAGAGTCGCCTAAAGCTATTGATGAGCTTCTCAATGTTGTTATCGGTTCATTCGAAGCTTTATCCGTAAATGAAATCAAACCGTATATTTGTAAGGTTTCAACTATGCATGAGTGATACAATGCAAAACTTGGGTACCTTCAAATACGAGATTCCTATTCGACTAAAATATGAGGCTCACTTAGTGGGAGAAATGCATAATTTTATAAGTTAGACTATTTTGTAAATGTACGTACTTGTTCCATGATTATTTTATTCCCTCTAACTTTTTAAATTCTCTTTGATTAATTGTTAAAATTTTTAATACTACTCGGATTGGAGAAGACTTCATTGATCCAAAATATTTCATGGTCCTTGAAAGCTCGTTTAAGAAAGAATGAATAGTTGAAGATTTAGTAGACTATACAAGCTCAATTGTAAAAAACTATATGGATAATGTGAACATTCAAAGAGAAATACTTGAAGGAAAAAATATTCTACAAACAATTACATCTATGTTAAATATTTGTCTTCCTAAATTTTGTTAAAATGGTGTTTTTCTTTGGTTTTTGGATTATGAGAACAATTTTTACCTTTCATTTGTTATGAGATTTATTTTTGTAAAAAAATGGATGATTGTGGATCGATGAGTATAAATCTCTCTCTCTCTCTCAATATGGATATCAACTACTGTAGTAGATATATAGTACTAAATGTGAGAATAATACTTGTTCAATCTCCCTCTAGGCGAAAATTGACAACTCACAATCCAACTAAATCAAACCCGATAAGAACCCCTACCAACCTAACTCAAATTGGGCAAATGACTATTCAATTAATCTAGGGTAGTACAATCAAATGTAAATCACAATCATTCACTTTGATGGATTAGCTCAAAGCTACACTTGAAGCCACCCCAAAAATGTGAACAATCATCCCTGAATTTGTACGCATAGGATACATCGGTTTCGAATGATTTATCTACGAACAACTAAGAAAACATCCAACACGAAAAAAAGTTTGCAATTTTTTTCTTCGGTTATGGTTCTCGTATCTCTCTAATCCCACCGATTCTCCGGCACACTAAGAAATTTCTCCGATTCTTACTTTCTTCGACTTCTTCGGAGCTTGAACTGTACTCTTCTTCTTACGATCGAATACCTAGATGGGATTTCATCAATTCTTTGGTGGATGCCGTTAATGTTTGACCCGGATCCGTGAAGTTTGCAACCTCGCCATCGTAGAGAGAGAGCGGAGGGAGAGAGTAAATCAGTAAAATGTAGGGCTCAGCCAAAGTAATTCGAACTCACTAGATCCGACTTATACTTATTCAATATCTCACAAGTATTCGAACTCAAACCCAAATTAGGGTTTCGACGGATGCGAGATAGAGAGAGATGGCGGAAGAGCAATAGCGAGAGCGAGAGATCGGGGAGGGGGATGGTGGAGCAGCAAAAACACGATGGACAGAGAGAGAGATATAGCGTGTGAGAGTTAAGTGGACAGAGAGAGAGAGGCGGAGCGTTTGAGAGTTGCCTCGTCAAATACGATCGACAGAGAGAGGGTTAATGGTGGTACAGCTTACTCACCCAATCCCGGCCTGAAAATTCACTTAATTGGCGGCCCACTTTATACCCAGTCTGTTTAAGTCATTAAATGAGTTTTGACCCTATTTTTTCAAGCCAATCAATTAAACCCATTGGACACCTGGTCCAATACCCAAGTCTAAGTATAATGTAGGGGATGATTTGACTAGGTAACCGAAAATTTCTGGCCAGGCAAACATGAAAAAGAAACAAAGTCATTTACTAGGCGGTGCAAAATTTCTGGCAAGTAAAAAAGAAACAAAGTTGATACATGAAACGTGAGAAAGGGGAATTCAAATTAGGAATGAATGTGGCGAGCAAATATGAAAAAGTAACAAAATGTGTTAAAAGAAACACAAATTAGGAACAAAGGTGGCAAGCAAACATAAAAAAGAACCAAAGCTGGTAAAAGAAACGTGAAAGAGGGAAATAAAAAAATTAAATGTTATAGGATTTTATGGGAAACTATAAAAGTTTAAAAAAAAGAAAAATAGAGGGAGAAAAACAAAATAATCAAGAAGGATAATATTTGTAAATGAGTAATTGAAATGTTATTTGGATTATAAAGTTACAAGTATTATAAAAAAAATTTTAGTTAAATTGACATACATTTTAAAATGGATATAGTATTTTGCAATCATTTTGTCATATATAGTGTATTTTAAATCAATTCAATTATTGTGGTTATGGGTGTCCGAATTGGACCGGATCGAACTAGACAAAAAAAAATTTAACCGTATCAATTGAATGAATTGATATTGGTTATATCTTTTGTCAAAGAAAAGAAACTACAACTAATTGATACTGGTTATATCTTTTTGTCAAAGAAAAGAAACTACAACTTTGAAATTTAAGCAGTGTTAACTATTAGATATTTTATTATGATATATTTTAAAAGTACAATGAAAATTTAATAGTATGATTTTGATAAAAAAATTAATACTATATAGTTTGATTTTTTTTTACTTTTTTCTTACTTGGAGAATATATATTTATGGTAGAAACTACATTATTATGATATGGGGTTTCAGGTCTCAACCGGATTTTTGCGTTTAGACATGAAACCCAAAATTCATAATTTATTGGAAAATAGCTTTCACATTTACTTATGGTATCATAAATGTTGGAATTTTTTAAGGTTGTTGGTGGGCAGGAAGATTTGACAAGTGTCAAAACTGGCTTCATGACCAAGAAAATGTTAGGTTAAGGCATCTTGTTACATTGGGGCATGCTAGATTTTGGTCACATGTGTTCTAGCAAACTAAAACTTAACCAACCCAAAATTAATTGCATGCTTTGTTTCAATCACATGTGTTATGGCAAGGAGAGTTTGGTGTTGCTGTACAACAATCAAGGGGAATACGTTTTCTAACTGTGTGTCTCTTAAACTGCCCAATTTTGTCTTGAGGGTTGGGATTGATAAATTATCTTAATTGTTACAGACCTTTTATTTGTTTTCTTTTGGAGTTTTTCTTTTTTGTTTCATTAATTAAGTTTGTAGTCTGTTGGTCCATTTGTTGTTATTGGGATAAATCAAAGGAGGATTGCTAAGTCCAATCATGTTCATGTGGAGATAGACATTCAATATATATAAAGTTATATTGTATTCTATCGAGTTCTTATGATACATATCAAACGACATATTAATCTTTAGGCTCAGTTTGATTAGAAAAAAATTAGGGGAAAATTTTTTAAGGGAAAATACTTATTGGATTGTCTTACCTCCCTTATTTACGTATTTCAGTCACATGTATTCTAGCAAGATAAAGCTTATTCATCGCATTCTATTTAAATGTTAAGTCATGCAAAACTTATTACATTTCCTTGCCTCCCTTATTTCCGTATTTCAATAACCTTCCTTAGAGTATTACCGCCCTTACAGTATTAGTATTTGAATTGCCTTTCCTCCCCTATTTTAGTATTTTAGTAACCTGCTTTTTGAAGTTCAATCTTATTGAATCAAATGTATGCATTATTTGAATTACTTTTGTTGCTTCCTGTGTTGTTTCCACAATCGGGTCTCTCTCTATTTAATTTGAATTACTTATGTTACTGCCTGTGTATTTCGGCATGTTAATTAGGATGCTTTTTTTTTCTTGTTTTAGTAGATGAATACATATATACTCAAAACGCAAATGATCAACCTTCAAACCAATGGAGAAATTCAAAAATGTTAAACAACAATGAATATAAAGCAATTTATGACACCTTGTGTAGAATTTGAGAGGCGGGAGAAATACGTCAATATTCAAATACTTTATAGTCATATTTGACGAAGGAAAAAGCTCAACTCCCACGGAATCCATTCCAATAGAACATATGCTCTTAACCTTGGCCCCCTATCCCTCCCTCGTCAACTTATCTAAAACGCTTTTATCAATGGTTATTGTTGAAAACATACCACATGATCCATTTTTCATTTCAAGTACACAATGTTGTTCATATTGATGAGAAATTGTTTTTCATGACAAGAAAGTCCCCGAATTACTACTTGTTGCGTAATGAATACATCTACACCATATGTGCAAGAGCAAAAATTTTATAGGCAATGTTATGTTTGTAACTACCATAGCTCGACCAACTTTTGATGCGGAAGACAATGAAGTCTTTTCTCAAAAAATTACGGTTTTTCATTTTGTTACTCAAAAGCCAGCAAGAAGAAGTAGTGCTAGTAAGTGTATGGGGATTTTATAGGCAAAGCCTACGGACTTCATTTAATAAGAAATTTATAAGATCTTACATGATAGAAAAAGTCATACTTTCCATCAAAGAAAAATGGCGAAGAGAGGATGCACAATACCCTATGTTTGTTCAACAGGATAATGTTAGAACAAACATTACTAATGATGCTCTTGAATTTCGTTGAGTAGTTACCGAGGATGCATTTGATATTCGCATGATAAAGCGACCTCCGAAATCTTTAGATTTGAATGTGGTAGACCTTAGATCTTTTAACGGTATACAATCATTAAAGTAAAAAGAGTACCCTAAAATTTTTGATGAGCTTGTTAATACCGTTATGAGGTCATTCAAAACTTTCCCCATAAATGAAATCAAACCGTATATTTGTATCGTTTCAACTAGGCATGAATGATATAATGCGAAATAGAGGTACCCTCTATTTTGTTATTCCCTCTGTTTTCTATTCCTTCTATTTCTTTTTTCAATTTCTCTTTGATTGATTGTTAACCTTTTTTTTTTTTTTTGTAGAATTATGAACAATATTAAAGAAAAATTATGTCGGACTTTTATAATTGACAAAAGAAAAATAACCGACAAAAATGCGTTCTCAATCCGTTGGATCGACTCGATACCCCGTATAACCCGATATATAACAACTTGTATTTTACTTGAATCTGAATGCACCTGACTCATATTTACTCGAACTTAAATACACTCAACTCGTATTTAATCTACCCGCTCGAAGTAATAGGTCATGCACTATAACCCCGTGGGTAGCAATCCTTTGTACCCCGTCACAACATAAGTTATTCCTATTGGCTATCTCCTTAGTTGCCTCTTTTCTACCATTTCAACTCCCAAAATGACTATTGTGTGGGGGAGCCACATTCATTGGTTGTCATACAATCTTCAAGGATGGTTCAATTCATCCTTTATATTGTTTGTCTTTTATAACTTTTTTTATCAAGATCTTACTTATCTATTGTCACAAAAATATACTATACTATGCAGCCATTTTTTATATATGATGTATATTAAATCAATTCATTTACTGTGGTTATTAGGGGTGTCAGGATCGGACTAGACCAAAAAGAACTTAAACCAAACTAACTAATCGAATTGATATTAATTATATCCCTTTGACTGAAAAAGAAAATTATCAATTTGTTATTTAAGTATAGTTAATTATTATATTTAAAAGTGCAATCAAAATTTAATACTATACTTTTGATAAAAAAAATTTAACACTTTATTGTTTGAAATTATTTTTTATTTTTTCTTATTTGGATAATACATACTTATAATAGAAGTTAGATTATTATGAATATAGAAATCTGGTCCGAACAAGATTTTTTACATTTAGATAAAAAACTTAAAATTTATAATTTCTTGAATAGAAAATCAAACAAAAATAAAATTAATCCGATCTAAATTAAATCAGATCCGTGTGGACGTCACAGTGATTTTTCTCCTATCCAAACCAAAAATGAACACCTCACAGTGATTTTTGAAAGTAACAATTGAATAAAAAGTTCAAAACCCACTATTAAATATTTAAATTAATGTATTAATTATTAAATATTATATGTTAATGATGATTTGAATGATTATGTGGACGTCATATTATATTTATACAGGCTTAGCTTGTACGTGATCTTGGCAATTCCTGTCCAGCAACAAATCCTCACCGTCACGTTCTAATCTCGTCATCTCAATATATAAAAACTGAGCCACAGAACCAAAAAAATTAAACAGAGAACATTTGAGAGTTGCTTCCTTGGCTTCTTCCGGTTCTTGGATAGCCCCACCGTAATTCATGTTATTTATTTTTCTAATTATAATTTATAAACTCGAGAGCGTGTACTTCAATTTGACATTTGAATTATTTTTTATGTATGTGTTATGCAATTAAGGCGACGAAGTGGTTTCATAATAATGATTGTAATTTATGCCTATGTTTAAAAAGAAAATTTAAAAATTTATATAAATGTATATAATGAGTATAAATATGAAGGTACATGGTTATAAGGTTATTAATGATTATATTTTAAGCGAAACGTTATTTTAAAACAGATTGTATAACTTATTTACAACACTATTAGAATAAAATAAACGATAAATTTAGTAAAATAAAAGATTTAATTACAAATTACGGAAGATAAGTGAGATATTATTAGTGTATGTTTTCTTAAACTGAATTAATTAACCCAAGTAAAAATATATAATAATAATAATAATAATAATAATAATAATAATAATAATAATAATAATAATAAGATGTATAAAATTAAATAAAAAATAAATAGAAATAAGAAACATAAATTTTTAATGATTATATTTTCAGATTCGATTTCTCTGAAAGTTACCACACATAAAGGAAAAATAAATAAATAAAAGAGTATACAACTTCAATTTACCCGGTCAGTTTCATTTTCCTTACACCTTTCTCTCTCTCTCGTGGTCCCTACTCCTTCCTCGCCCCTGCCTCCCCCTTCCTCCGCCCTGCTGCCACCTCACGGTCCGACCAGGGCGGACCCAAAGGGGGTCGGTGGGGTCAACCGACCCCCTCTCAAAAAAAAAAAAAAAAAACTTTTTATGTAACGAGAGTAATGTGAAAATGTAGCTAGATGAGTTGGTAAGAGTTTTAGTATTCAAAAGAGAGGTATGCGGTTCGAAGCCTCCTGCAAGCAATCTCCACTTTTTTAATTTAGTTTATTTTGACCCCCTTCCGTAAATTCTTGGGTTCGTCACTGGGTCCGACCACTGGATGCCACCAACGCCGGCCGAAGCCGACGCCGCCGCTCGTAGAAACATCTCGCGTGTCTCTTTCTATCTCTCTCTCGCACGCCTTGTTTCCCCGCCCGTGGCCGCCTCGCTGCCGGCCACCGCCCACCCTGCACCGCCGTCGAAACCGACGCCGGCTCAGCCTGTAGCAGCTGCCGCCTCGCTGCGCGCGCCACCAACCCATCCCCAGCAGTTCCTCGCCTCACCTTTGCCCGGTTGCATCATCTTTGGCCAGCCACTAGCCGGAGCCCTTGTCGGCGTCGCCTAGGCCGCATAAGCCGGCACCACCACCGCCATCCTTTTCCTTCACCTGGCTTTCGTTCTTTGAGTTTTGAAGGTGAAACCCTAAACCCTAATTCCATTTCCCTTCATTATTTACCTATTAATTGTAGTTGTTAATTGAATTATGTAACTTTAGAAAAATTGTATGATGTGAATTGGTATTTTGGTGGGATAATTAAGTTGTGAAAGTGAATAATTGCAATTGTTCTTGTAAAATTGGTGGGATGACTCGTGTTGGGAATGCTTTAATGTGAATTTTGAGTAAATTTGATGGTTCTCACTTTAGTTTGGAATTGTCTATAATTAGGTAAAAGAAAGAGAAGATGTATAGGGAGATTGAGGTCGGATAATAAGTTGTATTGGAGGTATGTAAAGATTTCAGTAATTTAGTCTATCTAATTGTGTATGTGGATGTGAATTTTGTTAAGGAAATGATGCATATAACCTTAAGGTAATATTTGTGGGATGTATGGATTTTGTACGAATTAATTAAATTATGGAAGGTAACGAGGTGAAGAGTGAGCTAGTGATAAGGATTGAAAATAGCTTTAGGCTTGGCAAGCTAATCGGATTAGTTGAAACTAAGAATAACAACAACAACAACAACAACAACAACAACAACAACAACAACAACAACAACAACTAATAATAATAATAATAATAATAATGATGATGATGGTAACCATAACAATAACCATTAGGAGCATATTTTACGATTGTTAAATGTGCTATAATAAATATGATAAATGTTTAAGCATATATACATATATATCTTTTAATTCGAGTTAGCTAACGAATTAAATCACGTAAATATCATCGATTAGTCTAAACAACTTCTTTAACAAATATGTTTTGTAGACAAGAATTTAAACGGGATTAATATGATAGAGTTGAGTAATAAAAATGTTAGTTTAACTAATTACGTAAGAAATAAAGGAAATGAAATAAATTGTCAACAATTACACGAATTTAATTATTGAAACTCAAATGAAACGTTATTAATAACGTAAATCGATTTAAAATAGCATCGAGGTCACTTGCGTTGCCGACTAGCCAATAACTTAAAATTCTATAAGGGAGAACAAGATTTTTAATCCAGGTACGTTCATTTCCCATACCTTTCAAAAACTCACATGTTTAAGCAAATCTCAATATTTCTTGTATATATATAACTAATAATGAATCATTTGCAAATGAAGTTTTGTCACCAAATTAAATGGTCTCGATCAGTTATCAATTATCAATTATCGATTATCGGGGCTTACGCCCTTCAATTCCACCGCGCGACTTCAACTCGGGTTCTCAGTCAGCCGGGAGGTTTACACCTTTCTTAAAGATCGCATCAATTATATAAGGGGTTCCAGTTCCAGCTAATAACCGACAGGCATGTTTGACTCATATTCTCTCCTCTCGTAATTTCAAACTAAAGTGAATTGAAATGCACGCGCTCAATTAAGATGTAGTCTAAAAGAAATTCACAAGATGCTCGACTAATAGATGACTCGACGTGAGACTTTGTACTTAAAATATTCTCTCTTAAAAGTTTAAGGACTCGGTTCTACTTTAAAAAGTAGAAATTGATCCAATAATTAAAGCCGAGCCTTACCAAGCCACTAAGTTATGGGAAACCGACCAACTCGAGCATGGCTCGGACATTAAGATTTCCTAAATAATTACACATTTGTAACTTCTCTTTTAAACTAGCATGCTTCATAAATTGAACTAGAATTACTTGTGTTAATTCTACTTTGGTCGATTTGTTACACATAACTTAATTATTTTGGCAAGCACCTGAAATATATCTAAATAACTTCTTGAAATCATCTTTACCAAGTTTATTCTTTGAGACATATATGGAATTTGAACATATTGAATATTAGATTTGAAAAATTCCAAATTAATAGATTATAAGTTGATTCGAGTAAAGTCATATTTACATTAATCCTTATCTAATGTTAGACCAAAATATTTTTATACGTTGAGTACCATTCTTTAATTTGTTTTTATAGGATTATTAAAGCAGATTAATCATAAAGAAAAGAAAAACAATCGTTTCTTTATTGTTTGATTGATTGCGAGATAGAAAAGTCTGGATTTCACGGGTAAACTCACACTAATTTGACAAGCTTGTTTGTTGCCATTTTGGGTAACTTCTCATTTTTGAGTCTAATGTTCTTTTCTACCCTATCTTTCAGAAATCTAGAGTTGGTAGAATATCTTTTAGAAGTTAGGACCTAAGCTCAATGGCTAAATCAACAACGGCCCCAAAATTGAGTCCTCGGACTATCCATTGTAATGAGTAGCTGACCCAGTTCTTTTAGTTGAAGACACAATTACTTTCTTCTATGTAACCTATAAATAGAAGTCTTGATTCAAGACTTATAAGATTGGTGAAACTAAGAATTTAACTTACTCATTCTCTCTTCTTGCTTACAACTCTTACATGTATTCTTATATCTTTCCGAGTCGTAACTCTTATAAAGAAAAGTCTTATAATCTCTCTTTCATTCCAAACACGTTTCTTAGTTATCCCTTAACTGAGTTGAGAAGGGTATTTCAACTCATTTGTTCCAAGTTGTAAAGGTTATTTCAACTTGGAAGTATTAGGACGAGATAGAGGATCCTCTCGGTCCTGGGAAAAATTGTAAGAGATTTGTCTAAGAGAGCAAATCTAGGTAGTCGATAACTCTATATTTGGGGATTCAAATAGTGGAGTTTGATTTTATGCTTGGATTATCATAGTCCAAGGTTTTCTTCCCCATGAGGGTTTCCATGGAAAACCAACTATCTTCATTCTTTATTATTTCGAGTCAATCTATATCTTCTTTCTTTGTTTGAGAAGCTATCTCGGCTTTTCACTTTAATTTCCAAAATTTTCTTTTATCACCTTATTCACCCTTCTCTCGCCTCTCCAAGTGCACTTTCAATTGGTGTAAGAGCCTAGCCTTTCCCTAAAGGATCTAACAATCCAAAGGTTTCAAGATCATGGCTCATCAAAATGGAAAGTTTGATAAAGGAAGGTTATTCACTAAACCAAAGTTCAAGGGCACCAAATTTTCCCACTAGAAGAAGTTGATGTAGTGCTTCATTAAATACCAAGATGAAGAAGTATGGGAGATCATTACATATGGAAACTATATTCCCATGAAGCAAGCTGGTATTAAAGTTGTGCCTTAGTTGAAGATAGAATTTACAAGTGTTGCGAAGGAAAAGCATAAGAAGAACTACAAAGCCATGAACATCCTTATGTGTGCCTTAAAATCATATGATTCAACCGAGTCTTAGCTTGTGATATGGCTAAAGAAGTGTGGGAAACTTTGGTGACCATGTATAAAGGAACAAGTCAAGTGAGACAAACCAAGATAAGTGAGTACCTGCACATATATGAGTTATTCAAGATGGAGGTTGATGAGAACAACACCGAGATAAGGTTCACTTAAGATTGTCAATAATCTCAAATCTCTTGGTAAAAAGATGTCTAATGAAGAAGTTGTTAGAAAACTTCTTAAGTGTCTTCCAAAGAAGAAATGGGTCCAAAAGTGACCTTATTGAAGAAGCCCAAGGCCTCAGTAAGCTCAAGTTAGATGAGCTCATTGCGAAGCTTTTGACCCATGAGTTACATCTTTAAAAAGAAGAATTTGAGGCTAGAACGAGAAAGAACATAGTTGGTCCAAGTCCGAGCTCCTCGGACTTAGAAGAAGATCCAATGACACTTACGCCAGAGGTTTTAAGCGAATAATGAAACATAAAAAGCGGTAGAAAAATCCCGTAAATGAGGTCTTTGAGAAAGAAAAGAAAGGTAAATCCTCTTCCCCTTTAAATTCCTCTGTTCACTAAAAATTCTGGTTTCTTTTGGTGTGGAAGCAAGGAGCACATTGTTAAAGACTACCCTAAGAGAAAAGAAGAATGGAAAAAGAAGAAAGTTATGGTAGCTACATAGAGTAAGGATAAGTTAGACGATGATGACGACACTAAGGATGAATTCAAGTGTTTAATTTCTATGATTGACTCATAAGAAGTGACTCGAGTTAGAACAGGAAGTTTCGATTCTAAGGAAGCAGATCCTCAAGAGGTAATTGACTATTTCCTCAAATTTTCTAAAAAGAGCAAAATTCCAATTCTAATTCTTCTCTTTTCGAAGAAAAAGTTGAGTCTCTTGAAACTAAGAACAAAGTTTTAAAAATTGACTTAGAAAAATTGAGACTTAGTTTAAAGATACTTGAGACCAACTCACAGGATAAAGAGACCGAGTCCGAGAGCCTAAAAACTAAAAATGAGCTCTTAAAGAAAAAAAGTTTCAAGAGTCTCATAATCTTGTTTTGAAACTTACTCAAGCTCAGAAAAGCCTTGATTTACTTCTTGGTTCTTAGTGCGTTTCTTTCGAAAAAAGGTGTGGGTTTCAACTCGAAAAGAGGATAACTTCTATAAGAGTCTTTTCAAAAATGATTCTTTAAAAATCAATTTTCGAAAACCCGAGTATGGTCCCATTCATCCAATAAGAAAAGGCACTGAGCACAGAAAGGTTTACCACAAAAATTCTTTCCACACTTAAAAAAAAAGGTTTTTAACAAAAGTGAGACTTAGTTTCCTAAGAAGAAAAGTCCGAATTAGACCAAACCAAAAATCATTCAAATCTGGGTTCCCAAGAGTACCCTTCTTCCAAAACTAACCTCTACAAGGACAATTACTAAGTTTGTAAGAGGAAGTGATAAGGATTAGTTTGTTTTATTTTGTAGGAACTTCACACCAAGAAGAAAAACCATTGTTAACTCGGACAGTGGATGCTTTAGACTTATGACGGAGAACTCAAGACTCTTCTCCGAACTACGGAAGATGGATGGTGGCAAACTCACATTTGGGAACAATAACCAAAGGAAGATTGTAAGGATTGGAAGAGTTGGCTATAAGGACGACTCAATTAATCTTGCCTACCTTGTCAAAGGGCTAAAATACAATCTCCCGAGTATATCTAGCTCGCGACAAAGGACAAGAGGTAAGATTTACTTAGACAAATTGTTTGATCTCGAAGCAACAACAAATGAAATAGAACTCTTTAGTATGAGATCAGGTAATACTTACACTATCTCGTTAAACGATAACTTATAATTGATCTTGCCTTAAAGTAGTAGTTAATGATGATAGTTGGACATAGCATCGTAGATTAGGTCATATTAGCATGCATACAATTAAGAAATTATCATTACAAGGGTTAGTCTGAGGATTTCTTAAATGTACATTTAATAAAGATAAAATATGTTATGCATGTAGAAAAGGGAAACAAGTTAGGTCTTTATTTAATCCAATTAAAACTGTTTCCACCTCAATTTTCTTGAACTTATTCAAATGGATTTGCGTGGGGAAATTCGGTAAAAAACCTAGAAGGTAAATTATATGCACTTATAATTATTGATGTATTCAAGATTTACCTAGGTGTGGTTTGTTAAGAACAAGTAGGAAGCATTTAAGGAGTTCACCGGAGTATGCGAGATAAATTCAAGTGGAATCTGGGACTCAGATTGTAACGGTCAAAACTAACTATGGAAGGAGATTCAACTACTCCGAGTTTGTATATTTCTATGGCAAATTTGGGATCTTCCACAACTTTTCAGCACCAAAAACACCTGAATAGAACGAAGTCGTGGAAAGGAAAAACAGAACCCTAGATGATATTTGCAAACTCGGGTATAACTCTCTATCTCTCTTAGGTTTTAATTCTATGTCATTTTGAGCTTTATAGAAACTCATATCTAAGTTTTCATCCTGTTCGACCCACTCGAAACTAGTCTTTTAGCATAACATTCTTAATTGCATTTCGACCCACTCAAACACAGACTCGGAAAAATCGCATGAGTAAATAATTTCTCTAACACTTTTATTCCGAGCACTCGACTTTGTGTTTCAAGAGAAAATGAATTATTGCGTTAATTCTAATTTCTAAGTCAGGTTATTTATCGAGAATTATTTACTTGATCAAGTTTATATATTCTAATATTTTACTCTTTCTAACTTGATCATTTTAATTTTAAGTATTTACTTCGGATGGAATCGAACCTAATAGACTCGTAAAATTCCATTCTTTTAGGTCGAAGATAATTAAGTGCTTAATTACTTTGATTTAATTATTATCTTTACCTAATCTTGGACCAAAGTATTTTTATACTTTGAGTACCACTTTGATTTGCTTTTGTAGGTTGATTAAGTAAGCCTAATCTACTTTTGATATACAAAAGTTGTTGATTTCTACCCGTTAAACACTAGCAGTACGTAAATTACCTATTTCCGGACATGGCTCAAACACCGTGTCAAGGTTGTTTATTTCCAAAACTGGAAAACTTCAACTTTGAGTCTAACGGTTATTTCCACCCTAGATTTTAATCACCACCAGAGTGTTGGACCATCTTTTGAGCCAAGGATCAATACTCAACGTTCATATCTCAATGGATCTTTTCTAAGTGACTCGGACTAGCCATCACAACGGCTATTGAAGCTCACCGGTTTAGAACAAGTCTCAATGGTCATTGTGCCTTGGTGCTTATAAATAAAAGCCACTCCACAAGACTTTAAGATTGTTGAACACATTGCTTAACACTTACTTAGTGCATTCTTATTCAATCTTCGACTTACAACTCCTAATCTGTAATCACTTACTTTATGAGTTGTAAACAAAGTCTTGTAATCACTCATATTCTTTCTACTTTCTTTGTAAGTCCCTTGACTAAGCTGTAAGGGCTAGCTCAGCTTAGTTGTCCTTGACTATAAGGGTTAACCTAGTCAGGAAGTACTAGATCAAATAAGGGAACTTCTAAGTCTAGGAAAATTTGTAAAGGAATTGTCTAAGGGAGCAATTATGGTTAGGTCGAGTCCTTTGTAATTGAGGATTAAATTGGTGAATTTGACTTGGTGCTTGGATTAGCATTGTCTGTGGTTTTCTGCCCTGAAGGGTGTCCACGTATTTATGTGTGTACTTAACTTTCTGAGTCCAATCTAGACTTGGAATCAATTTCTATTTCGACATGTGCAAAATTGTTCGATATTTTTCTATAATCCTTCATCACCCTATTCAGCCCCTCTCTAGGGTGACTTAACCTCTCCAAGAGAAAACTTTCAATTTGTATCCGAGCCTAGCCTTTCAAGAGGATATCACAATCAAAAGGTATAAAGATCAAATGGCTCGGAATAATGGAGAGTTCGATGAGGGAAGATCATCCACCGGACCACCCAAGTTTAAGGGGTAAAGCTTTGCACACTCGGAAGAAGATGATGGAATGCTTTCTACTAGATAATGATGAAGAAGTTTGGAACATCATCAAGAATGGGAACTTCATCGCAACAAAGATAGAAGGAACAAGATCTATGCCTCAAGAGAAATCGAGTACACCATCGACGCAGTGAGAAGTTCATAAAGAACTTCAAAGCCATGAACACTCTAATGTGTGCCATCAGCTCAAAAGAGTGTAACAGAGTGTCGACTTGTAACACAACCAAAGAGGTGTAGGATACACTTGTTAACACCTATGAAGGAACCATCTAAGTGAAGCGAGGCTAAGATAAGTTAATATCTTCACAAGTGTGAGTTGTTCAAAATGGAGCTAGAAGAGAACATGTCTCGGATGTATGCTCACTTCACTAAGATTACTAACAATCTCAAGTCTCTGGGTAGAAAGATCTCTCATGAAGAAATGGTCGGAAAAATTCTAAGAAGTCTACCAAAGAGAAGATGGGTTCCTAATGTGACAACAATTGAAGAGGCTTAGAATCTCTCTCAACTAAAGCTTGATGAACTCATTGGGAAACTACTTACTCATGAGTCTGCACTGGACGAAGAGGATGCAGAGGTCAGCACCAAAAAGAATATTGCACTAAAGGCCTCGGAAAGTAGACGACAAAGTTTGAGCTCCTCAAACTCGGAAGAGGATCCCATGACCCTCATTGCCCGAGGTTTCAAAAAGATGATGAAGTACAAACAAGTGGCAAAAGTGGCCAAAGGAAGAGTTCTATAAGAAAGAAAAGAAGGGCAAGAAAGGTAAATATTCATCCCCTTCTAAGTTATCTTTAACTAAGAACTCGGCTGCTTTGAGTGTGGCAGCAAGGAGCACATAGTCAAGGACTATCCAAAAAGAAAGAAGGTCATAAATAAGAAAAAGGCTATGATGGCTACCTAGAGCGATGATGACTCATCCGAAGAAGATGATTCCGGTGACTCGAAGTGTCTAATGGCACCGACGGACTCGAAGTTGAATTTGAGTCAAACAGTGATAATTCGGATACTGAGGAAACAAGTCCTCAGGAGGTAATTGAATACTTCCTTAAGTTTTCCAAAGCTGATATCTTACTCGTTGAGAGTAATGTTTTAAAAAACTCGGATATTTTTACTTTGTAAGAAAAGTTCAATTCTAACTCTTCAAATTTTAAAAAGCAACTTGAGTCTCTTACTGCTGAGACTAATGTTTTGAAAAAGAATTAGAAAACTTGAGACAAAATTTGAAAGTACTTGAGACCAATGCTCAAGACAATGAGACCGAGTCTAAGTGTAATACCAGAAAATTTAAGGTGCTTGCTTGGTAATGAATTAAGTTATTAAAAGTTAAGTTAAAAATTCAAAATTATTAAATTAAGTAAATTAGAATTTTGTTCGAGTCAAAATTAAAACTCGAGAATTGAAACTCGAGCATGGGTTAACTAAAATGGACTTGTGACATTGATGTGGGCCTAATATTACATAAAAGCCCAAAATAGAAATTTAAAATAAAAAGAAAAGGAAATGGAGTGGATTGTTGGTAGTAGATAAAATAGGAGTAATGAATCACATTTTGGAGGAGGTGGTGTCCAATAAATGAATAAGGGAAGTATTGGGGGTCCAATTGAAATGAAAATGCAAAATTAATTAGGTGTTAAAAAAGTGAGGAGAGAGAAACCTCAAAAAGAGGGATTAAGAGGGAGACTAAGGGAACGAAGAAACAGAGGGAACGAGAAAGAGACTAAGGGAAGCGAAGAGGAAACCGAAAGGAGAGATAGAGCAAAGAGAGTGAGAGATTGAGAGGAAGAGCGAGAGGGGTTGACACCTAAAAGCGAAAGCCGAGAGCGAGAGTGAAAGAGGGACCGAAGGGAAACAGAGAGGAAGAGGAAGTACTTCCGCATGCTTGCTTGAACGGTGAGCAAAAGAAGGACGGTCGACGCTCGGCGAGCAAAAGAAAGGCAGAGCGAGACCGAAACTGAGAACAAGGCGAGAGTAGCAAGGATTCCGGCAAAGAAGAAGGAAGGAGAAATGGAGAGGAAAAAGGAAAAGTAAAAAAACGAAATTGAAACCTAATTCGAATCCTCCAAAACCGAAATTCTTAGAACCACTAAGAATCAAAGGTGACTAATTTGAATTCATCCTTCAGAATTAAAATGAATTAGGTGGATTAAAATTGAAATTGATTCATGAAATTAAAAACCCTAAGTTTAATTGAAGAAGTTAGAGGGCTAAATTCACTAAATTAGCAACCCATGAATCGAAAAAACATATTGTCATTATGTTATATATAGTCCATGAATTTATGATATTTAAGCGTTATTGAGCATAACTATTGAGGTCTATGTTGAGGTTTTGATGACTTTAAGTTAAATAGGATTAAAGGGTAAAATTAGATAATTGAATACATGTTAAAAATGCATATTTTTGCCTTGATTATGCTTGCTGTCTCGAATTTATGTGAATTCAGGTGTAGCCTAAAATTCTTGAGACTTTTACTATAACTTCCTGATAATTTATGAGAATTTTCTGTAAATTTTGGTATGTGTTGGATGAGTAGATTGGAAGATATGAATTTTTGAGTGAAAATGTGCTGTTTTGGGAGAAGTCGGGGCTTATTGAACAGCTTAAGGTGAGAAATGAAATTTAAGAAGTTATATGGCTAGATTGAGAGATATATAATGATTAAGGAAAGTTATAGAATCATAAACTACCTATGCACAATAATATGCAATCATGAAGCAATAAATTTGATAATTAGAAATTCTAATTGACATATTTATTGTTATGATGTGTTCGGATTAAAGTACATCGATTATAAATGACATAAGCATGCCTATATGAGTTGGATTGATTGTACTTGAGTTGGAACTTGCTTATGTGAATTGTTAGTTGTGAAGATGTTACGTATGAAGGTGTTGAGCATGAATGATATGAATTACGTGTATCTCATCGACGTAATAAGAAAATAGTAAGAAAATAAGAAACATAAAGAACTAAAGAAGGGAAAAAAGATTGTGTTATTGATCTAAGACCCTATGAATTAAAGAACTCTCTGAAGCTATGGCCATAGAAGTGTCTCGTCAAACTAAAGTCATGAATTGAATTGCTTCCACGAATTCTTGAGAGTATGCGTCCTTCGAGTTTGAGGCTTGCCTCGAGGCCACGAATTGTTTTGCCTTAAGGCCACGAATTGTTTTGCCTCAAGGCCACGAATTGTTTTGCCTCAAGGCCACGAATTGTTTTGGCTCCAAGAATTGGGTCTTGAGAGCGAGATATAAATCTTCTTTCCATTCAAAACTAAGAAGACTTAAAGAATTATTATATGAAGAAATGAATGATTATACATGATGAGCAAGAAAGAATGAATCGATGATTTATAAAATTCATGAATGAACTTAAGAAGAAGAATGAACCCCGATTTCATAAGAAATTAATACGATAAGAATTAAGATATGATTTACGTGATGAATGCCTTACATGATGAATGATTATCCGACGTACTTGCGTAGAAAGAAGAATAAAGTATGTTTGATTGAATTCATGAGTAATTAATGTCATTGTGCTTCTTGGTAAGTTTGTAAGTTTAGTATCTCGCGTGTCATAAGCATGTATGATCCGAATCGCATGTGATGAATGAATAGTGAACTTACGTGTGTTTGTTAATGAATTAATGTGGAAAGTGAAACCAAGGGTTGGGTTTGGGTTATTCACTGGGCTCTTGGAGCTCATGACCTCACCAACATTTTCGAGTACGAAGTTAACACTCCCGGGAGTTGCTTTTGGCTTTTAGAAGAAGCGGACCAACGGATAGGACATCTCTCGCACTTGTTATGTGCTTTATGTTTTCATGCTTGTAAAGATCGATTGTATGTTGTACCAAATTTTTGACTATGTATAATTAAAGATCCATGTGTTTGCTCCGAGCGTGTGGCTTGTTGAGTTTGTGTTGTGTATACTTTGGGCGTGTGACTTGTTGAGTTTATAAATGTGTTTTATGCGGGGTAATGCTTTGAGCCTATAGGATTAGCCATATTACGGATGGAACTTTGCCTGAATTTTCGAGAAAACCTTTGAAAACCTACAAACACGCTTCCGCCAATCTAAGAGAAAACTATTAACCCTAACTTGAAATCTTAAGTAGCCTTGGGAGTTCCTCTCAGGAACTTTGGTGATGTAATACTCTTAGGGTAGGGTTTGGGGTGTTACACTAAGTACCTCAAAACAAAGAACGAGCAGCTCAAAAGGAAGCTCAATGAGTCTCAAGAACTGGTTTTAAAACTCACTCAAGATCGGAAAACCTTGATCTTTTACTTGGCTCTCGGTGTGTCTCTTGTAGAAAAGGTCTTAGTTACAATGTCGAAGAGGAATCTAATTCCTATTCAAGTATTTTCAAAAGTAATTCCGAACTATAAAGTTCAGGAATGGTGAGCATGGTCCAATTCACTCACATGAAAAGAGGACTGAGCCTAGATCAATTTACAGGAAAAAGCCTTCTCCACCTGTTTACAAAAGAAAGATTTTCAAAGAAAAGAGACACGGACTCAGCTTTTCTAGAAGGAAGACTCAAAATTAGACCAAACCCAAAATTATACAAATATGGGTTCCCAAAAGTGCTCTTCCTTAGAGAAAGACTACTGTAAAGACGAGCTACTGGGTTTGTAAGAGGAAGTGAGAAGGGTTAGTTTGATTACGTGTTGTAGGTGACTCGAAACAGAAGGGCCACTGTTACTTAGATAGTGGTTGTTCATGACACATGTCTAGAGATTCAAAACTCTTCTCGAGTTAGAAGATCCGAAGGGAAGAAAAGTCACATTTGGAGATAACAACGAAAGGCAAAATAGTTCCGATTGGCAAGATTGGCCAAGGAAACAACTCAGTCAGCCTAGTATACCTTATCAAAGGGCTTAAGTACAATCTCGTTAGCATTTCTCAGCTATGTGACAAAGGTCAAGAGGTAAGATTCACACGGACCAATTGCAATCAAGTCCGAGGTAAGGTAACACTTATACAATTCCTTTTTAGATTCTACTCAGAACCTATCTTGCTTAAAAGCATATTTGAATGATGATTCTTGGACATGGCATCGTAGACTAGGTCATATTAGCATGCATAGTATCAAGAAGCTTGCATCTCATGGATTGGTTAGGGGTTTACCTAACTATTCATTTAAGAAAGATAAAATCTGTGAAACATGTACAAAAGGAAAGCAGGTCGGATCATCCTTCAAACCGCTCAAAACCGTGTCTACATCCCAAGTGCTTGAATCGGTTCATATGGATTTGTGTGGTGAAATTCCTGTGAAAAGTTTAGGAGGTAAATCATATGTGCTTGTTATTATTGATGATTATTCACAATTTACCTGGGTTTGTTTTCTAAGGAATAAAAATAAAGCTTTCAAAGAGTTCACTAAAATATGTAGGAAAATTCAAGTGGAGTGTGAGACTCAGATTAGAAGAATTTGAACTAACCATGGAAGGGTGTTCGATTACTCGGAATTTGTAGATTTCGTGACAAGAATGACATCTCCCACAATTTCTCTACACTAAGAACTCCTCAACAGAATGGAGTAGTGGAGAGAAAGAACATAACTCTTGAAGAAATAGGAAGGACCATGATAATTAAAAATGATCTACCTTACTATTTCTAGGTCGAGGCGATCAACACAAAGAAATTATACACTTAACGGATGCCTCATCGGACCCATACTCGAAGAAGACACCCTATGAGCTGTACAAGGGAAAGAAGCCCATCATCTCCTACTTTAGATCATTCAGATATAAATGCTTTGTGCATAACAATGGTAAGGAACATCCGATTAAGTTTGATACTAGATCGGATGAAGTTATATTTTCGGGTTACTCAACTCATAGTAAAGCTTATCGAATTTTTAAAAAGGACTAACAAAGTGGAAGAAAGTATCCACATTGTTTTTGATGAGATTGATCTTGGCAGGATAAGTGAAGTCACCTTCTCGGATCTCAAGCTTAACAGAGATGAAGATGACATTCGTTGAAGCCGAGCTCGGAATAAGTCAAAATAGAAGAACTTTGACAACTCAAAATGAGCCAACTCAAAATGCTCGTGACTCGGAATGAACAAAATCAAGAGCCAGCTCAGAATCGTCGAAGAACAAGCCAATGCGAAGCTCAACAAAAGTAACCAAATGAAGATTAGCCTATTCAACCAACAAACTTGGTAAATCGGAGGACATGTAGAGCTTGCAAATATGCATCAAGTCACCCACCTAAGAACATACTTTCCGATATCAACAAGTGGGGTAAGAACTCGTTCTTCTTTGCAGAATCTATGTGCATTTTCAACATTCATATCATTAACCAAACCTAAAAATGTACTAGAAGCCTTTACTAAACCTGAATGGGTAGAGGCCATGCAAAAAGAGCTAAATCAATTTGAAAGAAACCAAGTCTTTACTCGACTAAATGAACTTCGACCACGTAGTAATTGGAACCAAATGGGTTTTCACAAACAAATTGGATGAGGAAGGGTTGGTAGTTAGAAATAAGGCTAGGTTAGTTGCTCAAGGGTATAACCAAGAAGAGGGAATTGATTGTGGGGAAACCTTTGCACCTGTTGCTAGGATTAAGGCAATCAAAATTCTCTTAGCATTTTCATCGAGCATGAACATCAAACTTTATCAAATGGATGTCAAATGTGCATTTCTCAATGGTTATATTCAAGAAGACATGTATGTTGAGCAACTCCTTGGATTTGACAACTCAGAATTTTGAAATCATGTTTTCAAATTGCAAAAGGCTTTATATGGTCTTAAACAAGCTCCGAGAGCTTGGTATGAAAGACTAAGCAGTTTCTTAGTTGAGAATGATTTCAAAAGAGGTCAGATTAACAAAACTCTTTTCACAAAAACCAAGGGGAATAATTTTCTTATCATTCGGATCTATGTTGACGATATTATTTTTGGAGCTACTAATGAAACTCTATGTCATGAGTTTTCCGAGTTGATGAGACAGGAGTTCCAAATGAGCATGATGGGAGAACTCAATTTCTTCCTCGATCCGCAAATCAAGCAAGAAAAGGATGGCATCTATGTCCATCAGTCTAAGTATACGAAGGAGTTATTGAATAAATACAAGCTATAAGATGTGAAGCACGCAATAACACCCATGAGTAGGAGTTTGAAACTGGACTCGGATAATAAAGGTAAAGTCGTAGATCGAAACTCTACAATGGTATGATTGGATCTCTACTTTATCTTACATCTAGTAGGCCGGATATTATGTTTAGTGTCTACCTTTGTGCAAGATTTCAAGCTAATCCCAATGAATTACATCTCACCGTGGTGAATAGAATCTTTAAATATCTTACAGGGACAAAATCTTAGTCAATGGTTTTCAAAGGACTCGGAACCGACTCTCACTGGATACTTAAATGCTGACTATGCTTGGATACAAGGTTGATACAAAGACCACATTAGGATCATGCCAATTTTTGGGTAAATCACTCATTTCCTGGCATTAAAAAAATAGAACTTAGTTACTCTATCAACTGTTGAGGCTAAGTACATTTTAGCTGGAGCTTGCTTGTGCTTAGATTCTCTAGATCAAGCAACACTTGAAGGATCTTGGATTATCATTGACATCTATTCCAATCAAGTGTGACAACCAAAGTGCAATCAACATTACTAAGAATCCAGTTCAACACTCAAAGACAAAGCACATTGAGGTCGGATATCTTTTTCGAGAGACCATTCCGAGAAAGGTGATATTGAACTTCGGTTTATTCCTACAAAATTTCAATTAGCCGATATTTTCAATAAGCTTCGAGTGAAGATCAGTTTTTCTTTATTAGTAATGAGCTTGGCATGTTAAATGCATGATTGTGTGAATTATTGCATGAATTACTCTTTATGATTAATTGTTATATGCTTTGACTAGATAACCAATGGATCGATTGACTCGGAATGGGACCGAGTTATGAGTTATCAATTTTATGAGTGTGTTCTAAGTCACTCGGACACCATACTAAGTTAGACTTAGATTTTGAGCAAAATGGACATTAAAATTTTGGTATCATTTCTAGATAAATGGAGAATCTCATAAATGTTTTCGAAAACTCTTTCTTCTCTCTCGTCTCGTCATGCGAACAGTCGTAGAACTAGCCGTTGGAAGAAAGTCGTTAGAGAAACTAGTCGATTATGCTGCTGAGAGACTCAATGGTTTGATAACCATTGCTTGGTAACCGAGTTAAAAGTCTGTTGGAAGCCTTCTCTCGCTTTTTTGCTCTCACCGGCTCTTTCTTTGTCTCTCTCTCTATCTCTGTCTCTGTCTTTCTCTCTCTCTCTCTCTCTCTCTCTCTCTTCTAATTCTCAAAATTTCTATGTTCTCTACTCTTTCTCTCAAACAATCTCTACTCTCTAACCATGCCTAAGAGAGGATCTGCTGTGGAAGGGGGTTAGGCCACCAAGAAGGCCAAAGCTAAGTCCACTCGTGCTTGAGGCTACCCAAGGCAAAGGCAAAGAGCCCGCCTTAGAAGACCCAAACCATAACATCGTCCAACACTTCATTCCGGACGATAAGTTCTTTCCAAAAACCTCATTCTCCTAGTTGAAACACATCCTTAAAACCGATGTGTACTCCTATCTTTGTTCCTATGAGTATATTTACCCAGCCTTTTGACTAAGTTCTATATTAACATGTTTGTCAACAACAACATCATCTCCTCTCGTCGTCCAAGGTAAGATTGTTCGACTTAATCTCACTCTACTTCATAGACTTTTCAATGTGAAGTCCCTCTTTCTCAATTCCAATCCAATTCCTTTTAAAGAAATCACTGATGATCTCTTTTCTAAATACACCAAAGAGCCTCCTCGATCCGTAAAGAACTTTTCTATGTCTCACATGACCTCGAAGCCGGGCTTCGTGTTTCATTCCGATAAGGACATTCTCTTCCTACTATCCGTCTAAAGAGAACCCCAAATCCAAAGTTTTAAAGGTTTTCTATGACATTCTAGAGGGTTACGAAGTAGACCTCTTCCCTAACATCTTGGAGTAGATAGCCTCTGTTCCTTCCGATTCTAAGAAGACTCCATATCCTTTTGGAGCTCTTCTCACTGCTGTTTTCACTCGGCTTGAGTCCCTCTTCCTTCGACCCTCAAGATGTCTTAGAACCTACCGTTTATCCGGGCGAAGTGAACTTACTGGTCTAGGATACCAGGAAGTCAAGCCTAGTGTTTGGGTTCACTTGTCCGAGTTACCTCCTTCTCCCCACCTTAGACTCGGACAACTCCGAGAGGTCCCTCGTTTGCCTGCTGGACCTTTTTCTTCTCTCGCCGGCTCCTTCGTTAAGCTTATTGAGAAAGTAGCCAACAAGCTTGCTTCTCTTGCTTTAGAGTTGAAATCAACTATGAGCTCTTTCCGAGCTTACATCCCAACTCGACTCGATGCAAAGCTAGGCTCGAGCTTAGCTCAAGGAAAGTCAAGATTTGATTTTTGAGTTCAAGGAGGTCATCAAGCGACAACACGATCAAATTTAGCGCTTTCAAGAGAAAAGATCAAAGGCAGCCGAGGACTCAAAATCTTCCGAAAAATCGAGGAGTCCTCCAGCCCTTCTAAGTCTAACTCGGAAGATGCTCGAAGAAGAAGTAGAAGAAGGACATGGGGAAGCTGAAGGAGGAGAAGAGGAAGAAGAAAACGAGGAAGAAGTTGTCCAACCCGAGGACCATGGCAACCCGTAACTTGAGGTGATCTCTTCGATCACACTCGGAGTGCCTCGAAGAGGCTGGTGAAGTTGGTCGATCCAAAGCCCTTGCCGCGAGAACCTCGGACAACGGTAGTCTTTGAGGAAGAAGAAGAAGAAGAAGAGAAAGATCTTGCTCTGGTTCATAGAACCGAGATCTCTCCTCTACCCGATGTACCCCTTCTAATGCCACCTCACCCAGCTAGTTCAACTCAAGCTTATAGGTGGAGGCGCATAACTCGTTCTTCATCCTCCCTACAGATTGCCCATACCTCCTAATTTCAAACTCGTAATTTCGTTTTTCTTTCTTTTTGTTATTTTTTTTGTCTAACATCCTGTATTTACTTGTTCTTTCCTGCCTCTTTTGTAATTTTTGTTGAAATGCATTAGGGAGGGAAAAGATAGAAAAATAGATGTTTGGTTTAGGGGAGTTTATCCCTCGCTTGTTTTTCGAGTTTTCTTGTACATATGTTTCTTACAATGAATAAAATTTGCATATTTCCGAGCATATTTGTTTCTAAGTATATATTCTATTTTTGTGCTCGATATTATATTTTTACTCTTTACCATCTTTACTCTAATAACTTCAAGAAACATGTTCGAGATATGTTTTGATCTAAGTCGAACTCATAAGTGTTCATCATTATTATTTTTGCTCCGATAAATACTGCGTGCCATGATCATTTCTATGAGAAAACTTACCTCTCTTAATCATTTAGTTTTTATCTTAAGTATAGAATGTCTTTCATCAAAAAGGGGAGATTGAAAACTCAGGTACAACTCTCTATCTCTCTTAGGTTTTGATTCTAAGTCATTCCGAGGTTTATAGAAACTTATATCTAAGTTTTCATCCTATTCCGCCCCACTCGAAACCAGTCTTTTAGCATAACATTCTTAACTGTGTTTCGACCCACTCGGACATAACTTAGAACAATCGCATGAGTAAATAATTTCTCTAAAACTTTTATTCTAAGCACTAACTTTGTGCTTCAAGAGAAAATGAATTATTATGTTAATTTTAATTTCTAAGTCAGGTTATTTACTGAGAATTATTTACTTGATCAATTTTATACATTCTGATATTTTATTCTTTCTAACTTGATCATTTTAAGGATTGACCCAAGATGGAATATGAACCTAATAGATATTAGGCTAAGAAAATTTCATTCTTTTAGGCTGAAGATAATTACGTGCTTAATTACTCTAGTTTAATTATTATCTTTTCCTAATCTTGGACCAAAGTATTTTTATACTTTAAGTACCAGTTTGATTTGCTTTTGTACGTGGGTTAAATAAGCCTAATCTACTTTTGATATACAAAAGTCTGCCGGTTTTTAGCCATTAAACACCGGGAGACGAAATTACCCATTTTTGGACATGGTTTAGACACCGTGTAGGGTTGTTTGTTTCCAAAATTGAAAAAATTTAAATTTGAGTCTACCGGTAGTTTCCACCCCAAATTTCAATCACCTCCAGAGGGTTGGATGATCTTTTGAGCCAAGGATCAATACTCAACCGATCTTTTTCGAGTGACTCGGACTAGCCCTTATAATGGCTATTGAAGCTCACCAATCCATAACAAGTCTTCATGGTCATTCTGCCTTGTTACTTATAAATAGAAGCCACTCCATAAGACTTGAAGATTGCTGAATAGATTGCTTAACACTTACTTAATGCATTCTTATTCAATCTTTAGATTACAACTCCTAATCGGTAATCATTTACTTTCGAGTTGTAAAGAAAGTCTTGAAATCACTCAAATTCTTTCTACTTTCTTTATAAATCCCTTGTCTAAGTTGTAAGGGCTAACTCAGCTCGGTTGTCCCCGCCCATAAGGGTTAACTCAGTCGGGAACTACTAGATCGGATAAGGGAACTTCGAGTTTAGGAAAACTTGTAAAGGAATTGTCTAAGGAAGCAATTCTATTTAGAGTCATTCCTTTGTAATTGAGGATTCAATTAATGGATTTGACTTGGTTTTTCGATTAGCACTGTTCGTGGTTTTCCGCCCTGGAGGGTTTCCACATATTTCGTGTGTACTTAACTTTCGAGTCCACTCTAGAACTCGGAATGAGTTTCTGTCTCTAACTCTGTCCAAAATTGTTTAATATTTTTCTAAAATCCTTTATCACCCTATTCACCCCCTTTAGGATGACTTAACCTCTCCAAGAGCAAACCTTCAATATTGATCGAGCAATGCGTATCGAGAATGATCTACCATACTATTTCTAGGATGAGGTAGTCAGCATCGCTAATGATACGTTGAACATATGTCTTATTCACCCAATCTTGAAGAAAACACCATTTGAGCTCTACAACGGGAAGAAATCCAACATTTCCTGCTTCAAACCTTTTTAGTCTGTAAGTGTTTTGCACACAATAATAGTAAGGATCACTTAACCAATTTTGATACTAGGTCGGATGAAGGCATCTTTCTTGCTTATTCAACTCATAGTAAAGCTTATTGTGTTTTCAATAAGATAACTAACAAAGCAAAAGAAAGTATCCACGTTGTTTTCATCGAAATAGATAATGGCAAGATAAGTGCATTGACATGCCCATATCCGAAATTGAGCAGAGATGATGATGATTTAATTGAACCTGAGCTCGGAATGACTGAAAAGAAAATAACTTAGGAACCAACCGACCCAGTTCAAGACTTAACTCGGACTCCACCAGCTCAAGAAGGGACTAAGGTTCAACCAATAGAGGAAACAAACATCCAAGATGAAGGTTTGCTCTTGGAGAGAGTTAGTCATCCTAGAGGGGGAGAATAGGGTGATGAGGAAATTTAAATAATAAAAGGAAGAATTAAGCCAAAACCGACTTTGAAGCAATCCGAGTCTAGATTGGACTTAGAAAAGTAATAACTCAAAAACTACGTGGAAACCCTCCTGGGCGGAAAACCACAGCCAGTGCTCATCTAAGCACCAAGTCAAATCCACTATTTTTAATCCACAAAATATAGTAGACAGACTTAACTGAATTGCTCCCTTAGACAATTCCTTACAAGGATTTCCTAGACTCAAAAATTCCCTTATCCGATCTAGTACTTCCTAACCGAGGTAACCTTTACAGCTAGAGACAAGCTGGGCTGAGTTATCCCTTACAGCTCAGTCAAGGGACCTTGCTCGGAAAGTAAGAAGAGAAGTTGTGACTGATTACAAGACCTTACAACTCGGAAAGATGTTAAGTATAGAGTTGGAGTCATAAGTAGAAGATTGAATATGAATACAAAGACTTTTGCTTAAGTATGTGTATGACAATGATTCCAACAATCTTCAACTCTTGAGAGTTGACTTCTATTTATAGATGACCACGCAGATTAGCCGTTGTGACTAGCTTCGATTGGAAGTCTTACGTGACCGTTGTAACGGTTCTTCCGAGTCACTCGAAAAGATGCGTTGAGTTGTGAACGTTGTGCAACGGCTCTTGACTTCTTAGGATGTCTCAATCAACTGGTGGTGTCCGAAAAATAGAGTGCAAACCACCGTTGAGCTTAGCATTGAAGATTTCTAGTTTTGGAAACGGACAACCCCGACACGGTTCGGGGCCTTCGTCGAAGTAGAAAAAGCCTTGTCTCGCTGGTGATTTGACATCTTGAAGCCGGTTACTTTTGTAATTCAAAAGTAGGATGACCTCGTTTAAATAACCTACAAAAGTAAATCAATTTGGTTCTCAAAGTATAAAATACTTTGGTCCAAGATTAGACAGAGATAAAAATTTTATTAAGATAATTAAGTGTATAATTATCCGAGTCCCGGGAGAGTGGAATTTTCTAAGTCTAATATTCATTATACTCAAATTTCAACTGAATCGAGGCTAGGCATAAATCAAATCGGATAAAGAATATCGAGTAGTACTCGCTTGATCTAGACTAACAAAGTTCAAACGAAACAAGCTCACTTGGAAAGATGAATTACCACTCGTAATTCACTTAGAACTTAAAATATGAAGTCGGACCTGAATATAAGAGCGTTAGAGTGATTGTTTGAACAAGCGATATATCCGAGTGTTGTCCGAGTGACTCGAAGCTGCAGATGTAGAAAGATGATCAATGAGTATGCTTTACGAGTCGATCAGAATCAAATGAAACCAATTCAATGGTTTACGTAACACTTAGAAAAGATTCTATACCACTCGGAAAAGTTTCTATATCACTTAGAATGACTTGTAATCAAAACTTATAAGAGATGGAGTTTTATACCCGATTCCTTGACAGTCACTCGGAATGTTACTCATGCACGATCCGAGTCTTCACAAGACTCAAATTTGGTAAATCAAAGGTCGGGTAAAGGCTTGAGGTATATTTGTAGTCATCCTCCCGAGAACATTATTCCCGACATTAAATTAGGTGTACAAACTCATTTTTCTTCGGGAAATTTTTGCACATTTTCTGCATTCATATACATAATAGAACCTAAGAATGTTGTAGAAGCCTTAGTTGAACTTGAATAGGTAGAGGCCATACAAGAAGAACTCTCTCGGTTTCAGAGAAACCAAGTTTGGACCTTAACTAACCGACCAATTAACCACCCAGTTATAGGAACCAAATGAGTTTTCAAGAATAAATTGGATAAGGAGGGCTTAGTAGTCATAAATAAGGCCAAATTAGTAGCCCAAGGGTACAATCAAGAAAAGGGTATTGGTTGTGGGGAAATCTTTGCACCTATTGCTTGGATTGAAGCCATTAGAATTTTATTTGCATTTGCATTTAGCATGAACATCAAACTTTACTAAATGGATGTTAAATGTGCTTTTCTAAATGGTTATATTCAAGAAGAACTTTTTGTTAAGCAACCCCTGGATTTGAAAATCCTCATTTTCCAAAACATGTTTCAAATTACAAAAGACACTTTATGGTTTGAAATAAGCTTCAAGAGCTTGGTATGAAAGACTATGTAATTTCTTGGTTAAAAGTAATTTTAAAAGAGGTTTGATTGACAAAACTTTATTTACAAAAACCAAGGGAAAATATTTTATTGTCATTCAAATCTATGTTGCTGATATTATTTTTGGAGCTATTAATGAAACTATTTTCCAAGAATTTTCCGAGTTAATGAGGCAGGAATTTCAAATGAGCATGAAAGGAGAACTAAATTTCTTCCTTGGATTACAAATCAAACAAGATAAGGATGGAATTTATGTTCATAAGTCCAAGTATGTGATCGAGTTACTCAAGAAATACAAACTTCAAGATGTTAAGCCAAGCAACTACACTTACGGCAAGCGACACAAAACTAGACTCAAATAAGATGGGAATACATTAGAAAATCTACAAAGTTATGATTAGATCTCTACTTTACCTAACTTCTCTTAGGCCGGATGTCAAGTTAAGTGTATCTGTGTGTGCAAGATTTCAAGCTAACCCAAAGGAATCTCATATCTTTGCAATGAAGAGAATTTTTAGATATCTTGCAAGCACTCAGTCATTAGTTCTCCGGTATGCCTAGGACTCGGGTCTAACCCTCAATGGCTACTCAAATGTTGATTATGCTGCATATAAGGTTGATAGGAAGAGTACATCAGGAGCAAATCAATTCCTTGGACAATCCTTGATCTCCCGGCACTCAAAGGAGTAGAACTCGATCACCTTAGTTAAGACTGTGTACATAGCATCATGAGTTTGCTGTGCTTATTAGTTGATGTGGATCAAGCAACACTGAGCTTCTTAATAATACCTATCAAATGTGATAATCAAAGTGTAGTTAACATAATAAAGGACCCCGATCATGCTCAAAAAAGTGATATTGAGTTAGAATTTATTCTTACTAAGCTTTAATTAGCAGATATTTTCACAAAAACCTTAGGTGAAGATCAGTTTTGCATTATTAGAAATGTGCTTGGTATGTTAAATTCTTGATTATGTGATTAGTTGAGTAATTTATTATGTGCTTATGTTAATTGAGCATGTTTTCTATGTGAGATATTTGATAGACTGGTAGTTTAGTTGAAATTCATGAAACCGAGTCTCGGTCATTGGCTATATGAGTTGTTTCGAGCACTTAGAGCACTAACTAAGTCAAATTTATTTGAAAGAAAAATAGACATTCAAATATCCGAGGTCATCTCTAACTAATAGAGAAACTTAGATAAACTTTTTGCAAACTTTTCTCTCTCTTTCCCACGTGTTCCGATCACAAAACTAGCCATTGGGAATCGTTGACTCATCAAGACGTTGGAAACTAGTTGTTCGAATACACCGGAAATTAGTCTTACTTTACTAGCCATTTGAGAGTGTTTCTTCTATAAATACTCCTCATTTTGGTTGATATATAATATAACCGATTTCTATTTCTCTCATAAAAACCTTTTAAAACATTGTATTAATTTTAGTTGATGTTTTAAAACATAAATTTTTATCTTAATCCTTTGTAATCTAATTTTTTAAGGATTAAAAGGTATTTAGTCCCTCTAAATGGTGGAAGAAGTTACTTTATTATAGAGGTTTATCCTATCTTTATTTTGTAATTGTTAATCAAACCATGCTTTAAAGCCTTGATCTTATTAAGGTTGTGGAACCTAATGGGTATTAGCCTTACCAAGATCTCATTTCATGTCTTCAAAGATGGCTTAAGTGTGCAAGGGTGGCATGACAATGCCATGGCAACAAGAAATCGAACGCAAAAAACAAGATGGAAATAGCGAGAGGATTGATAAGGCCAAGACCATGCAAGGCATAATTCCGGCCTAATGCTCGGGTTTCAATTAGTTCCGCATTGTTTCTGTTTTCTTGTTGGGGGTTATGATGATATAGCGGTTGATTAACCTCCACTGATGTATACACACAGCAAATAGCTATCCCTCGTAAGCAAAATACATCTAGTGCAATGATTCGTGGTTTTTCTCAATTTAGGTTTCCAAGTAAATATTCTTATGTTTCGTTTAATTATTTTTCTTCTTATTCTTCATTATTGTTTGTGGATGTGACTCTTGATCCTAACAACTGGTATTAGAGCTTTCAATTGAAGTTTTAGAGCCATATGATCCTTAGACCTTGGATTTGGTAACAAACAACCCCGACACGGTGTTTGAGCCTTATCCGGAAAAGGTGTTTTTACGTCTACCGGTGTTTAACGGTTAGAAGACGGTTGCTTTTGCTTTTCAAAATAAGATTAGAACATTTTAATCAACCTATAAAAGGAAATAAAAGTGGTATTCAAAGTATAAAAATACTTTGGTCTAAGATTAGGAATGGATAATAATTAATTCATAATAATTAAGCACTTAATTATCCTTATCATGAAAGAATGGAATTTTCTAAGTCTAATATTCAATATGTTCAAATTCCATTTTATGCCTATCCTTAAATGATTGAATTGTTAAGAATAAATAGACACCAAGTATCACAAAGATCAGGTAAATAATTTCTTTAAGTAAACTAACTTAGAAATGTGAATTAGCGCAGTAATTCATTTTCGGTTAGATCATTAAGTTAGTACTCGGAATAAGATAAGTTTGTCGGATGATAAATCTAATCAGTCGGACACGTTCATTTATTGGTTTATCTAACCCCATTGAGCTTTAATAAGTTTTGTACTCAAGGCATATATTCCGTAGCTAGATGCATTCCATAAATATCCCTTATTACTCTTCATGCATCAAATTTTATTCTTGGATATCATTTCCTTATTTGGCTTTATACTATATTGCTGAATTAAGGAAATATTCTCTCTAAATATAATCCCTAAAATCTCGGATATATTGGAGCACTTTATGGTATGATTTTATTGAATAAAATCTCACTCTTTCATTAGATTTTATTATTCTTATTTTTGGAAAGGATATTAGTCGGTTCATGCCCTTATTCGTTGCAAGTATAAGAAAAATGCAACCACGTGAATTAAGCAATGATTGAAGGTTGCTAAAGCAGGATTAACATTTAAAGATACATAAGTAAATCAAGAGACAAGCCAAACTTGGAAAGTATCAAGATTCCGACCAGCAGTTAGATTCTACCAAGATCAAGTTACCAAGTGAGTCGGAGAAGATCAAAACTCCAACGGTAACTCCAATGGTCATCTAATTGAAGGGAAAACTATAAAGATATACGCTAAGATCGTGGATGGAAGAAGCAAGAGAATACACTTCATATCTTATCTTAATCTCTTGTAATTGTGCGTGATCGGATTATTCTTGTAGCAAAGTGTCTAAGGGTTAGATACTTTGTGAGTCAGTAGCAAAGAGTCTTGGGGAAGACTAATTTGTGAGTTGTAACACTTGAGAGAAGTGTGAGCCGTGGGCCTTAAGAGTTAGTGTACTCAAAAGGTCAGTTAGAAAGTTAAGTGAAGAACTTGTCCGACAGTTAGAGTAATAAGAAAAGTAGAAGATAATCCTAAGGGAGGAAACCTTAAGCGATCACTAACCTAGATATTTGGATCCGGGCCAAGATTGTGAACAAACAAACTTGCATTGTCCCATTTACTTTTCTATTTGTTTGTTTTCATATATTTGACCTCTCGGCTCTTAGTCGATCGGACGCCTCAAAATTTTAAAATACCCTATTCACCCCCTCTAGGGTATATCCGACCCTCTAGGAATTTTCAAGTTGCATTTGAGTAGGTCGGGAACCTAGTGAAGTGTGTTCTACTCAAGAAATGGTTCTGAATAAGTTAGATAGTATTGAAAACTTAAAGATAAGCTTCTTAAAGATTTAGAATGACTTGAAATCAAAATCATAGAGAGATAGAAAGTTATACCCGAGTCTTCAATGTCCTCCTTTTGATGAAAGGCATTCCATAATTAAGATAGAAGATAAAAGTTCAAAGAGTTAAGTTTTCATTGCTTAGAAATGAATGACTATTAGATATTCTTTGTGAAGTTTTGTTGTGAGAGCATTTTGATACAAGATATATCGGAGCAAAAATATTAGAACATAAAATCATATATGTCTCGGAGCATAATATCAAAGTATATGAGCCAATGATCGGAGCGAGAGATATGCTATGTTAAAGCAAAGATGAAATATGGATAATACAACTCATTTGTACTTAAAAATAGAGAAATGTAATTGAAGCTCGGAAAGTATCATACGGATAAACTACTAAGTTTCTAAGAAAACCGAGCAACTCCCCTAAGCCAAACATCTATCTTTTTCTTTCCCCATATGTATTTCATCAAAAAATAAAGAAGGAAGAGTACCAAAAAGTACGAAGATGTTAGATGAAAAAAATTTGAAATTAAGAGGGAGGTGGAGTAGTATGCGTTGAAGAAGAAGAACGAGGGCCTCTTTTTTTAGTTCTTTAGCCTTGTGTAGAAGTAGCTAGGCGAGGTGGCAAGAGCAATGGTAAGTCCGGAACTTGAAGTACACTCTGTGAAGCAGAGGTTGTACATCCTTCGGCTCTTCCTCTAAGCCCTCAGCCTCTTTAGTTTGAGGCTGCTATATAGAGGAGGGAGCCTTAGATTAGCCTACATCCCTAGCCTCTTTTGAGGCGGACTCAGTATGGTCTAAGGAGATCACCTCGGGTTCTTTCTCCCCTTGGCCTTTAGCTGGGCCTATTCTAGTTCCTTCTTCTCTTTCTTCTTCTCCTTCTTCTCCTTCTTACCCGGAGTCAAAAGAGCTTGAGGACTCTAAGGATGATGTCTGCTTCGAGTGAGATTTTGAGTCCTCACTGCTTATGATCTTCGCTCTTGGAGGTGGCGAATATGGTCTTGTTAGAGCATGATGACATCTCTCAGCTCACTTACCAGGGCTTGAATTTGATCAATCGCTTCGAGCCGTCCTCTAAAGTTGAGTCAAGATAGGCATGAATGCCTAAAAGCCGCGAGGTTTGATTTCAACTTTTTGGCCGGAGTAGCAAACTAAGAAGCCACCTTCCGAAGCAAATCAAAAGAAGGGGCAGGCTGGGAAGGGAAGGTCCAGCTGTGAGAAGAGGAGTCTTAGGACCTTTCTAAGTTTGAGGTGAAGGAGGATGAAGTAACTCGGAATTGTGAGCCTAGACACCGGATGAGATTTCCGGTATCCTAGTCCAATAAGCTCATTTCTACCTATGCGGACAGCTAGCTCCATAAATTTTTGTGGATCACTTGGGAGATCAAAGATAGCAGAAAGTAAAGCTCCGAAAGGAAGAGAGGGCTTTTTCTCGATATGAGGGAACATAGGCTATCTGTTCCAAGATGAAGGGGAAGAGGGCAACCTCATACCCTTCGAGGATATCATAGAGAACCTTAAGAACTTTACTTGTTTGGGTTTTCTTTTGAGGGATAGAAGGAGAACATAGTTCTCATCATAATGAAGCAAAGAAGTCTTGCTTCGGAGATCATCTAAGTCATAGAAAAGTTCTTTCCGGACTAAGGAATCTCTTTGGAGTATTTGTCAAAGAAATCATCAGCGATTTCATTGAACGAAATTGGGTTTAAGTTCAAAAGAGACACTTAACATCAAAAAGGTTGTGAAGGCGAGAGAGAGAGAGATTGATACGAATAGTTTTCCCTTGAACAATAGATTAGATTATATTATCTCTCGCAACCATGTTTTTGTAGAACTAGGTGACGAGTTATGGATAGATGTAATCACAAAAACACAAATACTTGTAATTACTTGTATTGAGGATGGGCTTGATCCACGAAAATTTTGTGGTAGAGAAGAATTTTTCCTTAATAAAATAGTGTTGGGCAATGATGAGCTTTTGGTCATCGTAGGTAAGAGCTTTCCCCTTAGAAGGGTCCTTTTGAGGATTATCAAAATGGGTGGATTTGATGCTAGTCTTCTTGGTGGCTGAACCTCTTTTACAACGCTTCCTCTCTTAGGCATGTTTGAGAGAAAGGAGAAGGAGATTAAGATTAAGAAAGTAAGCAAGTGAATGAGTGAGAAAGAGAGTTGAGAGTTGAGAATCGAAATGGAACGAGTGTTCAAGCAAGTGATTCCGAGTACGAGATAGAAGACAACAAGAGTGAGAGCAAGAGATAGCAAAGTGAATAAATGAGGACGAATGGGAGCTATTTAAAGACCAAGAGCTCTCATAGAACACAAGCCTTTCGACTTCGCCCTTAGAGTAACGGTTACAGATCTGTTGGGTATTCTAGTGAACAACGGTTATGTCTTGAAACCGCTTCTCTCTAAAGGATAGTTTTCAGACCGTTCGCATAACAGAGTGAGAAAGAGAGATTTTTGAAAACATTCCCAACATTCTCCATTGATCTAGAGATGATCTCATAATTTTGATGTCCATTTTTCTCATAAACCGAGTCCGACTCGGTGATGCGTCTATGTGACTCAAAACACACTCGGAAAATTAATAACTCATAGCTCAAGTATTATTTTGGTTCAACTGATCCATTTGTTATTCACTTAGAATATATAATAATCAATCAAATTCATAACAACTCATGCAATAAATCAGATAATCATGTTATTATCATGCCAAGTTCATTTCTAATAAAGCAAAACTGATCTTCACTCAAAGGTTTTGTGAATATATCAAGTAATTGAAATTTGGTAGGAATAAACTCAAGTTCAATATCACTTTTCTCATAATGGTCTCTCAGAAAATGATACATGACCTCAATGTGTTTCATTTTTTAGTGTTGAACTGGATTCTTCAAGATGCTAATGGCACTTTGATTATCACACTTGATTAGGATAGATGTAAATGACAGTCCAAGATCCTTCAAGTGTTGCTTGATTCGGAGAATCTAAGCATAGCAAGCTTTAGATGCTATGTACTCAGCCTCAGCAGTTGATAGAGCAACCGAGTTTTGCTCCTTTCAATGCCAGGAGATGAGTGATTAACCAAGAAATTGACATGCTCCTAAGGTGCTCTTTCTATCAACTTTGTATCCAACATAGTCAGCATCCGAGTATCAAGTGAGAGTCGGATCCGAGTCTTTTGAATACCAGAGACTTAGTGTTAGAGGCCCTGGAAGATATCTAAAAATTCTCTTCACCATAGTGAGATATGACTCCTTTAGGTTAGCTTGAAATCTTGCACATAGATAAACACTAAACATGATGTCAGGCCTAGTAGACGTAAGATAAACTAGAAATCCAAGAAGTTTTATTTTCTTGGTTATAATACTAACTTGTTTGGATATGAAGTATGAGATGGTAAAAGGTTTTTAAACATTGTAACGTTGTCTTCAATGAATGTGTCTTGTACAGGGATAGGTTGGTAAAGGGTTTTGCTGATAAAGAGACAGTTGGAGCTAGTATGGGTGATAAGCAACTTGTTGAAATCTCCTAGAATGGGAGAAATCTAAGGCATAGGATGGACTTGCAAATAGGTCACTAGTGCGCCACGAGTTCATTTACAAGAACCAGTTACATATTAAGACACTTCTCATAAGTATGATCCTGAGACACCACTTATGTTGAGATGTTCAATTAGGTCAATGAAAGGTAAAGTTTCATAAAGATACTCTCATTTTCTTCATTATCTTTTGTTGGCCGATACCGGTGAGCCAGAATCATACACTAAGGCTATGAAAGTGGATAATTTCTCCAAGGCTAAGTTTACAATGGATGATGATATTGCCTCCTTGGATAAAAATAAAACTTAGGTATTGACGGAGTTACCGGTAAGAATGTTTTTTAAACAAGTAGGTATATAGGGTCAAGAATGAGCCTAATGGTCTTATGAGGTATGAGGCTAGGTTAGTAGTTAAGGGGTTCTCACAAAAGGAAGGTGTTGATTATACTAAATTTTTTCTCCTATAGTGAAACTAAATAGCATTGGAGTTGTTTTTATCTTGGTTGCAGCTAAGGATTTGTACTTGGAGCAAATGGATGTGAAAACGGTGTTTTTACATGGTGATTTGGAGAAGGACTTGTATATGGTGAAACCATAATTTTATGAGATTCTCGTGGACGAACGCTTGGTGTGTAGGCCTACTGCTCGGGCTTGTACCGAGGCATTCTTGCCACCCCTAACACTCTATTTTAGTTCTCAATAAATGCTAACTTAGGAGACTTATGTGTTTTTTTTACTTTGTTAAGTAATTAATCAAAGGGGCGAAAACTCGAGATAACATCAAGGTTTTAAGGAGCAAATGAACGCTAAAGGTGCGGACCCGAGAAAGAGAAACAAACTTTGAAGAATTGGCCAAGAAGTTAATGGCACGGTCGTGCCAGTACATTTCATGACCGTGCCTAATTGATCAACCCCGTAACTCTGAAAGCCACAAGGTGCCTAATTTTCGGGGCCTATAAAAATGTCTGTTTCGACTCGATTTTAGGGGTTCGCCATTTCTCTATTTTTAGATTTTTAGTATTAGTTTTCTCTATAATCTCTCTCTACATTCTTTAAATGTTATGAGTTCAAATTAATGCAAGTTTTGGCTTTTATACTTTCATTTGATTGCTTTGTAAATTTCTTCTACTTTGATGCTAATTTCAAGGATTTTATTCCATGTTCTATTCCGATTATCTAAAAACCCACACCAAAACCCCTCATTTAGGTGAGAGTGAGGGTAAAAGTGATTAAAGACTCACCTTTAGTTGGGTTAGAGGCTTTTCTTCACTTTTACAATCTTAAATCACCACCTTTGTTGCACCAAAGCCATTGATTTTTCTATTTTCCCCTTTTCCTTGGTTTTTTTCATTATTAGGCCCACAAAATGTGTGTCTTTGATTGGAGAATTGTGCTGGGAACATGGGATCAATGTTGGATATTCTTGCAATGGGTAACTTTTCCTTAATCCCTCTATTTTAGATTTTGTTTAGTGGTGGTTATTTAGGATTGTTTTTATTTATTGCTCTAGTTGTGGATATCTAGGGTTGTTGTTTATTTGAGAGTAATTGTGATTTTGTTGGTGATCAGGTTGAGGAGAAACTTAGTTGTTGTGCCCAAGCGGATTTGATCACCATTAGTAGTTTAGTTTAGCATATTTGTTAGTTTTAGCATTTAGTGTTTGTTTATTTAGTAGTTTAATTATTTGTTAGTAGTTTAGTTCATTGAGTGAATCCCTTTTCAATCAAATATTAGTGGTAGTTTTCCTCCATCCATGAGGATGATAATCTAAACCCCTTATCTACAATTGAACACCTATAAAGAGCCAACATGGTTTGAAGCAAGCTCCGAGGCAATGGCACTTCAAGTTTGGCATCTTTACATGCAACGAAGGTTTCCTAAGAAGTAATAAGGATCAATGTTATTACTTCAAAAGATTCACTGATTCTTATGTCGTTTTACATCTATATGTGGATGATATATTGATTGTAGGATCTTGTATAATGAAAATCAACAAACTCAAGGAGGAAATATCGAAACAATTTGAGATGAAGGACTTGGGCCCTCCAAAAGAAATTCTTAACATGAGAATTTCCAGAGGTAGGTCCACAGGCACTTTGAAGTTATCTTAAGAAGACTATGTACTCAAAGTCTTGGATCGATTTAATGATGGTGATGCAAAGCCAATAAAAACCTTGCTGGAAAATCATATCGAATTGACCAAGGAGCATTCTCCCAAGACAAATGAAGAGCAAGACTACATAACCAAGGTTCCTTATGCATCTACAGTTGGAAGCTTGACGTATGCAATGGTTTGTACTAGACCGGACATAGCCTTTGGAGTGGGAACTACAGGAAGATTTATGGTAGATCCCGGAGAAGCGCATTGGGAAGCTGTGAAATAGCTTCTAAGGACTTGAAGGGCACTTCTAGTTCCTCGCTTGTGTTTTATGAGAGAAAGCTTGAACTTGAAGGCTTTGTTCATGTTGATTTGAGTGGAGATTTTAATATTCGCAAGAGTACAACTCAGTATGTATTCACACTTGGTGGCATAGCTGTGAGTTGGATGACTAGACTTCAAATTTGTATAGCAATGTCTGCGACAAAATCATAATACACTATTATGTCCGAAGTCGGGAACGAAATGGTTTGGTTGCAAGATTTCTTTGATGTCCTAGAAGGAAAATAAAGTGTTGAAGTTCTCTACAGTGACAACAAAAAGCGTCATGTAGTTAAGAAAGAATCCAATCTTGCATTCAATAACAAAGCATATTCAACGCAGTAAGTTTCATTTCGTTCGTACTTTGTTGGAGATTGGTGATTTGCGGCTTGAGAAGAGTTTGGGTAGTAGGAATCCGATAGATATATTTACTAGAGGGAATTGATCTCAAGAACTTGAGGTTGTGTAAAACCTCATTTGGTCTTCGTTATCGATGATGAGAGTGTTATGATACACTAGAGAGGGGTATGTAGTGATAAGGAAGTTGTAACATTAATCTCCAAGTGTGATATTGATGAGGTTGTAGATCCTAATGGGTATAGGGTTTGGAAAGATCTCATTTTGTGGATTTAAAGATGGCTTGACCATGCAAGGGTGTCATAATCTGTGCCATGGCAAGAAGAAAAAAATGTAGAAAACAAGTCGGGAGCGGCATAATACGATCATGATCAAGATCATGCCAAGTCCCTAACACGACCGTGCTACGCGCAATTATGTCTTGATGCTCGGGTTTTGTCCGTAATGCATTGCTTCTATTGGCTTGTTGGGGATTATGATTATATAATGACTGTTTAACCTCCATTGATGCATACACACACCAAGTAGTTATCCCTTGTAAACAAAATCGGTATAGTGCAATCATTCGAGATTTTTTCGATTGGGTTTTCCACGTAAAAACTCTTCTGTCTCATTTTCAAAATTTTCTTCTTGTTTCTTTATTATTGCTTGTAAGTGTGATTCTCAATTCCAACAGAAATGTGCCAATTTCACTCAAGGTCTTTGAACACAAATTCCGACTGTAATTGTTCAAGTACACTAACTACAACCTGACAGTTTAGTAGGATGCTTTGTGTCATTTTCACTATCCCATTATCGCACAATAATATTTTCATCAACTACATGACATTTAAACCAAATGCGAAAGGTTTTCTAACAATCGAAAAAAAGGTTGCTAGTCGATGCACTTATAACGATTCGATGAATTCGACAATCACCACAATTAAGAGAATCATAACCATGCATGTGTTGTACCATATTTTATCCATTCATTTTTGATAATTTTTATAAAAATTAAAAACTATATTATATCAATATTTATTAATATGAATAGGACTATTTTTTAGGCTTCCCTTGATTGTCTCAAATTCATCAACATATAGCACAAAAAAATTAAAAGGTTTCAGCTTCCTTCTCTATCTTTTCAACTCTCAATCCCCTCACCCCAAAAAAAGAAGTCAAGCCTTCATAACATCCAAGCATTGGCTATTCCATGCCATTTTCGGCAACCAAGATGTCATCAGTTGAGTTCTTTCTCTTAGAAAAGTGATAAAATTTGAAGGGGAACATACAGCTTTGGGAATGAAACTTTCTATTCTATTTTTTCCTGCCCTCTTGTGAATGTCACTACATGCCTATTTATACATAGGAAGGAATACCCTTATTCAAACTATTGATCTCAATTTGATTTTGTCTCAAACTAGATCTACTAATAATAATCAAATACTACTTGCTAAGTTTATCTCAAACTAGATCTCCTAATAATAATCAAATAAAATACTACTTACTAACATATTTTCTAATAACAGTCAAATACATGTTAACACTCCCCTTCAAGTTGGAGCATGTGGATTAACAATGCCCAACTTGGATCTTAGAAACTTGAACTCCTCCCGTCCTAGGGCTTTAGTGAAGATGTCAGCTGGCTGTTGTAAAGTGTGAATCTTAACCAATTGGAGTATCTTAGCTTCGACCTTCTCACGTATGAAATGACAGATCAATTTCAATTTGTTTTGTTCGGTCATGAAATACTGGGTTGTTGGCAATGTGTAGGGCTGCTCGACTGTCGTAAAATAGCCGCAGAAGAGTACTGTGAAATATTCCTAAGGCGGCTAGAAAATTCATCAACCATATTAACTCACTAGTAGCACTGGCCATTGAACGATATTTGGCTTCAGCTCGATGAGCGAGACACGGTAGCTTGTTTCTTCGTTTTTCAGGATATGGGTGAATCTCCAAGTAACATAAAATACCCAGTTAAAGATCTTCGTGAGAAAGGACATGCTCCCCAATCCGAATCACGTAATCCTATGAGTTGGAGGTTGCAGTCCTTTCGGAGAACAATACCTTGTCCGGCGGTCCCCTTCATAGAGCGTATCACACATGGCGTGCAGCTTCCATATGCTTGGTTTTGGGTGTATGCATGAACTAGGATAATATGTGAACTGCATAGGTGAGATCAGGCCTAGTGATAGTGAGGTAGATTAGACGTCCCACTACACGACGATAACTGGAAGGGTCCTCTAACAACTTCCCTTTGCAAGGGTAAGTTTGTGATTTTGCTCGATAGGGAATTCCGCAGGTTTTTCTCTTAAAAGTCCACACTCATCTACTATTTCTAGGGCGTACTGCCTTTGACTTAGAAATAGGCCCCGAGATCCTCTTGCAACTTCAATTCCAAGAAAATACTTCAAAGGACCGAGATCCTTTATACTCGAAGCATCTATTTAGGTAGTCTTTGAAATTTTGACATGCCTGCGATTGTTGCTGGCAAGGACTATATCATCCACATAAACTAGGAGTGTCATGAAGACATCTCCCCGTCAATAGGTAAACAAGGAGTAATATGCATACAACTTGGTGAATCCGTATTCACAAAGTTTGGAGCATAGTTTGGCAAACCATTGGCGAGGCACTGACGAAGTCCATATAATGATTTTTTCAATTTACAAACCTGGTTAGGACTAGATGGGGTGTACTCGGGAGGCAATTTCATGTATACCTCTTCATTCAAGTCTCCATGAAGAAATGCATTATTAACATCCATTTGATGTAGATCCCATCCTTTTACAATGGCAACAATGAGAAAGCGACGTACACTAGTCATCTTAGCCACAGGTGCAAAATTCCCCTTGTAATCAATTCCTACCACTTGGTGATCTCGTCGCACCACTAGGCGTGCCTTGTAGCATTGGATGCTACCGTCCGAGTTGTACTTCACTCGATAAACCCACTTGTCTGTTAATGGGATTCTTTCCGGTGGGAAGATCAACTATGTCCCATGTTTCGTTTTTGTCCGGGCGGTGACTTCATCATTTATTGCCTTCCTCCAAGACTCGTCTTTTACAGACCTCTTGATAAAGATGAGGTTCGTGAATCTTCATAGTGGCTGCCAAGAACTTTTGATGTGAAGGTAAAAAGTTAGTATTTGTGACATACTTATGTCAAGGATAACACATACCTGAAAATTCCTTTTGGCGTAGGGTCGTAGCAGAGACGGGTTTCTTCAACATAGCATTGTAGCAAATATAGTCATTCAGTCGAGTAGGCGGCCTTTTCATTCGATGCGACAATTCTAAATTCCGAGTTTCGGACACTTGCTGCTGAGCTGCTACTTCGAGTCACTTCTTCGGCCCTTCTTCGGCCCAGGTGCATGTTGCAGGCTAGGCGCGGCTGCTTGGTTCGATCGAATTTTGTCCAGCGCCCCACCTCCTATGGCCTAGTTGCACTCTTTTTAATCCCTTGCTGCCGTGGCCCAGCTCCTCCTAGCGTCCCATTACTACTCCCCTTGGTCCTTCATCCTCCAAAATATGTGGGCTCACATAAAATTTTGAGGTTTCCGGGTTGGCCCAAGAGGAAATATTAGAGTTTCTTTTCTCTTTGTCTAAATTTTTGTTGGGAAAAGGGTAAACTTCTTCCGAAAACACAACGTCCCTACTATCAAAAACATTGTGGGTTTCCAAATCGTATAGTCTCCAAGCCTTTTTCTATAGGGGTAGCCCACAAAAATACACTTCGACTTTTAGTAGAACATTTGTCATGTCCTAGAGTTTTGGCAAAACTCAAACACCTAAAAGTCCTAATATGATCATAAGAAGGTGTCTTATTAAAAACCAACTCATATGGGGTTTTTCCATTTACGAGCCTATTTGGTATTCTATTTATCAAATATGATGTCTGTCAATATACACTCTCCCCAAAAACTCAAAGGTAAACTTGCTTGGAACCTCAAGGCTTGGCCACATTTAAAATATGCCTATGCTTCCATTCTACTCTCCCATTTTGTTGGGGTGTTCTTGTGCAACTAGTCTAGTGTATTATTCTTTAATCAGCATAAAAACTTTTCATGGGCCCAGATTTGAATTCAAGCCCATTGTCGCTTCTTACTACCTTGACAAGTGTATTAAACCGGGTTTTCACCATGGCCACAAAACCCTTGAGAAGTTTTTCGGTTTCACTCTTTTCCTTCATCAAGCAAATCCATACCCCTCTACTAAAATCGTCAACTATCGAAAGGAAATAATGGGCACCGCATGAGGATGGTTCTTTATAGGGACCCCAAATATCACAATAAATGATGTCAAACAAGTTTTCAGCTTTATTTTCACTTAAAGAAAATTTATTTCTTGTTTGCTTTGCACGAAGACAAATCTCACACACATCACCCAATTTTTGTGTACCAAAACAATCTACAGATTTAGGAAACAAACTCATGACTCCGGAGGAAGGATGACCCATTCGTTTATGCCACAATTATCCGGTGTTGACTACATTTGCTTTAAACTTCTTCCTTTCCTTTTCTTCGTAACAATAAACCCCGTCTCGTTCGTCACCCGTACCAATCGGAATCTTCGTAGTGTGGTCCTGTTGTAAGACCCCGAAATTTTAGGTGCTTGCTTGGTAATGAGTTAAGCTACTGAAAGTTAAGTTAAAAAATTCGAAATTATTAAATTAAGTGAATTAGAATTTTTCCGAGTCAAAATTAAAACCCGAGAACCGAAACCGAGCATGGGCCAGCTTAATTGGGCTTATTGAAATTGAAGTTGGGCCCAATTCTCAAGGTCCAAAGCAGAAAAATCAAAAGAAAAAGAAAGGAAAATGAAAAAGGGATGGTTGGCATTGAGGAGGAAGTCGGCAAGGAATTAAGCAAAGAGAGAGAGAGAGGGGTCCAATTGAAAGGGAGCAAGCAAAGCTAATTAGGTGGAATAAGGAAATTAGGAGAGAGAAACCAAACTGGGATGAAGAGGAACCGGGTAGGGAGAGGAAAAGAAGCGAGAAATAGAAATGGGGGAAAGTGAGGGAAAGCGACAGAGAGCGAGAGGGAGACCGAGAGGAAGAGGAAAGGGAACGAAAGAAGCGTAAGCGTGAAGCAAGGAAAGAGAAGAGGAAGCAGAGCAGAAACGAAGCGAGGAAAACGAAAAGAAGCAGAGGCAGAGCGAGAGAGGGAAGCGAGAGGGAGCAGAACAGAGCGAGAGAGGGAGAGAGCACGAGAAGCCGGTGGGCTGGTGGTCGCCTGAACGGCGAAGGTGCCGCTGTCGGTGGGCAAGGGAGAGCGAGAGCTCGGGAGACCGAGCAGAGCGAAGAAAGAGAAGAGTAGAGAGACCGAGCGAGAGGGACGAAGAACAGAAACAGAGGTAGGAAGAAGAGGAAGAAATCAAGAGGTAGAAGAAGGAAAGGGAACCCAAAAGGGAGAAGAAGGAAGAGCAGAAACACCCAATTCAAAACCTTCCAAAACCGAAATTCTTAAAACCTCTAAGAATTCAAGGTGAGTAATCTGAATTCATCCTCTAAAATAAAATGAATTAGGTGGATTGAACTTGAATTTGAAGTACGAAATTGGAAACCCTAGGTTTAATTGAAGAAGTTAAAAGGTTTAAATTCACTAAATTAGCAACTCATGAATCAAAGAGCATGTTGTGATTATGTGATATCTAGTTCTGAATTTGTGATGTTTAAGTATTATTGAGCATGATTATTGAGAATTGGATGAGATTAGCTTGAGCAGAATTAGGGGAAAAAATCGGAAAGTTAAGTTCATGACTTATGTGTAGATTTTCAGTAATTATGTATGCTGTCCGAATTTCTGTGAATTCATGTGTAGCCCAAATTTCCTAAAATTTTTACTGTAGCTTCGTGGCAATTTATCGAAATTTTCTGTAAATTTTGGTATGCATTGGATGAGTATATTGGGAGATATGCAATTTTAAGTGAAAATGTGCTGTTTTGGGCTAAATCGGAATTAAGTGAGTAACTAAATTAAGAACTGAAATTTAAGAAGCTATGTGACTAGATTAAAAGATATATATCGATTAAGGAAAGTTATAAAACCATAAACCACCTATACACGATAATACGCGACCATGAAAACGATGAGTTCATTGATGGAAATCCTAATTGACATGTTTATGTGATTATGTGTTTATCCTGAAGTACATCGATTATAATTGACATAAGCATGCGTGTGTGAAATGAATTGATTATACTTGAGTTGAAACTTGCTTATGTGAATTGCTTGTTTTGAAAAAGTTACGCATGAACGTGTTGAGCATGAATTATATGAATTAAGTATATCTTATGTATAAGTGAGAAAAAATAAGAAACATAAAGAACGAAAGGATTGCGTTATTGATCTAAGACCCCACGAATTAAAGAACCCTTTGAAGCTATGGCCATAGAAGTGTCTCGTCAACCCGAAGCCACGAATTGAATTGCTTCCACGAATTATTGACGAGTATGCGTCCTTCAAAGAAGGGAGGCCGCCTCGAGGCCACGAATTGTTTTGCCTCGAGGCCACGAATTGTATGCCTCCAAGAACCGAGCCCATGAATTGTTTTGGCTCCAAGAACTGGGTCTTTAGAGTAGAACATAAATCTTCTTTCCATTCAAAAAGAATTACGATATGAAGAATCGAATGATCGTGCATAACGAATAAGAAAGAAAGAATAAATGATTTATGAAATGCACGATTGAACTCAAGAAGAAGAATCGAAGAAGAACGAATCCTGATTTCGTAAGAAATGAATACCATAAGAACTAAGATATGATTTACGTGATGAATATTTTACGTGATGAATGATTCTATGACGTACTTGCGTAGAAAGACGAATGAAGTATGTTTGATTGAATTCATGAGTAATTGATGCAATTGTGCTTCTTAGCAAGTTGGTAAGTTTAGAATCTCGCATGTCTTAAGCATATATGATCCGAATCGCATGTTATGAATGAATTGTGAACTTACGTGTGTTTGTTAATGAATTAATGTGCAAAGTCAAACCGAGGTTGGGTTTGGATTATTCACTAGGCTAGTGGAGCTCATGACCTCACCAACATTTCAGTACGAAGTTAAAACTCCCCGGAGTTGCTTTTGGCTTTAGAAGAAGCGAACTATCGGATAGGACTTCTCCGGACTTATTTTGTACTTTATGTTTTTCATGCTTGTAAAGATCGGTGTATGTGAACTTAAGTTTTGATGAAGAATGTAAAAGCCCTATGTGAATACTCCGAGCGTGTGGCTCGTTGAGTCTCGTGTTGTGTTACTCCGAGCGTGTGGCTCGTTGAGTTTAAGATTGTGAATCGTGCGGGGTTAAGGCTTTAAGCCTATGGGATTAGCCATATTACAGAGGGAACTCGCCGAAATTCCCGAAAAACCTTCGAAAACCTAGAACCGCGCTTTCGCCAATCTAAGAAAGGGTTATTAACCCCAAGTTAAGAACTTAAGCAGCCTTAGGGGTTCCTCCCGGGGAACCCTGGTATGTAATACTCCTAGGGTGGGTCTAGGGGTGTTACACTCGTATAACACAAGAATTTTTGTCAAATGTCAATGTACAATTCAGGTCCTTACACATGCGGGCTACTGAGATAAGATTGCAATTTAAAGAGGGAACAAGCAAAGTGTTATGTAAAGTAAGTTCTTTTGTCAAATCCACTGTCCCTCTTCTTGTGGCTATGGTTGTCTACCCGTTAGGGGAACCGATTGTCACTGGACAAATTGGCTCCAAATTCCTCATCAAATTCACTTTGCTTGTCATGTGGGTCGATGCTCCACCATCAATCAACCAAGGTGATTTGCCTGTGAGGCTTTCTCCAGTCTTGGGTGCTTCAATCGAGAGATATAAGTTTTTGGATCTGCTTTGATACCATGATAAAATTTGAAGGGGAACATACAACTTTGGGAATAGAACTTTCTGTTCTGTTTTTTCTACCCTCTTGTGAATGTCATTACATGCCTATTTATACATAGGAAGGAATACTCATATTCAAACTATTGATCTCAGTTTGAGTTTGTCTCAAACTAGATCTACTAATAATAATCAAATACTACTTGCTAAGTTTGTCTCAAACTAGATCTCCTAATAATAATTAAAACACTACTTGCTAACATCTTTTCTAATAACAGTCAAATACATGTTCACAAAAAGTGCCCAGAAGGATGTTGTTACTGCGTTTGGTCAGTGGATCAAATGGAGGGAGAATCGCATGGGTTGTCGATGGAAGACAGAGTCAACTTCAGTGGCGAAAGATGTCAATGCGAAGTAGTTGAGAGGGAAGTGGAGGGGGAAGTGAGTTGGAGACCTCGTCAGGCTATAAATTGCTTCTAAATGAAGAAGAAGATTCAAGAGATTATCAATTAGGTTTTTTTAATTTATTTTGCATACTATTTGTTTGATGATTAATTGTGAAGATATAACTACAACAAGCAAGACAGTAGCCTGTTGGTAATTAGAAAAAAGTTACTTGGAGAGGTCAAGGGTTTGAGTTGTGATGCGCAGTGCTATTGTTGTGCCCTTTTTCAATTCCAATGTGAATATGAAAAAATAAATAATATCCTTGCAGGTATTATTTTACTTTATTTCAGCTATAGTTTAAGAAACCTTAATCTTTAATAATATATATTTGTTCTCTTTTTAGCCTTTCAATTTAACAATTACTAATCAATTTATTTAATAAAATTAGTGAAAGGTGTCTCTACTCAACACATCTTTAATAAAATATTCTTAACTTCTTAAACGACAAAAAAAAAAAAAATAGACAAACAAAAGCCAACAGGCAAAATAAAAGCAATCACTGAAAGAGGATTTATCAAAAACATACAATCTCGTGTCCAAATGGGCTCCAACTCAACAACTAACTATAGTAACCATCTTGCCACTGGTTTCTACTTGCTTTTATGTTATTAAAAATTATAAATAGCAACATCACTAAAAATATTTTTGTTTCAAAAAAGAATCGACAGCCTAAAACTTAGATAGGATGTCATCGCCTCCACGTGGTATAGGTTGCCATTACAGGCAACACACGCCGTCGTCTTCAACCATCAATGGCGACAGCGTGAGTCGAGACAGAGAGAGAAAAATATAGGGGAAAGAAACAAGTTTCATGGCACCATGGTGATGGTCGGCCTCCATCGTTGGTAAGAATCTGAAAATTAAATCTTTTTCCGTTGTTATGTACTGTGACAAAAGGAGGTGAAAGAGATGAGAGGGGAAACATTTCGCATGCCACTAGGATGAGCAGTCGCCGACCACCACGAATTGTCACAGCGTGAGGAAAGAGAGGAAACCGTTCCACCGACCACCATGATGTCATTTGTTCGAGTTCATGCTCATCGGCGGCAGCGGCTAGGGGCAGGAAATCATGGCTCCACTTTTGAGTTTCGTTTGGGGGTTGAAAGTTTTCGGTCTTTTGTTTTTCTTGGAATGAGTAATTGAATATTTCCAAATTAATCATGTTAATCAAATTTTAGAAATAATTGATTGGTATTTTAAAATTTATTTTTTAAATGAATTAAAATAAAAAATATGAATAGTTGTGATCGATCTTACATGATATAAATTGAAGCAATTTATGGTGATTATTGATAGCCAAAGTCGTTAGAAATTTGTATTTACTTTGGATCTAAAATTATTATATCATACACTTAATAGGGAAAAAAAAAAAAAAAGAAGTGAGACTAGATAGTGGTATGGCGTCATTATTCACTGATTGTACAAAATCCCTTATTACCTACCATTTTCCAGAGGAACAACAAAACTACTCGTAAAAGTCCTTCGCCAATATAGTTGTTGTATTAGAGAGTGAATTTTTATCCATTGGGGTAGTGAACCAGTTCTCAAGCTTATTAATTAATGATTAGTTATAAAGTTTTATAATTTTGTGAACTTAAACCATATAATATATCTATTTAGGCCACTATAAAAAAATTTATTAGTGTCATATAGTAAAGCACATGTCATAAGTAATTTTAATTAATTATCTATGATTTGTTATCTTATATACCTTTAAATTTTTTTATAAAAAATTTTACAAAATTTTTTGTTATGAAGTCTTTATATACCTTTTCCTTTCTCTAATTGTCTAGTTCATATCTATATATCAAATATCAGAAGAAAAATCTGGATCTTCTGGTTTAAACATCTTTGGCATCTTAAGCTCCTTTGTTGTATCGAGAATCTTAACCTTTTGACTAACCCCTCGCCTAGCATTTGCTGCAAACTTGGAAGCCAATAACGTAGCTGCAAGATTACTGCTGTTGTTATTATCTGCTAAGGAAGATGATGCAGCGCCTTCATCTTGATCTAGTCCTTCGGGATCTTTCTCTGAAAGTAATGGTTCATCACTATAACAGCTTTCTGCGTCTTCATCATCGTTCTGACCGTGTGAGTAATAGTATCCTAACCCTACTAGTTCCTCAGCCATTTTCTTCTTTTTGTAACGCCGCCATGCAGCTTGTATAAAACAAGCTCCCCAAGTCCTCCACTGGTGAGAATAGTACCTAAAACCAGCATTTATGTGTATGTTAGTATACTTCACAAAGTATATATCTTATGGTTGGTAGATAAAAAGAAGGTCTTCAAATCCTACCCAAATTAACCATAATGGCTCGTGTCAAACACCTCCCTCCCCTCCTCTCGACCCCAGCTAAATAGTGTAGTGGTCATCTTGTGACTCCTCAGTGTGACCAACCAGGTTAGAATCCTATGGCATGCAATGGTCATGTAACAAGTATTTTTCCATCAACAACGATTTAGGTCCAGTAGTACACATTTTCCACAGCCCTCCCCTCATTTTACCAGACCATTAACATGAAAAAGAAAAAAAAAATTGGAGGAACACAATACAAGAAGGTCATCTCATACCGAAATTAGGGTTTCTGATAATGCATGTGTGTTTTCAGTTGGTAATTATGCCGGTAAGGGGCGATATTCTTATAGTAACAAGTACATACATACCTAAAAGCGTGCTGAATTTTCTTGCTTTGAAGGCGCTTGAATTGTGTTGCAACATACTTTAGGTCATCAGCTTGAAGTCCAAAAGCTTCGACATCAGTAAGGGCCTTGACCGTTCTAGTTGAAGAGGGAAGATTGTCAGTTGAGGTGGGCAATACTGCCCATGTCAACAATTCTTCCCCACAAAAATCACCTTGACGAAGAACAATGGAGTTGAAGAACCCAGTACGACTCCCGTATGTTGTAGAGCTCTCTAATCGACCTCTTATTATGAACAACATCTCAGTCACCGGATCTCCTTCTCGAACTACATTCGTATCCTTAGTGCTTAGGGATGGTTGAAGGCGCTCACATATAGCATCTAGCAGTTGATCGTCCATTTGAGAAAAAAGGGAACCTAAAACAATTAAGCATAAACAGCCTAAAGATTAGATTGACCATATAACCATAGAAGTTAATAGGTATTACTGTCTTTGCTAAATCGCCCAGTTATCCAAAACTGGTAAAAGAAACAAAGTCAATTGTTTTTAGAAGTTAATAGGAGGTATAATTGTTAATATCGATATAACTTGAATCTATACTGTATATTGTATCATGTTTATAATAATTTACTAGTTGTGTCAATAAAGACGGGCTAAAAAGGCATTTGATCTTAAGGTCACAAATTGATCAATGATAGCCCTTAGAATACTGTTGAAAATAGAGAGTTCGGAGTATGGTTCTAGCTATTTCCATGTAGTCAAATCCTTTTTACAACAAAGAATATGCATGTATATATTTATGCTAATAGAAAAATGTGAGGAAAATAAGAATGAAGCAAGAGAAACTCACTCGACGAACAAGTTTCAAACACAAATGCTTTTGAATCTCTCGCCGAAGATCCAAAGGCAATTCTTGTAGAATTTCTCCTTCATCAACTCCTCTAGTGGCTAGCCATTTATATTGATCAAACCTTCGAATTCGCTCTCGGAGTTCTTCAGGCAATTGTCGATGCTGCATCCATTCCTCCGTGTCCCTTCTTTGTACTCTCCACTCTTCTATTCTCACCGTTATAGATTGTAGATAATTCTGCCAACATCATCAGAAATTAAGTAATCCATAGAAACGGGAAAACTAAATGGTTTAATTCAGCACTCATGAATGAACATAAGCAACCTTTGTACAGTTGTATGGGCAATACATAATCTGGACGACTTAAAATAAAATAAGTGTCTTCTATCCAAAAAATAAAATAAGAGTCCCGGAAATTTATTATATTAAAAGATAAGGTACCTTGTCATCATTTTGATAAGTCGGTGTCTTAAAAATATTTGTATCAAAAGTAGAGATACCATTGAGCAGTTTTTTTTTTACCTTCACCTTTCTACATTAATTTTTACCACCTGAACTTGTTAGTTGTAATATTAACATACCAATTCCATTGAGGACTTTGTGTAACAATAAATTTTTCCCCAATTACCCCTTGATTTAGTTTGAAATTCAAAAGAACGATGTTTCATTTGACTAAAATTAAAGGTCATGCAGTTACTAAGTATCTTTTCTCTCTCACTTCTCAGCCATAATCCTCCATCTTCAAATTAGCTCCCACCATTGAAGGACAAATGTAAGCTTTAAGATGTTTTTTAATCAATTATTTGTTTAATTCAGTGTTGCTTGTGATGTATTTGTTCAAGGATTGATTAAAATAGAATGAAATGAAATATGTGGAACTAATATGACTTTCATATAAGCTCAAAAAATCGACAAAAATACAAGAAAATAGTTGCATACAAAAGGAATTCCATGTATCATATTAATCTTAAATATAATTTCATTGAAAAGCACTAGCTTCAATATACTTATTGATCGAAATCAACTTGAACACAGAATATATTAGGAAGTTTCACAAAGTCAAATTACTTTGTTCCACCAAACAAACTCTTAGCATTATTTTTTATATATATATATATATTTTTCATCAAACTCGTAGCATTGGATTGGTGGAAATATTAAAGGTATTGACAAAATGGTCATTTATGTTATAACACAACCGATATTCTCCATTTTATTATGACATCAAAAGTTCAAGGGGGTAAAATTAAAGCAAAATGGTGAGGGTTAAATAAATTAATACAACATAGTTCAGGGGGCTAAAAATAGTTGCATAAAAAATGGGATTTCATATACCATATTAATCTAAATATAATTTTATTAAGAAGCAGTACCTTCAATATACTTATTGATTGAAATCAACTTGAACCTAAAATACATCAGGAAGGTTCACAATGTTCAATTACTTTGCCCCACCAAATAAACTCTTAGCATTATTTTAATTTCGTTTTTGTATATTTTTCATGAAACTCTTAGCATTGGGTTGATGGAAATATTAAACGTATGGACAAAATGGTCATCTACATCACGACTCATCCAATATTCCCCATTTTATTAAGACATCAAAAGTTCACGGGAGTGAAAATTAATGTAAAAAGGTGAGGGTTAAATAAATTAATATAGTATAGTTCAAAAGGGCTAAAAATTAAAAGATGAAGGTTAAATAAATTAATGTAGCATAATTCAAGGGAAGTATATATAAAAACCTCGACATTATTGTGGTGGTTTAGTACTCAAAAATTGATATTATTGGTATCCAAAAACTCTTATGTAATTTGTAGCATATTTGGGAAGAAGTAATTTGTAGCTTATTTGGGAAGGAATACCTGAACTTGGCCAATCAAAAGCGCAAATAAGAAGAGTCCCAATGTACCAACAAAGATGGCAAAAGATTTTGCACCCTATTCATGGTGGTGGTTAGACTTTGTCCATATGAGCTGTATAATGAGCAAAAATCGTCCAAAGAAGTCAGTAATACTCTGTTCCAACAGCAGCTACAAATCATTATACACTATATTATTTTTGTAGTAATTTTCTTATAAAAATTTATTAAATGTGAGTAAGAAATCAATGGAAAATTTGCAAATTGACCATCTAAAGTTTAGTAGGTGACGATATGCATCTTTCATCAAGTTACTCTTAAAATATTTTGTCTTAACTTATATTAATGTATTTTATATTACTATTTTTTAATAATTATTATTAATTATAAATATTAAAGTTTAAATTCATCGCCTAAGTCAATTAATGTTAAATGACATCTAAATTAACCTTACTCAAAAGATATATCATAAGCATAATTTTATAAATATAATAATTATGGATGAAAAAATTATTTTACACAATTTAATTATAAGTTGCAATATAATTCTAGTACTTAATCATATTAATAGTGTATAATTAGAATTGGGAAGAAATATCTAGTATAATTATGTTTATGTATCCTAGTTTCTGTGGAATTGTATCTCTTTTACTATATAATATAGCGTCGGGCTGCCCAATTGGATCAGAGTCTTCGAATTATCTTCACATGATATCAGAGTGATTAACTAATTGAAAAAGACAATCATTTAGATTTAGCAAGAGCACAAGTAGTACAACCATCATGAAATTGTTAGGGAAGCCAACTAAATTATAATTGTTTTTCTTATCCCTTGCCCTTACTTTCAATTGGCTAATTCCGCAACTGATGTTCAAATATTTTTCTTCATGATATCTCATTAATGAAGTTTACATGAAATAACCTTCTGAATTTGTTTCTACTATTTTTCTCATCATGTATACAAATTTGAAATGGCTATTTATGGACTTAAACAAGCTACTCATACCTAGTTCCAAAGTTTGAACAGTTTTTTCTTGTCTCATGATTTCACTTGTATTCACACAGATACATCCATATATTGTGTATCACCATGATATTACTCGTCTACGTTTATGATATTATTCTTACCGATAGTTCCTCTCAAGTCCTTCAAAACTTGATTTCTTTACTTTCTCATTAATTTGCTATGGACTTAGGAGATTTGCACTATTTTCTTGGTTGTTCAGGTTGTATGAACTTCTCAAGGAATATTTTTGTCCTAGTAAGATGTTGATGACCTTCTTTGTAAATTTCAATTACAGATTGTGAAACCGGTTCATACTCCTTGTGTTTCTAGAGCCGCATTAACCCTAACAAATAGAGAGTTACTTGCAAACCAATCTGAGTACAAAAGTGTGGTTGATGCATTGCAATATTTTGTTAGGATCGGGAGTTCACACTCACAAACAATAATAAAACAACAAGAAGAAAATAAACACAAGATTTTACATGGAAAACCCAAAATCAAAAACAAGAAAAAACCATGAACAACGCACTAGAGTTTTGGTAACTTTACCAAGATCGCCTTCCACCAACTATACTTGCCACTACAAGCTGCTACAACCAAGAATGGAGGTCTCTCAACTAAGAAATAGCCAAACCCCAAAATTAAATACAAGAAAAACCCACAAAAATGGACGAAAATTGAGCGTTGGGGCCAAAAAGAACTCGGCACGGCCGTGTCAAACATCATGCATGACCATGCCACTCCTTTGCCCCTATTATTTTGCAACATCTTATTTGCTTCTTGCTTTGGCTTGGTCGTTCTCGCATTGCACGATCGTGCTACTCCACAATTGCAATTTCCGAGCCCCAAACCCATTAGGCTCTACAACTCCAACAATCTCCTACTTGGAGACTAATAGCTCAACTTCCTTGTCGCCAATCCCCATATAATACATCAACCTGGTCTCATTATCAGCAAGAGAGATCATGCGAGGTTTTGCACAACCCCAACTTCCAAGCATTAATTCCTTAGGCTAGCATGTTCGCTCGATCCTTGCTACCCAAAAGTTTCTCAAGCCTCGAACCACCATAATGCGATGTAAGCTCTCACTCGAATCAATTATCTTCATGCGTAAACTCACCTTGCAACACAGGTTCCACGACATCATTCACCAAAATATAATGAAGAGAAAGTGAATACCTTGGGTTTTACCTTTTGTTAACCTTCCCGACTTTCTCATCATAATTGATTCTTGCACTTCATCTTGTGGAGCAACCAGTGACCCTATTGCATGCCCAACAAATTTCTCGTTACCCTCACCAACTTCCACTTTTACTCTAACAAGTATAACACTTGTTTGTGTACAACACGAGACTCATTAAACACAACACCAATTCTATCACGACCTGGACTCCTACTAGAATAATTATCCCCGACACTAGCAACTAAATTGATGCACCCTACGGTTGAGTCTAACGAACCACACTTCACACTCTTAACCACAACCAATACCACTTTCACAATTTTCTAACCTCATTGATAAACTTAGTTATGTAGCTCATCTCATCCAAATGACTCACGAGAATCCAATTCTTCAACAAGACCGAGAATAAAGCTAACATATTGCAATTTCCAAAACCTTCCACGAGAGGTTTCAATTCTTACATCCCCTTTCCCTAGTATCTCCAACCCCTTGCTATTAGTAAGATACACCTTGCTAAAACTTTCACCAACAAAGCCGTGAAACATGTTTCTACTAGATAAGGAATGAAATGATGCACCCAAGTTAACAATCTAAGACTGTAGGACTTCCAATACTCAAAATAAGAGCATCACCTATATCTTCAACTGAACTCATAGAATCTCAATCATCATTCTTTTAGGACAACTTTTCTTAAAATGTGTCCCTTCTCACCACAAGCCCAACATACAACCTCTCCTCATTGTTGGGACCTACCCTTTACTTTGGACGTTGATCGACCTCTAAAACTATTTTGATTCTCATGTTTCCCCCTTCCTCTAACAATCAATGCACTTCCCGATGAATCCCCCAAATCTTTCTTGTAAATGCTTTCATTCAAGATTGGATCACGAATTTTATCATGTGTTAGTGCATTAGAACCTTTAGCACTAATCACAGCAGAAACTACGAGTGTCCCAAGACTTAGGCAAAGAAGACAACAAAATTAAGACCTTAACTTCATCATCAAAATTGATTTTAACCTAAGCAAGTTTCAAAATTATCATATTAAAATCGTTAATATGATCTATAATAGTACTACAATCAACCATCTTAAGATCAAATAAATAACGCATCAAATATATCTTGTTCATGGCAGAAGGCTTATTATACATATTTGATAGAGCTTCAAACAGCCCCTTCGTTATCTTTTGATCCGTTACGTTGAACACAATGTTCCTTATGAGCGTCAATCTCTCGATCCCCACCCCTTTCCGATAAAGGATATCTGAATCCTTTAGATCAATGTTTTTGGTTTCTCTCCCAAAGGCATCTTCCAAAAGGTAAAATCCTTGTCATCAAACCGTTCAATCTTCACCGTTCCTTCTTCCATTGTTTGATGTGAACTACTAACTAAACTCTCGCTCTGGTCCCAGTTGTTAGGATCGGGAGTCCACACTTACAAACAATAATAAAAGAATCGGAAGAAAAGAGACAGAAGATTTTACTTTGGAAAACCCAAAGCTGGAAGAAAAAAAAACCACTAACAATGCACTAGATTTTTGGTAGTTTTACAAAGATTGTCTTGCACTAACTATAATTATTGTTATGAGCTGCTACAACAAACAATAGAGGTCTCTCAGCCATTAAATAGCCAAACCCCAAAAGTAAACACAAGAAAAATGCACAAAAATGGATGAAAATCGAGCGTCAAGGCCAAAAAGCACTTAGGACGGGTGTGGCCAATCCACTTCCTTACCCCCTTATTTTAATGTGTCTTGTTTGCGTCTTGCTCCGGCTTGGTCGTGCCTACGTTGCGCGATCGTGCCACTCTATAGTTGCGAATTCGCAAACCCAAAACCCATTAGGCTCCACAACCCCAACATACTTGACTATGACGCAACCTCGATATTACCTATGTTGTTCATGTGATTTCCTAATATATGCATGCTCCTGTACGTACTACTCACTTGCACGTTGTTAAGTGTATTTCAACTATCCTTAGGGCACAATAGATTTTGGTATGCAACTTTGCCCTACGACTACACCATATGTGATTGTTGCTCTTATCCCGATGTCGACTGGGTTAGATGTAGCGACTCTTGCCAGTCCAACATAGGATATATCGTGGTTTTGGACCCAATCTCATTTCCTGGTGCTTTAAGAAACAACCTATTATTCTAAATCCTCTATTGAAGTTGAGTATCACATTGTTGCTCATACTATTACTGAAACTTTATGGATGCGTAAGATTCTTATAGATCTCGGGATTTGTCTTTCTGCTCCAACGAAGGTTATCTATGATAATGTTAGTGCATCTTACATGGCGATTAATCTTGTTCAACATGATCGTCATAAACATATTGCGATTAACTATCACTTTGTTCTTACACATGTTTCCAATGGTTTAAAATCATGATTATCATTTCATAATATATGTTTATGATGGATCCAGTTCATATTCATTTATTTTCGAACGATCCAACCAAATTTGGGCTCCCAAGCCTTGCCCCGAATCGGATCCGATCCCCGAGCCTCGCTAAGCACGACGCTTCTTCCTTCTTAGTGTCCAAACATGGCGCTTTCCATACCTCAAATTGGGTCATTTGGAGGTCGGTGCAGGCCCATGGACTCCTTTGAGCAACATCATTTTGATTGGTTCAACTTTTTTGGTTTTTTATCCATTTCGGGTATTTTCGGACCTGGTTCATCTCTCAGCCGATCGCTTAGGGTTGATTCTAGGGTTTCTTAAACCCTAAAATTTTCTATAAATAGAGGTCCCCTCCCTATCTCACACACCTTTTACGCACCAATTAAGCAACTAAACAACCCTTATTCCGTAGAATTTTTACTTCATTATCTCCTCTCTACTTTCTCCACAAATACTTCCGTTTTTCCCGTCTTAAAACCCTTACGAAAGAGCCTCTTTTTAACCTCTTCTTCACTTTGCCCTACTGTTATTCTGCCGAAGTTGAGTTAAGATCCTACCCTAGCTAGTGGGTCAACCTCGAGATCGACGTTCTACCGTTCAAAGTTTACTTTTTAACGTTGTTAAATTTTAGTTTTTAAATTGCTTTACGTATTATGGTTAAATATGTAATCATATTATTTTTCACCACCCCCTATGTAATTTATTTATTAATTTCTTTATCGTTTTGCTTTATTACTCTCTTTATTGCTTTTATTTGTCGCTTTTACATCATGCTTTGATTGCTTTAGTTTCCGCCTTTTGTATGTTGATTGCTTATCTTTCTTAATGCGATTTAAACTCCCTTTTTCAAAACAAGAAATGCCCCTCCTTATTTCGTACCATCGCCCCCGAAGACCGGATTATTAGTTTTGGCCAATGGAGTCCTTTTAAAAACCTTCTCTAAATTCTAAGTTTTTATCCCTTTCGTAAACTCGGAATTAAAAAGGTGACTATTTTATTTTGTTAGTTTTTATTTCAAAATTGATTATCGAGTTCCCTTTTAATCTTTTTAATTCTTAAATCGCATCTCCGTTTTTCTAAATAGAAACTGGTAAAGAAATAGGACTTGATTAACAACCTAAACCATCTGGCCGGGACTACCTCGGTAGCTGGACCGGATGCCCGAGCATGGGTCAGCAACTTCGGTAGGCCGGCCCGGTCCCTAAGCCACCGACTCGGCTAAGCTCCTAGTCCGGACGGTTTTGACTATCCGGCCCAGTTGAGTTTTGCAGCAGTATTCATGTTTTGATCTTTTTGTTTAAAAACACTTCTCGAGAATTCTAAATCGTAAATCAATCCCTTATTAAAAATCTCTCTATTAAAAGCTTTATTGTTTGCTCGATAAGCACACCTCACGTGAAGTCGACATTTGGTGGGAAACATGACCCTAGGCTGTGGCTCCTCCACATAAATAATTTAAAGTCATTTTGAAAAGTTCAAATCATAAATTCGGACATTCGTATTCGTTTCAGGTTAGGGTTTGATCGGATAGTCCGAATACGCTATTCGGACGGTTTATGGGTATGGTACTTTTATCCGAATATCTGAATTATCCGACACCCCAATTAACCTAAACCCAAACTTTTTTCCATTACTAAAGTCAACAATTGCTTAATTTATTGTTGAGAAAATGTGTTGAAATTATACAATCTTAAGCCTTATAATAATTCACTTAAAGATAATTAAGGATGAGTCTTTCCAAATAGCAGATCGAAAAGAAACTGAAATTGGAACCAGTTAAACTAGTTCTTAGGTAGCTACGACTGTCACTGAACTTAATAAATTAAAGTTTTTTATTATTTTGGAAGGGGAGAAGAGGGCATTTGATATATAGCTCTCTTTTCCTTTATTTTTTACATAAAATTGGAGGCCTAGTAAACAATGCAATTTCTAATCAGCAGTAAGTGACTCAAGTAAACCTAACGAGGGCACGAGGCCTTATTTCTCACTTTATTTAGATTATAATTGCAATGATATGAATTTAAGTGTAAGACTAGTCTTTTATTTTAATTTTATTTTATTTATGTGTAAAAAAAGTGCAAATGTTGATAGAAATCAGACTGTAACTGAAGTCTCTGATAAAAGCTCTTACATAACTTAATTGAACTAACACCTATATATATCATACTCCCTCCGTTTCAAAATACATGTCACTTTAAATAACTTTTCTCGTTTTATAATATATCACTTTACAATTCTAATGACATATTAATTACTAATTTACCAACTTTGTCCTTATTAAATTACTTTGTTTCTCTTCTCTTTTTATTGATTTTTTCATTTTCAATAAAATATAGGGGTAATTTAGTCTTTTAATATAAAATTTGTCATGAATTTTATGTTGCCTTAGTATTTCCATATAACCTTCAAACAACTAATATTTTGAAATGGATGAAGTATATAATATATTCCTTCCATTTCAAAACACATGTCACTTTAATCGACTTTTCTCGTTTCACAATACTTATCATTTTACAATTTCAATGACATATTAATTATTAGTTTATCAATTTTGTCCTTATTAATTGTTTTGTTTATCTTCTTTTTTCATTAATTTTCTTCATTTTTAATGAAACATAGGGGATAACCTGGTCTTTTAACATAAAAAATGTCATAAAATTTATATTTATTTGGTATTCTCTCGTACCTTTAAAATAATATATATTTTAGAATGGAAAGAGTAGTATAATTTAGAAAGCTAAATCATGCATGAGGTATGAGTATAGAATTGAAAGACCTACCCCAAATTCTTCAAGCCCCACCAAAGGCAATAGAAATAGGTTCCCCAAAAGTGAACGTCATAAATGTTTGATTCAACAGCTTCAGCAAAAATTCCGAACTCGTATGTAACTTTGTCTTTATCGCCAGGATCGCAGTGCTTGAATAGGTCAGTGTGCTCAGCCCATGCCTGTCGATCCCGACTATCTTGATTTTCTTGGTCAAAATACCAATGAAAACAAGGAAAATCTTCATTTTGACCTTCCTTGTCACACTCCATCATCCAGCAATTAGTAACTTCGTCAAATGCCCATAAGTACCATATGGCTCCCAACACCTGCTTTTCCACCAACCTTATCAAATTTACACCATTTTTTCTAACCATTTAGTACTGTATTATTAACACAAATTCTTATATGAGACAATTTTACATAAAAATGATTGTGAGACATGTTTCGTTTCAAGTAACTTTTAGAAAGTTTTTATATAAGTAACAACGTATACCAGAATGACTTTTTAACTCGTGAGTGACTAATAATTCATAGATATAACTTTTATTAGAGTTATCCCTAAATAAATTGTTAGTCACCCTCCATGTATTTAAAGTTAGCATAAAAGTTTCATGTCTCACAATAACTTTTAAGTGAAATGGTGTCACACTGAGCCTACTAATATATATATATATATATATATATATATATATATATATATATATATATATATATATATATATATATTGCGGTATTCCAATGAAGTGTTTAGCTTATCTTGATGTAGTTGGTTGGCTCAAAGACCGATCAAATAAAAGAAGATAAACAAATCAAAGGAGGGTTCTCACATGGCCCGCCAATGTGAAGAGTACTAAATTGTAGATTGCACCGGAGAAAGCATTTTTGCTACGATTCCGGTGGTGTTGGCGATCCTCCGATTTAAAGGCAACATCACACACAGACGAGGAATGTATTGGATAAGTATTGCGACTGCCACCAAATAATTAGTGGTAAGGGAGCTATGCTCTTTATTTGATGGATACACAAACCATAAGAGAATCTGCAAGCGTTCAACACAATAAAGCAATGTAAGTTCTAATTGTGGTTGGTTAGGTGCCATTTGTTTCCAAACAAAATAGGATGTCGCAGATCCAAAATCTCTACCGTGAGAAGGTTCTTTTTAAAGTATGCCTAAGTTAGTAGGGTCAACCTATAACTCGTTTTCTTGATTTTTTCAAGTATTCTAAACAGTAAATGTAATATGTGTTACGGTATGCGTATAGGTCGGGTCCCAACCATGATGGCCCCAACATTACCAGTAAAAGAAAAAAGGAAAAAAGGAGATATTGTGGGAAGACTTGTTCGGCAAGCCAAGGCAAAGTATATTGAAGTTTCTTAGGCAACGCAAGTGGCATGAAGCTTCCTGCGTATGCTTGATGTAATGTGCAAGAAGAGGTGTATTGAGAAAGGTAAGGAAGAGTTTAGAGTAATCCTCTTCTTTTATAAATGTTGGATCATAATTCAACGATGAGCTTATATGTGATTAAATATGTATCGTGACGACTGTCATAATTATAACCCAAACTAAAATTGATCTAATGAGGATACAATTAATTAGGTTTTAATATATCTAGTAGGGTGTGGGCATTACATGTGTAGAGACCGGTGGCCCATTACTTGTTCTATGATGAGCGGAACAGTAGTGTGTCAAAACCCTAGAAGGGTTCAATTATAAATAAAGGTTATGGTCCCCACGTCGCACGTACGAATTGATTCTCCCGACATCCCATTATCGGAGAGATTGTGAGACTATAGAAAATCTAAAAGGTTATCTTAATAATACATGTAAATCGGAGACCTAACCATGTCATTCAAGGAGAACTGCTGTCAAATGTGGATTCATGTACGTTTTATAAATTGTTCTTTCGATTCAACATATTGGATTCGGATTTATAATAATGGACTTTATTCTGATTTTCCCTAACAAGTGGTTTGGGTTTATTCTTAATGCATTATTTAGGTTAATTATGCAAGTATAATATTTATGGTTGTATGCATGAGGTTATTTACAGTTTTCTTTCCGCGCAAAAACAATAAAAATTTCGGTACTTTACTCGCAAAATTGGGTTAATTTTGACCTTCTCTGGCTAAATTCACTAAAGGATATTGTTTACTGCATCCTATAGCATGATTATGTACATTCAATTAAGGATTTTTAGTACTAATCATAGGTTTAATTGATATTGTGCTTATGTGGGCTTCAAACCCTAATTTTCGGTTGAGATTTGCTTAATCGGGCTTTATCTCTTCTATTTTTTCTGAAATTGATTGAGGGGATTTGATAAACTCATGATTTTAGTAATTTAGATGATCTTTATTGTAATTTATCTTGTCAACTAGCATGATTTTCATAGCTATTGCGCATTGGGCGAAGAATCCTAATATTCGGTACTTAAACCGAGAAATTGGGGCTTAATTTGTTTAGGTTAATGCAAATTAAGTTAGGGCTTTCGTTTCTGGAATGTTTAATTATGATTTGGTGCTTTCAATTTCTATTTTTGTTGATTAAAATTTCTGAGGAATTTTGGTTGCAAGAACCCTAACTTTCGGACATAAAATTGCAAAATTGGGACTCAATTCGGTTGCGTTGATAACCCTAATATTTCGGGTCTTAGATTGTGAAATTGTGGCTGATTTCACTTTCTTTTGGCAAAATTGATTTAGGGGTTTTGTTTGCTATATTTTTGGACATATTTTGGTGTATTCAATTTTGAGTTTTATTAAATATTTTATTTTTGGAAAATTTTCGATTGAATTTTTGCAATTTTATGTGGTTTTCTTGAAGTATTAAGAAGTTTGAAGCAAATTCATATTTAATTACATGAAAATTATTATTTAAAGTTTATTAATTTTAAGTTCAAATATTGTGGGTATGGTTGTTTATATTTTCGATTAATTAATTAAGACAACATGTCACCAAAGTACCTCTCTTGTTAAGATTAATTATTTGAAAATATAAATGGTATATTCATGCAATTTATATTAATATTGTTCGGCCCAAAGGAAGTTCAATGTTGATTTAAATTGTATAAATTTTGTGGTGATAAACACGTGATAATTATTTTTCTTTGCATGTGATTATTGAATCGGCCCAAAGGAAGATTCTTTAATTGATATGCTTTTATTATCGGTGTTTGATTGTTGCGCAAGATATCACTAAGAAGTTATTATTTTCATCCAAAGATAGAATATTAATGGAAAATCGGTATCTTGATATGGGATTTCACCTTATTTGAACTTATTATTAGTATTATTATTACTTTAACTAAGTTTTAAAGTTTATATCTTCTTTTCCTTTGATACAATTGTCTCTAATTCCGCTAATATCACTACCAAGCATTAACTCTATTCCTATGTTGAATGGCTCTAACTTTAAGTCATGGTAAGAGAACCTTTTAATTGTTCTCGGAGTCATGGATCTCGACCTTGCATTAAGGGTGGACTCTCCCGCTAAACCTACCGCTCGTAGTACCTTTGATCAAAAGAGGGAATATGAAAAACGGAGACATCAAATCGCATGTGTCCGATGATCATAAAGAAAGCCATTCCTGAAGCAATCACGGGCCTATATCTCGAAGATAAAAATATGGTTATGGATTTCCTTACTGAAATTGAAAATAGGTTTGCCAAGAACGAAAAGGCTAAAATTGGTACCCTCTTGACAAACCTAATTTCGATAAGGTATAAAGGTAATGGAAACATCAAGGAGTACATCATGGAGATGTCTCATCTAGATTCGAAACTAAAAGCACTTAAACTTGACCTCTCCGAGGCCCCGTTAGTGTATTTAGTTTTGATATCTTTTCCAGCAGTTTTAACCGGATTAAGGTGAGTTACGACTGTCGAAGAAGACTTGGTATCTAAATGAGCTCATCTCACACGGTGTTCGGGAAGAGGAAAGGTTGAAGTTAGATAAGACTGAAAGTGCTCATCTTGCCTTAACCTCTAAGTCCAAGAGGAAAAGGGTCAAGAGTAAGGAAGCTGCAAATAAGGCACCTCATAAGAAACAACGGAAGGTGAAACCAGCTGCTCGAACCGATAAGGATTGTTGCTTTTGCGGTGGTGCGGATCGTAAAAGAAGCAATGCACCAAATATCACGCTTGGCGTGCTAAGAAAGGTATGCTTCTTGGTTTGGTTTATTCAGAGGTTAATTTAGCCGCGAGTGCCTAGACATACATGGTGGATGGATTGTGGTGTACCTACTCACATCGGTGTATCTATGCGGGGTTGCCCGAGTTACCAAAAACCCAGTGATGGTGAAAGATACATCTACGTGGGAGATGGTCGGAAAGTTCTCTGTGGAGGCAATTGGAAAGTTTAGATTATTGCTAAAGACTGGATTTTATTTGGATCTTAATAAAACTTTTGTTGTACCAGTCGTTCGAAGGAATTTGATTTCTGTTCCCATTTTGAATAATCGATTGTCATTGTTCATTTGGAAATGGAATATTCAGTTTGTTTCATGATTCGAAATTGGTTGGATCCCGTTCTTTATTGCATGGCGATAGTCTATATTCACTTGAAACAGTTGCTTCATATTCCGAATCCCTGCATTTAAGTATACGAAGCATAAAGAGAAAATTAACCGATGAGAATTCTCGCTGCATTGTGGCACAAAAGGTTGGGTCATATCTCCAAAAGGAGATTAGAAAGACTCGTGTTAGACGAGAATTCTTGAACCTTTAACTTTCACAAACATGGACGTGTGTGTTGATTATATAAAGGGCAAACAAACCAATAAAAGGAGATTTGATGCCAATAGATCATCGGACATCGTACAATTTATTCATACGGACATTTGTGGGCCTTTTCCAAATCCTTCCCGAAATGGTCGACAATATTTTATAACGTTCATAGACGACTATTCTAGATATGGTTATACATATCTCATTCATGAAAAATCTCAGTCACTTGACGTGTTCAAAAATTTTAAGGTTGAAGTTAAAAACCAACTTAGTAAAAGGATAAAAAGTGTCGGATCTGACCGTGGTGGTGAATATTATGGTAGATATGACGGTTCGAGTGAACAACGTCCAGGATCATTTGCAAAATTCCTAGAGGAATGTGGTATCGTCCCACAGTATACCATGTCGGGTTCACCCACAATGAATGGTGTTGCTTGAAAGGCGAAATCGAACTCTTAAGGACATGGTGAGGAGTATGATTAGTCACTCTACCTTACCGAGTCACTCTGGGGTGATGTGCATAAGACTGCAGCTTACATTCTTAACAGAGTTCCAACTAAAGTGACTACTAAAACCCCTATGAACTTTGGACTAGCAAGAAGCCAAGTCTAAATCATCTTCATATTTGGGGATGTCCAGTGAAGCATGACCCTATAAGCCAAATAAGAGAAAGCTGGACGCTAGGACAGGTTAGTTGCTATTTTGTTGGATACGTTGAAAGGTCAAGGGGTTTAAGGTTTTGATCCCAAATCTATGTCATTTTTTAAGACGATAAATGCTCGATTTCTTAAGGATATCAAGTTTGAGGGGGAGATTCAGTTAGAGACATTGTCTTTGAAGAGGAATATGTTCATATCCTTACAAGTGTCATTAGCATTGATCAGGGTTCTACACCGACCTTGTTTCGACACACCATAAGATAATGTTGATGAACCTGAACCTCCTGTACATGTAGTTATTCCTCTAGAACAAACTTTTACTCCTTAAGAACTTATGCCATTAAGGAGATCCACTAGAGTAAGGAGAAATGCGGTGCCGGATGATTAGATTGTATTTCTTCATGAACATAAGGTAAACATTGGTTTGATGGAACATAAGATTAAGTCCTTAGTGATGGAAGATGATCCGCTCAACTTTCGTCGGGCCATGGAAAGTGAAAATTCTCGAAGTGGCTAAATGCCATGAATGAGGAAATACAATCCATGAAGGACAATGATGTATGGGATCTCGTCCCATTGCCGGAAGGTGTGAAACCCATTGGTAATGAATGGATATTTAAAACCAAGAGGGATTCAAATGGCAATGTCGAGAGATTTAAGGCACGCCTTGTTGTGCAAGGTTTTACACAAAAGGAAGACATTGATTATATAGAGACTTTCTCTCCAGTTTCTTCAAAAGACTCTTGAAGGACTATAATGGCATTAGTTGCGCATTTTGATCTTAAGTTACATCGGATGGATGTGAAAATAATATTTCTTAATGGTGACATTGATGAAACTATATATATGAGGCAACCAAAAACTTTGTGGTTGGAGACCCAAAGAATATGGTTTGCAAACTAAAGAAATCCATCTATGGACTCAAATAGGCGTCTCGCCGAGTGGTATGTGAAGTTTCACCAAGTAGTTCTCTCGTTTGGTTTTGAATTGAATCTACTTGATGAATGCATATATCATAAATTCAGCGAGAGCAAATATATTTTTCTGATTTTGTATGTCGATGACATATTGCTTGCCAAGCAACGATACGAGGCTTATTACACGAAACCAAGAGATTTCTATCAAAGAATTTTGAGATAAAAGATCTTGGTGACATCTCTTTTGTATTAGGTATCAAGATACATCGAGATCACTCTCAAGGTATTCTTGGGTTGTCACAAGAGAGCTATATTGAAAAGGTATTGAAAAGATACGGTATGCAAGGTTGCAAACCAGGAGACACCCCTGTGGCTAAGGGAGACAAGTTAGTCTCATACGAGTGCCCTAAGAATGATTTTGAGAAAAAGGGAATGGAAAAGGTTCCCTTTGCATCAACGATAGGTAGCCTGTTATATGCCTAAGTCTACACTTGTCCGGACATTGCATACATTACAAGAATGTCTGGGGTGATACTTAAGCAATCCAGGGTTAGAGCACCTGGAGAACAGTCAAAAGGGTATTGCGGTACTTACGAGAGGACAAAAAGGTACATGCTCACATATCGGAGATCGGATCGGCTTGAGATCATTGGGTACACCGACTATGATTTTGCTGGATGCATGGATAGCATGAAGTCTACGTCAAGCTTCATTTATCTGCTAGCTGGAGGTGCCATCTCCTGGAAGTGTGCCAAACAATCCATTACGGCTCCTTCCATTATGGCAGTAGAGTTCATTGCTTGCTATGAGGCATCTAGTTATGGGATGTGGTTGCGAAATTTTGTCATAGGATTGCGGATAGTGGATACTTGTTCATAGACCACTTAAACTACTTTGTGACAATAAATCTGTAGTCATGTTTTCCAACAACAACAAGAGTTCAAGAAAGTCAAAGTTTGTGGCTCTCAAATTCTTAGTTGTGAAAGAAAGAGTTCGAGTGGGGAATTGTCAATTAAGCACATTGGTACAAACTCTATGATTGCGAATCCGCTTACTAAGGTGATACCACCCAATCGGTTTCATGCGCATATGGCTCATATGGGTTTTGTGTCTTCTTTTAAGGATATTCGATTTTAGTGGGAGTTTGTAATTTAGATGCACATTTGACTTATGTAATTTGGTTTTCATTTATGAGGATATTTTTGCGAAATAAAGTTACACTAAAGTTTTCCTTATACTCTATTTATATTTTAGAAGTCACTAATGTTTAAAGTGGACTAGTTGGAAATAGACATGTTGAGATCACATAACACGAAATTTTCATGCTACACATCCACATCATAATCCATGTTTTTCTTTTATATTAGCACAAGTGATCATTGATTGGTCGAGTTACGATGATGTAATGAAGGCCACTTTGGTCCTATGTTGATATTATTGATGGATGGGATTGGTTTAGATATATTGTTATAATGACAATAATATTGAGATTAAAATTTGGTTGACACATATTGTAAGGTTACATATAGCTCAAGTGGGAGATTGTTGAAACATAATTCAACGATGAGCTTATATGTGATTAAATATGTATCATAAGGACTGTCATAGTTATAGCCCAAACTAAAAGTGATCTATGAGTATATAATTAATTGGGTTTTAATATATCTAGTAGGGTGTGGACCTTACATGTGTAGAGACAGGTGACCCACTACTATTCTATGATGGATAGAACAGTAGTGGGTCAAAACCCTAGAAGGGTACAACTATAAATAAAGGTTATGGTCCCGGGTCGCACGTACGAATTGATTCTCCCCGATATCCCATTATCGGAGAGATTATGAGACTACGGAAAATCTAAAGGTCCTCTTAATAGTATCCGTAGATCCGGAAGACTTAACCACGTCATTCAAGGAGAACCGACGTCAACTATGGATTCGAGTACGTTTTATTAACTGTTCTTTCGATTCGACATATTGGATTACGGATTCATAATAATGGACTTTATTATGATTTTCCCTAACAATAAATACATAGGAGCATATTATTAAACTCTTGATTGGGATCTTATGATCCTACGATTCTATGATCCAAAAATCGTCAATTGACTAAACTTCCATTAGAATCTTATGATTTTAATTTAGTTCGAAAATCTATGATAGGATTGTAACATTATTTTACCATCCTATAATATGATTCACAATTCTAAATATATTTCATAAAGAGTTGGTACATAATTATATTTGAGAATAATATATTCTTTTGTATTAAAATCTTCAAAAAGTATAGTTTAATAGAATTTTTATAAATCGTTATGAATGTTTACTTCTTCATGAAACAAAACTTTTGTAGGTCACCCAGAAATTATTTGTGATAAGTTGACCCATGACAAAAGTTGAATGTTATTCATCAATAATGCTTGAAAGGAATTCCTTCATACGGTTGACATGGGCTTCGAGAGATCGGGTTGTACACAATACTACATAAGCTAATTAGTCACAAGTCTTTCATGGCATTCAACTTCTCGGTCTTTGGAATAAGGGAAATTAATGTACGATTGAGATTACTTGGAATATCCCTACAATACAACGTGGCACACATCATTCCCTACAACCGATCAATACTTTTGGAAGAACAGAGGGCATATAAACTCCACGCATGGTGCCGTAGTTGGCGCCATCCGTTTCGAGATCTAACTCTGTTGAGGTGAGGATCCTAATGTGTATTGGGCTTGAAGAAATCTTAGCTCGTAATCGGGCAAGGCTGGCATGACCATGCATGGATGGCACAAGCATACCAAAACCAAGGAAACAAGATGTAGTCATGAGAAGAAGAGGACAAAACCATGGCATGGTTCCGATCGTGCCTCCCGATGATCGATCTTTCGTCCTTTATGATTTCTTTATGTTTTACTTGCTCAAGGTTATGATTATATAATTATAGATCAACCTCCATTGATGTATACGCACAGTAAGAAGCTATCCTTTGTAAGCAAAATCATCTAGTGCAATTGTTTGTGACTTTTCCCGATTTGGATTTTCCACGTAAAAATTCTTGTGTCTTAGGTTCAATTTTATCTTCTTGTTTCTCGATTATTGTTTGAGTGTGACTCTTGATCCTAACAACTTGTATCAGAGCTCAAGATTGGTCTCGAGATCATATCAAACAATGGAAGGAGGAAAGGCTAAGATCGAAAGGTTTAATGGAAATGACTTCCTATTTTGGAAGATGCGAGATAAAGGATTTGGTATACTAGAAGGAGTTGTATGAAACTTTAGGAGAAAAACCAGAGACAATGGAGCAAAAGCACTAGGATGCTCTCGATCGACAAGCGTTGGGAACGGTGAGATTAATGTTAGCTAGGAACGCCGCCTTCAACGTAATGGATCAAACAACGACAAAGGGGTTGCTTGAAGTATTATCAAATATGTATGAGAAGCCTTCCACCATGAACAAGTTATATTTGATGTGTCATTTATTTTATCTTACTATGAATGATTCCACTAGTGTAGCTAATCATATTAATGATTTTAATATGATAATATCGAAATTTACTTCGATAAAGATTAACTTTGATGATAAAATTAAGGCTTTGATTTTGTTATCCTCCTTACCTGAATCTTGGGATACTATAATATTTGCTTGTGAGTAGTGCTAGAGGGTCAAATACACTAAAACATGATGAAATTCATGATCTAATATTGAGCAAGAGTATTCGTAAGAAATATTTAGAAGAGTTATCGGGGTGCTTTGCATGTTAGAGGTAGGGGAAACAAAAGGATAACAAAAAGTCTAGAGGTTGGTTAAAGTCCAATGCAATGAGTAGGTCTCAAAACCCAAGAGAGGTTGTGTGTTGGGGCTGGTGAAAAGGGACGTTACAAGAAAAATTATCCCAAACCTAAGAACATGAGGAAGGGCAATAGTCACCATGATGATCATGATTCCGTGTGCTCTGCTGAAGATATTGGTGATGGTCTTATTTTGAGTGTTGATAATCCTAGGAAGTCTTAGATTTCGACTCGGGTGCATCATTTTATTCCTCATCTAGTAGAGACTTGTTTGAGAATTTTGTTGGTGGACATTTTAGCAAGGTGTACCTTGCTAATAACACTAGGGAGAGGGTATGTGAACATTAGGACTTCTAACTAGGGGTAATTAGAAATTAGAAGATGTTTGCTACATTTCGGGCTTGACAAAGAACTTGATTTCCGTGAGTCAATTAGATGAAACGGGCTACTCAACTCCGGTTTGGCAATGAGCGATGGAAATTTGTGAAAAAGGCGTTAGTTGTGGCTAAAGGTATAAGCTGTGGGATTTTGTATTCTACTATTGGATGCAAAAACTTAGTTGCTAATGCTTGAAAGAATTCTCCTAGTACGAGTCTTTAGCACAATAGGCTTGGTCATATGATTGAGAAAGGGTTGAAGATTATGGTCTGTTATAGGTTATTTGTTGGGGTTGAAATTTGTGGACATGAGTCTTTATAATAGTTGTATTCTTGGCAAACAAAAATGGGTTAGTTTCACCAAAGTTAGCAAGCAAATAAACAAAAGTAAACTAGAGCTTATTCATACTGACGTACTAGGTCTTTCACCCACTCGATCCTTGGGTGATGCATACTACTACGTCACCTTCATTGATGATCAAGGAGAAAAAGGTATGGTTTATTTTCTAAAAAATAAATCTCACGTGTTTGATACTTTTCTTAAATGGAAATAAGAGGTGGAAGATCATATAGGTCCGGAAATCAAATGCTTGAGATCAAATAATGGTGGGAAGTATTGTGCGCGAGCAAAGAATCGGATTGACTAGGACTCTTCCTAGAAAGGCAATCCAGAATGGCATAGCATAAATGATAAAGGGGAAACTCAACAAAAGAGCTTGGTGCATGAGTATTCTTGTCAAATAGCCCAAGTCTTTATGGGAAAATGCAGTCAACACATTGCCTATGTAATCAATAAGGACCATCCTTACCTTTGGGTAACAAGTTATTGAAAGAGGTTTGGATTGGTAAAGTAATTGATCAATCAGATCTTCGTTTCTTTGGTTGTGTTGTTTATGTGATGATTACGCCTTTAAAGCGAGACAAACTTGATGCTAAATCTAAGAAGAATTTTTTTCTTGGTTATGGTACGAAGGTCTTTGGACATTGTGAATTTTTCTTCGATGAATCTATATTATACAAGGACATGTTGTTAAAGGGTTCAATTGATAAAATGGTAGTGGAGCCGGCCAGTATGGATGGCACGGAACTTCTTAAAATATTGGTTGAAAATTTGAGGCACATAATTGATATGCAAATGGGTCTCCAGTTGCTCTATAAGTTAAAGTACAAGGACTAGTTACAAATTCGGACATTTCTCATAAAGATGATCCCGAGGCTCCGCTTATGTTGAGTAGGTTGGCTAGGTCAACAAAAGTTAAAACTCTACAAAGATACTCTCCTCTTTATTGTCTTTTGTTGATTGATGTCGTGGAGCTAGAGTCCTACATTGAGGTTTGGAGGTGGATGGTTGGTCTAAGTGAGAGCTTGCAATGGATGAGGAGATAATCTCCGTGGACAAAAATAAAACTTAGGTATTGGTTGAGTTACCTGTTGGTAAGAAAGTTTTGTTAAACAAGTAGGTGTAGAAGATCAAGAATAAGCCTAATTGTGTCATGAGGTACAAAGATCAGTTGGTAGTGAAGGGATTCTCACAAAATAAGGATGTTGATTATACTAAAATTCTCTCTTCTGTTTTGAAACTAGCTACCGTTATAGAATTATTTTGAGCTTGGTTGCAGTTGAGGATATGTACTTGGAACAAATGGATGTAAAGATGGCATTTTTACATAGTGATTTGGACAAGGACTTGTATATGATGCAACCAGAAGATTATGAGGTGCCCCGAGAGGAGCATTTAGTTTATACGCTTACAAAGAGCCTATAAGGTTTTAAGCGAGAGTCGAGGCAGTGATACTTAAAGTTTGACACCTTCATGTGCAACAATAGTTTCCAAAGAAGTGATAAGGATTAGTGTTGTTAGTTCAAAGGATTCACTAATTCTTATGTTGTTTTACTTCCCTATGTTGATTAAATATTGATTATAGGATCTTGTATGATGAAAATCAACAAACTAAAGGAGGAAATGTCAAAGCATATTGAGATAAAGAACTTGGGCCCCACAAAGCAAATTCGTGGCATGAGAATTTCCAAAGATAGGTCCAAAGACACTTTAAAGTTATCTCAAGAAGACTATGTGCTCAAGGTTCCGGTCAGTTCAATATTAGTGATGCATAGCTAAGAAATACCCCACTAGAAGAGCATATCAAATTGACCAAAGATTAGTCTCCCAAGATAAGTGACGAGAGAGATTATATGTCCAAGGTTCCATATGCCTCCGCAGTTTGAAGCTTGATGTATATTATGGTTTACACTAGACAGGACATAGCATTTGGAGAGGGAGATGTGGCTAGATTTATGGAAATTACCAAAGTGCATTGGGAAGCTATGAAATGGCTTCTAAAGTACTTAAAGGGGACTTCTAATTCTTCCCTTATGTTTCAAGAGAGTAAGCTTGAACTTGAAGGCTTCAATGATGTAGATTTGAGAGGAGATTTTGATACTAGTAAGAGTATAACTGGGTATGTATTCACACTTGGTGACACAATTGTGAGTTGGATGTCAAGACTTCAAAATCGTATTGCAATGTCTACCACATAGTCGAATATGTTGTTATGTTTGAAGTCTGGGAAGGAAATGTTTGGTTGTAAGATTTCTTGGAGGTCATAGAACAAAAGCATGGTGATGGAGTGTTATACGGTGATAGTCAAAGTGCCACATAATTGAGCAAGAATCTAGTTTGTATTCAAGAATAAAACATATTTGACACAAGTTTAAATTCATTCGTAGTTTCGTAGAGAGTGGTGATTTGTGACTTGAGAAGATTTTGGGTAACAAAAATCTGGTGGACATGCTAACTAAAGGAGTTGATGTGGGGAAGTTGAGGTTGTGTAAAAGTTTAATTGGCCTCTCTTGCTAATGATGAGGCTGGGTTGATGTATTAGATGGGTATGTAACGAAAAGGGAGTGTAACAGTTAGTCTTGAAGTGGGAGATTGTTAAGGTGCGGAGCCTAATGGGTATTGGTCTTGAAGAAATCTTAGTTCGTAGCAGGGCAAGACTAGCACGACTATGCATGGATGGCACGAGTAAGCTAGAACTAAGGTAACAAGTTGAAGTCGCGAGAATAAGAGGAAAAAACCATGGCACGGTTCGACCGTGTCGAGCTTATTTGGTCTCGATGGTCGGTTTTTCGTTGGTTATGTTTTGTTTCCATTTTGCTAGTTGAGGGTTATGATTATATAATGATATATTAACCTCCATTAATGTATACGAGACAGTAAGAAGCTATTCCTTGTAAGCAAAAATCATCTAATGCAATCGTTCGTGATTTTTCTCAATTTGTGTTTTCCACGTAAAAATTCTTGTGTTTCGATTTAATTTTCTTTTCTTATTTCTTGATTATTGTTTGAGTGTGACTCTTGATCCTAACGAACTTCACCTCATATAGAAGAAACCTACGTGTGATCCGTGCCCCAACCTCGTCGTTGATATGGTTCTCCAATTCTAAAAGATCCACATTATCTAGCCTTGGTATAGTGCATGTAAAAATCCGGAAAGTAATCCTCTATAATCACTCCATTCCTTCAAGGTCAGCCCACACCACTAATAATATGTCCATCGGTGCTTGAAAATTGCATGTTGTCTCATCCCAAGTTGATCTTGCAACCCCGCGCCCCTCCAAACTCCTCTACCTTAGTCCCAAAAGATTTGAGCTTGACTTCCCGATCCTCCTCATCACTCCTATTAAAGAAAATAAGAGATGTATCCAATAAAATTGGTTAATAGTCCGAACCCTCCAAGATAACTTAAAATACCCTACGATCATGCCAAAGATCCCTCCTCCTTTCTACTAGCCCGGGTAAAATCATACTCATGAATTCCCAAGTCGGTCAAACCCACCTATCCAAAGCGTTTCATAAAACTTGCATTTTGGTAATCAAAATCTCCCTTCCACTCATCTCCGATGGGAACAAAATCTAGTTTAAGTCCCCAAAAAGTGTCCAAGGTTTATTACTAAGACTACTCAATTATCAAGGAGGCCCCAAGTAAATTCTTTTTATGCCTTTTTCGGGCAAGTCCTAGATGCCTATCCAACAAGTTGTGAAATCCTGCCGAAGTCGGCATCAATATGATGTTGAGTGTATAATCAAACTTGGATATCAATGTCTTTTTCCAAAATAGTGTGAGTTCCTCGATCGTTCGCATGGTGTAACAACAAACAACCATCCATTTTTGTACCAAGATGAATCCACTCCATTTCCCTCGGATAACATTTGGTCTCCATCGGAAAGACCACATCAGGAGCTTGTTTCCTTACCAATGCTCGAAGAGAGGCAAGCTGCTGCAATACTCCCTAATCTATGATAGTTGTAGCCGAGGATTTTCATTGTTCCTAGAAAGGGTGGCTATCTCTACCCCGCGGGTCTATCATTATCTCGTCAGGTTCATATCACGTACTGACCGCGTTTCTCGTGAATTTCCTCTTCCATCAGTCACACATCCCTAACTACCTTCTCACCTACTTTCGTTTTTCTCTTTCCTCTCAAAGTAGCTTGAGAAAATGTTGAAACCGCCTTTTTTGCACTCGAGTTGGTTTTGATTCATTTCCATGATCCACCTTTTGTTACGTTTTGAAAAATAGGGTTTAACATAATTGTTTCGAGTATTAGCTATTTTTTTGCCTTTGGAGGCAACTTTTGTTGTAGCATTCACATCTCCTATATCTCTTACCCTCTCGTACGTCCCCTTATTCTTCCCACCCACCACATTATTCTCCACAACCGTTGTGACATCCCTAACAACAATTTAGACTTGGAGGTCTTCTTAACCTCCATACATGCCCTAGAGGTAACATCGTCCTCTTTTTTTCTCATCTGCTTTAGATTTTGAGGATAAATGCTTAGAAACGGAGTTTGTAGCATCCATTATGTAATAGAGGGACCATTTTTCTGCAGGCCATTTAGCCACCTCACCCTCTTCTCGGTTATTTCCTTGCCCGGAGTTCACTGGGTTTTAGAGCAGGTAAGAAACTTGACTCCCTATCTTGAGGGTTAATATGTTTATTACAGTATATCTTCTCCGACGAGGCATGAATCCAGTCTCCATGCTAGCCCCCTTCCTACTCCCCTTCCGGTTCATCAAAATCACCTTTAACATGTCCTTGTCTTCCACAAAACAGCGCAACTTTTCATACTTATGAGGTACCCACTTCGCTCCAGCATCTACAAAATCCACAATAGCTGCTCAACGTAATGGTTCAACAATATTAGCTCTTTCCCTAAAAGCCATATACTTGCTCTATCCAAGATTATGTACCTCTCGATACTTAACAAGTCCACTAAAATTATCTGCCAAGGCAAAGGTAGTATTTTTTAAAATATGGCCAAGAGGTATATTGTACCCTCTAACCTAGAAACATGTGTGCATGAACTTAGTCTCAGATAGGGCAGTTTTGTCATCAATTTCAACCAAGAGCACAAATTGTTTATAAAAAATCCATTGTCCACCATTCACCACTCTTATTCTGAGAGGAAAAATTGGAAGGCATATAAGTTGTCATCAACTCCCTAATACCAAAGGTTTCTTAACCTTCCATGCCTATCAAAGAAAGGCAAAGAAGTTAGAAACCCTATACGGTTTATCTATCATCACACATCCCATCATGGCCAGGGAAGCCCAAGCCTTCAAGTCCTCTACTTCCGTCCTCAAACATTTAATCACCTTCTCCTCCTGCTTAATCAATTTAAGGTCTTTTCATCGATGCATAAGGGGAATCCATCGTCAAAAACAAAAAAGTACACCACAGAAGGTGAGTAGAACAGATTGATTAGAAATCAATAGATGGCTTTCATAAGGTTCAAATACTAGCTAGCATAGCGGCGCCCTAGAGAGAAAACACAGAGGAGAGATGTCTTTGGCAGAGTTGAGATAATAGGGGTACAAATATTTTATATTGGACAAGTTATTAAAAGTCTATAGGGAAACTATTTGGTTCTACAAGGGGAAAAGGATGAACGCTTAAAGGTGTGGGAGGAAGACCGATCAGCCTATTGGTGCACGATAGGTCTAATATGTACAGAGAAGAAGGCCGATCGTAGGGTTAATTCATTAGTTATTGTTTCGGATTTCCTTAAAAAATATATATGGAAATAAAGTTACTAACACTCCACGTCATCACCTAACCATTTAAATATTTAAAAGATTATATATAGAAACTAAAAATAAAAAAAAAAGTTAAGAATTTGTGCCTTGTACTCAGCTGGAATAGGTTGATATGAGTGATACAGATTAATATATAGTACTGAACGATATAGACATTGCACATTTGATTAATATAATGTATTAGAAAATATGTATTAGTTTTTAGCTCAAAGGCTATGTACAAGTCTATTGAAACCCGCTTGGTACAAATTTTATGATACTTGGATATTTGGAAAAGCAAACATTTATCAATGAAACTATAAAATAGTTTCTATCAGTGTCACAAAATCATAGTGATGTTGTAAAACTACATGCAGAACTTATTGATAGTTTATATTAGAGACACAATATCAAAACCATGTTACAAAATTATAAGTAGAACTTTAAACTAAAGTTACGATTATAAGATTTTTTAATGGTATGTAGCGCTTTTTGTATAAAAGCATAATGGCAAAATAATATTCATTCTAACAATACAAAAAATAACTATACAAATTGTTTCAACTACAATCTTTCATGAATTTTTTCAAAACAATAATTTATCAATTGAATTGAAGAATTAGGGGAAAAAATACTCCAGACAGTGTAGCCTATGCAAATACTATATTTGATTATACTATGAGCTAAAATCTTAAATAATAGTGATATTGTATACCTATGTTTACCTTCTCTTATTCCCTTATTTCTTTAGATGCAATGTGACATATACTCCCTCTGTTTTAAAAATACTTGTTATTTTTAGGCTTTGAAAAGAATATCAAAAAATTACAAAATTCATAACAAAATTTATGTTAAAAGATCAAATTACCCAAGGTTTTATTGAAAATGAATAAAGTAAATGAAAAAAGAAAACAAAAAAAGTTAATAAGGACAAAATTGGTAAACTAGTCGTTAATATGCCACTGGGATTAATCAGCCAAAAAAAAAATATGTCCTTGAGATGGTAAAATAATAGATATTGTCAAATGAAAAAAGTTTTTAAAGTGACATATACTTGTGAAATGGAGAGAGTATTTAGTTTTTCTCATATTCGATCACGTACCTGAGGGAGGGAAGCATAGCACTAAAATCAATGATGAAATCCCTCTTTAAGTACCTAATAGCAATGGCGTTAGGATCCATGATAACCTCCCCACGGCTAGAAACCTTAGTATCAGGGTTAACAAAAGCAGTTTTAAACTTAAAATAGATATGTGTGATGTAAAAGCAATCAAATATGGTTCGAAGCCACATGATGAAAAACAAGAGGTCTAGGTCAGTTGCAAGGCATGCTTCTCCACATACAGTTGGGACGTAGAAGAAGACGGGGTCAAGGAAAAGGGAAATGAGGCATGCGATGAGGAAGATGTTGTTCCACTTGGTGATGAATTCACTCCTTGGGTGGTAGATTTTCACATTCGTCTTTTGTTGCCTATTAGCATTGAGGTTCCGATTGCTGATGAGAGAGAAGTGTGGGAATTTTGTTGATGGTGCGTAGAAAGGAATGTTTTGCATTGCATTTGCTGTGATGTTTTCCCCGTTTTTCTTTAATTTGTGAGGAAAAAGGAATCTCTTTCGATGGGTTTGATGGATTGTGATGGGTGGGAGATGTAATCAACATAGTATTCGTAGGGAAAACGTATGAACATAGAAAAGAGATTGTGATGAGGAAGATGTTGTTCCACTTGGTGATGAATTCGCTCCTTGGGTGGTAGATTTTCACATTCGTCTTTTATTGCCTATTAGAATTGAGGTTTCGATTGCTGATGAGAGAGAAGTGCGGGAATTTTGTTGATGGTGCATAGAAAGGAATGTTTTGCATTGCATTTGCTGTGATATTTTCTTCGTTTTTTCTTTAATTTGTGAGGAAAAAAGGAATCTTTTTCGATGGGTTTGATGGATTGTGATAGGTGGGAGATATAATCAACATAGTATTCGTGGGGAAAACGTATGAAGATAGAAAACAAATGTTTACGAAGAACCAAAATAGAAGATGTATGGGAGATAACGTGGAAAAGATTCTCTAAAATTTCGGGAATGTGTTATATTTAATTACGAAGTAATATAACGTATTTATTTGTATTTTTAAATAAGTACCCAAGAGACATTTACAAGTTTGAATTACTTGTGTTAGTTAGTTGCCTTTAAACAAATTTTCGCATTACGAAAAATTTTTATTTTAGGGTCTACTTAGTAGAAACGATGGGCTTTTGAAAATATAGTTTTCTATGTTTCCCCTATTTGATAAAGGGACCAAAAATTGTGTTCAAAATTAAGCATTTTCAATTACAATAATTAATTTAAACACTTATTGATGTAAAATAATCCCGAGTTATAAGCGTAAGATGTCAAGTTGATACTGAATTGGATCAAACGGAGCCCAAGGTCATGTATTAGTTTCACATTTGGTCTAGTGAGTCCCAACTCTCTAAGTGGAATGTAAAACCAAACTTGTTGGTGAAATACCTATTGTACCCCACATTCATGTAGCTTATAAATACTAACTCGCACTATTACGAAACCATTTTTAACAACTTTTCCGAACGACCTTTTATTATGGTTATCCGGCGTCGTATATGCGGCCATAATTATAGATGAGCATTTTTACTACGGTTCTTTCTCTAGAACCACAGTAATAGGTCTGGGCCCCAAATCCCCCTCTTTGGCCAAAATTTTAGACATAAACCTATTACTACAGTTTTTAAATAAGAACTATAGTAATAGGTTATTTAGACTAAGAACCAGTAGTAACAGGTCTAAAATTTTTATATATTTTTTATTTTTTCGTATCCCTATATAGTTAGACAAACAGAATATACACACGTGCAACCATAAAAATTTGCACATCAAATCACCAAGAGCCTCAATTGTTTCACAACAAAATTTTACACATTTTGGAACCACAACGACTCCATGGTCCAATATTTCTGCTAAACTAGTTCCAAAACCAAGAAATGAACTTTTTACATGTGAGATATATTACAAAGAGAAGGAGCTCACCAGCACGTCCCTTTTGTGGTCCAACATGTATGCTAAACAAATGATTTATACGAAAAAGTTCCAAGATCAAGACATGAAAATTTTGGTATAAATCACTTATTTAGCAAAAATACTTGAAAAGGAGTACACCAATAAGAGCACACCAGCAGCATAAATAGTGAAATAATTTATACAAAAAACTTTAAGACCAAGAGATAAACTTTTTGGCATAAATACTAAAAAGGAGTACACCAGCAGGAGATCTCACAAGTATTCTCTATTTCCTTTATCGTAGTCCCATATTTTGAATAATGAATTGATCAAAAAATCAATAATTTTGCTACTTTCTCCTTTTCCATTGGACATTTTAGTTCTTTGGATCCATATCAAATAATAATTTCTTACGAGAAAACGTGAAGGTTAGAAATACTGAGAAAGCAAGTTGCGAGTTACTAGAAATATTGAAAAAGCAAGCATGGTCTCATATTTAAGCAAAGTGATGTTTGTCTTTATGACTATATTGCTTGCTTGGAGTTCTTGCAGCGGTAGCCTGGAGAACATATTCTTAAAGCTGAGGAAAGTGTTAAGTAATAACTTTTCCACAACAAACATAGAAGGATCATAAATTAGAAAGGACATCAACTGAAGATTTCTTTCGCTATTCTCGCTCTCGCTTCTCAACTTGGAATTTCGTTGTATAAATCACTTGAGTTGGTTTTATACCAAAAAGCTTCAAGTTGAGAAGTGGGAGCTGAGAATAGCTAAACAAAGGGTATAAACAACTTGATTACCTAAACAAGCTTTCTCCCTTTCCATTAGACAACTTAGTCCTTTTGATCTCTATCAAATAATAATCTATCACAGGAAAGTGTTAAGGTTAGAAATATTGAAAAAACACGTTGCGACCTTTTTTCTACTCCTTTCGACTGATCTTCAATATATATGCCTTCCTGATGGTCAAACCTTAAATACAATTCTTCAAAATTGGCATCCTTATTTTCAACAGGAATTCCCAAGGAGAAGAGCGGTATCTCCTCAACAAACTTACACACATCTTCACCATCCCCACCAGCAATATGCCTCTTCCCTGGAGAACAATAGACCACTTATCATTGGTCGGGTCCTCAACGTAGAACACTTGTCTTGCTTGGGATGCCATAATGAATTGATCCCATTTATACCCTTCTCTTGTGAGATCGACCATCATAAATCCCACCTTATCAACTTGAACACCATTATTTTTGTCAAGCTATTTGCACCGGAAAACGAGGCTCACGGAAGTCAACATAGTCTAACTCACATATAACCTCAATGACTCTGTAATACGACATTATTTCTACAATGGGATGTTTGTCCTTGGAGCTCAAAACATGAAGTGCATAAGCCTTTAATGTGATCCCACTATTTTTCACGTTTCTCCTATTGTCTTGACTCTTTGTATAAAAAGAGAATCCATTGATGTCATATCCACGGTAAGAAATGACTCCAACTGGGGTCCTCTCGGCCAAGCTTACTAAAGTTTGTGAGATATCTTCTCGTGATTCTTCCAATTAGCTAATGATAATTCTCTCTCTAAACCAGTTGACAAATGTGTGATTATACTCGGGCCAGTACCCACGTCTAAGTTTTTCCTCGATCATTGTCTCCTTATCGGAGATTTGTACTCATCAATAAACAATTGCATTTCATCACTATTTTGAAGAATATAAGGATGTGCTTAATCCTCATATCCTGACTGATTTATTGTTTGAATCGTAGGCCCTCGCCCGATGATATTACCCATAAATTGATGTTTAGGAATACCAACAACTTCCATTTGGGGTAGATTCACAATAAAACTCAATACACTCCTCGATTGTGTATGCCTCAACAATGTATCTTTCCGGATGTTACAAATTTCTAACATACCCTTTGACAACTTTCATAAATCATTTAAAATGGTACATACATCGGTAAAAAATCGAGCCACAAAATCGAACTTCTCTCACCAAATGGACAACAAGGTGCACCATGATATAAAAAAGGAAGGTGGGAAACAGATCTCAAGTTGGCACGAGTGTAACGATCAAGCCGCATTCAATTTCTCCAAATCAATGAGTTTGCTACACATGGCATTGAAGATGAAGCAAAGTCTTGTAACCGACTCTCCGACATGTTTGGGCATCACGACTTACATAGCAATCGGTAAAATTTATTGCATCAAAGCATGACAATTGTGAGATTTTAGATTGATTAGTCTATAATAAGACATTGAAATGAGTCTGTTGATGTTTGAAAAATATCCCTATGGCACTTTAATTTTCTTTAAGGTCTTACACAAATGTTTTTTCCTTTCTACTCAATGTGTAAAACGCTGGAAGGAAAAACGTTCTCTTCCCCTTTGGTTGTGGTGCTAATTCCTCTCGTATTCCCATTTCACACAAATTGAGTCTTTCTTTCTCACCATCATTGGTCTTCCCAGTATGTTCAATGAGTGTCAATGAAGCTTTCATAAATGTTTTTCTCTATGTGCATCACATCAAGAGTATATCTCACATACAACTCTTTCTAATATGGAAGATAAAAAAATAGTGATCTCTTTTTCCACACACCGTTTTTGGATTGATGTCGGTATAGCTCGCCGAACTCCACATCAAGATCCTTCACTTGTTTACAAATTTGTTATCTTGTTTATGGATTTGGAGCAGAATCAATCTCGGTTTTACCATTGAAAGGCTTCTTTTTCTTACGATATTGATTGGAATAAGAAAGAAACTTTCGATGTCCGAGATAGGTCGTATTTTTCTATGCTTAAGCTGATAAGAGCAAGCACCGTCTACACAATTGAGGCATGCCTTATGGCCATTGACAATGTAGCCGAACAAGTTTTCGTATGCGGGAAGTTAGTGATTGTGGTGACGATCATAGCTTGCAATGTCAATTTCTCTTGACGGTATGCATGAAAAACCGAAGTACCTTCATCCCATAAGTGCTTTAAATCTTCAACAAAAGGCACCAAGTACACATATATATTATTTCCTAGTTGTTTAGGTCCAGAAATGAGCATTGACAATATAATGTACTTACGTTTTATACACAACGAGGATGGTAGGTTGTAGATAACCAAAAGAATGGGCCAAGTGCTTTGCTTACTACTTAGGTCACCATGGGGGTTTATTTCGTCTATACAAAGAACTAGATGTAGATTATGTGCCTCCCAACCAAATTCCTGGAACAATGAATCTATCTTCTTCTACCGAGGAGCGAGGGACACATAATTTGTCATCGAGAGATTCTTACGTCGGCATGCCACGTCAAGTTCTTGGAATCATTTGCGCTTGAAAAAGGTGCTAAAACCTTGGTATCATCGACAAGTACCATAACACCTTTCTTGGAGGTCCTTCAACACTCTCTTCATCGATCTTTTTCATTTTGTATCAATGTACACCACATTTGGGACGTTCATGTCTATGTGCATGTTTTTTTCGGTACAATATGCAATCGTTAGGGCAGGCATGTACATTCTTATACCTCATGCCTATAGGACACAACATCCTCTTCGTCTCATATGTACGGCTGGGAAGGACATTGCCTTACGGGAGTATATCTTTGAGCAAATTTAGTAAGTCTCGTGAAACTTTTCTCACTCCAAGCATTAGTTGTTTTTAAGTTCATCAACCTCAACACAGCTGATAAACGGGTATATTTATCATACCCCGAGTATAGAGGCTTCTTTGAATCAGCTAACTATGGCTCCAATACGTGCGGTTGATCAACTAATTCACCTTCTCCTTCATGAAGCACATCTTTGGCTCGATCTTCTAATTCCATATTGCTAGCTTCATTTTTATCATACCCTTCCTCTTCTCCTATGTTATATTATTCACAGGCTTCTCTTCCGCATGCCATACCCAAAGCTTATAAGTTATGTCAAATCCATGCTGAAATAGGTGTTCTTTTACAACCTTAGGGAGCAATCTTGAGGAGTTAAAATAACGTAAATACGGACGAGAATATGGACTGTTCTCCGAATTTGATTGCATGATCGATGACAATCTCCGGAAAGTTGTTAACACCGTCACGATATTTAACACTCCACCTATCACGATAAACCCACACTCGATCCATACCTCACCTCTAAACAAGAGAATCAACTCACCTCATACAATTTCAAAAGTACATACTTTCATCATTAATATTACTCCAAATAATATTATATGAGCCTAAGGTCCTTCTATAGGGATAGATGATCCTAAACTCATTCAAGAATAATATGATCCTAAATCACGTAGTAAAATTTTATCATACATTTGACAAAATTTTGACGGCATTATACCTTAGTCCTTCAAGTAAAACATACGAATACGAAATAGCTAATATGTATAACCTTACTTAATTATATGGTAACATAATTAAGGCTATACACATCAAACCCATCATCATCATAATTGCACCCGAAGAACGATAGGGAAATGAGTATCGTGATATTTCGTCAAATGTATGATAAGATTTATAATAGCCACACAACCTATTATCATAATGTTCTCAAACTGCCTAACACGGAAAATTCAAAAACTTATACATATGAAGCTAGCATTCCGAGCATTATATGCACTTTTAGGCACGTCATCGCCACCTAAGATAACTTATTATGTACAGATTTTTGAACGGGTTCTCTAAGCTTATGAAATGCAAACAATAATTTATAAAAACATAGATTGATAAGCAAAATAAGCACAATATCATAACCTAGACATGATTCTTTTTTATGTTATTTAGTAAATTCCTCTTTTTTATTAATTGGTTATAAGTTTTTTTGTAGTTGTGATATTTATTTTTTTCTTAAATGGTTATAAGTTCTTATTTTTTATAATGGCTAAATTTCGTTTTTTAAGTCCATACATAACCTTTTTCCCTCCATTTGACGTTTAAGAGGGGTTTAGGTATATATACATAGTTTTGCTAACCGTCATCCTAAGGGCGATGGATAAGAGTTATATATATCCATTTAAAATAAAATCTTATATTAATATAATTACTATTATGTTTCCTTTTTAAATAATTTTTTTGTCATCCTATTAAATCCCATTATCTAATTTTTAAAAAAAATTTTAATAAAAATTTATCTAACTAAAAATCTACCATTTTTTATGAGAATTCATCAACCTGTAAATAAAAATTCTACTATTTTTTCGATCAAAAAAATTCTAATATTTTTCTTAGATTAGGCGCCACCATTTTTTATCAGAATTCATTCATTGACCCGTGACTAAAATTTCTACCATTTTTTTTTTATCAATTAGGTGCCACGTTCTTTAGGTCAGCCTCCATTTTCTTCTGCTCCCATTTTTTTCTTTTTAAAAATTTTTATGTGGCCCACTTTCATTCATTAAAACAATTGGGCAGCAAAATGTTTTCTACCCCTCCAAAGCCAACATGACCTGTTTTATTGACCTAGAAATTGGAGCTTTATTTTCCAAAGTTTGACATTAATTTTCTTTAATTAAATAGACAATTAGGGTCACTTTAGCATCTAACTTCATCTTGTATATAGAATCATCAATTAACAGACATGATGAACATTGATTTGAATGAAATTCCGAATAAGGATGAGCCTTTCATTGGTCAAACCTTTGGTAGCGAAGAAGAAGCCCATCTATTTTACAAAAATTATGTAGAACAACGTGGTTTTACAATTCGTAAAGATCGATCAAAGAAAAAAACAAGATAGTGAGGTGTGATTTCTCTTGCTATAGAGGAAAGAGGAAGCCAATCAAAGTAGTTGATGCATCCAAAGATCAAAGAAATAGGTAATCCTCTAGGTAATCCTCTAGGTGTGAGTGCAGTGCTCACATGCGTATCACATCAAAGGAGATCATTTGAAATATTTCCCGAAGAATGTCATCTGATGAGATTTGTCAGAGAGCACAATCATCAACTTCTTTCGCCTAATGAAATACGCTTTTTGCCATCTAATAGAATCATCACCCTTGAGGACGAACTAAAATTTTGTTATATAAGTAAGTCAGACTCTCAGTCAGATAAATAATTCGAGTTATGGAGTTTGAAAAAAACGTTGAACATGATAGTCTTCCATTCATTGAAAAGAATATCCACAATCTAGCTACAAAGGTAAAGAAAATGATTGGAGCTGATGATACCAAGGATTTGATTGAGTGCATGAAATTAGCAAAAGAAGATAATTTCAACTTCCAGTATGCAGATACCATTGACGAAGAAATGAGGCAAAGTTTTGATTGGTACAAAAATATAGTGATGTTGTTGTCCTTGACACCACTTACAAAGTTAATGCATATGATATGCCTTGTGCATTATTCGTTGGCATTAACATGGAAATACGATTTTATTTGGATGTGCATTGTTATGTAGTGAAACCGCTTCGACTTTTAAGTGGTTGATGAAGATACTTTTTAATTTTTGTTTCATCGATACATACATAAAATATTCACTCTTTTTTTTAAAAAAAAAAACTTATTAGCTATTATTCGAATGTTGTGCTACCATTTAAATGTACACTTTTGTTCAGACATTAGAGAGGCCTCATAAGAAAATTATAAGATATCAAGATCCATGGATGTTTGAAGCAATCGCAAGTGAAATTTCTTCTACAAAACATATCTTTTGTATATGGCATATCACCACTAAGTTCAGTGGTTGGTTGACGGCTCTTCTTCACAATGAGTATCAAAATTAGTGTAATGACTTTTATACATTATATAAGATGAACTCTCCTGAAAAATTTGAGTATAATTGGCCTCTAACCCTCATGAAATATAATTTATAAAACAATAAGCACGTTAAAGGTCTATACCAAATCAGGCACTTCTAGGCACGAGTTTATCTCTATGATTACTACTTTTTGGAGGGATAACAACTATTGACAGGTCAAAAAATATAAATGCATTCATCAAGAGATTTATTTCTTCTCACACCACTTTGATGGATTTTTTCAAACAGGTTCGTATCTTTCACTTGACATTTTTCTTCGATTTTATAATTTTCTTAAAAATAAAAATTAAACTTAATAAATGATACTTTTGTGTCTTTATGGATTTGTATGTATGTCAGATGGATGTTACTATTAAAGAGATAGAGCATAAGCGTACACATAGCATCATGGGTTATATGGTTAGACCTACTTCTTTGAAAACGAAGTCACCACCCGAAGAGCAAGCTTGGCAAGTCTTCATGCCATTTGCTTTCAAAAAGTTTCAAGAAGAATTTCACAGAGCAAACCAATATTTGTTTGTCCATGTTGAAAAAAATGAGTTCATCTGAAGGCATTACAAGTCATATAGCACAATGCATAAGGTCTTTTGGGATTGATCTATTACCCTATGCAACTGCAAGATTTTTAAATTTTGGGGCATAATTTGTTGTCACATATCGTGGTGTTCATTCACAAGGATTGTTTCCAAATCCACCCATTTTATCTACCTTCTTGTGGGCGTGTTGATGTACTAGAAGAAGGTAGTGAAGCACAAGAATTAGAAGTAGAATATTTGTTAGAAGGAGAGCCTATTCAAGGTAATGAAGAGCAGCAAAATTGGAGAGGATATTTTATGTCCACCTAAATCAAAGACAAAAAGTTGCCCAAGTAAGGTATGCTTGAAAGGAGGTAAGGAATTGACCAAAAAGCAAACCAAGAGCTGTTCAATCTGCAAACAAACAAGTCACACAAAGCCAACATGTCCAAATGCCAAAAATATACACCTAGATGCTTTTAGTGTTCCTCAGAAGGAGAAACATTTAGCAAATGATATAGGCCTCAACCCCATTTTTTTCTTTAAAGTGTTAGGCAAGTGATTTTAGCATGAATTAGACATTTCAAATTTCTAGTGTCATTTTCTCTTTGAACATTTTGCAAATTGATGGTTCTTTGTGATTCTGGGCTTTGTGAATTTTGCTTCTTACGACAGTAAACAAATTGGGAAGTAAATGTCAATTTCTTAAAAACAAACTGGGAAGCATAATACCAGCATAACATTAATATAAAGTCATATAATCATCCAGAGAACCCAACTATGCTTCAGTAACTAGCTCAACTACCATCAACGTCAATTTCACTTTAGTTGCTCAAAATCATATGGTCTAACGAAATTTACCACAAATAACTTCAAACAACAAAAAGGTAGATACACAAAAGAAATGTTCAATTGAGAATGAATAAACTGGGGTAACTATTAACTAATCGCATCAATTGAATCAAGACCCACAAATGCAAACTATGCACCTAATTGTGACGGTGATGACCCCGCGGATGCGGCTGGACCTCGTGTTCTAGGCTGTAGATAAAATTGCTCTCCAGCTAAAATTAGATGTCAATTTTGATATTAATTTTGCTCTCTGACTCTAAATGCTCAAAATGACAATTTCGAGGTTGGAGTGAGAAGAGGGGTAGGAGGAATGAGATGTGGTTTTGAGCTCTCTATTTTGGGCAGAGGCAGAAGGAGAAAGAGAGGAGCAGTTCATACCTAGACTCGAAATCCCGACATGCATGCAAGTTATATGGCTGACGGCAATCGACAACAGTGGCCCGACAGTTCGAAAAGGTGGCTGACGAATTTAGGATTGAAGGACTAGGGGTAGTTTCTCGATTTGAAAGCATGAGGGCGAGGCTGGCGGAAATCGTCGACAGTGGCGGCGATGGGCGAGGCCGGCGGCAATCGACGACAGTGGCGGCGATGGGCGAGGCGGTGGTAGCTGGGCATGAAGGTAGGAGCTAGGGAGTGCAACAGGTAAGGAATTGAGGGAGAGGAGAGCTTTCAGAGTGAAATATGGGTAGGGAGCTAGGAATTGACGGGAGAAGTGTGACAGTGAGAAGAGCCTAAGTTGAGAATTGATGTGAGAGGAGAGAGTATTAATGGGTAGTGCATGCAACTTGGGTCAGGGTAGAATTTTGTGGTAAAAAAATTAGTGGGTTAATGAATTCTGTTAAAAAAATGGTAAAATTTTTAGTGAGGTAGATTTTTATTAAAAAAAAATAAATTGGAAAGAATTAGATAATAGGATTTAAGAGGATGATAAAAAAAATTATAGTAGTAATTATATTAAAATAAGATTCCATTTTAAATGGATATAAATACCTCTAAGGGCGACAATTAGCAAAACCAATATATATATATATATATATATATATATATATATATATATATATATATATATGACCTATCAAATAAGAACTGTCAATTACAATAAGAATTAAGAACTATTAATCGAATCATTAAAATTTAATTTAAAGGTATAAATTTTGCCACATCATTAACTCTAACCAACAACCCAAAACCCCAACCCCCACAACCACCCTCTGCACACAATCGTAGCCGCTCGGATCACGGTCAAGCACCACCCTCCAACGGCTGACCGTCGACGACGAACCCGAACGAGGGTCGTCGTTTACCAACGAATCCCGGTGGTCGTTGTCGGCCAATTTCACGAACCTCCGTCCATAATTGGGGCCCCGACCGAGCACACAACATCCAATCCCGCCACCAAGCTCGCCGGAAATTCATGTTTTTCCTGTGGTCGGGTTCACCTTACCTTCTTTTGTCACATCCCTACCTAGGGTTTCGTTTAAATTCCGGTGGCTTTGTCGCTAGAAAATGCACCATTCACAATTCGCTAAAAAATTGGTGACAGGTGGGCATGAGTTTGAAGTCTTATGGTGGCCAATACGAGGTTCGTCGGTGGTCCTCCGAGTATCTTGATCGGAGTCATCCTCACCGGGAAACTTGGTGGTGGTCGGCGTTCATTATTTTGTGCCCGGAGGCTTGCCCGAATAGGCGGGAAGCAGAAATGGGAACCACCACGGCGGTGGAGGAGAACTCTTCCCCGGGGTGGCTGTCGTTTGCCTTTAGATGTGGTGGTCGGTGGTTTTCAGCGAGGTTGGGCGGAGAGAGAAAAGGAGTGGTGGCGAAACGAGCTTAAATATAGGAAGTGATTAGAGGAAATAAAGAGGGATGGCATGACATTATTTCAAACGTTAGATTACGATCGAATGGTTGAGATGCATAGTTCCTAGTTCTCATTTAAAGAGGGAGTTATCATTGGATATTATCCCTATATATATATATATGAATGTATCTCTCATATCCAATGAGAGAAGAGGGATAGGGTGAGAGATGAGAGGAGTAAATATTTGCCATTAGATCTAAATTAAAGGTCTAGATTTAATTTTAATAAGAACATCCTAATTAGTTTTTCATTCCTCTCTCCCACCTAAAACCACCACAGACTAACCATGACCCACGAGGTTCTTTACTTTTCTAGCGAGAAAATCGACGGAATTTGTGAAAACCCTATTCCAAATGATCTAATTTAACACATAATGAACCCCAAATCGAAAATTCATATCTTAAACCCATATAAAAAAATAAGATGGGTGTTATGCAACAATTTTATAGAAAATAACTTTGTTTTAATTTTGACTCTTAGATTTAAAGTGAATGGTTGAGATTTAATTTTCTCACTCTCACTCTGTCCCCTCCTCTCATTTGATGCAATTCCTATACACACACACACACACACACACACACACACACACACACACACACCAGCTTAGAAGGATCGTAGATTAAAATATTAAAATCACGTAAAACTTAATAAAATATGAGTAAATAAATAATAAATGATGAATATAAATAAACTTCAAATTTTATAAAATATATAACACGAAATTGTAAATAGATATTTACAATATTTCTCACGAGAAATTAGAAAACTTGCTTACGTGAAAATTTGAAACTAGTCTTTAAAATACGAGAGGAAGCAATATACTTTTATAGAATCTAAACTCACTCATGAAAAATTGATGCATTTCCCTAATGGAAGAACATCCTTATATATCAAATGTAAGGAATCTTAAAGGTAGAAAAAGATATTAATGTTTGAAACACAAATTGTCTTCATTTTTATTTTGTCATGATAATTTTATATCACATCTTCACGTTCATTTTTGAAAACCTCATGCACATACTTCTTCTTTATGTCACAATTTTTGATAGACAACTTGTCCTTTTCCTGATGCTCTTGTCATATTTTCTGAAAATTAGGATAAGATTGCAATAGGCAAAGATAGGCGAAAAATTGTAGATGAACTGTAGTAGGATTCCTTCAACATACCTGCAAGCGACAAAGGTTAGAAAATGGCCGTTACTTTTGACAGGGGTGACCTGTGGGCTCTTTTTTTTTAATGTCTCAAATGGGTCTTACGAACAAGGACCTCCAAATGGATCGGGGTGTGTAGAAGATGCAATTGAATCAGCATTCTCATCACTTGTCTAAATTGTCATGTGTCATAAGCTTTTGTAAATAATTTTTTCAAAGTTCGAGGCTCATCTTTAAGTATTTCTAAAAGATCGCGTTGCTTTTGTGATAGACCTTTTGAATGGGATGTTTGTGATCCTTTGGTACTTGAAGAATTTTCCTCTTTTTCGGAGTAGAAGGATTAATGAAAGATGGTTTAATCTTGTTTGGTTTTGATGCTTTAGCACTGGGGTAGATTAAACAACGTATATTTCTTTGTTTTAGTCTTTACAAAATGTTGAACATTCTCCTTGTTACAGAGTGTAGTCTTATATTTTAGCCACCATCTAACCTTGTAGATACGGACCATTGAAAGTGGATAAGGATTACGTAGGTAATTTTGAAATCGGTATTCCTAACTAAAAATCCATGCGACACTTGAATGTCCGAAAGAATTGTAGTTCTTTTGCAAATGGATCGAAAGTTGAGCCTTTAAGCCATTGATCCCATCCTTTTCTAGCTTATGTAAGAAAAATAGAGGAAGTGGCATAAAAAGGGTCCACCAATGATAGAACCATATTGGGAAGTTTGTAGTGCAAGTATCATGAAAATTGAAGAACCAGGAGTGGACATCCGGTCTATGAGAAATACTCTATACCAAGCCATTTTGTAATCGTTGTAGTTGTAAGATTGTGGTTGACAGGGGATAGAAAATTGTCTCTTTTCAAATGGGTTCTTCCAATCATGGGAACCAATAACTTGTTGGATGATGCACTTGGAATAAAGTATGTAGTCGGGATCTGTTCTATCTTTTGTATGGGTAAAGTCAATTGAATGCGAATCTACAAGAATAAACTCGTAGAATCGTCGGTCCTTTTGAGGATGGTCGGTATGAAAATGGAGATTTCAGAAACTTCGTTGGATAAATTGTCGGATAAGATAATTGGATGGAGGGGACTTATGATCTTGTAACGCCCCCAATCACCATTACTTAATAATCCCTTCATTAGGGACTGTTACGTAAGGTCGCAGCGGAAGGTAACGATCGAAGACGCTACCGCCGTCCGTAAAATAGGACAAGGCTAAATAATTGAGATAAGATGAAATACAATTTGTGCATCCACTATTATATTTCCAATGATCCTGTTAGGAGTAACTACTTATTAACCAAGTAGTTAGGTCATCCCAAAATACAGTTTATTGGTTTAGCAACATAATATTTATACAAATCGGACTTTTGTCTACTCCACTAGATAATATACATCATGCAACAATTCTCAAGGTCATACCTAAACCCTGGTTGAGGGAAAAATCACTGTGAGCGTCTATGCACCTTCGGAATTACAAATGCGACGTAGGCTGGCTAAGGTTTGCCTTCGTCGAGGCTTGGTAAATGGTGGATTGTTCACCAATGCTTCTTCCTAAAGCAAAAACAAGTAAAATATTTCGAAGAATGAGTCGAAACTCAGATACGAACATTCCTGCACTTGTAAAATAACTTTGAAAAATAATTTTAATTGAGCGTGCAAATTTCAATTCATTTTAGTTTGAAATAAGGGGAGAGAGTATAAGTAAAACTTGCTTGCCGGTTATTATCCGAAAGTGGAACCCTTTGATAATTGATACGATTTTAGTAAGGTGCACACCTCCCGGGCCGACCGAGAACCCGAGTTGAAGCCGCGCGGGTTGGGCATAAGCCCCGATGATTGATAATTGATGGGCATAAGCCTTGATAATTGATGATTGGGCGGGGACCACTTGATTAGGTGGCAAAACTTGATTTGCAAATGATTCATTATTAATTATATATATGAGAAATATTGAGATTTGATGAAACATGTGAGTTTTCAAAAGGTACAGGCAATGAACGTACTCGAACCGAGAATATTTGTTTCTCCCCTTTTATCAAAATTCAAGTTACCGACTAATCGGCAACGGAAGTGGCCCGAGTTCTGTTTCAAATAGATTTTTGTTGTTAATAATGTATCTCTTGAGTTTTAATAATTGAACTTGTATAAGCATTGGCAATTCATTTCATTTCTCATACTTATACGAGAATCGATTAAACTAACGTTCGTGTTATTCAACTTTATTGCGTTAATTTCGCTTCAAATATTGAATACAATACATACTAATTAAAGAAGTTGATTAGGCTAACTAAATACTCGATTGTTTTGACGTAATTCAATTCGTTAGCTGACTTGGATTGAAAAATGGTATCTATACATATATAGATATACCTAACAAACACTTATTCCTAATTTATTCCTTACTTCTCCCTTCCCTGCATTCAAGACTTATAGTTAAGTAATTGATTAATCCGTCAAATGCCTTTCTATAGGAAGGTTCCATAATCTACTAAATTGCTCAAACTCATGCATACGCCATTTTAAGGTCATAAGCATTGTTTTCCCGACAGACTTCACATTCACAACCACAATTAGGCACGCTCAATACTCAATTATTTTCCATGCTTGTACACTTGCACATTACCGAATTTCAACTTCTACGCACGCATTCCCCTTCGTTTGCTCAATATAACCATTTCCAACATATAAAAATCCCTTAATTTACCCAATTTTATAATAAAACATGTCCCAAATTCATTCACTAATTCATAATCTCCCCATGAGGATCACATTCGTTCTCATTCATACACAACCAATCCATCAAAATGCCACAACTCGATTATTCACACATATTCGGATTTTCCCCAAATTAATCCTTAAATTCACTCCACAACCATATTTCTAACCATATACTTCAATTTACAATTACAATTGTTCAAATAAATAATGAATTTGATAATTTAGGGTTTAGGGTTTTACCTTCGAATTCGTAGAGATGGAAGCCAAGAGCAAGAGCAGGGGCGGTGGTGGTGCGTGGCAGCTGCGCCGGCGACCATTGAGCGAGGGGACGGCGATTGGCTCCGGCGGCTGCTGCGGCTGGTGGCTAGGCTGTTAAGTGCCGCGGCTCGAGAGCAAGGGAACAGGGCCGCGCGGAACGAGAGAGGAAAGCGAGGGCGCGAGAGAGGGTGAGAGGGAAAGGGTGGCCGGCGTCGGTCTTCTAGCCGGCGTCGGTCGTGCCTGGTGGCCGAAGGGGCGACGCCAGCGAGAGAGGAGAAGCAGAGGATGAGAAGCACAGCACGCGAGGAGAGAGAAAGCGATAGTGTGAGGGAGAGTGAGAGGGCGCTGCCGGGCGGCGCCTAGCGCCGGCTCGGCCGGCGGTGGTGGCGTCCGGTGGCCGGACTGTGCGACGGCAGCGAGGAAGGCGGTGAGGCCGGCAGAGGCAGGGGGAGGCAAGGGAAGCGAGAGGAAGCGGGGAAGCACGGCTGAAGTCCCGACTCATTCATCTTAAATTTTTTTCCGGAAAATTCCGTTTCGGATTTTTCCTCAATAAAATCTGGTTTGTTTATTTTATTATTTTGATTTATTTATTTATTTATTTTGTTTTCTTTTATTGTTACTGTTAATTTTATTTTAATAATGATGTTTACAAATTATAATCTTATTATGAGATTTGTATTAGGGCTACTTCGTCGCCTTAGTTGCATAACACATGTATAAGGATAATGTAAATACAAAATATCGAATTGAAGTGCACACGCTCAATTATATAAATATTGTAATTAATAAAATAAATAATATGATTTAGGGTCGGGTTATTACTGGATCTGTAAGAAACAAATGTTACGTAAATTTAACATGGTAATGGGTAGCGGTAGGATACTGTGACAACGGTTTTGTAGGTTAAAGGAGGAAATTTGTAAGGGATTGAAATTTATTACTGGATTGGTATTTTGATATCTTGATAGGTTCTTGGGTGAGAAACCAACTGGTAATCTTCGACCTTTTGTATACCTTTTCCTTTGTCCTTACGCTTACTCATGGTGACTTTTGTAAAATTTTTGTTTTGTCACTTTTTCCTTGTAAAAACTCTCTAGTAAGAAAATTTGGAAGTGAATTGCTTTCTCCTTTGATAAATTCTATTTCAAAAACAAAGAAAGATAAAATTGCTTGCTATCGGGCAAAGATTTGCTTAGAAACCAAAATTTTAACATCCTTTTGTAAAATATCTTTGATGACTTTGAAATCAATTCTTAAAAGAAATTTTTATAAAATAAATCATCTTGAAACTTTGAAACACAAATAAAAATTGATAAAATTTTCTTTTTAATGGTAAAATAGTTTTGTTGAGGGTCGAGCCATATTCTGAATGAAATCGAACAAGTTGTTCTCTTTTGTCGGGACTTGTCATCTTTTGCTTGAGTATACCACCATATCCTATATCAAATGCATCTGTTTCAACTATCATATGTGCATTTGGATGAGGTATGCTAAGGCAAGGTAAAGATTTGACTCTACATTTAATTTGTCTAACTATTTCGGTATGTTGTTCTGTCCAGGGAATGGTCTTCTTTCTAAACCTTCTAAACAGAGGAGCACATATATGTCTTCGATTCGGGAAAAAATCAGAAACATAATTAAGACATCCTAAAAACCTTTGCAATTGTTTTTATGTTTTATTACATCTGAAAATTTCTCGACCAAAGTGAGTGATCTCATGATAGGTTTTATAATTCCTCTATAAATGTCATGTCCAAGAAATCTTATTTTTTTAATTAAAATTATTTTTAAAGTTGAAACAGACTAATCCATTTTTCTTAGTAATATATAAGAATATCCGTAAATGTTTAAAATGTTGATCAATGGTTTTGGAAAAGACCAGGACATCATAAATGTAAACAATAATAAAGGAGGTATATGGGTTAAAAATGTCCTTCATAATATTTTGAAATTTAGAAGGAGCATTTTTTAATCCAAAGAGCATAACATTCCATTCATAGTGTTTGAATGGAACGAGTAAATGTTGTCTTATACCAATCGACTTTTGCAATTTGTGTTTGCCATGAGCCGGATTTCATATCAAATTTTAAAATATTTTAGTGTCAAATAATCTTCTTAGTAAATCTCTTTTGTTAGGAATCGAACACCGAATCCATTGGAGAACTTTATTGAGGGGTTTGTAAATGGTAACAAGTATGGGAACTCTACGTTCCTTTTACGCAGCATTATTAATGTAGAATGCTGCACAACTCCAAGGAGATTTCGAAGGTCTAATGAGTTGTTTGTCTAAAAGGGATTGAATTTCACTTTTACGAGTGCTCGAGAAACTCTAAATTCATTTGATTTGGGCGAGCTTTTGTAGGAATATTTCCATCGTCAAAATCTTTTATATAAGGTAAGGAAAGCTTTTTCTTTGCCGGAAAGCATTAGGAACATCAGAATATATTTGTTTCTTTATGATTTGTTTTAGATCAAGAATTTTTTCTGAATTGAAAGATTTTACAAGTGTTCTTCGATCCTGAGATAAGAAATCTTTTCTTGTAAATGGGTAATTGTAGTTTGCTTATATTATAAACTATTAATTTGTCAAAAAATAGAGGATGTTTGTAAAAGAGAGACATCTCTTTGCTTAGCAGATGATAAAAATTTAAAGGAAATTTGTTTACCCATAATATTAGTGTGCACTCTTAATTCATTAACGTAAAAAGGATAAATTTGAGTGAGGAATGGAGTAACAAGAATGAGATCATTGGTAATATTGTCAACGATTAAAAATACATTTTTAAACACAATAGTCATTGTTTTGGATATATCCTTTATTTAATTTATATCTAAAGTTTAAAGGTTCTTCATTTGTATTACGAGAGGTTTTCTTTAGTCCTTTCCCAATATTTAGTTGGAACGATTCCTCCTCTAATACAATTTTGATCTTCTCCACTTGTCAATTAGAGCAAATGTACTTATAGAGAAATCACCAACAACCAATGTGATTGTAGAATACCATTTTTGGAAGATAACTTGAGATAAGGTTTGTAAGAATTGATCGTATGGAACTTCTTCTATTGAGATATGAGGTATAGAGGTATCATCCTCCATAATAGAAGAATTAGTCTTATGGGATTCTAAAATAGCGAATTTGGTTTCAAGCTCAAGGTCTTTAGTTTTTAGTTCTAGAATATCTTGCTTAAGCATTCTGACTTGAGCCTTTAATTCATTAACTTCAACTTGAATATCTTTTGTAGTAATTTGTTGGAAAGGATTTGGAATTGGGTATTTTTAATATAGCTTAGAGAGATTTGGAGTTTCATGGTCGAGTTTATCGAGAATAAGTTGTTTTAACTTTTCTAGATATTCTTTATTTATCTCTGGGTCAATAATTTCCCTATTAAATCTAATAAGAACTCCTTTTGACTTTTATCGGTAATAAAATTAAGTTGTTTAGTTGGAGAAGACCGATAACTCGAGTCTTCATCTTACGTAGTAAGGTAATAATCTTCCTCATTATCGAGTTAGAAGAATTGTGAGCTAAAAATGATAATAGTTTCTTTTGTAAGTCGGGATCTTTAGCAAAAAGTTCGTTAATTTTCTTCTCTATTTTACATTGGAAAGATTTATGACCAACCTTACCACACTTGTAACAAGCAATTTTCTTCTTGTTAAATTTCTTTTTCTTTGGAAAATTTATTTTAGGAGTATCTGTTTTTGGAGTAAAAGCTTTGGAAGGTTTGCTTTGTTTTCTAGTAAAGACTTTTCCAACTCTTTCATTTTTTATAGACGGGGCTTCAATTTTTGTGATACTAAACGATTCACAAAAGTTCTCATCTCTCTTCAAGACTCGGGCTCTTTTCGATCCATATTTTGCTTATAATTTGAGTTCGTTACAAAGGATAAGTCGTTACTTTTAACTATTTCAAAAATTTGTCCAAATGTAAGACGACTAAAAGGAATATCATCTGTGTTGAAATGTTGTCTTAATTTATTAAGGATTCATTCTCCAAAGAGTTTAAGAAAACCAGCAATGAATCTTTCTTTCCAAAAATTTTGGGTTGCATCTTCATGTTTAAGGACATTAGTAAGGAAAACATGTTTATACCATCTGTAATCACTTAAAGTAGGGCATCTAAGGTTAATAAGGACAGATTTAGTGATCTGCTTGTCCTTCATTTGGGTTGCCAATGAAATGAAGAGTAATAGTATGAATTAAAAGTTCATAACCATCTTCTTCATCTCTTTCTATCCCATTTTCTTGTTTGATTTTTGTAGTGTGATTCAAGATTGAAGTTTTTCTTCGTGAGTCATGAAGTTGTCCCACCAATTCTTAAGTTGTCATGTAAAACCTAGAGCAAGTGCTTGAGACAACATCTTTAGCGAGTATATCTTTTTGCTTTGTAGGCAACATACTGCCATACCCATTTCTTGTAATGTGGATCGAATTTCATGTTCGGATTTTCTATCTATGTTCCATTCATAAATAGAATTTCTGTCATAATGTCCTGCTAAAAATTCTCCTCTTTCTTTATATTGAATGTTTGGAGGAGTGGGCTTAGGGTAATAATTTCTAGTTTTGGAATTTTTTCATAATTTAATTTTGATTATTGAAGGCTGCTCATTATCCTCTTTAGAAGTGTTTTGGAAAGTCTTAATTACAACTAGCTCATTATACTGAATCTAATTAAGACGAAGAAGAAGACTCGTTACTTTGTAATTGACAAGTCTTATTAAGACAACTAATAGATTTGCCTTTAAGAGCGATGTCTATATCTTTTATTTGTTTAGAGATGCTATCCGGAAGACTAGCATTAGAATTTGAAGCAGACTTTAACAAGGGATTCTTCATTTTCCTTGGGAATACTATCAAGTTTAAAGAAAGGTTTAGAAATATTGTCTATATATTCGGAAGGCGTTGTATTACTATTTGAACTTTTAGGAGAATTAATTTTTTATTGTATCTAATTTTGTCGACACAAAGGTTAGTTGCTCTGTTATGGTATTAAGAATTTCATTTGTATAATTTGCCTATTGATGGACCTTTTTAGATCATCAGCGAGTAGCAGTGTCACTCCACCCCCTCCCGGCGACCTTTCTTATAAGGTGATGCAATGACTTCTTCATCGTTAATTTTGAGTGTAATTGCTTCGAGTCTTGGGAGGATGAACAACAACAAACGTAGTGCCATTTTGAAGGTGCCACACTTTTAGAAGTGTTGTTCGGACATTAATAATAGGAATTGAATAAACACTTTAAAGTCCTAGATGTAAGGAAAATGTAGGGAACCATATAAAAAAGGGAACATTGGCTGATAATCTATTGATATCAGGTATCCATTTTGTTTTAATTTTGGCTTTAAGGTTCTCTTCAAATTGTTGAAACCATTTTCTATAATGTATATTTTTCTAGGAATAATAATCTTGTTTTGAAAATGACCAATTTATTTCAAACCCACTTTTTATAATGACATTAATTTATTCCAAAGGACATAGTAGAGGAACAATCAGTAACGAGGCTTTAGGATAGGAGCTGTAAACCTATATCTTTAGCAATTGCTAAGATTATTTGTTCTAATAAAAGAATAATCGGAAAAGGATTTTCTAGAATTGGAAGAGCTAGGTCTGGAAATGTTTTCCTCGTACATTTAAATCGACAAGTACTCTACCATTAGGTTCTTCTATAATTTGATCTACATCTTTTTCTTCTAATTGTGTAGGAGGTTGATCATTTTCTAGTTCAAGCTCATATGGGATTCTAATTTCATCCCATTTAAGAAGTTTTGGGGTAAAGACAGCGAGGTTTCTCATCAACCATTTCAAGTCAAACAGTTTCTTTTGAATTAGAAGGAAGAGGAGTTAAATATTTTGTGCTAAGGTTTGTAGACATCGAGTCTAAAATAAACTCTATACATAACCGCAAAGTTTTTAAACTCATAAAATCATCACCTTGCATATGAACATCTAATTTTAACGATTCAATTGTCATTGGATAGGTAAGATCAACTAGAAAATCTGGATAACAATTGAACAAAACTGGACCATTACAAATGTTAGTATGAATCATAACTAATAAAGAGGACTTATATTTTTTAATCGTTTGTCTCTAAGAGCCATATAAATAGGGCGTTAATTTCTTTTTGAACAAAAGGTTTAACAGCAATTTGAACAAGAACAATGTGCATGAATCTATAATTTGCCTTTAAATGATTATTAATGGACTCTTGTTTGATTAATGAAATTGTTTGTAGACCATTTTGTAAACTAATAATTTCTTCATGAGTTTTGATCTGAATAAGAAGTGGAAAAATCAAGTGTACTTATTTTGTAAATTGACTCAGGCTTGACCTTAGGTATAATCCAATTATAATATTCATTACGTGATGGGGCCTTAAATAAAGGTTCTGTTTTAATTTCTTGACTATTAATTATGTTAATAGAATTACTATTAGACCTAAATGAAAATAATTTACGGAACTTAGAAGCAATATTTAATGCATTCTAACTAAAGTACTACTGCAAATAACAAGACCAATGGGACTACCAACCAGGACCACCACTATTGGTTGAACAATGGAATTAAGGTTGACCAACGTTTAACCAACATCTAAATGCAAAATAATTAAAATGTAATGGATCTATATATATATATATATATATATGTGTGTGTGTGTGTGTGTGTGTGTGTGTGTGTGTGTGTGTGTGTGTTGGTTTACTTACCTCTTTTCAATATATATATATATATATATATATAGCCCTTCTTGCAAGGGTTCTACCTAAAGTATCATCCCTTAAAATGGAGAGAAAGGAAGAAGAAAAGATAGACATCCAAAGTAAAAAGAAGAGATATCAAGACGAAATTTAGCCACTCGAATGTGTTGGGATTTTGAAAAGGGGTAAGTAAACCAACTAGACAATAGCCCTTCTCGTAAGGGTTCTACCTAAACTGTCATCCATTAAAATGGAGAGAAAGGAAGAAGAAGAAATAGACATCCAAAGTAAAAAAGAAGAGATACAAAGATGAAATTTAGCCACCGAATATGTTGGGATTTCATTCTTGAAATGTGTGTTGGATCCCGACATTGTTGCACCTTCGAAGATAAGAACGAGTATCCTGAATGAGTGTCTGGATTTCCCAGAAACTTTGACTTCTCTTTTTATTGCTTTAATAATAGCTTGATTATCTCCTTCCAAAACGATTAACTACACTTTGCTTGCACCACTACTTTAACACCATTCCTCATGTCCGAGGCTTCGCAATTAAAATGGAAGCTGCCCCAAGACTTGTTGTACCAGCCTGAATAAACCTGCTATCCCAACTTCTTATCACGAACCCTCCCGCCATAGCAGAAGAAGATTTGGCTCCATCAAAATTAACTTTAAAAAATCCTCCTAGTGGCTTCATCCAATTGATCCATTGAGTCGAAGGAGTAGTAATCAAAGAACGAAAACCAGAGGATGAAATGAAATAATGATCCAATCTATACCTAGATCTCTATTCTTCCCACAAATTTTTGGCCTGAAGAATCGTAGCAAAGGAATTATAGCTACCATATTGAAGACAATATCATTCCTACTATTCCATATACTCTAAAGGAGGTGAGCCATTCGAACAACTTGATCTATTTCATTCAACCTTTTGAATGAACAGAAAATATCACTAAGAGTGGGGTTCCGCAATCGGCTTATGATCACCTCCAGCTACTTGTGACGAGAAGCCTTGTCCTAAGTATCCATCGAGATAGGGCATTGAGAGAAAACATGAATGATCGATTCACTATGATCATGACACAATGGACACACAATAACAATTTTCATCCCCCTTTTAATAAGATCATCTCATCCGGGTAATGCGTTATGACCTATTTGCCACAAAAACATTTTGAATTTAGGCATCAAATCAAGATTTCAAATACAGGCAAAATCCCATCTAGGGAGATTATGCACATTCCAAGTAGCGAGATTTTGTTGTAAAATTACCACTGCTAGTAAGACCCTAACAAACGAGAATCATCAATGTCATGAGAGGAAAGTGGGATGGCCCTAATTATCCGACAGACCTCGGTGGAAGAAAGGAAACCAAATCCCATTCTTTACTTGGAGAGATGAATTCGTTGATTGTGGCATCTAAAGAATGTTCGGGGAGTATTATCATAATAGTTAAGTTATTTAAAATTATTGCACCAACGATCATGCCAAAACATCGCCTTTTGCTATTTCCTATTTTTCATCTCAATCCCTTCTAAAGAGATCTCGTTCTTTAAGTAGACATTTCCAAGCCCAAGAGTCGAAGCTCTTGTTTTCGTAGAGAAAGAAATCCTCTAAGAAAGGATACTTGGTTTCCATAATTGACCTCCAAAAGTTGTGATGATCATAGAGATATTTCCAAGTCAATTTACAAAGGAAGACTTAATTAACGAGCCTCAGCTTTCCTAAGGCCAAAATCTCCCAATTTCTTATGAGTATAAATTTTATACCAAGCTATCATTGGTAACCCGAGTAGCATCCTGTGAATTTTTCCAAAAGAAATCACGATTAATTTTATTTACAAAGTTAGTCGTGCATTTGGTAGTTTAAAGCTCTGCATGATATGTGCAGAGTCAAGATTCAAGGTTGGATTGAATAAGCACCACCTTAATCGCTTTAGAAAGCGAGGTAGCTTTACAATTCAGTAGCTTGAAATCCACTCTCGTTAAGAGGTTCGAAAAAATAAAGTTGTTAGCTCGCCTTTAACAACCGGGCAACCTAGATATTTCCCTAGAGAATCTGAGTGTGGAATAAGTTTCTATCTACAATCGAAGTATTCTTAGAAAAAACAAGAGGCAACTTATGAAAATTAATAAGTTCGTTAGACTAACTAGAAATCATTCAGAATATTATGGAGTGTGAGAGAATATCAAAATTAGACTTGCAAAACAGAAGGCTCTCATCCACAAACAAGAGGCGTGGGATTTTCTAAGCTCGCGGACACATTTTAATTCCAATCCCTAATTTAGGATTCATAGCTGCAAGATGCAGTCTATAAGCCAAAACATCCATACACGGGATGAATAAATAAGGCGATAGGGGATCACCTTGCCTTAGTCCTCTAGAGGGCCAGAAAAACCGCAAGATTCTTCATTAATGATAATTGAGTAAGTGATTAAGGTAATACACTCATGTATCCAATTAATCCAAAAATAATGAAACCCCAAATCCTTAAGGTAGGCAAAAATAAAATCTCATTCAATTCTATCACATGCTTCTTTCAAATCCAATTTAAGACATATATAAGCATGTTTTCCATTACTATTCCTAAATTTATTAATGAATTCATGTGCCAACGAGTGTATTATCATGAATATCCCTCGTTAGGCACAAAGACACTATGGAAAGGGCTAACAATCCTTTGTTGGATTCATTTGAAAAACAATAGTTTTAATCTTTGCTGATGAAACAAGGCGGGTAAGTGGATAATTATCATAACGAGATAATAGAGTCGGCAATTCTAGATTTAGAGGTAGTCCGTTAGTTCCTGTTTGGGATTTGAACCGATACGTAAAGTCAGCCATAAACTTCGTTGTATGCCAACATTATCATTAATCCAGATCCCAGGCTCATCCTTAATTTTTCCAATATTCACTCTACGTTTCCTGATGGCACAATAACGATGAAAGAAGTTAGAATTTCTATCATCTATAGTTAGTCATTCTTTTCTATAGAATTTTTCTAGTACTTTTGGTTGAACAGTAAAAGCCTCTCTCTTTGCTTTATAAACTATGAATCCAATGAATAAGCCTAGAGTTACAAGGGTCCATCAAAATTCTATCCTCCACTTTTTACGGAAGATTTAAATTTCTTTCAATCTTCCGAGAATAGTTACTGCATATTTTGATTGCCCAAGTTTTAAGTTTAACCTTTATATGGTTATGTTTGCTAACAATCTTAAACATGCACATACCTCTAGAAAAGGCATTCCACTAGTTCTTAATAATCTTATTGACCTTAGCATAAGTGGACCAATGGTTTTAAAATATGAAATTATAGCGACAATGATGCTAAATTTCAGGGTTAGTATTCAAGAAAATATAGCTATGGTCGGAACATGAGAAGGGTCCATGAGACATATAATAATTGCGGTACAAGCTCTGCCGATCCTAATTAGCAATGGCCCTATTCAGTCTTTCATAAATAAGATGTCCCTTAAGAAATTTCTTCTATGTAAAAATTATACCCATAGGAGGAATACTCTCTCTATGAATGTCCGAGAGAAAGTTCTTTATATGTTGTACATTATTAAGCATTAATTTCTACCCTCCCCCTCCCCCGATTTTTCATTCAGACATTCCCCTTCATTAAAATCACCAATAATACACCATGGTAGATTAAAAAGATAATTAAGCTCATGTAAGTGATTCTAAAAAATTGTTTTGTCGATATCCTAGGCCGGTTCATAAATCCTAGATATAATGCAATCTTTTGTAAAGACTTGTCAAACACATGCAAATGTATAGTGCATTGATCTTTAGAAACAACATCGGCCTTGATATTGCAATTGTTCCATAAAATGCACAACCCCCACTGTGGTCATGAAGCAAGTTATAATCAAAATGATCATAACCTAATAAGGAGATAATTTTACAGGTATTTTCTGCATTAGTGATTGTTTCAATCAAAACCAAAATGTCAGGTCAAAATTTCTTATTTAAACTCAATATTTTCTATTTAACTTGGCATCTTTTTGCACCCTGAACATTCCAAGCGACAATTTTCACTAAACACCAAAACTAGTACCCCAACTGTTCTAACAATTGAGGTAGAAATTGGGTAATTCGGCAAACTTGATTCTGATCAAGAGTTGTTTTCCTTACATGAGAACTTTGATGCCTCGATAAAATGGCTTGTGGATATCAATTTGAACCCTAAAGCATAAGGATTCATTGGCATCGAACATGCTAATCTTGTCACAATGCATAAAAGGAGCCAATTTTACTGCCCAAGAATTCCGTAAAGGCCTTAGTTTGTCGAGCCCTTGGGACATCCTACGCCTTCACCTAGAATCTAGCATTCTCAAATATGAATTCTGAGATTTTTTCTAGTCCTGTCCAATTTTTTGATAGCAGGAGGTGTCCATCAACGCCCATGGCCCCTTGTTAAGCACATAGTCTTTATCCTTTCAGGAGAAAAACTAGAATATTAATACATCTGCTTCCAACTCCCTTACTACCATCCCCTTAGAGGGCTTCCAAATATTTTTGATAACAGTCTTCAATGCCCTCACGTTATAGGTGTTTCTGGTAAGCAATTTACCTGAAAAGCTTAATTCAATCTCCTTTTTTTTTTCCATCTAAAATTCTTCTGCAAACTCCACAACCTCATCCTCCTCTGTAGTTAATTGCAAGTTTTTACAAGCAATTTCTAGTTTAGCCTCCATAACTTCGAGTTTTACTGATAAGGAAAGCAAGCGACTCTTCAAAACACTACCTTATCAACCCGATATATCAAAGTTAGGACCATAGGTCATACACAATGACAATTACCACCCTACACAGAGGCCAATATTTGTCACTTACACCCTACGGGTCGAGGGTAATGACTCACACATTATAATTTAGCCGGAGAAAGATTATACTTATTAGATTACAATTTCTTAATAACATGATGTTTATCAATGTTAGAAAGACAATAATAATAATAATAATAATAATAATAATAATAATAATAATAATAATAATAATAATAATTTAGTTTATGCTATCTTGTTAGTTTGATTTTAGTTTAAGTTTTAAATAAGGTTATTACCCAAAACTATTGATAATAAATTTATCTATTTTAACATAAATCTGGGTAACATTTTGGTAATTTTATATTTGAAATTCTATGGTGGAATAACAAAAAGGACCCTTTGTTATAATACCATCTATCTAATAGGCGCATAGTTATCAAAACGGACCCAAATTCACCATTCTATTTACATCTTATGCCCCTAAGTTTTAAAATTTTTCATTTCCTACCCCTAAATTTTTAGTTTTTTCATGTTGAGACCATTGTTATGTTAATTGTATCTGTTATATTATATGTATTATTGTTGTTTTATTATGTTTTGAAATCATTAGGAGAGTTATTTTATTTGATATCAGAGCTTATATTACCATATTAGTAATTACAATTAGTGATAATGAATGCTCACAATTAGTATAATTAATGCTTGAATCATCATCTACTTCTCCTATTCTAGAGTTTCCTCAAATTGTGCATACTCATGAAGGATCTACATCTATAGGTTCACAATTAAATTATATACTAATATAGTTTTGGAGTTAAAAATTGAATTAGAGAATCTTGAGGCTAAGAATAAAGAAAGTAAAAAATAATTATCTGTAATTTATTTGTCATTAACTAACCAATTCAAAAATAGCATTAATATAGTTAATTTAAGTAAGAGTGTTCCTTTTTAACATAAATACCCATTTTAAAATCCTAAAAACAAAATCTCATTCCCTTTACAAGAATTAAAAACCATAAAAATTAAAGAAAAGCCAACTATTGAAGAAACATCAAAGAAAGAAGATGAAGTTCAAAGAGTATAACCTGGATAAACTTCAAAATATGATTGATAATGAACAAGAACCACAAGTGTTAAACAAGCTAATGAGTACTATTGTTGATAATCAAGAAATATTTAATATCTCTGTAGAAGAAACAAATTATCTCTATCTTGAAGAAGAAATATATCAACAAATGAATCATATTAAACGGAAAGAAATTAACACCCTACTATTAGAAGAATTAAAAACAAGATTGGATAAGAAGGATGAAAAAATTGTAAAAAACATTGAGTTTAATGAGGTCTTAGAAGTGGTTAATGATGAGGATTTTGAATCTAATTTAGTGAATAATAGTGGTATTAAGGACAATCATCTAGAAGAAACACAAATTTCCTTAGACCATGATATGTTGCAGCCGGAGCGAGAATAGATTTCACTTTTCGATTCATTCTTAAGAAAATAAATTCATTCGAATAAATTAGTCTTACTCTTATAAGCCAAACTGGTTTTATGTTAAACATATAGATGGAGCTTAGAATGGAGAAAAAAATTCTAACATTAGAAACGAGGAATGAACACTGTCTTAAAGCTTAATACGACATATAAAGCTATAATTTTCCTTAATTATAATGAACATAGCTTCTCCGGTACCGTTGTCAATTAGTATGATTCATTAAAACCTAAGAATTGAGAGTGATGGATTGCCCAACTGCTATACTTCACATCAATGGGGAAAAGAACTTGAAAGAAGAAGAAAACAAAAGTTCTGTAAGAAAAAGAGTTTTAATAAACAAAGAGGTGAAAATGCAAGAGAAAGTGCCACAACAAAATTGCTGAAAATCCCAAACCAATAAGGTTTTTAGAAAAGTTACTTATTGTCCGATAGAACAAAAAAGTTAGAAGTGTTGGGAATGTGGAGAAATAGGGCATTATGCCAACCAATATAAAAATAGAAAAAATAAGAAGCTCATCGAAACCTTAGGAAGCTTAGACTATGTTGAGATTCGCAAAGATGAAGCACTCGACCTTGCATTAAAAAACAATAAAGGAATCATTAAAATTGTCATGAAAGATGAATATGTAAACAATGAATTAGAAGAAAATATTTCATGATGGAAAGTAATGAAATCACCCTAGGAGATTTGCATTACTTTGTCATATATAACGAAAATAAAAATGATGAAGTTTAAGGAGATTGGGTGATCCCAATTATCTCTATAGAAATGATATATAAGAAATCTTTATTTTAACTTAACAAGCAAATATGTGTGTGAAATGATGGAGAGAGATATGGAAATTAAAGACTGTGAGTTTGATATTTGATGTGCCAAGAAGAAAGGCTACACTAATCCAAAAACGAGTAGGAAAGATGTGTAGTCGAAGGGGTCATAATAGACCCAAAAGATAATAACAGATAGCAATTAAATCACTAGGAACAACGATAATCATGCAAGGGTAAGTGATTAACCACGGTAACAATCGCTGATGTAACAAGAACGAGATAATCTATAATTAGCCAAGGATATAGTCACACCACCCAGGATAAAACTAGGGTGATAATCACACTTGGAGATACGAGTCACACCACTATAAGTATATTTAGACTCTTCGGACACAACCTAATTATACCACTAATTAGACAAGTAAAAGAGAATTTAGGGTTGTAAGGAGCTCAGCTTAATTTTACTCAACGATATAACAAAATGTTCAAAATTCGATGATCCTTACAAATGGAAGGCCTATGCATATTTATAGGGCCTTTGATCTAGGTTACATCACTCTAATCCAAGGGTTATAAATCCCCTTTTATAATAAAAGGTTGTGATGCATCCAACAAAAAGAAAAGACAAAGAAGAATAAGGACAACAAAAAATAAGAAGGGAACACAGAATCTAACAACCGAAATAGCACGAAATAGTACTATTCGATGATGGTGATAGCTGCAATTGGTGTCATCAAATTCTATCTACATTCTAATCCTTAAAATTTCCCTTTTCTAGCTTTGCTGATGATGCACAAATAGATTTGAGTATTGTTGTAAAAAGGTTTGAGCTTAGTCACCTTGAACGAAAACCGATCGCTTTGAACGATCAACTTAGACTTATTATCTCCGATTAACTTCAAACTTATCTAACCCTTAATCCTGTCCGAGGAGGTAGACAAGTATTTCTAGGTGTTGCCAAAACACTCTGGAGGCTTGTGTCAAAAGTGAAGACCTAGTCGTCAATTCCGAGGACTCGGATATTTGCGGTTACTGGTGACTAGTCTTCATTATCGGTTAAAGCTTCACTTGGGTTGTTTTCCCTATCATCCTTCCCAGCTTGAAAAGAACTTTCCCTCAAATTCTTAAGTGAAATTATCTTCCAAGTATGGAGATAAATCAGTAATATCGAACGTAGTTGAGACACCATAGTCTCCGGGCATGTTCACCTTATACGCATTATCATTGATTCTTTCGAGCACCTCAAAAGAACCATCTGCCCTTGGCATCAACTTAGAGTTGGACTTTAAAGGAAAACGCTTATTCCTGAGGTGAATCCAGACGAGATTACCCGAGCATGTAAAACATCTACCTGTAATTTTTGTTGGCGCTAGCCTTGTATGACTAATTAGCTTGCTTAATCCTCGTTCTCATCTTCTCATGTAACTCATGGATCCGAGCAGCTCTTTTGATAACATTAGCTTGAGTTTGTCATAAAAACTCTTAGGCTCGGATCAAGTGGTGACAGTGGTTCTATACCATATACAACTTTGAATGGTCACACATTTGTAGTCTTGCTTGGCGTGCAATTATAAGAAAACTAAGCATATGGAAGAAGTTGATCCCACGCCTTAGCATTAGACTTGATCAAGATTCTGAGTAGGACTCCTAAAGTTCGGTTGGTGACTTGAGTTTGCCCATCTGTCCGAGGGTAGCAAGTGGTGCTATACTTCAGCTTATTTCCTGATTTTTTCCATAAGGTGATGCAAACTAAGGAGCTTTGTATCTCGGTCTCGTGACCATTGTCCTCGGGGATTCCATGTAGTCTCACCACATCCTTGAAGTAAATATCAGTAACTAGCATAACATTATTTGTCTTGTTGCAAGCAATGAAATTAGCCATCTTTGAAAATCTATCAACAACCACCAAAATTGAGTCTTTTCCGCTCTAAGTCCGAGGTAGATCTAGAATGAAGTTGAGACTTACATCCACTCATGGCTGAGTTAGAACGGGTAGTGGAGTGTAAAGTCCGTGGAGTAAGGAATGACTCTTAGCATATTGGCATACCACAAATCACTTGATGATGCCTTATACATCTTTATCCATGCTTGGCCAGAAATGATGCTCCTTGAGCATTTGAGTTGTCTTTCTCTTTCGGAATGGCCAGCTAGTCCTCCGGAATGCACCTGTCGGATAATTAACTCCCTTGTGCTAAAATTAGGCATACATAGTCTGGTACCCTTGAACAAATATCCTCCTTAGATAAGGAATTCACCTTTAGGATGTGCTTGAAAATATTGGTATAAATTACCAAAGTCCTTATCATCCATATGCAAACATTTCATATGTTCAAAACCGAAAACACAAGTTTTTAATTGAAACAAGAGTAAGTACCTCCTTAATAGAGCATCAACTCCCTTTTGAGATTGTCGAATCTATGCTTGATAGTGAAATTGAAGGTTTGAAGGTACTCAACCCACTTAGCATGGCAGAAATTTAACTTGTGTTAGCCCTGAATATATTTGAGAGTTTCATGAACCGAGTAGAGAATAAACTCCTGAGCCACTAAATAATGACTCCAATACTCTAATGACCGAATAATAACATAGAATTCCTTATTATAAGTAGAGTATCTTTGCTTTGTGTCACATAACTTCTCACTAAGTTAGGATACAAGACGACCTTCTTGAGTAAGGACTCCACTAATGCCCACACCTGAGGCATCATACTCAACTTCAAAAATTTTATCAAAACTAGGTAAGGCTAAAATAGGAGCCTGAGTTAGTTTTGCCTTGATAGACCGAGTTTGAGGTGTTCAAACAAAAGAAGCTGTTTCAAGCACCTCGGTCATAGCAGCGAGTGATAGTGTTGAAGTCTTTGATGAATCTCGGATAAAAAGATGCAAGCCCATGAAAGCTTCGCACATCATGTATGCTTTTAGGAGGAGGCCAAGACAGAATAACCTCTATTTTGCTCTTATCTACCTTAACTCCTCGCGCTGAGACAACATAACTAAGAAATTTTACTTATAAGCTGAAGAATTAACACTTCTTCCGATTCCCATACAGACTTATTGTAGGAGCCACGGCCGACGGGGATCGGACCAAGCTTTCCTACGAATGTCGGGTCTCCCATTTTTAAAGATGATTTTGAAGATGGTTTTTAAAAGTTGATTTTGCAATGTCGGGATGAACCTTTTATTAAGATTTCCGAATTTTATTACATTAATTTTGAAAAGAATTAAATCATATTGATTGGTGGTTTCATTAATTATTTTATTTTGGCTATTATTTTCAGAATTTCCAAGATATTATTTCTTAACCGAAAAATAAAGAAAGCTAGGGTTTCTGTTTCGACGTGAGGCTCCAGGCCAAACCGATGTCAAAACACCGGTTTGGGGACCCGAGCCCGGCCTGCCGACCACTCGGTGTTGGCGGCACTGCACCCAATAGTGGCTGGCGCCGACCAGGCACCAAGGCTAAGACAATCAGCCTCGGCCTCTCGACCGGCTTGGCGGATCCGAACTTGTTTTTGCACTATTCAATCAAAAATAGTCATGAAGAAAATTTAGAAGAAATAAATCAAAAGGAGTCGCCGATCAATTTTTAGGAAATAAAAACTAATAAAACCAAAATAAAGCTTGCTATTCCAATCTTAGTTTGGGAGAAACTAAGACTGAAAAAGATTCAAAAAGACTCCATTGGCTTTGAACCGAGAATCGATTCAGGGCGATGGTACGAAACGTAGGGATAAGCCCTTCCATTTCGCCCGCCCGAAGACGGCCCTTACTAGCTAGTTCGAGTAGTGAATTAAAATAATGTATAAAACACAAGCAAACAATATGCCAAGCGAAATTAAAAGCAACCAAACATAATAGAAAACGATAAAGGCGAAATAAAGGAAAATGGTAAAGAAAGTGAAAAGAATGAAAAGAAAAGAAAAGAAAAGCGGAAAATAAAAGGATTACATCGGGCGGGGATGACTTAAAAACGATACATCATTTGTCCACAATATAGAAAGTAATAAATAATAAAAATAAATAAACCGTGATTTGAAGAGTGATTTTGTGCCCTCGGGTTGTGTAAGAACCACGGCCAGCTGGGGTCAGCCGAGCCTCCCCACTTGTGTTCGGTCTCTCTTTTAAAGATTGATTTTGAAGATGGTTTTAGAAAGTCGATTTTGGAATGTGGGAATGAACCTTTAATTAAGATTTTCGAATTTTACTAAATCGATTTAAAGCGAATTAAGCAAAGTTGAATGACGATTTTATTAACCTTCTTATTTTAGTAATTATTTTGATAAGTCCCGAGATATTATTTCTTAGCCGGAAAATAGCAATTAGGGTTTTTGTTTTCGTCGTGAGGCTCTAGGGCCAAGCTGGTGTGAAAACACCGGTTTGAACCCGAGCCCGCCTATCGACCACTTGGTCCAGGCGGCAGCCTATACCTAGTGGTGGCAAGTGCCGACCGGGGGCCACGGCTGAAGAGATCAGCCTCGGCCTCTACCCCGACTTGGCAGATCCGAATCCTATTTTCACTATTGAGTCAAAAAATAGCTGGGAAGTAGATTTGAATCGAAATAAAACAAAAGAGGAGTCGCTAGTTAGTTTTGAAGAGAGATAAACTAACGGAAATATAAAACTAAAAATTTGCTCTTCCAATCTTAATATAGGGAAACTAAGATTGAAACAGGTTAAAAATGACTCCATCAATCCTTGAACCCGGAATCGAATTCGAGGCGAGAGTACGAAACATAGGGATAAGCCCTTCCATTTCGCCCATCCGAAGACGACCATCACTAGTTCAAGTAGTGAATTAAAATAATGTGAAAGAAACACAAGCAAGAAATTCACTACTATAGATACCACTTTTAATGACGGGTTTTTAACGACGGTTAAAAGGATCAACGATCATGAAAACTTGACTGGTGGCATTTTTGTAAATAACTAGCATTACGAAGCACATATGACAACGGTTCTTACATTAGAACCGTCGTCATATATGTTGGGCATTTTGTGGACGAAGGTTCTTTTCATAGAACCGTCGTCATATGTTACATATGACGATGGTTCTAGGAAAGAACATCGTCAAATTTCTTTCGAACGGATCTAAAAAACCCAAGAACGTACTGCTTATTTCTACGCCCACTTCATCTGCTGTTTACTCTCAGCCTTATCATTCTCCACCGTTTGCTTTCGTCCACAACTCAGATTTAGATTCGCTTGGACTCACCGGTAAGTAATCAACGCCGTTGTTCCTCTTGTTGTTTAATTTCCATTTTGATCACTCATCGTCTCTCCTCTTTCTTTTAGTTGTCTTAGTATTTGCCACCGAGTGGTCGTATGTGTTGCCGTTGTCGCCGTCGTTTTCCTCCTTCATTGTCAATGTTGGTTTCAGTCGTTCATTATCGCCATTGTTTTCGTCGTTCTTATAGTATGAATCTTTATCCTTTCTTATTTTTCCGCTTTAAGTTATTTACAAGATTTTAATATAGTTAAATGGTGAACGTATTTGGGGTAATGATGTGAATGTTGAGAATGTGGATAATGTTTGGGATTGTTGAAATGTTGAATATTTGTTGAAAAATGTTTGAGAATGTGTGAATGTTAAGAATGTGGGTAACATTTGTTTAGTTTATTAAGTTTAAAATTTGTGAAATGTTAGAGATTTAGAGAAATAGAAAGATAATTTGGATATAGGGCTTAATTATTTTTCATATTATTCGATTAACGGCATGCTTCATTAAATTATTGTATGCATTTCATAAGCTTAGAGAACCCGTTCAAACATCTCGTACATAACGAGTTATCCTAGGTCGCGGTACTCGCATAAATGTGTATATAGCGTTTAGGATATTAGCTTGGTATGTATAGGTTTTTGAGTTGTCCGTGTTGGACAGTTTGAGAAATAATATAATGATAGGTTGTGTGGCTATTATAATCTTATCATAAATTTGACAAGATATCATAGTGCTCATTTTCCCTCTCGTTCTTCAGGTGCAATTATGATGACGATGGGTTTGATGTGTGTATCTTGACTTCGTTGCCATACAATTAAGTAAGGATATACACATTAGCCAATTCACTTTCATATGTTATACTTGAAGAACTAAGGTGAAGACTCGGACACTCGCTCAATATCTTTCCGAGTCATGCAAAAGGAATCGGGTATACCGATGTTATTCATGTAGAGTTTTGATTCCAAGGCATTCTCTCGTGTCTTAGAAACTTACTTGAGTAAAATAGTATTTTCTCTAAGTGATTCGGCCCTCACTTATCTCTTTTATCGCTTTTCAGTTAGCGACTCGAAAACCGGATCTTTATTCCGAGTCCACTCTCACTCGGATTAATCGCATTTCGAATATACCAGTATTTCGCCGTTTCTCACTCGTAATCCGACTTATGGTTATCTATTCTATTGTTTGCATAGTCAGTATTCGTAGTTCTTCTCATGCTTAGTCTATATCAAGTTTTTCCCACTCGATATTCGTTATAGAACTTGATCCTTTGCTTAAGACTAAGTCATATGGAATTCCGAGTATCATGGATATTAGACTCGTAAAATTCCATTTCTTTTCCGACTCGAGATAATCAATTGCGTATTTTCCATAACTATTTTATTATCTCGTGTCTAACCTTGGACCAAAGTATTTTATACTTTGAAAACCAAAGTTGTTTTACTTTTGTAGGTTATCCAATCGAGGATATCTTTTCAAACTACAAAAGTAGCCGGCTTCGTAACGTCAAATCACCAGCAGATATGGCTTTTCAACTTCCCCGCTTTAGTCCCGTAAGATTGTGTCGAAGTCGTCCGCTTCCATATCCGGAAAACTAGAACGCTAAGCCTAACGGTGGTTTCCACCTCATTTTTCAAGACACAACCGATGGTTTTGGGACTTCCAAGAGAGTTAAACCGTTGTCCAACGCTCATATTTCAACGGACACTTTCGAGTGACTCGTAAAGCCTCTCCCAACGGTCACGTGAAGACTCTCGGTCGGCAGATGAAGATAACGGCTACTCGCTTGGTTATCTATAAATAGAAGCCACTTCACAAGACTTGAAGATTGCTGAATCTATTGTTAATACACATACTTGAGAAGAGTTATTGTATTTACTTCCAATCTTCTACTTACAACTCCCATTCTCGTAATTCTTTACTCTCCGAGTTGTAAGGTCTTGTACTTAGTTACAAACTCTTCTTACATTCTTTGTAAGGTCCCTTGACTAAGTCTGTAAAGGTTAACTCAGCTTAGTTGTACCTAGCTGTAAGGGTTATCTCAGCTAGGAAGTACTAGATCGGATAAGCGAACTTCGAGTCTAGGAAAACTTGTATAGAGTTGTCTAAGGGAGCAACTCGGGTTCTCGTCAAGTTCACGGTATTTTGTGGACTCAAAATAGTGGATTTGACTTCGTGTCCGGATTGACACGGGCCGTGGTTTTCTCGCCCCGGGAGGGTTTCCACGTAAAATCTCTCGTGTTCATTTTCCGAGTTCATTCTAGACTCGCACAGCCTTTATCGCTCTTGCTTCTTCCGGTTCATTGCTTTCGAGTCCAATCTTTTCGACCCTCGTTGTTAGACTCGGAATCTGTCTTTGCCTCTTTCTCGTGTATAAGTGTGTATTTTCATGAAGAATTTTCTTTCACCCTATTCACCCCCTCTAGGGTGAATCGGACTCTCCCCGAGCAAACTTTCAATTGGTATCGAGCCTAGCCTTTCGTAAAGGATCTAACAATCCAAAGGTTTAAAGATCGGATGGCTCGTAACAACGATGAGTTCGACGAAGGAAGATCTTCTAACGAGCCACCGAAATTCAAAGGTTCAAACTTTGGTCACTGGAAGAAGCTTATGGAATGTTTTCTCATGGATCATGATGAAGATGTATGGGAAATCATACAACAAGGAAACTACATTCCAACGAAGACGAGATGAATTCAGAATCCTTCCCAAGACAAAGGCTGAGTTCACGCCGACAGAAGCGGAGAAGTTCGAAAGAACTTCAAAGCCATGAACATCCTCATGTGCGCCATAAGCTCGTAAGAATATAATCGAGTCTCCGCTCGTGACTCGCTAAAGAGGTGTGGGACACTCGGTCAACACCTATGAAGGTACAAGTCGGGTGAGACAGGCGAAGATCAGTCAAGTATCTTCACAAATATGAGCTTTTCAAAATGGAGCCGAAGAGAACATTACTCGGATGTTCATTCGCTTCACCGAGATCACCAACAATCTCAAATCTCCGGGAAAGAAAATCTCCCATGAAGAAATGTGCCGGAAAATTCTCGAAGCCTACCCAAGAGACGATGGGGTCTTAAGATGACTCGCCATAGAAGAGGCTCGGAACCTCTCACTCTTGAAACCAGACGAGCTCATCGGAAAACTTCGACTCATGAGATACATCCGGAAGAAGAAGATGCCGAGGGTGCTCGTCAAAAGGAACATTGCACTTAAAGCCTCGTAATCCAAAGAAGCTAGTCCAAGCTCCTCCGACTCGAAGATGATCCCATGGCACTCATTGCAAGAGGCTTCAAGAGAATGATGAAGCATAAAAGATGGGACAGAAGACCAAAAGAAGAATTCTACAAGAAAGACAAGAGAGATAGAAAAGGTAAGTTTTCTTTTCCTTCAAAGTTATCTTTGTCTAAGAATTCCGGATGTTTTGAATGTGGCAGCAAAGACCACATAGTCAAGGACTCGTCCAAAACGGAAAAGGGACAGAAAGAAGAAAAAGGCCATGATGGCAACATGGAGTGATGAGGACTCATCGAAGACGACGAGGATTCGGATGACTCAAAGTGTCTCGATGGCAATCACCGACTCGGAAGCCGAAAAGAATCGGACTCGCATCACGTACTCGGATAATGAGGAAACCGATCCTCAAGAGGTAATAAACTACTTCCTAAAATTCTCCAAAGTTGATTTAGCTAAATACATTTTTACTTTGGAAGAAAAGTCCAATTCGATTCCTCTCATTTCAAAGAACAACTTGAGTCAATCACGTCTCGAGAGCATTTCTTTGAAAAACGAATTAGAAAAACCGAGGCTCACACTCGGAGAACTCAAGACAAGTGCTCAAACTAATGAGACCGAGTCCGAGTTACTCAGGAAAGAAAATGAGCAACTCGAAACAGAGGCTCACCGAGTCTCAAGATCTCGGTTTTAAAGTTTACTCAAGGTCGGAGGAACCTTGATATACTCTTAGGATCACAATGTGTCTCTTTTAGAAAAAAGGTCTTGGTTTCAACAAAAGGAAGAATCTAATTCTTACTCGTAATTGTTCAAAAAGGATTCCGGAACCGTTAAGTTCAAAAAGGTCGAGCATGGTCCCATTCACGTAAATGAAAGGAGGACTAAACCTGCATCGATTTACAAAAAGAAACCATTTTCTTCTGTTTCAAAAGGAAAGGTTTTTAAAAGGAAAGAGACACGGACTCGGTTCTCCGAGAAGGAGACTCGGAATCGACTAAACCCAAAGTCATTCAAATCTGGGTTCCGAAGCACCTTCTTCCTCGTAAAAGAACCACAAGAAGGAATGTTACTGGGTTCGTTAGAGGAAGTGAGAAGGGTTAGATTCTCTCTGCTTTGCAGGTCTCTCGAAAAGATCAAAAGGACACCGGTACTGGACAGCGGATGTTCTCGACACATGTCGAGTGACCAAGGACTCTTTTCCGAGCTGGAGTCATATAAGGGAGGAAAGGTGACTTTTGGTGATGATAAGCAAAGGCAAGATAGTGGGCATTGGGAAGATTGGTAATGAAAACAATCCGGTGAGCCCAGTCTACCTTGTCAAAGGACTAAAGTACAACCTACTTAGCATCTCCCAGCTATGTGACAAAGGTCAAGAGGTAAGATTCACTCGATCCAAGTGCTACATCACAGATGAGACCACCAAAGAGATAAAGCTCTTAGGTAAGAGATCGGTAATACCTACATCATCCCTCTTTCGACCCAAGTCGAACTTATCCTGTTTAAAAGCATCTCTTCAAGATGATTCTTGGACTTGGCATCGTAGATTAGGTCATATTAGCATGCATACTATCAAAAAGCTTGCATCTCATCATCTCGGTTAGAGGATTACCTAACCGTGCGTTTGAGAAGGATAAAGTATGTGAAGCATGCACCGGAGGGAAACAAGTCGATCTTCATTCAAATCTCTCAAGACAGCTTCCACATCCAACGTGCTTGAATTACTGCATATGGACCTATGTGGTGAAATTCCCGTGAAGAGTCTCGGAGGTAAATCTTACATACTTGTTATCATTGATGATTTTTCAAGATTTACCTAGGTGTGTTTTCTCAAGCATAAGAATGAAGCCTTTAAGGAGTTCAGCAAGCTCGTAGAAAGATTCAAGTGGAGTCCTGCACTCAGATTCAAAAGATTCGAACCGACCATGGAAGGGAGTTCGATTACTCGTAATTCTCGTAGTTTTGTGACAAGAATGGAATTTCTCACAACTTCTCAGACCTGTAACTCCTCAGCAGAATGGAGTAGTTGAGAGAAAGAACAGAACCCTTGAAGAGATAACAAGGACGATGATGATTGAACACAACTTGCCTTACTATTTCTCGGGCAGAGGCAGTAAACACAGCCTAACTACACTCTCAATCGATGCCTCATCGGACCCATTCTCAAGAAAACACCTTATGAGCTCTACAAAGGGAGGAAGCCAAATATTTCCTATTTCGGATCTTTCTGGATGTAAGTGCTTTGTCCACAACAATGGTAAGGATTATCCGACCAAGTTTGATGCTCGGTCGACGAAGGTATTTTTCTAGGTTACTCCTCTCATAGCAAAGCTTACCATATCTTCAACAAGCGAACTAACAAAGTGGAAGAAAGTATCCACGTAGTGTTTGATGAGCTTGAACAGGAGAAACCAAGTGAGTCTTCATACTCGAACCGAAGCTCGTAAAGGATGATGATGAAGATGAGCTTACAAAGACTCGAAGGAGACTACTCGTAACGAGGAAGCTCGTAATGAGACAGCTCAAGAGCTCGCTCGTAACGAGCAAGTCAATGAAGACGATCACTCGTAACAAGCTTCGAAGATCAAGCGATTCAGCCCACAAACCTGGTGAATCAAAGAACTGGTAAAGCATTCAAATTTACTTCCAGTCATCCCCAAGAAAACATCATTTCGATATCAACAAGTGGGGTAAGAACTCGTTCTTCTCTTCATAATCTATGTGCATTCACCGCATTCATTTCATTAATCGAACCCAAAAATGCACTAGAAGCCCTTAATGAACCCGAATGGGTAGAGGCCATGCAAGAAGAACCGAATCAATTTGAAAGAAACCAAGTCCGGACTCGACCAACCGACCTTCCGACCACCCAGCTATAGGAACCAAATGGGTTTTCAAGAACAAATTGGATGAGGGTGGGATAGTAGTCGAAACAAGGCTAGACTTGTAGCTCAAGGTTACAATCAAGAAGAAGGAATTGATTGTGGGGAAACCTTTGCACCAGTAGCTAGAATAGAAGCCATTAGAATATCGTTGGCATTTGCATCCCGCATGCATATTAAATTATATCAAATAGATGTTAAGTGTGCCTTTCTCAATGGTTTTATTGAAGAAGAAGTTTATGTCGAGCAGCCTCTTGGTTTTGAAAACTCGAATTTCCAAATCACGTTTTCAAACTTCAAAAGGCTCTCTATGGTCTTAAGCAAGCCCCTAGAGCTTGGTATGAAAGACCGAGCAGCCTTCCCGGTTCAAAATGAGTTCAAAAGAGGTCAGATCGACAAGACTCTATTCATAAAGACCAAAGGGAAAGATTTTCTCATTGTTCAAATATATGTTGATGATATTATTTTCGGTGCTACTAATGAATTTCTGTGTCGAGAATTTTCTCGAGTTGATGAGTCAAGAGTTCCAAATGAGTATGATGGGAGAACTCAACTTCTTCCTTGGGTTGCAAATCAAACAAGACAAAGATGGAATCTTTGTTCATAAATCAAAATACACCAAGGAACCGCTGAAGAAATATAAACTTCAAGATGCAAAGCACGCATCGACTCCTATGAGCAAGCAAGATAAAGCTTGACTCGGATGAGAAAGGTAAAGCAAGAGATCGAAACTCTATCGAGGTATGATTGGATCACCGCTATATCTTACTTCAAGCAGAGCCAGATATAATGTTTAGCGTTTGCTTATGCGCACGATTTCAAGCTAATCCAAAAGAATCACATCTCACTCGCGGTGAAGAGAATATTCAGATATCTTGCAGCACTCGTAATCTAGGACTATGGTATTCCGTAAACTCGTAACCGACTCGATCGGATACTCGGATGCGGACTCACGCAGATACAAGGTTGATTGAAAGAGCACATCTGGAGCTTGCCAATTTCGGGTCAATCCCTAATATCCTAGCACTCGAAGAAACAAAACTCAGTAGCTCTATCAATCGCGGAAGCTGAATACATTGCTCGCTGGAGCGTGCTGCGCTCGCATCCTTTGGATAAAACAACACTTGAAGGATCTTGGACTTTATCTCAACTCGGCCCAATCAAGTGTGACAATCAAAGCGCAATCAGTATCACTAAGAATCCTGTCCAAGACTAAAAACAAAGCATATTGAGGTCGGTATCACTTCTTACGCGATCATTCGAAAAGGGTGATATTGCACTTGAGTTCATTCCTACTAATCTTCAATTAGCCGATATCTTTACTAAGCCTCTTGGTGAGGATCAGCTTTGTTTTATTTGGAATGAACTTGGTATGTTAAATGCTTAATTATGTGTTACTTTTGTTGCATAATTCCGTGCTATATGTTTTCACTATTAATAACGATTAGTTCAGTTGATTCAGTGATACTCGGATCGATAGTTATTTCGTGTTTCGAGTCACTCGTAAACCTTCTCGAGTCAAACTCGGACGTAGAAAAACTTGGACATCAAATTGTCCGAAGCTATCTCTAGAACAAGTGGAGAGTTTCGGATTATTTTTTAAAAATCTTTTTCTCTCTTTCTTGAGCGCTGTGATCGGATCTTAGCCGTGGAATTCAAACCGCTAGTATCTCAATCGTTGAAGAAGAACCGTCACACCGGGCATTAATGACCGATGGACGAGCAGAGTCGAACGGAGTTACTTAACGGATAGTGAACGGGCGCGCTTATTCTCTATAAATAACGACTACCCATCTTCATCTCGATATTCTAAAACTCCTTCCCTCTCAAACGAAAATCTTCTCGCGGAAGCTCTCTACGTGAACAGTGTTCCCGATCATCCGCAAACGTTGAAGAAGCTCTCTCTCACTCTCTCGTAAGTTTCGATCGCTCTCATTTTTTTTTCTACCATTTTCGTTATCTTCTCTTCTACACCTCCTTCTCTTTCTCTTTCGAAAAGTTTCATCTTTTCTCACCATGCCTAAAAGAGGAAACCGTCCCGACTTTCAGTGTTTCTTCATCTTCCAAAAGCCCCGCACCAATAAACCGTAAAGCTCAACCCCTCTAAACCCATTGTCACCCAAGCACCTTGCGCTGGACGACAAGTTCTTCCCAACAACCAAATTCTCCTGGTTGTCCAACATCCAAACCACCGGAGTTTACCCTTTCTTGTGTTTCAGCGAGTTCATTTATCCCGAACTCGTCTCCGAGTTTTATACTCATCTCTCTCACTCCGAAAATGTTCTAACCTCTCGGGTTCGTAACATTACTATTCGTATCAACACCTCCCTCCTTCACCGACTGTTCAAAGTTTCTTCTCTCTTCTTGAACAAGTAACCCTATTCCCTTCACCGAAGTCGCCGACGACTTCTTTGAAAAGTATGCTAAAGAATTCCCCGGGTCCGGAAAGAACTTTTCGTGACTCGCTTGAAGTCGAAGCCGAGCTTCGTATTTTCTACTGATGAGAACCTTCTTCTCACAAAGCATTCCAAGCAAGGAGAACCCCAACTCCAAGCATCTCAAAGCCCTCTTCGATATCCCGGAGGGATACGAAGTCGACCTCTTCCCCTCCATCATTGAGCGGATGGCCGCCGTGCCAGCTCAACTCCAAACCAAGAAGAACACCTCCCTTCCTTTCGGTGCTCTTCTCACCCTTGTCTTCAAACAATTTCAAGTTCCTCTTCCCTCTCGACCCTAACGCGGTGTCCGAGGCGGCCATTGTGGTCGGCAAGAAGGAACTCCGGGGTACGGATACCGAGAAACTAACCCCGGTGTCCGGGTTCACAACTCGTAGCCGAGGCCTCCTTCTCCACCTCGGACTCGAAATCAACCCCTCTCCCTCTTCCCTCTTCACCTGGTGGTGCCTCCACCTCAGGTGCTTCCAGATCTCTCTCGCCCTCTTGTCCCCTATTTTCATGGACAAGATCAGCTCTGTGTCTTCCGAACTTAGAGACATGCTCGGGGCTTTCAAATCTGTTCTTCGAGGTCCGACCATCAACCAAAAGACCGGTCAGTCCCAAATCCGAGAGCAAGCAGTCTCTCGTTCTTGAGATGAGCGAGCTGGTTAAGGAGCAGTATGAGCTGGCCGAGCTCCTCAGAGAAAGAAGGTCCAAGGCGACTCGAGACCAGGATGACTCGTACACCTCCGAGGCGTCTTCGAGCCCCGACCCGACCTCCTCGGACGAAGCCGAGGAAGCCGAGGAAGCCGAGAGGATGCCGAGGAACCCGCGGCCGAGGCAAGACCTTCCGGCAAAGGGAAGAAGAGGCCGTGGCAACCGCCGAGGGTCAGCCTGCTCCCCAAGCTCAAATTTGCTGTACTCGGCTCGGACAGCTAGCCCGAGTGGGTCGAAGATCTCGCTCCTCCAGCGAGTCGCCAGAGCAGCCCCTTCAGCCCTCGAGGTCCCAAGGGAAGAACCCTCGATCCACTCTCTCCGGTCAGCCACTCGGAGCCGAGCCCCGAGGATAATTCCGGTCTCCCTTCACCGCGCTCAAGCACATCGTCAAGATCGTATCGGCGCCGGCGTACCTCCGCCTCCACTCGAAATCCCCTCCTCCCTAGTTGGAGCCATGCACCGAGTCACAATTCCTCGCGTCTCCAAAATTTCTTCTTTCAAATTTTCTTTTGTCCGGACAACTTATGTGTATTACTTGTACTTTTCTCCCTTCTTTTTGTTTCTTGTTTTTGCTGAAAGGCAAGGGGGAGAAATGTAGTCGAAACTGGTTGTCTTGTTTAGGAGGAGTTTATTCCCTTGAAATTTCTTTTTAATGAAGTGATGCATTTCATTATTCATTTCGAGTTCTTTATTTTTCTCGGGTTATTGTTAAAGCATACGAGTATTTCATTTTGCTCGATATATTATATACCGCTCCGATTTACTCACTATGCCTTTCTCATAAGCGAACTACTCGGAATCAATCTATTTTCCTCTAACAAAGTTTCTGTTTAAGTATGGAATGCCTTTCATCAAAAAGGGAGAGATTGAAGACTCGGACACTCGCTCAATATCTTTCCGAGTCATGCAAAAGGAATCGGTATACCGATGTTATTCATGTAGAGTTTTGATTCTAAGGCATTCTCTGTGTCTTAGAAACTTACTTGAGTAAAATAGTATTTTCTCTAAGTGATTTGGCCCTCACTTATCTCTTTTATCGCTTTCAGTTAGCGACTCGTAAAATCGGATCTTTATTCCGAGTCCACTCTTACTCGGATTAATCGCATTTCGAATATACCAAGTATTCCGTCGTTTCTCACTCGTAATCCGACTTATGGTTATCTATTCTATTGTTTGCATAGTCGGTATTCGTAGTTCTTCTCATGCTTAGTCTATATCAAGTTTTTCCCACTCGATATTCGTTATAGAACTTGATCCTTTGCTTAAGACTAAGTCATATGGAATTCCGAGTATCATGGATATTAGACTCGTAAAATTCCATTTCTTTTCCGACTCGTATAATCAATTGCGTATTTTCCATAACTATTTTATTATCTCGTGTCTAACCTTGGACCAAAGTATTTTATACTTTGAAAACCAAAGTTGTTTTACTTTTGTAGGTTATCCAATCGAGGATATCTTTTCAAACTACAAAAGTAGCTGGCTTCGTAACGTCAAATCACCAGCAGATATGGCTTTTCAACTTCCCCGCTTTAGTCCCACAAGATTGTGTCGAAGCCGTCCGCTTCCATATCCGGAAAACTGAACGCTAAGCCTAACGGTGGTTTCCACCTTATTTTTCAAGACACAACCGATGGTTTTGGGACTTCCAAGAGAGTTAAACCGTTGTCCAACGCTCATATTTCAACGGACACTTTCGAGTGACTCGTAAAGCCTCTCCCAACGGTCACGAAGACTCTCGGTCGACAGATGAAGATAACGGCTACTCGCTTGGTTATCTATAAATAGAAGCCACTTCACAAGACTTGAAGATTGCCGAATCTATTGTTAATACACATACTTGAGAAGAGTTATTGTATTTACTTCCAATCTTCTACTTACAACTCCCATTCTGTAATTCTTTACTCTCGAGTTGTAAGGTCTTGTACTTAGTTACAAACTCTTCTTACATTCTTTGTAAGGTCCCTTGACTAAGTCGTAAAGGTTAACTCAGCTTAGTTGTACCTAGCTGTAAGGGTTATCTCAGCTAGGAAGTACTAGATCGAGATAGGGGAACTTCGAGTCTAGGAAAACTTGTATAGAGTTGTCTAAGGGAGCAACTCGGGTTCTGTCAAGTTCACGGTATTTTGTGGACTCAAAATAATGGATTTGACTTCGTGTCTGGATTGACATGGGCCGTGGTTTTCCGCCCCAGGAGGGTTTCCACATAAAATCTCTGTGTTCATTTTCCGAGTTCATTCTAGACTCGGACAGCCTTTATCGCTCTTGCTTCTTCCGGTTCATTGCTTTCGAGTCCAATCTTTTCGACCTCGTTGTTAGATTCAGAATCTGTCTTTGCCTCTTTTCTCGTGTATAAGTGTGTATTTTCACGAAGAATTTTCTTTCACCCTATTCACCCCCTCTAGGGTGAATCGGACTCTCCCGAGCAAACCTTCATAAGGGAAATGTTGCCGGAATTTTGTCAAATGTATGGTAAGATTTTGCTCAACGGTCCAGGGTCATATTATTCTTGAATGGGTTTAGGACCATCTAACCCTGTAGAAGGATCTTAGGCTCATGTGATATTATTTGTGTTTAAGTACGTATTTCTCGAACTACATGTGGTGAATTGCTTCTCGTCTTTATGGGTAAGGTGTGCATTGAGCGTGGGTTTATAAATAAGAGGAGTGTAGAATATCATGATGGTGTTAACAACTTTCAAGAGATTGTCGTCGAACATGCCACCAAATTCGGAGAACAATCCATATTCTATCCGTGTTTAAGGAGTTTTAACTCCTCAAGATTCCCCCTAAGGTTGTAAAAGGTCACCTATGTCGGCATGGGTTTGACATAATTTATAAGTTATGAGTATGGCATGGGAAGAGGAGTCTCGTGAATATACCTGTACGAGAGGAAGATGAAGGGTATTAGAGCAATTATTAGCCGATTCGGAGAAGCCTCTTTATCCGGGTGTGATAAATATATCCAGTTATCATTTATGTTGAGGTTGACGAACTTGAAAACGGCTAACTCGCTGGAGTGACAAAAGTTTCACGGACTTGCTAGGTGTGGTCAAAGATGTACTCCCGGAAGGCAATGTCCTTCCCAACCATACATATGATGTGAAGAGGATGTTGTGTCCTATGGGCATGGGGTATAAGAAGATACATGCCTTCCCCAATGATTGCATATTGTACCGAAAAGAACATGCACATAGACACGAATGTCCTAAGTGTGGTGTACCTTGATACAAAATGAAAAGCATCAATGGAGAAAGTGTTAAGGGACCTCCTGCAAAGGTGTTGTGGTACTTGTCGATAATACCAAGGTTTAAGCGCCTTTTTCAAGTGCAACCGATGCAAAGAACTTGACGTGGCAGGTCGACGGAAGAGTATGTGATGACAAGCTATGTCACCCTGCCGATTCTCCTCAATGGAAGAAGATCGATTAACTGTTCTCGAAATTTGGTAGGGATGCATGGAATCTACATTTATGTCTTTATACGGACGGAATAAACCTCCACGGTGACCTAAGTAGCAAGCTCAATTGTTGGCCCATTCTTTTAGTTATCTACAACCTACCATCGTCGTTGTGTATGAAGCACAAGTACATTTTGTTGTCAATGCTCATTTCTGGGCCTAAACAGCTAGGAAATGATATAGATGTGTACTTGGTGCCTCTTGTTGAAGATTTTAAGCTTTTATGGGATGAAGGTGTATCGATTTACGATCCATACGTCAAGAGCAATTTACATTGCGAGCTATGATCTTCACCACAATCAATGACTTCCCCACGTATGGAAACTTTTACGGATACACCGTTAAAGGACACAAGGCATGCCCCATTTGTGCAGAGGGTACTTGATCATATCAACTCAAGCACGAAAAATACGGCCTATCTCAAACACCGAAAGTTTCTTCCCTTTTCCCATCAATATCGTAAGAAAAAGAAGGCTTTTAATGGTAAAATCGAGATGGATTCTACTCCAACTCCATTAATAGAACATCAAACATATGAGAAAGTAAAGGATCTTCATGTGGAATTCGGCAAGCCATACTGATGTCAATCCGAAAACGGTGTGTGGAAAAAGAGATCAATATTTTTGATCTTCTATATTGGAAAGAGTTGTATGTGCGACATAGTCTTGATGTAATGCATATAGAGAAAAACATCCGTGAATGTCTCATTGGCATTCTTCTGAACATACCAGGGAAGACCAAGTACGGAGAGAAAGCACGACTCGATATGTGTGAAATGGGAATACGGGAGGAATTAGCACCACAACCGTAACAACCCGCCCCTAAGAAAATAAGTAGCTTTAAGTATATTAAAAATTAGTCCGAGCGCGTGCATTTCAAAATTTCAAATATTTTCATATTACACATGTGTATATACATATGTGTGTATATATATATATATGTCAATGTTGTTTAAAATGTAGGAACCGGATGATGACAACGACGACGCACAAGCATACTCTATAAATTTCAATGACTTAGAAGATAATTAACATTATTATATAACTAATTTATTTTGAATTCTAAAATCCTTAAATAAATAAAATTGATATAATTTTTTATAAACATAATATTACTAAAAATAAAATTCCTAGAGTAAGATAAGCCTAATAAGTAAAATCATAGTAAGCTTGGAGGATTAAGAAGTAGGATGGAGATTGAGGATGAAATTAAGATTGGACTGAAATAAAGAGATAACTTGCCAAGGATTTGGTCCCGAATTTGGAGGAGATGGTCGGCCCAGGTGAGAGAGGAAGCAAGGGGGTATAAAAGCTTAAGGTAACCTAAAAGATTCATTATCCTAACCTAAAGCGGATAACCCACACAACCCACTCTCCCCATCTCTCTCTCCAGCCTCGATACCCTGCCCTCCTCTCATCTTCACCGCCACCGACAGCCCCAAGCAGCACCTCGGCCGCGCCGACGGCCGCCGCCGGTCGACCACCACCACCACCACCACCATCAACATCACCAATCCCCATCAAAAACCCCAACCGTCAACGCCCACGCCCATGGAAATCAAACCCCTTCACTCCCCTCGGCGCTCTGTCCGGTCGCCGCCGGCGCCAAGCAACCACCGCTCGCTAACGTATGCTTCTACCTCGACCACCACTTTGTCACCGCCCAGCCACCAAACGCCAGCATACCACCGGTTTTGCGCTTGTTTCGGAGCCGGATTCGCGACTCTTTGGCCTCGACTGTCCCGACCTCCGGCTGATTGGGTCTTCGCCATCTTCCGGCAGGTCGCCGCCGCCGCTCCTTGACACCGACCGTCGCTTTAGCCACCCTTCGATTCTCAGTCCTCCAACCTTCAACCAGCCCAGAAACCCTCCTAAATTAACCTCCTCCATCTAATTATTTAGGGTAAACTTTTCGATTCGGTTCGTTAATTTAATTCCTTAGAGTAATTTTCGATTCGATCAGTTCTTTTAATTTGAGTATTTAAGTTGTAATCGGTTGCTTTTCTTATTACTGTTTGGAGATTGAAGTTGGATTATGATATGTGATTCGGGTATTTCCCAGACAGTTCCAACTCACCCGACACGTCACCGGCCGACCGGGCCTAATCGGTTGGATGAGGGAGGAATCGGCCCAAGATAACCCTTAACGGGCCGGTAAAAGCCCCAAAGCCTACTAGGGCTAGGGTTTCCCTAAACCATGGTAAAAGTACCATTTTACCCCTTTAAAATCTCCTATAAATATCCATCTTTCCTCAATCCCAAGGCATGTGATGTTAATTTGACAAGACATCTCATTTGAAGATAATCACTCAAGCTCCTAAGCTCTCAACTCTCATCTACATTCATAACGTTCATCGGCACACCTTCATCCCCGAGAACTTCCATCTTTGGAAATATTCTCATCTCCCAAGGAATCCTCACGCATATCGAGGATGATCTCCTCGATCCTTTCAATCAAATCGGATACTAACTTGAGTGTCGGAGGGCGTTCCCGGGATCCACCACCCGGGCTTCGCCTTTTGCGAGTTCGAGCGAGTCATCACTCGGAACTCGGATCGATCGTGCCACGTCCTCGGAACCGGAGCGGTAAATCCTTCCTCTCTCCGAATCATCAATCCACATCATCAACTCGGTTTTCTCCGGAAACAGATTTGGCACCGTCCGTGGGGAGGAAGGTAGCATATGGTCGCCGATGGCACTCGATCTCGATCCAAGATGACTCGTGACACGAACAACCCACCGAGTCCCACACCCTAATCGCTCAATGCCTACGGGGGCCAATCCCGCGACGCTCCTCAAGCCTAGGACGCGGAATCGTCTCGGCGGTCCGCAAGCAACCGCCACACCCAGCCGGAGGGGTACGTCACCCTAGGGGCTCTCCAGAACCTAATAGAGACCCTTAAAACAAGCTGTTGCACAACAAGTGCAAGAACATGTACGAGCCACTATGGAACAGCGCATGCCAATCATGCCCTTCCATTATACCCCGGCTCCCGGGTATGGCGCAACCCCAGGGAGGTCGGCTGTTGGTCACTTCTCGGGCGGGATGCCTTCCCATGTGGCTCCAAGCCACAGCCCACCGAGGCCCCGACGACACTTATTCTCGAACAACCAAACGCCCGCCCACGAGGCACTATAAGGAGGGAGACGCTGAGGGATCATCAAAGCCAAGAGAGCTCTTCATAGAGCCAATGAAAATGTCGCAACATCCCATACGGCTTCAACCCCTACGCCACCCACAGCAGGCGTTCCGCTCGGTTTGAAGGCAATGCTCCGAGCACCGAGAGCGAGGGCCAAACCCTAGGGGAGTAGAAGGACGGCCAGCCCCGGGCGATCGGCTACTCATGGTCGTGAGTCCCAACGAGCCTATGACGCTTTCAAACACGACCAAGGACGATCCGTCGTTCGAGAGCGCGAGCGCTCGAGGGAGAGGCACCCAGTGGCAATCTGCTATGAGAGGTCCCGAGAAGTCGAGAGAGGACCAGGGAACACTCCACCCCGATCCGAGAGAAGGAAGAGTCCTTCCCCGGTGGAGGTTCCGCGTCATCAACCCCGCGCCGTCCCCATTTCGGCTCCGACTCGAGGCCGACCCAACATACTTTCAACACTCCTTCTCGAAGAAAATCATGAATGCGCCTAGGATGAAGAAAGTAAAGGTCCCGAGTGTCGAACCGTACGACGGCACTACCGATCCCGAGGACCACCTGGCATGCTACAAGTCTCACATGTATGTGCGGGACGGAGACGATGCAACCTACTGCCGATTCTTCCCCGCCACACTAAAGGGGTCGCGCAGAAATGGTTCAACGGCCTCCCTCGAGGAAGCATCTTTTCCTTCGAAGAACTTCGTGAGAAGTTTGTGGCGCAATTCATCGCCGATTGCAAACAAAAGAGGACTAATATCCACCTCTCCAAGATCAAGCGGGGAGGAATGAAACTCTTAAGGACTACGTGTGGCGGTTCCACGGGAAGCCGTCCTCATCCACGACCTCCAAGACGGAGTTGCCTACACCTCCTTCTTAAATGGACTCGGGAGCGGAAGATTTAAATTTTCCCTCGCCGAGCAAAAGTGACCACCCTCGCGAAGCTCTCCGGAAGGCGGCCGACTTCATCCGAGGCCACGGAGATCTGCGCAGAGGAGGGGGAGGAGGCAAGGAGAAAAGGAGGGGAAGGAAGGTCCAATCCCGAAATGAAAAGAGGCCTCACGAGAATGAGGTGAACCACCGCTTCAACACCGATCCCGAAGCATTTTGATGGAGATCAAAGGGCACCCTATGCTCAAGAAGCCACCTCCCATGTCCACTCCCGCCAAGGCATGAGCCTCGAACAAATATCGTGAGTTCCATGAACAAACGGGGCACAACACTGCCGAGTGTCGGGCCTTGAAGAAAGCATCTGGGGAGTTGGCCGACAATGGGCGGATAGACCGTTTCCTTAAAAAGGATGTCCATGGGATTAAGGGAGGCTCCTCAAGGTAAGGGGAAAAGAGCTACGAAGATGATGAGGCCACTAGAATCGTAGCCACCATCGTCTGGGGTTTGGCGGGAGCGTGACCCCTCCTCTTGGAAAGCTCACTTGAGAAGTGCGCAACAAGTGCGATCACCGGGCAACCTCCACCCTTGAAGGTGCCCGCGATGACCTTTGGAGAGAGGGACCCGAGAGGACTGGCCACCCGCATGACGACCCCATGGTCATCACGCCGAAAATCTCGGACGCCATTGTCCGGAGGGTCCTAGTGGATACGGGGCAGCTCGGTGGACATCATCACTAAAGAATGTTTGAACCGGTTGAAGTACAATCCTCGAACCTCATCCCCCTTGTAAATCCAATCCTTGGATTTGGGGGCAGACAGATGCATCCCTTGGCACGATCCGCCTGCCGATCGGGATCGGAGACATGGCCCGAGGACGAAACACGGAAGTAAACTTTTTGGTGGTCGACGTGCCCTCCGCATACAACGTCATCATTGGGCGTCCCACCCTCAACCAAAGCAAAGCAATCATCGCTCCATATCTTCTTCTCATGAAGTATGAGCTTGATGATGGATCCGTAGGCGAGATCTACGGAGATCAAAAACAGCAAGGAAGTGTTATGTCGTAAGCCTTCGACCCTTAATGGCGAAGCGGATCGAAGAAGAAAAGGCCAAGGGTGATCCTAAGGGTAAGAAACCAAAAGTAGAACTCCCTGCCAAGATTCCCGAAACAATGATGGTTTGCTTTGCCACCACCGAGGACCATGGCGGGGACCGACCTACACCTTTAGAAGATGTCGAACTCATCCCTCTCGGAGGAAACCCGCCCCGATCGTTCCGTTCAAGTGGGCAGGAACCTCCGCAAAGGGATCAAGGACGGCCTTATCCGACTCTCGAGAGAATTCAAAGATGTCTTCGCCTTTGGACCCAAAGAAATGCCCGGGTTAAGCCCTAAGGTCATCGAGCACAAGTTGAATGTCGACCCCTCCTACAAGCTCGTCATCCAAAACGAAGACACCAGGGGCGAACGTAGCACGGCGGTGGCCGAAGAAGTTAAAAAGCTATTGGAGGCGGGGTTCATCCGAGAGTGCCACTACCCCAAGTGGATAGCCAATGTCGTCTTGGTGAAAAAATCGAACGGCACGTGGAGAATGTGCGTCGATTTCACCGACCTCAACAAAGCATGCCCAAAAGACAGCTATCCTTTACCAAAAATCGACAAACTTGTCGATGCTACGGCAGCCACGCCCTCCTCGGCTTCATGGACGCTTTTCGAGGTACCATCGGATACCATTATGCAAGGAAGATCGGAGAGAAGCCGCCTTCATCATCGACCAAGGGCTGTATTGCTACAACGTGATGCCCTTCGGATTGAAAAACGTTGGAGCCACCTACCAAAGGCTGGTCAACATGGTCTTTGCCCACCTCATTGGGAAGACCATGGAGGTATATGTGGACGACATAATCGTCAAAAGCAAGCAGGACTTTGACCACATTTCCAACCTCCGGCGGACGTTCGAAGTCCTACGAAAGTATGGGATGAGGCTGAATCCCAAAAATGCACATTTGGAGTCAAAGCACAAGCATTGGCGGACTTTATAGCAGAATGCTCACACCCAAGCCACCCCCTACCATCCCAAGACGAATGTTGGACCCTCTACGTAGACGGTTCAGCAACCAAAGACGGGAGTGGGGCGGGGTTGGTCATCACTTCGCTAACGGGGAACAATTCGAACACGCACTTAAGTTCATGTTCAAGGCATCCAATAATGAAGCGAGAATATGAGGCCCTCCTAGCAAGCATAGACCTCTGTTATACGGCAGGAGCGAGCTCCGTGTAGGCCCACTCCGATTCTCGGCTTGTAGTCTCCCGGTTGAATGGAGAATAGGAGGCACGGGACGAGGACATTATAGCCTATCGCCGAAAGGTCAAAGAAGCGGTAGGACGGCTCCAGCGACTTCGAAATCCTTCATGTGCCCTGCTCGGAGAATAGACAAGCCGATGCCCTCTCCAAACTCGCCAGCTCCTCGGCGACGGGCAGCCAAAGAAGATCCAATGGGAGACACTTGGAGAGAGAAGTATTGATGTTAAAGAAACCATGTGGTCGGACAGGAGCAACACTTGGATGGATCCCCTCATCAACTACCTGTCTAAGGGGAACTTCCGCAAGATAGCAAAGAAGCGGAGCATGTCAAGAAGATAGCTGAATGGTTCATTTACTATGGGGAGCACTCTACAAGAAGGCACACTCCCAACCCCTGCTCCATTGCATTCCGCCGAAAATGGGTCGAAAGTTCTCGAAGAAATTCATGAAGGGGTGTGTAGCTCGCATATAGGCGGAAGGGCGCTCGCAGCAAAGGCACTACGAACCGGATACTATTGGCCATCCTTGCGAGAAGACTCGATGGACCTGGTGAGAAAATGTGACAAATGCCAAAAATTTGCTCCCGTGCCAAAGCGCCCGCCTACCGAGCCGACTCCCATCCAATCGCCCTTCCTTTTGCAAAATGGGGATGGACATCCCGGGCTCATTCCCGAAATCCACGGGTGAGCGCAAGTATTTGTTCGTAGCGGTGGATTATTTCACTAAATGGATAGAGGCGGAAGCCGTTGCCTCGATCACCGAAAAGAAGTGCGCAAGTTCATTTGGAAGAACATAATCACCCGGTTTGGCGTCCCCAGAGCAATGATATTTGACAATGGGCGACGGTTCGACACCGACAAGGTGCGGGATTACCTCACCCAATATGGTTGCCAGGCCCGCTTCACGGCCGTGGCCCATCCCCGAGCCAACGGCCGAGCCGAGTCGCCCAACAAGGTCATACTCAACGGCCTTAAGAAGAGGCTAGACGACGCCAAGGGAAAATGGGCGGACGAGTTGCCAGCCGTCTTATGGTCCATCAGGACCACAGAGAAGTCGACCACCGGAGAAACACCCTTCATGCTTGGTATACGGATCGGAAGCCGTGCTCCCGGTCGAAGTAGCCCTTCACACCCACCGCCTCACAAACTTTCGGGAGGAGTCTAACAACGGGGCCCTCCGGGAGGCCCTTGACTTGCTCCCGATGGTTCGAGGAGATAGCTATCTCCGTGAGGCCATAACCAAACCGAAAATGGCAAGAGCCTACAACGAAGGGTGAAAGGGAGAGATCTCAAAGTTGGCGACCTGGTTTTGAGAAAAATCGAAGCTATAGGGAAGGCGGCGGAACACGGCAAGCTCACAGCTAACCGGGAAGGGCCGTACATCATTCACGAGGTAGTCCGCCCGGGGACCTACAGAGTTGGCCACCCTCGAAGGAGCGAGACATTCCCCGAGCATGGCATAGCAGCAACTTGAAGAAGTACTTCATCTAAGTACTAGGAAGCGACCTTTGTATGCGGTACAAGCTTACCGGCTAGCGTGGGGGCCTTTCTTTAAAGACCCACCCAGCCCAAGTCCCAAAAAATGTTGTAAAGGAATCGACCACGATTGACGCGACTTTTCCGAAAGCGCTCAACGGGGCACACATTCCTCTCTCTCTCTTGTAACGAACTTCGATCTTCTATGTTAATACAATGAGCACATTTTCTGCAACATTGCGACTCATGTCTTATTTTAAGTCGATTTTTGGAATGTGAATAGGGGCTAATACGATCCCCGGAACAACTAAAGTTTCAATCTCTCTTGTTGTATATTTTACCTTAGCCGAAGATGGGGGCATCACTAGGGGCTAATTCGAACCCCTAAGGCCTCCAACCCTTCGGTCCCTCTTGTTATATTCTCTCGAACTTAGTTAAAGTTAGAAGAAAGAGTAGGGACTGTTGTTAATTCCGATGACAACTACATTGTAAAATTCTACTCTTGTATGTTTTGCTTGTACCGATTTTGGGGCAACACTAGGGGCTAATACAATCCCCTAAGATAGCCAAAAATCGCCAAAGTCGAAGATGATCATGTACACAAGAAACGACAAGGAAAATCGGCAACAACCAAAAGAAACAACGAAGCAAGCATCAAATAAAGCATTGAATAGGTATCCAAGCGAGCATCAAATAAACATCGAGTAAGCACACAAGCAGGCATCAAGCAAGGAATACCAAGGAAGAAAGTTCAAGGCAAAACGAACCCAAAGTAGCGAAGTATCAAGCTATATGGCACGCGAGCCATTCAAAAACACATGGCATGCAAGCCATCAAAAGCAATCCTAAGGATTGGGAAAGGGAAAAAGGAATGGAGGCTACTCCTCGGGCCGTCCCGGCCTGGTCACCAGCTCCGTCTGCGGGAGGAATCTCACCATCCTCGGGAGTGCCCTCGGTCGGAGAGTTCGATCGTGAGGCAAAGGCCTCGAGTAAAGGAGGTTGGCATAGGCTATCCACTGCTCTAGCCCCTCCGCCTCCTCGCCCAAGGCCGGGAAACCTACACAAGAAGCTTCCGAAGAGACGCATCCCTAGCTACGGCGTCTATCTCCTATGCGGAGTCAAAGCGCGACCTCCAACTACGAGCCTTCTCGCAGGCGGCTCCAACGCGAGCCTCGAGGTCTCGCTCTTTCCCTTGAGCGACCTCCAATTCAGCCTTCGTGGCCTCGAGTTGTGCCATCGGATCCCTCTCGCGTTCCCGGGAAGCCCCCAGCTGGGCCTTTAACTTGCTCACTTCCCCTTGGAATCGATAAGCCTCATCCTTCTTCTCCTTCGAGAGCTTCCTCAAAGAGCCCCGAAGAGAAGATACCTCCCCGAAGACTTGAGGAGAAGGACTCGAGACTCTATAGCCTCCATAACCTTGATGAGAACTTGTGGAATAAAAGAATTAGAATCCGAAAAGCAAGGAAAATACAAGTATAGGGAAAGTTATGCATTACCTCAACCGCAATGATCGACGCGGCGGAAACCGGAGAAGCAGCGTCCTTACGAGAGCCGTCGCCGTATGTCCTCGGAAGGTTGCCCGCCGAGATGGCCTTGGTGTCCGGGTCGGCATTCGGAAAATGGAGAGATTGGAGGCCCAGGCATACCTCCTTGCCACTTGTGCTAGGAGTCGCTCCCTCGGGGAGGAGAGGTCCGAAGCATCCCTCGAGCGCTTGCTCGAGTTAGATAACCCGCGCACCACCCGGCCTCCCACCTTAATGCTCGAATCGAGGCGACGGCCGACTTTTCTCGACTGGGGAGGACAAGCCTATGATAAAAATATAATGTTAGCATGAAGTCAAAGGTTCAACACAAAGGATCTGACGATGAGTGTAAGGCTCACCGTGGGAGGTCTACTGCCGCTCCCTTGAAAACGCCGACCTTTGGGACAGCGACAGCTAAGGAACGCGGCTCCGATGCTTTCCCCTTGCCTCTGTCTCGTGGCGTCTTTGCCTTGGGGAGAAGGATCCGTATCCCAATCACCTCGCGGACGTGAGGAGTTCCCGACCATGGCCTTGGACAAGAGAGCCCTTGCTTGATCTGCAAAAATAAACCAAAGTCGAGTCGGTTCGAAACATGAACAAAAACAAGCATGAGGTGGAACAAGTACCCTATGGAAGTTTTGGATCGAGAGCCAATCCCGAGGCGACAAGGAACAAGTTCTTCTTGAAATACTCCCTCTTGGGAAGCCGGTGGGAAGGAAGCCTTTCTTTCTTTCCTTCAATCGTTGGATGGGGTACCTCTCGGGTGCGAAAGTACTCCGCTGCGACGTACACCTCGGAACGATAAACCGCGCGGAGAGAACCAGGCATTTTGACGATTTCCTCCTCATCACTCCAAGCGAGGACATCCCACTCCCCATCCAACTTTTTTACAAAGAGAAACTCATACTTCCACCTATGGATTGATGAAGCCCTACCCAAGGCGAGTCATGTATCCTCTCTTGTTTGGAAAAGCTGTACCACCCTCGCTCACTATCTAACGAGACGCTCTTTTAAAAGCCATGAAGGAGGGAGAACAATTCTAAGCTACGAGGAGGTCTTTTATTTCACATGTGGCGATAAATGAACAAATCGAGCGCCACGAGTTGGGGATAATCTGGGCTAGGGCCAGGTTAAACTTATTGCATATTGATACAACTAAAGGATGGAGCGGAAACCGCACCCCCATCGAGCGTGGTTTTATAAAAGGCGCGACACCCAGGAGGGGGACTTGACCGTGTCCCGCTCCAACGGGACCAGGATCCTATAACTATCGGAGATGCGATATTGGCCAAAGAGCCTTGACACTGTACCATGTCATTCGTAAGCGGGGATCGATGAAGTGAGAACCCGGACCATCACTAGGGTCCGACCTCTCGAGCAACGACTTAACTAAGTCCTCCGCCCCATGAAGTGGTGTAAAAGACGAGATGGCCTCGTTATCTAAAGAAATGTCTAAGGATAGGGAGTTACCTTTGGAATACCCATCCCGCGAGAGCTCATCCATGGTCTTGGGTGTATAGGTGGCCTTAATCCTAGCCATAGTCCCGCTATTGGAATCCTGCAAGGCACAACCCGTAAATGTCACCTGTCCTCGAAGACCATGACTCCTTTTAACCTCCCAACGATAAACCACCTCACGGGAACAGACTATTGAGACCGGGAGTGGGGGACCTTTCATAAAGGGAATCGAAGTTGCGGGTAGCGCAGCCAAAGGGATGGCCTCCGCAATCGCGCTAGGCGCCAAGACTTGCCGCCACGGCACGCGACTAGCTACGGTTAACTCTTGAGAGGCTACGTCGGGGTGACTATCAAGGTTTACGGAAACATCCAAGTCAGCAGACGCAAGCACTCCTAGAGACTCCCCCTACAACACCATCATTAACACCATCATAACTACACCCACCCACGGGGCACAACGAGTCTCTATCCGAGGCATAATTACTCGACAAACTATCATAATGGCTCGCAACAGTATCCTTGGAGCTACCCATTATCCTAAGGCATGCATCTACTTGAATAATCAAACTACAAGTGGGTTATTCGAAGGTATACCTCAAAATTCAATGAAGGGAATGAGTGCCCGAGTCTAGCCCGAAGGCTCCTTCCAAGTGCTTTCTACCTCACTTTGAGAATTGTCTTGTGAATAATAAAGCGAAGCACCAAGAGACGGGTTTTATAGAGCTCCCTTCCCGATCGGTCGAATCGATTACAATCGCACTGTCTCCTTCCACAAGACCGAATTTAAAAATTTGAAATTCAAAATTCGAATCAACAAATTCCCGATTTCCCGCTCAGCGGATAATAAATAAAAATAAACAATTAAAGTTTCTAGGGTTGGGGCTAGGGTTACGTTAGGGTTTCTAGGGTTTTAGGGTTTTTAGGGTTTCTAGGGAATTCTAGCTAGGCTAAGGGTTCAGGTAGGGCTCGGGGTGAGGGCTCGGGGTGAGGGCTCGGGGTAGGGGTCGGGGTGAGGGGTCGGTCTCGGGAGGACCGAGTCCAAGTGGGGAGGTGAGGGGAGAGAGTCAGCGAGAGGGAGAGCCGAGTAGTGCTCGGTGCGCGGCGAGAGAGTGAGAGGAGGGGTCGGGGTCGGGGTGAGGGGTCGGTCTCGGGAGGACCGAGTCCAACCGGGAGGTGAGAGAGAGAGAGTCGGCGAGAGGGAGAGCCGAGAGTAGTGCGGGTGCACGGCGAGAGAGCGAGGGGAGGGGAGGGGTCGGTCTCGGGAGGACCGAGTCCGGGCGTGAGGGCGGGGTCGGTCTCGGGAGGACCGAGTCCAAGTGGGGAGGTGAGGGAGAGAGAGTCGGCGAGAGGAGAGCCGAGAGTAGTGCGGGTGTGCGGCGAGAGAGCGAGGGGAGGGGAGGGGTCGGTCTCGGGGTGAGGGGTGAGGGGTCGATCTCGGGAGGACCGAGTCCGAGCGTGAGGGCGGGGTCGGTCCCGGCACGACCGAGTCCAGCGAGAGAGGGCGAGCGCGAGAGAGCATGAGAGCAAAGTGCCGAAAGAGCGAGGGGAGGGGAGGGGTCGGTTCAAGGGCTCGGGGTGGGGGTCGAGGCGGGGTCGGTCCGGGCCGACCGATTCCGGTGACAGCCGGTGAGGAGAGAGAGAGCGTGAGAGCAGAGAGAGCGCGAGAGTGCGAGAGGGGTCGGTTCCGGTCTTGGGCGAGTGCTTGGTCCCGGAGTCGGGTTAGGTGGTCGGTCCGGGGGTAGGGGCCCGGCCGAGTGCAATGTGGGGGTGGGGGCAGCAACGAAACAGGGGACCAAGGGGAGAGATATTGAGCGAGAGCGAGGGGAGGAGGAGGAGGGGCCAGGAAGGGGGTGTCGAGTGAGCAAGTAGGGAGGGAGTTACCCGGGTTCGGTGGCGAGTAGCAGCAGTAGCCGAGAGGGGAAGGGGTGAGTTGCAGCAGATAGCGAGCGAAGGGAGAGGGGAGCACGACAATAGCGGCGCAGCAGCGGGGCTAGGGCAAGGGGGAGAGAGAGGCGGGAGGGGGCAAGTTCGAAAGAGTGGGCCAAGTGGGGGAGAGCGAGCCCAGCGAGGGAGAAGGGAGCCGAGGGGAGAGAGTGGGCCAAGTGGGGGAGAGCGAGCCCAGCGAGGGAGAAGGGAGCCGAGGGGAGAGAGTGGGCCGCAGGAGTGAGAGAGTAGGCCTAGCGAGGGAGAAGGGAGCCGAGGGGAGAGAGTGGGCCACGGGAGTGAGAGAGTAGGCCCAGCAGGTTAGCGAGAGAGTGGGCCGAGAGAAGGAGTGCAAGCGAGCGAGACGAGTGATCGGTTTTAGAAGTCGTCTTTAGGGGTCGGGTTTAGGAGTCTTCAAAAAAAAAATCAAATCACAAAAATTGCAAGGATTGCAAAAGCAAAATGGGCAAGGCTCGCAAGCTCGTCCGAAGAACGGCTTAGCCTTTGAGGGCCAGCAAGTCACATCTCCGCCTTCACCAGGAGCTATCCTCCGGGGTTCAAAGTCGGCTTGCTCTCGGCGACAACTTGGCCTCCGGGAGCCGAAAATCGCACTCTCGGCCCCATAAGGTGATACCCTTCAAGAAGCTATCTCTCAAGCACTTTCAAGCCTCCGGGAGCCGAAAGGTCCCGCAAAGACCCATTCCGTCATGGGCACTCGCACTCCTAACGAAGGTTGGAGGGCCGACCGATTCCGGTGAGAGCCGGTGAGGGAGAGAGAGAGCGTGAGAGCAGAGAGAGAGCGAGCGTGTGAGAGGGGTCGGTTTCGGGGCCGGGCGAGTGCTCGGTCCCGGAGTCGGGTTAGGTGGTCGGTCCGGGGTAGGGGCCCCGGCCGAGTGCAATGTGGGGGTGGGCGGGCAGCAGCGAAATAGGGGACCGAGGGAGAGATATTGAGCGAGAGCGAGGGGAGGGAGGGGCCAGGAAGGGGGTGTCGAGTGAGCAAGTAGGGAGGGAGTTACCTGGGTTCGGTGGCGAGTAGCAGCGGTAGCCGAGAGGGGAAGGGGTGAGTTGCAGCAGCAGCGAGCGAAGGGAGAGGGGAGCACGACAATAGTGGCGCAGCAAGCGGGGCTAGGGCAAGGGAGAGAGAGAGGCGGGAGGGGAAGTTCGAAAGAGTGGGCCAAGTGGGGGTGAGAGCGAGCCTAGCGAGGGAGAAGGGAGCCGAGGGGAGAGAGTGGGCCAAGTGGGGGAGAGCGAGCCCATCGAGGGAGAAGGGAGCTGAAGGGGAGAGAGTGGGCCGCGGGAGTGAGAGAGTAGGCCCAGCGAGGTTAGTGAGAGAGTGGGCCGAGAGGAGGAGTGCAAGCGAGCGAGACGAGTGATCGGTTTTAGAAGTTGTCTTTAGGGGTCGGGGTTTAGGAGTCTTCAAAAAAAAAAAAATCAAATCACAAAAATTGCAAGGATTGCAAAAGCAAAATGGGCAAGGCCCGCAAGCTCGTCCGAAGCAACGGCTTAGCCCTCGAGGGCCAGCAAGTCACATCTCCGCCTTCGAAGGAGCTATCCTCTGGGGTTCAAAGTCATTTTGCTCTCGGCGACAACTTGGCCTCCGAGAGCCGAAAATCGCACTCTCGGCCCATAAGGTGATACCCTTCAAGACGCTATCTCTCAAGCACTTTCAAGCCTCCGGGAGCTGAAAGGTCGCGCAAAGACCCATTCCGTCATGGGCACTCGCACTCCTAACAGAAGGTTGGGGGTCGCGTTCTCCGTGGGATGTTCCCTAGCGAGACTCACGCACTTTCAAACCTTGAGGAATCGAAAGGTCGCGCAAAGACCCATTCCGTCATGGGCACTCACGCACTTTCGAACCTTCGAGAATCGAAAGGTCGCGCAAAGACCCATTCCGTCATGGGCACTCACACACTTTCGAACCTTCGGGGATCGAAAGGTCGCGCAAAGACCCATTCCGTCATGGGCACTCACGCACTTCCGAACCTTCGAGAACCGAAAGGTCGCGCAAAGACCCCTTCCGGGCATTCACGCACTTTCGAACCTCCAGGAATCGAAAGGTCGCGCAAAGACCCATTCCGTCATGGGCACTTGTACTCCTAACTTAAAGTTAGGAGGTCGCATTCCCGTGGGATGTCCCCTAGCGAGATATCCATACTCAAGCACTTTCAAGCCTCCGGGAGCTGAAAGGTTGCTCAAAAATTACTCTCTAAGTCCAAGGGGCTATGTAAAAACCATTCTTCACAACGAACGTCAACGACAAGACAGAAAGTGAAGAAAAGCGAAGTTAACAAAGCAAACTTCATTCATTCATTCGTTCATTCATTACAACAAGAGCGCGCAACGCGCCATTACAAGGAAAGAAAAGCGTCTAAAGTTAAAGATACTACGCTACGACACTACGGTTACATTACTACGCTACGGTTACGCTACTCCGATGAAAGGACAACAACGACCTTCATCTAACTTCTCCTTCGGAAGGCTCCTCCTCTTCTCCGCCGGAAGGTTCCTCCTCTTCTCCGATGGAAGGCTCCTCCTCTTCTCTACTCGGAAGGTCCCTCTTCTTCTCCGTCGGAAGGTTCCTCCCCTTCTCCGCTGGAAGATCCCCCTCCTTCTCCGCCGGGAAGATCCTTCCCTTCTCCTTAGGCAAGTCCCGCCGGCCATGATAAGGAGAAGTAAGAGGGCCACCTACCGACTCATCACTCTCCAAGGGAGGGTCGGATGACGAGCCAACGCCGAGAGCGGCCCCATCTCCGTTGGCGTGTTCGCCAAAAATAAAGGCTCGCTGGTTGACGCTCGATGATGTGATCGTAGTTGCACTCCGCCCAAGCCTCAAGTATACCCCACTCGGAGCGGAGTGCAGCTTGAAGTAACTTGAGACACTCGGCACGATCGTCGATCAAATCCATCTTCACAGCGTCGTCAATGAGAAGTCGGTGGAACATCTCCACGACAAAGGACGGCTGACGATACTCAATCGCTGCCTCCTCGGCCTCGGCTCGGTTGAAGCCGGGGCACAACTTCTCATACCCAATAGGAAGGCTGTCCGGCGAGTCATTATCTCGAAGCAAAAGAGAGGAGAAAAATGAAGAAGTGGAGATTGGCCATCCTTCTCAAGGCTCACCCCTATTTATAAGAACTTGAGGTCATAAAGGCATCTTAGAATGGGCTCCACATTCCACCTACCTACCTCGGGAGGCATGCAGGCAGAACGTAAGGGGCTAAATGATTCGGGTATTTCCCGGACAGTTCCAGCTCACCCGACACGTCACCCGCCGACCGGGCCTAATTAGTTGGATAAGGGAGGAATCGGCCCAAGATAACCCTTAACGGGCCAGGTAAAAGCCCCAAAGCCCACTAGGGCTAGGGTTTCCCTAAACCATGGTAAAAGTACCATTTTACCCCTTTAAAATCTCCTATAAATATCCATCTTTCCTCAATCCCAAGGCATGTGATGTTCATTTGACAAGATATCTCATTTGAAGATAATCACTCAAGCTCCTAAGCTCTCAACTCTCATCTACATTCATAACGTTCATCAACGTTCATCGGCACACCTTCATCCCCGAGAACTTCCATCTTTGGAAATCTTCTTGTCTCCCAAGGAATCCCCTCACGTATATCGAGGAAGATCTCCTTGATCCTTTCAATCAAATCGGATACTAACTTGAGCGTCGGAGGGCGTTCCCGGGATCCACCACCCGGGCTTCGCCTTTGCGGGTTCGAGCGAGTCATCACTCGGAACTCGGATCGATCGTGCCACGTCCTCGGAACCGGAGTGGTAAATCCTTCCTCTCTCCGAATCATCAATCCACATCATCAACTCGGTTTTCTCCGGAAACGAGTATGTATGTGGTTGATTCACGGAGTTTAGGAAGATTTGATGACAATTGATGATGTTTGGACATATTGAAACTAAAGACAGATTGTGGACAAATTTGTGTATAAAGGACAGTCATGAATAATTTGAGTTAGAAAATATTTTGGACTAATTTAGATAATTACTTGACCTAATAGTGAGATTAGCAGAAATTTTAGAAAGGATTTAACCTACTGAGGGGATTGTGAAAGGTGAAGTATTATAAGAATAGCATGCCAGGGAATGAACTTCTCTTGTTGGCCAAAATTAATTTCTGCCATGACAGAATAGGTTAGAAAATAGGTGCATAGAAGAATGAATAAAGACATTTGCATAATAAATAACTAATAATAGTAATTAAAAGTAAACCTTTCCTTGATTTTTTAAAAGCAAAGAATATCAATACTATTTAGTTATAAAGAAAAAGGAGATAAGTGTTTAATGTTAATATGAATATTTTTAGGTGTGTTTGTTGTAAATGAAAACAAATAAACTTTATAGGTTAGAGATAACCTTAGAATTATTTAGGAGAAAATTATGTATATTGAGGTAAAGTATATATATAAAAGGGTATATATAATTATGTATGTAGTTAAAAAGAAAGCTATGTATATTTTCAAGGTTGCTATATATATTTAGGCATGCATTGGATAAAATAAGATAAACAAATCATATATAGATTAAAGTCATTAGTAGTATTCTTTAGTAAAAGCTAACTTTGTTAATTTTCATTTCAAGTAGCTTTGAAGTGATTTAATAAATAAATAAGATATAAGAATTCAACTTATTAATAAAACTTTTATATCCTTAATTAAGGTCATCAAGACTCAGTATCGTGCGTTCATCCCGATTCTCGCCCAAAAAGAAAAAGGAGGAACACCAAGCACAAGGTACATTTACTGATCGTGCCTTTTAATATTTTATTTACAAATCAAGACCGGATATGACCGCTATTAACAACAATAAAGAATTATTTGCAAATAATATTTGTCATCATTAATATGGACCCGCCCATCAAGTGCCATTATTTGGTACGCCCAATATCCAGAGTTGGTAACACCGTAACTATTAACCGCCTTCAATCGAGACTATCCGATCGGTCCAGGTGTGTGCACATGCGTTTAGGGAAACCCGATGATCTTAAAGGGATCCATTCAGATAATTAATTAGCAACAGCTTTACATTGTTCACTCTCCCTCATTTACAAATGAATTGAAATGCATGCGCTCAACTCAACTATTTCATAACATTTATTTTACAGACATGATATTGGACGTATTGAGCTTCGGCTCACAATTCAAAAATATTTTCTTGTTTTGTTTTAGGTAAAGATGTTGAAGGTATGAAGCAAGAGAGAAGTTCTGGTCGGGACTTAGAGGCTCGCAGATGGCAACCTTGTTTGGGGTATCGGGGTTAAGTGTCGTTGTCATAGTTTACCGGATAGTAGTCTATACGTATGTTTAATCTTTGTATAAGTTATAGTTTATACTTTATCATGAGTCACTTATTGTTAGTGGCAAAGCAAGAGTAACTAAGGTTAAATGTATATATAGATATAGCCTTGCCTTTTCCTCTCGGTAAGGGTGGCGGTAATGCCCCGACCTACTTTCCACTGCGCTAATCATCGACTATTGGCTTGCTTAGTCTAAAACCGGTGATTACGGGTTTGGGGCGTTACAACAACCAAAGGGGAAGAGAACATATTTGCCTCCGGCATCTAACACATTGAGTAGAAGGGAAAAACAACGTTTGTGGGAGGCCTTGAAGAAACTCAAAGTGCCATAGGGATATTCTTCAAACATTAGTAGTCGTTTCGATGTCTAATTATAGACTAATCGGTCTTAAATCTCATAATTGTCATGCTTTGATGCAACAAATACCGTCGGTTGCTATCCGAGCCGTGATGCCAAAACATGTCGACAGGTGATCACAAGACTTTGCTTCGTTTTCAATTCCATATGCAAGCAAAGTCGTTGATTTGGAGAAATTGGATGAACTTAAATGCGGCGTGATCGTTACGTTGTGCCAACTTGAGATGTACTTCCCACATTCTTTTTTGATATCATAGTGCACCTCATTGTCCATTTGGTGAGAGAAGTGCGATTCTCATTGTCCGGTTTTTACCCATGGATGTACCCTTTTGAACATTTCATGAAAATTCTCAAAGGGTATGCTAGAAATCGGTGCTGACCGGAAGCGTGCATTGTTGAGGCATACACAGCTAAGGAGTGTGTCGAGTTCTGCTATGAATACTACCCCCAAATAGACAAAGTTGGTATTCCAAAACATCGATTTATGGGGAAGATCGGTGGGCGAGGAGAAACTAGGGCCGACGGTTTTAACAATCGATCGGGGATATGAAGGATCAAGCACATCTTTATATTCTAAAAAAGTGATGAAGTGCAACCGTTCATTCATGAGCACAAATCCCTTATAAGGAGATAGTACCGAGGAAAAAATGAGACGTGGGTACTCGACCCATCATAATCACACATTTGTCAATTGGTTCGGAGATAGAGTGATCACTAATGAATTACAAGAATCATGAGAACATATCGATCGGCTTGGCTAGAGGGCCGCAGTTGGAAGTCATATCTTACCATGGATATGAGATCAATGGATACTCTTTCGACACAAAGAGCCAGGACCATAGGAACACCTCGCAAAATAGTGGGGTCACATTGGAGGCTCATGCATTTCATGTTTCCAGCTCCAAGGACAAAAATCCCGTTGTAGCTAAAATGTCATATTATGGTGTCATTGAGGAGATATGGGAGCTAGACTACGTTGACTTCCGTGAGCCCGTTTTCCAGTGCAAATGGGCTGACAATAACAACGGTGTTCGATTTGATAAGATGGGATTCATGATGGTCGATCTCACAAGAGAAGGGACTAAAAAGGATAAATTCGTTATGGCATCCCAAGCAAGACAAGTGTCACTACTAGAAAAAGGGTTCTAACGACGAATAAATTGGTCATTAAAAGTACATTTTATTGTCGTTAAAAGTGATTAGCGACAAAAAAATTTTGGTCGTCGATCGTTGTTAGTGGTTCCCTCGTTAATACTTTTAACGATGACTTTAAAATTTTCGTCGTCACTTAAAATAACGATGAAACAAGATGTCATCGTAATTAGTTGATTGAATAACGATGAACTACATATCATTAACGACAAAATTTTTCGTCGTATATTTTAAAAAACCATAAATACAAAAATTAAAATGATGATCATTAACAACCAATTTGGTTCATCGTTATTTCTTTAACGATTAACATTTTCATCGTTAATAGTATTATGGATAACCTAAACATATAGTTTTGCCAAATATCTTTAAAATAATGTAATAAACTATTGATCACTAATATATAGTAACAACAAAATCAGATTGATATGTATTAAATCTTTTGAATACCACTAGTTTGCGAATACACAATATAAAGCATAATCTAATACCAAAAGCATCCTAAAACACATAATCTAAAAAACAATCGAGGAAACTAGAAGCTCGTAATTGATATCCGAGTACAAGCAATATTAACCAAAAACTAAAAAAAAAAAGAAGTCCTCCAAATGATTTAGAAAGTATAAATCTCCATCAACTACTCATAAAAAGTAAGGAAGTGTTGGAACTTGAATGAGCGAATCCACATCTCCAAACAAGTCCACATCCGCAAAAATAGAGAATTATTAGAACTTTTACAAAATTGCAAAAGTATTCAACTTCTTATCAAACAAGCATATGTAACTCAAACAAACCAACATACGAGGTGCCGAAATGAAATGACGGTCTATCGGACCACGACATACAAGACTTCTTCCCTCCCCGATCTAGTGGAATTAATCATCTTCTTGCAATATGTTAAAAGCAAATAAAATTAAATCATTTCCCAAAATAAGCATTTCAATACAAGATTTACAGACAAATGGCTGCTGCAGATAGCTGTAGATGGTTGCTCTCGGCTATTGGAGATAGTTGCTCATCTGCAGCTAGGCTGCAGAAGAGCCAGCAGCGACCATCTCGCTGCAGATAGCTGCTGGCTGCAGCAGCCTTCAGCTGCAGATAGCTGCTAGTCAGTAGCGACCTTCTGCTGGTTGTGGTCTGCTACACCAAAAGCAGATGGTCTGTAGATAAGTATTTCTCCCATGTAGTATTAGTTAGAGTTCGGAAGAATTAGTTAGAGTTCACTTGTGTGGAATATATGGATTCTATGCAGTATTTGCCTAAGAGGAAAAATCCATAGGCTCAACCCACCAAGCGGAATCAAGAATTTAGGAAGGGAAAACAGATTGAGAAAACTAAAACGAATTTGCTCCAGCTAGAACTTGAAATTTCTTGTCCCAGTGGCACTGGTAAACACCTAGTACTCGAAAATCCTTATTTTCTCAATTCCCAACAAGCAGCCTCCAAAGGTCACATCCCATGAAGTCTTATGAAAAAGCTTGCACGGAAAACTTCAAAAGGCACGATTAGAAGAACACAAAAAAGAAGAGAAAATGAAGATGTCCAAATACGAGATTATACATTAGAAGCCTAATTTCTAGTAGTGAACGTACTGTTCAAACTTCGGATTGGGCAAGGGTAAGGCTTCGGTGTGTGGGATGACATGAACACCAACATCACCCCGCCACCTGAGATTTAAGGATATCTCGTGTCTACAACTACAGTCCTACGCTCTACCAACCGAGCTAAGGTCGAGTCTTGGTGCCATGATGGCGGGAAATCAATAGATATTCTAATATTCTTCCATTTGGAAGCCTTACATTCTATTTTTAGTCTAGATGTTTTCAACAAAATACCAAGGAATGCTAAATCTTTAACAGCTCGGACACAAGTCACTGCAGGAATCAACAAAAAATCACACAGATTAAAATCCGACCTGCTGGATTCGAACCAAGTAACCTAAGGATTCTATGTCCGAACAAGCTGCAGTCCTCTGCTCTACCAACTGAGCTAAGATGTGAACAACTATAGAGTTTCAATTTCCAAACAACAAACTGTCTATGCATATTTTTCCCTCTCAGTTATTTTCCAAAATACAATAATGAGATGTGTATAAGATCCCCAATTTCACTAATTATGCAAGCAAAAAAATAACCTCTAGAAGTAGACATTTAGTTTCAATTGTGCATCTTGCTAAAAAAAGGAGCTTTCTTCACATCTTATTCTCTCCTTTTCTTCATCAAAGACTCCCATTTCTACTCGATCCGGAACCAATCGAGGCATACCCAGGAGTGTTAGGAAATAAATCAAACTCATACAGAAACAACTAAGAGCATGATACATATAGCTCGGTCTATAGAAACGGTGTAAGAACTTACAAGGAGAAAGTACATGACAAATCAAGGATATTAAAAAATGATGATGAGAAACTCCTTTGCAGAAACAACAACCATATCATCCAATAGAACACATCATTCTAGCTGAGGTGAGATACGTCGATGCATCCCATGTTTAAGTGTAGCAGTCTGTACACCTCTGGAGTGTCTTAAAACACAAATGCTCCTCTCCAAAGCACTGTTCAATTGCCTCACCTTATACCATAACACGAAGCCACCCGTTCAGATTGTTAGGTGGTTGACTCAAAAGCGTAAGATTGGAGCAAATTCGATCCCAATTTTGCAAAATAAGTGCAGAAAGTTAAGGTTTAGCATTCAAAATTTGACCAAATAATTAATCAATGAAAATCGAAATTGAAAGCCCAATAATATGACTAACCATCCCAAAATGAAAAGCCCAAATTAATTTGCGTCAACTTGAATGAATTGCAAATTGAAAGCTCTAAAACATGATAAATTATGTAGCAATCAATATCCGTAAAACAATTTACCTTAAACGCAACCAAAAATATCGAATTTTGCATACAAGGGTCGAAAAGTTTAGGGTTTCAGGCAGCATCTATTCTCGGATTCAACGTCGGCTAGGCAAGGGTAGGCAACGGCCAGGCAGCATAGAGTTTGCAGTAGACGAGCGGTGTCGGAGTTTGCAGTGAGACAAGCGGCCGGTGAATAGAGACTGAATTTGAGAGTAGTGCGACAAGGTAAGAGCGAGAGAGGGTGGGCTTCGCTGGGAACGAACTTGCTCACCGGCGATTGAGTGTCGAGAGAGACAGTGTCGGTAGTGCAAGTCGACTCACCGGGGATTGAGGGCAGAGGGCGATGGCAAACAAGTGGCCGGCGATCGAGACTCAACATGAGGAGGGCGAGCGGTTAAGAGCAGAGAGGGTATGAGGAAATGAACTGGAACGAAGAGCAAATGTGCTATGGGGGCTTTTTTTTTCTTTTACTTCATCGGGTTTTTACTTGAACGAGAAAATGTTCGCCACTTTTCGCCTAGTAATTTAGAAAAATTTTAACTTCTTAATTTAATTTTTGCCCTCATAATTTTATCTTAGAAGGAAAATTTTAATTTAATTTTTTTCTAAATTTATCTTAGAAAAGAAAATACTAATAATTAAGTTTTTGAGTCTTAATAGTATTAACGACCAACATATTAAAAGTAATAATGACCAATTTTTTTGTTCGTTGTGTAATAATAGTTATTTCATAAAATTAAACGACGAAAAATTAATTCCATCATTATTAGTAACTTTTAACAACCAATTGTATGATTCGTCGTTAAAGTATGGTTGTTAGAAGCCTAATTTCTAGTAGTGTGTTCTATGTTGAGGACCCGGCCAATGATAAATGGTATATTGTTTTTCAAGGGAAGACGCACGTTGCTGGTGATGATGGTGAAAATGCGTGAGAGTTTGTTAAGGAGACCCTACCCTTCTCCTTGGGAATGCCTGTCGAAGATGAGGATCCTAATTTTGAAGAATTGTATTTAAGGGTTGACCATCAAGAGGGCATATATATTGAAGCTAAGTTTAAAGGGGGAAAAAGGCATAAACCATATAATTATATCAACTCGGTAAAAACATTAATTTTATTCCGGATGATATCCAATATTGTTGCTTGTTTTAGAAACTGCAGACTTGCTTTTTATTATTTTTGACTTGTAATATTCATGTTAACAGATGATTTTGTTCGATGATGATCAAAATAAGGACTGCAAGCTATCCAATTGGAAGGGTAGAAGATCATCATTCGATGAGGGCCATCATTCAGGTAATGTTTCTTGTGAATAGTTGTTGTTTAACACTTTTCTCGGTTTTGGTTGCTAATCTCGGCTCCCGCTTAATGTTTTCTCGCAATTTTTATATGTTGTAGAACCTCTACCCCTGTACGAACTCCAAGAAGAAAAATAAGGACTAAGCTCTTAAATAGAAGGGTAGAAGATCCTCATTCGATGAGTATCAAAAGGACTAAGCCTTTTAGGTAAAGTTTCTTATGCATATTTCTTGTGGATAATTGTTGATTAATGCTTTTCTCGGTTTTGGTTGCTAATCTCTGCTGGCTCTTAATGTTTTCCATAGTTATTAAGTTGCTTATCGTTCGGTGTACCCCCTGCATAAACTCAAAGCGAGCGAGTACATTAGTATCACTTTGGGACAATGAGTAAGGAAATAGACATTATTGCTAGTGAGATGTCCTGTTTGTGTATTCCATTTTCAAGAAGAGAGATGAGATATTATTTTTTATGACTATATTGCTTGTTTGGAGTTCGTGCAGAGGTAGCGTGGACTGCAAATATGATGTATTATGTTGTCCGGACTACCTCTGCCAATATGAAATATGGAATTATTTTGCGAACTCGTTCGGATGGAACTTTGTTGTGGTTGTAGTAAGTTGGAAAATTGTGCCTGTTAGTTTGTTGCTATGTAAGTTGTGATGTATTTTGAAGTGTATTTTCTACATGGGGACGAAAAAACAAAAAAACTATTTAAAAAATACAGATCTATGTAACAACCGTCATCATAAGCCTAAACCAATTTGGCAACATGGGCGGGACTTATGACAACGATTCGTAAGCCGAAGCTGTCGTCGTATGTAAATATATGACGATGGTTCCGATCTGGAGGACCATCGTCATATAAATACCTATGACGATGGTTTTTACATTAAAATCACCGTCATATGTGATCTTTTATTACGGTTGTCGAACCGTAGTTAAAAATGCTACGGACAACGACTGACCACATACACGACGCCTATTAACCGTCGTTAAATGTCGTTTTCACCACGATTAAAAGTGGTTCCTGTATGTAACAAAGAAGTAAAGCAACCAAAACATAATTAAGGAAAGCGATAAAGGCAGAAACGAAAAGAAAAGCAAAATGAAAAGAAAAGAAAGGGCAAAGCGAAAAGAAAAGAAAGCGGAAAACTAAAAGATTATATCGAGCGGGAGGAATTAAAATCAATACATCTCGAATCCACAATATGGAAAGCAATAAAGAAAGCATAAAATAAAATAAACCATTGTGAAAACTTGATCTGTGCCCTCAGGTTGTCCCACCCGCTGATCCGGATCTCGGATCCGAACCTTTTGATGCGACGGTGGTGAATCAATGAAAGATTTTTGTGAGTATTTGGTGTAGGTAGGTGAATGATGGAATTTAAGGATCGGATGTATCGAGTATGATCGAAGTAAGGAAGGAATTGGCTGAAAAGGGACCAAGAGATCGGAATTCGGATGAGAGTATTCGGTAGCTCCTAGGAGAGTTTCAGTAGCGTGGTGCTAAGACAGGAAGACGTGTGGGAATCGGAGTTAAGGCTCTCTATTTATATGGACAAGTTAGGTTAAGGAAGTGACCTAGGGTGAGCTTGGTCGGCTGTCCGGAATAGGGTATAAAATCGGGCACGAATATCTTGAGATTGAACTGGATAAAACCGGGATAAAGAAGCGATAAAACCGGATAAGGTCCAGTTCATGAGACCTAGGGCTCACGGAGCTTTTCTAGGGTTTCATTCCCTAGCGTGCTTCCAAGGAGTCTCGAGGTAAAACACAACGTTCCACTTAACATTTTGGAGTGGCGGACGCCGGCCATAGCAACTTTCTAAAAATGAAAATTTTCCATTTTTGGCAGGTTTCTATTTTTGGCTGGTTTCATTTTTAATACGGGATGTGTGCTCCTAATCTCGGGTGGACTATCTTGGAGCCAAAAACTATCTCTTTGATGCTCGTGATCATGAAATACATCGTTTAACGTCGTCTTGAGGTCTTCAACTCCTTGTCTTGTTGGACTAAAGTGAAATGCGAACTCGAGCCTGGAATTTCTCGGTACGGGGCATTGGACTCCGTCCTCTCCGGAGGCTTAGCCCGGTTTTGGATTGTCGGAAAGAAAAGGGGATTTTGGATCGACCCAAGGCGAAGGCTATTTATGTGGTAACAGGGGTTCTTTGTGGTTTACTAGCTTCCGTCGTACAAATCGGACACAATCCAGTGATCCGGACGCTCAAATAAGACTCGAGGATTTCATCATCGGGCCAACAAATAAAAAACAGAGAAAATGACAACACTTTTATGGTGTCTACAGTTAGCCCTCACTTCGATCGAGTCCGAAAGACATGGTCAAGGTAGACACTAAAGGGTACTTACCTGGTACTCGGTGTTACTTCAGAATCTAATTCAATTGATGCATTTAAAATTAAGTAGCTTTTGATGGGCTTGGACTTGACCGATGAAGTCCGAAGTTCAGGTTGTTGATCCCCGAACTTGGCTGCTTAGAGACCTGATGTTTGGATTGGTATGCTCAAACTTGACCGTGTGCTTAGTCCGAAGCTTAGCGGGGAGCTTGAACTTAACTCAGGTAGTAAAGTCCGAAGTCCAGCTGGGGTGCCTGAACTTGACCACTTCTTGGATCTAAAGTTCGACTGGGTGTGCCTAAACTTGACCTTTCTTGGTCCGAAGCTTGGCTAAAATTTTCTACACTAACGGTTTTGTTAGCTAATAATCGAATGTAAATAGTTTCAAGTGTTACCTGAAGATGATTTGTAATCATATCACATTTCAAATATGGTTTCTCGACTTGGCCATGGAGTGGACCCGAAGTCTTGGCGTTATGTGTAAACCTTGACAGCCTATTGGGCCCGAAGTTCGACCGAGGTATGTCTAAAGCTTAACCGCTATTGGGTCCGAAGCTCTACTTCTATCCACTTTCATCGGAATAAGGACAAATGCTTATCTTTGTGTAGAAATTCTTGCATAGACTTAGTCATTGGATGACCCGAAGTCTACTTGCTTGAAAATATGATGTTCTATAAGGTTATGTGCCTCATTCCAATTTGAGCTTTTAATTTGTGTGCTAATAGCTCCTTTGATTAGTGGAGGATTTGTGTCTTCCCCGAGTAGTCTTGGAGTTGTTATGGTTGTATGACCCTTTCGATCTTGAGCCCCCACATTCTTCTTGGGTGCTTGTGTCTAGCTTTTCTTGAATGTTGGACACTAGCTTTGATTAATTGATGGCATGGAAGATCGTCTTTGAAGGCGACGGTGCCGATGACCTTCTTGATGCTAATCGATGCTTGATGTTGACTTGATGTTTTATGCTGCTTTATTGAATAATTCCTTGTAGGGTGCTTGATTATTAAGTTTTGTATTTTTAGGAGTTTGATTCATGCAAAGGAGATGTATGTAAGAATCTATTCTAAAAACAAATGCATTCTTTTATTAAGATGATGCAAAAAAAATTCAAAAAGACAAAGACAAAAATGCACTTTTAGCCCCCACTCCCTTAAGTAAAGGCTATAAAAGGGTAGGTCGCTCGAACTATGATGTACTGCTGCTAATGGACCTTGAATTTGATGGTTTGGTGTTAAATCGGACTGGCATGCTTCTTGGCAATTTGGTGCCTTTTTCGATTAGTTTCTACTCTTTTGGAGTAAGGTAAAGTGGCTTTTGGATTTGGGAAATTGAAAATGGGAATTAGAAAGGTTTAAGATTTGGATTTGGGTTTAGGATAAGGATTTCGGCCGGACTTCGTGGGCTTCCTACGTATCCGCAATATCGAAATCAGGCCTTCATAGTTCAAAAAGGAAAGTAATTTAATTCGGATTTGGACTTGGTTTTTTTTTGTGGAGGATTATGTTTATACGTTGGATGGCGTACTCATGTCACAAGTAAAGAGGGACGTACTAGTGTGGTACGTGCTAATGTGGTACGTGCTAATGTGGGACATATTGGTGTCGACCGTATCGGTGTTGAAGTAGATTTCTTACTTCCTAGACGCTTCGTGCCAGGATTCCTGATTTGCATAGGATTTCCAATCTTGTATCCCAAAAGAGTACGCTCGGGATTGGCTCGTTCAAGAACTTCTAAGGGAGATGGGGCTTAAGTGCTTGACCCGAGGAATGACTCGATCCTAGGATAAAGGAAAATGATATGCTCTTTTATTTGGATGCACATAAAGGGATGCAAAACAAATGGAAAAAAATGTATACATTGATGCTATGCCTTAATCCGGGATGATTCTATGATTTTCCTAGTGCATAACTGAAATGCATAAATGATTATTCCTAATAGAAGATGAATTTGTTTTAGCTAAATGAGAAATGAAAATGCAAAGCGGACTCATCTAATCTAAGATGAATTTTTGTTTGGCTAATGCAAATGAAAGACTCTCCTAATTAGGGATGAATTTTAAATTGGGCTAAATGCAAACAAAAGACTCATCTATTTAAGATGAATTTTTAAATTGGGCTAATGCCAACAAATGACTCACCTATTTGAGATGAATTTTAAATTGGGCTAATGCAAACAAAAGACTCACCTATTTGAGATGAATTTTAAATTGGGCTAATGCAAACAAAAGACTCACCTATTTAAGATGAATTTTAAATTGGGCTAATGCAAAATGAAAATGGAAAATGGACCCAGCTAGTTTGGGATGAATTTGACTTGAGCTAAATGCAAAAGGAAATGTAAATATGGACTCACCTATTTTCGAGATGAAATTTGAATTTGGCTAATGCAAAAAGGAATGCAAATATGAACTCACCTATTTTGAGATGAAATTCTCTTTGGCTAAAAAGGAAATGAAATGAATGGACCAACCTTAAGAGGGATGGTTTTTTATTTAGCTAATGCGAATATGGAATAAATAGACCGACCTAAAAGGGAATGTAGTTTTGGACTTTTGGCTAAAAATGCACATATTGGATCGACTCAAAGTTTTATTTTATTTTGTTTATGCACCCATGTAAGGATTATTCAGCACTCCTCACATGTTCCTAAAGGCTCACAAGTAGAAGATTAAATCTAGAGCACACACACTCATTCAAGCATGCAAATGCAAAAGGGACCACCTACAAAAGTCCAAAAGTTCTATGGCCAAAGATTTCAAAAGGTTGGATACATGGTGACACGTAGTCCGATAATTTGGTCCTCCATGGGGTGCATGGATAAGGATACCAACCAGAATTCTCGGTGCCTCTCGATGAACCAAAAGGTTTAGCCAAGAGTGCGTGCTACGAGGGAGGAGGTACCGTTTCCTCGGGCAAAGTAGCCTAGTTGGGCTCGCCAATAGGAACCAGTGGGAGCCTTTCTCCGGAAAGGATAAACAAGGGGTACAAAAAGTTTTCCTAGGAGTCCAAAATAGTATTTCAACTAGTTCAAATGTTGCTAAATGCAGGATTTCTAATGCAAGCACATCATTAAAACACACTACTCAAATTCTCAAGTTTCACCCTCTTAATAAATGATTTATCCCTAGTGGAGTCGCCACTGTAGAAACCATAGCCGGCCGGGGCCCGTCGAGGTTCCCCACTTGTGTCGGGTCTCTCTTTTAAAGATTGATTTTGAAGATGGTTTTGGAAATTCGATTTGGGAATGTGGGAATGAACCTTTTATTAAGATTTCTGAATTTTATTGAATCTATTTAAAGCGAATTAAGCAAAGTTGAATGGTGATTTTATTAACATTTTTATTTTAGTAATTATTTTGAGAAGTCTCGGGATATTATTTCTTAGCCGAAAAATAGGAATTAGGGTTTCTATTTTTGCCGTGAGGCTCTAGGCCCAAACTAGTGTGACCTGAGCCCGCCTACCGACCACTCGGTGCAGGCGGCCACCCACACCCATTGGTGGCCGATGCCGGCCAGGGGCCACGGTTGAGGAGATCGGCCTCGGCCTCGACCCCGGCTTGGTAGATCCAGAATTCTATTTTCACTATTCAGTAAAAAAATAGTCAAGAAGCAGATTTGAATAGAAATAAAACAAAAGAGAAGTCGCCAATTAGTTTTTAAGAGAAAAAACTTAACGAAAACATAAAAGTAAAAATTTGCTCTTCCAATCTTAGTACAGGAAACTAAGACTGAAAGAGGCTAAAAATGACTCTATCGGTCTTTGAACCAAGAATTGGATTCGGGGCGAGGGTACGAAACATAGGGATAAGCCCTTCCGTTCCGCCCATCCAAAGACGGCCATTAATAGTTCGAGTAGTGAATTAAAATAATGTGAAGAAAACACAAGCAAGCAAGCAACAACATGCGATAAAGAATCAAAGCAACCAAAACATAATTAAAGAAAGCGATAAAGGCAGAAACGAAAAGAAAAGAAAGGGCAAAGCAAAAAGAAAAGAAAGCGGAAAACTAAAAGATTACATCCGGCGAGGAGGAATTAAAAGTGATACATCTCGAATCCACAATACGGAAAGCGATAAACAAAGCATAAAATAAAATAAACTGTTGTGAAAACTGGATTTGTGCCCTCGGGTTGTCTCACCTGCCGATCCGGATCTTGGATCTAAACCTCTTGATGCAACGATGGTGAATCAAGGAAGGCTTTTGTGAGTATTTGATGTAAGTAGGTGAATGATGGAGTTTAAGGATCGGATGTATCGAGTATGATGGAAGTAAGGAAGGAATAGGCTGAAAAGGGACCAAGAGATCATAATATAGATGAGAGTATTCAATAGCTCTTAGTTAAGTTTCAGCAACATGATGCTTAGGCAGGAAGCCGTGTGGGAATGTGAGCTAAGGCTCTCTATTTATAGGGACAGATTAGGTCAAGGAAGTGACCTAAGGTTAGCTCGGCGAACCGTCCAAAATAGGCGACAAAATCGGGCGGGAATATCTTGAAATTGAACTCGATAGAACCGGGATAAAGAATGGATAAAATCGGATAAGGTCCGATTAACGGCACGAGCCACAAGATGCTTTTCTAGGTTCGTGTCCTAATGTACTTCTAAGGGAGTCACCAGGGCAAAACGCCGTATTTCACTTAACATTTTGGGGTGGTAGGCGTCGGCCATAATTGCTTTCTAAAAATGAAAAGTTTTCATTTTTGACAGGTTTTCATTTTTGACAAGTTTCCATTTTTGGCAAGTTTCTATTTTTGGTAGGTTTTATTTTTGATGCGGGATGCGTGCTCCTAGTCATGGGTGGGTTGTCTTGGAGCCAAAACGCAGCTCTTTGATGGTCATGATTATGAAATGCAGCATTTAATGTTGTCTTGAGGTCTTCGGTTCCTCATCTAGTTGGATCGAAGTGAAACGCAAAATTCGAGCTTAGAATTTCCCGATACACGGCACTAGACACCGTTGTCTCCGGAGGCTTGGCTCGGTTTTGGATTGTCTACAAGAAAAGGGGATTTTTCGATCGACCAAAGCAGAAAGCTATTTATGCGGTGTTGGGGGTTCTTTGTGGTTTACTAGCTTACGTCACATCAATCAAACACAGTCCGTGATCTAGATGGTCAAATAGGACTTGGGTTTTCATCATCGGGCCAGCAAATAAAAAATAGAGAAAATGATGACACATTTTTGGTGTCTACGAGTTATCCCACCTGCTGATCCGGATCTCGAATCAGTATCCGGTCATGCAACGGTGATGAATTAAAGAGGCTTTTGGTGAGTTTTGAGTGTAGGTAGGTAAAGGATGTATGATTGATGGAGCTCTCGGGTTCGGATGTAGTTTGAATAGGGAGTAGAATATGAGTAGGCTGAAAAGAGACCGAGAGATCGGAATACAAAAGGGAGTATTCGAGTAGCTCTTAGGTAATTTTCAGCGAAGCATAACGAGTAAGGGATGAGCCATCGGGAGAATGAGAGCCAAGGCTCTCTATTTATAGGGAGATGTTAGGTCAAGGAATGAACTAGGGTTTGTATGAAGATAGCCATCAAGAATTAGCTACAAAACCGGGCCAGGATAATGTGAACATTGAACCGGATAGAACCCGGATAAAACCGGATAAAATCGGGTAGAGGGCACCAGCCACAAGACTCGCTGCCTAGGGTTTTGTGCCCTTCCTTGCTACAACGGGATTCCTTAGCCCAAAACACGGTGTTTTGCAGTGAGAAATGTGGTAGATAGTGCCGACCACCAAGGGTTTTTCTAGGGTTTTGTGCCCTTTCGTGCTGTGACAGGAGTCTCAGCCAAAACACGACGTTTCGAGGTGAAAACTATTCTATAAGGGGCACTGGCCATGCTATGTCGTTTTGGGGAATTGTGCGCTCCTAGTCTCGGGTGGACTATCTTGGAGCTTAAATGCAGCTCTTTGATGCTTGTGATCATGAAATGCAATGCTCTAATGCCATATTGAGGTCTTCACCTCTGTGTCTTATTAGAAGAAGGGGGAATGCAGAATTCGAGCCTAGAATTTCCCGGTACACGTCACTTGGACTCGTTGACTCGAAGGTTAGGCTCGGGTTTGGACCGTCTCGAAAGAAAAAGGGATTTTTGATCGATCTATGAGGAAAAAGGCTATTTTTTGGAGTTGGGGTTCTTTGTGGTTTACTGGCTTCCATCGCACCAATCAAATTTAGTCCATGATCCAAATCCTCGAACAGGACTCGGGATTTCATCATCCGGCTAACAAACAAATAAAAGAGACAAAGGGGTGACATTTTTTAGATGTCTACAGTTAGCTACTTCTAGAAGTTGGATCACTTGTCTAAGGTGATCAAAATGCTCTTCCTCATCTTGACTATAGATCGAATATCATCAAAATATACCACAACAAAATGGGCAATGAATGGTATGAAAATTGGATTCATCGTATGCATGAAAGTGATTACAACATTTGTCAAACCAAAGGGCATAATGAGCCATTCATATCAACCTCCATTGGTTTTCAATGCCGTCTTCCATTCATCTCCTTCTATAATCCAAATCGATAATATCCACTTCGAGGTCAATCTTAGAAAAGACCTTAGAACCATGAAGCTCATCCAACATATCTTCAAGTCATGGTATAAAATGCTGGCACTTGATTGTGATTTTGGTAATAACACGACTATCTATACAAATCTTCATAGAAGCATCTTTCTTTGGCACTAGTAGTGTCGGTAGAGCACACGGGCTCGGACTTTGTCTCACAAGACCTTTTGACACCAACTTCTTAACTTGTATTTGCACTTATGAGGTGTCTTTAGGTTTATTCTATAAGTAGGCTTGTTTGGAAGAATAGAACTTGGGATAAGGTCTATCCGGTGTTGAATATTACGCTTGGGTGGCAAACGAAGAGGTATCTCCTCGGGAAATACATGAGCATACTAAGTGATAAGTGATTTGGCTAAGGGATGTCCGAGTTCTAAGGACTCGGTTTCATCCTAACCGAAAAGAATTAACTCTCTCATAGGTCTAAGTTTATGTTGCATAGACTGGAGATAAGTTTCCCTAAGGTCGGAAGGAGCTCGGAATTGTTGGGTGTCTAAGTTGGTTTGGTTTTTGAAGTTGTGAGGGATCAAGTAGCGCTAGGTTACCTTTTTGCCATCTTTTGTGAAGGTGTATGTGTTTTTGAACCCATCATGAATAACTCTACAGTCAAACAACCAAGGTCGGCCCAACAATAAATAACATGCATCCATGGGTAAAACATAACACCATATTTCACCAACATAAGACTTCCCAATACTAAAGGATATCAAACAACGAGAATTAACTCCGATGCCCTTACCTTGACTAAGCCACTAAATATTGTATGGGTGAGGGTACAACTCGATCTGCAACTCAAGCTTCTCTACCATGCCTAGCGAGGCAACATTGGTACAACTTCCTCCGTTAATAATGATTGAGCATATTTACCCATATTGTTCTCCTTGTGTGAAATATATTCTCTCTTTGAGCCTGTCTTGGATCCTTGTATCCGCTCAAGGCCCACATAATCACAAGTAATTCTTCTTCATCAACCTCTTCAACAATTTCTTCTAGCCCTTTAACAAGGCGACTCTCTTTCGACTCATCCTCTTCTATCAATGCCTCATCACTCTCAATAATAGTGATTACTCTACAGTTTGGACACTCGGACGTAAAGTGTCAAAAACCTTGGCACTTACAACACTTGCGGTTCACATTAAACCCGAGTAGAAAGTTTGTTCTGAGGGCGATCTGAGCGAGTAGTAGGCTTAGGTGCGGAACTGGGTCCAGGGACAATGGGTTTGTATTGAAAATAAGGGTTAGAAAGATTCTTACTAAACTGAGTAGTCTTTGGTGGTTGAGTTTTCGAAATTTCCCTATCGAAGGTTCTAACCTCCCTTTCGTTGCTCCACCTTGTATGCTAAGAGACATACTTCATCAAATATTAAGTATTGCTGCAACTCCACAATAATAACATACCTCGAGTCCAGTCCTCTCGGATATCTTACTATAGTATGATCTTCATACTCTTATAAATCACACTTGATTATCAACCTTTTGAACTCTCTAGAGTACTTTTCCACAGTCCTTGAGCCTTGCAGCAAGTTATGCAACCTAGAATAGTTATCTTGGATATATGTAGGTGGAAGGAATCGAGCCTTCAACTTAGATCTCATTTTCCCCCAACTCTTTATCTTGGGTTGGCTCGATTAGCATGCTTTTGACCAAGTTATCCAACCAAGTCAAGGCAAATCCTCCGAGCTTGATAGCGACAAGCTTGACCTTTTCTCATCTTTCACCTCTTTGTACTCAAAAATTCTTTCAACTATTTGCAACTAGTCTAGAATCTCATCTAGGTTGAGGCAACCCTCAAACTCTAAGATTTCAACCTTGAAATCTGCGTTTGGTCAAGGTTAGTGATGCCTTCTTCCTCTCCTTTCTCTCCTCTACTCATGCTCACTAGCGAAGCAAATAGGTTGCTCTCTTCTTCTTCATCCCCGTATGAATGGATATAAGGATGCAAGCTTGGAGGGGACTCCTTTAACTCATAACGCTTATTTTTCTTCATATCTCTAAGTTGCTTTCTCAAGTAGGTGTTTTGATTTCTCAACTCCTAATAGTTGTTCATGAGCATTCCAAAACACTCTTCCAACGGTATAATTCCACCCATTTTGCTTTATGGGTTTTTTGTGGACTAATGTGTTTAGGCTTAAAGGGTTGTGTTTGGGGTTAAAAAGATTGGTATAAGAAAGGCTCCATAGCTCGATACCAAAATTGATGTGCTAAAAAGCAAGGCTACAACGGTCGAGAAACGAGTGGGAAAGATGTGCAGTCCGAGGGGTCGGAATAGACCTAGAAGATAATAACAGTAGCAATTAAATCATGTAAGGGTAAGTGATTAACCACGAGAACAATCACTAAGGTAACAAGAACAAGATAGGCTAGAATTACCCAAGGATACGAGTCACACCGCCAATGATCAAACTAGGTTGTTAATCACTCTTAGAGACACATTCACACCACTCTAAGTATAACTAGACTTTTCGGATACAACCTTATTATACCACTAATTAGAGTAGCAAAAGAGAATTTAGAATTGTAAGGAGCTCATCTCAGCTTTACTTAGCATATAGCCAAATGTTCAAAATTTGATGATCCTTACAAATGGAAGGTCTATGCATATTTATAGGGCACATCACTCTAATCCAAGGGTTACAAATCCCCTTTACAATCAAAAATTGTGATGTATTTAGCAAAAATAAAGGACAAAAAGAAGAATAAGGACAACCTAAAATAAGAGGGGAACACAGAATTTGCCAACGGAAATAGTATTAAAATAGTACAATTCTAATGATGGTGACGATTCATGATCGATATCATCAAATTCTATCTACATTCTTATTGTTAAAATTTCCCTTTATAACTTTGTTGATGATGCCCATGTAGATCCGAGTGTAGTTACAAAAGGTATGAGCTCGGTTGCCTTGAACGAAACCGACTATTTAGAAAGATCAATTTAGACTTATTATCTCCGATTAACTTCAAAGTTGTCTAGCCCCTTACTTCGTTTGATGAGACAGACAAGTATTTTTAAGTGTTGCAAAACTCTCTAGAGGCTTTTGGCAAAAGTGAAGACCCAACGAGTAAATTCGGAGGACTCAAATATTTGCGGTTACGCTAACTCGTCTTCATTATTAGTGTAAGCTTCACTTGTGTTATTCTCCCCATCAATATTGGTGAAGTTAATCTCATTATTTGGGATAAAATTTTTATATATAATAAGGACAAAAGATATATATATATATAAGACCTGGGAAAAACTTACCCAATCTGAAAATCCGACCCCAAAATTTTGGGTTTTGAACACGATTTTCTCGACTCGAATTCGAAAAAACCGAACCCGAAAACCCTCAAATTAGTGGGTTGAACCCAATTCGAACCCATTTAACCCATTCGGTCAAGGCGAGTCAAAAGAACAATTTTAGCTTTTTGACTTGTTGATTGAATGTTTTATATTTCTTATATGATTTTTCTTTTACTTTATCACACTTTTAATAATGGTTATTTATTATGTCACATCGTTTGGAGAGACGTTGCATTGTTATTGTAATAATTTACAAACAAACACTAATACTATTTCTTTTATCAATTTATTTCTCATAAAAATATATTACATATATAAACTATACATAATAAAATTTCAACAAAATATGTATGTATTCAAATGGTATGATATATTAAAAATATTAAAAATGCACAAGTTATATTTTCGTATTTTTGGTGAATTGAATATGCACAGTCACATGTTTAATAATATACTTTTTTATAGAAATAATATTACTATAGTAATATAAATTTTTAATATTATAGTTAAAAATAATAATTTTAGTTTATTGTAAATGTCTAATTCTCATATATTTAAAATTATTCTAGCCGTACTTGAAGTATAGCGCCTTGGAAAGGCACTGGGTATGGTTTAGACGAAGTCGAAATTTTCGTGGTGAATAAAATAGGTCATTTAGCTGACCGGGTTTACTCTTTCTCGATCTATTTTAAAATGGATATATATGCATATAAACATCCTTATAATACTAATCTTTATTACTATTGGTAATAAATTTAACAAAGTGTAACATGTTACTTGGTATAAAAGAATAGCTGAATAAACACCATAACCTTAAACGAGTCATTAATAGAATAATTCATTATTATCCAGCCCATTATTGGCCCAACATTTCATTAATCTTATTTAAACGGGTAAAGCAGTCAAATTGTTCGACTCAATGTAGTCCTCACGCAAATACTATGATGAAAGTTTTGAATTTTTTCAATATTCTTTTAGAAAATACAAATACTATACTTTTCCATAGAACTTTAGACAATTTTAAACAAAAAATATGTCAAACTTTTATAATTTATAAAAGAAAAATAACCGATAAAAAAAATGGTCTCAACCCCGTTGGCTCGACCCGAAATCCGTATAACCTGATATATATGACCGCTCGTAGTTTACCCAAATCCGAATATACCCGACCCGTATTTATTCTACCCACCCGAATTGACAGGTCTTATGTGTGTGTGTGTGTATGTGTGTGTACTGTGTGTATGTATGTGTGTGTGTGTGTGTGTGTGTGTGTGTGTGTGTCTATATATATATATATATATATATATATATATATATATATATGGTTTATAAAAGAAAAATTTCTAATAAAAAGGCGGTCTCAACATATTGGGTTGACCCGAAATCCGTATAACCCGATATATAACTGCTCGTAGTTTACACAAAGGATAAATTTGTTAAGAATTTCTTACCTTTTAAAAATAAAAATAGTATGAATGGACATGAGAAAAGGTGGTTATCCTTTAATAATATTTTGGAAAATCATTTATAAATTGAATAATATTATAAATCCCAAAACTAATGTAACAATAATAGAAGTCGAGAAGTGAGTGTCCTACCCCTCGGAAGACAATCCAAAGAATCAAATCAAATCTACAAGAAATAAAAATTGATACATCGTGGATTAGTAGTTTTTTCAATCCAACAAAAATTAACCATAATAAGAAAAATATTATCAAAATTGATGAGAAAGGAAAAGTAACCATAAAGCCCCAACTATTGAGGAGTATGACTACAAAACCTCAACGGAAAGAAGGGACCATATCCACTAAGGAACATGACACAATTAGTACGACTAATGAAATAAGTGGCGTGAGTTTTGAAACTCCAAGACGAATAGATGAAAGCATGTGTTTAGGTCGAAGGTTCATTGGTTACAAGACAAGAAACATTAGTAAGCCAATTTATGAAAACGAGTTAAACCATATGACCAAAGAGATCTCATATAGGATGACTAAGACCAATCCTTGAAGGTTTGCTTTTGGAGAGGTTAAGTCACCCTAGAGGGGGTGAATAGAGTGATGGAAGATTTTTGTGAATTAACAAAGTATTATGCTCAGCAAAGACTAAGAAAACAATTCCGAGTCTTGATTGAACTCAAAAACAAATAAAAACACATAATATACGTGGAAAGCCTCCTCAGGGCGTAAAGCCACGGACAATCCTAATCTAAGCACCATGTCAAATCCACTATTTAGAATCCATAAAATACAAGGACTGACTCTCTACGGAATTGCTCCCTTAGGCAATTCAATTACACATTTTTCCCGGACTCAAAAATTCCCTTATCTCGATCTAGTACATCCTAACCGAGGGAACCTTTACAATTAGGGGACAATTGAGCTAAGTTAACTCTTAGAACTCAGTCAAGGGACTTAACAGTGAATTGAAAGTGTAGAAGTGAAACTAAGAACTTAAGAACTAGAGTTGTAAGCTCAAGATTGAATGAGTATGAACTAAGTAAACGTTCAGCAATAGGTTCGTCAATCTTCAAGTCTTGTAGAAGGACTTCTATTTATACTCAACAGGGCGAGTATTCGTTGAGATTGGTTGTAGACTTGTGAGCTTTATTAGCCGTTGTAACGGCTAGTATGAGTCACTTAGAAAAAGAGTCGTTCCAATGTGAATGTTGTGCTTTAGTCCTTGGCTTGAAAAGTAGTCCATTCCGAAGACTCGATTTTTACTCCATATCATTTATGAAAGACTCAGGTATAAACTTCTATCTCTCTTGAATTTTGATTGCAAGTCATTCCGAGCTTCATAGAAACTCATCAAAGTTTTCATCTTTGTTCCGAGTGACTTAGATATCACTTTGTTCTATATATTCTCTACTAAGGTATTCCGACCTACTCGAATATAATTCAACCATCGCCTGATCAAATAATTCTTTCTATACGAGTCTCTTATAATACTAACCGTGTTTACTAACTTAGAACCGAGTCGGTCTCTACCGAGTTCGTCTAAGTCATTTTATTACCTAGAAGTTAATTTGATAGATCAAGTTCACTTTCTCTGCTTGAATACTCTTCTACTTGATCTTTCTAGGAATTATTCTAAGTCGAGTTTGAACCTATTTAATATTAGACTCAGAATATTCCACTTTTCTAGGCCAAAGATAATTAAGCATTTAGTTATCCTAATTTAATTATTATCTATGCCTAACCTTGGACCAAAGTATATTATACATTGAGCACCAATGTGATTTGCTTTTGTAGGTTATTCAAATAAAGCTAATATATCTTTTGAATTTCAAAAGCAACCGGCTTCTAGCTATTAAATGCCACCAGACAGTTTAAGCCAATTCGGACAGGACTCGGACACCGTGTTAGGGCTGTCGGTTTCCAAAACTAGAAAAATCCAACGCTAGGCTCAACGGTGGTTTCAGCCCTACTTTTCGGACAACATCGCTTAATTGGAACACCTTTTGGAGGAAATAACCATTCCCAACGTTTGCACCTCAACCGATCTTTTCCGAGTGACTCATAAAGGCCTTTTCAACAGCTAGTGAAGACTTCAGATCCGTAAGCTAGATACAACGGCTAATCTGCGTGGATAGCTATAAATAGAAGCCAATTCACAAGACTTGGAGATTGCTTGAGACTATTGATCAATACATTGTCTAATTCTCTTAGTGCAATACCCACTCAATCTTCTACTTACAACTCCTAGTTTGTACTTAATATTTTCCGAGTTGCAAAGTTTTGTAATCTATTACATACTTCTCTTACTTTCTAAGAAAGGTCCCTTGACTGAGCTGTAAGGGTTAACTCAGCTCCGTCCCTAGCTGTAAAAGTTATCTCGGTTAGGAAGTACTCTAGATCGGATAACGGAACTTCTAAGTCTAGGAAAATATTGTAAGGAATTGTCTAAGGGAGCAATTCTAGTGGAGTTAGTCCTTTGTATTTTGTGGATTCAAAATACAGGATTTGACTTGGTGCTTGGATAAGCATTATCCGTGGTTTTCTGTCCCAGGAGGGTTTCCATGTAATTCTGCGTGTATACTTTTCCGAGTCCAATTTGGACTCGGAACTAGTTGTTTGTCTTTTTAAGCACAAAGCTTCTTAGTTTGTTCGAAGTTCCTCATCGCCCTATTCACCCCCTCTAGGGTGACTTACACTCTCAAGGAACAAACCTTCAATTGGTATCGAGCCTAGCCTTTCAAAGAAGGATCTAACAATTCAAAGGTCTAAAGATCATATGGCTCAAAACATTGGAGAGTTCGATGAAGGAAGATCTTTCACCGGACCACCAAAGTTTAAAGGATCAAATTTCGTGCACTCTGGAAGAAACCGATGGAGTGCTTTCGCTGAACAATGATGAAGATGTCTCGAACATCATCCAAGAAGGCAACTACATCCCAATGAAGATGAAAGGAACAAGATCTGTGCCTAAATAAAAATTCGAGTATACCAATGAGAAGTCAAAGAAGTTCGAAAGAACTTCAAAGCAATGAATATTCCGATGTGTGCTATCAGCTCGGAAGAGTACAACGGAATGTTAGCACTGTGACACGATCAAAGATTTGTGGGACACTCTTATCAACACATACGAAGGCACAAGCTAAGTGAAACACGCATAAGCCAATACCTTCATAAATATGAGCTACTCAAGATGGAGCCGAAGAAAACATTACTCGGATGTTTATTCGCTTCACTGAGATCATAAATAATATCGAGTCTCTAGGCGGAAAGATTTCACATGAAGAAATGTGTAGAAAAATTATGAGAAGTCTACCAAAGAGAAGATGGGGTCATAAGGTGACAGCCATCGAGGAAGCTCAGAACCTCTCTCAACTAAAGCCAAACGAACCGATTGCGAAGCTACTTACCCATGAAATTCACTGGAAGAAGAAGATGCCGAGGTCGACACCAAAAGAACATTGCCCTCGAAGGCCAAAGAAAGTAGAAGGGAAAGTCTCGGTTCCTCATAAACAGAAGAGGATCCAATGGCACTCATTGCCCGAGGCTTCAAGAGAATGATGAAGCACAAGAAGTGGGAAAAGAGGCCAAAGGAAGAGTTCTACAAGAAGGATAAGAAGGACAGAAAAGGTAAATATTCTTCCCCTTCAACTAAGAACTCTGGATGTTTTGAATGTGGCAGCAAAGATCACATAGTCGAGACTATCAAAAGAGAAATAAGGATAGAAAGAAGAAGAAGGCTATGATGGCCACATGGAGCGATGATGACTCATCCGAGGAAGATGATAATTCGATGACTCGAAGTATCCGATGGCACTAACGAGACTTAGAAGTTGAATCCGAGTCATACTTTGACAACTCGGACAACGAGGAGACAAGTCCTTAGGAGGTTATTGAATACTTTCTCAAGTTCTCCAAAGCTGATTTGGCTCAATATATTTAAACTTTGGAAGAAAGGTCCAATTTTATTCTTTTCAGTTCAAAGAACAACTTGAGTTTCTTACTTTTGAGAGTAAATATTTGAAAAATGAATTGGAAAAACTAAGACTAACTCTGAAAGAGCTCAAGACTAGTACTCAAACTAATAAGACTAAGTCTAAGTCACTCGAAGAGAAAATGAGCATCCGAAAAGAAAGCTCAATGAGTCTCAAGAGCTTGTTTTGAAGTTGACTCAAGGTTAGAAAAACCTTGACATGCTTTTAGGCTCTTAGTGTGTCTCCTTCATAAAATAAGGACTTGGTTTTAATGAAGAGGAGGAATCTAATTCTTACTTAAATCTTTTCAAAAGGATTCCAAAGCTGTGAAGTTTAGGAAAGCCGAGGAAGGCTCTATTCATAAGAATGAAAGGAGGACTGAGCCCGGATCGGTTTACAGGAGAAAACCATCTCCACTGTTTATAAAAGAAAAGATTTTCAAAAGAAAGAGACACGGACTCGGCTTTCTAGAAAGCGAGACTTAGAATCGGACCAAACTCAAAGTCATTCAAATCTAGGTTCCCAAGAGTCTTCTTCCTCGAAAAGGACCACATTAAAGGGAGTTACTTGGGTTCGTTAGAGGAAGTGAGAAGGGTTAGTGTGCTTCGACTTGTAGATAACTCGGAAGAGGACGAAAGGTCATTGGTATTTAGACAGTGGATGCTCACGCCACATGTGAGGAGATTCAATACTCTTTTCTGAGTTAGAAGATTTTAAAAGAGGTAAAGTCACTTTTGGAGATGACAGTAAGGGCAAGATAGTTGGAACTAGCAAGATTAAGAAAGGAGACAACCTGGTCGACCTAGTTTCTCTTGTTAAGGGATTAAAGTAAATTTGTTCGAGCATCTCTCGGTATGTGACAAAGGTCAAGAGGTAAGATTCACTCATACCAACTGCTATATTTATGATGCATCCACCAAAGAGACTAAGCTCTCGGGTAAAAGATCAAGTAATACTTATACTATTCCACTTTCCGATCCAAGTCAGAACTTATCTTGTTTAAAAGCATCATCGCATGATGACTCTTGGACATGGCATCGTAGACTAGGTCATGTTAGCATGCATACTATCAAAAAGCTTGCATTTCATGGTTTAGTTAGGGGATTACCTAACTGTGCATTTAAGAAAGATAAAATCTTTGAAGCATGCACAAAAGGGAAACAAGCCAGATCATCCTTCAAACCTCTCAAAGCTGTTTCCACATCCAAAGTGCTTGAGTTAGTTCATATGGATTTATGTGGTGAAATCTCTGTGAGGAGTCTCGGAGGTAAATCATATGTACTTGTAATTGTTGATGATTATTCACGATTTACCCGGGTTTCTTTTCTCAAGAATAAAAATGAAGCCTTCAAAGAGTTCAGCAAGCTTTGCAGGAAAATTCAAGTAGAGTCTCGGATTTAGATCGAAGAATTCGAACCGACGATGAAAGGGAGTTCGACTACTCGGAATTTACGAAGTTTTATGACATGAATGGTATCTCTCACAACTTCTCGGTACCCAGAACCCCTCAACGAGAATGGGGTAGTGGAGAGAAGGAATCGAACTCTTAAAGAAATAGAAAGGACGATGATGATTGAACATGATTTACCTTACTATTTCTAGGCTAAGGCGATCAACACAGCAAGCTACACACTCAACGAGATGCCTCATCACACCCATCTTGAAGAAAACTCCCTACAAGCTTTATAATGGAAAGAAGCCCAATAGTTTATATTTCAAACCCATTGGATGTAAGTGTTTTGTTCACAACAATGGTAAGGATCACCTGAAACACTTTGATGCTCGGTTAGATAAAGGTATCTTTCCGGGTTACTCATCTCACAAGTAAAGCTTATCATGTTTTTAATAAAAGAACTAACAAAGTGGAAGAAAGCATCCACGTTGTGTTTTATGAGATTGATTAGGGAAAAACACGTGAGTCAACCTTCTCGGATCTGAAACTCAATCGAGATAAAGATGATCTTGCTGAGGCTGAGCTCAAACAAAGTCAAAAGAAAGCAACTCGGAATGAGGTAACTCAAAACATCATGACTCGGATCGAACCAGCTCAGAATCGTTGAAGGTAAAGCTAATGAGCAAACCGAGCAAGCTCGGACTACGAAGATCAGCCAGTACAACCAATAAATCTAGTGAACCAGAGAACAGGTAGAGTATTCAAATATGCTTCGAGCCACCCATTCGAGAACATTTTGTCCGACATCAACAAGTGGGGTAAGAACTCGTTCTTCTTTGCAAAATCTATATGCATTCACTACATTCATATCATTAACTCGAACCCAGAAATGCACTAGAGGCCCTAAATAAACCAGAATGGGTAGAGGCCATGCAAAAGGAACTTAATCAATTTGAGAGAAACCAAGTCTAGACTTTGACCAAACGACCTTCCGACCACCCAGTTATAGGAACCAAATGGGTTTTCAAGAACAAACTGGATGAGGATGGGTTGGTAGTAAAAATAAGGCTAGACTTGTGGCTCAAGGTTACAATCAAGAAGAAGGGGTTGATTGTGGGGAAACCTTTGCACCAGTTGCTAGGATCGAAGCAATTAGAATCCTATTGGCATTTGCATCAAGCACGAATATTAAATTGTATCAAATGGATGTCAAATGTGCTTTTCTGAATGGTTTCATTCAAGAGGAAGTCTATGTTGAGCAACCCTCTAGATTTGAAAACTTATAATTCCTAAATCATGTTTTCAAATTGCAAAAGGCTCTATATGGTCTTAAACAAGCTCCCGGAGCTTGGTATGAAAGATTGAGCAGCTTCTTGGTTGAGAATGATTTCAAAAGAGGTCAGATTGACAAAATTCTTTTTATAAAAACCAAGGGGAAAGATTTCCTTATTGCTTGGATGTATGTTGATGATATAATTTTTGGAGCTACTAATGAAAATCTCTGTCGAGAATTTTCCGAGTTGATGAGACAGGAATTCCAAATGAGCATGATGGGAGAGCTTAATTTCTTCCTTGGTCTACAAATCGGACAAGATAAAGATGGTATCTATGTCCATTAATCTAAGTATACCAAGGAGTTGCTGAAGAAGTACAAGCTTCAAGATGTAAAACATGCAGCAACACCCATAAGTAGCGAGCATGAAACCGGACTCGGACAAAAAAGGTAAAGTAGTAGATCGAAACTTTATAGAGGTATGATTGGTTCTCTGCTATATCTCATATCCAGTAGGCCGGACATTATGTTACTGTGTGCAAGATTTTCAAGCTAATCCAAAAGAATCACATCTCATCTGCGGTGAAGAGGAGTTTTAGACATCTTGTAAGAACTCGGAATCTTGGTCTATGGTTTTCCGGAGACTCGAAGCCGACCCTTACTTGGATACTCGGATGTTGACCATGCTAGCTACGAGGTTGATCGAAAGAGCACTTTAGGAGCATGCCAATTTCTGGGTCAATCCTTTATATCTTGGCACTTAAGGAAGCAGAACCCAATTGCTCTACAAACTGCTGAAGCTAAGTGCATTGTAGGCTGGAGCATGTTATGCTTAGATTCTATGGATCAAGCAACACTTAAAGGATTTTGAACTTTCATTCAAATCTATCCCAATCAAGTGTGATAATCGAGTGCAATCAGCATCACTAAGAATCCAGTTCAGCACTCAAAGACAAAGCATATTGAGGTCAGGTATCATTTTCTTAGAGACCATTCTGAAAAAGGTGATATTAACTTGAATTCATTCCTACGAAATTTCGGTTAGCTGATATTTTCACTAAGCCACTTAGTGAGGATCAGTTTTGTTTTATTAGGAATGAGCTTGCCATGATTAATGCATGATTATATGTTCTATGTACTTAATTGTGTGATCTTTTCTTGATTAATAAATGGATCGGTTGACTTATCAATGAGACCGAGCTATTGGTTAATTGCTTTCTAAGTCGCTCGAAACCTTACTGAGTCGGACTCGGTCTTTGAGCGAAATGGACACCAAACTTTTGAGATTATCTCTATATGAATGGAGAATCTCGAAAGATTTTTTAAATTCTCTCTCTCTCGACACGCATCACTTTTAAAGAATTCGAACCATTGGAGAGACAAACATTGGAATTGTAGCCGTTGGATTAATGTGCATCGTGTCTATCCGAGAATGTCGTTTGAACATTAAGAAAGAAGGTTGAAGCACATTTCCATTCTCTCTATAAGTAGCATCTATTTGTCTACATTTCTTCACTTTAAGCCTTATCTTTCTTACTCGAAATTCTCTACTTTCTCTTACTCGTTCCTTGCTCTCAAAGTGATCTCCTTCTCTCTCACTTACTTTTCTCGTAACCTCTCATCTCTTCACTCTTAAAATTCCTAAACGCGGTTCTACTTTCGAGTTCATGGGCTCTGCAACAAAGAAGGCCAGAATATCAACTAAAGAGGGTACATCATACCCTTCAAAAATCTTTGTTGTCCAGCATTTCACGTTGGATGACAAGTTTTTCAAAACCACCTCCTTCTCTTGGCTAAAGTTCATTCAAGAAACTGGAGTATACAACTATCTATGCTTCGGTGAATTCATTTACCCAAAACTCGTGGCTGAGTTCTATACAAACAAATCTATCTCTTGAGGTGTTATCACTTCTAAAATTCAAGGTACCACAGTCAGAATCAACCTCCCTCTTCTTCACAAAATGTTCAATGTTTCTTCTCTTTTTCGAACCCTAACCACATCCCTTTTCTAGAAGTTGTCGATGATTTCTTCGACAAGTTTGCTAAAGAAGTGTCCGAGCACGGAAAAAATTTCTCTATGACTCGGATGAAAAGTGAGGTCGGATTGCTCTGTTACATTCTAATGCGCACTTTCTTTGCTCACCACTCGAACAAAGAGAACCCAAACTCTAGGGTTCTCAAAGTATTGTTGACATCATGGAGGGCTATGATGTAGACCTCTTCCCCTTCATTATCGAGCAAATGGCATAAGTGCCCGCTTAGTCAAAAAATCTGCTCCTTTTCCATTCGGAGCTTTTCTCTCTCTCATTTTCAAACAATTCAAAATCCCTCTTCCCTCAAATCCCTCCATAGTTTCGAGTCGACCATTATCGTTGGGCCGAAAAGAACTTACGGGGTATAGATACCAGGAAGTTAAGCCTAGTGAATGGGTTTACTCTTCCGAGTTGGAATGCCTCTCCTCCTCCCCGGACTCGAGATTCAACCCACTCTGCCATCCACTTCAGCCGGCCCCTCCTCCTCTTAACCTCCTCTCTCGGCTGCCGCATTTGCTGCCTTAGTCGAGAAACGCATGTTTACAGACTAACCAACTTCTGTCACTTGTACACTCTCTCAAGCCCATTTTCCGAGGGATGTGTTCATTTATTAGAAGACCGCCCAATCCTAGATTCGAAATGTCGAGTCCCTAATGCTTGAGTTCAAAGGGGTTCTTGGCAAGCAACGAGAGCAACTCGAGCTTCTTCACGAGCATAGAACGAAGGCTGCACAGGACTCAAAAGACTTTGACACATCTAAGGAGTCCTCCAGCCTAGCTAAGTCTACCTCGGCTAAGGTAGAAGAAGAAGAAGTAGGCGAGGATGTAGGCGAGGTAGGCGAGGCTCAACTCGAAGAGGAGAACCGGAAGGAAGAAGGAAGAGGACAAACCACCAAAGAGAAGGGGGCTATGGAGCCCGAACTCGAGCCGATCTCCTCATATCTTAGTAGATCGGAAGATGCTTGGGGATGTTGGACAGTTCAAACCAGCGAGCCTCGAAGCCCCTATAGTCTTCCAGGAAGACAAGCCGGAGGATGACATTGTCCCGACTCGACCACCAAGATCCGAGCTGCTTCCTAACATCCCAATATTGCTCGCTGCCATGTTCTACCACTTCATCTCAAACTTACCGGTGCAAGCAAACTGCTCATCCGTCCTCCTCCGCCCATTCAACACCACCGTCTTGATCTATTTCTTTTTCTTGTTTTTTTTCCAACATTTAAGTGTATTTTCTATTCACTTTTCTTTCCTCCTTTTTGTTGAAATGCTAAAGCGAGAAAAAATATAGAAACCTTGATGTTTGGCTTAGGGGAGTTTCTTTCCCTCCTTTTGTTGTAAATATTTTTTTCATGGATGTATGATAATGTTTATCCTTTCTTTGTTCCGATCATTTCGAGCTTCTTTTAGTATTTATCATATGTACTCAAAATACTGCATTGGTTCTAATATCTGCTTCGCTTTGATTTGGAATCTCTTTACACTCTACTTACTCGATATAGAAGAAATCACATATCATTGACACTTGAAAACTTAATTTACACTAACAAGTTTCTATCTTAAGAATCGAATGCCTTTCATAAAAAAGGGGAGATTGAATACTCAGATTTTTACTCCATATCTTTTGTGAAAGACTTAGGTATAAACTTCTATCTCTCTTGAGTTTTTATTGCAAGTCATTCTAAGCTTCATAGAAACTCATATCTAAGTTTTCATATTTGTTCCGAGTGACTCGGATATCACTCGTGTTCTATATATTCTCTACTAAGGTATTCTAACCTACTCGGAATATAATTGAACGATCGCATGATCAAATAATTCTTTCTATACATTCTCTTGTAATACTAACTGTGTTTACTAACTCGGAATTGAGTCGGTCTCTACTGAGTTCGTCTAAGTCGGTTTATTACTTAGAAGTTAATTTGATAGATCAAGTTCACTTTCTCTGCTTGAATACTCTTCTACTTGATCTTTCTAGGAATTATTCTAAGCTGAGTTTGAGCCTATTTAATATTAGAATCGGAATATTCCACTTGTCTAGGCCAAAGATAATTAAGCATTTAATTATCCTAATTTAATTATTATCTGTGCTTAACCTTGGACCAAAGTATTTTATACTTTGAGAACCAATGTGGTTTGCTTTTATAGGTTATTCAAATAAAGGTAATATATCTTTTGAATTTTAAAAGCAACCGGCTTCTAGCTGTTAAACGCCAGTAGACGGTTTTAGCCAATTCTGGACAGGACTCGGACACCGTGTCGGGGCTATCGGTTTCCAAAACTGGAAAAATCCAACACTAGGCTCAATGGTGGTTTCCGCCCTACTTTTCGAGACAACATCGGTTGATTGGAACACCTTTTGGAGCAAATCACCATTGCCCAACGTTTGCACCTCAACGGATCTTTTCCGAGTGACTCATAAAGGCCTTTCCAACGGCTTGTGAAGACTTCAGCCCAAAACCAGACACAACGGCTAATCTGCGTGGATATCTAAAAATAAAAGCCAATTCATAAGACTTGGAGATTACTGAAACTATTGATCAATACACTACCTATTTCTCTTAGTGCAATACCCACTCAATCTTCTACTTACAACTCCTAGTTTGTACTTAATATTTTCGAGTTGTAAAGTCTTGTAATCCATTACATACTTTTCTTACTTTCTAAATAAGGTCCCTTGACTGAGCTATAAGAGTTAACTCGCATTAGTTGTCCCTAACTCGTAAAAGTTATCTCAGTTAGGAAGTAATAGATCGAGATAAGGGAACTTTTGAGTCTAGGAAAACATTGTAAGGAATTGTCTAAGGGAGCAATTCTGGTCAAGTCAGTCCTTGGTATTTTGTGGATTCAAACTAGTGGATTTGACTTGGTGCTTGGATAAGCATTGTCCGTGGTTTTCTGCCTCGGGAGGTTTTCCACGTAATTACGAGTGTATACTTTTCTAAGTCCAATCTAGACTCGGAACTAGTTGTTTATCTTTTTCAAACAAAAAGTTTCTTAGTTTGTTTAAATTTCCTCATCACCCTATTTACCCCCTCCTCCCTTCTAGGGTGACTTACACTCTCCAGGAGAAAACCTTCTTATTCCGCCGATTGAAATAGAGGGTGGAAACAACTGTTAGACTCAAAGTTAAAGTTTATAGGATTTGGTAACAAACAACCCCGACACAGCTTATTGTGCCTTGTCCGGAAAAGGTGTTTTTCTGTCTACTATTGTTTAACAGTAGGAAGCCGGTTGCTTTTGGTTTTCAAAACAAGATTAAAATACTTTAGTCGATCTGCAAAAGCAAATTAAATTGGTACTCAAAGTATAAAAATACTTTGGTCCAAGATTAGGCAAATATAATAATTAATTCAATATAAGTAAGAGCTTAATTATCTTCGACTGAGAGAATGGAATTTTGTGAATCTAATATTCAATATGTTCAAATTCCATCTTGAGTCAATCATTTAAATGATCAAGTTATTAAGATTGAATAATCAGAATGCATAAACTTGATCAAGTAAATAATTTCATTCAATAACTTGACTTATTAGAAAAGAGAATTAATGCAGTAATTCATTTTCATTTAGAACATTAAGTTAGTACTCAAAATACAAAATGTTTGTGAAATTATTTACTCATATCATCTTTCCGAGTTATGTCTGCGTGGGTCATAAATCTAGTTAAGTGCGTTTTACTTAAGATATGATTTACGAATGGGTCAAAAAAATGAAACTTAAAGTCGAGCTTCTTAAGTACTTAGAATGACTTGAAATCAAAACCATAGAGAGATAGAGAGGTACCTGAGTCTTCAATCCTAATAGCATTCATATTATAGTAAACATATGTTTAGAAGGATATATTGATAGTGGTTGTTCTGTGTGCTTTGAAAAATATTATTTCCAAATTTCATCTACAAGCAAGCGAAAAATCCTTTACAAGTAAGAATCACAAATAATAGTATAATGAGCCAAAATAAAATTATGAAAAAAGTGTTTATTGAAATAAATGGTGTCCAATGCATAATACTAGCATTATGGCAACCAACCAACCATCACATGATATGATAATAGGCAATAATTTCAAAGGTTGCATTCTCCATGCACACAAACCGCAAGCCAAATTATTTTCACCATAAATGATCATTTTGTCCCCATTGATAAGCTAAATAAGGCTTATATTCATTATATAGTTAATTTACATGCAACAAGCGTGGTGAGAAAGTAACACCCACTCAATGAGAAATTGCTTTGAAATTTGTCTCCTTGAGTTTAACATTGAAGAGTAAATTATTGAGCAACAAGCAGCATTATGTAAAGAACTCTATCTAATAATCTACTAAAATTTTGGGATAAAGATAAGACATTACATTATTAAATCCTAATACCATTATCCGAGTCAAATAAATGGTGCATTCCTACCAAGCTATTCAAGAATTTACTAAACAAATTAAAGAGCCCCTAGAAAAGGATTGTCGAGAACAATAAAAGTCCTCATACAATTCCTTCATTATGGTAATGAATCATTTTGAAGAAAAGAGAGGTAAAGATAGAACGGTAATAAATTATAAATAAAAAAAACTCAATGATAAGAATGTCCTTTTTAATAGAATTTAGGGTGCTTCTTGGTTCTCTAAAATGGACTGCAAAAGCAAATATTTGAAAATCAAAATGGATGAAGAAAGTATTCCGCTAACCGCTTTTAGTGCCCCTCAAAGACAATACGAGTGGCTTGTAATGCCATTTGGTCTAAAGAATGCACCTCAAATATTTGAAAGATGAATCGATAACATCTTTAAAGACCTAAAAAATTGTTGCATAGTCTATATTGATGATATTCTCATTTTCTCTAAGACAATACGAGTAACAAAAAAATAATGTCCTAGTTGTTACCCTAAGATGTATTAATCATGGCATTATTCTTGGTCAAAATAAGTGTATCTATGTTGAACAAGAAATAGAATTTTTAGGTCTAGATATCAAGGTAGGACAAGTAATTTTGCATAAGAATATCCTTAAAAAATAGAAAAAATTTCTGAAAACATTGAAGATAAAAAACAACTAGAAAGGTTTCCAAAATATCTCACGTATGAAGATTTTATTGAAGATCTTACCAAATTAAGAAAACCTTTACAACTAAAGTTTAAAAAAGAGATAAATTGGACTTGGACTACTAATGATTCAAAGATTGTACAAAACTTCAAAAATTTATGCTAAAATCTTCATGTGTTCTAAATTTGTCTAATGATGAAAATGATTTGATTCTTGGGACACATGCTAGCAATGAGCATTAGAGTGCAGTACTCAAAATCAAAGAAAGAGAAAAACACTATAAATATTGCTGTGAAAGTTTTAACAAATGTGAATGCAATTATCATGCAATGAAAAAATAGATTCTTGATGTGATAAGGGGGATAAAAAATTCTTAATCTTTTTACCCCTAAAATCTTTTCTTATTCGAACTGATTGCAAAACTTGATTTTGTAAAAAGAATTTATCAAATACACAAATGCAAGGAAGGCTCCTGTGTTGGCAATTATGGCTTAATTAATTTTCCTTTTCTATTGAACATATCCAAGGATCAAAGAACTCTTTGGCCGACAGTCTTACGCGAGAGTTAGCGTATGTCAAACATAGTCAAACTCCCGCCCAACCGGATTCAAATAAATGAAGAAATGCCATTACTACTAGAACAAGTGTCACCTTCTAGTAGATTCGTATTATATACCTAAGTAGAATTTTAAGTAAAAAGATGTCTATTAGGTATGGCTTATTTCCACTATTTAGTAGCGAAGAGATAAACCTCCTGGAAATGAAAATTCACTATTCGAAGAGTCCTTTAGATATTCAAGAAAAAATAAGAGGATATGTCGTTGAAAAATGGTTCGGAGAATGTTATGCAAGTGTTATCGATCAATGGCATGATTATTCCTATAATATATGGGAATCATGGGGATCACAAATAACTTTATGTGATAACTTTGGAGTAGGAGGAGTAAGGATTTATAAAATAATTTAACCTAATGATCCCGTATGCATGAAAATATGGAATGGTAGCTTGTTTCCGAGGAGGAATTCCAGCACTGGCAATGCTTTTTCTCAAGATTGACTAATTTTCGAAAACATATCTTCAAAAACATCCATTGGATTTTCACCACAAATGAAAGACCAACTGCTACACCTTTATAGGCTAGTATTGATATATGTATTTAGTGTGATGCCATAGAATATGAAGATTATAAAATTAAGTCAGTTCATTATTTAATTCAATAGTTGATTTAGATAATCCAAGTAGATTTAGAGTATAATTGTATTTCGAAGGCAAAGGATAGTCACTAATCCTACTTTAGCAAGAGCCATTGGATTCTTCAATATGTATCAACAAATGTGATCCTTGATTGAAAGAGGTCGTAAATTGCTGCACCTGGAGGAATACTACATTTTAATATCCAAGTGACCGGAAGGAATACTTAGAAGATAATAGTGTCATTTTCGAAAATATTGATGACTATTTATTTGAAGTCGAAGGTGGAAAATTTTTATCTTAAGAAGGAAAATTATATCTACATGTTTTATTCTCACAATGGAGTCATGAATGTCCTGATTTTGAAATTGATGATGATGAGTTAGAAAAACTGAATTGAAAATAAAGGAATGTAGAATCTCAATCATGACAACCGAGTGCTCTGAAAAAGAGGTTGCAGCACCATTCAAGTAGAGTTATGTATTATAATGTGAGTATATCTTGTTTTCATCGGTGTATAATTGCATTTATCGTAGCAATGTGAGGCATCTCATAACGAGTGTGTATACTGTAGCCATTAGGCATCCTATGTATCCGATCTCCTCTATATAAAGAGAAGTATCCCATTGTGAAGGGGATACAATCATTCGAGTATAGCTTGAGCAAAAAGAGAAGTCGGGGTTCACCATTTCTCTATGAGTAAGAATCTCTTATGATCTTTGTAGCTTAAGTCCATCTTCAATCTTTTCATTGTAATATATTCACTTTCAAGCTTTAATAAAAGAAACTTCCAAGTAGGGAACGTCAATCGAACCTTATGTCTTTAAAAATATAATTTCTTTTAAAGTCTTACTATTCTTAAAAAGATTAAAACTTGATTAGTGTCTACGAGTCCGAGGTAGGAAACGAAACAGATCCGTGTTGTACCCGATCTAAGGGAGGTGTGGTTGAGATTAGCAACATTTGCTAAGTATGATGGGCCTATAATCATAGAAAATATAATATTTATATATAAGTAGTAAATTGTAATAACTAGTACCAAGTAAAAGTCATTTCAGAAAGTTAAAATCATTAAAATAAGCTTTTCAAGAAAAATTATCCCTCAAGTTTGCGTTTTTGCATATTATACCCCATTTTGTGTCAAAAATACAAATTTCAAAAATTTCGTGTCAAAAAGGTAAGAAAAAGGGCCGAATAAATAGTTTTCAATAAAACTCAAAGGGACTTGTATCTTTTTCATTTGGGGTCTAAAAATTAGCTGACCCTAAAACATTGGGACCTCAGTGTCATTTATTCAAATTCTATTGCCATAAGATGTTTTAGTTTATATCCGACAAGAATGGCTATAGCACACTCTTCACCCATTCTACATTATAGCATGACATAAGAACGAGATAAAAATGGATATGAAATATTGTATTTAAGCATCATACATATAATCACGCATATATACATAACAACATAGATAAGTCATAACAATACCATATTTATCCAAACAAACAAGAAACCATTACTATAAAACATAACCGAAAAGGCATATAATACCATATCAGTCCAAAAAAAAAAAAGAAACCATGACCATAAAACATAGAAGAAATGTTTTACTAATACAATATTTATCCAAACTAACAACAAATCATGACTACAAAACATAATTCAAGAGGAGCATACTCTATGGCAAAAACTATCCTAGGCAAGAACTTGCTTGAAAATACCTAACATCCACAATTTCTTCTCTTTAAGTACTTCATTGCAAAGACGTTGTCCAATTCTAGAAAGTACTTCGTATTATCGGCTTTTCTAATGTACTCTAGTGCCTCAAAGATAAAGTCATGGCCATAAGAAAGAACTTCAAGCACACTCTTCAGTTTTTCTTGGACCTGATAATAGAGGGAAGGTTTTTTCTTAGAGGCTCTTCCTTAAAGAGAATAGAAAGTGTCTTATCAACTTCTTCAACTCGTAGTTCCAGGTCAATAAGTTCCTGTCTGATATCGACTCCCACCAGAACTCTTTCTTTTGCGAGAAGAACCGTTAACACTTTTAAGAGGAGACTTACTTGCCTCCCCACCAATGCGTTTTATATCATTACGGCCACTTTCCCGATTAGGGTCATCAGTTTCCCCATGTGTTCTTTTGTATCAATCTTTAGATTTTTCTGTCTTGTCACATTACTGTCTGCGGCAATCATTCCGAAAGAAAGCTCATTGTACCAATAGCATGCCCACCGCTAAACAATGCTCACATCTTTAAATTTATAAGAGGTTTGTTGCTGAAGGATTTGTACATGCCATCATATTTCTAGCCACCAATAAAATAAATGCTCAAATTTCACTAAACATTTCAATGTTGTTAACTTTCAAAATATTTCATAATTTATCCCACTGAACTTTTTCCAATGGTATTCATCCACAATTGATCCCCCAGTATAAACATTTGTACTAACTGTTGTTTGGCCTATATGGCATTTCCAAGCTCTGAGCTTCTTGGGCATATCACGAGTTTCCAAAGATTTCGGCAGTCCATTTTCCCTCACCTACGTCCTATCCATGGGTCTGGCCAAGTTGCAATACACAAGCAGAGGGCTTTCATTCTGTGCCCGCTGAAAGCCTACTTGCTAGTTGGAAACTCTCATGAATGTGGTCCAGCATCACTGTTGACCATGGTTGAAGAGGCGCAGTGGGGTTACAGCCCCTGCCCACTAATTGTAGTCGAGACTATCATCGGTTTCGACCGGCTAGACTATCGGTCGATGGGCACTTTTTCCAGGAGTCCGCTACTGCTTTAGGTAAAACTCTAAAATAGTTGCTTTTTGCTTGTTTCTGCTGTGGACTGGTGTGGGTCGTATTGTGGCTAGAGTTTTCCCGAGTGGCTGACATAAGTCGCCTGTTCTGGTGGCAGGAACTACTCTAGAAACTGGTGTAGGTCGTTTGTGTTGCGTCTGCTCTGTTTTTTTCGTTTTATTTTTTACAACCTGTTGGGCCTCTTAGCCAGATTAGGTTGGGTTGTACAGGTTACAAACTAATTGAAACTAATGGTTGTCTGTCCTTGCAAATCTAACTGATCCTCGGCGGAACATGAAGACGTATCTCCCATGTCACTTCTATCCTCCATGGTCTAGTTCAAGTAGCAAACATCAACTGGGTGGATATCTTGGTTCAACGAGACTTCTTTAGTTGCATGGAGTATATGATGGTGCCTCGTACCACATTTTGTGACTGACCCTCACTGCCACTCATATGTTCGGTTGTTGGGCCTCCAAACAAGTAATTATTTCTTCCCTAATTGACTAATGCATCAGATCGGTAGAAGGCAACGCCTATTCCGTCAGAGTGCGCTACTTATACTATCAGCAGAACATATTTTTAGTTTGGCTGCTTTGTCACGAGTATAGACACACAATAATGATCGGCCTACAGAAATTTCTACAAGCTACAGTGCTTGGATGACTGTGCTGGATGCCGCAATCCAAGAGGAATCCAAGGGACCAAAGGTAAGGATAGAAGGAGGACGCGAGAGGGCTTCAGCGATTCAAGGACAAGAAGAACAAGATAAACAAAGACTAGGAATTGGATTTTTGAACTTTTGGATTTTTTGGATTTCGGTTTTGCCTCTTGACAATTTTATTATTGCTTTTGTTTTGTTCAGCAAGTGATGTGCTTACCCATTCCCTTTTAGGCTGTATAATGGAGTAAGTAGTAGGCTTGCTCTTTTAATACTATATAACTAAGGCTCTATTTGATTTTAAGAAAATAGGTCGGAAAGAACGTTAAAATGAAAAAAATGAGGAGGAAAAAAAGTTAAGGGAAAAATGTTTTTTTTTTTTGTGTTTGGTTTAGGGGAAAATGAGGGGAAAAATTACAATTCCTTTCCAACATCTTGCCCATCCACCATTGCCATGAAGAGGAGAGAGAAAATTCTTAATGACAAATCATTTTATTTTTTTGTCATCCACCATTGTTATGAGAGGAGAAAAAAAGTTCTCAATGATCTTAATTAATTGAAGCCCTCTTTTTATCTGTTTCTCTCTCTATATGAAATTTCATTCCATTTTCCCCTCAATCAAAAAACGACTTAAGGGTATCCCATATTATATGGAAACTATTTTTAGGGGACCACATTATTAGAATTATTTTAGAAGTGATTTACATTTCATCGTAACTACTATTGTGGTACTTGCTATTAAAAAATTGTTTGCATCCGTTAAATTTTATTCAATTTACTAATTTACCCCCTCCCTCACCCTCTTCCTCTATTCTCTATCTCTCTCTCCATAAACGCATCTCTCTCTCTCTCCTCCCGATTGCTGATGTTTTGTTCACTTCTCTCTCTTCAAACATGAACTTCCTCATCTTCAAGTCTATCTCTCTCTCTTTGCTTCTTATAAACCGACCTCTTTTTATATTGAAGCCCTCTTTTTATCTCTTTCTCTCTCTATATGAAATTTTCATTCCATTTTCCTCTCAATCAAAAAACGACTTAGGGTACTCCGCATTATGTGGAAACTATTTTTAGGGGACCACATCATTAGAATTGTTTTAAAAGTAATTTACATTTTATCGTAACTACTATTAGGGTACTTGCCATTAAAAAATTGTTTGCATTCGTTAAATTTTATTCAATTTACTAATTTACTCCCTCCCTCACCCTCTTCCTTTGTTCTCTATCTCTCTCTCCATAAACGCATCTCTCTCTCTCTCTCCTCCCGATTGCTGATGTTTTGTTCACTTCTCTCTCTTCAAACATGAACTTCCTCATCTTCAAGTTTATCTCTCTCTCTTTGCTTCTTATAAACCGACTCGTATCTTCAAGCGTATCTCTCTCTCTATTTTCAATTATGGAACAAACCAGAACCTTATCTTCAAACGTATCTCTCTCTCTCTCTTTCTCCATAAATGCAAATTCAACCCCCAATTTCTTAAATTGAAAATAGAGAAATCAAATTTAATTCCCTCTCCCTCTCTCTCACCTTCCTTAGATTCCATTTTCTCATCTTCAAGTCTCTTTCTCTCTCTCCTACCACCGCAAATTTAACCCTCAATTTCTTAAATTGAAAACAGAGGAATAAAAAAACATGGGTATATTGTCAAAGAAGGTGGTGGCGGGGTTCCACGAGAGGTGCCCCTGAAGCCCATCTACACCGAGGGCATAGCTTCACCGAGTTTGATGGAAATTTGTAGGTCAAGGCCTTGAATTCTTGCAATTTTAATAATGCCCATAAAACCCCAAGTTCAAAATCAGGCTTCAATTCGATTGATTCTGTGAAGAAATTGAGTGATTTCTGTGTGTTTGTTGAAATGCGTGGAGAGATAGTTCAGGAAGAGGGATTGCATTCGATCCCAATTAAGCCTTTGCAGAAACATTTGTCCGAGGAGTCACTACTCGTGAAGATGGACCCTAATATGGTTTCTAGCTATCAAAGGACATTGTCAACGAAGCAATTGGGTTTTGATGAATTTAGGATGAAGAATAAATCAATGGGGTCCGGTCAATTTGCTACGAGTAAACAAGAGTGTAACTTCTACCCCTTTAATCACAAAATCATGTAATTTTACTGATAATGGTCCTAAGGGGGTTCAAAGTAGTGGTGGATGAGAAGGATATTTCAATGGATTTGAATTATAGGAAGGAGTTGCCGAACGCACTTGGTGGGAAAGCAGTAAGCTTGCTCCAATTGTTCATAGGAGGGAAGCATATTGGGGATGCTGATGAGATCAAACAGTTGCATGAAATTGGAGAATTGGAGAGGTTAGTAGATGGATATCATATTCTCATGTAGTTTTACTTCTTTCTCTTCTTCTTCTTTTTGGGGGCGGTGTTTTGAAAAATTTTAATTGTGTTTGAATAATGTTCTGGGTTTGATTCTAATGCGGCAACCATTGGTAAATTGAAAGAGGAAGCTCGAAAGCAAGGAGAGAGAAGGAAAGAGGGTAAATACGATGAAATTGCAAGGGAGAGAGAGAGAGAGAGAGAGAGAGAGAAGGAACTGAAGAAGAGGGTGAGGGAGGGGGTACTTTAGTAAATTCAATAAAATTTAACAGATGCAAACAATTTTTTAACGGTAAGTACCCCAATAATAGTTACGAGTATAATTTAAATCACTTCTAAAATAACTCTAATAATGTGGTCCCTTAAAAATAGTTTCCACATAATGTGGGGTATCCCTCAATTGGTTTTTGCCTCTCAATTTTGGAAGAAAAATATCATTGATCAAATTGACAAAAGTTTCCATAATTTTTTCCATCAAATTTTTTTCTCTCATTTTTCTTTAATTTAAACAAGGGAAAGAAATTCATTTTCTACATTTCTTTCTTTCTTTCTTTCTAATTTTCTTATAATCAAATGGAGCCTAAAGTAAAAGCAAGTTATATGCGTACTCCTTTGCTTTATTAATTTCCAAAAATTACAGGATGGTACCTCCCTTTTGTCTGTAACTATTTAAAAGACCCTCACTTATGAGAATATGTTTAAAGCACCTTCACCTTTCATGTAAAATATTTTTGGTCCAAATCCGGTATGTGGGTTGACTGAAAATTTAAAAAGTCATTAATACCCTTAATGACATGGTGAGGTTTCTAAAAGGCGCCAAGTAGTAGACGAGGGAACCCAAAAATCAAAAACTCATTAAAATAAAACCAAAAACTCATTAAAACAAAACCCATAATTGAAACACAATAGAATCCGATCCCATTTCTTTCTCATATCCCTCTGCGTAGTACGATTAAGTTGAAACATAACAAAATCACCATTGTAAAGTTGGGCAAAGCTTGAATTACCAATACATATCAATTTGAAGAGATGAATAGGGTACGTTTGTTCAACCCAATTGTATGTAAAATGAAAACCTCTCTCTCTCTCTTTAAAGTCACATATATCTTCTTTTTAATGTTTATGTGAAATGATGTTTTTAGAGTTGGACAATAGTTGTAAAATGTTAGATAAAAATTGAAAATACATAAACGTTATCTTTTGGAGACGAATTGAAAGTCATATGCGTTAAACTCTAGGGTTTTTAGGGTTTCTATCATGTTTTAGAGTTGGATAATGGTTGTAGAATTTTGAAAAAAATGGAGATTTATTTGGTGCATATGATGTGTGGTTGTATTTGATTATGTATATGTAATTGTTGAATTTGAATGTTCCAATGTTGATTGTTTACTCGAATAGCGTAATGAAAGGAGGGACATAATTGATCATTATATGGGAAAATTTATACAAGTTCTTGATGTTACGTTGGAGGAATACCATATGATTGACCTCTATAGGGATGTAAGGGGCTTGGCTAGGGAATTCGGTGTGAATTTTTCTCGGTTTGCTGACTTTAAATGGCACCTACCTAATATACGAAACAAAGGTTGCCCTTGAATGATAATAACAATTGGTTGATGTTATCCAATTATTAGGTGGATGATGAGGCAAGTGCAGCAAGAACTATTTACATGGTTGATTTGAAAAAGGCTTCGGTACTCGGTTGGCTGTAGAAAGTCTTGACAGGTTAGATAACTCATTGCCCGAAACCCAACCATATACAACAAACTTATGTGAAGATGATGCTAAACTCTAATGATATGATAATCCTAGCAAGGAGGGATTTAGGTATTGGGCTAGATTCAAGTGTGGTGGTGGATTTTAATGGTCTAACTCTAAGCCAAGCTAAGAAGTGGGTAGACACATTAATAGTATCCTAGGTCCAATCCCGATCCCAGTCCAAATGCAAATATGATAAAACCCTATCAAAACATAAAGAAGTCTTTAGCACCAAATCTCAACCCAAATGTAAGTCTATTAAAATCCCAACAAAGCAAAAAAGGCCCCTAGCCACAAGTCTCACACCAAAACACTAACTTCATCCAAGCCTAGTTCACGAGACAAAAGCGCCAAAACAAACTCCAAACCTATGTCTAGACCTCATATCATAGCTAATTCCAACCAGAGCCCTCCCCACCCTATCTCATCTCTATACCCAACACAACCTGCATCCATAATAGAGGGATCTCCCTTCATTATGAATGAATTGCCACTAGATGAATTGGTTGATTTTAATGCGGTTCAGCTAAGCATGCCCTCCAAACCCTATGAAGATGAAAATGTTGATGAGTTAGGAAGTAATGCTTTAGAAGGTGACCGTGTTGCAAATAGCATTAATTGTGACATCCCATTAGATGATGATGATGATGTTTCTCTTGAAGATGAGATCTTTTCCAAGTGAATCTGACAATGAAATAGATATAGAAGCTGAAGTTGAAGAGAGGATGCAGTTTGGGAGGGAAATAATTCATCATGATGATGATGATCACATGCTTGTTGTCAACAAAATGGTAAAAATTTTAAGGATGGGAGTTATGTGGAGTAGAAATAAAGATGAGTGCATAAGTTTGGAACCTGGTCATATGTTCACATGCAAAGAAGATACGTTGACTATAGTTAAAGAGTTCAGTATCCAAGAAGGCATTGTACTGCAAAAAAAAAAAAAAATTGAGAAGAATAGGTACACACAAAAATGCAATGGCATTGGTTGTACTTAGAGGATTCACTATAGTGTTTTCGTGGATAAAACAACCTAGATGGTGAAGACAATGCATGGCAAGCATGTTTGTTGGACTGAAGGTTTGCTCTTAGAAAGTCTAAGTCACCCTAGGGGGTGAATCGGGTGATGAAGAAAATTAAACACTTTTTGCACAAACACTTAGACAAACCACATTCCGAGTCTAGATTGGACTCGGAAAGATAAATACACATATCTACGTAGAAACCCTCTTGAGGCAGAAAACCATGGACAGTGCTAATCTAACCACCAAGTCAAATCCACTATTTTGAATCCATAAAATATAAAGGACTCGACTCAACCATAATTGCTCTCTTAAACAATTCCTTACAAAGTTTTCCTAGACTCGAAGTTCCCTTATTTGATCTAGTACTTCCTGACCGGGGTAACCTTTACAATCGGGGACAACTCGCTGAGTTAACCCTTACGGCTCGAGTCAAGGGATTTACACAAAAATTAAGAGAAGTATGTAATTGATTACAAGACTTTCTTTACAACTCGAGAGAATATTAAATACAGAGTTGGAGTTGTAAGTAGATGATTGAATAAGAATGAGAACGAGTAATTAGTTCATCAATAATATTAGTTCCAAAAATCTTCAAGTCTTATGGAGTGGTTTCTATTTATAAACAACCAGGCAGAATGAGCGTTAAGTCTTGTTTGTAGATTGAAGTCTTCACTAGCCGTTGTAACGGCTATTCTCGATCACTCGAAAAGATCCGTTGGGATGTGAACGTTGTGCAATGACTCTTGGGTCCAAAATATTGTCGAACCACTTGGTGGTGACTAAAAACTGAGGTGGAAACAACCATTAGACCTAGAGTTGGAGTTTTCTAATTTTGGAAACAAAAATAACCCCGACACGGTGTCGACCCATGTCCAAAAGTGGCTAAAGCTTGTCTCGCTGGTGTTTAACGGCTAAAAGCCGATTACTTTTGAAATTCAAAAAATAGATTAGCCTCGTTTGAATAACCTACAAAAGCAAACCACATTGATTCTCAAAGTATAAGATACTATGGCCCAAGATTAGGCATATATAATAATTAAATTAGAGTAATTAAGTGCTTAATTATCTTAGGCCTAAAAGAATGGAATTTTCTAAGTCTAATATTCAATAGATTCAGATTCCATCTTGAGTCAATCCTAAAAGTAATCAAGTTAAATAGTTGAGAAGCAATAAACATGAACTTGATACAATTAAATAATTCTCCAAGATATAAACTGACTTAGAATAAAGAATTAATGTTGTAATTATTCATTTTCCCTTGGAATACACGATCGGTGCTAAGAATAAATGTGTTCGAGAAATTATTTGAACATGCGATGGTTCTGAGTGATATCCGAGTGAGTCAAAAACACAAGTAAGAGATTATACGAGTAAAGTACTTTCTAAGTCAGTCGAACATAATGAAAACTTAGATATGAGTTTCTATAAAGCTCAGAATGACTTAGAATCAAAACCTAAGAGAGATAGAGAGTTATACCCGAGTCTTCGGGGAGGGTTGAAAAGAACAGGATGACATCAGCTAATTGGGTTGCTAAGATACTTCCGCCTATATACCAAGCTTTCTAAAGATTGAAGTGTCGGGTATGCAGGACTATCTTATGAAGAAATTTTCAATTTGTCCCCAATTACACATGTTGGAGGGTTCAAAGAATCATGAAAGCTATAATTGAGGGTAAGCATGAGGAGGGATATAGGAATCCACCAAGCTATCTTGAAGAATTTAAAGTAAGAAATCTAGGTTCAGTTTGCTTCATTAACTGGACCAACCAAGAGTTAGGAAATAATCCAGTTTTCAAGCGTCTCCTCATTTGTATTGGGGCTACAATTACAGGGTTTAAACAACACTATAGGCCATTGATTGGGATAGATGCATGTCATATGAAAGGGCGATTCAGAGGAGTGCTTTTGACTACAATGGCACTAGATGGTAACAATGATCAATTCCCACTACCCTATGCTTGTTGTTGAGCATGAGTGTAAAGAAGAATGGAGTATTTTTCTTGATGGTTTGGTTAGGGCCCTAGATGCTCTTGATGATTAGTCGGGATACACAATTATATCTAATAGGCTAAGGTAAATATGGAGGATTTTTGTTTTATACATGTATTTGTCAAATCATTTGTTTCTTATATTAGTAATAACCTTTATCGTTTGCAGAGTATCATAAGTGCATTAAAAAACTTCATGCCTACCGCTTCAAGAAGAATTTGTGTACTTCACTTTTACAAGTATTTTTCTTCACCATACCCTGGTAAATGAATTGAATAAATGCATTGTACTACCTCTATCATGTGTTCTTTAATTAAATATGTGACTTAATGCATTTATTGGTATTCCATGCAGGTGCATGGTTCCATGCTTTTTTTACATTTCGTTCAATGCCTACTCTGCATATGTTCACAAAAAGCCATGAAGAGGATTAAGGAAAAGGACTCAGGAGCTTACCACTGGCTTAAGGACAACGAGCCATTAGAACATTAGCCAAGATTCAAGTATGTTGAGTCTCTAAAATCGATGATAACACAAACAACTTTGTACAGAACTTCAACCATGCTATTTTGAAGTTTAGAGCTATGTTATGCTAGACCATGCTAGAGAACACTAAGTAGTTGATAGGTGGGAGATTTGCAAAGAGGTTCAAGAAAGCTCGGTCTTGGGAGGGAAAGCTTGTTCCCTTTGTGGAGAAAAAACTTAGAACAATTGAATTTGACGAGTAGGAAATGCAACAACGTAGTTCATGCTTGGTAGGGGTGAGTTTGAAATTCAAGAAGGACACACTCACTCCACGGTTAAGTTACATGATACGTATTGTGACTCACAAGTGGCAAATAATAAGGATTCCTTGTAAACATGTTGTGAGGTGCATTTTAAGAATAAATGAAAAACTTGAAGACCATGTTGAGGATTGGTTTACCGTCGAAAGGTATAAAAAGCTTTATGATGGTATCATTCATCCTATTCCTTCTTCTTTCTTATGGGAGAACAGAGATCTACCTAAATTAGATCCTTCTTGCTCATAAGTGAAGATGGGGAGACCACCAGAGCATAAGAGAAGAGAGTCTATGCAACTAAGTCAACCTCAATCTCAAACCGAGTAGGAAATTCGGGATGACAAGGTACTATTGACCTCTCCTTTTTGATTTTTTTTCTGGTAACTTAAATATTTAATTTCCAAGTTAATATTTAATTTATGCCTTCAGGTGCAAAACTTACAAGATGTTAGGGCACAATGCATTAACATCTAGGAAACCACGAGATGAGTGTGGGAGATTGCTTGAGAAAAAGAAAAGGAATTATATTCCTATAGGCAACCCAATTGGAAGGCCTAAGAAAAAGAATACGACAACTAGTTAGGTGTTCAACTCCTGCCCTCACCCATGAATTGATCACTTTTTGGGTTTATATTGATGATGGTAGTACTTCTTTTTGAGGTCTAAAATGTAGGAAGTAAAGTAATATACAATGCTTTGCTCACTGATCACGTAAGTAGCTCTTTTTTAGAGAAATTTTTGATGTGATTTAGGTAATTAAACATTTTGGGGTCAAATTGTAACTTTTGTTTAGTGGGAAGGTGATTCACATTTGGAGGAGTTTATAATGGACAAAACAGTTTCCTCTAACTATGATATTTCGTGGTTTATTTTTTTCAGAGCTAGTATGTAACATAAAAAAATAATTTGTTACAAGTATAATTATTGTCATTAAAATAAATAATTACTTTGAAATAAAAAATATTATAATTTTTTTTTGCCTAAAAGCACATTCAACAACAATGGTGGAGAAAGAGAGAAAGAACAACAGAGTAATTCTTCATTTACAATGAAAAACCTTGGGTAGGTGGAGATAGAAAGAGGGAGAGAAACAAGTAATGTTTCCTTTTTCTTTACAATAAAAACCTTCGTGTGGTGGCTGGGATGATTATTTTAAATAACAGAAAGGTCCTTCTTAATGAATTTTTACTTTTATTTTAATGGGTTTTTTTATTTTGTTTTGTCCATATAATGAATTTTGATTTTTGGGTTAACAAATTCAGCTTTCCTCTAATATTTAGTGTCTTTGCAAAACCTCACCATGTCATTAAGAGTATTAATGACTTTTTACATCTTCAGTCAATCCACATGTCGGATTCAGACCAAAAAATATTTTACATGAAAAGTGAAGGTGTCTTCAAATATATTCTCATAAGTGATGGACTTTTAAATAGTTACACCAAAAATAAAGGTACTATCGTATAATTTTTTGATTAATTTCCTGGTTGCTCCCGGATAACAATTACAATATATTATGAAAATTGGAAAATAAAACCTAATATAAACGAGGCAGTGAACCAGCATGGGTCGCCCTCGTGGACCGGCATGGCTGACCTTCTAAACCGGCATGGATTCAAAGGTGCGCTTGAGATACGCCAGTCAATATATTGGGCCAATTATCGTGTTGGCCCACTCGGTAAAATGCTAAGCTTAACACCTTTTTAGCTAGTAAAAATTGTTAAATTAATCATATACTTCACCCTCTAAGTTGATTAGTGTCACTTGCCCTCCTGGAATAATTTTGCTCATGACATGTGGACCTTGCTATTTAGGTCTAAATTTTCCCCTTGGATCTTGGATTGAGGCTAATACTTCCTTGAGGACCATATCCCATTCTCTTAAATTTTTGGGCTTGTCCTTCTTGTTAGATGCCCTTGATATCCATGCTTGGTATATTAGGATATTGTCCACAGCTCTTAGGTGTCTTTCACCCTGCATGACCAATTCTTCATATCTAGCATTTGCTCAATCTACTTCTAGGATTTGACTTTATGCCACTATCCTTGTTGATGGAATGATTATTTCAAGTAGAAAGACTGCTTCCATACTATATACCAAGGAATAAGGAGTTCCTCCAATGGAGGCCCTAATTGACGTCCAATATGCCCATAAAGCAAAGGATAATTTGTCGGGTTAATCCTTATAGTTTATGGTAATTTTCTCAATGATTTTATGTACATTTTTGTTGGTTTCCTCTATTGCTTGGTTGATTTGAGGTTGATACGAGGAAGATTTGTGGTGTTAGATTTTGTATCTGTCCAGTAAATCTGCTACTTCCTTTTAAAATGACTATTGTCATCACTAATAAACTCGTTCGGCACTCCATAAGAACAGATAACTTTACAGAGTTATAAACTTTGCCGCATGTTTGGATGTGATAGAGGGATAAGATATGGCCCCTACGCATTTAGTAAAGTAGTTAATTGCTACCAATGCATCCTCATGACTTTATGTTCCCTTAGGGGTGAATTTCCTAATTATATATATGCCCGTTTCCGAGAAAAGCCAAGGTGATGCAAAAGTAATCAGAAAAGAAGGTCATCGATGCTACGAGTTAGCATAAATCGACATTTATAAACCTCTTAACAAAACTATAGGAGTCTATTGTCATGGTAGACTAATAGTATACTAACCTTTGGACCTTTTGTACCAATGCTCTGTCATTCATATAAGGTCCACATTCTCCTCCATGTACTTGAGATATTGTTTGAAATGAGATAGTAACTCGAACTTAAAATGAACATTGTAACTATGACCTAGCCACTTAGAAGTTGAATGACCTGGACAAAGTTTTTCTTTTAAAGGGGGTATGGGGAAGAAAAACTATATAATAGGTGTAGCAAAAGGCAACCTTTACATCCACAACAATTTATATAATTCACTATTTAAGTTGCACAACAGTACACAATTGCAATATCATAGTTAGAAATTGTATCATCTAGTTAAAAAAGGTTAAGAAATAAAATAGAAGCCCAAATTTACATTGTCTACACTCGAGAACCTCCAAGTGAATTCGTGAAATAGTAGATGTTGAAAAATAAAATACATTCATATTCGTACATAATATAAATGAGATCAAAGAGATCAGCGCTACTTAAATATAACATAACTTTCAATAGAGTAAACATTTCAGGTCACATCAAGTAGTAAACTTGCATTATCAAATGATGCCCACGGAAGTGGAACAATCGAAAAGTGTGATAAAAATATAGAGGTTGTCCTCTACATTGGTTTTCTTACTCATCCCTTTTTCTTGTTTTGTTTTTTCAAACGACACTAAATATTTCTCCTCTTCAATAATCGTTTTTGGGGGAGGGGGAGAGGGAAGGCAGAGATAAAATATTGACATTATGCAAACCGATATAGAAGGACATGCATGTCAAAGTATCCGAACAAGGACCGAGACAGTAGAAGGAAGCAACTATTAGAGCATTTTAATTATGTATGAGTTCAACGTAATTGGTAAAACACTAACCAAAGGGAGAGTGAAATGTACATTTAAGTTGAAGACTTCTCCCTCAAAGTAAAATTCTGAAAATGGAAAGATGCAATTTACTTCACATGTATGCCAAAGTAGCTCCTTCGTCATTCTTTTTTTCCTCTACTTTTTGTATCATGATTATGTTTACTCAACTCCAGTAGCAAAGTTTCATTATTGTTCGCATCATCATCATCGCTACAATCTACATTTGAAAGTAGATATGCTACGATGGGATTTCTCTCCTAGTTCCAACAAGCATAGAAATGTAATCCCGCCTACGGTGAAATAAGTCCTTGCTCTTTGATGCAACTTAGTCGATCCTCCAAAGTCTTTGAATCATCAAGTACTAGATACTCAAACACCGCCCTTTCACGGCTAAGCCTTTAATTATTTGGGAAAGGGGCACAATCAGTCTCCCGGAGCGATCCCGGTATGCTTTAGCCCATCAATAGATTCCACAAGACCCAATTTGAGCATATTTTGATACAAAGGTGGCGGCCCCTTTTTCTACTTCAAGGGACGACTTGGAGTCTTCTCACTAACTTTGTACACCTTTGCACTTGACCAAAGCTTATATTTTGCAACATAAAGTTTTGCATGTGAGTGACTAATAATGTAAGAATAAAAATGCACCACTTCGATTATCAACATATGTAAACCACTTAACCATTTCATAAAGTAGCTTGTTCATTTGTGCATTTTTGTGTGCTTGGAATATTCTGAAACAAGGCTGAAGATCAGGATCTTGATCATCCTTGAGAGAGTTCAACTTCCTGAATAACTTAACGCATTATTTAAGATTGGCAATAACTAATGAAAGGGTTCCTATACCTTTCTCATCGATAATGTTGCCACCGGTAGTGATACATGGAGTGTGGAATAATAACTTTCAGTAAAGAACATGATCAAGAAACAAAAAACCCTTGATGATCAAGAAACATAATACCCTCCATGATCAAAAATACATAATACACTTTATTATATGCTCAAGACGTAGTCATTATCAATCTTGAGTTGGCATTTCGATCATTGAATTTAATTGAGTACTTTATCATTATCATATCACCAGCTCGTATCATAGCTAATTCCAACCGGACCGCTCGCCACCCTATCTCATCTCCATACCCAACACAACCTGCATCCATAACGAGAGGGATCTCCCTTCATTGTGAATGAATTGCCACTAGACGAACTGGTTGATTTTAATGTGGTTTAGCTAAGCATGCCCCCAAACCCTATGAACATGAAAATGATGATGAGTTAGGAAGTAATGCTTTAGAAGGTGACCATGTTACACATAGCAAGGATGATAGCCATGATAAAAACTTTGGCGTTGATTGTGACATCCCATCGGATGATGATGATGTTTCTCTTGAAGATGAGATCTTTTCAAGTGAATCTGACTATTAAATAGATATAGAAGTCTGAAGCTGACAAGAGGATGCAGTTTGGGAGGGAATTAATTCATGATGATGATGATGATCACATGCTTGTTGTCAAAAAAAGGTAAAAATTTTAAGGATGGGAGTTATGTGGATTAGATATAAAGATGAGTACATAGGTTTGGAACCCGGTGATACGTTCACATGCAAAGAAGATATGTTGACTATAGTTAAAGAGTTCAGTATCCAAGAAGGCATTGTACTTGTAAAAAATAAAAATTGAGAAGAATAGGTACATGCAAAAATGCAATGGCATTGGTTGTACTTAGAGGATTCACTACAGTGTTTTCATGGATAAAACAATTAGGATCTTGATCACCCTTGAGAGAGTTCAACTTCTTGAATAACTTAATGCGTTGTTTAAGATTTGCAAAACCGATGAAAGGGTTCCTATACCTTTCTCACTGATAATTTTGCCACCAGCAGCGATACAACACAGTGTGGGATAAATAACCCTTCAGCAAAGAACATGATTAAGAAACAAAAACCCTTCATGATCAAGAAACATAATACCCTTCATGATAAAAAAAAACATAATACACTTTATTATATGCTTAAGAGGTAGTCATTGTCAAGCTTGAGTTGGCATTTCGATCACCGAATTTAATTAACTACTTTATCAATATCACATCATCAGCTCTGGGTCCTCAAACTCCAATCAAAATGTGACCTTCGCACCTAATATAGTCTATATTGCGGGTGTTATCTAGTTCGATAGTGGGAATAAAACTTACGCCAAGAAATATTCCCTTACACTGCCTCCCCTTTAAAGTATTCCATATGACATCACTTTTTCAAAGGCGAAAGCTCCTTAATCTTAGCCTCCATCAAATGATCCAATTCATCAAGACATAAGTTTACCAAGTGTAGATATAGAATCCTACAATGACCATGAAACGAAACCTTCTCCACTTCCATTGAAGAAACCCCAAAGAAGGTATCTAACTAGAATGGATTAGGCTTATGTTCATCCTTAGCCAACACCCGCTTCTTCTAGTACATCCTTTTTGTTTACTTCGCCTTCTCCTCAACTCGTGTAACAATCACTGGCATCACTACTCACCAAGGCTAACCTTATCAAATCAATCACCTTCTGATCCCTCGCATTCTTCATAAAAGCATTTATAACCGAAGACTCGGATACTACTCTGCACTTTTCCGAGTTCTAACAAAGGAATCAGGTATAAGAATTTCTCACTTATAGAGTTTTGATTCCAAGGCATTCTCTGTACCTTAGAAACTTTTACGAGTGATATAGTATTTTTCTCTAAGTGATATGACATTGACTTCATGTATTTCTCTTATCTCCGTGAGACTCGGAATGCTTATCTCGAACTTACTATTGTATACTCGGTTCCGAGTCCCTCATCACTTAGATATATTACTCGTTGGAGTGACTAGTATTTCGCTTAACCGCACTCGAGTCCGACTTCTTATTACAAGTCTTATTTTGTTATAGTCGGCGCTTCTAGTCCGAACCATGCTTAGTCTAGATCAAGTTTGTTTCACTCGATATTCGTTGTATAACTTGATTTTCGCTTAGACTAACTCGGATGGAATTTTGAGTTTCATGGATATTAGACTCGGAAAATTCCATTCCTTTTCCGACTCGGATAATTAGTCGAGTCATTTATATTAATTATATTATTATCTATGTCTAATCTTAGACCAAAGTATTTTATACTTTAAGAACCAATTTGATTTACTTTTGTAGGTTATTCAAACGAGGATACACTTTTTGAATTACAAAAGTAACCAGCTTCAAAACGTCAAATCACCAGCGAGACATGGCTTTTCCTCTTCTCCGACCTAGCCCCGTAAGATTGTGTCGGGCTGTCATGCTTTCCAAATCTAGGAAACCGAAACGCTAAGCTTAACGGTGGTTTCCACCTTATCTTTAAAGACACGACCAGTGGTTTTGGGACTTCCGAGGAAGTTAAGAACCGTTGTCCAACGTTCATATTTCAACGGATACTTTTTGAGTGACTCGGAAAGTCGTTAACAACGGTTTCAAAGGACTTCCAGTCGGAAGATGGAGATAACGGCTACTCTGCCTGGTCATCTATAAAAGGAAGCCAACTCACAAGACTTGAATTTTGCCGAACCTATTGTTAATACACGTACTTGAGCAAAGTCATTGTATTCATTCTCAATCTTCTACTTACAACTCCCACTCTGTAATTCATTACTTTCGAGTTGTAAGGTCTTGTACTTAGTTACAAACACTTTCTTCTTACTTTCTAAGTAAGGTTCCTTGACTGAGCTGTAAGGGTTAACTCAGCTCGGTTGTCCCTAGCTGTAAGGGTGATCTCGGCTAGGAAGTACTAGATCGAGATAAGGGAACTTCGAGTCTAGGAAAAACTTGTAAAGAGTTGTCTAAGGGAGCAACTCGAGTTCGATCAGTCTACGGTATTTTGTGGACTCAAAATAGTGGATTTGACTTCGTGCTTGGATTAGCACAGTCCATGGTTTTCTGCCCCAGGAGGGTTTCCACGTAATCTCTGTGTCTTTACTTTCCGAGTACATTCTAGAATCGGACATTTTCTTAGGCTGCAGCTTGAATCCGCTTCCTTACTTTTTACTAAGATTCCGAGTTCATACTTTTCGACTTTGTTTTAAACTCGGAATCGCTTCTACTTCTACTTTGGCAAAAAGAGCTCAATCTTCATGAAAATCCTCCATCACCCTATTCACCCCCTCTAAGGTGACTCGGACTCTCCCGAGCAAACCTTCAATAACCATGCCCAACTTCCTACCGAGAAAAAACCATGTAAAGTTCTTCCCGATCACCCTCAAAACTGTTTGAGGAGTTGTTGGGTGTGGCTCAAAAATCTGATGGTTTAGGCCGGACGACGGTCCACATGGGTGGTCCGTGTCCATGGACACGACCTCTAACAAGCGTATTTTTCTCTCGCTCGTATTGGCAAGTCTCAAGGGGAACCATGTTTGTAGGAACCAAGCCATTTCGTGAAGAATCGGGCTTCCAACAATCAACGAGGGTAGCCCGTGTCCGCCAACATGGTCTGTGTTGGATGTAATTATAGCGATTTCACAACTTATCATTTTGGGAACTTATTGTTTTAGTTATTTTAGGTTATATTAGACCTAATTCATGCGAGAGGGTAGCCATGCTCTTTCACCAACACCACTATACTAGCCTAGGTTGAGAGAGTTTTGGAGAGAGAATTGTAATTTTCAGGTTACTAGTCTCGATTTTCTTTCGGATTAAGATCTGTTTGTACTTTCTACCTTTCGTAGTGACTTTTTTTGTGCTCAATGTCGCCCGTGGTTTTCTCCCTTATTAGGTTTCTATGTAAATTCAAATGTCATTGATTTATTGTTTTCTTACTTTATTTTTCTCGGTTATCATTGTTATCATCATTGTCTCTTCTAATATTATTGCTCTAATTTCATAACAAGTGGTGTTTGAGCATCGGGGTTAAGGATGACTTCGATTACAAAGTTTGATATTCGGAAGTTGAATGGCATGATAGGTTTTAGTATCCGGAAAGTTCGGATGGGTGCAGTTCTTATACGAAACCGGCTAAAAAGCCTTAGATAAAAAGCTTGCGACAATAACCGACGAGCAATGGGAGGAACTCGATGAGAAGGTTCTTTTGGAGATTCAACTGAGCGCAAATCTTTCGCGAAGTCTTCGAGAAGAAGAATATCGCAAATCTTCAGCTGAGATTAGAGTTACACATGACGAATAATCTTGCCAACAAAATTTTCCTTAAGGAGCAATTGTACATCATTCGTATGGCTAAAGGTATTTCCATTCAAAGTCGTCTTGATGAGTTTAATTATGTTATGATTGATTTAGGAAATTTAGAAGTTAAGATTCATGATGAGGATAAGGTTATTTTGTTGGTTGTCCCCTTATCCCTTTGTATAAGAGCTTTGCGGAAATTTTGCTTTATAATAATATTGATACTTTCTCATTTGAGGATATCAAAGATAATTTGTCATCGAAAGAGATATTTAACCTTGAAATTTCTCCCGATGAAAAAGTAGAAGGCTTGTTTATAAAGGGTAAACCTTCCGAGAAGGAGAGTATCCAGGCCAAAGTCTAATGGACATAAAACCAACAAAACTTATCATTTTTGTAAGAAGCCTAGGAGCCTAATTGCTAATCGTTATAAGTTGGAAAATAAGGAGGAAGATTTTAAAGGAACAATCAACTTTAGAAAACTATTGAAGCTCATTGTATTACATCCGAGTCTAATGGCTATGTGTGACTGACTACTGCTGATCTGGAAAGAGGAATTCTATTGAATGGGTTTTGGATTATGGTTGTACTTACCATATGTATCCTCATAAGGACTGGTTTACATATCATGACTCTATTGATTCTGGTGTTGTTCTTGTGAGCAATGATTATGAATGCAATGTTGTTGGTATTAATAGTGTTCAAATTAAAATACATGAAGGTGTTGTTAGAACCTTATCTAAGGTTCATTACATCCCCGACATGACTTGTAATTTCAATTTTTGGGCACCTTTGAGGCTAATGGGTGAAAATATACAACTGAAAATGGAGTTGTAAAGGAATCAAGAGGTGCATTCATTTTGATGAAGGTTTTAAGGCAAGGTAGTCTCTATATTCTTCCGGGTGCTAGAGTTATATGTTCTAAGATTTTAGTTACATCCTCATCTGTAGATGATCTCACTCGGCTATGGCATATACAATTGGACCATATGAGTGAGAAAGAAATGATCGCTCTTTTGGGTAGTGATGATATGGGTAAGTTTTACCTTTATGATTATTGTGTGTTTGGAAAATATAAGAGAATCAACTTTTCCACAACAAAGCATTGTACTCGAAGGATCATTGATTATATCCATTTGAATTTGCAAGGTCCCTTTAAAGTTCCTTTATTTAGAAATTAATGATACATGTTGACCTTTATTGATGATTTCTCTCGTAAAGTCCGGGTTTATTTCTTGAGAAAGAAAAATGAGGCATCTCCCATGTTCAAGAGGTTCAAGGACCTAGTAGAGAACCAAAGTGGGAGAAAGATCAAGAAGCTCAATATTGACAATGGTCTTGAATTACACAAGGCTGAGTTAAATGATTTTTGCACAATTCAAACCATTGCAAGGCATAAGACACTTGTTAGGAACCAAAATATGGAGTGGAAAAATGTATCACTCAAACTCTATAGGAGAGAGCTTGTTGTATGCTCTCTAATGTTGGATTGTGGCACCACAAGATTTTCTAGGCTAAAAAATTTCAATGGCCCATTATCTTATCGGTCTCTCTTCATATTCATCCATTGATTTTCATATCCCAAAAGAAGTTTAATCGGGTAATCCCGTTAATTATTGTAACATAAATTTTTTTAATATCCTATATATGCCCATGTGAATAATGGGAATTAGCCCCTATGGCTATTAAATGCTTGTTTCTAGGTTATGCATCCGAGTCTAAAGGATATAGGTTATGGTGTGCTGAAACTAGTAAAGTCATTTAGAATAGAGATGTAACCTTAACTGTTATATTCTATAAGAAAGATAATGTTGTTCCTTCCGGTATTACAGGTTATTGTAGACACCTAAAAAGTGTCATGCCTTTTCTATTTTATTTATTTGTTGGCCCGATGATGAGATCCTGAATCCTATTTGTGGATTTGGATAATGGTCGGATTTGATTGCTACGCCGGAAGCCGATAAACCACAAAAAAACCCCTCAAGCACCAAATAAATAACTTTGTGCTTTGGGTCCGTCCAAAAATCCCTTTTCTTTCGTACTTGTCTAGGCCACGGTCAAACCTCTAGAGTTAGCGAAAGTTCGATGCTGCATACAGGAATTTTTAAGTTCGGAAGATCGCATTTTATTTTTGTCCAATCAAACAAGGAGCGGAAGACACCAAGACGACGTTAGACTCTACATTTCATGATCACAAGCATCAAAGTGCTGCGTTTTGCTCCAAAACAATCCGCTCGAGACATGGAGCTCAAATCCTCAAAACGACACCGTATGACCAGGACCCCTAAAGGTTTGCTCTTAGAGAGTCTAAGTCACCCTAAAGGGGGTGAATAGGGTCATGAGAAAATTTAAAAGAACTTAGACACTTTTTTCATAGAAAGTAATAAACAACTTATTATGAGTCTCGATTGGACTCGTAAATGTAAACAATCAAAAATACATGGAAAACCTCCCGGGGCAGAAAACCACGGACAGTGCTAATCCAATCACTAAGTTAAATCCACTATTTTGAATCCTCAAAATACAAAGGATCGACTCTGCTAGAATTGCTCCTTGGGCAATTCTTTACAAAGTTTTCCTAGACTCATAAATTCCCTTATCTCGATCTAATACTTCCCGATCGAGGTCATCTGTTACAATAAGGGACAACCGAGCTGAGTTAACCCTTACATCTCAATCAAGGAACTTACAAAGAAACTAAGTGAAGAATGTAATTCATTACAAGACTTTCTTTACAACTCGGAAAATATTAAGTACGGACTTGGAGTTGTAAGTATAAGATTAAGTAAATAATGCACTAAGTTAATTAGGCAAAAGTATTGATCAATAATTTCAGCAATCTTCTAGTTTTTTTGCTTCTATTGATAGATGACCAGGCAGAGTAATCATTGAGTCTAATTTCTGGACTGAAGTCTTTACTAGTCGTTGTCAAGGCTTTTCCGAGTCACTCGTAAAAGATCCGTTGGAGTGTGAATGTTGGGCAACGGTTATTTGCTCCAAAAAGTGTTCCAATCAACTGGTGTTGTCTAAAAAGCAAGGTGGAAACCACCATTAAGCCCAGAGTTGGAGTTTTCTAGTTTTGAAAACAAACAGCCCTAACACAGATGTCCGAGTCTTATCCGAATTGGCTAAAACTATTTGATGGTGTTTTACAACTAGGAGCCGGTTCCTTTTGAGATTCAAAAGATAGATTAGCTTTGTTTGAATAACCTACAAAAGCAAACCACATTGGTTCTCAAATTATAAAATACTTTGATCCAAGATTAGGCAAAGATATTAATTAATTTTAGTAATTAAGACCGTAATTATCTTAGGCCTAGAGAACTGGAATATTCTGAGTCTAATATCAAATAGGTTCAAACTCAGCTCAGAATAACTCCTAGAAAGATCAAGTTAAAGAATAAACAATAGAGAGAGTGAACTTGATCTATCAAATAATTATCTAACAAATAAACCGACTTAGAAGACTCGAATTAACACCGTAATTCGGCTTACTTTAGCAAGCACGATCAGTACTCGAAAAAGTGCGTTAAGAGAATTATTTGATCATGCAATGGTTCCACGTAGATTCCGAGTAGGTCGAATACCTTAGTGGAGAAGATATAAAACAAGGTGCTATCCGAGTTACTCGGAACATTGATGAAAACTTAGATAGGAGTTTCTATATAGCTCGGAATGACTTGCAATCAAAACTTAAGAGAGATAAAAGTTTATACCCGAGTCTTTCATAAAATACTTAGAGTTAAGATCTCGAGTCTTCAATCTCCCCTTTTTTATGAAAGGCATTCCATTCTTAAGATAGAAACTTATTAGTAAAAAATATAAGTTTTTAGTACCAATGATCTGTGTTTTCTTATGTATCGGAGCATGTAGAATAAAAAAATTCAGATCAAAACATGGCTTAAAAGTAAACAGTGGATATTAGAACCAACACAGATTTCGAGTAGATAAGAAATGTTAAAAGAAACTCATAAACGATAAGAATACCAAAGCTTAGAAAAGATAGACTATAACATTCATTCAGAAAAAAAATATGTACAACAAAAAGAGGAGAGGAACTCCCCTAAACGCAACATTAAGGTTTCTTTATTTTCTCCCCTACCATTTCAAGCAAAAGGAGGGAAGAAAAATTGGAAGTGAGTACACTTAATGTTCGACAAAAAAAAAATAAAAACAAGAAAAGAAATAGGTTAAGAGGGTGGAGCTAGTTGCCCGAAAGAGGACAGACGAGCAGTGAGCTCGCGCCGGTATGTCCGGGAGGAGGTGGTAGAGCATGACGGCAGTAGAATAGGGATGTTGAGAAGTGGCTCGGACCTGGGTGGTCGAGTCAGGACAATATCATCCTCCGACTCATCCTCTTGGAAGACTACAGGGGCTTCGAGTCAACCGGTTTGGATTGTCCAACATCCCTAGCGTCTTTTGACCCACTCGGATGAAGGTCCGAGGAGATCGGTTCGAGTTCGGGCTCCATAGCACCCTGGTCTTTTAGTGGAGCGGCCTCATCCTTTACTCCTTGTTTGTCCACATTCTTCTCTTCAGCTGAGCCTCGCCTGCCTTGGCTTCAACCTTAGCTTCTTCTTCTTCTTCTACCTTATCGAGGTAGACTTGGCCAGGCTGGAGGACTCCTCGGATGTGTCGGAGGATTCCGACTCCTTGGCAGCCTTCGTCCTGCTCTCCCGAAGGAGTTGAAGCCGTTCACGCTGCTGGCTAAGAATTCCCTTCAACTCAAGTATAAGAGATTGATACTCTTGAATCTGTGATTGGTTGGTCTTTTGGTTAATGACCATGCCATGAAAGATAGGCTTGAGAGAGCGAACAACCGACCGAAGTTAGTCAGCCACTAAAGCGAGCCTTTCGACCAAGGCAGCAAACGCTCCAAGCAAAGGAGGAGGTTGAAAAGAAGAGGGATCAGCAGAAGTTGATGGATGTGTTGGCTTAGTCCGAGTCCGGGTAGGAGGGGAGAGGCGGGTTCCAACTCGGAAGAGTGAACCCATTCACCAGCTTTAACCCCTAGGTATCCATAACCTAGAAGTTCTTTTACGCCAAGAACTATGGCGGACTCGAAACAACAGTGGAATTTGAGGGAGGGGTGATCTTGAATTGTTTAAAGATAAGATTCGAAGGGCTCCAAAAGGGAAAGGAGCGGATTTTTTTGGATTGAGCAGGCACTTAAGCCATTTGCTCGATGATGAACGGAAAGAGTTCTACGTCGTAGCCCTCCATGATATCAAATAGAACTTTGAGAACCATGGAGTTTGGGTTCTCCTTGCTCGAGTAATGAGCAAAGAAAGTCCTCATCAGAATATAGTAGAGCAATCTGACTTCGCTCTTCATCCGAGTCACGAGAAAATTTTTTCCGTTGCTTAGGCACTTATTTAATGAATTTGTCGAAAAAATCATTAACAATTTCCAGAAAAGGAATATGATTGGGATTAAGAAAAAGAGAGGTGACGTTGAAAAGCTTATGGAGAAGAGGGAGGTTGATCCTAACAACCGTACCTTGAACTTTCGACGTGATGACACCCCCAAAGAAGGATTTGTTGGCATAGAACTCAGCAACGAGTTTTGGATAGATAAAGTCGATGAAGCATAAATAATTATATACTCCAGTTTCTTTAATGTATTTGAGCCAAGAGAACGAAGTTGTGTTGAAGAACTTGTCATCTAATGTGAAGTGTTGGACGACAAACACTTTTGCAGGGTCAAACGTACCCTCTTGAATGATCTTCCGGGCCTACTTGGTTACGGACCCAATGAACATAGATGCAGAACCTTGTTTAGGCATTGTGAGAATAGAGAAATGAGAGGTTACTTGGAGAAGAGAGAAAGAGAGAGCTTTGAAAGCAAGGAGAGAGTATGAGAGAGAGAGTATTTCGTGAAAAGAGTAAGACGCAAAGTGAAGAAATGAAGACGAAGAGATGCTATAAATAGAGAAGACGAAAATGTCCTTCAACCTTCTTTCTTACTTAACGTTCAAATGGCATTCTTAAACAGACATGACGTACGGCAGTCTAACGGCTACAATTCTAACGATTTTTGTCTAGCGGTTTGAATTCTTTGATAGAGACACATGTCGGATAGAAAAGAGATTTTTTAAAAAATCTTTATGAGATTCTCCATTTATCTAGAGATGATCTCAAAAGTTTGATGTCCATTTTGCTTAAAAACTAAGTCTAACTCGAGTATGGTTTTTGAGTGACTCGGAACACTCGGAGACCTAATTACTTATAGCTCGGTTTTACTCGGTCAATTGATCCATTTGTTATTGAGATAAAAGAAAAACATATAACACAGAATTATGCAACGAAATTTCACTTAGAAAAACACATAATCATGCATTAATCATGCCAAGCTTATTCCTAATAAAACAAAACTGATCCTCACTAAGTGGCTTAGTAAAAACATCAACTAACTGAAATTTCGTAGGAATAAATTTAAGTTCAATATCACCTTTCTCATAATGGTCTCTCGAAAACGATACCTGACCTCAATATGCTTTGTCTTTGAGTGCTCGAACTGGATTCTTAGTGATGCTAATTGCACTATGATTGTCACACTTGGTTGGGATAGATTTGAATGAGAGTCCAAAATCCTTCAAGTCCTGCTTGATCCACATAATCTAAGCACAACAAGCTCCAGTTGCAATGTACTCGGTTTCAGCAGTTGATAAAGCAATTGAGTTCTATTTCTTTGAGTGCCAAGATATGAGGGATTGACCCGAAACCGGCATGCTCCTGATGTGCTCTTTCTATTAACTTTGTAACCAGCATAGTCAACATCCGAATATCCATTAAGGGTCGGTTCCGAATCTCTTGAGAACCATAGACTAAGATTCTAAGTCCCTGCAAGATATCCGAAAATCCTCTTCACCGCAGTGAGATGTGATTCTTTTGGATTAGCTTGAAATCTTGCACATAAACATACACTAAACATAATGCCTGGTCTAATAGATGTAAGATAGAGCAGGGATCCAATCATACCTCTATAGAGTTTCGATCTACTACTTTACCTTTTTTATCCGAGTCCAGTTTGATACTGCTTATTCATAGGTGTGGCTGCATGTTTCACATTTTACAACTTGTACTTTTTCAACAACTCCTTGGTATACTTAGATTGATGGACATAGATTCCATCTTTGTCTTGTCTAATTTGTAAACCAAGAAAGAAATTAAGTTCTCCCATTATGCTCATTTGGAACTCCTGTCTCATCGACTCGAAAACTCTCGACAAAGAGTTTTATTAGTGGCTCCAAATAAGGAAATATTTCCTCTTGGTTTTTATGAAAATAGTTTTATCAATCTGACCACTTTTGAAATCATATTCAACCAAAAAGCTGTTCGAGTCTTTCATACCAAGCTCTGGGAGCTTATTTAAGACCATATAAAGCCTTTTTCAATTTGAAAAAATGATTTGAAAATTCTGAGTTCTCAAATCCAAGGGGTTGGTCAACATAGACTTCCTCTTGAATGAAACCATTTAGAAGAGCACATTTAACATCCATTTGATATAATTTAATATTCATGCTAGATGCAAATGCCAACAAGATTTGGATTGCTTTGATCCTAACAATAGGTGTAAAGGTTTCCCTACAATCAATTCCTTCTTCTTGATTGTAACCCTAAGCCATAAGTCTAGCCTTATTTCGACTACCAACCCATCATCATCCAGTTTGTTTTTGAAAACCCATTTGGTTCCTATGACTGGGTGATCGGAAGGTCGTTTGGTCGAGTCCGGACTTGGTTTCTTTCAAATTGATTGAGCTCTTCTTGCATGGCCTCTACCCATTCAGGTTCATTTAAGGCCTCTAGTGCATTTCGGGTTACGTTAATGATATGAATGTAGTGAATGCACATAGATTTTGCAAAGAATAATGAGTTCTTACCCCACTTGTTAATGTCGGATAGAATGTTCTCTAGTGGGTGGCTGGATGCATATTGGAATGCTTTACCCGTCCTTTGATTCATCAAATTTGTTGGTTGAACTGGCTGATTTTCACTTGTTTGAGCTTACTGAGTTTCCGCATTAGCTTGTCCTTCAGACATTCCGAGCTGGCTCTTGAGTTTGTTCGATCCGAGTCTCGGTGTTCCGTGTTGCCTCATTATAAGTTTCTTTCTTCGACTCTTTCCGAGCTCAGCCTCAACATGATCATCTTCATCTCGACTGAGTTTCAGATTTGAGAAGGTTGACTTGTTCTTCCCTGATCTATCTCATCAAACACAACGTGGATACTTTCTTCCACTTTGTTAGTTCTTTTGTTAAAAACACGATAAGCTTTACTTGTGAGATGAGTAACCGAGAAATATACCTTCATTTGACCGAGCATCAAACTTGGTCAATCGATCCTTACTGTTATTGTGAACAAAACACTTAGATCCAAAAGGTTTGAAGTATGAGATGTTGGATTTATTTCCCTTGTAAAGCTCGTAGGGAGGTTTCTTCAAGATAGATGTGATGAGGTATCCGTTGAGTGTGTAGTTAGTTGTGTTGATCGCCTCAGCCCGAAATAGAAAGGTAGATCATTTTCAATCATCATTGTCCCTCCTATTTCTTCAAGAGTTCGGTTCTTTCTCTCCACTACTCTATTCTGCTGAGGAGTTATGGGTGCTGAGAAGTTATGAGAGATATCGTTCTTGTCATAGAACTCTGTAAATTCCGAGTAGTTGAACTCTCTTCCATGGTCACTTTGAATTCTTCTAATCTGAGTCCGAGACTCCACTTGAATTTTCCCGCAGAGTTGACTTAACTCTTTGAAAGCTTCATTTTTGTACTTAAGAAAACAAACCCAAGTAAATCGTGAGAAATCATCACCGATTTACCTCCGAGTCTTTCACGGAGATTTCACCACATAAATCCATATGAAGTAATTCAAGCACTTTGGATGTGGAAACAGTTTTGAGAGGTTTGAAGAATGATCCGACTTGTTTCCCTTTTGTACATGCTTCACAGATTTTATCTTTCTTAAATGCACAATTAGGTAAACCCCTAACTAAACCATGAGATGCAAGCTTTTTGATAGTGTGCATGCTAACATGCCCTAGTTTACGATGCCATGTCCGAGAATCATCATGCAACGATGCTTTTAAGCAAGATAAATTCTGATTTGGATCAGATTGAGGAATAGTATAGGTGTTACCTGACCTCTTACCCGAGAGCTTAGTCTCTTTGGTAGTTGCATTAGAAATATAGCAGTTGGTCCGAGTGAACCTTACCTCTTGACCTTTGTCACACAACTAAGAGATGCTTGAGAAGATTGTACTTTAATCCCTTGACAAGATAAACTGGAGTGACTAGGTTGTGTCCTTCACCAATCTTGTCAATCCCAACTATCTTGCCCTTATTGTCATCTCCAAATGTGACTTTGCCTCCTTTTAGATCTTCTAACTCAGAAAAGAATCTTGAATCTCCCGACATGTGGCGTGAGCATCCACTGTCTAAGTACCAATGACCCTTCATCTTTTTCTAAGTCACCTGTAAGTTAGAAACAATCTAACCCTTCTCACTTCCTCTAATGAACCCAGTAACTCCATTTACTTTGGTCCTTTTCTAAGGAAGAAGACTCTTGGTAACCCAGATTTGATTGACTTTGGGTTTGGTCCGATTATGAGTCTTCTTTCCGGAACCGAGTCTGTGTCTCTTTCTTTTGAAAATATTTTCTTTTGTAAATAGGTGGAGAAGGTTTTCTCCTGTAAACTAGTCTGGGCTCAGTCCTCCTTTCATTCTTATGAATGGGACCATGCTCAGCCTTCCTGAACTTCACAATTCTCGAATCCTTTTTGAAAAGATTAGAATAGGAATTAGATTGCTCTTCTTCATTAAAACCAAGTCCTTCTTTCCTGAAGGAGACACACTGAGAGCCTAAAAGCATGTCAAGGTTTTTCGACCTTGAGTGAATTTCAAAACAAGCTCTTGAGACTCATTGAGCTTTTTTTCTGAAGGTTTGCTCTTGGAGAGACTAAGTCACCCTAGAGGGGGTGAATATGATGATGGGGAAATTTAAGCAAGTAATGGAAGAATAAAACTAGAGATGACTCTGTGGAGAGTCCGAGTCTAGATTGGACTCGGAAAAGTGCTAACTAAGAAAGTTACGTGGAAACCCTCCCGGGGCGAGAAAATCACGGACGAGTGCTAGTCCAAGCACTAAATCAAATCCACTATTTTGAATCCACAAAATACAGTAGAAAGACTCAATCGAATTGCTCCCTTAGACAATTCCTTACAAGATTTTCCTAGACTCGGAATTTACCTTATTTGATCTAGTACTTCCTAACCGAGGTAACCTTTACGAGTTAGGGACAAGCGAGCTGAGATAACCCTTACAGCTCAGTCAAGAGACCTTACTCGAAAGTAAGAATGAGTGTTTGTAAACTGATTACAAGACCTTACAACTCATAAAGATATTAAGTACGAGTTGGAGTTGTAAGTAAAAGATTGAGTATGAATACAATGACTTTTGCTTAGGTACATGTATTGACAGGTTGGAGTTGTTTGGATATTGACGAGATTAGGGATAAGATCCACCTCGTTTGGTTACCAAGTAGTGGTGATGTAGCTTTGGCTTTGTTTATGATGACTATGATAAGAAGCTTTGGCTTGGCTGGATGGAATTTGAGAGACAAGCTAGGTTTTAGTTGGTTTTTCTTGGAATGCGTTTTATTGGCTCTTTAGTTGGAGTTCACCTGGTTTGCTTAGTTCGGTATTGTCCCTTTTGGTATATTTGGTAGGCTTATTTGTATATGGGCTTCCTGGGTCTTCCTGTTTGCTCAGCTCACCCCGATTTTCGTGGTGATACATGAGGTTCTTATTGTTTCGTGCTTTGGCCTGCACTTATTTTCCGGTCCGATGGTTTCTCCCGATGAGCGAGTGAATTTATTGCTTGCGTGGTTTGTGTTTAGCTACTGGAATGGGTTCTTTGCATATTTCTTTTACGATATGGTCTCTTTTATGTTCCATTTCTCAACATTTCACAGCTCATATGATGAACTTCTCCTTTTCCTTCGATTGGGTTTAGTTAATATATACCCTGGCGATTTTGCTTAATGCTCCTTTTAATACTATGGTGGCTTCGCGGTTTCTTTGTGTTGCCCCCTTTTTGGGTTGGAAGCCACATACCACCTTGCCTCCTGGTATTTTGAATGTCTATGATGAGATAATCTATTTATCCGAGACTATTTGTTGTATGACTTTTCTCTCTGCCTGTTAGACAATTTTTGTTGGCTTCACGAGTTCTTTTCCTTTTGTTATTGAGGTGTTCCTTTGTTTTGAGCTAGTTTTTGTAGTTCGATCAATTGTTTTTGTTTTCCTTGCTGGTTTTAGGGTCCATGGCGTAACTTGAGAGGATGGAGCGATATCATTCCGATGCTCAACGACTCTTACCGGGTTTGGAACTACTTGATTTGTATTATTATGTTTATTTTTATTTTTGTTATCTTGGTAAACCGTACGTATAACTCTTGTACTATTTTCTTTGCTTATATACATTGGGCGAGAGGAGTCCTAGTTTATACTCGAATTCCCAAGGCTCCTGCTATGGCCAACCCTTTTAGGGTCCGAATCTTGCTTTGCAAGCTGAAATTGTCTACTTGCTACATGGTTGTTTATGATGGGTTTTTTTTTTTTTTCGCCACTCTTTCTACAGTTGGAGCTGTAGAATGCCAACGATTTATTTATGAAAATTGTTGCGTGGAATGTACAAGGTGCTAAAAAGTACCAAGTTAAACAAGAAGTTCTAATTCTCAATCGAAAGTTAGACTCGATATTTTATTTTTGATCGAAACTATGACTAATGAAGAAAGCACAAAGAATATCATCTCCTCCTTAGGGTTTGATCATTTTGATTATGTTCTGCCTCACAATCATTGTGGGGTATGTGGGTTCTCCGGAATAATTGTAATATTTCAGCCAATGTGATTATTAAAGACAAGAGGTTTATTCACTTCTATGTACTTGATAAGAGCATACAAAAAGAATGTATTATTACGGGGATCTATGGGCCAGCTCAAGCTATTGACAAGCGGGTTTTTGGAATCAATTACAGGAACTTAATTGCCTAATTAATTTACCTTGGTGTACTATCGGGAATTTCAATGAAATGAAATGTTTAAATGAAAAAGTCGGAGGTGTTAAATTATCTCTCAACAATGTACAATGCATGAGGAATTTTCTTTCTAACATCCAGGGTGAATCTATTCCTACTTTTGGCGGAATATTCACCTGGAAAATTTTTTGAAAGGACATCTTATCTATGAAAGATTAGATAGAGCTATGCGCGCTCCGATTGGCGGAATATGTACCCCAATTGCTCCATCTCTTATGGGCCATTCTTGTGTTCATATCATAGCTACATTATGTTGGATTCTAGCCCTATTATTCGAGCAATATTATTATCGAAAATTTATATTTCAAAATCATTGGCAGAGTTACCCGAAGTCAATAAAATTGTCAAACAAGCAATGGAATGGGCAATCGCGAGGGACGCTTATGTACAAAGTTATTAGTAAACTCAAGAATGTTAAATATAAGCTTAAGTTATGGGCTTCCAAAGTTTGTAGTAACTACTCTCATAAGGTAGAAAGGAATTTGAATCTTTTACAGATTGTGGAAGATAAAATCCTATCCGACCCTTGTAATCATAGATTATTACATTGGCAAGCTCGCTTAATCAAACAAAGGGAGCGACTTCTTTTGTTTAATAAGAAATATCAGGGAAAGTTTTATCGAAAAGAATGGTTGACTAAGAGTGACGAAACTCTAATTTCTTTCATCGTTGTTGTTCTTTCCGGAAGAAAAAAACGAATATAATTAGAATTAAAGATGAGTCTGCAGGTTGTATCCATGATAAAGAGGATATTCAACGGAAATTTGTAACGGACTTTACTCAAAGATTTAAGTCTCAACAGGGTACTAATAGAACACGGATGTGCACGAATTTGTCGGTCTAGCTCACCAATAATGATAATAACCAGCTCATCCTTCCGATTTCTCCTACCGAGGTCAAGACTGTTGTTTTTCAAATGAACCCGGCTAAAGCTCCAGGGCCTGACGGCTTAGGCGTTGGGTTCTTCCAATAGCATTGGGATGTTATTGGTAATGACATTACTGCGTGCATTATGGATTTTTAATAACGGAAAGTTATTAAAAGAGGTTAATCATACCTTCATTGCGTTAATACCAAAAGTTACAAGCCCTTCGATTTCTTCGCACTTTAGACCAATTAGTTTGTGCAATAGTCTTTACAAGATTATTTTGAAAATTTTAGTCAATGGTGAAGACTCGGACAACGTTCAACGCATTTCGAGTTATATAAAAGGAATCGAGTATAACAATTTCTTACTTATAGAGTTTTGATTCCAAGGCATTCTCCGTATCTTAGAATCTTTTCTGAGTGATACGGTATCTTATCTAAGTGATATAGCTTTTACTTCATGTATTTCTTGCTTATCCTTGAGTGACTCGGAAAACCGATATGCTTATCTCACTCGGTTCCGAGCCTCTCATCACTCAGATTTATTGCATGTTGAATAGACTAGTATTTCGTCTTTTCGACTCGAGATCTAACTTCGATTATAAGCTCTATTATGTTATAGTCAGTACTTCTAGTATGTTTCATGCTTAGTCTATATCAAGTTATTTCACTCGATATTCTTTACTTAACTTGATTCTTCGCTTAGACTAAGTCGGATGGAATTACGAGTATTATGGATATTAGACTCGGAAAATTCCATTCTCTTTCCGACTCGGATAATTAGTTGTTTAATTATCATAATTATTTTATTATCCGTGTCTAATCTTGGACCAAAGTATTTTATACTTTGAGAACCAAAATTGACTTACTTTTGTAGGTTATTCAAACGAGGATACACTTTTCAAAGTACAAAAGTAACCGGCTTCAAAATGTCAAATCACCAGCAGACATGGCTTTTCACCTTCTCTGCTCCAGTCCCAGAAGATTGTGTCGGGTGCTGTCTGTTTCCAAATCTGGAAAACTAGAACGCTAAGCTTAACGGTGGTTTCCATCTTATCTTTCAAGACACCGCCGGTGGTTTTGGGACTTCCAAGAGAGTTTAAACCGTTGTCCAACGTTCACATTACAACGGATACTTTCTGAGTGACTCGGAAAGCTTCATCAACGGTCACAAAGAATTCTCAGTCAGCAGATGTAGATAACGGCTATTCCGCCTGGTCATATATAAATAGAAGCCACCTCACAAGACTTGAAGATTGCCGAACTTATTGTTAATACACGTACTTGAGCAAAGTCATTGTATTTATTCTCAATCTTCTACTTACAACTCCTATTCTGTAATTCATTACTTTCTTAGTTGTAAGGTCTTGTACTTAGTTACAAACACGTTCTTACTTTCTCTCGTAAGGTCCATTGACTAAACCGTAAAGGTTAACTCAGCTTAGTTGTCCCTAGTCTGTAAGGGTTATCTCAGCTAGGAAGTACTAGATTAGATAAGGGAATTTCGAGTCTAGGAAAACTTGTAAATAGTTGTCTAAGGGAGCAACTCAGGTTCGGTCAGTTCACGGTATTTTGTGGACTCAAAATAGTGGATTTGACTTCGTGCTTAGATTAGCATGGTCCGTGGTTTTCCGCCCCAGGAGGGTTTCCACGTAAACTCTAAGTGTCTTCTTTCCGAGTTCATTCTAGACTCAAACAGTCTCAAAGCTTCGTTTATTTTGCCACTTTACTCTAAGCGACATTTCGAGTCCATACTTTTCCGACTTTGTTTTTGACTCGGAATTCACTTCGTATCTTATTTGGCAAAAGAGCTTGGATTTCGGAGAAAATCCTCCATCACCCTATTCACCCCCTCTAGGGTGACTCGAGACTCTCCCCGAGCAAACCTTCAAATAGGTTAAGGCCTATTCTACAAAGGATTGTCAGCCCCTACCGAGTGCCTTCGTGCCTAATAGGGATATCCATGATAATATTCTTTTGGCACATGAACTCATTAACAAATTTGGGAATATTAAAGGGAAACAAGCTTATATTGGACTGAAATTGGATATGGAGAAAGCTTATGATAGAATTGAATGGGATTTTATCTTTGCTTGTCTTAAGGATTTGGGTTTCTATTCGGTTTGGATTAACTGGATACGTGAATGTATTACATCGATTACATATTCAATTCTCATTCATGATGATTCTTGTGGTTTTTTCCGCCCATCTAGAGGACTAAGGCAAGGTGACCCCCTGTCGCCATACTTTTTCATATTATGTATGGATGTTTTGGCGTATAGGCTTCACCTTGCTCGCCTCGAACCCTAAATCGGGGATTGATTAAAATCAACTCGTCCCTCGGAGACACGGTCGAGAAATTTTTGTCCGCATGCCCAAAAATTCCCTACTTGTCTGTTTGCGGATGATAGCCTTTTGTTTTGTAAGGCCAATTTTGAAACATGTCTTAGGCTCCAAAATATTCTGAATGATTTCTACAGTCGATCCGGCCAACTTATTAATTTTCATAAGTCGACGGTTGTTTTTTCCGAAACTCTTCGGCTGCCGATAGGAATAAGGTTGCCTCTGTGTTTAGTATTTCGCATTCGGATTATTTGGGAAAATACTTAGATTGTCCTGTTTTCAAAGGTAGAGCCAACAACTCTATTTTGACAGATCTTTTAACGAGAGCGGATAGCAAATTACAAAACTAAAAAGCTAATTTGCTCTCTAAAGCGGTAGGGTGGTACTCATACAGTCTAATCTTGAATCCCTATAGGCTCATGTGATGTAGAGTTTTAAACTACCAAAAAGCACGTCTAACTCTCTGGATAAAATTAATCGGGATTTTTTTGGAAAAATCTCATGATGCCACCGGGATACCAATGGTAGCTTGGGATAAAATTTGTACTCCCAAGAATTTGGGGGTTTGGGCCTTATGAAAATTAAGGCAATTAACCAAGCCTTTCTTTGTAAACTTATTTGGAAATACTTATATGAAGATAATAATTTCTGGGGTCAATTATGAGAATTAAGTATCCTCTATCGGAGGATTTTTCTCAAGGAAAATTAAAGCTTCAGATTTTTGCGTTAAAATGTGATCTTTTTAAAAAGGGCTTAAGATTGAAAATAGGCAACGATAAAAATACGAAATTCTTGTATGATTTCTGGTGTAGTAATTTTAAGTTATTGAACTATTATGACATTAATATTCCAAATATTTCCTATTTGGATGCCACAATAAGTGAATTTATAACCCTAGATAAAGAGTGGGATATGATACGTCTTAATTCTTTTCTTCCGACCGATGTTTGCCAAGTTATTAAGACTATCCCTCTCTCTTTTCATGACATTGAGGATTTTGTTTGTTGGGGTTTGTCTAACAACGGAAAGTTTACTACTAAGTCTCGCCACTTGGAATGCCTATAATATTCCCTCTAATTCACGATCGCGGTATTTTGCGTGGATTTGGAAAATGGATTTGATGCCTAAGTTAAAATTATTTATGTGGCAAATTGGTCACAATGCGTTATCAACACGGGATAATCTAGTTAAAAGAAGGTTGAACATTAACACTATTTGTCCGCTTTATCAAGACCATTGTGAATCAATTGACCATATTTTCTCACAATGCACTTCGTCATGGACACCTAGGATACAACTTTTCGACATAAGTGGCTACAGGTGAATCTAAGCCAATTGCGTGAATCCCTCTCCGAATCATATTATCTATACACTCGGAAGGCTGAGAAAACCATCTCGGATGACCCGTTTGATTCATTTCTTATGGAGTATTTGGAAAAGCGAAATGACAAAGTGTTCAACAATGGAACTTTCAATTCCATTGCCACAATCCTTCGAGCCAAATCATCTTGGGCTGAATGGCGATCTCGGAGCGAGGCTAGATCAATATTTCAACCCATCCTCACCTTCTCCCTCACTACGTACCAACACTTCTAACCATCCGATTTGTTGGCAAAAACCACCCGGAGGATTTATCAAAGTCAACTTTGACGGTTAAAGGTCATCTTCAGCGGCGACGGGAGGCTTCATCATCGAAGTTGAGATGGCGGGTTTCGCAAGCGGGAGCAACAAATTTGGGGTCATCCTCGGTTCTTTTAGCAGAGGCTACTGCCATGAGAAATGGTGTTAAAGCGGCAGTTCAAGTGGGATTTCGTTCTATCATTTTGGAAGGAGATAACCTAACAGTCATTAAAGCAATTAAAGGAGAAATCCAGGTTCCTTGGGAAATCCAGACGTTGGTTCAAGACACTCATCGTTTCCTTCGGTTGTGCAACCAAGTTTTTATTCATCATACATTTAGAGAAGGGAATCGAGCTACTCGACTGGGTAGCCAAGTTTGCTCAATGTATTTTTTCTACCTTAGTTTGGTTTTCTATCCCCTCTACTTCTTTTCTCTCTATTTTAATGGAGGACAACTTAGGTAGAACCCTCATGAGAAAGGATACCTATTAGTTGTTGTACTTACCCATTCAAAAAAATAAAAATAAAACACTTTATTAATAAAATATTCACGTCTTTAGTGTACAATAGGTTAATTCCTACTGAATATTAGAAAATTATTTAGCGAAGAATATGATAGTTTTTTTTTGTATAAATAAATTACTATTTAGGGTTTGTTGAAGTTACATAAAAAACACAGAGAAGTAGAAGCAGAAATAAAAATAGAAACAAAAAGAAAAGAACAGAAACAAATAGAAAAGAGAAGAAATGAACAAAAAAGAACACAAACGAGTAACAAAAAAGAAGAAATGAATAAAAACGAATAGAAAAAACAGAAATGGACGTAAATGGACAAAAACAAAAGTAGATATTGATTTTTATGTAACTTCAAATAAGCCCGTAATGAATATCCATTTTCTCACTCCTATTCCTCCTACTCTCTCTCCTCCGCTATGGACAACTTCAACACTCAAACAAGCCATCAAGACATACCTTTGCATAATCAGGTTGGGCTTTTTGCCCCACACTGTTGTCATCTATGCAAAGAGAGTCAAACTCAAACTTGTCTTCTTAGACAGTTAGACGACCATATGGCAACCACATTGTCGGCAACATTCAAACCATGCGAATGGACTCCTCTTGCACTAGCAATTAGTTCACCATGTGGGGCGGGCATAGAGTCTCTTCTCTAGCTTTTTATTGTGTCATGTCTACATTCTTTAAAAAAAAAAAAGATTCTTGAAACTACATTTAGGCTAGCTGATGCACTTATTTCAGTGACGATTTCTCCAAATATGTTAGAGATTTCAGGTTGTCTCCAAATTTGTGTGCATTTAGGTCCTGTTCGAATTAGCGTTTATAAAAGCGTTTATAACCGCTAACCGCTAATAAACGCTAATAACCGCTCATAAACGCTCATAACCACTCATAACCGTTCATAAACGCTAATAATCGCTCATAAACGCTAATAACCGCTCATAACCGCTCATAAACGCTATAACAGTTCATAGCGACTCATAACAATTAGTTATAACCGCTATAATGACTACCCACTATAATAGCTAATAAACTCATATTATTATTATTGTGATAATTATTATTTATGATGATAATGATAATGAAAATTATTATTATTATTATTATTATTACTACTACGAGTTTAATTATATTATTATAATATTATTATTATCATTATTATTAGGAAAAAAATTATTATTATTATTACTAATATCATTACTATAATTATTATTGTTATTATCATTATCGTCGTTGTAACTTGTTATTATAATGATCGTCATTGTCATCATTATAGTACTCTTTCGACAATTTCATAATAATAATAATAATAATAATAATAATAATTATTATTATTATTATTATTATTATTATTATTATTATTAAGTTAATTATTAATATTATTATTACCATTATAATAGCTTATAATCGCTCATAACCGTTATAGCGACTTATAATCGCTCATAACCGCTATAGCAACTTATAACCGCTGTACAACTCATAACGGTATAACCACTAATTATAACGACTCATAATGATTCAGTAACAATTCATAATGACTCATAAAGCTCATAGCAACTCATAACAACTCATAACTGATTCAGTAGCAGTTCATATCGACTTATAAAAGCTCATAAACGATATAAACGGTATAATCGCTAGTTTTAACAATTGAAACGAATGCAGACTCTTAATATCATTCTTATCCTCTTATTGAAAGTACTAAATCATGTGATATGACTATCTTTTTCTATCGCTGCAAACTATCCTTATATGACTGATACAAGGAGATAAAGAAGAATACAAGGAGTGTGTATAGAAATACTATGCATTAGATTAGAACTTACACAGATATTTGGAATAACTCAACATGTTATACAAGCCGTACAAACAAAGTCCAGCAATAAGCCTTGAAAAATGGCGTATTTTACAAAAATAAGTTGATAAATTACAGTCTGAGAACTGCGGTATAGTTTGAAACGAAATATCCAATATAAATCTAACTTGATGAGAGAGACTACATTTTTAAAGATCAAACAACCCCAATCCCACGAGGCGAGATGTGGGGACCACACTATGGGGTCACTTTCTAAGATGGTACTTATTTGGATGGAGAAAAGGAGAGAGGTCAGGGCCCTTTTCACTTTGGCTGGGCAGCGGTCAGCTCAGCTTCCCCTTTCTTCCAGTTCGATTCGGGTAGCGGGCAGCCCATCCTACCTCTCTGGTCTCTCTCTACCTTCACGCCATCACTCATCGCTCTCACTTGCTTCCTCCTTACCAATCATCCCTTTTTCTTCTTTTCCCACCTTTTCTTCTCTGATTTTCTCTCTCCTCTCCTCTATCTCTCACTAACCCATCCCAAAGTAAGAGGAGAGAGAGAGAGAGAGAGAGAGGGTGAATGTGCTACTGCAAGCATTCTAAAGAGAGAGAAAAGGGGTTCAAAGAAAAGTTGGTCTTGAGCCACTGAAAAGGGCTGAGAGATAGAGAGAGAGAGGATAAAATGGAGGCTGGAGTGTTGAAAATGGTTGATCAAAAAGTCTAGAACTAGTGAATGTTATTCCCATTGCAGGCATTTATCTTTGTCTCTCTCCTTTGGGTGGATTCATCTGTGAGATCAGGCTTTCAATTTTGGGCTAATTGAAGAAATTTGAGCAAGCAATGGTGCAAAATTGGGCGAATTTTGTATCTGGGTGTCGTTTAATTTGATGGGCATTTATTTTTTCTAGGGTTTTCTTGCTGGTTCTTGTTGGTTCGACATGCTGTGGGGTTTTGTTAGATTCTTGGATCTGAGGTGATTGAAATTCTGACTAAAATGAGAGTCATGAGGACAAAATTCTCTGGTTCGTGTTTGCTTGGGCTGTTCTTTCTTGCCCTCTCACTCAGATTTATCTCTGCTAATGTTGAAGGTAATGTGGCTATTTCTTGCTTTTTTGAAGCTTTTTGCCCAGTTTATTATGCCAATTTTAAGCGATGTGGTCCTAATATCACTGGATTGTGCTTCATTATTGCGTATTTGAACCTCGTCCTTTTTTGCATATCTGTTTGCTATTCTACTGGGAGTAGGCTATGCTTGAATTTGTATTAGTTCCATGTTGTTTGGTAGATGATTTATTTATTTATTTTTGGGATTTTTTTGGGGGGGAGGGGTGTTGTTTAATTTTTAAAATTTTTTGTGTAAATGTCAATTTGACCAGTTGAGAGTCCCCTAAATGAACCTGTTTCTCAGCTATGGTCTCTGATGGTGTTCCTTTTGTTTGGTAGTGTAGTTTTTAGTTCCATTTCCACTTCCATTCCTAGAAACAAGTGGTCAATGGCGATGTTGACATTTGATGGTTCATGTCATGTAAAGTCCAAATTCAAAAGCTAAGCTTGCACAAAAGCTAGTTGTTGCTTACCAATAAGTTTTTGGTTGTGTTAGCATCTTGCATTTGACTTTTAAGAAGTGAAAAAATACAAGTCTGCTTAATGTAAGCTAGAAGATTTTGCTTCAGTAATTGAAGAATTTGTTTTTGCATTTTGGGCTTTCCACAACTCATTTTTTCATGACTTATTTCTCACACTCTATGCACATCAAGTGTAGTATAAATGATGAGCAAAGTTATCGTACCCTATGTCCATTTAAGATTTTAGTAAGACACAGGGGAGTGTAGGAGGATTCCTTCATAATTTGTTCGGAATTGTTAATGTTAGCAAGCTGCACGAATGAGAGAGCCTGTTTTTGTTGGCTGATCATCTACATTTTAACATCTGTTTAAAAATTCCCCCTCTGCAAAGCTGCTAAAATTAAATTTCTCAATATTTTTGATATGTTTGCATGCCTCTTTCTGATGCGAACTCCATATGGAGTGCTGTATCAAAATCTATCACTGGTTCTGTTTTGATTAATGTTCTTTTTCCTTGTCTCCCCTCTTTTCTTTTTTGTGATTGATGAACATATAACTTTATATTTTTGGAACAGGGGATGCTCTCCACGGCTTGAGGGTAAGCTTACATGACCCTAACAACGTCTTGCAAAGCTGGGATCCCTCTCTCGTGAACCCTTGTACATGGTTTCATGTCACATGCAACCCTGAGAACAGTGTCATTAGAGTGTAAGTATACACCCGAATGATTCAATGTTGTTGATTACGGATGGTTATCATTTCAGGACATGATGGGTTTTGTGTTTCATCAAAGTAACTATGTCAAAATTGTAACGTAGATCATTGGCTATAGAGGTCCACCAAATTTATCCAGTATCATAAAAAATGAAATCACATATGCAATTAAGTGGGCTAAAAGTCATCCAATTTCACTCAGAACTTAAAGTGCTGATTGCATTGTATATAGAATCAAATAGCCCTATTTAAAGCCTAAAGCACGAAGTTCATTTCACGGTTATGATCTATGAGGTCAACATAATAGACTAAATTTATTCATATTGTATACTTCACAATCCAATTTCAATATGAATTGGACTACTAAAATGCCTGAGTAGAACTTCTTAGGCTCTAGTTGGGCGGAATAGAACTCAAACCCAGCTTCTTTACTAAGAACTGCTTGCAAAAATGGGCTGTAAAAAGTTTGGAACCCACCTGATGTAAGCCAAAAGCCGAAATAGGATCATAGAACATGGAGCACATGAGTAAGTCCCTGCTTTCAGTATCCTGAAAAGTGGGTTATATGCTTTTTCCGTTTTTCTTTCTTTATATTGTATTTGCTTTTTTAATGTTAGATATTAGCTTGTTAATAAAAAGAAGTTGCACTTAGAATGTGTGTTCGAAAATAATAAACTCAATCTGATGCATAACTCTCCTTGTAATGCTTATTGTAAAAAAGTTTTGGGGTTGAGTTGCAAAATGTTCAAAGTTGCATGTGTGCCATGTAGGTAAGTCTCATGCTTTGCCTTGTGGGCAAGTCTCATGCTTTGTAATGCTTATTGCATTTTCTTTAACTGTTTTGGCTTTTACCGATATGAACACAAACCCATTTGCCCTAATCTAAACAGAGTAATATCATGCCAGGTTTGGGATATGCCGATAGCTCTTGTTATATTGCCAGCCCTCTTCATGCTTATCCGTTAATGGTTTATTGATGAATATCTTGCATGATTTCTTTTATGTGCAAGCACAGAGATCTCGGAAATGCTGCCCTGTCCGGTCAATTAGTACCACAACTTGGCTTGTTGAAAAATCTCCAATACTTGTAAGTCATCCAGTTGTGAGATTTTACTTATGAGCACTCTCTTTTCTTTGTCTAATTCCGTCTTACCAGACAAGACAAACTTCTTACCAACCCGCGAAACATAAAATATCATGCCACCATTTTGTTTGACCTTTATTGTGAACGAGAAAAGTTGTGTAATAGTCATATAAGCATATCTTAACAGAGATGATTGATATGTGGCATATTAGGTTAACTTTCATTTGACTGTATAGGAATTTCCTTTAGATCATAATCAAGGACTAACATAGTTACCACGAATACAGCACATCAAGATTGCTGAATGTGGTTCGGTAATTGGAAACCTAGTAAATAAAGATGTTCTAAGGATATTTTAGGGATTGCCTTATGATGCACTGATCCTTAGCAACATGAATCACAATTGGAATGTGATGGATAGATGATAAGGGTGTGAATCGTAAAGTTCAGACCAAGCTACTCCTCAAAGCAAATGTGACTGTGAACTTAGTTTAAGGTTTTATGCTATCAACTTTAGTTGTGAACATGGCTTGGTTTCAACCTCATGTTCAATGTTTGATTTGTTGTGAGTTGTCTTTCTGTTAACTAAAGTAAACATCTGGAAAGAGAAATGTTGTAATAAGCTGAGATGTACTGAGGCCCTATGGGGTCTGGGAAGGGAAGATGTGTGGCTCAAAGCTGTAAATGTGGTTTGGTTTGGGCTATGAAATTTTCACAACTATGGTGAACACTCTGGATCATGGGTTCGCGTGCTTGATTGGGAGAAAATTGTGGCTGAACTGGGAATTTTGCCTCATAGGCTGGATTTGTATGCTAGGCTGAGGATTGAGGTTGCCTGATTTCATAAATTGGGCCGTATTATTTTAGGAAATTGAGCCCACTTAATCTTGATGGTGAGAGCGAGAAGGATGCAAATACTGGAAATTCAAAAGTAAGGAGGGGCGAGGCACTTGATTTTAATGCTGCCGAGTTTCTCTGGGCTTAAATGTGAATTGGCCTTGTTGGACATTGAATTTTTGCTCGAGGCCTCGATCCTTTCTAGTCATTTGTATTTTTCCCCCACCTGAAAATATATAAAATATGCATTAATTCCACATTAGAACACATTGCAAGGGCTAATAATTAAGTACTAAAATGAATCAACTCTACCCCTAACTTCTACCTAACTGAAGTTGTCATACTGAACCATGCAAATGTTGTTGCCTCTCACTTTTAGGACTGCCTTTTGAAACACTTGCCAGCAGAAAAGGCTATGAGGCATAGCACTTTCTGATGCTTTGAGGAAAGGGGGTGAGGGGTGGGTTGGATCAAGGTAACAAGGCATTGACGCTGCTCTCTTGATGCTGACTGTAGATGCTTGGAGTACTGAATTTGCAGATTTTGGGCATATCATTTATGAGAAAGTAGTAGGTAAGGAATGGAAAGGAAGAAGAAAATCTTGACAAATGCACCTACGATGTATCTGCATGTGAACAGCAGAAAACTGGCTTGAGCAGCAGTTGCCTAATAGCTTTTGTGCATAATTTTTTTCTGCTTGTAAGCTGTGATCTCCTCCAATCCACATAGAACAAGGTCATAGTTGAAGCAATAATCACTGTTGCAGGAGTGCCATTTTGTGGCTGTACGTCAAGCATGACAGCCGTCATACCTTAGATTAAACAATTCAGAAATTTTAGCTTGAGTATAATATAAATACATATTCTACATTTGTGTACATGTAAATATATGTGTTAATTTCTCCCTTGTCATTTTGTGGAAAAAGAAATGTTCCAAATATTTCAAAAGCCAAAATATAAGTCAACAATTTTCCTGTATTTCATATACTATAGCATCAATTGGTGTGGTAATGTGTTGAATCACCAGTGCCGTAAGGTAGTGGCCGTAATGGATGCTCTGGAATTATTTTTAGTTGGGACTCCTCGAGACATTAGCCATTGCCTCATATAATGACTGATCTTCAGTTCCATACTGGTGGTGCTTATGCCTTGAAATAAAAATGTTATGAATGTCAATCAAGATAGAGTAATCAGGAGTATTGCGAAATTAGCTAATTGTGCTCATGGGTTTGCCATGTTCTTAGAAATGCAACTATTCTCCTGTATTTAGGTACTATCCTTCAGTTTAACATGTTTAGCAAATCAGATAGAGTTTGTCTCATGTCATATTTATTGTTTATCATGTTTCTTTGTTGTCTTTACTAACAGGGAACTCTACAGTAACAACATAAGTGGGCCAATTCCCAGTGAACTGGGTAACCTCACTAATTTGGTCAGCTTGGATCTCTATTTGAACAGTTTCACTGGTCCGATTCCTGATTCGTTGGGCAAGCTCTCAAAGTTGCGCTTTCTGTGCGTATGCTATCTTCACTCAATCGCTTTTAGTAATTTAGCTCCTTCCAAATGCCTCATCTTTGGCAGCTGTAGGCTCCACATATTCTGATGCGATGGCATTGTGGTTCTTTCAAGTGGCAATGTTATTTTTAATGCTGGGAGTTTTAGAAATAGCAACTGATTTAAGCTTCTTGGTCGTTATGTACTTGGTTGATTTGCATTTAATAATGCTGACTGAGTTCTCGCTAAAAAAATGAAGAGAAAAGATGTTTTCTGGGGAAGTACCCTTGGCAGCATGCAAGCGTTCCTTATATCAACATGTGGTCCATAGATTCAGAATGCAGTCATTCTGTGACAAATGGTTGCATCGGAAAGGTTTTCAAGATGAGCACTTCTCCATGCGACAACTGCGAAACGAAACGTGATTGCCACATTAGAGCAAGTCTTCCGTATGGCGACCGAAACCACAATCGCGATTGAAACCGCGTTTTGAATCTGTTGTGGTTTATTCGTCATCTAACCTTTCTGTTTTCTTTTTAAAATTAAATTGTATTACTTCTAATACTACGTGCCACTTTGTTGTCAGTTCTCATCTGATCTGCTTTTGAATCCTGTATTATTCAATGATAAGAATTTGATTTCTGACTGCATTAATATTGCAATATGCAAGATGAATCTTTTGTAGTGTAAACTGCGAATAGGTGAAGGAATTAAGGAGGAGGTAATTCTGTAGTACCTGATTGAGCCAGATGGATTCAAGTGATCCTGTAGATTAAAGTTCATGTTCATAGTATGAGAATACGAAGCCTTAACTTTCTTTTCTTTTTTTATTTTTTAAATTTCTTTATATGGATAGTCGGCTGAACAACAATAGTCTGACTGGTCGCATCCCAATGTCGCTGACTAATATAACATCACTGCAGGTTTTGTAAGTACTTTTCTCCTCCTTCAAGCCAATCTCTCTCTCTCTCTCCCTCTGTCATTTTTAAGGATCTCCTGACACTCTTGTTTATCTGTAATAAATTGATGTTTATGTTTAAATATTCTTGCTTACATGGCATACAGGGACTTATCAAACAATCGTCTTTCTGGAGCCGTTCCTGACAATGGTTCCTTTTCGTTGTTTACACCGATAAGGTTTGTGCCGTTATAAAGCTATCTCTGGAGCGTACACTTGCGTCGTATTCTAACTTGCTACATTACTCTGTATGTAGTTTTGCTAATAACTTAGGTCTATGTGGACCAGTCACTGGGCACCCCTGTCCTGGATCGCCGCCTTTCTCTCCACCACCTCCTTTTATACCACCACCCCCAATTAATTCTCAAGGTAGGCACACCTTTCTTCCTGTGCAAATAACTAGTTACTAGATTACTGTTTTATTTTCACTAGAAGGCCATTCTCACATCTTAATGGCGTATTTCTTTTAAGCTTCAGCTTTAATGCAGGGACACTCAGCTTAAGATCATGCTTCATCTTCCGTGATTGTATTCTGATGAATCATTCTCTAATTTATTCTTCATGTTTTAATTTTAGGAGGCGGTAGTGCTACAGGAGCTATTGCTGGGGGCGTTGCTGCTGGTGCTGCTTTACTTTTTGCTGCCCCTGCAATATTATTTGCTTGGTGGCAGCGCAGGAAGCCGCGAGAATATTTCTTTGATGTGCCAGGTCTATCTCTAGTTTCATGCTCTTTATTATAGCCTTTAGGCAGCCTACCTCCATAGATCCACAGTGGCTTCTCCAACCCTATCTAAACATATGCCTGCCTAAGTATGGTTTTCAGTATGTGTATTTGTTGCTTCTGTTTGTGGCGTGTTGGAGTTTTCTGTGCTGACGTTTCATTTTGTTTTTGGTTGAATTTTCTTCCTCTTATGCAGCTGAGGAGGATCCAGAAGTCCACTTAGGGCAGCTGAAAAGGTTTTCTTTACGAGAACTTCAAGTTGCAACTGATGGTTTTAGCAATAAAAATATATTAGGCAGAGGAGGATTCGGTAAGGTGTACAAAGGACGCCTTGCCGATGGTTCATTGGTTGCTGTGAAACGACTGAAGGAAGAACGTACTCCTGGGGGTGAGTTGCAGTTTCAAACAGAAGTAGAGATGATCAGCATGGCAGTGCATCGGAATTTGCTCCGACTTCGTGGTTTTTGTATGACGCCAACTGAGCGGCTACTTGTTTACCCCTACATGGCAAACGGGAGTGTTGCCTCATGTTTAAGAGGTAAAGCAATTCAGTTCTCCTGAGTCCCATGTTGTAGCATACTATATGTATGATGAGTTATTTTTTTCAGGTAAAATTAAGCTATAATTCATTACTAGATCAATGTTTACTATAAAGCTCAGACAATACTCTGAGAAAAACAGACTTTGATGGTCCCCCTAGAATTCAAATATCACATCAGTCCTTTGAATCTACTAACAAAAATACGAGTAATATGGTTAACCATAGTCATCTGGCCCTGGACTCTTCTTGCAATCTTGCTATTAATTGCGAAAAATGCCTTGTTTATATTGTCATCACTGAATGGTCTGATGAGCTCAAATCTGTGCTGATCAATAAGACAATTTTCTTTACTGAATGGCCCTTTTGCAAAGGCTTCTACTACCCTTTGCTGGAAGTTGACTGAAGTGATTCGCCAGAATAGTCCCAGTTTTGAAGGATTATTATTTGACTGAAATGATTGAGAACTTGACTCCAACTATACAAAGTTCTCAGAAGTAAAGCTTGAAATCATCAAAGGACCAACCTCACCTTGCACGCAAAAACTTCCTCCAAATAGCTAATGGCATCAATTTCCAAACTCCTAGAACCCAACTCTTCTTCAACCTTCTTCACCAGGCCACGAAAACATCTTTTACTGTTAAGGTTCCAAACTCCTAGAAAGACAAATGCCAAAAAGTGGCGACCGACTGACAATGAACAAAAAGGCTTGTTGCACCACATCTTGGGAGCTTTCATGTTCTTAACCTCCTGGAACATTGCTATTCCTTTAACTGGTTTATGCCGAACTTGTTGCACTACATCCTGGGAGCTTTCATCTTCTTAACTACCTGGAACATTGCTATTCCTTGAACAGGTTTATGCCGAACTTGTTGCACCACATCCTGGGAGCTTTCATCTTCTTAACTACCTGGAACATTGCTATTCCTTTTACTGGTTTATGCTGAACTTGTTGCACCACATCCTGGGAGCTATCAAAAAGGTTCCCCCATAAAGAACATTTTAAAACATGACTTCTTCACAATTTGCTCATGGGAAAAAAGCATCAACTGAGGACCTAGGCCAGGCCGTCAGGCTTGATACTTGACATGGGTGTGGACATTTCGCTTAAGTTTTCACCAGAAATATGAAATATTTTTAGAAAATAATCTTGTCCTCTTCTTTTGCCATGTAGTGCAGGCAGTAAATGGATTTCAGATTCAAAGTCCAAAGCTATGTAACGTGCACTCTTCATTTTACCATAGGTATCTATGCAATGTAAAATACATCACATTCTGACGTGGGTTTGGACAAATACCTTCATTTAAGTGATGACGATGACAACACAAAAGCCAAGTTTTAGTCTGACCTTTTTATTTAAAAGTTTCGACTGAGAACAAAGTTTTTAAAAAATGGCAGAGTACATTTGATGCCATTATTCTGGACATTAGCACATTCTGGATTGAATATTTGAGTCTAAGTAGGGCGTTGAAGAAAACAACCTCTCTGTAATTCATTTGTAGGGCTAATGTTACCCACGTATGCCCTTTCACCCTACCTAGGTGAGACTTCAGGGCATTGGTTTGGTTTGGGTAAGTCCAACAGCTAGATTAGTCCCAATGTTGAATGCTTGCAGCGGTGATTAACATAGGTTACTCTAGTGGTTAATTGGTCAGCATAGAGGTCATGAGGAAGTATATAGATGGAGAAAGGCAGATCATTTAGATCTTTCGCATGTGTTTTATGCCTGATAATATCACTCACTGGTGGTTGCTTAATGCCAGAGCGTCCCCTAATGAACCGCCCTGGATTGGCCAACACGGAAGCGTATTGCCTTGGGTTCAGCTAGAGGACTTTCTTATTTGCATGATCATTGTGACCCAAAGATTATTCATCGAGATGTAAAGGCTGCTAACATATTGTTGGACGAGGAATTTGAAGCTGTTGTTGGTGACTTTGGTTTGGCTAAGTTGATGGATTACAAGGACACTCATGTGACTACAGCTGTGCGTGGAACAATAGGGCATATAGCTCCTGAATACCTATCCACCGGCAAATCATCCGAGAAGACTGATGTTTTTGGGTACGGGATTATGCTTCTTGAGTTAATCACTGGACAGAGAGCTTTTGATCTCGCTCGACTTGCAAACGATGATGACGTCATGTTGCTAGATTGGGTATGCCTTTTACTCTTCTTATTTGTCCGCTTGCTAGTCTACTAGTTTACTGTTTTTCCTTTTTTTTTTTCCCTATTGTGTATTCTTCTTCACTGCCCACCATCTTCCATTTTCCAAGCTGGCTAAGATCTCTGATATGTTAGCCAAGGATGCTTCTATGGTATTGCATATCTTAATTAATGTATTAGTTCAATGGGAGTTGAACCATTGCATATTTACATGGAAAGTGTAGGAAAGGAAATCTTCATTCTAGAATTTGCAAAGTCTGACGTGATTGTCTAAATTTTCTGAATTTTAAAAAGATGAGTTTGATCATAATCTTCATCAGAAATTCAGACCTGAATATGAAAACCTTGTCCTATTCTTATTTCTTGAATCTGGTTGAGTGGGATTTTAATGAACTATAGATGTATTTGACCTTAAGTAACTGGAAATTAAGCTAACTCTGAAATATGCCTCCATAGTAAATGCAAACAAGGGGAAAGATGTTCTAGTGGTGGATCTTACATCTGAATTTTGAAGCTCTAACTTGAATACACATCTTTCTCTTTCATGCTGTGTCTGAATGTTTGTTGAACCTTCATGTTGCTGTGAAATCAAGAGCATTTTATAAATTTTCATGCTCTTTTATTCATATCTATGTTCAATCATCACCATATCAGGTGAAAGGACTTCTGAAAGAGAAGAAGCTAGAAATGTTGGTTGATCCTGATCTTCAGAACAATTACACTGAGGCAGAAGTGGAACAACTCATCCAGGTTGCTCTTCTTTGCACACAAGGAAGCCCAATGGACCGACCCAAAATGTCAGAGGTAGTGAGGATGCTTGAAGGTGATGGATTGGCAGAGAAATGGGATGAATGGCAGAAGGTAGAAGTTCTTCGACAAGAGGTCGATTTGGCTCCCCACCCTAACTCTGACTGGATCATTGATTCCACGGACAATCTACATGCTGTTGAATTGTCCGGTCCAAGGTGACCCTGTCACTGCTCAACTGACCTCAAGATCAAAGGAGATTAGTTTACTACAGCTCTATTTTTCTTTAATTCTTATAATTTATTTTTTTGGGGTCCTGTTTTTCAATTTTGGCCTTGTGCCTTTGTGCTCCTTTAGGTCATCGTGATTCTTGAGAGTGCCTATTTATTTGTATGTATATGATTCTGTTTGTTGAAGAGGGAAATTTTTGTTCTTGTACTGTGACAAACTGACAAGAAGCGATTATTTAATTGTAGATTGAGCTAGTCCAACTGTAATCCGTTCAAGTGAAGCAGTTTCATTCCTTTTTGTATTTGTGATATCTGGTGCTGCTTCAAACACGATAATTCTCGTAAATCATACATGTCTTTTTTCATCCATTGATTTATTCAAATTTAATTATAATTAAAATAACATTTTTCATTAATTATAATCAATAAATGAATAAAAAAATATTTTTCTTAAGTGGTGTTTGGATATAAAGTTATTTCTTTTAAGGGAGAAATCAAAATAACAACTAGTAACAGTGACTACAAGGTTTCATTTATTATGGTGAGACGTCCATATTTTCTGGTGAGACGTCCATTTTTTTCGGTGAGCCCCGACTTGCACATCCTTTCCGGCCACCAAATTTCATTTTTCAGCACATGCCTTGGATTTTTGGGCAAGCTCGTTGAAGGTTTCCGATTTCTCTGTCCTCTTCAATGGCCACCATGTGAATTCGGAATGTTTGCTTACATCACCGACGGTTACCGGTTTCAGCAAAAAAGAAAAAGCCTTATTATGGGAGGGTTGTTTCTCGCCGAAAAATATGGAGACCTGGCCACGAGTCCTCTTGGTCTCGTCAACGTTAGACTCGACAACAAAAAACCTTGTTCTACGTATGGAGGGTTGTTTCTTGTTGGAAAATATGGAAATCTAGCATCCAATTTGGCAAAAATAAACAACCTGGCAACATGTATCCAATTGTAACTTCCAATTTGTATATTATACTATGTTTTAGCGAATTGCCGACGCCGGTCGAAGGCTTTCGAATCGCTAGCACCGAGGAGATTTGGGCATCCTCAATTTGTTCATCTTTATGAAAATTGGGTGTTCAATTTGTTCATCTCAATTTGTAGATTACAAGTGGATAGAGGAGGGAGGGAGGTCACCGACAAAAATGGTGTATGGTGTTCGGAGTCGTGTTGAGTGCCTTTGGGTATGTGCGGGGGGAGTTGGGTGGTCGCCGGAAAAAGAATGCTTGGTCACCGGTAAAAACGGATAGTTTTGGGGACGATGAAATTGGTGTGGAGGGTGCTTGGTTGGAATATGACAATGTTGGAGATGAGAATATATACTCCCACGCTAACATGGACAAAAATATATTACCTATATTTTTTTAATTAGTAGAGTTATTTTCATTATTAACTACTTAATTTTGAGTACTTCCCTCCCAATTCTTTCCAAAATTACTTTCCTACGTCTATCTCTCACTTCAAACTCTTCATCTCCCTCGCAATTCTCTCTCTCCAACCGCTTTGTTCGAACCCCTCTCACACCACTCATCCTCAATGCCGTTCATCTCTCCACCACTCGTGATCGTTAAATTTTGGACGAGTCGAACAGGACGTCTGTGCATTTCGTTCATCTTCAAGCAATATTTAACGAAACTGTCTATCCTCTTTTTGAAAATCGCTTAAAATTTGGTGATAATTAGCTATGGAGAAAGGAAGCAAAGTGAAAACAATATGCTACAACAGGAAAAAAAAATGTATATTCTATTGCATGGTTAATTTTGATTATATTTACTTTGTATGGTGTTTTTTTATCACCACTCGGTTTATTTCTATGGTATTTCGCCAGTAACTCAATTAATTTTGATTATATTTGTTCATATGCACTTCGTTCATGCACCGATTCTATTTGTTCAATGTTATAAAGTGTTTTGTTTATCAATATTTTGATTCGAACTAATTAATAAATGTTCAATTGCACTTTTGCTTATTTGACATATATATTGGTTCATTAAGGATCCGAATATATGATGTGATTGGCCATAATGTTTATTTGTTCACCGAATCGGAATTGTTTTGTTCATACTTATCATCTTATTTGTTCATACGAATGTATAATAGTTCTTCATGGATATCATACTATTTGTTCATTACACATTATGTATTTGTTCATCATTAATAGATACATCATTATATATTGCTTATTTGTTCATTTGTAAATATTCATTAGCTTATTTGGTGTTTATTTGTAAATACCCATTTTCTTATTTGCTGTTTATTTGTAAATATCCATTTGCTTATTTATTCATTAGAAGATACTTCTTATATTGAATTGTTCATCGTAAGAAAACTTTTTGTTTATTATTTGGATTGTTTTGTTCATGAATATAGTTTTTTAATTGTTCATGGCACTAATTACTAAATATTCAAATTGTAATAGATCTAGACAAGAAATCTCATAGACAGAATGTGAGCCTATTCAAATTAAAATCGTCAACTAGCACTCGTGTGCAGTTGAAGAAGAGTATGATGAGGAGTAGCCATTGTCGTCAAGAAAGCAATCCATCCTTTGAAAATGGAAGAAACTTCATGAAAAAAAAACCAACCAAGGAAACAAATGCATTTCACCTGAGATGGTGTTTATTTATTCATAAGAAACTCGACAATTTATTCATCAGTAGCCTACAATTTATTCATGTAAATATGTTTATTTGTTCACTGTGATAATACATTTTGTTCATAGTTAAAGGCTGATTTGTTCACTAAAATATATATATTTGTTCATTCATCTCATATGAATTATTAAATGAGAATATTAATATTTGATTAATTCGGGGCAAATAATTTCACATTGACCGGATAACAATTAGCAGTAAATAATTATCACATAACTCATGAACAACTACGTATGGCCTAATGAACAAGTTAACATTTATTTATGAACAATTAAAGTAAAACATTTACACGATTATTATTAATGGTTGCGACAAAAAATGGCAAGAAAAAAATTATTGCAATCAAATCTTTTTGAACACTCCCATCTTCAACATGAAATAAAAATAATCTAATAATATTTTTTAACAAAAAAGATAAATTGAAATTTATCGTGAGATAAAAGAAAATTATTAAAAAGCATATGATAAAGCGTTGTAATTTTTCTTTTGTTTTAAAATCTAAATAAGTTACAATAGGATAAAGTCAGTTACAAAAAATATATTAATTTTTTAAATCTAAATAAGTTACGGATAAAATTAGTTACAAAAGGATATTTTAATTTTTTTTAATAAATGATATGCTAGAAATTAATACATGAGGTACTAAAAATTAATAATTGATGTGGCACCTGATAGTACATGTTTTCATGTGCATATAAGAATTTGCACCTTGGTTGGTTTGCACAGCTTTATAAAAAAGAGTATGAAAAGCTTTTATATCTTTATAAAAAGTTACAACCAAACATCACCTTTATATAAATATTATTTGTTTATTTAATTATACTTTTCTAAATTGATTAAAAGAAATTTCAATTGAATTAAAATTTAAAAATTTTAATGGTTAAGATCAAATCAAGACACTTGTACAAATTCATATTGTGGGAGTTATCATGAATATCATAATTACCATTTTGCAAGCAACCATAATAACCACACTCAATAAACAATACATAGAAGCTCGAGGTTGTAGTCTAGCTGGCTTCCACCCCCATCTTCCATTCTCTCTAATAAGGTTCAAACTTTGGGGGACCATATATTTTCTTAAGAGGAAATTAAGGGGTTCATGAGTCAAGCTTGTCTTGGCAGGTTGACACTTATCCCCTCCCCTTGGGCAATGTTAAGAAAATCATATCCAATTGATCTCGAATGTTTGCTCTTGGAGAAGTTAAGCCACCCTAGAGGGGGTGAATAGGGTGATGGAAGATTTTTGAGAAAATCAAACTCTTTTTGTACATAACTCGATTAAGAAGCAAATTCCGAGTCTAGATTGGACTCGTAAAAGTGTAAACTCGGATATACGTGAAAACCCTCCTAGGGCGAGAAAATCACGGACGAGTGTCAATTCAAACACCAAGTCAAATCCACTAATTGAATTCTAAATTACAATGAATATGACTACCCAAATTTGTTCCCAAATAAATCTATTACAATTTTCCCAGCACTCGAATTTACCTTATGTGATCGACCTAGTACTTCCAAGTTGAAGTTACCTTATCAACTTGGGATCCTCCAATTTTTTCGAGGATTAGAAGTTCCCTTATCTAACCTCGGTACTTCCAAACTGAGGTAGCCTTTACAGTTTGGGACAATTGAGCTGAGGTAACCTTTACAACTCAGTTAGAGAGAAAGAGTAGAAGAGTAGTAAGAATTGCAATACAATCGACTAAGAAGAATACAACTCGGAATATTAGAATTACAGTTTGGGAGTTGTATGCTAGAGAAGGTGTTCAATATGGTATCTATTTTTCTTCCCTTCGTCGGTTGAAATCTTATGCTATGGCTTTTATAAATAGTCTGCCTTGAAGAGATAGCCGTTGAGCCTTCAACGTCTTTCCGTTGAAACCTGTCCGAGTCAACTAGCCATTGTAACGAATAGTTTGAGTCACTCAAATTTCTGGACCACCTTAAAATAGCCATTGTGCCTTGGTTCTAGCTTCCAACAACTCTTTTTCCACCTTTTGTAAACTGGAAAAGCAGAACGAAAAGACCGTTAGACTCATAAATAAAATATTACCCAAAACAATGAATGCACAAGGTCGTCGATAAGTTCCGAGCTTTTCTAGAAATTCCAACTTTTTGTCCGGCGAGTGCTTTAATAGTCGAAGCCTTTTGTTTTTACTTTTTCTTTAAATAATTGATATTAGAAAAACTTGCAAAAATATTACAATGGTTCTCAAAGTATAAATACATTTTGGTCCATAATTAGAGAAGGATTAGTCTAAATAAAGCATTTAATGAGTAATTACCTTAATCTATTAATCGAAATATTTCAAGTCTAATATTCAATATACTCAGATTCTAGATATGCCAAAACTCATAACTAAATCATTCAATCTTAATGGGCACATGAGTTGTATAGACATTTTACAATTACGCATGATTAAACAAATAATAGCGTAGGCAAACTAAATGTCCGAGTCCGACTTAGTGGGTCGGAATCTAAGTTCCGAGTGGGTCGAATATGAGATGTGAGTGGGTCGATCTTACTCGGTCAGTCAAAACTAACTCGGATTCTACTTTCGAGTCTCGGACTTAGTCGAGATAATCTTGACATACTTGATTCTCGAGTTCAATCAAGAATAAGTCATATTGAAATGATGAATTATAAAGCATATGACTTAGTTAAATGAATTTCTTTTAGGATACTTCTTGCTTTATCCTAAATTTAGATGAATGCATGAAATCAAAACACATTCAAGGGGTTAGTCAGTCATACCTGAGTCTTCATGATCGATTGAACCAGTTAAATTAAGAACCATCTAGGTCGGCTATCCAGTTAACTATAAAAAACCTCTAGTGAATTGAACTGCAAAATAAATTTCTAACCCGATCGATCCAGGAAACTTGGTCAAGCCGACCAATCAGCCATCCGACTAGCATTTTCCCGGTTCACCTTCACTTTGTGCCTTTTGAGGCTTTAGCTATGAGGAAAATGGCAAGGAGATAGAAAAGGAGTGGGGAGGCGAGAGAAGGGAAGAGAGGAATGAAAAAAATGGTGAGGATAAGAGAGAAGGGAAGAGAGGAGCATACTAAACAACAATAGGGAAGAGTAAGGGGGCGAACTCCTTGCAGTAGGAAGCTTGGTACCTCAACGATGATTTTTTTTTTTTATAAAATGGTGAATTTTTTATGTTGATAATTTTTTCTGATAAATTGATAAATTTTTTATGTTGATGAATTTTATAATCAAATGATGATTTTTTTTTTTGTATTTTGATAATTTTCAACAATGTTGATGATATTTATGTTTTTATATTTACCTTTTCATAGAAAAAAATAGTTAATTGAAATCTAGTTGCATAATTACACATTATTATAAAGTTTATTTACCTTTAACCCAAAATTATCAATATATGCGGATAACTTTAATATAAATGTGATGAATATTTTAATTTAAACATATGTTTCTCTAATTTTTTTTTTAAAAAATTGATGATTTACAAGTATTTTTATATATTCATGTCAAAAGTACACAAATAAAAAACAAGTACATCGAATATTTTACGAATGAATATTGTAATAAACTGATGAATTTTTATAACAATAAAGATGAATTTTACAATAATAGTAATGAATTTCAAAAAATATGTCTATATTTGTCAATATTGATCGTCCTTATGAAACTATTCATTATTCTTCTTGACATATGTTTCAATCCATCTGTTATATGAATTTGTAAATATTTATTACTCAATTCTCTGCACAAATTCATTAGTAATTAGTAAATATTCATCATAAATAATCAACATATTCATGAACACAATTTATTAATTCATCAAACAACAAATATTTATAGGTAAATAAATTCATCAATAAAACCAACAAAATTAACATATTTACCTTAGGATCAATAAAAATTTATCATGTATAAGAAAATGTTTAAGAGTCTTAATAGTTGTCATATTCATCACTAAAATTACATATTCATCAAAAGGAATATATATTCTTACGAATGCAACTACTACACATAAAACACACATATAAAATTTGGGTGGACAGCTTGTAATTAGTTAGTAAAAAACAATAGCTTATTTGAAATTGTAAGTGGGATTTTGTAACCTCACAAAGTTTGATTTAATGGTGAAGTACTTACCTTTTTATAAAAAAAAGGAATATATATTCAATGTGAAATTATCCAAATACTTCAAAATAAATAAATATTCATCACTAAAATTTAAAAATCATCAAGCAACTTAATTTAGTAGAATAATTCATCAACGATTATTACATATTCATTACTAAAATGTGATATTTTCATAAAAAATAGAGAATATGGGAGAAAAACAAGTTAATAAAAAAATCACAACTTCTTCAACTCTCTTGATACATCAAAGACAAAAATATTCATCATTAAATTTTTAAAATTCATCAAAAATAAATATTCATCATTAAATTATAAAATTCAACAAAAATCGAAGAGGCCAAGTTTTCTGGGAGAAACAAGCTAACAAAAAATAAAGAATAACTTCTTGAACTCTCTTGATACATTAAAAATTAAAAAATCATGTATAAAAATTTCTATAGAAAATAAGTGAACAAACTATAGTGAAGGTCACAGATTCAATTCAAATTCACATAAATTCTTCGACAAAGATTGAATCACATCGTAACACTTTAACATAATGCATATGGATCACTTTCCAACTCTATAATCCTTCAATCCAATCAAATAAAGCTCAAATAATTGCTCAAATGAAAAAATAAAATACCTAAAAGGCACAATCCACCTATCAATTCATCAATAATGACGATGATATGTAATTTTGAAGGAAGGTTTGAGCCTTCTCTTTGTCAAATTGGAGACCTAGGAAGTCGAGGATGTCAAAATGTAGTTGTTCGAAGGCGGAGGATTTTAAATTTTCCAGCAACGGGAGGTTGTAAAGGCATTATGAGACTCTAGAGTCGGCGATTTCAAGGACTCTCGCTCTAGCAACGATCAGCGTCCGACAAGGAGAAATAATCATCATTAAAATTAAAAAATCATCAAATATACATAAATATTCATCTATTAATTTTAAAAATTCAACGAACAGTGGAGAGACCAAATTATATCTAGAGAGAAGTACATTAATGAAAAAAACAAAGTAGAACTTGTACAATTCTCTTGGTACATCAAAACTTTAAAAAATTTAAAAATTCATCAAATATAAGTAAATATTTATCATTAAAAGTTAAAAATTTAACAAAGAAGGAGATTCAAATTATATAAAAGCATCTAATAGAAAGACAAATATTTAAAATGGATATAATATCTTATGAATTCAGCAAATCTACGTAAAATCAAATGAAATACTATAATTAAGGTTCAATTGAAGGAGATCAAGAGGATATCGACCAATTCATACATTCACTTCAAATATCTCATAATTTTGAATGATTAGGATACGTTTTTACCTTTTACAATAGGATAACATGTTCATCCTTCAATTTTCTGCGATATCATAATGTTTCTCCTCAAATTTGTGTAAAATTTTACAAAACCGTGGAATGGATCTTATATCTAGTTTCATAAATTATTTTGATCACATTGAATGACCTAATTTTGAGCTGAATTTTGGTTGAATATGGAGAGAGAGAGAGAGAGAGAGAGAGAGAGAGAGAGAGAGAGAGAGAGAGAGAGAGAGAGAGAGAGAGAGAGTTTTGGAAATACGTGTGAATGCTCTGCATCTTGGAGTATGCGGCGCGGTACTCCGGATGCAATTCTTATATGCTACTCCAGCTGGCCTAACCAAAAATTAAAATAAAAAAGTGCTATTTAAAGACTTAAGTAGCATATTTTTTCCATTTTACATTATATCTATTTCCTCTTTTTCTCTTCTTCCTCTACTTCTTTCTTTCTTTTCGTTCATCTTCTTTGATAGCATCTGGATTTGTAAGAAGAACATCAATGAAAATCTTGCAACTTTGCAGCTAACATAATCTCCATCGAATTCATCACCTCCGATGCCGACATTGGTCATTGGCGATTAGACATCAGGTTAGTTCGGATTTGAGGCGCTCTCTTCCCCTCCTCATTCATATTATCCGATGGTTGATTTGAATCGCCAACTTCCTTAATAAATTTGGCAAATGTAGCACCAAAATGTCTCAGTAACTATTGTCTTTGCTAGTGAATTTGAGTTCTTGTCCCATTAAGTAATCAATGTTTGAGAAAGTATTGTAATTGAAGTGAAACTTTGTTTCAATTTCTTAATTTGGTGTGAATTCGATTGATTTGATGATTTATGATGGTGGTGCTTAATTTGACGTTAATTGATGTGCTTAATAGATCAAGTCAAGTGGAATTGGAATTCCGTTAATAATGAATATTAAACGAAATTTTAGTTAATTTTTGTCACTTTTTATACAAGTAAAATATGATTTTTCTTTATTGAATTTTTGAGTAATGAATATTTATAGATTTTCATGTATTTCAACTATTTCATATAGAATATGCAATTTTTTTATTAATATATAAATTTAAGTGATAAATATTGTTTGATTTGATGAATTTTTAAATTTCAATGATGAATATTTTTGTTTTGATGTATCAAGAGAGTAAAGAAAAATTTTTCTTATTTTTTGTTAATTTTTTTATTCAGATATACTTTAAACTCTCTAATTTTTTTGTTGAATTTTTAATTTGGTGATGAATATTTATTTATTTTGATGAATTTTTTTATTTTTACTAATGAATATTTGTTGATGAAGTTTTCTACTAATCAAGTTGCTTAATGAATTTTTAAATTGTAATGATGAATATTTATTTTTTAATATATTTATACAGTTCCACATTGAATGTATGTTTTTTTGATGAATATATAAATTATAATGATGAACATGCCAAGTATTATATTGATGAATATTTTCGTATCTATGATGAATTTATCGATATTAAGATAAATATGTTAATTTGGTTGATTTTTATTGATGAAATTACTAATTTTGAATATTTTTTGGCAAAAGGATAAGCTTTTGACCTTTAACCAAACTAATATTTACAAGTGTAATTGGCATACCTAATAAAGAAACTAATTTTGAATATTTGTTTGCTTGATAAACTAATAAAGTTGTATTGATAAATATGCTAATTATTTATGATAAATTTTTATCAATTGTTGATGAATTTGTGTAGATAACTAAGTATTAAATATCAGCAAGAGGTCATATAACATATGGATTGAAGCATATGCTAAGAAGATTGATGAAAATTTCCTTAAGTAGCACAAATATTGACAAATATAGAAGGTTTTTTTAATTCATCACTATTATTGTAAAATTAATCATTATTTGTTATAAAATTCCTTAGTTTAGTACAATATTCATTTCCTAAATATTCTATGTACTTAATTTTTAATTTTTATACTTTTTGCATGAATAATAAAAAAATTGTGTGGATCAATTTTTTTAATTAGAGAAATATATATTAAATTAAAATATTCATCATATTTATATTAAATTTATCAAGTATATATTGATTATGTTTGGCTGAGGATAACTAAATTTTATAAAAAAAGATGGTGTAATTAAGTAACTAAATTTTAATTTATTATTTTTTATAAATGATTAAATATAAAAAATAAATTCATTAATGTTGCTACAAAATTATCAGAATACAAAAATTCATCATTTGGTTATAAAATTAATCAATATAAAAAAATTCATCATTTTATTAAAAAATTCATCAATGTAAAAATTCATCATTTTATCAAAAAATCACCCCTAGAGTAGGAACCTTCCTCCTCCAGGGAATAGGATATAATTTTCGATACTCTAGGGTGTTACATATAAAGAATGAGAAATTGACTATTTAGTGTTGCTTCAATTTATAAAAAAGTTCAAAAGTTGCAAAAGACCTTTAGGTGTTACTTTATGTGGGTCCCTCTCTCTCCTCCCCACACTCTTTCTCTTTCACTGCCTTTCACTCGCCTGTCTCCCTTACTCTCTCATCTCTCTATATCCCTTTATTAGTCTCTCTCACTATTTTCTCCCAATTTCTCAGCCTCTCACTCTCTCTCACCTTTCTCAATCACATACTCTCTCTCCTCTCCCATCTTTCTCCCTTTGTCAGTCTCTCTCTCTCCTCCCCTTTATCAACCACATTCTTCTTTCCTCTCCCTTTTTATCCCTCTTCTTCTTTCACATATTTTTTTAAATAACTTTTTTAAATAAAAATTTATTTTATTTTTATATTATATTATTTTTATAAAGTTTTATATTTTTTGGATAAAAATCAACTATATATATTGAAGATAATTTTTAAAAGTTTTTCAATGATAAAATTATTTAACATTTTAAATTTTAGTTTTATTATTTATTTCTTCTTTTTTTCAAGGTGAAATTATATATTTCTCTTATTAGATTTTTTATAGAACATTTTTCTTGTTAGTTAGAATGTTTGTTAGTAATACTTGCAACATATATTCATATGTGTTAACCTAGAAATATATACAACTTAATATTAACTGATTTTTAGAATAATAAAAATTTAAAATTTATTTAACATTTTGTCAACTAGATCCCTTCAAGTAAGAAAAGTATAGTAGATAATCATATTATAAAAATATAATGATGATAATTATAAAAGCCTGTAATTCTAAAATTTTATTAATGATATTTCGAATAAGAGTTTGTAATTCTGTAATTTTATAAATGTTATCCGGGTTTACATAGTTAAAATGTCGGGATAATATATTTGTTTCCACTCAACCTGGCATTTTAATGTTTACAAATAAAACAAAAAATTTATTATATTTTTAAAACATATTATTTTTTAAAGAGTTTTATATGTTTCTCTTTAGATAAAAATAAATTATTAATATTTTTTAAAATAAAATATTAGGTTGAGTGAAAAAAGAAACTGTTATGCTGAATTTTTAACTATGTAAACCCGGGACAACTCACAAACTCACAGGATTACAAAATCTTATTCAAAATATCATTTACAAAATGATAAAATTATAACTTTTTAATTTTCTTTATTATATTTTTATAATATGATTATATACTATACTTCTCTTCCTTGAAGGGATTGAACTAACAAAATTTTAAATAAAATTTTAAATTTTTATTTTTTAAAAAATTAATAAATATTAAGTTGTATATATATATTTACACATATGAATGTATCTGTTATAAGTAATACTACAAATGTTATAATTAATAAGAGAAATATATAATAATATCTTAAAAAAAAACAAAAATGAATAATAATACACAATTTTTAAATATTAAATAATTTTATCATTGAAAAACTTTTAAAAACTTATCCATAATATAAATAATTAATGTTTATAAAAATAATATGCTTTAAAAATAAAATTTTTATTTTTATTTTAAAAAATATGTGAATAGAGAGAGAGAGAGAGAGAGAGGATAGTGGGGGCACAGAGAGGAGATTGCATAAAATAACACCCATTTATAAATGTGAGTCTTTTTATAAATTCGAACAACATATAATAGTCAATTTCCCTATAAAAAATGGGATTAGGGGGAGATAAGGGAGGAGACTGAATGAAATAACAACAGAGAAGAGGAAGAGGGGGTAGGAGGGGGAGGTGGGATACTCATGAATGTGTGAGAGACAAAGAGAGACAGAGAGACAGAGAGTTAGGGTTTTTCCCGTACTTTTTTAACAGTCCAAGGCTTAAAGACGACATGTATTTCTGTGGGCTTGAAATGAGCCTTGATTTCTTTTTTCAATATATACATGAAAAATAGAAAATTTATGCCTAATTAAATTTTGCATTAATCTTTATCCCAAATTATATTCTCTAAAATTAAATGTTGCAAATAAATAAAATAAATTATATTAATATATACAAAAATCAGCTCGGGATATAGCAGGGCATACCATTTTAAAGCGGTTTAATAGTAAATTAGGTCAACCGATCTACGAGTCCGACCAGTTAACCTATTAACTCACTCCATTAATCTGGGTTGATCTCTAGGTCGGTTCTCTTAACATTGCCTTTTGGCATATTATGATTCACTATTATGTCCTAAGATAAGGACATAATTGATTGGTCCATTATAAAATCAAAAAATAAAAAAGCAAAGATTTCAACACAAAATTAATTGACATTGAGTAACTTACTGAACTTATAACCATGTTTTAGTTTATCGATATGGAAAACCACTTCAAACTCCAACATTTTCGGGTTACTTTCTGGAAGTCATGAAAGAAAAAAATTATTCATGAATGAAAGAAGACATGTCTCGCTCAGCTACGGATCAGATTGATTGATATAGACCAAATAATTCATGGGCTTTCTTAAATCAAAATGAAATATACGTACTTTTATACTATGTAAACTCATAGTTGATATTTAATGACAAACTAGACATGTAATATTGAGCATAACTTGATTAACATGAAAATTAGACAATTGATGGAGCACCATTTCATTAGTTATGTAAAAGCAACTAACAAGTGCAACAAACCCATTATTTTTTAAGAGTGTGTTTGGTTGGGGGAAAATCATTTTCCCGAAAAACAAATTTCCAAGGGAAATTGATTTTTCTTGAAAATTACTTTTCACATACATTTTGCTTTGTTAGAATGAAAAGTAATTTTCCAAAAATTCATTTTTCATTGTTTGGTAGGAAAGAAATTAATAAACTTTTCCTAAACCCTAACCCTAAACTCCAAACTGCAAACCCTAAATACCCAAACTCTAAACACTAAACCCTAAACCCCATACTCCATACCCTAAACCCTAAACCCTAAACCCCATACCCCATACCCCATACCCTAAACGCAAAAGCCCTAAACCCTAAACCCTATACCCTAAACCCTATAACTTATGCCCTATACCCTAAACCTCATACCCTTAAACCTAAACCATAACTCGTAAACCCTCCCATGAAAACAAAGGAAACCAATAATGTTTCCTAAAAATCAATCAAAAAAAAGAAACCAAAGTTATCCAAAAAGTATGAAAATACAGAAATAAAAGAAGCACAGTTTCAATAGCCCAAAATACGTGAAAATATAGAGTTTGAACAATATTAACCAAAAAAACATGAAAATATAAGCCTAATTCAAAGTTTTTCTAGCCACATCAAATGCCTAATACCATGATTTTAAGTTTTGTTCTTCTTCATGAAATTGGCAAGCCAAATCCTACGAATCTTCTCATTTTTCACTAAAAATCCTTTGCCTTGACTTTCATTTTCATTCAAACAATCAAATGCAGAAGTCAAGAACTCATATTTGTAACCTTCAATCTTCATGACTTCTTGATAGAGTAACTCAACATCAAGCTTAGATTTGGAGATTTTTGGAGAGCCATAACAACTTTACCAAGTTGGTTACCGATTATTTGTATTTTCAGTATTAGTCTCACGAGCTCTCTTTCGAGTACTCTTTGTTTCTTGTGGAAAACTAGAAGTAGTTGACTGTTTATCATTCTCTTTCACTATCTAAGCATTACTATATCCCTTATCCTCAAGATTTGCTACTAACTCATGAGATTGTAACTTGATATCATCAAAAGACTTGACATAGTTTCCTCTTGCAGAATCATTCCCAACAACAAAGACATTTCATCATACATGTCAATTTTCTTGTTGAGGTACTTCTCATCAATTGGATTCTCCTATTCATGATACCCAAATAATCAAAATAAAAACACAATCAAAATCAAATTCTCTTATTTAGGTGCGGATCAGTATGGTGTAGTGCAGGTCGGTGCGGGTTAGTGCAAGTGTAGGTCCGGGGCAGTGTAGGTGCATGTGTAGGGTGTTGGGTAAGGGCGGTGAAGTTTGCAACACGGATAGAGGGAATTACAGTACTAGTTAGTGACTCGAACACACATATGTTAGAGCACTACAAACATGGAGCAAATATAAAAACAGAGGCTAACATCCTCCGATACTTCAATAAATTAGAACATTCTCTCTAGGAATAGAACATTACTCCACCAACTATGAGTCCAAGTCTCATTTTTATTGTTTTTCTAAAATATTGAAGGGAGGGGCACTACTACAGGAACCACTTTTAACGACGGGTTTTTAACAACAGTTAAAAGGACAAACCGTCATGAAAAATGGACCGATGGAATTTTTGTAAATATCAAGCATTGTTTAACACATATGACGACAATTCTTTCAGAGAACCATCATCATATGTATGGCTGAAGACATTTAACAATGGTTCTCTTAAAGAACCGGCGTCATATGTGACATATGACGACAATTCTATGAAAGAACCTTTAAATGACTTTCAAATACAATCTAAAAAACTTGAGAACATACCTACTGATTCAACACCCACTTACATCTGATCTCTATTCTCAGTCTTATTGCTTTCTGCTGTTTCTCTCCTCCATTACTACCTCGGATTTGGAATTCATAACTTTCTCATCGGTCAACTTGAATTGGTAAGCCCACTTTCATCCTTGCCATTGTAATTTCTTTCTCTTAATCTTTCATTTCTTCATGATTTTCTCTCTTCTCTTTTAAGTGTAGATCTCCTCAAACTAATTCTCGCTGTCAAGCCTCTTCTCACCCTCGGGGTTATCGGTTCTTAGGTATGAATCTCTATCCACTCTTATTTTTTGCTTTAAACTATTTACAAAATGTATTATAGTTAAATGTTGAATGTATTTGCAGTAATTATGTGAATGTTGAGAATGTGGGTAATGTTTGAGATTGTTGAAATATTGAATCTTTGTTAAAATGTTAAATATTGAGAATGTGGTTAACATTTGTTTAGTTTATTAAGTTGAAAATTCGTCAAATGTTTGAGATTTTGAGAAATGTGTTTAGGAGTTTAGGATTTAATTATAATGAAATAGAATGATAGTTAAGGATGGTAAATCGAAAGAGTGCATCCAAATTTGTTTAGGGTTTTAAAAAATAAAAAGATAATTTGGATATAGCGTCATCCCCCAAAAACTTGTCATAAAGATAAATTTGTATCCAAATTTGTTTATTTTGATGAGGTGATGTTGGGATGAACTCATTTATCTAATTATCGAAATTGGTATCCAAATATGGTTAGAGTTTAGAGAAATAAAAATATTTATGGTTTAGGGTTTGAGGAAATAAAAAAATTGTGGTTATGTTTAAGGATCAAAAGGGAGAAAATATAAATGTGAAAATGTAAAAAATTGTAAAGGTATTTAGATATAGGGATCTCCCCAAATACTCGGTCATAAATATGAATTTGTTATCAAATTTGTTTATTTTGATGAGTTGATGTTGGGGTGGACTACTTTATCCAATTATCTAAATTTCTGGTTTCCTGTTTGGTTACAAGTTTGTTGTATTATACATGATCGTAAACTAGAGTACATGATTTTTTGAAGTTTACGTAATGCATAAGACAATAATGAAATATGAATGAAATGTTGAGTCCATCCATTTAATTTGCTTATTTATTAACTACCCCAAGACATAACTAGAACCAGAATTCCTATAACCCTTGTTGACTTTATCAATGAGGTCAAATTCACTAGGCAAGACATATAGTTTATGTGCTGCGTGGGTCGAGTACACGAAGAACGGGAAAATGGATAAAGGCTTTATTGGAGAAAAAGGTGATAAACAATAGGGAATTATTACTAGTTTTGTGATTGTTTACCACCTTTTTCTCCGATAAAGCCTTTATCTCTTTCCCTTTCTTCTTGTATTGACCCACGCTGCACATAAACTCCATGTCTTGCCTTGTGAACCCGATCTCATTGTTAAAGACAACAAGGGTCATAGAAACTCCAGTTGTAATTATGTCTTGGGGTTGTTAAAGAAATTAAAGGGATGACCTCAACATTTTATTCATATTAATTTGTCCTATGCACTAAGTAAAATTTAAAAAAATAATCATTTCTAGTTTATGATAATGTATAATACATCAAAATTGGACGCAAAAGGAAACTATATATATATATATATATATATAAAGAAAATATAAATGTGAAAATGTAAAAAATTGGAAAGCTATTTGGATATAGGTTCATATTTATTATATATATATAAAAAGAAAATATAATTTTGTATAATTGTGCTTACCAATCTATGTTTTTCATAAAATTATTGTATTCATTTCATAAGCTTAAGAACCCGTTCAAAAATTTGTACATAACAAGTTGTCCTAGGTTGCGATACGTGCATAAATGTGTGTATAACGCTTAGGATATTAGCTTGGTATGTATAGGTTTTTGAATTGTCCGTGTTGGACAGTTTGAGAATAATATGATAATAGGTTGTGTGGCTATTATAATCGATCATACATTTGACGAGATATCACGGTGTTCATTTCCCCTCTCGTTCTTCGATGCAATTATGATGACGATGAGTTTGATGTGTATATCTGTTCTTATGTTACCATACAATTAAGTAAGGATATACACATTAGCCACTTCGTTTTCATATGTTGTACTTGAAAGACTAAGGGAAATGTTGCCGAAATTTTGTCAAATGTATGATAAGATTTTGCTATGCGGTCTAGAGTCATATTATTCTTGAATAGGTTCTAAAAGCTGGCTAAAGGAATAGAATCTAGTCTAAGAGATGAGAAAGGGGACAAAGAAGGCTGAACTGAAGCGGGGGACCGACGGCAAAGTAAACCATCTATCCCTGTAGAAGGATCTTAGGCTCATGTCATATTATTTGTACGTAAGTACGTATTTCTCGAACTATATGTGGTGAATTGTTTCTCGTGTTTATGGGTGAGGTGTGGATCGAGCATGTGTTTATAGCGAAAGGAGGAGTGTAAAATATCATGATAGTGTTAACAACTTCCTAGCGATTGCCTTCGAACATGCCGCCAAATTCAAAGAACAGTTCATATTCTCGTCCATGTTTGAGGTGTTTCAACTCCTCAATATTGCCCCTAAGGTTGTAAAAGATCACCTATATCGACATGGGTTTGACACAACTTATAAGGTGTGAGTATGGCATGGGGAAGAGGAGTCGTCTCGTGAATAATGGTGTACGAGATAAAGATGAAGGGTATGATAAAAATGAAGCCATAAGTAGTATGGAATTAGAAGATCGACTTGAAGATCTAGTTTGTGGAGTAGAACGTGAGTTAGTCGATCAACCATACATATTGGAGCAATTGTTAGCCGATTCAGAGAAGCCTCTTTACCCGGGTGTGATAAATATACCCGTTTATCAACCGTGTTGTGGTTGATGATCTTAAAAACGGCAAATGGCTAAAGCGACAAAAGTTTCACGGACTTGCTAAGTGTGCTCAAAGATGTACTCTCAAAAGGCAATGTCCTTCCCAGCCGTACATATGAGGCAAAGAGGATGTTGAGTCCTATGGGCATGTGTAACACCCCGAAACTTAATCGTAATTAATTACTTTAAATTTATATTTTATCATCTTATATTGTTTAAGAGCAGTGAGCTGCGCATAATACGAAAACCAAAATAAAATATGCGAACAAATTTGATAATCATAAATAACAATGGGTAAATTGTACAAATTCACATTTCGAATAATCTAAAATTGTGTCTCGAAACACGGTTTATTTATAATTAAATAATAAGTAAATGAAAAAAAAGAGTTACAAAATATGTATAAGTAAATAAAAATGGGCCAAATGTGTGATTAAACATTTAATCATATGGGTAAAATCAATAATAAAAAGAGAGGAAGATATTAAGATTTTTTAAAGACAAGGTAAAAAAAATAATAAAAAAGGAGATGAGGGGATGCTAGAAGTCTCGGGAATATATTAGTGAAGTGGGGTTATAAAACAAGCAAACACACATTTCATCTTCCATCTCTCTCTCACCTCTCCTCCACTTCCCCGACCGCTACCCCTTGCCACGCCACCAAGCCGTCGCCGTCGCCGGCGCCCGACAGCCACCGAAAGCCGTCGCTGAAGCCCCTGGCTGCCACTTTGCTGCCGCCAATCCTTATCTCTCCTCTTCCCATTGTCTCTCGCGAGCGAGGGCAGAATAGCCCTCGCTGTTATTGCTGCTTGCTAGGTCCGGCTAGCCGCTGGCCTGCCGCCGCCCTCGTCCTCCGCCGGCTCGACGCCGCCAACCAACCCCTCATGCGGCCGGATCTCCACCATCGAGCCACCACCATCCAATTTCACATCTAACCCGAGTTGAGGTATATCTCCAATCCTTAATTTCTAAGCAAATTTTATCACAAATTTATGTTGTTATTGAATAATTAGACAAGTATATGTAAATTGTGAATTGATTATGGTGGAATTGAAGGAATTGTGGGAGAAAATGAAATTGGATTTAGGGATTATTATGTATTCATATGGAATTGGAAATTAATTGGGGGTTTCTTTATAATGGTAAATGTGCTTGTTTGATTTTTATATGATTATGAATGAATTGTTTGGTTATGGTGGAATTGGATGAACTTTGGAGAGTAGTGAAATATGGATATATGTGAAATTGGATTTTTTTTGGGTTTGTTGTGTGCTAAATTGGTATTGGAGATAAATTTGGGATATTCATAATTATGAATATGCTTGTTCGATTTTCTATATGAGCATGAACGGATTGATGGGGTGTGTAAAAATTGTTTAAGTTATAGGATTATGCTAGGGAAGTGAATTAATCAAATTGGGTTAGGTTAATATTTGAAAAAAAATGGATGAAAATATATTCGGAGGTTTTCTTGAAATTGGAAGTGGTTTTTGTGAAGTTGAAATTTGTAATTTGGACGATGATAAATGAGTTAGTGGTTAGGAGGTATATATATATAATTAAAAGTGTAATAGTTATGGAGAGAATTGATTTAAGACGGAAATTGGAGCTTTAAACCCGTTAGTGGTTTAGACAATTGAATTAGTTAAAGTGTAAAGTAAATAGATAAAAGAAATGCTAATAACTTTATTAATGCAAATATTAAATTTCTGTTTCAAAAGAAAAATTCAATAGGAACGACTATTCAGGAAGCAAAGAAAATAGAAATTAAAAGCAAACGATCGACCGAGGTATGTTATTGCTTGTACCCTTCCAAAATAGTTAAATTTTAATTGTTATGTAAAATGTTACGGTGTTTTTTTATTTCGGCCTACAACTCTTCAGGAACCAAGTTAATCGTTAATCGTTAATTGTAAATCGTTAATCGTTAATCGTTTATTATGAACTGTTCATAAATGTCCGCTAGCGGAATTAATCGTATTGGGCCCTTCCCGACAATCTGGACCTTTAATCGAATCATTTAATTGAGGCCACGGGCCTTCCCGACAAATGGGAACTTTAACCGAATCGAATGCATGTAAATTGAGGTCCTAGTGTCGGCCGGAAACTAAAACGTTTAAGAAGTTGAAAACAAAATTGAGAAGTTTATAGGAAACGAAACTGTGCATTTTTCTTAAATGTTTTAGTTTTAAATGAATTTAAAATCACACGCGTGCTCACCGACTCTTCAAAATTATTTTACGAGTGCAAGGGTAACGTATTGAGCCAACTCGCTCAATTTATGTTTTATGTTTTATATTTTATGTTTTAAACTCTTTTAAGGAAAGAGAAGCAACCGGTATTTAAACGAGGAACTGCATGAGGAGAAGGAAACAAAATCCTAAAAGGCTAGTATTCGGCAGATGACTTGCATGTTGTATTTTCGTTGTTAATGTATTTTGGATTATGTGTTAACAAATGGACGGACTTTTGTACTATCTAAGTTTAAGTATATAATGTATAAACCTTGTGACGGTTTGTGCAAATAAATATAATATATATGTAACAATATGTGGAATGTTTAGATCTAGGCCTTGTCTCTACTATAAGAGACGGCGGTAATGCCCGGGTTTATATTAGCTTCCGCTGCCAAATATTTCTTAAATTTGATTGGGCTATGTTATGAATTAGTTTTATGGATAATTATAGTTTGGGGCATTACGAAGTGGTATGAGAGCCAGGTTGGAAAATTATGAGGATAATTGTTGTAGGTTAAAAAGGGAGCGATTTTGAAGTTTAGATGTTACAAGAGTGAATTTTGGGTTAATAGTATTAAATGATAAGGTTATGAAATTCGCAATGATTATGAGTATGATATCTTGGGTGATGTTAGTGATTTGATAAGCGTGATTAATATTTTGGAATCCTTGCAAATCATTGAAGTGAATTTAGATGAAAGCATTAAAGAAAATAATGAAATGAAGAAAGAGTTTGGGACATGGGAATAGTAACAAGAGCATTTTGGGTTTCATGTTGAGAAAGTACTTTTAAAAAAAGTATTAAAGATTGAAGGGATAAAGTATCCGCTAACCTTACCCCTTCATCCACCTATTTTGGTGTTCAAAAAAATTAACAAAAAATATTATGTAATTAGTGATAAATACATTAGAAATATGAGCATGTGTCACTTGCCCAACCAGTGGTAAGTATCAAATAATTTATATCTTGGTAATAGTACTCGTGGATTGGAAAGGAAAATTAGAACTAATTATCTTCTCTACTTCCATATTAAACAGTAATGTCGAATCGGAATGAGAATGTTCGTGGAAATGAACTCTAACAAAACAACATGGAATCTATGCATTCTCAATCGGCAAACTATAGCCCTCCAACCCCTCATCAGGAAATAGAAAATGATATGCTCAAGAATGAGGATGAACAAAAAAGGGTATTTAAAGATGCAGACCCAACAGGGAACAATTATAGCTGTGGTGATAAAGAAACTTAAAGAATCGGATTCCAATAATTTAGAGAAGGATAGTAGATTTTTGGAAGGGTTGCCAAGCAAAATCCAAAAACTTATGACGGAAGAATGGACCCAGTGATATTAGAAGAATGGATTAGGCATATGGAAAAGATATTTGATGTGGTCGAGGTACCGGACAATAAACGTGTAAATATTAGAGCTTTTTACCTTACCCGACAAGCGGATACCTAGTGGGGAACTGTAAGGGCCAATTTCCAACGCCTTGAGGGCACGTGGGACAAATTCGTGGAGGAACTAAGAGTAAAATTTTATCCAGTTCCCTTACAAAAACAAAAGCAAAATGAATTCCTTGAATTAAAACAAGAGAATATGACGACGATGGAGTATGCAAGCAAATTTGCGGAACTATCTAGGTTTGCCTCGAAGTATGTAGCCACCGATCGTATGAGGATGATAAGATTTGAAAAGGGCTTAGCTCCCTGTATTAGGCATCGACTAGCGGGGCAACCTATACAAACAAGTCAAGAATTGTACAAACAGGCAGTCGAAGTGGAGCAAGTAAAAAGGAGTTGCGAATGTTGAGCCCAAATACCTTGAAGAAAAGAGGAAATGAGAAAAGAAACCATTCGGAAGAAAGACCAAGCAAGAAGCAAGCTAATTTGGGAACTAAACCCCAAATTTCAACCCCAACCAAGAAACAATGCTCAAAATGTGGTCGGACAAATCATGAAACCGGAGATAGTTGGGTTGGGACTAATCACTGCTATTGGTGTGGCGATCCAAGCCATCTAATTGCAAATTGCCCAACCAGACCTTCTCAAGAAAGCAAAGGTTTAGGTCAACCTCAAAAGATTACAAAGGCATCAACAACATTTTTGGGCAATAGACAAGTGGCAAGAGCTTATGTGATGAGCGAGAAAACAAGCCACCGACTCGAGAACAATCGTGAATCGGTACACTCATTTTAAATTTGGTACCATTTGTTGTTTTATTTGATTCAGGTGCTACGCACTCTTTTATTTCGTCACAAGCTACATCTCAAATAGGCTTAGAATCGAATAAGTGCCCTATAAAGCTATATGTAAATTTGCCCACTGGCCAAACAATAAGGTGCGACGTTATGTATAAAAATTATACTATTATTCCGAGTCAAGAAAATTTCGTAGGTGACTTGATACAGCTTTGATTAGTCGGAATTGATATCATTTTTGGGGATGGAATGGTTATCCAAAGATGGGGGCAAAAATAGATTGTCAATTGCAGAACATATCCTTGAAAAGTACAAAAGGAAGAGAAGTCTTGTTTCAAGGTTCAAAAGGAATTGGGGATTGTCCTGTGGTATCACTCAAAATTATTGGAATACTTGTTAAGCAAGGAAGTGAAGCTTATATATGCTTTGTAATTGGAGGGAAAAAAGAGATAAAAATTGAGGATATCCCTATAATTAAAGAGTTTCATGATGTTTTTCTTTTTAGAGGAAATTATTGGGTTACCCCAAAAGGGAAAATCAATTGTGAAATAGAGATTGAACCAAGATAGGATGTTTATAGCAAATTAAAAGTTCAACTCGATGATTTGATGCATAAAGGCTATATAAAGCCAAATATATTCCCTCAGGGATACACCAATCTTGTTTGTTAAAACAAAATGATAATAATAATTAAAAAAAAATCTCAGATTGGGTAACCATCAATTAAGGATTAAGCCTGTAAACATTCCAAAAATGGCGTTTAGAACTTGTTATGGACATCATGAATTTATGGTCGGGGCTTTTGGGTTACAAATGCTCCAATGGCTTTTATGGACCTAATAAACAGAATATTTAGGCCTTACTTGGACAAATTTGTTGTTATCTTCATTGATGATATCTTAGTGTGCTCCAGGATGAAGGAAGAACATGTTAAATGTTTAAGGATTGTGTCTGTAAACCTTGAGGATTTATAAATTATATGCTAACTTGTCAAAGTGCAAATTTTGGTTGTTAGAAATGACATTTTTGAGGCATGTAATCTCTATGGATGAAATCAAAGTGGACTGACAAAAAGTAAAAGTAATTACTAAGTGGCTCGAGCCAACTAACATTAAGGAAGTTTGAGTTTCAAGAAATGGCAGGATATTACAGGCGATTCTTGCAAGATTTTTCATGAGTAGTTTTGTTTCTTGAGGAAAAACAACAACGTTTGAATGAACTGATAAATGTGAAGTTGTTTTCCAAGAACTAAAGTAACAACTTAACGTTGCACTCGGTTTTGGCCTTACCAGTGGAGGGTGGAGAACTTACCATTTACAGCGACACAACCATATAAGGGATAAAGTGTGTCTTAATGTAAAGTAGAAAGTTCATAGCGTAGGCTTCTAGGCAATTAAGGTTATATGAACAAAATTATCCTACTCATGATCTTGAACTAGTTACAACAATTTTGCATTAAAAATTTAGAGACATTATCTTTATGAAAGTATATGCCAAATCTTCCTTGACCATAAAAACCTCTAAGTATATTTTCACCCATAAAGAATTACATCCGTGATATTAAAGGTGTGGTTGGAGTCTTTTAAGGGTTATAATATGCAAATACATTATTACCTAGGCAACGCTAACATTGTGATTGATGTGTCAAGTCCGAAGACGCATAATGACGTGACCACTTTAAGAGTTATTTGTGCAGAAGGTTTAACCTACAAAGAGCAACTTGTACAAATCATGGTTCGAAAGGTTAAACAATTGCACCAGTAAAGTGATACCTTTGGTTAAAGTCATTTGAACCCATCACGGGATCTCAAAAGCAACAGAAGAAATAGAGGATGAAATGAGAAATCGTTACCCCTATATGTTTTAAAGCTATGTTACTAAACGATTATAATTTCGAGGACGAAAATTTTTATAAGAGGGGGAGGATGTAACACCTCGAAACTTAATCGTAATTAATTACTTCAAATTTATATTTTATCATCTTAATATTGTTTAGGAGCAGTGAGTCGCGTAGAATACGAAACCAAAATAAAATATGCGAACAAATTTGATAATCATAAATAATAATGGGTAAATTATACAAATTCACATTTCGAATAATCTAAAATTGTGTCTCGAAACACGGTTTGTTTATAATTAAATAATAAGTAAATGAAAAAAAAAGAGTTAGAAAATATGTATAAGCAAATAAAAATGGGCCAAATGTGTGATTAAACATTTAATCATATGATAAAATCAATAATGAAAAGAGAGGAAGATATTATGATTTTTTTAAGACAAGGTTAAAAAAAAAAAAAAAAAGGAGATGAGGGGCTGCTAGATGTCTCGGGAGTATACTAGTGAAGTGGGGGTTATAAAACAAGCAAATACACATTTCATCTTCCATCTCTCTCTCACCTCTCCTCTACTTCCCCGACCGCTGCCCCTTGCCACCGCCACCAAGCCGTCGCCGGCGCCCGACCGCCACCGCAAAGCCGTCAGCTGGAGCCCTTGGCTGCCACCTTGCTGCCGCCAATCCTTTTCTCTCCTCTTCCCGTTGTCTCTCGCCAGCAGGGGCAGAATAGCCTCTGCTGTTACTCGCTGCTGCTAGGTCCGGCCAGCCGGCCTGCCGCCGCTCCTGTCCTCCGCCGGCGCTTGACGCCGCCAACCAACCACTCACGCGGCTGGATCTCCACCACCGAGCTACCACCATCCAATTTCACATCTAACCCAGTTGAGGTATATCTCCAATCCTTAATTTTTAAGCAAATTTTATCACAAATTTATGTTGTTATTAAATAATTAGACAAGTATATGTGAATTGTGAATTGATTATGGTGGAATTGAAGGAATTGTGGGAGAAAATGAAATTGGATTTAGGGATTATTATGTGTTCATATGGAATTGAAAATTAATTGGGGGTTTCTTTATAATGGTAAATGTGCTTGTTTGATTTTTATATGATTATGAATGAATTTTTTGGTTATGGTGGCATTGGATGAACTTTGTAGAGTAGTGAAATATGGATATATGTGAAATTGGATTTCTTTTGGGTTTGTTGTGTGTTAAATTGGTATTGGAGATAAATTTGGGATATTCATAATTATGAATATGCTTGTTCGATTTTCTATATGAGCATGAACGGATTGATTGGTTTTGTAAAAATTGTTTAAGTTATAGGATTATGCTAGGGAAGTGAATTAATCAAATTGGGTTAGGTTAATATTTGAAAAAAAAAGGATGAAAATATATTTGGAGGTCTTATTGAAATTGGAAGTGGTTTTTGTGAAGTTGAAATTTGTAATTTGGAAGATGATAAATGAGTTAGTGGTTAGGAGGCATATATATATATATATATATATATAATTAAAAGTGCAACAGATTATGGAGAGAATTGATTTAAGACGGAAATTGGAGCTTTAAACCCGTTAGTGGTTTAGACAATTGAATTGGTTAAAGTGTAAAGTACATAGATACAAGAAAGGTTAATAACTTTATTAATGCAAATATTAAATTTCTGTTTGAAAATAGAAATTCAATAGGAACGACTATTCAAGAAAGCAAAGAAAATAGAAATCAAAAGCAAACGATCGACCGAGGTACGTTATTGCTTGTACCCTTCCAAAATAGTTAAATTTTAATTGTTATGTAAAATGTTACTGTGTGTTTTTTTTATTTCGGCCTACAACTTTTTGGGACCCAAGTTAATCGTTAATCGTAAATCGTTAATCGTTAATCGTTTATTGTGAACCGTTCATAAATGTCTTGTAACACCCCAAAACCCACCGTAGGAGTATTACATGCCGGGGTTCCCGAGAGGAACCCCTAAGGCTACTTAAGATCTCAACTTAGGGTTAATAGCTCTTTCTTAGATTGGCGGAAGCGCGTTTCTTGGTTTTCCTGAAAATTTCGGCAAAATTTCCTTTGTAATATGGCTAATCCCATAGGCTTAAAGTCTTAACCCCGCACAAAACACATTCATAAACTCAACGAGCCACATGCTCGGAGTATCAACAACATAAGCTCAACGAGCCACACGCTTGAAGTATTCACATAGGACTTCTATATTCATAGTCAAAACTTAAGTTCTCGTGACAACCGATCTTTACAAGCATGCAAAACATAAAGTACATAATAAGTCCGGAGATGTCCTATCCGTTGGTTCGCTTCTTCTAAAAGCCAAAACAACTCCGGGAGTCTTAACTTCAGTACCTGAAAATGTTAGTGAGGTCATGAGCTCACACGAGCCCGATGAATAACCCAAACCCAACCCCGGGTTTCATTTTGCACATTAATTCATTAACAACACACGTAAGTTCACTATTCATTCATAACATGTGATTCAAAGCATACATGCTTAAGATATGCAAGTTACTAAACTTACCAACCGACCGAGAGGCAAATATGACATCAATTACTCATGAATTCAATCAAACATATTTTCTTCTTCTTTATACGCAAGTACGTCACATAATCATTCATCATGTAAGGCATTCATCACGTAAATCATGTCTTACTTCTTATGATATTAGTTTTTTATGAAATCGGGATTCGTTTTTCTTTTCATTCTTCTTCTTGAGTTCAATTATGCATTTCATAAGTCATTGATTCTTTCTTTCTTGTTCATCATGCATAATCATTTGTTTCTTCATATCGTAATTCTCAAGTACTCTTAGTTTTGAATGGAAAGAAGATTTATGTTCTGCTCTAAAGACCCAATTCTTGGAGCCAAAACAATTCGTGGGCTCGGTTCTTGGAGGCATAACAATTCGTGGCCTCAAGGCAAAATAATTCGTGGCCTTGAGGTAAGCCTCAAACTCGAAGGACGCATACTGTCAAGAATTCGTGGAAGCAATTCAATTCGTGGCTTTAGTTTGAAAGACACTTCTATGGCCATAACTTCGAGAGGGTTCTTTAATTCGTGGGGTCTTAGATTAATAACACAATCCTTTTTCCCTTCTTTAGTTCTTTGTGTTTTCTTTATTTTCTTATATCTTCTTATTACTTATACATAAGATACACTTAATTCATATAATTCATGCTTATTACCTTTATACGTAACTTGCTTACAAGTAACAATTCACATAAGCAAGTTCCAACTCAAGTACAATCAATCCAACTCATGTAGGCATGCTTATGTCATTTATAATCAATGTACTTTGAAATAAATACATCATCACATAAACCTATTAAGTAGGATTTCTAATTAGCGAACTTATCGTTTTCATAATTGTGTAATGTCGCGCCTAGGTGGTTTATGGTTCTACAACTTTCCTTACTCATTATATATCTCTTAATCTAGCCATATGGCTTCTTAAATTTCAGTTCTTAACTCAATTACTCAATTAGTTCCGATTTTGCCCAAAACAGCACATCTTCACTCAAAAATCCATATCTTCTAATCTACTCATCCAACGCATACCAAAATTTACAGGAAACTCTCATAAATTATCAGGAAGCTAAATTAAAAGTTTTAGCAATTTCGGGCTACACATGAATTCACAATAATTCGGATAGCATGATAAATTACTGAAAAATCTGCACTTGGATCATAAATTCAATTTTCTAATTTTCTCACTAATTCTATTCAAGCAACTTTCATCAAATTCTCAATATACATCTCAATAATCATGCTCAAGGATACTCAATCATCACTAAATTCATGAACTAGGCATATAATTCGCAACATGCTTTTCAATTCGTGAGTTGCTAGTGTCGTGAATTTAGGCCTCTAACTTCTTCAATTAACTTAGGGTTTCCAATTTCAGGAATTAATTTTAAGTTTAATCCCGTAATTCATTTTAATTCTAGAGGATGAATTCAAATTACTCAGCTTGGATTCTTAGAGGTTCTAAGAATTTCGGCTTTGAAAAGTTTGAATTGGGTGTTTGATATTCATACTTTGCTTCTTGTTTCGGGTTCCCAACCTTTCGCGCTCTACCTCTCACCCTGCTCTATTTTTTGCTCGGCTCTGGTCTCGTTCGTCCACCATCTCCCGTCTGTTCGCTGGTCGACGTTGTTCCCTTGCTCGACGGCCTCGTCTCCCTCTCGGTGTTCCCATTCGTTTTCCCGTGTCTCTTCGTCTCCCACATCTTCTCTCTCGTTCCACCTTCCACTTCCTCTCACCGCTTTGCTCGCATTCGCCGGCCACCTTTCCTTCGTTAGCCGGTCTCCGGGCGCTTTTCTCTCTCTCGCTTCGCTCCGCTCGCTCTCGCCCGATCTCCCTTCTTTCGCTTTCCCTACTTCTCCTTCTTTCCTTTCCCCTCACCTCTCGGTCTCCCTCTGCTCTCTTTCCCCTTCGCTCTCGCTTCGCTTCTTTCCTCTCGCTTCTTCTCGCTTTCCTCTATTTCTCTTCCTCTTGTTCTTTCTTTAGTCTCCCTCTTTTGCTTCTCGCTTCTTTCGTTCCCCCTCTTTTGTTCTCAATCCCAATTTCTCTATCCTCTTTAACCTGATTACACCTAAACCATTTTGCTGCCCACTTTTAATTGGACCTCTTACTCCCTCTTGCTTAATCTTATTGCCAGCCCACAATAAGCTAGGCCAGCAATTCTCGATCTATTTTCTTTTCCTTTTATTTAAATTTCTGGTTTGGGCGTTCAAATGAATTGGGCTCAAAATATTTCACAAACCCATTTTAGCTAGCCTACACACGGGTTTCAATTCTCGGGTTTTAATTCCGACTCAAAAATTCTAATTCACTTAATTTAATAATTTCAAATTTTTTAACTTAACTTTTAATAATTTAATTCATTAGCAAGCAAGTCGTTGAAATTTCGGGTCTTACATGTCCGCTAGCGTAATTAATCGTATTGGGCCTTTCCCGACAATCGGGACCTTTAATCGAATTGTTTAATTGAGGCCACGTATTGGGCCTTCCCGGCAAATGGGAACTTTAACCGAATTGTTTAACCGAAGTCATGGTTGCAAATGCATGTAAATTGGGGTCCTACTGTCGATCGGAAACTAAAACATTTAAGAAGTTGAAAATAAAATTGAAAGTTTATAGGAAACGTAAACTGTGCATTTTGCTTAAATGTTTGAGTTTTAAATGAAATGAATTTAAAATCGAGCGCGTGCTCACCGACTCTTCAAAATTATTATACGAGTGTAAGGGTAATGTATTGAGCCAACTGCTCACTTTATGTTTTATGTTTTATATTTTAAACTCTTTTAGGGAAAGAGAAGCAACCGGTATTTAAATAAGAACTGCATGAGGAGAAGGAAACAGAGGAAACGAGAATCCTAAAAGGCTGATATCGGCGAGTGACTTGCATGTTGTATTTTGGTGTTAATGTATTTTGGATTATGTGTTAACAAACGGACGGAATTTTGTACTATCTAAGTTTAAGTATGTAATGTATAAACCTTGTGACGGTTTGTGCAAATAAATATAATATATATATAACAATATATGGAATGTTAGGTATAGGCCTTATCTCTACTATAAGAGACGGCGGTAATGCCCGGGCTTATATTAGCTTCCGCTGCCAAATATTTCTTAAATTTGATTGGGTTATGTTATGAATTAGTTTTATGGATAATTATAGTTTGGGGCGTTACAGCATGGGGTATAAGAAGTTACATGCATGCCCAAACGATTGCATATTGTACTTGAAAAGAACATGCACATAGACATGAATGTCCTAAGTGTGATGCATCCGGATACAAAATGAAAAACATAGATGGAGAGAGTGTTGAGGGACCTCCCGCAAAGTTGTTGTGGTACTTGCCGATACTACCAAGGTTTAAGCGCTTGTTTCAAGTGCAACTAATGCTAAGAACTTGACGTGGCATGCCGACGGAAGAGTCCGTGATGACAAGCTATGTCACCCTGCCGATTCTCCTCAATGGAAGAAGATCGATTTATTGTTCCCGGAATTTGGTAAGGAAGCAAGGAATCTATGTTTGGGTCTTTATACGAGACGGAATAAACCCTCACGGTGACCTCGTAGCAAGCACAATAGTTGGCCCGTTGTTTTGGTTATCTACAACGTACCATCGTTGTTGTGTATGAAGCGTAAGTACATTATGTTGTCAATGCTCATTTCGGGCTTAAATAGCTGGAAAATGATATAGATGTGTACTTGGTGCCTTTTGTTGAAGATTTCAAGCTTTTATGGGATGAAGGTGTTTTAGTTTACGATACATTCCGTCAAGAGCAATTTACATTACGAGCTATGATCTTCACCACAATCAATGACTTCCCGCGTACGGAAACTTGTCCGGATACACCGTCAAAGGCCACAAGGCATGCTCCATTTGTGCAAAGGGTACTTGCTCCTATCAACTTAAGCACAAAAAAAGACGACCTATCTTGTACACCAAAAGTGTCTTCCCTTTTCCCATCAATATCATAAGAAAAACAAGGCTTTCAATGGTAAAACCGAGATGGATTCTGCTCCAACTCCATTAATAGGATATCAAATATATGACCAATTTAAGGATCTTGATGTGGAGTTCGGTAAGCCATACGGACGTCAATCCAAAACGCGCGTGGAAAAAGAGATCAATATTTTATGATCTTCCATATTGGAAAGATTTCTATGTGAGACATAGTCTTGATATAATGCATATAGAGAAAAATATCTGTGGAAGTCTCATTGACACTCTTCTTAACATACCAGGGAAGACCAAGGATCGAGAGAAAGCACGACTCGGTATGTGTGAAATGGGAATACGGGAGGAATTAGCACCACAACCAAAGGGGAAGAGAACGTATTTGCCTCCGGCGTCTTACACATTGAGTAGAAGGGAAAAACAACATTTGTATGAAACCTTGAAGAAACTCAAAGTGCCACAGGGATATTCTTCAAACATCGATAGACTCGTTTTGATGTTTGATTATAGACTAATCGGTATTAATCTCATGATTGTCATGCTTTGATGCAACAAAAACTACTGGTTGCTATCCGAGCCGTGATGCCGAAACATGTCGAGACGAGCGATCACAAGACTTTGCTTCTTCAATGCCATATATTGCAAAGTCATTGATTTAGAGAAATTGGATGATCTTCGGTGCGAGTGTGATCGTTACATTGTGCCAACTTGAGATGTATTTCCCACCTTCTTTTTTGATATCATGGTACACCTAGTTGTCCATTTGGTGAGAGAACTGCGATTCCGTGGCCCGATTTTTACTCGATGGATATACTCTTTTGAACATTTTATGAAAATTCTCAAAGGATATGTTACAAATTGGTACCGACCTGAAGCGTGCATTGTTAAGGCATACACGGTTGAGGAGTGTGTCAAGTTCTTCTATGAATACTACCCCTAAATGGAAGAAGTTTGTATTCCAAAACATCAATTTATGGGGAAGATTGATGGGCGGGGAAACCGGGGCCGACGGTTCTAACAATCGATCGGGATAGGAGGGATCCAGCACATATTTATGTTCTACAAAACAACGATGAAGTGTAGCCATTCATTAATGAGCACAAATCCCTCATAAGGCGACAATACCGAGGAAAAAATGAGATGTAGGTAATGACCCATCATAATCGCACATTTGTCAACTAGTTCGGAGATAGAGTAATCACTAGCCGATTGAAAGAATCACGAGAACATATCTCACAAACATTAGTAAGCTTGGCTTGAGGGTCGCAGATTAAAAGTCATATCTTACCGTGGGTATGACATCAATGGATACTCTTTCTACACAAAGAGCCAGGACAATAGGAGCACCTTGCAAAATAATGGGGTCACATTGGAGGCTTATACACTTCATGTTTCCAACTCCAAGTACAAATCCCGTTGTAGCTAAATTGTCATATTACGAAGTCATTGAAGAGATATGGGAGCTAGACTATGTTGACTTCCGTGAAGCCATTTTCTGGTGCAAATGGGTTGATAATAACAACGGTGTCCGAGTTGATGAGATGAGATTCACGGTGGTTGATCTCGGAAGAGAAGGGCCTAAACGGGATCAATTCGTTATGACATCCCAAGCAACACAAGGGTTCTATGTTGAGGGTCCGGCCAATGATAAGTGGTATATTATTCTTCAAGGGAAGAGGCACGTTGCTGGTGGGGATGGTAAAGAAGTGTGTGAGTTTGTTGAGGACACCCCACCCTTCTCCTTGGGAATGCCTATCGAAAATAAGGATCCCAATTTTGAAGATTTGCATTTAAGGGTTGACCATCAAGAGGGCATATATATTGAAGATAAGTCCAAATGAGGGGGAAAAAGGCATAAACTATATAATTGTATCAACTCGGTAAGACCATTAATTTTATTCCGGATGATATCCAATATTGTTGCTTGTTTTAGAAACCGCAGCTTGCTTTTCATTATTTTTGACTTGTAGTATTCATGTAACAGATCGTCATTTGATGAGGATTAAAATAAGGACTAAGTTGTCCAATTGGAAGGGTAGAAGATCATCATGCAATGAGGGCCATTATTCAGGTAATGTTTCTTGTGGATAGTTGTTACTTAATACTTTTCTCTATTTTGGTCGCTAATCTCAACTCCTACTTAACGTTTTCTTGAGTTTCTATGTTATCCACCTCTACCCCTGCACGAACTCCAAGAAGCAAACTAAGGTCTAAGCTCTCCAATAGAAGGGTAGAAGATCCTTATTCGATGAGGGTCAAAAGGACTAAACTTTTTCAGGTGAAGTTTCTTGTGCATAATTATTGCTTAATGCTTCTCTCAATTTCGGTTGATAATCACAGCTCTCGCTTAATGTTTTTCACGCTTTTATGTTGTATGTTGTCCAATCTACCCCTGCATGAACTCCAAGCGAGCATTTTCCGACAGTTGAGACAATTTGCCTTAGAGGAGTAATGAGCTCATGCTTGATAGGTTGATGGGCATATGCATAAGAGGAATATCACTTTGGGACAATGACTAAGGAAATAGAGATTGTTGGTGAGATGCATGTCCTATTTGTGTATTCCTTTTTAGTACTTATGCTAAAAATTCCATTTCTCGGTCTTGTGGATGAGTTGTTGCTTAACGTTTTCCACAATTTTTATGTTGTCCAAGTGTACCACTGCACGAACTCCAAGCAAGCAATAAGTAAGAGGGACATCACTTTGGGACAATGACTAAGGAAATAGAGATTGCTCGGTGAGATGCATGTCCTGTTTGTGTATTCCTTTTTAGTACTTATGCTAAAAAGTCCATTTCTTGGTCTTGTGGATAAGTTGTTACATAACGTTTTCCACAGTTTTATGTTGGCCAGTCTAGTCCTGTATGAATTCCAAGCAAGCAATACATAAGAGGAGCATCACTTTGAGACCATGACAAAAGAAATAGAGATTGCTTGGTAAGATGTCCTGTTTGTGTATTCCTTTTTAGTATTTATGCCAAAAAGTTAATCTCTGTGTCTTAAAACTTTGTGAAATAAATGACTTCAATATTTATGTCAAAGGGTTCATCTCTACTTTTCCAAAGTAATACTTTTTAGTAGATTGAGTTATGTGCTTTTCTTTATGACTATATTGTTTGCATGGAGTTTGTGCAAAGGTAGCATGGATAGCAAATATGATGTATATATGTTGTCCAGGCTACCTCTGCAACAACTTCAACCAAGCAATATCGTCATAAAGACAATCACATAACTAAATGTACTACAAAAGCATCACTTTGGTAAAATAGAGAATTTCCTTAGGGTAAAAACATTGAAATCAGTTTATTCGACAAAGTTTTAAGACGAGAGATGAACTTTTTACATTAAATACTTGAAAGAAGAGTACTCTTTGTATTATATTTCACATCATTATAATATATTTTTGCTGAAACTTATTGTGAAATATGGAATTGTGTTGTCGAACTTGCTCAAGATGGAACCTATTGTGGTTGTAGTAAGTGGAAAATATTTGTAGAAATTATTGAAAAATTGAGGTTGTTGGTTATTTTTGTGTAAGTTGTTATGTATTTTGGAGTGTATTTTGTACAGGGGCACGTAAAAATAAAAAAACTATATAAAAATTCAGACCTATGACGACGGTTCTTACGTTAGAACCGTCGTCATATACCCTACCTAAACATTTTGAAATTTTTGTTAAGGATGCATGACGACAGTTCTTACATTAGAACCGTCGTCATAGGTAATTATATGACGACAGTTCTTTTTGAAAACCGTCATCATAGAGTGACCTATGACTACGATTTTCCATATGAACCATCGTCATAGGTGATCTTTTACTACGGTTTTGAACCATAGTAAAAGATGCTACATACAATGACGACTACATACACGATACCCATTAACCGTAGTTAAATGTCATTTTTAACCGTAGTTAAAAGTGGTTCTTGTATTAGTGGGGATTGTTTCATTAGAAACTTATTACCAAACTCCAACAAATAAGAATGATCAACAATATCCAAACCACCTTTCACCGCTAGCCAAAACCCTTTAATGAGACTCGGACAACCAAATAACATCCAAATCCATCACAACATAAAGCAATCAAATTTAACATCCATATTTAAATATAAAAAGATACATTGTAGCAAAAAAATTAAAGAAGCAATTTGCATGGTGCGGGCAGTTGTTCCATGCGGGGTAGTGGTTCCGTGCGGGGTGTAGGGCGGTGGTTCCGTGCAAGCGGGAGAAAATTCGTGGGAAAAATAAAATACAAATTAAAAAATAAAATACCTTAACATGTATGTTATATACACTAGGAGAAACACGAAACATCTTCATATTTTCATCCCATCCAGAGCCGATTTATCTCAAAGTTTGCATATGCTCTCCCATGCATGTTTCACGGTTTTAAGATGATTCTTGATGGGACCCGAGTAGGGCAATTAACATTAAATTTCCTTTATATTGTATTTTTAGCTCCAACAAAGGAAATGGACTTGAAATTGTTGTTCGGTCGATTCCCTTCCTTAGTCTCATTGACCAAAAAACATAGTTTCCTTCTGCATTGGCTTGGACCACCGAAATTGTAATTTCTTATCCTTGTTGACTTATTTCATTTTCCCTTTTCCATGTTAGAGAGTATCCGAGTAAAAAATTGCTCCCAAACACACATGAGGTGGAAAACCACAGGCATAGTGGATGTCACCGTCACAAAGTGAACATAAGAACAAATCTAAGATAAATAGAGAATATTAAACGAGTAGTATGCCTTATTGCAAAATCTAATCCTCAAAAGATACAAAAGTATCATCACAGTCTTAAAATGGCTAGCATAAGGTATCCAAAGGTATGTGCAAATATTAGAACAAATCCTAGATTAGAAATAAAGAAATTGACTGAATTCAAGCAAAGGAATATATAAAACAAGTATAGCTAGAGAGATAGTCAACTCAAACTCAAAGTTTCACTATAAAGGTAATAAAGTCACAAAACAATACAATCAAATACATCATGTCTAAGGGTCAAAAGGATAAGAGAGAAAAAGGGTAGGTAAATATATGAAAAACAACAATAAAAAGGCTATTCTAAAGCTACAATTAGACAACTCTATGAGGTTGATAGTATTCCCACATTGCATTTTCTATAATATCTCTCTTCATTTTCCAAGCTTAGTTTTCTTCTCTCTCTTCTCTTTGTAATAGTCTTGTTCTATGACTATCACGGGAGAACTCTTAATCAAATTCTCTCATAATTTGGTTATTTGAATTGAAGACCCTACGAAAGTTATGCAACACATAACAAACAAGCACAACTTTTACTTGAGTCTCAAACTCCCAAAATAGCTCTGCATCCAATACACGAAACTTTTTTAGCACCCCAAAAGCTCTTTCTATGCTAATTCTCAAGTATAATATTTCACAAAAAAAAAATTATCGATTAACCTTCTCTATCAATTAACCTTCTCCAAATGGCCATATGTTCATTTTTTATATCAATTAACTTTTTTTAGCATCCTAAAAGCTCTTTCTATACTAATTCTCAAGTGTAATGTTTCACAAAAAAATTATCGATTAACCTTCTCTATCGATTAACCGAACCCGACCCTAAAAGCTCTTTCTATATCGATTAACCTTCTCCAAATGGCCATATGTTTATTTTCCATATTAAATATTCCTCCTACATTTCAAAAATTATGTTCATTTTTCAATTGCATATATATGCAACATATTAAAAATTTTAAAAATGAACATTAGGAAACTTTGTCTAACGGTTCCGTTTAACCGGTGAACCGAACCGAAAACCTGATTAACCGATATCCGGTCAACCGGTTTATCCGAGTCACGGTTCCGGTTCATGTTTTTCGAACCGAAAAATTCGGTTAACGAAGCGAAACCCTCCGAATCGAACCAAACCGACTCGTGCTCACCCCTACTTGCACATATGTGAATTTGAGATCCTCAAAGGATACGACAACCAAAACATTTTGGGATAACACACATTTTCTATTCCTATACCTATTTTGATCTATTGGCACGAATGCTCGTACATGTGTTCCATCTAAAAGCTCCTATACAATCCTCAAACTATGGAAAAAAATCTAGTGTTGTTTGAGATTTTGGATGGAGTTAAAGAGCTAGGAGGGTTCACAAAATCAGGATACAAATTTAAGATGGCCTCCAAAACTGAATAAAAATAATTATGTACAGTCCAAATAGAACGGAAAAATCTCATGCCAATTGCCCCGAACCTCACATTGTGCCCTTTTAAGTACAAAAACATTAGAAGCTACTCTTTTACACTCACATGCATGGTGTTTCTAAGAAAATCCCTCACTTTAATAATTTCACACAATCTAAAAAGGCACCCGGCCTCATTCGGATTTGATGAAGGAAATGTGTGTCTCCATAATACAAAACACTATTGATGTAACTCTCTCTCACATCATATCTATTGACAAGAGGTTGACGTGGGATTTGAGGAACCTTATGTTCATTTTCAATTTTCTTTCTCTTATAATTTCTAAGAAATGCTTTTGTAACCCCCAAAACAACCATAGTAGCACCAATAAGCACAACTTATTCCTCATTTGATTCACTGGCCATCTAAAACACAACATAATATTTAGTAATATAGGCAAGCACTCATCAAATCAAGACAAAAAAAAAAAAGCAAAAACAAAAAACAAAATAGCAAAAACCAAAGGCTGAGGGTTACAATGATCTTGAATGTCACAACAAAAATAATGGATTGCACAATTTTTAAGAAAAATAGGCATTAAATCATCAATTGATAGAATTGTCGACAAACAGTAGGAAATTGACACCAATCAGTCATCAACCAACTCGAACTTAGTCCGGGATTAAGCAACAGTAGGAAATTAAAGCTATAATAAAAAGAGAGAGGTATGTAAATATAAATAAAAAGGGAAACGAGAATGAAAGACAAACACCTGAGCAAGTAGAAGATATAGGAAGGCTCTAAGCAATGAGGTAATGATCTCTCTCCTAGCATATTTTTATAATAAATGGTAGCATTTATGGTCTAAGCTCCGGTGATTAGGATCCAAGCTTAAATCCAGATTTGAGGACAATTACACACACAAAATTTTAAAATAAAAAAACCAAAAAAGTAACCCGAGTTAACCTGCAAGCTTATTCTTTTCATATTACTTCACTTTTGAAATGCACATTCCCTTCCCTACAACAATTTGGGCGCAACAGGAAACCTTCTTCCTTTTTTTTTTTTTTTGTTTAGGGGAGGGAGGCCGATAAGTGATATCTAGGGAAGCATAGATATGGTACAACATGAATGCCGGAACACAATGACGGATAAATCAGGTGAACAATACCCTTCAAAGGTGCCCACTTTGCCCTTGTTCTATTTCCTCTTCATCTCGTTTGACAATCTACTCACTGGGATCAAGCAATAGAAGAAGAAAGCTTATCCTAACAATCCCGGAGCTCTTAACTCGAGCAGTTTTAGGATAATTTTGCATGCATGTTCTGAATTTGGCCTCGAATCTCATCCATTTTGCATATGAAAAATAAACGGTCGTCCAAAAATCAACAGATTAGCATATGAAAAATGGAAGAGACGAGAGAGACAGAGGGTTTACCAAGGAAGAGACTAGCATATGAGAGATAGAAAACAAGAATTGCTTGTTTAACTTCAGGACCTCATAGGTCATAAGCCCTACAATTTGCACAAAAACAAACAAAAAATTAAAACCCTAGAGTCTATATCTTACTAAAAAATCGAAGTCTTCAACAATGGAGTCGCGAGATCAACTGCATGAGGAAGGATGGAGAGAGAGAGAGTTTCGAGCAGGCAAGGAGAGAGAAAATTGCATGTGGAGGATGGAGAGAGAGAATCTCAAACATGGAGGCGTGAGGAAAGGTTTTTGGTGAAGAAGGCACTACGCAAGAGGTAAAGAGAAAGAGAAAGAAGCTTGAGAAGAAAGGGAAAATATAACTTAACGGGGATTGAAAAGGGAAAATATTTTCCTTTGCCCTGGAAAAAATTCATTTTCTCTAAAAACTATTTTCCAAAATTTCTGCTAACAAACACATGAAAATCGGAAAATAATTTTCCAAAAAATAATTTTACTTCTAACCAAACACATCCCTAGCATCAAAATTAGACAATTGATGGAGCACCATAACATTAGTTACATAAAAGCAGCTAATAGAGCAACAAACCATTATTTTCTAAGGGACAAAATACTCATATATATTGTACATCGATAAATTATCACGGATATCTAACCTCTCCCTGAAATGCTCCAGTACAAGCGGTTAGAACCCTACATCATTCAATGACCCCAATGTCAATAGTCTACATTTCTTGAATTGAATACTCCATCCGTTTCAAAATATATGTCACTTAAACTAACTTTTCTGGTTTCACAATACTTATCATTTTACAATGTAAATAACATATTAATTACTAATTTACTAATTTTATCCGTAATAATTATCTTGTTTCTCTTTTTTTTCATTGATTTTCTTTATTTTCAATAAAATATAAGGATAACTTAGTCTTTTAACATAAAATTTGTTCTGAATTTTGTGTTTCCTTAGTATTACCACATAATCTTAAAACGACGTGCATTTTAAAATGGAGGGAGTATTACTTTACACATGAAAACAAGGGGGAAGGGAAAAACACTTCGTAATAAATGCACAAAAGGAAAACAAAAACTTCAAAAGAAATACACAAAGCAACGACGACTTCCTTTCCACACCAGCTTCAAATTAAAGCCCTTGCCCAGGTTGAGAGTTGTCTGGAGAATGAGACTTTAGGGGACTAAATAGGTTAGGGTACGAGAAATCTGGATCGTCTTCCATTGATGGTAACCTATAGGGCTGGTGATGTGGAACATCTTGCTTAAGAGCATCATCTCCCAGAGAGGAGGATTTTGAACCCTGGTAAGGTGCATCGTAAGTGGGCTGTTTTAATCCAACAGGTGTCTGAAGATTTTCGAAGACATTGGCAATACCATTTCTATCATCAAGGTGAAATTTTTCTGTTGTTTCCGACAGATTGCGAGTATCAGCATAAAACGGGTTCTCAGCGTCTCCACCAGAGGACTGATCATTCTTGCTCTTAGTAATCTCGGAAATTCTAACCTCTGCAAGGCTGGCGGCATTTCGAGCAGCAACTGCAGCACGCTCAGCAGATTCAGCTGCAGCCTTAGCAGCAGCCAATATGTCCTGCAAATCATCCATTTTCGTCCTTGAAGGAGATGGAGATGGAGCTGGAGCTGGAGCTGGAGATGGAGATGGAGATGGAGATGGAGATGGAGATGAACTATTTTCGCGACAAGGAATTGATGTCGGTGGCAGTGTCAATGATGGTGATGGGGGAGATATGAATGGTAGAAATTGTTTACTTTCCCGGGATTGGCTACTGACTTGGGTGATTCAGGCTTGGCAGCATGTAAAGTATTATCATGGGGATCAATGTACATTCCTGTGGTTTGATGTGAATCAGGAGGTGGAGCAGACGGGTGTGACGGAGCCACCTCAGCATCAGACCCAGGTCTCAATGATACCTTGGGGACTTCAGGGAACTCTAATTGGTCAAAGCTTTCCTCAGAATCTGAACGTTCATCGGCACTAGGAATTGGGTCAGATTGCAGAATCTCATCACGCTTCTCATTTGGAAGTGGCACCTTAGAGCCACTGACAAATTGTGTTGGTCCATTCTGTCGAGGTAACAAGGAAAGATGAGGAAACATGAGAGCATTACGTACAAGATGCAGAGCAGATGCTACTCACCAGTAAATCTTCATGGGATTTGAAAAGCTCAGATTCAGAAGGTACAGGATCCCAATCTAGCTCATGCTCTTCAGCAATTTCTTTCAACAATTTCAATTTCTTTTCTGGAGATGGAGCACGGACAGAGAGCAATTCTATCAACTGCATACCAATGAAATTGTTTTCAGATATTAGCACATAATTACAACGGACCTCATAATTCAAAAGATCAGAGAATGCAAAACCTGGCGATTAACACCACAATTTGGCATAAGCTCAGTAGCAGCTGCAACAAATTCTTTGCCATATTTGGCAGCAAATGCCATCTGAACTTGCATCAACTCAGGCAAGTCTGCACATCTAGGTGCAGCAAAACAAACACTAGATATTGCTTCTTTCAAGTCCAAAGGACATTCCCTGAATAACGTTTAGTGTTAGTACCAGAATTAGATGTCAAATTAATTTTTTCAAAAATTTTTTATTGAAAGTGTTAAAGTAATTTTAGATGTGACAGGGATTATCCTCAGGTGTAGAACTATTAGAAGATTATCCTCAGGAACAGAGAACAAAGCTACCAATAGCACTTATAACCACTACAGCCGTATCAATTGCATCATTCTTTAGAGACATGAGACAGCATGAGTGTAGTCTATACAATCAGGTGTAGTCTATGATTCTGTTACCCACACACAGCATTTCTTTTTTAATTGATAAGGAAAAGAGAATAATATATATAAAAATCAAAAGGATGGATGCAAAGCGAGCATCCTAAACAAGGACTATGTACATCCAATATGTAGACTATCCACAAAATCTACAATTTCAAAAGAAGATTAGCAAAAATTTCCACTATCCCAAAAGTAGACACAGCATTTCACCCCCATGTTGGACACTGCACACTCGGATGCGAACCACTTGCGCACTTAAGGCTAAAAACTCATTAACTCAGCAAGTTCCTTATAACTATCCAAGGTTGCAAAAATTTCATGCACCAATCGTGCACGCATTCATATTGAAAACTTGCACTACACTCTAGTTAACAGAGTCAATAAGTAGGAGTTTTCAGTCCTAAGGTGCCCATCATCAGAAGAAAAGGACAACCTATGTAGAAAGAGGCCAACATCAATCACAACTGAAATTTGAGGTAGTATTTTTCAGGTTGGCATAAGAATTTGTCACATGCACCCTTCAAAGAACTAACCCATGTTAGATACTTGAAGGTTTGAAGTGGACGAGAACAATTCGACATTAATATAAAAATCCGGCACTCAAAATGCATACCTGCATTTGATTGTTGCCTAGTGCGTTTGGACAGATATCAGCAAGCATTGAGTGAGGTAGAGAATAGGAAACAGTTCGACAATGATTATGACAGATGGATTAGAGATGTGAATGTACAAGAAAGCAACGTTGTTCCTTAATCTACGAATAGGAGTACAGGACTATCAAAACCAGTCAGAAGATCAGAAATTAGTGAAACTTGAACTAGTATCAGTTTATTTATGCCATCAAGTTAGCTCTCCTATTACAAGCCCTGCTGTCCATTTTAAGTGGTGAAACTCAACCCTGATGTTAATGAACAGGCCCGAAATTGATATTTGTCGCTATCATAAAGCTATTCAGCATTCGAAATTAGACTCAGGCCTGAAAGCAGAAGCCTTCAAGCACCGTTCCTAGGGCAAATGGGAAGTCCACATAGCATGGCAATCATAAGCTAACAATTCCTTTGTCTCACAGAACAGTGAACAATGATCTGCTAGAGAAGCAAGAGATATCATATGACCAGATGAAATAGGTGCTAAATGAGGACTACCCTCCAATTAAATGTGTTTTTTTTTTTCCAAATTGTTGTATAAAATGAGAAGAAGCCAACCAAGCTCAACCTAAGCAACTGTGGGGGAATGTCCAAGATAGGCATGAAGAATTAAGTGAACAACGTCTCATAGGAAACAATAGAACAAAAATAAAGTAGCATGATCATGAAGATAACAGGGAAAATCCTTTTGATGCCCCTCAACTGCTGCAAATTCAATATGAAAAACAATGCCTTTGTGAAATACGAACACGGCCCTTCTAGTATCGACAATGTCCACAGTGTGACTTATCGTAACACATTTTTATTAAGTTTAATCCCCAAGTGCTCATGCTGCTTTCAACGTCACACAATACTATTTCATCCTCCTTGAACACAGAAACCTCAATCCCAGTTTTTCCCTTTTTCTAAATCCAGCTTAAATAATTTTTTTGATAAGAAAAAACTAAATCCAGCTTAAATAATAATCTCAATGTCATTGAGCCTTAAATCAATTGTCAGAATCTGAACCCAGATGGATAAAATTGGATATCAAATTTCATAAATGAAGAACCATATATATTTCACAACCTGCATTATCAGATCAGCAACCATTCATCAGAAATGGAATTTGTGATTGTGATTTGAGTGAAAGTGGAAATTACAGTTAGAAAAAAGACATCTTCTAAAAACAAAATAGTGCATACAAAGCCTTCTCATTCAAAAGGAATACACAATTTTTTTCCCACTGGTCAATAGAGGAAATTTTTTAAAAAAGGTAGAATTTTGGGTCAAATATGTGTGAAATTGATGTTATGAGAACACCACAACATTTTTCTTCCAAGTCTAGTTCCATAAGCTGCTGGTACAAAGAAGTGAAAGAGATGCCATGAGAAGCACCTCTTAACCACCATCATTTACACTAGAAATGACCAGTCAATGTATGAGGGTATATTTGCTTCAAGTTTATGATAGCATTTATAATCGCTAACCGCTATAACAGTTAATTGTAATCGCTGATGAACGTGGATAACTACTAATCGTAACTACCGGTAACACCGATAACCACCGGTAAGCATTGATAACCATTGGCAACCTCTAACTAGTTGGTAAATACTAACCACCAATCATAATCTGCTAATACGTTCTAAACGCTAAAACTAACAACCCTTGGTGATACCACTACACACGGTCACAAGGACTCCAAAAACACCATAAAATGCTACCCAAGCCGAAAATTTGATCAACGTGAACATTGAGTACCATATGCTTATTGTTTCTTATTTGCAAAGTTCTACTTTCTCACTCCTTTCAACTGCAGCGTTACGATGCTGACGGTAAGAGGCAGGGTCGATGCAAATTCTCCAAAGATGGAAGAGAACGAGGCACTGGGAAGAGGAGGTGCATGGAGAAAGAAATTTTTGTTTTTCCTTGCTAGTTGAAAATGCAAACTAAAGAACAGTTTTTCTATCAAAAACACCATGAAATGCTACCACCCAAGCTGAAAATTTGATCAACGTGAACATTGAGTACAATATGCTTATTGTTTCTTATTTGCAGAGTTCTACTTTCTCACTCCTTTCAACTGCAGCGTTACGATCCCGAGGGTAAGAGGCAGGGTCAGGGTCGCTGCAAATTCTCCAAAGATGGAAGAGAACGAGGCACTGGGAAGAGGAGGTGCATGGAGAAAGAAATTTTTGTTTTTCCTTGCTAGTTGAAAATGCAAACTAAAGAACAGTTTTTCTATCATAATTCATAAGACAATTCTGTGTCTCAAATGCTGGACTCCAAAATTTGAAGTAAACTATAAATTTCATCAGCCAAAAGTTTGGAAGGAGTGAAAGGTAATCTAAAGAAAACTAAAATCTGAAAGATTCAAAAAAATAAAGGATCCAGAAAAGACATATTGGAGTTGGGTTCTGGGTATTCGGAAGATGATTCCATTATAGGGTACTTGAGGGAAAAGGAATGTCCTTTCATGACTTCAATCTCGATTTCTGAGAGTCCAGCATAGTTGGAATCAAGTTCTTGGTTGTGATACAAAGTAGACCTTTATAGATTTTGTAGATAATATTATTAGAAGAGCTTGACGGCACAGTGATTTTTGTAATTGCCCCCTTCTGTACATGGGTGAGAGGCCCTCGATGCCATATTAATCGAAAATCTGATCACTTACAAAAAGGGGAGGGGATCATATTGAAGTGCAAAATTTCTAACTTAATATTTATTAATATTTAAGCAAAATCTTAGTACTTATAATGTGAACATCAACACCCCCATCCCCAAAAGAAAAAGGAAAATAAACTGTCCAGCCTGGCGCCTCCCTGCCCCACCTCACTACTGCTGGGGTTGTTAACCAGTAACAACCCATTTCTGGCCTCCCCAGCACCTCTTGTCCCCTTCCACCTCAATGGCCAACAGTCAAAAGAAAGGCAACATCCATAAAGTTCTAATCCCTCAGTGACGGTAATGCAATTAAGACTACATTGAAGTGACAAAGTTAGGAGATTTGCAAAGAAAATGCTTCCCTTAACATAGCTCATAATTTCAATACTAGGATAAACTCTCGCAGCTTCTTAGGTTGGGCATAATCAACCTTATAATGCCCAAAAAAATGTACTTGTGTTTTCATCAACATGTGTTGTTGTGTGAGTATTGATATAAAGAATAATGACATTAACTTATAATCATGGTTACCATAAAAACATGTAATCATGATTGTATTACAAAGTTGATTATGTTGCAATTATATTACATCCAACTAAACACTATAGAGCATTTGGTCAAATATAATGTAATGCAATCAACCTTGTCCAGGCATTGTGGTAATCATAATTGCACGGTAAGTGTTTGATAGCAATACTCTCATACAATCAAACAAAGTAATGGAAACACAATTACAAACACATTTGCATCGCATGGTTAATTACATCCAATCCAACCAAATGTTCCATAAGTTAATTCATTATAAGACCACATCACTATATCTATATTGCCTTCTTTTCAATTTCAGTCATAAGGGCAGAAAGAAAAGCCAACCTCTGGATCTCAATAATGGGAAGGCGGACTGCAATAAGTTCACAGAACAGCTCAATGATCTCTTGGGCAGCCATCATATTATCCTCTCTTATTATGTGCTCTACCTGAAATTGTCAATCAAACTTGAAAAAGATTAATACTGAAGATAATATCAGGAACCCTCTTCCAACCATCATTATCAGATCAAGAGAATGAGAGACTAACCCGAATTCTGGCAGTAGCTTCTTGACCAGTTTCAAGAAGCTTAGCGATGTCCCTCCGCATTTGCTTGATATTAAGCTCTTTCCGGTTCCTCAACAACTTTATTCTCGGAATTGTAAGTTTTAGCAATGTTTTACTGAAAAAACTCATACCCATCAAGATTTACGCAAAACCATCTCACCCAGAAATGGTTCAAATTTTAGCGATGGGGAAAGGATCCCAGAAAACCCCATTTCATTTTTCTTCAGTAAATTGCAAAAATAAAACCAAGTACTGAGTAAACCAAAATTTCTATTACAAAAGCGATCGAATTCCAAGGGGATAAGGGGAAGGACAGAAGGTTACCATTTGGAAGCCTTGAATCCTCTTGCGAGGAACGAGTCAAGCATCGACATGACGAAAATCCGAAACCGATCACAAGAAACCTTAGCAATCCAGAAGATAAAAATCCCACATGAATACAATCATGGCAATTCAGACAAAAAGATGCCCAATTCATATGCATCCAGAAGGAGATAATCGACAGAGGAGAGAGAAACTCACCTGCTCGTCTGTCCTGTTCGAGAGTACACAACGAAGAGGACTGAAGGGATGCCGTGTCAAAAATCAAAGTAGCAAATGGGTTTTTCAGGGATGATTTTACTCGTTTCCTTTCTCTTTAATTCCTTTTGAATTATAATTATTTAGGGGTTCCGTAGGATTGCTTAGAGTCGAAGTATTTTCTGTGTTTATGAGAGAGAGAGAGATGACGAGGGGTCTTCGAGCTCTAGAGGTGTGAACACGGCAATATGCCACGGTTCAGACACTCCCAAGGGCAGTGGGCCTAAACGAACACAGGCTTTTACTGTCCTCGAAGCATCCCGCCATCCTATGTCGCCTACTGCCGCGTTCGACAACAGACGTTTTGGCCAAAACACTAATCAACTAAATATTAACGTTCATTAAGCGTAGTGTTTTAACTAACGTTCGCATTACCTTTTAGCGTTTTAAGTAGTGTTTTTGAAAACTTAAAATATTAGCTTTTCACATTTGAAAGTAGTATTTCATATTTTTTGACAAAAAATCCCTTCATTAATTTAATTTGACAAATTATTTATATCCTTTTACGTCAATTTACAATAATAAACCAACTCAACCGCTAAATTTACTGAACACATTTATTCAACCGCTCAATTGAACAGCTTATCCGCTAACAGACTAAAATTTAAGAGCTATCACCTACCTAAACAGATTATCGATTACACAAACAGATCATCCGCTACTAAAACGAACTTATTTTGTCGAACAGTGCCTACGAGGCTATGACATAACTAGTAGACAGACTATTCGATTTAAGTTGTCTTAATTATGAGATATATCGGAAATTAATCTGAAAAAGTTTAGATTAGATATTAATTATATTTAGACTTAAGTAATTAGAATTTTTGTAGCTATGTCTAGCAACTTTCAAATTAATATCCATTCCTAAATGTTAGCTAATGACAAGTTAGAGAACTCTAAAATTTTAAATTGAGAGAAATCTCAACAAAAATAAAAGAAAATTTCTAGATTGGCGCCAAGGGCCATGTTCACAGCCATAGCCAATCAATACTTCATAATACAATCATTGTAGTTTGGTGCAGTGAAAACCAAAAGGCCAATAAATTGAATTCAAAGAGCATTGCCACTATTTTATTTTTTTAATAATAAGAGAAGAAGGTAAGATATGAGTTCATTACAAGTTGCTACATATGGAGTCCACGATAAGGAAATAGAAAAAAGAGATAAATGTTCAATACTACAACACTTTACAGTCCAATCAGTAATCTTCGTCACTTAAAAGTTACAATGAATACTTCGGGTAATAAAATTTCAAGATTGAATGCAGATAACATTTTAAAACACCAAACAATTATTGGTTCATCTTGTCTTCAAGGAATCCTCAAGTGAAGAGAAACTTCTGTTAGAAAACTCAACCTAGAATAGCACATCCACCACAAAAAATTGTAACACAATAGCTATTGGAAAAATCTTCTATTAAAGGACCTTTCTACATATCTTATTTCATAAGATAAGTTAGGATTCCATGTGTTTTGATATAAAACCAAGATGTTGATGTGGATAATGATTTGGAGAGAACGGATTTAATGCTTCGGTCGTAGAGATGCGGCTCGGACGGACGAACTCCACATGGCGGCAATAGATTCTCGCAAAAAGGCAAGCCCCAAAGGTGGATCCGGGGAACGCCCCTCCGATGGTCAAGTTAGTGATTGGAATCGAATGAGCGAATCAAGGAGAATCTACCTTGATATGCGTGAAGGGAAATTTTGGGGATTTGTGATACTTCGAAAATGGTAAAGCTTTTCTTCAAGTATAGAGCTTTTGGGATTTTCCAAGAGTAGTAATCCTTGGGATTGGTGATGTGATTATATGATGTGATGTTGGGGGTTGGTGGGTATTTATAGGAGAGTTTAAGGAGGGTAGAGTAGTAAATTTACCTTAAAGAGGTGATAAACCCTAACCCTCATGGGCTTCGACCCTTACTCGGGCTCGTTTGAAGGTAAACTTAGGCTTGTACCTCAATCGTCCGACCGATCGGGCTTTGCGAGCTAGTGACATGGTAGATGAGCTAGAACTGTCCGGAAAATTACCGTATCATTTAACCCCGCACATTTTACTTGCACGCTTCTCGAGGTGGGCAAGTGGAATGTGAAGTGTCTTCCATTATGTTTCTCATGCCCCAAGCCTCTATAAGTAGGGGAAGTTAATAAGAGTAGTGAAATTTCATTTATTTACTCCTTTCTTCTCTTTTTCCTTGGAGAAAATGAGCTACGGAGCGCTTCCTACCGGATACAAGAGATTATGCCCTCGCTTCGATCGGGATTATGCGGAACAAGCAGCTATTGGGCACCGTCGCCCCTCCCTTGTTGCAAAGATGTTCTACAAGAATCTCCTCAAGGACGCTTTGCGGCTGGGGTTTATAGACCATGAGGAGAATCATAGGCTTTATCAAGTTGTGATATGTCCCGAGTGGGACTTCCTTGAAGCTTGGGTCGAGCGTAATCACGATTGCCTTGTTAAACTTCGGACGAGGACTTCAAGCTCCTCAGCGAGCGACGTGGCGGTGGGAGGCGCCACTTTAAGTATAGGCTCGTCATCCTATCCTTCCTTAGGGAGCAGTGAGTCGATAGACAACAATTCCTCCCGCTCTTCTTCCGGCTAGAGGAACTTACTTAAGGAGAAGGGGAGGAAACTCCCTAAAGAAGAGAAGAGGAACCTCCCTAAGAAGAAGTGAGGTCTTGACTATGGTCCTTCTCTTGGTGTCGACACATTGTAGTAGCGTTTCACTTTTTAACTCGGTTTCTAGATGCTTTTATCTTATTGTAATGGCATGCCTTATGTCTTTATTTCAATGAATGAATGAAGTTTGTTTCTTAGACTTTGCCCCTCTTTCTTCTATAGGCTTTTCGTTGAGGCACCGTTGCGACAAATGATTTTTCCGTAACCCCTTGGGGATAAAAAGGAGTCTTGAGGAGGATGGATTCTTCTAGGAGCTTTCTTATGAGAATGACCGTTGCGCGGACTCTTGAACTTTGAAAGATTGAATTCTTGTGGTAAGTGGGTACACTTTATCCCTTAGGGTGTATAAGTCTTGTAGGGAGGATGGGCTGTCCCATGGTCCTACAGGGACCCTTGAGGTGTTCAAGCCCATATTCGTCTCGGATTAGAAACATGAGTTTGCCCACGGTGACACCGTTGTGGGTTTTTAAGCGACCTTTCAACTCTTGAAAGTTAGAAAGTGCATGAGTCCGTGATTCTTGCTAGAGAACATCCCACGAGAGCGCAACCCCTTAACCTTAAGTTAGGAGTGCAAGTGCCCATAATGACATGCGTATTTACACGACCTTTCAGCTCCCGAGGCTTAAAAGTGCATGAGTCTCACTAGGGAACATCCCATGCGGAGCGCGACCCTCTAACCTCCAGTTAGGAGTGCGAGTGCCTATGACATGGGTCTTTACGCGACCTTTCAGCTCCTGAAGGCTTGAAAGTGCATGAGGAATGATGACCTCTAAGGGACATTCCTTTATGGAGTTAAGAATGCGATGTTTTTAACTCCCGAAGGCTAAGTCATCACCAAGCGTAAATTGACGTTGAACTCTAAAGGATGTCCCCTTATGGAGGTGGAAATGCGACTTTTTAGCTCCTGGAGGCTAAGTTATTATTGGACGTTGATAGGCGTTTGGGCTCCGAAATCGTGCGTTTTGTCGCTGCGATTTTTGCGAAGTTACGCAATTTTTAATTTAATTTTATATAATTTTTACAACTTCTTCTATCGACCTACGACCCCAACTTCTACTCCTAACTCCGACTCTCAACCCCGACTCCCGACTCCCGACTCCCCACCCTCCGCGTCTCGTCATATTTGCTTGTCACCCAAGAACCGAAGACCCAACACCCTTCCCATTCCCGACTCCCCTCATGCTTACCCCTTTCTCGCTCTCGCTAACTTTCCTTCTCTCTCACGCCCTATCACTCTCACTGGAACATAGCCCGAGTCCTCCTCCAGCCTCCTACATCTATCTCTCATCGCTCATACTATCCTTCTCTCGCACACGCCCGAACCCCCACCCTCCTTGACTTCGGATCCTCTCAACTCCTCCTCTCGCTACTCTCTTACCCTCGCCGCACGTACCCCACCCCACCCTACCTAACCATGCCTCCCTTCTCGACTCCCGGATCCCTCCCACTTCCTTAGTCTCTCGCCAGCCCCTCTCCCTCTCGCTCTTACACGCTACGCACGCCCGGGTCCCCAACTCTAGGGTCTTCTTTCCCTCGTTACTCTACCCTCTCCATAGCCCCGATGTTCGCTCACCCGTCCTCTCGATCCCACTAACCGCTGCCCAAGACCCCACCCTCACCCCAACTCCCCCATGGTCACTTGCTCACTCTCCTCCTCTCGCTCGCCCTGCCCCTTTTTCACGCCTTCTCATGCTCTCACCAATGCTACCCGGATCCCCATCCCCACCCGACTCCGCCTCCCGAGTTCTCCCTCCACCCCGACTCCCCTCCTCCCTCACTCTGCCTCTCACGCTCGCCCAGCCCCCTCCCACCATAGAATCCGGACTCCAGAACCCCTCCTCCCCTCTTCCACTCTCTCGCTCGCCCAAAAACCCCCACCCCGGCTCCCAACTCCGTAAGACCCGTAATTTTGGGTTAGGTAATTATTTAGCCTTAATTAGTTAAAGTGGGTCAAGTAACTAGGATATCTACGTGGTTAGATATTCATAAAATTATTTGAGCGAATTATTATTAGTCGCATAACTATTATTAACGAAGCATGTTAATTCCATCCTCTTCATTTCTCGCCTGGACCAACTACATATAAGCCCGAGACCATTTATGTTACGTATATGGGTTTAATTATTATTACGTTTAACAAGAGAAAAAGGAAAAAGAGGAATAAAAGGGGATTAAGTGGCAAGTTGGGAATGTGATTAATGTAAATTGGACTTGTCTCGCTGGCAACATTTGGGGAAGCCACAAAAGTAAAGAAAGAGGGAACCGGTTGAAGGAGAAGAGAGAGAAGAGGCTCCGGGGAAAAAGAAGAAGTCGAGAAGCTGAAACAGAAGGGGAAAACAAAAAGGAAGCGGGAGACAGAGAAAGCGAGGGAGCGTGAGCGAGAGACCGAGAAGGAGGACAAGAACACGAGAGAGAGGGAAGCAAGTGCGAGATTACGGAGCGGAGGTTGGAGGCTTGCATGGCGAGCAAGAGAATAATAACCGGTGAGCAAGGGTACACGATGAGTGAAGAAGGGGCCGGCGACGAGGCAGCGATGACAGAGCGAGAGACCAAGAGACCGAGCGGAAGCGGCCGAGAGACGAGACCACGAAGGGGAAGAGGAACGACGACCGGTGGGCAAGAGCAGCGGCCGGTGAACCGACAAGCGAGAAAGTGAAAGGCGGACGAGTAAAGTGAGACCGAGAGGAGGAGCGAAGGAGCAAGAAATGCGAACCGGAGGCGGGGAGTGGACCGGACTAGAAATAGAACGAGAGAGCGAGAGACCCGGAACTCGAAACGGAACTTGAGTAAGAGTGGAAAGGGGCGGGCAGCGAGCAATTCAATCAACTTCATGAACCCTTGAATTCGAGGTGGGTAGTCTTATACTCTAAACTATTAGTAATTTCGAAGCCCAAATGGATTTATTGTAATTATTGAATTTTGTTGTGAATACTGAATGTTTATGCTATTAAACGAGTTTAGTAGTTGTTAAAAGTTGAATTAGGAACCATAAAGGGATTTGGCGGTTGTTTAAGCCTGAATTGGAAACCTAGGAATTCGGATGGATTGGGTTGCTTAGGTCTAGTGAGCGAGTCTTGAGATTTCGGTTAGTGTGGGATGAGCACGTTGTGGTTTGGGCATAAATTATGAATTAGTATTTCGATTGAGCCCTTAGAGATTTATTGAATTTGCGACATTAAGAAATGATTGCTAATATCAGGAAATAATAAGTGAAGTATAAAGAGGAGTATGAATTCATATTGATTGATGCACAATTGAGGCATGGGAGTGAGAAGTAGGTGATTGTCGGGTTAATTGAGTTCAAAACATATTTAAATCCTCGAGGTTGAACTAAACTTGAAGGTAAGTGAAGCTAGCGGAAATTAAGTGATGAAAGGTAATTAGGAGTTATATAATTGAGGATCGGCGAACAAGAGTTAATTAATAAGGTAGAGACATAAAATAGGAACTTGAGGTAGGGAAATGGTGAGTCGGGGAATGTGAGGTTAAACTGAGTTTAGAATGTGTCTCAACCCTTGAGATTGAATTAAGTTTGAAGATAGGCATAGCAAGAGGAACCTGAATGATGAAGTGAGATTAAGAGTATATGGTTGTGTATAGGTAAAAAGTAGTAGATTGATTAGGTAGAGACATAAGATGAGAAATGGAGGTAAGGATGGTGACTTGTGAGAAGTTGAGACGTTTGAGTTAAGTGGTAACTACTTGTGGTTATTGTGACTCGAAAAAGAGAATTAAGTTTACTAAATTGATGAATTTAAAAGGTATGGTCGGAAAGGAGCTCGGAATGACTATCTCGTATTGAATTGTGGCGATCTCGTGCAAATGATTATGTTAAACGATGTTCAAAAGTAATTTTGAAAGGAGTTACGTATTTTACGCGAATGATCCTTGAATGCAACTTCTTGTTAACTATCTTTCAAGCATGATTATGTTTTAAAGAAGCGAAACTTATTTGAGAAAGCAAATCGGATTTGAGAAATTGAATTTATAAGGGTGACACGTGGTGTCATGCCTTCCTTGATATTAAACCAAATTGAGAAAGTTGTTTGGAGCGAGATGTGATGAATGATTATGTGCAAATTGTTTTGAATTGACTAGGCTAGGATCGTTTAGCATACCAAAGGGTTCGAACTGGGGTCCTCATTAGTATGGATGCCCGACTAGAAACTTCGAGGGAAGGATTCTAGCTAGGGGAGGCTAGCTAGGGGTCCTGGTGTATCAGGATGCCCGATTGGAATCTTCTTAGAAGATAGGTCCCGGGAGCCTTTGTTCGGGGTCGCTCCCGGAGGAACTAAATAAGTGCTAGTTCGAGTCCCCGAAAGTCCGGAAAGTTGATTCGGTTTTAAAAGAATTGCTGATGAGTGTGAAATCGTGTTTTTAAATGATTAAAGAGTTACGATCTTTACGTTGCAAATGATTTCAAGGGATTTCATTGAAAAGTATATAGATTTATACTCAATCTATTATCTAAGAACACCATCACTGCATAAGATTTATACTCAATCACCGACCTACGGAAATCCGCCACCATCACCCCCACATTCGGATCCCCTTATCTAAAACAATTGAGTTCCTTATTCTCAAAATCACCTACATAGTCCCCAAGAAAATCTCAAACTCATCATAATCTCTAAGCTTGGCAAATTTGGTCCTCATCCACATACGAGTCGGACACTTACACTTGAAAAGAGCATGGACTACCTTTTCCTGTTCTTTCGACATTTAGGAAAATGTTGTCCACTAGCATGTGCCTTCGCTTTAGCTCCTCCTTGATCCCCAATGAAACCATAAAAGCCCTCCAAACAAGTGCTTTAACTTTGGAGGGACATCGAGACCCCACATCTTCTTGCACCACCCATTATCCTCCACGATACCCACAGAGACTAAGCTCAAATAGCCTCCAAACGGCCCAACCAATATGCCAATTTAACTGTGAAGAGCCCTCTTCTCTCGGGCCACCAAAATTGTATGTCCCTTCTCTATTGTAGGCTCAAAGGCATATTTATGATGTTACACGCATCTTCTATCGAGAAAATCCTCCTGATAAGCCCTTCATTCCACCCATTCCCTTTCTCCATGAACAAATTGTAAACACATAAATCTGGTTCAATTTCAACCTCGATAAAAGGGGCTAGTAATGCTGTTTCCACAAACACCAATTGTCATCCCACACTTTCATTCTCTTATGATCCGCTATTCTCCATTATAAGCCCTTTATCAAGAGAAATTTCAATCCCTATATGCTCCTTCATACATAACTAGAACCTTTTTTCCTCTAAATGCATCCAAAATTTTGCACTTCGGGATGTACTTAGCTTTAAAAATCCGGTGTAGTCAAGACCGTGAATTTTTCATCAAGGGCCACACTTGCTAGGCTAGTAGTGCTTGATTGAAAATGCATAGATCCCAAAGGCCCATGCCAGCCATATTTTTAGGTTCATAAAGTAATTCCTAGCACCACCAATGTAGCTTCCTCTTCTCATCGGTCGAGCCCCATAACAAACGAACCAAAATAGCTTGTATCTCTTCCAATGGGCCCTCTGGAATCTGAAGATGCTCATCACATAAGTGGCTATGGATTGTACCACTACCTTAATCGGAACTTCTTTCCCCGACTTTGAAAGAAGTTTCTTCTTAAAGCCCTAATTTTTCTTCCATATCCTCTCCTTCAAACATGTAAATGTTGCCTTCTTTACGCGCCCCAAGATGGTGGCTAAGCCAAAATAGTTGGTGTGGTAGTCAACTTTCTTCATCCTCAAAGATTGGAGTACCTCGTCTCCTACCACTTGGCCTATGTTCTTGGTAATCACAACCTCGGACTTGTCCGCATTATTCCTCCGCCCTGAATTTGATTCATAAACTCATATGATATCCCACACCTGCCTTGCCTTCGCTTATCTGCCCGAAAAATATCACGCCGTCATCCTCAAAAGAAAGGAGGGACATCGGGGTACACCTCTCTTAATCTTAACACCATTTAGCTCTCTCCTCTCCACCTTTTCGAATAGGAGTCTCGAGAAGGCATCGGTGAAAAGAATAAAAAGATATGGGGAAAAGGGATCTTCTTGCCGTTATCGTGTGTTACTCATGTCAAGTTTAATGGCACAAACACCTCTCCTCTTACTTTCTTCCTTTTAATGTAATGGATAACCTGAAAGGCTATTAGAGCATTGTTAGTTATAAATTCTTTATGGATAAAAGTACTTTGTTGCTCTAATATGATACTTAGGAGATAGATTTTGAGGCGGTTTTCCATAGTGTTAGACAATATTTTGTACAAGATGTAACATAAGCTAATGGGTCTAAATTTGGTAATGTTCTTCACCTCCTTCAATCTCGGGATAAGCACAATATTAGTTTTATTTTCCTCGGATAAGTCTAAATTTCCAATCCATGCCTGCTGAACAAACCTTACCATATCACCACCGATTACATCCCAATTCTTCACATACAATAGTGCATGCATCCTATCGGCCTCGGGTCTTTGTGGGGTGCATCTCCTTCGGCGCTTTTTGACCTCGTCCACCGAAGTTATCTTATCCAAAATAGCATTAATCCCCTCGAGTCACCTTTGAACTGATCCCTCCAAAGTGCTATCAAGCAAGGTGGGATTTGAAGAATCAAACAACCCATTTAATTAACATACCACAATATTTTCAATGCCCTTCTAAGAGGAGATCATTTGGTCATTGTCGTCCTCTAACCATTTGATATAGTTTCTACTCTTTCTCGCCTTTGCCTTGTGATGGAAATGTCATATTCTTGTCTCCATCCTTAATTTCGTTCACTCGGGCCCTAATAAACCAAATGGATTCTTTCTTTATATAGAGGTCTTCAAGCTGAATAGACCTCAAAGTTATATGACTCTAACTCTTAAGAGCTTCCATGCATGAACTGATTTTGGCCTGTGGCTCGTCATGGGGACATTTTGTCCAAGCTCACTTAGTCACCTTCTCAAATTCACTATGTGATAACCACATTGGTTCGAACTTAAAAGCTCTCTTCTCTAAGGTTGAGTCCTGCAAGGATCTTTTTCTGTTGCAAGCAACAAAGTATTATGGTCCTGTTGATACCGAGGAGGGACTTTATGGTAACGTTTAGGTAGGGTATGAAGTAGTCATGATATACCATAAATCTATCTAACTTTTCCCTTGTTCTTCCCCTTTGCCATGTGAAGAAGTCTACCTCATTCCTCAAAGTACGAATTCCGCATTTATCAACCGCCTCCCTGAAACCACCCATTTGGCTCTCATTTCTCAAAGGTCCACACTCTTTTTCACCCCTCCATAGGGAGTGACAAAACTCGTTGTATTTCCTTCATCCTTTACGAGGTGTTAAATTTTTCCACAGAATCGAGGCCACCCATAAATTCTAGTTGCGTACCAGGAGTGGTTACCATCATCATCAAGTATGGCTACCAAAACATGGTGGTTCAAAACTGACACTACCTCAACATTCAACTCATCCCACCAAAAGTCAATACCTCTCGGCCACCTGGTACTACCCACACATATACCGTCTCCAAATCCGCATTTATTCTTAATGTTCTCCAACATTCTATTATCCATTTATTCTTAATATTCTCCAACATTCTACTATCCAACATTGTTTTTATTAGAAAAATGATGCTAGGGCGTTCCATCCAAGCCCGGGATTGGAGGGCATTGACTGTCTAAGGGTTGCCAAGCCCCGAAAGTTCTAAGATAAGATTTTCATGGCTCTATAGGGGGCATGGTTTGACCTGCTTCCTCGGTCTCGGAATTGGTAGAAATAGCACCTTATAGCCTTTTTCTCTGTGTTGGAACATGTTATGATTCTTAACTTTCACAAATCTCCTCCCATGCTTCTCTAGTGATGCCTCCATTTAGAAAGCAATTTTGTCGAAGGGGCTCATCAAGAGAGAAGGGTTCATCATATACTACCATATCTTCCGAATGTTTCTTGCATCACATTTTCCTAGCCTCCCCACAAGCACTTCATTTAGGAAATCCCAGCACCTATTCAACATTCAAGGTTCTAGATGAGACCATTGCCTTAGGTAGCTGAGGTCTATTAGGTGGGTCATAAGTGATCTATGTACCTTAATTAGCTCTCATGCTAGGACGAGTCCCCATGAGGTATAGTCCTAGGAAGCACTCCTCTCCCAGTTTAGGCCACACTAGTATTTGTACTATCCCTTATCAAAATCCTCATTAATTTGTTACATTTACCCAGTTCTATTTGCTCCTCCAACGCTAAAAACATAAGACTCATGACCTTGTTTTTGCCTCTATCCAAACTCCAAAGCGATTCTCATCCTTTAGTTGTCCATCACACAATCTGCATTCATGCTCTATTTTATTATAATTAAAGCAAAATTTAGGCAGCCTTTCATACTTAATATCAACCCAGTTCTCTCCTCATCCTCGTTGTTTTAAGGGAAAACCTAGGTTAAAGCGGTTTACTCACATCGATTTCTAGTTTTAGCCTAAAATTTGTCTCGTATAGAAGCCTCGGCATACCATTTCTTCATAACCAAATGGTTTCATATAATTGTCCATGGTCCTCCGTTCAAAACCCAATAAAATCGTCGAAAGCATTGAATTTAAAAGGAATATGTTTTCCTCCAAGTCAGATATAGAAACCCCAAATTTAGGGTTCCATGCACCTTGTATGACTCCTTTGACGACATTTCTTTAACCACTCAATCGGATATAAGTTTCCCATCAAAGTTAGTTGGTTGAACATTCATTCGGTTCCTCATCAACCTCCAATTCGATTCCCAATCCTTCTTCCTATCATAGGAGTTAAGTCATTGTCATCGGTTTATCTCGCCTCCTTTTAGGGATGAAACGAGGTAGGGAATTCCCGTTCCTAGCTGGGTCCTGCTTGTAACGAGGAAAAATTTCTGCCCTAAACAGGGTTGGCGATAGGGGAAAAATCTCATTTCTGACGAGGGACGAGGATGGGGAATTTTCCTTCCCCGTTCCTCGCCACGTTACCCATTTTCTTTTTAACTGTAAGGGTATTTTAGAAATTTTACTCAAACCCTAAATATAAAAACACTCCCACCCCCTTCACCTACCTACCCAGTCATTGCTCCGTTTCCTCTGTCCCTCTCTCTCTCTATCCTTTTTCTCTCTCCTTTGAGAGAGCTCGGAAGAAGCCTTTTCTCGGTCTCACTTCCCCTTCTCCTCCAAGCCCTCTTAAATCTCTTCCTATCTCTTTTCAATCGTGCTCGCTTGGCTTTTAGCTCTATTCTCCTCTCTTCTCATTTATCGACTCCAACACTGCCCGCCACGGTTCTCTTCTCCTCTTATATGACTCCACTATCCATCATTGCTTGTCTTCTTGCTTGCTAGTTGTTGTCGCCACCTCACATACTCTAAGATCTAGCTGCCTCCCTCACATGCTTTAGATTTCCGAGATTTTGATATTCTTCGACGACAGTGGACCCCAACGGGGAACGGGTAAATGGAAGGGGTGGAGACATAGGGAAAATCCCTCCCGAGCGGGGCGGGAGCGAAAGGAGGAAGGATTGGGGGGTAGGGGCAAGGGATATTCCCCAGCCCCGACCCACCCTATTCCCAACCTTACTCCTTTTGAACCTCTCAAATAGTAGAATCCATCTTTACTGAAAACAATCTGGATAGGGCGGTGAAAATCCATGTAAATTTAGAGAAAAGTATTAACCTTAGAAAGAAACCTTATATGGGTTCAAGAAATCTCTACATGAGAGAGCGATTAAAATTTTTAGATATTTAAAATAAGATAATTAATCCTTAGACGTGGAGGTGTCTTCTATTCCTCTTGAAATTTCCTTTATTCCGTATTTTTAATTCTAGTAATATTATACATATATATCTATATATATATATATAATCCTTTTATATATGTATTTAACTTATTTCATAAGTTTTTTACTTGATATTAGGGGAATGGTGAAATTAATAACAAAAAATTTCTTTAACTTTCAAAACATTTGATAAATTTTAAATATTTATTGTTTTTAATATATATTAATTTATCGTGCAAAAAAGATCTTATTATTTTTTAATAGACCAACAAAGAAAATACTTATTATTTCTATTTTTGTCTTTTTCGGGTTTTTTTTCCTCTGTTTTGTCTTCTCTATCCTTCATTCATCCGACTTTCTTGCAATTTTAGATAATTATATAAATTTTATAAATATATTGTTTTTTGGTGCGAGATGAGTTACAAAGGCAATACAATACAATAGAAGGGCAATCAAACATAAAACCTAATGTACTCAAGCACCTCAATCTTGACTACTAAACCATAACCTCATTGGTAAATTTTATAAATATATAGATTAGTGAACGTAGGGTAAACGATTTATGAAAAAAATTGTATTATAATTTCTAGGTTTGATATATATATATATATATATATAAGGGTGAGCAAAAATTTCGGGTACTGGTTCGGAACCGGAACCGGTCTGGACTCGGCGGGTCCGGAACCGGACCCGGTTGAACATATAGGGGTGAGCAAAAATTTCAGGTACCTGGTTCGGAACCGGACCCGGTTGAACCGGGACCGGACCGGGTCCAAATTGTAGGACTCGGTTATAACCGGTCCGGGACCGAGTACTAAAATATTGGACCGGACCCGTTCCCGATTACTCGGTTATATTATAAAAAAAAATTAATGAAAATCAAACCCTAATGCCTTGAGTCTTTGCCATCTTTCCGTGCGTGTCCGCCCTACCTGCCACGCTTGCTTATCGCCCTGGTCTACTTTACCAAAAAAATGTAAAAAGTATAAAAACAAAAATGATAATTGAAAAACTATAAAAAAAAAAAAGGACAGCAACCGGGTACTCGGTTCCAACCGGGACCGGGACCGGGTCCGGCCAAAATGACCGAGTACCTGGTCCGCTCACCCTATATATATATATATATATATATATATATATATATATATATATATATATATATATATATATATATAGTTACGTAAAACTTAATAAAATACGAGTAAATAAATAATAAAAGATGAATACAAATAAACTTTAAATTTTATAATATATATAATACAAAATTGTAAACAGAATACTTACAATATTTGTCACGTAAATTAGAAAACTTGCTTAAAGAAAATATGAAGCCGGTCTTCAAAATATAGAGGAAGCAACACACTTTTCTATCTAAACTCACTTGTGAAAACTAATGATTTCTCCCAATAGAGATACTATCTTTATATAGCAAATGTAAGGCATCTTTTGGTAGGAAATGACAATTCTCTTTGAAAGACTGCTTGTCTTTTTCCTTCTTTGTCATGACATCTTTATGTCATTGATTCCGCAAAATCACGTTCCTTTCTTCTTCTTTATGTCACACTCGACAATTCTCTTTGAAAGACTACTTGGCTTCTTCCTTCTTTGTCATGGATTTTCGTCTTTATGTCACAATTTTTGATAGCTAACTTTGTCCTTTTTTTCTCAAATTGTAGATGAACTTTAGTAGGATTCCTTCATACCTGCAAGCGACAAAGGTTAGAAAATGACCCTTACTTTTTCCATGGGTGACTGGCGGACTCTTTTTTTTTTATGTCTTAAAGGGGTCTTACGAACAAGGACCTCCAAATGCTGTTGAATCAAGCATCCTCATCACTGTCTGAATTGTCATGTGCCATAAGCTTCGCAAATAATTTTTCGAAGTTCGGGCTCATCTTTAAGGATTTTTAAAAGATCATGTTGCTTTTGTGATAGACCTTTTGAACGGGATTTTTGCGATCCTTTGTTACTTGAAGAATTTTCCTTTTTGTCGGAGTAGATGGATTAATAGAAGATGGTTCAATCTTGTTTGGGTTTGATGCTTCAGACTGAGGTAGATTAAACAACGTATATTTCTTTGTTTTTGTCTTTAGAAAATGTTGAACATTCTCTTTGTTGCAGTGTGTAGTCTTATACTCTGGCCACCATCTAACCTTGTAGATACGGACCATTGAAAGCGGATAGTGATTTTGTAGGTAATTTTAAAATCAGTACTCCCAACTAAAAATCCATGCAACATTGAATGTCCGAAAGAATTGTACTTCTTTTGTAAAAGGATCAAAAGTTGAGCCTTTGAGCCATTGATCCCATCCTTCTCTAGCTTCGTCGGCAAAATAGAGGAAGTGACACCAAAAAGGTCCACCAATGATAGAACCATACTTGGGAAGTTTGTAATACAAATATCATGAAAATAGAAGAACCAAGAGCGGACATCCGGTTTATAAAGAAATACTCTATACCAAGCCATTTTATAATCGTTGTAGTTGTAAGATTGTCGTTGATAGGGGATAGAAAATTGTCTCTCTTCAAATGGATTCTTCCACTCATCGGAACCAATAACTTGTCGGATGATGCACTTGGAATAAAGTATGTAGTCGGGATTTGTTTTGTCTTTTGTATGGGTAAAGTCAATTGAATGCGAATCTACAAGAATAAACTCGTAGAATCGTCGGTCCTTTTCAGAATGGTCGGTATGAAAATGGAGGTTTCCAAAACTTCGTTGGATAGATTTTCGGATAAGATCATTGGATAGAGGGACTATAATTTGTAAGGAACAAATGTTCTGTAAATTTAACATGGTAATGGGTAGCAATAGGATTTGTGACAGCAGTTTTGTAGGGTAAAGGAGGGAAATTTGTAAGGGATTGAAATTTGTTCTGAACTGGTATTTTGATATCTTGAAAGATTCCTGGGTGAGAAACCAACCGGTAATCTTCGGCCTTTTGTATACCTTTTCCTTTGTCCTTACGCTTACGCATGGTGACTCTTGCAAAAGTTTTGTTTTGTCACTCTTTCCTTGTAAAAACTCTCTAGTAAGAAAATCTGGAAGTGAATTGTTTTCTCCTTTGATAAATTCTATTTCGAAATCAAAAGAAGATAAAATTGCTTGTCATCCGGCAAAGATTTGCTTAGAAACCAAATTTTTAACGTCCTTTTGTAAAATATCTCGTGGCAGCTTTGCAATCAATTCTTAAAAGAAATTTTTTATAAAATAAATCATCCTAAAATTTTGAAAAACAAAGAACAATAGATTAAATTTCCTTTTTAATAGTAGAATAGTTTTGTTGAGGACCGAGCCATATTCCCAAATGAAATCGGACAAGTTGTTCCTTTTTGGTAGGACTTGTCATTTTTGCTTGAGTATACCACTATATCCTATATCGGATGCATCTGTTTCAACTATCATACGTGCATTTGGATGAGGTATGCTAAGAAAAGGTAAAGATTTGACTCTATGTTTAATTTGTCTAACTATTTCGGTATGTTGTTCTATCCAGGGAATGGGATTATTTCTAAGCCTTCTAAACAGATGAGCACATGTCGATCTTAGATTTGGGAAAAAATCGAAACATAATTAAGACATCCGAAAAACCTTTGCAATTGTTTTTTATCTTTTATTTCATTTGGAAATTTCTCAGTAAAAGTGAGTACTCTCATGATAGGTTTTATAGTTCCTTTATAAATGTCATGTCCAAGAAATCTTATTTTTGTTTGAAATAAAATCATTTTTGAAGTTGAAACAGACTAATCCATTTTTCTTAGTAATATGTAAGAATATCTGTAAATGTTTAAAATGTTGATCAATGGTTTTTGAAAAGACTAGGACATCATCAATGTAAACAATAATAAAAGAGGTATATGGATTAAAAATGTCGTTCATACTATTTTGAAATTCGGAAGGAGCATTTTTTAATCCAAAGGGCATAACATTCCATTCATAGTGTTCAAATGAAACAAGTAAATGTTGTCTTGTATAGATCGTGGCTTCCGCAATTTGTATTTGCCGAAGTCGGATTTCATATCGAATTTTGAAAATATTTTAGCGTCAAATAATCTACTTAGTAAATCTCTTTTGTTAGGAATCGGATACCGAATCCATTGAAGAACTTTATTGAGGGGTTTGTAATTGATAACTAGCCTCGGAACTCCGCATTCCTTTTCTGCAGCATTATTAACATAGAATGCTGCACAACTCCATGGAAACTTTGAAGGTCCGATGAGTTGTTTGTCTAAAAGGGATTGAATTTCACTTTTATAGTGCTCGAGAAGTTCTAAATTCATTTGAGTTGGGCGAGCTTTTGTAGGAATATTTCTTTCATCAAAATCTTTTATATAAGGTAAGGAAACTATATGCTTTTTTCTTTCCTAGAAAGCATGAAACATCGGAACATATTTATTTCTTTATGATTTGTTCTAGATCAAGATTTTTTTCTAAATTGAAGGATTTTGCAACTGTTCTTCGATCCCGAGATAAGAAATCTCTTCTCGTAAATGGGAAATTGTAGTTTGCTTATATTGTAAACTATTAATTTGTCGAAAAATAGAGAATGTTTGTAAAGGGAGACATCTCTTTGCTTAGCAGATGATAAGAATTTAAAGGAAATTTGTTTACCCATAATATTAGTGTGCACTCCTAATTCATTAACATAAAAAGGATAAATTTGAGTGAGGAAAGGAGTACCAAGAATGAGATCATTGATAATATTGTCAACGATTAAAAATACATTTTTAAAACAATAGTCATTGTCTTGGATGTATCCTTTATTTAATTTATATCTAATGTTTAAAGGTTCTCCATTTGCGCTTGTAGAGGTTTTCTTTAGTCCTTTCACAATAATTGATTGGAACGATTCCTCCTTTAATGCAATTTTGATCTACTCCACTGTCAATTAGAACAAGCTGTACTTATAGAGAAATCACCAACAATTAATTTGACTATAGAATACCATTTTTGGAAGGTAACTTGAGATAAGGTTGATAAGTCTATTTTAAAACTTGTTTTAAAAGAAATTTAGATAATTAAATTTATCAATTTGATCGATCAAACAATTAATAGATGTTTATAAACTTTAAAGAAAAACTTAATTTATTATATATATTATTATTTTAAATTTAGATAATATTAAATTAGTAATAGAATATTACTTTTAAAAAATATAAAAATTTAACAAAAAATAATTTAATTGTGGAAACAACAAAAAATTTAATATGAATAGAACATTAAAAAATAATTAGTATATTATTATTATAGTCAAATGACTTATCAATTATTTGTAATAGAAATTTATGTTTAAAAATACAAAAAAATTAAAAAATCATTTAATGTAAAAGAAAAATCACTCCGAGTTTTAACAGTCAAAAGTTATTATTATATTATCAAACTAAAAAGTCTAGAAGAAATGTTCAACTATTTCATAAATTAAGTAATAATTTAAATTAATGAAAGATTAATGCTACTAAACAAAGTGATTATTGAAATACCTAACTCAAATATTAATAGTGTAACTTATTTTTTGATAAAATTATAGAATGTAACTAAATAAAATAAATAAAAAGTACTAAAACAGGAAGATATATAAAATAAATTAAATATAAAATGTGAAAAATAGGTTGCAGGGTTATATAAAAATTTAAAAACAGTCTGTTATTTTTTATTATTTAGATTAAATTATGCCGACTTATATTTTTAAAATTATCTAACGTCCTTGTATAGTAAGTGCATAACCTTAGAAATTAATAAAAATTGAGTCCACATGCTGTTTGGTTGATATGTGTCTCAATTTTATTGGTTGAAAATTATAATATAATTTTTTAAATCTTGTTTATGTCTTCTTAATTAGGCACATATAATTTTTCTAGAATAATTGACTAAATTCTTTTATTTTTTAAATTTTTAATTAAAGTTTTATATGGTGATTACTGATTCATTAATATATATATATATATATATATATATATATATATATATATATATATATATATATATATATATATATATATATATATATATATATATATATATATACTCATTAGAGTTCGATGCATGTATCTTCTTAGATACATGCACACTATGGTTATATTCATATATTTTGTTCCAATGTTAATAACTTTAGATCTTTGTACATACGAGATTGATACCACTCACTATAAATAGGAAGAGTAATTCATGCACAATCAATATAATTCTTGACTCCATGTGAGATTCATGTGTTATCGAAAGGGTGACAATTGACCATAAATTGGGGAAAGAAAGTGTTGCCTGATGGTCTTGAGCATTCTTCTTCTTCTTCTTTATGTTTTTTTTTTCTCATTTCCATGATGGTAATTACTAGAAATATATAGTTCAATTGCAATTATTCTTCTTTTTTTTTTTTTTTACAATTTTAAATTTTTGTTCGTGTTATTTTATAGCTTATACATATCTTTCTTTCTTTTATTTGCTTTTTATTATTGACTAGCAAATAAAGTTGGACAATCATTAACTTATATATTTATAAGAATATAAGTAATTCTGAATGTTGATTTTGGAAGTTTGTAATTCTTAGTCTTTTATATCAAAAGTTATAGTTCCTTTAGAACACACTCCATATGAAATGGGAAACAAAAAAATTGGGGCCAGTTTCGATTCTTTTAGTGGCGGTGGGAGGTTTTGTGATCGGAAGTTGGGATGATAGGTTTACGTAAGCTGGAATAACAAATTTGGTTCTAGCTTCGATTTTTAGTAGAGGCTACTGCCATGAGAAATGGTGTCAAAGCAGCCAGTTCAAGCGGGGTTTCGTTCTATCATTTTGAAAGGAAATTACCGGACAATCATTAAAACAATTAAAGGAGAAGTCCAAGATCCTTGAGAATTTCATACGCCTATTCAACGCATTCGTTGTTTTCTTCGGAGGTGCAATCACATATTTATTCACCACACATATAGAGAAGGGAATCGGGTTGCAAATTAGATGGTCAAATTTGGCCTTTGTATATCTTCTACATTAGTTTGTTTTCTATCCTTTGTTCTTTTCTCTCCATTTAATGGAGGACAACTTAGGTAGAACCCTTGTGATAAAAATTACCTATTAGTTGTTGTATTTACCTTTTTTTAAAAAAATCAAAAGTTATAGTTTTACATACTTTACCTATAATTTTTGTCACGTATTCATGGGGAGATAATGTTACTTATTCTGACAACTAATGTACATCTAACAATATAATGAAGATCATGTTCATTTGTTACTTTCTTTAAGTAGTCAATTTAGAAATAATTTCTTCATAACATATGTTCTTCTCTATTTTGATGTTGATTTTAATATTGCATGCATATTTCTATTATTTATATATGTTTTTAGTTCGAGATCATAAGATTTTAGGATTAGACTTGATTAATTCAAAGTACTATTAAGTTCCCACCAAAAAAAACTAGTATTAAGTTTATATCAATAGAAGTTATATAGTTATTTTTTGAGTATTTTATTATATTTTTATGGTGAAAAGAAATTTATTTTAAAATATATTTCTAACAATTAAGATATGCACATGTATGCCGTTTCATAAATCTTTCATCATTGAGAAAGTTGATTATGGTGATGAAAGAGGAAAGTCTAAGTACATAAATATTATTATCAATCATATCGCCCTCTCATATAGTTATATTGTTACATCATTTGAATATATTTTTTTATCAAAATAAAAACAATTTGAATATTTTTAATATTAATATTTTTAATTCATTATTAATAGTAGCTTCATTGAGAACCATTATAAACGACGCGGAGAGATCAACAATATTGATAAGTAATACTTTAATGTAAGTAATTTTGGTGTTAACCACTAATGGAATATGCGTGAGATGAGGACTTTTTACTTTTTTCTTCTACACTAGCTGAACTCTTGCACTCGATGCGTGCAGTAAATAAATATGTTATATTTATAATTTAATAAACTTATTATATATTTTTTCAATTGAAGTGGATTATAATTATGGGGATTGAAATTATATTAGTTGTGAAATTATTTTATTAAGATATAGGTATATACATAGTATTGTGATAATTTTTATAGACATTTATATTTATATTTAGAGTTTTTATAGATAATATTTAATTAGTGAAACATAAACAATTTAGTGTCAAATATACATAACATGATTAGAAAGCGAATGTTGAAAAGTTAGTGAAATATGGACATCATAGTTACAAGTATTTAGAAAATAATTTGGGTTAATTTTTCTATGCAATTGATATTAAGGTGATGAGAGGGTAATATTGGCAACACAAAAGTTTTAGAGCACGTCGATCTTCTTAGTTTTTATTTTTTAAAAAAAAATAGGCATAGATATAAATATATAGCAGTATAAAAAAAGTTTCCATAGGAAATAATAAGGTAATACACAATAAGAGCAAATTACAATTGCATACAAATAATGGAGTGACCCTTTGTGGGACAATAAATCCAAATTTAAGCGAAATTTATTAACGAAAGCAAATTGGGCAACTATAATTGACCTAAGATTGAATTCAGAGAAGGGTAGTTCTGTGTCAAAGGCAAGAACTTGATAGTACATTTACAAAGTGCACATATCTAATTTTTACGTCTTTAAATTAAATATGTAAAATATCCATTTGATCTCGTGTTCTCCAAAATATGCTCTTGGTTACCAATTAGGTAAGCTAATCCAAAGTTTGATAACGACTTGTCCATACTCTGTATGGTTTGCTGGATATCCATGGCTATTAGCATTAGAACCAAATTTTTGCATTTGTAAGATTACAATAGATTAATAACATTGCAAATAGCTTTTAAAAAGTGGATGACAATTGAATTGATACAGCTTCTTATAAGCATTTGTCAATGTACATGACTTCGTCAATATTCTTTTGTTCATTGTAGCCTATTAGAGAGTTTAACATTGTGCTTGTTAGTACTATAAACATAGCTGACTATAAATGATTATTAATGCAAGTTGAATTAGCTAATCACAAGTTGGTCTTTACGTGGATAAATAAATTTTTGTAATGTTTAGTACTTATAAATGCATAAACATTTTAAGAAAGGAGCAGTTTGTGTTATATCTTTAGACCTTTTTAGGCATTATATAAAGGTTCTTGTTTTATATTCAAAAAGTACTGATGAATTTGGTGTGTACTAAGATGGAAAGAGAAAGGGTTTCTTAAAAAACATTTGAATTAACAAGAGACATACCCTAAAGTGGTTAATATAGTTAGTTTGATGTATATAAAAAATCTATAATTGCAATGAAACAAATTAACAAATGCATAATCACCCAAGGAATGAATTGACCAGCAAGTATAGGAAAAGAAGAAGAAGCAAGTAACACTCCTTAAGCCGCAAATAAGAATTATTTGAATTCCTACCCAAAACATGATCAATACAAATAAAATTAATTCGTATTCGTAAAGTCTTACAGAAAAAAATTCAAGCACTTGAATAATATAATTAGGCATTCATTTGAAGAGGAAAATTGGCAGGAGGAGAAGGAGAACATAATCCCTGTCTTTTTCAATCAAGCAGAACCAGGGGTTGTTGCATGAATTCGTATTTTAGACATGTAAATTATTTGCATTTTGAACCATGAGTTTTTTCAGAAAAAGGACAATAAAACAAATAAATAGCAACAAAGTAGACTAACTCAAATTCTCAGTTGAAGGGAACGCCTTGAAAATTGTTCAAATTTTATAATTTTTAAGAGTCTAATAGCAGAACACAATAAGCAAGCAGATGAACAGAAAATTGCTCAAACAGACAAAAGCGAGTGATTTGAACAAGAATGAGAGTGTCTTGTATCTCATCACCCTACAATTATATAATTTGAAAATTTTTAAGTAAACACTAATTAAACATAGAAACTAATACAACGAGTTCAATACATAACCGTATCACCTTATCATTTTGCATAACAAATTTTTGAAATTTAGTTTTTTGGTGAAATTGTAGGCCTCCATTTTTCAACAGACTTTAACCTTAATAGTGTAGGGTCCAGGTATTTAACTAAATAGGGGTTTTTAACAACTTTAGTAAAATAGACACACGAAAATACCCATATCCAAAGTATTTAACTAAATAGGGGTTTTCATAAATACAAATAGGATAAATAGACACACAAAAACACCCATATCCAAAGTATTTAGCTAAATAGGGGTTTTCACAAATGCAAATAAAGAGTGATAGAATAATAAGTGAGAGAATAGAAATACAATTTGTTTTTTACACCGGAAAGTATTCTGATGATGATATGGAGTTGCCATTGCCAACTCTCTCCATATTTAATTGATGAAAATATGAGGATTGCTATGCATGCATACTTCCTACTTTGAACCCATATCTAAAAAAATAATAAGTTGCACTTCTTGTTAATGATGATATGGAGGCACTCAATGACATAATGCAATTGGAGAGGTTTGTAAAGGTTTCCCTTTTGTGCATCCAAGAAGCTCCAAGCCCACGACCAACAATGAAAAAGGTTGTGCGGATGCTTGGGAAGCACGAGTTAATTTGATCATGTAACTAATAGAAGTATATCCCAACTTCATGGCAAAGATTGGGGCATTTTGCTATACAATTAATCTAGAAGATTGGGGCATTTTGTTGTACAATTAATTTAGAAGTATCATATGGTTAGTGATTCCCCAAATGACACAATCAACACTTATAACATTTACAAACAAAAAAGGGAAAAAACACCTTCATCATGGCTGTATCTCACACAAACAGACATCTTTTTCTAACATCCGAGCGAGTACACATAAATAAATGACACAATCAACACAAAGAGTAGAGAATTAACTATCTTTTAACTTGTTTCTCAAATGAAAAATATGATGTACAAGGGAAAAGCAAATGCCCACAGATCACGGATGCAAGGCCCATATTTCCATTAAAATGCTTTATAATTGATTATTTATTCTTTAGTATTCTAATTTTGCTTCTAATGGATTGATGCAATCCTAACGAATAATCAAATCAAACCAAGCTGAAAGTCGTAATTGAGCCCAAATCACCAAATTCACACATACCTAATTTTCATAAAGGGACAATAAAACAAATAAATAGCAACAAAGCGAGACTAACTCAAATTTCCAATGAAAGAAGTTAAAAATTGTTCAAATTATACAAATTTTAAGAGTCGAATAGCAAAACACATTTAGCAAGAAAATAAACAGAAAATTGCTCAAACAACGAGTGATTTGAACAAGTTGAAGAAGAGAGTGAAGAAAAACAAATAAAAAAATAAGTCCGATCTAAAAAACTAAAAGCCTGTTAGAAGAATGAGAGTTTAGCCATACCGATGATGATAAGTCGATGAGAAGGAATACAGATAAAGGATGCGCCATGTATAAATATTTAAGAACAAGATCCGAAGCATCATTATCATCATCACCATATATCAATTTGACAGGTGGGTATAATCCAAGGATATACAAACATTTACATTGAAATCGATGTCTTTTCTCACATTTACATGGGTTCTCAATAATTACACACTTGTAAATTACAAATGTTTCTCGGAGAATATGCAGCCCAGAAATTTAATCAAAACGCAAACGAAATGCGGTACCAACTATACTCAATATCACAACCGATTTACACCACCGTCTATCCCCATCAATTAGAAACAAAATAAACAAGTATACTCAAAATAACATCTACTAAAAGTTTAAAATTTAAAAAATGAACGAATTAGAATCCTAAGTACTGAGGAAGAGAGAGAGAACAAAAATCTACAGATCTGGATCTAGAACATGAATATGGAAGCAAGAACCAAAATAGCGGCAAATTTAGTGATAGCCACTCTGCTCAAGGCGGGGCGACGTTAGGAGTGGAGTTTAGGGTGTCGTCTCCCGCATCCACGTCTTCAAACGGCAGCATCGGTCGCCCCACGTCGATTGGTGTGAAACCCACAAGGTCGAGACCATCCACATGAACGTCGCCGGAACCCTTCCCTGGCCGATGTTTGCCGCGAGAAGAGGCTAATTGTCGTCAAGAGAGAGAGAGGAAATGGGGAGTAGGAGGAGGAGAGAGAGGAGAGGAATTGGCAACGGATCTGAAGTGAGAGATTGGTGCGAAACCCACAAGGTTGAGACCATCCACACAAACGTCGCCAAAACCCTTCCCTCGTCGACGTTTGCCGCGAGAAGGGGCTAATTGTCGCCAAGAGAGAGAGTGATGAAAGGAGGAGGAGGAGAAGAGGAGGAGAGAGATTATAGGAATTGGCAACGTTAGTGTGGGATATGAAGTTACGAGAGATAAATTTAGAGAGAAAGTAAGCGCAAAAAATAACCACCGATATAGCGAAATTTACATTAATACCCTTTTCAATGAACAAGTAACTTCGTCTTGTTGGTTTTTTAATCTCTTAAGGATTTATAGGTATACCTACCCATTTCCGACTATGATTTTTACTTATCAATATTTTATTAATTGAAACAAATTAAGTGTCTAGATATATATATTTAATATTTTACAATTCATACTCTAAATTTGACGAAATACGGACATCATCATCGTTGTTACCTTTGGGTTCCTGCAAATTAAATGACATTGATAAATATGAAAATATTTTATTGAAATGCACACGCTCATAGTAATTAAACATATTAAAGATAATACGTTTTCTTAAAGTTGGATTGTTACAATCTTCCCGCTTAAAATAAGTTCTGTCCCCAAAACTTGTAAATGAAAAAATATACACATTATTTCAAAGTATATGTGGATATTCATGTCGTCTTATGTTTCCATATGGTTTCGAGTTAAAGTATAATTTGACCATGAAAATTTGAATATAAGAACGATTTTGGTACGAAGTTGTTTGATCCTTCGATCCAAGATTTGGACTGGATACTCTTCATGTGTTAAGTTACGGGTTTTTTCCATTTATTCAACCTCTATAATATGGCACGGGTCGGATATAAGCTGAAGTTGAGATATGTGAAAAACATTGTGGACATGTTCTAGATTGACTGGTAAAGATGATTTGTAGACCTCGGGGTTTAATTTTTGAATTATCTCATATGTAAACCAGCCACTAGCGAGATGATTAGCGTAGTGAAAATGAAGGTCGAGAAGTCGTTACCGCCGCCCTTATCCGTGGACAGGGGCAAGACTTAAGTCGATAAATCTAAAATTTGATCATTAGTTAACAACGAGCGCAATAAAAGGTAATACTTAAACTATAAATTTTACAAAGTGTAATTAACATAACGTTTGACCGACCGGACAACATTTCTCAACCACCATTATCCCAAAAAGGTACCACTGCGAGCCTCTACTTCGAATATTCATGACTTGTTACCTCCAACATTGTTACCTAAAATAAAACAAGAAAACATTTTGCAAAGTGAGTCGAAACTCAATACGCCCATTATTATGTAGTAAGTTATAAGATTTTTGAGTTGAGCACGTGCATTTCAATTCATTTTATAAATGAGGTAGAGATAATAACTTAAAACAATTGCTAATTAATTATCCGAGTGGTTGCCCTTGCGATTATCGGGTTTTCCCTAAATGTGCACATACCCAAACCGATCAAGAAGTCCAGTTTGTTGGGGTCACATGTACAGTGTGACCAATTATGATAATTGATGATCATGATAGTAGATGAGTGGGTCCACTTTTATATGGCAAATACTTGTTTGCAAATGTTCTTTTTTGTTGTTAATATCGACCATATCCGACCTTGATTTTTGAATGAAAACTTAAAAAGTATAATCGATGAACGTATCTCACAGGCTGAGTTTGATTTTATTCTTAATGACTTTGGTGCAGGACCCTAAACGCGTGTTGGCCAATGGCCCCGAATAAGGTTTTACAAAATAAAATTTCGTTAAAAATCTTAGGTCTCGGTTAGTCAATCAATATTAACTTTTAACTTTAACTTATACCTTTGGTCAATAATTATGATCTATTCATATTATAGTTAACATGGTTTATGATTATATAACTAGTTGTACATGCATTATTTTATTATTTTCAATTTCCTTCAAAATATCAATTATGTATTAAGTAACCTCAATCATGTAAGCATATAAACATTTTATTAGAAATTTGCTTCATTATTATTGAACCTAAACATGCATTATATCGCTATTCACTTATTTACTTAAGCATGTATTTAAAGTTAAAGCATGTATTTAAAGTTAACTTATTACTTAAGTATGCTTATGTCAATATTAATTTATTACTTAAACATGCAAATGAGTTCTTTTTAATGAACTAAATTATGCATTATAACAATATTAATCTTATTATATGTCATATTATTTTCTTTAATTACCTAAACATGTATTATAATAAGATTATTCAAAATTTGCCTTAACTAAATCATGCATACATAACTTAATTTTATTTTATAGACTAACATAATTTTTATTCTTTAATTTTAAACTTTACCTATAATATTTTTGTATGTTTATAGAAGTAAATAATTTAAATACTAAAGCCCAAATTATAAAAACTTAGGTTTAGGGTTTTTTCCTAGGAAAAAGAGTGGAGGAAGATATCAAGAGTTGTGGTGGAGTTTAGTGGTGGTTGATGGCGTGGACTGGCGGTGGTAGGGCGGCGCTCGGCTGCAGGGGCGGTGTCGGTTAGTGGTTGAGGTGGTGGCAGGTTTTGGGTGTTTTAAGGGTGATATATTAGGGTATATAAGAGGAGAGAGAGTGTGTGTGTGTATGTGTTTGGGTGGCTGTGATGGCGGTGGGTGGTGGAAATGGTGATTGTGGTCGGCGGCTGCAGGTAGTAGAAAGGTCCGACGTCGGCTGGCGGCCAGGTGTTGGTCGGTGTGGATGTGAAGATGGAAGGGTGTTTTGATGGTTTTTGTGGGCTTTTGAGGGTTTGAAGGTATCCCCGGATGGTGGCTATATGGCGGTCGGTGGACGGTAGTAGGGGCAGCGGAAGGTGGCCAGCGGGACTGGCCGGTGATGGGTGGCGGATGGTGTCGGTGGGTGCCTGTAGTGGTGGCTGTATTTATTTACAAAAGAGTGAAAGATGGTGGTGGAGGGTTGGTGATTGAGGTAATTTTGGATGGTGTTTTGGTGGTAGGGAGGCTGGAGTGGTGGTTGGAAAGTGACGAGAGGGTGTAATGACGAGGCGGTGGACAGGACGGTCTGGTGGTGGATGGTGGCACCAGGCGGTGGGTGGCTTTGGTGGCGGTCAAAGGTGAGGACGAGGAAAGTGAGGGAGGAGAGAGAAAATGCTAGTGCAGGTTTTTAGGGCACTAATTTTTTGATTTTTAGGCCTATTTATACTAATTGTCATATTTATCTGCATGAATTAGTTGGCAATTACATGATTTCTTGCTTTGACACCTAGCTAATGATCCATACTTAACTTGGATGATTTGGCTTGCTTGGGGTTGTGTTTAGTGGAATTTGGTGTTAAAATTTTACTTGGCAAATTCATCCTAATCTAATTTTATTTCATTATTATTATTATTATTATTATTATTATTATTATTATTATTATTATTATTGTCATTATTATTATTTATTATCATTATTCATTTTTGCTATTATTTGGTATGTGGTATGTTTATTTTAAATATTTGTTTGTTATAAATAAATCGTACTAGTTTTTATTTGTATATATATATATATATATATATATATATATATATATATATATATATATATATATATATATATATATATATATATATATATATATATAATTGAATTTATATGAAAATATTTATGTTTTAAAATAGGAATTTAAATGTGGCTGATATGAATATAATTTTATTAAACAAAAATTAGTATCTCAATAATATGTTGTGATTAATAGTTTGCAAATTATATTTTAAATTTTATAAAATATGGGTCATCCATCGTCAGTCGTTCATATGTGGGACCTACAAAAATAATATTGATACATATACATCTAATATGACATGAAAAATTTTGAAATTGAAATGCACGCGCTCATAGTAAGTTAGTGTATTATGTTAATATATTTTCTATATGTAACATAACCTCGAGCTATTCACACCATTGCCGCCGATAGCATCACCACCACCACCTTTACCGTAAGCGAACCGGATGCGGAATCACCATCCCCGACTCCTATTCCCTCGAATGACTCAAATGAAGTTCGCATGGTAATTGATATTCCCAAGTCACCTGAGTTAGTAGTTATCTATACAAATGAAGAGGAAGAAGATCCGAAGGAGACCACGAGGAGCCCAAAGTGGAGATAATAGATATCGGTTCGGACTCGGAGGAGGAAGACAATTCGGGTGACTCGGACTACAACCTCCACGGCGACCATTAGCTTACTCGTCTAACATCTTTTGCATAGGTCTAGAACGGCCTCGATAATCGGATTTGTAGCTAGACTTTTTGTATAGGTATGATGTAGGAAAATTAAAATTGTACGATGTAGCCAAACTTGTTGGTAGTAATCACCTACAATATTTTTAAAATCTAGGCAAAAACATATAGGATTGTAAGCTAGAAGGAGGTGTACTCTGTAAGTTATTGTACATAAACCCTAACCTTTTGTATACATCTTTGTAGTTAAATTTTGTTTTAACATGTAAATTTCTTATAAAATAATTTTAGATTATAATAATGTACTTGTGAGAAGTATGATACTATGGGATAAGTAAATAAAATAAGAATAACTACATTTGTTTTGTAGAATGTCTCGAGCTGTGAGTAACAACTAAGGAAGGAATAATGGCTATGGACAAACAGAAAGAAAACCAACCATCAACCTTGAGGTACCTGCTAACTCACAACAGGAAAGTGACCAAACTCGGTTCATCGCCTTTGTCCACCCAAACTCATAAGAGAATGCCAACCCTATGTATTGGGGAAACCTTATCCAAGAATTATTAAAAAGGATACCTACCCCTACGGCCTCAACTGGATCTTCCAATAATATAGAAAAATGGGTAGATAGGATGGCCTAAAACAACCCCAAAGTATATGATCGGAAAATTGACCCAATGGAGTAAGAAGAATGGATTATAGAAAATATTTTTGCAATTATCGAGGTATCCGAAGACAAGAAAGTGGTTATAGGAACATTTTATTTATTCGAGAGAGGGACATATGGTGGAGCACCATTAAAGGAAGATGCCAAAGACCCGAGTTTACATGGCCCGAATTTTTGAAAGAACTTAGGGCTAGATTCTACCCTACCTTGGTGTAATTTCAAAAGGAAAAGGAGTTTTTAGAATTACGAATGATGTAAAATATGATGGTGATGCAATACTCCGCTAAATTTAATGAGTTAGCTCAATTCGCTCAGGATTTTGTGGCTACCGAGTGAATGAAGATGTTGAGGTACGAGGAAGGTTTAGCCCTTTTCATATGACACCAAATGGTTGGATAGCCGATAAAAACCACCCAGGAATTATATGAGAGAGCAACTGAAAATAGAAAGAATAAAGGCGGAACTAAGGGCTTATAGAATGGGGAATTCCAAACGGAAATGGAATGATCGGGAAATCAAAATCGAGTGGAAATAATACGCTTAGGACAACCAATTCCAATCAAAACAAAAACCCCACTACCTCTGAGCTATGTGGAAAATGTGGTAGGACCAATCACATCACAGTAAATTGTAGAATGGGGACAAATAAATGCACCTAATGTAGAAGCGTTGATCATTGAGTATCTAATTGCCCAAAGAGACAAGGGGATGTGGAAGAGGGAACGATAAGGCCAATACCCAATGCACACTCAGGACCTGTACCAGCTAACCCTATTCATATAAACGAGTATAGTTCATGAGAAAAAGAATACAGCTGATATAGGTACATTCTAAAACTCTTATTCTAAGTTCATAATATTTTCTTTATTTTACGCATTGACTAACCCGAAATTCTTGTATGTACTATTATTAGTTCACTTGAGTTCCCAACTAACTTAGCAGAATACAACCTTAACCAAAATACCAAACGAGTTTTCCCAGGGTGGTAAGTGCCCATTTCTCTATAAAAAAATACTAGATGGTTGAAACTGAATACAAACTGAATTACAATATTACAAAGACTTCTAACGTTAGAAACTAAGGAAATTAAGTCTTTTGGAGGTGGAATAATAGAATTCAAAATATTCAAAAGTTGACTGCGTCGGTTCCAATGACCAAATCTAGATGGTTGAAACAAATCATACTCCTCAACGCCAGCTCCAACGCCATAAGCTCTGCTTGTAAAGCTGATTGGGCAAACCCTGACACAACATCCGACGGAGGCCCAGTCCCATTTCCTAATCGTGCCCAAGCAAATCTCCTGGAGCATCGCCTAATGGGAGATACTGATGGATTAATCTCCACCCAAAAACTTAAATTTTTGGCCTCATTCTAAGACCCCAAAAATGCAGAATTCACATTCAATAAATACGTAATCAATTCGATAAGTCAATACTTCCTTGACTTGATAGTATATTAAAATATGCCCCTAAGGTCAAAGCACAAAATGTAAATGTGATGTTATTCTCGTTCAAGACATATGGCAATAGGGTGGAGTAAAAAAGATAGAGATAGGGTGGAGTAAAAAAAGATGGAGTGTGAAGAGAGCGAAGAGAATCTACTGCCCTTCCCTCTCCCCCTTCCCCCTCCATTCCAGTTTCTTCCGAGAATGTTAACTCCCCACATCGTCCTACTGTTGGTCAACCTCCAAGATCCCCCGTTGACGCACATGGACAACCGTTCTTTTGATAAGCTGTCCTTTATAGACGTTCTTTAAGGAAGCTCAAACTGGAAGATCTGCATGCATGAATTAGAAAATGAAATGTGGTTCAAAAATTCTCTAGTGGAAGAAGAAGCGGGGCCTAACATCCCTTTCAAGGTCAAATTTTTGTCAAGTCAGTTGAAACTACTGAGAGCTCCCTGGGCTAATACCCTCATGGGTAAGATTCTGGGAATGTATGTAAGGTATGACATTATGCAATCTAAAATCTGAAATATGTGGAAGGTTGCTGGCCCTTTGGAAATCATTGACATAGGTAAAAACACTTTTCTTTTCCGTTTTCAAAATAGTGTTGATCTTGAAAAAGTCCTTATGGGAGGACCTTGGTTTATTTTTGCCATTATATCATGCATGCTAAGTGACAGCCCAACTTTCGACCTTCCATGACCCCGTTCACCTCAATGATGGTGTTGGTTAGGTTCCCTGAACTCCTAGTGGAGTATTTTAACAAACTGGCGCTGTTTGATATTGCCAAAATTATAGGAAAATCTATCAAAGTTGATCTTGCCACTAGCACTATTCGTAGAGGAAGATATGCTAGAGTCAGTGTTGAAATTTCGTTCGCTAAGCCCCTTGTCCCAAGATTCTGAATAGAAAATGCCTAGCAACAGGTTGTTTACGAAAACATGGACCTCCTCCTATGTCTTCAATGTGGTATGTTTGGTTATACCAGTCACAAGTGCCCTACCTCCATATCATCGAACTCCATTGGGGCAAGGTAGAACCGAAGTTTAGGAAAAGACAAAATGAGCCAAGTGGACCAGAATAATAATCACGATAGTAATAAGCATGCTGATACCTCCAACACTAGCAATAATAATGCTTTAAAGATTCAGGAGCAAAGCAATAATCCATCTACCTATTTTGGCATTATTCATGAAGGAAAAAACAAAGATGAGGAAATGTGGGCGGTTGTGTCCAGTAGATGAAATAGCAAAAAAGAGTCCAGTAGACCCAGAGTTAATTTTTCTCAGCTCCAAAACACCAATCTGGCTGGCCATAAGATGGGCCGAGCCCAAAATGAAGGGATAAAATTGGACACATTTGAAAGGAGAATAGAAGGCCTCCACCCTAGTATTGGAAACCAGCGATCCAATTTGGACATGCAGAAAACGTATAACAAAGTGAGGCCCTAAACGAACCGAACAATCAGATGAGAACACAATTGGAAAGGAGGAGGAATTCGATCATGGTAATCATGAAGATATTATGAGGACAGCGCCCCATGCAAACGTAAAAAACCTTCCACTAATGTACAATTAATGGAGGAAGATAGGAAGGATTGCACCCTATTTAATCCTTCTGATAGGCCCTTGCTCAACGTGTCCAAGCTCAGCTCAGACTTTATTTCGGGTGGAACGCCTCTTGAGTTATGTAACAATCCATCCCTAATAATATAATTAAGTTTAATGCATTAAAGATTAGTTTGAGCGCGTGTATTTCAATTTTTGAATTTCATATTACATTATATATGTGTATATAGATATATATATCAATGTTGTTTAAAGTGTAGGAACCAGGATGATAGCAACGACTGACGCACGACTATATTTCGTAAATTTGAAAAAATGATTCGAAAAGATATCTGTCAGCTTATCATTTCCATAAATAACTTTATTTCAATTAATAAGTATTGTGAAGATTTTATTCAGAAAATATGTAGATTTTATCGAAATTATTATTTTAAAATGTTAATATTTTTATAATTGATTTATTTTGATTTCGAAAACTTTTGTAAAGTGAGACTAATATGATTTATATATATATATATATATATATATATATATATATATATATATATATATATATATATATATATATAAACCTAATAATATTTAAAATAAAAATAGGATAAATTAGTATAATAAAAATATTAATAGAAGAAGGTGTGTTAAAAATTAGAAGTTAGAGTGGGTACGTGATACATGAAGAATTGGGCCAGAAGATTAGAGTTCAGTCGGCTGACCCATTTAAAGAGAAGGCAAAGGGAGTATAAAAGCAATAAGATAACCGAAGCCGTGATTATCCTAAACCTAAATATGATAAACTCACAGCTCTCTCTCTCTCTGCGTAGCCACCCACGCCTCTGCCTTTTCCCTGTTCCGTTGTCTCCACCTCCAACCGACAGCACCGGCGGCACTCTTGTCGCGCCGACAGCCACCGTCACCATCACCGGCACCATCATCAAACCACCCAAAATCACATGCCTCTCACTTCACTTGCCTCCTCTGCCTCTACACCCCCTTATCTTTCGCCTCAGCCACCGAAAACACCACCACGGCACCATCGACAGCCGCCGCCACCACCAGCTACCGCCCGGCAACTGCCTAGTAGCACCAACACTACCTGGGCCACCCCAAAAACATCGCTAACCGCCACTATCACCTCTGTTTCTGGCCGATTTCCGCCATCATCTGCCGCCACTCTCTGCCACCCTTTGCCACCGGCGCCGCTCGCTACTACCGGTGACTACTTCAGCCACCGACCGTTTGTTTGACTTCTGTCACCCTCTAACTCTCAAACACCACCCAACTTACCATCCTCAAACACCTAGATTAACTTCCTCCACCTATTTCTTAGGGTAAATTTTCAGATTTACTTCTTTTAATTCGAATATTTAGGTTGTAATCAATTGTTCTTTTTTAGTATTATCCAAAAGAAATTGGAGATTAATGTTTGATGGTATTACGTGGATGTTTGATTGATTCATGAAATTTAGGAAAATCTTGGTGATATTTGATACATACTTGGATATATTAAAATTAAAGGAAATTTGTGGTGAAAGATATTCATGAGTTATAAATTATTTTGATTTATTTTTATGTTTATTTGATTTAATGGTAATTTTTGAAGAATTGAGAATAGTATATAGTAAGACGTATGGGAAGTAGGATTATTAAATTGTATGAGAATATTACACAAGGAAATAAGCATTTTCTTGTAAGTTAATTTATGATGTTATGAATTAGAATAGGTTAGAAGATAAATACATAAATGAACGAATAAAGGTATATGTATAATAAAATAAATAATAATAATACTTAAAGGTTTCAATAAAAGTATAAACTTCGTTGGTTTTAAAGCAAATATTATATTGTGTTAATACTAATACTATTTATTCATAGTAAATTTTTTAGAGAAAAATAAGATAAGTATTTGGTGTTAATATATATATCCATATGTATGCGTTTTTATAAAATAAAATAAAGGAATCTTAAGATTAGGGATAACATTAATATTATTTAGTAAAAATTGACATTGTTGGTCTTCATTTGAAATAGCCTTGAAATGATTTAATAAATAATAAATAAAAATTTAATTTATTAATGAAACTTTTATATCTCTACTTAAGGTCATCAAATATTGTGCGTTCATTCGATTCTACCCCAAAAGGAAAGAAGAACATCAACATAAAGTATGTTCATTGATCGTGTCTTTTAGTATTTCAATTATAAATCAAAGTCGGGTATGACTTATTTCAATTACAAAGAATTACTTACAAATAGTATTTGTCATCATTAATATGGACATGTTCCATCAAGTACCATTATTTGGTATGCCTCAATATTCAAGTTAGTCACACCGTACATGTTGGCCGCCTTCAACCGTACTCTCCGATCCATCCAGGTGTGTACACATACATTTAGGGAAACCCCGATGATCGTAAGGGATCCATTCAAATAATAAACAAGCAATCGTTTTAAATTATGCTCTCCCCTCAATTACAAATGAATTGAAATGCATGCGCTCAAGTCAACTATTTAATAACATTTTATTTCTACAGACATGTTAGTGAACGTATTGAGTTTCAACTCAAGTTTTGAAAATATTTTTCTTGTTTTGTTTTAAGTAAGAATATTAGAGATGACAAGTCGTTAAGGAATTTTGTTCGAGACTTAGGGGCTCGGCTCACAGTGATGACCTTTTGGAGAATAGTGAGCGAGTGTTGTTGTTTGAAGTTGTCCTATGCTTTGGGTTATAATGTACTCGTTGTTTGCTTTTGTGCATAGTATAGTTTCTTTTTGTTATTGACGGTTAAGATAATGTAATTAATGTTAAATAGTTTTGTATCCGACTCACAATAACCTTGCCCTTCCCGCGGGTAAGGGCGGCGAACGACTCCTAACTCTCTTTCCGCCTCGCTAATTATTAGTTAGCAGTTTATTTAGACTAAACTAATGATTATGGGTTGTTGGCGTTAGAAGTTCCCACCTTTACTTGATATTGTGCCTTATTCATTCCCCTCTGTTTCTACTCCTACTTGTATTTCACCGAATCCCACTTCATCTTCCTTTGTCAACTCTGTTCCTCCTTGCCCAACTCTTCCCTCCTCTCGATACCCTCAATGGCAACACCCTTAAATTTTGACTTTTCTCCCTCCCTCTCCCCAATCCAGCTCAACCATCGGCTCTCCTAGGAACGTCACCTATTCTTGACCTTCCCAACTCACGGTCTATGGGAGATCATGAACCTTCGCCATCGGAGACGAACTACAAAATTCTAGAGGATGCCAATCTCTCACCAAAGAGAGCCATGCAAGTTCGACTAATCGCTGGTGGCCTGCCCCTTGCCATCCATCTTCAACACCACCCCTCCTTCCACCCCCGACTACAAGGATCCCTCCCTATTTCTTAGGAAGAACGGGAATGGAGGTAAGCATGTCAAGGCTAGACCAATTCATTATGGCCTTCACTCCTATGGAAAAATTTAAAAACCTAAAGCTAAACGGCATGTTCACTTTCAATCGTACACTAGACCCGGAAATCAAAGTGTCCCCGAAACCACAAGGCTTCAATCAAGAATTCCGTCTAAATCTAATTCAGCCTCAATCGAAAACCACACCCAATCAACATCCAAAACTAATCCTCTACCGGAGGAGACGAAGCAAAAATTTCCCACCCCTTATCCAACCATGATGAATCCATCTAACACCAAAATTATTGTGCTGGAACGTTAGGAGAACTCGTATCCACAACCTTTAGGTTTTTATCATGGATGTTGTGTACCAAGCATAACCCTATAATTCTCATACTCCTTGAGTCATCACATCTTGGTCAATATGCGGATACGATAAAGGCTAAGTTTGGTTTTCTCGGATCATCGTTATGTCACTCCTAACGAGGAATAGAGGGGGCATTGTTCTTTTTGAGAAAGCCACGATTATGGTGCTTGATTTTATAACACCCGGACCAGAACTCTTCTACTGCTTAATTAAGTTTGAGTCCACCGAACCTAAGGTGGTGATAATAGTCATGTATGCTTCTAGCAACTCTAATGCTAGGAAAGACTTTTGGAATTCCTTGTCTCTTAACCCTCCCCGACTAGCCAATCCGAGATGGTCATAGGGGACCTCAACAATGTTACCAACGAGAATGGAGAAATATGGAGGTAGAATTTGTAACCCTTCATAAGCTTCTAATTTTTTGATTGGATGGATGTTTAGTCTCTTATTGATATGGTTTTAATGGGCTAGGTTTTACTTGAACTAATGATCGTGAAGGCTTTGACCGAGTTCAAGAAAGATTGGATAGAGCTTTGATAAACCCGGCCAGAATCCATATACTACCCTGAAACCAAGGTAACTCATCTTCCCGGGTGACTTCGATCACTGCCTTATTCTCATTGAAAATAACCCACATGCCACTAGATTCAGCCACCTTTTAAGGGCTCTCCTGCTTGGCATTACCACTCTAGTTCCAGAATTTCTTCGATAAAGCATAGAACCCTAATGTCCCCTTTGAGGATAATGCAGCGAGATTCAACGATTAGGCCACAAGCTGGAATAGGGTGATTTTTGGTAACATTAACCATAACAAAAATAGAGTGTGCGCTAGACTATGGGGCATTCAAAAAGCTCTATCCAAAAAAGTTATCCATTTCCTTGTGAAACTTGAAAAAGACCTTAGGATTTACTATAACACTCTTCTTAAAATGGAAAAAAGAATGTGGGATTAGAGAGATAGAATTAACAAGCATCTGTTCAATGACTTAAACACTAAGTACTTCCACATCGTCACTAGAGTCGAGGCAATATCGAAAGAAAATAACCTGCCTAAAGAATGAAGAGGGTAGTAGGGTGTCGGGAGAAACAAATATTGTTGAATTAATACATATATATTTCAATAAAATTTTCCAAACTAGCAAAAATTGTGGGTCTATGAGTAGAAGCCCTTGGAACTTTTTGAACTTCAGTTTAACACTCCTTCTTTGGAAGAAATAAAGACTTCTACTGACCAAATGAACCCCACAAAGTCACCTGGACCCGATGGCTTCTATGCTTTTTCCTAAAAAGTATTGGCATATCTTCGGGCCAAACATCACTGAGCTTATTATTGAATGTTTTCTCGAACCAAGAAAGATTGATAACATTAATAAGACCTTCTTATGCCTTATTTCAAAAAGACCCTTGGTGGAATGTGTTATTGATCTTCGGCTAATAACCCTTTGTAACACCTCTTACAAAATTATGTCCAAAATACTAGTTAACAGAATCAAGCCGATCCTCCATGATATCATCAATTCGGCTCAATCTGGTTTTGTCCGGGAAGAAAAATCACGGATAATATCCTCCTTATTAAAGAGTTGGCTTTCCACATCTATCAAAGCAATACCAAATCAAAACCCATGGCTTTAAAGATTGATCTTACCAAAGCCTATGATACTTTGGAATGAGATTTTATCCGTGAGACCCTTGTTGATATGAATTTCCCTCCTCAGCTCATTAGAATAATCATGGCTTATATCACCTCGACTAGAATCAAAATATTATGGAATGGCAAACCGGGTGAAAACATCCATCTTTCTAGAGGCATAAGGCAATGGGACCTGTTGTCTCCATACATTTTTGTTCATTGCATGGATAGACTATCAAGACTTATTAAGCAAAAATTTGCCAATACAAAATCAAAACCACTTAAGATAAAATCTTTGTCGATCTCCCATGCCTTCTATGTAGATGATGTCATTATGTTTGGAAAGGCCGATCTTGCTAATATAAGAGTTATCATGGACACTCTTGATGATTTTGGTTAAATGGCTAGATTGCATATCAAAAGGGCTAAGTCTCATATAATTTTTCCTAAGATTTCCATTATAGAATTAGACGTATCCTAGCGGCCTCTATTAGATGCCCTGCCTCTACTTGCTTTGGTAAATATTTGGGTGTTCCTATTTCTCACAAAAGTCCCAAGCACGGTGACTACTCCGACCTACTCAATAATTCCAAAGTAATCTTGCCCATTGGCAGACTAAGTTCGTTAACCTCGTAGGAAAAGTGAATCTCATTAAATTTGTCCATATTTCCCTTCCGGTGTATCATTTACAAATTGATTGCATCCCGTTTAGAAGGATTTTTGATATGCATAAGCTGATCGGAAAATTTCTCCGGAATAAGCTTAATAAGATTTATTATCTTCCTAGAGTCAAATGGGAAGTGGTCACCTGGGGGTCTCGGCATTAAGAAGATTGACAAGTGAAATCTCTGCTTTCTTGCGAAACAACTTTGGAGAGTTGTCCAAAATGAACAAGTTTTATGGGTCCAACTTCGAGGGCCAAATATTTTGACACTGAATGCCTTGACCTCTGCTACCCTAAGCCTCACCATTCGCCTATCTAGCGAAACCTTCTCAAAGCCAAACATTTGGTATCCTCAAATACTATCGTCAAAATTGGTAATGGTCGGGTGACTTCTATATGGTTTGTAAATGGCTCCCTTGTTGACCTCTCATTGAAGCTATGAATGTTAACCTACCTCGAGCAACTGAACATTTATGTGTTTCCTCTTTTGCTCCCGAGAGGACGATGGAACCTTTGATGAATTAATGACGGGTTCCCCAAAGACATTGTTGAACTAGTCCTTAAACTCCCTCCCCGTCGCCTATATTGTCCAAGGACAAGGTTATATGGGAATGCTCCACTAATGGATCATTATCTGTCTAGAAACTTTATAAAATCACCAACCTAGGACAACCGGTCCCCCTCCCCCAATTAGATGGAATGAAATTTGGAAGAATGGAGCTAAATTCAAACAACGAACCTTAATGTGGTGTGCGAGGCTTTGAGGGATTGCCTATGGTCGAGTTGCTTGGGTTAATGGATCCCTAACATGAACCCTAAATGTCCAGTTTGTTGGAATCCTTCGAAACTCACCTTTATCTTTTTAGAGACAGCCCCTATACAGACTGCTACGTGGGTCAAATTCATGAATAATAATTATCCTATTCTGGTTGCCAAGTTTTATAATGAAGACTGGACACAATGGATTAATCTTAACCTTAGGCAAAACAAATACTAGGTCTCGAGATTCTTGGCCATTTGTTGGCATATTTGGAATTATCATAATAGGTATGTGTTCACCAATGCTCGCCAATGATCCATACTCTATGGAATGATATTTGCTCGGATATTAAAGTGTCTAATGAGATTTTAAGAGTGTAGGGACTGAAATTTCTAAAAATACCCCGGTGGTTCTTTGGACACCAGCCACTAACGCCCACTTCAAGCTGAATATTGGCTACCATTGGCATGGAGAAAGAGGAAGGTTCATCGTTGCGGGTGTTATGAGAACTAATAGACATAGTTGGTTCTTTGAAGTTCACTACTACCGTCTATAACAACGAGTACTATCATGGCTATGCTTGAGGGACTTAAAGAATCTCTTAGGAAAGCATGGGAATTTGGTATTCCCAAATTTGAGATCGACACGGAAATTGAAGCCATTAACAAGCTTCGGGAGGAAGGGGAATTTAGCAATGACCCCACTTGCTTATGTTGTTGGAGAAACCAAAAGTCCGATGCAAAATCAATGGAGCATTAAAATTAACTATGTGATCAAACAAGTGAATATGGTGGCAAGCTGCTCCGACCATTCTCAATGAAGACCAAATGGAACCGCTGAGATTTCTTAATCTTCCACCTCCCCAAGTGAAATGGATCCTCAAGGCTGACGAAGAAGTGCTTAACATCAACAGTTTGATTCGGACGTATCTCATGGAAGCCATTAACAACTAATGATCTGTTGTTTCTCTATCTCGTTGTATCCGATGTGGTCTTGTTTCTTGGTTAGGATGGATTAGGGTTTTGGGATAGTGGTTTTCTCTTGCATGCTCTTTGTATGGCTTGAACCGATGAATTTTGTTTTCCCTTTTCCTAATGGACGGTTGTACTTAATTTTCTATTTATGTCATTTGCTTTCCAAATAAAAAAATATATGGCAATAAAGGTGGTTTATCGCCATCCTAACTTCTGGACTAATTCATTTTATACTTTGTTCCAATAATCAAATGTAAATAAATATTATTTCATAATTATTAAAACAAAATAATAATACTAAAACAACGTAAATAAATCGGAACAAAAACTAAATCAACCGTTTTCAAGGAGCCGTACAATCAAATGCGGTCAAACAACTAGTGGTAGAAAACGGAAAGCCTCAATTTCGAGCTTTGAGAGTCATGTTAGCTCATCATCAAGTCAACTACCAAGTGTTGGTATATAATTATATTCTTAAATAGTTTTAAAGTTGAGCACGCTAATAACTAACGTAAATACAAGATGTATCATTATTGTTATTTTATGTTCAAAGTTTGAATTATTTACGTCTAAATCTTGTTCTTTTATGGTGATATGAATTTTGTAGTTCTAAGTTAAATCCCTAATCAAGCTATGTTTGCATGATAAATATTGAAATTCATTTTAATTATGTATCCATTATTAAGGTTATTTTAAATAAAAAAGGAAAAATAAAGATAATGACAAAAAGCTCACACCTACTTCTTTATTTATGTTAAAAACCTAAACAATTATATCAGAGAATATTCTATCCTTTTACTAAGATTAGTCAAAGGTAAAATTTTCCTATAGTTCAAGAGACATAAGCCTCCTTTTTTTCTTTTTCATTTTAAATTCTTGAAATCCATTCCTATTTTCACCCAACCCAACATAAATAAAAGGGGAATTGGACGCCATTAATCCAAAGTTTGGGGATGTTGGAAGACATTAATCCCAACTGGAGAATTGGATGCCAACACCCCCAACTTTTGACCTATTTACATTTCTTGCACCGCTATCGAGTTGAACTCGGTTGTTAAATGACGTGGAGGCGGTACTATTACACATGGACAATGACGACGGCGACGATGATGATGATAATAATAATAATAATAATAATAATAATAATAATAATAATAATAATAATAATAATAATAATAATAATAATAATAATAATAATAATAATAATAAATTTTATTTATTGTTTGGATGAAGATGGTAAAAAAATGCAATTAAACCTAATGTCTTTACCCTCTCGTGTTGTGTTCTCTATCTCTCTTTAGGGGTAAAGATATTAGGTTTGACTTGTATTTTTTATCACTTTTGCTAAATTGTCATCCAAAAACTAAATAATTTTTTATTTATTATCCACGTGTAACGACCTATTGTCCATGTGATTCAACAAGCAAAACTCGGTGGTGGTGCAAGAAATGTAAATAAGTCCAAAGTTGGCGTCTAATTCTCCGGTTGGGATTAATGACGTCCAACACCACCAAACTTTGGATTATTGGGGTCCAATTCCCTAATAAAATATTATCATTCAACAAGGACAGCAGTAGAAGGGGCCATGGGTCCCCTTCCCCTCCCGAATTTATAAAATTATTAACAAACTTTAGATTATTAGTAATGTGAAGTTTGGTCTTTTCTCTACCGGTGTTGGTCGTCTCTATCCTTGCATAAAGTTAACAAGCTTCACATTATCATAAACTAGTCTACACCCGTGCTATGCACGGAGTAATGTTGTACAATGCATACCTTAAGAAATTTTTAAATCACGCAGCGATATTGTACTTCGAGTTTCTTTTTTCGATAATTTGATTTTATTGAATGGTTTCACTTTCAACAACATTCTTCTACATGTTATCCCCTCATAGCGAAAACACTTTCGTGACTCATCAAAGTTATCAGAACCTAATACATAAAAATCATTGGAGTCCAACACACATTCATCTTCTAATCATTCTAAATGTCAAAAGAATAAATAAAGAATCTAAAATACTAAATAAAAAGAATGTTAAAAAAATATCATCAAGGTTTTAAGATGACACTCGTGATTTGAAACATTAACAAGTCATACCCCTCTAAGAATCAAACAATTTAAATAAACCCTACTCATACAATTATAAAAACGAGTGTGACAATATGTTTGGGTATCAAAAGGCAAATATATTAGTAGAAAAAACAATAATATATGACTGATAGATATTGAATTTGATGACCTATAAATGACAATAAATATCATTATGTCACAAATTAATATTACAATACAAAGTACATCAAATCAATAAAAGAATATCAAACTTATAACTCATAACTCTCTACAAAATCAATACTAATTTAACTTAATTGACGCCTAGATAAATTTTTATATGCAACCAACCTATTAAAATATTATTGACTTAAATATCATACGAACTCTTAAAAAGTACACATATACCCATAATGGGATCTCATTTTTAAAAATTATAAGGTGAACATAATGATATATCCATTCATACCTACCTCCGCACATAAAGACAATAGATTTTCCTCCTACACTCTTCGATCATCTTCAAGATGTTATAGACAATAAAAGTTAATTATAAATAACTTCAAGCCGAGACTCCAACCTCTTAACCATAAATAACTTTACATTGAAACTTCACCCCTTATCTTCTAATGCATCCTTAAATCAGTTGTATATGCAAAGCATTTGCCCAACATCCAACTTAGTTTGAAAAATGGATTCATACATTTTAACTTTGCTTCGGCGCTTTCAAAACTGAATTTGTAGTTATATCTATTCTCTAAAAGTTATAACATTCTAATCATCTAAAAGGGAATGAGAAAATTCATTAAAGATTAAATTTACTGGTATTAAACATTCACATGCAATAAGAAAAGTATGGTGAGAAAAAATTCATTTTGTAAGCTTACCCAAAAATTATATAAGCATTAAAATCATTTAAGATAGAAATGTGGTGAGAACGAATGACAACTTCACTTTTGCATAAATTAGCAAGTGAAACATATAAAATTCAACTTTATAATTACCAAATTAGCCTTCATAAATCATACCAATGATGAAGTAAGTAATAAACTAAGAAAATGGTTTCTAAAAGGTAACATATACAAATCCTAGAGACAGGTAACTTAAGATAATTTTTTTTTTTTTTGGTTGGCTCAATTTAGCAAGTTAGGAAAAAAGCATATAATGAAGATATCTCATATAATTGAGGTAATCTATTGAAATGCATTCAATTTGTTGTAAGCATTATATGACAACCTTGATTATTTAATCTCTATTCTTTGACCCTATATTTGTAAAGAAAATGTAGATAAACTTAAGTGTAAGGATTCATCGTTAATCAATCGAGACACCATCTCAAACTCCTCCTCCCCAATTTAAAGTACACACTAGTATTCAATTAAGACCCAAATCTAGAGATACCTAAATACCAAAGCTAAATTGCCAAAGCAACCAAGCTTACTAGAATTATGCATCTATAACTCAAAGTCACGGACCTTCGACTCGTTCTCTAATATTTTTGAAACCTCTTTATCTTTTCATCACAACAAATATGTCATTTTATTATTCCTAAATTTTGGTTATCTTAAACAACGACTCTATTCTGTTTATATCACAAACAAATGAAACTAAAATAACCTAAATTAAGATCTTGAAACTGTAAAAAGAAACGTGAAAGGTGAAGTATCAACTCCACATAAGCCAATTACCATTATTCAACATTTGTTTCAATATATAAAGGAGAAAAGAAAAATACTAATGAGACTCGTATTATCACACACACACAAAAACAGGAGGAGACTCCACTTATAAAAGAATTTTTTTTATTTGAGTAAATTATATTATTTATGAAGATTCGGACTTTATACTTACACTTTTCTGAACTCCATCAAGGAATCAGGTATAAGACTTCATCTCTTATAGGGTTTTGATTTCAAGTCATTCCATGTGCCTTATAAACTTTTCCGAGTGATATACCATTTTCTCTCGAGTGTTATAGAAACTACCGTATATGTTTACGCTTGATTCCGACCGACTCGGAAAGCATACTTCTACATGCCACTTCACACTCGGTTCGAGTCACTCAACACTCGGGTATATCGCATGTTCAAACACTTTCTTTCACACGCATAAACTCGAGTCCGACTTCATGTTCCGGGAATTATATTGTTAATTCACTATTCTAAGTCGAGCATATCTAGTTTGAACTTTGTTTAGTCTAGATCAAGTTTGTCTACTCTGATTTTCTCCTTTTGACTTGATTATATATTCTAAACCGACTAAGATGGAATTTGAGTATCATGGATATTAGACTCGGAAAATTTCATTCCTTTTCTAACTCGGATAATTAATCACTTAATTATCTTAATTATGTTATTATCTTTATCTAATCTTGGACCAAAGTATTTTATACTTTGAGAACCAAATTGATTTAGTTTTCTAGGTTATTCAAACGAGGCTATCCTATTTTTGAATTACAAAAGTAATCGGCTTCAAAACGTCAAATTATCGGCGAGACAAGGCTTTTTCCACCTCCGACCTAGCCCTAGACAACTGTGTCGGGGTTGTCCGTTTCCAAAACTAGAAATCCGCAACTCTAAGCTCAACGGTGGTTTCCACCTTACTTTTCAAGACACCACCGAGTGGTTTTGGGACTTCCAAAGGAGTCAAGAGCCGTTGCCCAATGTTCATATCTCAATGGATATTTTACGAGTAACTCATAAAATCCATTACAACGGTCACAAAGGACTTCCAGTCGGAAGATGGACACAACGGCTAAGCTGCTTGGTCATCTATAAATAGAAGCCATCTTTGAAGACTTGAAGATTTCTTGAACCAATTGTTAATACACATACTTAAGCAAAAGTCATTGTATTTATTCTCAATCTTCTACTTACAACTCCAATTCGTATTTAATATTTCTCCGAGTTATAAGGTCTTGTACTTAGTTACAAACGCTCGCTTTCTTACTTTCTAAGTAAGGTCCCTTGATTGAGCTGTAAGGGTTAACTCGGCTCGATTGTCCCTAACTGTAAGGGTTATCTTAGTTAGGAAGTACTAGATCGAGATAAAGGAATTTCGAGTTTAGGAAAAACTTGTAAGGCGTTGTCTAAGGGAGCAACTCGGGTTGAGTCGGTCTACTGTATTTTGTGGACTCAAAATAGTGGATTTGTCTTTGTGCTTGGATTAACGCGGTCCGTGGTTTTCTCGCCCGGGAGGGTTTCCACGTACTTTCGAGTTATAACTTTTACGAGTGCATTCTAGACTCGGTCGGTTTTAAAGTTCTGTTTAATCTATTTCTTCATTCTTTACTCGAACTCCGAGTCGAGTGCTTTTTTAGTTCGTCCTTGACTCCCACTCACCTCATAGTCATGTCTATTTTAAATTTCAAGCAAATTTTATTATCACGCTATTCACCCCCTCTAGGGTGACTTAGTCTCTCCGAGAGCAAACCTTCAATTGGTATAAGAGCCTAGCCTTTCGGAAAGGATCTAACCATCCAAAGGTTTAAAGATCAAATGGCTCGGAACAACGGAGAGTTCGATGAAGGAAGATCTTCCAGCAGATCAGCAAAATTCAAAGGATCTAACTTCGTGCGATGGAAGAAGCTCATGGAATGTTTCCTAGTAGATCATGATGAAGATGTCCGGAACATCATACAAGAAGGAAACTACCTTCTCATAAAGACGAGTAGCAACAAGACTCGTGCCCAAGATCAAGGCGAGTACACCACGAGGAAGCAGAGAAGTTCGGAAAGAACTTCAAGGCAATGAACATTCCGATATACGCCATCAGCTCAAAAGAATACAACCGAGTGTCGGCCGTGACACAGCCAAAGAAGTGTAGGACACACTTGTCAACACTTATGAAGGCACTAGTCAAGTCGAGCAAGCGAAGATAAGTCAATATCTTCACAAGTATGAGCTATTCAAGATGGAGCCGAAGAAAACATCACTCGGATGTTCATTCGCTTTATTGAGATTACAAACAATCTCAAATCTCTGGGTAAAAAGATTTCCCACGAGGAAATGTACAAAAGATACTCGAAGCCTACCCAAGAGAAGATGGGGTCCCAAGGTGACAACTATCGAAGAGGCTCGGAATTTGTCTCTACTAAAGCCGAGACGAACTCATTGGGAAGCTTCTCACCCATGAGATTCACTTGGAAGAAGAGGATGCACGAGGTCAACACCAAAAAGAACATTGCGGCGATCGAAACCGGAGAAGCAAATTTGAGTTCCTCGACTCGGAAGAGGATCCCATGGCACTTATCGCTAGAGGCTTGAAGAGAATGATGAAGCACAAGAGATGGGATAAGAAGCCAAGAGAAGAGTTCTATAAGAAAGACAAGAAGGACGAGAAAAGGTAAACACTCTTCCCCTTCAAAGTTATCTTTGACTAAGAACTCGGTCTGTTTTGAATGTGGCGAGCAAGGAACACATAGTCAAGGATTGTCCAAGGAGAAAAAGGGACAGAAAGAAGAAAAAGGCTATGATGGCCACATGGAGTGACGAGGACTCATCGGAAGATGATGAGGACTCGGATGACTCAAAGTGTCCGATGGCACTTTCCGACTCGAAGTGGAAACAAAGTCGGACACGAGATCAATCGGACAATGAGGAAGCAAATCCTCAAGAGGTAATTGAATACTTTCTCAAATTTTCCAAAGTTGATTTACCTAAGTATATTTTCACTTTGGAGGAGAAGTCCAATTCGACTCTTCTCATTTTAAAGAACTTGAGTCAATTTCTTTGAAAGCATTTCTTTAAAAAATGAGTTGGAAAAGCCGAGACTTACACTCGGAGAACTCAAGACTAGTGCTCAATCCCATGAGACTGAGTCCGAGTTACTCAGAAGAGAAAATGAGCAACTAAAGCAAAAGCTCAATGAGTCTCAAGATCTTGTTTTAAAATTTACTCAAGGTCAGAAAAACCTTGATATGCTCTTGGGATCTCATTGTGTCTCCTTCGAAAAGAAGGTCTTGGTTTTAACAAAGAGGAGGAATCCAATTCCTACTCGGAGCTTTTCAAAAGGATTCTGAACTGTAAAGTTTAGGAAGAGCGAGCACGGTCCCATTCATAAAAATGAAAGGAGGACTGAGCCCGGACCAGCTTACAGGAGAAAGCCATCTCCACCGGTTTATAAGAGAAAAGCTTTTCAAAAGAAAGAGACACGGACTCAGTTCTCTAAACGGAAGACTCGAGAATCGGACCAAACCCAAAGTCATTCAAATGCGGGTTTCGAAAAATCTTCTTCCTCGAAAAGGACCACAGTAAAGGGTGTTATTGGGTTCGTTAGAGGAAGAGAGAAGGGTTAGTTTGTTTCTGTTTTGCAGGCCACTCGAAAAAGATCAAAAGGACATTGGTACCTAAACGGTGGATGCTCACGCCACATGTTAGGAGAGTCGGGACTCTTTTTGAGTTAGAAGAGTACAAAGGAGGAAAAGTCACATTTGGAGATGACAGCAAAGGCAAGATAATTGGGATAGGGAAGATTGAAAAAGGGGGCAATCTGGTCAGCCCAATATACCTTGTCAAAGGGTTAAAGTACAACCCGCTTAGCATCTCTCAACTGTGTGATAAAGGTCAAGAGGTAAGATTCACTTAGACCAACTGTTATATTTCGATGATGCTACCAAGGAGATCAAGCTCTCGGGTAAGAGATCGGGTAACACTTATATTACTCCTCTTTCGACTCGAGTAAGAATTTATCTTGTTTAAAAGCATCACTTCTTGATGACTCATGGACATGGCATAGTAGATTAGGTCATGTTAGCATGCATACTATTAAGAAACCGACATCTCATGGTTTAGTCGGAGGATTGCCTAATTGTGCTTTTTAAGAAAGATAAAATTTGTTAAGCATGCACAAAAGGGAAACAAGTCAGATCATCTTTCAAATCTCTGAAGATAGTTTCCACATCCAAGGTGCTTGAAATGCTACATATGGACTTATGTGGTGAAATCCCTATTAAGAGTCTTGGAGGTAAATCATATGTACTTGTTATCGTTGATGATTACTCACGATTTACCTAGGTGTGTTTTCTTAAGCACAAAAATGAAGCATTCAAAGAGTTGAACAAGCTCTGCGAGGAAAATCGAAGTTGAGTCTCGGACTCGGATCCGGAGAATTTGAGCCGACCATGGAAGAGAGTTTGACTACTCGGAATTTGCGGAGTTTTGTGACAAGAATGGCATCTCCCACAACTTCTCAGCACCAAGAACTCCTCAACAAAATGGAGTGGTTGAGAGAAAGAACACAACTCTTGAACAAATAGCTAGGACAATGATGATTGAACACAATCTACCCTACTATTTACGGGCTGAGGCGATAAACACAGACAAACTACACCTTGAACAGATGCCTCATCGGACCCATCCTGAAGAAAACACCATACGAGCTCTACAAAGGGAAGAAACCCAATATCTCACACTTCAAACCCTTTGGATGTAAGTGTTTTGTTCACAACAATGGTAAGGATCACCCGACCAAGTTTGATGCTCGGTAAGATGAATGTATTTTTTGGATTATTCATCTCATCGTAAGGCTTATCGAATTTTCAATAAGAGAACTAACAAAGTGGAAGAAAGCATCCACGTTGTGTTTGATGAGATTGAACAGGAAAAGACAAGTGAATCATCATTCTCGGACACTGAAGCTTAGCAGAGATGATGACATTGATGAAACCGAGCCTATCGGGAATCGAACCCAACCAGACTTAGAATGAAGTGACTCGGAATAATATGACTCGGAATGAGACAACTCAAGAACCCGCTCGGAATCGTTGAAGGACAAACTAATGAACAGGCTTACTCGGAACAAACTTCTAAAGATCAACCAATTTAGCCTACGGTTACGGTGAACCAAAGAACGAGTAAAGCATTCAAGTATGCTTCTAGCCATCCACTAGAAAACATATTATTTGATATCAACAATGGGGTAAGAACTCGTTCCTCTCTTCGGAATCTATGTGCATTCACTGCATTCATTTTATTAACTGAACCTAAAAATGCACTAGAGGCCCTAAATGAACCTGAATGGGTAGAGGCCATGCAAGAGGAGCTCAATTAATTTGAAAGAAACCAAGTCCGGACTCGACCAAACGACCTTCCGACCACCCGAGTCATAGGTACCAAATGGGTTTTTAAGAACAAACTGGATGAAGGTGGGTTGGTTGTCGAAACAAGGCTAGACTTGTGGCTCAAGGTTACAATTAGGAAGAAGGGATTGATTATGGAGAAACCTTTGCACTCGTAGCAGAATTGAAGCCATTAGAATCCTGTTGGCATTTGCATCTAGCATGAATATTAAGTTATATCAAATGGATGTTAAGTGTGAATTTCTTAATGGTTTTATTGAAGAGGAAGTCTATGTTGAGCAGCCCCTGGATTTAAAAACTCAGATTTTCCAAATCATGTTTTCAAGCTGCAAAAAGCTCTTTGTGGTCTTAAACAAGCTCCCGAGCTTGGTATAAAAGACTCGAGCAATTTCTTGGTTCAAAATGATTTTAGAAGAGGTCAGATTGACAAGACTCTCTTTATAAAAACTAAGGGGAAAGACTTCCTTATCGCTCGGATATATGTTGATGACATAATTTTGGGAGCTACTAATGAAATTCCGTGTCGAGATTTTTCCGAGTTAATGAGACAGGAATTTCAAATGAGTATGATGGGAGAACTCAATTTCTTCCTTGGTCTACAAATCAAGCAAGACAAAGATGGAATCTATGTCCATCAATCAAAGTACACCAAGGAGCTGCTGAAAAAGTATAAACTTCAAGACGCGAAGGATGCAGCGAACACCTATGAGCGATAGTATAAAAGCTGGACTTAGACGAAAAAGGTAAAGCAATAGATCGAAGCTCTATCAAGGTATGATTGGATCTTTGCGATATCTTACTTCCAAGTAGACCGGATATAATGTTTAGTGTCCGTCTATGCGCAAGATTCCAAGCTAATCCAAAAGAATCACATCTCACTGCGGTGAAAAGAATATTCGAGATATCTTGTAGGGACTCGGAATTTAGGTCTATGGTACTTCGGAGACTCGGAACCGACTCTCACTGGATACTCGGATGCTAATTACGCCGGGTACAAAGTTGATAGAAAGAGCACCTCAGGAGCTTGCCAATTTCTGGGTCAATCCTTAATATCTTGGCACTCAAAGAAGCAAAACTCAGTAGCTCTATCAATTGCCGAGGCTGAGTATATTGCAGCTGGAGCATGCTGTGCTCGGATTTTATGGATGAAGCAACACTTGAGAGATCTTGGACTTTCTTTCAAATCAGTTCCAATCATGTGTGATAATCGGAGTGCGATCAACATCACCAAAAATCCAGTTCGAGCACTCACGAGACGAAACACATTGAGGTCACGTATCATTTCTTTAGAGACCATTTTGAGAAAGGTGATATTGAACTCGAATTCATTCCTACCAATCTTCAATTAGCTGATATCTTTACTAAGCCATTAGTGAGGATCGGTTTTGCTTCATTAGGAATGAGCTTGGTATGTTAAATACATAATTATGTGTTTTTATGTGAAAATCTCATGTGATATATGCTTACGATTCTTTAATAACCATTAGTTCGGTTGATCCAGTGATACCGAACCGATAGTTATTATCTATTTCCAGTTTCGAGTCACTCGAAACTTAGCTGAGTCAGACTCGGACTTTGAGAAAAATGGACATCAAACTTCGAAACCATCTCTAGACAAGTGGAGAATTTCGGAATTTATTTTCAAAATCTTTCTTTTCTCTCTCTCTCTCTCGCGCCATGATCGGACAACTAGCCATCGGGAGACAACCGCTGGAATTCTAACCGTTGAAGAAGAGAACAGTCACACCGGTCTGTGGTGACCGCTGAAAAAGCCGAGTCGAACGGATACTGAAGGACAATTATTTTCTTATAAATAGCGCCTATTCTCCTTCATTTCGTTACTTTACTCTTCGCTTACTCTCTCTCTCTCGAAATCAAATCTTCATGAACAAGCTCTCCGTGATTAAAGCAACACCCGGTGATTTCAAGCTTCGTGAAGAACATCTCAAATAAGCTCTGTTGCTCTCAAACTCTTTCTTCTTCTACTCTTTTATTTTTCTCTTTCACTCTCTTCGAGCTCTTTTCTCCTCCTCTCTCTAAAGCTTATCTACTCTCTTTTCTCTCCATTAAAATGCCGAAAAGAGGTTCTCACCCTGATTTTCTTGGCTTTGTCACCAAGAAACCGCGCACAAAAGCCGGGAAGGCCCCTCAAATTCGAAACCTCTTGTCACCCGAGCACCTTGCGTCTGGATGATAAATTCTTCCCAACCATAAAATTTTCGTGGTTGCCTCACATACAATCGACCGGGGTCTACAACTTTCTTTATTTCAGCGAGTTCATCTATCCTGAACTCGTCTCTAAGTTTTACACTCATCTTTCCAACTCTAAGGGTATTCTAACCTCCAGAGTTCGAATGTTCTTGTTCGAACCAATACTTCCCTCCTCCATCGTCTCGTTTAAAGTCTCTTTCCTTTTCTTGAACAGCAACCCAATACCTTTCAATGAGGTCACTGACGACTTCTTTGAGAAGTACGCCAAAGAGTTCCCTAGGTCACGCAAAAACTTTTACGTGACCTAACTAAAGTCGAAGCTCGTCTTCGTGTTTCTTGCTGATGAGAACCTTCTTCTCACAGCATTCCAGACAAGGAGAACCCCAACTCCAAGCATCTTAAAGCTCTTTTTGATATCCTAGAGGGCTATGAAGTAGACCTCTTTCCCGCTGTCATTGAGCAAATGGCCGCTGTGTCGGCTCAAACTCGGAACAAGAAGAACACCCCTCTTCCTTTTGGTGCTCTTCTAACTCCCATATTCAAACAGTTTAAAGTTCCTCTTCCTCGGATCCGAACGTTGTTTACGAGGTTGCCGTTGTAGTCGACAAGAAGGAACTTCTTGGGTACGGATACCGGGAAACCCAACCCGGTGTCCGAATCCACGACTCAAAGCCGAGGCAACCTGTAACACCCCAAAACACCCCCGGGAGTATTACATTGCCGGAGTTCCTTAAAGGAACTCCCAAGGCTCTTTACGGTGTTGGTTTGGCTGTCTAAACTCAACTTAAAGATAATAAGGGTGGTTTTCCAAAAGAATGCGAGATTTCCTAAAATTTCGGCGGAGTTCTGTTTGTAATGTGAACTATCCCATAGGCTTAAAACCTTAAAATCCTACATAAAAAGCATAACATAACTCAACGAGCCACCCGCTCGAGTATACAACTCAACGGCCACATGCGGAGTCCAACCAATCATGCGATAAAACTTACAACAATCCAAAAGGGTTTACTATACATATGGTACAAAATACATGAACTAAATTACAAGTACAATACTTAGAAATATAAGAAATGCACATCCGCGATTCAAATCGCGCAGACAACCAACAAACGGCAATCAACGGGGTCCAGAATAAGCTAAGCGGCACACACACTGAGAATGCACCTGTAACACTTGGAATGGGGAATTTGTGGGGGTGAGCAATAAACCACGGGCTCACCGGAGTCCTACACCCCTAAAATGGAAATTCTTTGCACATAATACTCATAATAATGAAATCAGTGAAAGTATAATAATATAATACAAATCTATATACTTTTCAATGAAATCTCTTGAAATCATTCGCAACACTTTAATCATTTGGAAGCACGATTTGCAATCATTTTAGGAATGGAATCACATTAAACAAGGTGGAATCATCTGCACTTTCTTTCGAATACTTTCTAAAAATTCTTTCGGGGCTTTCGACGATTGAATTAGCACCAAGCGATTCTCGGGCGCGACCCCGACTCGAGTTCCGGGACCTATCTCTAGTCAAATACCTGGAAGGCTCCGCTTTCCTCGTCAGGAAAGAATCAACCTCTCCGGTTGATGGGCATCCTGATACGCAAGGACCCCGTGGCCCGATACGCACAACCACCTCCTTCCTCTGGTCTAAACAATCTTAGCCCATAATTCATTTAAATCGAAGTGATCACAATCACTTATCAAACTTGGTTTCTAACCAAGATCTCAATCAATTTATCATCGTAGAAGGCATGACACACCTGTCACCCTTCTAAATTCACTTTCTCAAATCCGATTCACTTTCTCAAACAAGGTTCACTTTCGTAAACAAGATTCGCTTCTTTAAAACACATTCACGTTTGAAAGGCAGTTCACAAGAAGTTGCATTCAAGGATCATTTCACGTAAAATACAAAACACCTTTCAAAACTACTTTTGAGCATCACGTAAAGAAATCACTTAACACGAATAACCACCATTCAATGCAAGCAATCATTCTCAACTCTTTCCAACTATACATTTATCAATCCACCACTCTAGTACGATTAGTTTCCATTTTCTAAGCCACAATAACCACAAGCGGACATCACCTAATTCAGCGCCCCAACTTCTCACAATTCTCTGTCTTTATTTCAATTCCTCATTCTATGTCTCTACTTAGTAAATTCACTTCGTTTGCTTATGTCTCAACTTCTCACAACTCCCTGTTTTTGCTTCAATTCTTCATTCTAGGTCTCTACTTTATAAATCAACTTCTTTTGCTCATATTCAGCCATATAACTCCTAATCTCACTTTGTCACTTAAGTTCCTTTTTGCTAAGCTTATCTTCCAACTTAATTTCAGCTCAAGGTTTAAATAGATTCCAAATTCAACTTAACCTTACTATTCCCACTCGTCATCATTTCTCTGCCTCAAATTCCCATTGTATGTCTCTATCTCATTACTCGACTCTTGTTTGTCCATCCTTAGTTATATAACTCTTAATCACTTTTCATTATTCGGTTTCCGTTAGCTTTACTTACTTTCACGCTCAGTTCAACCTCGAGGATTTAATCACCTTTTGAACTCAATTAATTTGACAATCACCCATTTCTCACTTTGTGCCTCAACTGTGCATCATCGGTATGAATTCATACTCCTCTTTATACCTCACTCATTATTTCCCGATATTAGCAATGCTGCAATTTCGGTAATTCTCTAGGGCTCAACTTGAGATACTAGTTCACCATCTATACCCAACCGCAACGTACTCATCCCCAACCGACCAAATTCTCAATATGACTCGCTACACCCGGTAGCCTAACTTTGTCTCGAATTCCCGATTTCCAATTCAGACCTAAACAACTACCAATTCCCCTCAAGACTCCTAATTCCACCTTCAGCAACTACTAAACTCGTTCAATAGCATACATGTTCAATATTCACAATCACATTCAACAATCACGATAAATTCATTTGGGTTTCGAAAGTACTAATAGTTTAGAGTAGAGGACTACCCACCTCGAATTTTACGATTTGTAATCTGATTTGGATGAATTCGGATTGGGTTCCTTGCCCTTCTCTTCTTCCCGTTACGCCTTTGTACCTCTCACTCTACCTCCTACCCTCGTTCTCGGCCTCTGCTTCTCTGCTTCTTCCTTCTTCCATCTACTTAATCTTCTTCTTATTCCCCTCTAATGCTTGCCCTCGATTTCCCTTTACGTTTACGCTTCCGTTCTCCTTTCTTGCTCGTTTTACGTCGCCGTCCCTCGCTCATCGTTCGCCTTTGCCCGCCGGCTGGTGTTGTTTTGCGCGCCGATTGCGGTTTCGCAGCCGTCCTCCACGCTCGACGCCGTTGCCGGCCACGGTTCTCGCGTCCACCGGCAGCCTCCCTCTCTGCCCTCGCGTTCATGTCCCTTTCCTGGCCTCGGTTTCGCCCTTGTTTGGGCCTTGGCCGTTCCCGCGCTTGCCTGCCATCTCACCTCCGCTAGCGGTAGAGCCCACGGCCTCCGGTCACTTCCCCTGCTCTCGCTCGCCCTCTCCCGCTCTCTCTGTCTCCCTCGCTCGGTCTCACTCTCTCTCTCTCGTGTCCCGAGTCTCTCCCCTTTCTTTTGCTTTCCTCTAGCTTCCACCGATTAAACTCTCGGTCCTTAGCCCTTATTGGACCCCAATTTTTCTCTCTAATCCATTTAGTTTAAGGATAATGCTAATCCCATTTGTTTTCTTTCTTTTATTTCCCCTGCTCTTCTTTCCTTCTCTTACGCCAAGCAATAACTTAACTAGACCCAAGCAATAACTTAACTAGACCCAAACAATAACTTAACTAGACCCAAATAAGCAGCGTACACGAGTCTCAAGTTTTTATTTAGCCGATCCGTGAGAAAATTCGGAGGAAGAAATTAGTACGCTCTACCAATTATAAATACGCGGACTAATAATAATTCGCTCGAGATAAATTTACGAATATCTAACCACGTATAAAACTTGGTCACTCGACCAACTCTATTTAATCAAGGCTAAATAATTAGCTCTACCTCGTAAGACCACCTAAGCCCAAAATTACGGGTCTTACACAACCCTCTTCGCCTCGGACTCGGGTCGAAGCGCCTTTTTCTCTTCCTGCTCCACCTGGTGGTGCCTCCACCTTAGGTGTTTCTAAATCTCTTCCTTCCATTTTGTCCACCGCTTTCATGGACAAAATCTCTTCTGTGTCCTTGGAACTCAAGGACATTCTCCGGTCATTCAAGACTGTCTTCCGAGTCTATGACCATCAACCGAAAAATCGCCTAATCTCAAATTCGAGAGTAGCGGGACATGCTCCTTGAGATGAAGGCTCCGGTTAAAGAGCAAAGGGAGCTTCTCGAGCTCCTTCGAGAGATAAGATCCAAGGCAGCTCGGGATCAAGGTGACTCGGACACGTCCGAGGAATCCTCAAGCCCTACCAAGTCCTCCTCGGACGGAGGAGAGAAAGAAGAAGAAGAAGGAGAAGAAGCGAGAGGAGCACGTGGTCGAGGCGGCTCCTTACGAGCCAAGAGAGCAAGAAGGACAAGGAGTAGCAATTGAGGGTCCGGGTGCTCTGAGCGTAACCGAAGTGATCGGCTCGGATAGCGATCCGAGTGGGTTAGAAGACCTGCCGACCATTGTCGGTCGGCGGCGAGTCGGCTCGAGCACACCCCTCCGGTCGTTGAGTTCCAAGATGACGAGGCTCCGGACGACCTAGTTACGGGTCGGCCACTCGGAACTCGGCCGATGCCAGAGATTCCTATACTTCCTCCGCCGCGCTCAAGCACATCGTCAAGATCTCATCGGTGCTGGCGCACCACTCGTCCTTCCTCCTCAACCCCGACTGCTCCATCCCCTCCTTAGTTTCTTAATTTTACTTATTTACGGTATTTCATGTTTTTCTCTTTTGTCCGGACATCAAATATGTACTTTCTTGTTGTATTCTTCCCATTTTTTTTGTTTTTTGATGAAAGGCAAGGGGGAGAATAGATAGAAAAAATTTGTTGTCTTGTTTAGGGGAGTTTCTCAATCTCTCTGTAAATATTTTCTTTGACTTTAATGAAGTAATGCATTTCATTAATAATTGTTGCTTCAATCATTCGTTGTGTTTATCTTTGGATTTATTTCTTTTCTTGCTCCGATAGCTATGAAATCTCAAGTTATTTTTGAGCAAGTTTGCAAAATCAAATATATATCACTAACAAAGTTTTCGTCTAAGTATGGAATGCATTTCATCAAAAGGGGAGATTGAAGACTCGGGCTTTATACTTACACTTTTCTGAACTCTATCAAGGGATCGGGTATAAGACTTCATCTCTTATAGGGTTTTGATTTCAAGTCATTCCATGTGCTTTAGAAACTTTTATGAGTGATATAACATTTTCTCCGAGTGTTATAGAAACTACTGTATATGTTTACACTTGATTTTGGTCGACTCGGAAAGCATACTTCTACATGCCACTTCACACTCGGTTACGAGTCACTCAACACTTAGGTATATCGCATGTTCAAACACTTTCTTTCACACACATAAACTCGGGGCTTACTTCGTGTTTCGGGAATTATATTGTTAATTCACTATTCTAAGTCGAGCATATCTAGTTTGAACTTTGTTTAGTCTAGATCAAGTTTGTCTACTCCGATTTTCTCCTTTTGACTTGATTATATATTCTAGACTGACTAAGATGGAATTTGAGTATCATGGATATTAGACTCGGAAAATTCCATTCCTTTTACGACTAAGATAATTAATCACTTAATTATCTTAATTATGTTATTATACGTGTCTAATCTTGGACCAAAGTATTTTATACTTTGAGAACCAAATTGATTTAGTTTTGTAGGTTATTCAAACGAGGCTATCCTATTTTTGAATTATAAAAGTAACCGGCTTCAAAACGTCAAATCACCAGCGAGACAAGACTTTTTCCACCTCGACCTAGCCCCGAGACAACGTGTCGGGGTTGTACTGTTTCCAAAACTAGAAATCTGCAACACTAAGCTCAACGGTGGTTTCCACATTACTTTTCAAGACACCACCGGTGGTTTTAGGACTTCCAAAGGAGTCAAGAGCCGTTGCCCAACGTTCATATCTCAACGAGATATTTTACGAGTAACTTAGAAAATCCATTACGATGGTCACAAAGGACTTCCGAGTCAAAAGATAGACACAACGGCTAAGTTGCTTGGTCATCTATAAATAGAAGTCATCTTTCAAGACTTGAAAATTTGCTGAACCAATTGTTAATACACATACTTAAGCAAAAGTCATTGTATTCATTCTCAATCTTCTACTTATGTAACGCCCCCAAACACCATTACCTAATAATCCACGACTTAGAGAATATTATGTATGGCCGCAGCGGAATATAACGATCGGAGACGTTACCGCCGTCCTAGGAATAGGACCAGGCTAAGTAAATGAAATAGAAATGAAATACAATTTGCATATCTAAGTGTTAAATGTGGGTTGGGTCCTTATGATGTTAACTACTTACAGCCTAAGTGGTTAAGGCACAAATAGTGTTTAAACGGGACCTAAAATATAACTTAAAGGCTTGCTTGCATATATTTCAGATACAATCTCGTATACTTCTTTAACGTGAGAACTTACACAACCTCTAATGATCTTCACTTGAGAAGAAATCACTTGTGAGCATCTATACACCATCGGAACCACAAATGCATCATGTCCAGCTATATTTTGCCTTCGTCGGTCTTGGTAGGTAATTGACTTTTCAGCAAGGCTTTTCCTAAAACAAAAACAGTAAAATATTTCGAAAAGTGAGTCGAAACTCGGTACGAACATTCCTGCACGAGTCAAATTGCTTTGAAAACATTTTAATTGAGCGCGCGTATTTCAATTCATTTTAGTTTGAAATCGGGGAGAGAATATGAGTAAAACTTGCTTGCTAGGTTATTATCCGAAAGTGGAACCCCTTGATAATTGATACGATCTTAGTAAGGTGCACACCTCCCGGGCCGACCGAGAACCCGAGTTGAAGCCGCACGGGTGAAATTGAAGGGCATAAGCCTTGATAATTGATAATTGAGCGGGGACCACTTAATTAGGTGACAAAACTTGATTTGCAATGATTCATTATTAGTTATTTATGTAAGAAATGTTGAGATTTGCTGAAATATGTGAATTTTCGAAGGATACGAGGCAATGAACGTACCTGAATTTAAAATATTTCCCCCTTTAAGAGAAATTAATTTAACGGCTTGCCGAACGACGAGAGTGGTCTCGTTGCTGATCCAAATATGTCTTTATTATCGGTAATGATTAAATTAAGTTTCATTGCAATACTGTTGATAATTAAATTCACATACAAGCTAATAATTCTCTTCGAAAAAAGTGGTTAAGCTAGTTTCATTGATTTCCACAAAATTGTAATTTGTTAATTTACTTAAATCAAAATATTTTTATTTTGAAAGTTGCAACTTGTTTAACATATATAAAAAAATATGATTCTAATTTCCCAACCGCTATTGGAACTCGCTTAATCATATCAAACTTAAACATCATTTTCAATCCTTGTCATTAACTCCTTTTTCACCTAGCATCAATTCTCAACTTAACTAACCAACCCAAATTAACATATAAATGCTCTTCAACTCAATCCTTTTTGTAACTTTAGACCTATGTGTAACTTACTTCGTTCAACAAAACTTATATTTCTTTCAAACAAATTCACATCCAAGAATAATATGCGACAAGTAAATTTACACAAGTTTATAGTACAACATTTCATCACCATTCCATAAATAAATTAATTAATTCGCTCAAAATCCATATATCCCACAAAACATCACTTTAAGATTATTTGCATCGTTACATAATTCACCTCCACATATACAATTACATATACTAAATTTCTCCAATTTTACATACTTTCAAACTTATTATTCAAATTCACTCTCCATATTCCCTTACTCTTTCTTTGACTCAAATATGGTCAATCCCAAAATACCATAAAACTATCAAATTAACCCAAAATTTATTTGAAACATCTTCAATTCACCTTACTAAATCCCAATTTAACAACATCAATAACAATTATACACTCCCTTTATACAACTAATCCACCATGAACACCAAATCACAACTACTTACATCAATTCGAATTTCTACAATCAACTTTTGAATTTATATCATAAACGCCTTTTAAACCCATATAATTCAATTGTTAACTAAAATCAATAAGAAAATAATGGAAGGAGATAAAATTGGGTTTAGGGTTTTCACCTTGAAGGTCCAAAGATGGATGCCCAAAAGGAGGGGTAGGTCGGTGGTGGTGTGGCCGAGCTCCGGCGACCTCCCGGCTGCACCGACGACCGATTCCGGCCGGTGGGTGGTGGCTCGCTGTGGCTGGGCAGAGGTGGGCAGCAGGCGGGGCTAAGGCGGGCGCACGAGAGCGAGAGAGAGATATGCCTTCCGGGCGGCGCCAGCGCCAACTTATGGCCGGCGTTGGTGGCGTCCGTGGCTCTGGCTGTGAGGCGGCGGTAGCGCAGAGAGGCCGAGCGGGGAGGGGAAGCGGAGAACGGAGAGAGAGAGAGGAGTTTGAGGGAATGAAAATGCCTGATAACTTGAAGTTGTTTATTTTTATCTTTAGTATTATACTTCTTCTTTTTTTTGTGAAAAATCCAGAAGTTTAATTTTGGATTTTTCTCACTAAAAATCTTGATTTCTTATTTCTATTTTATTTTTTATTTAATTTTATATATCTTATTTATATTTATATTTATATTTATATTATTATTATTATTATTTTAATAACCTTATAAACATGTACTTTCACATTTATGTTCAATATATATATATACAACTTTCTAAATTTATATTTTAAACATATATATAGATTTACAATCGTTATCATAAAATTTTTATTGGAGGCCACTTCGTCGCCTTAGCTGCATAACACACATAAAAATAATTTTAATATTGAATTGAAGTGCGCGCACTCGATTATATAATTTTTGTGATTAGTAGAATAAATAAGGTGATTTAGGGTCGGGTTGTTATAACTTACAACTCCAATTTTGTATTTAATATTTCTACGAGTTGTAAGGTCTTGTACTTAGTTACAAACACTCTCTTTCTTACTTTCTAAGTAAGGTCCCTTGACTGAGCTGTAAGGGTTAACTCAGCTCGATTGTCCCTAACTTGTAAGGGTTATCTCATTTAGGAAGTACTAGATCGGATAAGGGAATTTCGAGTCTAGGAAAAACTTGTAAGGAGTTGTCTAAGGGAGCAACTCGGGTTGAGTCGATCTACTGTATTTTGTGGACTCAAAATATTGGATTTGACTTCATGCTTGGATTAGCGCGGTCCGTGGTTTTTTCCCCAAGAGGGTTTCCACGTACTTTTGAGTTATAACTTTTACGAGTACATTCTAGATTCGGACAGTTTTAAATTTCTATTTAATCTGTTTCTTCATTCTTTACTTGAACTCTAAGTCGGTGCTTTTCTAAGTTCATCCTTGACTCCCACTCACCTCATAGTCATATCTATTTTAAATTTCAAGCAAATTTCATCATCACCCTATTCACCCCCTCTAGGGTGACTTAGTCTCTCCTAGAGCAAACCTTCAATTTATTTATTTAATTATTTAAATCAACGACTTATGTTTAATGGACAAATAATTTTTATGGTTAAGATTACCCTAACCTCCTACAATCACTCCCGTTACAATATTTTACCAATTTGAAAATACTACTATTATATATTGCATAGATTATTATTATTATTATTATTATTATTATTATTATTATTATTATTATTATTATTATTATTATTATTATTATTATCATCATCATCATCATCATCATCTTATTATTATTATTATTATTATTATTATTATTATTATTATTATTATTATTATTATTATTATTGTAATTGTAGCATGGAGTAAAAAGAGTTTATGCATGAGTGGAAACCTATTTTTTAATGATAAATTATTATTTTTTTATTGGACGAAACTCCTAAATTCACTCTCAGTCGCTATTTCATCTTTTTGAAAAGATTTCTATTATATATATATAATATAAGAGATCTCTGTCCGGTCTCTACTTTACCCGTATTCGAAAGTTGAGCCGGATCTTTTGTTAATTTTTTCGATTAGTTGCTTGGGCCATCTTCGATTATGTCTATACCGGCAATCGGGTCATTCGGTTCGGGTTCGGTTCGGGTTAGTTCGGTTCGGGTTAACTTCGGGTTGATTTTGTTCGGGTCCGGTTCGGTTTCGGGTTCGGGTCAACTTCGGTTCGGGTAAACTTCGGGTCGATCTCGTTCGGTTTCGTTCGGTTTCGGTTCGGGTCAACTTCGGTTCGGTTCAACTTCGGATCAATCTCGTTCGGATTCGATTCGGGTTAATTTCGAATCTAGTCGTAATCGGGTCACTTTTTGGGTCAAAATCGATTCAAAATTGTACCACTATAGGCATAAAAGTCCATCCTGAGAGACCCAACAAAAAAATGTGAGTTGGGTCACTTTTATTGAGGTTAAATCGATTCGGATCTGATTCGGTTCGGGTCATTTTGGGTTCGGTTCGGTTTCGGTTCGGGTCATTTTGCATTCGGGTTGGTTTCGGTTCGGGTCATTTCGGGTCGGTTCGGTTCGGATCGGTTCATTTCGGTTTCGGGTCAAAATCGGTTCAAGCTGTTTCGGATGTCGGTTCGGTTTGGGTTTCGGATCGTTCGGGTTGACCCGTTCGGTTCGAGTCGGTTTTGCCAAGTCTAGTTATGTCTTTGCTTTCCATATATCAGCCCATGTTTCTCTTAAATTTTTAATGTTGCTATTTTTTTTTCATTTTTCTTTTGTTCTTACTAACTCTTCTAAATTTCCTTGCTATATCTTTCTTCTTGGTACTCTTAGTGTAACAACATAACCCTAAATTACATTATTTATTTTACCGATTATAAAATTTACATAATCGAGTACGTGCACTTTAATTCGATATTTTATATTTAAATTATTTTTATATGTGTGTTGTACGAGTTAAGACGATGAAGTGACCTCCAATAAAATTTCATAATAATGATTGTAAATTTATACGAGAAAATTTAAAAGTTTGTATAAATATATAACGAGTATAAATACGAAAGTACATGGTTATAAGGTCATGAAAAATTATATTTTAAGCAAAGCATTACATTTAAAACAGATCATATAACTTATTTACAATATTATTAGAATAAAACGAATGATAAATTTAGTAAAATAAAGAATTAATTACAAGTTAGGAAAGATAAGAGTGATAATAGATTCAAGAAATAACTTGAACAAGCTCGATGAATAGATTCAAGAAATAACTTTAATTACTAATCCTGTTGATAGTGGTCTTCTTGTTCTTGCACCTTGATCTCATGAGCCTCAAGCATCGAACTATTAGGTCTTGACTGAACAACACGGAAATTTGATGAACAACAGCGGAATTGTGCATCATCAGAATTCAAATCCTTCAATGCACTGAGCAGCACCGAAATTCGATGAACAAAAGCAATGCCAGAACTTTGAACCAAAACTTGGCAGCGGTGACAGGAGATTCGACTGTAGTGTCCACGAACAGAGTAGCTACGATGGGAACGAGTTTGGGCATAATGAATTTGAGAGAGAGAGAGAGAGGAGCACCAGATTCGGATCGTCGATGAACAAAGCAACATCGGCACTGTTGGTCGGAATTCGGCGACTGCGGTAGGCGAGTCGGCGATGGTGTCAACAAACAGAGCATCAGGGTGGGAGAGAGAGGTTGGGAGCAATGGATTTCAAAGAAAGAGATAAATATGTGACAATTTTGGTACCGTTCAATTCCCAAGTAGTTAATTGCAAATAATATTCTAAGATTTTATAAAGTATAAAAATAAAAATCCATATTAGCTTACCTTTTTCAAAAAAAGTATGTATATGTAATCCTATCTTTATCATTTATATGTTAGGTGTATATACCCCTACTTTTATTATTTAGATATTGATAATATAATATGTATAAAAAATACAATTACAAAATTTAACAACAATGCCCAAAAATACAGGACCACATATCACACTGATTGAGATGCTCGACCTAAACTGCGGTGTGACTTCATTGGAAGGTTCTGTATGTTTCTATCTAGTAGTATATAGTTGTTCCACTATATCCAGGGAAAGACCAAAAATCCCACACTTAACTACTACAACAAAAGCACTAAACTCACAATAATGGAGTTTGATTTAAATCTACCAATCCAGCTCTCTGCTATAGCTGCAGCTACATTCACTTTCCTTTACTTCCTGCTAAGATGGACACGACACGAAACCGTCGCCAAAAGACAACCTCCCGAACCATCCGGTTCATGGCCTGTGATTGGGCACCTACATCTTTTGGTAGGTCTTCCCCACATAGCCTTAGGGAAACTAGCCGAAAAATATGGTCCGATCTTCATGATGAAGCTTGGTGTCCACCGAGCCTTGGTAGTTAGCACACCCGAGACTGCTAAAGAGTGTTTGGGCGCTAACGACAAGGTTTTTGTGGACCGGCCAAGGACAACCTTTGTGCAACACCTGGGTTATGACTCCGCCATGTTGGGGTTCAGCCCATATGGTCCATACTGGCGTGAGATTCGCAAGATAACCGTGCTCAAGCTCTTGTCTAACCAAAGGGTAGAGATGTCTGGCCATGTTAGGGCATCGGAGGTAAGGTCAGCTATAAAAACAATCCATGATGATTATCTGGTAAAGAAGGAATTGAGTGTGGGGTTAGTTGAAATGAAGGAGTGGTTCAATGAAACAAACTTGAATACAACCATGAAATTAGTTGTTGGGAAATCTTTGAAGGAAGTATACCAAGGTGAGGATTATAACATGTGGAAGAAGGCGCTGAGGGATTGGTTCAATTTGGCAGGGGCCTTCGTTCCTGGAGATGCGATTCCATTTCTAAGGTGGTTAGACATCGGAGGGTATGAGAAAGCCATGAAAAGAGTCGCAAAAGAAATCAGCCCTCTACCTCAAAGGTTTCTGGAGGAGCATAAAAGAAAAAGAGCCACCGGAGAGCAGAAAGGAGAGGAGGATTTCATTGATGTTATGCTCGAGATTTTTGAGACGGAGCAGAATAGACCTTCTGGATTCGACGAAGATACTATCATCAAAGCCACCTGCATGGTATGTGTTCACATCACACAATAATTGACTGCACTGCATATATGATTTTGCTTGTATCCATTTAAGGGTGTTGTTTCAAAGTTTACAATATCTTCTAGGGAAATCTTTGAGCTTAAATATGAGTATTAAAAGATTCATAAATAGGTGAATATCGCAAAAATCACTCAAAATTTTAAAGAACATATTAGACTTCCCATCCCCTCCCATCCCTTCGACCTCACTCCTCCCCCAAAATTTAACAGAAAAAACACCTTTCCTTAGTTCTGTTCCTCCCTCTCTTAACCAAATTCTGTATTTTTTACCCTCATTTTTGGGTAAAAATACACCCAGAGAAGCGAGGAAGCATTAAACAGAGACCCTTCTAAAGTCTTAATATTTTCAAAACATGATTTAATAATAAGATCATTGTGTAATATATGATGTTGAAAATAGTAGTTAATTATGATTCATTTCATTTCATTGAAAACTTGCAATATATGATGTTGAAAATAGTATTTGATTATGATTGATTTCATTTCATTGAAAAACTTTTAAAGTACAGTAAGTGTAGACCGGATTGAAGGCAACCATTAACATCCTGCCATATAAAGACGCAATTCTGCTTAACATGAAACTTCAAGATAGTTTGCATCATTCCAGATCCAACCAGGTACACGAAACAAGCTCGCCTAAAATTGGATTCGAAACCCAAATTGACCCAATCCTAAATTTCCCATAAACTTGTTTCTCTTTGCAAGATAATCTTATTAACCAAATATCAGTTGACCCAAAGGCAACCTGAAGCGGAAATCACCCGACTTGAACTCAATCGGAACCTAAATGTAATTGACCAAAACATAAGACGATCCAAACTCAACTCGACTTGTATGCCAGGTCTAATTTCTGATACTTCATAGGCAATGACTCAATTTTAACCTTTTTTTAACACTTGACAGGCGATGGTTTTGGGAGGAACAGACACCATAGCAGTGACCCTAACATGGGCACTATCATTGCTCCTCAATAACAGAGAGACTCTGGAAAGGGCTCAAGCTGAACTAGATGCCCATGTGGGCAAAGAAAGGCAGGTAAATGAATCCGACCTCAAGAGCCTGGTCTACCTACAAGCCATCATCAAGGAGACTATGCGACTGTACCCTGCAACAGCCCTTTTGGTGCCTCGAGAAGCCATCACAGATTGCACCGTGAGTGGCTATCACATCCCAGCTGGCACCAGGCTATATGTCAATCTTTACAAGATACACAGGGACCCTCGAGTGTGGCCAGACCCTTTGGTATTCCGTCCTGAAAGGTTTCTCACCACTCACAAGGATTATGATGTTAGAGGCCTAAATTTCAACTTCTTGCCTTTTGGTAGCGGTAGAAGGATCTGTCCTGGCATAAGCTTTGCCCTCCAAGCCATGCAGTTTACATTAGCTAGTGTACTCCATGGGTTCGAGATCTCGACTCCGTCAGGTGAAAAGGTTGACATGACTGAGGGGCTAGGACTGACCAACCTCAAAGCTTCTCCACTTGAAGTCATCCTCATACCCCGCCTTCCTGACAAACTGTATTGACAGGAATTAGAGTTCGTACTTTATCTTCAGTTACAGTGTTGGAGCTCTTTGATTGAGACACATAGCAAAAAAAATTGTTAAAATTTATATTTAAAAATTTTAAAAAATTTATAAAATTATTAAAGAGGACTCCCATAAAAAATAATAACGCTTATAAAATTCAAGAATATTAAAAAGGGACACTCTTAAAAATATTTGTTTGCTCCGCCACTGTTCAGTTATTATAAGTTACTCGAGTAAATATGATCTTTGTAAATTAGTATATTAATATTCCCCTCATGAAATAATTTTGTGAATGATCTTCTACAACTGAAGAAGATTATCGAGAAATAACTTCTTAAAATTAGCAAACATTGATACTTTTAAATATTCAATAGATATCTTGATCATATTTGTGAACTATAAAACCATTATAAATTCTATAATTTTGCTTAGACTGCGATCATCTAAATACTCATAAACTTTTGATCTTCTACAATCAATTTGATAATTAGTGATTATAATACCACTAACTGAATATGAATTAGTTCTTGCCTAACTTAAAATATTCAAAAATGAACCCCCAACACACAAACACACATATATATATATATATATATATATATATATATATATATATATATTGAATGTCTTGGTATCATGGGAAAACTGGTGCTATTTCTTATCCCTTAGTCTGGTCCAGGTGTTTAGAGATTTCTGGTACAAGAAATATACTTCCTTCATTTCAAAATACATGTTACTTTAATTAATTTTTTTCGTTTTATAATATTTGTCACTTTATAATTCCAATGATATATTAATTACTAGTTTACTAACTTTATCCTTATTAATTGCTTTATTTCTCTTATTTTTTTCATTGATTTTTTCATTTCCAATAAAATATAGGTGCAACTTAATTTTTTAACATAAAATTTGTAATAAATTTTGTATTTCGTTGGTATTACCGCATAACCTTATAACGACATGTATTTTGAAACGGATGGAGTACTCTTTAAGAATTTCTAGTTGAAAGAATAATCTGATACAGATATTTGTAGGAACTGATGGAGAAAAGAAGGTGCAGCCTTTCACAAAGGGCTAAGTCTGACAATCCACATGCAGATTGAAGCATGATGAGTTGAAGTTTAAATGTTCATAAACTTTGTTGTCTCAAAAACACTTGATGTGTCTTAAATAATGATCACCAAATGCTCGTTGGAGTCTTAGTTAGTTGCTGTCAAATTGGAAGGCAGTATGAGGACTGGTACAAGGAGTCGGTCTTGACTTGATTGTTGAAGCTGGACTATGCATAGGCATGTAAGAAGATCACTTGTTTTGGATAATCAACCAAATGCTATTAATACGTTTAAATCTTATCTATACAGGGTGTTGAGGAGTCAGATAAACCGGAAACCTAGACGCAAAGAGCATTGAATACGTACTTCAGCAAAGAGAAGCACAAGACCATCTATTTAGGCACTTTGAGTTCTGCCTCAATCCACTATAATGTAAAGCTAAAAAATTGCCACAAGGTCATTTTAAAGTATTAATCCATAATGGTGATGATGCAAGGCCTGAAAAGCTCATATAATGGATTAATACATCACTCATCTATAAGGGAAGGAAGAATAGCAAAGCTCTGGGCATCAGTAATGGGGAGGCAAACAGCAATAAGCTCACAGAACAGCTCAACTGTCTCTTCGGCAGCCTTCATATTTGTCTCTCTTATTACGTGCTCAGCCTGGGAATCAACCATTAGAAAACCAAAAACCTCAAGTTAAAGCTTGATCAAGGAAAGGCAAGCCACGAGATTTAACTTGAATTCTTGGCAGTTGTTCTTCAGCAACTTTTTTCTTGGAATTCTAAGCTTCAAAAATATTTTTCTATACATCAAACCCATCTCACAAATAAATTGTCCAAACATTATCAACTGGGAAAAACCCAGAGGACCAACTGTCTTTCCTTATTGAATCGCAAGAATAGGAACAATTACTCGCTAAGAACGTAACTTTTAACTAGGAAAGCAATCAACCTTCCTAGAGAAGGTATGAGGCAGAGAGGAAGCCTTGCCATGAAGAAAATCTACGTTCAAAGTTTCAACCAATCACAACTAACCTTAGCAACCCAGAAAACTAATATCTAAATAATTTTGGCAATTCTCACAAAGAAGGATTATGCATAACCTACATGATAATGATCGATAGACCATAGGCGAACTTGCCCGCTTGGCTGTCCTGATTCCGATAAAACAAAGAGGAGTGCAAGGGGATAGGAGAGGCCGAGTCAAGATACCAATGGAAAATGGGACCACCCCTGGTTGTTAAGAGGGGTAGGGTTAGACTCGGGCATTGGACAGGGGTGTCTAATGGGTCTAATTGGGTAGGCTGAAAAAATAGGGTTAAAACCCATTTGATAACTTAAATGGACGGGGAATGAAATGGGCCACCAATTAAGTGAATTTTCGAGCTGGACTGGCCGGGTACCGGGCCACCGTGTTTTGTTGCTCTCACACTCTCACACTCTCACATGCTCTGTCTCTCTCTCTGTCCATCGTGTTTTGTTGCTCCACCGTCCCCTCCTCCCTCGCTCTTTCTCTCTCTCTCTCTCTCTCGCCTTCGTCTTCTGCCATCTCGCCGGTGAACCGAAGCCGGAAGCCTTTCTGTCACCGTCGCTCTTCTTCAGTCGTCGGTGAATCAGCTATCTCTCTCTCTCTCTCTCTCTCTCTCTCTCTCTCTCTCTCTCCTTCCGCCGAAACCTAATTTGGCATTTGCTAACCGATTCTTCGCTAGTTATCCACAAAGAGGTACTGGAATTCTTTCTCTCAACTTTGATGCTTAATTGGTTTCTGGGTCTAGAAATTTATAATCTTGAGGTCTTGGGAATGTGGGGGTGCCAGGGAGGGAGATTTCGGTTTTAGGTTTCAATTTTTAGTTTGAGATTTTAGTTTAGATTAGTTGAGTTGCTCTTGAAGGATTCGAATTATTGGGTTGATGTTGGTGTTGAATTGTTGTCAATTCGTGGATTTTGGATTTGTGAATTGGCGTTGTTCAAATTTGGACTCAAATTGTTGGTATTCTTCTAATTCTTGCCTGCGTATTTTCAGTTTTACGCTTTAATTATTGAAGTTTGATGCATATGTTAGTTCAATTCTTTTGATTTAAGCAATAATTTCTTGCACTCTGCTCTTCTGATGTCTAGTTTAATGGCTGATGGTCAATTCTGAATTGTTTTTAGTTTAGGTTAGTTTAAGTTTCAAGATTTAAGCCTTCGACTTGCATTCGCAACCTGATTTTAATTTAGTCCATCGTTATGGTTCGATATAAATCCCACTCCCTAAATTTACTATAACAGTACTCCTTCAAACACTCTAAGCTTCTGTAAATTGTTGTTACAGTTTGTGTCTATTTTCTTATAGACCTTCAGTCTTGTTAGAAATATATTCCATTTTGATTGTCTCTTCAGATAGACCTTCAGAATGTCTCTCTTACACACAGATGTTACATTTTGCAGCGACAGGCTGACATATGTGGGTTATTGTTTATTTTACTTGTACACATCTACCATTTTTCGTCACTTTGGAGGTCTTCGTTTGCTCCTTGTAGTTTGGACCGCTACCTTTACTGACTCTTGTGATTGAGCTTTGGTCATAAGTCCAATTCTCTGCATGTTTTGCCATTCTGAAATCTGCCTGTTATATCAATTCTTATTGGTGCCATTCATTTCAACTATTACATTGATAATTTTGCTAAAAATCTTATGATTCACTTTGGGAGACTAATTGAAAGTTGCACACGACTCTGGACCTACTAGATTGTACAATTGGAAAAAAGTATAGTTTGAGCTGTAGATAACATCAACAATGATTTCCTTCATGAAGCAGTAGAATCATGGTTCGTGGACGAAGACATTTGAGGATAGAAAGCTTGTAGCATCTGTGCAGATTCTCCTTCTTTTCTACGAGTCTCTTTTATCATTGTTTACGTGTTCTATAAAATTTTACCATTGCTTAAATCATTTTGTTCTGCTATGTACAGTTTGTTCTGCAGTATTCCTGTCCAGCCCAAGAATGGGTAGTCGAGATTCATATGTTTGTAGCCTTATTCATAATACATAGAAACTGTGTTATTACATGCCAAAACTTGGGGAATTATGTGAAGATAACCCTTCATCTCAGTTATGAAGCCAAATCTATAGAACGAAAACATATCCTGGCCTTCATGGGCTGAGTATTGAATCTGCTTCATTACAATGCCCAAAAGTCGCACAGAAAGTTAAACCACCCCCGCCCCCAATGTGTTTTTTTAATATACGCTAAGGTTGATGTAGACAATTTTAAAACTTTGGCAACAATTTTTAAATACTTTATAATTATGTTAATTGGCACTTACTCTTTAGGGTAATTATGGAAATGGAATAGTTCATTTCTACCAAGGTTTTTCAATTTGAAGCATATAGCAAGAGAGTTGACTTAAACTTGGTAAGTATGGTGACTGATGAGTCTACTTAAGTTTGGCTTGAACTCCAACCGAGCCCAACAACACCTAGCCGGCTTAGTTCACTTGCAGCCCTACCTAGACCTGGGCAACGAGGCTGGGTTGGGCCCACCCACTTACTTAACAGGTCGGGCTGGGCAGCAACTTTTTAAATGGGTCGGGCCGGGTCATGGGTCAAATGACCTTGACCACCAAAGGCCCACCCAATTTGAGTAATTGAAGTAAATGTTAAACTTTAATGCATAATGTGAAAGGTTTATGCATCGAAATTCACACAATTTATCATGTCATACACTTGCAACGAGCACCATCAAAATGACTCATTTTGTAACGCCCTATAAAAAATATTAAGAAAAATATTTGATTAATATATATGATTTATTCTTTAAGCGACTTAATTTAATAGTTGGTTACAATAAAATTCATAATGTGCTAGTTAGCTTATATATGTGTTTATTTACAAATTTTTTTAGTTAACGGTTAACTTAGTTGAAAATAATATTAGGAGTAAGCTTAGACATCCACAAGGACAAGATAGGTAGAAGATAAGAAAATAGAGTTTGGGAGCCACTGCCACCCACCACGGGTGTTCCCACAGGCTGTGGGGCAGGCCGTGGTGGCCAGCAACGATTTAATTGACCCAAAATGCCCACCACGGGTATCAACCATAGGCTGTGGGGCATGCTGTGGTGGCCAGCAGTGATTTAATTAACCCAAAATACCCGCCAAGAGTGTCCCCACAGGCTGTGGGGCAGGCCGTGGTGGCCAGCAGTGATTTAATTAATCCAAAATATCCACCACGGGTACACCCCACAGGCTGCGGGGCAGGCCGTGGTGGCCAGCAGTTATTTAATTAACCCAAAATACCCACCACGAGTGCCCTTACAGGCTGTGGGGCAGGCCGTGGTGGCCAACAGTGATTTATTTAATCCAAAATACCCACCGCGGGTGCTCCCACAAGCCGTGGGGTAGCCCTTGGTAGCCACCAGAAGTCCCCACTAACTGTGGGAAGACCCTTGATGACCTCTAGAGCCAACCATTGACCTCCACTGGCCGTAGGAAGGTCCGTGAATACCTCCAAAGCAATTTTGAACTCCCACAACCTGAGGGCTTTGTCCCATGATGCTTTATTTTTTACAGGGTTTAGAGGGATTTTAGATGTAGTTAGCCTTACCTCTGTAAGCAAGCAAAGAGACCAAGAAAAACAAGGGGAACATTTCTGAAAGCTTACAATGACAACCAGACAAACCAAGACATGATTAACATCTGTACGTAAGCCAAGCCAGTTACCAATAATGAGATCAAGACAAAAAAAAAAGTATAAGGCTGTTTGCACATTTGCCCCACCAGGCATTTCTTGATAAGGTGATCTGCAGAAGGACTCCACTAATTTGTCTTTTTCAAGAACTAAAGGATCTATTACATGTTTAAAGTAGGCTGCTTTCCCACCTGCCAGTGAATGCGATCGATCCAACCATACTCACGCTTCTCGAAATTATTGTTATCTGTTAGTACTAAAAAATTTATTTGCGGGTCTTTAACTATCGACTTAAATTTTTGATTTGCATAATTATTGAATATAATTTTGGAATCTTCTAAGCAGGATGCCTCAATTTCGAATCTCAACAACCCATATATTAATTTGTGTATGAGATTAGTGGAGTCTCTCTATAATATTGATCTTGCCTCAGGAGGCATGCTATAGGATATAAAACATCGAGTCAAATGAACTAGACAAAGTTGATCCATCCAAGTTAAAGTATGAAATAGAAATAACGGAGCTCAAGTACCCTATAATAGAAATGAAAAAACTTATAAGCACGCTCATTTCTATGTTTGTAACTTGATCGAATCTAGACATGACAAAAGTTACCCAACTCGAACCGAATCGAATCCAATCCAATACTTAAAAAGGTTAATTGATTACTCAAATTGAACCTAACCCCCAATATTTTTAACTAAAGTGTTTTGTCTCTACAAGACAAACTTATTGAACCAACATTAACCGACCTGAAGTCAACCGGACTCGAACCCGAACTTGAACCGAACTAACACTCAACCAAATCTTAATGACCCAAATATGATCCAATCCGAACTTATCCAAACTGAAACAAACCCGAATGACCTGATTATTAGATCTAATCAAACCTGAGATATTGTATCAGACAGAATTCTACAGACACACCAAGAACACTGAAACTAACCAAGTTCCGCATCCTGATATACTAGTCTAAACCAAGTGTTATGTACAGAGTAATGCTATACAACGTACACCTTAAAAATTATTGAATCACGGAGTGATGTTGTATAGTGAGTTCGTTTTCTTGATCACTTGATCTTATTGAGTGGTTTCACATTCAATAATTGTTTCTACATGTTATCGTCTTATGGGAAAAACGCTTCGTGAAGTATCAAAGTTATCGAGTCTAACACATAAAAATCATTAGAGCCCAATGCACATTCATTTTTCAATCATTTTAACTTTTTAAAGAATAAATAAAAAATCTAAACAAAATAAACAAAAAAGCACTAGAAAAAAATATCATCAAGGTTTTAAAATTACACTCTTTATAGAAGCATTATTAAGAAGCCAATTCCCTTCAAGAATCAAACAATTTAATTCACTCATACAACTCTAACAACAATGTGCAAATATATTTGTGAATTACAAGGAAAATATTAGTAGGAAAAGAAATAATATATAATTTGTAAAAATTGAACGAGACAACTTACATATGACAATAAATATTATTATATCACAAATTAATATTGTAATGTAAAGTATACAAAATCAATAAAATAATATCAAACTTACAGCACATAACTCTCTATAAAATCAACACAAATTCAACTTGATTGATGTTTGGACAAATATTTACATGCAAGCTTAGCTAATAAAACATAATTAACTCAAAAATTACACCAACCTTTAAAAAGTAAGCATATACCCATAATGTAATCCTAATTTTCAAGATTCTAGGTGAACATGATGATTTTTCCGATCTTCTTTACCTTTGCACACAAAGACAATCTATTTTTAACCTTTTACATTCTTCGGTCTTCCTAAAGAGATTATGAACAGTAAAAATTTAATTATAAATAACTTTAAGTTGAGACTTGTATCTTCTTACATTAGCATCATTAAATCAGTTGTAGTCCTCAATCATTTGTCTGACACCTAACTCATCATGCAAAATGGATTCACATATTGTAACTTCAATTTGCACCTTTGAATCTGAATTTGTAGGTATATATGTTATCTGCAAGTTGTAATATCTTAGTCATCTCAAAGGGAATTGGAAAATCCATTAAAGAGTAAATTCATTGTTGTAAAATTCACATGCAAGATAAAAATATGGCGAAAGAAAATCCATTTCGCAAACTTACGCCAAAATTCTATAGACACTAAAATCTCTTCAAGATATAAATTGGATGAGAAAGAATGACAATTTCACTTTTACATAAATTAGCGAGTAAAACATATAAAATTTAACTTAATAATCGCCAAGTGAGGCTTAATCAAACTAATGATCAAGTACGTACTAAACTAATAAATTTTTTTCTAAGGGATAATAAATACAAATCATATAGGTAACATAAGAATTTTTTTGGGGGGTGTAAGGGCAATTTAGTAAGCTAAGCAAAGACATATAATCAAGATATCCCATATATTTGATTTAGCTATTGAAATATACGTTTAATTTGTTTCAAGCATTATATGACAAACTTAATCCTCTAGTCTCTATTCTTTTACCCTATACTTAGAAACAAAATATAGGTAAAAATTAGTACAAATTCATCATTAACAATTGAGATACTATCTCAAACTCCCTTCCCGATTTGAAGTACATACTATTATTCAATTAAGGCCCATATAAAGAGATGCCTAAATACCAATGTCGAACTGTTAAAGTAATGAAGCTTGCTAGAATTAGGCATATATAACTCAAAATTACAGATCTTTAATCTGTTCTCCAGTATTTTCGAAACCCCTTTCCCTTTTCACCACAGCAAATATGTCATTTTCTTGTTCTTAACTCTTGCTCATCCCAAATTACCACTTTATTTTGTTTATACTACAAATAACCAAAACTAAAACAACTCAAACAAAGATCTTCAAAGTGTAAAAATGAAACGTAAAAAGGTAAAATAACAATTCAAATAAGCCAATAGCCATTATTAATCCCATGTTTCAACATGTAAAGGATAAAGGTACTAATAAGTCTATATTATCATACAAAAAAGGGAAGAGAAGAGTTCACTTATAATGGGATAAATTTAATTATTTAATTATTTAATTATTTAGATCAATAACTCATATTTAATGGATAAATAATTTATACTATATATAATAGAAATCTTTTTAAAATTATCAAATGGTGGCTTTGGAGGAAATTTAGGAGCTTTGTCCAATATAAAAATAATAATTTTATTTTTAAAAAAGTTTTCCACTTATTTATGAATTTTTCAAGTCTCACTTGCCAAATAAATCAAATAATAATAATAATATTATAATAATAATAATAATAATAATAATAATAATAAATAATAATAATAATAATAATAATAATAATAATAATAATAATAATAATAATAATAATAATAGAAAAACTCATAAAATAAACTCTATCGATCCTACATCTTTCGTGCACCTTTTACTCCTTCAGCAAAATATTAAACACTAAAAACTATTCAAGTGATTATGATTTTCTACCGAATTTTAGTTAAATACCATGATTTATTTTTTAAAATAAAGAAATTAAAGTGCACAACTTTCTTACAGGATATTTGAAAATTGTATTTGCATCCACAAAAAGTAAATCAAAAGCACATTGATTGCTTTGTAATTTTTATATCAGGTCCCTGTTTTTAAGGATAAATTATTGTTGTTATATTGGACACAAAGTGAAATGGACATTTCTTGTCAAATTCATCCATTTTAATAAGCGTCATAATTTTCGGATTATTGTAATTTTACAGGCTACTTTTGTTGATATATACTCGAGTATGGATAGATTCAAAAGTTAATTGGCAATTTAAATTGTTATGTAACTATCAATTTAGTTGTCGCGGGTTTGGGTTTCACCTATGTTATCATTTATTATGGGTGTGAAATATATTAAGATCATCAACATTATTCATTCAACATTTTATTGTTTTTGACTTAAAGTGGTGACATAAATTGTGTTATTTGAAAATTGAATATATAATTGTTCAAGTAGTTATAAAATTATGATTAACTGAAATATGCTAGCAGTGATATAAAATTATATTATTTGAAAAATTGTCACATATAGTTTTAAAATTAAACTTAGTACGAACATGCTATTAAATGATTCTTGAAACTTTGACTAAATGTTGAAAATATACTTTGGCCATTGCTAATTGATTAAAACCTCTTTTATAATAATTTTTGTACAAATAGGCAAGTCTATATACTACTAACCCTTACAAATGATGCAAAGTCAACATATGTAACACGGGAACAGAATATAGTTAGGTCAATTAGACGAAGTCTGCTATGACTAAGGTATGAGTTTAACTACTTATTTTCTCTTTTCTTTTTTAATATGTAAATTTTTGCTTAATTAAGTTGATTGGATTATGATTTTCTCTATTTCTCCACTTATTTTTTAATTATTTTTTTACATGATAAGTGTGGGTTACCCAACCGGACCTCTATCTCAAAAATACCAGTTAGGCTTGAAGGCCCGGGGGAAGGGTAAACATAGCAAGCACATACTTAAATCCGAAACTCACAACACACCTCAACTTCTTTGTACACCTAGCAAAGAAATTGTCTCCGCCAAGGTTTAAACCCCGGTGGAGAAGATGGAAGTGTGGAGTATTTACCACTAGGGTAACCGTCCCTTGGTATAATCCTAATTATATATCTAGCTGGACTAATACTAAATAATGAACTGTATTTTCACATTGCAATACTATCAGCACAATCCACCCTTCAACAGAAAGGGTTTTTTTACGACAATGAGGTCCTTCTTGCATAGGGTTTTCTTGAATGACTTTTTCCCCTTAACAAAGATGAGCGAAGTAGACTCCAACGAACAATAGAGAAATGCAAAGCTAAAATCATTTAACAAGCAGATGGAAACTCGAAGTTCTTTCTCTTCTTTCATTTTTCAAGGGATATTTATAGTTTTTGTTACTGTATTAACTTTATAATATTTGTCACTTTAAGTACTTATTTTTGTTTCACAATATTTGTCCTTTACAATGTCAATGACCTATTAATGACTTATTACCAATTTTATTTTATTAATTATTTATTAATCTCATTTCTTATTAACTTTCTTCATTTCCAATTAAATCTTAGGATAGCTCGACCTTTTAACATAAATTTTATCCTAAATTTTGTGTTTTTTATTTTCCTTACAATCTAAAAGTGACAAGCATTGTGAAATAGATTAACTATACAACGAGAAAAGGTACCATCTCAGAATATTTAATTGTTCCGCGAAAAATATGATGTAGAGGTTACTTTCATGCATTCCATTCCCGGACACTGGTTTTTTGATTTCTTGTATGGCCCTGTTTGGCAAACAGTGTAAGCTGTTAACTCGTTATCTTTTCGTATCATCCGTTTGCTATTAGATGTTTGAATTAGTTGTTTGCATTGATCTGTTTGAATTAATTATTTCTTAAAAAGGTGTTTGGTAAAATTAGTTATTTGAGGAAAAAATATTTGGTGAAGTTTCATTCATGCCCTTACGTTTAAGTTGTCTTTTATATATATATATATATATATATATATATATATATATATATATATATATATATATATATATATATTATTGATCTTTTATTTTTTCAAATATAATTATATTGTGTTATGTATAAAAATTATGTTCATTTATAAAACTTTATTGTCTTACTATTTTTATAAATTTTATATTCATTTTATATCTAATATAATATTTATTATATTTAATTTAAACAAAAAATAATATCAAGTAGTAGTAGTAATAATAATAATAATAATAATAATAATAATAATAATAATAATAATAATAATAATAATAATAATAATAACAATAATAATAATAATAATAATAGGACTAATAATAACAGTAGTAATAATAATAATAATAATAATAATAATAATAATAATAATAATAATAATAATTAAAAAAAAGGTTGGTGACATATGTTGTAATTTCTTCAAATTTTTTGACAAATGTGTCATTTTTACAAACAATTATTTTAAAAAGTTAATAGAAAGAATTGTTTGAGAGAGAGTTGTTTGTGACCAAACAACTCTTTCAAACAATTGTTAACCAAACATTACTTTAACTATAACATCTCTTTTTTTCAAACAGTTATAGTAACCAAACAGGCTTATATGTTGAGAGGAATAAAAAGTCGCTTTATATTTCTCCTTCTCTTGTAGATATTGTAGTCGGCTTGCTGTGGTGGCAATGCTATTATATTGCTATATATAGAATACCTCTCTAATTTATGAGTGCAAACTTTCTGTCTATTTTTTCTGACTCTCTCCTGTCTTTACTCTCTCTGCCTAGATAGTCAAAACAACATATGCCACCAAATGGAGTGTCACATTCATCTCCTAAAAGCTGCAGGCTTATGCACCTTCCTACTCTTCTTCTGCTTCCTGCAAAGACGGAAACACAACACTGAAACTGAAAGAAAGCCACCTGAACCATCAGGTTCATGGCCCATAATTGGGCATCTCCATCTTCTAAGAGGTCTTCCCCACATAGCCTTGGGGAAATTAGCGGACAGATATGGCCCAATCTTCGTGATTAAGCTCGGTATCCACAGAGCCTTGGTTGTTAGCACCCCGAGATTGCTAGGGAGTGCTTAGGCACCAATGACAAGGTGTTTCTGGGCCGGCCACATACGATCTTTGTGGAGCACCTGACTTACGACACTGCCAATATGGGCTTCAGCCCATATGGCCCTTACTGGCGTAATTTGCGCAAGATCACTGCCCTCAAGCTACTGTCCAATCAGAGGATAAAGATGTTCGACCATGTTTGGACATCAGAACTAAAATCAGCTATAAAAGCAATCCACTGTGATTATTGGGCAAAAAGAGAATCGGGTGGCAGACTAGTTGACATGAAGCTGTGGTTTAATGAAATAAACTTGAATACTACAGTAAGATTAATTGCGGGAAAGTCATTCAAGGAACTCTACCAAGGTGAGGAATACGACAAGTGGAAAAACGCATTAAGGGATTGGTTTGATTTGGCAGGTGCCTTTGTTCCTGCAGATGCACTGCCACTTCTCAGGTGTTTAGATATTGGCGGGTATGAGAAAGCCATGAAAAAAGTTGCAAATGAAATAGACCGTTTACCTCAAAAGTGGCTGGAGGAACATAAAATAAAACGAGCTTCTGGGGAAGAGGTCAGAGAGCAGGATTTTATAGATGTCATGTTTGAGATTTTCGAGAAAAGAGCAGGACAGCCCTTGTGAATTCGAAGCAGATACTGTCATCAAAGCCACCTGCATGGTATGCATTTTCATTATTCAAAAGTTTCACTAACAGGTTATCAACTAATATGGCCTCCACATACAACCAAGTAACATAATGAGAACAAAGTGTGCATTAGCTAACAAACTCTTTGTTCGATTGTAGATCAAGGGTTTAGATTATCGTCCTCATGGATGGATGAAAACTACCACTAATATTTGATGGAAAGGAGGTTCACTAAACGAATTAAACTACTAACAAACAATTAATCCACCAAATTAACAAACACTTATGACTAAAACCAACAATTACACTAAACTAAGTTACCTAATGGTGATCAAACCCACTTGGAGCACAACAACCAAATTTCTCCTCAAACCGATCACCAACAAAATCACAATTACTCACAAATAAACAACAATCCTAGATATCCACAACTAGAGCAATAAATAAAAATAGTCCTAAATAGTCACCACCACTAAACAAAAATGTAAAAGAGGGATTAAAGAAAAGTTACCCATTGCAAGCACCTCCAACATTAATTGATGTCTAATTTCCACCACAATTCTCCAATCAAAGCCATTCATTTTGTGGGTCTAATAATGAAAAACTAAAGAAAAGGGGGAAAGAAAAAATCAATGACATTATTGCATCTAAGGTGGTGATTAAGATTGTAAAAGTAAGGAAAAGCCTCTAACCTAATTAAAGGTGAGTCTTTAATCACTTTTACCCTCTCCCTCACCTAAATAAGGGGTTTTGGTGTGGGTTTTGGAAGGAATCAAAACAGAGTATGAAGTAAAATACTTGAAATTAGCATCAAAGTAAAGGAAATTTGCAAATGAATCAAATGGAGATGGAAAAAATTAAACTTGCATTGATTTGAACACAAAACATTAAGAAAATTTAGAGAGAGTTTATAGAAAAAGCTGCTAATAAAACCCTAAAAATAGAAAAATAACGAGCCCTCAGCGTATTTATACAGCCCGAAATCTAATTTGCCATGGTCGTGCCACTTGGCACGGTCAGGATCGTGCCAACTCTCTGTCTGAAAACTGCAGGGAAAAACCACACTGGCACAGTCGTGCCTCATTCTTGCACGGTCATGCCAAGAATTGGCACTGGCATGCCAAAAACTAGCACTGGCACGCCATGTTCTAGCACTGTAACAAAGCCTGTACAAAGCATTGTAGATGAGTATTAAGTAATTGTACATAGTTTGACAAGAAATAACCAAATATGTATGAGAAAATAACACAGGAACCATACATTATCTATCTGTTGGTCCTGTTGAGCTTTAATGGCCGCTTTCACCTGATCCTTGTCTACATTTCTCTGCAAGGCAGAAACAGGATGCATCACAATTCACAAATGATTGGGACAAACACCAAACCTTGTACCTCATTTCCTGGTATTGACTGACTTTTATAATGGGTCTAGCACAGGCTGGACTCCGAAGGATCCTTAACAACCCCTCTCTCCACCACTATTATCCCCCCCAAAAAAGCAAATAAAAAGGAAAAGAAAAGAAAATACACAATACGACTAAGAGGTGCAAATAGTGTGGTGTCAATGCATCTCAGCAAGGACAAACAAGTATACAACATTACAGCAGGATGAGAAAAATGCATGTTATCTAACACTAAAAAGAAAGCAGAACATTCATCATTAGAATGAGAACAGATAATTCATCATTTAGGGGTTCTAGAACCTACATAAAAAGATCAGAAATCAACCTAGAAAAAACACAACCAGTTAATACACTTACCCTCGGAGAGACCAAAATCCAAGCCCTGCACCAACATTCAACCGACGAGGATCCACAAGTGAATTATAGTGATTACCATTGTGATAACTCAGTCGAATTGGAGGCGTATCAGTGTCATAGTTGCCATGAAAAATGTTAATAGGCTCTGCATTAAGGAAGAAGTATCACTGACACTGAAATATTTCTATGGTGGCACTTGTAGAACTCGTTGGCTAATGCTGATCAGAAGTGGATAGTTTTATACCTGTGCTATACAAGCCCGAACACCCTTAAAAACAATTTTCAATAAGAGAGATTTATGTAGACAACCATCCTACTCAATATCACAAATACAATCCTCCTGAAAGTCAGAATATGAAACTTCAAGATAGTTTGCTATACATTACTAAATTTGACTGGTGTTATCTGCAAAAGGGATGGCTGCGTAGAATCCCTTTGTCGTCTTAAATATGTCTTGTGACTTGTGAAGCTCTCTCAAACCTTGTTTGCCGAACTTTACTTTTGAAGACACTCCAACGGTAGATGATTCAAATTTTAACGGTTTGCATCACTTGACAGGCAATGATTTTGGGAGGAACGGACACTACATCAGTGACCCTGATTTGGGCACTATCCTTGCTCCTCAATAACTCAGAATCTCTGAAGAAGGCTCAAGCCGAACTAGACACTCATGTGGGCAAAGAAAGGTAGGTATCTGAGTCAGATCTGAAGAAGCTTACCTACCTACAAGCAATTATCAAGGAAACTTTGAGACTGTACCCTGCTGCTCCCCTTCCAGTGCCCCGACAAGCCATCACAGATTGCACGGTGGGTGGGTATCACATCCCAGCAGGCACCTGGCTCTTTGTAAATCTTTACAAGATACACCGCGATCCTCAAGTGTGGCGAGAACCCCTGGAATTTATTCCCGAAAGGTTTCTCACCAGTCACAAGGATTACGATGTTAGAGGACAGAATTTTGAGCTCATGCCTTTTGGAAGTGGAAGAAGGAGTTGTCCTGGAATATCCTTTGCCCTTCAGGCCATGCAGTTTACACTTGCTTATTTACTCCATGGGTTTGAGATCTCAGCTCCATCAGGTGAAAAAATTGACATGACTGAAGGGTTTGGGCTAACCAACCTCAAAGTCTCTCCACTTGAAGTCATCTTGACACCTCGCCTTCCAGACAAGCTTTAATAACAGGAACTGAAATTCTTAATTGATCTCCAGTCATAGTCAATATGATTTAGTTTGTACGCCTTCATCTTATAGTGTGAGACAACCTGTGTTACTTTGCTCCTGCTTAACCTAATTTCAGGTTTTACCAAATTTTTTTTACAATTAATCTGAGGAAGCACAACCAAATTTCTTATTAAATGTATTAAAAGGTATCTGTTGACAAGAAAAGAAAGTACATGATTGGACAAAAAGGCTAACTCGAAAATTCTAAGTTACTTTGACTTTTCAATTTCCTCTAATACCCATCTGACAATTAACAGGAGGACGTGCATATATGGACACTGAATCTTTCATTTCAGGCCAGAAATGTATGAAGTCCTTTAGAACTGATGGAGATGAAGAACAAAGTAAGGACAACTAAGATTAATAATTTAGGAAATCATTTAGCATTTGGAAAATTTTTGTAGTTTGATAATTTTAATGCATATTCATATAGGTTTATTTGTAGGGTATTTTAGATAAATCAAGTTAAGGTTTCAGGAGTATTTAGATAGGATTTAGTGTCTTTTAGGACTTGTATTAATAAGGTTGCATACCTATACGTAAAGGGGTCTATATACCTGTTAATTATCGATTGGTGAATATTGAATATTGAATATTGATTAGTATTGAATTAAGCACAGCGATGCTTATATTCTCATCATGGGGATGCTGAATTTCCTTTTTCGTCTTCTCTAACTTCTTTTCCGCTCTTGCTCCCTTCTTGTTCTACTTTGTACCTGAGCATTATGTTCTTTGTCACAGTCTCTCCTATGAATTACAGAATACACATAATCCAATCTCTGAATATATAATGAGCTTGAAAGTCTTGATGTGATGTGGACAAGAAAAAGATTTTAAGTGCCTTGGAAGTTGATAGCAAAGCTTTGTCAAAAGGATGTCTTCCAAAGATTGGCACATTTTCAAAAATTAGGGAAATGATGACCTGAAAGAATATTCTTCAAATAATTGCTGGTGTTGTGAATTTTGTAAAGGAATAGAGAAGGAATGGCTTACAGACGTAAAATTGGAAGAAATCCGGTACCTGTTTGAGTTCCTATCACTGTGTGATTACCTGCTGTTGAGGATTACCTCGGTCATTAGACTTGACTGGGATGGTTTGTTTGACTGAAGCTGCTGTTTGGTGTTTGAAGGTTGTCCTTGTTTTTCTCAAGCTTGTTGTATCAAGTGTGGGCCTAATTCTTAATACCACGCGTTTGGTTCAATTAATAAATGGTAAAGATGACTCTGAGAAGTACGCAATGGCAGAGCTATTTAGTCTTTAAGGGTGTCCTGTGACACTCGCGGCAAAAAAAATTGTTAAAAATTATGTTTGAAAATCTTTACAAATCTATAAAATTGTTAAATAGGACATCAATATAAAATAATAATACTTACAAAAACTAAAAATATTAAAAAAGACACCCTTAAATATATCTGCATAACTCTACCACTCGCAAATACAGGTTCACGTAAACCTGTGGGGACTGAAGGGTTTAGATGACCCATATGTGAATGCTAGTGAAAAACACAAACTGAATATTCGGGGAGTGAACGATGTCATTCCATACCTAAACCGAAACAACTAGCCCAATCAACCCCTTAATTGGTAGTCCATTAGACATGCTTTTTTTCTTGATTGAATCTTTTGTTTGTTGGACAACGCTTTAGTTGGTTCTCGTTGCTACTTTGGGCATTGTATTTGGACTTTCCAGATTGATTAATGAACTAAAAATACTTCACGTTATTCCACAAGGTTCTCGTTGCTACTAGGCATTGTATTTGGACTTTTCAAATTGATTAATGAACTAAAAAATATTTCACGTTATTCCACAAGGTTCTTGCACAGTTAATAAATCAGACATTTTTTATAAGGTGGTTTATAACCCTGTATAGCAAGGGCTCCATAAATAATTGTTCCGTCATCAAAAGTGGTTAATTAGATACTTTATTCACTTAGTTTTTGATTGTATTCGAGATTACTTTTTAAATTTTATTTGAGTTTTGTGTTACTATGCAGGATATTGATGAATTGGAAAACATTGAGAAAAATGGACATGAAAAATAAAAAGTAAAAATTAATTCGGTGATTTTTGGATGCCGTTATCCAGCAAACTTCACTTACACCTCACCAGGAGTTATGATCCAAAGTCATGTTTATCACCAGAGACAAAGCACCTTAATCTACAGATGTCAAAGAGGTAGAGAATCAAAAGTTTTAACAGCAGGTATAATTTAGATTGCATAAATTAGACAATACTCACAATTTGGTCTTTTAGTTATAGAGCATCTTTTTACTTCAACTAAGCAAAATAGGTATAGTCATATGAGTTGTATCCATGTCAAAAATCAAAATTATGCAATCGACATAGGACGCTAATAAACCAAAGGAAACTTTCAAGTATTGCCCATTTTCAATTTTTGTAATTATCAAACCTGCTCAATCATATCGGATAAGATTCTACCAGCTCATCAAGAAAGCTGAAGCTGAAGCTGACCAGCTAACAATGACAATAAGTTCCTATAAGCTCGGGCTTTAATGACTTCAGCTCGTCTCTTATAAAATATGATTGAAGCAGACTTCATCTGACGTTAAAGGAATGTCGAGCCAAGTTAGCTTGGTCTGCAGGAAGACACACTCTTTCTCCGCTTCTATTGTCAAGCCGTCATGATACCTGTTATATCACAAGGAAAGGTAATTACATTCCACAAACTTTTATGTGAGGCTCACGTAAGAATTATTGTGAGACTGGACTTTATTAGAGGTGATTTTTTTGAAGATTTTTACTATAACTAGTAATTTATATTTGAATGACTTTTTAATTTGGAAATGACTGATAATTCAGATGTGACTTTTGCTTAAATGAATTATTAGTTACCCTCTATATATTTAAAGTAATCATAAAAATTTTTGTCTTATAAAAATTACCATAAGATGGTATCACATAAGACTTACTAAGTACTTTTTTCAATATTATATTGGGAATATTTGCATTATGGTATTTCAAATTTGGTTCAATAACTACCTTTTTCAATATTGTATTGGAAATATTTGCTTTATGGTATTTCAAATTTGGTTCAATAATTTAGAGGACCCTCAACGTGAAAAATGAATATTCAGTCACTCACGACAAAATACACTCATGAATCATAAAATGAATATTTGAGTCCACTCAGCACAAAGTACACTTATCAATTGCCCCATTGAAGTGGCTGATATAGAGGTTACTTTAAGGCATTCTAAGACACTGGTCACTTTGTTACTAGTATGGATTACCCTACCCAAAAATATATGATATATATCTGTTACGTGTGGTGGCGAAATTTCACTTAAAAATCACTCCTATGCCAAGCTTACTGCTTCAGCTAGGCCGTGCTCAAAAACAGCAAGAAAACACATCTTCCACCCAATACGATTTGGCTGTGTTACTGGGCACGGCCCGTGTCAGGTGCCAGCCTTGCTTGGTGCTTTCTTTTGCTGCATGGTTGCTCGTATTTATCCTTTGAGACTTGTTTAACTTAACTTTGGTTGTTTATTGTAAGGATTGTTGAGTTTATTACCTAATATGGCTTCCATCTCCATTATAAAATTCACACAAATCATCCAAAAATCATCCAGTTTCTATACCTTTTTTCTTTTGTGGATTTATCTCAATTATTCACTTTTAGGTTTGTGAGTTAGTATTTAAGAGTGATTGTAATCTCTATTTTTCAATTTCGTCCTACTAATATGCCCCTTGAGATCAAATTTTGTACTCATTCATATTTACTGGATTCGTTGTTCTCCGCCCATAATTTTCTCCCTAATTTGAGTTTCCACGTAAATTGTTCATTTTTATTTTGCCTTCTTACTTATATTTTATGAATATTTTACATTTTACTGCTTCCACTTAATACACTACATCAAATTATATATTATTTTTCCTAATAATGTCCACTTAATATCTAGGAATGCATGTCAGTCCTTACCATATTCCCCATTAACAACCTAGAAAATCAAAAGCACTTACGGCCACTAAATGGAGTTTCACAACACCTACAGGAAAAGAATACCACCCGAACCATCATGTTCATGCCACGTGAATCTACGTTTGGGCGTCTGCGTCTTTTAAGAGGTCTTCCCCACATAGCCTTTGGAAATCAACAGACACATATCAATGCAGAGAAAACTATTTTTCTATTCTCCGTATCAAAATTTTTGTGTAATTAAGTTCATCAAATCAAATATTTGTGACAACGGAAGTGTGTAGGTGAATTAATAAATGCATCACGCTCTCAAATACTGATGTTGCAAGTGCAGGTACGGAAAACCTGTAAGTTTCATTGACAGTTGAAATTTGCTCGATGTTGACAAGTGAGAAGTCAAGACTCAAAATCTTGCCTGGAAATGTTAGCTGTAACATGCACAGTAGCATGCATAAACATAGCAGCGTGCATAACAATTACCGGAAGGAATTTGCAATTTGCAAATAATAAGTTGATATTTCTTCAAAATATTATCAGCAATAGGTGGTCAAACAATATATAAATTATCAACAAGAATGTTGTTTGCAATTGGTGTTTGTGACACCTACAGAAAGTTAAGTTCCAAATGCTTGTAGTGTTGAGGTTGTGGCTAGGATAAGATCGGTGTCTTTGATTTATCTACGAGGTGGTCTGGTGCTGTGGATGATTAGTTTGATACACTAAGGTAGTTTGATTGACTGAGGCTGATTATTTGGTGGTTGATGGTTGCTTTTATGTTTCCCCAACCTATAATTCTGATGTATTGGGAGAATGTTACGTTTAATCGGTCATCCATTAGACTTTTGCTGTTTTCTCTTGTCTGAATCTTGAGCATGTTAAAATCAGTTTTTGGTTCACTGCTGCTTTTACGCATTTCATTTGGATTTTCAAGATTCAGCAATGATAAGGGGAAAACATATTAGATTTTGGGGAATTTACAAATGGGTCATGCTCTAATTCACAATTACAGGTCAAGTTGTTTATTTTACCTTCAAGTCATGCTTTACATGGGGCTCGTGTGCAAGTTGCATTGCCTATGGCAAGGAGAAAGGACCAAAATGCCCTTACTGATATTACTTTGGTGTTTGGTGCATATGTAGGCTCGGGGAAGCTTCTTGTGGAAGGAGTTCAAAATTAGTGAGGCAGAGAGTGCGAAGAGAGAGAAAGAGGGAGAACCAGAAGAGGGAGAAACTAGAAGAGTGAGAAGAACAATTAGAAGGAGAGTGAGTACAAGGGTGATAAGTTCACCGAGAAGAGTGAGAAGGAGAGGGAGAAGAAGGGCGAGAAGAAGAGAGAAGAAGAAGGGCGAGAAAGGCATGAAGAAGATGACGGAGAAGAAGTAGACGAAGAAGAAAAGCGAAAAGAAGTAGACCGAGAAAAAGAGGGAGAAGAAGAAGAAGCAGCGAGCAAGATCGGAAGAGATAAAAGCCGATTTGTACCGGTAAGTTACAGTGCATTTATGAGGTTTTCGTTGAAACGGTTTGTGTTGGATTGGGGTATAATTTGTTTGAAAATAGGTCTTATTTCTTAAAATTGGAATGAAACATGATGTCAATTTGGAATTTTTTTTTTTGGTGTTGGAAGTGGACTACTATTTCAAGCTAGATACAAATCTAACTTAACTCATAAAGACTTCGAAAACAAATTGCGGACATGTATCACAATAAAGTTTGGTAAAAGGCCAACAAAAAGTCTCTCGGAAGACAGAATACTCGTAGCTCGTGCCTGCCTATATGTCGGACAAGCACATTCAAAATACTCAAAATCAAACAAATGAATCAATTATTCGAGCTCCTAATAATTAAACAAAAGTAGACAACCGTTGTTAAACCGAAAACCACCCACTATCCTCTTAGCCTCCCCATTCCCGTGCTCACAAAACACTATGCTCTACTTAATTCCCATTAAAACTAATACGAGAGTAATCTCAAAAATGAATGTCGGTCCACAATTTCACATGATGTAGGGAAACCCGGTAACTTACAACTTTATGAATGTGCATATCGATTCTTGCACCTAGTGTAGACACTCGAAAAGTGTCGTCCCCTTATCTCTTTATTTTTGTGTTTTGTTTTGTTGGCCCGATGATTATAATCCCGAGTCCGTTTTAGGATTTAGATCTTGGACTATGATCGATTGGTGCAACATAAGCCGATAAACTACAAAAACCCCAGGCACCAAATAAATGACCTTTTGCCTTGGGTCGGTTAACAAATCCTCTGTTCTTTTAGACGATCCAAGAGTCGGCTGAGCCTTTAGAGATTGTGGAGTCTAATGCTGTGTGACGAGAAATTCCAAGTTCAAAACACCGCATTCTACTTTGGTTTAAATCATAAGAGGAGGTGAAGACATGAAGATGGCGTTAAAGCGTTGCATTTCATGATTAGGAGCATCAAAGTGCTGCATTTAAGCTTCACAAGATAGTCTACACGAGACTAGAAGCTTCCCCTCAAAACGACGTCGTGGCCGGCGCCCGCCTTCTAGAAGTGTCAAGTGGAATGCTGCATTTTGGCTTGGAGAGTCCTTGGAGACATAACTAGGACACGAAACCCTAGGTCATCCGGTTGGCCGAAGCCTCGCCTCCTGGTTTTATCCTGGTTCTATCTCTTAGGATTTGGCCCGGTTTATTTCCTCGCTGCTTGGACGGCTAGATGGAGGCAAACCCTAGGTTATTTGTGACCTAGGTCCTCTCCTATAAATAGAGAACCTTAGCTCTTATTGCCATACGGCTTCTAGCCTTAGCATCACGTTGCGAAAGCTAACTAAAAACCTCTCATCTAAACATTACTCTGCTGAAATTTCCATAAGACATTCACCTTTTTACTGGCTACCGTTGAATCCATGCAAAGAGTTAAAAATATTTAGTTATTCCAATCTCCGAGCAGTCATTCAATTGATCATTACTATATACACGATTCACAAAACAAGCCCCTTTTCTTTTGATTGTCGCTATCGCATCGAGAGATCTAGTGTGGAGATCCGGATCAACAAGGTGGGATAACCTGAGGGCAATTATTCAGCCTTTGAACGGTTTTATTTATTTATGTTTTTATTGCTTTCGGTATTGTGGTTCAAGAAATGTAATCGCTTTAAATTCCTCCTCGACCGATGTAATTCTTTTATTTCTCGTTTTTCTTTCCTTTATTGCTTTCTTTACCGCTTTTCTTTATTGCTTTCTTTATTATGTTTGGTTGCTTTTATTTATTGTCGTAATATGCCGCTTGCTTGTTTATTTTACATCGTTTTAATCTACTATTCGAATTAGTGATGGCTGTCTACGGACGGGCGGAACGGAAGGGTTTTCCCTACGTTACATACCCTTGCCCTCGAATCCGATTCTCGGTTTAAAGACCGATGGAGTCATTTTATCCTTTTTCAGTCTTAGTTTTCTCATACCGAGACCGGAGGAGGAAATCTTTTATTTTGTTTTTGTTAGTTTTTCTTCCCTAAAAAATAGATCGGTGACTCCTTTATTTTATGCTTTATTCTTATTGAATCTGCATCTCGATTGTCTTTTGATTTGCAGGATAGAAAAATTAAGGTTCCGGATCTGTTGAGTGGGCAGAGACCGAGGCTGATTCCATCCGGCGCCGACCACCTTTAGGTGTGGGCTACTCGCTCGCACCGTGAGTTCAGCCGTAAAGGCTTCAATCCAAATTGGTGTTTTCACACCAATCCGCCCCTAAAGTCTCATGGCATAACCAAAATCTTAACTTTATTTATCCTCTAATTATTAAAACAATATCCCGGAATTCTAAAAATAACTTCTAAAATAGAACAATTAATAAAACCGTCATTCAAACTTTGACTAATCAAATTTAATAAAACTCGAAAAATCTTAATAAAAGGTTCATCCCCAATTTCTAAAATGCATTTTTAAAAACCCAAACGCCAAAACCAATTCATGGGAAGCTCGGCCCGGGTGCCCCGTGTAAGAAGGGGGCCCCGAGGCCGTGGTTCCTATGGGGATAAATCATTTATTAAGAAGGTGAAACTTGAAAATTTAAGTAGTATGTTTTAACGATGTGTTTGCATTAGGCATCCTGCATTTATTAACTTTTGAACTAGTTTAAATATTGTTTTGGACCCTAGGAAAACTTTGTTGTACCCCCTGTTTACCCTTTCTTGAGAGAGGCTCCCACTCGGTTCCTTTAGGCGGGCCCAACTAGGCTTGATTGCCCGAGGAAACTATACATCCTCCCTCGTAGCACGCACTCTTGGGCTAAACCTTTTGGTTCATCGAGAGGCATTGGGAATTCTGGTTGGTATCCTTATCCGTGCAACCCATGGGGACCAAATTCTCGGATTACGTGTTACCATGTATCCAAACTTTTGAAGCTCTTGGGCCATAGAACTTTTGAACTTTTAGGTGTCACCTAGACTTCATGTGCATGCTTGAATGAATGTGTGTGTTTTAGATTTAATCTTCTATTTGTGAGGAGTGCTAATTAGACCCTTGAAGGGGTGAAAATAAAACACTTTAATGAATTTCCTTGAGTCTGCCCATTATGTGCATTTAGCTAAAAGTCAAAATCCCTTTTCCTGTTAGGGTTGGTCTATTGTCCGCACTTTCCGTGTCGTCCCAAAATTATCCTTTTAATTGCCTAAGTAGTTGCTATTTGTGAAAGGGTATCACCGGAAGTTTCCTTCTCTTATTGTCTAGTCTTTTTTCATTCCTTTACATTTTTACTTTCCATTTGCATGAGTCATTTACATTAGCCAAATAAAATCATCTCATATTAGGTGAATCCATTTGTATTAGCCAAATAAAATCATCTCATATTAGGTGAGTCCATTTGCATTAGCCAAATAAAAACATCTCATATTAGGTGGCTATTTGCATTAGCCAAATAAAAATTCATCTCAAATACGGAAATGCATTATCATATAGGAAGCGTATTCTCTTTAAGGATCATGTATTTATCTCAGTTAAGTCATTCATCATATCATCATCGCATTTTTTATGTGCATCCAAATAAAAGCATTCTTAGTTCCTTCGGGGTCTTGCACTTAAACCCCTTCCTCCTAAAAGTGGTATTCCCTTACATGGTCCTAAACCTCATTCTTTGGGCTGCAAAATAGGGAAGTCTATGGCAACCGAGTGTCATCGGAATCCAAGCTCTAAAAGATGAGAACATCTTACTAAGGAGTCTGGCACATCATCTTTTCTTTCTACTCCGCGGTCTACATCGATGCGACAAGCTTCGGTGCACACTACACGGTCACAACCTACATCTTGTTTTAATACGAGTACCTAGAAAAAGTTCCCTTCCAATGGATCCCAACCTAGAACAAGTATCTCTACCTCAATTTACTTAATGAGAATATAGCTAGGATGGATACTAGATTGAATGATCAAGAAGAGCAGATATCATCTATATCGAGGGATCTTAAGAATATTATAAGGGCTATTGAGGCTAGTAAAAGAGATGGGGAAGTCTGAATGTTTGAAAAAGGAAGAGGCCGAAGAAGCTGAACATTTGAGAAGGGAAACAACATTGATTCTACCACCTCCACCTATCCAGTCTCCTCCAGGCAGTCCCAAACGTGAATCCCTTAAGCCTCGAATCCAAACCTCTGTCCGATTCCCATATAGATCGGATAGAACAAATGTTGAGGAGTCATCCATGTTCGGTAATCATTATTTCGATCATGAGGGATTCACTTCAATCCCTAAGGGTAAGCTACCTCCTAGGTTTACCATGCCTAATATTAAGTTCAAAGGTTCGGAGAATTCCCATCGTCATGTACGCAACTTCTTAGGAGCAACGACTCTTAAGAACAATCCTAAAGACACTTACCACATTATTTCCCTGGAAATTTGATATCCATGTACAATTATAGTCACATACACGATGCCGGATAATCGTACCAAAAGATCTTTTGGAACCATAATTAAAGGTGGTTCCTGTAGTAGTGTCTCCACCAGCTCGTGGTCCTAACCTCTCTCTCACACCGCTCATCATTGTGATTTTCCTCAACGGTTGCTCGAATTTCGGCCAGTAGAATTTTTACTCATCGGTTTGGGGAGAAGGAATTGTGCCCTCGCTTGAAGAGTTTGATGCCATACTAGGCGGTTTTAGGCGAACAAAACTAGCTGTTCCCAAATCCTCGGAAAACCTCCATGAAAAGTACCAATATCTTCTAAAACCGAGTAAAAACATCTAGGGTGGATCCTTATTGGAAATCGGGTTAGCTTAACAAATCGATGAAGTAGTACCGCAACATGTATGCTTATGCTCGAGTCCATCATTATCCTGAGACGACTAGTTATAATTACTTGCCCGATAGCGGGATTCCCGCTAATGGGGGTCACGAGGATTTGGCACCAGGCGTCTCTGCTAAGTCCGGTGGAACAGTTAGAGGATTGCTGTTTCCTAACTCCACTAATAGTTGTTGAAATAATCATTGGCTTAGACCAAGTTGAAGCCAACACCGAACAAAATTTTTATGGTAGCCGCCTGTTATTGCAGGTAAGCACTAAAATAAACGGAAGCAAACAGACTATAAACGGGAGACGGCGCCGGCCATAAGGTGGCGAGTCGACGCCGGCTAGAGGCCTAGGTGCTCGCGGCTTATTTCGAAAACCGAACTTTCGTTCCTACTTCGTTGATGCTATATTTCGATTTTGCTCCGATTGGGCCTAAAAAGTTAGAGTTTGACCGTGCAGGACACTAATTTCCGATTTTGCATCTATGATGTGCGGATCTGGCTAATGGAACATTTGAAACTCATTGAAGCTCATCCTAGGTTGGATACGTACCTAGTAACTCATTTCCGCCAGCGGAAACAAACATCGCGGTAGTCGACCATCCCGCTTCCCAATGGGAACAATATCTCAAATCACAAGCAATGATCCGTTATGGTATGTTAAGCATTGGAAGGTATCCCAATTCAAAACGCATACTGCACAGACATCCATACATTCGTCTATTAGGTAAGAGGAGAGCACGTATTACTTTCCAAGCCGTGTGGTGCGGCAAATCGGTAGAGAACAAGTAATATCGTCACTGGATTGCATCTAGCCCCCTACTTTTGACTTGTTCGAGAGGACATGGTAGCTCTAGACGGATTGGGTCATGGCCCGAGTAATCGAGAGGTCTTCCGAAACCGTTGACACTGACGGAGTTGCAAATACTCGCTGTTTCTCCCTATTATCTAGAGTGGATAATAGAAGTCGACCCCGACACCACCGGGAGGAGGGACAAGTTAGCCTTGGCCCTAAACAAAGATGAGCATCACAGTTGCGTTCGAGGCATCGGTAGAAGGGTAAGGATACTTGGAGCACTTCAGGACTAGAAAGAAGTGCCCGTCTCTTCTAACCAAGTAGATATGGAGGAAATGATGTCTCAAATGGCTGCCCAAATGCGAGTCCCAAATAGTTGCACTAGCTGGACGAGATGAAGGCGAGAGATGAAGGCCCGGATAAAGGATCGCCTCGCGGCATACTTCAACAACATGGGTGTTCCAGCACCCAACTTGGATGATTTACATCTATTCTCATCTCGGACACCGTCGAGTGCAAACGCGAGCTCATCTCGTCAACCAATTCGATCTTATGGTGGAGGTAAGTAAGATTTTGCTACCTAATTAGATTTACATGCATGTTTATATTTTGAATAATAATTGGTGTATACTTGTGGAATGAATTGTGTATATATTGTGGTTGTTGTGGAACTCCGGCGTATGATTGTTGAGTAATTAGTTATAGTTTGTTTTTGTTGTTTCGGATTATGGTCGTTATCTCGGGAAAATGTCTACTTTTAAAGGGAAACTCTGTCCCTTTTTTCCAGGATACTTAGATAGTTTAATTTGTCTCTCAAGGGTTATCTCGTGATTCTAATTGTTATGTTAATTCTTATGCAACCGACACAGTGCAAGCTAGCTTCTTATCACCCTCCCTAGATTATGATGTGGCTACGGGTGTTGTTTACCTTGGGAAGCCAAGTGCCATCATTCACGGGGCACCGTTTTCAACTAATCAGGTCAACGTGAGTGTGAGAGAGGCCATGCATGGGAAAGGCAGCTGTAAGTTGCCAATCCGGCCACCAGGCCTCCAAATTGTTGACAAAACGGTCAACACTTTTGTTCCCTGGCCTAAGAGTTTGGTTATCCTCTTTACGGTAATTCATTTTAAAAATATTAAATTTAATTGTTGTTAATATCACGTACATATATTTCTAATTCGTGTATTATGGTCCTCCCTGAACTAGAATGTTGGGGACAGATCCGAGAATGGGATGAAGGGCACTCCAACTCCCTCAATTAGCACAAGCAAGTATTTGGTGATGCCCGATCGTTGTCCAAAAAAGTCCCCTCTCCTACCCATTCACAAGTCATATACGAATTGGTGTTCTACTCTACAAAGTTTTGTGAAGACTTTGTCAAAAGAAACAATGTTGGAAATCAAAGCTCCATATCACGTGTTTGAGGTATTTGACGGAGACGATGAGGACATGACCATACATGTCTTCTTGGACAACATAATGCAATTTTGAAGATACAAGAGATTGGCACATCTCGCTATTATGTTGGGCATTATGTGAGTTACTATATATATAAAGTTCATTTTTTAACTATTAATTTTCATTTCTAATTATATATGTACAATTAATATGTAATAGATGACTCCATGAGATAGGAAATGAGTCGGTTCAATTTCTCAACCATCATGCTATTCAAGCAATAGGACAAGGAACTCAAGAGTGATCCAATTATATCTTAAGAGTCAAGAAAAATAATGAGTAGAAAAATGTTACTCGACGTCGTTCATTAAGGGGTAAGCGTACAGATTACCTAATAGTGTTACATATTTATAAATATGTTATTTGTGTCGATGTATGTCACACTGGATGCTTGTTGCCATATAACCGAGGAGCAATGTCGCGTAATCGGCTCCATCCTCCGGGTCATCCCATGAGAAAAGATATCAAGAACGTACTCGCCTCATGAGTTCATACCTTAATCATTTTATGCTTTTTTGTTAAGTATTCTTTTCAATTGTGTGTTAACTTGAATTTTATTTTTCCGATTGAAAAATAGAGCTCTCGTAATGTATTATTGTACAGGAAATGCGAGAGGCTCATGTGTGAAATCAAACCCAACTATTGTCCCCGTAAAGGTGAGGTTCTCTTGTTTAGCGTTAAATTTTAATTTTTCATTTGATATTACTTGCTAGGTACATAAGTACTAATGAATTCTCCATGTGTTGGGAATTATAATTTTAGTGCCGAGGAACAAAAGGGGAACGTGGAGTTTGCCTTTTACATTCTCCAAGTACATGAAAGAGATTGTGACCCACCTCGATCTCAATGATCCCACATCTAATCTTAAAGAGGTACTTGCACTTGCACTTGTATTTGATTATGAAAAATTTAAATTTTTTAATGTTCTTTTCAGCTTAATTAATACTTGCACTTGACATAATGAATATGTCTTTTATAGCATTGAACACAATATTTTCCGGGAAAGAAACCCCTCACTCCCTATATAAATGCTGTGCTCGACGAGATAAGAAAAGGTTGGGCACGGTTTGTATATATAATCGTATAAAGACAGTTACATAGGTATATATTTACACTTATTCTTTATTATTTGATATGTCAAGTTTGTGATTTTTTAATTATGTACCATACTACTTTGTGTGAGGAATCTGCTTTGTATATATTCTAGGCAAGGCAATTGGATTCTAGTTTGTATATATTTTGAACAAGGCTGTTGAATTATGATTTGTGTACATTCTGAAAAAGTTTGTGTAAATGGTTGTAAATGGTTATATATTTTTAAATTTGTATAATTTTACATAGGGTAAGAAAACAAAAAAATAAAAAAAATTCATACCTATTACAACAGTTCGTAAGGAAAAATTGTAGTAATAGGTCTTAATACAACCTATTACTACGATTGTTAATTAAGAACCGTAGTAATAGGTTTGGGCCAAAAATTTTGGCCGAAGAGGGGGATTTGGGGTCGGACCTATTATTACGGTTTCTATCTAACAACCGTTGTAATATCTTAATCTATTAATACGGTTGTTTATCCAGAACTGTGGTAATAAGTTGTCTATTACTACGTTTGTTTACATAAACCGTAGTAATAAGGGTTCTTTTACTACGGTTTTGAACCTTAGTAAAAGATGCTTATCTACAATTACGGCCATATACATGACGTCGGATAATCGTAGTTAAAGGTCGTTCGGAACCATAGTTAAAAGTGATTCATGTAGTAATGACCTAACTAATATATTACACCCTGGGTCTTCTCACAATCCTTAATAGGATAGCTTTCAAGAGATAATAAAATCTACCTTGGTACCAGAATTAGTGGAGAAGATAAACATGCGAGAGAGGCTAGTGTGGCGATGGGTTTCGAGAGACTATAGCTTGTTGTCTTAAGCATGAAAGATTGATAACATAACAAAAAAGGAAGAAGCTTGCTTTATGTTCAACTAGGAAGCCTGCTTTATGTTGAGCTAAGAACTCCCTGTTGAACTGCGATTTAGCAAGGTTGAACGAGTTCCTTGAGTCAATAAGGTTTGACTAGTTTTTCCAAGTTTGATGGTCTAAATGAGTTTTGTCATTTTTCGAACTATTATGCTAACCAGTTCCCAGTTTATCGATTCATTTGGCCGCTCCGCTGCGATTTTCTTAACATCGTCTACTTTACATGCAAAGCCGTGTCTAATGATTTGTTTACCATGTCCATGACCATTACATATAATATCGTAATTCCCATTTCTCCACCATGTCATGGCATTATTTACAACATCTTAATTCCATTAGGTCCATTGACAACTTCTTACCACATTACTGATTTTGCAATTTAGAGCACGGAAACTTCACTTTGGCTTACAATTCTTGTAAATAATGAATGATAATCTGTGGTGGTGGAGTGCACACATGATGGAGTTAGACAAAAAATATGTTATCTAGATGTATTGTTACAATCAGTAGAAGATTCATTTGCTTTCCTTTTTATATATGTATCTCCGAGTTGTATGTTTATTCGGAAATTTTTTTCAAAACTAATGTATGACCCTTCTCATACTTGAACTGTAAAATAAATAATCATCACCCCCGCTTATATATTTTTTCATTAGTTTCTAAATTTTTGCTCTTTCATATAAGTAACAGTATGCTTGAAGTGTTTTTCCCTTTGGGAAGAAATCATTCAATAAATTATGAAAATTAGTAGAAATAAATTGTTCAAATGATAAATTTAGTCGATTATGGAGGTACTCCAATTCCCCTTGGCTGCATTTGCTGCCAGGCCAGGGGCGAAATTAAAAATTTTCTTGTGAGGGGGTAGTGAAGTAAAAAATACTATCTATCAAGAGTGGAGCTACTATTATGTCAGCAGCATCTCGGGACACTAGGCAAAATAAAAGTTTAGAGTGAATGAGTAAAGATTCTCAAAAATCAATTGATACTTATAGAATTCAAGCATACTAAAAAAGGACATCATTGAATAAAATTTTAACTCCGTCATTACTATTTATATAAGTTATAAAATAAATTATTATCAAGAGTACTATGAAAAAAAATTGTGTAATAAATAGATAAGAAATCATACCTCATAACTAACAATATAGAAGCTATCCCATGAATAATAATCACTTTTAAAATTTACTTCATTAGCCTATGTTATTAAATTAGTTGACGCAACTCTAATTGTACTAATTATTCAATATAGTAATTAATTAATTCAATTGAACAACACAACAACTAGTATTAATATCATTAACGTTTAAGAAATAAATTAGATTAAATAATACAATAATACATAAATCTAATAATAATCAACTCACTAAAAGAAATATAATATTAATGCTAAACATATATGGTGTTTGGATTAGAGTCTTTAAAAGCCAAAAAATTGTCTTCTTTGGAAAATTACTAATTGAGAATATTACTTTATACATTAAAGGATTGGGAGAAAAATTAGTATGGTAGCTTACAGGACAATATATTAATAAGTTGGAGAGAGGAAGGAAGGATGACACAGATATAACAAGAGAGAGAGATTAAAAAAAAAAAAAGTTAAGACAACTATATGCATTGTTAATTTTCCATAGCCTATACCCTTAACTTTCTCCATCCTAATTTATTAAACTAATATAAGTCATGTTCAAGTTTTTATATAAAATTAATACATTTTATACAATAATTTTATAATTTTATAATCAAGAACATTATATTCATATATAGAAAAACGATGAGAGAGAAAGCTTCTTCAACCTCAATCGGCAAGAAGAAAAAAACCTCAATCCCTAAACAAAATACTCCCCACACATCGGTGACTCCACCGGCTACTTCTCCGATCAACAATCGATAGAATAAGCCGGTGAACTTGAACAACGATAAGGATGATGGAAGGGACTCCAATAGAACAATAATCAATGGTGAAACAGAAATCATTAGTCGGCTATCTTGGGCTAATAGACTCAAGGACTTGAAGAACAATAGTAATTCTCAGCCACCTCAACAACGAAGCTATGAAATAGAACTTGCTAGGTTTCCGAATGCAGGTTTTCAATTAGAATTTGTGGCCCCTATTGAACAAGATGGAAGGCTAATCCAAAAAAATGAAAAAGAGGGTATAATTTCGAGGTCGGATGCTAGGAATCTTCTACGATCTGTAAAATTTTAAGAGCTAATCCCCCAATTACGGTGATGGAAGGATTTCTAGGTCGAATTTAGGGAAGGAACACAATTGATAAAATGGTCCTCAAATAGAATGGAACATACTTGGTTTGATTCCATGCTCTTATGGATAAGGATAATGCCTTGAAGCAGAATATATATTACTTTGATAAGAAGCCAATGATAGCTCGTAAATGGGATTTAGGTGATGATCTGGATATGGATATCACATCGGCACCTATTTGGGTGCAATTCCTAAATTACATCCAAAGTTTTGGGGTGTTGATGGCTTGAGTAAAATGGCCAATCTAGTGGGATACCCTATCATGGCGAGATAAGCAAACAGCGAGACAAAGGTCGATTGAATTATGCTAGAGTATTGGTAGATGTGGACATTACCAAGCCTCTCAGTGAGGAGGTGTTGTTGTGGATGAGAAGGATGATATGATAGTGCAAAATGTGCAGTATGAATGGATTCCAAAAAGTATACCAAATGTCATATGTTTCGGCACTTGGAGAAGGCATATAGGAAAGGAGTTAAATGGGTATAGAGACCTAATCAGGACCACCCAAAAGAGTCAACAACAACTCGGGATCAACAAGAGGAACATCAGGTAACTCTAATAATTATATCTAATAGCAAGGATAGCCACATTGAGTTAAATGATGCAAATTCTTTTATGCATTTAACTATTGAGGGACATAAGGAGTAGAGTCTTAATGAGGTAGGGGCTCATTCTAAGGGCCATCTCAAAGTAGAGAATGGATAATATATGGAATGTAAGAGAGGTGAATGGTCCCTCTAAGTAAGAGGAAATCAACATTCTCTTGCGGAATAAAGGTATCCAACTTGCGGGATTGGTGGAGACTAAAGTGGCTAAGAATAATGTGTCTTGGGTGGCGGGTAAGATTTGGTCGGGATGGGAAGTAGTTACAAATGCTACGAGATAGTAGGAGAAGTGGAATATGGTTAGGGTGGAATCCAAATTATTTTGAGGTTGTAGTTATTGATGTCAATGATCACGTTATTCATCCTGCTATTCAATACATTGGTATGCTTGCTCAGGTGTACTTTATCGGTGGTGTATGCTTCAAATGATGATGGAGAGAGGAAAACTCTGTGGAATTATCCGAAAGGGAAGACTGCTCTGGTTATGGCCTGGATGATAGCTGGTGATTTCAACTATATTTTGGCTGAACATGAGAGGATTGGAGGGGCCAAGATACATTATCATGAGATGATGGCTTTGTACGAGAATGTCAAGTGCGGGACATGACCTATAGAGGGCAACTCTATACTTGCACAATGATAAACCGGAATTTTACGTTCTTTTACGTTCTCTTATTGGCTAATTTCGACATTTCAAAGGCCTTCTCACCTAAATTCTTATTTGATTTCGCTTACTTTCTTCATTTATGATTAAAGTGTGCGAATTTCTACGTTTCAGGTAATTTCGCCTTTTATGATGAAGAATACATCTTTCAAAGTGCTAAGGAAAAGAGCAGGAGGCCATAGAAAGTCGGAGATCGAAGGAAGAGATCAAGCCAAGTCAGCACAGTGCGTAGCACCGACTGTGCTTGAAGGAAAGAAGGAAAAAAGACTTAGCACGAGTTGTGCTCGAAGCCCAAGAGGTCAGCAGGCAATGTCAAAGTTAGCACGAGGTTGTGCTAGGAATTCAGAATTTAATTAAAGAAGTCGTGAGCTTGCATGGGTTAAGCACGGTTTCAGCACTACCAGTGCTAGCGGCAATTTTCGTTTTCGCCTCTTTTATTCCGTAAGCTGTTATTTTTCTGCATCAAACTTTTATGCTACGTTTTTAGGCTAGTTTTCTCTCTACTTTTGAGCACTTATTTCCATTGTTAAGAGATCAAAGCTTAGAGTTATTTTCAATTAATCGCAAGCTAATTCAAGTTTACGGTATTATTATTCTTCTCTCTACTTTTATCTTTCATTCTTTTTGGTGTTTATTCCTCAACTTGCTGTCATATGCCATGAATATGTGTGACTAATTTTCCAACTTAGGTTGGGGATTTGCCACTAATATGCTAGCTTAATCATAATTTATGCTTTGATGCTAATTTACAATTGTTTGATTGAATTTCCGACTTGTTGATACTTGTTGAATTGGTGTGAGGTTCGAGAGAATCCTGCCTTTATTGTTTTTGGGAATTAAGTAGATTTCGAGAGAAGAGGTTTAGTTCTACTTCAACTTGTTGGATGATTACAACTTAGATATGAGAATAATTTAGGTTGTTATTAAGGGAAGAGTCGATAATCATGTAATTCTTTGGTTTTGACTGTGTGAGAATAACAATTAATTCAATTGAGTTAGCTTAATGACCTTCGAGAGAAGGCTTAGGTGGTTTGAACTACATCGATTCCCTAATTTATCTCGGTTGTGAATAGTTTAGAAGCATGTAATTAAGATTGTTGGCATGTTAGCTTGGTAAATCCTGCCTAAGGTTTTCTTTATTTGATTTCATTTCGTTCATAGACTTGTTTATGTTACCAACCAATTTGAACTGTTCCTTTACTTAGTTCAAAAGGACATTAACCTTCGATTTGTGTGAGACCTAGCTCCATGAGACCGACAACCGTACTCTCTATAGTACAACAACACACAAACAAGAAAAGTAAGGACTCGAGGGTCTTACGTAAGCTAGATATAGTCCTTATTAATGAGATGTGGATTGATTCTTTTCCAAATATGGATTGTACGAGTTATGCCAGGTGCAGTTTCGTCATTACTATCTAGTGGTCAGTGATTATCGAGACAAAGCAGCATTATACATCTTTTAGATTTTGCAATATGTGATGTAGTAATGGAAAGTATTAGAATATTATAAGAGAATGCTAGCAGATTAATTGTGAAGGAACTCTCCTGTACAATGTGGTTCAAAAATTGAATAGAGTCAAAATTGGGCGGAAGACACTGCACAAAGAGGACTACATGGGCCTAGAGAGTAGGAACGAATCTGCCCTTAAAGTATTTGGAAAATGCGGTTTTTCCTCCAATTGTTTTTCCGTTCAATCGTGTCATTAATTATGTAAAACGCCACAAAAACTAGTTATTGCCAGTTTTAAGTATTTTTTATATTTTGTAGGCGGTATTTGGATTTGGGCAGGTTTAAAAAAGGAAAAATAATAATATTCTCTTCTCCCTCAATCTCCCCCGAAACCTTACACTTCCATCTTCCCAACTCTCTTTCCTCGTCAATGGCATTTTCTCTCTTGTCTCTTTTGTAGCTTTCTCCTACTCCTCTTCTTCTGCAAATTGGGCAACCCCAATTCCTTCATTTCATCACATTCATAATCATCCACAAGAAAAATTGATGACAACCCTATTGGGGATCATCACAACACTCTTTCTTCCTTATTTTTCCTAAAAATTTCCTCCATTACTTGAGCTCATCATTGAGGCCCTCTTCTCCGGCATCTTGAGAAGCAATCCTATCCGCATTGGCTGTTGGCTACCCCCAATGAAGCCTCCATTAGCCTCGGTGAGCGTCTCAATCCCTTTTAGTAGATGAAGAAGAGGTATGCAAAAGATGATTTTTAGGTTTTGGGTGACTTGGGGTGGAAGATCTTGAGGGGTTGAGGTTCGGGCTCCACTGGGTCATCGCACAATGCAAGAGCAAGTGCTTGCTTGGTCATGAGTTGTCTTTTTAATTCATCTTCCTCAACCCTCCTTCCCTTTTTCTTCCCTTCCCCTCCCAATGATTGTGCATTTGGCTGAGGCCACTCTGTTAATTTAAATCCCCAGCTAATCTAATCCCATCCCAATCCTCATCCTTATTATGATGGGTGCTTTGTTTTCATTGTCAAAACTAATCTTCCTTCCCAACTCTCAAGAGAAGAAACATTGATTTCATCCATCAAATTATCTCCTTAACCCATTCCCCCAGATTTCTTCATTTTCTTTTCTAGGATTTTGATCTTACTTCCTTTCTCTTGCTAAATCTTGCTTCTTTTTCTGGTCTTTTGATTTCGGTTCTTTAGTGGGTTTGGATCAATCTCGCACTCTGAATTTAACTAAAGTCCGGACTATGTTTTTGAATTCGATGATGTCGGACCTGGATCTAGTTTGCTACAAAAGATGAAGTTTCTAGGTTTTGGGTGACATGGGGTGGAAGATCTTGATGGCCTGAGGTTTGGGCTCCACTGGGTCATTGCACACTCGGCTTGCACTAGGTTTGGTGGGTGGCTGGGAAGGAGGAGGAGGAGGACGGAGAGTGAGTCCGCCCAAACCCAAATAAAGGCTACAAAATAAATAAAAATTACTTAAAAACCGACAATAACCAATTTTTATGGGCCCCAAGGGTAGGTTTTGAATGGTTTTACGTAATTAATGGCACGATTGAATGAATAAATAATTGGAGGGCAAAACTGCATTTTCCGAATACTTTAATGGTAAATTCATTCAAGCACTCAAGCTTACGGATATGGAGCCTAAAATTCTTTCTGGGTTGGGTGATAATGACATTTATGAGGCAGAAAAACAAGCTCTAAAAGAATTCAAAAACTCGAAGAAGGATGATATGGATATTAAGAGGCAAAAGAGAAAAATCGGATGGCTAGAAATACAACTTTCTTTCACTTTATACTTGAAACAGTGACGAGTATAAGAACATAATTGTGCCTATTGATACACACAACGCGCGGATCTGTATATGTGGCTGAGGATATTGAGAAGACATTGGTTCAATATTTCAAGAGCTTTTTCAGTACAAAATCTACAAGAAGTAAGCTTCAATGGGAAATCATGCAACAAGGCTTCTTCCCTTTAGTAAGGCTGATGTTAAGGCAGCTTTCTTATCAATTAATCGCACCAAAAGCCCAGTTCAATAGTAAATTTTATACTAGTTGCTGGGACACGGTTAGGGAGGATATGAGTAATGCAGTCTTGGATTTTTTTAAGAATGGCAAAATGTTAAAACAAATAAATACTACTTCCATTTCATTGATTCCTAAAGTTGAGTCCCCTCAATTTCAAATGGAATATAGACCTATTTCGTATCTGCAATACTCTATATGAAGCCATTTCTAAGCTACTTTGCCAGGAAATCAAAATGGTGTTGCCTTATGTAATAATAGAGAATCATGCTACATTTGTTGCTAATAAGAGCATTTTACATAATGTCATGATTGGATTGGATCTCATCGAGACATTATAAGAGGAGGAAAATCTCACCAAGGTGTGTTGTTAAAATTGATATTCGCAAAGCATATAACACTATTTATTGGGAATTTGTTAGGGAAATCATGATAGGATTGGGGTTTCCTACACAACTAGTGCAATGGGTATATGAATGCATAACTATTACTTTATTCTCATTAAACTATAATAGAGGTCTTCATGGATTTTTCAATCAAGCAGAGGATTGAGACAGGGTGATCCAATATCACCACTCCTCTTTGTTCTTGGAACGGAGTATTTATCAAGAACATTGGTGCATGTTGTTGCCACTAAAAATTCCAATTTCATCCAGGGTGCAAACAACTTAAACTCAACCATTTGATCTTTGCTAATGACCTATTGGTTTTTGCAAAGATATTAAATATGTAAGCTGCATTATGGATGTCATTCATCACTTCACGAGGTGTCTGGATTAGAAGCTAATAATAGCAAATCCCAAATATTCCTGGCTGGAGTATCTGCAAAAATTGAGAGTAAAATACAGCATATGACAGAGCTTTTCAAAAGGAGAACTACCTATGAAATACTTAGGTGTTCCTCTAAAACCAAAATAAAGATGACTCGCCAACTGTTAGTTGCAAAGATTACTGTAAAAGTTAGATTGTGGGGGTAAAGAAATTGAGCCATGCGGGAAAACCCAGCGCATCAATTCGGTTCTATTAACAATGCATACATACTAGAGTTCTATTTTTATCCTCCCTGTAAAAGTGATAAAAGCGTGTAGAAAATCTATAGATTGTTTCTTTAGGGAAATGGGGAAGGAACGAAGAAAATTATACCGGTTGCTTGGGAGGATCTGTGCAAACCAAAGAAGCATGGTGCACTGGGAATCAAAAGAAGCAGTGATTGGAAAAAGGCTCTACTTACAAAACAGATTGTGGTTCTTAATGGATAAAGCCGACAAGCTTTGGGTGAGATGGGTACATAGTATATATATCAAGGACCAAGAAGTTAGCAACATGGGGTGCAAACCTAATTCTATCCGGTATTTCCAGAGAATTATGAAACCGAAGATTCACTTAGATAGATGGTACGATCCACGAGTCACAAAAATGGATTCCAGTGCAGGAAAAGAAGTTACGTGTTAGAATTGCATATGAGGTGATGCAAGAAGTTGGTCAAGAAGTTAGCTGGTGGAAATTTGCTTGGCCCGGACTAATCATACCTAAATTCCTATTATCTATGGTTAGTGCTTGAAGAGGAAAATTCTAACTCGAGACAGATTGCTCAAATGGATGGAAGTGGAAGATAGTTCATGTATATTATGCACTCGCACTGAAAACATAAATCATCTAATTCTCCAATGTCCATTTGCACAAGAAGTGCTAAATGGACTGACTGGTATGGAGATAGATGATTAGAGACAGGATTTGGAATGAGTGGCTTGAAGGTAAATCAATATCCAACTCAAAGCTTGTTGTGCTACCTCTACTAATTGCAACAGATCACATATTCTCGTTTGGCAAGAAAGAAATCACAGGATCTTTCAAGCAAAGAGAAGCAAGGCCACTAGATTATATGTCGGATACAATGGACCATGAGAACACATTTATTACACAGGAAGGGAGTGTATAAACCATGGATAGATAGGCTTTAAAGTCAGATTTTGTAAATACTTTGGGTATGCCCAAAAAGCTATGATGTAAATATGCTTTGTTAATAGTGAAGTTCTTACTTTCTACCAAAAAAAAAATTTATATAATTTTACCTTACACCAAATAATGGTTAAAATAATTCTTTTTACTTGGGGAGTTGAAAAATATAGAAATAATTTTTCTAAACAACTATTTTTTCCGTACTTTATTTTTTGAGGATAAATTCCAGAAAAAATTAAAATAAAAATCATGGGGGTGACCATGGCCCCCTTGGTCCCCCAGTTCTCGCCCTGTTTGTCTGCTATCTTTTTTTTCTCTGTTTTGCCATTGAGTATGATAAATGATCGAGGTTGAGTTTATATAAGATGAAAGAAAAAGAAGGTATGAGGAGAGAGAAGGCATGCGTGTTGATGCTTGGGCAAGGGTCGCTCCCTTATTAGGAAGGAATTTAAGACTTAAAATTATAACCGCAAGTCCAAGGCGTAGTTGTAGCTAGCCAGGCAAGTACGGTTGTGTCCATAGAGAGTTGTGTTTCAAATACCAAAGCTATCTTAAACATTCAATCTAGGTAAATAAGGAGAGATGAGACAGATTACGGTGATTAAACTAATCCTAAAAAGTAATAAAAATATGCTCGAATTATGATTTTATCACTTAATAAACTAATTAATCAAGCCAAGCCTAAACCTACTCAAGTTTATACAGGTATTTAGGATTGGTCGGTTGCACCATCAAGATCTACTCAAGCCACACTTTCAAGGGTCATGAGCTAGTCTAGTTATTCTAACCACCTAGTTTCGTGGAGTTAGCCCAACTAGACTACAAAATAAGCAACATCGGACCTAGCTAGGATTCGGGCCATTTTCATGCCAAAATCCTAACTATTCTCTATACCCACGCTAGTAAATTGGCTCCACCTTTCGGTGATAAATCAATCGCCTAAAAATCAAGATGAAAATCCCTTTTATACATTTCATTGAACACATGGTGGGCACGAGAAACAATCTCGGATAACAAGCATAAACTAGGTGGGTTAAGGCCTAAACAAGATCAATTAGCCATTAAAGAGGCTTATCACAATCAAAGCAACCAACTTTAACAACTAATTGACATAAAAACATGAAATAAACATAAAAACTACACTAAAGAATAAAGTAGTACGGACCGACATGAGCAAGAACATAAACTAATTGATTAAACTCAAACATAAAAACAAACAATTAATCTAACTATAATTAACATCTAAACTTAGAAAAATTAAATCTTTAAACTAAATTGAACAACCAAAATAATAAACTTAAAGTAAAGAGGAAAAAGAGAAAGAGAAAACGTATACTTGAATTGAAATTGAAGGTTTGAATCCAAAATCTTGTACAAATCTCTACACTAATCTCCCCTAATGGGGTTTTATTTTGACTAAGTAAGAATTCTACGAGCTCCCTAAAATCCCTAAAAACCAAGCTCTTCCCGTTAGAAAGCCTAAAACCGCTATTTATATCGGCAGAAAACGAACGAAAACGGCGCAGCCAAGTCACACAGCTATGCAACCCTCTTGCACGGCCATGCTGCCCTCTAGCACGGCCCCGCAACTATTTTATGGGTGCCCGTGCACTTCTACTAAAGTTTCGGCCCATTCCGTCCGATTCGTACGGTCGTGCGACCCTGCACGGTGCCCTTGATTTATATTCTTTGTCCGAAGGTCCGCACCATTCTTGAGCGCGGCGGAGGAAGTACGAGGATCTCGGCATTGGCTCGGTTCCGAGTGGCTGACCCGGAACTAGGTCGTCCAGAGGCTCATCCTCTTGGAACCGAACGACCGGAGGGGTATGCTCGGGTTGACCTGCTGTTGATTGTCCTTGGTCCGCGGGTTCTTCTAACCCACTCGGACTACTGTCCGAGCTTATCACTTCGGTTGCGCTTTAGGAGCATCCGGACCCTCGGTTGTTGCTCCTTGTCCTTCTTGGTCTCCTTGGCCTTCCGGCTCACCATGCTCGAAAAGAGCTGCATCGACCACAAGCTCTTCCGCTTCTTCTCGATCTTCTTTTTCACCCTCTCCTCTGTCGGAGGAGGACTTGGCGAGGCTCGAGGATTACCTCTGTACGGACGCCCGTGCACAATATTATCTTCCTCTTTTTACTTCCTTTTTGACTAAAACTTTTTCTATTGGATCGATTTAATTTATTACCTACAAAAGGAAGAATAACAAGTAAAAACCCTAAAATTATATTATTTTACGACTCAAAAACTAAGTAAATAAGGGTATAAATAACGTATTATTTGGACCGAACAAATACTCCCACACCTAGCCTTTGCTCGTCCCCGAGCAAAACAAAAATAAATAAAACCTAACTTACTTTCGCATGAATCGAGATTGTACTTAGCACATGCAACAAGCCCTTTAACCCCTTATTAGCCTAAGTGAACGAGTGAAGTGTCATGAGGGTTTATAGAAGATATACCCACAAATCTTGAAAAAGAAAAAGGAAAGAGAAAGAGAAAATAGAAATCTTTTAGGTTTTTCAAAAACTTTCACAAGCATATATACAAAGTGCGAAGGAATTATACACATTCTAATCAACTATATCACCCTCACACGTCGGATATTAATATGCATATAAAGACAATGCTCACATCAAGACACTTGATTCTCCATTGATGACATCCACATACCAATATTTCACTATAAACGAGTAAATAATAAGCAAGTTAAACTGGTAGAACCTCACTTTAGGGTAAAGTGGATCACTCTCACTCATGTGTTTAGAAAATATAATGACGGTTCACTTAAAACTCATTCCAATAGCGCAGCCTACCATAGGCTTGGTCATACACTCAATTCTCCACCACTATGTAGACAAAATGCAAATGCAATCAAGAGCACTTTTTAGGGGTTGTAATGGGGCTAAGGTTCATGGGTAAGAAAGGGATTCAATTTAGGAAATGTAGAGCTAAATAGCCAAGGCCTAATGACTAAGGAGAAAAAACACTTCCAAATATACCTGGCAATTGGGTCATTTAGTTCGGGTTCGGTTCGAGTAAGTTTGGTTTGGGTTCATTTCGGGTCGATCTCGTTCGAGTTCGGTTTGGTTTCGGTTAGGGTCAACTTCGGTTCCGAGTCAACTTCGGGTCGATCTCGTTCGGGTTTGGGTCGGTTTTGATACGAGTCAATCTCATTCGAGTCGGGTTCGGTTTGGTTTGGGTTAATTTCGGATCAGGTCAACTTCGGGTTAAAATTAATTCAGGTCGGTTTCGATTCGGATTGGGTCAATGTCGGTTCGGGTAGGTTTCAATTTTGGTTTCGGGTTAATTTTAGATTGGGTGGAAATCGAGTCGTGTCACTTTTGGGCCGAGTTGATATTCGGTCGTGTCATGTCAAATATTTTTACAAAACCTTTTTGAGTTGAAGAAAACCCAAATTTTTTAAAGTTAATTTATTATTAATATTATTTTGTTGTGTTGTGTGTATTCGTTGTTGGTGTTGTTTATGGAGATGACCATGTTTGTCACGATCGAAATGGGGAATTGATATCTTATTTGATTTTCTAATTTTCAAAAGTGTTTAGTGTTGCACCAAAAATCATGTTCGCAGGTGGCATCATTACACTAGCTCCACCCAATCAACGCTTGCTCAAAATTTAGAACGAGTGATTATAAGAACCATGTACAATACAACATTATTAGGTCCACCACTATCCCTTGGTATGGATCCGCTTGAATAGGGTTTGAGGTCGATCAAAATTGTTTGTATCATTACAAGTACAACAGTCCATCCCGAGAGATCTACCAAAACAAATGTGGGTTGGGTCAAATTCGGATTAAGGTCGGTTCGGGTTCGAGTCACTTTTATTCGGGTTCGAGTCAAAATCGGGTTCGGGTCCGATTCGATTCGGGTTTGATTCAATTCGAGTCTAATTTGGTTCGATCGTAATCAGGTCAATTATATTTCGGGTCGGTTCGGTTTCGGATTGTGTTGTTTCGGTTCGGGTATTAATTGGGTTAATTACATTTCGGGTCGGTTCGGTTCGGGTCGGTTCATTTCGGTTTTTGGTTCAAAATTGGTTCAACTGTTTCGGATGCTTGGTTTTGTTTGAGTTTCAGGTCGTTCGGGTGGACCCGTTCGCTTCGAGTCGGCTTTGCCAGGTCTACTTCCAAATATGACTTAAATCTTCTCTCTCAATTCACCTTTTAAACAAACCCGAGAAAACCTAAGGAATGAGCATAATCTTTTCTTCTTTTTTTTTTCTCATGCCAATCACTTTTTTTCTTTTTTTTTATTATTTCTTTTTTTAATTTTTTTTTTTTACAAATACTATTGGCATGGGAATTATGAACACTCAATTCCAAAGGGTCTAAAAGGGACTCATCAATTTTTTTTTCTTTCAACATATATCCCACTTTCAAAGTACAAACTAAAACAGGACATCTTCATCATTAAACCCAAAACTGCCCAACTCGATAAGTGTTGCTCCTTAACTTTGGCACATGATTAGAAAGTGTCTTTAGGCCAATGGTAAAGCGGATATAGGTGCAACAAAAAAAGGTCAAATCTCAAAGGGCTAGCAAAAAGGGCATATATAGTAGGGTGACTTTTTGTCTCACGTAATATGAAAACAAATGAATGCCTCTATGATATTACATAATACATGTGCCAAAAGTGGTCTCAAAAAGAGACAGTAACTAGCTATAGAGGAAATGCACCAAGGAAGAGTCACACATAAAATGAAATATGAGACTAAAATTGATGAATTAGTCTTTCGGGCACAAAATCTCACATGTTCTTCTACCAAAGTCAAACTAACTCAAAAATTGAATGTCGATATTCAAATGGGACATAGAATGACACATTTTGGATCAAAGTCTATTATGTACATCATGCATATATACAAACTAATAGTCAAGAAACAAGGGGTCAAAGCTAATCAAAATGTCACAAACTCCCTTAAAACAAATTTTTAAAGCAAAAATCTTTTTGTTATTTTGAAAAAATTTTCTCTTTTTTCTTTTTCAGAATATTAAAGCGTGCCTTCTCCTCCCCTACACCTAAATCTCACAATGTCCTCATTAGGAGTCAAGAAGTAACCACATTAACAAAAGAGACTCAATTATATATAAAAATATTACCACAAAAAACAAAAGCGACAATAAAACATAAATATATACATGTGGGTGATCATGGCTGTTATGGCTCAACAATATCCAAAATTTATCCTCAAAACGATCACCTTGCAAAAGCACAATCCTAGACATCCACAACTAAAAGCAAAGAGAAAAAACAATTCTAAATATCCACAACTAAAAATTAAAAAAATATATACACAAAGGAAAAGAAAAGGGAAAGAGAGGAAACAAGTATACTAGGTTAGGTGTTAGATGCACCTAAACTAATGCCTCCTAAAATAGTACAAAGAAGTCTTGAGGAGTATCAGTCACTCCTTCTTATATCAAGATTAAGCTCCAAGTCATATGCCATCGGAGCTCTAAGGAGCTTATCAAACATATGAGCACAAAACTCAAATGAATGTAAGTAAGAGAACACAACAACAAATACATCGGTGATATTTAGTGCCCTCCTAAATTTATCATAAGCCTTAGAAAAATCAAAAGAGTGATCAAAGAAGTTAGTCCACATGATTTTGTAGGCATGTCCTCTAGGTAAGCATGAAAAGGGTCAAATGAGGGAATTTAATCTCCAAAGATACCTAGAGACATAATATTGTCAACCACATCCCCTTCAAGCATGCCAAATGAGGCATTGTCTTGGTTTCATTACTCACATGGGTTCATCGTTTGCCACCATCTCGCTCACGTTTGAAGCTCATTTTATCGGCTAAGCTCTTTTTGCTTGCCTTGGAGATTGTTACATTTCACTTATCCATGAACATAGCTTTGATATGCTAATCCGGGAATTTTCAGTAGCCGACACGGGTTGTCGATGTCCATTGACACAACTCATGTCGAGCGTTGCTTCATTCGTTTAGCTTGCTTTGCTTGGGAGTTCAATGTTGATTTTTGGTTATTCAAATCCCTTTCGGTTATAAGATGTTTCAACTTTATTTGGGTGTTTATTGCTAACTATTTACATGGAATTTATGAGGAGTTACATTCAAGACAAGTATGCCAAATATCACTTTTTCCTCCACGTAAAGCGTATAAATATTATGGTACTTCAACCATTCCAATTGTGGTTGTTCGGCCATCATTCAGAGTATTTGGGAGTGTCATGTCTTTCATGGGTTGTTTTAATAAGGTGTCCTGTACAATTTACATCTTTATATTTTCTATTCCACATTATATTTAGAGTTTATTAGTTGTGAGAATTTTATGTATTTATCTAGTTGAACATTCATGCCGATTGAGATTTGTCTCTCTATATTGTTTGATATCATTGGGAATCTAGCCCTATAGATCATTGTTGTACTCTTGTTTCTATCATAGTGGATTTTATGCCCTTTGCCGCTTTGTGGTTTTCTCCCTATTTTAGGTTTCTATAGAAAAATTCTAATGTTTGTTATTTTTTTCAATACTTCTCTAATATCTACATCCTTCTATCTTTCACATACTACACTCCAATTCAAAATATATTAAATTTCCTAACATCAATGATTCATCTTTTTCCCTTGCCCCCTGTCCATTAGAACCTGATGCATTCTTTTAATAAATTTTTTAACTAGGTAGCCAAAGTCTTGATTAGGAAATTTCATGAACCGAGAATCGAGGTTGTTTAAAGAGAACTTTTCCAATAACTTCGAATTAGAAAATGAAATGATGATTGAGGGAAATTGACCTTTAAGTGTAGGGTTAATTTCCTTTGAACTTATAAAGTTCAATTGCCAATTAAGTGTTAGTTTGCATTGAATTTTTCTCTCTTCCCCTCTCCCCCTCCCCCTCTCTCCCTCTCTCTATCGGTCCCTCTCTCTCTCTCCTCCTCCTTTCTTAGTGACTCTCTCTGTCACCCCCTCTCTCTCCTCTTACTTCATATATTTTTAAATAATTTTTTTAATAAAAATAAAAATTTATTTATTTTTAAATTATATTATTTTTGTAAAAAAATATTTTTGGATAAATTAATTATTTATATTACAGATTCTTTTTTAAAAGTTTTCAATGATAAAATTTTTTAAAATTTAAAATTTTAATTTTATTAGTCATTTCCTTTTAAGGTACCATTATATATTTATCTTATTAGTTAGAGTGTTTGTTAATATTACTTACAACATATAAATTCATACGTGTTAACCTAAAAATATAAATACAAGTTGATATTCATTAATTTTTAGAATAATGAATAATGAAAAATTCATTTAAAATTTTATCAACTTTATCCCTTGAAGCAAGAGAAGTACAGTAGATAATCATATTATAAAATATAATGAAGACAATCGTAAAATATTTTAATTTTAAGATTTTGTAAATGATATTTTGAATAAGATTTTGTAATTCCGTGATTTTGTAAGTGTTATCCCGGGTTTACATAGTTAAAATGTCGGGATAATAGATTTTTTTCAAATTCAATCTTTCATATTTTTGTAATATATCTCCACATATGACATTTATGATTTAGTAAGTTGAATAGTATATTTTTTCAATATTTAGATCTAAATATATACCTGCCTTAATTGTCTTTAAAAAGATTTAATTTTTTTTTAAAATTTAAACATTTTGTAAAATCAAAATTATCATCTCGTGTCATTGAAGACTCGGATCTGAATTTATATTATTCTGAATATTATCAAGGACTGAAGTACAAACCTCATCCCTCCTAGGTTTTGATTGCAAGTCATTCCGAGTGTTATAGAAAATATTGCATCTGTTTTCATTCGATTCCGACTTACTCATAAATCACTTTCTTGGACATCAATTCACACTGATGCTTCGAGTCACTCGGACACCACTTAGACATATCGCATGTTCAAACAATTTCTCTAACACTTTTAATCTAAGTTCGACTTCATATTCCAAGTTAAAGTGAATTACAACGTTAATTCAACTTTCCAAGTCGACTTGTTTGTTTGAAATGTTTTTGTCTAGATCAAGTACTTATACTCTATTATTCTCTTTATAACTTGATCTTTCCTTAGACTTACTCGGATGGAATTTGAGTATAATGAATATTAGACTCTGAAAATTCCACTGTTCTAGGTCTCGAGATAATTATACATTTAATTATTTTAATTAAATTATTATCCGTGTCTAATCTTGGACCAAAGTATTTTATACTTTGAGAACCAAAATTTGTTTACTTTTGTAGGTTATTTAAACGAGGTTATCCTACTTTTAAAATACAAAAGTAACCAGCTTCAAGCTGTCAATCACCAACAGACAAGGCTTTTCTACTTCGAACAAAGCCTGCAGACAGCGTGTCGAGTTGTCTGTTTCCAAAGCTGGAAATCTTAAACACTAAACTCAACGGTGGTTTTCACCCTACTTTTCAAACACCACCAGTGGATTGGGACATCCTAAGGAGTCAAGAGCCTTTGCACAACGTTCACATCTCAATGGATCTTTTCGAGCGACTCAAAAGAACCGTTACAACGGTCACAAAGGACTTCTATTCGGAAGATAGTCACAACGGCTAATCTCCTTGGTCATTTATAAATAAAAGCCAACTCTCAAGACTTGAAGATTGCTGAACACATTGTTGAAGTTATATCTCTCTCGTATAATTCTCATTCAATCTTCATCTTACAACTCCCGATCCGTACTTTATACTTTTCCGAGTTGTAAAGTCTTGTAATCAGTTACTTACTCTTTCTTACTTTCCGAGTAAGGTCCCTTAACTGAGCCATAATGGTTAACTCAGCTCAATTGTCCCTAGCTGTAAAGGTTACCTCAATTAGGAAGTACTAGATCAAATAAGGGAACTTCGAGTCTAGGAAAATTTTGTAAGGAATTGTTTAAGGGAGCAATTCGGTTGAGTCGATCTCATCGTATTTTATGGATTCAAAATAATGGATTTGACTTGGTGCTTGAACTAGCACTAGCCGTGGTTTTCTCGCCCCAAGAGGGTTTCCATGTAAATTTGAGTTCATATTTTTCGAGTCCAATCTAGACTCGGACAGGTCTTGTTTACTACTTTCAAGCTTTAATCTTCCAAGTTTGTTAAAATTTCCTCATCACTCTATTCACCCTTCCCCCTCTAGGGTGACTAAGACTCTCCAAGAGCAAACCTTCAATTGGTATCGAGCCTAACCTTTCAGAAAGGATCTAACAATCTAAAGGTCTAAAGATCAAATGGCTCGGAACAACGAAGAGTTCGATGAAAGAAGATCTTCCAAGTAGACCACCAAAGTTCAAAGGATCAAATTTCGTGCACTTGGAAGAAGTTCATGGAATGCTTTCTATTGGATCATGATGAAGATGTTTGGAACATCATACAAGAAGGCAATTACATTCCAATGAAGATGAAAGATACAAGACTCGTGCCTAAAGCAAAGTTTGAGTACACCATCGAAGAGGCGAAAAGTTCGGAAAGAACTTTAAAGCGATGAACATTCCGATGTGCGCCATCGGCTCGGAAGAATACAACAGAGTGTCGGCTTGTGACACGGCCAAAGATGTGTGGGACACTCTTGTCAACACATATGAAGGAACAAGCCAAGTAAGACAAGCGAAGATAAGCCAATATCTTCACAAATACGAGCTGTTCAAGATGGAGCCGAAGAGGACATCACTCGGATGTTTATCCGCTTCACCGAGATTACAAACAATCTCAAATCTCCGGGTAGAAAGATTTCCCATGAAGAGATGTGCAGAAAAATTCTAAGAAGTCTACCCAAGAGAAGATGGGGTCCCAAGGTGACGGCTATCTAGGAAGCTCGGAACCTCTCACTACTAAACCCGGACGAACCGATTGGGAAGCTGCTTACCCATGAAATCCATATGGAAGAAGAGGATGCCGAGGTCAGCACTAAAAAGAATATTGTGCTTGAAGGCCTCATAAAGCAAAGGAGAAAATCTAAGTTCCTCGGACTTAGAAGAAGATCCCATGGCATTTATCACTCGAGGCTTCAAAAGAATGATGAAACACAAGAGATGGGAGAAAAGGCCAAGAGAAGAGTTCTACAAGAAGGACAAGAAGGATAGAAAAGGTAAACACTCCTCCCCTTCAAAGTTATATTTAACTAAGAACTCTAACTGTTTTGAATGTGGCAACAAAGATCACATAGTCAAAGACTGTCCAAGGAGAAAAAGGGACAGAAAGAAGAAGAAGGTTATGATGGCCACATAGAGTGATGAAGATTCATCTGAAGAAGATGAAGACTCGGACGACTCAAAGTGTCCGATGGCACTATCGGACTCGAAGCTAATTCCGAGTCGGATTCTGACGACTTAGACAATGAGGAGATGAATCCTCAGGAGGTAATTGAATACTTCCTCAAGTTTTCCAAAGTCGATTTAGCCAAATATATTTATACTTTGGAAGAAAAGTCAAATTCGATTCTTCCCAATTCAAAGAACAACTTAAGTCTCTCACTTCGAGAGCATTGCTTTGAAAAATGAATTGGAAAAGCTGAGACTTACTCTAAGAGAACTCAAGACTAGTACTCAAGCTAATGAGGCTGAGTCCGAGTCACTCATAAGAGAAAATGAGCATATGAAACAAAAGCTCAATGAGTCTCAAGAACTTGTTTTGAAATTTACTCAAGGTTAGAAAAACCTTGACATGCTCTTAGGCTCTCAATGTGTCTCCTTCAGGAAAGAAGGACTTGGTTTCAACAAAAAGGAGGAATCTAACTCCTACTCGGATATTTTCAAAAAGATTCCAGAGCTGTAAAGTTCAGGAAGGCTGAGCACGACCCCATTCATAAGAATGAAAAGAGGATCGACCCCATACCAGCTTACAGGAGAAAACCTTCTCCACTTGTTTATAAAAGAAAAGATTTACAAAAGAAAGAGACACACACTCGGTTTTCAAAAAGGAAGACTCGGAATCGGACCAAACACAAAGTTATTCAAATCTGGGTTCCCAAGAGTGTACTTCCTCGAAAAGGACAACAAGTAAAGGGAGTTACTGGGTTTGTTAGAGGAAGTGAGAAGGGTTAGTGTGTTTCGACTTGCAGGTAACTCGAGAAAAGACAAAAGGTTATTGGTACCTAGACGGTGGATGCTCACGCCACATGTCAGGAGATTCAAGACTCTTTTCTAAGTTAGAAGATTACAAGGGAGGCAAAGTTACTTTTGGAGATGACAGTAAGGGCAAGATAATTGGAATAGGCAAAATTGGAAAAGGAGACAACCTGGTTAGCCTGAGTCTATCTTGTCAAAGGATTAAAGTACAATCTACTCAACATCTCTCAACTGTGTGACAAAAGTCAAGAGGTAATATTCACTCGGACCAATTGCTATATTTCTAACGCAACTACCAAGGAGACTAAGCTCTCGGGTAAGAGATCATGTGACACCTACACTATTCCTCTTTCCGATCCAAGATAGAATTTATCATGTTTAAAAGTATCTCTCGCATGATGATTCTTAGACATGGCATCGTAGACTAGGTCATGTTAGCATGCATACTATCAGAAAGCTTGCATCTCATGGTTTAGTCGAGGCTTGCCTAACTGTGCATTCAAGAAAGATAAAATTTGTGAAGCATGCACAAAAGGGAAACAGGTCATATCATCTTTCAAATCTCTCAAAATTGTTTCCACATCCAAAGTGCTTGAATTGTTGTATATGGACTTATGTGGTGAAATCCTTGTAAAGAGTCTCGGAGGTCAATCATATGTACTTGTAATTCTTGATGATTATTCATGATTTACCTAGGTGTGTTTTCTTAAGCACAAAAATGAAACTTTCAAAGAGTTCAGCAAGCTCTGCAGGAAAATTCAAGTTGAGTCTCGGACTCAAATCGGAAGAATTCGAACCGACCATGGAAGGGAGTTCGATTACTCGGAATTTGCAGAGTTCTGCGATAAGAATGGTATCTCCCACAAATTCTTAGCACCAAGAACTCCTCAACAGAATAGAGTAGTGGATAGAAAGAATAGAACTCTTGAAGAAATAGGAAGCACAATGATGATTGAACATGATCTACCTTACTATTTCGGGCTAAGGTAGTCAACACAGACAAACTATACACTCGAACAAATGCCTCATCGGACCTATCTCGAAGAAAACTCCATATAAGCTTTACAAAGGGAAGAAACCCAACATTTCATACTTCAAACCCTTTGGATGTAAGTGTTATGTTCACAATAATGGTAAGGATCACCTGACCAAGTTTGATGCTCGGTCGGATGAAGGTATTTTCGTGGTTATTCCTCTCAAAGTCAAGCATATCGCATTTTCAATAAAAGAACTAACAAAGTGGAAGAAAGCATCCACGTTGTTTTTGATGAGATTGATCAGGGAAAACCAAGTAAGTCAACATTCTCATATCTAAAACTCAGCCGAGATGATGATTTTGTTGAAGATGAGCTCAGACAGAGTCAAAAAAGCAACTCGGAATGAGATAGCTCGAATACCATGACTCGGATCGAAACGACTCAAGAGCCAAGTCGGAATGTTGAAAGTCAATCGGATGAGCAAGCCCAATCAGATCGGACCACTGAAGATCAACCAATTCAACCTATAAATTTGGTGAACCAAAGAATAGGTACGAGCATTTAAATATGCGTCGAGTCACCCACTTGAAAACATCTTGTCCGACATCAACAGTGGGGTAAGAACTCGTTCTTCTTTGCAAAATCTATGTACATTCACTGCATTCATATCATTAATTGAACCTAGAAATGCACTAAAGGCCCTAAATGAGCCTGAATGGGTAGAGGTCATGCAAGAGGAACTTAATCAATTTGAAAGAAACCAAGTCCGAACTCGACCAAACGACCTGCCGACCACCCAGTCATAGGAACCAAATGGGTTTTCAAGAACAAACTGGATTAGGAAGGGTTGGTAGTCGGAGATAAGGCTAGACTTGTGGCTCAAGGTTACAATCAAGAAGAAGGGATTGATTGTGGGGAAACCTTTGCACCGGTTGCTACGATTGAAACAATTAGAATCCTATTGGCATTTGCATCAAGCATGAATATTAAACTATATCAAATGGATGTCAAATGTTCTTTTCTGAATGGTTTCATTCAAGAGGAAGTCTATGTTGAGCAACCCCTGGATTTGAAAACTCAGAATTTTAAAATCATGTTTTCAAGTTGCAAAAGGCTCTCTATGGTCTTAAACAAGCTCCTAGAGTTTGGTATGAAAGACTGAGCAGACTTCTTGGTTGAAAAAGATTTTAAAAGAGGCCATATTGACAAAACTCTTTTCATAAAAACCAAGGGGAAAGACTTTCTTATTGCTTATGTCTATGTTGATGATATAATTTTTGGAGCTACTAATGAAAATCTTTGTCAAGATTTTTCCGAGTTAATGAGACAGGAATTCCAAATGAGCATGATGGGAGAACTCAATTTCTTCCTTGGTCTACAAATCAAGCAAGACAAAGATGGCATCTATGTCCATCAATCGAAGTATACCAAGGAGTTGCTGAAGAAGTACAAGCTTCAAGATGCAAAACATGCCGCAATAGCAATGAGTAGTAGCATAAAACTAAACTCGGACGAGAAAGGTAAAGCGATAGATCGAAACTCTTTCGAGGTATGATTGGATCTCTGCTATATCTCACATCCAGTAGGCCGGACATAATGTTTAGTATATGTCTATGTGCAAGATTTCAAGCTAATCCAAAAGAATCACATCTCACTGCGGTGAAGAGAATCTTTAGATATCGAAGTATCCAAAAGAATCACATTAATGTAGAGTCTTTGGATTATTGTTTTGTTCATACACTGAGGAATTCGATGTGCATTGATTTACAAATGTACTTTTGGGTTAGTGTTTGGACACGGAATTATGGGTCCTTATGATACTGATTAGCAGCAGTTAGAAATGCAAGAGCAAGAGATGAAACAACCACATCTACAAATTATAAATGCACTAGACGATACAGACATACCGAAAGCTACGTTTGCATGGATTCCATCAATAAAAGGAGGGCCAAGTATAAATACAATAACATTAGTAATGTGGAACCCAAGTTCATTTAAATCCTTGACATCATGTTCAGAAACTTCACGTTTATGTCAGGCCCTTCCCTTAATACCTCTTTCCCATGTTTCGAATATCACATTATTTGCATTGTCTTCTGAGTAGTGAACTCAAAAACTTGACCTTAACCCATGGAAACATTTAGAGTTTCGACTGCGGCTCCGAGCAAACACCTCAGATACTGGTTATAGTATGGTATAGTATTGTAGTGTATTTATAACATCGGTCTGCAACATCTAAATTAAGGATGATGCATGATGTGTGGCTGGCTATCAGCCAGTAGAACAAGTAAATTGTCCAATATTTTGTTATTAAAGGCCTGGATTCAAGTTCCACATATATATGATATAAGTTTATTTTCCATAAAAATAAATGAATTACTTGAAAAGAATAAAGAATTATTGAAAATTTCAATGAATAAATCAACTAATATTATAGTTTGTCAAGTTTGATCCGCACAATAACTCAATCTGAAATATCGAGAGGAACATGAACCTATCACAATTTCTAATTTTAACTATAAAGTAGTTACAATCTGACCGATTATGTGAAAATATGTTTTTTTTATGGGTGTATGATGTATCTAAACTATTTCTGACATACATATATACATAAAATTCACTTGGTTATCAAATGGATTGACCAAACCCACCCATTTGCCATTTTAATTTAAAATAACCAAATTCCTGACATTTTTAACTTGTTTTTGTACCTCTTTTTTTTTTTCTCTGGTCCCTGTTTGCTTCTCATTTCTCATTCAAGATGAGATTGAAGACTAGCACACTTGAGTATCCTAAATTATACCCCCAAAGTATAAATGAATGTGGTAGACCTAGTTTTTTGATCCATTTTTGTTATTTGACTCACAATCATGTGAACCCTTTTAGGAATGCCCATGTATCATGTGAAGTGATGCATGTACTTTGTACCCTCCTACATTTAATTTGATGGCCATCTCCTTCATTCTCTCCCCTTCATGATCCATATAAAAGAGCATTCATCCTCAACCCCAATTCCCTTGTGAATTAGAGTAGCCAGCAAAAGCTCTCTAGTGAGACATCATAATTTCTTGGCATAAAAATCAAAGACATGAAATTCTCACTTAGAGCTCAAAAATATTGCATTTTGGTGTTTGTAATTTTGGTCTTGTTGGTTATAGGGATTACTATCCATCCTAAGCCAAAACATTGTTAGTTTTCCGGAAATAACTCAGTTTTTTATTATTCTTAAATACCATATTATGCTTACTAATTTATTTGAATGCTAATGTTATTAATTTTTCGGATTTTTCCAGCTAGTTTACGTAACATAAGCTTTATCAATGGGAATCCAAGTCATTCACGGAGAAAGGTTCGTACAAAAACCATAGTTTGCATTTTTGGCTTCCTTTTTTTTTTGGCTTGGCGGGTAGGGTTGGGAGGCAGGGCGGAGCCCTTCATGTGCCAAGGGTGTCCCCAAAAAAATTTAAAAAATAATTTATTTTTAGAGTGAAAATTTTAAATTATAAGTAATTGGACACCCTTTAATTTAATACAAAAGACATTGGACACCCTTGTTTCGAATCCTGGCTCCACCACTGTTGAGAGGTTTGATTTATGTGAATGAATGCTCTATTTAATTGTTTAAACATTCAGGCATATTTGATCTAGATGTTATGATTGTTATGATAATTGTTACGACAGACTAAAAACTAATTGTAACTATTGATAACCACTAACTAATAATTTTTACAGTTAAAACGAATATGTACTTAAAATGTATTGTAACATCTAAAGTATTATATTATACTTGTTCCATAAAATAAGTACAAAGGTGTTATACTTAGACATAAAGTTCAAATTTTATGTCAAGGAGAGGATGAGTTAAAGCGACACAAGTGAAACACAAAGTTCCATAAATAATGGTGGGTGTGAATTAAATTTGTGTTTTTGAATTTTGTATTCTTTAAATTTAAATATAGGTAGGTACAAGGGAGGGGTTTTTTTTGCGATACTGCCCATCTTATGAGTAGCAAACCCCCTAAAAAATCACTCAAAAGAAGGGGAAAAGAATAGAAATAAAGAAAATAAATATATTGTTTTAAATTGTTCAACATTTATTTCCTTTAAATTAAGTATCTTCCTCGAATTAAATGAAAAAGTTGCTTTCACAGAATTTGTATTCATGTGACTTGACAATATAACTTAACTTTATTATTGGAGGATTAAAGAAAAAAAAAGGAAAAAAGAAAGCTATTGAGACGTATAATTTGACAATTTGTTGGAGTACACCAACTTCATTCTCAACCATTTGTTGATATAAAATCCATGTGTTAGGATTTAATCTGTTGACCATGAAAGTAACTAAATGGAAAAGTTGTTGCATGATGTGATTAGGGGCCAGAAGGAGAAGAAATAGGAAGAGAACTTTATCCAATGGGTTCAAGCTTGCCGGATTGTTCCCATGCTTGTGGGGAATGCTCACCATGCAAGAGGGTGATGGTTAGCTTCAAGTGTTCTTCCGAGTCTTGTCCGATCGTCTACCGATGCATGTGCAAAGGAAAATACTATCACGTCCCATCGTCTAATTAGAACATTCATGCAATTAAACTTACCAGCACTGTTTTCAGATATATTAGTAAGGAATTTCACTTACCAGTTAAAATTACTATTTAAACTATGTATGTTCGGAAGAGGTATTAAGCTCGGAAGCTTTCTCTTTTAGTGCTAGGCTTTTGTGTGCGTGTAAAAAGGAGTAAGAACTTACCACTAAAAGTTTTTTCTTGAGAGATTATGTAAGATTGGCATTAAACTTTCCCTTCCCTTGGCTTATCTACCTACTCCCTTTCCTGCTTCACTCCTAGGAAAGAACATTCACAATTTAAAGACATCATGCACAGTTTTACGTTTATTTAGAAAGCCAGAAACTTCGATTAACCGATTTTGTACGCCCATAATACTCTATGAATGTAGGGCACTCTATGAACGTAGGGTAACGTATGGCCCCGTGCGTCAAGGTCTAGGACAGGAGGTAAAAACAGGTTTAGGAAATAACTGTCCGCTTAGAAGACCACTAAGCTATCGCAACATAACAAGCGTTAGCAAAGTGAAAATGAAGAATGGATTTCATGTCATTCATATTACATATTTCTTTACTTTTCTATACATATCTACAATTTTCTTTCTTTCTTTCTTTCTTTCTTTTCTATTCTAGGGGTTGAAAAATATGTTTCCAACAAATGAAAATGAAGCGCAAGCAGGAAATTGAAAATCTATAGAAACCAATTGCAATCAAATGAGCTACTACTCATCTTCGCTCTCCAATTCAAAGCCTTCTGCGGCTAAGAGACGGCTAATCTCTTTCTTCTTCTCCTCCTCGGCCTTCTTTCGCATCAAATCTCGCTTCTTCAACACAAGTGTGTGCCTCTTAAGTGTGGTGTTGAAGATTTCTCTTGATGCCTTCTTTTCCTTTGCTAGGATCCTCCTCTCTTCTTCAGGATCAACCTGAAAACTCATTCCATAAAGTTTCTTCTCTCCATTTTACAATAAATGAAGCTCAAGGATTGTCAGCTAGTCATAGGCTTAACAGAATAAGCCAAAAAGATAATTTATGCATAAACACCACTCAAGCAAACAAACACATTCCTGCACCATTTTTTGAGTTGATAAGAAAACCACAATTATGCAACTTTTTTCTTTCATTCTTTTTTTATTTAGGGGGAGGCGGGGGAAAAAAACTACAGTTATGTAATTTAACTACAATCCTATGCAGACCAATCCTTGAAATAATTTAGACAACCAAATTCATCTCCTCTACCCTAAACACCACCACACACCACCAAAACAACGTAAAATACTCCCCCACCCCTGAGGTTTTGGTAAATAATTTTTATGTCTGACATTATAGAATTATTTTTCACCTCGCATCACCATTGTGCCAAAAAGTTTTAACCCCCAATTTATGAAAATTGCTACATAAGAATATAAACATAAAGCATCAAAGCTGAAAGAAGATGTAAAACGAATATTTACCTTAGATCGAGCACGCTGCCGGGCTCTCAAATGCATTTCTCGCTGCTGCTGTTCAGCCCATGCTGCAATTGCCATATCACCACGCTGATCAAATGCTTTCCTCTTCTTTATAAGCCACTCCATCCAGGCTTGAGAAGCCTGAGACAAATGGAAGTCATTTAAATGTCAATTTGCTATCTTCGTGACAGAGATGTCTACAGTGCCAATGGAGAAGAAAAGCATATGATGACTGAATTTAGTTTGCATTGGCTATTATTGAAATAACCACTAAAAAATTTTCACCTTCATGGGATTCACCCTGTTTTCCATATCATATTGTCTCCTCCTCTCTCCATCTATAAGCAGCTCATAAGCCGCTTGAATTTTAATGAATCGGGTTTCAGCTGTTTCACCTTCCTCAAGATTGCCTTTGCCATCATAGACTTCAAAAGAAACACCATATAAAGACCACATGTTATTAAGAAACTGGGACATTAAAATCTGCACTGACTGCATAACAAAGGACGAAGAGGATGTCGTAGTAAATATATAGAAAATAGTATAACTACCAGGGCACTGATTGAATTAGCCAGAAACAGGCTAATCAGCAAGGTCATATCGGCTATAACACAGATTACAAATTCAATAATGTTTAAAATGAAAATAAAGATGCTGGGTACACACACACACACAAAGACACCAAAACAACTGTTTTTAATAATCAAGATAGTATCAATTATCAACTTATTTTAACTGTAAAGATACAAAGTTGATTATTCTACCAAAGACACAACTTTAAATAGATAAATTAAGAAAAGGCCTCATAAAGAGGTAAAAAATCTGAAAGCAATTTGATTTAGAGAAACGTAGAGGTCCCTTTGCAACATCTAGCAATGAACTTGTATGTGATGCTGTGAAGAGCTGTATGCCAATTGCATGGTATTTTACTTTTCAGATTATAATTGGCTAACATCAAATGTTGGGCTAAGAACATAACGCAATAACTTTCAATAGAAATGAGAGAATTTCAACCAAAACGTAGCTCGAAAGACACAAAACCAGATGGTCAAGGGGAAAGGAGAGAGGAGGATCTCTACTTACTGTTCATCAGCTCATATACAGTATGTTTATGACCACCGGAATTGGCCTGCTGCTAGCAAGAAAAGGAATCCTTCTTAACAATTGATTAAAGAATCTCCTTTTGGGTTCTCACAGATGTTTTTAGGATTCTAAAGTAGACATAATCTAACAAGTTTAATAATTTAGAAACACCCTTCAGGAAACATCCAGAACTTCACAAGAAATCCGTGCATTGTTAATCTCGACCACTGACAGAAAAGGCTAAAAGGTTATTCTAAAAAAGCACAACAACTATTGCAGCTGGTAAGCACCTTATGATCACGATAGTTCAATTGGCAAGTTAGTCCATAGGTGCACACTACACATATTATGGAATTAATCATACAGAACAACAGGGTCAAGATAAAGAATACCAACCATCTGGATGATAAAATTTAGCCAAGCGTCTGTAAGCATTCTTAATTTGCTCATCAGCAGCATCCCTCTCTAGCTCTGTAAGCCACACATAAGAATGTAACAGGGACATCAATTAAACATTTTGCCAAAAGATTACAAGGAAAACAAAAAGGTCCTCGTGTATATAACACAGTCTATTCTCCTTATCCAAAAAAAAATACAAGGAAACATAAACAAAGATATAATAATAAACAAAAAATACATGAAAACACAAACATAGATATAAGAATCTCAACTAGAGCCAATGAAATAAGACAACAAATTTCCATAAACGAATACCAACTTCATCCACCATGTCACATCAAGATTTTATTCAGATGCAATGTTCATGGAAACAAAATAAAGAACACATAACTGATATTGTTCAAAAATAAAGATGCCATTATCCATAGCAGAAGTAAGATTCATCTCACTAGGTCAACATACATATCAAATGTCACCTGCCATCAGTTTTGAGAACTTCTAGGTAATTTAGCTCTTGCTATCCCAGTAAAACTTCAGCCAATTTCAAAGATAGGTAAATTAGGGATATATGAAATATCAAAGGCTAATATCAGATAGTATTTTGATACCCTTGAAACAGTTATAAGCAATTGATTACATGTCATCATACCATAAGTCACTTGAGCAAGGACAGTTTGTAAAAGCACACTGCTGAAGAAAGAAGTAATGCAGAACAGAGCACACAACTAACTGTGGTGCTCTTTCCACCTCACGTTTTGAGGATCAAATCAGACCAAGAGCTGCCCTTCCCTAAAGACTTACAACAAAAAACTACGCTAGAGTTCAATACATGCCAGATGGGAAAATAGCAGACGACTTCTGTATATGATACCTTTTCCATAATAGTTAGTAACTTTCTGCCAAAAGATAAAACCTTAGCCTGGAAATAACCAAATCCCATAATAAAACATTTCAGATAGAAAAAGTTCCTCCTTTTTCCAGGCAGGATAGAACCAAAGGACATATGCAAATTATATGAAACACCCGTGAATACCATTTTGCCCACTCCTCAGTCCTGATTTTTAAATAATGTTATATTTTTGGCTTGCAAGCGTAAATCAGAATAGGCAAGGAGGTGGAGTGGTAGAGAAGGCATAATTATAACCAAGAGGTTTGGTGTTTAAGGCTGGTAAAGACCAAAATTTATAACTTTTTTATTACTTTTTTTAGGTGTAAAAGAAGTATAATGTTTTGCTCTTTGCCAGTCTTGAACAGGCCCATTATTTGACTTTTTTTTTTTTTTTTTGAATCCTCTTCCTATTTTGAAGGCTTCAGTTAATTTTTTTCTTATAATTCCTTTTAGCATATCTAACTAAAACTAAATTGTTCTTTTATTCAAAAAAACAAATTTTAGGCACTCATATGATGCTATATGAAGGTTTTAAATTGAATTTATGTTTACAATGATTATCAAAAGTAAGAATAAGTATATAGAAAATAAGAATGAGCAAATAATATAATTTTTTTTATTGAACTAAATTTGATTTTCAATACATACACAGAAAATTTTGGAGAGCATGCATAATATCTTTAGTGAGTATTAATATTACATATAAGAGCAATTGAACTATGTTTGGTGTGTAATCAATGTCATATTTAGTGTGCATCAGTTTACATTTGGTATCCATTATTCCATGCATGATGACATAATAACTTCCCGAAAAACTTAGTAAGCATTTATATTATGTTTAGTGAGTATTAGTATTATGTTTTATGGGTATTCATATAATATTTAAATTTGATTTACAAAGAATATTCAAAAAAAAGGCAAGCATTCATATTATTTTGTGAGCATTAGTATTATATAGGGTGAGGTTGAGCAATTACATCATATTTAATGAGTATTACTGTCATGATTAGTCACCATTGTATATGGTGAACAATTCAATTATATATTTTAATATATGATGAACAATTCAATCATATATTTTAATAAGCATTATTATTGTGCTTGGTGAATATATATTAATATCATATTTGGTATGCAGTAACTTTTAATATTTTTGTTGGGTAAATTTTACCAAGCCAGTTTTTTATTTATTCTTTTTTATGTGAATGAGTGTTTTAGTGGACCATACACCCAAAAGATATAGTGTATAACAATATCATATTTGGTGTACTGTCAATATTTTATTCAAATGCATATTATTCATATATTTGGCGAGCAATCACATTGTACTAGTATATGGAGAGCAATTGAATTATGCTTAGTAAGCAATAGTGTCATATTTAGAGAATAGCAATTGAACTATGTCTAGTGAGCAATAGTATTGTATTTAGTGAACATTAATATTATATTTAGTCAACATTAATGTCTTAATTGGTGAATATTACCAAACCTGCATCATTTTAGGTATTAATATAATATAACAACATTAAATAAAAAAATAAGATAGATAAACTAAAACTCATAGAAAAAATAACTCACAATACTTATAGTGAATTTTTGCTCCATAATAATAAAAGATGATAAAGAAACAAACCAGACACTCAAAATACCTAGTGTACAGGCAAAGCCTTGTTTGGCTTACTGCTATAGCTCTTTTTGAATGAGTTGTTTGTATTAGTCGGAAAAAGTGTTTAGTAAAATTACTTGTTTCTACAATAGACGATTATAAAGTTTCATTTATACCCTTATCTCTAAAGTATTTCTTAATTGAATAAGATTTTTTATTTATTGGTGATTAACCTCACCAATAGAATCTTTTTTACCTTTTCCACATAATTTGTATTCATTATTTAACTTATTTTATTTTCAATGGGTATATATATTTCTTGGATATGTTCACTTTTTAGTTATGAATTGAAATTAATATCATTTGAATTTGAATTTGTATTCATTATTTAACTTATTTTGTTTTCAATTGGTATATATATTTATTGGATATGATCACTTTTTAGTTATAAATTGAAATTGATATCAGTTTCAAATGATTCGATCTTCATTGAATTGAATTTTTTTAAAAACAAATATTACTACAAGGCAGAGGAAATTAATGAGCCAAAGTGCATTTCAATTACAAGCTTGTAATATATCATGAAAGGTTTTCCCCAAAAGTGGATTTGGAATTTGGAAACAAGGGTTCATGGTAGGCTTATAATATTTGTCAAAATTTAGGCAAACTAGTAATTTTCAAATAAAGCTCTCCCCAAAAGGCTATTTCCAACAGTTGTTTAAGAACAGCTCTTTCAAATAGCTATCTACCAAATACTAAATACTGCTTTAGATGTAGCTAAACCCCCAAATAGCTATTTTTTCCCAAACAGTTGTAGCAATTGGCCATAGGAAGCAACAGTATAATAATTGGTGTGCATCAGTACCATGTTTAGTGTACACAAGTTATACATTTGGTCTGCTCCACCCATACTAACATGGGCATGACGTCAACAGGTTCATTTTCAGGCTGCTTCAGTAGGCCAGGAGTAGAGGCTGGATATAAGAACTGGGGGACATAGGGAGTTAGTTATGAATAAGTGCCTTCTGGTTCACATTCATTGATTTTCAATTACAGTGCAACCTCACTCATATAACTCCCAAATTTTGCACACTTTCATTATTATTAGCTCCATCATTCCAATTCTCAAGATGTAAATTGTAAATCACATGCCAATGATAAACTTAGTACAAGAAATTAAAAACGTTGCCATAAACTTAGTACAAGAAATCACTCATATGCCTGCTTTGATCCTCCCTGCAAACACAATATGACTTTTCTAAGAATAGGAACATATAACAATACAACTCAAAATTCCATTTGTAATCCTGGATTACCTAGCAAGGTAGTCCCATGAGTTAGCAAACTTTTTTTTCTTTTTTATTCTCTAAACAGTATAACTCTTCCGGTGTTATCCCATTTTACCTGCTTTTAAAATTTTTTATTTTGACCAACCTTCAACCAAATTATAGAAAATTCTCGAAATTTATGCATTTTCTAAAAATTCCAGCATCTCTTCCTCCTACCCACACCCTGTCAGACAGAAGGAGAGCAACAAGAAAATTTTAAGAAACAGAGAAAAATAGGTGATCAACTGAGCCAATTTCCATAAACATATGGATGGAACACCGAAACAATTAGCAAATCAGCACCACCAATCAACAAGAACAGAACCCAAATAAAAAGCCTTAAAAAGCTGAGTAGTTAGCTAATTACCCAGAATATCGTAAGGAGATTTCTCTCCCGTCCAATTGGAAGCCCTAGCGACATAACTTCTGTGAGTCACACGCATCCAGGGCTCTCCCCAGATGGACTTGTGCGAAGAGAGAGAAAGATAGGAGCTTCGATTGGGCTTGGGGGACGGAACCCTAGAAGCAGACCAAAGCCGAACACGGTCTCTGCAACACACGAAGGAAGAGAAGACGGCGTTTGGCCGGCAAATCGACCTCAAATGGCTCATTTTTTCTCCCACAAAATGGGAGATTAAAGATTTCCCGGAGATTGGATTAGGGTTTACGCACTCTTAATCGAGACTCAAATGAAATGAATCAAGTGAAAATTGGCAAGTTGGGACTGATTGAGAGGTTGGGAAAAGGAGAATTTGAATCTGAGAGAAGTTGAAGAGTGTGTTGTTTTTTTCCTGCTTTTGTAGAATGAATTTTTATACTTTTTTATATTTGAAGTAATAAACCAGGAATTTTGTGGACGGAAGGATTTGGGAAGTGTGACACGTTACAGCGTACAACTTCCTTCCCCCACTTTAGAGATTCTGAATCTCAACATGAGTGGGCCATTACTTCATTGCCAACACAAACACAAAAATAAATTGGAAAATAAATAAACATATAAAATTTGAATATAAGTTAGATAAAGTAATACAAGTGATTCCAACATAATCAATGACCCAAAACTCGAACTCAACTAAATATTTGAAGAGATTATTCAAGATTACTCAAACTCTTTCTAATTTGAAATTTTTTTATCAAGTGTTTTTCTTTGTAATAGAAATTTATTGGAATAAATATTAATTGACTCAAAGTCAATCAAATTTAAAACTGAAATTAAATTGAATTGAAATTCAACCAAATCTAAGCGACTCAAACGTGTCCTAACCTAAACTAACTTACCCTTAAATCAACCTCGATAATGTAAGTTAGCTCAATTGATAAAATATTTTTAAATTGTTATCAAAAATTTAAATTTAAATTTTATCTAATAGTTATATCTCATGCGCCGCCAAAACAAAAAGTAGGATTGCAATTAGTATTATGCTAATTAAATAATTTAGATGATTTTAGTATGACTTAAATAGTTTAGAATTAAAAAAAACCACAAAGTAAAATTGGATTTGTTTTTTTTTTTTTGAGTCAAAGAAAGCGGGTTATTTTATTTCAAGTCAAGTTCCACTAAGGTGTGAACACCCCGTGGGAATACATCAATAATAATTTGCTCCTTCCCATCACTCGGGAAGTAATCTAGCACATAGATGAGCTACTCGTGTTACCCCCTCTTTTGACGTGACTAGCTAATAGAGACACACACTTGGAATTAAATGCACGAATATCCTCCACTAAAAGATCCAAAGGGGCATAACCCTTCTTCCCGAGTGGAGCTTATTGATTAAACCTAACGAATCACTTTCCAACGACGATTTTGTCATAGCCCTTTTCCACCGCTGCTTCCAGTCCGAAGAGCATCGCACTGCCTCCGCGCGCTTCAACCGTCCAGCTTGGCCTCCACTCTTTGAGTCCCCATCATCATCAAACTTCCGTTTGTGTCACGGATCGCAAACCCCAATCCAGTTGGTCTTCCCCTATTGACATGAGCATCGGCATTGATTTTAATCATACTCGGTGGGGGAGGTACCCATTTTGAAAATGATCCTCTTTCATTGATTGTCCTCCTTGTTCCCACCTTTTCTCCGTATAGCATCGCCTCGCTTGTCATCCTCCGGAATCCTATTGCCATTGCCTTCCGATTGGGGTTTTCATTCTTGAATACCCTACTATTACGAGCTATCCACATGGACCATGCTATAGTCGCAATCGAGGAGAGAGTCTCCAAATCTGTCTTGTCGCCAATCCATTGGAAAAATTGTCTGTATCGAGTTCCTAGGAGCTTTATTCACAATTGAATCAAGTCCCAAGTCTCTCCATATAGGTTTAATTTCCTCACAATCTACGCATGCATGAAGGATTGTTTCTGGTTCTCTCTCGCACCCGGGCATCTCGCATCTTCCTTTAGGTGTCTCCTTGTGAGTTCCGCATTGACCCCCGGGATCTCCATGGTAGCTTTCCACGTAAAATGTTTCGGCTTTGGTAGTACATTAATCCCCCAAAGATTCTTCCACCACCGCCGATCCTGGACACTTGTATTGTTAATCCACCGAGAAACGTGTCCTAGCATTCCTAGCCAATAGGCTTACTTCACTCGTAAACCCGCCATCTTTGCAAGACCACCAATAGAGGGAATCCGGTGGTAGCCGTTTGCTCGGGGAATGCTAATTATTATCTCGGTGTCCTCCTTGGTAAAGGTGCTCGGATAAGTTCCGTTTTCCACTCGCCTTTTGATGATCAATCAGCTCACCGACCTTTAATCCCGATTCTCTCCGAGTCGTGGGCCGAGGTAACGCATTATCCGAGGAAGCCGGCATCCACGCATCTTCCCACACCCGGATTTGGTTGTCGTTGCCCACTCTCCATCTAATTCCCTCGAGTAGAAGAGCCTTAGACCCCCAAAGTGATCTCCGGAAAAGCTCGGATCCCATCCTCTTCCGGCTTCAAGTACCGTTGATCTTGGGAAGTATTTTACTTTGATTACTCTTTTCACTAAAGAGTCACCATCACCCCGAAGTCTCCATAATTGTTTTGCCAATAGCGCTTCATTGAACACCTTGAGGTCCCCGAAGCTCATACCACTCATATTCTTAGGCAGACAGAGAGCCTCCCAAGACTTCCGAGTGCATGCCTCTCCCAGTAGAATTACTCCCCACCGGAATCCGGCCATAATTGAATGGATCTCGTTTAGTAGCCCGTCCAGTAGCATTAATATACTCATCACATAGGTCGGAATAGCTTGTACCACCGCCTTGAGTAGTATCTCCTCGCCCGGCTTTGAGAGAAGTTTTTCTTTCCACCCTTGGAGCTTCTTCCAAATTCGTTCTTTTATACCGGCGAAGATAGCTTTTTTGATTTGCCTATTATGGTAGGAAGTCCCAAGTATTTCTCGTGTCGATCAATTTCTCTCACCCCTAGGACTTGAGTGATCTGTTCTCTTGCTCTTTGCTGTACATTTCTACTGAAAACGATACTTGATTTGTCAAAATTTACCCGTTGACCCGATGCTCTTTCGTATTGGCTGATTATTTGAGCTACTCGTGAGCATTCTTGAAGATTAACTTTGACAAAAAGAATATCGTCATCTGCAAAAACAGGTGGTTAACTTTTGGTGCACCTCAACAGATCGCAACCCCTAATAATTTCCTCTCTTCGCGGCCCTTGATAGTAATCCGGAGAAACCTTCAAGCACAAATAAGAAAAAGTTACGGGAAATGGGATCACCTTGTCTCAATCCTCTCCGAGGTTTTACTCTCCCTTCTTGTCTGCCGTTGATGAGAAAATGAAATGAGATAGATGATAAACATCGCAGTACTCGCATCACACCAATTCCCTCCAAAGCCCATTTTCTTCATAGCCTCAATCAAGAAAGCCCACTCAATTCGATCATACGCCTTACTCATGTCGAGTTTGATAGCACAGATTCCTTTCTTTCCCCGAGTTCTCCATTTGAGGTGATGAAAGATCTCGAATGCAACTAGCGCATTATCCGTGATTTGTCGTCCGGGCACAAATGCGCTTTGAGTCTCCGAAATCACCTTTGGAAGTAGCACCTTTAATCTATTAGCCATAGTTTTCGAGACTATCTTGTATAGAGCATTGCATAAAGCTATTGGGCGATATTGGCTCATTTATCTCGGTTCCTTGACTTTGGGTATCATGACAATATTTGTGGTGTTTACACTGTTTAGCTCAACTCTTCCTTCCCAAACACCCCTTATAAATTCACACACCTCTCCCCCAATAATTTTCCGTAAATTTTGGTAGAAGATGGCGTGGAAACCATCGGGTCCAGGGGCTTTAGTCGGATGCATCTCGAAAAGTGCTTGACGAATTTCCTCATCTGTTGGTGTTCCGTCCAGCTCCCTGTTCATATGTGGTTCAATAGAGTGTTTAATCCTCGTAACGTTTCTTCCACGGCTAAAGGGCCACTTGATGCAAAAATTTTAATCAAAGTATTTAATGACAATTGTCGTGATTTGCTCAGAGTTGATTTTGCCACTAACCCGTTTCATCTTCCAATCCTCGAATGTGGTTTCGACTACGTCTCGAGTTTGCCTTATGATGGAAAAAGGTAGTGTTGCGATCACCATCTCGTAGTTCATTTGCTCTAGCCCGAAGAAACGCCATAGACTCTTCCTCCCTCCGAAGCAAATCAAGTTTAGATGAGATTTCGTAACATTATTGTAGCATATTCGCATCCGGTTGAAGATTTTGAACCACTTTCAAGCACTTTTTCCGTTTTACTGGATCTCATTTCTAATGTTCCCATACTCTTCTTTACTCCACTCGTAGAAGCCTTTTCCCACAACTAGCAAGTCTATCCCACAATTTCTTTCTCTCGGTTGTTTGCCCATGCTTCCGCGACTATGGATTCGCATCTATCATTTGCCAACCAGAGTGTCTCAAACTTGAACGGTTTCTCGAAGTACTTTTCCCAATCCATCTGTCTGTTTCCAGCGATAATTGCACAGATGGTCGGATCAATAACGTGGAAAGTGGGTAACTTTGTGGGTGGGTAACAGCTTACACCATTCCTCATCGCCCATAAATCTGTCGAGTCGCTCCCGAATAACTCTTCCTTCCTCGGTACCTCGTTGCCAAGTAAAAATGTTGCCCGGGGTCGTGAGGTTTCGAGGCCACGATGAGTCAATCGCTTCTCGAAACTCGCCCATTTTCCGTTCGCTCCGAGGTCTACCACCATATTTTTCACTTTCAAATAATATCTCATTGAAGTCCCCAAAAATAAGAGGGGAAGAGATGTTTTGTTCTTCAGTTCTTGTATTAGATTCCACGTTTTGTATTTTTCTCCGCTTCGGCCATCCGTAGATGGCTATGGCAGTCCACATTGGCGTTCCATTTTCCATGACTTCCGCAAAGAAATGGTGTTTATCATAGGACCTCACACTAACCTCTACATTATTCCACCACAGCCCCATCCCTCCTAAGCCGCCTCGACTCCCTATGCAGATGCCATTGTTGTAGCCACACCTGTTACGAATTCTCATGAGGTCATGATCGGCCAAGCATTGTCTCCATGAGAAAGACAATGTTAGGGCGCTCCCTCCAAGCACCAATCCCGGAGGGTAGTCACCGTCGGTGGATTGCCAAGTCCTTGACGGCTCCAACCGAGGATTTTCATTGCTCTAGGCAGGCATGGGTGTTTCCGTGTCCTATGCCTTTGAAGTATTTTCGAAAAGGAATCTATACTAGTCGGGAGAGTTACCTTTCCAGTGCTCCCCCGTCGCTCCAGCTTCGTTCACTGCTTTTCTTTTCACCTTAACAGTCTTCCTCCCGGACGTTTTTCAGTCCCCATGTCAAAAGTTAGTGCTTCAAGTTCATCTCCTCGTGGTATATAGGAGTTCATGGTAGGTCCTCGCATCCTTTATTTTTTTAATGTTTGTGTCGATCCGCTTCCATTCTCCCATTCTTTTGTTGACATTGTCATAGCCCAATTCAGTGATTCCATCTATGACTCCTCTAGTAGCCTCCCTCTTTTCAGGTTTATACGCAAGAATTGGCCTATCAGTCTCTTGGCATGCGTCTCCCTTCAAGTTCCGTTCACCAAAATGTAATTTGTTATGTATTGGAAGTATTGTATTGGGGGCATCAAGGGTGTTCGTGACAATGGCCGAGGTGGTCTTTTAGGATTTTTCTTCCTTTCCATAGTTATCCTTTCTTCACCGGCAATGAACATTGGGCTCATCTGTTTTGTTTCGCATACATCCAGTGCCAAAACCGAGTCGGCCAGTCTTCCGGAGAGGCATGCTTGTGCCTCATGACCCATTCTACCGCAATCATAGCAAAAGTTTGGGAGGCGCTCATACTTGACGTCTATCCATTGTTCGCCATTATTGGTTTTCAAGGGGAAGCTCTGGTCTCGGTGGTTTGTTAACCGCAATATCAACTTTGATTCTCAAGTACGTGTCTCCTTCGTCTCGGATGTCCGCCTCCACAAAATTTCCTATCATCTCACCAATTTTGCAGCAGCTTTTCCTGTTTCTCATCACTAGTGGAACCCCAAATACTCTAGTCCAGAAAGGAGAAGTCGAGAAGTCAATATCTTCTAACCGGGCATCCGCGTACCATTTTTTGATAATCATATGATTGCCCATAACAGTCCATGGACCTCCCATCCACACCCTTCCGATATCTTCTTCTCCACGGAATTTGCAAAGAAAGGTGTTTTCAGCCAAATCCGATATGGAAATCCCCATCCGTGCATTCCAAACTTTCTGCAATACACTCCGAACAGCGTTTCGGTTCACTATTCCATCCGCCTGAATTTATCCCACCAAAGTTAATTCGTTTAAGGAGATTTCTAATTCTTCATCCGCCTCCAGTTCTAGGCTTTGGTGTCGGTCACCCCACAGTCTTTGGGTATGCTCCACTAAGTTTTCGATTTCAGCATTTGTGCCTTGGTCAGCCATCATTCAAATCTTCTACTCACGTAGCCGTAAAATTCCAAACTAACACCGTCACAAGTATTCAGCCTTTGATTGACAAAGAGAATCAATAATCAATTCACCGATTTTGTTGGATTTAGGGTAAACCCTAGAGAGAACCCAAAGTTAGGGTAGAGAAAGCTCCCAAGTGGCGGAGCAATTGGATTTGTTTTTATTAAGGCTAATACCCTTTATAAACAATTCGTTGTTATACTTAAATTGTGAGGAATGAGTTTATTCTAATTTCATCGCCTTTTGTACCATGATTTTTTTTGTTTTTATAGTCTTGAACTGTTAGAAAAATAGTTAGCAAATAAGTATGCCATCGGAAAATAGGAGGTAGAACTTTGAGAAATATTGGGCAAGATCAACAAGATAAAAAGCACAACAAATTTTACTTGAAAACCCAAATTGGGAGAAAACTAAGGTGGAAAAACGAGCAACCAAATTCACTATAATAACAAAAGTACAAGACATAAACCTTAAGAAACTAATAAGCGCAACGAGATCATATGTAAATGAATATAAGGTCTAAAGGGGATGATAAAATGCTATGAGAATCAATGTTAAAACTCTCCAAAAAAGGTGAAAGTTAAATCACAAGCAGTGAATCACCCTAGAGGAGGGTGAATAGAGTGTTGGAAGATTTTACTAAATTTAAAGTTCAAGTGAAACCGAGCACTCGGAAAACACAAATTGAATCTAGAATGACTCGACATAATGATAAAAGGAGAAAGGGAATTTTACGAGGAAATTCTTCCGGGACAATAAAACCTCGGACAATGCTAATCCAACTACTAAGTCAAATCCACTAATTGAATCTTGAATTACAATTAATAAGACTACCCAAATTTGTTCCCTAACAAATCGGTTACAATTTTTCTATGCCTATAAGTTCCTTTATCCGACCTAGTACCTCCAAGTTTAAGTTCTCTTATCAACTCGAGATAGCTTTTCCCAAGTAAGAAGCCCTCTTATCTTATCTAGTACTTTCAAGTTGAAATTACCTTATCAACTTGGGATAATTAAGTTGAAGTTACCTTATCAACTCAATTAAGAAGAGAATTAAACGAAAGATATACAATGATTACGAGATTTCGACTAAGGATTACATCTCATAAAGATAAGAACAAAAATTAGGAGTTGTATGTTAGAGATATGTATTCGGTTGAGTCTCTCTTTTTCTTCCTATTTGTCATCGGATGAAATCTTGTGCTAAGGATTCTTTAAATAGTTTGTGTAACACCCCTAGACCCACCCTAGGAGTATTACAAGCCGGGGTCCCCGGGAGGAACCCCTAAGGCTGCTTAAGTTCACAACTTGGGGTTAATAACCCTTTCTTAGATTGGCGGAAGCACGCTTCTAGGTTTTCGAAGGTTTTTCGGGAATTTCGGCAGAGTTTCCTCCGTAATATGACCAATCTCATAGGCTTAAAGCCCTAACCCCGTGCGAAACACATTCATAACTCAACGAGCCACACGCTCGGAGTATCACAACACAACTCAACGAGCCACACGCTCGGAGTATTCACAACACGGACTCAACGAGCCACACGCTCGGAGAAACACAACACAAACTCGACGAGCCACATGCTCGGAGTATTCACATAGGGCTTTTACATTCATAGTCAAAACTTAAATTCAAATACAACCGATCTTTACAACATCCTTACAAACAAAAGACAAATAAACATGCAAGTAAAACCAAGCATCTCCTATCCGATTGCTATTTCTTAAAGCCAAAGGCAACTCCTGCGAGTCTTAACTTCGAACCTCGAAATGTTGGTGAGGTCATGAGCTCCACTAGCCCAGCGAATAATCCAAACCTTACCCCGGTTTCACTTTGCACATTAATTCATTAGTAAACATACGTAAGTTCACAATTCATTCATAACATGTGATTCGGATCATACATGCTTAAGACATGCGAGATTCTAAACGTACCAACTTGCCGAGAAACATAATGACATCAATTACTCATGAATTCAATCAAACATACTTCATTCATCTTTCTACGCAAGTAAGTCATAGAATCATTCATCATGTAAAGCATTCATCACGTAAATCATTCATCAAGTAAGTCATTCATCACGTAATTCATATCTTGCTTCTTATCGTATTACTTTCTTATGAAATCGGGATTCGCTCTTCTTCTCATTCTTCTTCTTGAGTTCAATCATGCATTTCATAAATAATCGATTCGTTCTTTCTTGTTCGTCATGCATGATCATTCGATTCTTCATATCATAATTCTTTTAAGTCTTCTTAGTTCGAATGGAAATAAGATTTATGTTCCGCTCTAAAGACCCAGTTCTTGGAGCCAAAACAATTCCCGGGCTCAATTCACGAAGGCATATAATTCGTGGCCTTGAGGCAAAATAATTCGTGACCTCGAGGCAGCCTCCCTTCCCTTAAGGACGCATATCGTCAATAATTCGTAGAAGCAAAATAATTCGTGGCTTCGGGTTGACAGACACTTCTATGGCCATAGCTTTAGAGGGTTCTTTAATTCGTGGGGTCTTAGATCAATAACACAATCCTTTCTCCCTTCTTTAGTTCTTTATGTTTCTTATTTTCTTCTTATCTTCTCATTACTTATACATAAGATACACTTAATTCATATAATTCATGTTTAACACGTTCATGCGTAACTTCTTCAAAACAAGCAATTCACATAAGCAAGTTCCAACTCAGGTATAATCAATTCATTTCACATATGCATGCTTATGTCATTTATAATCGATGTAATTCAGGATAAACACATAATCACATAAACATGCCACTTAGGATTCTTAATCAATGAACTCGTTGTTTTCATGATCGCGTATTATCTCACATAGGTGGTTTATGGTTCTATAACTTTCCTTAATTGATATATATCCTTTAGTCTAGCCACATAGCTTCTTAAATTTCAGTTCTTAATTCAGTTACTCATTTAGTTCGATTTTACTCAAAACAGGACATTTTCACTTAAAATTGCATATCTCTCAATCTACTCATCCGATGCACACCAAATTTTACAGGAAATTTCCATAAATTGCCATGAAGCTGCAGTAAAGTTTTTAGGAAATTTGGGCTACACATGAATCCACAGAAATTCGGACAACATGCATAATTACTGAAATCTGCACATAAGTCATGAACTTAACTCTCCGATTTTTCTCCCTAATTCTCGCTCAAGCTAATCTCATCCAATTCTCAATAATCATGCTCAACAAGACTTAAACATCACAAATTCAGAACTAGATATCACATAATCACAACATGCTCTTTGATTCGTGAGTTGCTAATTTAGTGAATTTAAGTCTCTAACTCCTTCAATTAGCTTAGGGTTTCCCATTTCATGAATCAATTTCAAGTTCAAGCCACCTAATTCATTTTAATTCTAGAGGATGAATTCAGATTACTCACCTTAGATTCTTAGAGTTTCTAAGAATTTCAGCTTTGGAGGATTGAATTTCGGATTGGGGTTTGCTTCTTCTTCGCCTTTCGATTTCTAGTCTAGCTCCTAATCCCTCAAACCTTCTTCTTTCGCTCTCTGCTTCCCACAATCGCTCTCTCTCGGGCTCTTTCTCGTTTTCCTCTGTTTCTCGCTTCTGCCTCTCGTTCTCCTTGCCCTCGGCCTCGGAACCGGTCTTGCTATCTTCCTCCTCTCGCTCGCCGGCCGTCGGCCGTGGTTCCGTGCTCACCGACCACCTTCCTCGGCCCTCGCGTTCGCTCCCCCTTCGTGGTCTTTATCTCCCGGTCTCTCGCTTTTCCCCTCTTCCTTTGCTTTGCTCGGCGTCCCGAGCTCTCGCTCTCCCTTGCCCACCGGCAGCGGCGCCTTGCCGCTCGAGCGGCCACCGGCCTCTCTTGCTTTCCCCTACTCCCTCTCTCGCTTCCCCTGCTCCCTCTCTCGCTTTCCCGCTTCGCTTTCCCGTTCTTTTCTTTCCCTGCTTTGCTTCGCTTCTTCGTTCCTCCTCTTTTGTTCTCAATACTAATTTCTCTCTCCTCTTCTCCTAATCACACGTAATTAAGCTGCTTGTTTCATTTCAATTGGACCCTTAATTCTTTTGCTCTCATCATTTGCCAACTCCTCCTAAAATGCCGACCAATTCATCCATCCAGCCCATTTCCTTTTCCCTTTTTTTTTAAATCTTATTTAGGCCCAAATCAGCTTTACAAGGCCCATTTTAGCTAGCACACACTCGGGTTTCAATCCTCGGGTTCTAATTCCGACTCGAAAAATTCTAATTCACTAGCAAGCAAACACCGAAATTTCGGGGTCTCACGAGTTTGCCTTAGAGAGTTTGTCGTCGAATTTTCAACGTCTTTTAGTAGGAGCTTTCGAGACATACTACTACATATACCACTTTTAACGACGGAGTCGTTAACGACTGTTAAAAGAACAAACCGTCATGAAAATTGGACCGGTGGCATTTTTGTAAATAATAGGAATATATGATGACGGTTCTTAAACAAGAACCGTCGTCATAGGTTATCTTAAACATTTAACTACGGTTCTTCTACTAGAACTCGTTGTTAAATGTGACATATGACGACTGGTTCCGTAATAGAATCGTCGTCATATGTCTTTCGGATCAACATAAAAACGCGATCTGCTTGTTTCCACGCCACACTTACAACTTTCGGTCTTATCGCTTTCTACAATTTCGCTTCTCCACGAACCCGCTCATCAGATCTGAAAATCATTCCTTGCCGTTGGTGGACTTGCATTGGTAAGCCTCTCCTCACTCTCGCTGTCTAGATCTCCTCTCTCTTAATCTTTCATTTCTTTATAGTTTCCTCTCGTCTCATTTAAATTTCCTCTTATCTTTTGCCGTGTAGATCTCGCTGTCAAGCCTCTCCTCACCCTCGTCGTTGTCGGTTCTTAGGTATGAATCTCTATCCTCTCTTATTTTTCGCTTTAATTTATTTACAAAAATATTTTATATATAGTAAAATGTTAAATGTATTTGTGTTAATATGTGAATGTTGAGAATGTGGATAATGTTTGAGATTGTTGAAATGTTGAATATTGAGAATGTGGGTAACATTTGTTTAGCTTATTTAGTTAGAAATTCCTGAAATGTTTGAGATTTTGAGAAATGGGTTAGGAGCTTAGGATTTATTAAGTTGGAATTTCGTTAAATGTTTGAGAATTTTGAGAAATTGGTTTAGGAGTTTAGAATTTGCGGTAATTATAGTGAAATATGATAGGTAATAAGGATGGTAGATCAAAAAAGTGCATCCAAATTTGTTTAGAGTTTTAAAGAAATAGAAAGATAATTTGGATATAGGGTCATCCCTTAAAACCTTCTCATAAAGATAAATTTGTATCCGAATTTATTTATTTTGATGAGGTGATGTTGGGATGAAGGTTTGCTCTTGGAGAGGCTTAGTCACCCTAGATGGGGTGAATAGGGTGATGAGAAAATTTGAACAAGAAATAGAAGATTAAAGTCTAAAACAAACTTTGAGACTGTCCGAGTCTAGATTGGGCTCAAAAAATGTTAACTCAAAAGTTACGTGGAAACCCTCCTGGAGCAGAAAACCACGGCCAGTGCTAATCCAAGCACCAAGTTAAATCCACTATTTTGAATCCACAAAATACAATAGAAAGACTTCACCGGAATTGCTCCCTTAAACAATTCCTTACAAGGTTTTCCTAGACTCGAAGTTCCCTTATCCGATCTAGTACTTCCTAACCGAGGTAACCTTTACAGCTAGGGACAACTGAGTTGAGTTAACCCTTACAACTCAGTCAAGGGACCTTACTCGGAAAGTAAGAAGAAAGTTTGTGACTGATTACAAGACCTTATAACTCGTAAAGATGTTAAGTACAGAGTTGGAGTTATAAGTAGAAGATTGAATATGAATACATGGACTTTTGCTTAAGCATGAGTATTGGCAATGGTTCAAGCAATCTTCAAGTCTTAAACTTTTGGCTTCTATTTATAGATGACCAAGTAGCTTAGCCATTGTGACTAGCTTCTTATTAGAAATCCTCTGTGATCGTTGTAACGGTTCTTCCGAGTCGCTCGAAAAGATCCGTTGAGATGTGAACGTTGTGCAATGGCTCTTGACTCCTTAGGATGTCCCAATCCACTTGGTGGTGTCCGAAAAGTAAGGTAGAAACCACCGTTGAGCTTAGCGTTGAAGATTTCCAGCTTTGGAAACAGACAACCCCGACACGGTTCCGGGCCTTGATCGAAGTAGAAAAAGCCTTGTCTGCTGGCGATTTTACATCTTGAAGCCGGTTACTTTTGTGATTCAAAAGTAGGATAACCTCGTTTAAATAACCTACAAAAGTAAATCAATTTTGGTTCTCAAAGTATAAAATACTTTGATCCAAGATTAGACACGGATAATAATTTAATTAAGATGATTAAGTGCATAATTATCCGAGTCGGAAAAGAATGGAATTTTCTGAGTCTAACATTCATTATACTCAAATTCCATATGAGTCAGCTCGAACTTAGAATATGAAATCGGACTTGAGTTTAAACATGTTAGAGCGAGTCTTTGAACATGCGATAAATATGAGTGTTGTCCGAGTGACTCGGAATTACAAATGTGAAATGATGAGCAAGAGTATGCTTTCCGAGTCAATTAGAAACAAATGAAAACCTATGCAATAATTTCCGTAACACTCGAGAGAAGGTTCACGTATCGATCGAAAAGTTTCTATAACACTTAGAATGACTTGAAAACAAAACTTACAAGAGATGAATTTTGTACCTGATTCCTTGATAGTACTCGGAATGTTATACATGCAAAGTTTGAGTCTATATGGGATAAACTCATTTATCCAATTATCGAAAATTGGTATTTAAATATGGTTAAGTTTAGAGAAATAAAAATATTTATGGTTTAGGGTTTGAGGAAATAGAAAAATTTGTGGTTATATATTTAAGGATATAAAATGTGAAAATGTAAAAAATTGGGAAGGTATTTGGTTATAGGGATCTCCCCAAATACTTGTCATAAAGATAAATTTGTTATCGGATTTATTTATTTTGATGAGTTGAAGTTGGGGGTATCAAAATTTCCGGTTTCCTTTTTGGTTGCAAGTTTGTTGTATTATACATGATTGTAAACTAGAGGTCATGATTTATTTTGAAGTTTACGTAATTCATAAGATAATAATGAAATTATGAATGAAATGTTGAGGTCACCCCTTAATTTCCTTTAACAACCCAAGATATAACAGGAACTTGAATTATCTTGTTGTAATTAACAACGAGGTTGGTTTTACAAGAGAATACATGAAGTGTACTTTACAACATAGGTAGAAGGTCGATGAGTCAAATGGAAACAAAAGGTCATAAACATTGACTATTTTTTATGACCTTTTGTTTCCATTTGACTCCTCGACCTTTTATACCCTTATTTGTAGATCGGCCTATGTTGCAAAGTACACTTCATGTGTTGTCTTATAAAACCGGCCTCGTTGTTAATCATAACAAGAGAATTCCGATTCCTATTATATCTTGAGTTGTTAAAGGAAATTAAGGGGTGACCTCAACATTTCATTCATAATTTCATTATTGTCTTATGAATTACATAAATTTTTAAAAAATCATATCTAGTTTATGATAAATGTATAATACATCAAAATTGGAAGCAAAAAGGAAACCATATATATATTATTATATACATAAACAATTTTCTTACACAACGAATAGAGGGAAAGATGTATATATATAGGGTTTAAGGATGAAAAGGGCGAAAATATATTTATGAAAATATAAAAATAATTGGAGATGTATCTCGCATATAGGGATCTTCCCAAATACTTGCCATAAAGATAAATTTGCTATCAAATTTATTTATTTCGATAAGTTGAAGTTAATTTATCCAATTACCTAAATTTTCGATTTCCTTTTTGAGTGCAAGTTTGTTGTATTATACATGATTGTAAACTAGAGGCCATGATATTTTTGAAATTTACGTAATTCATAAGACAATAATGAAATATGAATGAAATGTTGAGATCATCCATTTAGTTTGCTTTAACGACCCAAGACATAACAGAACCGGAATTTCCTCGTTGTGATTAACAATGAAGTTGGGTTTACAAGACAAAACATGGAGTGTACATGCAATACAGGCCGCTCAACGAAGAAGGGTAGAAGGATCGATGAGTCAAATGGAAACGACCTTTTGTTTCCATTTGACTCCTTGATCCATTTGCCCTTCTTCGTTGATCGACCTATATTGCATGTCCACTCCATGTTTTGTCTTGTAAACCCAACTTCATTGTTAATCACAATAAGAAAATTTCGGTTCCTCGTTATGTCTTGGGTTGTCAAAGGAAATTAAAGGGGTTGCCTCAATATTTCATTCATAATTTCATCATTGTCTTACGCATTATGTAAAAACTTCAAAAAAATCATGTCTAGTTTATGATAAATGTATAATACATCAAAATTGGAATAAAAAGGAAACTATATATATATATATATATATATATATATATATATATATATATATATATATATATATATATAATTTGTTAATAATATAAACGTAAACAATTCTCTTACACAACGAATAGAGGGAAATAGTTGTATTTATTTTGATAAGTTAAAGTTGGGGGTGGACTAATTTATCCAATTACCTAAATTCTCTTTAACAATAAAGTCGAATTCACTAGGCAAGTATAGAGTGTATGTGCAGTGTGGGTCGGTACACGAAGAAAGAAAAAGGGGTAAAGGATTCATCAGAGAAAAATGTGATAAACAATAGGGAAATATTATTAGTTTTGTGATTATTTATCACCTTTTTCTCTCGATGAATCCTTTATCCCTTTTTCCTTTCTTCGTGTACCGACCCACACTATACATAGACTCTATGCTTGCGTAGTGAATCCGACTTCATTGTTAATAAAGACAATAAGCGTTATAGGAACTCCGATTATAGTTATGTCTTGGGTTGTTAAAGTGAATTAGAGGGATGAGGGGTAGTGGCTTTATTGAGGGAGTTGGTAATAGAATAATTCTTTTGACTTAATTACTCTCTCCTTCGATCATAGTGAAAATGAGTTACTGAGCACTTCCTGCTGGTTACGAGAAATTGTGCCCATGCTTCAATAGGGACTGGGCTGAGCAAGTCGTTGTTGCCAATTGTTGGTCGTCCCTCGTTATGAAGACATTTTACAACCTTCCGATTGATGATGTCATGGAGCTGGATTTTTATACTTTGACGAAGCTCATACTCTCAAACAAGCTTTGTTGCGTTTGGACTGGGACCTCCTTGAAGCTTGGTAGAGCGCCACTTTGACAATCTTGTACTCATCGTCTCCTCATCATCTCGCTCCCCCGAAGAGCAGAGGCGCCACTTCAAGCACGGGCTCATCATCCGGTCCTCCCCCGAATCGATGTAGGGCCCTTTCTCTCATTCTTCTCCGGCCCGAAGAAACTTACCGAAGGAGAAGGGGAGGAACCTCCCTAAGGAAAAGAAGATGAACCTCCTTAAGAAGAAGTGAGGTTGTCCACCTCTACCCCTACACGAACTCCAAGCAAGCAATACACAAGAGGAGCATCACTTTGGGCCAATGACTAAGGAGATAGAGATTGCTCGGGAGGACCAAGAACTGTATTACTTTCTACAATTTATGCGGCACTTCGCTAATTCCAAGCACTTCGTTGTTCTCGGGTCATCTATTTTCCTAAAGTGATCCTTTTGTAGTAGATTTAGTTATGTGAGCTCACTCTTGATAAGTTCGTGGGCGAGATCATTGAGTTTTTGTGTTGTTCACCTCTTTATGTATTCCCTTTTCAATACTTATGTAAAAAGAAGAGATTGTCTGGTGAGATGTCTCGTTTATATGTATTCCTTTTCAGGAAGAGAGATGTCTGTCATGTTTTTATGACTATATATTGCTTGTGTTGGAGTTCGTGTAGAGGTAGCGTGGACTCGCAAATATGATGTAATTATGTTGTCCAGGCTACCTCTACAACAACTCTAAACAAGCAACATATAGTCATAAAAACATGGCAAGACATCTTTCTTCCCGAAAAGGAATACATAAACAGGAACTTCTTGTATTTATGTTGGAAAATTGAGGCCATTGGTTTGTTGTTGTGTAAGTTGTGATGTATTTTGGAGTGTATTTTGCACGGGGGACGGAAAAAACACAAAAAAACTATTTAAAAAATCCAGGCCTATTACGACGGTTCTTACATTAGAACCGTCGTCATAAGCTTGAAACAATTTGGCGGACAGGACCTATGACGACGGTTCATCGAAAGAACCGTTGTCATATGTAAATATATAGGCACCTATGACGACGGTTGTTAAATGAGAATCGTCGTCATAGGTGATCTTTTACTACGGTTGTTAATCGTAGTTAAAAATGCTACATACAACGACGCCCCTGTTAAACCGTCGTTAAATGTCGTTTTTAACCATAGTTAAAAGTGGTTCCTGTAATAGTGACAATTAGCCGTTATAACATATAGTCCGAGGGCTTAATTTCTATACTATCTTGAAATAATCGTTGTGCCTCGGTCGTAACTTCCAACAACTCCTTTTCCAACTTTTGTGAAGTGGAAAATCAAATAAAAAGGAACGTTAGGCTCAAAAATAGTAATTTACCCGAAACAACAACAAACAAGTCTCGTCAACTCTGGTCTAAGTTGTTCTAGGTTTTTCGGGTTTTATATCTACAAATGTTTTTACTTTTCTTTGTGATAATTCAGTTTTAGAAAACCTGCAAAAATAAATTAGATAATGGTTCTTAAATTATAAAAATACTTTGGTCCATAATTAGATCGAGATTAGCCTAAATAAAGCATTTAAAAATCAATTATACTTAATCATTAATATGGAATCTTTTAAGTATAATATTCAATATGTTCAAGTTCCGGATATGTTCAAACTCATAAATAATAATTTCAACTTAAATGGGTACATGAGTTGTTTAGACATTTTATAATTACCCAACTTAGGCAAATTATAATATAAAACATTCTGGGTAATAATGAATTAGAGCGACTAATTCCAAATCAGTTTGTGATGTTTGCCATGATAAAATAGACATGTTAAAGATGAAATATCTTAGACAAACATGATGATGAGTGTGACTCGAGTAGGCCAGTCAACGAGAACTAAGTGAGTCAATCAAGCTCGGCTTGATGGATCGACTCAATTTCTACTTTCTTAAGTAGAATTGAGTCTAAGACTTTGACAAGTATTCTTTTATAACTTAAGTCTTGAGTCGGTCAAGGTTTAGTCATACTGAGTTAGATGATTTTCATAATTATGACTCAGTTCAATGAATTTCTTTTAGAATGCATGTTGGTTTATCCTAAATTTAGATGAATGACTTAAATTCAAAATATGTAAGAGGTCGATCAATCATATCCGAGTCTTCAATAAGTAGATTGAAATAAGAGATATAAAATGTCGAGATTCTCTCGTAGTTCAAATAGTGGGAGAAAAGCCACAAACCCATATAATGGGGTATGAGCTGGCCACCAATGGTGGTAAAATGGGCACATTCCAAATGGTTAAAAAACCACCGAATAAATAGGTTAGAGTAGCCAATAACGGGCTATCTTTTGCATGCGCCATTTAGAAACGAATCCTCATAATCTTTCATATAAATACTCAGCAATAAACATCCAAAGAAAAAATTGAAAAATCTTCGACAAGCCGTAGCGTTTGAAAGGGCATACGGCACCATGGGCCATTCGTAAAAACCACGAGTGGCTCACGGTGAGAGGCAAAAATGCATGAGCAATTGTTGGGCTAAGAATTGGGTAGAAGCCAACAAATAGGGTGCACATGGGGTGAATCAAGAGGCCTTGTAAATGAAGTTGTTGTTCTTAAACATTAAAAGGGAATTTGGGACACAAATCCAACGTGAACTCTTATTTTTTCTTTTCGAAGAAATTCTCATTCTCCCCTTATGGAGCTTTTACCTATATTTTTATTGCCCTTATTCAAGCCATTGCCATCTCCATTTATTAGTGAGGATGTTCTTTTCCTTATTATAGGAGGTGATTGTGACTTTAAGAAAGTATGTCTTTTAATCAATTTTTGACCTTGATGATGTATAAACATTTATAGTGATAAATGGCAACCTTTGTTTAAACCATTAATTTGAATAGCATTTCGGATGGATGTTGAGAAGTCCACAAATGCATGGATATAATATTGTAAACTTGTAGCACATTAAGTTCGTCTTTACAAGAATAATGTTAAGCTATCGATTATATTCTTTTTAAATTTTCAAAGAGAATCTTTCATTGGTAATTAAAATTTACCTATGCCCTAAAATTATGTAAACAAATTGCTCTTGGAAAATTAATCCAATTTAAACAATTGCGAATCTTTTCTCAAATTAATTAATTTAAAAGCGATAATCAAGTTATCATCATACTCTTTCCTCAAGTTAATTAATTTAAAAAGTGATAATCAAGTTATCATCATACTCTTTCAAAAGAGCCTAAATTTAATTAGCCTCTTCTTTTGTATTTTTTAATCAATCTAGACCTGTTAATCATAAAGATTATAAAAATTGCTCTTCTAATTGATACGACTATATAATAGAGTTTAAATCTAGTTCTTCAAAATTAAACTTCACCTTTCAGTCCTTCATTTAATTTCTAAAAATAAAATAAGAAAATCAAATTAAATTAAACATGCTCTGATCTCAAATTTAAGATTCAACAATCACAATCATTCAACATCGACAAAGGTTCAGAAAAACAAACTAATATATAGTGAAAGAAGAGAAAGAGAGAGAGTTAGAAATGCTCAGATGCAGTGGATGTAGAGTGATTGAACTGTTTCGATGTTCGCTGGAACCGCCGTCTTGTAAGTCTTCCTCCTCTTCTCCCTCAAACTATCTTATTCTTACTCTCTAACGGTAGATATGTAGGTCTAGGACAGTGGATTCAATGCAAATAGTAGCTGAATAAGGACTTCTTATACCCAAAAATGAGTTCAAAACCATCAAAAATCTGGGAGAGGACGACTTGTTTGCGCAAAATCAGTCTGCTAAGGTCTGGAATAGCCCCGTGGTGTTTGCCATGGCATGTTAATCCTCTGTTGTTTTGCTGAATTTCTGGTGATAATTTATGTGATGGTGGCATGGATTTTAGGACTAAATTATTCAAGAAACTTTTTTGTCTGATATCCAATTGATGTGATTTTTGATTCCTCGAAAAGATTAATCAATCTAACTGTCAAAAAAGAAAAGTTTTGTGCGTATTGAATAATCATAGTCAAAGTTATGAATCGAAAAGTAAAGAGGTATCAACTTCCACACACTTCTTGTCATCTGACTCATATCTTCTTCGGTTTTTAATCAGAGTTGAGATTATAATATGTCATCAGAAGCTCATTCAATGAAGCTTTCAGAAATAAGACTTAGTTAAGCTTTACACTAAGTACTTAGTTGAAAATAAGGTGTGAATCACAAGAAAGTTGTACAAACATATCAAAAAAATCTCATGCGTAAAGTAGAAAAAGGAGACATCAAATACCCATGTATGTACACTAATCCCCTGAAATCGAGATCAAATCTTTCTACAAATTCATGTAAATATGATATTTATCAGATTCTTCGAGTTTTAAAGAGTCGAAAAGGAGGTTCCTCGTAGTTCTATCAAAATTTGGGCATCTAAACAAGTGTTGCATAATTTTAGTGCCATCTGCAAATAATCAGCTCAAAATATTTTTTTGGTTGTTGTAGTTCACCTTCCAATATTGTATAGAATCCAAATTCAAATTACCATTGGAAAATAATTTACTGGAAACATTTTAATCGTTGGATGGGAAAAACTGCAGCACAGTAATCCCTCCAACTGTGTAGGATCCAGATTCGGAAAAACGACAGCTGAATACAGCAACAACCATTGCTGATCAGTAGAGGAACACAAAAAGGAAGATTATTTATGAAATAAGATTGATTAAATTATGGCAGAGCCACAACACATACACAAGTAAGTCATAAGCTACTCCACCTTTTATGAGGATTATATTCATCTAACAAATTTGCTCAAGAAGCTCCAATGTTGCTCCGCTATACAGCCGCCCATACTCACCATCTACACATAACTCTTCTTGCTTGCTAGTTGCTACACACACCATAAACACTTATATATTTACATGCTACTAAACCTAATCGAAAGGGGAGCAAGCAGCCCCTATAGATATAGTAAGAGAAAAAGGTCAAATAAAGGAAAATTGTTGAAACATGGTTTACTATGATACATGTTGAAAGAAGCATAAAGCCCATGCTTAGTAACCGAGGAAGCCGATGAAAGTGTTGCTGCAGGTTCAAACTTAGCCACCTTCTCGAGGACGGGCAGCCCAAAGTGAACTTAGCGCGCGCAGCCGATGGAAGTACTCCCCTAAAGCCAGCAATCCTCGGGCTGCTTGGTGGGGTGTAAGTATCCGGGCCATCAGCTGTAAGGTTAGCTCACGTAGATGGTCGGCCTGTGTTCAAGGTGAAATTTCTCTTAGATGTTGGATAACATGAAGTAAAATATGCCCGAATTTTAACTATATGGTCCAGCAGATCCAATCTCTTACCAATTTTTAGACGTAAACCCCCCCAAAAAAAAAAAAACAAAGAGAACAAAAATCCTGCTTACGCGGGATTTTTCAGGGTATGGATTTGGATGTGGCTAACTAATCTAAACCATAACAAAATTTGCATGAACCAATTGTGATCTCATTCTGTTGACAAAATTAGCGACAAACTCATAAGCTAAGGTGATACCCTCTCAGTGCAAAACAACTGATCCGATTTCAAATGAGTAAGTTATTCACAGCCTTATTGTCGTATCACTTGCGTCAACTACTATCTCATACTAGCCTTCGATATTGGTCAGTTCTTAATATGCAAAGGATAAAGAACCAGGGGAATCATTAGAGGATGGAATGAGTAATTTGAGTGACAAATTCAAGTTCAGTAGGTCCTTAATCCATCCCATAGTTGCAGAGATCACAAATCACTTGGATAGTGAACTGTGGTATGGGATTGCAATTTGCTACTTGGTTACAGTAATTTAGCTTGATTTATGCTTCAAAACAGAGATCATGGTATGGAGATTGCTTGAAAAGGGCATGGATCATCTCTAGCCCATTTCAAGATGGTGCATAACTGATTAAATTCCTATACTGTCTAGTAGATCCAAGGCATATGGTGTCTAGCAACCGCACATCAAAGGAACAATAACAAAAAGATAGCAAGTAAAAATGAGGGCTATTACTGCATATGTAAAGCATCTACCAAAGGTTGAAAGAAGTGTCAACTAACATACTTTATGCATTGGAGATGATTTGTCACCTGGTTCACAAAGCCTTCTATGGCGTTTAACTTCTCTAATGCCGAGGCCATCTGAAATCCATACCTCTCTATGCCTGATCCCTCAGCAAACATGTACTCAGAAAGATTTTGTTGAAGTTTAACCATGCCTCGTGTTAACGCTTCCTCAGCCTGCACAGCAGAATCTCGGAGTTTATTGATCTCCTCTACTTGATGAGGGTTCAAGGGCTTAAGTTGTGGGCTGAGAATCTGCAACATGTTATCCCTAGCCGTTATTATACAGTATTGCGATAGCCAACAAAGTTTGTAACATCTATGAATGAAGTTCCATTATGCTGAAGGAGGAAAGAGCAAATTAGTACTTGTAAAGCAAGTAGATATATCAATGCAAAACAAAAACACAATGCATCTATAAAAACAGGCCAATAAAATGTGATGTTTAGAATGTCATGAACAAAATGACAAAGATCGATCTAAGAAGTTAACACCAACTACCAACAATGTATTACTTACCTGTAGTGCTAACTATGAAGAGTTTTATATGAGGCATCACAACTTCACTCATATGATCAAGCTATAACCTGAGTAGCTTAGGCTCTTGTCCGGCATGGATCATATAGATGCTGGACAGTGGACACTTAATTTAGACCCAAAAAGAAGATGCAAATTATTTACAAAATGTGCAAAAGCCTAATACTTTGCGGCTGTACAAATTTGTCTTGAATGCATTTAGCTCAATCCAGGTAACAGGGACGACAACTATTTACCACAATGCATCTAAGGCACATTGATTATAAGAAATAAAGCAAAAGGGGAGAAGTTGAGAGAGTATACATGTATTTTGACAAAATATTTCAAACAAGGTGAGAGAAGAAGTCACTAGGGAAGGAGAATCAGTTATGTGGTATCGAGCATTACATTGAGAAGTTCAGATGGCCGGAATCCTCCTATCCAGAGGAAGAAGCGCTCCACTGTTGATCTCCACATGCCCGACATCAAATAGAAGACATCTGCCTTTGCTGCATCAGCTTTAATACGAAATAGGTGGGCATAATGACTTAAACCACCTTCTATAAGGATTTGCAACTCGACATCAGATACATTAGCTTGAAGTGCACTTCTAAGTTCAGTATTCCGTCGGTTTTGCTCTTCTACCCAGAGTCCATATTCCATTTCAAAAGTAGCTAAACCTGCAAAACAATACGCAGTCATTTGGCATCAATAATGAACCAACAAACACATGTTAATTGCTTATAAGTAAGCAAGACAATAACACTAGATTGTTTACCACATCAGCACATCAAACAGCAGAAAATAATAGAACATCTTGTTGAGAGAAGCTAAATAGCTACAAGAATGCAAAGGGGAAGGTGAACTACAAGCAAGAGAGAGAGCAAGAGAGAGAGAGAGAGAGAGAGAGAGAGAAAGAGAGAGCCCGTGTATGTGTAATTTTTGGGAGGAAGGGGAGGGTGTGTATGCTCCAGATTCCCATTACAGAACCTAATGTTAGAATGTTTGCAATTTCAATCGCAGATTACTAGCAAAAATATGACAAGAAAAACATATAGAGAAAAATCCATAAAACATTGGCACAACTAGAATGCTTGGGTCTTAAGCATGATATTTTTGGCCCAAAGCTGAAACCATAAGAAAGCAAATGGTTTGAAACCGACCATTGCGTTGGTTGGGTGCCTAAATTATAATTTAGGAGAGAGAATACAGACTGCAAAACCTGATCCTGTAATTGAGTGACTCTCCCTCTCTCTTTCTCTATTTCTTTTAATTTTGTAAACCTATCTCGAAAACTTATCTTCCATCGTCATCATGTATTCCCAGATATCTCCATTTTTAAGTTCCCCTCCTTGCTAAGATAAATAACGTACCTCACTTAAGTAAAATGATAAACATACGTATAAAAATATTTGAAACACGCTCAATCTATTGGATTAACCTGGGATAAGATCATGGGCCAAAGTTATGCATTGCCTAACTTGAACCAGCATGCACCGACCCTACTAATTATTAAAATATAAAGTAAGCCCAAACAGAATCAGAGCCATAATACATGACTGACACCTCTATGCAGGAAACATCTTTCCAGAAGATGATATATCAGCAGAAACTCAAAAAAGGAAGGATAAGTCTTTAACCAAGCAGAGAAGCAGCAGAAGGTACAGACAGGTTCAGAATAACTCTAAGGGACACACATGACGATGACAAACCTGTGCTGATATTTCCGGCAAAACCAACATTAGCATGCAAAGAGGGCCCCGGACACAAGCTCTGGGACAAGAAATTTACCGAACCATTAATAAGTTGCTTCCTATTGTTATAAATTACAAGAAGTCACAAGAAACCTCAAGAAGTGAACATGAAAAGGGACAGAGTACCTTACCTGCTGTTTAACTCGATGAAGTTCTTGCTCTAATTGGGCCAGCTTCAAACGGCTGGTTTCTAATTGTTGAACATAGGCCTGAATAAATTAATGTAAGGAGATAGTCCAATAAATTAATAAATCGAAAAAGCTTCATCAGCAGGTTGTGCTATCCTGACACATTCATATTTACCTTCTTTCTCAAACGACTTCTCCTTGCAGCTTCACGATTTTGGGCCAAACGCCTCTGCATCTGCAGAAAGTCTCCATTTAGATATTACAGCTGTGAGTTTAAATGGTTCTCCAACTAATCAAGCTATGGTTTCTCAAGGAGGACCAACCAAAGTTTCATCATTGATTTATACTGTAACTTTCTAACAATCATCATATCTCATTTACAGGATAGATTTAATCTTCATCTACCCAACTGAGTTTCTTAGATCTTCAATGTAATATATACAGATTTTGCATCACTAACACAGAACATTTGTCTCCATGCCTCAATAATTAGAATACTCAGGTTCCACCAGTCAAAACTTCATGACATTAAGAATTGAACATGATATCCTTTCTGTGAAATCTCACTATCATCTTCATTTTAGAACCCCCTCCCGATCCATTTCTCTACTATCCCCTCTACTGCAGAATGGATCTCCTAAAGTGTAGAAGTTTCAACAATAAGAAAAAGATTGCTGATTAAAGGCAACTTCAAGACCTAACAAGCAACCAATTTCAGGTTCACAGCTTAAAAGGGGGAACGAATCAGTCAATTTTCTTATACGATTTGACATAAAATTACGAAGCAGGCAAAATCTAGCGAGCCACCTTCTCAGAAAGTCTGATTGCATCTTCACCATTTATGCAAGGTTCCATCACCTGATGCGAAGCGCATTCATATTCAAACTGCAAGTAACAAATAGGTAAAGAGAAGTTTATAAGTAATGTTAGCAACAAGACTACTTGGGCTTAAACCAAACCAAACCAAACATCATCATGATTCACCTTGTTCTCATTTTCTGCTTCTGCTTGTACGCTTGAGGATACATCAACAGGAGAAGGCATAATACTGGAGGGAGTATCTCTCCACATACCAATTTGTTTATGTCGTTCATATAGTCCCACAGTTCCAGCTGTGGTAACTTGAATTGTGGTGGAGCTCATTTCTACAGTCAATAAAAGAAACATTCATAACTAGAAACAGAAGTGCGGAAGGAGAGGCTAAATGAAAGAGTCCTGTCATGAAGAGAATATAAAGATTCTCCAAGAAAAATGACAAGCTATCTCAGTTCAGCAGACAGATCAAACAGGGTTGCATCCTCGATTACATGTTTGTCCATATTTTCTAAGTCTCATTGGAAAAGCATCCAAAAATGCAATATCCACATCGACAACAAGCAATAAAAAATCATAAGACAAGTATTATGTAGTTGATCACTGATTGGTGGCTGGTTGATGAGCTCAACTTATATATGGATTTGGCAGAGTATTATGTAGCTGGGATCATATTTGTAAAGGAATTAGTGGGATTTGCAAGTCTAACGGCACTCTGAATTGATTTTTCTGGTTTATTCTCAAGGTAGAGGATAATTTTGTGGAGCAAGGGAATTGCACCCAGCAGGAATTATTTGAATGATGGGACCAGCACAGCATTAGGCAGCTGCAGTGGTAGCCTTGATGTCCATACTTCATTTAAATAATAGATGTTCTGCTCCTCTTCCCATGTAACCAATAGGTTTGCATATAGTTAAAATACAAGAGTTCTTCTCCTTCACTTCTTGTTACCAAGTCTCTCACCAATGAATTTACATGATCAAGTTTAAGGAATAAGATCATCACAAGTTCACTCGAGAATGATTCATATTCTTTTTCTCAACTAAAGAATGTGTACTCTTAGATGAATAAGAAGGATGCTCCACTGGATGAAAGGAGAAAGTAAAAGAAGATTTATAGATCTCCTTGCCTCTTTTGATGCATACTTCAAATGTAAGAATGCCACATTATGACATTGACTCGTTTAGTAAGTAGAACAGAAGAATATAAGTATTTGATGAAAGAGAAGCAAATAAGAAAGCTGATAATTAGTTTCCATAGTTACAAGACAAGCAGCATAAGCAGTGCTTGCGGAACTAACTAGCAGAAGAATCTTATCTACCAAACAAGGTACAAGATTCTATCTAGATGGAGGACAAAAAACCAGATGTCAAATGCGGATTATGGAGTGAGGCATGAAAACTAAAATTAAGGTCACTGCAGGGAGGAAAAATAAATAAGGACCTCCAGATTGAGCTTTACGGTGGTTAAATTATAGCAAGAGCAATCTCCTTTGCAAAGTTACATTCTACCATTATACTCAAAAATCTAGCTGTGTTAGACACTCAATACTTGACATGAGTATTTCTCTTGAAATTCAAATAAGAGCCTAAAACATATGAATGTAAAAAGTATAGCAAGTCCAACCTACACGAGTGTATCCAAGTACAGAGGTCCACAACAGTATTCCACCATAAAAAGCATAAAGAAATTAACAAAGCTCTAGCAGTGATCAATAACATACCTGCGTCGCAAGAAGGTGCTTCTAATCAACAAGATTACCGTTCATGCCAAAGGAAATCTGTACTTGAAAGGATAAACTCATTAGATATAAATCTTATGAGCTAAGAGGATATCCATATTTATAAAGGGAAGGACAGGCAAAGACAATCTTCCCAAGGTTGCCAAAGTTAAGGACAAGATCGTAAAGTCAGACAAGATCGTTTTGAAAACATTTAAACTTAAGCTATACATAATCAAGCATTCTCCAAATAGATTATATGGATGCATCACATCCAG